>OX382280.1:2490687-5289990 GCA_947507595.1 Pyralis farinalis | reverse complement strand
GACGAAAATATTAAGCTCGCCCAACGCAAATGTAACAGTTAACAGCTTTTTACAATTTTCCAGCTTGTCTGAGAGAATTTTAAATGTGATAATAGCGACTTGATGTGTGAATAAAGTAATTAACACAACTTAATCAACCAAATCGTCGTTATCATAACGTATTTAAATTCTAGCATATCGTATTAATTGCGCACAATGGTCATCTCGCTTAGTCATTGCCAAAGTTACGCTAGAGTAAGCAGGACTAACGATACGTCGTCATAGAATATAAGAAATACACTAATAGATACGCCTAGAACAGCCAGTGAAATTTATATATTATCACATAAAATCAATAAGTATATAAAAATTTTATATATTGATTTTATGTGATTTATTTTTTATCATATGTGAAGTTTGAAATATATGTGTTATGTATGTAGTATGTGACTACATTAGTCGGTCAAGACGTTCACACTACTAGGCACCGTCGCCTTCTAGGCTTCGATAGGGACTCCATCAGCTCCGACTGCCATCCGATTCTTCATGCGATGAAGAGCCATTGGACTGCTTCAGGCGTTTTAAATGGCACTAGTTCCTGATAAGGAGGGAGAGCCTTTAGCAGCACAGCTTCATGCTGCTTGGTCAACAGTTCGTGGAAAAAGTAATGCCATCCCTCTTTCACCGCGACGTCCATATTATGCGAAGACTTTGCAGAGAAATATCTTTACATAAGATAAAAATTGCCCAGTATATTCATTTATTATCTATTCTAGACGTATCTGTTATTAAATTTCTCGTATTCTATGATGGAGTATTGGTAGCGCTACTACGGTAATTTTGACAAGAGCAAGCGAGATGGCGATTACGAGCAATTAATACGAGAAAATTAACTGTTTTGTCGATAAATACCACAGCAAAGTGTAAATACGAAATAAATTGGTTTCCTACTCAAATTAACATTCAGTGGAAATAAACACAATTATATTGTGTTATGTATAATTTAAAGAGTTACTGTTCCGTGGTTATTATTTACATCCAGTATAATACCTCACTACCTTACTTATGACGACGATCCTAGTGGTTGTAGTACTTATGACGAGCTCGGTGGCTCAGTCGTGAATGGCGCGAGTTCGACACCAACGCTCGTGGGTTCGATTCCCACACAAGATAAACATGTGCATGGGGAAGTACCTCCACCTCACAGAAAACCGCAGCCAAATAACAACTCCCTAAAGGGTTGTCGTCACTCGTGTGTGTCAGTGAGGTCACCAGTAAGCTCCTAAGGAGTTGCTGTGTAAGCAGCTGAGGAGGCACCGCGCGAGTGATACTTAATATATTACAAGTGTTAATAGGCTACGGTAACTGCTTTACATCAGGTAGGCCGTATGCTTGAATGCCGGGAACGTCATATAAAAAAAATATAAGATACGGGTGCGTGGCTAGCGAACGGCAGTGTGGCCTTTTGGATAAAATCTTGTCGATACTGAATCCTTTGATTTGGTCTTTATATAGTTTGATCAATGCGAACAATTCAGGTTTCAGCGTTGTTTCGTTGAATGATATACCTTTTTGGATTAACCAGGTTTTCTTGCCTTTCTTTAGACTATTTGATGTCGATGCAGCATCAAGTTGTTTGTTTTGACAATATGAATTATCCACGATTACAATGGCCTCAGCGGCAAGTTTAGTGTCAATTGAGTATGTCGCCATTTATTGTAATTTTCATAATTCATTTTATCATGATTGTCTCCTTATTTCGTGCCAGCTTTGAATGTAAGCAAGGTGTTTGGCACAAAAACAGTTTCACCACCAGCGTTCATGATTACCGAGCGACTGCCTTTTGACATAGGTTTTTAGACCTTTGGTAGAACTGTCAGAAGCACTCAGAACCCGTTATATACGTTTTCCCATACGTTTCGCGGTCGTATACGACCACCCGGGTTTCGAAGGGTTAAGCGGGCAGGCAGGCCGTTTGCTTTAAGCTTCTCTCCATGGTAACAAAAAAGCAATATTTCACACACCATAAATACAAATACTAATGAAAATACTACACTCTAATAACGTAATTTATAGAAAATTGAATATATTTGACGAGCTCGGTGGCTCAGTCGTGAAAGACGCGACTTTGACACCAACGCTCGTGGGTCCGATTCCCACACAACGCAAACATTTGGGTGCATGAAATTTCTGTTTGTATTGGTCTGGCTGTTTTGAGAGAGGTAGGGCGCATCAAACAGCCCATCTGAGTACGTTCACCTCACAGAAAACCGCAGCCAAATAACAACCCCCTAGAGGGTTGCTGTGTTCCTGCGTGTGAGTGAGGTCACCAGTAAGCAAGGAGTTGCTGTGTAAGCAGCGGAGGAGGCATCGCGCGAATGATATATGTTACAAACGTTAATAGGCTGCGGTAACTGCTTTACATCAGGTAGACCGTATGCTTGTATGGTTCCCGACGTTGTATAAAAGAAAATTAAAAAAAAACCGTCCAAACACTGAAATTTTACCAAAAAGTACATAATTTGTGAAAACAAATATATATTTTTATGTCAGCATTATTCCGCTTTGTAAATAAGCGCTTAAAAAATATTTGCCGAAAGATTTTAATGAAATCTCAGCGGATTCTGTCTGACAAAACGAAATATGAAATTAAAGAAGTAAAATAAAATATATCTGCGTAGATTGGTGGAGGAGTGTGGGCGAGGGTATGCCGGAGTCGATTGGAATACAAATTGAGTGCGCACAGGTAAATCAAAACCGATGCGAGGGGAATGGAAACAATTTGTTTGTTTGTGGTGGATTTTAATCATTCAAAATGGAATTGCGTTCTCATATTTAATTGAACACCCGCGTAGCCTGTTCCTACATCAACCGATATCATCGCGACTCGCGAATTTCGACAGGGGATGTACCTCTACCTCACAGATAATCGCAGCCAAATGACAACGGCCTGGAGTGTTGTTGTGTTCCTGCGTGTAAATAGGATTAGCAGTAAGCTCCGAAGGAAGTTGTTTGCAACACGGGCGGAACGTGTCCGCGATATTTCCTGTATTGCAATTTTTTTATACCATTAAGGCGGAAAATGTAGTATATACTACATAACTATGAAACACCCTTGGAACCGCAATAAATTTCTTCCATTGATTTTTTTTTAATAACAAAAATTAGATACTTTAAGATATTAATACGGCAGACAAACAGCGATTACGTTTTAAAAATAATTTTTGAGGTTATTAGACTACTGAACACGCCCAAAGGAACCATCACCCAGGACAGTGAATCCCTATTTCACCTACGGTAGCCATAATAGTATAATTAGCATCAATATGCCGTTTCCCAAAATACCGTAAGTCTGCCGATCGGTGGCGCATAGGCCACAATACATTATTATAATATTATCGCCTTCAACATTGTTCGTCATTAACTGTCAACAAAACGGTAGACAATTGCCATTATTTCATTTGGAACTGGTATAAATTATACCGTGCCCCATTATTTAAGCGGGGGCTCAACAGTTTAAGTTTTCAGCTGTAATATTCATAATTGCTAGGCTCGGCCGGACTTCGCACATTATGAAATTAATCTAACTAAAAATCCTCTAAAGCGTAGGAAATGTGACACGAACTTCCTTTAAGCGAACAAGCAGGTTAAGCAGTGCCATCCGCACCCTGTTTATGGATGGACTTTAATCTCAAATTCCCGTTTCGGAGGGCACGTTAAGCCGTCGATCATGGGTGTTTTGGACAGATGACAATCGTTATGCTAAGTTAAGAGAGTAGCACGTATCAATGCAGTCCGATTAAGGATGTGAGAGGGAGATGTTACTCGACTAGGTGGACCTCCACACGCAAAACATAGTCGAGTAACATCTGCTTGGTGAGTTCTTGCGTGAGTGAGGTTAACAGGTCCTGGGGAGATGCTGCATCAGCAGCGGTAATAGCAATGTACGAGCGATACTTCGTGTATAATGCAAGTATTTATAAGCTACGGTATAGTATATTATGCAACTAGTGCGATAAGTTGTCGATTGCCCACGAGAACGAAGTCATTCGCTCGAGTGGGCAATCAATAACATCGCACGAGTTGCAGATACTATTTTGAAGTGAAACTTCTAATGCGACTTCCAAGGTTGCGTTAAACGTTTAACGCTACCATGGAGGGGGAATACAAAGAGACAGAGCGAGAGTGAATGCGTGGCACTCGAACGCATGCGCGTAGTATACTTATACGTTAGCAATGAGTAGCGTCTAATATTATAGTCCGAAGTAAACAGTGTGAAGTTTCACTTCTTCCGCGCGGAGGAACTCCACGCACTATTCTTTATTACGAATGCGAAACTATTCCGTCATCTTAAATTAGGGTCCAGGGCCGTTATTCATTTTTTTTCTCTCATCAATCTGCGTGCGCCAAGTTTACTTGTCGCACTCAGATGGAGTGTGGTTTACTCGAAACTCATGTTGTAATTTTAAAATGGTCAAATAGCGACTTATCTCCCGTAACAACGGGCGTATTACTTATCCCGCATGGGTAATAAAAACAGTTTTGCATGCCTCATGACATAGTAAAAAAAAAAGATAAAAGTAACATAAAACGAGTCTAACTATCTCATAAAAGTATGTCAAAATAGAAATTGTAAAGGAAAGAATGGTTATACTAATGGGTTAGGAAACGGGAAGAAGAATAAGAAGACATCCATGTGCCTAGTGGCAAATAAAATCTTAAATCTTTGAATAGTTAGGCGTTAGACACCACTACAGTGCAATGCAAATATGAGTACAGCCATACCAGTCACTGTCATTTCTTACATTGCGACTATACTGGCATAATACGATATTCATAGACTTAATTTTCACAGAGCAGAAAATTCTGTTGATGACTATTATTATAGTGAATTGTTGTACGGGTGTGTTCTCTTTAATGTATAATCTTCTGTCCATTGCTCTAGGTTTTCTGCAAGAGATCTCTGTTTGGGATAAGTATGATGTACCACTACTTTTAAGAAATTGATAAAGATTTAGAAACTACGAGTTTAGAAACTATTTTAAAATTTGGTTCTTTGTAATATCTAAAATCACATTTCTATAAAAGTTACGCGCACAACTTTCGCACAGCAAATGAAACTTCGAATGAATCACTCAGCAGTCATGTGGTAAGGAACAATCAAAATTCACAACGCGAACAGCGGACTCTAAATTACACAGAGAAGGCTACTCGTACTTCTCTGGAGTCTTACACGTAGCTCGAGGCTCGTATTTACAGTAAAAGCTGCCCCGCGATGATGATAATGATGATGAGTATACTTGCTTAATTTAAAGATAAAAATATATTTATTTGTTAACATGTGTTTACATGCAAGGTGTTCAATAAATTAATTATGTCAACATGTTATGCCTTTACAAGCGTACAAAATTTATTAATACTAATTTATTAACTAATTTATTAATCAGAATAAAAATAATGATAAAATTAATTAATTCATAATTGTCATAGAAATAAAGGCAAAAAAAATTTCAGGTAAATATGCTAATGTTATTATAATTTTATTGGGTTATTACAGTTTGCCAGTTAAAAATTCATCTACGTGATAGTAACATTTGTCGATCAACAAACCTTGTAATTTTTTTTTGAAATCTCTTTAAGGTTTGATTTCTTATTGCTAATGGTAGCTTATTATAAATTATTGGAGCCATGTAAAAGACACTTTTTTGCATAAGAGTCGTAGTGCAAATAGGCAGAACTAACCTGCTGTTATCTCCTCTACTGCGAGGAGCACAATCTGCAAATCGAGTGAATAAATGGGGATAAGTTTTTGTAAATATTGCCACTTCAATGATATATAAAGATGGGAGTGTAAGTATTTTATGCTTTTTAAACAACGGTCTGCATGATTCTCTGGGTTTTACTTTGAACATGGATCGGATGCATCGTTTTTGTGCTTTAAATATTGTTTCCTTATCAGTGCAATTTCCCCAGAATGTTATACCATACCGAAGAACCGATTCTACCAACCAATATGCAGTAAAGAGAGCATCTGTATTAAGTTTTGATTCGAGTTTAAATAAAGCATAGGCTGAGGAACTTACTCGACCACTCAGATACTCAATATGTGCTTTCTATTTCAAGCCATCGTCAATATAAATCCCAAGAAATTTTGTGTTATCGATTTTATTCACTGTTACGAAATTGTATTCTACTTTTATGCCCTTACTGTTTTGTGGCCTTTGACTGAAACGCATTATGTTTGTTTTACTAAGATTTATTTTTAAGTTGTTTCTTTCTAACCATAATATTACAGATTGTAGAGAATCATTAATATCTAGTTCGTACTTATTAATATCTTCACACACTACTGATATCGTGCTGTCATCGGCATATAAAGTCATAGGTTTAGAAGTTGTCTTTGGCAAGTCATTTATATATAGTATAAATAAGAGAAGCCTAAGTACGCTGCCTTGAGGTACACCATATTTTGGTATTCGTTTTTTTGACGAGAATTTCTCCACTTGTTTTGTTAAGCTTGTCAATTTGGGTGTATTGTGTTCGATTAACCAAATATGACTTTATAAGATTAAGAACATTACCTCTAAATCCATAAGCATGCAGTTTATTTAATAAGGTATTATGGTCAACATAATCGAAGGCTTGCGTCATTTCACAGTAAACGGTACATATTGGTTTTTTTTGTCTACATTTAACATTACATTATGTAAAAAATCGTAAATTGCTAAATTAGTTGTCATGTTTTCTCGAAAATAGTGAGGCAGCTCTTTATAGCAGTGGTCGCCCAGCGAATAAGGAACCGGCCAATTGACCAACTGGTCCTCGGTTCAAGTCCTGGCGGGGTCATGTACCACTAAATTCGTATTTTAGGATTTATGTACATATTTATTACTTGCTCGGCAGTGAAGGAAAACATCGTGAGGGAACCCACACGTCCAAAAATTATAATTCGAAAGACGTGTCACCTGACCTACGAAAGATCTGGTATTCCCTCTGGGTTGTGGAGGTTAAGACTGCAGTCGCTTCATGACAAAATCCAGTACCTTCCCCAAATCTTTAGGCTTAGGTAGCGGACGCCGCCGATCCCAATGGAAACGGTATAACGCTAGGAAAAAGAAGTAAAGCAAATCTACAAAGATTTTACAAAAAACCTGCAGAAGGCAATGTAGTAGCCGGGCAAAGTATACCGTGCCATTTAAGAATGCGGTAACCCAATTTCTCGTAGAATGTCACGTTGGCCGGTACAAGCTAAATATGTGATCGTTAATATCAATTAAAAATAACTTAGGCACCTGCCTAAACCCAGGGTGACGTCACGTGCCCACCATCTGGGAATAATTCAGTTAGTATGACCTTTCGTCAACACCTCGCTGCCTAAATACCATGTAATGAGTGCGTACCTTTTTCGTTGACGATGTGCCTAATTAAATTCTCTTATGTATGAAGGACGGGACCGTTAACTCTAAGACAGAGTGCTACGAGTGAGGCAGGCAAGCGTTATTGATTGTTCCCTGCCATAATAACGCCTGGCGAGTGAATTTTTTTGAGGTTCCATTCAACTTTGCTGTAAGAAACTTTGTAGCAGTGGTTATGTCAATAGTGATTTGGGCAATGCAATTTTGAAAATAAAAACTTTCGTCTTAGAAACTTATCAAAATGACGAATATATCGATTCTCGACCACGTAAAACTTACCTACCACATATGCTTGAAAACAGTGTGAAAAACATAAGTACCTAGTCAATTATTTATTTAATAAAGGTCCAAGACATTTTTAAAGTAGCTTAAAAAACATAACATGCTCAGATCTATTAATGTTTTAGATGTTTTTTGTAGAATGTGGTTTCCTAAAAACTCTAACCAGTTTTCTCACTTGTTGTTGAGCAAGTGATAGACAGTTTACGAGAAATTTAAGCTATCTAGATAAATTTAGATACTTGGCAGGAAATGGTTTAAATATCTAACAAACTAAGCGATTATATTTGAGATAGCACTAAATTCTTTCTTGCGCCTGGGTTTTTTTTTTTTTATATTGGCTCAGCATAGTGGCTCCTCTTCGCCTGTTGGTAAGCGAAAAGGGGAGCCCAAATTGCAGCGGCAACTGACAAAGGACTACGGTGTCCTGTCAGTTGACGCTACCATGCTGGCCCGCAAGGTGCTTCTTCACGCTTCGTTTGAAGGATCCCATGTTGTAGGAAGGAGGAAACACATGTGCAGGTAAGGCGTTCCACTTTTTAATAGTTCGACAGAGATAGGAGTTGCCGAACTTTTTAGTACGAGAACAAATGTCCTCAACAGTGGAATGATGACATCGCAAGCCTGCACGTGTGGTTGTATGACGGAAGGGAGAGGGTGGGATAAGGGAAAATAGTTATTCAGAGCACTCACCATGGTACAGGCGGTAAAATGTACTTAGGGAGCCTATGTCCCTACGAAGTTGCAGAGGTTCTAGGTATTTTGTGACCTCTTCGTCGTCGATTATGCGGATAGCCCGTCGCTGCAACGTATCGAGAGCCTCGAGAAGATACTGTGCGGAGCCGTCCCAGAGATGCGAGCAATACTCCACGCGGGCCCGAACTTGAGTCTTATAAAGAAGACAAAGTTGGTCCGGCGTGAAGAACCGGCGCACCCTGTTCAGGACTCCGAGTTTCTTTGAAGCTGTTAAAATGAGGCTCTCGATGTAATTTCGTTGGTTTAGGTCGCAACGAATATCCATGCCTAGCATATTCAGGCTATCGCGCATATTGAGGGTAGCGCCCTGAAGACTGGGAGTGGGATGAAATGGGGACATTTTTGTTGTGAACGCGCACACCTGAGTTTTCTTGGCATTGAACTCAACCAGGCTATTGGAACCCCATTTACTAACGAGGTCCAAAACCCGATTAAGCTCAACGACAAGACTCTCACGCCTCTCACCGATTTCTGCCCGACTAGCACTAGGCCGCCCGAAATATCGCCCATGGACCGTACTGTCATCTGCATAGCAATGAATATTACCAAGTGGCAGCATGTCATTGATATGGAGAAGAAAGAGGGTGGGCGATAGGACGGAGCCCTGTGGGACACCGGCATTCACTGACATGAACCGCGAAGCGCGTCCATCTGCAAGGACGCGGATTCTACGCTCATGTAGGAAGCCAGCAATCCACTTACAAAGCTGGAGGGGCAGACCGTATGTCGGAAGTTTGGAGAGAAGTGCTTTATGCCAAACCCGATCAAATGCCTTGGCGATATCTAGGCTGACTGCCATAGATTCACCATGTTTATCAATTGCCTCCCCCCAGAGGTGCGTCACATACGCTAGAAGATCACCCGTCGATCGTTTCGGTCTAAAGCCATATTGACGATCGTTAATTAAGGAGTGATCTTCTAGGTCACGGATCAACTGATTGTTAAGGATCCGTTCCATGACTTTGCACAACACTGAAGTTACGGCAATGGGGCGGTAATTTGATGGGTCCGAACGGTCTCCCTTTTTGGGTACCGGCTGCACATTAGCCTCTCTCCAAGCCTCCGGAACACAACCGGTCGAGTACGAGAGACGAAAGAGGCGCGTCAACACCGGGGACAACTCCTCTGCACATTTTTTAATCGCTGGGATACCATCAGGACCACTGGCTTTACGGACATCGAGTGACTGTAACTCAAAACGGACATCACGCTGTCTGATGTGAATTTCTGGCATAACGGAACCACAGGAGGGTATCGATGGTGGTTGCGTGCTACAGTCATCGATCCGGGAGTTAGCCGCAAAGAGACTGGCCATAAGATCGGCTTTCTCCTGCGGCTGATGTGCCAGTGAGCCATCAGGGCATCTCAGCGGGGGCAGCGAGGGCTGGCAGAAGTTGGCCTGCACGGCTTTAGCTAGTCGCCAGTAATTACGCGGTCCAGTAGGGTGCGTCGCTAGCTCCGTGCCGACTTGTGTAACGCGCTGGGCGTCCGCTCTTATGTATGCCCTCTTACAGACCTTGGTGGCAGTATTATAGGCTGATTTCAGCAAGTTAATATTCGGATCTTTTAGGGCGCGACACCTGGTCCAAGCGCGATACGCTGCCTGTTTGTTACTAACAGCTTCAGCGCACTCGCGATTAAACCAAGGGCGTCTCCGGCTTTTGATGACGACATCGGAATGAGGAATGTAGTATTCCATTCCAACTTCGATCTCGTCAACAATAGCCGCAGCACTCGCCGTAAGATCTTTCTCACTGAAACAGCGCTGCCCCCATGGGACGGAAGCAAAGTAGTCGCGCATGCCGTCCCAATCTGCTGAGGAGTAGTGCCAGACACGACGCTTAACCGCAGTGGGTTGTGGTGGCGCCGTGCTTGGCACTGTGCTGGATACTAGGCAGTGGTCAGATGTGCCCAAGGGCGCCCTAACCACAACCCGGTAGCCAGCGGGGTGGGAGGTCAGCAGTAGGTCTAGTAGAGAGGGCTCCTGGCCTACGACATCTGGTATTCTGGTAGGTTGATCTACCAGTTGCGTCAGGCTGTGGGAAAGAGCGAACGCGTGGGCGGTCCTTCCTGCATGGTTGGTTATAGAGGATCCCAACCAGGAGTCGTGGTGAGAGTTAAAGTCCCCCAAACATACCATCTCTGCAGTAGGGTACCGCTCCTGCGCTTCATCCACCGCCCGGCTCAAGTACTCAAAGAGCTGAGTCGTCTCCGTGTCCCTAGTATGGGGTCGGTATAGGCACATGTAAATACGGCTCTGAAGGCCCAGGTTTACATGTTACCCAGAGGATAGGAAAGGAGGAATCCTCTAGGCAGCGCAGACGGCGACAACATACATCCGAGCGAACAAATAGACAGACCCCGGCTTTCGCGAGGAAATTCTCCTCAAGCACGTAACCGGGGTACTGGAGGTAGGACGTGTCCGCTGGACGCTGGATTTGTGTCTCCGTCAGGAAGAGCATAGCGGGCCGTGCCGTCTCTAGGTGTTGGTGGACGGCATTGAGGTTTGAGTGGAGTCCGCGGATGTTAGTGAACTCGACCTTGAACAGAGTAGTGGGGGAGTGCACCGCTGTAAAACCGTTTTTTCCTATATGTGCTGTCATAAGGGTAGATATTGGAAGCGTGAAGCGGGAGCGAATTGCCACGACATTGGAGAAGAAGTGTGGTGGACTGTTTCTCCATTAGTTTGTCGAAAGAGGAGCTGTACTGATCCGTCGGACGGAAGGGCACCCGAACCCCCCCGGAGGTAGTCGCCGGGTCCCCACGATCCGGTCACCAACCGGCACGACGATCTATCCCGAGATTATGCGCGGTATGAAAGGGCAGCCTCTCAAGTTGTTTAGACTTGATTAGGCCCCTGTACTATACCGCGGGCGGCCAGCGGAACAACCGTTTCAACGGGTCTCCCTGGCCGACGGATCAGCTCAGTCCTCTTGACAATGGATAGACAGAATCCACCACTGTTCTCCAATATCGCATCAACAATCTCCCGAGCACTGGTTTTACACCAGCTGATCCCGAAACGCGACGTACTCATAGGTACGCCACTTCACGGGTGTTTCGCCGCGTGTACGGTGGTAGCCAACCAGGCGGGTATTTACCCTACCACCGGCTGAGATACTGGAATCTCAAGAAATCCCTTAGTCGCCTCTTACGACACCCAGGGGAAGAAAGGGGGCGGTGATTTTTAGTATTCTTTCTCCGTCACCGCACGGATAATACACTATAGATAGGATTCCCACTAACAGACGGTGGTGGTAATTTACATAAACAACTAAATGTTAGTTAAGGTTGCCACAGGTTGTATTCCTAGTCTGTTGCCGACCCTGTAAAAACCTGTTCATCGTTTTTAGGGTTCCGTACATCAAAAGGAAAACGGAACCCTTATCGGATCACTTTGTTGTCCGTCTGTCTGTCTATCAAACTGAAATAAATATCAAATACTCAGGTCTGCAATCCCTTCGAGCAGTGAAAAAATCAAATTTCTAAGTCAACGCAATCAGAAGATACGGCTGTTTATGCCTCGTACATGTGCATATTTTGACACTCGCAAGGGAATCAAAACATATAGGGTACTTCTCGTTTACCTAGAATTATGAAATTTGGTAAGAAGCAATGTCGTGTAGCAGAATTAAATAAAAAAATCCGAAATCTGTAAATTTATGGTTACATCACAAATAAAACGAATATAATTTGCAAAAAAAATTTTGACGGAACCTTCGTTGCGTGAGACGAACTCGCACTTGACGGCTTTTTTTAAGAGGAGTTCACCTAACACTTCTCAAGAGAAAACTTTGGAATCACATAGTGCGCGACCATTTTGGTTCCAGTGTTTAATGATGAATTCTCTGCCGATGACGAACGGAATTACAAAAGGAAGTGATGCACCACGACTAAGTACTTTTTGGAATACAACTCATCGTATAATTGGTACAACACGGAAGAAAAAGAAACTCTCTGACAACTGGGCTCTCCGCATGTTTTTTTTTATACCACTAAGGTGGCAAACAAGCGTACGTGTGTATTTGAACTTGGCATTTGTGGTGTAATATATCTATATATACAAAAAATATTTAAATAAATACACATAAGCATGTAAGTTTTCAGACAAAAGATAAAACAAAAAACAGACAAAAATAGAATCTTGCGTATGTAAAAAGTAAGTTCTAACTAGTGATATACATCTTGCTTAGAAAAGAAATTGTGTCACAAAAAATATGAATAAAAGATAAGGTCCTTAGAGTGCCGGAGTCTGTAAATATCACATTCTAAAAAAATATACCTGAAATAAGGAAGACACTTCCTAATTTTTGTCATTGATATTTCACCCAATCCTGTGAGACCATAAATATTGTCTCTACAATTTCATTTATTTAATAGGTTGGGGAAAATGTTATTCCGTATATAAAGCAAAAAGATTATTTGTACTGTTTGTATATGGCTGGTTTTGATACGATTAAATGGATGTCATTTTAAAAACAGAAAAATAAAAAGTAAGAACGTTTTCCGGCTGCTTTTTATTGTTTTTCTGTCCGTCTTAACTAAGTGAGTCTAAGGAATAAATTAGAACAGAAAAAGGATGTGACACCAGCCGAGAAAACAAATTTTTTACGTTTATGGACTTAACGTAGTGTTAGTAAGTGTAGCAAAAAAATGGTTCAAGCTTTTTCAGGCCGAGAATTTTGATGTCAAAGATGAAGCTCGCTATGGTCAATCCATATTAATTGGATTTAGAAAGAAGTGGAGCATATAAGTGGTTATGACATAGCCGAAGACCTAAGGGTTGACCAGAAATTAGTTTTGACTCGTTTGAAATGTCAGGATATACAAAAATCTCGATATTTCTATCCCACACGAGGTCACCGAAAGAAACCTATAGATAAAAAATATATTGAATTTGTAGTACAAAATACAAAAAAGCTTTTCCCAAAGCTAATATTAACCCGCCCGACCTGGGTAGTAAAGACTCTGTCTTAAATATAGATGGAGACGAATAGCGTGATGTTATATCGTGTGTATCCATCTCAGGCCGTAGTTGTTAGCAATGATTTGCTCTGTGAGCCAATGTCTTATTTCTTATCTCTCCGTATGTTTTTGAAGTGAAAAAGCACTGAACTCGCGTGACCATTACGCTCAGACACATGTATATAAAACATGCGTGTGCATATACGTATATATATACAGGTACATACATAGTATATATATAAATCGTTGCTGAAAAGTGTTATTTATCAGATTTATACATAGATATAATTATATAAATATATTAACAAAAAATTTATAAAAAATATTTTACATATTGCAATCAAGAAAAGAAAATTTCTAATTCCACGCTCAAATAAATGTCGCTCTGTGCTCTGTGCTCAACACATGCGGTATACAATGTATATAGCATGATGTACACTCGCTCGTGTTCTCTAGATATGAAGTACATAACAATTTTTATAAGTATTTCTTTGTAACCCTTCGAAACCCGTGTGGTCATATATGACCGCGAAATGTATGGGAAAAGGTATATAACGGGTTCTGAAGACTAGAATTTATGTATTTTAAGCTTTCACTTCTGATGTGCAGTCTTACGACACACAGTCTTTTTTGTTAGCATTTTTAAGAACTAGGTACCCACCCCGGCTTCGTACGGGTAATCTGATCGCTACAAAACTTCACAGGATCACGAGGAATTCCTGAAAATTTCATCCAAATCTGCCCAGCCGTTTTTGAGTCCATAGAGGACATACAGAAAAACATTCATATATTTATATTTGAGCTTAATTCGTGAGCACAAATAAATAATTTATTAATCTACTAGCGCCCAGTCCCAGCTTCGCACGGGTGATCCGATCGCTACCAAACTTCACAGGATTACCCACCCAAAATTACAACTGTTTTCGAGTTAAAAGTAGCACGATACGGGAACTTTGTGGAATAAAAGGATGTAGTGACAAAAATTTAAAAGGGTATGTTGAGATGTTTTGGTCATTTAGAAAGAATTAATGACAAACGAGTTACGAAAAAAGTGCATCAGTTAAGAGTGAATGGAGATTTCGGTAGGGGACGCCCTTGATGCACACATATAGATCAAATTGGTGATATGTTGAAAAAGAGCCAAATGAAAATCATCCAAAACCGAAAAGCATACATGAAGAGGTTAATGTGTATCGAAGAAGCGAGAGGGGTACCTTTGGATCGGTGAATCTGCCGTTCCGTAGTCTCTGCCTATCCCAATATGAGACCGGCATGATGACATGTATATATGTATATCTTTTTTTAAGACGAATTTTGTACAATGAAAGATCGATCTTTATTTGCCTTTATTACAAGTCAGCAATTTCGTAGATAAGAAAGCCTAACAGAAAGCTATAACAAGCTTCCTAACAGTGTTTGGAACTTTCATTCAAGCGTCGAACTTCTTAAATTGGCTCGTCGAAAACCACTTTTATTCAGTGAGGGAATACCTTGACCAAAAAAGTTGTTACCGAAATTGGAAATCTCTTTGATTTCACAATTTGAATTGAAATTGGTAAATTGATATTATTTATCGTGAATTGATTGGCAATAAATAATATCAATTTACGAATTTGGCAGGACTTGATCATTTATGTTATACATACTTGTACTTTTATTATTACTTTAGTAATTTATTACCAATATAATGTATATGCTGGACACCAATTTCTAATAAAATATGTATTGATCGAAATATATGGTGAGGTCATTTGCATACCATTTGTTACATGTTCACAAGATGTTGCATATGCGTAACCTCGTTTCCACATGCTATAATTAAACATATTTCTTTTCACCTTTTAGGAGAGGTAGGGCGCATCAAAGCAGCCCGACTAGGTACCTCCATCTCACAGAAAACCGCAGCCACATAACAACTCCCTAGAGGGGCGTTGTGTTCCTGCGTGAGAGTGAGGTCACAAGTAAGCTCCTAAGGAGATGCTGTGTAAGCAGCAGACGAGGCATCGCGCAAGTGATTACAAGCATTAGTAGGCTACGGTAACTGCTTTATTGTGAGCAGTATGCCTCCTGACGTTGTAGAAAAAAATAACAATATAGTAATAATAATAAATTATTTATTTCTCTCATTACATGTCTTTTAAATCATGAGACAGCCCCAGGAAGTATAATATATATATATATATAATATATACTTGTGTGGGGGGTGCTTCGCTCTATCACTTAGTATTAGTTTTACCATTATATTCAAACTATATTATTTAAACTATATTAACAAACAAACTCATGCACTCATTCATTTAACATTTAAATAAATCAACATATTTATTTATGTGTTATGTATGAAACGAAGGAGTGAATCCATGTTTACTTTTATTTGCGTGAAATGTGGAGAACATACATTCACTTATTTATTTCTAAAAGATAAATAAGTGAATAAGTAGATTATATATTCAACAATGTCAACAACGTACCTCGATCTACTTATCGTTGCTGTTGTGATTTCTGAACAAAATTTAAATGAAGTGGAAAATCTTTTCGTAATCCTCAAAAGCCATACATATTTGTTAACACATTTTACGAATTGTTCCGACCTTGTTAATCCGGGTTCAAATTCTGGTCTGGGCATGTGCCATCAAATTTTTCGAATGTGTACATACTTGTAATCATCACGTGCTCGGCGATGAAGTAAAATATCTTTTTTTTTTATGTATATTTCTTCGGGAGGCATACAAGCATACGCCCCACCTGATGGAAAGCCTATGAAAACTCGCAATACATTAAGTATCACTCGCGCGAAGCCACCCCTGCTGCTATCATAGCAACTCCTTTTAAGAGCTCACTGGTGACCTCACTCACACGCAGGAACAAAACAACCAGGGAGTTGTTATTTAGCTGCAGTTTTCTGTGAGACGAAGGCACTTCCCCAGACGGGCTGCTTTGATGCTTTGACACGCAGACCAAGACAAATATACATGTTCAGACACACAAATGTTTGTCCTGGATACGTGGATATCGTGAAAACACATGCGGGTTATATTTTGAAGGTTTGACTTAACCTAAGAAAAGTATCCTTAATAAATTGTGCTGTAGAGCTTTGAATGTAGCCTCCATGTCTAAATCACTAAATCCTTAGGCTTAGATAGACATAATTAGCGCTAATCCAAATGGCTTTGGAAAAGGGATTACACTAACTTACTAAAACGGACGCTGTTTATTACGCACATGATGTAGCTAATTAAAGATTTGTGAAATAAACTTTGTTTCTCTCTCATCCCATTAGCAGGACACGTGTAAAAGTAGGTCAGAGAGCTTTCAGATGTTTCATCATATACACATGTATACGTTTTACTTGCCTCCAGACATTTATACCCATTACGATATAACGCTATGGCTTCCTGAATTCTTTATCACACCAGTAGTCGGATTAATACTGGCATGTTATGGCTGATAGCGTTTGTGAGCCTAAAATGCAGCTTAAGCTGAAAGGACAGGTTTATAAATCCATTATTATGCCCCTTTATTAGACAGCGAAGCGTGTCCTGTGCAGCACAAGCTAGAGCTGCATGTTACGGAGCAAAATATGCTGCGATGAATGTACAGAGTGACGTGTCCGTGACATAGCCGACAAGCTGCAGGAGTATCACCTACGCTGGTACGGCCAAATCTTGCAGAAACTTACGTGAATAACAAATGTCTAGCAATGTCACCTCCGCTGGGTCCCGGTAGAAGGCGTAGACCCAAGACCAGCTAGCTTGACGTCGTGAAGTATGACACTATAAGGGATGCCGAAGACCGTGAGAATTGGAGGAATAAAAGCCGGAAAGCAGACCCTGGGCTGCGAGCGAAAGCTTGAGACGCGACCGGGATTAACGCTGGGATGGTGATGATGACCAATAGTCAGATGTCGTCATTTTGAATCAAAAATGGTTCGTGGTTTACTTTTTAGAGTTCCGTGCCTCTAAGGGAAAACGGAACTCATACACGATTACTTCATTGTCTGTCTGTCAAAACCTTTTCTCAAGAACGTGTAGAGGTATCAAGTTGAAATTAATATCAAACACTTCAACCTCTTGGAGGACTGAAAAAATCAAACTTCTAAGTCAACGCATTTCCATTTCCGTTCCGGATTTGTTAATTTAGCTGCGATTTTCTGTGATTTATAGGTGCTTCCAGACGAGATGCTTTGATGTGCCTACTTCTCTTAAAAATACCCAGATTGAGATAAACAGGCATGCAAACATTAGTTTATAAACGTGTGGAAAGATAATCAATGTCTCTTAGCGTATACATCATTGGATAACCGTTAAATATCGAGTGACCAATTACTGAGACACGCCAGCTCAGAGATGTATTCCTGTAAACCAGGGTCTTAATATAGATTTATGTAGTTTATTTTAGGGCGCATCAAAGCAGCCCGTCTGGGGAAGTATCTCCACCTCACAGAAACCCGCAGCTAAATAGCATGTTTTTAGATGATTGTTGTGTTGCTGCGCGTGAGTGAGATCACCAGTAAGCTCCTTTGTCAGTTGCTGTGTTAGCAGCAGAAGTGGCATCGCGCGAGTGAAACATATTCACTGTCATCGCAGAAGAACGTACTTAGAAGCGTTTTTTCGGCGGAATTGAATACGGAAATATGTATTTTGATGAGCTCGGTGGCTCAGTCGTGAAAGACGCGACTTTGACACCAACGCTCGTGGATTCGATTCCCATACAAGACAAACATTTGTGTGCATGAATATATCTGTTTGTCTTGGTCTGGATGTTTTAAGAAAGATAGGGCGCATCAAAGCAGACCGTCTGGGGAGGTACCTCCACCTCACAGAAAACCGCAGCCAAATAACAACTCCCTAGAGGGTTGTTGTGTTCCTACGTGTGAGTAAGGTCACCAGTAAGCTGCTAAGGAGTTGCTGTGTAAGCAGCAGAGGAGGCATCGCGCGAGTGATACTAAATATATTACACGCGTTAATAGGCTACGGTAACTGCTTTACATCAGGTGGACCGTATGCTTGCATGACTCCCGACGTTGTATAAAAAAACGCTCTTAGAAAATGATTTGAAAGAATTATGTTTTTAGGCGCAATGTGTATGTTTTTAAATTTTCATCATGTTTTTCTCCTTTGTTTCTCTTTTTGCTCCCGTGGCTTCCCCCTGCGACAGCGCTCAACTGGTTCAACCAGGTCAGATCGTAAGGGGTCACATGGACAATTTCACAACGGGTACGAAATAACACTTTATTTTCTTCTTGAGATTTATCCCAGCCACTTAAATTCTAATTTCAAGTCTAGTCACGTTCTTTTCCAGTAACTAGTTTCATGAAAGTGTAACGTTGTTTGTGAGCTGGTAAATTGACAAATCAGATTAGCTAAGCAAAAGTAGGTCGCAGCGATTTCTCATTATTGTATACCATTTTCGTGGCTTGTTTTATTTTTGTCGTAATAAAAAATATGCCTTCAAATAAAGTTCTAGATATTTTTTTCCGTACCTCAAAATGCAAAACGGACCCCTTATAGGATCCCTTTGTTTTCCGTCTGTCTGATGTCTGTCTGTCAAGACCTTTTTCTCAGAGACGGGTGGAGCTATCAAGCTGAAATTAATATCACTTACTCTGGTGTGCAGTCCCTTCGAGCAGTGAAAAATCAAACTTCTAAGTCAACGCAGTCAAAAGATACGGCTGTTTATGCTTCGTTTGCAGGGTACTTCCCGTTAACTTAGAATCATAAAAGTAGAAGTTAAATAAAAATCCGAAACCCGTAGATTTGAAGTTATATCACAAAAAAAAAAATATTTTGCATAAATATTTTTTTACAGAACCCTCGGGGAGCGAGTCGGACTCGCACTTGACGACTTTTTTCTAGTTTTCACTTATTTTAAAATATTCATTTTTTATAAAAGATAATTACGCATATATATTCAAGTAAGTACGTGATCTTTCTATAAATATAAAAAAGAACGGGTTACGCTCCGGGAGTGCCGCCAGAAGTGAAAACTTGAACATGCGGACCAAATAGCGACGTTGAACGAAAAGCGTAAGCGCCAAGAATTCCATGGCGCTTACAACGTTTTGGTCGCGAGAAAAGAATGCCCTATGAACGAACTAGCGCTTCGTAATATTAAAGTATTATTAAAGTAATATAAGTAAATTTACAGATTTTTTTCTCAATGTGGGTAGTGATGAGTAGAGTTTCATTGTTGATTTTTATCGTAAAAAACTCGAAACTCATTATATTTTCAGCATAACTCCGTTAGTTTTCATGCTAGAGGCCTTTATAAAAACGCATTTTGAAGGTTTCTTTATCTTCTTCAAAAATGATCTGAAGCATTTTCATCGTAAAATGTACCGTTTTTTCGCAATTCAATGTTGCAATCTTTAAATTTTGCGGTGAAAAAATAAGACCTATCCTCAAAGAGGATCTTTGTTTGTATTGGGCCTAGATCAAAAAACAAGGAAACGAAATTCTTTGTTTATTTATTAACTATAATTTTCATTCCTACAGCATTTTTGAGAAAATCAATAATTTTTGAGTTATTTGTGAAAAAACATTTGAAAAACGTCGTATTTTTTTGTAAAAAATTGACGTTTTCAATTACTAATACCTCAAAAGCATTGATTTTTAGAAAAAAAATTATAGAATATTTTTTGCTTAGAATTGATTCTGTTTGTAATTGTTTGTTTGTTTGTAATATCTTTAATGTACAATAAAAAATACAATAAGTAACACTAAGTACAAAAAGTGACAATGGTACATAGGCGGACTTATCCCAGATTCTTCTATGGATTACTATTTTTTTTATTTTCCCACCTCCGAGTTAGGGTGGTATTCACCCCTAACAAAAAAGCACATAGGGTAGATTTTACTTTTGGAGGTATTCCCTACTTACTGTCAAAATTACAGCAAAATCCGTCTTTCTTAGAAAAAGTTAAGATCCAAAACCCTTCAGTCACTGGCCTATAAACCACATTGAACTATATAACTACGTAAATGATTGAGCGATAGGCCTTTATAGTCATATAATTAGTTAAAATATGCTTAGAACTTTACTAGTGAAGCGCGTAAGGTTAGTGAAATGCTTGAAAACTTTGTAACAAAGCTTTCACAAGATTAATTTAACTTTGTCTAGAAAATGAAATGAAATTACCTAGTTTCCTAGCGACTAAGTGAAATTTATTTATGTTGAAATTAATGTGAGTAGAAATATCTAACTACCTAGAAAATGTTATGTTGAAAGACTATTTTATGTTAATAAAAGTATATAGAATGTTACGACGAGCTCGTTGGCTCAGTCGTGAATGACGCGACTTTGACACCAACGCTCGTGGGTTCGATTCCCACACAAGGCAAACATTTGGGTGCATGAACATGTCTGTTTGTCTTGGTCTGGATGTTTTAAGAGAGGTAGGGCGCATCAAAGCAGCCCGTCTGGTGAAGTACCTTCACCTCACAGAAAACCGCAGCCAAATAACTACTTCGCAAAGGGTTGTTGTGTTCCTGCGTGTGAGTGAGGTCACCAGTAAGCTCTCAAGGAGTTGCTGTGTAAGCAGCAGAGGAGGCATCGCGCGTGTGATAATGAATATATCGCAAGCGTTAATAGGCTACGGCACCCTCTTTACATCAGGTGGGCCGTATGCTTGTATGCCTCGCGACGTAGTGTAATAGTGCAGACTTTTGTTTAATAGCTAACTTCTTCCTCCTATCGTTACCCCGTTTCCCCTAATCCATTAGGATTGATAGCCTACCGCGCTGAGAGACAGACGTGAAAATATATATGTATGTATATACAACAGTAAATAAATATAAATAAATAAATACTCTCGGACAAATTACACAGCGCCATCTAGCCCCAAAGTAAGCGAAGCTTGTGTTATGGGTACTAGACAACTGATAAACACACGTAAATACATTTTTTTTTGTAAATACATACTTATTATACATATAAATACCCAGACCAAGACAAACAGACATGTTCATGCACACAAATGTTTGTGTTGTGTGGGAATCGAACCCACAAGCGTTGGTGTCAAATTAGTGTAACATCGCGTTTCACCACTGCGCCACTGAGCTCGTCAAGTATACTATGCTATACGTAGTAGGTATATCTATTACGTTAAGGTGGTATTTCAGGTTGTTGATTGAAAATAACCTAATATCGTTCGATTCGCTTCGCTTCCTCTCACGAGAACCTTCTAACCTAAAAGGGTCCATATTGATTTGCATGTGCCATTTTATTTTATCTGATCACGCTAAAATTTTAGCCAATGGTTTTCTATCACATTATTATGTGTTAACAATTTTGATTTTATACTACGCCGGGAGGCATACAAGCATACGGCCCACCTGATGTAAAGCGGGTACCGTAGCCTATTAACGCTTGCGATATATTAATTATCACTCGCGCGATGCCTCCTCTGCTGCTTACACAGCAACTCCTTGGTAGCTTACTGGTGACCTCACTCACACGCACGAACACAACAACCCTCTAAGGAGTTGTTATTTGGCTGCGGTTTTCTGTGAGGTGGAGGTACTTCCCCAGGCTGACTGCTTTGATGCGCCCTACCTCTCTTAAAATATCCAGACCAAGACAAACAGATATGTTCATGCACAGAAATGTTTGCCTTGTGTGGGAATCGAACCCACGAGCGTTGGTGTCAAAGTCGCGTTATTCACAACTGAGTCACCGAGCTCGTCAAAACGTTCTCGTTCTCGTGCTGTTTAATTATACTATAACAGTATAGCTTAGTGTATAAAGAACCAGGCTATTAACCGACTGGCACACTGGTTCAAATCCTGGTGTGGGCAAGGCTTGCTCGGCGTTGAAGAACAACATACATACATATCATCACCCCTGTCTCCGATTGGGGTAGGCAGAGACTATAGAACGCCAGGTGCACCGATCCAAACATACCGCCCTCGCTTCTTCCACACTCATCAACCTCTTCATGCATGCTCTTCGGTTTTGGGTACTTTTGATTTGGCCCTTTTTAAATACATCGCCAATTTGATCTATATGTGTGCTTTCACTCTGAATGAAGAAAAACATTGTAAGAAAACCTAACCTAACCGTACGTTCCCCCTGTATTGGGGAGATCTGACTGCAGTCGCTCCATGTCAAAATCAACATCTACGCCAAATCCTTAGGCATAGGTCGTGGTCCCCGCTGATCCTAGTGGTTTAGAAAATGGTTTAGGAAGAAAAATGTATTAACTGTACAGCTCAAAAATTTTTGAAACCATTTTCTCCAAACGTTGGTATAACATATTTAGTGCAGTCAAAATGGTATAAATATAGGTCGAATATAATTTTTTTGAATAACAACCGATCAGACTGAAACAGCATGCAGGGGTTTTTGGGGTCGCTGATTACGATCCCGACTTCAGAATTCCAAAAATACCCCACCCACTCTCATCTAATTAACCCCCCATGCTATTCATCCAGCATTTTTTGAAATAAGCCATCAGAATTGGATGAAACGGTGGATTCGGGGGTTTTTGGGGTTGCTGATTACGATCATCGTGATCAGCGACCCTGAAAACCCCCGAGTTGACATTTTCAGGCTAATTCGGCAGTATTATTTTATTATTTTCTCAATTTTTATTTATCAGGGGGGGGGGGATAAGTTCTAGCCAAAAATTATTTAGGGTCCTTTTGTCTACATATTTTTTCCTATCGAATGCATCCTGTTGCAGCCTAATCGGTTGTCATTCAAAAAATGTTAAGTAAAAAATACCGTAATTTTAAACAAGTTCAAATCTAAGCCAGCATCGCTGATTTACTAGAATCATACAATATAACTTATCTTGACTCACAGTAGTTGATCTAGCGTTGCTAGCCCGTCTGGGGAAATACCTCCACCTCACAGAAAAACGCAGCCAATTTTAACTCCCTTGAGGGGGTAGTTCCTATATGTGAGTGAGGTCACCAATAAGCTCCTTAGGAATTGTTGTGTTATTTTTTTTTATACAACATCGGAAGCGGTTACTGTAGCCTATGAACGCTTGTAGTACATTTGGTATTACGAGCATTGCTTAATCTGCTGCTAACACAGGAACAGAACAACCCTCTTGGGAGTTGTTATTTGGCTGCGCTTTTCTGTGAGGTGGAAGTACTTCCCCATGCGGGCTGTTTTGATGCGCCCTACTTCTCTTAAAACAGAGGTGGTATCGCGCGAGTGATACTTAATGTATCGCAAGCGTTCATAGGCTTACGGTATCCACTTTACATCAGGTGGACCGTGTGCTTGCATACCTCGCAACGTAGTATATAAAAAAAGACTCATAATGGAGGCACAAACTAATATCTTTATTTAATCTTATTGGAAACCCAAGAGAGTAATCGTAACGTACAATGTATTCTCTTAACGTACAATGTATTCTTTCAAGCGCATGTCGTATTGCGTCTAATTGACTAACTGAGAGTGAGTAGGAACAACTGTAATTAATGGCCGCCCTTAATTCGGACGGGCGCAAACTTTGCTATCCCTTCTCGTTACGTACAGATGCCTGCAGAAGTGGTTTGTGAATCTTAAATAACCTCAATAGAACTTGCTCTAGGGTTATCAAAATCAGTAGAGTAATTATGATTGATAATACAATTGACTGGAGTATACCTAACTTGCGCAATTATGTATATAAGGGATTGTGATTGTCTTAAATACATTTTTTTTATACAATGTCGGGAGGCATGCAAGCATCCGGCCGACCTGATATAAAGCGGTTACTGTAGCATATAAAAGCTTGTAATACATTAAGTGTTACTGGCGCGATGTCACCACTGCTGCTAACACAGCAACTCCATAGGAGCTTACTAGTGACCTCACCTACACACAGGAAACACAACAACCCTCTAGGGAGTTGTTATTTGGCTGCGGTTTTCTGTGAGGTTGAGGTACTTCCCCCGACAGGCTGCTTCGATGCGCCTTACAACTCTTAAAATACCCAAACCAAGACAAACAAACATGTTCATGCACACGTTTTACGACACCCACGGGTTGAGCTGGGGTGGCCTATTCTCACGCTGAGGCCACACGGCTAAATACAACTTGACCTTGATATTTCAAGCATGAATATAATTAAAAGCAATTATGTCTATAAATAAACACAAACAAACACAAGTAATTAAGATAAAATTTGTAAACCTACATTTTTAATCCCAAACGAACTCTGATTGCCCGTCTGTCTGTTTCTTCTTTTTTCACAAAGAAACAGTTTTACATAAAGGTCTTATGCTTGTATTACTCCCGGCATAGTATAAAATTCACAGCAAGCACACTCCCCGGTTCTCAAGGGCTTCTGGTGTCATCTTCTGATAAACACGTCCATTTTGGTTGTAGCCAGTGAGTCTTGGTCTACCTCTGGTCCTTCGTTTATTCCATATTCTTTCCACAGATCCGAACTAACGGACCACGTCTTTTTTTAATCTTAAAGCCGCCACTTTCTCTCAGCTGCATTAGCACCGTCTTCTGTATCGCTAGCAAGGCCTCCTGGGTTAATAAGGGACAAATTCCGCGCTATTATCATCTCAAAAACGGGTATTTATGGAATTGGTTATCAATTTTCAAAAGAAATTCGTGTACAATTGAAAAGCTCGTTGTATTGCAAGTTCATAAACTAGCTTAGCAACAACCGCTACAAAAGTAACTGTACAAAGACAAATATTTTTAAGTGATTCAAATTAAGCTATCGAAAGGACCCGACCATTTAATATACCCAAAAGTCACGTACTCAACTTAAAAGTTACTGAATGTAAAATAATGGTTAAGAGACGTAAATACAATGTACATATTGTTATTATTAAACTGTATACATAATGTATACATATAATGTTCAACTTACACCAATTACTAAATCAATCTACAATTTTTGCTCTGTAATATTTATCGTAAACGAATTACATCCGCTCTAAACTGGTGGTTATATATAAATATACGTTACATTCGTGGGTAAAAAGCACGTGTTTAACTACCACCTCAGAAGTCATAATTATGTTTTTATACTGAATTCAAGTAATTAACGTTTGAGGTAACTAAAATATAATCAGAATATATTAATATTCGACCGACATTGGCACTGTTGCCGATGAGAGAAGATGAACTTGTTATAATAACCACTTTTGTAATGTTCGTGACTTGCTCGGTGCCACTTAACATCGAATATATTGTCACACACTTCCGCCTGCCTTTCTCCATGTGCCCCACTACAGTGGCAAAGCGTCATAAAAGGCTCCGTGGTAGCCCAGGTACCTGGGTGCCTCTCCTCTTAGGCCCTCCGGGCATGAACCCGCGTGTTCGATTAGTTTAACCCCGCGACGCCCTGTGCCGAGGTTGGACCCCTCTCGGAAGCCATTAGGCAGTCGCTTTTCCTTTTCTTCAGGCTGTGGCGCGTCACCCCCGCATCTTCCTTCCGGTGACGGTGACTTCCGGTCAAAAAAGAAGGCGTTATTTTGCGAAAGCCAAATTGGTGCCACCAATTGGTGGCGGAAGCACAAAAATCAAATTGCATGTAATGTGCATAGTTTATCGTCAATTATAATACTGTATTTACAAACTATTTGATAATAAATCAGTGATTGATATTTCGTTATTAACTCTTCTGTTATTAATATAATTTGAAATAGAGGTAGTCATTTGTCAAATTCTGATCTTCAGCGAATTTTTTACCTCTCGCAGTAGTCATCCAATTCTGACACTCATATTATTTAATAATTTATGTATGTTGCATTAATTTTATATACTGGTATAGCCAGTGACTTTTCGTGCCAACTGTACTTCCCTAATCGGGCTGCTTCTGGTACACTGGTGCAGTAACCTGTGTCGTGTCTCTTTTCTCTGAACTTCATTTGCTAATCAACGGGATGCATTACGTATCAATGGGGCTAGCTATAGTCTCAAACGCGATTATAATGGCGGTGACCACTTACACCCCTAAATAAAATGATCTTTTCTGCGTAGTGTTCGCATAAAAATGATGTGAAAATAACGCAAATGAATAAGTAAAAAGTATTCAGACTTTTTGTCTTGCCAGTACAAACAGTTCTCAGACCATGAATATGCTATAATGAGTTCGCTAGAGCTCGGTAAAGACCCGTATAATTATTGTATTTGCATTTGTACCGTCTGCAAGGCTTTGTATTGCTAGCATACATAAACACCCTCTAATTTGGAGCTGTCTGCAACGGCTTCAAATTATTCGCAACTGATGTTGTCGTTATTAGAGATTCGTAGAGTTTAACAAAAGAAGCAAACACGCTACGAGAATAAGCTTCAGAGTTTTGCTCGAGTGCTGTATTTTTTGAGATTTTGGCATCAAAATAAAAAACCCAGTAACCAATGTAATATGATACGTAAGGCATTTCGCCTCTTGACAAGATTCAAAAACTTCTCATTTTATGGAATGTCAATATTCCCTTTCTTCTTTTTATCTATCACATAATCATAATCATCATATCCGCCAAAGGATATCTACTGCTGAACATAGGCCTCCCCCTAGACTTCCACAGCGATCGGTCATGTGCTGCTTGCGTCGAACGGCTCACTGCGATCTTCACAAGATCGTCTGTCCATCTGTGAGGGGTCGTTTATCTATATATATACATATCTTCACGCTAAGACCCTTGCGGAGTAGGTAGACAGCACCGAGCGTCACATTACTCTATAATAACACACTTCAATCGATTTTTTAAATTCATATTTTTTTCATACACGCTCTCCACTTCATTAGCGTTCCTGATGTCACCTACTCATAAAACAAGACCAATTTGATCAAATAATAGTTGAGTCTTAGTCTTCCTCGTCTCCTATATCCTTCCAAGTACCTAGGTGTTATATATATCTGCCTCTTTGAAGTTTTTCCTCTTCATTCCTTTGCATTCTTTCCACAGTACATCATGAGTGCGATCACAATCTACAAGAGTTACGGCGCAAATTGTGCGCAAAAAAATAACTTAAATAAACTATTAATTCAGCAGTTAAGGATATAATTGAGCGCATAATAGTAACTATGCAATTATCTATTTACAGGCATTATGCTTTTCTTGGCATAACATATACGTAAAATCTAACAGCCCAAATTGACGAAGAGGTATAAAAAGTGAACATAAACTCACGTACATATACATTCCGCTTAACTGACATGCATACATATCTACATATCACGCCTGTCTCTCGTTGAGGTAGGCAAACACTATGGAGCGCCAGGTGCAATCGAACGATCCGAACATACCTCTCGCACTTCTTCCACACTCGTCAACCTATTCATGCATGCTCATCGGTTTTGGGAGCTTTTGATTTAGCCCATTTTTAGCACATCAAAAGTGAAAAAAAAACTTCTTTAGCGGCGTTGTGCACTTTTTGGGATGAGTAAAAAATGTTAAACTCGCGTCAGGACACGTGACCCTGACCGTAAGATTTTGGTGAGTATTAGAACTTAAGTTCGCTGCAGCGCTAAAACATTAATTAAACAATTAAAACATGAAGCGCTAGATCGTTCATAGGGCATTATTTTCTCGCGACCAAAACGTTGTAAGCGCCATGAAATTCTTGGCGCTTACGCGCTTCGTTCAATGTAGTTTATCAACATCGCTGTTTGGTTTAAGCGGCGCAGGGCGCTTGCGCGAGTGTGCGTGTGTGTTGAGTTTTAGAGATTGGCGATGATGATGCTGGTAATGATGATGGTGAAAGAGTCGTTGAAATTATATATGAAAGTTGATTTTTCTGAGAGATAAACTTTTTAATGTAAAATAATTGTAATAGTTCTGAAGTGTTAAATTTTTTATGTAATATAAATTGTCATGTTTGTGTACGATAGCGCAATAAATTAATATTGTATTTTACCACATTCATGATAGTACTTTTATACTGATAAATAAAGCAAATCGTGCGAAATTATTCCCTAACCATTCCAAAATATTCAAAAATTCACAACGTTAATGTTCAAGTTTTCACTTCTGCCGGCACTCCCGGATTCCACTCCGTTTTTTTTATAATGTCGGGGGGCATACAAGCAGACGGCCCACCACATGTAAAGCAGTTACCGTAGCTGCTGCTAACACAGCAAATTAGGAGCTTACTGGTGACCTCACACACACGCAAGAAAACAACAACACTCCAGAGGGTTGTACTGTCTTAGGTTTTCGCGATTGTTACACATTGAATCAAACAATTTTTAAAGTATCGCGTGTTTTATTTATTTTGTTGAACCTGACGTTTCGAAAACTTTGCAGCGTCCGTGGTCGCAGGAAGTATTCCTCGTCAGGTTCAACAGAATAAATAAAAAACGCGATACTTCTCCGTTAAAATTGTTTAATTCAACTCAAGAGGGTTGTTATTTGGGTGCGGTTTCCTGTGAGGTGGAAATACTTACCCAGACGGGCTGCTTTGTAGCGCCTTACCTCTTTTAAAAACACCAAGACCAAGACAAACAGACTATTCATGCACACAAATGTTTGACCTGTGTGGGAATCGAACCACGAGCGTCGTTATTAACGTATATAAGACGTTATATGCGTCAAGGATGGCCCCCTTCCTATATCTCCACTCACTCTTGTTCGATACACTTTCTTTCGTACCTCTTTTGTCACCCATTCTTTCCAAAAGTCCAATAATTTCAGCGTACCCTTTTAAATTTTTATCTCTAGATCATCTTTCATTCTCGTAACGTGCTATTTCTTACTCTATCAATCATTCCAACTCTACACATACTCCTCAGCGCACTCATTTATACAGCGTTCTTTTGTCATGTCCATGTTTCACTACCGTGTTCATTCATATTTATAAGATTATGAGAGAATGTATGCATTTTAATTTATCGTGTGCACAGAAACAGAAAAACAGTGTAAAATGTACCTTAAGTATTGTTATTCAGCGCAAAATACACACAAAAATACATTAGTAATGATATGAATCCGCCATGTTGTCCCTTTATATTAAAATAAAACTTGATTAACGAGTCGCAAAGCGCTATTAACTTGAATAAGGACATTTGACTAATTACACTTTCCCCGCAGTTAGTCCGAAAATGAAATGCCGAGAGAGCTACATGACCTGTCTTCTACAGTCCTACATACCAACGATGAGAAGGTTATAATTAAAGTTGTTTGGAAGTTACCCTCGCTAATGGAATTATTTTCTGCACACTGACAAGTTAAGGTTTGTTAATACTCAACTGGGTATTAGTAATATAATTTAGACTAGATTATTATATTGTTACTATATCAATATAATTGAGTGTATTTGTAAATCTCGAGATCAATGACGTCGATGTACTGAACAAACAGGTTAAGCAACGTCAACCGCAGGCTGTCTATAAATGGGTTTATGTATCATGATAGATAAACCCATCCATAGATTCGAAATTATCAGCCATTATTTCTTATTCGTTTTTATCCTAGCAGTGAATATCATATGCCATTTCGACATATTCTACTGGGTGATTTGCAGTTTCGACGTCTTTTCTTGGTGATGAGTTCAGCTTATTACCTTCGTTCATTCCACGAGAACTTTGTGGAATGCAAAATGATGTAGTGACAAAGATTTAGAAGGGTATGCTGATATGGCTGATATTTAGAAAGAACGAACACATGACAATGACAAAAGAGTTACGAAAGATGTGTATAACATGAGAGTGTATGGAGATTTAGGAAGGGGCCGCCCTAGACGCACACGTATAGATCAAATTGGTGATGTGTTAAAAAACGGCCAAACCTAAAACCACCCAAAACCGAAGAGCATGCATGACGAGGTAGATACTCTTCAACATCAACAAATGGAAGAAGCGAGAGGGATATGTTTGGATCGGTGCTGGCGTTCCATAGTCTCTGCCAACCACAATGGGAGGTAAGTGTGATGATATGTAATGTAATATTTAAGATACCATTTATTCGCGTTATGGCCTAGACTCCTAGAGAACTCAACCGCTTCTGCTAGATACTCGTAGTACATCCCGTGTCCGATGTTTATTACACATCGATATTTTAAAGAGAGGTAGGGCACATCAAAACAGCCTCTCTATGGAAATACCTCCTCCTCACAGAAAACCGCAGCCAAATAACAACTCCCTAGAGGGTTGTTGTGTTCCTGCGTGTGAGTGTGGTCATCAATAAGCTCCTAAGGAGTTAGTGTGTTAAACAGAGGAGGCATCGCGCGTGTGATATCATATTACAAGCGTTTATATGTTATATGGCTACAGTAACCGCTTCTCATCAGGTGGGTCGTATGTTTGTATGCCTTCCGACGTTGTATAAAAAAAAAAACAAATCTGCGTACTACCTCTTATGCCTCATTTTCTAATTGACATGGTACTCCACACGCAGGTATAATTAGCTTTTATTCTCAACATAAAAGTCAATTCTCTCTCTATCTATCCATATCTTTGCACCAGGTCCATTAGGGGTAGGTAAACTGAGCGCCACAAGACTTGGTCGTTACACATTTCGCTCGCTTTTTAGGGTTCCGTACCCAAAGGGTAAAACGGAACCCTATTACTGAGGCTCCGCTGTCCGTCCGTCCGTCTGTCATCAGGCTGTATCTCATGAACCGTGATAGTTAGACAGTTGAAATTTTCACAGATGATGTATTTCTGTTGCCGCTATAACAACAAATACTAAAAAATAGGATAAAATTTAAGGGGGCACCCATACAACAAACGTGATTTTTTTTGCCGTTTTTATAGATAATGATACGGAACCCTTCGTGTGCAAGTCCGACTCGCACTTGGCCGATTTTTTAATTTATTCATTACATAAACGCTCACAAGTATGACTCCTGGCACACCTTCTGATAATCTTTAAGTACCTTCCTCGATTTCTGTATCCTTCCACTTTCGCATTGTTTGTCTGTTTCATCATTCCTTCATCCTGCATTATATGATAGTCAGCCACTTAAATCAAAAGTAATTAGCCAATTATACTAATATGTGTAAATAACTAGCTGTTGAGGTTACTTGCTCAAATAGAAAACTATTTGACGAGCTCGGTGGCTCAGTGGTGAAACGCGCTGTTACGCTACTTTGACACCCACGCTCGTGGGTTCGATTCCCACACAGGACAAACATTTGTATGCGTTAACATGTCTGTTTGTCTTGGTCTGGGTATTTTCTATATATAATAAGTATGTATTTACAAAAAAAAAACTGTATTTACGTATGTTTATCAGTTGTCTAGTACCCATAACACAAGCTTCGCTTACTTTGGGGCTACGTGGCGTTGTGTAATTTGTCCGACAATATTTATATTATTTATTTATTTATTAGGGAAATTCAGGAAAAATATTTCCTTCGCAAAAAAATCAACGCTTGAAGGAATATTAACGAACTGTCAGCAAAATTTATTTAACTCAGCATCATTTCGTTAGTTTGAAGTCGAGTTTAACTGGAAAATGTGTCCCAGAATTCCTAGACTGTCTAACATAGCTGCGGATGGCGGATGACAAATTGGTTTCGTTTGCCGCCGCAGCCAACTCTGAGCTCGCGGAAATGGAAAATTACACATTGCACAATCTGCGTTGCAATTTAACTTTCGAGACATTTCCAGATATATTTAATAAAAGCTAGCTCCATACCACGGGATCACATGCGCGAAAATCATTTGATCGCTGTCATACGCCTGTAAAAGGATATATGAGCCGAGGATCGCCAAGTCTCGTCTGCCATGGCCAAGTTTGACGAGCTCGGTGGCTCAGTCGTGAATAACGCAACTTTGACACCAACGCTCGTGGGTTCGATTCCCACACAAGGCAAACATTTGTGTGCATGAACATGTCTGTTTGTCTAGGTCTGGATGTTTTAAGAGAGGTAGGGCGCATCAAAGCAGCCCGTCTGGGGAAGTCCACTCACAGAAAACCGCAGTCAAATAACAACTCCTTAGAGGGTTGTTGTGTTCCTGCGTGTGAGTGAGGTCACCAGTAAGCTCCCAAGGAGTTGCTGTGTAAGCAGCAGTGGAGGCATCACGCGAGTGATACTTAATTTTTTGAAATACAATTTCTAGTATCATCAGTTTCGTCACGATGTCTCCCTTCACGGCCGAGCAAGTGATAATTACAATTATTTGTAAGTGGCATGCCAGAATTAGAACCAGGGACCGCTGGTTATTAGGCTGGCTCTTTATCCACTGGGCTATCACTGCTTTATATCAATACTAGATTTACCCGCGGCTTCGCTCGCATTGATAAAAAATGAATATTTTTTTTAATAAAAAGTATCCTATTTTACTTCTGATATCTCCAAGAATATGTGTACAAAGTTTCATGATGATCGGTTGAGTGGTTTTCGCGTGAAAGCGTAACAAACAAACGGACATTCACATTTATAATATTAGTAGGATAGACCTGGATGTGTCCTGACGTAAATATTTTAAGGGTTTAAATATTCTTCCCATCCCATACCATCCCACGCACCCGACCTAGTCATTACGTATGGAGGTAGCTAAATATGTAAAACAAAATTATTGGAGTTTTACGGCAGCAATAGACTTTTACTTGCGTAATACCTGAAATCCCGGGAGATTTATTTTTAACATCATCCCTCAGACTAAACGACTTCAGGAAAGTTCGTAGGTGATGTGCATTAAAATCCATAAAAAATACCTACTTCTATGAAGCAACTACAGCGAGTTGGTGCAAATTTGGGAGAAAATTACATAATTCGCTGCATGAGAATAGTATATTGTTCACCGAGGGGAGAAAGTGACCGATTACCAACGAGGCCGAAGTTTTAGCCTGAATTCGCCCAAGTTGGGAATCGTACTTTCTCGCCGAGTGATACATAGTACTTTATACTACACCTGCGAGTGAAGTATAAAACAAAATCTCTATTAATGTCAAAATTTAAAAAAAACAACAGGTTAACTATGAATTTTCATATACTTTTTCTTCCCGCTTAGCACGTTAACAATGGATTTTCATACAGTTTTGCCGCCCGCATATTTGTAGGGCTACAAAGACGAACTTTCTGACCCATTCTTACGCAAGTAACAACTTACTTTCCGACAAGGTGTAGTATAAAATACTTTATTCTGTAGGAGAATTACTAGAATCCTAGCTGTACTGATACTAATTGATTATACCATTCGATATTCCAATTTATTTATGTCATCTATCGTAACTTTTACCAAGTAGTAACAAGTGAGCATGAAAAGAGCTTTGAATCCTACTAATATTATAAATGCGAAAGTTTCTATGTATGGATGTTTGTTGCTCTTTCTGCTTAAACGGCTGAACGGATTTGAATGAAATTTGGCACGTAGATAGATTATGATCTGGATTAACACACAGGCTACGTTTTTGACTCCACGCGGGCGGAGCCGCGGGCAGCAGCTAGTGTTAAATTAGCGAATAAGGTGTGTAAGAACCGCGTCTTTTGGCGTTCTTTTCTCTCTGCCTACCCCGCAAGGGGCCTGGCTTGAAGATATACATACATACATAGAAAATTTTATAATTATGTATTGCAATGAGTATACATTTAGTATATATTTTAGTATACATTACATACATACATACATAGAAAATTTTATAATTATGTATTGCAATGAGTATACATTTCTCTATGTTGTTTTGTATTATCGTGTAATTAAACTTTTCCATGAATAGAAACAATGTTTTTAAAACGCTTCTTCTGGTATTATACATACGTTTTCAGAATTCTTTATAAAAATTCACATTTTGTGTATAGATGAAGTTGAATATGCAAATGTGTATCGTTAGGTATTAAAACACCCATGTGATACTATTATCACTCTCGAATACGCCTAGTGTAATCAAATCCCACTCGTGGTATAATAGCCCTCATTGTAGACCATAAATAACTATTTTGAAATACACAACGCTTCACGCGTCGACCTTTATTTAAGAAATTAAATATTTTAAATTTACCAGCTATGTACATTTTTGACATGTGTAGGTTTGTAAAAAAAAACTTACACCTATACACAAAAAATAATGAAATTTTGACATTTAATACCAGATACCCTAATCGTTTAGTTGGACCCTATCATAAGACCACGTGTTTTGCAAGAAATAGTTACAATATGTCTATCAAATTATTTAACATGTTACCGCAGCATTTGAAGGATCTACCCATGAATACCTTCCAGAAGGCATTGTATAAGCTACTTAGTAGGAACAGCATCTACGACATTAATGAATTCGCAAAAATTAAATTTTAAAGATATATACCCCATTTATAGTAATTTACTCGATAATGTTAATTTGTGTACAATTTAGACTAATTTATTTTATTACAATCGACTCAATGACATTGTTACATTATTGTTTTTTACTAATTTTAACTAATACATTTTTATTTTATTTTTTGCATGCCAATTGTTGGCGCAACATGCTCGATCAATGTTACATAAGATCTGTATATGTAATGTATACTACCGTGTTTGCCTGCAAATAAAATGATTTGAAAATGATTTGATAAAAAATGATTTGATTCAAATAATAACACTATAAACCATTCAAATTAATTCTATATCCTTTTTGCAACTGTTATCTATATAAAACTAGGAAACCTAAATGTTAGATACAATCTTAGGCCGTATAAACTTATATTAGACCATTTAAATGCATAGCATGACACAGTTTACCGTCCCGGCCTCTGTAAAAATCGGAACAATGGCCGCTTTACAATCTGGTATATTCCATAGACACGTGGATCCACCATTATCATCATCATAAAAGCAGAAGATAAGTATTCTATGTTACGGTATTTTTTAGGGTTCCGTACCCAAAGGGTAAAACGGAACCCTATTACTGAGGCTCCGCTGTCCGTCCGTCCGTCTGTCACCAGGCTGTATCTCTTGAACCGTGATAGTTAGATAGTTGAAATTTTCACAGATGATGTACTTCTGTTGCCGCTATAACAACAAATACTAAAAAATAGAATAAAGTAAATATTTAAGGGGGCTCCCATACAACAAACGTGATTTTTTTTGCCGTTTTTATCGATAATGTTACGGAACCCTTCGTGTGCGAGTCCGACTCGCACTTGGCCGATTTTTTAACTCCCTTTCCATGCACGCTCGCCGGTTTCTAGGGCTCCTGATGTCACTTTCTCATTACAACAGGTAGACGCTTGAAATATTGACAGAATATTTAGTTATATATTCACTTTAAGAATAAATAATTAAATTAAAATAAAACAAATATTTAAGGGGGGCTCCCATACAACTAACGTGATTTTTTTGCCGTTTTATAGATAATGGTACGGAACCCTTCGTGCGCGAGTCCGACTCGCACTTGGCCGATTTTTAATAATGCCGTGGGATATACAAGCATACAGCCCACCTGATGTACAGCAGTTACCGTAGCCGAATAAGAATAAGCCGTACATAATAAATATCACTCACGCGATACCAACTCTGCTACTAACACCTTAGGTGTTTACTGGTGACTTCAGTCACATGTATAGGAACACAACAATGGAGTAATTATTTGACTGCGGTTTTCAGTGAGGTTGAGGTACTTTCACAGTCGGGCTGCTTTGATGCCCCCTACCTACCGACAGCGAAGTCTCAGTAATAGGGTTCCGTTTATATACGGAATTAAATACGGAACCCAAAAAAAAAACAAGACAGTCGGTGTCAAATCTAAACCCCATCCCTCATGTGATTTCAAATAAATAAATATTGTCGGACAAATTACACAGCGCCATCTAGCCCAAAGTAAGCGAAGCTTGTGTTATGGGTACTAGACAACTGATAAACATAACGTAAATACATTTTTTTTTTTGTAAATACATACTTATTGTACATAGAAAATACATTCAAAGAATGATTTACAACTGAACACCTCCCCATCGTGACTTCACCGCCGTACCGAGAGATAATTACAAATATGTACATAACTCCGAAAACCAATTTAAGTGTAACCCACACCAGGATTTGAACTACGGCCGCCGGTTTGAAAGAGTGTGTCGGTGTTAGATAAGAAACGGCATGCTCCGTAAGTTTGGACGTGTACAAAGAATGCAAGAAGAAAGAATTACGACACAGATATAGAATGCAAAAACAGTAGGATGTAGGAAGCGAGGAGGGTCAGAGTTTAAATTTATTTGTTGAGCCCGTGTCGCTACTAAAACTTATGTCAGAGACAATGTTGTAATGTTATGCTATAAAGAATACGCCTTGCCTGCACATGTGTTCCCTCCTTCCTACAATATGGGATCCTTCAAACGAAGCGTGAAGAAGCATTTTGCGGGTCAGCATGGCAGCGCCAACTGACAGGATACGGGATGTAGTATGTTGTCAGTTGCAGTTGCGATTTGGGCTCCTCTTTCGCTTACCATCAGGCAAAGAGAAACTATGCTAAACTAATATAAAAAAATAAAAAAAAGAATATATATAATGTTTGTATTTTGTGTCGCACGTTGTAGTGATGATCAAATGGAGATCGGTAGCCTTGATTTATTTATTTTAAATGGCAAATGATTGTAAAATAGTGTTAAAACTATGAACTGGTAATAATTTTAATAAGTGATAAGTGAAATATACGATACATTCATTTATGGTATTAGTCATTAGTTTATATTGTTATATATATTTTAATTTAAGGTATTTATCTATGGACCCGTGTTGTAAAACCTGTTGTCTGAAATAAATGACTATTATTATTATTTTATTTTGATTCACGGGTATTATCCCGGTCATTTGATAGGCGTGCACGGGGATCCAACGCGTAGAGGCCCCTTTGAGAAGCTTGATGTAATGTTGTATAGCCGCCGTGACCTTGTCCAGGGGATATCAATTGTGACAATGTACCCATGAACCAGGTCACGGCAGTTATTGGGACTATTGCAAATGTGTTGGAAATTATTGGGCTATTAAAATGAGGTCTGGAGGGATTATTAGTACTGGGCTATTACAGAAGAGGTACGGACACCTGCCATAACTATCATATCTGATGTTACTTCCGGCAGGCGGTGGCTCGCCACTCACTGGATGGACCCCCGAAATGCCAGAGAAATTCGGCCGGGGGCAACACCGGTGTGAGTGACTCAGGGGTGTCGAGAGGTGTGCTGCGCTTTCTCCGACTAAGTGATGAGTGAAATATACGATACATTCATTTAACTCAATAAGTAAAGTGTGAAATTAAAAATATTTTGTTTTCTTTCATTTAAAACATCCTGCCTGAAATTCGTTGTAGAGTAAGATGTAATGTGAGTTTATTTGAAAATCTATTACGCCAGTGAGCATTATGAAGGCAATATAGCTCGATTTGTGTGCATGTTATGAAGCTGTTTACAAGTAAGCGTGATGAAAAATATTTTACTTTGTGTAGTATTAACAGAGCATTATTTATTTTCGTTTTCGTGTTGTTTTTTAGAGTTCCGTACCCAAAAGGTAAAACGGAACCCTATTACTGAGACTCCGCTATCCGTCCGTCCGTCCGTCTGTCACCAAGCTGTATCTCATGAACCGTGATAGTTAGATAGTTGAAATTTTCACAGATGATGTATTTCTGTTGCCGCTATAACAAAATACTAAAAAATAGAATATAATAAATATTTAAGGGGCCTCCCATACAACAAACGTGATTTTTTTGCTCATTTTTGCTCGATATTGATAACGGAAACAGGTAGACGCTTGAAATATTCACAGAATATTTAGTTATATATTCACTTTAATAATAAATAATTAAATTAAAATAAAACAAATATTTAAGGGGGGCTCCCATACAACTAATGTGTTTTTTTTGCCGATTTTATAGATAATGGTACGGAACCCTTCGTGCGTGAGTCCGACTCGCACTTGGCCAATTTTTTGCTCGATATTGATAACGACAAGAGGTAGACGCTTGAAATATTCACAGAATATTTAATTATATATTCACTTAAAAATTACATAATAAAACAAAAATTTAAGGGAGGATCCCATACAACAAACGTGATTTTTTTGCCGTTTTTATGGATAGGAACCCTTCGTGCGCGAGTCCGACTCGCACTTGGCCGATTTTTTTTTAATAGTTGCCTATTCTAAGACTATGTAAGCATAATTATACTGTGTTACACCACACATATACACACTAAAGAAACCCGGTCAAGTACGTGTCGGGCCACGCGCAATGTTTGGTTCCGTAGTTGCCCATCATAGTAATCGGGACTAAGAAGAGGACTCTTTTTTGTTTCATAATATGGGCATTTAACGTTAACTTCGGCGGCTCATAATAAAAACGGGCCCACGTAGGACAATGGAACTGAAGGAGTTATGAAATGCAACTTCACGAGTGAAGTTAGAAAAAACTATTGAGTTATTCGGACGTATACATTATTATCCTTTATTAAATTATAATGTTATTAAATACATTTTTAAAAATATCATTACTAAAAAAATATACATAAAAAACCGGTGGAGTAGTCCGCGGAGACCAGATTTTTTTTTCTTTTTTAGTTTTGTCGCTTGTTGCTCATAACAGAGAAAGGTTCTGCCAAGCATTTGGTAATACACCATTCGGCGTTGAGACTTCTTTGGTTGTGTAAAGGAATTGACACCAGGTAGCCTGTCAAATTGAAAAAGTGAAAAAATCACTCGCGCGATGCCTCCTCTGCTGCTTACACAGCAACTCCTTGGGAGCTTACAGGTGACCTCACTCACGCGCAGGAACACAACAACCCTCTATGGAGTTGTTATTTGGCTGCGGCTACGAGCTGCTTTGATGCGCCCTACCTCTTTGAAAACATCCAGACCAAGACAAACAGACATGTTCATGCACCCAAATGTTAGCCTTGTGCGGGAATCGAACCCACGAGCGTTGGTGTCAAAGACGCGTCATTCGTGAGCCACCGAGCTCGTCAAAAGTAAGTTGTGGTCTAACGGCGGCCGGGTAAAAGTCAGTATCTTCGCTAAACCCTAATGGATTAGGAAACGGGATAGAGTTAGGAAGAAGAATTGTAATAAAAAAAACTTGTGTTTCTAATTCATTACTAGAGCGAGCTTCGTAAATGAAGTATTTCTATGCAAGCGACTTCATAATCAACTGAAGTGAAGTCTTGAGTCGAGATAATAAATTCAGCAGCGATGCTCCATGCACTTCTCAACTAGTTGCTTATTTGGGAAACTAGTTGCTTGTTTGAGAATTATTCATTCCGCGAACTTGAAACAGAAGGGGCAAATTAATTAGAAATGCCCCGCCTGGGGAAATCCCTCCAGCTTATAGAAGGCCAGCTATCGCTTCTTATAAAACGGATGGTATGTTTATTGTCTTCCGACTTTGCATAGAAAGGTGCACAGTTAAATAATAGTCATATGTATAGTTTTAAAGTGGTTTTGGGGATAATTTCTCAGAATTGAATTAAACCATTTTTAACGGAAGTATCGCGTGTTTTATTTATTTTGTTGAACCTGACGTTTCGAACGCTTTGCAGCGTCCGTGGTCGCAGGAAGACGTCAGGTTCAACAAAATAAATAAAACACGCGATACTTCCGTTAAAAATTGTTTAATTCAATGTGTAACAATCGCGAATACCTTGTCACATCTCTAGCGGATGGATGAGAAACAAAACTAATATATATATAGTAAAAGTATTTATTATGACAAAATATTGTAGAGGGTGTGGGTACTTGAAGTTATCGCAGACCGAATAGTACAACAGACAAACAATAATACCACTGCCCTGTTTGGTCCTCGTTAATGATCGCCGGCAGGTAGGGGAGTCCTTGTAGAACCTTGCTTCGGAGTGGTTCGCTTGTGGTAGTGTGCGAGCAGGATGACGTTCCTGGATATGGTGTTATAGTAGCGCATAGGATAATTGTTGCAGAGGAGAGGTGAACCCTGGAACGGTACATCCGGACATTTTACAAATTGTCTGATTCGGTCTCTTGACTGCCACATCCGATAGTCACATCCCAAGAAGCAACGTGAGACAAAGAGGTGCAGATGGTAATGATTTGCATAAAATAGTAATCAATGGTGAGGCAGTCAAGAGAATCTAACGTAGCATAAACTATTTGTGGGCACTATAATTTGATAATTTATCATATCGCTGAGGGTAGCCTACAAGCCTTGCAAAACACATACAGCAAATGTAGCAAATTTAATAAATAGGATACATTGTTACACAGCGTCATGTATTTAATTAGACACGTTAAATTTTTAGAACATAATATAATAGTGATAAATTAGGAAACAATTAACAAAATATATTGTTTTATTTTTCCAGCAATACATAAAGTTCATGTATAGAGAGATTGAACCATTCACACTTTAGGCACAGAACCAATAATAATTAATTACATAGTAGAAAATACATTACGGTTGATGGTATTCATAATGAAATTATTTTAGTGTAACTTACAGTAATTACATGACGCTGCACTTTGATGATTTCAACTAGCTTAGCACTACACCTAGGCACATAAAAAAACTTACGACACTTACCCAGTTTTGGGGCTAAACACAATTTGAAATAATATATTTCGTTTATAGTTACAGCAGTAGTAGGTAGCACTGTTTTTATTTAAAACTTGAGCACAACGTCCGACCTTAACGGCGGTTAGCAGGGAATGTTATATCGTTTTCGCACTGTACAGCTCATTCGAAAATCGTTCGTTCTTCTACTCATAGTCACGCGTAAGTTTTGTGATTTAGAAACAAGTGATTTTACGCAGCTTTGCTTTAGAGTTAATATATGGTTTTGTAAATATTATTTTTTTATATTATATTTTTAGATTATTTAATGTTTTGCCAGTTAAATATAAGTGTAGATAGTTTTGTGTTGGCTATTATTATTTAATATAACGTAAGCGTTACAACCTAAGACAATTTGTCAGAAGTTTTCTGAATAATACTAGTATAATAAAGCGGATCTAATGATCTGCCAAGCTGATAGCAGTGGCAGGCCACACAATTCCGATAGGCGTTGGGACAGAATAGTTCTCGAGTGGTGATCACGAACAAGAAAACGCAGCGTAGGACGGCCGAGACGATGGATCCACTGAAAATCGCAGGGAGTCGATGCCGATGCAAGCGACACAGGCACGATCACTGTAGAAAAAGAAGCTTAAGGGGAGGCATATGTTCAGTAGTGGACTTCCCTTGGCTAACATGATGATGATAATAAAGCAGAAGAGTTTGCTTATTTGTTTGAAAGTCCTAATCTCTCAAACTACCATTCGGTTTGAAAAATTATTTTGTATTTTATAGCTGACTTTTTGACGAAGGTTATGGACTATTCAGCATCACGATACGACTCTTAGAAGCCGAGGAAATAAAACAAAGTAAAAATCGATTCCCATAATATACCTGGATACACGCGGAAGACACCTACTGAGTATTGGAATATTTTACCTCCCCCGACTACCGACCGACCGATATATAGCGCGCTTTCCAGCAATATATAGCATTGGAAAATTTCACGACCATCACAAACCTTCGTAGCAGCTGAGTCAGTAGGCTTCACCGTCAATTGAGAGGTCGTGGTTTCAATCCCCACCAAGGTGGTGGAGAAATTTTGGATTTTAAAAACATTTATTAAACAAGAATTTCCTGGAGCGATGATGCGATACTACTATTGAGTAAGGTCACCAGGAAGCTGATGTAGGATTACTACAATACAGAACACGCGAGGGATTCAAGTATTGCATGCATCTTTATATTACGGTATCTGTGTCACATAAAGCTACCAATTATGCATGTTTGTCACACAAAATTTATTATTTAAAAAAACTGGTCTGACTCCCGACTCGCACTTGACCCGTTTTTTTCCCCACCGCTATAGAAAATCTTTTTTTTTTATACTACGTCGGGAGGCATATAAGTATACGGCCCACCTGATGTAAAGCGGGTAACATAGCCTATTAACGCTTTCGATATAGTCAAAGTCAAAATCTTTTTATTCCGTAAAAATGTTTTTACGGAATAAAAAGATTTGTTTGGAATCGTCACAATTTTTTCCCCACCGTGCAGTTCATGACTAGGTGAGCACTGATAAAAATACTGCCAAAAAACTCAGGCATCCCTCTTTTGGTATCCAAACAAATTTACATAATTTATTAATTACATTACAATTGGATCGACTCAATCCCAGGCATTTTTATCATTAATATAGTCCGATACTTTATAATATGCCCTGCTTCACAATTTGGCTTTAATAGTAGTTTTAAATTTGTTTATTGACAATTCTCTTATATTGCTGAGAAGTTTGTTATAGACCCGTATACATTGCCCCATAAAAGAATTACTTATTTTGTGCAGACGGCTTGAATGTAACACAAGATTTGCTTATATCTAGTATTTATGTTATGAGTATCACTCTTTTTACAAAATGAGTCTATGTTTTTATGGACATACAAAAGATTTTCATAGATATATTGCGATGCGACTGTTAGAATATTTAGTTCTTTGAATTCTTCTCTAAGGCTCTCCCGGGGACCAAGTTTGTAGATAGCTCTATATTATCACTCGCGCGATGCCTCCTCTGCTGCTTACACAGCAACTCCTTGGGAGCTTACTGGTGACCTCACCCACACACAGGAACACAACAAGCCACTAGGGAGTTGTCATTTTGCTGCGGTTTTCTGTGAGGTGGAGGTACTTCCCCAGACGCGCTGCTTTGATGCGCCCTACCTCTCTTAAAAAATCTAACTAAAATCTTCACACCAAGGGTGGTAAAATCTAGGTCACTTGTCCCTTCTGTAGCTACCGTGTATGTGTTTATATTATGGTATCCGTGTCACATAAAACGACTCATTATCAGGGGGCACGGCAGTGCCCCCGCCAAGTCGAGCGCGAAGCAAACACTGCCGTACCATCCTTTACTGGAACCATTTCGCCGCATTTTCAGGCCCCTATTTGAGAACCTCTGGATAAGACCAGAACGTAGAAATTTTCGTCATCCAGTAAGCTATAATCACATACTTAAAATCCAAAATTTCAAGTCTGTAGGTCATTTAGTTCCGAAGTTAAGCGAAAGCAAAGTTTCGCATTTATGACACTCACTCATGATCATCAAAATAGAACTAGTACTTCCCATAAACTCCGAGAGCTGAAATTTGGTACAGAGTTAGGGTTTAATGGCCACATAAAGGGAAAACTATAAAAACTAGGATAATCGAAGATCTGGAGTACCTGGTGACCCTGATTAGAAAACACAAGAGCCCAACCAAACTATTAGAGATCGACATACCGCCTTTACAAAAAATGTTCAACTTGGTGGGCCGCTTCATTTGATGTCAAAAATCGAAGGTCTGAAGTATCTGATGAAGAACCCTCAGCTGGTCTCAGCTGTATTAGAGATATGGTAATGCCCCCTTCTACTATGAGAAAAAAACTGTGTCAAATAAGAAAATCTAATAAAATAAATCAATATGTCTACGTTTCTACAAAAAGAAGTGAAATCCCACCAAAAACATTCTGTAAAAAACTAGCCAAGTCTCGACGGAGCTGCTTGTTTATCTCTAAAAAGTAATGAAATCTAGACAAAGTCGTGCCAAGTCTAAGGTTCCTTACTGCGATTTCTTTATTATTATAGTTAATGTTGTGTGACTTGGCCGTTGAAGGGTACACAAGGGTACAAAACCAGCTGCTCCATGACACCATTGCACCAATCTGTCGCCAGAACCGCTACCCATTGACGATGGAAAATTGCCACTTGGAAAACGTTGATTAGTTACAACAGATATAACATTACGTGTAAACAAAATTGACTTGTACCCACTAACGTATAAAGAATTTTCAACGGCCAAGTCACACAACATTAACTATAATAATAAAGAAATCGCAGTAAGGAACCTTAGACTTGGCACGACTTTGTCTAGATTTCATTACTTTTTAGAGATAAACAAGCAGCTCCGTCGAGACTTGGCTAGTTTTTTACAGAATGTTTTTGGTGGGATGCATGTTTACCACATAAGATTTATTATTTAAAAAATACGGGTCAAGTGCGAGTCGGACTCCCACGCGAAGGGTTCCCACCACTATAGAAAATCTATCTAAAATCTTCACACCAAGCGGAGTAAAATCTAAGTCACTCGTCCCTTCTGTACCTACCGTGTAGAAAACCGACGAAGAAACGGGTTAGAAGCTTTATGCCTACTTCTCGATGTGGGTCATCCACATCGCGGTTGGTCTAGATTGCAATTAGACTAGATCGCCATAGGACCAGACATCGTAACAACTACATCGTCGTTGTTTTTCTAAAGTACAGTCATCTACATAAATGTTCTGATCTTTATCCTATGTAGGTTAAAAATAAAATAAAAGCAGGCATTGAATTAACCAAGACTTCTCAGGAGGAGTCTCCCTGCGACCACTGCCGCTGCAAAGCATTCGAAACGTCAGGTTCAACAAAATAAATAAAACACGCGATACTTCCGTTAAAAATTGGTTAATTCAATGTGTAACAATCGCGAAAACCTGCTGCTTACACAGCAACTCCGTCAGGAGCTTACTGGTGACCTCACTCACACGCAGGAACACAACAACCCTCTAGTCTAGAGAGTTGTTATTTGGCTGCTGTTCTGTGAGGTGGAGGTATTTGCCCAGACAAGCTGCTTTGATGCGCCCTACCTCTCTTAAAACATCCAGACCAAGCCAAACAGACATGTTCATGCACACAAATGTTTGCCTTGTGTGGGAATCGAACCCACGAGCGTTGGTGTCAAAGTCGCGTCAATCACGAGTGAGCCACCGAGCTCATCAGTACAGTCAGTCAGTAGTTCCCTATGTGTGATACGGAACGCTAAAAAGCTTCAACTACAATCTAAGGTCTGAAAGCGACTAAAATAGTTTAAATGTGAAACTTTTCAGTCCGTACACACAGTCAACAGTTCAGGAGGTGTAAAAGGTTCCGCATTTCAGCATGAAATTCTAGGTTTCCCAGTTACTGTGCTATCACCGAGGCCTGTGGGCGATAGGTAACAAATTGCTTTCCACGCCCACGCGCTGGAAAGTAATTGTTGACTGATACAGCTAGGGTTACCATTCGTCAGTATTTATCTAAACATACCCAAATTTTCTCTTTGTACAGATTTTTAACTTATAATCAGTATTGTGTATTATTAATAAATGGGAATAATTTTAATGATTAATGTATGTATGTATGTATATCTTCACACCAAGTCCCTTGCAGGGTAGGCAGAGAGAACCTAGCGCCATAATGATTAAGTTTATAATAACTTAAATGTTTCAAGAGTGCGCTGCTTGAATTTATCAATTCTACTTTAACACAAAGGGTTCTATTCTCACACAGGATTAACATGTCTGTTTGTCTTGATCTGGGTGTTTTTCATAGCGGTATGCTCATCAAAACAACCTAACTAGGGAACCTCCACCTTACACTGCAAACGGCAGCCAAATGACAACTACCTGGAAGGTTGTTGTTTTCCTGCCATTGAGTAAGGTTACCAGTGCGCGTCTTAAAAAGTTACTGTAATTGTAGCAGGCATGACAACGTGCAAACGATACTTCCTCTATTGTAATCCGGTAACTACTTTACATCAACTGGGCCATACTTTAGTATGCCTTCCGACGTTATATTAAATAAATATATCAAAATTAGCCCTATAATCTTTAATAAAATGTAAATTCTTCTATCAAAGAATCTAGGTGGGCTGGAAGAGATCTCTTTTAGGGAAGTCCGCCTTTATAACACTAGCTTTATTTTTATTGTAATTTATTTTGAATGTAACGTACAATAAAGATATTACAACAATCGCGCATGGAGTTGACTGTAGCTTTTTGTATTTTAATGCTTGTAGGTTTCTTTTTTTAATGTCCAATAATGTCCGGACATTTCAAATTTGTACCTGCTTATTCGGACTTCGGATTCGCACAAATCGAAATTGTTAAGCTTCGTGTACTTTATATTGATATACTAGTTTTCGTCTTAGGGTGAATTCACATTGAAAAAGCAGCGGCGCGCAGGGGCTTTACTGTGCAAAATATCGCGAGCGAGTATTTTGAATCTTATTACTAAAGAAAACAGTTCTAATTTAGTGACATAATAGATAGCGCGACGAACGAGCAGCCGAGAAACCGCACGAGACTTGTAGCTACTAGTCAAAGAAGGTAGGGGAGATGTATGCAATCGGAGTCAGTTGGCAATGGTGATCACCATAAAATAACAAAAACCAAATGCAACCAACTGATGCCAACATAACTACGCGCTAGCTACACGTCATTCCTGTGCGCGGTCGGTTGATCGCTCAGTTCGCGCGACGCGCTGGTGACAAACGAATGTGTGAAAATTTCGCGCCATTTTGATGTAATTTTACGAACAAATAAATTTGAAGGTATGTCTTAAATTACTAAATCTTTATTTCTGTACTTGTGATATGTAGTAATCGTAACATTTTATTTTACTAATTAAAACTCAGATTGATATAATATCATCAACTTTTTCGGCAGGATTTGTTTTTTCTCATTTTCGCCCATGTAGGTAATCGGAGTCACAACATCGGAGTGACTCCAGTTGCCTACATGGTGATTCCCATTGCCCATATTAGCTAATTTCGATGAAACAGTGTATGTTTTGTTTGTAGATGCCGAAATTTCGACCTAGGAAGACCAATAAAGATAGCTGGTCTATGGACCAACTAGAAAAAGCTGTGAAGCTCATGGACCCCCCCATACTTCTCACCGCATGCAGCCATTGGATGTGTTCTTTTTTGAACCATTTAAAGCTGCATATAGAACAGAATGTGATTTCTTCATGAAGAGCCATCTTTCAGAAAGAATAACTCCTTATGATGTGGCTTCCTTGGTCAAAAAAGCATTCTCAAATGTTGCCTCCATGAGCAAGGGCGAAGCCGGATTAAGAGCAACAGGCATATTTCCCATAAATCCCAATGTATTTTCAGATGAAGACTTTTTGGCAGCTGAAGTCCTTCAATCAGAGCCGATTGTAGTTCAAGATCTTGCTGACTCTATTTCAGAATTGACTGCTGCTGGAGCTGTTAACTCCATCTCCATACCAACAGCTACTATTGAGCTAGAACAAGATAATCCTATTCCAAGTACATCTACAGTTTGTCCCACAATTTCTGCACCAGCGACTGCATCATCCTCTCAATTCGAAATGCCATCAACATCTGAGAATCCGACAAGTATCCAAAATTTCATCCAGATGCCAGAAAAAGCACCTGAGATCAAGAAAAGACTAGGAAGAAAAAAACAGCACGCAACGATTTTGACGTCAACACCGATCAAAGAGGCTCTAATCGAAAAAGAAAACAAAAGGAAGGCTAAAGCTGGGAAAAGAAGTGGTAAAAAAAGCAAGCCACAGGTCAGCGTTAATAAGGTTAAGAAAAAAATTCTGCAGAAATCACATGATACTTCGACATCAGACGTAAACACGGACGAGCTATGCCAGGATGATGAAGATGACGATGCAGGAGGTGTAGGTAACACGTGTCTTGTATGTGGAGAATTCGGACAAGACAACGAAATATGGTACCGGTGCACATCTTGTGGGCTTTGGGCTCATGCCGCCTGTACTGGATGGGACTCTGCTTGCAATTATGTGTGCGATATGTGTTGATCACCGTTGTCCACATGCTGATCACCATTGTCAGCCGATGTTGACAATGGTGATCGAACCTGTTTTTTTTTTAAAACTTCATTATTCCAAAATTGATAAGCCAAAATGATTAAAATTGATCTCAATTAAAAGTTAAATAAGTAAAGTTTATAATAAGAGCGTAGCAATAAACAATTGATTAATAGATTTTGTTTTATTTCAATTCTTGCTTAAGTGATTCTCATTACCTACATCTCCCCTACATTCTCTATTTCCTTCGACCGCTGTACGCTACTCCTCTGTCAGTGGAAAATATATCATAATACATTGATTAAACACGACTCTCCTCTAAGTAAGCTGTTGTAGTCGCAGGCATAACTAATTCCGCCTGTTCCGGATATGATATTTTTTTATATAATCGTAAGGTCTGCCTTACTATAAGTTGCTATTGTAGCTCATGGACGCCAATGCCAAGGTATCACTCGCAGATTGCGGTCCTTGTAAACTTCTTCAAGAATGTCCTAAATATCATATACCATAGTCGCATATGATAATGTAGCCGGGAGCAACGTCAGCATTCAGGAAGGAAAAGCTCTCCGGAATCACATTATACGTGAAATTGTACAATATATGGAGAAGAATTTGAAGAAGTGGAGGGATGTAGGAGCGGAGGAAGACCAAGACTCATGATCTAATTAATCGTGTATTATGAGAAGGTGACATCAGGAGCCCAAGAAACTGGCGAGCGTGCTTGAAAAGAGAAAAGAAGCGAGTCAGGTATGTAAAGACCGCCTCTTATGGCGCTCAGTTCTCCATGCCTACCCGGCAAGTGATCTGGCCCAAGAAATCATGTTTCCTAATCTAAGAATGGTCTCCTCCTCCTCACCGCACCACACATTTACCGCCTAGCAAGTGATAATTACAAATATGTACTCGAATTTAGTGGAATATGGCAGGATTCGAATAGAGGACCAGTTGGTCAACAGACTCGATCTTATCCACAGGGCTATCTCTGCAGGCCTAGTGCTTTATCTGATTAATTTCATTTTATCTATAGAATAGAATTATACATACATATATATTAATTGTATGGGTTTGCGCTTGGTACCACCTAGCCTGATGGTAAGCGATGATGAGACGCTTACCCAAAATGCGGCCATTCACCACTGACTTGAAGAGAACGAGGTTGTATTTCTCAGGGAACACCGATGCGGGCAGGGCAATTCCACTCCTTAGTCGTTCGCACTGTAAAAGAAGGTATAGGGGTGGAACCCGGGTGTTCGTTTTGTAACAAACATTATTACTAGTCTTTGGACGAACAAGGATTGATAGAATGACATACCTGACTACGTCCAACTCTTGTTATCACATTAGTGCATCGATAGTTCGTACCTATTTCAACGGCTGTAGTAATGTACTATTTGTATGCACTATCATTTACCTGAATGTAGAATTCTGACGACAGTACGACCGATAACATGTACTTTTTCTACGTCGACTTTGTAGACGAGAAAAGCTCGCTAACAACCATTACGAGCAGCGTAAAACGCCCTGCATTACCGCTTATTACCCTTGAAATGTTGCATGCAGGGACCTTTATCTACACACATGGAAAAGTTTAAAACCTCGGCTCGTAAAGTAGAGAAATGAAACCTTAGAAACCTTTTTGATAGACAAAAGACGGGAGGTCTATGTACGTCGCGGAGAGTCGTATAGCGACATTCTACTTTCCGGTGATCGAACATAAGAAGCTATTTTAAAATGTAATGTAAATGTAAGTTTAAAATGTAAAGAAAATGTGTTCAACAGAGTGTATTGAGAGAAAAACCTCTATTAAAAATGTATGTCTGTCCGGTGGAATCCATTTGAGGTAATAGTGGGAATTTTGCATTATATAAAGTTGTGTCTTATAATGTACTACGACCCAACGGACGTTGCCCAAAAATAAAAAACATCGAGAAACTGATCACAGGCCACCTACCGGGTCCAATCGTATATATAATTCATTCAGGGGCCCACTCAAACACACACACAAAATTTCATAGAACCGGTCTAGCGTTTAGAGGGAATTCAGTGAGTACAAACGTACAAAAATAATCTTATACATAACAATTGATACATAAAGACAAAACCTTCATCAATAAAAAAGTTATGAAGGTTTTATAAGATCAAATTTAGTACTTTTTTTACACAACATCGGGAGACATACAAGCATACGGCCCACCTGATGTAAAGCAGTTCCCGTAGGCTATAAACGCTTGCAATACATTAAGCGCAATGCCACCTCTGCTGCTAACACAGCAACTCCTTAGGGGCTTACTGGAGACCTCACTCACACGCAGGAAGATAACAACCCTCTATGGAGTTGTTATTTGGATGCGGATTTTTGAGAGTTGGAGGTACTTCCCCAGACAGGCTGCTTTGATGCGCCCTGCCTCTCTTAAAAACACTCAGATAAGACATGTTCATGCATTCAAATGTTTGTTCTGTGTGGGAATCCAACCCACGAGCGTTGGTGCCAAAGTAGCACAACAGCGTGTTTCACCACTGAGCCACCGAGCTTATCAAAAATTTTGTGCGTCTCCATAGATAACACGTGTATTTTTTCGGAGGTACGGATCTCCTCATGTGCGAGACCGACTCGCATTTGGTATTTTTGTATTTGTAGATTTATTTTAACTGTGTTTTGTCATATTCAAAATATTTGTAAATAAAAGTCGTATAAAACCGGTAATTAAAGTTTGTTTTTGTTTTATATTCAATTGATTTTATGAAAATTTTCAAGATCAAGACTCACCAAGACGCTATTTTATGTCAGGTTTATGAAGGCGATGTCAGGATCCGGGGAGCGTGCATGAAAAGAACTATGAATAAAGAAAGAAGTGGATAAGGTGTCTAAGGACCGGAATATGTGTTCAGTTCAGTAAATAGAGAATATTCTTAGTATTCGAAATTTCACTCTGGTAGCTACAATAGCAAACTTTAATATAAAAAAAAATGATACTGTTATTAGGCACGACATTAAACATACAGGGTCCAAACTCAAAGTTCGTGTTGACTTGTGTCATTCGATGGTCAGTTATCGCGTTCGTGCGGATGTTTCTGACTTTACAGCAGGGATGGCAACGCACGTTGTTCTTGTCGTAAAGCATATATAGGGTATGATAACCGACTCGCATTCGGCAGATTGTGTTTGCCATCCGTAAAGAAACTTATAAACATAATAATTTGTTGTATAAACCACTAAGAGAAGTCAAATGTACTTGACAGGTACAAACAACCGAATTTAAGATACGCATAAATAAAAGGAACCTCCGTCTTGTCTGCCTGCCCGGGGTAACATGAAACCCCTTTCACCAGAATAACCCTTTTCTAAGAATGTTCTGTTTGAATATTTAAACTAAGTAATCCTTTAATGGATATGAACAAAGAGAAAATGTTATTCAAGTTTCGTAGCCATATGACTGAAACGGTAACCATGAAGGTCGTTTCATCATTTATCCATATGTCACACAATTGACAACAAAATTAGGTAATCTGTTCTCTAAATATGGATGTTTTATTGAAGTTATACTTCTAATGCGACTTGCAAAAACGTTGCGTTAAACGTTTAACGCTACCATGGAGGGGGAATAGAAAGAGACAGAGCGAGAGTGAATGCGTGGCACTCGAACACAAAAGTACAGGTTGAAGCTGCTAAATGTTTCACGATATTACCGGTAGATAGCGCTATAGTTAAAAATGTGCAATAGGTTAAAACTGCTAAATGTTTCATGGTATTACCGGTAGATGGCACTATAGTTAAAATTAAAATATTATTATTTAATATAATTAATACTAAATATTATTAAGTTATTAATGTTAAATATTTATTTAATGATGCCAGAGAAGTATTAGAAGTATTAGTAACTTCTCACGGGGGTACGTAAGTACACGCACCCATTTTTTTTCTTCTACTACTATTCCACACTATCCCACAGGAACACATCACTGGGATATGAAGACTACTTTTTATCCCGGCGATGTATTCCTGTGGGATGACCCCTTTGACTTTGTTATACCCAGAGATTCCCCGCTATTATACGAGGAATGCTTCAAGAATGGAATGGAAGTGCCATGTACGGGGGACTCCTGTGGGGAACTGGCCAGGTGTGTGGTGAACAAGACACAGGAACAGTACGGGAAACATCTAGGGTTGCATGCGAGGCACTAGGGCTGCTGGAAGTTGACAACCATTTAGGTGCAACGATTAGGATAGCCATTTTTGTATAGAGATTATTTATGTGACACATAAATTGAAAAAAACATCTTTTCCGGGCATATCCACAACTCCTGTGGAATTCTCTAGGGCGTAGAGAATCATAGAATTTATAGAATCATATAGAAGTCTTTGCATAGAGTCCATATGTCTTAGAGGAGTTCGTACTATTATGAATGTAAAAGTGTATTTATTTGTCGGTTTGTTTTTTTCATATCATAACGGAGCGACGGATTGATGTGTTTTGTTTATGGAGATATATTTTGTATGGAGGGCCCGACAGTGACATAGGCTACTTTTTACCGCGGCAACTCCCACAGGAAAACATGCATCGTTTCCCTTAGACCACGCGGGTGAAGCCGCGGGTAACAGCTAGTAATACCTATATATACATATAATAATTACATATATACATACTAGCGGACCCGGCAGATGACCTGCCTGGAACAGCGCCACATTAAATTCAGTCTCAAGATTTCGTGACATACCGACACTAACGCCAGGGTCCAATTGTGTTTTCAAACCATCGAGGAACCCATTGAAATATAAACTCGAAATTTCATCCAAATGGGTCCAGCTGTTTAGGAAGAGTTAGGTGACAAACACGCGTACTGAAGAATTATATACATTAGGATATAAATACGTAGTGGTACATGTTCACACAGGACAGGAACCAGTACATCAAAATTAACTGATTATCTCTCTTTGCGGAGTAGACATAAACGAACGCCACATGACTCGGTCCTTAAACCCGTCTCTCACTTCTTTAATATTCATAGCTCTTCTCATGCACGCACGCCGGTTTCTAGGGCTCCTGACATCATCTTCTGATAAAACACGGTCAATTTGGTCATGATACTACATCCAACTTTCGCGTTGTATAACTGTTTCATATTTTTTTCTTCTTGCATTCTTTCGACATGTCCGAACCAACGGAGCTTGCCTCTTCTTATTCCAAAACAGCACAGCACTGGCCCCAACGCCAACTTATGGAAGTGAGAGCTGGATATGGCAGATAGATAAAACGTGAAAGCAGGGCAAACGCAGTCGAAATGCGGGCGTTGCGCAAAATTTGTAGCCTAAAGCTGATAGACTGCGTTCGCAATGATGATGTTAAAATTTTGCGCAACGCTCGCATTTCGACTACGTTTATCCTAATTTCACGTAGGCAGGCAGAGAGAACCGAGCGCCACGTGTCTCAATCCTTATACAACTCACTCGATTCTTTAACATTCATTGCTCTTCTCATGCACGCTCGCCGGTTTCTAGGGCTCCTGACATCACCTTCTGATAGAACACGATCAATTTGGTCATGGTAGGTAAGTCTTGGCCTTCCTCGGCTCCTACATCCTTCCACTTTTGCATCGTATATCTGCTTCGTCATTCTTTCATCCTGCATTCTTTCTACATGTCCGAACCAACGGAGCATGCCTCTTCTTATTTTAACACCGACGCTCTCTTTCAGACCAACTCTGTTTCTAACATCATCATTGCGAATACGGTCTACAAGCGTTACGCCACAAATTTTGCGCAGCGCTCGCATTTCGACCGCGTTTATTCTACTTTCATGCTCTTTCTGCCATACCCAGCTCTCGCTTCCATAAATTAGCATTGGGACCAGCACTACATACTCTGCCTACTTCGCAAGGCGCAACCTGGCGCAAAGATATACATACATTCAAAACATATTTTAAGACAGTCGTGTTCAAAGTACTAGACAGTTTCAATCACTAATCTCACAAAAGGGTCGAAAACTATATACAGTTCTAGAACTCAGCATATCGTGTTCTGAGACGCATATTTCTAGGGAGACGAAACAACAAAGCTGTTATAATATCAGAGGAGTGTTGGCATCTCCAGCCATGCAATTCTCTAAGCGACTCATAATGGTTGTGTGCGTCGCTGTGATCACAGATGTCACAGCTTTGACATCGTCTACTGCGATCACGGCTAAATTATTTGGTATTCTATAAGGCTGTAAGCGTACGCGAGGCTGTTTGCCTTGTAGAATTCCAATTCCAAACGCAGCTTTGCGGCGCTAGTGTCGCACAACCATGAAAAGCGACACCAAAGAATTGCAATTTTGTGTTCAAGGCTGTAACAGCCGATGTTTCCGAGGATGTAAGTATGTTTGCTCTTACAGAATTGCATGGCTGAGCGATATAAATCACCCGCTTTGTTGCCACTATGTTACCGGATATCGTTCGCAAAGATCTTGAAGTTCAACCGCTCGTATAATGTTCGTAGCCACTATATATATATATATATATATATATATATACTACGTCGGGAGCCATCAAGCATACGGCCCACCTGATGTAAAGAAGGTACCGTAGCCTATTAACGCTTGCGATATATTAGGTATCATTCGCGCGATGCCTCCTCTGCTGCGTACACAGCAACTCCTTGGGAGCTTACTGGTGACCTCACTCACATGCAGGAACACAACAACCCTCTAGGGAGTTGTTATTTGGTTGCGGTTTTCAGTGAGGTGGAGGCACTTGCCCAGACGGTGGTCATCCAGACCAAGACAAACAGCCATGTTCATGCACACAAATGTTTGCCTCGTGTGGGAATTGAACCCACGAGCGTAGGTGTCAAATTCGCGTCATTCACGAGTGAGTCACCGAGCTCCTCAAAATTGGTAGTAGCTAACTACAGGCCGCAACTTCGTCCGTGCGCAGTCGAGTACCCCGTGGGAAGAGCTTATTCATATTTTCTTTCTTTTTCATCGGCTTCTAAGGGTGTTGTTGAATGTATCGTGGTATTGAATAGCGTAAACCCTTCCTCAAGAATTTAGCGTGTTCAAATGAACAAACTCTTGCACTTTACACAATGGATCAATTTCTCCTTATCAATATATATTTGTCCATTAACGGCCAAAGTCATACCTAACTTTAAGTCAATGCGATGTACCAAGCCGTCAGACTATTTTTCCCTTTTTTATACTACATCGGTAGGCATACAAGCATACGAACCACCTGATGTAAAGCGGTTATCTATAAACGCTTGAAATACATTAGAGAATATGTTCCTGAGAATATGTTCAAAAGGTACATCAAAAATACTCTGTGCAAGAAGGGTTATTATAGAATCGATGAATATCTATACACTCGCGTATATTTATTGTAGTATATTTAACGATGGAAAAAAAAGACCCATATTGGCAAGTTTCTTTTGGCATTTCTCCTTCGCCAATGGTCATTTCCGAAATGCTGGTAGATTAAAAAAGAGAGATTAAAAGTAAAAAAAAATAACTGGAAAATTATTAAGTTACAATATGATTTAATTTAAAGAATGTAAGACGTGTCTAAGTGCCCGCAAGGGTCTAATGGCAAATAAATCATTTTTTATCTTTTTATCATTATCTTTATTATTAAGTATCACTACTTAATGTATTCCAAGCGTTTATAGGCTATGTTAACCGCTTTACGCGCGATGCGACCTCTGCTGCTAACACAACAACTCATAGGAGCTCACTGGTGATCTCACTCACACGCAGGAACACAACAACCCTCTAGGGATTTGACTGTGGTTTTCTGTTTCTGACCGACGGCTTCACGTGCCCTCCGAAGCACGAGGTAGACAAACTCATCCATAGACAAGCTGCGGTCGAAATTGCTTAACCTGCGTGTTCGGTTAGAGTGACACGCACAACTACGCCATCATGCTCTCAAACATATATATACACACATGGACTGTTAAAATTAATAGAGAATATCTATATATATAAAAATTAATGTTTGTCTGTGTGTCCTCTATGGACTCAAAAACGGCTGGGCAGATTTTGATGAAATTTTCAGGGAATCTTCAGATCAGTCCAGCGGGTGATCCTGTGAAGTTTGGTAGCGATCAGATCACTCGTGCGAAGCCGGAGCGAGTAGCTAGTTCTCTATATTCTTTATTCGCGGCAACAAATTAAAGGCTGTATTCTAATTTTATCATTCGAATGTAACTAATTTTAACCCACGTTAATTATGGTAATCTAACTTGGTGTGAAGATGGACAAATTCATGGTAGCAATGTCGTATACCTATAAATAAATTCAGTGTATCATTAAACTCCGTTTGCGTTACTCTTCTAATTAAAACGCCGAGTCTTGAAAATATCCAAAGGAGGAAATTTTAGAGGGCTGTGACATTTAAGACATCTATTAACACTCCTTCACTGTTAATTACTTTGCTGTATAGTACTCCCCTGCCTTGTACTCAGTCATTGACCGCGCAATCTTCAACAACGATTTGTATATGACGTAATAGCGCAAATATATTCATGGCGCAACTTGAAAATTTTATAAGAAAATGTTACGGGAACTAACGTCCCATTCTTAGAGTACCATCGACAACGTTCACGTTCACTTTAACAACAAACCTCCCTTGTACGTGTTTTCGTAGCTAGTCCATGCCTTTATTTTTTAACCAATAAGGTACATAAGACTTTTTGTTATGGTTATTAAACTCAGCTTCAAACTTTCGCCACATCTAGTAAAATATTAATAAATGTGAATAGTCAAACAATAATTCGACAATAAGTCGAAACCATTTCTTTGTTTTTGGGTTTTTTTTTTAAGTTGCCAGATGCCAGATTTTGCATCCACATTTCCTTTTACCTACCATTTTTATGGTATCCATAAACAAAAGGTGTTTTGTCCGTAAAAAAGTCTTTTGTTGTAAGACACTTAAATGCTCGCATTCAAAAGGCTAAAATCGCGTTGGCTACTGCAAGCAAACATAATCCTTAAGGGGGTCAACAGTGAACTTTGTTACATATAAGCATAGAGCGCGCCTTGCTAAATATAAACCGTAAGCACACGTATTAACAACACCACGTGTTAATGTCGCCGTTGATCAGTAGTACAATTTGCTCCTATCTAGTGCAGTGGTTCTTAACAAGTAGCCTGCGGATCACTGGGGGTCCCTGGAAGCACCTGAAGTGGTCTGCGAAGCCATTCTTATGGCGAGCATGCATTTAGCTTTGACTAGCACTGAACCAAGGATTCAGAAGTTAGTAAAGAGTATGCAATCACAAAAATCGCATTGAAATAATATACTTATCTTTACTAATTTGTATAGAAAAATAAATATTGTATGAATACTTTGAAAAATTTTATGCGTGTTTTTATACAGAACAATACTTCATCATCATCATGTCAGCCCGTATTCGGCCACTGCTGAACATAGGTCTCCCCTCTATAGAGTCATTCGTCTCGATCCTGTGCCACCCATCCATCGACTCCCTACAACCCTATTAAGGTCGTCGTTCCATTTAGTGGAGGGTCGTCCCACACTGCGTGCCAGTACAGGGCCTCCATTCGAGAACCTTTCTTCCCCAGCGGTTGACGGTTCTACGAACTATGTGGCCAGCCCACTGCCAATTCAGCTTACTTATCCTTTACGCTATGCGTACGTTGTGCTTACCTTAGTTCTACTGCGGATATCCTCATTTCTGATTCTATCACGCAGAGAAACCCCGGGTATATCTCTGTCCATAGCACAAATCCTTCATTTTCATATATTACCTCCTGTATATTACCCCCAACCAGTTGATGGTCAATAGCAAAATATTTTTTTTTTAAATGATCCCTAACCACTGTAAGGTTAAGAACCACTGAGATGGGAATGAGCCTTGTAGAAATGTCTGTATTGAAGTGTCGATAACCAAGAACATCACCGTAATTACTCTATAAAATCGATACGTATCTAGAAAAATATGCCTACGATCGGTACAACCGACAATAGAAATACGCGCATTTCTAACTTACTTGTTTACTCTAAGGTCCCGATATACTCATCCAAACAAGGAATAACGGGCTAATATTGTACGATGTTATTTGTAGACGCATTAAGGACACGTGTCACGAACCGATCCAATCAAACTTGGTCTTTTTAAAGGATGTTGGCTATCATCCACGTGATCGAGAGACATTCGCAATTATGTCGCTCGTTCTAGTACGTCTGTTGATTTGGTAGAATTATTTCTCTAGCGCTGTGTTCCGGGGTTCTCTAATCTGGGGTTGCTCATCGAGTCGTCTTTGAGCGTCACTAGCACAAATTAGAAAGTTGTGCAATCTACCGTATTCTTTGTCGTGTCAAACGCTAGTCACTAGAATTTGTCAGAAAGTTGTAAAATCTTTACGTATATTTTTGCATCACAAAAACTTTCTTTCTTTCAAGGAAAGAAATTTCCCCTTATCGACTGCGTTAAGTGCGTTGTACCGACTTTAAATGCAGACCATCGTACAACACATTTTATAACATCATAAATAAACTTGAAATGCTTCTCAACAACTACATTAATTTCATTTTTAGACTTCATCAGCATGACACATAGTCTTTTTCTCGGTCTCAACTCTCGGTCTCGGTCTCAACCAAATACTTCTATGATACATAGAAGTCGTTGGTCTCAACTCAACAAACAACAACAACAACACGACTCAAACAACCAACAAAAAAATAATTATCCGTTAGCGACGAAATGTGCACATACTCACCACTTTTTATTCTATCATATATATCAGCGCTGTTTCTGCTTATTAAAATATCAAATTCCAATATCTTTACTTATTTCTTACGACCTTTCGGCCTGTGGGTTACTTCCCTACCTTACTAATCTTTTTCTACTTTCGCCCCATTATCACCCGGGTTTTATAGATCCATTGTTGAAAATTCAATCAATTCGACTTTGGAATGCCCTGCTTATAGACATCTGAAGGTAATCAACTTACCTTAAATTTATTATTAAACTAAGTTTGTTGTCTTATCTCCATCTTCACGTTATCTCCCTTGCGTGGTAGACAGAGAGTACCGAGCGCCACAAGATATATGTCGAGTGGTTACCAACAACCAGTCGACATAGTATAAAAATTAGAAAAAAAAATACTTTATTCTCGACGGTGAAATTAGTGTGTTTACCAGGTTTTATTTAAGACACTAATGAAAGGTTACTGGATCCTACAAACAATCGCACAGAGCTCCTCTCTCTCCGAGGTTAGATAAAGTCTCGTTAGCTGTTTCTGACACGAGTTGATTTTTCTCCGAGGCCTTTTGTGTTCTATAAAGTTGAGTTAATGACTATCTCCCGAGGTACTGTCGGTAAGAAAAAGTTACCGACCGTTTTCTTTTGTTGTTTCTGTTGTAAGAAGCCTCACTTAACAATGTAGGTATAAATACTAAAAAATCTTTCTTTATTTCCACCATTTCCACCCTTAAGGTACCATAGGCCGTGAGTACTTACAATGCGCTGCCGACCTTGTAAATACATCATCACGCCTTTATCGTAAAACGTCATGTCATGTCATCTTGGAAAATTCTCTACTATATGACTTCACACTATAAAAACTATACATTTAGGTATAATCTACGAAGAAAAGAACCTGTGGAGAACCGAGACCGATATTACATGATAACTCAATTCACCGCTACGGGTCGGGAGGCAAAGTAGAACGCGCAGCTCTCATTGGCTGATTAGCGGATCAACGTCGCCTCACTTACAGCTCATTGGTTAAAACATTCTCCCAATGATCTCGATCAGTTAAATCGCTGAGATATTTAGACATATTTTATTTGTCAAGACACGTTCGTGCATTCACCAATTTGTCTTGTGTTAGAATCGAACCCACGAGCTCTAGTGTTAAATTAGCGTTACTGACTCTAGACTAAAAGATGGCCGAATATCATTTTCACTGAGGGTTCCTGCTCTCGTGAGCGAGTCTCGGCGTCAGGAAGATGACAAAGCTAAATTCTGGAGTTGCTAGCTTTCATTTGCTCGATGGACTCTCATAATGGCTGGCCGTATCCATCTTAGGTTTACAAAAATCTACTGACTTTTCCACATCGTGCCGCTTTATTTGTTTTTAGGGTTCCGTACCCAAAGGGTAAAACGGAACCCTATTACTGAGACTTCGCTGTCCGTCCGTCCGTCCGTCCGTCCGCCTGTCAACAAGCTGTATCTCACGAACCGTAATACGAGTAGTTAGACAGTGGAAATTTTTACAGATGATGTATTTCTATTGCCGCTATAACAACAAATACTAAAAAATAGAATAACATAAATATTTAATGGGGCTCCCATACAACAAACGTGATTTTTTTGCTCGTTTTTGCTCGATATTGATAACGGCAACAGGTAGACGCTTGAAATATTTACAGAATATTTAATTATATATTCACTTTAAAAATAAATAATTAAATTAAAATAAAACAAATATTTAAGGGGGGCTCCCATACAACAAACGTGATTTTTTTGCCGTTTTTATAGGTAGTGGTACGAAACCCTTCCTGCGCGAGTCCGACTCGCACTTGGCCGATTTTTAGACAACGTCAGGAGCCAAACAAGCATACGGCTCCCCTGATGTAGGCGCGTATGACGCGTAACATACTAATATACTATATATCTTCGCTAATTGTGGACTGGTTATAGATATATAACCTCACTTTTTTATACAATGTCGGCATACTATCATACATCCCACCTGATGTACCTGTGAACGCTTGTGATACTCGTACATTATGTATCACTCACGCGATGCCACCTCTGCTGCTAACACAGCAACTCCTCAGAAGCTTACTGGCGCCCTCACTTACACACAGAAACAGAACAACCCTTTATGGAGCTATTTGATTGCGGTTTTCTTTGAGATGGAGGTACTTCCCTATACATGTTTTGAAGGGCCCTACCTCTCGACACCCAGACCAAGACAAACAGTCATGTTCTTGCACACAAATATTTGTCCTATATGGCAATCGTTGGTGACGAAGTAGCGTTACTAACCACTGCATCGAAATATATATAGAAAATATAGTTAGATAGAATGACAAATCATATAAAACGACGAGCTCGGTGGCTCAGTCGTGAATGACGCGACTTGGACACCAACGCTCGTGGGTCCGATTCCCACACAAGGCAAACATTTGTGTGCATGAACATGTCTGTTTGTCTTGGTCTGGATGTTTTAAGAGAAGTAGGGCACATCAAAGCAGCCCGTCTGGGAAAGTACCTTCACCTCACAGAAAACCGCAGCCAAATAACAACTACCTAGAGGTTTGTTGTGTTCCTGCGTGTGAGTGAGGTCACCAGTAAGCTCCCAAGGAGTTGCTGTGTAAGGAACAGAGGAGGCATCGCGCGAGTGATACTTAATATATCGCAAGCGTTAATAGACTACGGTACCCGCTTTACATCAGGTGGGCCGTATACTTGTATGCCTCCCGACGTAGTACAAAAAAAACAACATTAAAGATTTTTCATACTTAAGCTTACAAAATCTTTCCAAGTTATGAACAATTGCCCTTGTTCTAAGACTTCCGTCGTCATAATGAAAATTTCTACAAAACTTTTATCTTTTGATAATAAAACTGTACTTAACTCCGGGTTATGGCAAGTCGGAATTAATTCGTATTTTTATGTGAGAAAGAAAATTATAAAAGTTAAGCTAAACTTCGTAGACCAGGGGTCAGTACCTAGCGCTCCAGGTGGAGAAAACGACTAATGCTAGCCGTGATAGTATAAGAAAGGGAGTGGGCTGAAAAAGCTGTCGGTCTTTAAATAAATAAATAAATACTCTCGGACAAATTACACAGCGCCATCCAGCCCCAAAGTAAGCGAAGCTTGTGTTATGGGTACTAGACAACTGATAAACATACGTAAATATTTTTTTTTTTGTAAATACATACTTATTATACATGGAAAATACCCAGAAAAAGACACACAGACATGTTCATGCACACAAATGTCTGCCTTGTGTGGGAATCGAACCCACGGGCGTTGGTGTCAAAGTCGCGTCATTGACGACTGAGCCACCGAGAACGTCAGATAAGATGCATTCTCCGTTGGTACGACGATGTAAAAATAATGTATGTAATCTTCACGCCAGGTCCTTTGCGGGGTAGGCCGTAAGATGCGGCCCTTCCACACCTCCCTTACTTCTTTAACATTCACAGCTCTTTTCATGCACGCTCGCCGGTTCCTAGGGCTCTTAACATTACCTCCTTATAAAGATGAAATTATGCAGAAAGACATAATGATGAAACGGACATAATGCGAAACTTTATCAGGTGATCAGGAAAAATCGTGCGAGTCGGACTCGCGCACGAAGGGTTCCGTACCATTATCTATAAAAACGGCAAAAAAAATCACGTTTGTTGTGTGGGAACCCCGCTTAATTATTTATTTATTCTGTTTTTTTTTGTATTTGTTGTTATAGCGGCAACAGAAATACATCATCTGTGAAAATTTCAACTGTCTAACTATCACGGTTCATGAGATACAGCCTGGTGACAGACGGATGGACGGACGGACAGCGGAGTCTCAGTAATATGATCCGTTTTACCCTTTGGGTACGGAACCCAAAAAAGCGAGTAATGCATTGGTCGATCTATTGGAGCGAGCACTAGTACTCATAAATACTTGATTCCATCACTAAGTATTGTCGTTTCAACAGATAAATCTGCACAGCACTTATATTATGACAATAGTAAAAAACCGTATAGTAATAGTACCTAACTAAAAATACACACAATATGTAAATCAATTGAATATCTTCGTGGGTTTATTATTTCGTGGGTAAGGAGCAGTGATAGCCCAGTGGATAAGAAGCCGGCCTATTGACCACCTGGACCCCGGTTCAAATCCTCGCGGGGGCATGTTCCACTAAAATTCGTATTTTAGGATTTATGTACATATTTATCACTTGCTCAGCGGTGAAGGAAAACATCGTGAAGAAACCCACACGTCCAAGGAATTATATTTCAAAAGACGCGTGACTTAACCTAAGAAAAATCTGGTTGTCCCTCTGGGTTGTGGAGGTCCGATCATGTCCGATCCGGCAATCGCTCCATGGAAAATCCGTGTCTTCGCCAAATCCTTAGGCTTAGGTAGCGGACCCCGCCCATCCTAATGGATTAGGAAAACGGAGTAACGCGAAGAAGATCTTCAGGGGTTTATTATCATTGTCTTTTCATTTTCGTACACATTTATATGTCAGAAAATGTATATATTAATGTTACGCGTTACGTAACGAAGCGGTTTACCGTCCCATAAGAAGTTAGCACTTCAAAAATGGGCGACGGTCGTACTTATAGCAGGCAAAAAAGACGAGCGTGGTGGCGCAGTGGTGAAACGCGTCGTTACATTACTACACACACGCGACTCTCGTGGGTTCGATTCCCACACATGACAAATATTTGTGTGCATGAACATGTCTGTTTGTCTTGGTCTGCGTGTTTTAAGTGTGGTATGGCCATCAAAGCAGCCCGTCGGAGGCAGCGCCTCCACCTTACAGAAAACCTCAGCGAAATAACAACTCCCTAGAGGGTTCTTGAGTTCCTATGTGGCAGTGAGGTCACCAGTAAGCATCTCAAGAGTTACTATTTGTATAGCGTTCATGGGTATAGGCCATTATTTTGTAAATACATACTTAAAACTAGTGCGAGTACTGGGTAAAACACCCACCCAAAGACAAGCAGATATTATTATGCACACGAATTGTCTTGTGAGGGAATTGAACGCTATAGCCTTTACACTAGCGAGTTCTTGTCAAAATGTTATATGATTTTTCAATTAATATTTAATGAAATTAATATTTTTAATATAGCCAGAAACTACTCGGATCTTTGTGTGTCCCTTTCAAAATGTAAAACCTCCGAAAGTACTCGACTGATAACCTTCAAAATTTCAACACATCTCATTACAAAAGGGGAACATTTTTATATTAACCAGAACAAGTTATAACAATGTGTCGGCGGGCTCAGTCACTATACCTAATAATGAATAGCTCAGAGCGAAAGCTTGCTACTTCACCTTCCGGATTTACGTTTCCATGGCGCGCTTTTACCTAAATTCTGAGCTGCAAATGTTGAATTAATTCTGAATATAACACGTGGTAGTCAGGTGTAAGTATAACACGGAATATATTATACATTGGGGAACTGGTCTTGAATTTGCCAGGTTTCGTGAATATCAGCTATGTTATAGCAAGTAGTTTCGACAAACGTGGGGATACTCTTTTCTAAATTATCTTTAACGTTATGTGCAAGAACTCTGGCCTCTCGGGGGTCAGTATTTAGCCAAATTTTCTTTTTGTTTCTTTTCATATTTTTCTTTCTCTGACATCAGGAGTCCTTCAGAAGCCCTTGGAGTCGACGAGCGTGTACGATAGAGCCGTGAATGTTAAGAAAGAAACGAAGTGTATGAGGACCGCGTCTTGTGGCACTCGTACTCTCTCTCTACCCCATAAAGGACCTGACGTGAAGATGTCAACAGATAGATAATTTCTCTCTGTATATCTCAGAAAACTATTTCAGGTTTTCAGCAATTTTTACTTATAATATTGGGTGTCAGAGCATAGGATATCCGTTTATATTTTACAAACTGTGCCCGCGACTTCGTCCGCGCGGAATAGTTATTTTTTATTATTTATTTATATTAATAAAAATAAATAAAAGTAGCCTAAGTTACTCCTGTGCCTGTGAAAGTCCCGTCAAAATCGGCCCATCCGTTTCCGAGATTAGCCGGAACAAACAGACAGACAAAAATTGTAAAAGAAATATTTTGGTATATGTACCGTGTATACATCCATATGCATTTAATAAAAAGCGGTTATTTTAATATTGCAAACAGACACTCCAATTTTATTTATCTATATAGATTATGCCAAAAAGTAACAAACAAGCATGTGTATTGCCGATGGTAAGCATTTACCGTAGCGTATGACACTTTCCAAAAGAAGCGTAAGCCGATGATTTTTTACTTTCAATGTCGTGTGATAACAGTGTAAACCTAAACCAAAAATTACACCATCTAATAAACCGTATTACAATCTAGATGTATGATCACAATTTACAAATTTATTAATTAAAATCTAAACTAGTTGAATTTAGACTGCGACAAAAAAATGAATTGAATATATCCTTTTCCTTCATGAATATTAAAATGGAATGTGTTCCGACATATAAATTGCTCGGTCTTGTTATTGACTCTAATTTAACGTGGAAACCTCATATAGAAACGGTGGCTACTATGTCTCAATTTACGTACGCCTTGAAAAAATCGACGGACACCAAGATCGCCTTCACGGCATACTATACCTACGCTCATGCTTGGCTTAGCTATGGTGTAATACATCGAACAAACAGACAGATGCAAGCCTCATTTCAAAAAATTCAAAATTTTAACTTTACCCCCTATTTATATTTTAGAAGTTTGTAAATTTATTAGATAGTATCCAAACGCTTATACGACACGAGGAGACATGCCTCGTCGTTACGAATCCTATTCAATGTCCGTAAAGGTTTATAATAAGCTGTCTGAAAACAACAAATCCGAAAAGTCATTCAGTAAATTTATTAATTACTCCATACAAAAGCATATTATTCTATAAAGGAATACTTAGAAGATAGAACACTATAAAATGTCAGCCTCTCTCTCTCTTCCACATTGCTGTGCCTGAAAAGGTTCATGTAGTATCTTTGTACTATGTATTGTATAGTTACATGGTCACGATGTATTGCAATAAATAAATATATTAGTATGACTGACGATGAACGTAAACGATTACAATTTTGATGTATCTTTTCAGTAAAACGCATTTATCACGTAATAATTGCCAGAAGTTGCAAAAACTACGCAACATTTATCAATGTCCTACCTACAGTGGGAAACGACTGCCAGTCTCCAAGAAAACCGATTAAAACTTATAAAATTATGCTATAAAATACTTCTACGAGTAGTTTTATACTCTTTATATATATTAGAGCTTATGCTTATTTTTTTTTTAAGTAGCTCAAAATGTACCTTTCATCATACAACTTGGTGACAAACAACAGACGTCTCTGCAATTACTTCTCATTACAATTCCCATCACGAATTTAATTTAATCAGACAAATTTTCATTACGACTGTCATAATTAGCATTACTGTATCTACATTGTTAGCAAAAAATGTTAATTTTAGAAAACCTTTTTGGCCGGCCGCAATTTGTCTATGCCCTATTTGTTTTTCTTTTTTCCGCGCAAGGACAAAAGTGTTTTTGCTGCCTAATAAAATATTTTTTCTGGCTCATTTAACGGAAGCTCGTTGATAAATCGTAGGCATTTGTGCGACGTACCGCGAATTGTGCAATGATAATATATTTCATATTAATTCTGTGTTGAAATGAAATTCTATATCTTATTTGACTTGAATAAATGAATTATTTTTTATCAATTTCAATTCAATACATTTTTATTCAATTTCAATACAATTGTTTCACTATAGTTTTGCAAAATGTCTTTTGTTTTGTAAGGTAGATATATAATTTAAAATTAACAAGTTTTCGTGCTAGATTTGGGATTCTAACATCTGTACATGAGTTATAGAATTCTTTATATACATAATTTGGCAATCGATTTTTATCACACTTTTCGGATTTTTAAGGATATATTAGATTGTGGTGCTCATAAATTTGTGATTATCGTAAAGGACGAGAGAACTGCCCTACGTTACATTTGGCTTATTGCTAGTATTTGTTGTTTTGCTGTAGGATTTGCACTACTTTTTTACATATAATAATCGTGAAGCAAACATTCATAAAGCTCACTGACAGCACACGTTACCGTAACCTATGATCGGTTGTGATACGAGTATAATGAGGAACTTTCCGGTCACCTCACGCATTTTTAGAAGCACAACATCCCTCTAGGGAGTTGTTATTTGATTGCGCTCTACTGTCAGGTGGAGATACTGCGGCTGCTATCCTTTTAGCAGTGTTCACCACATGCAGGTGAGGTTAGCTTAAAACCTAAAGATGATAATGAGTTGCTTACTTCAACTGTCACAGGTTCACACTTAGTCTGACGTTCGTAGGAATTACCTTATTTACTATACAGCAGTGAATGAATGTTACCAGTAAGCTCGCAGACGTCTGAAGGTTCATCCTCAAACACTGGAGCTGCAATAGTCGCGTACTGTGCGATTCCAGAGAAGTTTTCCACCGAGAACTCTTAAGTTGTGAAATAAGCTCCCTGCCGAGGTTTTTCCTTGGAATTACAGCGTGAGGAGGTTTTTACAGAGTCGGTAACGCAAGAGACACCTGTTGCAAATGTCCATACGCTTCGGTAACTGCTCACCATCAGGCAGGCCGTACGCCATGGATTCGATTTCGACACAGGACAAATATTTGTGTGCATAAGAACATGTCTGTTCGTATTGACCTGGATACTTTTAAGAGAAGTCGCATCAAAGCAACCCGTCTGGGGAAGTATCTTCTTACTGGAGAGTTGTACTGATCCTGCATATGAATGAGGTCATCAGTAAGCTCCTAATGTGTTGCTGTGTACATTTATATCTGGTAGGCTGTACGCTTGCATGACTCCCGACCTTGCATACAAAAAAGGAAACATAAAAGGTCATCAGAACCCGTTATCAGTCTGTACACAGTAACAGTAACCCCATGTTTTTATGTTCTACATGTTTTATTACATGTCGTGAAATCCGCCATAACAATATTCCTCTACTTTTATGACGGATTGGATTTTATACCACTAAAGTGACAATCAAGTTTACAGCCTACCTGATAAACGTTACCAACTCCAAGGACTCCTCTTGTCTATTTAAGATCCGTTTTCGATTCTAGTTTCATTTTTATACAATCACACGGTCATCTAATGTAAAGCGGTTATCGTAACCTATGAATGGTTACAACAATTTTATTAACAACTCTACTTCTAACACAGCAGCTTCTTAGGAGCTCGCTGGTGACCTCACTCAATCGCAGGACCACAAGAACTCTCCAGTTGTTATTTAGCTGCGATTTTTTGTGAGGTGGAAGTACTTCCCCATGGGCCTGACTCTTTAAAAAACTAAATTTATGATACCATTCCGGCGATAGTGCCATGTTAGGTTGGTAAAGAATTGATGACAAATTGATATATTATTTTTAGAATAAAACTGAAGCCAATTAATTTCATTGAAGCAGCCCCACTGAAGTACCTCCATCTCAAAGAATAACGCAACCAAATAACAAATCCTTGAAGGGATATAGTGCTCCTGCGAGTAGGTGAAGTTATTAGTAAGCTCATTAATTGCTTTGTTAGTGTTATGTGGGTACCTTGGATAAATTTATGTTGATCGATATCCCGCTACTCTACATTATAATATGTTGGGTAGCGGATACACCAATAATCTATTCGACTAAACTAATAAAAGCACCGCACGCTCACAAAACCTTTGCATTTAATGAAAAGGAAAAAGTTCTTTATTTCAAATAATTGTATTACACTAAACACGGCCAGGGTTTCCTTTCAAGCAAATATACTTGTGGTAGGAAACGCTGCTCTACCTTGTTTACAGTAGCTAAATAGTATAATATTATATTATTTGTATTTTAACTAACATAGTTTTTTAAGAAATATTGTTACTAACATCATGGACTATAATAAACAATTATTATTATTATTTTTCTTTTATTTCATGGGTTTTAATTCCGGTCATTTGATAGGCGTGCGCGGGGATATGAATCCAACGCGTAATGGCCCCTTCGAAAAGAATAATGTAATGTATTATACCCGCCGTGACCTATTTCGGGGGATATTTATGGGATAATATACCCATTAACAGGTCACGGCAGGTATTAGGACTATTGGAAATATGTCGGAAAAAAGTGGGCTATTAAAATGAGATTTGGAGGTATGATTAGAACCGAGCTATTGCAATAGAGGGACGGACGCCTGCCATAACTATCATATTTGACTGTTATATTTGGCAGGCGGTGGTTCGCCACTCACGACACGACACGACTAAAAACGTGTTTGTTCATAAATCTTTATTGTATAATGCATTTAGGATAAAAAACACACTATGCTGAGCCATAAAAAAAACGGCAAAATGTACAGAACTATTTCGTTTATATTGATATATAACTAACTATGACTTAGCATGGGGGATCCGATAGCTACCAATGAGATACAATATATCCGCAAGGCTAATCTGAAGATTCCCTGAAATTTTTATCAAAATCGCTCCGGCCGTTTTCGACTCCATAGAAGACAAACATACATTGATACATTATTTTTATTTATATAGATTAGGCAAAGATGATTTTTTTTCCTCTGTTTACCTTTCCTCCTCCTCATTTACCTTTTTTGTGTTGGTTAGTAGGCAATGACGAGCTTTAGCAAAAAGAGAAAATTAGAAACATGCACACAGAAATGCAATTTTAATTAAATCTCCTATGGCACTAATGGTATTTCCACGGAGTAGTGCCTCGGGAACTAAAGGAGAACGACTTTACAAACTTGTACTGAGATAAAAACAAGTCATTTTCAATTTCATTCAAAGTTAAAAATAGACAGAAAAGAAGGTTTTCAATATAATTTGATTGTCTTCCCTCGACGCTCCACTCATTACAAATTCACGACCTGCGATTTACCATTCATTGGAACGCGACCAGAGGGCCTACTTACTGCCTAGGTAAAGACGATTCAGATATTATTATTATTATAATAGAGGTTAAATTGCCGTTTTATAGTAGCAGATACGTTGAATTGACATTAAACCTTCATTCATTGTGAGTGAGATTTTTCACATGATACCTGAGGTTTTTCTTTTAAAAATGTGCAACATTTGATTTTCGAATTTCAATTGTTTTTTTTTTTATTCAGCTTATACGAGAAAGATGGATACTTCAAAAATCCGAGTAATTTTGTAATACGAGTTCCGACGCGAAACTAACGCGGCCGAAATGGCCCGCAATATCAATGCTGCGTTTGGAGAGGAGACTGCTAATGAACGCACTGTGCGTTTTTAGTTTTTTTAAACGTTTTCATAATGGAAACTTCCGACTTGAAGAACGAACCACGTGGAAGACCGCCCACACAGGTGAATAACGCTGAATTGAAGGAGATGGTGGAAGCCGATCCGAGTCAAACCACCCAGGAATTACCGGCATGGTTTAATGTTACCTTACCTACAGTATTGACTCATTTACATCAAATTAATAAGATAAAGAAAATATGATCTGCAGAAAGAAACGCGTGTTGAAACTTGTGTTTTCTTGTTGAATCGGTACAGAAATGAAGGAATATTGGATCGAATTGTGACATGTGACGAAAAGTTGACTCTTTATGATAACAGTAAAAATGCAATGGCTAACCACAGGTAAAGCAAAGGTTACTAATAAAAAGGTAATGGTGACTGTTTGGTGGTCTCTTCATGGCGTTATTCACTATAGATTTCTCAGGTCAAGCAATAACAGCAGATGTTTACTGTACCGAACTTCGAACAATGATGACGAAACTGGCAGTGTAACAGCCCTGACTCGTGAATCGATCTTCAACCATTATTGCTCCAGAATAACACAAGACCTCACATTGCACGAGATACCGTTGTAACTCTTCAGGAGCTGCAGTTAGAAACCATACGTCATCCTCCGTACTCGGCAGAACTTGATCAGGGGCGTTAACGTCGGTCATGAAGGCAAGCCAGAGCGAAGAGTCCTCCAGACCTTGAGTTTCTAATCCGACCGACGAAGACACACCTGAGACGACGGCTCTGATAGACTCTCTGGAGCACTCAGGTAGCCGTGGTGTCATTACGCACCAACAGCCGGCCACAAGGTGCCCTGCGGAATTATTATTATTTATTTTCATCACAGACTTTTACATTTTTAAATATAAAGTAAAATACACATTTAAAAATAGAAAAAAATGCCAGCACCCGCCGGTGCTGGTAGCAACGAAGACTCAAGCTACCGTTGATTAGGGCTCCAGAGTGAGATGTTTTCAAACAAATTCAGATATCTAAACAATCCAAGATAATTTGTAATCATGTTGATGGTACTAAATGGATGCAAACGAACCAATAACAGATGAGTGTTCTGAGAAGTTGCGTCTGACACAAATTAATTAAAACTTGTTAATTGAATGAAACTTGAAGCTGTGAAAATGAATGATTATTTTCGTTTGTTATGAAAGGATTGCACATTATTAAGGAATAATAAAATGAATATTTTGTTCACTTAATATTTTAATTCATCGTATCATAAAGGAAGAGAATGAACATTGAATTAATTAACTTTTTTACATTATAAGCTCAGCATAGTGGCTCCGCTTTGCCTGATGGTAAGCGAAAGAGGAGCCCAAATCGCAAAGGCAACTGACAAAAGACTACACACTGTCCTGTCAGTTGACGCTACCATGCTGTCCCGCAAGATGCATCTTCACGCTTCGCTTGAAGGGTCCTCTATTGTAGGAAGGAGGAAACACATGTGTAGGCAAGGCGTTCTACTTTTTGATGGTATGTATGTATGTATATCTTCACGCCAGGTCCCTTGCGGGGTAGGCAGAGAGAACCGAGCGCCATAAGACGCTTACATACTTCACTCGCTTCTGTAACATTCATAGCTCTTTTCATGCACGCTCGCCGGTTCCTGGGGCTCCTGACATCACGTTCTGATAAAACACTACCAATGATCATGGTAGGTTAGTCTTGGTCTTCCTCGACTCCTACATCCTTTCACTTTTGCATTGTATATCTGTTTCGTCATTCTTTCATCCCGCATTCTTTCTACATGTTCGAACCAACAGAGCATGCCTTTTCTTATCTTAACACCGACACTCTCTTTCAGACCAACTCTTTCTCTCACGTCTTCATTACGAACGCGTTCAGCAAGCGTTATGCCACAAATTTTGCGCAATGCTCTCATCTCATTTTTGATGGTACGACAGGGATAGAGGTGCCGAACTTTTTGGTACGCGAAAAAATGTTCTCAACAGTGGAACAAATACATCGCAAGTCTGCACGTGTGGTTCTATGACGGAAGGGAGAGGGTGAGATAAGGGAAAATACTTCTTCAGAGCACTCACCATGGTACAGTCGGTAAAATGTACTTAGGGAACCTATGTCCCTACGAAGTTGCAGAGGTTCTAGGTATTTTGTGACCTCTTCTCCTCACTATAAGGGAAAACAGTTCTTCTTAATTAAACTTAAATTATTGTAACTACTTTTAATAGTTTAATTCAATGCAACGAAAGATTTAAGATGGAAAGTTTTCGATTCGATCGAGACGTGGGCTGTGATCCAGCCTCTCCAGCGGTGCCACATTGATTCTATGTATATCAAAGTGTTGAGGAGTATGTATGTAAACGCAACCATGTCGATCCGACTACAGGACCGGAGTATGAAACCTATCCAATTGCAGAGAGGAGTGAGACAGGGAGACATTGTTTCTCAAAAAGTGTTCACTGCTGCATTGAAAGATGTTTCCAAACTACTGAACTGGAAAGGATACGTCATCAATATCAACGACGAGGATATCACTCACCTTCGATTTGCCAATGATGTAGTTATCATGGCGAAATCGCTGGAGGACTTGAATACCATGCTTAAAGATCTCGACAGAGCATCCCAACGAGTGGGTCTTAAAATGAACATGGACAAAACGAAGATCATGTCGAATGTACATATTGTACCCACTCCAGTCTCAGTTGGGAGCTCGGTTCTTGAAGTTGTTGATGAGTATGTCTATCTAGGACAGACAGTCCAGGTAGGTAGATCCAACTTCGAGAAAGAGGTCTCTCGACGAATGCAACTCGTATGGGCAGCATTTGGGAAATGGTCAAAGATTTTCTCGTTCAGAAATATCGCTATATCTCAAGACGGAAGTCTTCGACCAGTGTGTGTTGCCAGCAGTGGCGAAGAGTCCATATAACTCGATTCCCATCGGCTTCCCTTACGAAAAATCTAATCTATGGGCCAACAACATTTTTAGTTTGTTATATTTATCACTCACTTTGAATAGTTTGAATTGACTAAACGCCTTAAAAATTTAAATAGCAATTGTCAAATTGCAAACCGAAAAATACCGGGTTACTTCTTCATACTAAAATATCTCATACAGAGCATCTATCCCTTTCGTTTCTATGCACTGACTCCTATTACTGCTACTCGTTCCATCTCGTTTTAGCACGCGAAAACAATACACGAAATAACTCGGTGAATATCGGCTTGTGACAGAGTAAGGTAATTAGCAACGTGCAAGTGTAAGCGAGAAAGATCATTTATGAAGTAATAGTGCCTATAAAGATTCTAAATTATGAATGAATGTAACGCCTTAAAACTGTTACTGGCGAGTAATATATTTTATGTGGCAGGATTTATTGCAATGATTCTAAATTAAGAATGATTTTAGCGGCACAAAATCGTGACAGACGCGTAATACATTTTATTTGCCTGGATTTTATACATGGCGGATAGTGCGTACTGCGTATGAGTATGTGGCGCGAAACTTTAGTTTTGTTGAATTTGTTTGTTGTCAATTTTATTTGTTTTTAGTGCTGAAGTGTGGTGAGTGAGTTGTTTTTAATTGGGTTGTACCGACCGTCGTATAGTCGTTTCGTTGGTTCGTTATGGCATTAATTCATGAAACTGTTGTCTAACAGATTATTTACTGTCGAAGGAAACTTCGTTTTAAAAACTATTTTTACAACAGTGTTTCATCTTATTTTGCTAAAAAGAACAGACGAATTGCTTTATTAGAGTATAAATAAGTGCTAGGTCGTCGTAGTGGTCGTAGGTGGTCGTTTTTTTTATAGTCATCGTGTCTTTGGTTAACTTGTCAATTTCATTTTTTTACTAGCAAGGTTCGAAATATTTTTCAAAGTAACCAAGCATTTATCAAGACTAAAGAACGCATGCACGCATACTATTTTAACTCAAAAGGCTTAATAATATATTAAGGGTATTATCATACTTGAAAGACTGTTACTCGTATATAAACAGCTTCCATGTATGATGAATATATTCCTATATTTTTGCATCATGGAGCGGGCAGCATTTGGTGAGTGGACTCTTTATACTCCGGCTTCCCTTCTGAAAATTTCCACCCTTCGCCACTGGTTGCCAGTGATGACTTACGGCACAGAAACGTGGTCGAAGTTCAAGGTTGCACAGCGTGCGATGGAGAGAGCCATGCTCGGAGTTTCCCTACGAGATAGATTCAGATATGAGCACATCCTTAGCAGACCTAGAGTTACCAACGTGTCTCTAAGGATCAGTAAGCTGAAATGGCAGTGAAGAGGCCACATTGCTCGGAGAACCGATGGTCGTTTGAGCCGAAAAGTTCTCGAATGACGACCACGAACCGGAAAACGCAGAGTTTTCAAAAATGTAAAATAACCCAAAAATAATAATAATAAGACATTTTAAGAAATTAGAATTATTAATTTTCATTTTTTTAGGAAGTTGTTATTTGGTCACGTTATTCCGTGAGGTAGTGGTATTTCCCCAGATTGCCCAGATTATACGACTACCTCTTTTAAAAATAGTTAGACCAAGACAAAGAGACAGGATCATGCACACAGACGATTGTCTTGTGATTTTACCACTTTCCCAGTTCAATGTTTGTAGAATTGACCTCAACGAATTCCGTAAAAATTAAACACTGGCTTCATTCTTCATTTACGCACTCTAAAACTAGCTTGTCATAAAAATAAATATCAAATAGCATATGTATCATCATGCTGCTCTCTCATCGGGGTAGGCAGAGACTATGGAACGCCAGGTGCACCGAACCAAACATACCTCCCTCGCTCCTTCCACACTCCTTTCTTTCACTTTCCATGCATACTGGTGCTTTGCCCCTTTTTCAGCACAACACTATTTTGATATATATGTGAGCGTCTAGGGCGGACCCTGCCAATAACTCCACATCTCTATCATAAATAACGCCTAATATAATAAATTATGTAAAAACGCTTATATTAAACTACTTTAACCTTCCTCCAGAATTGCGCTATCAAATACAAAATAACTACTTTATCTTTATAGGCTATTCAACATCTTACTAACATCCGTATAAGCCGAGCTAAAAAGAGGAAGTAAGAAAAAGATATTCCCACAGGATATCGGAATATGAGCGGACGAAATCACAGTATTCAGCTAGTATAAGTATATAACTTAAGCAAAGTTAAAACCACACATAATCAAGTAAGCTGAGTTTTCCATAGACGATAACAACACAATAGGTATTCGTGTTAACTCGTGTGTAACTCAAGTTTACTAATTTAGTTCGTGGTGCAAGCTTGAACAACTCTGTAACAAGATCAAGTTGCTCAGTCGCTGTTGTTAACTCGATAAGAGGCAAGAGAGGACTCGTTTGAACGAACACTTAACAATATATATAACCCTGTTCAATAATGATCGGAAAGTTTAAGGACTTGAGTATTTACCTATCATTGTCGAGCATCCAATTATCTATACATGGTGTTGTTTTAATCACTTGTTATGCGAGACGTGGGAACTTCAACAAAAAGATCGATTGGCGCATCGGACTAGTTTGGACAGCGTTTGGAAAATTTCACGCATGCTTAAATACAAATATATTTTTTTACTACTAAAACATCAAACATGTCTATGCTAAGTAGTCACTGTGTATATACCTATGGGCACTTGCAACTCGGTGTTTCTCTGCGTTGCCGACAATGTATTCTTTTTTGAAAAAGAACCTTGGCAGTCACACTCAAGATTAGTTCCGTAACTTTTAATTATCCCAAATGTCATCTGAGAGCTATACCAATCGTCTAATTCGTTAAATTATAAATGAAGGAACATTATAGCCCTGCTGCCAATACTTGAGCTAAGCATTTAGCGTGTATAAAATTTCAGCTGAATCGAATATCTACAAGTAGTCCAAAATTTACTATCAAAATTCGAGTTACATGTCATGTTCAAATTTTTTGTTTAACATTCGCGTCAAACTCCTTTTTGAAGTATGAAATGCTAATGGCTCACCGTCATCTTCAGAGCCAAAGGCACTTCCATCTAGTTAACGAAACTCTGGCGAAAAGTAGGGATACGGTACGGCTTTGAAAGATTCCAGTAAGGTGAAAGTTATAGTTGTCCATAGAAAAATCGCTTCACACTAGACACTAGATGCATAATACACTTTTCTGAAGAAAAAGTAACCATATACCTAGTCCGGCCATAAGTTCTGTTACAAAAGAATATGCATTTATTTTTTTATGAAGTAATGTAATCCTAATAAAACTAATTTGTACACATTTATGAAGTCTCAGCAAAAAAATTAAAAAATATTCTATTCGAAATGACCACCTTTGGTTTTCATACAGGCCTTTAATCTGTCTAGCCACGAATCTATGGATTTACACACTGTTTCCATGGGAAATTTAGCTACTGCTTGCTCCAGAAATTTCTTAAGAGAAACAATGTCGGCGTGTCGTTACGAATAGGCCATGTCCCCTAAAACTTACCATAATTTGTAATCTAAGGGGTCCTGATCTGGGCGAGACGGAGACCAGTCTTTAGTTCGGAACGTTGGTTTCGAGCCAGGCTTGGGTAGTTCGTGCCTTGTGACCAGGTGCAGAGTTCCGCTGGAAAGTCCACGGTACCTTTTAAAAAAATGTATTGCTGAGAGGTTTCACTACACGATCCAAGACAATCTCTTGACACACTTAGTCTTCACTCCTTTTTCACAAAAATGAAGCTTTGTGACTCCTTGATAAGATACCCCTACCAAACCATTACAGACGCAGGATGATGACCACGTTGTACCTTTCCGACCACTTGGGCGGCTGCTTAGATCTGTGTGCGAACACTTTGTCATTTTGCTTATTGTAGTGCTCTTGAATCGTGAAATATTTTCATCAGTAAAGAGGATATTTCTGTGCTTTTCATCTGCGTATCGGGCCAGAAGGCATTTTGATCGATCCGCTCTCTTCAACTTTAGGGATTGATATACGGCATGTCCTGTATAATATAAGCGCCGAGCTTCAGGTCTTGTTTTATTATACACGACAGAGTCCTAGCGGGAATCTTATTTTCTCGCGATAAGGTTTTTGTTTCCTAATGGGGTTTCGGCGAATTCAGGCTTTAACAGCGTTAACAGCCTTTGTAGTTCTAACAGCACACGGTCGGCCCGATCTTTTATTGTCTTCAGCAGAGGAAGTGTTGGTATTTTCGTCGACGATATACGAACATACGGCTGATGCCTAGCTTTTGAAGTTTCTTGAATATGACCGATTCCATACCCACTTTGTGCAAGGCAGTCACTGCAATCCTATTTTCTTTAACACCCCATTCCATATTGTAATTTCATTTCGTGTTTATTACACGAAAAAAAATTATAACACGGTTGGAAATTGAAAGAACTTTTTAACATAACAAACTTTTTCCAAATTCAAACAGTGTAACAGTATTTATGGCCAGACTAGTTACTGTTAGATCTCTCCGACTCCGACCCCAACACTTTACAACAACACCGCACTCGGCGCATCCAAGTGGGAAGAATTAGGATTTCTGCGCGATACATCAAGTACCGAGCAGCCAAGGTACCAGGGCGCCTCGCTCCATAGGCCCTTCAAACATGAGACCGCGTATTCGATTATTTAGCCCACGTGACGCCTTAAGCCGAGGTTCGATCCCTCTCGGAGGGGCTTTAAGCTTACCTACTTTATTTTTTGTGGCATCTCAAGTCCACCTCTTCAATACGATGACACAGTATCGGCCCACAGGGCGGAACCGCACAGCCAGTGTCAAAAAAATACTGCTTAGAAGTTAGTCTTGCTATTACTTAGTTCCTCGCGGCCATGGCATCCGTACCGGCATGAGGAACCCCACTGATAACCAGCGCTGTGTCATAATTTAATGTGCTGATTGACACATTCGTTTTTTTATTTTGTTTAAACGGCTCTGATGATTTAGATCAAATTTTGTATTCAGGTAAATTTTGTATTTAGGTTTTACAACTTATGTTCTGTGACGCAGTGGCGAAACACGCTGTTACGCTACTTTGATACCGACGCTTGTGGGTTCGATTCTCACACAGGACAAAAATTTGTGGGCATAAACATGTCTGTTTGTCAAGATCTGGGTATTTTTAGAGAGGTAAGGCGCATCAAAGTAGTCCGTCTGGGGGTACTTCCCCAGAAACTTCCTCACAGAATAGCGCAGCCTAATGATAACTCCCTGGAGGGTTGTTGTATTCCTGCATGTAAGTGAGGTCACCAGTAAGCTCCTAAGGAGTTGCTGCTGTTAGCAGTAAAGGTGGCATGGCGCAAGTGATACTTAACGTTCATACCTCCCGACTGGGGTTGCGGACCGAGCTGCGGTTTCTCCACTTGAACTGCTTTGATGCACCCACCTCTCCTAAAAATACACTGACCAAACTTGATTGATGGCAGCACAAATGTTTGTCCTGTAGCGAACCTGTAACGAACTAGCCTAAGTATTAAAGTAGCCATTGTTAACAAATAGGTCGAACTCCTCAAAATCTTCACTCCGCTCGAATTCAAGTCAATTCAAACGTTTCCAAATCAACCCTTACTCATCGCACTGCAGGGATACTGGTCTCCCTTCAACCGAAGGGGTTCAGAGCTTACTCCACCACGCTGCTCAAATGCGGATTGGCGGCGGCCAGTGTTTTCAAGCCGCCCGAGGGCCACTGACTTAGCTTAACGACTGCCATCTATCGACAACAGCCGGAACCGACGGGCTTAACGTGGCACGGAGAAACTCGAGATAGATAAAAACCCATCCATAGACAGGCTGCGGTCGACGTTGCTTAACCTGCGTGTTCGGTTAGAAGGACACGCGCAACGACGCCATCGAGCTCTCTATTCGTAAACGTTTACTTGCATTAAATGTGAATACAATTATTAGTGAAATTTTAGATTCAACATAATCTGCTGTTTCAAACAACATGCAAAAATTGCAACTTTTGTGATACTCGATTATTATTATATCATAGAAATTTCAAAAGGCCACACTGCGCCAGTGGGTACCAACCATTGAGAATAATTAATGTACGTCACATCCTGTTAAGAGAAAACTAATCCGCCTAATTCCTACCTTAGTACATTTAATGTACACCTACGTTAGTTAAGAATTTAGCAAATTTTATAATAAAGTCCCACGCAATACACCAATTACAGCGTCGAGCATTCACAATTCATTGAATCACCTTTTCCAAAGTTAATACAAACCCACACAATCATAAGTAGGCTTTATTGAAAATCCATAAAAGGTTTTCATCGCAATGGAGAATTTATGATTTATTGGTTTAAGGTCAAAGTTTGAGCGTACTCAATTTCATTACGATTTGTTAGGTGGCCGTCAGAGCATAAAGGAGAATCGGTAATTTTGCCAAAATTATTAAAATATCACTAAAGAGAGAACTCCCGACTCTAATTGACTCACAATTGAGTCTATTTCTGCAGATACAAATTAATAACTAAAATCCCATGTTTTCTCGATCATACGACTAAGGACATACAGATTTGAATCTTCTTTTTAGGAAGATTTTGCGAGACCCAATTCCTATTTCAAATTCCCAAATCAAATTCATATAAGAGCAGTGATCGCTAAGTTTTGGGGTACGAGAACTAAGTCACTTCTTAAATTATTAGTGAAAGGCGGGATTGATATCAGTTGCAATTCAGCGAAGATGCTACACGTCAGAGCAATTCTTGAATTATTTTACAATGGATTATTGATCAATTCAGGTCATCATTTAATCCCGTATGTATCCACTGCTGAACATAGGCCTCCTCTCTACTGACCCGCTCGCCTCATTCCTGAGGGAGCTGCATCCATCATGCATGAGGCCGTGTGGCCTCGGCGTAAGAATAGACCACCCCATCTCAACCCGTAGGTGTCGTAAAAAGCAACTAAGGGAAAGATCCAGAAGAGGGGCCGCAGCGTCTCTTGAGTACCTACAAGGGTAACTTACTACGGTTGCCAACCCGCCTGCCAAGCGTGGTCACTACGTCGGTAAGAACCTCCTCAATTATGAGTACGGGAACAAGACGGCCCTCAATTCAGGTATGACGGTCTTAGGAAGGCAAACCACGGCGACCTAAAATTGTGGTGCTATAATTAGCGTAGACCTAAGTTTGTATGCCACAGACTATTAAGAGTACAACAACAAGTAGAGAAAAGAGGAGATACAATATATACCTGTATTTGAAACTTGTACGGTTTGCAATTTTTACATAGTAGAAGATTATAAGCAGTAGGTTTATTGAGCGCGCATAAACCGTCATAAATACGAAAGCTCTCGTAAACGCGCTAGGGATTTCCCTTTCCAACAACACAAATCGTCTTATTTAATTGTGAAATTCGTTCAGCATCGTATCCTGTAGCGTCTTAGACCTTTCAACAAAAGCGCGCATATGTGCGGGCGATGCTTTCGAATGTTTCTTTAACGTTATCCTATAGTTTACATCGCATTACTTTACTTTATTAGAGAGAGAGGACTATAGGGAGACTTTGTACAAAAGCCGTTTGCGTGAGTACCTCTGTCTCACCTATTTCTACCGCCAAGCAGCTATATTTATACAGCTGGCTTCCGGTTTGAAGGGTGAGATATGGCAGTAAAATTACTGGGTACTGTGAAGAAACTGCCTTACTGTGAAGATCCCCGTGGTGTTGCGAGCGTCAATAAGCTGCGGTGACCGCTTACGATCTAATGCGGGCCGCATGATTGTTTACCAATCTATTTGTATACAAAAAAACTGGTTGTAACAATGGCATTTTGTTGGTTGTTTCAGTAATGTCTCCAAGCCGCGTGGCAGCGTGCGTGACGGCGCTGGCGGCAATCTGCTGCATGCTGCCTCACACTGTATTAGCCCTGGATCTTAATCGCCTTTATGGGCACAACAACAAGAGATCTGGTAAGACGTCACATTTTTATTAATAGATTAGCTTCTGACGGGTCTTAACCCGTATAGGGATCTCGGTTATCGTGAGGATATCTGGAATATGTCCATCTCCAGGTGCTTCTTACTTTCCATCCTTTCTTAAGATCCCTGCAGTAATTTAGTTCTGAAAATATAACATGTCGTGTTTGGAGGAATTGTTATGACACCAACAGCTTTCTTCTGGCACTGCATTGATCGCTATCGGCAAGGAATCCATTTTCACACACTGGCACCATAATACTGCGCAGTTCCGAGAACCGTCAGGTATAAATAAACTCCATATCGTAATTTTCTCAAGAGAGTATAATCATTATTAAAATTGTGAGGAAAGTTTATGAATTTGCATATTTCCACTTCCAAGTAGGTACCAATATCAAGTTCCGCTTGGTAACATGGTATTGGTACTTGAAAGCACGCATTGACTAAACCAATTATAGGGTTATCAGTTTAATCAGTTTAGCAGCATACGGATAGATGATTAAAGGAAAATGAAGGTGCAATCCGATACAATACAGAGGGAGTCACAGGTTCTCTCTCCTGTCTTCGAAAACTTGATCCATAGATCCCCTTCCATTTGGGAAGGTTACTCGCTCCGCAATATCGTAGAGAAGCACCTGGGCATAGACCAGAATGTTTTTTGTGGTTTTGTGGATCTTGAGAATGCATTTCACAGGGTTGCGCGAAAGGAACTGTAGGATATATTACCTTGGTAACTTAGTACTTGGTAACTTTCGGCAAAAAAAAAATAACGAAAGTACATTTGTCATTTTATGTAGTACTTTACTTCATTTGGCAAACGCCCGAGGGAAATTATCTAATGACAATTTACACTGAACGAGCAATCGGAATATCTAATGTAACAGAAATACCACTCAAAATAGAAGACGTGCTGATTTATTCTCTATCTATATACGGTAAGGTTGTTATTCCTATGGAGATTCACTGGAAATGTAGGAGTATTCTCTTGGGAGCCAAGAGTTCTTTTCCAAAATGTGTGAATCTGTGTAAATGAGTAATTACTGCTACTATGTCCGGTTTTTTATACGTCGAGATATATATATATTGACTCTTTTTCATTGCATTTCATTGAGCTCGTTGGCGCAGTGGTGAAACGCGATGTTACGCTACTTTGACACCAACGCTCGTGGGTTCGATTCCCACACAGTACAAATATTTATGATGAACATGTCTGTTTGTCTTGGTCTGGGTATTTTCTATGTATAATAAGTATGTATTTACAAAAAAAAATGTATTTACGTATGTTTATCAGTTGTCTAGTACCCATAACACAAGCTTCGCTTACTTTGGGGCTAGATGGCTGTGTAATTTGTCTGACAAGATTTAAAACTAAATAAAATTAAAAAAAATATATATGTCATATATATAGACCCACCTGATGTAATATATTTACCGTAGCCAGGGGTTCCCAAACCTTTTCAGTTCGCGGCGCTCTTACAGGTTTAATATTTTGTCTCGGCGCTCCGTAGTCGTTAGCACTGGAAAGATGGTACAAGGATACTAGGTAGAAATGGACAAAAATTAAAATATCCGCCATTTTACATTTTAATTCACACGCAAGAATAATTTAAGAACATAAAATACAATAATTTTAGAATATAAAATACAATGACAATTTAATATATATATATAATATGATACCGCTACTCTCATTTCTCCACGCTTATATTTGACCGATATGTGCTTTGCTTTTACTACAGCTACAACTGAAAATGCTGCCTCACATAAAATACATGTTGCAAAGGGAATTAGAATTCGTAATATTCTTTTGAACTTAAAATAGGGTTATTCATTTTGGACCGATATCTAAAAATCCACCAAATCTGAACACGTGAATCTTGTTTTTAGCTTGGATTTTTGATCCACGCATTTATCTCGTTAGGTTCGATTCGGTTTGAATCGTTTATTTTGTAAGCGCGAATACCTACGAGTATATTTCGTTTGCAGGCAATGGTAGACAAGAGCGTCTCACGGCGCCATACTTTGGGAACCCCTATCCCCCATGAACGCTTGCAGTTCAGGGAGTATGGCTGCTAACACAGCGATTCCTGAGGAGCCAATAACATCTCACTGGAAAATTATTCCTTTCCTGCAAGTGAGTGAGATTTTAAGAGAGGTAGGGCGCTTCAAAGGAGCATTTCTATGGAAGTGCCTCTACTCACCGAAAACCTCAGTCAAATAACAACTCCCTGGAGGGTTATTGTGATCCTGTCCGTGAGTGAGGTCACCAATAAGCTCCTAAGGAGTTGTTTCTGTCAGCAGCAGAGGTGGCATCGCGCGAGTGAACAAGAGATCATAGACTACGGTAACAGCTTTACATCATGTCGGCCGTATACCCGACGGTGTAGAATGAGATAGACTTCTGCGCTTGATATTTGTATGAATTTTAGTTGAGTTTATGAAGTTTAGCTGACAAAGTTATAAAAATGTTTTTAAATTTTATGTTAGCAATTCTTCAAATACACGTACATTCGTACACTATGTTTTTCTTCAGTTTGCACCCATTCTAAGAAAGCGTGCTGCATTGTACGGCTTGGGATCTACAATTTTCCCTCGTTAACTTTCAACTGAAGTAGAAACTTAGGTAAACTTGTAATTTGTTATACTTATCCGTATTCCAAGTTCGTGACCAGGCGTGCCTTTTATTTTGTAACTTAGGAACTGATAAAGATGCCTGGAAATAATTCAGCATAGACGACCTTTTCTTAATAATCTTTAATTTGATATCATTATCGTACCGATATGAATTTTGACGTGAATTTAATGCAATTGTCAATTTGAAAAGAGACCTATATATGGCAAGTGTTTTTGGCAAGTCTTCTTTGCCAATGGTCATTTCCGAAATGCTAGATGATAAAAAAGACAAATAGTAACATAAGAGAATTTATTAAAATATTTTTTTTTTTAATGTAAAACGTGTCTAGGGCCAGCGAGGGCCCAATGACAAAAAATAATAATTGTTATCTTTTCGATGACAAATAAAGAATTTTTGTCGTTTTTTGCCACTAGTTACTAGCCAGTGGCACTCGGCACCTTCTGTCTTTCATTCTACACAGAATTTCATATTCTACACTACGCCAAACCTAACTGATCCTACTGCTGAAATACGGGTCCATCTTTAACCGAAGGAGTTTAGAGCATGCTCTACCACGCTGCTCAAATGCGGATTGTCAGAGACGAGTGTTTTCAAGCCGCCCGAAGCCGCTGACTTAACATAACGACTGTCATCTATCGACAAAAGCCGGTACCAACGTGCCCTCTGAAGCTCGAAAATCTCGAGATAGACACATCCATCCATAGACAGGCTGCGGCGTTTAGAATGACACGCGCAACGACGCCATGGAGCTCTCGATTTCAAATTCACATTAGAGAAATGACATTTCTGTATTCATCAGCTTTTTTTATATACAACATCAGAAGGCATGACTAGGCCAAGACAAACGGACACGTTCACACACACAAATATTTGTCCTGTGTAGAAATCGAACCCACGGACGTTGGTGTCATAGCAGCGTCACTAACCACTACACTACCGAGCTCGTCAGAACTTTCAGCAATTTAATTTAGTTATACGAGTGTAATTTAGTTGTGAAGCTCTTTTGAGAGGTATTTAATAGTGCAGACATCTACAATGACATTTCAGAGGATCCTTGAGATAATTGAAACACTTACATGTTAAGTTAGCGTCCCAACGATATAAAGACAAAGCATCTTAATTCATACCTTTGACTTTACGAGATTATTTCTCGCAGTTCTAAGCAATTTAGTTTTAACATGAAATTTAATAAGGAGACCGCTGTTTTTACGATCTAATAAAACATTTTTAAGCGAAAATGATTTCATTGAAATCAGATTAAAGCAATGATTGCTTACGTCGCTTTGAATGAAATCAGTTTCGCTTTTATTTGATATTTTTAATTCCATAATCTTAATTTTTCCGCTGAACTGGCGCCGTAATAACGTGACACTTGCAGAAGTATAGTCATGAAAGAATAATCGAGATTGGGCCATAAACTTCTTCTTCTTTCTAGCGTCATCTCGTTTCCTAATCTATTAGGATCGGCGGGGTCCACTACCTAATCCTGAAGATTTGGCAAAAATACTGATTATGATATGAATCGACTGCCGTCAGGCCTCCTCAACCCAGAGAAAAACCCCTACCTTTCTTTTCTTTTTAGGTTTGTCTACCGACATATAATTTCTTGGACGTGCGGGTTTCCTCACGATGTTTTCCATCATCGCCGAACAAATGATTCGAACCGGGGACCTGTTGATCAATAGGCCGGTTTCTTATCCACTGGGCCATCGCTGCTCCAGATTGGACCATAAACAAGAGCGCCTTATACAGAGATATGAACTAAGTTGGTCACTGAAAGTAAGCTGTTAATCTGCATTTACGAAAATATTTTTGACCTATAAACAAACCTTCGGTTTTAGGCCTAATAAAAAAATATTTGCCTATAGAACACATTTTTATTTTCACAAAACTCGTACATATAGATACCTATATATACCTACATATAATACCTAGTCCGGTCATAAGTTCAGTTACAAAGTAATATACATTTATTATTTTATGAAGTAATATAATCTTAATAAAACTTATATGTACCTACATATTTATGAAAGTCTCAACAAAAAATATTTTTTTTCTATTCCAAATGGCCACCTTTGGCTTTCATACAGGCCTTTAATCTATCTGGCCATCTAAACAATGCGAAAATCCATAGATTCGTATCTATGGATTTTCGCATTGTTTCTATGGGAAATTGAGCCACTGATTGCTCCAAAGATTTCTTAAGAGACACAATATCGGCGTGTTGTTTCGAGCACCAAGAAGGAGATTTTGTACAAAAGTCGTCTGCATGGGTACCTCTGTCTCACCTATTTCTACCGCCAAGCAGCTATATTTATATAGCTGTGTTCCGGTTTGAAGGGTGGGTTATGGCAGAGAAATTATTGCGAGTGTCAATAGGCTGCGTTGACCGCTTACCGTCTAATGCGGGCCTCATGCTTGTTTGCCAATCTCGTATCATAAAAAAAAAGGTCATGTCCTCTAAAACTGACCATAATTTGTAGTCTAAGGGGTCCAAGGGCCAGTCTTCAGCTCTTATGAAGTACGGAACGTTAGTTTCGAGCCAGGCTTTGGTAGTGCGTGCCTTGTAACCAGGTGCAGAGTCATGCTGCAAAGTCCACGGTACATTTTTAAAAAGTGTATTGCTGAGAGATTTCACAACACGATCCAAGACCATCTCAATGTGTATCTTTGGCGGAGGGCTTCACTCCTTTTTCACAAAAATGAAGCTTTGTTACTCCGTGATAAGACACACTACATTAAAAAATATATACGAGTATATCCACCAAACCATTACAGACGCAGTATACCTTTCCGATCACTTGGGCGGCTTTTTTATAACTGTGTGCGTACACTTTGTCATTTTGCTTGCTGTAGTGCCCTTCAATCGTAATTTTTTTTTATGGTAATTTGGGCATGTCCTGTATATACCTAGACGATAAGCGCAGAACATCAGGACTTGTTTTAATCTACGCGACAGAGTCCTAGCGGATATCTTCATTTCTCGCGATAAGACTTTTTGTTTACTACTGAAATTAATTGCTCTCCTATTTCTTTATTTATTTTTTTTAAGTTTATCAATAGGGACTTAGACGGGAGGGAATTTGACGGGCTCGGTGGCTCAGTCATGAATGACGCGACTTTGACACCAATGCTCGTGGGTTCGATTCCCACACAAGGCAAACATTTGTGTGCATGAACATGTCTGTTTGTCTTGATCTGGATGTTTTAAGAGAGGTAGGGCGCATCAAAGCAGCCCGTCTGGGGAAGTACCTCCACCTCACAGAAAACCGCAGCCAAATAACAACTCCCTAGAGGGTTGTTGTATTCCTGTGTGTGAGTGAGGTCACCAGTAAGCTCCTAAGGAGTTGCTGTGTACGCAGCAGAGGAGGCATCGCGCGAGTGATACTTAATATATTACAAGTGTTATAAGGCTACGGTAACTGCTTTACATCAGGTGGGCCGTATGCTTGAATGCCTCCCGACGTTGTATAAAAAAAAAGGATGTCTTTCTCATGCTTACAATAAAACAAAAAAAATGGCCGGGTGTTGTGGTACATACCCATACCACCCAATATTCGTCCACTGCTGGACATAGACCTTCCCTTTAGAGAGCCAATCGCCTCGATCCTAAGCCACCTCGATTCATCGACGAGCTATAAATTTCTTAAGATCGTCTCCATCTAGTGGAGCGTCAACCCACACTGCGTGTACGGTACACCAGTACGGAGACGCCATTCGAGAATCTTTCTTCCACAGCAGTTGTCGGTTCTACGAACTATGTGACCAGCCGACTTCTACTTTAGCTTGCTTATTTTCTAGACTAACATTGGGTACTTTAGCTCTACTACAGATATACTCATTTCTTATTCTATCACGCTATTTGGATACTTAATCAAAATTATGTAATTGGCAACAGAAACAAAATTCGCATTATTATAAATACATGGGCTACACTGAACATTTTGCCCCTCCGGGCTGTTTGAATTTCGAATATTTTGTAAACACCAAATCGTGTTGTCGATTATTTTTTATCGCACATTGAGTTCGGCGTCCGCTCCGTAGTGAAAATGGAACAAGAAAATATTTCAGAGCTATGATTTTTTATGATTTTAAAAGTGTTCTTTCTCCGTAAAATTGCTTTGTTCACCTTCAAAATGCTTTTAGGAGGGAAGCATCTCATCTGAATACCGTGAGATGTTAGTACTCAGAATTTGAGCTTGTGTGTGTTGATACTAAGTTATGTGCCGATGTATCTGTGAGTGGATATTTTAGGATCGATATGGGTCAAAAAAGTGGTTTAAAAAGGTGGTAAAAAGGTGAATAAAGTTTAAATATTAGAAAACTCTGTTGTCTTTGGATACCTCGCGAATGATAAAAAAGGTCTCGTATTGATTGGTGCACGTTGTTTAAGTGAACTTATTACTTTAAATAAAAGAAAAAACAGCAGTCTTGTGAATGGGTCTTCAAAAATGAGATCTAAATTGGATAAAAAAAGATTGCATTTTTTTCTTCCGCGCGGCTACGGTTTACATTGAACAATCGCACTTGAAGGTTAAAGAAACAAGATCAAATTAAGATCGTCAAGAGACGAATTAAACTTTAATGCATCTCTTGATGATGTACTTTGAATTTAATTTAATGATTAAACGCACGAAAATAACCAACAAGGGTGGTTTTTTCTTTGCGATGTGAACCAGCGAATTATCCACCCTGTGTAATGGTGAAAAGGACTGATAGAAATCACTCTACCTTGCGTTGAGAGTAATTTCCATGTCAATATATTTCATATCATCAATCAGGTTAAGATGTAATAGGTTCACTATAATCTTTAGAGCGAAACGTATACTTGCATGCGATATACCCTGCAAACAATTATTAGTATGAATAGAAGAAATTCAAGAAAAGAGTTATATTTCCTATATTTCCCTAAAAAGGTAGGCAAGTGACAGTGACCCCTTGGCGTTGTTGATATCAATGTGTGGTTCTGACCACTTACCATCAGGCGACCCACATGCTCGTTTGCCCCCTTCCCCTCTAACTGAAAAAAAATAATGGTTAGGGTTTTTTAGGGTTCCGTACCCAAAGGGTAAAACGGAACCCTATTACTGAGACTCCGCTGTCCGTCCGTCCGTCCGTCTGTCACCAGGCTGTATCTCATGAACCGTGATAGTTAGACAATTGAAATTTCCACAGATGATGTATTCTGTTGCCGCTATAACAACAAATACTAAAAAATCGGCCAAGTGCGAGTCGGACTCGCGCACGAAGGGTTCCGTACCATTATCTATAAAAACGGCAAAAAAATCACGTTTGTTGTATGGGCGCCCCCTTAAATATTTAATTTATTCTATTTTTTAGTATTTGTTGTTATAGCGGCAATAGAAATACATCATCTGTGAAAATTTCAACTCTCTAACTATCACGGTTCATGAGGTACAGCCTGGTGACAGACGGACGGACGGACGGACAGCGAAGTCTCAGTAATAGGGTTCCGTTTTACCCTTTGGGTACGGAACCCTAAAAATAGAATAAAATAAATATTTAAGGGGCTCCCATACAACAAACGTGATTTTTTGCTCATTTTTGCTCGATATTAGTGCGAGTCGGACTCGCACACGAAGGGTTCCGTAACATTATCTATAAAAACGGCAAAAAAATCACGTTTGTTGTATGGGAAATTATTTTTAAATATTTGTTTTATTCCATGACCAAATTGGTCGTTTTTTATCAGAAGGTGATGTCAGGAGCCTTGGAAACCGGCGAGCGTGCATGAAAAGAGCTATGAATGTCACAGAAGCGAGTGAAGTATGTAAGGACCGCGTCTTATGGCGTTCGGTACTCTCTGCCTACCCCGCAAGGGACCTGGCGTGAAAATATACATACATACATACCTACATCATGAAACGGTAGTAAGAAAAAAAAGTTAATCGTTAAAAATCTAGAAAAAAACTGTATTGTAAAGATTTCACTGCCTTCTCGTATCATAACGCGTTACATCGCCGGCTAATCGCCCCATTTCCATGAAAAATGATGAGTACGAGGGTCCTCGTTTCAGGCAAAAGGTATTCATTACGCGCCTTGAACATTTTCAAAGGTTTTCAGACACACTTAATGGGCGTGCGCCGAGGTAAGCAGGGGTTTCTATGTAATGGAGTAGATAGTGTCAGTTTGTTTTACTTACCGTGTGTAGTATTAACTCCGTCGAGGTTAACTTATCTTTTAATCTTGTACACGCTCGGTGGCGCAAAATAACACTACTTTGAGACCAACGCTCGTGGTTCCACACTGCACAAACATTGTGTGCATATACATGTCTGTTTGTCTTAGTATAGGTGTTATTAAGAGAGGTAGGGCGCATCAAAGCAGCCCAATTACATCAATCTGGGGAAATACGTCCATCTCGCAGAAAACCGCAGCCAAATAACAACTCTCTGGAGGGTTGTTGTGTTCCTGCGTGTGAGTGAGGTCACCAATTAGCTCCTAACGAGTTGCTGTGTTAGCAGAGCGATCGCGCGGTTGATACATAATGTATTACAAGAGTCCATTGCCTACGGTACCGCTTTGCATCAAGTGGGCCGTATGCTTATATACCTCCCGACATTGTATAAAAAAATGTTCTAAAGTCAATATGTATTTAAATATTGATTTTAAATCATACCTATTTACGAGTATATACATCTATCACTATAGATGTACCGCTATAGATTATAAGTAACTGAAGTAATTGATTATAAATAATTGAACTAGCGAGACGTCTGATCGTCGTCACTGGCGACCAAAGAGCTGGTAGTTTTCCCGCTCAGCGCATTAGTATAGCGACTCAGCGCGGGAATGCTGCCAGCATCGTTGGTACAATGCCGCGGGGGCCACACTTTTTAGATTTATTTTAGGTTATCATTATTATTTTAGATTTATTACATTTTAGATGTAATTTTGTTTTAGTTTTATTGTGTATGTATTTAACTTTAGTTAAGTAATTTATATATTAAATAAAGTAAGAGTAATTGAAAGAAATGCTCAAAAGAGCAGTTATAGCCTAGTCTAGTAGATAAATAACCAATTTATCGACGATCCTGGTTCGAATCCTCGAGAGGGCATTTACCACTCAACTCGTGTTTTCGGATTTATGTACACAAATGTACAATTGTTGTAATTATTACTTGCTCGACGGTGAAGGAAATCATCGTGCTCTTAAAAACATCAAGACTAGTAGTACCTCTACTGGTCTAGATGTTTCACGTTCCCTCGGAATACCTCTACTTAAAAATAAAAAATAAATATTGTCGGACAAATTACACAGCGCCATCTAGCCCCAAAGTAAGCGAAGCTGTGTTATGGGTACTAGACAGCTGATGAACATACGTAAATACATTTTTTTTTGTAAATACATACTTATTATACATAGAAAATACCCAGACCAAGACAAACAGACATGTTCATGCCCACAAATGTTTGTACTGTGTGGGAATCGAACCTACGAGCGTTGGTGTCATAGTAGCGTAACAGCGCGTTTCACCACTGCGCCACCGAGCTCGTCTACTGGTCTATATGTTTCACGTTCTTTTCACTTTGAGAAACTGTTTGGTTTTGTTTCAGAATATTGTCATCCGTACGAGCCCTTCAAGTGTCCAGTGGACGGGAACTGCATCTCCATCCAGTACCTGTGCGACGGAGCCCCGGACTGCATCGACGGATACGACGAAGACTCCAAACTATGCACTGCTGGTAAGATTATGAGTATTCTTTGCTATTTATACCACTTCGAAAAGCAAACGAGCTTATTCCCTGCCGACATGAAGGGAATAACCTATGGAGAGCCGATGAGACCGATATTGCGTAGTAACTCGATTTATCGCTACGGCTCGGAGGGTGAAGTAGAACGCGCAGCTCTTATTGGCTAGTTCCAGGATCAACATAGCGGCACTAATCGGCTTATTGGTTAAAATATAATATTATATTAAATATAATATTTGATATCGCTAAGATATTCAGGCGATAATACACAACGGTTTTTTTATACTACGTCGGTAGGTATGCAAGCATACGGCCCACCTGATATAAAGCGGGTACCGTAGCCTATTAACGCTTGCTATATATTCAGTATCACTCGCGCGATGCCTCCTCTGCTGCTTACACAGCAACTACTTGGGAGCTTACTGGTGACCTCACTCACACGCAGGAACACAACAACCCTCCAGGGAGTTGTTATTTGGCTGCGGTTTTCTGTGAGGTGGAGGTACTTCCCCAGACGGGCTACTTTGATGCGCCCTACCTCTCTTAAAACATCCAGACCAAGCCAAACAGACATGTTCATGCGCACAAATGTTTGGCTTGTGTGGGAATCGAACCCACGAGCGTTGGTGTCAAAGTCGCGTCATTCACGACTGAACCACCGAGCTCAACAAAATTTTATATTATTGATTTGTAAGTAACTTGTTACCTACGTAACTTTTTATTCTATTATCTAATATCATCAAACTTTCTCTAAAATTACTTGGACTCCTCATCGAAATATTCCTATAAAGGGATTCTAAATCATAAACAAAACAAAGAAGAAAAAAACACTAATAATGAAAGTTCCTTTGTAGTAACTTTTAACTGAACATCAAACATTCATAAATTTATTCGGGACCAAGATATTTTAAATTATAAAAAATGGCTAAACCTACTCAAAGATATCTAAAGCATTAAGAAAAGGTTCAATGTTTCTCGCATCTGTTTCTATTTATTTTATAAACATAGACAACGAATACAGAACCATTTGTATTTCGTAAAACATGCTATAATTACAGATCATTCTACTCTAACTAACTATTGATAACCCAGAACCCAAAACTGCTATTAAAACATTGTATAACAGTATTTCAGTCGCGTTTGCAACTGGCTGGGGAGACGTTTGCGACTGGGTTGTTAGAAGTCCTTTACTGACGGTTTTAGATTAGTTTTGAAACGAAGCGTCAACAGCGTGTTGGCCACGCAAGCGACAGTGAGTCGAGTACACTTTACGACACGAGTAGATTATATACATAGACTAGCCTGAACCGCCTTTTTCACTTTCTTTTTTTCCCCTCGGCTTCTAAGGATCGTTTCGTGATGTTAATAGGGATGAAACGATACCAAGGTATCGATACTTTTACTCGATTCAGTATCAGCATGTTGTAGCTCACGTTCCCTTCGTTAAAACTGATTTTGCAAGAGTACAACTTAACCTACGCTCTGCCTTCCTATATAATAAAGTAAATAAAGAAATATACATATATAATAAACCCTATTACGAGTGTAAAGCAATATTAACAACCTGGTTAAAAGAACTATGTTATGATGAAGTGGAGACTCTAATTAATAAAACGTTTATATAGCTGTATTGTACCATTTTTACCAGCTCTCTTCCTAAATTGTCATACGCAAAAACATACACCCACATTTTGCTACACTACACAATTTACCACACACAAACACACATACCCACATGCACACACTCACGTATATACACACACTCGTACACACACACACACACTCACATACACACTAAGTAATTTAGTTAGTCGTATAAAATTATGTTTTTGTTTGTATTAGTATTGTTTTATATTTTCGTTATTTTACTGTACATAGTTCTAAAAATTGTTTTAGTACCTAATCATAAAAATATTAGCGCTAAGAAAGAGCGGAGCCCCCTGGTACAAGCATACTTTTTCCTTAAAAGGAGACTCCAGCAACTACCATTGTTTTTGTATCTCAAGTTACTGAAATAAATTATTTTGTATTTGTATAATAGCCTAAGCCTTTCTTTAGGCTATCAAATGCAAAAAGAATTTTATAAATCCGATTGGATAGTTACGCAAATTAGCACGTTCCAACTAATAAACAATCAAACTCTTCTATTCCGTTTTATATATTAGTATAGATACGTGCATCTTTACCCCGAAAGCCTTGCACGGTAGGCAGAGAGAGAAGCGTATGCCATGATTGGATCCTTACACACCTCACTGGCTGGCATCTCGGTTTTGACGAACTCGATAACGCTCGTGGGTTCGATTTCCACACAGGACAAACATTTGTGTGCATGAACATGTCTGTTTGTCTTGGTCTGGGTATTTTCTATGTATAATAAGTATGTATTTACAAAAAAAATGTATTTACGTATGTTTATCAGTTGTCTAGTACCCATAACACAGCTTCGCTTACTTTGGGGCTAGATGGCGCTGTGTAATTTGTCCAACAATATTTATTTTTTATTTTTAAGTAGAGGTATTCCGAGGGAACGTGAAACATCTAGACCAGTAGAGGTACTACTAGTCGAGGATTCGAACCAGTATCGTCGATAAATTGGTTATTTATCCACTAGGCCAGGGTTTCTCAAACTATGGGTCGCGACCCAGTGGTGGGTCGCGAGCGAACATTGCGTGGGCCCTGCCTGCAGAACGGCACACCACACTACCGATCCAACCGCTGGGCAGCGGGCGACTGCGTGCTTAAATTTTAATATGTCTATTTAGGGCGTACCAAAGCTGGGGAAGTACTTCCACCTCACAGAAAATCACAGACAAATAACTCGCTGGAGGGTTGTTCTATTACTGCGAGTGAGCTAGGTCGCCAGTAACAGCACTTGATGTATCACAAGTGTTAATAGGCTACGATAACCGCTTTACATCAAGGTGGGCTGTATGCTTGCACGCCTCCCGACGATGTATGAAAAAAAAACAACCCGGTAACACGACCTATTTGATCGAGGCAGGTGAGTGAGACCTACCTCGGCTCCTAAATCCTTCTAACTTCGCGTTGTACATCTAGTACTAATCAATCAACATTAAATAACAGTCAGTCTAAATACGTTTGTATCTTCCAATTTTATAGTAATCCGATTTTGATAAATCACTTTTTGTTAAACAGCATCTAGCGTAAATAGGCCTCTAGTGTGGTTATCTTACAACTTTATTGAAGTAGATAACCAATGGGCGTAGCGGTGAAGTCGATTCCTATTCCCATATAGGTAGATAAATAGGTGCTTCATCTAGGTGCAGAATCTCACTGACTGACATTAACAACAAAACAACCCTCCAGGGAGTTGTTACGGTCTTCTGTGCGCTTGCTGCTTTTATGCGCCTTGCCTCTCTTTCACCCCGTCTCGTCTATTTCTTATGTTATACAAATCTCAAGTTTTTTTTTTGAAGTGAAAACTTCTTTAGCTGGTGCTTCATCTAGGTGCAGAATCTCACTGACTGACATTAACAACAAAACAACCCTCCAGGGAGTTGTTACGGTCTTCTGTGCGCTTGCTGCTTTTATGCGCCTTGCCTCTCTTTCACCCCGTCTCGTCTATTTCTTATGTTATACAAATCTCAAGTTTTTTTTTTGAAGTGAAAACTTCTTTAGCTGGTATTCATCTAGGTGCAGAATCTCATTGACTGACATTAACAACAAAACAACCCTCCAGGGAGTTGTTACGGTCTTCTGTGTGCTTGCTGCTTTTATGCGCCTTGCCTCTCTTTCACCCCGTCTCGTCTATTTCTTATGTTATACAAATCTCAAGTTTTTTTTTTGAAGTGAAAACTTCTTTAGCTGGTATTCATCTAGGTGCAGAATCTCATTGACTGACATTAACAACAAAACAACCCTCCAGGGAGTTGTTACGGTCTTCTGTGTGCTTGCTGCTTTTATGCGCCTTGCCTCTCTTTCACCCCGTCTCGTCTATTTCTTATGTTATACAAATCTCAAGTTTTTTTTTTGAAGTGAAAACTTCTTTAGCTGGTGCTTCATCTAGGTGCAGAATCTCACTGACTGACATTAACAACAAAACAACCCTCCAGGGAGTTGTTACGGTCTTCTGTGTGCTTGCTGCTTTTATGCGCCTTGCCTCTCTTTCACCCCGTCTCGTCTATTTCTTATGTTATACAAATCTCAAGTTTTTTTTTTGAAGTGAAAACTTCTTTAGCTGGTGCTTCATCTAGGTGCAGAATCTCACTGACTGACATTAACAACAAAACAACCCTCCAGGGAGTTGTTACGGTCTTCTGTGCGCTTGCTGCTTTTATGCGCCTTGCCTCTCTTTCACCCCGTCTCGTCTATTTCTTATGTTATACAAATCTCAAGTTTTTTTTTTGAAGTGAAAACTTCTTTAGCTGGTGCTTCATCTAGGTGCAGAATCTCACTGACTGACATTAACAACAAAACAACCCTCCAGGGAGTTGTTACGGTCTTCTGTGTGCTTGCTGCTTTTATGCGCCTTGCCTCTCTTTCACCGCGTCTCGTCTATTTCTTATGTTATACAAATCTCAAGGTTTTTTTTTGAAGTGAAAACTTCTTTAGCTGGTGCTTCATCTAGGTGCAGAATCTCACTGACTGACATTAACAACAAAACAACCCTCCAGGGAGTTGTTACGGTCTTCTGTGCGCTTGCTGCTTTTATGCGCCTTGCCTCTCTTTCACCCCGTCTCGTCTATTTCTTATGTTATACAAATCTCAAGTTTTTTTTTTGAAGTGAAAACTTCTTTAGCTGGTATTCATCTAGGTGCAGAATCTCACTGACTGACATTAACAACAAAACAACCCTCCAGGGAGTTGTTACGGTCTTCTGTGCGCTTGCTGCTTTTATGCGCCTTGCCTCTCTTTCACCCCGTCTCGTCTATTTCTTATGTTATACAAATCTCAAGTTTTTTTTTGAAGTGAAAACTTCTTTAGCGTCTTGTGCACTTTTTGGGAGGAGTAAAAAATGTTAAACTCGCGTCAGGACACGTGACCCTGACCATAAGATTTTGGTGAGAATTAGAACTTAAGTTCGCTGCAGCGCTAAAACATTAGTTCCCTCTAATTAAACAATTAAAACATGAATCGCTAGATCGTTCATAGGGCATTATTTTCTCGCGATCAAAACGTTGTAAGCGCCATGAAATTGTTGGCGTTTACGCGTTACGTTCAACGTAGTTTATCAACATTGCTGTTTGGTTTAAGCGGCGCAGGGCGCTTGCGCGAGTGTGCGTGTGTGTTTGAGTTTTAGAGATTTTACCACATACATGATAGTACTTTTATACTGATAAATAAAGCAAATCGTGCGAATTTATTCCCTAACCATTCCAAAATATTCAAAAATGCATGTTCAAGTTTTCACTTCTGCCGGCACTCCCGGAGTGCAACCCGTTTTTTTATACTACCTCGGGAGGCATACAAGCATACGGCCCATAGCACATAAGCATACTGATGTAATGCGGATACCGTAGCCTATTGCTCCGCTATTGCTCCTATTGCCGCCTCTGCTGCTTACACAGCAACTCCTTGGAAGCTTACTGGTGACCTCACTCACACGCAGGAACATAACAACCCTCTAGGGAGTTATTATTTGGCTGCGGTTTTCTGTGAGGTGGAGCTACTTTGCTACTGCTTTGATGGGCCCTACCTATCTTAAAACAACCAAGACAAATAGACATGTTCATGCACACAAATGTTTGCCTTGTGTGGGAATCGAACCCACGAGCGTTGGTGTAAGTCGCGTCATTCATGACTGAGCCACCGAGCTCGTCAAGTCAGACCGCACATGAGTACTGCAGTCACCTTTGGGCGGGAGCACATGGATAGGACCTTGCGATTCGGTTCAGAGACGAGCTGTGAGAATTATCGATGATCTTAAGTTCGCATACGCTATTGAGCCTTTATGGAGAGATTTTGCGCCCCTTTGTGTACAATGGCTTGTATTCCGAGCAGTTAAGGAACCACTTATAACCGTTTCTTTCTTTCTTGTGAACTATCTATCTATACCTACACGTCAAGTCCCTGACGGAGTAGGCAAATAAATTTAAATTTTGAAAAATGAAATGAGTTCCTATCGTTTGGTCTGTTTTATACGTATGTACTACGCTATTATATGTCATTACATTTTTTATTTTTTTATTCCATTGGAAACTATCACGATTAAACTCTATTGCTTTTCACGTTTATTGCTAGCATAATTAATTTTCTTTCTTAGTCAAAGAAAGAACATTAATAATTCGGGTTAAATAATAAATTTCAACTTCTTTACTTTCAGCAAAACGACCGCCTGTAGAAGAGACGGCATCGTTTCTACAGTCTTTGCTCGCGTCTCACGGACCTAACTACCTGGAGAAGTTATTTGGAAGCAAAGCAAGAGATGCCTTGGCGCCATTAGGTGGTGTTGAAAAAGTGGCTATTGCTCTTTCAGGTAACAAATCGCAGATAATGTATATAAAAGTTATACGTCGTGTGTTCATAAGTTTAAAGATGAATTTGTAGAATTCGAAAAAGAAATGCCGAAAGAAACTTGCCAACATAGTCTCTTTTCAAATATCAATTTAATATTACAGTACCTAAATTTATGTCAGCATATTAGTAAAATAACAATGATGTCAACTGGTAATAAAAATATAATATTGCCTGCGCTGAATTATTTCCTGACATTTGTCAGGTAAATTCATTCTAAAATCAGACCATTTACAGAAAGTGTTTTTGATGTTCTCTGGAGCCCATGTTATATAATAGAGCGAATAGCTTTTTTTTGTAAGATATATATTGATTCACAACAGTACCCCATACAGACCCCATACAGACTTTCCGTACGAGGGGATCACTTCGATTCATTTTCGCCGGCAAGGCTTAAAAGTGAAGACACAAATTACCATAACGACATCTTGTAGATTAACCCATGATGTTACACTCTATGCCACCAAACCCTGTGTTTTCCAACAGTACTTTGCACCATCCCACAAGGCTAAAATTACTCAACATTCGCTAGATTAACTGGCTTCAGTTGCAGTTCAGTGAAAGATTAACCGTCGTCAAGTATCGACTGAATCCTTTGAATTTTTATGAGATGAATATAGTAGCTAAGGGCATGTAGACTTTACCCAAACCTACGTTCCCTCAAACGAGTTCTTGTTGAGAAATCGAAACGTATTCAAAAGATTCGTATCGCCGTAGATGAATAAGCACACACGTTTCAGGGCGCGCAATTTATGTTTTAATTCTAGATGTCATTTATTACAATTTATATAAACCACAAATGAATATTATAATTTTCTCCAACTAATTTTTTTTATATTAAAGAAGCGAGTGAGATGGGTCGCGTTTTATGGAGCTTGGTTTCCTGGGCCTAGCCCGCAGGGGACCTGGCGTAAAGATATACCAGGCCACTCAGAAAATATTGCGAAAAAATGTTTTTAGTTATGAGAGACTGGCCAGTTATAATCTATTTTGAAAATATGATTATTTGTAAGTAAAAATACATACATTCCAATTTCAAAATTTTCCTCCACATTTTTTGCCAGCTAATTTAAATTATCGTGTCTCATTGAAAAATGGATCTGCGCCAGGAACATTTACGCGCTATAATTTTTTACGATTTCAATTGTCGCCAGAAAACGGACGTATCGTACGATAGACTTCTAATGGCATTCATGGATGAAGACCCTTCCAAGGCAACCGTGTTGCATAACGAATTCAAGCACGGTCGACTAACTTTGGGGGATGAAAAAAGACGTGTTACGGAAGAAAACGTGCTAGTAGTGAAAAATTTAATGCAAGACAATAGGCGAGTTACGTATCAGGAGATTCAGCACATACTGCAGATTGAATCGGGAAGCTTTCACGAGATTCTGCACTTGCATCTTCGCGTGAGGAGAATAGTTTCACGCTGGATGCCGCACAACCTCACCGTTACTCAGAATCAGGCCCAAGTGGAATGGTGCCGTGACATGATAAACAAATTTGAAGCAGGATCGTCTCGGCGTGTTTACGACATCATTACGGGTCCTGGATTTATCAATACGATCCAGCAACGAAGCGCCAGTCGACGGTTTGGGTGTTTCAAAACGAATCATCGCCTACCAAAGCGAAGCCATCTAGAAGCGGGCGGAAGATTATTATCGCGAGCTTTTTCAATTTGACAGGCTACCTGGTGTCAATTCCTTTACAGAACCAAAGAAGCATCAACGCCGAATGGTATACTACCAAATGCTTGGCAGAAGTTTTCTCTGTTGTGAGCAACAAGCGACCAAACACAGGGCTCCGCGGGCTACTGCTCCACCACGAAAACGCGCCAGCGCACACCGCACTCAAAACGAGGAATTTCCTGGACAGCACGCCTGCCAAACTCCTGGGTCACCCTCCTTACAGCCCTGACCTAGCACCGTATGACTTCATTTTATTCCCGAAAATAAAAAATCAGCTCAAAGGGATACAGTTTTCGTCGCTGGATGGTGCGCTGTCAGCGTTCCAGCAGGCTGTAAATGAGGTGTCAGGTGTCTGCGGCAGACTGGAAAATGTGTTTCGAAAACTGTTTCAGACGCATGAAACTGTTATAGAGGCTGGTGGAGAGTACTTTGAAAAGATTTAATGAAAAATATTTACCTTTTATGAACACTTTTTTATTTTCACATAGCTTTCTGTGTGTCCCACATAAATAATTTTCTCCAAAAACATTTTATTTTATTTTATTTTGTCTCAAAACTTATGAACACACGAGTAATGTACAAACCTAAAATACTATTACCATAGGTATATTGTTTAGGGAATTTTTTGCGCTCTCCTTTTTTTTACAACTAGATAGGCAAACAAGCATGCGGCCCGCATTAGATGGTAAGCGGTCACGCAACACCACGGGGATGTTACTCGAGCGTTGCCAATCTTGTGACCTAAGGCTGTTTCGTCACAGTACCCAGTAATTTCTCTGCCATATCCCACCCTTCAAACCGGAACACAGCTATATAAATATAGCTGTTTGGCGGTAGAAATAGGTGAGACTGAGGTACCCATGCAAATTTTTGTACAAAGTCTCCCTCTGGTACTTTTTTACCTCATTTGTTGTACCATTCCTAATTCGTGTTTTGCAACTAATATCAAACAAAATCACATGCGCTATAAAAATTACGAACTCTGACTCATATAGCCGTAATATAAGTTTAAGAGGCAGAGGTTACAGCTTATAGCGTAATGTCACTTTGTTAAAGCCACGTTTATGAGAATTTATTACAGCTATAAAAACCAAATACCCTATAGACCTGCCGTAAAACAACGCACTTCTTATTATAACGTAAGTAATAATTTTAATGTTACAGAATCTCAAACAATCGAAGACTTCGGCGCGGCTCTCCATCTTATGAGATCAGATTTAGAACACCTTCGTTCAGTCTTCATGGCTGTCGAAAACGGGGACCTCGGCATGTTAAAATCTCTTGGAATCAAAGACTCTGAGCTAGGGGACGTCAAATTCTTTTTGGAGAAACTGGTGAACACCGGTTTTCTCGACTGAATAGCACCGGAGTCTGCCTCTGATTACTACCACGTTGTCCAATTTGCTCCCCTCAATCCCGCCTTCTATAGCTATCTTCCTTACGACTCCGTCAAGTACAGAAGAAAGTAAATCTTTCTTCTATCTCTTTCCTGTGCGAATGCTGATGTATGTAACACCGTTCAGTTCGAAATTAACTGTTAGTCACCAGAATAGGGTTCTACAACCGGCCACGTAGACTTGTTCTGGTCCTGATAGTTCACTTTTACCCTATAGTAATGGTTTGAAACTATTAGATAGACGAAGAGAATGGTTTAATTTTCCAATTGCATTAGCATAGTTATATTTTTGTATAAATGATTGCTTTATTAGATATTTATTAATTTTAGTGTAACGGAATAGTAGATTACGTCGGGGACTTCTCGCGTCATTGTCGCTCAAGTGCCATTGGCAAAGATATTTTTAGAAAGCGCATAAGACTGTAACTCATTGTCGTGTCTTCTTCGAATGTCCGAACGTAGGTAAAACATGACGGCACTTGGCCGATGATCCCGACTAATCTATTGGAGTGACGAGTGCGTGTGAATGTCGCCCCCATACATTACCTTCTCTAAACTTTTCTGCCAACGAAGTCAGAGGCGACTCCATTGAAACGTCAACGTCCATTCTAAGCGAGATATAAAGCTAAAGTCGGTTGATTTTGTTCGAGAGATATGTCCTTAGATTTATTAATTGTTAAGAATCGTTGAAAGAATGCATGCGCTTTATATCTGGCTTTTGGTAAAATCCAGAATAGGACCACGATACATATCATTGTAAACTTAGAGAGTAGGTTATAACACATATCATAGATATAATCAGTAGTGAATAAAGTACAATTATTTTAATATGATCGGTATTGTAGTGTTTATGAAACGTTTTATAGGCCCCTTTTAGTAGGATTTTTGTCATCATTGAAATATAAATATTTTAAAGCATGTTAAACGGTGCTGCACAACCGAAAACATATCAAAATTATGTGATTAATAATAAATGTTAGATTATTGTGTGTAATATTATATATTATAATATAAAAGTAGAGCAGAAATTAATGTCATAAGTAGTCATTTTACCTTCAAAGTTTAGCGAATGACTACTGTCTTGTCGAACTTTCGCAAGGAGCACTATTTTATCACATTAACAAGAACTTAGTTAACATTAATCGATTAAGTTCATTTGTATCTGTTGTATGCATTGACAACCACAGAATCCCACACCACGGAATATTGAATATGTAAGTACCTACTTTGAGTGGTGGTTGTTTGAATAAGCAGCGTGGTGGAGCATGCTCTAAACCCCTTCGGTTGAAGGGAGACCCATATCCCTGCAGTGAGATGAGTAAAGGTTGTTTGAAACTTTGAGTGCAAACAAGTACCCGTAACATACCTACTCACTTCACATGGCAGTTTATTATGTATTATAGAGTTTACTCTGGTACAGAGATACGGCTACAGTTTAATGATGGCATCATACAGTTGCGACATGAACCATAAAATTACTACAATGAAGTGATAACCACTGAGATCTCGATGATGGCAGTGATTGAGTTATTTTAATTTGTAAATATGGCTCAAATCACGCTAGTCTCCTATTTATATCATTCGCAAAATTCAAATTGTACTTACATCGTTTTTAATTATAAAATTGTTTTTTTAATGCAACGCAGGAAATGTGACCTTTGCATCCTGGAACGCCATTTTACATTAAAATTATTAACATCTGCCAAATCATGGTCACCAATATCATTGACCTATGATTATTATTTTCAAAATTGTGACCTCAGTAAAGCTATATTGGTACCTATTAACTACGTTTACTTAGGTTCAAGATTTTGCTGTGAGACCACATGATCTATTAAGTGTTTATACTTCGTAGAAATAAAACTTTTGACAAATGCGGGCTAAGTAAACAACGAATTACTTAAAATGTATCATTAAATTATGTCAAATTGAGTGACGTGTTACGTGTAACCGATCTTTCATACGAAAAGCTTCATCAATTTCATAGGATTGGAAATAACTGTTATATTTAAAAGTATTAAAATATTTTAAAATTTTGAAGCCAAGTGCCATAGTATTTTTGCCACCACTGGGATTTCACCTTTCAGTGAAAGTTCGGTAAATGATATCTAGTAACGGAAAAATGCCGTAAAACTTAAATCATTTTTTTTTTTACGAAAAACAAGCAAAATTTACTTCACGGTCATGACACGCGCTTATTGTAAGTTAATGTATTAGGCCTGTATTTGCCAGAAGTTGTATTAAAAGATATCTTGAATTTTCACAAAATCTTTAAATGCTCCAATGAGAATAACACCTGTAGAAAATACCTGTAGAAAACATTATTGTAAGGGCCCGTGTCCATGGGAGGTGGTCACCAATACATTTGCGCGATTATTACTTACATCTTAACATTAACTGTTGTTAAACTTAACATATTATCTGATGATAAGTGATAGAACTGGAGCATAATATCAACCTCATCGAGGATAAGACAGTTAATAACTTGAAAATCATGAATTTTCTTGAGTTTAAGCTACCTTAAACTCAAGAAATATATTGTATATATACATGTATATATACATATATATATATATATATACATCACCTTTGTATATATACATATATATATATATATATATGTATATATACAAATATATATCTGTATTAATAGAGATCTGTAGATAATGTTATGACACATTTTTCATAAATCCAACTTTTGTCTGAAATGCTGTAAAATTATTACCTAAGTACATTGTTGTATTATCTAATTTAAAATTCTTCATATTGTTTATGGGACAAATACTTAATAATTTGTGTTTTAACATTAGGCATCTTGACACGTTAGAAAACCTTGCATGAGTTACATTGCGTGACCACATTCGTGACCTAAAGTAGCATTTCATATTTAATATATATAAGTAGATAGTACGTAAGATTTTTGAATTATATCAATGGTTTATAGATAGATTATAATTTTAACTTGCGTCAGATAAGTAAAAACTATGTCTGCAGATGATCTATGAGCTCTGTTAGTCAGTCGCTATTATGTGTTTTGGAGTAAGTATAAATGGCTTATTGTTCTTACAAATCAATAAATGAATCATCTTATATTTGAGTTTTATTTGAAATGAAAATGTAAAAAAAACAGAAGGAAGAATAATGTCATTTATTACCAAAGAATATTATCAAAGACATTTGAATAAAAATATGTGTGAAATAATTATTTATAACTTATGATTCTTATGAAACACGTTGTAGTACCTACCAACTAAAAATAGTAAAAGGAATAGGTATCTAGAAACACCTTTCTATGAAAAAATATAGCTGTATACCTAAGTGGTTGTGCCCACATATTTGTTAGATGTTGTGAACGATGGTTGTTATGGGGTAGTTGTAGGACAGAGTATATTCTTGTTTTTCTTAATATCTCACGAGCGTTTGACACCTTTAACCACGGTGTACTCTTAATTAAAACGTCATTTAATGGTTTCGACTCTTCACTCGTTAAAATAGTTTTTTACCTACCTTCCTAAGCGGTCACCAGCATGTGATGAAACAAGTATCAACGTTAGCAGAAGCTTTCCCTTTAAATCGCATTAAACGGCAGTCTTGCACAGGGTGTTATACTGGGCCCGATTCTTTCTTTCCTGTACGGCGCGGACTTGTCCGTTCACATTCGAAACTATATCTACTCATCACATTTATGCAGATTATGTCGGATAGAGCAAATTTAAAGCGCAGTACTGAAGGTATTAATGCGAGACATCCGGCGATTACAAGATACTTAGACATCTGTGAATTTAATAATCAATGCCTTCTAATTCTGCTTGTATGTTGTATTTAGATAGATAGACGTTTGTAGGTATTACTTACTTCAAAAGAGAGGTATACATCATCCACATTTGATATTTCAAACCACAATACAAGACTATCCTCATGTCCTTACAAAAAATATAATGTAGTTTTTACGTTGGGGCATTTTTTTTACTCTCTTCTACTCTCCAATAGAAAACATACATTTTTGAAAAATAATCTTATTGTATTTTATTTAATTCTCTTACGAAACATTGAATTAAATTTATTTTTCTTTTTAATTTGCTAATATTTTGGAAATGACCATTGGCGAAGAGGAAATGCCGAAAGAAACTTGCTAATAGGTCTCTTTTCAAATTGACAATTAGATATTACAATAATTTCATGTCAGCATATTGGTACAATATCTATTTTTGAGTGAGTTCGATTCCCACACAGGACTAAGATTTGTGTGCATGAACATGACTATTTGTGTTGGTCTGGGTGTTTTTAAGAGAGGTAGGGCCCAGCAAAGCAGCCCGTCTGGGAAAGTACTTCCACCACGCAGAAAACCGCAGCCAAATTACAACTCTATGGAGAGTTGTTGTGTTCCTGCGTGTGAATGAGGTCAACAGTAAGCTCCTAAGGAGTTGCTGTGTTAGCAGAAGAGGTATCGCGCGAGTAATACTTACGTGAGTTGTATTACAAGCGTATCTTTACATCAGGTGGGCCGTGTGCATGTGGTAAACAAAGTTATTACAGGTATAAAGTATATACAAATAAAAACCATTATATCTGTCTCCCATTGGAGTACTGAAACTAAGAACTCCCAATGATCCCAATATACCTTAGAAAAAGCGAAAGATCTTTGATATCCTTAAACTTCTACTCCGGTCCGGTAAACTTTGTTCTTAAATTAATCGTAGACCTATATTTTTTATACACGACGTCGGGAGGCATCCAAGCGTAAGATTCATGTGATGTAAATAGCCTATGAACATGCAATTCAGGAAGTATCGCTCGCATGTTGCCAACCTTACTGCCAAACTGCAACACTTCAGGAAATCGCTGGTAAGTCACACTCGCAGGAACATAACAACAATGTGAACAAGAAACGACAACAATATGTGAATATTTAAGAATAATGGATATTTTGTGCGCAATGAAATAGGCGCGCATCAGTTGTCACTATAGGCCTGCATTTTATAAAAGGTACGGCGCATCAAAGCAGCCCGTCTGCGAAGAACCTCCGCCTTGCAGAAAACCGCAGCCAAATAATAATTCCATGGAAAGTATTATGTTCCTGCGTGTGTGAGGTCACCAGTAAGCTCATAAAGAGTTGCTGTGGTAGCACCAGAGGTGGCTTCGCGCGAGTGACATTTAATGCAAGCGTTCATATGCTATGGTAACCGTTTTGCATCAAGTGGGCTGTATGCTTGTACGCAGACGTTGTCCCGCTGTTGTATAAAAAAGATATGGAGAATTAATACATACTGATACATACTACATACTAATAAACAATTATACATAGAGAGGAGGCCTATGTTCAGCAGTGGACAAATACGGGCAGAGATGATGATACATCTGAATACTGATATGTGTTGTTATGTTCCATTTTTAAGCGGAGGAAACCCATACTTTCAAGTGAGTATATTTCGCCAAATATTAGGTAGCAGACCCTGGAATCCGAAAAGGCTGAGCCATGGTCTCAGGTGGCAATCGCAAAAGAATAGCTTCCATTTGACAAATAAAGTGATACGAAATTAATCAGTACCTGTATATGTATATTTCAATTAAATTTTCATATTATTCTATATTTACAAATTCTTAGGTCATATTAAAAAGAAATCATCAACTTAAATTACAAAATACAAACATTCAGTAAAGTACGCTTTCAGCAAAAAATATGACACTTCTGCAAACCCTAGCGTGAATTTTTTTTTCATAAATTGGTCAGAACTCCTTTTTTGACCAAATTTCGTCAATAAACTATGAATGAACTTGTCCATAATAGGGCGTGTTGAAAGGTCACATTTTTTTATTGGTAAGAACGTGCAACTTTTTTTAGGATCGCGAAACTATAAATTTAAAAAGTAAAATACTAAACATTAAATAAAAGTGTAACACACGCATTTTTATTAATTCTTACAAAAACTGACGAAGATACGAAGATCCATTAAACGAAACAAAGTTTCATTAGTGTAGGTATTTTAGACGGGAAAGCTGACTAATTTCGGTCTCAATGGACTATCTACATCATAGCATATCTCCTGCCATTATCCAGCTCCTGAAAGTTTGCGCAAATTGTTTATAAAACAATTAAAATTTTGTATGAAAACTATATACATATACAAAATACCAACACCGTAGTAAGGTAGGGCAAATCAAAGCAACCCGCTTAAGGAAGTTTCTACGTCACAGAAAACAAGACTGATGCGGTTTTATCTGAGGTGAACCCCCTAGGGATTGTTTGACATTGGAGAGTTACCAGGAGCGATAGTTGCAGGGCTGGCAACGAGTAATACTTCTTGTAGGTTCCGTTCCTAACCAACGATAGCTACTTTACATTAGGTGGGCTATACGCTTAAATGTCTCCCGAAGTTGTTATAAAACCTGGCAGGTCAATCCCTAGTCGTAACACTTGATTACTCTTGTTTTACACTTATATACATTAAATTAAAATGTTTCCTATCACTTTAACCGTAAGTATAATGAATGCCGACACAGCGTCACGTAGGTACGTAGATGGATTTTTGATGCCATGTATAAATAATTTCTAGAAATAATTCCTACATTACATTTATTCATACATGACGAGCTCGGTGGCGCAGTGGTGAAACGCGTTGTTACGCTACTTTGACACCAACGCTCGTGGGTTCGATTCCCATACAGTACAAACATTTGTGTGCATGAACATGTCTGTTTGTATTGCTCTGGGTATTTTCTATGTATAATAAGTATGTATTTACAAAAAAAAAAATGTATTTACGTATGTTTATCAGTTGTCTAGTACCCATAACACAAGCTTCGCTTACTTTGGGGCTAGATGGCGCTGTGTAATTTGTCCAACAATATTTATATTTATTTATTTATTTAAATAAGAAACACCAAATATTCGTACGGCTCGCTCTTAACTGCAGCTGTTTTTGGGAGCACAACTAAAGTTGTATGTTTCGTCGGAACATTTGACTCCACTACACGAGTCTTGATGTACGACTTGAATTGAAAATTTACATGTTAAATACATTTATTTTTCATACGGCAGTTGTATTTCTCAATAAAATACAGATACTTGTGTAAAACTCTTCGACAAATTCTTCATACATCCGGAGTAAGTTTCTGTACTTTTACTAAGCTAATATTGTCATGAATAATTCATCTTAAAATGCATGTAAAAAACTTTCAAGAAATAGATATCCACCGAATGAAGTAAAATAGTAAACAAAAAATGTTTTTACGATTTATCAGCTGTCTGTGGTTTGTTTTTCTTTTCATTCACACTTTTTTCCTCGGTATAATGATGTATATAAGCATAATGATACATAACAATAAGTATCACTATGTCTGATTTATTTTTTTAAAGTTTTGAAAAATAGATCTAAAAATAGATAGTAAATCAAGAAAAGTATTATACATGTATACTTGTATTTTTTAAAAGAAGTTAAACATTTATTCCATATTTACATGTACATATTTCAAAGTGGCAAAGACGCGTATATTTCGCCATTTTCAACAACACGCCGAAATTATTAACTAATAATTAAAACTCTAATACATAGAAGATGTTTTCGCGTTCCGATTCCGCATTCATTCAATACATACAGAACGAAGTAAACATAAAGGACGTTGATAACATATATAGGTATAGTTTTAATATATACAACAGCAATGTTAAGTCGTAAACAATCAAAATAGGTCAATTTTGAGAAAAAAAAATATCAAAATAAATCAAATCAAAGTAATAAATGTGGGTGCTCTACTTAGGATTCCAACAGTGGATTTCGGCCGCTTCCTAACTTGCCCAATTCCAAAGCTGTCTACTTCCTAATTTGTTTTCATCCTAACTCGTCAATTTTCCAAGTTCCCGCTTACTAACCAGTTCAATTCCAGATTCATCCTCTTTCCTGAAAATGTCATTCAAATGTTTTAATAGTACTAGGAGTCAAACGAGCTACGGCCCGCCTAATGGAAAGCGTATACCGCAGGTCTTGGACAATTGCAATTCCCAGAGGAATTATTCGCACGTGAATCCAGTCATTACAGAGAACACTCTATGGTACTTGGCTTGAATATAAATTGACCAGACAGAAAGAGACTTATCTAATGGGAAAGTTAGGAAGTAGACGAATAGAACAAGGCGAAGGGCTCTTAAACACAATATACCAAAATTTAAAGTAATGGAACACAGTGTTCAATATCAAGCTTACAAAGCTTACAACAAGTTGCCAAATGAGCTGAAAGACAGCCTTAGTCTATTTAAGGTGAAATTAAAATCATATTTACTAGAAAAGAATTATTATTCCATTGATGATTATTTTAAATAAGAAATTGGACATTTGTTATTGTTGTGACATTCTTTGTTTGTTAAATTGATAATATTATAAAATGTTTAATACCTAGTTTAGTAATAGTTATAATGATTTCAAATACGATGTAAATTGTTTATGAATAAATACTTGAACTTGAATTAAAATTACCAGAATAACAATTTAGAAAAAAAAACGCTGTAGAAGTGGAAAAGTTAGAAAATGAAGGAAGTCGACCAGATGTTTACAATTTCCATATATTAGAATAACGCATTCACTGCCGACAATTACTGTGACTTTCACCCAATACGTTGAACGCGTGTGTGAGTTCATATACCTACTTATCAAGTTTCGCCCAGTGCATATGTGAGTTCTATTAATTCTGCAATGTTCTACTTGTCTACATTACTCCCCAAGTCCAAGGCAAACTGTCTGCGCATATTTCATAACGATAGGTCCAACGGTTTCGAGGATTACTCCGAAAAGACTAGCAAATACTTTCTACTGAGACCCAAAACCTTGTAAAAAATAACATTTTAAATAAACATTTAAATAAGCCGAAACATTCATCAAAATATTATTTGTTTAAAATTTCCGCGAAACAACTCGTGACGTAATTTGTATGCAATCACATTACGAAAAACCCACTATAAAAAAATCATATGTGCCATTACATAAATATCTACATCGAGATATATCCAAGAAAATTGGCAGTAGTGTTTCGTAAATTTGTTTACTTTACGAGGTTTTTCATTCGACTAGACTTAAGTCTAGAATTAAAGACTAATTCAGTAATCTTGCAACATCACCTTAAAAATCTAAGTCAATATCTTAAAGACTATACGATTAGGAATGAGCATCCCTGCCAATACTTCAATTAAATAATCTATATATATTTCTTTCCAAAATTCCTTGCGAAGTAAACAGATGTCAGAGCGCTACATGACCAGTCGCTTCTTTAACATTCATAGCTCTCATGCACGCTCGCCGACTTCTAGGGCTCCTGTCGTCACCTTCTGATAAAATACAATCTATTTGGTCATGGTATGTATGTATGAGTATTGTATGTATCCTCCGCTAATACATCCTTCTACTTTCGCGTTGTATAATCAAATTAGTATTTTTTTTTCAATAAAGACGTGGTTTTATACAACTGGAAGACTAAACACGACTAAAAAAGTCAAACAACCCAAAACTATTACTAGAACGATCGACGTTTTTGAATAAAGTTTCGGACGTGCAGTTTGTATTTCAAAGTCGAGCCCCGTAAAATGAAAGCGAGTCAATGAGACGTTTTTTAATAGTTAATTTTAAACAAACGAGTAAAGAACAAAAGTCTCTTTAAACATCGGCTTGCCTAGATCAACCTCAAAACGTATACATCACTATTTTTTTAATATTGAGTACTATCTATCTATCTATAACTTCACGCCAAATCCCTTACGGGGTAGGCAGAAAGAACCGAGCGCCACGCGACTCGATCCTTACATACCTCACTCGCTTCTTTCACATTCATTGAGTACTAATCCTGTTTTTATAAAAAAAAAGAGTCGTCGTTCAGAAAGCCGTATTACATTTACATACTAATAATATTTATTTAAACATACTAGCGGCCATAGATTTAAAAAATTACGAAAACCGTTTTACTGTCTAGCTAGGGTATAAAAGGTAAAAGCCAAAATCCACAGAGGCGGGAAAATCTTGAAATCGACAGCGATCCGAGACGGGACTTTTCGTAACATTCGTGTGTGTATGAAAGCTGTCACACAAAAACCGGACGCGATCCGGCGCGTAATGCGATCGTATTATGCGTATCCGATCCCGTATCGCTGCCGTTTTCCCGCCTTTCCCTCCCCTGTGGATTTTAGCTTTCACACTTACAAGTACTTAATATTCGATAGAATCTGTTAGCACATTAACAGTCAATTCTAATATTGCTATATAATAATAAATTATAAGCTGTACGATGATAAACGAATCATCGAATCGACTTAACAAGTGAAGGCGCAGTTAGCGCAGGCAAGCGTGTATGTATTCGTTCATAATTATGGGTGTCCTCTGTTATCTATCTTGCGCTAGTAACAAGTTCATGATCAAAATGATAAATAAACAAACAGATAAAAACAACTTGAACGTTTAATTAGTGACATAAAGCTATTCCAATCAGTTCAATTTTCCAAAAAAAAACCTGTTTCTACAAACTGACACTTGGATAACTCAGATCATTAATATCTAACTTATTAACATTTACAATTAAAGCATTTAAAACAAAATTCCCGAAAGAATCTCAACGAACAAATACTCCCATCATCACTATTACAAAATGGAATATTGTTAACAAAACTTATAAAATAAGCTTAATATACAAAAAGCTCTCACTTTACCAAAAATATAATCAAAGCGGAGATACTGAGCAGACAATGACTTAGAATAGACGAAACAAATTAGGTAGTATTGTCTTAGGTTTTCGCGATTGTTACACATTGAAATTAAACTATTTTTAACGGAAGTATCGCGTGTTTTATTTATTTTGTTGCATTTACACATCATTTACATTTTGTTGCATTTACAACAAAATAAATAAAACACGCGATACTTCCGTTAAAAATAGTTTAATTTCAACAAATTAGGTAGTCTATTTCCAAATATAAATATCACTTAATTTTTCATAGGGTGCGTACGCATTGTTGAATGAGCAGTGAATACGCCTATTTGCGCACCTACGGTACCGTAGGTACTCTGGGGACCGTCCTTCGCGCTGCACGCGAACTGCGCTAACGCTCTTCAAAGCTACAAATAAATGATGCACGATCTATCTGCGTTCGAAGGTTGTAAGCATCCTGAGCCATTAGGGACCATTTAAAAAATGCTGCGTACGGCGAGCTATCTCGGCGCATTACTGCGCACGTACGACATGTTGGCGCGCGTATCTGTGCATTTACTTAATAAATAACTTAAACTGCAACAACATTCAAGAAATTAACTTTTAATATACTTTTTGGGTAGAAGATATTGTTCTATTAATACCATTTTCCAATGATTTATATATTTATTGTAACCAGTTTGCCTTTGAAACACGAAACGCGCACGATATTGTTGTTTTTTAATAAATTAAATTTTAATAATTATTTTTTTTTTTTTAATTGTGAATTAGTTTTTTAAGAATAACTGTGTGTGTGTAGTTTAATATCAAGTATTAAACAAATTATCTGAATTTAATTCTTCTATTTTTTATCAATTATATTTCATTTATATTTCGATCATGGGATACCACAGAGCTGGTATGGCGATGAAGGTAGTAGGGTGTAAATAGAATCATTATCTCACATCACATAGGTGAATATAAAAAGCTAATTTCAATCACATGGTTGATGTATTCGCCGTGATCCTTGGTACGAAGATACGAGGTAGGTGTCCATAAGAATTCCAGAACCGATAGCATAACTCGATGAACTTTGGCCTTTGGCGAGTTTTGTAACTAAATTATATTATTTCCTCTATCAGTAGTAATAATCAAAAAAATTGTAGCGCGCTTGTTGCATTCGCGGTGTATTCGCAAACTTAATCCTGAACGGAACTTACTACTTTATTGGTAATAGAATCATAGTAGAATAATCCTGCCATGTAGTCGCATCCTATTTCAAAGCCATAACTATTTCGTTTATCTATCAAATAATACTACTTGCTCTTCTTTTGAGCCAATTACAAACTCATTAGTACGTTATGTACTCCATCGAATAACAAACTAGGCTCTAGCAAGTGGTAGAACAAAGCAACTACAAACACCCCAACCCGGGGAACCACCTCCACATCACAGAAGGCATAAGCATCGATAACTTGGAGGGTTGTGTTCTTGCGAGTGAGGTTACCAGGAAGCTATTGAGATTTTTTATACTACCAAAGTGGCAAACACCCATAAGGTGAGGCTCATGGCAAGCAGTTATAGCATCAGAACGCTTGTTATGACGGGATTGATCTGCTGATGCTGCAGTAGCAGGTAAATGGGTGATGCGTAAGCGATCGTTGCAAGTAGACTACGGAAACCAATGCACATCGGCCACATCGTATACCTGCTTGTCACCCGACACGATTAAAAAAAAATACAATTAGAATACAGTATGGACTTTATTCTGAAAGGTCATTAGACTATCATTATTATTCATTAACAACAATCTATCATATATCTAAGTATACCTATATTTTCTTATATAACTCCTAAAATTCTCTTTTTAAGAGTGTTTTCAATTGTAAGAATACATCAGTCATACAATTAAAAATGCCAATTTCAGGCAGTGAGACAAGTTTCTGCATATAAAATAGGTGGGTTGAATGATTGTATTGTATTCGATTTCAATTTTGTTTGTAAGATACCTTTCTCAAAAGATTCCCGGAAACAATGAACTTGTTTTTAAGTCTCCATCGGAAAACAATGTTCGAGAACATTGATCTATCTTAAAGTAAACCAGCTGTAGTTTTATATAATATAATCTGCACCAGAAAAGTATTGATAAAACAATATCTCATCAGTAATGACAGAATTAAAAGGCCGATTTCATAGTAACGTCGATTACGCGGTACATACGCCAAATGAGTAGATAGCTTCAAGCGCCTTGGACTGGCTTTCCTTCCTCTTATAGTTCCTACGTTCTTCCATCTTGAGTGTAAACCGCTTCGTTACGTAACGCGTTACGGCCCCAGTCTATCTTGCTTCGCTTTCTCTCACGCTGCCGGATAGCGGATTAGTTTAAGTTATCACTTCTGTCGGGCGTCCCGAGACGCACATATATTTTTTTAAGTGCTTTCTCTTATTTTAACACCTACACTTTGAAACAAACCAACTCTCTGTCTAACATCATAGTTGCGAACGCGGTCAACAAGTCAAAATGTCACTTTAGCTTCATTTTTTAATTGTGAATCACACAAATCATTGAAATAATTTTATATTTATTAAAAAAGTAGACGAATGCTCGAGCTATCAAAGTTAAAAGAACAGTTAAATTAAATAAATGAATAGCAGATATTAAAAAATCTGCAGCAAATTATGACACCACTTTAAAAGACTATTAACAGAATTAGTTAATAAAGGGTGGTATTTCTTGCGCAAACATATCTGCGTGGATCGTGGTCATTATGAAATCAACCTTTATACATCATACACAAGAGTGAAAAAGGGGTAAAAAAGCACATTGAAAACAAAAGAAAATGACAGAAAGATACTTAAGTCTTTCTCTCTTTGTCACAATTTAAAATTAATAAAGCTAATCCTTCCAGGTTCCCAAAGTACCTAGTTATTGATAAATAAATAAAAACCTCGAGAAATATATTTAAATGTAACGCCTAAACATTTAATTTCCTCATTCTCTTTACACTCCCAATTGTAGATCGCTATTCGTTGGTTTTGGATTCATATGCCGTATTTAGTTTACTGTTCACTTTGTAGAAATAAATACCCATATAGTACATCGATATCGTCTGAAGAATGGGGTGGAAAAACCGAAAACGCCATTTACCGCAGCAAAAATTCGTAAACTTATAAAAACTTCAGACTTTTACTTATGTAAACAACAATTAATATGTCAATTGGAACTTTTATTCAATTGATGTTATTATTCAAATGTCAATTCTGTAGAAGAAATACCACATTTGTCTACGAGAATACGTTAATCTATTTTTAATTTGAGTAGTTTTAAAAAAATTGAGAAGGTATCTAAACTCAACAGTCAAACTATAACGCGGCATCTTATAGGTTTATGGGTCTGTGTTCTATACATACTACCTGTAATTTATAAATGCTCAATTTATGAATTCCTTTTCTGTCGTTTTCGTTCCACTTTCTCTGCTCGCATCTGATCCTCTTCATCCATCTTACTATAATGAGACTGAATGTGTGAAAGCAATTTCTTTTCTCTGGAAAAGGTTGCAGTGCACATATTACAAGAATATTTGTCTTTCTCTTTATTATCTGGAGCACCTTGCTTTAGTGATGTTTTCAGTGATGTGGATGTTGTAATCTGTGACTCTTGAATTATATTATTTGTTGGAAGTACATATGAAGGCTGTAACAAAGGATCTACATTTATGAATGTGAAAAAACCAGGATCCTTTGGTTGTGAGGTATCCTCCATTGTTACTGAAAATGGTTCTTTTGACTCCGGAGCAGGAGGAACCTCCGCCTTTCGTTGACTTTTTGCCTTTTTCTGGCGTTTTTTCGAAATTTCATCAACAGGCTGGGTTGGTTGGGGTTTTGTGGAGATTAAAAGTTTGCTAGGATTCCCGGTTTGTACAATTGTATAGGACTGTTTCTTCATGGCTGGAGTGGTAAACGCTGGAGGCTCTGTAGGTAAAGCCGTTTGGAATAAACCTACAGGATAAGGATGTGAAGATTGTTTTGATGTGACTGGTTCATCCAAATTAATAACCTCTTGAAGACTTCTGTTATTTTGTTCAACTGGTTTTGGAATATTTTGGACAACATCTGACTTTCGTTTCCTTGATGACTTACCACTAGATTCCTTGGTGGTTGGCATATTGACTGGTTCCTGTGGTTCTGCCTGAGATTGATCTTCAATAAGTTGAAATGTGTTGTTAGGTCCAGGAACCAATCGAAACCTACCGTTCATGCTTGGTAGAGTATTACCGACAGGTATAACTTTAGGTGCTGATGGAGGTATTACAGGTACACTAGATGCAGGTGGCACTGTAGTGTTTGGTTTAACTAAAGCGTTAGAAACGGAATTATCAATACCACGTCTGGTTCTACTAGCCGGACCTATTCTGGGCTTAGGTTTAACTTCTGGTTCTGCAGAATCATCAATAATTATCGGTGTGTCAACAGGTTTATCAACAATTACAGGTGAATCAATAGACGCTGATTTAACAGTAGGCTTTTTGGCATCAGCAACTTTTGTATTTATATACTTGACAGTAGGAATCTTGGGAGGTTCTGGTGGTGGCACATGGCTAGTAAAATCAGCTTTGGGAACACCACTTTTAGCACAAGAATGTGAAATCACGACTTCTTTTTTCAAAAAGTTTCTATTACATAGTTTACACTGGAACAATACACCTACACCATTAACTTTAATGATGCAAACATGATCCATTATATTGAATGGCTTTGGAGGTGGCTCTTTCGGAATTTCCTCTTTCTTGCTTGACTTTTCTTCCTCATTGCTTTTATTGCTATTTTGATTTGGAACTTCATTATAATCATGAGTTAAGAAATCAATCAGCGTTCTATTAGCTCTAGGTGAGCTCTCTGAACTCTTTTCTGTAATAACAATGTCTGAAGTAACTTTGTCAGCAATAGATGTCAGTTTATGTAGTATTGATTTTTTGCCTTCTAATACAGGTAATGGTTTTGAATTTTTGTCTTCTAATACAGGTAATGGTTTTGAATTTTTATCTTCCAATACAGGTAAAACTTTTTCCGAATTATTTGACCGTGATGACCTAGTTGACACTTGATTACTTTTACCCAATTTTAATTTGATTTGTTTCAGTGTCAGATCACTTTCATCATCCTCCTGTACCGGTAGAACGGGTGTCGGTGTCCGAGGCTTCTCTAAAGCTTTTGAAGCCTGTTTTAAGGCTGCAAGTGGTCGATCAGACTTATTATCTTCTAGGGATGCTTTTTTTTCCTCCTCCACAGGTGATTTAATTCCTTCACCGGCGAAAATATCTTTAATACCTGCCATTGCTTTTTTAATGAGTGCATCACAGATATCATCATTCGACATATTAGATTTGTTTAATTTATCTTCCCAAATAGACCGCGTCTTATTCTTTAGAATAATGGATCCTTTCTTACCCGATGAGTCTTGCAGGTTTTCTTGAGTTTTAATACATTTTTGTACAAATTCATATAGTTCCTCTACTTTTGCAGAGCATCGAAAGCAAATTTTGTGTGGTAATTCATCATTTTCTGCAATCTGTAAATAACAAGAAAGAATCCAAATTAAAACAGGACATATAAAATCAATAATTATTATTTAAAATGCTGTATTAAAATATCATTGTGTGTTGTAATCAATATTTCCACCCCATTTTAAAAATGTTTATTCCGTTTAATTACCCATTAGGCTTGGCAGAGTCTGCTACATAAGCCTAAAGATTTCACTAAGATCCTGATTTTGACATCGAGCGACTGCCAGACCTCCACAACCAATAGGGAAAACCAGATCTTTTTTAGGTTAGGTCACATGACTATCGAAATATAATTTCTTTTACATGCGGGTTTCCTCAAGATATTTTCCATCATGGCAAGCAAGTTATAATTACAAATATGTACATATATCCGAAAACACAAATTTACATGTCATTCAAACTGGGGACTTTTTGCTCACACCTTTGCAACAGATATGAAGATAAAAACAAAATAACGACTTTCATTTATGAAACTATTTTTTATTTGTGTTAAATATTTATTTAGACTAATTGTAAATGTTGTGTAGGACAACAATGGTCGACTTACAAGTCATAATAATAACACTAAAACAATACTTTCCTTAAATAAAGGAATATGTTAATAAAGACAATATTGCGGGTTACGCAGAGGGAGCGCGACCACTGGATCCATACATATCCAATAGTACTTCAATCTCAATTATTTAACTTCAGTGGCACCATTCATAGAAGCGCCATCCCCGTGAATATCAACGTCAATTGGAAACCACTTTTATAAATAGGAGATAAATTAGCAATTTTCCACACACGAAGACCAACACCATTTTGTAGGTATGCTAAGGTTACGTAAGACAAAGAGCATATTGATGAATAAATAATAAATAATAAATAATAAATAAATAAATAAATATTGTCTCACAAATTAATCTAATCTAATCTATTAATCCATAAAAGGATTTGATAATTTTTTAACTTGTACACTATACACGCTGCAACAACAGGTAGGCACATTAAGAAATACTGACAGGCTTATATTTTCTCGAATTTAGTAGTGACTTTAAGGTAAACAGGCTTTTACAACACAAGACGTCATGAACATTGTTTGACTATATTCCCTCTTCGCAAGAGAAGTCAAGTTCTTGTTTTTATTTTAGTGTTTTCAAGTTTAAAATCAACAGTGAGGTGATTATCATGAATATACTATAAATAAGTAGCTGAAGGAACAAAATGTGTATGTAGACATATTTTCTTTAATGTAGATGTAATGGAATGTATTTTCTTTAAAAAAACAGTTACTGTAATATTAAAATCACATATAATTAGGTAACTAGAGCAGTCCGAAATGATATTACTGATTGTGTTGAGGTTTCCAAGATTTCCTTACTTTTTGTATCCTTATTACATTATTCCATAAAAAGAATAGCTAAATTAGCTCATGTGCCATATTTCAGCATCACGTATCATATAGTCACAGCCATTTCAATAAAGAAAACACATTCAGTAATTATCATCTACATGTCTAGGAAAGTCGATTTTAGCAATACTACATTGTTGTGATCCTTCCTGTCTTATTACAATGCCTATTTTTTCGCTCCAAAAGTGCGCATTATCATAATTAGTAATGCCAACTATGTAGATCAAATCTACACTCAACTGTCTTTCAGTCAGTCAATCAGTCAACGTTTTTTAGAAAGTACCTTTTATTTCATTTTTTTTTTTTATATCATGGGTCGATTTCCACACAGGGCTAATATTTGTATGCATGAACATGTCTGTTTGTCTCGGTATGAGTCATTTAAGAGAGGTAGGGCGCATCGAAACAGCCCATCTATGGAGGTACCTCCACCTCACAGAAAAGCACAGCCAAATAACAACTCCCTAGACGATTGTTGTGTTCCTGCGTGTGAGTGAGGTCACCAGTAAGCTCCTATGGAGTTGCTGTGTTAGCAGCAGAGGGGGCATCGCACGAGTGATACTCAATGTATTGCAAGCGTTTACAGGCTACGGTAACCGCTTTACATCAGGAGGGCCGTATGCTTGCATGTCTCCCGAAGGAAAAAGTAAAGGATACAGAAGTTCTTTACACGCCAAGTCAGAAAAGCACTTGATTATGGAATTCATAAAAGTAAAAACAAGAGTGATAAAACAATTCAAAGTGTACAAACAGATTTATAATCCACATTGATTACTAACTTAAGGGTATACTTATTAAACAATAACAACAATAGTCTTTCCTTTAATATTAAAACTAACGCTCGCTATGCAGTTATTTATTAGAAGATACCTTTACATTGCATATTTTGCGCAAACCAAAACAAAGCAGAACAATACTTCAACATCAGAAACTTATTTATCACCGCCTAAACTCTTTGTAATATGATTTCTTTGTTACTTATTAACCAACTCAAATACACCAAATGAAAGATAAGAAACTCATGTTTTAATGTAACCTCCATGTCTAATACATTAACGATTTTTTTAATCACCAATTATAATGCAAGAAATGAATAAATATCTTTAAAGTTTCAATATTTGTGTTCCCCATTTTGTGTGCATAAGTAAATGTTTCATAAGACGCTAACATTATAATCTCACCAATTGCAGATGGCTGAGAATTCAGCCTCACACACTGGAAAGACTATGGTTGTGCACTGTGCAGTTCCAGAGATGTTATCTACCTTGAACTCCTATGTTGTAAAAATTGCCTTTTTGAAGACCTATCTTATAGATAGATATTATCAGTAGGTATTAAAAAAGGCATTTTTTACAGGGTCGACAATGCACAAGAGACACTCCTGATGTTGCAAGTGTTCATAGGGCTACAGGACCTGCTAAATGTCAAGGACAATATACAACAAAAGTCTTAGTAAACCGATGTACGCACTTCTAACATTTTCACTACATTTTGATAACAACTTTAAATTTTTATGGGCATACAATAAGGTTCCCATAAATATACTGTGAGGTAATCATGTGTACATTTATTTCTATGTATAGTTCCCTAAATAATTCCCTGGAGCCCATTTTATAGAGTGGATGGTTCTCTTCTGTAATATAAAAATAGATTCCATATCAGCTGCTTTTCCCCACAACAGTATACCATAGGACATAATGCTCTGAAAGTAGCTGAAATAGGCTAAGCACACAGTAGTCACATCCATCATTTGTCTAATTCTCCTAACTGCATATGAGGCAGAGCTGAACTTACTGGCCAGGTTATTTATATGGTGATCCTTCTTTGTGTAAAACAAGGTTCTTATTGTTAGTAGATTCAGGCGTTATTTTGCGAAAGTCAAATTTACATGCAATTTGATCTAACCTGTTTTGTGTGCTTCCACCACCAATTTTTTGGTGGTGCCGCAAGCACACAAAGCAGGTCAGATCAAATTGCATGTAAGGTTCTTATTAACCCTTCGAATCCTGGGTGGTCATATATTCCCGCGAAATGTATGGGAAAACGTATATAACGGGTTCTGACTGGTCACCCTAAAGGATTATATCAAATGACAATGACATCTTTACAGGTTTATAAACAAAAAGTGTTCATCTCAAGTAGTTACCATTTATTTCATGTGTTGACAGATTATTTTTTTTTATTAATAAATCATAGTAGCTTTGATAGTTCAGTGGATAAAGAACCAACCTAATACCGGACAGTCTATGGTTCAAATTTTCGTATTGGCATTAGTACTAAATTTGTGTTACCAGATATATTTATAATTATTTGTAATATATCACTTCCTAGGTAATGAAGCATTATTGGATGTATATCGGTATTGGAAACCAGCACTTTCAAAAAAACTATATTTCAAAAAACCAAAACTAAGAAATGGGATGTGGTTCTCTGATAATTTACTGTTAGGTTTTCGACTCATGACTTTAGAGACGGAGGTTAGTAGAGAGATGTGAAACTGATTAAGTGTTACCCCCTAAAGACTGTTCCTTTCATCATTACTACAAATTTTCACAGCAACCAATACAGCTCTTGTTCTAGGGAAATGAAGTATAGCTGGTGCTACACACTTTTTCATATAACACCATTTAATTATCTCTCACAATTCTGAACGACATACAATACAACTGAAAATGCACCCCGATATGGAGCGCACACTCACTCACAATTTTGTACAGAATAGCGATATAATTCAGCATACTTGTTGATATATTTCTACGAAATATAATAAACTGAAACATAGAAAATAATAACAAACTTCACCCATGCATTAGCCGAATTTTAACCTCTCTTATCTGTTGCTGTGGGCTTGTTTAGACATATTATGGAATTCTGCTAGGATAACGACAGAATATAATGACAACTTACTTTGAAGGGCATTAGTTGGTCTATTTTCTGGGCAGTAATCTGTTCCGGGTCAAAAATATTAAGAAATGGTCCATCTTTAGTACCGCAAAGTCTACAAACTTTCATCAGGACAGGCTGATTCGCGGTTACCAGGGCCGCCGCAATGGTATCATATATATTATCAGTAACTAAGGGTACAGGCTTGGCCAGAGGCTGCGTCGTGGGTTTAGCCTTCGATTTTCTCTTTGCCTTAGCCATTTTGTTTCAACAACTGTTGTACGACGGCACTAATCGCTGAAGACTTCTACAATTTGTCAAATTGTAGATGCTATAAGCTTCTTTGAACACTACATATTTGAAATAGCACTTCAGTAAAACTGGCGATATATCTTCCTGAAATTACAGTCAATCCAGGGAAAACAGTAGAAAAATACAAAATTGAAAGCCGCAGTGAGAGGAGAGAGAGACGACAACACAAGATGGATGCCAGCCAAAAAGCTGCTGTTGAATGAAATTAATGAATGAAACGAATGAATAATGGTACAGAACGGTACAGGACACAAGTAATGAATGAATGGTTTGCTTTTAACGTTTTCGAAATTAATCTGTGATGCACTGATTATACATTAAAATGACTAGATCGGCATCGAGGTCTTCTATCGAAGTTACCATCGTACGGGCTGCCTGAGAGTTTGTGCAAATGGGTGGCCAGCTTCGTATCCAGCAGATACATCAAAGCCGCGGCTGACGGTATTTACTCCAACAGCATGGATATCAATGCTGGCGTCCTACGGGGCTCTGTGTTGTGTCCAACGCTGTTTCTGCTGCATATCAATGACATGTTGTCAATTGACAGCATTCATTGTAATGCGGAAGATAGCACTGGGGACACTTATTACACAGGCCGTGCAAGCACCCCTCGTTCAGTTGCAGAGGAAAGCCGCGATAGACTTGTGTCTGAAATAGAGCAGAGTGTCCGGCGGGGGGCGGTTGAACTTGGTTCAATTCAACTCTTCCAAGACGGAAGTCTGCGCGTTCACCGCTAAAAAATCCCATTTGCTGCTTGCTCCCCCAATTCCAGAACACGCTACTAACCATTGCCAAGAGTATTAGGATTCTCGGCGTCGAGATCTCCAGCGAAGTTCAGTACCGAAGCCACTTGGAAGAAAAGGTCAAGCTGGCGTCAAAAATACTTGGTGTGCTCAACAGAGCCAAACAGTACTTCAGTGCAGGGCAAAGACTTATATAAGTGCCAAGTCAGACCGCATATAAAGTACTGTAGTCATCTCTGGGCGTGGCACCTGGTTACCAGCTGGGACCTTGTGATTTGGTGCAAAGACGAGCTGTGAGAATCGTCGATGATCCTAAACTCACACACGCTATTGAGCCCTTGAGTTTAAGGAGAGATTTCTCCTCCCTTTGCGTGTTCTACCGATTGTACAATGGGTTGTGTTCTGAGGAGTTGTTCGATATCATGCCAACAGCTTCGTTTTACAATCGTACTGCTCGCCGACGGCTGAGAGTTCTCTGGCTTGGGATCCTCATACACTGGAACCGCAATGGTCGCGTACTGTGCGGTTACTGTGAAGTTTCTACCGAGAACTATTAAGTTGTGGAATGAGCTCCCTGCTGAGGTTTTCTCAAGGGACTACAGTATGGGGTTCTTCAAGAAAACCGTCAAGAGGTTTTTATAGAGTCGGCAACACAAGAGTGACACCCCTGGTGTTGCAAATGTCCATAGGCTACGGTAACTGCTTACCATCAGGCAGGCCGTATGCTTATTTACCACCTTAGTGGTATAAAACCGCCATCATTATCGCCAATCTCTATAACTCATACAAATAAAAAATATACTCATACGCACACTCGCGCAAGCGCCCTGCGCCGCTTAAACCAAACAGCGATGTTGATCTAAAAATAAAATTAAATATAAATTTAAATATTGTCGGACAAATTATACAGCAAAAGTACAGTTACAGTAAGCGAAGCTTGTGTTACGGGTACTAGACAACTGATAAACATACGTAAATACATTTTTTTTTGTAAATCCATACATAGAAAATACCCAGACCTGACATGTTCATGCACACAAATGTTTGTACCTACTGTGTGGGAATCGAACCCACGAGCGTTGGTGTCAAAGTAGTGTAACAACGCGTTTCACCACTGCGCCACTGAGCTCGTCGATCTGACTCTTAAAACCCTTTTTCTCAGGAACAGGCGGAGCTATCAAGCTGAAATTAATATCAAATACTTAGATCGGTAATCCCTTGGAGCAGTAAAAAAATCAAACTTCTAACTATACGCAGTCAAAAGATATGGTTGTTTATGCCTCGTTTATGCGGATATTTTGACACTCGCAAGGGAATCAAAACCTATACGGTACTTCCTGTTGATCTAGAATCATGAAATTTGGTAAGAAGCAATGTCATGTAACACAAGTAAAGGAAAAAGTCCGAAAACTGTAAACTTGTAGTTTTGTCACAAAAAAGAAATACTTTTTTTGGGATAATAATTTGCGAATTGGGAGAACACTCCTCATGACACAATTTGTACAGTACTAAAAGAGAAGAAACGTCTCTTCAAAACGAGTCCAGCCGAGTGGAGCTCTACGTTGTATGCGATCAATTTGAGTAAGCAAATATTGTGGCGCGCCGGCCTAAAGATGTGAACAATATTCCATGTGGCCGGACCGGAATTAAATTCAGTCTACTCCAAACCTAGTCCTGTTCTAATGATTTCAGACACAAGCTGTGATCGGCACTCATTGACGCAATCCCGAGAAATGTTGGCTTGATCAGTGCATCTTGCGTCCACACTACGTGATCAACCGTAATCTTGACATTGCATCTGGTTTCGTCTCTTTCAAATACCATTATCCATGCTTTATTGTAAGCAGTGCTTATTGTGCAGCTTGTACTTCTGCTGATAACACAGCAACGTTTATGTAAAGCAGACAATTCACCACTAGGTCTTTCATGCGCAATCCTATATTCGTGAACCTTATACTCTGCAAACAACTATCGAGATTGAAAATGAACATCATAGAAGACAGTATGCAACCCTGCTTGACATCAATTTTCACGTCAAACCAGGGTTACATGCGGACTGCAGAGCATGGAGCAGGACACTAATATCCAATATCTCGGTAATATATTCCAGAGTTCTTTTCGCACAAGCCTGTTAAAAGCTTTCTGAAGGTCCATAAAAATGCAGAAAACATTTTGATCTGTAACCAGATGCTTCTTCAAGATAGTGCGGAATGAGAAAACTTCACACGTATTCGTACATTTCCTTGTGTATCGAAATCCTCCCTGTGCCTCCTACATATACACTTTCTAATCCTTGTGACACAAGCAACTGAAATTTACTAGGTAGGTAGTAAATATTTTTTAGACGCAATGTACTTCGACTTCGCCTTCGAATGAACCCTCAATAGAAAGTCGTCTTATTCTTCAATGAAAATCTTCTTCTTCGCCTATTGTTATATTAATGCGATTTTGTATAATGCAGGTTTACTACGATTACCCACTCCGAATAATTAGAAAAGTCATGTTCTTCGTATATTTAAAAAATGAAAATTATCAATAAAAAGTACTGTTTAAGCCAGTATCCAGGGCTTATACACTGGTAAAAAAAGTTATGTTCAGCGCCATCTTGAATTTTAGTATTGTGTGTGCTAGTCGAGGGCGGTGACATATTTTACCCGTCATCGTCGTATTTTGTGAATTTGTCGAGTCAAACCGAAATTAAGTGCAGTTTTGCCGTGTATTTAGTTTATGTCAGGACTGAACGTGATAATGGCGGGTCAGACTATAAACGACAGGCTGTTAGCCGCTCGTCATAGTATCGCCGGACAGGGATTAGCCAAATCAGTATGCAAAGCCACCACCGAAGAAATGATTGCACCCAAAAAGAAACATTTAGACTGTGAGTATTGTTATGATGTACTAGAGCTGAGTAAAAGATGCGTTATCAGTTGCGTGCGGGTGATTTTTGCGTTCAATAATGGTGACAGTTTGCGACTATGTGCACTTTATTGGTCGATAACATTTCTATGATCTTGGACGAGCACAACAATTATCATCGCCAAAGATCACTTGCTAACAACTTGCTTTTAAAATCGGAACATGTTATTGGCAAATTTGTAGATTTGTTTTGAAATATATTTACATAAGCCTCTCACGGTAATATCGTTTGACACAGTTTCGTATTATGTCATGAGAAACGGCTGGAATGATGCGTGTAACGTGTTTGTTACTTGAAAAAAAAAGTCGATTGTTGTATGGCTATAAGTTTTATGTAACTTTTTGTCCGCAAATCATTAGCAGCTGTTACTAACTTATTGTAGGTAGATATTGATTCCAGTAGAATTCTGATAAATAATTTCAAGTCCTACCTTCATCCTATGACTATTTCTAACATGACCAACTACCAGTCGGTAAAGAGATGGCAGGAGGCCTTAACAGTTCAGTTTTATTTCATAATATATGTATAAATACCTCTCAGATGTGCATTACATGTGCAGCATTCTCAACACATGTCTCAATGTAAACATTTGCTACTTGAATAGTAAAAATATCAGATCATGCATTTTACATACCATAGGTGGGTGTAAGTTCTCTCGATTCTCTGCCCACCCTGCAAGACACTTGGTGTGAAGTTAGAGTTAGATAAGTGGTGAACAATCCAGTTATAATTTTCAGCCTATTTTTTTTACACAATGTCAGGAGACGAGAGTGTAGCACTTGATTCTGAAAAGGTAACCACTTTTCAGAAAAGTGGTTACCTTCTGACCCATTTACTTTTCTACTGTTTTGTTATACTGTGATTTGGTTGATGTATACAGTGGTTGCTAGGTTCTCTCAGTTATTATTTTTATTATTTGTCCTATTCACAATCACAAAACAATACCAAATATCGTTCACAGAGTTCAGTACCACAAAAAGACATAAAACATTATGACAGTAAAGTACTTGCTAAAAGTGCGTTCAATACACAATCTCTTTAGGTTTTCCTACACTACATTATCAATCAATCTTCTCATCATCATCACTACTCAGTCCAGGTTCACTCATTTTCACCCAGAAAATCTTCTGATAACAGAAGCTTGTCACACCTTCCTATCAGACCTTATTCTTCGAGGACAGTTGAAATTAGTAGAAATAGCTGATACATGATATTAATTGATTTTAGATTCAATAAAAATTTTAATTTTTTTCACATATGGTGTAATAAGGTATTTTTTTTGCAATCATAAGACAATAGGTCAAGGTAATAACACAGACCCATATGCTGCAAATAACTTCGGCGAATGAGCCATGTACATATCCAATAATTACATACATATAATGGTCAACAAAAAGTTCAGCAGAGAGCTTGTATGGCAATCAATATCTAAATACTTATTTGAGATGAACCAGCTGAAAGAAAATTCTTGAGCAGATTTACCTATATAGTCAGTGGACCAAGAGCCAAGGGACAATCGACATGGTGCTCACCATCAAGTCTCCAAAGTTACTTCCAGAATATACACAAGACTCCCAGCATATAATGACTTGTCTTTGAGCTCTGATGACTGATATGTTTTCTGTTACAGCAAATGAATGATTTGTTGAGGTAGGCTCTTGTCCAGGATAGGTTATAGGTATTATATCCTAATCTAGTATTGTACCTTGAAATGCTTTATGAACATCATTCACCATTTCTATGTATCTCACTTGTCCCTTCCACTTACCTTACTACTTACTTACCACTTCCTGTCCAAATGTTATTCCTTAAATTGTCATACCTCATGACATGATAAAAGATTTTGATATATATGTAATTAGGAGCATGTTTAACAGATTCAGATTCAGAATATTTGATTACATGAATAATTTCTGTTATTATGTTGATTCAGATTATTTTTGTTTCTTTATAATTTCATGCATATTAATATATGCATGTTATAAGTGTCAGTGACATAATGTTTTCATTAACAAACTTTTATCTCTTGTTGAGTGCTTATGTGCTTATCCTAGACCTTTTAACTCCGATTCAAACATAATATGTTTTTACACAATTAAGATAGCAAATAGGATTCCTCAAGGGAACATTCTTGCTCCCATTCTGATTAATATATTTTATAGGCCTGTTCAATCATCCACTTAATTGACACACACAATCTCGTGTTGGGTGCAAGTGCAAAGACCTTAGCAAATCAAACACATTCTATCCACAGGTTTCTAACATACTGATAGGTTAATAATATGTGTTGACTTAGATTGATTCCATTTTTCTTAAGGTTTCATTTGGTTGACTTCATCTCTTCCTCTTATTGTTATCCCATTTTCTTTCCCGTTAGGATTAATGGGGTCCACTAGCTAATCCTAAGGATTTGGCGACGATGCTGATTTTCACGTGGGTAGACTGCTTTCATACCTCCACAACCCAAAGGCACTTGGCATAGGCATCTCAGACTAGCATACAAACTATATTGAAGAATGTAGACAAATAACAACACTCTGGTGAAAAGAGTTCCTATGAGTGTGTGGGTGCACCAGCAAGACTCGTTTCCAACTTCCACCCTCAGGTAGATTGGATGGTGGCACTTAAAATTCCTAAGGCTATTGAGATTGGAAACCAGGGTTGGATGGTTAGGTTGAAAGATGGGAATGAGTCACCAGCAAGCACCAGAGGAGTTACTAGCGAGCCATACTACTGTATGCCACGGTCCATTGGATATACTGATTGATTTAGAGAAAGGAAATAAAACAATTGTGGCACCATTTTAATATTTTTATAAAGTAGGTTTTTATTTTAAGAGAGTTAGTGCACATCAAAGCAGCCCTTCTGGGAAAGTACCTCCACCTCACAGATAACCGGAGCCAAATAACAACTTTCTAGAAGGTTGTTGTGTTCCTGCGCGTGAGTGAGGTCACTAGTAAGCTCCTAAAGAGTTGCTGTGCTAGCAGCAGAGGTGGCATCGTACGGGTTATACTTAATGTATTACATGCGTTTATAGGCTACTGTAACCGCTTTACATCAGGTGGGCCGAATGCTTTTATGCCTCCCGATGTTGTATTAAAAACAATTAAACATGTTGTAGTTACTAATTCAATATGGTGGCACAGTTTAAAACTGATTTAATGAACGTGGTCAGAGCAAGCTTGCTGATTTTCACGCAGGAAGTCCTTCTAAGACGACACTGAAGATAACGTGAGTGCTGTAGGGTTAATGATAAAAGCTAATTCAAGAGGGATAGGTTTAGGAACTGGTATGACCCCAAGTACAAAAAGTCTTACACGAACAGGTATCTATCAGAAAGCTTTGCATCAGATAGATACCTCACAATTTGACAGAAGATCAAAAACGCCGTCTTAGGATTGGTGATGTGAAATGCTTGGAAGAATAATAAAGGTGACTTGATGCTGTATATGACATTGTCACAGGTGATGAAACCAAATGATAATCTGTACACTGAATGTTTCCATTTGAAGATGTGCCAACAAAAGTAAAGAAGTGCAACAGGCAGGCGAAAAAGATGATTGCCTCATTCTTTGGATGGATGGGCCATTTCGCAAGAAGCAGGATTCGTTCTCCATTATGACATTGCACTAGCATTTACTTATTGTCAAGCTCGGTGGCGCAGTGGTGAAACGCGCTATTACATTACTTTGACACCAATACTTGTGGGTTCGATTCCCACACAATACAAACATTTGTGTGCATGAACATGTCTGTTTGTATTGGTCTGGGTATTTTCTATGTATAATAAAAATGTATTTACGTATGTTTATCAGTTGTCTAGTACCCATAACACAAGCTTCGCTTACTTTGGGGCTAGATGGTGCTGTGTAATTTGTCCAACAATAATTATTATTTATTTTATTTATTATCTATATATATATAAAAATGAATGTTTGTCTGTATGTCCTCTATGGACTCAAAAACGGCTGCACAGATTTTGACGATTGAATCACCCGTGCGAAGCTGGGTCGAGTAGCTAGTTTCCTAAAATAAAAGATACACTCAGAGGAATTCATTTTATCGCATAAAATTGCTGCATTCGATAAAGACATGGAAGATCTCTTCAGTGTCTTTTTCGATCCACCAGACTATTGTTATTAGGTTGCGGTTTTCTGTGAGGTGGAGGTACTTCCCCCGACGGGGCGCTTTGATGCGCCCTAGTCTCTCTTAAAAATACCCAGACTAAGACAAACAGACATGTTCATGAAAAAACACACAAATGTTTGTCCTGTATGGGAATCGAACCCACAAGCGTCGATGACATAGTCGTGTTATTAACTCTGCGCCACTGAACTCGTCAAGATCGTCGAGGCATTATCCGTTTCCTAAACCATTCAGATTATTGGAGAACGCGAGGTAAGCGTAAGCATTTGGCGACGATGCTTATTTTGACATGGAGCTACTGCCGTCAGAATTCTACAATCTGAAGTCACAACGAAACCATTCTTAGCTTGAGATTATATGTCTGTCAAAATATAATTTCTTTGACATGCGGATTTTCTTACGATCTTTTCTTCGCTTCAGAGCAAATGATCAGTATCTTCGTTAAATCCTTAAGCCTAGGTAACGGACCCCGCTAATCTTAATGGATTTGGAAACAGTATGACGTTAGGAAGTAGAGGAGTAAATGACACTTATAAATTTTGTACCCACATACGGACTCAACTCAGTATTTTCGCCGAATCCTTAGGCTTAGGTAGCGGACCCCGCCAATCCTAATGAATTAGGACACGAGATAACGCTAAGAAGTCGAAGTGGCCCACACAAGGACTCAAGCCAGGGATCAGACTTGTGTGACAAGTTGTATTAAAAGATTAAATAATCCAAGTTATGCATGTTGAAATGTAATTAATTCTCAAAGATCTCGGAAGCCTCCTAAAATGTATAATGAACTTCTATTTACTTTTTTTTACCTCCGCTTCTTAGGATCCTGTGGTGATGTTGAATAGGTTATGACTATAACCTTCCTCAAAAATAGGCTATCAAATGCAAAAAGATATTTTTCAAGTCCAAGAATTAGTAGCCAGAGATCAGGGCGTTTAAACAAACCCACTCTTTATCATTTGTATAAAATGTTATCTTACCCTTAGACACTAATGGTTGTGAGAGCAATATCTTTTATATTTCTTTTTTTTATACTATGTGGGGAGGTATACAAGCATACGGCCCACCTGATGGCAAGCGGCTACCGTAGCCTATTCACGCTTGCGATATATTAAGTGTCTTTCGCGCGATGCCTCGTCTGCTGGTTACACAGCAACTCCTTGGGAGTTTACTGGTGACCTCACTCACACGCAGGCACACAACAACCCTCTAGGGAGTTGTTATTTGGCTCCGGTTTTCTGTGAGGTGGAGGTACTTTCCTAGAAAGGCTGCTCTTCCGCAACATATAATTTCGCTCATCTTACTCCTTCCATGCCGTCTCATTCCTGTTCAAGCTATTAAATACCTTACTCGGGCGTGTTAGAACAGTAAAATCAATTAATTTGTTTTGCAGGAATCTTAGGAACCGGCGAGCGTTCATAAGCTTTGTGATGCACGCTCGCCGGTTAATAAGCTGTGTAAGAACAGAGTCATGTGGCGCTTGGCTCACTCTGCCTGCCCAGTAAGACTTGGCGTGAAAATATATATTTTTTCCTTGCTAAACCTACCTTCTCTGTTCACCGATTCTTAAGGTTGTCTTGAAAAATTTGCTTTTAGCAATAAGGCCGCCTGGTTACATAATATTAGGGCATCGAACCCGGGTTTACCCGGACCGAAAAAACCCGGGATTTCCCGGTTCTGAGGATTACTAAAAAACCCGGGTTTGATTTTGAAAACTCGGGTTTTTCGGGTTTTTTTGAATACTTCTGTTTTTGTTATTTATTAAGTTTAAGCCACTTCGAATGCAATAATAAGTAAGTGAAATAAAAACACGCTTTGATAAATTATTAGTAATTACGTAAAAAGTAGCTTCGTTGCTACCAATAAAACAAGCCATGCAAGCTAAATGAAACGCGCGCGTCCATCTATATATTAGTACGGTATTAGTTATTAATTTATATGAATATCTCTTTTTTTCTAAAGTGGTCAGATGGTCAGAGGGTATGTCTTAACTATGTTGTTTAAATAATGTGTCAAATGCATAACTACTTTTTACTTAGTATTTTACTTAATTAGACTAGAACTATTCGTTACTTAATTGTTAATGCGAAGAAGAGTTTTATTAATGTTAAAATTATTTGTGATACTACAAAAATGTCTTTTGAAGATATTATTTGTTTGTTTGTTTGTAGAACTTTATTGCTATATTAATGTTTACATTCTTAAAATATTGGAATTTGATTTGCAAAGGCGGGCTTATTCCTTCGAGGAATCTCTTCCAGCCAACCATTGCTTATGAGTTCCTGAGTGGAATAATGTATGGCGGTGGTAGATAAAAAGTATATAAGGTTAACATAATAACTAAATTGATGCCAGCATATAGAAAATTGAGAAAGGATTTTAAGTATATTAATTTATGTACATATGCATATAGACACTCAAATGTATATACACACGGGCACAGATACATATATACACACTAATGGATAACGATAGAATACAAACAAATATTTAATATAATTGAATAAAAATAATACATAATGTAAACTCAATGTCTCGCAGAAGTACTGAAAAAGTTTTTTTAGACGTTTTTTGAAAGAACTTATAGTAGGCGAAGCTCTGACGTCGAGCGGAAGTGCGTTCCAAAGACGGGCGGCACGCACGGTATAAGAATTCCCGAACGTGTTGGTCAGGGAGGCAGGCACCTACAAGATGGGGTCTTGGCTACATCGTAGACGCTCGTCCATGATCCGAAAATGAAACCTCCTCCTGAGGTACGTTGGAAAAGAAGGATTAAAAAGAACATTATAGAGAAAGGTTAGAATGTGGATTTTACGCCGTAGCCTTATAGGCAGCCAGTTAAGTTGCTGTCGAAATTGAGAAATATAGTCATACTTGCGAAGACCAAATACAAATCGGATACATTGATTTTGAAGCCTGTTCAATTTATTCAGTAAATCTTCGGAGGGATCCAGAAAGGCTACATCGGCATAATTAAGGAGCGGTAGGAGAAGAGATTGAGCCAGCAACGCCTTGGTTTCCGTTGGAAGGAAATTTTGAAGGCGTTTCAGAGAGTGAAGGGAAGAGAACAATTTGCGGCTTATGGCATTTATTTGGGGTACCCAAGATAGTGTCTGATCAATGACAGTTCCAAGGTTTTTAACAGTAGAAGAATAAGGAATTATTGTACCGTTGTAAACAATATTTGGATAACTTCCTGATTGGAACCTGGAAATGAAGTGAGGGCTGCCTATTACGATACATTATGACGTTATCGCATTAATTTTTAGGCCGAAGTTCTGTGCCCTGAGATCTGAATTAATAACGTCTGTAGCGTTTGAAAAGTCTTGAAGAGAGGCAGCTGTATAGATTTGGACATCATCAGCGTACAAATGAATAGAGGAGGACACATATGAAGTAATGCCATTAACAAAAATAGAGAATAAGAGAGGTGATAACACACTACCTTGTGGGACACCCACGTCGACTTTGCACCAGTCAGATTTACAATCGTCGATTTTTACTGATTGAAGCCGGTCAGAAAGGTAAGAATGAAACCAGGAAAGAGAAACACACGATAGATTCATTTGCCGAAGCACTGCTAGTAAAATTTCGTGATCAACCATATTGAAAGCATTGGAAAAGTCAAGTAAGACGAGAAGAGTAAGAAGTTTATTATCTATATTGTTCCGAATGTCGTCAGTAATATTTATGAGTGCTGAAACAGTGCTGTGGCCGGCCCGAAAACCAGACTGATACTGACTCAGTAGATTATTCAGACGAAGGTATTTCGTAAGGCGATGATGCACAAAGTGCTCCCAAATCTTAGAGAGAATGGGAAGGATAGTGATGGGCCGAAAATCGGCGAAAGAGGAAGGAATTGATGTTTTTGGAAGTGGAATGATATGGCCACGTTTCCATAAAGCAGGAAAAATGCCGGAGGATAAGGAGCAGTTAATTATGTCAGCTAATAACGAAGCTATTATGTCATTGATTGGCACCATCATGTCGATGCACATGCCATCGCACCCTACTGCTTTAGACTTTAAGGAGCCTATGAATTTCACCACTTCATCCGCCGAAACCGTACCAAGCTCAAATTGATTACCGCTTAGTCCAGGAGATGAATTCAAGTGACTTACAGTAGCCAATCTAACCTGAGGTGACAAGATACTTGGAGTTGAGCTGAAGTGTTTATTTAGGTCATCAGCGTTTAAATTGGATGAATTACTAGATCTGGGCTTTCCTATACCTATCTTATTAAAAAAAAATCCACAATTTATCGTGGGGACAACTGTCAATTGACGAGTGAATGAAATTTCTTTTTGCTACCCTACATTGTTTATTACATTTATTGCGCAAAGTGACATAATTATTATTTTTATTAGCTTTTAAATACAATAAGTGAATACGTTACCAAAATAATTCATTTAATGTTAAAACTAATCTCTGCAAGTCTGTGATTTAAAAAAGACTAGATTACTTACTAAGTTTTAAGATATTCCGAAGAAAAAATTAATCTTTATCACTTTTTTAAACATTAAAACTGTTTTTGTAATTTGTAAAGTACTGTTTCATTTATTTAAATTCTTCCTCATTCTTTATATTTTGTACTCATTGTAGGAAATCGATATATAAATGCTGATTAGTGTATTTTAAAAAATTACAATAAAAAGATCGAAATGCTCGAAAAAACCGGTCTACCCGGGTTTTGATTACTCTTAGACCCGAAAACCCGGGTTTTCAAAAATGAACCGAGTTTCGATGCCCTACATAATATGCGTGTTTTTATTGTTACATGATATATATATATTATGTTTCTATTTAAAGCTTACTTTATATATGCTCGTAATCCGACGATTCCGGCAGACGAGTGGTTAGAAATGTATTATTATTCTAACAGGACAAACATTTGCGTGCAGGAACACGTTTGTTTGTCTTGTATTGGATGTTTTAAAGAGAGGTAGCGGTCATCAATGTGGTTTGATTGGGGAGGTACCGCCACCTCACAAAAAACCACAGCCAAATAACAACTCCTTGGATGGTAGTCGTGTACCTATGAGTGAGTGAAGTTACCAGTAAGCTCCGTTACTATTCTCGGGTTGCTGTTTGCTGTGCGCTAGCAACAGGAGTGGCAATACGCGAGCGGATACTTCATACTACATGTATTACAAGCGGATATTATGGGAAGCACTTTAACATCAGGAGGGCCGTATGTGTAGGTATTATTTTTGTAATATTGTTACTTTAAACGTGCTATTGCTACGGAAATATATATGTATATACATACATATATATTTCCGTAATATCTCGGAAACGGCTCTAATGATTTGGATCAAATTTTGTATTTAGATAAGGTTTTTTTTAACTATGACTGCGAAAGAACGCGATTTTACACAAAAAAAAAAAAATCGCCATGTTAAGTTCACTCATCTAGTGAGTTTAATAGTGCTTAAACAATTAGTAAAGTCTTTTTACCTTTATCTATTTCCTAATCCTTTACGATTGGCAGGGTCGCTACCCACACCTAAGGATTTGGCAAAAATACTGATTTTTACATGATGCGACCGCCGTCAGACTTCCACAACCAAGAGGAAACACCAGACCTTTCATAGATCACGTGTCTTTCGAAATATAATTTCTTGGACGTGCGGGTTTCCTCACGATGTTTTCCATCTTCACCTAGCAAGTGATCATTATAATATTCACACAACAGGATTCGAACAGGAGACCATTAAGTCTAATAGGCCGGCTTTTATACCCGGGGCACTATCACTGTTCAATTCTAATCTAAATAAATAAATATATAAATATTGTCGGACAAATACTAGACAACTGATTAAACATACGTAAATACATTTTTTTGTAAATACATACTTATTATACATAGAAAATACCCAGACCAAGACAAACAGACATGTTCTTGCACACAAATGTTTGTACTGTGTGGGAATCGAACCCACGAGCGTTGGTGTCAAAGTAGCGTAACAGCGCGTTTCACCACTGCGCCACCGAGCTCGTCAAATATACTTAAACAAATTTCGTTACTCGCCGAATATTTGACTTCTTTGAATTATGCGAATATTCAAATGCAAGCCCCTACTTATACGCTCTGATTGACACCATTTCTTTGATTGGATTTTTTATTGGTCAATTGCGATATCATTGATCTTAATATTTTGCACCACATATTAACATGAGACCCCGAGCTCTCGTTGGCCTACAGACTTCAATTACAACCACAGATTACAATTATAACTACAGAATTACTATGTTGATTTGTTTACAATACAAAATTTGTGGCGTACGGTCTAGAAAGACCGTATTCTCAATAAGAGTTGGTCTGAAAGAGAGCGTCGGTGTTAAAATAAGAAGAGGCATGCTCCGTTGCTACGGACATGTAGAATGAATGATGGATGAAAGAATGACGAAGCAGATATACAATGCAAAAGTGGAAGGAAGTAGGGGCCGAGGAAGGCTAAGACTTACCTACCATGATCAAATTGGTCGTGTTCTATCAGAAGGTGATGTCAGGAGCCCTAGAAACCGGCGAGCGTGCATGAAAAGAGCAATGAATGTTAAAGAAGCGAGTGAGGTATGTAAGGATCGAGTCACGTGGCGCTCGGCTCGCTCAGGGAGACCCTGTAAGGGATTTGGCGTGAAGTTATAGATAGATAGATACAACCGACCACAAAAAAGGCAATGAACAGTGAAGTCCATTGCCGTCCCGGGGGTTAAACTACAGCTGCCTTGGAACTCACAACGAATTTAATCAGAAGAAATTTGTAGGAGTAGGAAGTTTTGGAATTGACTTCCCCTCTTGGCAAAGTGAGAGACAGCAATATGACAAATAAGGCATTTAAAAACTCAAAGAGATGGCTAGTCAAGTGAAGCTCAACTGCCGTGCACCACGGATAATCAAATATCTAACACTATTGGGACATAAACTGTGAGTTGTTACCTAACACATCGATTCCAATAATATAGATTGCAGAACCGCCTAAACGCCTGGTAATTCTCCCTTGTTGCCACCAAATCTGAATAATATACTATCCCGGATGTGACATGCAAGGAATTTAACATATCGTCCCGCTCCTGATGCCAGAGATCGCACTCCCAGAGAACATGATGTGCTGTTTGCTCGAATTCATGATTTGTCGTAGAACACTCACATAAAGGCGATGACACAAGTCTAAATAAAAAGAGCTTCGCCCTAAAGTTTCCATGCCCTGTTAAAAATTGCGCAACGGGATGATCGACTTCTAACCACTCTTTACCTAATCTGTCTCGCACTGATTGAAAGAACAGATACAAGTGGCGTCCTTTAGTAGAAGTTTCCCATCTTTTTTGCCATTCCGACAGTAAAGTTTCAAATACCTCGTCAATTGGTTTGAACAATCTAAGTATTTTGTCAATATCGCGGCGTTTTAGAAAGTCAACGTGTATGTTGTATGTTTTAAAGCAGCTCGTCTGGGGAAGTACCTCCACATCACAGAAAACCGCAGCCAAATAACAGCTCCATAGAGGGTTGTTGTGTTTCTGCGGGTGAGTGAGGTCACCAGTAAGCTCCTAAGGAATTGCTGTGTAAGCAGCAGAGGAGGCGTCGCGCGAGCGATACATAAATTACAAGTGTAATAAGCTACGGTAACTGCTTTACATCAGGTGGGCCGTATGCTTGAATGCCTCACGACGTTGTATAAAAAAAACCTGCCGTATCTATCTTTAGACCCTGGATAACATGTAGCACCACAGTGTTTGCCAAGACAAAAAAAATGAGATCAAACTCGTTGAGTTTATCTTGTTTAATTTAGAAGTTCCTATGGCCACCTTCCGACTTTATCATCAGACCAGCCCCATATTATCCATACCATCTTATTGAATTGTCACCGAAGATGCGCAAGTATACCAAATTTGAGTCCAGTCGTACGTCTGGAAGTTCTAATTTAGCTTCCAATTTGACCCGCTCATACTAACAGGGCATGCTAAATAAAAGCTTGTGAAAAGCTGTTCCTACGGTATAACGGGATACGCACGGACAAAGTCCTGGGGTGGGTTCACTTACAATATTTATATTTGGGTATTCCACATATCAACCCTTGCTCATCCCACTGCAGGGATACGGGTCTCCCTTCAACCGAAGGGGTTTAGAGCATACTCCACCACGCTCTTCAAATGCAAAAGTGAAAGCGAAGTGTTAGTTAGTTTAGTTTTGTTTAGTGGAAGCCAGTGTTTTCAAGGCGCCCGGGGGGCCTAACGACTGTCATCTATCGACAACAGCTGGACCGACGGCTTAACGTGCCCTCAGAAGCACGGAGAAACTCGAGATAGGTAAACCCATCCACAGACAGGCTGCGGTCGACGTTGATTAACCTGCGTGTTTGGTTTGAATGACACGCGCAACGACTCCATCGAGCTCTCTTTGGGTATTTGGGTATTAGTTTACAGTCACACAATGTATTTATATATCTATATGAAGATACGCAAGTATACCAAATTTGACTCCAATCTTACGCCAGGAAGTTCTAATTTAACACACACACACACACTTCCAATTTGACACACACACACTAACGGGGCAAGTTAAATGAAAGCTTGTAAAAAAACTGTCTCCACGGTATAAAGGGATACGCGCGGACAAAGTGGCGGGTTTCATGCAGCATACATGACATCACATTCGACAGGGTCAGGCTCAGTCGTGAATGCCGCGACTTTGACTCCAACGCTCGTGGGTTCGAGTCCCACACAAGGTAAACATTTGTGTGCATGAACATGTCTGTTTGTCTTGGTCTGGATGTTTTAAGAGAGGTAGGGCGCATCAAAGCAATCCGTCCGGGGAAGTACCTCCACCACATAGAAAACCGCAGCCAAATAACAGGGTTGTTGTGTGAGTGAGGTCACCAGTAAGCTCCCAAGGAGTTGCTGTGTAAACAGCAGAGGAGGTAACAGTGACACTAAATATATCGCAAGCGTTAACAGGCTACGGTACCAGCTTTACATCAGTTAGGCCGTATGCTTGTATGCCTCCCGACGTAGTATAAAAAATACAATATTTATTTTTGGGTATTAGTTTACACAATGTATTTATTTATCTATCCAGACATTAATTTGTAATGATTGCAGCTGTAACATGATAACGGGGCAGGCCGGTTTCCTGTTTTATCAAATTATCATTGTTGCGATGCACGGATGGTCAGTGTGCTGTATTTATATTATATTACTTCTGTCCATCTATCTGTCTATAACTTCGCGCCAAATCCCTTGCGGGATAGGCAGAGAGAACCGAGGGAGTATTTTTTTTATATATTATTTATATTTCATACATACATATCATCGCGCCTCCCATTGGAGTAGGCAGAGACTATTGAACGCCACGTGCACCGTAGGCAGATTCTACTAAAAACTGCAACAGCACTGCAGCGTGTCGTGTGTCAAAATGCGTACATTTTGACGTTTCGTTAAGCGATCTGACAGCAGTGACGTTTAACAAAATGTCAATTTTTTTAGTGGAATCGGCCTACCGATCCAAACATACCCCTCTCGCTTCTTCCACACTCATCAACCTCTTCGTGTATGCTCTTCGATTTTGGGTACTTTTGATTTGGCACTTTTTCAACACATCACTAATCCTACTAATATTATAAATGTGAATGTCCGTTTGTTTGTTACGCTTTCACGCGAAAAGTACTGAACCGATCATCATGAAACTTTGTACACATATTCTTGGAGATATCAGAAGTAAAATAGGATACTTTTTATTAAAAAATATATATATTTTTTATCAATGCGAGCGAAGCCGCGGGTAAAAGCTAGTTTATATATATATTTATAAATACACATTTCATTCTTACATTAAAGGTGTGCAAATGTGATCTTATCTCTACAAGAGATCTCTTCCAGACAACTCCATATGTGGTAATATAAATCGTAAGTTGTGTGGGAAATAATTGATCAACCCACCTGAGGTTAAGCTTTACGACGGGAAGAAGCGTGTAAGTAAAATGGTTACCGTAGCCTGTGAAATTTGCAATATAGGAAGTATTAGACGCGCGTTGCCGCCCCTGGTTCTAACACAACAACTCCTTAGGAGTTCACTGATAACCTCACTTACTCGCAGGAAAACATCAACCGTCCAGGAAAGAGGGTACGGCGCATCAAACCAGTCCCTCTGGGGCTCAATTTCGCAAGAAACCGTAGCCAAATAACAACTCCCTGTAGGGTTGTTGTACTCCTGCGAGTGCGTGAGGTCACCAGTAAACTTCTAAGGAGTAGCTGTGTTAGCAGCAGAGGTGGCATCGCACGATACTTAATGTGTTGCAAACGTTAACAGGCTACGGTAACCGCTTTACATCGGGTGCCGTATGCTTCCCGACATTGTATAAATAATGAAGTTATTTGGCAGCGGTTTTTGTAAGGTGGAGGTACTTAATAGTCAAGCGATGCTTTGATTCACCCTACTGTTTTTATACCACCACACAACTAAGGTGGCAAACATGCGTACGGCCTGCCTGATGGTAAGCAGTTACCGTAGCCTATGGACATTTGCAAAACCAGGATTATTATCAATCTTGCGTTGCCGACCCGCTAAAATCTCTTAATGCCTTTAAAACACTCAGTAAGCCTACTAAAAAAACTGTAACTGCTCTGCTGCGCGGCGTGTGTCAAAATGCGTACATTTTGACGTTTCATTATTCTGTTAAGCGATCTGACAGCAGCGACGTTGCAGCAACGCTGCAGTAAATGACTCTCTATTCTGTAAAAACCTGCACTGCACCTGCACGTTTACTGCAATATAATCGTATTCTGATAAATTGTTTTGACATTTGTATAGCGGTGACAGAAGTTTTGAAGGAGTTTATTAGCAGTTATGTTAACGTTAAGCCTTGAGCAACTTATGCGAAGTGAAATTTATATTGCGGTGATTTATATTACTAAACATTTGTTTTGGGAGATGTTTGTGGGTATATGTGATTAAGTAAAGCTTCTTTTCAGAAGAAGAGAAAAATACCTCCACGCTGACAACCAAGGGTAACGGGGCTAGAGGAAAGTACAGGAGTCATTAAATAAGAACCCAATTTATTTCATTTAAATATGGTAACACGGCTGGTGTTAAGTGGTTCATTTGCGTATCCCGCACAGTTGCAGCGTAGATGCAGTGCCGTTGCAATGCAGGAAATTTTAATGGATTACTCGTTGTATACATTCTGTGTACTAAGTATCGGGAATTTGTCAATAAAACAAAAAATACAAATTATTCCTCTAAATTTATTTTATCGCCTTCAAAGTAGGCCCCATCGCTTGCAATACAACATCTCCACCGCTTCACCCAGTCTTCCATACATTTTTCATAGGCTATTTGCGGTATGGCCTCTAGCTCATTCAGCGAATTTTCTTTTATGGCTTCTATCGACTCAAAACGTTTTCCTCGAAGTGGTAATTTTAACTTGGGAAATAAAAAAAAGTCAGACGGAGCCATATCAGGTGAATACGGTGCTTGGTCGAGAACTTTTGTTGAATTTTTCGCTAAAAACTCTTTCACTATAATGGCTGTGTGTGATGGTGCATTATCATGGTGCAGCATCCATGAGTTGTGTTGCCACAAATCTGGACGTTTTCGGCGGATACTCTCACGCAAACGCTTCATGACGCCTAAATAATATTCTTTATTCACTGTTTCTCCCTCTGGAAGGAATGCGGAGTGAACCACACCACGGTAGTCAAAAAAAACTGTCAGCATCACCTTGATTTTGGAGCGACTTTGCCGCGGTTTTTTGGGTTTCGGCTCGTTTTCGAGACGCCATTCTGAAGACTGTTGGCTTGTTTGCATGTCGTACTCATAAACCCATGTCTCGTCGCCAGTTATTATACGTTTCATAAAGGTCGGATCCGTAGAAGCTCGGGAAACCATGTCTTCAGCGACATGCTTTCGCTGCGCTTTTTGAACAAAATTGAGCTCTTTTGGAACTAGTCGAGCGGCGACGCGTTTCATGCCTAAAATGTCAATGAGAATGTTGTGGACGGACTTAAAAGATATGTTCACCTCACTAGCCAACTCTCTCAGACTCATACGTCGATTTTCGAGCACTAGCTTCTTGATTCTGTCGATGTTTTCTCTGGTCGTAGCGGTTGAAGGTCTACCAGAACGAGGCAAGTCTACTACTACTTCTCGGCCTTCTTTAAAAGCCTTATACCATTCATAAGCCCTTGTTTTCGATATACACGATTCGCCGTAGGTATTTCGCAACATTTTTAGTGATTCACCACATGAAATATCATTTGAAACACAAAATTTAAGGCACACTCTTTGTTCAACAATATTTTCCATTGTAAAAATCGCCGAGGACTCAAAACTATGACCAACAAAAAGTGTAGTTTAAAACAAATTAAATGACAGATCCCGCTCAAATTTTGCGCGCTAAATCAGTACAGTGCTACCAACATGCAGTAAAAAAATTAGAACGACCTCTTTTACGCGGGTCTTTTTATTGACATATTCCCGATACTTTTTACACAGAGTAGTATATTGAAGCGGTTAAGGACCGCCTCTTATGGCGTTCGGTTCTCTCTGCCTACTCTGCAAGGAACCTGGCGTGAAGATTACATACATACACGTATTGTCACTGCACTACTCCTGCACGATTCGAATGACAAGCGTAAACGTGCAGCTGCAGGATTTTAGTAGAATTGGCCTACAGTTTTTTTTTACCACTAAGGTGGAAATCAAGCGTACGGCCTGCCTGATGGCAAACAGTCACCGAAGACAATCGGACATGCTCATACATATTTTTGGGGTGTAAGTGGCTCAATGTCATTTTTAGAGTCAAAGCCAACGTCACCTGCACGTGGTGCACCCTGCTTATTTACAGACGAAGACGAAATAGAGATAGGACACGACGTCAGCTCTGGTAACTGAGCAAGTACCTCAGTAGTCTCAGTACAGCAGTACATCATAAAAGACGGCACCCAAATAACAAATCCCTGGAGGGTTGTTGTGTTCCTGCGAGAGTGTGAGGTAATCAGAAGATGAAGGAGTTGCTGTGTCGACAGCGGGGGTGGCAATGCGCTAGTGGACATTCTTTTTGTTGCTAGCCCACCTAGGCCCACCTGATGTAAAGTTACCGTTGTCTATAAACACTTAGCAATACATTAAGTATCACTCGCGCGATGCCACCTCTGTTGCTAACACAGCAACTCCTTAGGAGCTTACTGGAGGCCTCACTCACACGCATGGACACAACAACCCTTGTAGGAGTTGTTATTTGGCTTATTTGTGAGGTGAAGGCACTTCCTCAGACGGGCTGCTTTAATGCTCGCTACTCTCACCCACCCAGACCAAGAAAACAGACATGTTCATGCACACACATTGTTGTGGGAATCGAACCCACGAGCGTTGGTGTCAAAGTAGCGTGACAGCGCGTTTCACCACAGCGCCACCGAGCTCGTCAAATCGGGGGGCACGGCAGTGCCCCCGCCAAGTCCAGTGCCGCCGCCAATACCAGGTGTTCCATGACACCATTGCACTAATCTGTCGACAGAACCGCTACCCATTAACGATGGAAAATTGCCACTTGGAAAACGTTGATTCAATAACCAGTCAATTGTAGGCTTGATAAAGCTGCGGATTTCAATAATACTTATGTATAGGCGAGCCTGAAACAAACAGTATAAAAAAATATTTCCAGCACAGGCGGACTTCTAATCATTGATAGAAGTCCGTCTGTACGTCTATTTTATGTTAGATCGGTGGTCGATTTGACGCTCCAAAAAGAAGAGAGCAGAAGTCAGCATTGTCAATGCTGAATGCATGTGTTGCACAATCAACAACAGCCTAAAATGAGACACTAGCGTCCAATTACTAATACCAGTATGGGCTATTATCTCGCTTAATAAACATACCTAGGTAGTTACAACAGATATAACATTACGTGTAAACAAAATTGACTTGTACCCACTAACGTATAAAGAATATTCAACGGCCAAGTCACACAACATTAACTATAATAATAAAGAAATCGCAGTAAGGAACCTTAGACTTGGCACGACTTTGTCTAGATTTCATTACTTTTTAGAGATAAACAAGAAGCTCCATCGAGACTTGGCTAGTTTTTTACAGAATGTTTTTGGTGGGATTTACTATTTACCCCTGCTTTTATATCCTATTCCTATTTATAGAAAAGACTGTACTTCAGTACAATAGTGACAGCACACAATGGCCTATAATAGTATTCTTAAGAAGTCAGGCGAGTCTAGTACTCTAGTGGAGTGACCTCCGGGTTTCATTGATTGAAACTACTCGAGACGTAGTTGCCAGCTCTCGTAGGATCTAATGTAACTCGAACTGATTGTTATTGGATCCTTCAACCAGATGAACCCTCATCTCTTTCGGTTTTGAATGCTCGGTTTTTTTTGCTGAAGGGCAAACAACCATACGGCACGCTTGATGTAAGTATCACACGCTCGAGTAGGAGCTTACTGGAGACCTCACTGTGTGTGTGTGTGTGTGTGTGTGTGTGCGCGTTTGTGTGTGGGGGGGGGGGGGGGGGGGGGAGTACTAGTCTAGTATAACAAAGTCACAACAATTAATTTGTTACTTCATCGCCGTCTAGGATACTTTTCAACACGCAATATTCGTTCCAATTTATTGCACATTATCAGTTTCTCACTACGTTAGTATCCAATTTCACGCACTAGTGTGTTAATAGTTATACCAAGGTCTGAGTTTTGAGATCCTAACTTTCGATTGGACATTGTATTTGAGAGAAATATATATTTTTTTATATGCAAGTATAACTTGCTTTTGTTTGTTTGTTTGTAATTTCTTTATTGTACACTCATAGTAAATAACAATACAATAAACATAAAAATAGAATTATAAATGTACAAAGGCGCGCTTATCTCTATAAGAGATCTCTACCAGCCAACCTTAGGAGCTTACTTGCTTGCTTTTTTAGGTTTCTGTACCTCAAAAGGAAAAACGGATCTCCAATCTTTTCGAGCAGTGAAAAAATCAAACTTCTAAGTCAATGTAATCAAAAGATACGCCGTTTATGTCCCGTTTGTGCACATACATATTTTGACACTCGCAAGGGAATCAAAAAAAAATTTTTTTCTTCATATAAATAAATAATATTCCACGCGGACAAAGTCGCGGGCACAGCTAGTTAATTAATATAATTAGAACCAGAAATGAATAAACAACTTGAGTGCACATTGCGGTACCCGTCCCTCACAGAAACGTTGTGGTCTAGTGCCTAAATATGGCGAGCTCGGTGGCGCAGTGGTGAAACGCGCTGTTACGCTACTTTGACACCAACGCTCGTGGGTTCGATTCCCACACAGAACAAACATTTGTGTGCATGGACATGTCTGTTTGTCTTGGTCTGGGTATTTTCTATGCATAATAAGTATGTATTTACAAAAAAAAATGTATTTACGTATGTTTATCAGTTGTCTAGTACCCATAACACAAGCTTGTCCGACAATATTTAAAAAAAAAATGTATATCTCAGCGATTGGAGCCTACTGTCCGAAGAATTTTTAACAAATAAGCCGAAAAGTACCGCGATGTTGTCCCGCAAAGTATCCAAATAAGAGCTTCGCGTTCCACTTTGAATTCAGTTACTACGTAATGTCCGTCGCATCGGTTCTCCATATATCCTTCATGGGCCGAGCGTAATGATACCATCAAATGGGCCACTTGTTTGTCACGTCAGTGGTACAAATAAGACGCGTGTGCGAAATATCGCAACGTTTCATAGCCTAGCGATGGCCTTCGATTTGAATTCCTTCACCTATTGGCTGTTTTATTCATCATTAAGGTACGTAAGGTTTGTTTACAGCGGGGCTACAGACCGACGGATGCAATCGCCATGATTGTTACCAGTTTATGGGGTCAAGTTCAGTAGTACAATAATGATTTTGATACGCTATTCACTGTGACCTCTGTCTGTATTTGGCTGTGTAATGACCTTGTTTTTCTGTGCTTGTAAATTTGGTAGATGCGATCCTCTGTAATTTTGTTGTATCTATCTATAACTTGACACCAAATCCCTTGCGGGGTAGGCAGAGAGTACCGAGCGCCACGTGACTCGATCCTTACATATCTCACTCGCTTCTTTAACATTCATTGCTCTTCTCATGCACGCTCGCCGGTTTCTAGGGCTCCTGACATCACTTTCTGATAGAACACGACCAATTTGATCATGGTAGTGGTAGGTAAGTCTTGGCCTTCCCCGGCTCCTACATCCTTCCAATTTTGCATTGTATGTCCGCTTCGTCATTCTTTCATCCTGCATTCTTTCTACATGTCCGAACCAACGGAGCATGCCTCTTCTTATTTTAACACCGACGCTCTCTTTCAGACCAACTCTGTTTCTAATGTCATCATTGCGAATACTGTCTAATTTTGTGGTACTTCCCTCTAAATATATCTATCGTTTTACACGTGGTGCATCCTGTAGATTATCAGCGAGACCCTAGCGAGAGGTCCGTACCAATCTCACCAATTTCTTTTTTTTATACAACATCGGGAGACTTCCAAGCATACGGCACACCTGATGTAAAGTTGTTACAGTAGCCTAAGAATGCTTGTAATACAGGAAGTGTAAGAATTCTCTAGTTGTGGAATGTACTCCCAGCGGAGTTTTTCCCAAGGGCATGGGGTTCTTCAAGAATAGCGTGTAGAGGTTTTTACAGTGTCAGTAAGGTGTGAGTGTCACCCCTGGTGTTGCTAATGTCCATAGTCTGCGGTAATTGCTTTACCATTAGGCAGGCCGTATGCTTGTTTGCCGCGTTAATTGTATTAAAAATGTATTTTAACCATATTTTAAGATAGGAAATGAGATAACGACGAGCTCGACGAGCCAGTCGCGAATGAAGCGACTTTGACACCACCGCTCGTGGGTTCGATTCCCACACAAGACAAACATTTGTGTGCATGTACATGTCTGTTTGTCTTGGTCTGGATGTTTTAAGTGACGTAGGGCGCATCAAAGCAGCCCGTCTGGGGAAGTACCTCCACTTTACAGAAAACCTCAGCCAAATAACTCTCTAGAGGGTTGTTGTGTTCCTGTGCGTGAGTGAGGTCACCAGTAAGCTTCTAAGGAGTTGCTGTGTAAGCAGTAGAGGAGGCATTGTGCGAGTGATACTTATATAGCAGGCATTAATAGGCTACGATAACTGCTTTACATTAGGCGTGTAGTGCTAGTATGCCTCCCGACGTTGTATTAAAAAAAAAGCGCTAAGAAGTTGTAACTCAAAATGGGCGTTACCGATTTCTATACTTGTCAAACTTTCCTTTCGGTATCGCCCTTGTGTGAAATCTTATTTTACGTGGGCGGTATTCAATGTACAATATCTAAACACCGAAACAGCATCCGTCGCATGCACAAAACAGATGTAATTTGGTAATGTCACTGATAAAATTACATGATGTGTTACAATTTATAATGTACACTAGCTGTGCCCGCGACTTCGTCCGCGCGGAATAGTCTTTTTTAATTATTTATTTATATTAATAAAAATAAATAAAATTTCTAAAATACAAGTAGCCTAAGTTACTCCTTATTACATCAGCTATCGGCCAGTGAAAGTCTCGTCAAAATCGGTCCAGCCGTTTCAGAGATTAGTCAGACAGACAGACAGACGGACAAAAATTATAAAAATATTCATTTTGGTATATGTACCGTGTATATATCCATATGTATTTAGTAAAAAGGGGTTATTTTAATATTACAAACGGACACTCCAATTTTATTTATCTGTATAGATAGGTTTTGGCCCCGTCTTCGCTCGCGTAGTTTGGCTTTTTAATGTTGGCAAGAGATTTATGTATGAATAATGATAACGAGACCCACGGTGGAATAGTTAACAATGTTAATTTATCACCAATGCTCGTGGGTTCGATTACCAAGCAGGAGAAATATTTGTTTGCATGATAATTAATGTCTATTTGTTTTGTCTGGGTGTTGATAAGCGAGCAAGGGCGCAGCAGAGCAGCCCGACTGGTGAAGTACCTCCATCTCACAGAAAACCGCAGCCAAATAACAACTTGGAGGGTTGTTGTGTTCCTGCGAGTGAGTGGGGTTACAAGTGCAAGGAGGGCAAGGTGCGAGCAATATTTTCCGTATTGAAAGCTTTCATAGGCTACGGTAACAACTTTACAATAGGCGAGCCGAATTGTTGTATGCCTCCGGGCATTGAAAAAAAAATTGGTTGTCTGTAAAGTCGGTTTACGGACGATAATGTTACGTGATAACGTCATAAGAAAACATTCAACAGTTGACAAAACAGTTCACGTGTAGGTTGTGTGCTGCCGCTGTCTCTCTTCTACTCGGACGCATCGGCCGATGGAGTGGAAGAGAGATAGATGCGTCACAAGCCGAACGCTTAGGCCGATCGTGCCTCTCTATCGCTTGTTCCGCGCTCTCGCTTGCACGCTCGCCTCAGGCGGAACGTGACACTTTTTCGTGCGTGCTGCCGGCGTTCATCGATTTATAAGACGTTATTACGTCAAAATTAGATGAAAGAATGACGAAACAGAGATATACAATGCGAAAGTGGAAGGATGTAGGAGCCGAGGAAGACCTAGATTAACCTACCATGACCAAATTGGTCGTGTTTTATCAGAAGGTGATGTCAGGAGCCCCAGGAACCGGCGAGCGTGCATGAAAAGAGTTATGAATGTGAAAGAAGCGAGTGAAATGTGTAAGGACCGCGTCCCCGCACGGGACCTGGCGTGAAGACATACATCACGTCAAAAAACAATCATACTCCTTTACAATAGCTGTTATATACACACATCAAAAGTGTCTAGGGATCAACATATATTTTTGCAATAACTTTTCTCCTGATTGATATTAATTAAAATTTTCTTTAAGGATTCATCAAATAAAGTGGTTTCGTTTGTCTACAGTAACGATAAACCAAGTCACCTTTGCATTAATAAAGAAATTTGCCATTTTCATAATAAAGGGATTTTTGACATTTGAACCACTAACATTAAAGTTCGAAAAAAAGACTGAAATAACAGTTTTCTTTAAAATTTTATTGGGTAACTTAAACAATTAATAATCCGTGTTTCTACCGCGAACACTAACAACACAAGAACATCGGTTTGGCATACTCAAAATGAGTTCATCCAAATCACGCTGTGGAATGGCCGCCCATGTTCGTTGCAACAACAAAAAAAGGTCTTGCGACTGGATACCCTCCATATTCGGCAGAGCTCTTCTCTGTAGCATATCCCATGCATGCTCAATCGGGTTCAAGTCTGGCGACTGAGCAGGCCAGGGCATGACATTGATGTTAGCTGCGGCGAGAGTCTGTCTTACAACTCTTGCGGTGTGCGGTCGTGCATTATCATGCATTAACTGAAATAAGGGACCGATTTGCACTTGTAGAGGAACGATGACGTCTGATACAATCGTCTCAGCATAAATTTGAGCGTTGAGGTTGCCTCTGATCCAAATCAACTCAGTTCTTCCGCCGATCCAAATACCCGCCCATACCATGATGGTTCCACCACTATAAGGATGGACTTCCTGGCAGGATTTTAATCGCTGTTGGCGTCCAGGGGTTCTCCAGTGTCGTATACGTCTTGTATCCGGTCTCATACCAAAACGAGACTCATCAGAAAAGCACACGAAACGCCATTGTTCTTCTGCCCAATTTCTGTGTTCAAGAGCCCATTGATATCGAATCCTACGATTGTGCATTGCTATAGGTGGTACCCTTAGCGGTCTTCGGGAATGAAGGTTCACTTCATGCAAGCGGTTTCTGACTGTTTGGTCGCTAATTAAGTTCCCTGAAGAGTGATGAAGCGTCACGGCTAACATCATGGCGGTTATTGTTGGAGCTCTTCGAGTTGTGATTTGAATGTATCGGTCTTGTCTCCGTGTCCATGCATGGGATATGCTACAGAGAAGAGCTCTGGCGAATATGGAGGGTATCCAGTCGCAAGAAGACCTTTTTTTGTTGTTGCAACGAACATGGGCGGCCATTCCACAGCGTGATTTGGATGAACTCATTTTGAGTATGCCAAACCGATGTTCTTGTGTTGTTAGTGTTCGCGGTAGAAACACGGATTATTAATTGTTTAAGTTACCCAATAAAATTTTAAAGAAAACTGTTATTTCAGTCTTTTTTTCGAACTTTAATGTTAGTGGTTCAAATGTCAAAAATCCCTTTATTATGAAAATGGCAAATTTCTTTATTAATGCAAAGGTGACTTGGTTTATCGTTACTGTAGACAAACGAAAACACTTTATTTGATGAATCCTTAAAGAAAATTTTAATTAATATCAATCAGGAGAAAAGTTATTGCAAAAATATATGTTGATCCCTAGACACTTTTGATGTGTGTATTATGGCACATTACTGTGCAGTGATAGCCCAGTGAATGAAGAACCGGTATATTATTTGTCGGTCGTGGGTTTAAATCCCGATGTGGGCATGTAGCACTAAATTCTTGTTTGCGGATTTATATACATAGTTGTAATTGTCACTTACTCAGTGAAGGCAAACATCATATGGAAAACCTGAAATATGGAAAAAAAATAAAAATCTTTCACAATAAAATTCAACGATCACGGTGGTGAAATGGCTAGTATTGACTGCTTTAGGATTAATCTCTCATTACCCGCGGACCGCTTTTCCGCCAAGAAATGTATGGAAAAACGTATATAACGGGGTCTGACAGGTTAAGGGTTCGATTCCCACAAAAGCCAAATATTTGTGTGCATGATCATATCTGTTTGTCTTGGTCTGGGTGTTTCTACTCGTAAAAGAACGTTTTACGTATATTCATCGGTTGTATAGTACACACAGCAAAAGCTCTGCTTAGCGTATTTACACAGCGCCATTTAGTACCAAGACTAAAATGGCGCTCTGTACTTTTTATGAACAGCAAAGTGGATGACGAACGAGCCTATTAACACGTTCAAGAAATTATATTTCGATAAGAGTGTCTACATAACCTAAGAGAGGTCTGTTTTCCCTCTGGGTTGTGGAGGTGTGATGGCAGTCACTCCATGCCAAAATCAATAAATAAATAAATAAATATTGTCGGACAAATTACACAGCGCTACATAGCCCCAAAGTAAGCTTGTGTTATGGGTACTAGACAACTGATAAACATACGTAAATACATTTTTTTTGTAAATACATACTTATTATACATAGAAAATACCCAGACCTCTAGACAAACAAACATGTTCATGCACACAAATGTTTGTACTGCGTGGGAATCGAACGCACGAGCGTTGGTGTCAAAGAGCGTAACAGCGCGTTTCACCATTGCGCCACCGAGCTCGTCAAGTCTCGTCAAAAATCTGTATCGTCGCCAAATCCTTGTAGCGCACTGAAGATATTCCGTATTAGTATAGTCGTATATTTCGAGGTTAAAGATGGGATTGAGTTGGTCATGAGAGTCATTACTCCGTCCTCTGTCTAACCCGCAAGGGATTTTGTGTGTAGATATAAATAGATTATCAATCCCAAACCCTGCCTTTGCTGTGGAGTTTTATTAGTACAAAAATGAATGTTAAAGAAGCGAGTGAGGTATGTAAGGATCGAGTCACGCACGTGTCGCTCGGTTCTCTCTGTCTACACCGCAAAGTTATAGATAGATGGTACAAAAATCGTCGCTAATACTCGTAACTATTTCAGACATTACGTGAGAGGTATGCATCGTACAATACCCAAACTCCGAAACAATGGGCCTCGCAACACAAAACAGATGTAATTTCGTAATGTAACTGATCAAATTAAGCGGTATATCACACTTTATAATGGCGCTTCCCGCGGCTCTGTCCGCTTTTTATGTTTTACACAGAAATGCGGTTTACCATCTTAGTGGTGCCTACGAGTATTAATAAGCGCCGGTCAATTTTGGTAAACTTTTCTATTTTCGTTTGTAATGTTCAAATGTTTGACGAGCTCGGTGGTTTTGACACCAACGCACGTGGGGTCGATTCCGACAATGGACAGACATTCAAAAATGGCTATTCACTAATCGAAATTTTCAGACTGTAAAACAAGCACATATTTGATGCTTTTTCCTTAAGAAGTTTTCAAAGTCACACTTAAGTTCTATATGTCTTTTGAAAGGGCATATTCTAAGGTTTCAAAATCAATTATGACTTTTTTCTTTTATTTAATCATTTATAGAACAACTTTGTTATACATATTTTTGAAGATGGGCCGAATTTCACCCTAGTAGTTGAATTGTAGTAGTAGTTGAAATTGTACAATTTGTGAATACTGGAAAACCTATTGAAAATTTCAAAATTTATAACATTTACTACAAGAAAAATGCCGTTTACAAATTATGTAATATTATTAAACAGATAAGGCCTATAATTGAATCCTAGCGTATAATTGAATTTATTTTTTGTGGTTAACAATAGGTTACCTACCCATTTCGTTTTGATAGGAAATATTGCTCGTTTCCGATATCTCGGTTTCAGTGGTCATATGTTATTCTGTATGGGAATATTGGTTTCCAATGTATGCAAAATACTACACTTGTTATAATTTTAGAACAAAACTCAGCAACCTTCGATCGACCAGCGCTGATTTTTTTTCAACAGTAGTTACATAGCTGATATAACAGGGGTTGATGAAGAATTAATTCAACGATTCCATATTATCCTCGCAAGTAATGTCATCAGGCAAGAAAGTAAATCCTTCCAAGTTTGTCACTTATGCTTATTGAAACTGCAAGTATCAAAGTATGACTATACTATGGTATTACATGCCGGCATCAGTACATCAAGTACTGATGCCGCTAAAGTACTGATACATGGAGAGAAAATTATTGCACACTGTGCGATATTTACCTCGGGGTCAGAAATCAGAAGATGCCCAAGAGTCACGAAATAAGGATTACAAGCTGTGTCGCCAACACCATCCATATACATGTTCCAGAATAACCAATGAAGATGTCCTACACATTTTATTATATACGTCCTATTCTTATATTTTCGGAAGTCATTTCCAAGAAATCAACAAGACCTTGAAGCTCTTGAATGCTTGATGCTCTCCAACTATTAGCGACAATAACTGACGAAATCGTAGGAAGTTTAAGTAATATATTTATTAAATAAGCGATATGTTTTGATTGTATAAATTTCACATTTTCGTATTTTACGTTTTATCTTATCATTAAATTTAATATTTTTTAATATCGTTTGTACAAAATCATACTTTCGAGTTTTTGGGTATTTATTTTTAAGTAATTAATTATAAAATAATACAAACTTGTTCGTAGTCATTTAAAATAATATATTTCTGTCTTCGTGTATGTCAAATTTCAACCATTTATGTAAAGAAACTAAGAAGTTATAGATTTATGATATGAAAAGGGCTCAATTTTCTCACTGTGATAGGTACGTGCGGACCGGACAAACTCGATAGATGGGGGATCAGAGGACAGGCGTTAGACTGGATAAGCAGCTATCTCAGTGGCAGAACTCAACGTGTCGAACTTAGTAAATTAAACGACACGCCTTTGAGAATACCTAATATAAATCGAATTTCAGACAAAATAAATATGGCGTGCCACAAGGCCGTATGTTGGGCCCACTACTCTTCTTGCTCTATGTAAATTCCTAAAAACATTCCGGAAATTATGACACATCCCTACGCATTATTCGCAGATGATATCTCGATTATTGTATACAAAATATCTGATGTCGATTACGAAAAGGATATATAAATAATACAATAGAGCAGGTCGTCGACTGGATGACATTTAATAAGCTTTGTGTTAATATTAATAAAACAAAATTAACAGGATTTAACTATCTCCTACTGTTACTGTATGTTCTTAGGCATAACCATAGATCGAATCTAACGTGGAAACAGTACATAGATGCGGTCTGTGAGAAAATAAACAGATTTGTGTATGCGTTTGGTCGATTAACGAGAATCTATGATTTTCATATCATGGTTTTGTATGTTCCAACTTAAAGTACGGCCTTATTATGTCATATGTTCAGTCGATATGAATCGCGCATTTTTGATTCAAAAGAAGTGCGTAAGAGCTATGTGTGGGGTAGGACCATTTGAATATTGTAGACCACTATTTAAAAAACATAAACCATTGACATTACCATCTATGTATATTTCTGACATGTGAATTTTGTAAAAAAAAAAAATATCTATACAAAAAGAAACGTGACGTTTTAAAGTTTTTAACACGATATCCAAACCGTCTAGTTGGGGTCTCCCCACCACCACCTGTTACGCCAGAAATAGCTATCACATGTCCATAAAGCTGTACATTGTCTTGCCTGGAAGCCTTAAAAAATTTGCCATTCAAATTTAAAAAAAAAATCCATGTTTAGACTACTCTCTGCTACAACTGTGGATATAGCGTAACGTAGAGTATATATATATATATATATAATTAGAATAGAATAGAATATATATTTATTTTTCCATCACACACAGGTTAAATACAGAATAAACAAACATAACATTGTCCAAAAAATGAACCTCAAGTGTGAGGAACTGGTGCCTAAAAAAGGTATACAATACCTGTACTATAGGTCACCAGGTCCTCCCCACGGGGAAGGTTCAGCTGGATATAGTTACTTTTAGTACTGAGATCACTCTGTTTCGGTAAAGGATTTTAAAACAGGAAAACATCAAATAATAAAAAATAAAAATAAAGAAGAGAACAAACAGAGAATTACAAAATATTGAGTAAAGGTTTCAATAACAGCTTACACCAATGCTTCCAGAAGTAAGAAAGCCTATTGTTAAGAATATGTTTCTATAAGTAATGTGATAATATAGTTTTTGTTTTGCTAAAAATTTTGTATTTTCAATCATTGAATTTTATTTTAATTATCATTTTAACATTTTAAGTTAAGTGATTGTATGATTGTGTTTTAAAGTTACTTTTTGAATAGCTGAATGATTAAGCAGGAATTGTGATTAGGTTTTCGGTAGATACATATGTTAAAGTTTTAAGCCAGTTTGATATTGTTTTTTAATTAATAATTAATTATTGATTAAATTTATTATTTTTGTTTGTAATATTATATATTAGGTATTGTTGTAATTATTAATTAATGTTTGATAACTTGTATTTATGTTAATTTATTCTGACATTTAAATTGTAATTAGATTAATTATCTTTTTGCATGCCCTTGTTTTGGCGCAACGCTTGCAATTCTATGTTCGTTAACAACTTTGTACCGTGTATGCTCGATAAAATAAATTATTTCTATTTGTATTTCGTTAGTCATTCATTTCGGCATATCAATGTGCCGTAGCAGTAACCTTCCGCTGATGATGATGATGAATCTACTGCTTCTTATCATGTCGATAACAAGTAACAAGTTTTTTTTTTGCATGTATGTGTAGTGCGGACGACATTTATTTAAGTTCTTAGGTGTACACTTGAAGACAGGTCGAGCTATACAACACTGTGCAAATTTGACTTTTACTGCTTCGACATAAGGATGTACTCATATAGCTTGATGTGTCGTTGTCTATACATCAATACTAAAGTGTTGATCTATCTGGGTAGGCAGAGAGAACCGAGCGCCACATGCCTCGATCCTTATACACCTCACTCGCTTCTTTGACGAGCTCGGTGGCGCAGTGGTGAAACGCGCTGTTACGCTACTTTGACACCAACGCTCGTGGGTTCGATTCCCACACAGGACAAACATTTGTGTGCATGAACATGTCTGTTTGTCTTGGTCTGGGTATTTTCTATGTATAATAAATATGTATTTATAAAAAAAAAATGAATTTACGTATGTTTATCAGTTGTCTAGTACCCATAATTACAAGCTTCGCTTATTTTGGGGCTAGATGGCGCTGTGTAATTTGTCCGACAATATATATATGTCGGAACGTGGATATAATTGTCGTCAGGTGGCTCGTTGTTCATGGCGAATAAAGCGAAATACCAGCGTAGTTAATCTTCTCAATATTTAATCAGCCCATTACAAAAATAATCGTAACAAAAGTTATACTCAGATCGCAGATTACAACGGATTCAAAATGCGGTGGACGCGACACGTGCAATTGGCTCGATTGCTCGATTCGTAATGCCGCTTCCAATGACGGTATCTCATCTTGACGTTTTTGACAACTGACCACAACCGACATTTCGAGCAAACTATAACAAACACAACCGGTGTTGCCAATTCAACGATGTCGATTCCACCCAAGCGCCGACTTGAGATTTTGATCCGTTATTATTAAAACTAGCATCACGGTGATTGATTTCTTCCAGGCTTCTCAATATGGTGTTGTTATCTCTGCGACATATATATATATATATATATATATATATATATTTAACATTCATTACTCTTCTCATGCACGCTCGCAGGTTTCTAAGGCTCCTAACATCACCTTCTGATAAAACATGATCAATGTGGTCATGGTAGGTAAGTCTTGGCCTTCCTTGGCTCCTACATTCTTCTACTTTCGCGCTGTATAAAGTGTCGATAAATACCAAAGGATATGATATCCCCATAACGAAATCTACATATGGGAGCTCGATGGTGTCGATGCGCGTATCAGTCTAATCAAACTTACCTCCTCCGACCTCCGGATGGCACATTAAACCGTTGGTCCCGGCTGTTATCGATATATGATAGTCGGTAAGATAACCTAAGAGAGGTAGTGCGCATCGAAAGAGTCCGACTGGGGAAGTACCTCCACCTCACAAAAAACCGCAGATGCAGCAATCCGCGAACGGATACGTCACGTACTGCAAGCGTTCAGAGGCTGCGATAATTACTTTACATCAAGTGGGCCGTATGCTTGTACGCCTTGTAAGTAAGTAAAGTTGTGAAACTCGCGTTTGCCGATATTTGGCGCAAGTACGAACAGTTTGGTTACGATTTTTTTTATTCAAGTTGTCACCTTGAAGTTAGAGCTTAATATATATTTTTTTTATACTACGTAGGGAGACATACATGCGTACGGCCTACCTGACGGAAAGCGGCTACCGCAGCCTATGAACGCTCGCAATACATTAAGTATCACTCGCGCGATGCCACCTTGGCTGCCAGCGCAGCAACTCCTTTGGAACTTACTTTTTAGTATACGTTAAGTATTACTATTGCGATGCCACCTCTGCTGCTAATACAACAACCGTCTAGGCAGTTGTTATTTGGCTGCGGTTTTCTGTGAGGTGGAGGTACTTCCCCACACGGGCTACTCTCATCCAGACCACTCAGACCAAGACAAACAGACATGTACATGCATACAAATATTTGTCCTGTGTGGGAATCGAACCCAAGAGCGTTTCATTGGCTTGTCAAATGTAAATAATGATTGACTATTAATTGAAAGCTGATCAAATAATAATCTATCATTTAATGAGCTGTTTTAAATTTAATCGAAACAGCAGTTCTTTCTTAACATAAATTAAAATTTTATAAGACTGCAAATCTGCCATTACCTCCCCCGTTGCCCTCAATTTTTTTTGGGGCCTATACATCCCCCCGTAGGCTTCTGTAGAGGGTTTTACCGCCCAGATAATTGCCTAAGAGTAATTTAAATCAAATTTAAGTATTTTTGAGAAAATCTTAACATTTAAACTATTAGGCATATCATATGACTATCATGTCACTGTTTCCCTTAGGTAATGACAACCTGTATTACCAACATTCTATTGGTTGACTATTTAACCCTTCACACATCCTGTAGACTGAAGCCGCATATAGGAAAATGTGCTCACAGCGTACTACATTTTGACTGGCTTGTTTGAACTAGATAAACAAGAACCAAAAGTACCCTTTGTGTTTAGGCTATTCATCGACAAACAACAGATTAACGCGAAAATTGATGTTTCTAACCAAAAGAGGAAATTTTCAAATGCCACGGGTTAAAGTATAATTTTCTCAAGTTTTAATTTCTCTACTTTGTGAGTGATACTTTAGCTAGTGATAAGTTATAAAGGCGTCCATTTTATGCAGTCAATTTTTTTTTATAAACCCTCGTAACAAAACCAATTGAGAATGCGCAAGCTTGCATTGCCAGAGGAACACCTGGCTCGTCAATTATATAACAATTTTTTTTTTTTAAATTGTTCGGCCATTTTGACCATTTTCCTTGAGATAGGAACGGTGTTCCTGAAAATTCCTATTCTACTTTTTTATGCTGAATCCGAATCTGAAGTCAAAATTCGAATATTCGAAAAAAGCGACAGACACACACAGAGAGAGACAAACATATAGATTTCATATAGAAACGATGTTCCTGAATATCATCTATCTTTGAGAAATATTGTCCTTAACCAATACAACAACACATGGTTATAAACATAGAAGTAACAATGAATAAATTATTTTTTTCCAGATCTAGTCCACTGCACCAACGAGCCAAATGTGTCGATACCACAACTTGCCAATTTGCTCGTCGAGCGCACGCAAAACACTAACTGGGTCGTGGTATACAAAGCCCTCATCACCGTTCATCATCTACTAGCATATGGAAATGAGGTGAGATCACATATATTATTATTCTTGAATAGCTATCTGCCTCGGCACGGGTGGTGTTAGTATCAAACTCCAAGTGGGTGGCGGTATACAAAGGTCACATCACCGTTCACCATCATCAGAAATGAGGTGAGATCACACGAGAGTGTCCCCCCATGCAGTATAATACACTATGACCGCAATAAATCATTAGCATTTATCTAACTATATCTTTACGCCAAGTCCCAGTGTACTGTAGGGCAGGCAGAGTGAACCAAGCAAGGCTTGAGGACCGTCTCCATACAGCCCGTCTGGGGAAGTACCTCCACCTCACAGATAACAGCAGCCTAATAACAACTCGCTAGAGGGTTGTTGTGTTCCTGCGTGGGAGCGAGGCCACCAGTAAGCTCCCAAGGAGTTGCTGTATAAGCAGCAGAGGAGGATCGCGCGAGTCATAATTAATATGTCGCAAGCGTTAATAGCGCTTTACATCAGGTGGGCCGTATGCCTCCCTACGTAGTATAAAAATACAGTACCCAAAATGCAGACCCAGCGATGCCATGTTCTCAGAATAATAATAATTCAATTGTTTTTATACTTTTACTTTTATATATTTAACTGTACTTTATTATACTTTTTAACAAGGGGCTAGTGGGTACATAACATGTATACTGTGAGGGCATAACATATATACGCCCGATATAAAGAGTGAACGGGTGGGACCTACTGTGGGCTAAAAAGGTCTCATCATATCAGTGTCCATTACATGTTGGTGATCCTATTTTGTTTTATAGTAGCAGTTGTTGTATATATTGCGTGTATATCAAAAACAGCTCTAACGAATTGTATCACATTTTGTATTTAGATGGCGTTATCCTGTTACCTAATCCATTAGGGTTGGCAGGGACCGCTAGGATTTGGGGAAGATATTGATTTTTACATGGACTGCGACTGCGATCAGACGTCTACATCCCAGAGAGAAAACCAGACCTTTGTTACGAGTAGGTTAGGTAACACTGTTTTTCGAAATATAATTTCTTGGGCGTGCGGGTTTCCTCACGATGTTTTCCTTCATCACCGAGTAAGTGATATTTACAAATATATAATAAATCCAAAAACACATTCGATCCGGAGACCAGTTTGTCAATAGGCCGTTTCTTTATCCTTTGAGCTATCACTGCCCTATGAAGCCTGAAGAAAAATATTATTTAAATAAAAATTAAAAAAAAAAAATTACCGACTCCAGAGATAGTTTTGTCAGATTTAGACGGCAACAAATTATTGAATCGGCCACACGACGACAGATCTTTGGAAATGATAAAGCTACGCAATCTGTCTTCGGCTCAACATTGAAAAGTTTCCATGGCCAGCTTCAGCTGTATTTAACAAAAAAAATCGGCCAAGTGCGAGTCGGACTCGCGCACGAAGGGTTCCGTACCATTATCTATAAAAACGGCAAAAAAATCACGTTTGTTGTATGGGAGCCCCCTTAAATATTTATTTTATTCTATTTTTTAGTATTTGTTGATATAGCGGCAACAGAAATACATCATTTGTGAAAATTTCAACTGTCTAACTATCACGGTTCATGAGATACAGCCTGGTGACAGACGGACGGACGGACGGACGGACAGCGGAGCCTCAGTAATAGGGTTCCGTTTTACCCTTTGGGTACGGAACCCTAAAAATGATACTTCTGAATGCGAATTCTCGATTTTTTTGTTTGCTGTAAATACCGGAATCGTTATATGTGTGCCTATGATATTTGAAGTTTTCTCAAATCTTCATGAACCCCACTATCAGAACTGAATTTTATGATATGTAAAACAAATGAGACCAATCTAGAAGTAGGTATACTCTTTCAAATAAAATAAGTTTTTTTCAAATCGATTTGTTAATGACGGAGTTATGAAGTAACAAACATTAAAAAAAATACAGCTGAATTGAGAACGTCCTCCTATTTGGAGTCGCTTAAAAAAATACACTGCCTGCAACTTTAATGTGGACAAAATCTTATTCGACATAGCTTTCGTAGTTTCTATTTTCGTCTCTTCACAGGTAAGTTTGGGATAAGGCATATTTACACATGGCACCGCGACAGTAGCGGTCACTTTGTTGCCGTCCTATTAGTCACCCTTCGATTTATATGAACCCTTGCACATGGCGCCGCCGCGGCGATGGCATGTCCGATACTGGCGGCGGCGGACAACGCCGCCTTGGCAGTGTCGTGTCGAGTACACCCTAAGAGTATACGTAATTGCACACTGTATCCAAGGTTTGTATCGTTGTCCAACCTAATGATTTATAAATACTCCCCTAGCGAGGGGAAAGCGAGTTTCCGCCGGATATTTAGATTATAAAATGCATAGCTTTTTTTAATGCCCAATTTATATTTTATCAACTGCGGCGTATTCAAAAGTGAGTTCGATTTATGACCGCCGAAACTCCTAAATTATTTTAGAATTTTCACCAATGAGATACAGCAGGTAGGGAGATCAGCAAGCAAGGGTAGCAATGTGCGAGCGATACTTCCTTCATTGAAAGCGTTTGTAGGCTACTGCAACCATTTTACATCGGGTGGGTTGTATAACATAAGTAAGAAGACCTATGTAGGTATGTATATATCTTCACACCAGGTCCCTTGCGAGGTAGGCAGAGAGAACCGAGCGCCGTAAGACGCGGTCCTTACACACTTCACTCGCTTCTCTAACATTCATAACTCTTTTCATGCACGCTCGCCGGTCCCTAGGGCTCCTGACATCACCTTCTGATAAAACATGACTAATTTGGTCATGGTAGGTTAGTCTTGGTCTTCCTCTGCTCCTGCATCCTTCCACTTTCGCATAGTATATCTGTTTTGTCATTCTTTCATCCTACACTCTTTTTACATGCCCGAACCAACGAAGCATGCCTTTTCTTAACTTAGCTCCTACAAAGAACACTTATTAGGGTTCAAACCCAATGACAGATGGAATTACGGGCAGAGGCGAATGTTCCTTTCCTTTGGTATTTTTTCGGTACAAAACTCTAAAAAATTAAATTTAAGATTCAATAATTTAACAAAAATCGTAAAGTCCTGTAGCCATTAAAAAGTTGATCCATAAATACTAATAATAAATATTGTCATAGCGCCATCTGCGCTGTGTAATTTGTATCCCCAAAGTAAGCGAAGTTATAGGTACTGGACAACTGATAAACATACGTACCTAAATACATTTTTTAAATACATACATTTATGATACAAAGAAAATACCCAGACCAAGACAAACAGACGTGTTCATATGCACACAAATATTTGTCGTGTGTGGGAATCGAACCCACGAGCGTCGGTGTCAAAGTAGCGTTACTAACCAATGCGCCATCGACCTCATATCTCCATAAATCCATATCCATCCATTATATCTCCATAAATAAATTATAAATACTATTTGTATAGTAAAAGGTGCTTCAAAACAATTAAAATGCATTGCATATTCATATTATTTCATTGCTGTAGGTAAAGTTATGTTATCGCAAATTAATTTGCCGCTTCTATGCTATGCCATGATAAGACTGACGAGCCCGTTGGTGAAGTGGTTGTCAATGGTACTTTGTCACCAAGGCTCGTGAGTTCGATTCCCACAGAGGACGAACATTTGTGTGTGAACACGTCGAAGCAGTCCGATTGGGGAAGTACCTCCGCTTCACACAAAACCTCAGCCAAACAACAAACCTTTAAGAGGGTCGTTATTTTCCTGCAAATGTAAGACTTACAACTAAGTACACACTACTACAGTGTAAACCGTGGTGGTAGTAACGTGCGAGCGCTGCAAGCGTTCATAGGCTACGGTAGCCAGTTTACATCAGGTAGAACGTATGCTATTTGCCTCCGGATGCCGTATAAAAAATGTGATATTCTTGGCCACAGGAGTATAGTTGCAACTTATACATACATATCATCACACCTGTCTCCCATTGGGGTAGGCAGAGACTATAGAACGCCAGGTGCACCGATCCAAATATTATCCCTTTGGCTTCTTCCACACTCATCAACCTCTTCATGCATGCTGTTCGGTTTTGGGTGCTTTTGTTTTGGCCCTTTTTCAACACAACACCAATTTGATCTATATCAGCCCCTAGATGATAGCGAAAAGGATCTTAATGTCGTCATTTGTTCAGCCAATAGTAAAACCATATTAAAATGTATGTATGTTTGTATATCTTCACGCTAGGTCCCTTGCGGGGTAGGCAGAGAGAACCGAGCGTAATAATTAAAAACAATTTAATTTTCCAATTAAAATGTTTTTCATTTAAATTGATTCTGCTTTAATTAAAATTAAATTGCTTTGAAGAACTAAAACCAGTAAAAGATTTTTTAAGAGAGGTAGGGCGCATCATAGCAGCTCTTCTAGGGTAGTACCTCCACTTCACAGAAAATCGTAGGCAAATAACAACTATAACTTCCTAGGGTTCTTGTGTTCTTGCGTGTGATTAAGGTCGTCAACTGTTGTTGTTATGGCTGCGGTTCTCTCTGAGATGAAGGTACTTCACCAGACGTGCATAGCTCTTCCCATGCACGTTCGCCGGTTTCTAGTTCTCCTGACATCACCTTCTGATAAAACATGATCAATTTGGGTCATTATAGGTAACTTTTGGTCTTCCCCTTCTTCTTAGCGTTATCCCGTTTCCTCATCCATTAGGATTGACGGGGTCCGCTACCCAAGCCTAAAGATTCGTCGAAGATATTGATTTTAACAAGGAGCGACTGCCGTCAGACCTTTTCCACCCAGAGGGTACACCTGACCTTTCTTAGGTTGGGTCACACGTCTATCAAAATTTCTTGGCCGTGCGGGTTCCATCACGGTGGTTTCCTTCACCGCCGAGCAAGTGATAATTACAAATATGTACATAAATCCCAAATCACGAATTTAGTGGTACATGCTAGGATTTGGAACGGGAGCCTGTTGCTCAATCAATAGGTTTATCTACTGAGCTATCACGGATTCTAAAGGTTATATAGAATAGTATATGTATGTATATCTTCATAGGCAGAGAGAACCGAGCGCCATGAAACGCGGTTCTTACACACTTCACTCGCTTCTTTAACATTCATACCTCTTTTCATACACGCTCGCCGGTTCCTAAGGCTCCTGACATCACCTTCTGATAAAAGACGACCAATTTGGTCATGGGAGTTTAGTCTAGGTCTTCCTCGGCTCCTGCATCTTTCCACTTTCGCATTGTATATCTGTTTCGTCATTCTTTCATCCTGCATTCTTTCTACATGTCCGAACCAACGGAGCATGCCTTTTCTTATATTAACACCGACGCTCTCTTGATGTAGCCTATATAAAACCTTCCTTAATAATTCTATCAAATGCAAAAATATTTTTTCAAATCCGTCTGGGTAGTGCCAGAGATTAGCGAGTTCAAACAAACAAACAATCATACGACGAATCTTGACGATGTCGGTGGCTCAGTCGTGAAAGACGCGACTTTGACACCAACGCTCGTGGGTTCGATTCCCATACAAGACAAAGTCAAACATTTATGTGCATGAACATGTCTGTTTATCTTGGTCTGGATGTTTTAAGAGAGGTAGGGCGCATCAAAGCAGCCCGTCTGGGGAAGTACCTCCAGCTCACAGAAAACCGCAGCCAAATAACAGCTTCCTAGAAGGTTGTTGTGTTGTGTGTGAGTGAGGTCATCAGTAAGCTCCTAAGGAGTTGCTGTGTAAGCAGGAGAGGAGGCATCGCGCGAGTGATGCTTAATATATTACACGTGTTAATAGGCTATGGTAACTTTACATCAGGTGGACCGTATGCTTGCATGACTCCCGACGTATAGCAAAAAATACAAACTAACCCTTCATACAAATTAAGTACAGTCAGCATATTATTAGTTTTGAGAACGCTCTTAGAGCACAGTGCCGGCGAGTGGTCGGGCTGTGAGTACCACCACCAGCACCATCACATCGACCTGTACTCATCCCACTGCAGGGATACGGGTCTCCCTTCAGCCGAATGGGTTTAGAGCATACTCCACCGCGCTGCTCGAATGCGGATTGGCGGAGGCCAGTGTTTTCAAGCCGCCCGAAGGCCGCCGACTTGGCTTAACGACTGTCATCTATCGACTGAGTACACGCACAATAAAATAATATCCAAGTAACCACTTGTGTCAATAGGTCTGCCCTGTTGTACAATGGATGTCGCAGTTGTAATGTCTTCCATAGAACCTCGCATTACATTTTATTGAAACATAATGTTATTCGTTATCATCTGTCTTCTACACTAATATTATAAAGAGGAAAGATTTTTTTTTATACTACGTCAGGAGTCATACAAGCATACGGCCCACCTGATGTAAAGCGGGTACCGTATTAACGCTTCTGATATATTAAGTATCACTCGCGCGATGCCTCGTCTGCTGCTTACACAGCAACTCCTTGGGAGATTACTGGTGACCTCACTCACTCGCAGGAACACAACGACCCTCAAGAGAGTTGTTATTTGGCTGCGGTTTTCTGTGAAGTGGAGATACTTCCCCAGACGGGCTGGTTTGATGCGCCCTACCTATCTTAATTGTAAAAGATTTGTATTTTTGTATGTTTGTAACGAGTAAACTCAAAAACTACTGGACCGATTTAAAAAAATCATTCACCATTAGAATGCTACTTTATCCCTGAGTAACATAGGATAGTTTTTATCCCAGAAATAGTCCTTTAAGGAGGTGAAAAGGGAGGTGGAAGTTTGTATGTGGAATCAATAATAGATGAACTTAGATACGGACATAGTTTGAGTTGTGTGGAAGGACATAGAATACTTTTTATCCGCGAAATCATTCCTTAAAGGTGGTGGAAACACGCTACCCAAATTACTAATTCCACGTGGACGAAGTCGCGGGCAAAAGCTAGTTATTAATACAATTGTAGAGATGCGCCGACACAATTTACCGAGTAACCGAGTATTACTCAGTAGATGATGATTGTGTTGCTCGGAGGGATGCTGAAGTTTTGTTGGATTAAAAATACTTATTATATTTATACTTGTATTTGACAAAGTATTATACACTTTCTACCTCTACGTTTCTTAAAAGGTTGGTTAAAACTGACACGGGAGGGGAAATTACACACCACAGGAATCGAAGCATGTGGATTTCTCCACTCGGTTTTATATTCAACGGACCGAGTTCTCAGCCGCGTTACTCAGTTCAGTAGGCCGATTCTACTAAAAAACTGCAACTGCACTGCAGCGCGGCGTGTGTCAAAATGTGTACATTTTGACGTTTCGTTAAGCGATCTGACAGCAGCGACGTTTAATGAAACGTCAAAATGTACGCGTTTTGACACACGCAGCGCTGCAGTGCAGTTGCAGTTTTTAGTAGAATTGGCATACAGTTTAGATAGGGCGGACTCAGTTCAGTTTGAAGTTATATGTATATTTTAAATCTTCATACGTTCTTATGTTTTTGATATTGACTGTATCTTACCCGATCTCTATCATACGTACGTATCATCGCACTCGATCAGAATACTCCATTGTGATAGTGAACGAATTCTTATGTCTACCATTGTCTTACGTTCCACTTGGCAAATAGCCATGTAAACTATGCAAAGTGCCATCCATACTGGGCTCACTCACGGAAAGAAAAGTTGTATGGCAGCGTAGAAGATAAATTAATATTATATTAAAACGTGTTGAGTCTTTTTATACAACGTCCGGAGACAACGGCCCAGCTGTTGTAAAGCAGTTGCCGTAGCCAATGAACCCTTGCAATATATTAAGTATCGCTCGCGCGATGCCACCTCTGCTGGAGTTTACTGGTAACCTTACACAATCTCATGAACACGACAACCCTTCAGGGAATTGCTGCGGTTTACTGTGATGTGGAGGTACTTCCCCCGATGGGCTGTTTAGTTACGCCCTACCACTCATAAGATCACCCAGACCAATACAAACGACATGTTCATGCACACAAGTGTTTGTTCTGTGTAGGAAACGAACTAACGAGCCCTGGTGTCAAAGCAGCGTTATTAACCACTGCGCCACCGAGTTTGTCAAAATTGTAATAGTAGGTACAAAGGGCTATGAATATTAAAAAAGCGAGTGAGGTGTGTTTGAATCGAGTCATGTGGCTCTCGGTCTCCCCCCCCAATATTTACATTATTTGCAATGCCCTCCTCCATTTTGAATACATGCCCTTAATCGACGCTTCAGTAGTTGTTCTGATTTTACCACCCTATTCTTTTTTAAATGATCAGTTAAGAAATGACCAGTACGTCTCTTATAGGCTACAAGTCCTAAGTCATCTTTTAAAATACGCGACATGGTCCTAAGTCCTATCTTCATCTCCCGAGATAAAATCTTTTGCTTTCGGACAGGATTTCTTCGAATTCTTTCCCTTACTACTTTGACCACCTTTTTCGTACGAACACTACGTGGACGGCCAGATCTTTTTCTGTCACAAACAGAGGAGGTCTCATTGTACCTATTAATAGCCCGGTACACAAACATTTTACTAATACCAAGCGTATGGAGAGTTTTAAAAATTGCATTTGGCTCCATACCTACTTTGTATAATACAATCACAGCGATTCGGTTCTCTTTATCACCCCACTCCATTTTACGAGTAATATCGCAAAATATTGTACAATGTATTGACGCCAAAATGAGAAAACTCAATGAACAATCATATAAAAATGACAGATTCCAAATTCAAATGTAATATTTTGTATATTTTTAATATTAACAATTAATAATTGTAACAGTATTTATGGCCAGACTAAGTATATCACCACGACGAGCTCAGTGGCGCAGTGGTGAAACACGCTGTTACGTTACTTTGTCACCAACGTTCGTGCGTTCGATTCCCATACAGGACAAACATTTGTGTGCAAAAAAATTTAACAATTAATAATGTCTAATAGTTATTATTTCTCTTTTTCAGAGGTTCACACAATACTTAGCGTCGAGTAATTCAACATTTCAGCTAAATAATTTCTTAGACAAAAGTGGAGTTCAAGGTATGTACAATGACTTATATTATTACTATATAACCATTCAAAATTGATATTTCAACTGTAGAGGTAATAAAAAATAATATAAATTATATTATATTTTGTTATCGTATGAAAAAATCTTGTATTACGATTTTTGAACTACTTTTTTTTGCAAAAAAAGTGCGATTATATCGAGAATGTGTTTGTATGCCCATTTGTACGGAACCGCCTGTGGTTTGCAGAACTTGTTGGCCATGTTGACAATGCTGGTCGAAACTTGAATGTATTATGTTACTAATCTCATGAGATTCTCTAAATACCAAGTTATATAGTTTGTGGCGAGAAGTATGTGAGATTCATACATTGTTTTATTACCACGTCGAGAGATATACAAGCATACCGCCTGATGCGACACGGTTACCGTTATGAACGCTTGCAATGCAGGAAGTATCAGCGCGTTTTGTGTCTTCCACCTCCACCGTTGTAGCCAACAACGCCAATCCTGATGGGTGACGCCAAGAAAAGGAAGGAGTTTGCGTTCGTGTTTTAAGATTCAGCCTTCAGGAAGCTCCTGAAGAAATGCTGCATTAGCAGCGCAGTCACAACACATGAATGTGCAACCAGAAATACTTTTTTTTAAATACTGATGGCGGAAAATAGTTCGTCAATACATAGTATTGTGTCTACATAATAGTATGTCTCCAAGACACAACTCTCTTCGTCGCATGAAGTATCGGCTCCGGAGCCTCTATGGACGCCTGGAAAGCGATGGGGTCTAATGATGTGAGCGTCTTGACTTGTTGTCTTGATGAAAAAAATCCGGACCAATGGAAACTGAGTGTCATCACTCCTGTTATCAAAGGAAAGATATCGGTGCTGAAATGTGGCAGTTACCGGCGTATAAAGGCCATGTCTCACACCATGAAGCTCTTCAAGTGGCTAATGAACTCCCGGATCTGGCAAGAATGCATTGTTTCGGAGTGTCTGTATGACTTTCGGCCTGGTCATGGGACCATGGACCCGTTTCTACCCTATACACAGGACGAAGAACACGCCTCTGCATCTTGATTTTTGTATCTCGATTTCTATTCCATAGTTACGACTGTCGTGGGCGATTACATCCCTTTCCAATCACGTCGTCGGGATCCACCAGGGTTCCGTCCTTAGTCCGATTCTGTACTACGTAATATTACACGTAGTGTTGTACTGCATGAGCAGCCTCCGTGGTTGCTCATGTATGAACATATTTCTAATTGTCCCATGCTTGGCGGTGAAAGAAAACATCTTGAGGAAACCCGCACGCCCAAGAAATTATATTTTGGAAGACATGTGACCTTACCTAAGAAAGGTCTGGTTTTCCCTCTGGGTTGTTGAAATCTGACGATAGTCACTCCATGTAAAAATTAGAACGGAATACCGCTAAGACGAAGATATATTTTTCAATAGAATACTTTTTTTTATACTACGTCGGAAGGCATACAAGCATACGGCCCACCTGATGTGAAGCGTGTACCGTAGCCTATTAATACTTGCTATATATTAAGTATCACTCGCGCGATAACTCCTCTGCTGCTTACACAGCAACTCCTTGGGAGGTTACTGGTGACCTCACTCACACGCAGGAACACAACAACCCTCTAGGGAGTTGTTATTTGGCTGCGGTTTTCTGTGAGGTGGAGGTACTTCCCCAGACGAGCTGGTTTGATGCGCCCTACCTCTCTTAAAAATGACTATTGTATGTACTATGTAAATATCGATTCACGTTCAAAACGTAACATTTATATGTATTACTAGCTGCTGCCCGCGGCTCCGCCCGCGTGGAGTCAAATAACGTAGCCTATGTGTTAATCCAGATCATAATCTATCTACGTGCCAAATTTCATTCAAATCCGTTCAGCCGTTTAAGCGTGAAAGAGGAACAAACATCCATACATACAAACTTTCGCATTTATAATATTAGTAGGATACATTCCAACGAATGCACTTTCCTATAAAGTTGCGATAGGGTAGTTATTGCTTCCGTTTCAACCAGATATTGGAACGGATATGAGATGCATGGCCCCTACTATTTACACAAACTTATCTATTTTGTTCAAATGTGAAATATCTTGTCTATACGCACATGTTATAACAGTGGTAGCTCTGTGGATAAAGAACCCACTTATTATCCGACGGTCCCGGTATAATCAATTGTTCAAAGATGAAGGAAAACATCGTGAGGTAACCCCAATGTCTAAGTATTTATATATCTAAGGATGTGTGTGAATTATCCTGAAAAGAAAAGCAGACCTGCAAGCTTATTCTCGTTGATTCGAAACATATTAGAATCGGAATCGAAAACTATTCTTTATTCAAACTATATGGAATGGCGTGAAATTTTTTCTTTCGAATTTCGAATGTAGATTTGTAAAGCAACGACCCTTATTGGTTTTCTTCTTGATTGTGGTGATCAGGCGGCAGTCGCTCGTGTATAAACTAGTAAATAACAGCAAGCTGTGTAGGCAGAGCTGATACTTTTTAAATTTAAAAAATATTTAAATATTTTATTTTTAATTTTTTAATTTTTTTAAAATATATGGAACCCTGTACGACATCTAGCGACGAGTGCTGTTACTTTTTCTGTTGATGGGAGTGCAGTGCAGACTCTGCACTGCAGAGTGGCCGGCCATACGTTTTCCCATATGTTTTTTTTTTCTAATTGGAACGATTTTGGACCGTTCTTCCTCACCAACGAACATTTAAATTTCAAATTAAAGGATACAAAACTACAATATGTTAGCTATTAGTGTGTCGATTTTGGAGTTTCTCACTATTACCGTCTAAACGCTAGCTGGATGACATCAGTCTACCCCAAACGGCAATTTTGAGGGTAATGTGGCTCCGCTGGCTATCGCAGCTCTGCCAATCAGTATTTTAGTGGAATCCTTAGGCTTATGTAGTCGACGCCGCCGATCTTAATTGATAAGGAAATGCAATGACGCTACAATGAAGATGTGAAATATCGAATATACTTACAGCTATATATTGACGAGCTCGGTGGCGCAGTGGTGGAACGCGATGTTACGCTACTTTGACACCAACGCTCGTGGGTTCGATTGCCACACAGTACAAACATTTATGTGCATGAACATGTCTGTTTGTCTTAGTCTGGGTATTTTCCATGTATAACAATAATAAATTTGATTTAATAAGTATGTATTTACAAAAAAAAATATTTACGTATGTTTATCAGTTGTCTAGTACCCATAACACAAGCTTCGCTTACTTTGGAGCTAGGTGGCGCGGTGTAATTTGTCAGACAATATTTATATTTTATATTCTTTTTTTTGTGTAGTATGGTACTCGTTAAAAAAGTGTATGTCTTTGATCAAATATATCAAAAAGAGCAGTATGTATTGCATCTCATCAGTCCCAAAGGGATTAATAGATCCGTGGCCAATATTTCAACACAACAGCAATTCTGCAACAAATGGGTAGTGGGTGTAACAGTATAGGAATTTGGATTTATAGATTTGTGTCATAAATCAACATAGAGCTATATAAAATAGATATGGTAGGTATGATACTACATCCCATACTATGAAGCATTGTCCATCAACAAAGATACGACATTTTTTTTGTATACTACGTCGGGAGGCGTACAAGCACACGGCCCACCTGATGTAAAGCGGGTACCGTAGCCTATTAACGCTTGCGATATATTAAGTATCACTCGCGCGATGCCTCCTATGCTGCTTACACAGCAACTCCTTGGGAGCTTACTGGTGACCTCACTCACACGCAGGAACGCAACAACTCTCTAGGTAGTTGTCATTTGGCTGCGGTTTTCTGTGAGGTGGAGGCACTTCCCCAGACGGGCTGCTTTGATGCGCCCTACCTCTCTTAAAAACTACATCCATCACAACCATACTGACTCTTATTCATCCCATAGTGTACTCTGTTTTCAAGCCTCCTGAAGGCCACTGACTTGGCTTGATAACTGTCACACCTATCTACAACGGGCGAGGCCGACTTAACGTGCTGCCCTCCGTCGGAGAGGCTCTAGTTAAATAAACCCGTCCGATTTAAAGACAGATTACGGGTGCCGTTACTTAACCTGCGTATTTGATTAAAATTACACGCAACGATACCATCGTGCTCTCACTACTATGACTTGATCAGCAACTATCTAAGAAAGCTTTAGTCACGATCGTTGGACTGGTGATCTAGTGTATCTTGATCACACTTGATCTTTAGCAATTAACAATCAGGGTTAGCCTTTGCCTGTCAGCCTAGATATGGCGGAGGCGTATGATCGGCATTGGCCACAAACGAATAAACCACTTGACGGCGCATAAATGCATCCCTCACTCACCAAAATTTAGTGTTTTAGTGCACAAATATCTCGACGAGCTCGGTGGCTCAGTCGTGAATGCCGCGACTTTGACACCAACGCTCGTGGGTTCGATTCCCACACAAGGCAAACATTTGTGTGCATGAACATGTCTGTTTGTCTTGGTCTGGATGCTTTAAAAGAGGTAGGGCGCATCAAAGCAGCCCGTCTGGGGAAGTACCTCCACCTCACAGAAATCCGCAGCCAAATAACAACTACCTTGAGGGTTGTTGTGTTCTTGCGTGTGAGTGAGGTCACCGGTAAGCTCCCAAGGAGTTGCTGTGTAAGCAGCAGAGGAGGCATCGCGCGAGTGAACTTAATATATCGCAAGCGATAATAGGCTTTTGTACCCGCTTTACATCAGTTGGGCCGTGTGCTTGTATGCCTCCCGACGTAGTATAAAAATAATAATCTCAGCAATACGGCCCAATGGGAGGATATTTTAACCAATAAGCCAATAAATCGACGTTTATCCGTGATCTAACCAATAAGAACCGCTCATTCTACTTTACCCCCCGACTTGTAGCGATGAGTTGCGTTACAAAGTAAAATCTTTTCATGAGTTCTTCATTGGTTATTTTATTAATGGCTATACACTGCGGTCTTCTATCAATGTTGCCGTCTTACAGGCTAGATAGCATGTAAATTAACTTCCAGAAGGATTCTGTGTTATACCCGACGCTGCTAATACTGCATATCAAAGTTGTTGCCAATTGTCAGCACGTATTTTTATGCGGATAACGTCTCTCTTTCTATGTAGTGGAAAGTCGCGAACGGCTTGTGTCTGAGCGGAGAATTCTGGCGAAGTATAGAACAAGCACTTATCACTAGGCTACGATTATTTACTTGCTTAAGTTTTTTTTTTTTTTTTTCAATAATTCAAGTACAGACTTCATCTTTAAATAATTGCTGAAATATGAGTGACATAACTTTAAATATCTTTGTTATATGCAATATAATTTTATAATTTTTTTTGCATTTAAGAAAAAAAAAAAATGTATACGTATATCTTCACGCCAGGTCCCTTGCGGGGTACTTGCGGGGTAAGCAGAGAGAACCGAGCGCCATAAGACGCGGTCCTTACACACTTCACTCGTTTCTTTCACATTCATAGCTCTTTTCATGCACGCTCGCAGGTTCCTATGGAGAATAATAATGATAAATAGATAAATAATGAAAAAAATGAAGAACCATATAAGCCTTGGCCATCATTTTCGCCAAGGTTGGGCTCACATTGACGTTCTCGCCTTCGGCATAAACTTCAAACTCGTCGTTCTGTCGGTCGTCCTGCAATTGCCTATTTTCCTGGCTTGTATGTCTATATAATTATTACTTTACAACTGATCCGGCGTGTCCACTTAATGCCAACATCGACATAGTTACATATTCATTAGATACATTATTACATAAAACGTGTGTAAATATCTTCCACTGACGGGCCTCCGGTGACGTGTCATCGAGACACTGTTAAATAGTAGGCGCCAAAAATAGGCCAGGAGTCGTATGCATCACAGATATTAAAGAAAGTAGATGCGACAAAGCGCGTCATTCCATATTATTGCCAAAATATCTTGGCGCCGCCCACAATAATCATAACACATACATCGCTATGTTGTGTTGACCAATGACCTCAGGAGTTCGTCGACTCACCGCGACCTCGTCCTGCCTCGGATTTTTTTGTGCTATCAGCTCAGTTTACGAATCTTTGAATTCGTCTGATGCTGTTGACCTGGTATAAGACAGAGCAGGTGAACTACATCGTTTAAGAACACGTTTATTACACATGCGTCATATAAACACATCTCAAATGTTCAAATTGACGCTGTTTTTAGCACGCTTTAGTTTTTGCCGAATGCATTACTAGCAAGTGTCGACTTAGCCGGCTTTTGATCGGATGGAGGTTTGGAAGTTTTTATTTAATTGTGATTATCCTGACCTATTCCCCAGTTGTTGAGGTCGGGACTAGTGTAGACCCATGATTTGGCTGCGGGTTGGTTTTAATGATCGACTGCCATCTTACGTCATCCCCGTAATACCAACATAAGGTATCTATCTTTAATGTGCGCCACACACATGCCCTTATGATTATCAAAGATCCTAGCATTGATACTGGGGACAGGACGTTACACACGGTACCCATTCCAAACTCACCACTACCGGTTCTGAACGTAAGTCGCAACAGATCTTTATTTCTCAATATTATTTTCTCTCGGTTTTCCGTTTTTATTCAATTTTTTTTTCACCGTTATTGATTTGAGTTTCAGTTTAATGTCATTTTATATTTTCACATATAAAGAAATACATTTCATACAAAAAAAAGTGTAATCGTAATTTGAAACATTTTTTAAGTCAAAAAACATAACCAAGCCCTTTTCCTTCGGCAACTATTTCATCCGGTATAAGATAACTTCTTCGTTGTCTAGCGTTATCCCGTTTCCTAATTCCATTAGGATTGGCGGGGTCCGCTACCTAAGTCTAAGGATTTGGCGAAGATACTGATTTTCACATGAAGCAACCGCCGTCAGACCTCTATAACCCGGAGGGAAATCCGGACCTTTCTTAGGTCAGATCAAACGTCTTTCGAAATATAATATCTTAGACTTGCGGGTTTTCCTCACGATGTGATTCCTCACTATCACGAATTTAGTGATACATTGTCGGAGAAATTACACAGCGCCACCTAGCCCCAAAGTAAGCGAAGCTTGTGTTATGGGTACTAGACAACTGATAAACATACGTAAATACATTTTTTTTTGTAAATACATACTTATTTATACATAGAAAATACCCAGATCAAAGCAAACAGACATGTTCATGCACACAAATGTTTGTACTGTGTGGGAATCGAACCCACTAGCGTTGGTTTCAAAGTAGCGTAACAGCGCGTTTCACCACTGCGCCACCGAGCTTGTCAATATAATATTTAGTGACTACTAATTGTTAGGAAAGCCGGTAAAGGACATTTACTATACGTCAGAATTAGACTCCGAGACAAGGTAAAGTATTTATGGGATTTGCTACGAGATTACAACGAATACATTTTAAACAATACTTATTAAAATGAAATAATTGAATGTAATATATTGTAAGGACGTCCATTGCCCTAGCTTTGTGTTAATGATATATCTATTTCATTGAATATCAAGACGAATAATGTGTTTCCTCTTTCGATTATAGCTTGGATATCTTCTATGATATTGTGTATAACGTAGGGTTGTTTATAATATCTAGTGTCCGATCATAATTATTGTCGGAAATTTATGAAAACATATACGAACTCGCAAGATTCCAACTTTTCTACTATTTCAATAAAAAAAAAACTTAAAAAGAATAGAGTAAATCTGTTGAGGAACAGAGAACTAATCACAGTAAATACTCTGGCATTTAATTCCGATAAAACAGATTTTTTTTGTACAATTACGGGAGGCATACAGCCCACCTGATACGATGTGATTACTGTAGCCTATGAACGCAATACGTTATGTATCACTCGCACGACACCTCTGCTTAGGTAATATTTAGCAATCTAGACTACTATTTGGTCAACGTGGGATTAAAACTCATTAAAAGTGCCCAACTATATACAATTTACCACCAAGATCAAATAAATCCGACGGTGCTGTCATGACGCAGGAGTTTAATGAGAGGTCCTCGAAGTACCTCCACCTCACTGAAAACCGCAGCCGAATAACAACTCACTAGAGGGTTGTTGTGTTCCTGCCTGTGAGTGAGGTCACCAGTAAGCTCCCAAGGAGTTGCTGTGTAAGCAGCAGAGGAGGCATCGCGCGAGTATATTGCAAGCGTTAATAGGCTACGGTACCCGCTTTACATCAGGTGGGCCGTATGCGTGTATGTCTACTAAACTTTCGTCTTTTTTCTATTTACGAGTATGTATAGATTATCTCATTACCGCACTTCGGTATCGTTATCTTTTGATAAGCAATGTCAAGTTGTTAATCAGTAAATATTTTTGATCGTGCAGTTATCAGAGATATCAAATTTTAAACAATTAACGGTGACGAATAAATATATATCTTTTTATAGCACTGACGTAGCAAACCAGCCATTTTATATTACCTTCTCGAATTTTTTTTTATACAACGTCGGCAGGCATACAAGCATACGGCATACCTGATGTAAAGCAGTTACCGTAGCCTATTATGCTTGTAATATATTAAGTATCACTCGCACGATGCCTCCTCTGCTGCTTACACAGCAACTCCTTAGGAGTTTACTGGTGACCTCACTCACACACAGGAACACAACAACCCTCTAGGGAGTTGTTATTTTGCTTTGATGCATTTATGATGATTTTACCTCTCTTAAAAAGATCCATACTAAGACAAACAGACATGTTCATGCATATGATCCTTTGTCCTGTGTGGGAATCGAACCCACGATCGTTAGTGTCAAAGTCGTGTCATTCACCACTGCGCCACCGAGCACGTCAAATAAATAGCATACGTTATGCTATTTATTTAAATACCTGTTAATACCGTTACATAATGGTTTCTTATGTGTAAACCTCACAAACGATGTCTAAAATGTGTCATGGCGAGCAATATGATTTCTTACGAAGATATCTGCGATCATGATTATGTATATAACAAGCACAGTTGAGGTACAGTCAGCAACGAAAATATATAGACAAAGTTAATGGCTTTCAATCAAGAATTTGTTTACAAATTAATGTATGACAAAAACCGAACGGTCAATTTATTTGTAAACAACCAAAGTCGTCTTAATCTTGACGAGCTCGACGGCGCAGCGGTTATTAACGCGACTTTGTCACCGTCGCTCGGTGGTTCAATTCCCGCACAGGATAAACTTTTGTGTGCATAAACATGGCCATTGTTGCGGCCATTATTGACGAGATCGACGTTGGCATGGAATAGTACGTTCCTCACTCCGATGTCGTCATCAAAAGCCTGAGAGAGTCGGCACGGAACTAGTGTCGCACCCTACTGGGTCGCGTAACTACTGGCGACTAGCCAAAGCCGTGCAGGCCAACTTCTGCCACCGCTGAGATGCCCCGGTGGCTCACTGGCGCATCAGCCGCAGGAGAAAGCCGTTCTTATGGCCACCCTCTTTGCGGCTAACTCCCTAGGATCAATGACTGTAGCACGTAACCACCGATGCCCTCCAGGCCAGGAATACTTGTACGGAACTCTGGCGATAGAAATTGGCTTACTTTGCAAAATTTTTAATAAATTAGAGAAAAATACTCGCCGAGGAAGCTTAACGTCGTTACCAACTTAACCGGGATAACTTCCGTAATGGAAGATAAACCCTCTCTTTGTGGTAACCCACAAAGAGAGGGTTTATCTTCGGGTTAGAGGTTATCCTTGATGGTCTTTGGTTCCGTCATCAGGCAGCGCGTTGTGCCTTTTGAACTACAGTCATTCGATGTCCGAAAGTCAGCGGACCGCCCACCTTTACCGTAACTTCAGTGTTGTGCAAAGTCATGAAACGGATCCTTAATAATCAATTGATCCGCTACCTAGAAGATCACTCCCTAATTAATGAACGTCAGTATAGTTTTAGACCGAAACTATCGACGGGTGATCTTCTAGCGTATGTGACGCACCTCTCGGGAGAGGCAATCGATAAACGTGGCGAATCTATGGCACTCAGTCTAGATATCGCTAAGACATTTGATCGGGTTTGTCATAAAGCACTTCTCTCCAAACTTCCGGCATATGGTCAGCTTTGTAATTGGATTGCAGTTTCCTGCATGGGCGTAGAATCGACGTCCTTGCAGATGGATGCGCTCCGCGGTTTCTGCCAGTGAAAGCCGGTGTCCCACAGGGCTGGCTCCGTTCTATCGCCCACACTCTTACTTCTTCATATCAATGACATGCTGCCATAATATTCATTGCTATGCAGATGACAGTACGGTCCATGGGCGTATGATATTTCGGTCGGCTTCGTGCTGGTCGGACAGAAATCGTTGACAAGCGTGAGAGTCTTGTCGTTGAGCTGAATCGGGTTTTGGATCTCATTAGTAAATGGGGTTCCAATAATCTGGTCGAGTTTAATGCCAAGAAAACTCAGATGTGCGCGATTACTATAAAAATGTCCCCATTCCTTCCCACTCCAGTCTTCAGGGGGTTTACTCGGTATGCGAGATAGCCTGAATACGCGAGGCATGGATATTCGTTGCGACCTTAACCAACGTAACTACCTACATCGAGAGCCTCATCTCAACAGCTTCAAAAAACTTGGGAGTCCGGAACTGGTTGCGCCGGTTCTTCACGCCGGACCAGTTTTGTCTGCTTTATAAGAAGTTCGGGCCTGCGTGGAGTATTGCTCCCATCTCTGGGCCGGCTCCGCACAGTATCTTCTCGAGGCTCGATAGGTTGCAGCGAATGGCTATCAACTGTCTATTTTGATTCTATTCAACATTATAGGGACAATGGCTCGCTAAGCGTATTTTACCGCCTTTACCATGGTGAATGCTCTGAGGAACTGTTTTCCCTTATCCCATCATCTCCGTTACATGATAGAACCACACGTGCAGGTTTGTAATGTCATTCTTCCACTGTCGAGAACGTCTCTTCGCGTACTAAAAAGTTCGGCAACTCCTATCTCTGTCGTACTACTCGTATTAAAAAGTGGAGCGCCTTGCCGGCACACGTGTTTCCTCCTTGCTACAATATAGGATTCTTCAAGCAAAGCGTGAAGAACCTTGTGGGTCCGCATGGCAGCATCAACTGACAGAACACTGTAGTATTTTGTCTTCGCGTTATTCCTTTTTCTAATCCATTTGGATTGGCAGGGCCCGCCACATAAGCCCAAGGATAAGAGGGAAAACCAGTTCTTTCTTAGGTTAGGTCAGACGTCTTTCGAAATATATTTTCTTAGACGTGTGGGTTTCCTCACGATGTTTTCCTTCACCGCCGAGCTAGTGGCAAATATCTTACATAAATGCGAAAACACGAATTTAAAGGTACATACTACGTTTCTTATATAAACTCCCTTTATGTTTGAGCTTTATTTTCATTTTAGTATTTATCGTTATAGGGGGTCTGTGCCAGAAGCGTGCTCGTTCGCGACCCCCTGCCAATCAGTCGATTGCAATTCTGGACCAAAAGCGTACCGATGTGCGGATTAGGGCGTCCCCCGTAGGCGACGCGCACCGATCCGCCCCCGTCGGTGCGAATATAGCTGCATGCGGCGGTGGGGGGCCGCCACCCACCACGCAGCGCCAATTCCGGCGGGATGAGGGGAGCCGAGTGCCGCATAGGCACGTGGAATGTGAGAGGTGGATTGAATGATAAGACGAATGAATTGATAGACGTAATTAATGATAGACGTTTGGATGCTTTATGTGTGACAGAGACTAAGCGCAAGGGGAGCGACACCGATGATCTACCTGGTGGGATGATGGCCCTATGGTCTGGGGTAGACCGGGATGATCATGCCAGTGCTGGTGTAGGTGTCGTACTCTCCTCTCGCTTAGCCACTGGTGTAAGAGATTACTGTTTGGTAGGGCCTAGACTTCTCTGGGTTCGTATAAAACTGGGCATCACGCGAGTATTTCTGGTTGCAGCATACGCTCCCGTAAGCTCAGCGTGTGCCCAAGAACTGGAGAAGTTTTGGGAGTCTGTGAGGGATGTTCTGGATTTAGCTGAAGGGAATGAAAGAGTGATTATGTGTGGAGATTTGAATGGATGGGTTGGGACCAAGCGATACAGCTATGAAGCTGTTCTTGGTCCGTATGGAGATAAGAGAGTGAACGAAGCAGGTAAATCGATACTAGATTTATGCATGGAACGAAACCTCCTCGTGTCGAATACTTTATTTCATCATAAGGATATTCACACGTATACATGGAGAAGGAATGACCAAAAAAGTGTGATTCATTTGATTTTAATAAATAGACGTCTCCGAAATGTTATAATGAATACAAGATACGCGAACCCAACTAGGGTTCTTCGCGTATGGGGGGATTCAGAACGCTCCGCGACTATATTCGGTTGCATAATTTCTAATAGGAACTCCCCCATTCCACATTATAAATTTATAATCAGAATATAAAATGCTTGATAACTGAAACAATAGCCTTGTGTGCGACCTTACGATAAGTTTCAACATAGCTATGTTTGTAATACATATATATATATATATATATATATACATATATATATATATGATTACACAAAGGAGGATGCCATTTCAATTCGCATTCCCTTGTACGTGTTATACGATATATTCGCTAATTATGACACAATTTTCAGGAACACCGTTCCTATATGAATTATATATGTTTGTCTGTGCGTTTGTCAGTCGCTTTTTTCGAATATTAGAATTTTGGCTTCAGATTCGGATTCAGCATAAAAAAGTAGAATAGGAATGTGCAGGAACACCGTTTCTATCTCAATAAACATGAACTTGGTCAAAATGGCCGGCAAAATAAAAAATAAAAAATTCGACCAAGTGTTCTTCTGGCAATGCAAGCTTGCGCATTCTCAACTGGTTAATTTTATAATATTAGGAAAGTCCCTAGCTTTCCAAATAATAGTGAAATTGCGAAAGCACTGAATTCAGTTATGTATGGATTTTAAATCTTTGTCTTGGTCTGGGTGTTCTTAAGAGAGGTGGGGTGCATCAAAGCAGCTTGCCTGTGGAAGTACTTCCACCTCACAGAAAACCGCAGCCAAATAACAACTCTCTGGAGGGTTGTTGTGTCCTGCGTGTGAGTGAGGCCACCAGTATGCTCCTAAGAAGTTGCTGTATTAGCAGCAGAGGTGGCTTCGCGCGGTTGCTACTCAAGGTATTAACAGGCTACGGTAACCGCTTTACATCAGGCAGGCCGTATGCTCACGTCGCGAAAGAACATACGGCCTTACAGCCGACCTACGAACGTTTGCAGCACAAGAAGAATTGTTCAAACGATACGTGCTCAGTCGTGCGTGTATGCTCCTCAGCAGTATTATACCCTAATGTTTTAATTTACTATTTAATGGACTGAATAGTTAGTACGCGACAGTAATGGTGAAAAGTACAGTCTAGTACTGCCATGAGTCAGACAGTCTGAATTAAAATGCGCTAGACGTCGCGTACTGGCAGTATAAGCGGTAATAATTGTGCTTTATTGCTTTATTTGGTTTGCGACTGTTAATCGTTCTTGGGGTTCCGTAATATGCTTATATTGTTGAGAAGTGAATAGTGTTTACTTCAAATTTAACATAAATTAAAATACATAGAAAATCAGTTGAGAATGCGCAAGCTTGCATTGCCAGAGGAACACCTGGCTCGTCAATTATATAACAATTAATTATTTTTTTTTAATACTTTGTCGGCCATTTTGACCATGTTCCTTAAGGAATATGATATTGGTTTTTGAGACATTCCTATTCTACTTTTTAATTTACTTTTCGAATCTGAAAATTCGAAAAATTCAATTTTTTTTTTTAATTTTTCGACCATTTTGACCGTGTTCTTTAAGAGATAGGAGGTAGGTTTTTCAGACATTCCTATTCTACTTTTTTTATGCTGAATCCGAATGTGAAGTCAAAATTCGAATATTCGAAAAAAAGCGACACACACAAAGACAAACATATAGATTTCATATAGGAACGATGTTCCTGAAAAGATATGTCTATCTTCACGCCAAGACCCTTGCAGGGTAGGCAGAGAGTACCGAGCGCCATAAGATGCGGTCGTTACATACTTGACTCGCTTCTCTAACATTCATAGCTCTTTTCGTGCACGCTCGCCGGTTCCTGGGGCTCCTGACATCACCTTCTGATAAAACACGACCAGTTTGGTCGTGGTAGATTAGTCTTGGCCTCACTCGGCTCCTACATCCTTCCACTTTTGCATTGTATATCTGTTTCGTTATTCTTTCATCCTGCATTCTTTCTACATGTCCGGACCAACGGTACATGCCTTTTCTTATCTTAACACCGACACTCTCAGACCAACCCTTTCTCTCACGTCGTCATTACGAACGCGGTCATCAAGCGTTATTTACTTTAGTACGAAAAAAGATATAGACTAGTTATTACAGATGAAGGAAAGAAAGAAGGAATATAAATTATTTATTCGGTGAAAAAATTCGTTACAGATTGAAAAAAGAAGGAAACAGACTACCTCTTACAACTATGATACCGAATCGGCATCCATTCAGCATATGTCGCCGCGTCCTCTAGAGACGGTTCGATGCTGGTCTTCCGTAGATACCTGATAGGAATAAGGACAAACCCAGAGAGTTACTCAAAAACGTTCGGACACCGTGAGCGATTTGTGTGAATCGGAACATTATAATTCATCCATCCATGTCGTTAGATGTAATAATTGAATAACCAATGTAAATCAAATGTCACCTTACTCTTCCTGCGACCACAGATGCTGCAAAGCATTCGAAACGTCAGATTCTACAAATTAAATTACACACGCGATACTTCCGTTAAAAATGGTTTAATTCAATGTGTAACAATCGCGAAAACCTAAGACGATACTAGGAATAAGGACAATATCACTGTGCATCACAGTGTACATTCCTGTACAACAAGATTCAATGTGGAATTTAGTTTAGAAAGAAAATTGGGTATTGAATTATTTTACACACACTAGTTACTTACGTACTAAAGTCAATAGCTTTGGTCTACTTAAAATATAATGATCAAGGAAATAAACATTGTTGCGGGGACTACACTGCCCATTTTCGCCTGCGTTTATTATTAACACGACGGAGTCCTCTCGAGTTTTGCACTGGAACCCTAAATAAAATACGTCTTGTGCTTACGTATCACGGATAATATATTGTGGTCCTCGGTTGCTTCCCTGCCCCGCAAGAAACTCGGCATGAAAACATATATATGTAGGTAAAATACATGTACGGAATCCTTTTTGTGTAGTTGAAACGTGCTTTGCCAGTTTTCAATTAGTGAATTGTCTGATGGCTGGACTATTTGATGAAGTACTACACAAATTAATTCTCACAATATACCTACGTGGGACACTCAGGTTTTGCGGAAATAAAAAAAGTTCTATAGGTAAATATTTTTTATTACATCTTTTCAAAGTACTCTCCACCGGCCCCTATACAAAGTTTCATTCAAGTGTGAACCAGTTTTCGAAATACTTTTTCCAGTCCGCCGCAGATACCTCATTTACAGCCTGCTCGTATGCTGACAGCGCATCTTCCGGCGACGAAAATTGTATCATTTTGAGCCATTTTTTTATTTTCGGGAATAAAAAAAGTCACTTACAACCATGACCTAGGTCTAGGTCATGGCTGTAAGTGACTTTTTTATTATAAGGAGGATGACCCAGGAGTTTGATCGGCGTACTGTCCAGCCATGCAATTCTGTAAGAGAAAACATCCTTACATCCTCGGAAACATCGGCTGTTATAGCCTTGAACACAAAATTGCAATTCCTTAGTGTCGCTTCTCATGGTTGTGCGACACTAGCGCCGCAAGGCTGCGTTTGGAATTGGAATTCTACAAGGCAAACAGCCTCGCGTACGCTTACAGCCTTATAGAATACCAAATAATTTAGCCGTGATCGCAGTAGACGATGTCAAAGCTGTGACATCTGTGATCACAGCGACGCACACAGCCATTAAGAGTTGCTTAGAGAATTGCATGGCAGGAAGTCTCTCGTTTTGAGCGCGGTGTGAGCGCGGTGTGCGCGGGCGCGTTGTCGTGGCGGAACAGTGGTTTGGTCGCTTGTTGCTCATAACAGAGAAAACTTCTACCAAGCATTTGGTAGTTTACCATTCGGCGTTGATGCTTCTTTGATTCTGTAAAGGAATTGACACCAGGTAGCCAGTCAAATTTAAATAGCTCGCGATCAAAATCTTCCCCCCACTTCTAGATCGCTTCACTTTGATAGGCGTTGATTCGTTTTGAAACACCCAAACTGTCGACTAGCGCTTTGCTTCTGGATCGTATCGATAAATCCAGGACTCATGACCTGCAATGATGTTGTAAACACGCCGAGACGAGCCTGAGTCAAATTTATTTATCATATCACGGCATCATTTCACCCGGCCTGCTTCTGAGCAACAACGGTGAGGTTGTGCGGCATCCAGAGTGAAACTATCCTTCTCACGCGAATCTGCAAGTATAGCATCTCGTGAGGGCATCCCGATCCAATTTGCAGTATGTGCGGAATCTGATATGTATTGTCTTTAGCTATCTATAACTTCACGCCAAACCCCTTACTGTGTAGGCAGAGAGAACCGAGCGCCACGCGACTTGATCCTTACATACCTCACTCGCTTCTTTCACATTCATTGCTCTTTTCATGCACGCTCGCCGGTTTCTAGGGCTTCTGACATCACCTTCTGATAGAACACGACCAATGTCTTTAGCCAATTATATTAAACCAAACTTTAGTCTCCCCACTAATACCACTGTTGGGATAAGAGCCTCTCTTCAACTGAACCGGTTTAGAGTGTACTCTACTATGCTAAATTACTGATTGGCAGAGGAAAGTGTCTTTTTTATACTACGTCGGGGGGCATACAAGCATACGGCCCACCTGATATCAAGCGGTTACCGCAGCCTATGAACGCTAAGTATCACTCGCACGATCCCACCTCTGCTGCTAACACAGCACCTTCTTAGAAGCTTACTAGAGACCTCACTCACACGCAGGAACACAAAAACCCTATAGGGAGTTGTTATTTGGCTGAGATTTTCTGTGTGGTGGAGGTACTTCCTCAGGCGGTCTGCTTTGATGCGCCCTACCTTTCTTAAAAATATCCAGGTCAAGATAAACAGACATGTTCATGAACACAAATGTTTGTCCTGTGCGGGAATCGAACCCACGAATGTGTCGGAATTCTGATGAAGGGGAGGTAGAGCTCAGCAAGATTTAATAATAACCAGCTCTACAGCACACAAATGTTTGTCCTGTGTGGGAATCGCACTCATGAGCGTTGGTGTCAAAATAACGTAACAGTGCATGTAGCCACTGCGCCACCAAGCTCGTCAAAATTTAATATTCGGACATGTGGAAAGAATGCAGGAAGAAAGAATCAGTAAGGTCCTAAAGAGTTGCTGCGCTAGCAGCAGAAGTGTCTTCGCGCGAGTGATACTTAATGTGTTACGAGCGGTCATAGTCTACGATTACTATTTTCCATCAGGTGGGCTGTATGCTTGTAGACCTCCAAACGTATAAAAAAAAAATCGTGCTAAGTTCATATTTATTAAAAGTAAACATTGGTTGGAATCTGTAAGTGAATGCTAATTGTTCATTCATCGACCGTAATTGGACGCAACACAGTCTATCCCGTTGGCGCCACTGGAATTATACACTGACGAGACCGGTGGTCGGACTGATTAGCAATGCCTACTTTAACACCGAGGGTCGGGGGTTCGGTTCCCACACAATATAGATATTTGTGTGCATAAACATGTCTGTGTCTTGATGTTTTAAGATGGGTAGGGCGCTTCTGTCTGGAGAAGTACCTTCACTTGACATAAAACCGCAGCTAAATCACAACACCCCGGTAGTTGTGTCCCCAGTAACGATGTTGTGTGCGTGTCAGTAAGCTCTTAAGGGGTTGCTGTGTCAGTTGCAGGGTGGCAACGCGTCAGCATTTACCGGCCGGTAGTTTTTTTTTATACAACGTCGGGAGGCATACAAACATACGGCCCACCTATTGTAAAGCGGTTACATAATGTAAACTATAAACGCTTGCAATACATTAAGTATCACTCGGGCAATGCCACCTCTGTTGCTAACATAGCAACTTCTTAGGAGCTTACTGTTGACGTCACTTACACGCAGAAACACAGTAACACTCTAGAGCAGTGTTTCCCAACGTGGGGCCCACGCTCCACAGGGGGGCAATTTAAAAATGGACTCGACACGACTTTAACCCTTTCGCTTTGGGTTATTTTTTATTATTGGTTAATTTTTAAAGGTTAAAAATTATGTATTGGGGGCATAAAAATTTTAGAAATGTTAAGGTGGAGTATGTCCTAAAAAAGGTTGGGAAACACTGTTTTAGTGAGTTATTTGCCTGCGATTTTCTGTCGAGGTGGAGGTACTTCCCCAGACGGGCTGCTTTGATGAGCCCTACCTCTCATAAGAACATCCAGACTAAGACAAACAGACATGTTCATGAACACAAATGTTTGTCCTGTGCGGGAATCGAACACACGACTGTCCGAATTCTAATGAAAGGGGAGGTAGAGCTCAGCGAAATTTAATAATAACCATCTCTACCGCAGTACAGCCAAGTGTACGTCTACCATGACATTATGACCTTTGTACCGTTCTTATGCCGTACATAATAACAGTTGTTATTCCACTTTGAGTGTAAAGCGTGATCTGCTGTTATCTGTCCCTCCAACGGCTCCAATTTTCCTTGTTGCTTAGGGCTGTTATTCCTGCAGCCAAATGATGTCAACAGGAAGCGTCTAGTTGGTCCGTGCCTTGAGGATAGCCAATGCACGCACGATACTCTTTGTTTAAACGTCTATAGGTTACGTATCCGACGGGGTATTTCATCAGGCGGGCTGCATGCTTGTTTGTCATCCAAAAATACTTTTATTGGCGATACAGAGATTTGCTTTCCTGGCTGGTCATAATTGTTTGAATATTTTAACATTTTTAAACATTGTCCTATCCCTTTTTAGGGTTCCGTACCCAAAGGGTAAAACGAAACTCTATTACTGAGACTCCGCTGTCCGTCCGTCTGTCACCAGGCTGTATCTCATGAACCGTGATAGTTAGACAGTTGAAATTTTCACAGATGATATATTTCTGTTGCCGCTATAACAACAAATACTAAAAAATAGAATAAAATAAATATTTAAGGGGGCTCCCATACAACAAACGTGATTTTTTTTTGCTTGTTTTTGCTCGATATTGATGACGGCAACAGGTAGACGCTTGAAATATTCACAAAATATTTAGTTATATATTCACTTTAAGAATAAATAATTAAATTAAAATAAAACAAATATTAAAGGGGGGCTCCCATACAACAAACGTGATTTTTTTTGCCGTTTTTATAGATAATGGTACGGAACCCTTAATGCGCGAGTCCGACTCGCACTTGGCCGATTTTTTTTTAGTAATTTCGTGACATCGTTTATCGTCCTTGTGTATGCAACGTCGGGAGGAATACAAACATGCGACCCACCTGACGTAAAGCGGTTACCACGGCCTATGAACGTTTGTAACACATTAAATATGACTCGCGCGATGCCACCTCTGCTGCTAACACAGCTACGACCTTACTGGTGACATCACGCACTCGCAGGAACACAACACCTTTCCAGAGAGTTGTAATTGCGGTTGCTGTTTTCTGTGAGGTGGAGGTACTTTGCCAGACGGGCTGCTTTGATGCGCTCTACTTCTTTTGAAACACCCAGACCCAAGATAAACAGACATGTTCATGCGTTACAAATGTTTGTACTGTGTGGGAGTAGAACCCATGAGCGTTGATGTCAAAGTAGCGTTACTAATCACTGCGCCACCGAGCTCGTCTGTCGTGCATTTCTTCTTCAGTGAAAATAGAATTATCGAGAAAAGTTGTCTGAGCGATGATTTTTTTATGACTTTAAAAGTTCTTTTTTTACGCAAGACTGCTTTATTCGTCTTTAATATAGTTTTGGAAGGGGTGCTCCCCTGTTACGAGATTAATAATTGAAGAATATACGATACATCTATGTGATGATTCGTGGACATTTATTGATCAGCAAGCGGTATCAAACATAAAAAAAAGCAAAGTTAAATACTTCCAAGAAATTGTTTGTTGGTGGATTCATCATTTTTTTTATACAAATAGATTGGCAAACAAGCATGCGACCCGCAGTCACCGCAGCCCATTGACGCTCGCAACACCACGGGAATGTTACTCGCGCGCTGCCAATGTTGTGACCTAAGTGATGTTTCGTCACAGTATCCAGTAATTTCTCCGCCATATCTCACCCTTCAAACTGGAACACAGCTATATAAATACAGTTGCTTGGCGGTAGAAATAGGTGAGGCAGAGGTACCCACGCAGACGACTTTTGTACAAAATCTCCCTCTGGTCAGGGACACGAGAACAGAAACGGGTTCGTGTTGATTGGTACTAAAAGATGTTGCTAATGTACGCCCGCAGACATTCCGATACTGTTTACGACATTGTCACAGGAGACGGCACATGGATTTATTTATTGAACCAGAGAAAAAGCAGCAGTCTGTTAAATGGGTGTTCAAAAATAAGAACAGACCAGCAAAATTGAGACGGGCGAGAAACGTGAATAACAAACTAATCGCTGTTTATTCTCTCGCACGGGTCCCGTTTGCACAATTCCACTTGAAGATCAAAGCAGCGTGAATGTTAACTGAACTGGTACACCATCACAATTTGTTTGTGTACAAATAAATGTTTTTCTTTCCTTACCCAGTGAGCTTAAAAAAGTACGAGAAAGTCGACCGAAAACAATGACGATGCTTCGTCTGGCATGGCGAACATAATAAATTTATTTTTAACCTCTGAAGAAGTACTGGCGTCCTGCACATAGACCGGACCTCGCAACCAGTGATTTCTTTATTTTCCCGAAAAGCGACGCTTTGGACGCCGTGATGCTTTCAATCAACACGTAAACATGCCGTCCGATTAGTGGGCGAAATGGTTATATTGTATGAAAACATTATATGGAATACTGTTCACATCTTTGGGCCTCACATGGAATACTGTTCATATCTTTGGGTCTCCCATGGAATACTGTTCATATCTTTGGGCCTCACATGGAATACTGTTCATATCTTTGGGCCTCACATGGAATACTGTTCATATCTTTGGGCCTCACATGGAATACTGTTCATATCTTTGGGCCTCACATGGAATACTGTTCATATCTTTGGGCCTCACATGGAATACTGTTCATACATCAACACGTAAACATGCCGTCCGATTAGTGGGCGAAATATATTGTATGAAAACATTATATGGAATACTGTTCACATCTTTGGGCCTCACATGGAATACTGTTCACATCTTTGGGCCTCACATGGAATACTGTTCATATCTTTGGGCCTCACATGGAATACTGTTCACATCTTTGGGCCTCACATGGAATACTGTTCACATCTTTGGGCCTCACATGGAATACTGTTCACATCTTTGGGCCTCACATGGAATACTGTTCATATCTTTGGGCCTCACATGGAATACTGTTCAGATCTTTGGGCCTCACATGGAATACTGTTCATATCTTTGGGCCTCACATGGAATACTGTTCATATCTTTGGGCCTCACATGGAATACTGTTCATACATCAACACGTAAACATGCCGTCCGATTAGTGGGCGAAATATATTGTATGAAAACATTATATGGAATACTGTTCACATCTTTGGGCCTCACATGGAATACTGTTCACATCTTTGGGCCTCACATGGAATACTGTTCATATCTTTGGGCCTCACATGGAATACTGTTCACATCTTTGGGCCTCACATGGAATACTGTTCAAATCTTTGGGCCTCACATGGAATACTGTTCACATCTTTGGGCCTCACATGGAATACTGTTCATATCTTTGGGCCTCACATGGAATACTGTTCACATCTTTGGGCCTCACATGGAATACTGTTCATATCTTTGGGCCTCACATGGAATACTGTTCACATCTTTGGGCCTCACATGGAATACTGTTCATATCTTTGGGCCTCACATGGAATACTGTTCATATCTTTGGACCGGCGCGCCACAATATTTGCTTACTCCACTTGATCGCGTATAATGTAGAGTGGTTCGTATCGTCTGCGACCCAGTGATCGCCGCTTGGCTAGACTCTCTTTTGTACACGAGGAGACGTTGCTTCTCTTTGTGTACTGTGCAAATTGTATCACGGGGAGTGTTCGGAGGAGCTGTTCAACATAATACCAGCCGCTGAGTTCCACTGTCGTACCACTCGCCATAAACTTCAATTTCACCCATACCATTTTGATGAGAGGCAATCCACTACAATACGCTTTTTGAGGCATTTTCTACCACGTACGTTATGAGTGCCTACCAGAAAAGAGCCTATGTTTCCCTACAACGGTTAGCAACGGATCAGTGACTCTGATGTCTATGGGCGGTGGTGACCACTTGCCATCAGGAGAACCACATGCTCGTATGCCCCCCTCTAATAAAAAGAAATATGTACTTATATAAATTGTATTCTCAAAAACAATAAATATATTATTTTGCTCTTGACTTGTTTTATTTATGAGTCTGGTACGCCATTGTCATTAAAGGCACCGAAGACGTCATGATCATATAATTTCACATTAATACATGCATGCGTAATGCAATTTGTCTGATTGGGCAACGGGCATGTACAGAACGTATACGGTAGCAATAATCGATTTGCACTAGAACTATATAGTCAAAAGTTTATATTACTTTGTCAAATACTATTAGTGCCAAGAGTAAATTTAGACACAGTACTACTAAAGTATAGAATATTGGCAAGTTTCTTTCGGTATTTCCCCTTCGTCTATGGTCATATTCGAAATGCTGGTAGATTAAAAAATGAAGAATAAAAACTATGAGAAATGAATAAAATACAATAAGTTTTTATTAAAAATGCAATACGTGTCTAAGTTACCCAATGGCAAAAAATATTTTTTTACAAATAAGGTTGCTAATAAGCTGTACAAAAGTTTTCTATTAGTATTATACCGCTGTATTCTTTTTCAAATACCTTATAATGTAAAATACTTTTTATGTCTGTGTATTTAAACGAAATTTTCTCTTCCCTATCGCTTTCGGAAGGAGCGGCCGGTGCCCGGATTGGTGAGTCAAAATTCAAAATGGCGGCTTTTGCGACTGTCCGTCTGTGTAGTGTAGACACACGCTTATATTTATGGGTGCAATGTTTGACTTTAGCTTATCAGTTACTTATTTGTCCGCTTTTTGTCCCGTCTGATAAAAGATATATTGTTATTTTTATTTCGACATTGTTTTAAGAGTTCAGGTTTTCCTGCGATATTCAAATAGATTACCGTTGACTTGCTATGTTGCGGTACATTTTCCATGAATTTCATTTTTTTTAATCAAAAATTCGAAGGGAATTTGTACTTAAGATTCAGTAAAGGTTTAAAAATAGGCAAATTGTGAATAGGATTGTGTGGAGTTTCTTTCGTTTTAAAATTTCATATATTTTTTGAATAAAAATCCTTCTTTTCTTACCTATTTTATATTAATACAATCTAGGTCTGGACGTACAGTTTAGAAAAATACATAATATTGTTCTACTATCTCTTTTTTTTACTTCACTTTACTGCCATAGGTAGATATAATCGAAGAATGAACGGCTATACCTTAATCCTACATATGGGAGAGGAGAAGGTTACAAAAACTTTTTTGTGTATTATTTTTAATGAGATAATGTTGTTATAGGCATGTATGTGCTTGCAATATCATTTCTCGGTTATGGTATCACCAGGAAACATGATACAGACGAATTGGGTTACGTAAATACATTTTTTAGATTTTTTTTATCAAATATTTTTATTATCGTTTGTATATTAATATGCAATATAACTAGAACAGTGATTGCATTAGTATCAAAAGTTTTTTGTTACAAGTCTATTTCTGTAACTGTAGGTAGTAACAAACTGATGTTTGATTGACATTTGTTAAAAAACGCAATTAGGGGCGTTAACGCCTTATTCAAATAAGTATATTTAGTGAATCGCTGAAAGTCTACGGTATTATTGCTCAAGTTTTTTCAGTTTAAAATAAGTAAATAACCATATTCTTACATTGAACCAATGTAATGCTATAACATCACCAAGCTTCCTAATACAACACGATAAAGTAGTACCACCTCCTTGATATGAAATGTGAGATTTTAATAGTTAATACGAAGGCAAAAGGTGGCACCTCGGTGGAAAAAAGTTCATGTAAAGAATAAAACAATAGAGCATTCTACAGCAGGTGAGATATGTATTCCACGTAATATAAAAAGGAATTTACTCCTACATAAATCAGCTTTAATGTGAGATCTTCATAAATAAATCCTCCATATAAAATAAGTTTAATACCTCTCTTCTACTTGGCACTTATATTTAATACGTTCTAATACGTACGTACAATATTTTCAAAAATTATTTTTAGTGATCTATGTAGCTATGAATGGAATATTCTATTAATATCTTTGATTTAGTTGTTTAGATAGTGCATCAGTAAGTCAGTTGGTTACGTCATTGATTTATACCTAAATATTAAACTTGGGTGAGTTTATCTGTATAAAAACAGATTGCACTGACATGCCAATGCACAGTCTATTGAGTTCATGAACTTCAATTTTTGCATAGAAATCCGTATGGGGGCGTAGCCATTTTAATGAGAAAACATTTTTAAAACTCCCTTAAGAATTCGCAGGCAAACTCTAGTCTACGATAAAAGGTGAATGACATAAAAAGCATATTAAAAAGTAATAAAACTTGAGCACCGGTACTGAGACAGTAGATTAAAACTTCGTTAGGGTTAATCCACGCATTATAGATACGCAAACGTTTATTGTTGTTTTTTATTGTTTATTAATAGCTTATTAGGTACATAGGTTGTTTGCATTTGCACTTAGCACATTTTCATTTGCACGTTTGTTTTTTTTAACACCGTCTTTTGTTAGCGCTTTATGCACCACACGTTGTGTTGTTATGACATTAATTAAAATTGTATGTAGATGTATGTGAATGTAAACACAAATTTGTTTAGATGTAAAGCCTCATTCACACATGCAGTTAAATAGTTGCAAAGGTCGTGACATGCGAATGTTGCTACATTACAGCTTATTGTTTATGTTTTTGCATCGTGCTATGGTAATCGTCCCTTAGACCTGTGGCACATCCTATGGAACTCAATGTAGTTTTTAATGTCAAATTATCACTTGGGTTTAACAATATTGTAGGGAGTATAGTACTTTGCTCTCTCCTTATGACTGCGTTTCGTAATGTGCACTGGGTCCTAGACTTTTGGGGAAAGAAATCCACAAAGAAATCTCTTACAATCTGACCAGAAATTAATTTATGCCATTAAAATCAAACAAGTATATTTTGGCTGATAAATACCTTCACTTTCGTCTCTTTTGATATCAATATATCACTTTCTGTTTCGATGGAGATATCACATAAATAAGCATTATTTATATTCAATTGGTTATAATAGTAACGTACATGATATTTGTAATATAATCTGTAAGGAACAATAGTCGTAATAAAAAGGATGTCAATACAGTGTCATATGTAATAAAACTATACCTATATATAGTGATATTTTGTAGTTACTACCAAAAATTTAATAAAAAAATTAGGTACGCCTTGCAGGCGGTGAAACTATATCAAAACCTGAGTGTGTTACATTTTACACTGTCATTGAAAATAAAATTTATGGTTTAACAAAATTTCGCTAGTACAGTTTGTCAGAGATTTCGCTCGCACGAACTAGGAGCTGGAGGCTGACTTTCGTTTATCGAAACACAAATAGAATAAATGTTACGATATGGGATTGACATACATTAATTAATCATTCATTCAACGATCCGTCTGTCAAATCTATAGGTTTACGAGGAACATTTTTGGTTATTAGTGTTTCGAAAACAGAAAGCATTTCTCTATTTATGGGGAATGACTGCTTACGGTGCAATCACGGACAGGCAATAGAAGATCTTTCTAAAATTACAGTATTTTTCAAGAGTTTCAGGAAATACACATTTGTCAAATTCGATTTGATAAAGTCGTTTTATCAGTTTCATAGCATTGTTATAACTGAGTAAAATAAACGGGACAGCTACTTTTTTATCAATGGTACCCGTTATAAATCTTATGTGTCGTCTTACTGAACATTTTTTTAAATAGTTTCCTCTATTTTGATAATATTTAATACAGTAAATTTTTATTTTAGTATTTTTAGTTTGAAGTATTTTTTACCTGTTTCCGTGATCGCTACTGCAGATTTAAAATTGTGCAACATAAAAAGAAATGGGGTAAATAATGATTTTAAAATATCAATTATTAATTGTTCTCTCTGTGTACAGGCTATGACATGTCACCGTTCATCCGGCGATACGCCAAGTACCTCAACGAGAAGGCACTATCGTACAGGACTGTCGCCTTCGATTTCTGCAAAGTTAAAAGGGGGTAAGCTTCTTTACATTGTTCCTATCTGACTTGTAGCCAGATTTCTTCTGTAAACTCCTACATGCATTTTGATGAAATCTTTGAAATCTTTTCTACGATATTTCCTTTTCCTACAGCTAAGTACATCTCATTTCCGACCTGCACCGTGTACAAAAATGGGCCAAGATTCCTAACATGACCAAATAGTCGTGTTTTATCAGAAGGTGATGTCAGGAGCCCCAGAAACCGGCGAGCCTTCACGATTAAAGCGATTGAGGTTTGCAGGGATCTAGTTATGTGGCGCTCAGTTCTGCCTACCCTACACGCGACTTGGCGTGAGGATATAGACGTTGTGTTGAGGGAAAATAGAAAGCTGCGTGTGGGGTGGGGTTACTAGCGTCAGCTCATGACGAGTGACGAGAGAGCTCAGTATCGAATAGACGCATTGTCTCAATGATCAGTTCCCGATTTCCACATTGCCTATCGGAACTGGAAGGAGCATTCACTTCTTTACGTCCAAATATGTTAACATGAACACTCGGTAACGCTGGTTAGCTCATGGACGCCCATGTCCGGCGCGTGAGGTTACTGCACACACGCATATGGTACAGTGAACAAGTCAATGGAAGCTATCACTCTTCTTCCGGCTGTATTAATGGCAAGTACTGGAGCTACAAATACAACCAACATAACTGGATGCACGTTTACTGAGCCGCACTTTATCCAACTACTACATGACCCTTCGCCTTATTATCCCGGTATTCTATTGCATCGTTACACTCGAGGTGGATGTACGATTGATAACTATGACCAGAGGTGGTCAACCTCTTCAACTAAGGCACACGCATGAGAGTAATCGGATGTACATATTGCTATCCGTGGTGATGCTGACAGTTCTGGAACCAAACTTGTGTTATCGTACCGTATTCCCGGCCGGGATCCTATTATCTCATTAGATAATTATAAATTAATCAAAACGGGGCAGTCATACTGAATGAGTTGCTCCACTAATCTAAGAGTAAGTCATCATCGACCCTCGTCAGACCGTATCTAGCTTCTTCAGGTCACTATATGTTTTCTTTTGGCGAAGGATGTACGGCGTATTTAAGCCGCTCAAATTTAACTACTGTCATCTTTGAAGGACAGGAAAGGTCTAAACTTCTTGGTTCATAAGGTCTAAAGTATTAATTTAATGCTATGGTAATTTATATTTTTTATTTTTATTTTCCATACACTTGAATTCTATGATTATTTTGATTCATGGACGTTTTAAACTGGTTGTTTCTAATAAATAGACATTGTTGTAATATGGACATTTTAATACTTTAGACGTTATAAACAGAAAGCGGTCTAAATAATTAAACTCAACTTAATGCGTACTGCGCTTAGGGTTACTTGATTTGCGAGATCTATTAATATGCATACGAACACTCCCTTAGCATGTTTATGTCAAATTCCAGCAAAGAAGAAGGCTCCCTCCGCATGATGAATGCAGAGAAACTCCTCAAAACCTTGCCAGTCCTGCAAGCTCAACTCGACGGTCTGCTCGAGTTTGACTGCACCGCCAACGATCTCACCAACGGGGTTATCAGTATGTGCTTTATGCTGCTCTTCAGGGACCTCATCAGGTTTGTACTGACCATTAGAAAGACTGTGTGATGAATACGGATAAACTCCTCAAAAAAAAAAACCAGTCTAGATTCGTCTCGTGTTCAAAAGCACTCCCAACGGCTTCAGTAACGGGGCACCAGCATTGATAGTTGATGTTATTTTTGGATCAACCTTGACAATTATTAGCTCTATCCTATTATATAAGATTATAAATGCGAAAGTTTGTATGTATGGATGTTTGTTACTCTTTCACGCTTAAACGGCTGAATGGATTTGAATGAAATTTGGCAAGTAGATAGATTATAATCTGGATTAAGGCGACACATCGAAAAATTAGACCAACTTTCATCGAATAGTATAGGCTAATGACTAAACTGACGGATCTAAGATTTTAATATAAATAACTTCATTTCTTTATCTTGAATTTGCTTGCTCAAATACGCGATTGTGTAAAATTGATTCGATAATAATTACTTTCGAAAACACCTCCTGAAATTCATTATTTTTGAAATTACAACGAAGTTGTTCTGTTTATACGCTTCAAAATTACTTAAATCTATTAGTAATATCTATGTTTATAATATGCTTGCTGCATATTTTGATAAGTGAAACATGAAATTTTTTAAAAATATTTTAAGTTTCTGACAATTTCTAAGCGATCACATTCGTCTTGGGTGCTACGTGTTTTCGACCTTATTGTGCGGTAATGAGGATTATAAACGCGTTGACTAACTACATCCAGCCAGTCCGGCTGCAGCCCGCTTCGAGGTAAGACCTATGTCCACTGTCTGCTCGAGCTCGCTCCATTTACATCGCGACACCGAAGTTTTTATAATTAATAGTTGTAAATATTCAATATTATAGTATTTAGCGTAAGTGTATTATTATTAGATATAAGTAGTAAATAATATTATAGGTTTATATATATTTATTATACTGTTGTAATAATGGGGAACACTAAAAAGAAAATATATAGAATAAAAATACAAAGAAAATGTTCGTAGAATGGGGGAGGCGAACAAGACAAGGTATTTATTTTTTTTAATTATTATATTCATTAAACATATTATAATAACATTGTGTAGACATATTTCTAGTTTTTAGAACAGTTCCTAGGTATGGTTGGCCCAAGCTATTTAATTCCTCTTCAAACTTTTTTTTAATTTTGCTTACTTAATAACTCTATATAAAACTGCATTAATTAAATAAGAGTTATTTTTTGCAGGAATAAACAGTAACATTTGATAATTGGTATACATTATCCACAGGCTGACCGCGTACCTATATAGGACGTCAAACTCCTATTATGTCCAGTATAATCTGACCGAACTCCGACTTAGAAGTTGTACGTCGGTGGAGGTCAGGTTACGTTGGAAATTTATACCAATAAGGTTCGCGTTCTCAGCACATAGCAACCAGTGGAGACTCTTTATTTCTTTGTATTAAAATAAAAACTTATAAAATAGAATATTTTTGCTGTTTTGTTTTTTAGGAGAAACTTACTAAATAAACATATTCCACTAGAAGAATCACTACTCGATTTATATGCTACTTTAACGTAAGTGTCATACGGGACGACAAACTCATAGTAACCATTATAAGCTCACCGAACTCCGACTTAGACATTGTACGTAGGTGAAGGTTAGTTTACGTTGGAAATTTATCCAATCAGAATATAGAAAACCAGTGGGGGTTTTTTTTTTTTTTGTATTAAAATAATTACTAGTAAAATAGTATATTTTGATAGTTTTTAAAAAAACTCGGTATGTTTCATGTTAAAGAAGCGAGCGAGGTGTGTAAGTACCGAGTCATGTGGCGCTCACGAGGGATTTAGCGTGAAGATATAGATAGATAGTATACTTATACCCATGGTACTCGTGAAAACAAATAATATTTACTATGAACCAACACTGAAAACACAAAAAAATCATCTATTCTATACATTGTGGTTAGTATTGAACTATTGTACGGATTAGATTTATTTTGCAACATCAGAGATGGTCCTGGTTCTTTCTTCTTGAGAGTTTAATAAATAACAAGGAAACGTACAACAATACAAAACACAGAGTATACATAAGTAAAATACAATAAATGTCATTATACTGAAGTTAAAGTTATGAAACAGCAAGAAAATCATTTGTCACATGTTTTTTTTAAATATGAATAGATTATAAAATCTATTTGTATATATGTATATTAGGGTGTCCCTTATTTTTCAAAGTTTTTATTTTCTAACGCATATGTCTTAGTTTTGTTCATTTGCTTTTAAAACACTCGGAAATTAATTTTTAACTTATTTGGATTACGATAATCCGTGCCGAATTACATCGAAACATGTTCATACAAGTTGCGCGGCAGTGCCGCACGTACTCGCGGTATTCATTTGTTCAAATTCAAAGTCAAAATCTTTTTATTCCGTAAAAATGGCTACATTTGTTTGGAATCGTCACATTTTTTTTCCCTACCGTGCAGTTTATGACTAGGTGAGCACTGATAAAAATACTGCCAAAAAACTCAGGCATCCCTCTTTTGGTATCCAAACAAATTTACATATTTTGTTAATTACATTATAATTGGATCGACTCACTCCCAGGCATTTTTATCATTAATATAGTCAGATACTTTATAATATGCCCTGCTACACAATTTGGCTTTAATAGTAGTTTTAAATTTGTTTATTGACAAATCTCTTATATTGCTGGGAAGTTTGTTATAGAACCGTATACATTGCCCCATAAAATAATTACTTGTTTTGTGGAGACGGCTTGCATATAACACAAGATTATGCTTATATCTAGTATTTATGCTATGAATATCACTCTTTTTACAAAATGAGTCTATGTTTTTATGGACATACAAAAGATTTTCATAGATATATTGCGATGCGACTGTTAAAATATTTATTTCTTTGAATTTTTCTCTAAGGCTCTCACGGGGACCAAGTTTGTAGATAGCTCTTATGGCTCTCTTTTGCAATAAAAAGATGGTGTTAATATCCGCGGAGTCACCCCAAAGAAGAATTCCATATGACATAATACTATGAAAGTAGCTGAAATAAACTATTCTAGCCGTATCAATATCAGTGAGCCGTCTAATAGTTTTCACTGCATAAGCTGCAGAACTTAGTTTTCCTGATAATTTTTCAATTTGTGGGCCCCTTTGTAGTCTGGAGTCAATTGTTATATCCAAGAACACAGTTGTCTCCACAGAGGCTAAATTAGTTCCATTAACATGTACATTGGTAGCCACCTGCCTTACATTAGGTGTTGAGAACTTAATTACTTTAGTCTTTTTATCATTTAAAAGCAGATTATTAACACTAAACCAATGAATAACTTTAGAGAGAGCATCATTAACTTCGTCATAATTACCTAACCGTCTATTAATTTTGAATGTCAGTTATTCTCGTGATTAATACGTAATGTTTTAACTTTTATAAGATGGCAGTGGAATTGAGAAGCAATAAATCAAGTATTTTCTTAGTTGGAGACGTAAATTATCAAATAATAGGCGCAAAATTACCGTCTAACCGTCAAGTTCTTCCTGTACTTTTTTATAAAATTCGCGAAGTTAAATTGACTGTTAGTGAAAGCGAGCGAATTCGAGAGTGTATTATATTTAGGGAAAAAAACTAGGATCCCTACCAGAGCTATACCTAACTGTGTAAAATAACTTGTGAATCTTCACCAGGAGGGAGTTGCAAAAAAAATCCAATTTTCTATTTCAATTTCAATCTAATTCAATCTGATAATTTTATTTCTCTTATTTATTCGAAATAAAAAAATCCTGTGTTTACTCGGCGCTATCAGCCATTATGACACTCGAACATCTATAACTTCAAGCCAAATCCCTTGCGGGGTAGGCAGAGAGAGCCGAGCGCCACGTGACTCGATCCTTACATATCTCACTCGCTTCTTTAACATTCATTGCTCTTCTCATGCACGCACGCCGGTTTCTAGGGCTCCTGACATCACCTTCTGATAGAACATGACCAATTTGGTCATGGTAGGTAAGTCTTGGCCTTCCCCGGCTCCTACATCCTTCCACTTTTGCATTGTATATCTGCTTCGTCATTCTTTCATCTTGCATTCTTTCTACATGCCCGAACCATCGGAGCATGCCTCTTCTTATTTTAACACCGACGCTCTCTTTCAGACCAACTCTATTTCTAACATCATCATTACGAATACGGTCTACAAGCCTTACGCCACAAATTTTGCGCAGCGCTCGCATTTCAACCGCGTTTATTCTACTTTCATGCTCTTTCTGCCATACCCAACTCTCGCTTCCATAAGTTAGCGTTGGGACCAACACTGCATTGTGTATAGCGAGTTGTGCCTTCTGGCTCAGGATTTTACTGCCAAGAAGTTTTCCCAACGCTCCATTCACACTATTCCCAGCACTCACTCGTCTTTCCACATCTGCGGTGTACCTTCCATCCCTGCTGAAAGCGCATCCAAGATATACAAACTCATCCACTTGTTCCAACACTTCATCATCAATCGTAATCCTTACATTAGTTCTGGATTCTTCTCTTTCAAATACCATTATCTTTGTTTTCTTCGCATTCAGTAGTAAGCCTTTCTCCATACAGTCGTCTTTCATCGCTGTGACCAGTGTTTGCAGTTTAGATGGTGTATCTGCTAACTAAACATATGTGTCCGAATCAACAAATGGCCCGCTTTAGCCTCTCGATAAACAATGTTGTATTATGTAGCTAGTGTTTCATTCTTCTTAAGGGGGATACATGCCGTCCAGTGGCGCCTCAAGGAATAAAATATCGTATCTTAGCGTGGAAGATAAACATTATAAAGTCATGTGTTGCGTGTGTTACAAATACAATAACGTACTTTTACGTCATTAAACCAACAATTGAAATGTTTTGCTTTCGTTGTTATAGTCATAATTGCCAAAAAACGGCCTCTTTTAGCACTTTTGCTTATAACAACGATAGTGGAATATTTAGAGTGTTGGTTTAATGACGTAAAAATACTTTACTATCTTCGTAATAAATGCAACATAAGATTTCATAATGTTTATCTTCTATGCTATAATATGTTTTTTTATTCAATGAGGGCGCCACTGGACGAGACCTAAGTAAGAACAACATAGATACCAAGACATGTTAACTTATAGAGATATAAACATAAAACGATGTCATTGATTTCTCTTTCAATAAACTTTTAAAAGTGAATACGTTTCTGTAGTTTTTTACTACTATTATTACTATTGTTTTCCGTCTAGCTTAAATAAATATGTTTGGTTCAGTATGTATAAAGCTAAATAATAATTAAATCAATATTTTTTATTAAATATTGATATTATAAATTTTATTTAAGTGTGACGCGACTCTGTAGCTTTTCTGTTCGTTTGCATTGACTATACGTTGACCCCAGGTTACCTATTAGGCGCTAATTTCAAATTTTACAAATCGAGCGTCGAGTGTCAATTGAGGGGCGCGGGGTGATTGGGCGGAGCCATTTTAAAGCTTCACGATCGAGGTGTCGCCTTAACACATAGGCTACGTTATTTGACTCAACGCGGGCGGAGCCGCGGGCAGCAGCTAGTGATGAATAAATACAAACTTCTCATGCAAGGCTCGTGGGTTCGATTCCCATACGGGGGCAATCATTTGCGTGCATGAGTGAACATGTCTGTTTGTCTAAGTCTGGGTGTTATAAGTAAGTACTAAAGGTCGTCTCGTAGTCGAAATTCGACCGTAAATACTCGATCTTTAAATTTGAACCTTATTAAAGTGCTTTTGTCAAAAAATGTACCTGTAGTATATTTATTATGTTTTTTTAATATTGTCTATTACGTAAGCTGCCAGTATCTGAAGTACCTCTACCGCACAGAAAACCGCAGCCAAATAACAACTCTTAGAGGGTTGTTGTGTTCTGGCGTGTGAGTGAGGTCTCCAGTAAGCTCCTAAGAAGTTGCTATGTAAGCAGCAGAGGAGGTATCGCGCGAGTGATACTTAATATGTATATTACAAGCGTTAATAGGCTACGGTAACCGCTTTACATCAAGTGGGCCGTATGCTTGTATGCTTTTTTCCGACGTTGTATAAAAAATATATATGTATAAATACGTCATAGGAAAAATATGGTATAGCTTGTCTAAGCGCTATTAACGCGTTCGACATTTTCTTGGGTTATTTATTGCTGTACCGGCTACATGTTAATTTGTCTATTTCAATATAATAGTATAGTATAAAGTGTGCTACCTTCTAGCCGGAGCAAGTCAATTCACATTGCATTACACATTTTCATTCATTCATTCACAAAATATACAATGTATGTACAAAGTAATAAGTATTTACAAAAAAAAAAGGTATTTTCGTATGTTTATCAATTGCCATAGCACAAGCTTTAGGTACTTAGTTTGAGACTAGATTTTTTAAGGGTTTTTAACAGAGGTAGGACGCATCAAAGCAGCCCGTCTGGGGAAGTACCTCCGCCTCAAGGAAACCGCAGCCAAATAACAACTCTCTAGAGGGTTGTTGTGTTCCTGCGTGTGAGTGAGGTCACCATGAAGCTCCCAAGGAGTTGCTGTGTAAGCAGCAGAGAAGGCGTCACGCGAGTGATACTTAATATACCGCAAGATTAAATAGGCTACGATACCCGCTTTACATCAGGTGGGCCGTATGTTTGTATACCTCCCGACGTAGTGTAAAAAAAAAAGATGGCGCCATGTGATTTGTCCGAAAATATTCATATGTTTAAACAAATTCGAATATAAATAGAAATTTAAATGTGTTTCAGATTGTTCGCGTGCTACAACGACGGCATCATAAACCTGCTGGAAAAGTACTTCGACATGAACAAGAAGAACTGCCGTGACGCTCTCGACCTCTATAAAAAGTTCCTCATCAGGATGGATAGGGTCGGAGAGTTCTTGAAGGTAACCTACAATCTAATTCTTAAACCATACTTCTTGGCGTCATTCCGTTGCCTAATCCATTAGGATTGGCGGGGTCCGTCACCCAAGCCTAAGGATTTGACGAGCGCGGTGGTTCAGTTGTGAATGACGCGACTTTGACACCAACGCTCGTGGGTCCGATTCCCACACAAGGCAAACATTTGTGTGCATGAACATGGCTGTTTGCCTTGGTCTGGATGTTTTAAGAAATGTAGGACGCATCAAAGCATCCCGTCCGGGGATTTACACTCCACCTCACAGAAAACCGCAGCCAAATAACAACTCCCTAGAGGGTTGTTGTGTTCCTGCGTGTGAGTGAGGGCACCAGTATGCTCCCAAGGAGTTTCTGTGTAAGCAGCAGAGGAGGCATTGCGCGAGTGATACTTTTTTTTTTATACCACTAAGGTGGCAGTCAAGCATACGGCCTGCCTGATGTTAAACAGTCACCGTAGCCTATGGACATTTGCAACACCAGAGGCGTCATTCATGCGTTGCCGACCCTCTAGAAACCTCTTCACGCATTTCTTGAAGAACTCCATGCTGTAGTCCCTTGGAAAAACCTCGGCTGGGAGCTCATTCCACAGCTTAATATAATAGAAGCGTTAACAGGCTACGGTACCCGCTTTACGTCAGGTGGGCCGTATGCTTGTATGCCTCCCGACGTAGTGTAAAAAAAAATGATACTGATTTTCACATAAAGCGACTGTTGTCAGACCTCTACGACCTAAAGGGAAAACCGGACCTTTCTTACGTCATACGTCTTTCGAAAGTATAATTTCTTGTACTGGCTGGTTTCCTCACGATGTTTTCCTTCACCGCCGAGCAAGTGACAATTACAAATATGTACATAACTCATATCATATTTTCCGCCACCAATTAGTTCATGCCGCCTAGCACCGGCCGGCACACCAGTAATTGGTGGCGGAAGCACACAAAGCAGGTTAGATCAAATTGCATGCACTTTTGAAATAATCCACAGATTTAAAATACAGAAGAGATCAAATTGCATGTATATTTGACTTTCGCAAAATAACGCCTTAATCTATTAACTATTTGAAAAGTGTTTTTTTTTTTAATACCACGTCGGGAGACATAAACGCATGTAATAAGTATATTAGGTATCTTTCGCGTGATCCCACCCCTGCTGCTAACACAGCAACTCTTTTGCAGATTACAGCTGACCTCACTCACTCGCAGGAACACAACAACTCTCCAGAGAACTGTTATTTGGCTGTGTTTTTCTATGAGGCGGAGGTACTTGCCCAGACGTGCTTTGATGCGCCCTACCTCGATTAAACACACCCAGACCAAGACAAACAGACATGTTCATTGTTTGTCATGTGTGGGAATCGAGCCGCGAGCGTCGATGTCAAAGTCGCGTTATTAACCGCAGCGCCACCATACTCGTCAAAACTTGTTGTGGTTTATTCTAGCCGGTAATAGCACTGAGTTTGGGATACCTATTAGCGTATCTTCATTGTTAGGACTAAAGCCAATCTTACCTACACGTGACGTACCCTGCGAAATAGCAAATAAACCATATGTAGTTAAGGACAATCCTTTACTTATGTGAATTACAGGTGGCAGAGAATGTGGGGATAGACAAAGGCGACATCCCCGACCTAACTAAAGCTCCCAGCAGTCTCCTTGATGCCCTGGAGGGGCACCTTGCAACCCTGGAAGGAAAGAAGGGTTCAGCGGCTAATACTCCTACCCAGACTGCCAGGTAAGTAATTAATTTTTAATAATTTTGTATTTTTCCATAGACAAATTTTAAATTCCACACGGGGATGCACTATATTTTAAGTATGATTAACCTTTTGCAGAATCTTTTTTGGTCAATTACATTTTGTTTCATACCACTAAGGTGGCAATCAAGCGCACTGCTTGCCTGGTGGAAAGCAGTTACCATAGCCTATGGACATATACAACACTAGGGTTGTCACGCATGCGTTTTCCGACCCTAAGCTGTATTACATTTTACTAAATGTATTTCACGAAAAAAAAAATTGTCTTGTGCTATATATATGTATATATATGAGATTTATTTTGTATTACGTCAGAGCTCATAAGCATACCGTCCACCTGATGTAAAATGTGTCACTCGCACGTTGCTATTTCCGCTGGAAAGCAAAGCTTGCCGGCAAACTCGCCTAATATTAAGATTAGCTTAACGACTGTCATCGGTGTAATTTATTGAAAACTGTCGGAACCGATAGTTTAACGTGCCCTCCGAGTACTGAGATAACTAATTGCAATTTAAATAATAATGTCACAATATCGGAATCAATAATAAAATATTAGCAATACGTAAGTCAAATGTGTAATTTAAACATGGTCACTATTTATATTATTGTTATAAAAGTCTTCAATGCTATAAAAAAATTGACCCAGTAAAAACTCCTTTAATTTATTTTTGACTCCAGACCAGTAAACCCATCCCTGTACACGCTGCTGTCGACGCTGCTTGACATACGGTTGCTCGATTACATTGACACGCGCATCGTCCACTGCCCCTAGAGTAGTTTCAAGAGAGGTAGGGCGCTTCATAGCAGCCTGACTGAGGAAGTGCCCACCACCTCGCAGAAAACCGATCTTGATGAGCTCAGTGGTGCAGTGCCGAAACGCGCTGTTACATCACTTTGGCGCCGACGCTCGTGGGTTCGATTCCCACACGAGACAAACATTTGCGTGCATGAACATGGTATGTTTGTCTTGGTCTGAATATTTTTAAACCAGCCCTCCACCTCACAGAAAACCGCAGCCAAATGACTGGTAACTATTGTGTTTTTGCGTGTAAGTGAGGTCACCAGTAAGCTCCCAAGGAGTTGCTGTGTTAGCAGCAGAGGTGGCATCGCGCATAGTGACACTTTACGTATTACTAGCTTTCATAGGCTACGGTAACCGCTTTACATCCGTTTGGACCGTACGCTTGTATACCTCTCGACGTTGTATTAAAAAAAAACGCAACCTACCAATAAGTCCCCGATGGTTGTTGTGTTCCTAGGAGTGAGTGAGGTTATCAGTAAGCTCCTGAGGAGTTACTGTGTTAGTAGCAGAGATGGCAACGCGCGGGTGGGATAGAGGCAAACTACATCTATCGCAAGCGTATTCAAATCAAAAAATGTCTACAATAAAATCAGCGGCGTCATCAAAAATTCCGCAACAGATAAAATATTGACGGACAAATTAAGGAGACTACTTTTGACCGAACGTTAAGCAGTGATAGTTCAGTGGATAAAGAACTGGCCTATGATCCGTCTGTCTCGGGTTCGAATCCAGACCACTAAGTTCGCCTTCTCGGATTTATGTACATGTTTGTAAGTGAAGGAGAACCCAGCACGTCAAAGAAATTATGTTTCGAAAGATGTGTGACCTAAACTGAGAAAAGTTTGATTTTCCTTCGGAGTTGTGGAGGTCGTAACGGTAATCACTTCACATAAATATCATCAGTATCTTTGCCGAATCCTTAGACTTAGGTAGCGCACCCCGCCAAACCTAATAAAAAAAAAATTCTTTGATTTGCCATTGGGCCCTCGCGGGCACTTAGACACGTCTTACAGTTTTTGAAATATAATCTTAATGTATCTTATTTAATTCTCTTTTTACTTTTTTCCTTTTTTTTTATCTACTAGCATTTCGGAAATGACCATTGGGTAAGAAGAAATGCCGAAAGAAACTTGCCAATATAGGTCTCTTTTAAAATTGTCAATTAGATATTACAAAAACAAAAAATTCATAAGCATATTGGTACAATAATGTTATCAAATGGTAAAATTAAAGATTATTTAGAACAGGTAGTCTGTGCTGAATTATTTCCAGACATCTTTGTCAGTTATATATTCATCAATTCTATAATAAGCCCTTCTACAGAGAGTATTTTTAATGTACTTTTTGAATATATTGTCAGGAAAGGACAGAACTGTTTCAGGCAACTTATTATAAAATCGAATACAATTTACAAGAAAAGATCTACCAGTCCTAGCAAGCCGATGTACCGGCATACACAACTTATTTCTACTTCTAAGTTTTTCACTGAAGTTTGAAAACGACTTTAAATTTTTACGGGCATACATTATGTTTTCATAAATATATTGAGAAGTAAGTAATGGATTAGGAAAGCTAAGAAGAATATGGACTTTTGGCTAAACGTTATTACAGTATGAACGATTGAAAGTTATACGTAATTTGCGATAAGCTCGAATGCCTGGTATTATTATATTTTACATTATTAATTTTTGTTTAATGTAACTTCTAATACTATATGGACATAATTAATCTATTTTAATTTTGTATAGTTGTGATTAACATGTATCTGGACTTCTTCCCGCGCTTTTCACGAGTGACATTGTTATTATGCTTCGAATTTTTACAATTCACTATAAAATTAGTTTTATGCAGAGACGTATCAAAAAGTAGACACGTTATACACCAACATGACGAGCTCGGTGGCGCAGTGGTGAAACGCGCTGTTACGCTACTTTGACACCAACGCTCGTGGGTTCGATTCCCACACAATACAAACATTTGTGTGCATGAACATGTCTGTTTGTCTTGGTCTGGGTGTTTTCTATGTATAATAAGTATGTATTTACAAAAAAAAAATGAATTTCCGTATGTTTATCAGTTGTCTAGTACCCATAACACAAGCTTCGCTTACTTTGGGGCTATATGGCGCTGTGTAATTTGTCCGACAATATTTATTTATTTATTATTGTATTTTAAAATTGCGCAAGTAGTACTATATCTACGTACAGTTATTTATTACGACGCTTTGCTCTAAAAATGATAGGGCATACCTGTCGTTAGAAAAAGACGAATATATATCTTAAGGTGTCTTAGGTTTGTGGCGAAATACGTATAGACGCGACGCGAGTGCGTGGCCAACTGAATGTGACTTACGCAATTACCTTACTTTCGTATTGCCATTCTAGAGCGTGTACGACGTATCTATAACTATAAAAACATTATAGGTTTTATGTGACAATTTTGATAGTATTTTGTAACATAAGTGCTAGTGAACTTATACAGTAATGATACAACTCAAATATAACAGGTTCATGCACTTTTTGGAAGACGTGAATAAGTCCTTGAAGAAAACCTTGTAAAAATCACTATCGTTTTACGGGTGGTATTTAAACTTCAGGATAAGTTAAGCTTACACACGGTATTGAACCCTTAAGTTTAAGGAGAGACTTTGCCTCCCTTTGTGTGTTCTACCGATTGTACAATGGGTTGTGTTCTGAAGAGTTGTTCGAAATGATGCCGACGGCTACTTTTTATAACCGCACCGCTCGCCGACGGCGGGGAGTTCACCCTCACACGCTTGAACCGCTATGGTCGCGTACGGTGCGGTTCCAGAGAAGTTTTCTTCCGAGAACACTCAAGCTGTGGAATGAGCTCCCAGCCGAGGTTTTTCCAAGGAACTACAGCATGGAGTTCTTCAAGAAATGCGTGAAGAGGTTTTTAGAGGGTCGGCAACGCATGAGTGACGCCCCTGGTGTTGCAAATATCCATAGGCTACGGTGACTGTTTAACATCAGGCAGGCCGTATGCTTGATTGCCACCTTAGTAGTATAAAAAAAAAAGATCAGAACCATTCCTGAGCAATTTCAGCAGGGTTCCAGAAGCTGGAACATATAGAATAAAGAAGATTTAACACGATGACTGCATGGCTCTGCCTTTCCCAACGCAAAAAAAATGTATCCTTTGACATTTTGTATCTATTTGACCTCTGTTTATTTATAACCTCGCGCCAAATCCCTTGCGGGGTAGGCAGTGAATACCGAGCACCACATGACTCAATCCTTGCACACCCCATTATCATCTTTAACATTAATTGCTGTTCTCATGCACGCTTGCCGGTTTCTTGGTCTCCTAACATCACCTTCTGATAAAACAGTATCAATTTTGGTAAGTCTTGACTTATTTCGCTCTTACATTCTATTGTCGCGTTGTTGTATCTGTTTCGTAATTCTTCCTTCCTACACAGTTTCTAAATCTCTGAGCCAAGGGAACATGCCTCTTCTTATTTAAACAACGACACTCTTTTAGCCCAACTCTGTTTCTAACATCGTCATTGCATATATGGTCCACAAGCGTTACGCCTCAAATTATGCGCAACGCTCGCATTTCGACTGAGTTTATCCTACTAATATGATTTCTCTGCAATACGCGGCTCTCGCTTCCATAAGCAAGCGGTGATGTCCTTATGACTTATTTACAATCGCCTAGGGCACTGACTGACATTAGAAATTTAAAAATTTTTACTCGCCCGTCATTAATTATTAGGTAGAAATAGTATTTTAATGAAACAATTGTATTCAAATTAAAAAAAAAAACTTATTTTTCTTTTATTTCATATATTTGCTATATTCATCAGGAAAATCTTTATTACGTAGATGTGTGCAAGTGCAAGATAATAAATAAAAAAGACCGAGTCACGTGGCGTTCGGTTCTCCCTATCACCCCGCAAAGGATTTGGCGTGAACTTATAGATAGATAGAATTCTTCAGTTTTATAATAACATCTAAAAATCTTTCCTCCACAGCGCTCAAAAGAACGTCGCAAGCGTAATGGGTGCTTTATCCTCTACATCCTCGTCTTTCGGCAATGCGGCCGCGTCCACCCGGCTGGACAACCAGCCCAATGGAGCATCACCACTGTTCATTGATGACACGCTGAAGCAACAAGTGCTTGCTGAGGAGGAAGCTGCTATGAATCAGTATAAGGTAGGTAAAACTAAAATTAATAGCGAAACAATAATTCAATTATATACTTAGTATTGTAAAGAATTATAACAGTACTTCAATTAGGCTAATTAGTACTTTATTCGCTTGGCTCGGTTGGTGCAGTGGTTCTCAACTATTTAGTGATCAATGAACTACAAACTTCGAAAAAAAATTCTTCCTAGTGTTATTTCGTTTCCTAATCTATTAGGTTTGGCGGACGTTGTATGAAAAAATAACCTAAGCGTAAGAATTTGGCGAATATATTGATTTTACACGAAGCGATTGCCATGAGAAATCCACATTCCATAGAGAAACACATGCTTACAACACGTTCAGTATTACTCGCGCGATGCAACCTCTGCTGCTAACCCAGCTACTCCTTAGGAGTTTACTGGTGACTTCACTCACTCGTAGGAACATAACAGCGTTATAGAGAATTGTTATTTGACTGCGTTTAGCTGTGAACTGTCGGTACTTTCTCGGACGGGGTGCTTTGATGTGCCCTACCTCTCTTAAAAACACCTTGACCAAGAGAAACTGACATGTTTATGCACACAAATGTTTGTTCGGTGTGGGAATCGACCACACGAGCGATGGTGTCACATTAGAGTTACTAACCACTGCGCTGCCGAGCTCGTCAAAGTTACTTTGTTTTTGACATTTTCAATATCTAGTAAATTGTACCAGAGATTACCATAGATTGGTTCTTAGACTTTTTTATACACACACACACATTTACATTTAATGGCATTATCAAGTTGTTTTAGGAATTGCTGCTGCTGCTATAGCTAATGGCTTGTTTTTACAGATTCCTTTCGTCACTCCTGTAGAAATGGTCACTTCCCATCTCTCTATGTCATCCTATAACCTTAACCACAAATTTTAACAACCATACATTTCCAGGTTCACATGTTTCAAGGCGAGGGTATGACCGGTGATGAAGACTTATCAGTTATACTTGTAAGACTTGGGGATAGCTTGGACAAGAGTATTGTATATGTTGCTTGGGGATTGTGTAATGTTTGTAAGACCATGGGTACATGGTAGCTCTTATTACATTGGTAATAAGAACAATATAAAAGTTAAAATTGTCAGGCTTGAAATACACTTATACATTTATATAGGGATCATGTAATGCTTGTAGGACAACGGGAATCGTTTGTACAATTGTACATGTTGCTTAGAGATCATTTAATACTTATAGGACAACGGCAATCGTTTGTACAATTGTATATATATCCTTTATTGCACATCAAATTAAAATAGTTAAAATACATAGTTCGCAAAGGCGAGCTTATCTCTAAAAGAGATTTCTTCCAGCCAACCTCCAACATATTGCTTAGAGATCTTGTAATATTTGTAGATCAACGGGAGTACCGTTTGTACAATTTTCATGTTGCTTAGAGATCATGTAATACTTTTAAGACAACGAAAATCGTTTGTACAATTGTACATGTTGCTTAGAGATCATTTAATACTTATAGGACAACGGCAATCGTTTGTACAATTGTACATATTGCTTAGAGATCTTGTAATATTTGTAGGACAACGGGAATCGTGTGTGCAATTTTACATGTTGCACATATTTACATGTAGAATTGTATAAGCGATCCCCTTTGTTTTGCTTACCGAATCTCTAAGATTATGTAACATTAGCAAAACAAAGGGAATTGCTTATTCAATTCTAATTTTATATATTTCATGTTACATAGGGATTGTGTAATAGTAGTAAGACAATGGGGCTCACTTGTTCAGTTATGCTTCCCCGCTTTTCCCGCCCCTTTAAGGTTGGGCATTGAAACATGTACAATGTATTGTACAATTCTTGCTTTGGGATTGTGCAATACTTATATATAAGTTCACTCTTGCAATCACTCGTGCAAATGTATTTAATATACAATGCAGACCATTTATTAAATAAAATCTTTTATCTTAAAAAATAAGAACTAATCTTAATCCAAAAATTATCTTTTGTATTATGAATAGATTGCTTTTCTGATGTTCGATATTTTTATGGGGCTGTTGGTATAGGGAAGGAATTTTGGATGTGTGTATTGTCGGTGTCATTTATGTGAGTGGTTTAAGAGTTGTTTTTCTGTGCTTAAATAATGATATACTGGTGTCACTGGTTCCTTATTATTATTAGGGATATCTGTTGTGTTCATTGGTATCATGATTTCTTGTAAATTGTTAATATAAAAATGACCAGGTGCGAGTCGGACTATTGCAGTAAAGGGTTCCGTAATCTTTAGGTGTACCAGCTAGCTAGTTAAAAATTTTAAAAAATTTAAATCGTAACGCACAGGCGAAAAGCGGCAACGATTCTGGATGGAGTTTTTTGTTACATTCGAATTTATATGCAACCTGTCACTCAAAAGCGAGCGCGGTTAATCGCGTTACAATCGCTCCTTGTGTGACGCGTTGCATAAAAACACGGATGTTACAAAAAATCCTATCCCGACTAACTGCCGCTTTCCCGCTTTACCAGCCCCTGTGGGTTTTGGCTTTTATATTCTATCAAACTCTAATCTCATTGCTTTCTGGTGAAGGCTATACTCATGCTTTGCAATCAACTTCAACTCGACCCTAATTCATTACAGAACAAGGTGCAGTCTCCAACAAACTCGGCAGCGAACAATCCGTTCCTGTCTTCAGCTCCAACGAACCAGAATCAGTCTATTGTAGACCTGTTCGGTCCCAGCCCTGCTGACAACGCCAGCCAGGCTAGCAAGGCCTCGGATGATCTGCTCTCTCTTGGTAACCCGTTTGCAGATATGTTCGGTGGTGAGTTCAACTTATACTGGTTATTGGTATTACCGAGTGAAATTGATATTATTGGCATTACTTGAACTTTAAAAATACATTTTGTCAATGTTTTCACAATTATGAAAGTGAACAATTGCTGAGCTGATTCATTCATCAAAAAACATTCGTTCAATCCGATCAGACCGATCTTGAATTTCTATTTTAATACCCTTCGTTATAATGTTATAACTGAAGAGTAGCAGTGGTAGCCCAGTGAATAAAGACCCGGTCCATTAACTGATTGGTCTCCGGTTCTAGCACTGATGTGGAAAACTTATCTATTATGTTCAGATACATATGTCGTATTTGTATGACTTTTCGGTCTATTCGATATTATGCGGGAGTATGGTGGGTAGTTGTGCAATGATAAGTACAATGCAATTCGTATGACACTATAATTTTAAATCAACACTTATAATCAATGTCAGGAAAATACGGAACGAGAGGACAGTCCCAAGACGACGTCACTTGCCGCCGTTTGCACTAACTCTACCTTTCTCCCAGTGTCGACCTCTTGATTCTACCAAAGCGCGACCGTTTGCGCGCTTTCGTTTCGTTTTAAACATCCATACTCATGACGGGATGCGACCCATATTTGTAATTATGACTTGCTCGTCGGCGAAGGAAAACGTTGGAAACCTGCACGTCCCGGAAAAATATATTTGGAAAGACTTGTGACCTAATTTACAAAAGATCTGGTTTTCCCTGCGGATTGTGGAGTGCTGACGACAGTCGATTTATATTAAAATCAGTATCTTCGCTAAATCCTTATGCTTAGGTAGCGGGTACTCCGCCAGTCCTCATGGATTAGGAAACGGGATGACGATAGGAAGAAGAAGAATGTCGTACTATTCATATAATTGTATTGTTTATACATTGTGTGCCAATGATTTCAATTGTAAGCGGTAGTGTATATATATTTAATATTTGTGTAAATGTACAGTTTAATTTCTAATGAGGGTAATATTATGGGTTAATCGATCTAAACTAGTTTGTCTTCCGTCACTAATTAGTTCATGTCAACTAGCGCCGGCCTCCGCCCAACCGCTACAGTTGGTAGATAGCGTCGCTGCGTCGATCCTTTGTGCTTCGGCTGGTGCGGTCGTCTTTGCGATTGCCCGATATTGACGACGGGTGCACGCAGTTCCTGTTACAGATGGTGGGCATTAGCAGTCGAGGCAGAGACTGCATGCATCTGCTAACCGGCGCCAGTTCTCATGAACTAACTGAAGGCGAAAGTACACAAAATAATTTAGACCAATTTGCCCGTCAATTTAACTATCGCAAAATAACAACCTAAACCTGTTAAATATTATAGGTAATAAATTTTAAAATAAAATTGGTTATTGCTTAACTGTTGAGGCTAAATGATAATGTAATATGTTATAATAATATCTATCTCAGATGTAACAGTTACTTATTAAAACATATGCTGACTCAACATTATTTTAGCGTACTGTTTATTAAGCTACACAATTAATTTACCCTATGTCAATTACAAACGTATATGTAACATATCCCAATAATACGCCAACTAAAATTTTGACTTTGACAGTTATGCCTTTTTAACTTAACCACCGGCACTCACGTTATAGGGTTTAGGTTAGTCAATTATGAAGATTCTGAACAATGAGAGTAAAACGTGACCACTCCTTGCGAAAGTTCAATGATTAGCGGCTGATTTAAATATGACGGATGTAGTCCTAAGAGTAGACGTCGAGTTTGAAGTTATCCTACTGATTATATTTTTTACTGTGCTATCGTTTCATTGCCAGTGGGATCAAGTAGCGATGGTAAAAAGATTATCAAAGCAACGGGCTCCCATCTCTAGTGGTGACAGTAGTTCACCATCATATTTGGAGCTAAAGCTAATGTTTTCGGCACGCACTGCGTATGCCGTTTAGCAACGAAATGCAGAACTGATTTACAAAGGAATAGGCTTACTGGGGAAGTACTTCCTCGTCTTTTAAGGGCCGTATCGCGATGTTGAAGAGCCTATAACTTTCCTCAAGAATTGGTCTATCAAATGCAAAAATATTTTTTTCTAATCCGACCGATAGTTTGAGATTAGCGCGTTCAAACAAACAAACTAGTATGCTTTACATATTAGTATAGATTTATAGAAGATTGTTGTGTTCATGGAATAAGTAAGGCACCAGAAAGCCTCTGCTAAAGTTGCTCTGTTAACTGCGAATGTTCGCTACTATTTGTGTCGTAGGTGCCTATATGCTGCGGTAAACTCACATCAGACTGGTAGTATGTTTAGTGTCCACCAAATATCGATGATCCATACAATTTCGATGTTCTCTTTATGCCTGCCTTTACTTATATTTTATATTGATATTTGATGATTGTATTATCAAATATGAATGCAAAATGCTTTCTCATCTCAAACAATTCCCTACATTATAGTGTTTTTAAATGAACAAAAAATTGACGCATAAAATGCGCCGCTTTATAAATAGTACGCTTAATCATAAACTCTTACATATCTAATATTACTTTACTTTATAAAATAGTTGCAATATGCAAATAAATATTATCGTGATCACGTAGATAGAACCTTCACACTGTACTATAAGCACACCCCGGCTTATTGGGGATGGTATGAGCACAATACACCCACATAGGACTGATTTTCAAGAGTTTTTAAATGAATCTTCACTTTTATCGCGTACTTAAAGATTAATCATAATAGTAATCGCTTTGTGAAGACAAACTACTGTAAATCAGTCTTTGTTGCCTAGACGCACTTGAAGATATTTGTCTCGAAACAGAATCGATACAATATCTTGATGTTACACATGTTGCAAAATATAAACTAACTTCACAATTTACAAAAGAACATGAACAAGTCTGGAGTGTATCTAGATACACGTGACCTTATTCAGACTGAGCTAAACATATACACATGTCGTATTCTAGAAAAATCGGCCAAGTGCGAGTCGGACTCGCGCACGGAGGGTTCCGTACCATTATCTATAAAAACGGCAAAAAAATCACGTTTGTTGTATGGGAGCCCCCCTTAAATATTTATTTTATTTTAATTTAATTATTTGTTCTTAAAGTGAATATATAACTAAACATTCTGTGAATATTCCAAGCGTCTACCTGTTGCCGTTATCAATATCGAGCAAAAATAAGCAAAAAAATCACGTTTGTTGTATGGGAGCCCCTTAAATATTTATTTTATTCAATTTTTTAGTATTTGTTGTTATAGCGGCAACAGAAATACATCATCTGTGAAAATTTCAACTGTTTAACTATCACGGCTCATGAGATACAGCCTGGTGACAGACGGACGGACGGACGGACAGCGGAGCCTCAGTGATAGGGTTCCGTTTTACCCTTAGGGTACGGAACCCTAAAATGGCCATTAAACGTCGGTCGTTTTACGCGGCCGTAGGTAACTGCGTACAATCACGCAGATAGTACGGTTAGAGTGAGCGCAGTCTTATAAAAATCTAACTGTTGCCCACGGCTTTGCCCAACGCGTAGCGTGATGTTAAATACCCTTATAGCCTTCCTCAAGAATTGGGCCATTAAAATGCAAAAAGAATTTTACGAATTCATTTGGCAGTTCCAGAATTTAGCGCGAGTAAACAAACAAACTCTTCATCTTTATTTACACACAAAAGTGGGCAATACCCCGCTCGCGTATTTATAGAAGCGCAGGCTGGAAATGTTGCAGGAAGCTTAAATTATAAACTATACTGAATACCTATGCAGTACACAATATTTACGAACACATATCTTTCTATGAGATGAATTACACTTTTTCAAATAATAAATTTTGAACTTAATGATTCGATAACAAAAGCTTTTAAATAACTGTGTCCGAAATCAAACACGAAGACAATTTAATCTAAACCCGGATTCTTTAGACGATGTAACCAAAATTTCAATATCTCGGTTGATATAGCATATGATTGCCTATTGTTAAAGAACTTAAATCATAGCAAGAAAAATTCTCGAATTAAAATTACCCTAGTTTTGCGGTACTGCATCGATATTTAAGTATGGCAACGTTTTTAGCCACGCCCCAACCGGCGCCCGCGCAGCAGCAGATGTGGGGACAGCAGAGCAATGGTTTCGCCGCCTCATTCCCGTCGCAACCGCCCGCGAACAACACATTTGTGTCCGAAGCTAACTTCTCTAACGTTTTCAGTAACACTGACACCACAGGTGAGGCGCTTGTACTTGTAGATACACGCTTGGGGTTGCCATGTGATTATGAAATTACCCAATCTTGTAAAATTGTAATTGTGATCTGTACGGTTAACTATGAAATAAATCATTTTTATTTTAATATTTAGGTATATAAATACAAATCTGAAATTTTGTTATGTAGGTAAAAAAATATGGTTTTCTAAATTGTAGATCACATGCTAACCCCTATATTCTAATAATTAATGTAATAAATTCTATTCTATCTCTTTGGTGTTGGGTAAAATATTGTGCGTTTTTTTATTATATACTAGTATAATAATGTGAATTTTCTCATGCAAGCTGCGGCAGCTAACCCATTCATGGGTATGGGAGACCCCGTCCCTCCGATGTCCGCATCCCCTGCCCGTCCCCCTCCACCTGCTCACCCGCCACAACCAAAATCCGCTTTCGATGACCTCGAGGACGTTATGCGCATGTCGCTCGGAGGTTCCCCCGCCAAATCCAACCAACCAATCACACAGCAGCCGCAGCCAATGGCGTCGCAGCCATTCACTGACGTCATGTCGATGCCGATGTCCTCCCAGCCAATGATGTTCGGCTCGCCAGCGCGCCAACCGATGATGCCGATGACAGCTATGGGTTTGAAATTTGTTATGGAACGCTCCGTTTTTGTTTCTCTTTTTTAAGGCCAGTAACAAATCGTCGTTCGCTTCTAGCAGAATTATCACCTCCTGCACTGCGTTTTAGCGCTATAATTTTAATATTGTACATATCCACCCTTTAGTTGTTGTGTATGTATTTTTATGTTACGTTCTGTATGCGTATAATAATAGCATCTGTTTTATGTTGTTTCTGTTTAATATTTCACTTTCATCGTTGTTATTTTTTTTGGCAGAAAATATGTATGGTCCATACATCTGCCTATTTTCAAGGTGTTGTCATCACATTTTATTTAATAAGTCGCTTGCGTAAGACGTTCATTTGTTTTTTAAGCATCATTAATTGTGTTCTGATAATGAATTTAATTTATAAACAATATACAGGAATACTGGGTATATGTCACGATCCCATCAATATTCAGAAAAAAATGATATTTACCAACAACAAAATAAACGTATTCTACAAACAAGATGCACATTTAACATATTTTTTAATATAATTTCCTATACAGTGCATTTTAAAGCACTAATTTTGTTTACAAAAGAATAATTAAGCAATTTGATCTAAACTACTTTGTGTGCTTCCACAAAGTAGTTCAGATCAAATTGCCTGTACATTTGACTTTCGCAAAGTAACGCCTGAATCTATTAACTATTTAAAATAATAATTAGCGCAGAAGATAGTTTCCAGAATGACTGTTTTTAAGGTGTTTGTAACAAAAAAAAAAAGTGGGATAAATGCTTTTTTTATATATTATTTCCAAGATAACCCTAAAACATCAACGAACATCCATTAATCTGTCATACATACTTACGGGCCATTTGATAGTTGACCTTAACTAAATCCCATGACGGGGTTGTGACATATAAACAGTAATCCTGTAGGATTAATAATAAAAGTCTGATTACTGTCTATGTATACCGCCTTGTAAATTAATTGTGACGTAACATTCGATAATGAACTTCACTGTATAAATAAGTCATATTTTCCTCAGGCCAACAACCACAACAGCAAACTGGCAAAGTCCTTACTGGAGACCTAGATTCGTCACTCGCTCAATTGGCCAACAATCTGTCAATCAACAAGAGTGCCGCTGCTCAGAAGTGAGTATATTTTTTATCTCTGCATTACATACCTACATACTAATAGATACATAATATTATCTTCATTACTTATATTTTAAACATCACGAGTTTTATATCGTTTATTTGGCTTGAGCGGAGATATGGATCCAACACGTAAATGTCATGTTTCTAGTAAATCCACCACGATACTCTTGAATTGCATACACCGCTTTATTATAAATATATTTTCTGAAATGGGAACAATAATCAAACGAATACATACTCGAACGCATACTCATTTTCTCTTTAATACTTTTCTAATCATTACGCAGATGTTGCTCTAGTTTAGCGATACATGTGCCGAAATTACGGGAGAGATTTTAGTCATGTAGACCTACGACGCTCCTTATAACAAATAACGTCGTATTTTGTTGTAGTTTGTACTAGTTTTGTAAGTTTACACAACAAACCGTGCTCGCGATACTCCGGCAGGTGTGGCGCTACATAACTAAGTCCGTTATAGTCATGTAGACTTTACTTTTAGACATAAATCCATTAAAAAAATAGAGGAAGACTAAGCCGATGTAGGTTGGTTTTTAACCAATATACCTAAAAAATTACAGATTACTATTCATTACATACATTAGTTCCCTATTCGTTATCGTATTAGATAATTTTGCACTTTTAGAAATGTATTCTTTATTTTTTTTTTACAGCAATTTTTAAGTGCTGCCTGATCGTTGGCTGAAAGTTGGCTACATATCCCATTTTAAATTCGTTTTTAAAGTTTCCTGCTATTAACATTGGATGTATTGTACAATTATGATGATTTTTAAATAATGAAAATTCAAATATTTTTTTCTAATTCAATAAAGTCCAATTTTGATAGCATAACCTCTTATTAAAAAGAATTGCTTGACTTTTTAGTGGAATGTCACGCCAATTTATAAGATTATCATTAATTCAAAGTTATTTTATAATGTTTAAAATGGAAAAATAAATGCAGATGATACCTATCATCTTGGATAAGGGCACATGAAATTTCACGCAGTATTATAATCTTACAAAGCAGTAGGCTACAAGGGTTATTTTTAGGGTCGTATTTTAATAGTGTGTTAACTTAGTACAGTGTATTAGAAATCATCACGAAAAACGGACCTAAATTTGTTTATGAAGGAATATCCTGCACAAACAAACTTGGTCACGCAGCCGATGAAAAGTAAGCCGTGAATTCGACTAGCTGTTGAGTTTCACGTTCGGATTACTTATTTGGGTCTAGGTTTGCTGGGTGTGGAATTGAAAAAAAAAATAGAATGTTTCCAACTGCTTCGTAAACAAATTTAGTTGCAGTACAAATAACGTGCGGGACGGTTAGAATTAAACGTCGTCTCGTTTATTTTTCCATTAAAAATGTTTTACGTGATTTTGATCTTGTCGAGTGAAGTGTTCGTAGGTTCAAGTGCTCGTTTGAAATTTAATTTTTTACAAATTTTACTATAAATCTTGCATAAGTTGTAATTTTTACAAAAAACGTATCTTTTGTATTACACGAAGTTTAACAATACACTGAGATACTTTTGTGTACCAAACGACAACGAATGCAGTGTTTGGGTGAATGCATCTGCAGATAAATTATGTAAAGTATTCACAACGTGCCATTTGTTAAAAGTTAAAAAGATTGTAAATTGGAAACTTTTGTAATGTGACTATTTAGAAAAGTGTAAAATATTTTGGTTAATGACCAAAATAATAGTCAATAATATTTTGACTATAATTAACCAAATAATTATAAATAATGTAAATATTAATTAAGATTTATTTTTCAAAAACAAATCACGCATTTTAAAAAGCTTTGCACGAATAGCAACCAATGTAAGATGCTTTCACTTAAACACACAGATGTAATTATGGGTTCCTACGGATTACAAACATAGATATTATGTAACATGTCGTTATCGTTATGAAATAAAAGCCTGAGCTACTACTAGCTCATAAGAGAACTAAAGTATTATTTTAATAAAAGTAAAACCTAATAGCTACTTCCCCTGGGCTCAAAAGGGCGTGTTTCCTTAGCCTTACAAATAGAAAAAAAATATTATCAGCGTCATTTTCCTACGTATGTTCAATTTTTTTTTTAATTCTACCCCGATATCCGTATGAGCCTGTGTTACCCCAGCCCGCATGTATTGACATGTGCCGTGTATGTAGACCGATGCAGTGGAACTCGCCGAAGAACGCGTCCAAGCCTGGAGCCACGTGGAGCCCGCAGCCAATCCAGGCGACCACCGGAGCTGGCTACCGGCCGATGGTAAGGGAATGACTGCGTTTTTGGCCGGCTGTCGTATTCAATATTGTAAATGATGCTATTGATCAACGATATAGTATATCTGACATTTGAGAAATTCAAACTTATTGAAGGAATAATAAATCAGTTTTTCAAAAGTTACACAAGAACTTGCTAAGTTTGTAAAGTCTATTTTTTGTTCAAACTCCTAATAGCCACTTACACTCCGTAAGTGGAACTTTATTGTCAAAGTCAGCCTCGTCTGCACGTGGAGCACTCTGCTAATTAACTAATGATACGAAAAGAAGGTTAAGCGCATCACAGCAAGACTGTGTTGCCTTGCAGGACAACAACTCGCAGGAAGGTTGTTTCGTTCCTGCAAGTGAGTGAGGTTACAAATAAACTAGTTATTGTGTTAACAGCGGACGTGGCGATGCGCGAGCGATACTCTGTGTATATTAAGCGTTAACAGGCTACGTTGACAATTTTAATTCGTATAAAAATGATATACATGAAACATTTAAAAACTATCTATAAAACCCGAACAGCGAAGCAGAAATACAGAAACTCGCCAAAACATATTTCTGCTTCGTAATTTGTCATTTCTAAATGATTAAAAAGTTCAAAACACTCATAAAAGATATATAATACGATGAGAAAATAATAATATATACAATATAAAATACGTAAGTGGTGTCCAGTGTCCACAAAAGCCCAATAGCGAAATAAAGAATTTCTAATTGCTTATCTGCTGTTAACAATCAAACAGTGATTAGCATTGAAATTAGTGTGGAAATAGGGGTTATTAACTGTAATTAGAATATTTAATTATACAAGTCATAGTTGTAATTTGTGATTAACTGATGTCCTGTTACAATTGTAAGAAATCCAGAACAGTAAATAAATTGTTTAATACAGTGAGGTAACTTTATAGTAGATGATACATTAACAGTCGCCTTGAAATTACGTAGGCTTTGAATGATCTGAAACATAAACGTATGTGATGGTACCTGTTCAATGTATATGTTTGCATGAGAATTAATTGCTGGCCAGAAACGTTAGTTGTATATAACGAATTGGAAAACAAAATCTAGAACCGAAAGCCGGAGCAACACCCGCCATCCTTAAACTATGCTTTAGATGTTGCATATTGCGTTTTATAAAACTTCTATTAAGCTATAGTAATTCTTATGCTATGAGCTTCCTCGTAAAAGTTAGGTCAGAGACGGAATCTATTGTCAGACTCGTATTTCCTATATTTTTCTAACATTCCAAGCAGGGATTTTTATTTGCACGTACGTCGCGTGAGGAGATTTACCCCGTCAACTACACTCGGGTCATTTTATCCATTTATTAAGTAGATGCGGGACAATTGGAAACGTATCAGTGAAATGATTATGCCCCTTAATTCATATCTAAGTGTACCGCGACCGAGTACAGTTACGTTTAGACATTATTTTTACATTATACATAATTAAACGAATAGAGAACAAAACAGAAAATATAATTAAACTTGCAATATTGTTCACAAGAAATCTGCACGGAAAAGTCTCGTATTCAAGGAATATTTAATTTTTGTTTTTGTCCGTATACCGTTCGATGTTGCGAACGAGGCTGCCGCGTCTGCTACGTAGTTATGGACGAACAAAAAATATTTAATGTATTTTGCTAAATAAATATTTTTTATTTAACGGAAAAAGCTTATGTACCTACCTACTCATATTTAAAACACGCGAGTTCTACAATGAGTCTAATACTGTTAATATGCGCTTTTTACTCGTAATAAAATTTATACGATTGGATACTAACATTGGGTAATAAATACGTTCTTTACTTAAGTTGGTGTGAGCAAATGAAACAAATCCAAAAAATTACGTATGTTTGGGTAGATATCCATACTCAGCACAACACAGAGCGATTCCGTCTTCTCTGATCTAGCTTTACAGCTCAATATTCTTTGCTAGACTGATATTTTTCTTTTTTGCATTTTCTTTTTTCCCGTAGCATGCTAGCATTTTTTTACAGGGTCCAGGCATGAATCTCCCACCAATGCCTCACACATTGCCCCATACATATCACCCCCCGCATTATATTATGGTAAGTTGTGCTATTTTGTTTATTTAATTTCCGTTGCTTATTTTTTGCCATCCCACTTTCGCTTGGGCTTGAAGATTTCACCGCTCAAGCGTGGTGACTGGTTTTCTTATAGTTAAATTAGTTTTATTATGATATCAAGTTTAAGTAAGACTTAAAAGTACAAATATACTATAATAAAAGAAATAACACTAAATAAAACATTGTGTCTGAAAAGCTAGTGAACATTTTTGAGTACATAGTTGAAACACAACAAAATATTTTCGAATGGGGGATTATACAATGGCAATCTACATAGGGTTGCGACGTATTGGTAAGCAATACACACACATATATTTTCAACCGACGTCGACGAATGGGTTCGTTTTATGTTCGTAGCGTATGTGTTGTCATGTATGTTCATCAATATCTTGGAACAGCTCAATAGATCACGATAACTTACACTATATTCTGTTAATTTTTTGACCACCACAAGATAAATTCATCGCCGCGCCCTGTACGTCAAAAAGAGTAAAGCCATGCAAAGAGATTATAGTGATTCCAAAGGTTATGTCTATAACTATAATGTTTGTATTTTTATTTTCATACATTTCCTCTAAAAACTATTCATAGCCCCTGAGACTTTATTAAATACGTGTATGTTTAAGTAATCCGTAACGCTATAATATATGACTATGTATATCTTCACGCCAGGTCCCTTGCGGGGTAGGCAGAGAGAACCTAGTGCCATAAGACGCGGTCCTTACACACTTCACTCGCTTCTCTAACATTCATAGCTCTTTTTATGCACGCTCGCCGGTTGCTGGGGCTCCTTATATCACCTTCTGATAAAACACGACCAATTGGTCGTGTAGGCTATGGCAGTCATGGTAGGTTAGTCTTGGTCTTCCTCGGCTCCTACATCCTTCCATTTTCGCTGTGTATATCTATTTCGTGATTCTTTCATCCTGCATTCTTTCTACATGTCCGAACCAACGGAGCATGCCTTTTCTTATCTTAACACCGACACTATCTTTCAGACCAACTCTTTCTTACGTCATTATTACGAACGCGCTCAGCAAGCATTATGCCTCTAATTTTGGGCAATGCTCTCATCTCGACGGCATTTATTCTACTTTCATGCTCTCTCTGCCATACCCAGCTCTCACTTCCATAAGTTAGCGTTGGGATTAACACCGCGTTGTGTACAGCGAGCTGTGCCTTCTGGCTTACATTTCGGCTGCCTAGAAGTTTACCCAATGCTCCATTCACACTATTCCCTGCACTCACTCGTCTCTCCACATCAGCGGTGTACCTTCCATCGCTGCTAAAAGCGCTTCCAAGATATAAAATCTCATCCACTTGTTCCAACACTACATCATCAACCGTAACCCTAGTGTTCGTTCTGGTAGTCTCTCTTTCAAATATCATTATCTTGGTTTTCTTCGCATTCAATTGTAAGCCTTTCTTCATACAATCATCTTTCATTGTTGTAACTAGTATTTGCAGTTCGGATGGTTATTGCTATTAACACCGCGTCATCTGCATAAAGCAGTAATCTAACCACTGAGTCACCCATTCGCAGTCCCACATTCATATTTCTTATTCTGAAGACTGAAGACAACTGTTCAGATGGGCAGGATGAACAGCCGAGCCGACAACACGCATCCCTGTCTGACACCAATGTTGGTCATAAAATAGGGCGATAAGCTGCCGTCAACCCGCACACATGCTGTACAATCCTCATAAGTGGCATTGTACAACACGGAGCATGTCACCTTCAACCCTATATCTGGGCAAAATATTCCAGAGATCCTTTCGCACGACCCTATGAAATGGTTTCTCAAGGTCCACAAAGACTATTATATACTCAATAAAAATATGTTGTGCAGCCCTGAATGTTTCTTTATCTCTGCTACGTGTAAACGGTCGCACCAAGTATCATATACAGGCTATGCAGGGAGAGACATTTTGTTGGTTAAGTTTTGTTGAATTAAGTGATGCTGAGCAGATTGAAAATTGAAAATTGCAGATTGAAAATCTTATATTTTAATATTAAAACGTATTTATACAATTCAAAATGCAATTGGGGCACGCTGAGACTTGATCACAATGATTCATTGACAAATATTTGTATAATATATGACCAGACATTCTAATTTGACGAGCGCGGTGGACGCGCTGTTACGTTACTTTTACACCAACGCTGGTGGGTTCGATCCCCACACAGGGCAAACATTTGTGTGCATGAACATGTCTGTTTGTCTTAGTCCGGGTGTTTTCTATGTATTATATGTACGTATTTAAAAAAAAGTGTTAGATTTTTAGAAGCGATCAAAGTTGCTAGTTTATTTAAAAAAAATCCTTGAAATACTTAACAAATAATATGGATTTTTTTTGGTAGTTGGCACCTACTTGTAGTCTACCTTGTAGTCCTTAATGCAATGAGTGGACTTTTATTTCCAGTACCAATGATTCCCATGCGAGTGTCAAATAATGCGACATAAACGGTCGTATCCTTTGAGTGCGTTGACTTATGTACATGTTTGATTGTTTTACCGCTTCAAGGGATTGCAGATTTGAGTAATATTATTAAATATTTTAATTTGATACCTCCACTCGTCTCACAGACGGACAATGAAGTATACTGTAAGGGTTTCATTTTTCCGAATTAGGTTCGGAACCCTAAAACTGTAGCAGTAACCTCCAAAATAGAAAATAATACGACGCAATATGTAGTCGACCAAAAATATCCCGTATCACCTTATGAATTTATGTCAATATTAAGATCTGATAAAGCTTGCAGCATCAATATGATAGTCATTATTCTAAATTAATCATATACCTGTGTTTTGACAGAATAAAATCGGAGGTTTAATTTTTTCTATCTATCTTATTTATAATTTATAATCTTATTTAATACTCCGCAATGGATTTGGTATGACGACCAAATCCATTGCGGAGTATGGAAAGAGAACCATGCGACTCGATCCTTACATATCGCATTAGCTTTTTTAACATTCGTAACTCTTTTCACGCACGCATGGGTTCCTAGTGCTCCTGACATCACCTTCTGATAACACACGACCAATTTGGTCGTGTTAGGTGATCTTGGCTTTCCTCGACTTTTACATCCTTCTACTTTCGCGTTGTATATCACATTCTTTTTAATATATATATTTATACTACGTCGGGAGGCGTACGGTCCACCTGATGTAAAGCGATTACCGTAGCCTGTAATCGCTTGTAATACATTAAGTATTACTCGCGCGATGCTAATTGTCTGTTGTCTGTAATGTTATTTGGCTGCGGTTTTTCTGCGAGGTGGAGGTATTTCCTCAAACGGACTGCTTTGATGCGCCATACTTCTCTTAAAAACACCCAAACCAATACAAATAGACATGTTCATGCACACAAATGTTTGTCCTGTGTGGGAATGGAACCCATGTACGTTTGTGTCAAAGTAGCGTAGCAGCACGTTTCACCACTGCGCCACCGAGCTTGTCAATATAATATTTAGTGACTACTAATTGTTAAGAAAGCCGGTAAAGGACATTTACTATACGTCAGAATTAGACTCCGAGACAAGGTAAAGTATTTATGGGATTTGCTACGAGCTTACGACGAATACATTTTAAACAATACTTATTAAAATGAAATACTTGAATGGTTTTTTTGTTGTCATGGACGTGCATGGAGTTTTCGCATGTACCTATAGACCGATTGTATGGCATTCATAAATGTTTTACAAATAATGTTTTCTTTAATAATTTGTTTTGTTCGTCCTCTTGTGATCGGTGCGTGATGATATTTATCCTTATTTTTTTAAATCATTATTCAGACACTATTAATAATGATATCGGTATGTATATTTGTAATAAATTAATTTCATAGAATTTCAAATGAATTTATTTTATAGGTGATAAATGCAAGACGATATCAAATTTAATAGTATCTGCACATTCGACCAATAAATGGCATGCAAAATATATTTTTTATTTTATAGTTATAAAATTAAGTGAATTCGAAATAAAATTCTTTAGTTTCTTTTTAAAGAAAATATGAGACCGTATTGTCTTGGTTTTCGCGATTGTTACACATTGGATTAGACAATTTTTAACTCTCATATTGAATTAAACAATTTTTAACGGAAGGTCGCAGGAACACTTCTGCGTCGTCCTGCGACCACGGGTGCTGCAAAGCATTCGAACCGTCAGGTTCAACAGCATAAATAAAACACGATACTTCCGTTAAAAAATGTTTAATTCAATATGAGACCGTATTTAAATACAATGATAATTGTTTTATGTAAACCCGTTGAGGCCCAGACGGTTGAATTCCACCATGCGCGTTATGGCAACAAGTATATAATGGGCCTCAATGAGTTAATCTAACGGAATCCTCCTCTTGATTACAGAATTCTAGTCTAAGCTGAACTAATCTAGTCAGTAGTGTAGTATTGAGATTAGGTCATAACCACAGATAGATTAATATCTATAGATGGATGAGTATGTGATTAGTATTACATAGTTACTATCGGAACGGGGTTTTGCCACCACTGTACGTCAATGTTCGTGTCTACTTCCTCAGCTTCATTCTAGAGATTCATATCGTATCGATATCGATAACGCATTATCGACATTTAGTAATCTCGTTACCGACGCATATCGCTGGTAGCCGCTCTAATAAGTTTTTTTTATACAATCTCGGGAGGCAGACAAACATACGGCCTACCTGATGGAACGCGGTTACCATAGGCCATAAATCCTTAAGTATTACTCACGCGATGCCACTACTACTCCTAACACAGCAACTCCTTATGAGCCTCGTACCTCTACTGCTACGAAAATAGAGTTACCTGATTTATTCGTTCATACTTGGGAATTTTATAGTCTGGAAATTCATTCTTACAGTTTATTAATCATTTGTAAAAGGCAGGTGTAAATAAAAAAATTCAATACCTATTTTATATATGGATATGATATTGGAAAGCCAATCAGAACAGTTTCCGTTTCGGGTTGTGTGTACCTCAAAGCAAAAAGGTATCCCTGACAAGATTCACGGTGTCTTTATGCCGGTCTTTTACAAGAATTTAACTTGACCAAATGTGAAATATTGTTACGTAGCAGAGTTACCTAAAAACATGAAATTATTTGACTATGTAGGGCCTACAACCCTTTTTTGTTTAATAAAGTAATAATTTATATAGAGGGAGTGAAAACCAAAAGTGAAGTTTGTAAAATTTAGTTCCAAATTCACATGCTACACGAGATGCTGTGTTACCAGCAGGGATGGAAATGCGCTAGGTATACGTAGCCTTGTATCAGGTGGGTTATGGTTGTACGAGTAGATGACGAAAAGTCCAAAAATATCTATTTAGCTGTAAAATGTTGACTATCCAAAGAAATAATAAATTGTGTCTCAGCAAATGCATTTTTAATATTGGTTTCATTTGACTTACCACCTTAGTAAGATACATTTTAAACTATCGAAGTCGGTTAAGTGCTTTCCGAAAAGTTTGTGAACATGTCTAAAACACCATTGAATATTGACCTCCATATTTAAATTAATTTAAAAGTGTAAGATAGATGTAATCTATCAAACTGATCATAAAACGTATACATTTCATCACAATCGTTCTAACGGTTTAGGAGTTCAGTGACACACAATACATACGTACGGATGAATTATATACTCGTATATATAAAGATGTAAAATGGTCATGGAGATCATAAAATGGAGATAGGATTTGACAGTCATTTAGATTAAACGATATAGCCTGTTCATGCAAAATATGCATATTTATGTTTTTTTGTAATTAATAAACAATTTATGATATTCCTAGTAAACTCTAAACATTATTACATGATTTTTAACAATAATTTTTTTATCTGTCTTTGTATTTTGAACGAGATGTCGATCAGGTGCGCCTATAGCGCAAACTGACTTTAACCAATGGACATGTCCAGCTCAGCATATAAGTCTTTCAAGCCTGGGTGACCGGTGATCTTCAATTAAATAACTTTAACATTATTTACAGCAACAGCCAGGCATGGTAATGGGTATGCCAGGAGCCCCAATGATGTCGATGGGCATGGCGCCACCGATGCGACCAGCGGTTCCACCACAGCCCACCACAAACCAATTCAGTTAAACTAACTGTAGCCGACCCGACCGCTTTACAAACTTTAACCTTACGTATACGAATAACTATTTCATTTCTATAGAAACCTCTTACCATTAATATGTTAAACAACACGTTTTTAGTGGGATTTTACGACTAGTACTACAGCAGTATTTAATAGTACAAAAGACGTGAATCTTTTGCCGACAATTTTCCTATCACTTTGCAATACCTCGTTTGACGAATTCGTGGTCGATTTTTTTGTGTATAAAATGATTAACTGATTATATATTAAAAAAGCCGTCAACAGAGAGATAAGAAAGCATTTCCATAAAAAAATACTTTCGCAAAAAAATCATTTTGGTGATGTAACTACAAATTTACGGTTATGCCGATTTTCCTTTACTTGTGCCACATGACATTGCTTCTTACCAAATTTCATGATTCTAGGTCAACGAGAAGTACCCTATAGGTTTTGATTCCCTTGCGAGTGTAAAAATATGCGCATAAACGAGATAGAAACCGTATCTTTTAATGCGTTGACTTAGAAGTTAGATTTTTTCACTGCTCCAAGGGATTGCATACCTGAGTATTTGATATTAATTTTAGCTTGATACCTCCACCCCTACCTGAGAAAAAGGGTCTTAACAGATGAACAGACAGAGAGACGGACAACAAAGTGATCCTATAAGGGTTCCGTTTTCCCTTTTGAAGTACGGAACCCTACGACCACGGATTCGTCGATATGTAATATTTAGTGCCTGAAATAACTTGGTTAAGCCGATAAGTTTCGTTTATCCATATAGCGCAAATTTTTTTCACGAACCAACTTCATTGGTCTTGTTTTATGGCAATATTCAATAGATGCCACTATTATTCAATATCCAGTCTTAATTGTTTGTTTTGTATTTTTAAAGGTTTGTAGTCAACATAACGTGTAGAGTTCATAGTTCTTAAGTAAGCAATCGGGTCGTAGGTATATAATTTTTAAAATCCAGGTAGGTACTACATTTAACCTTCCAGTTTATGGTGTTTTGATGTATAACCCTTGTAACCGCGTTCAAAGTTACCGTTTTATGTGTTTGGTTAGTCATTTTTAGTGCTTTAAATTATATTGTGAAAAAGAATTTGTTATTAAGATTGTCTGTTCGTTGATATATTGTCTGACATTTTTAGTTATATTTTATAATAATATAATCTTTTTCACATCGTATTTTCGTGTGGATTATTTTTTCAATAGGACTAATGCCACTTGGGTTATAAAATTGACGCGTCGTATAAGTTTCATGAAATAAAAAAGTAATTCGGCGACGTGAAGTACAAGTAATAGGGACCTCTACGGTTTGTCAAAATTGTGTTGCTACATAACAAAATTTTGTAGTTACAGCACCATAATTTTAAATGCAAAAATATTTAAAATTTGTCATATGAAAACTATTTTGGCAAAAAAAGTAGCACTCCTATGTTTTTCTGCTTTTTTTATGTTATAATTGAGGAAAAAGACATTATTGTTGTAATGAAATCATGACAACTAAAGAACAAAGGAGTATTGTTATTAAATATCTATAACTAAAAATGACAACTAAACAAATTTAAACGAGAGACTAATAGTTATTACATGAAATGGTTGAAATACGTGTCTATACCGGTACTTTAGTTGAAACACTACCTTGAAAAGTACTTTCTGTATTATTGCTCATTTACAATTTAATAATCCCTGGATTTTTATTTTATAATTACCGTGATATAATTCTATGAAATCAATATTACTTATAGATGTAACGAATTAATTTTTTGTTTAGAAATCAATTTTTCGAGAGGAACTTATTTTTAATAGGAAAATTATTTTAGTATAATCATGTCATTTCAACATTTTCTTATCGCGATTGTTATTTTTAACATTATTTTAAATGAATTTTCTTATGAAAATGGTGCATGAACAGTTTGATTTATTCTAAATTCTACCGACATCACATTCCATAATTGTACAAAACTCATAATATATTCCTATCTACAGGATTAAATTATATTGTATTAACTATTTCATCCTGTTCCTTAGTAGTCGGCATTTACGAGTCGTTAAAAGTGAATTCTAGTTTATTTTAGTTCACTGTATTAAAGATTAACTAGTGTGTTTGTAGTAACGTGTAAAACTTTACATAATCTTAAATATTAATATTGTATAAATGTAACAACAGCATATTAACTATATCTAGGATTATTTATAATCCGTATATTCTAGAATGGGCTCTGACAAATACGAATAACTCAGTACATTCGTTTCCATAATTGCATCAAAAGCCAATTACATACAATTCGTATAAGATGAATCTGTTAACCGGAAATCCACTAAATGTACATTAATTATTAGAATTTGTACATGAATTCTCTCGGAGCTCATGCTATATTAATAAAAGTAAATAAATGTTATCATTGGTTTATGATTCGATACCGCTTCAGCCAGATGAAATATTACCAGTGTTGCAATGTAACAGTGGATGAGCCATGGTAGAAATGAAAATGCACTTTTGATAGTCGTCAAGAGTTCCTTTTCTCGCAAATATTTCTGTATTCTCACATTATGTAAAGAAAAATATATTTATCATAGAATACAATATATTTAACATAGGAGGTTATCACATTAGATTGTTATCAAATTAGGTGTTACGGGTGTAAAATGCATGACTGTTGTGAATATATAGACCATATGCTTACCATGTTGTCGATCACTACAAATATACGTATTTTGTAGAACATGAGGAAATTGAATCCTTGAAAATGTGACACGTGTACGGTTTAGTTCTTGCTCTATATATCGTAACAGTTAGTAACAATACTTTGTACAAATGCATCCATTTTCTTTAATATATGCAAAAATCCATGTGATATGATTTTCGAAAGACTGTGACGTAATTATGAAAGTATTAAAAATATCCTCTATTTATTAATTTACAATCGTTTGGACAAAGTATTGCATGTATAAAATTATTGCCATTTTATAACATCGTTTTCTGTAGATATCCCAATTGAATACGTTTAGTAGAAAACGTAAATTATAGATGGCAGCATTATCGGTGTTACTGCATTATAATAGTTGAAACATATTATACGCAAAAATTAATGTAAAATACATATTTTGCCGAAGTTATTTATCTGATCAGGTACACATATTGGGTATCGAAATTATTCGGTTTTGCAATTACATAGTACATAGTGCTCATGTAAAGTTATCATGTTATTATTTTTATGTATGGCTATTATAAAACATTTACGAAGGCTAAAAGTATATGTTTGTATATACATAATATTATAGTACGTGCATATTTTGAATACATGTCTATAGTTGTTTTCCCCCCAAGGGCGCTCAATATTGTCACTCCTTTAAAAGGATTTTACGTTTGCAATGAAATACTGTAATATTATTTGTTTGCTTTTTCTTCTGTCAAAAGAATAGCTACAATTTGACATTAGGAGTTAGTCCTGTATTTTATATATTTCAAGAATATGGTCTGTGTTCAGCACTAAGGTGGTTAATCACCCAAAATTAGCGCTACCGCTAAAGAAAATAGCCGTCAACTGCGAGTCCAACTCGCCCGAGGGTTCGTACAAACTTCGCCACGAGTGTCGAAGATTTTCTCCGTTTTTCCGATTATGTAGTAAATTTCCCCTCAAAATCAGTCCCGAAAACGTATAATATTAGTATTTACCAACTGCAAAATAAGTTTGTAATCGCAAAAGAAATATATTCGCAAAAAATTGTTTGTTTGTAATGTAACAAATTTACGGTTTACGGATTGTTTCATTTGCTTGCGCTACATGACAATGCTTCATACCAAATTTCATGATTCTGGATCAACGGGAAGTTCCCTATACTTATTGATTCCCTTGCGAGTGTCAAAATATGTGCATAAACGTCATATAAACAGCTGTATCTTTTGATTGCGTTGACTTAGAAGTTTAATTTATTCACTGCTCGAAGGGATTGCAGACCTGAGTATTTGATATTAATTTCAGCTCAGCGGACAACAACGTTATCCTATAAGGGCGGAACCCTTATAGGATAGGATATTTTTCCTTTTGAGGTACGGAACCCTAAAAACATAGTTCGTGAGAAAAATGTAACTTATCAAACAATGAACTTGTCATAAAAACAATTACTAAGTACAACTTATATTTTTATCCGCAAAAAATAAATATATATATATTATTTTTGCAGTAATTACCAAAATTAAAAAGCCAAGTGTTTCATCAAAAAAAATTAAACGACAGAACATCGTTTGATATTTATTCATTAAAAACTTTCCATATGTAACATCGTGGATGCTAGCTAATTTTCGTGTAAAGATGTATTAATCTTATGACATATTTATTTTTTGAATACTTTCATTTTTATTTTACGACCTATTTTCTATTGGCGGCGCTACTTTTACAATAACGACCATCTATAGTCGGTGCATTAGCTTATAGCACTACGCTTTATTGTGTCTCGTACAGTAAAGGAGCTTTCGTAAGTGTTTCATTATTGTGCCCTAAAATATTGCTTGTTTTAATGTACCTATGGATTAGATATGATTATGATTTGATTATTCAAATTAATGATATGTAATATCATTTGCGATCGTGTGTTAGATCTGTTGAATGAGAATTTTCTTATTACCTTTATTCTTGTGCAATATAATATTCTTTTGTAAAATTATTTCCACTTATGTACGCGGATTTTAATAGAATTTATGTGTTTCTTATGAAATTGGGCTTGCCAGCTCCCAGTCTATGTTAGATGGCCATATCTGTTTTCTATTATATTATTTGATGGATGGTCGAAACGACTGATTATTATGATGATTTCGCGCTACTCGCCATCTCTATGATCCAAGGAATGATTTTAGGTATTTTTACTAATAATGGCCTTTTAAATTCCTAAGTTGTACATTTTATTAATTACTTTATCAATAGTATGTAATGTTGTCCTGTTTATGTAAATATTCGCTGCTATATCATCTAGCTTTATTGCGCCTTAGATATTCGGTTTAGTTTATTTATGAAAGGAATAAATCAGTTATAATTATGCTTCGGTTTTTTATTTATGTTTTTGGTTTTCAGTTGTAGCTTTTTACCCAAGGGTCCAGCAATGCCTCGTACGGAATAATAAGTTCAAAACCCTTTTTTTTCTTGCTGTTAGATTATAAACGTCTTGTTACATAGACCTAGGCATAGATATCAGTGCAAAATATTGACTTCATTGGCAATTAAAAGGTTTAAAATATTTGGTAGTGGATCGTCGTCCAGATAGACCTTGTAAGTAAAAGGTTTGCCAAGAACGGTATCGAGATTTTAAATAAAGGTTTCGAAAGATATATTTATTCATTATGCTCAAAATTGCATCTCATTGACATTCATTCTTGCCTTTTAGGCATGTGGTCGCCGACCCAGCAATTAAGTATTGGCAACAAGCTGCTGACGTAACAATTACTCTGACACATTATCGGTGACAAAATGACAAAGCATTAGTGTGAAGAATCTAAATTGTAAAAACAGTTTAATTGTTTGTTCAATTTTCCTGTGATATCGATAAATTTTGTTATTACTACACCGTTCATCTAAAATATACTCTTAAGTGTAAAAAAAAACATATTCGTCTGTAATGAAATAAGCCTGATGAATATTGTGAACGGATTAAACAATTTCATTTCGATCTATAGCTTCGGACCGTCGATAAACAACGTCAATATGAAAGGTTAAATAAATGCGGTATTTATGACCAGCGGCGGCCTTAGGGGGTGGCGAACAGGGCAATCGCCCGGGGCCTCGCTTTTGCAGGGGCCCCGCGCAACAACCCAAGCAAATTTTAAAAAATATTAATTTTTTTAACTACATATATTTTTTTTATTTATTACTTCTGATTTTGATCCGTAATAAACTTATTAAGGTTATAACATAACGGTAAATTAAAATAAAGTTAGTTAACTAATTCATTCGTTCAAAACATAATTGAAAAATTCATTATGTAGTACTTGAATATTGAATATCGCGCCTCGAAACACTTGAAGATCGGTTTTTGGACCTCGCAAAGACCTGCCGCCCGGAGCCTCGCAATGGGCAAGGCCGCCTCTATTTATGACCTTGTTTGCCATAAATCTTAGGGCCAACAGGCACGGCTTTACTAAATTTCGGGAGTGAAATATTATAAAAAAAATATATATATAATGTAAATATTTTTAGTTCCCCAAATTATAAACTTATAACACATTGCCTGTAAACAGGTTATGAAATTAATTATTTTTAAGACTTAATTAGAAGTAACAGTGAAGTCAATATTATGCATTGGGAGCATGGAGTACTGTTAGTGTAAAAAATGTATTCTTACGTCTATACCACAGTGTCTACTATAATAGTGTGTCTATGTACCTCTAATTCCAATGACAATACTCGAACTATGTAAAGGCCTGAATGTATCTTAAGAGAATGATAATATACAGCACTAGGCAACCTAGGTTTAGCGCACTGATCCTGTATATACAGACTCAAATATCTACACTTTGTTAGAAATGTTAGTGATGTATTATTTGAATTGGATTAACGTCTATGTTTTTCGTGCTTACCAAGCACACATCAGCTATTTGTGGGATGACTAACGCAGTACAGACATTTAAGCTATAGGTTAACTGGTGCACATAAGTTTTTTTGACAATTACTAACTAGTCTAACCCTTCTGGGCTCACAGTCTATCCTTGCGCCAAACATCGACATAGCGAGTACAGTCTGTTGAGATATATCTATCTGTATATATCTTCCAGGTCCCTTGCGGAGTTGCGGTGACATATAGCATTAGGTTAACTAGCGCACTGCTAACTTTTTTGACATAATTACGAACGCTCGCGTTGACGCGTCACTTTCAAGATCACAGCGCGATACCGTGACTACCGTCTCGCATCGTAAGTTCACTTCGCATTACCAACAATTACAGAATTATATAGATACACTGCATAAGCGGCGACTTTCAACGTTTCTTTGAAGTTATTCTACTGTACATGTGTCTACTGAAAGCGTTCAAAGTATAGGCATGCTTTATTTAATTTGCATTGCACAGTATGTATGTACCTACCCATTTATTATTAGTCCCACTTTTAGAATCATAAATTTCATTAGAAGGTGTTAAGTGAAGTGTCTTGCCTATTGTTATTCGTGGGCTATTTTTTAATAATTTGACTAAGGTGGCAAGCATGTATGCTATTCGTATAACGGAAAGTCTATGGAGTTCGACGAGCTCGGTGGCTCAGTGGTGCATCGCGCTGTTACGCTACTTTGACACCAACGCTCGTGGGTTCGATTCCCACACAGTACAAACATTTGTGTGCATGAACATGTCTGTTTGTATTGGTCTGGGTATTTTCTATGTATAATAAGTATGTATTTACAAAAAAAAATGTATTTACGTATGTTTATCAGTTGTCTAGTACCCATAACACAAGCTTCGCTTACTTTGGGGCTAGGTGGCGCTGTGTAATTTGTTCGACAATATTTATTTATTTAGTTTATTGCACCAACTTTAGCCTGTGATTTCAATTAATTCGACCTTTAAAAAATACGCGAATACAATTAGTGAAGCTATGATTAAACTCTTTAATTTGTTGTGCCACCATGGCCATGATATTGGAACCTTAGAGTCAGCGTCGGCCCTGGTCCTGGGGTAGAGCGAGAGTAGCGTCCGCTTTATGCGCCGGGTGGTAAGGGGCGCCAAAACACCGAATGCAATAAACAATTTCTAATGTAAAATAAAATTTTGATGGATGTATAGACTTTTTTAAAAAGCTATTAAAGCACAATTCACGTGCAGTAAAAGCATCCTACAAAGAGCACTGAAAAATAATTTCGCTCTATTCTGATCGAGGGCTAGGACCAATGCTGCTTAGAGTATAGATCTAAGAATAAAACAGTGCTCGCATTTTGAAATTATTTATTTAATTTTTGGCTCAATCCCCGTTTGTATACCATAAAAAGTAACATTGAAACATTTTAAATTGCTCTCTGCAATTTATTAGCTTGCGACTTGTGCAAGATTGTGGTTAGAAATATTTTCCCCGTATTCCGGCTTATTTATGCAGTGTTGCCATATCAAATATCAAAATGCGACCACTGGAGTACAAAATATATTTTTGTTAGGCGTGAACTTTTTTCTGTACCTACTTACTACATCCTTCTTCACATCTCGATGTTGGGAAACACTTGCAAACTGCTTTCGAACATTGTGTAATCCTGTTAATCCATATAGTGGCGGTTGATTATTACAAATACAATAAAATAATAAAGTTTTAATCTGTGTTTTATTTTAGTGCCTTAATACACTAGGTATGAAGGAAACTGTTTAATAAAATCAACAAATACAGCGTATAGGGTAGGTTGGGAAGGACAACATCGTAAGGAAACGCACGTCTAAGAAATAATATTTCCAGGATACGTGGGACCTTACCTAAGAATGGTCTGGTTTTAATCTCTGGGTTGCGGAGATCTGACGTTAGTCGCACTATGTATAAATTAGTAGGTATCTTTCAGTATTGCGCGCGCGCCAATCGATATCGCACGCTTGTTAATTCACTGCCACTTCGCTTGTGTTTAACGTGTTACTAAAGTGATGGAAGCACTCACTATCGATACCAAAGACTGACACCAAGTATCAAACATGGACAGGTATCTGACCAGATCAAATTCTGTTGGAAAGCGCCCTCATGGTAGTCCTGAAGATCCAAAAAATCCTGGTGACTGGCAATCCCCGAAAAGGTTTGCATGCCCTGCTGCTGAGCAACAACAACCAACCATTAAGGTAGCAAATCGTTTCGGTAACCTTCCGGCCGATTCAGAACCAGCAATACCAGCTTCAACGGCTACTCGCTATCGTGATGCATCTACAATGAAGAAGAAGTCAGGTCACATCCCTCCAATTTTCTTAGAATTGAAAGCCGATTGGACTCATGAGTACATAAAAACAACCATCATGAGGTACACAAAACTCTTCCACCTGCAGTATAAAGGTAACAATAAAGTTGCAATTATATGTTACTCACCAGACAGTCATCAGACTTTGAAAGAAGGACTGCGCTCAGAAAGTATTGCATATCACACGTTTTCCCGTAAAGACGAGAGAACTGCTAAAGCAGTGATATTTGGGCTGCCTGCCTATGCTGAGGATCACCTAAAAGATGAACTATCTTCTCTTGGGTTTATTGACACCATCATTCGGAAACTCCACACCTCCCAAGATAAAAAGGCACCATACTCGCCCTTTCTAGTACAATTACCTGCTGGCAGCGACATCGTAAAGTTTCGCCAAATAAAATATTTGAGCAACTGCGTAGTGCAAATACGTAAATATCATCCGAACAACATGTATGGCACACAATGCTTTAGATGCCAAGGTTTTGGGCATGCCTCACGGAATTGTAATCTATCGCCGCGATGTGTTAAGTGCACTGAAGGACACCAATCAGCGAATTGCACAAAAAAGGACCGAGCACTACTTGCACAATGCTGCAATTGCAATGGTAACCATCCAGCCAATTATCGGCAATGTCCTGAAAGGCAAAAGTATTTGAAACTTCTGCAAAACAAAAAAGAACAAACAAAATTTTCGTCCATTCCCAAAGTAAGCTCAAGAAGTAATATAGCCGAAGCACATATCCCAAAGGTAATCACAAAATATAATAAGGCTGAAGATCGTTCTTGGAGTAATGTAGTTGCAGATCGTAAAGAATTGCACTCTCTCTCTGCAGAAACCACTCAAGATCAAGCGAATACGGATATGTTAGCTATTTTAACGACCATAAAATCGATAAAGAATCAGTTTATCGCTTGTAATACTATGATGGATAAAGTTATTTTGATATTAACTCACCTTGGAAAATATGTATAACCTTAAAGTTTTATACTGGAATGCAGATGGTGTTCGTACAAAAATTTGTGAATTATTGCAACTTGTAAGTGAGCGTTCAATCGATATTATTGGTGTTTGCGAAACTAAAATCTCTCCTAATTGTCACCTTGAAAGTTTGAAACCCCCGGTTATAAGTGTTATAGGAAGGATAGCAGAAACAATGGTAAGGGACAGGGTGTGGCCTTGCTGATACGATCGGATATAACTCATGTCACTATTACAATCCCTGAAACACGACTCATCGAATGTATAGGACTTCAATTAACAATCTCAGGTAAAGATATTGTTATTATCTCCGCTTATCAATCTCCTAATCTTCCTCTTCTTTCCAGTGATCTTGACTTATTATTTAGTACATACCCTAGACTTTTAATTATGGGAGACCTAAATTCAAAACACCCGTACTGGAATTGTCCCATTGCCAATGTCCATGGTAACATCTTATTTGACCACATGATCAACAATAATTACGAAATTTTAGCTCCACTTTCTCCTACTTTAGTTCATTATCATGGATCTCATTCTCCCTCAAACCCTGACATAATCTTAGCCAAAAATATACAAACTTGTTCGGAACCACAAACTCTGACTCGCCTTTCTTCCAACCATCTTCCAGTTCAATTTAACATTGCCGGTAAGTACCCACGGAAAAAGTACACTCAATTCAACTTTGCTAGAGCTGACTGGACAGGATATAAAAAATATTTAAACGATAAAATTGTCTTGAGTAAAGCTTCATTTGAATCTTGCACGGATATAGATGAAGTCATAGTGCAATTAACTGAGACCATTATTGTTGCGCGTAACAAATACATACCAACCACTTGTAGCACTGCCAAAACTAATCTCCCAAAACGTGTGAAACGGGAAATCAAAGTTAAAAATCGTTTACGTAGGCGGGCATTAAAAGAAACAAACATATCCATAAGAAAAATCTTTTTAACAAAGTTAATCATTTGCAAAGTAAAATCAAAATTGACATACAGAGACATAACGATATACTATGGAAAAACAAATTATCCAACATAAACAACCCCTCATCAGATTTATGGAGAACTGTTAAGTCTCTTAATGACAAGCCCTGCAGCATACCTCCACTTAAAAATAGTAAAGGTGATACGACCAAGTCTGTGGATGAACAGTGCGAAGCTCTCGGCGAGGCATTTCTTTGTAATATGAATCTAACCGGTCAATCTGTCAGCGATAATGACACTGAAATGGCCGTCAAAGAATCTAACAGAATACTCAACAGGTATAAATGCTATGAGATTAGGTATCCCGTTAGACCCAAGGAGGTTCGAAAGCTACTTCAACAACTTAAAACTCGGAAAGCACCTGGTGTAGATGGTGTCCAAAACTGTTTGATAAAAAATCTTCCCCAAAAAGCAGTAGTGCTACTCACAAAAATTTTTAATGGTTGCCTTAAGATTGGCTACTTTCCCTCGACATGGAAAGCTGCCAAAGTAATTGCCATCAGAAAGCCGGGGAAAGATGGTAGCATACCCACTAATTATCGACCTATTAGTCTTTTACCATCAATGGGAAAACTTTTCGAGCGAATTATTTTATCACGTTTACTCAAAGTTACTCAAGACCTAATAATACCGGAGCAGTTTGGCTTTCGCAAAATGCATTCAACAACCCAGCAATTGGCCAGAGTTGCTGAACATGTCACACATTCTCTTAATTTAGGGGAATCGACAGGTATGATTTTATTAGATATGGAGAAAGCTTTTGACACAGTTTGGCATGAAGGACTACTCCACAAACTTACCACCAATAGAGTCCCACTAAGTCTTATAAAAATTATTCAGTCATATCTTCGCGATCGCTCTTTCTGTGTTAGTGTAGGCGAATCACTATCTAAACCCAGGATAGTAACATCTGGCGTGCCACAGGGATCTCATTTAGGTCCATACCTCTTTGTTTTATTCATCAATGATATGCCAAAGCAACCACACACCCATCTTGCTATCTATGCTGATGACACTGCCACTTTCACGTCATCTCCTGATACAGATCTTATCATAAGCCGACTTCAACTCTCATTGGAACTTTTGTATACTTATTTGCACAAATGGAAGCTGAAACTAAATTCATCCAAAACGGAAGCTATAATGTTCACCAGAAAACGGTCACTACCTAAAAAACTAATTGAAATTGATAATTATCAGATTCCCTGGAGTAAGTCTGTAAAGTATCTAGGTACCATTCTCGATAGCAAAATAAACTGGATCAAAAATACTGAGGCCCTCTGTACAAGAGGCATTAAAGCAATGAACGCACTAAGTCCGATATTTAATCGTAGGTCGAACCTCAGTCCTAAAATAAAACTTTTGATATATACAGCGCTAGTCCGGCCATGTATGACTTATGCAGCACCAGTCTGGTGTAGTATTACCGAGACTGGCTACAATAAATTACAAACTGTACAAAACAAGGCAATCAAAATTGCATATAATACCCCATATTATACAAACCTAAAGAAATTACACATAAGAATAAAATTCCCTTCTCTTAAAAATTATGTTCTTAAATTATCCCGTAAATTTTATTTGTATAAAAATCCACAACACTTTAATGTGTTAATATCATCTATTGGCAAAAGTAGATTTACAAACTTACCTTATTCTGGTACCTACAATCGATACCGACTGCCGCATCACTATTTCCTTGGCGAATAACAATAATACCATTACCTGCTGACCGGTTGACTCACAACTGCCTACAAATCCGATACATTATTTTGTTTCGAAATTACCTTCGTTCCGCGTAATTGTAATAAATTTTAAATTATTAATATACCTAATTAAAGAGTTAAAATTGTCGATTGAGTGCTCATAAAATAGCAATGTTTATTATTTTCACAGTGTTATATTATGTAGGTAAATCCAAACCTCCCATACATTTATAATCTGGTGTTTGTATATATCTAAGACGTGTAAGTATTTTTGAATTAATAGCGATTATGTGTTTAGAAAGGTGTAATGAACCTAAGTAACGTGTAACAACTTTTGTACAGTACCTAGATTAGTGTCTAAGTATATGTTTAATGAAAAATATGATATGAATAAAGAATTTTTAAAACAAAAAAACAGTAGGTATCTTTGGCAAATCCTACCTATAGCGGACCCCGACAATCTTAATGGATTAGGAAACGGGATAACGCTAAGGAGAAGAAGAATACAGGGTACAGAGTGCCTGTAGTCTATACGAAAAGCAGATATAAAATTACACGACTTACGCGATACAACCCAGTATGCTCAGCGAAAATTAATAAACCTTAAGTTTTAGAGCATTGCATTTGTTCTACCTATCTACTTTCTTTATTGTCATCCTAACTCCCTTGCGGGGTAGGTAGGGAAAATAGAACGCCATATAGTTCGATACTTATAAAACTCACTCATTTTTGTGTAATGTTAAATTTATTTACATTTGCATATAATATGTATGACATTTCATTCGATGTTTTGTCGCCATTTTGTAGGTATTGACATAATCCCCATTGCATGTAGATATAAGCGGTATTCACATTGCCTCGGAATACTACTATTCGAATGGGAATCGGAAGTTATCTGTCAAAGTGTGTGGAATCTAAGTGAAAACATCAGTTGATCTAGATTTGTCCATTTTGGATGCGTCAACATAAATGATATACCCACTGCACAGCACTGTTCAAAAATACGATTAAATTGAACAGCAGCGAACTGCTGCCCACTGTCAACGCCAAAATAACGAATTACCTGCGTACAAAAATAACACGTGTGCATAATTAAGAGTAACTTCTCGTTATGAAAAGTGGGGTTCTTTCTTTCGACGCATTGTACCAGATTCACACTTGACTAGTTACGTGAATACTGCGCGCGTAGTCTATTTTAGCTTTTTTCACAGCATTCTATCATATGCTACTGTTGTGGGGAACGGGCGGCTGGCATTGAGACAACTTTTATGTTACAAAAACAACCAATCGCTCTATTTATAACCAGAGAATCACTCAGGGAACGGTTCAAAGAAATAAATATCCTCACTGTTACATACTTCTCAATATATTTTTTTTTAGGGACAGGCCCACCACTGTGTATCCTATATAGCCAGAATTAACAGCGGCGACCACCAAAAATGCAGTGAACAGTGAAGTTCGTTGCTGTCCCGGGGGTTAAACTACAGCTGCCTTGGAACTCACAACGAATTTAATCAGAAGAAATTTGTAGGAGTAGGAAGTTCTCAATATTATGAAAACATAATGTATGTTCGTAAAAATTTTAAATCGTTTTCAAACTTTAGCGAAAACTTAGAAGTAGGAATAAATTGTGTATGCCTGTACCTCGGCTTGCTAGCTCTGGTAGATCTTTTCTTGTAAATTATATTCGATTTTATAATAGGTAAGTTGCCTGAAACCGTTCTGTATTTTCCTAACAATGTATTAAGAATATTATTATTATTATAACTTCACGCCAAATCCCTTACGGGGTAGGCAGAGAGAATCGAGCGCCACGCGACTCGATCCTTACATACCTCACTCGCTTCTTTAACATTCATTTAAGAATAATAGATGAAGAATAAGAATACTCTCTGTAAAAGAGCTTATTATAGAATTGATGAATATGTAACTGACAAAGATGTCTGAAAATAATTCAGCACACACGACATTTCGTTAATAATCTTTAATTCTACTATTTGATATCATTATTGCACCAATATGGTTATATGAATTTATTGTAATGTCTAATTGTCAATTTTAAAAGAGACCTATATTGGCAAGTTTCTTTCGGCAATTCTTTTTCGCCAATGGTCATTTCCAAAATTATAGTAGATTAAAAATAAGAAAAATAGTAACACACGAGAATTGAATAAGATACAATAAGATTATATTTAAAAAAATGTAAGACGTGTCTAAGATCGGTGATAGAAAATACAAGAAACCAGAGAGTAGCCGAACACAACTGATTACTATTCACTAAGGACAGGATTTTCTCTCTGCAATACCTGAAATCAGTCGATCGTTGACGTACTTAGTCGTGTGTTGTGTGATAACTTTTCTGATATCTGTACCGTACAATAGATATGAAATGGGCATATTTTGTCGCACCAAATCCGCATTGTACGGTACAGATAGAAGAAAAAGTGATCACACAACACACGACCAAATATGTCAACGATGTCCAGTTTGCAGATGAAAGCGATCCTTATGCCTAACATTTGTCGCAGGGGTTAGAGCTCTTAAGCAAGGAGGGTCGGTATTTACGTTAGAAGAAAAAGACGATGTAAATACCGACAAGAGTTTAATTAAGAAAAAGAAGTGCAGACGTTAGGGGTCGTAAGTAAGATTGTGGTTTCCGCTACGTTTGCTCTCGAGAACTTATCTTCTCTCAGAGGCTGGTCGAGCACGCAGTTGTACGGGGTTGGCGTGGCGCAGTGTGGCGGAGTCGCAGTTGCCACTCGATCGTTGAGCGCGGGATTTTCAGCTCAGCAGCGGCTTCCATCCGTACGGAGAGACCCTGCAACGCACACATCCAGAGGGTCAGTAGCTGGCCCCGCCTTGCCTCCTGACTGTCTTCCCTAGCCGCTGAGAGTAAGAGGAGCGCCTAAGGGCCCATCTAGCAATCGAGGCGGGCAATCGAGAAAACAAAACGGCAGAAGGGTAGATAGACAGACAGAACATAAAATACATCAGAAGGGCTAACATAAGATTAGCTGTCGCTTGAAGAGATTGTTATGCGATAAAATAAAGAAAACTATTTAACTAAATGTTCGCAGGGACAATATTACGTCCTATATCAAAACAAATATAAGCAACTATATTTGTTTTGATATTGGACGAAGTTCGCCGGGTCAGGCCCGGCGAACTTCGTACAGCCTCAGGACCAATAAATGGTGTGTTAACTTACTCGTATTAGATGGTATAAATTCTTTTATTATCCTATTCCGGACGAAGACAAATCCAAACACACAAAAATCATAAAAATCGGTCCAGCCGTTCTTGAGTTATAAATGGTGTAACTAACACGACTTTGTTTTATATATATAGATTATAAGGTGGGATTGAAGATCCGTTATCAAAATACATTTTTCATTTACAGTAAGTAGGTACGTAAACGACATATCCATTAAACGACATACATTTTGTCGGTTTTTTTGGACGATGTATGTGTTACCGGACCGACTAAATTAATTCATTTAAAGAGGTTAGAACAAGTTTTCCCAAGGGTCCGTGACGCAGGGTTGAAATTACAAAACGACAAATGTACTTTTTAGGGTTCCGTACCCAAAGGGTAAAACGGAACCCTATTACTGAGACTCCACTGTCCGTCCATCCATCCGTCCGTCTGTCACCAGGCTGTATCTCATGAACCGTGATAGTTAGACAGTTGAAATTTTCACAGATGATGTATTTCTGTTGCCGCCATAACAACAAATACTAAAAAATAGAATACAATAAATATTTAAGGGGGCTCCCATACAACAAACGTGATTTTTTTACTCGTTTTTGCTCGATATTGATAACGGCAACAGGTAGACGCTTGAAATATTCACAGAATATATAGTTATATATTCACTTTAAGAATAAATATTTAAATTAAAATAAAACAAATATTTAAGGGGGGCTCCCAAACAACAAATGTGATTTTTTTGCCGTTTTTATAGATAATGGTACGGAACCCTTAGTGCGCGAGTCCGACTCGCACTTGACCGATTTTTTTGTGACAACGTTACTTATTTAGGTCACGTGATAGATAAAAACGGTCTACATAAATGTCCGAAGAAAGTAAAAGCCATGTTACGGAATTAAAAAGGTTTCTAGGTACGGTAAACTACTATAGGATTTTTTTTCCAAGGGCGTCATCAGTCCTAAGTCCACACCACGAATTGTTGCGCGTGAACGCGCGGTGGGCGTGGGGCGAACGGTAAGAGGCTAGTTTCGTGAACGCGAAGAAAGAGATAGCTTCCGAGCGAGTGCTGACTCATTTCGAACTGGACGCACAGCTGGTGCTGGCTGTAGATGCGGGGCCATCAGGACTCGGAGCTGTACTGGTGAACAGCGAGGGTGTGGAACAGCCACTTGCGTATGGTTCTTGAACGTTAACCGCCAGCTAACGTAATTATAGCGAATTGCAAAACTGTAACGCAATAGGTGATAAGTTACAGGAATATTTGTTTGAGTACCGCAATATTGTGCATTGTAAAACGGGAGTGACACCAGTCAAATTGATGCTAGATCGGGATCTACGAAGTCGACTAGACTTAGTAATACCGCTGCGGACAAAACCGGACAACCATCGCGTTTCGGGACAAAATTCTGATACAGAACCAACACCAGTTCGGTCATTCGAGGTCGGACAGCCGCTGTTATTTAAATAGGAAACCATTTTGGAATAAGGGCACAATCACGGCGTATTATAGGGTGTATTTAGAAAAACAAAATGAAGAATGTACACGCTGGACTGGTTACTAATGAAGAGGAGGAGTTTAATGATGTGGAAGAGGAGGAGACAGAGCGATTAAGCTTATACGCGGAGTCCGAGTCCGATCAAGCTGTGTGCGATTTAGCGCCAATAAATCAGAAAGATAATCCTCTAGAGGGTTCAGCACTGAATGTGGAGTTACCTACTGCTCCTTCGCTCACTTTCGCACCTCGTAGAAAATATTGTTTACAACCAAGGTCGTCGATAAATAAATAGGATTAAAGATGGTATTTTTGTTATCAGGTTCCCTAATTAAAACGAGAGGAATTAATATGTATATGGGCGTGGCGTGCCACTTATTATTGCATTTACGTACTACATGAGTGATGCTCCATATTGTGTATGGCAGTAATAAACCAGCTCCCGTTAAGTGAAGTCGACCAGTCGAACTCTACCTACTAAAGTACGTGCATCAAACACGTCAAATACGCGTCGTAAGCACCACTAAATACTGATGGCCAGTTACTCAACCTTGGCGGTATTGCACAATAATCATTAGCAAACAATATTTTTATTATAAATTTGCTAGTAAGTTTAGATTAAGTAGTCGAATATTCCTTTGTAATCAATAAAAATGAAACCCTGTCGATCAGTTATTATATCCCACCCTCGTCCACCACTTAGCTCATGCGCGATGCACGCGAATTTTCTTTCCAGCAGAGCAATAACAGCATATTTAACCCAATAGGAGTCGGCTCGGGTAAAGAGCTTGACACCTGCTCACATATGTATAATAATAATATTATTATAATATCATTTATATATATATATATATGTATCTCATATATATATATATATATATATTTATTTATATATATATGAGCATTTTGGCAGATAACATTTCGATTCCGATTCGAGTATGTCTTCGAGGCAATGTGAACACCCAAATTGGACCAGCGGCTTCAAGAGGACCAAGATTTCAAGGATTTCATTCATTGTCACGCTTAAGGGGAAGTTCTGCGCCGCCGTTAAGGGAAAGCTCTCGCTGCCCGGCCACAGGTCGTACGTTCGTAACAGGACCGTAGAGGGTCCTGTAACAGCCTCCGTGCGTTCGTACCGTACTTGACCATTATATCAAGACAACGGTGTAAGCATTGTACAAGATTGGGCCATGTCCGAGCCTAAAGGGGCGTTAGCCGATCAATCCTTAAGGCTCGTCCTGTAGGTACATTTTTCTTCCGATGTTTTCCCTCGGCTTTGTACAATTGTCTACATAATCGCAATAGAAAAACTGACTAATTTGTGGAATCTTTTTTCAATAATGATGATAATATGAGGGTATTTTTTAAATACATATGAAAAAGACACCGAAAGGTCGAGAAGGAAATTTCCGTGACGTCAAAATTGATTCGCAGATAGTCACGAGTAATTTAAAATAAAGTTAAAAATAAACATCGCGTTAATGTTAATACTTGAACTTGTACAGATTCCACTTCACAATTTTATTTAATAATTATTTTCACCGACCGGTTTCGCCTTTACGGCATTATCAAGATATTTCACCAAGTGCCTACAATCAACAGTATCAACATAAATTAAAAATAAACATTAAAATGTAGTAAAGTTTTTTTTAATATTTGCAAAAAACATTCATTTTTCTGTAGCACATGTATTGCATGTAATGACACCAATGAAAAAATTACCGCAAATGTAAATTAAAAGAAAATAAATTAATAAACGAAATTAATTTTGTATTTATTAATTTTTGTAGCAGATTTTTTTTTTATCTATCTATCTGTAACTTCAATCCCTTGCGAGGTAGGCAGAGAGAACCGAGCGCCACATGAGTTGATCCTTACAAACTTTACTCGCTTATGTAGGATTTATTTTCTTTCAATTTAGTACGTGATATAATATTTGTTAAAGTTTGTGGTTATTAAAAATAAATTAATGACATAGTAAAATATATTTCACTTAATTTGGGGTAAAAAATCGGAATAACAATCAGAAACGCTTATGGGCGGGTGGAAATATGGACACGCGTTTCCGAGTGTCCGTGTTCCGAGTATTTCAGAGCGCATAAACGGAACAACCCCATTGATTCAAGTTCAAGTTCAAGTATTTATTCATAAACAATTTACATCGTATTTGAAATCATTATAACTATTACTAAACTAGGTATTAAACATTTTATAATATTATCAATTTAACAAACAAAAACAATGTCACTTCAGTATACAAATGACCAATTTATTATTTAAAATAATCATCAATGGAATAATAATTATTTTCTAGTAAATATGATTTTAATTTCACCTTAAATAGACTAAGGCTGTCTATGTCTTTCAGCTCATTTGGCAACTTGTTGTAAGCTTGATATTGAGCACTGTGTTCCATTACTTTAAATTTTGGTATGATATTGTGTTTAAGAGCCCTTCGCCTTGTTCTCTCCCTTACCCGTCTATCATTGCTTGACTCAATCTTAGGCAGTCGTTTTTTGAGATCAGTCAGAAGTGAAAACAAGTATAAACTTGGAACAGTTAAGATGCCTAGGTTAACAAAAATCATTTCACACGACTCCCAAGGTGGAATGCCTACCATTGTACGTATGGCTCTCTTCTGTAATGTAAAAGCTCTATCTCTGTTATAATGATAGCTAATACCCCATAATTTGATGCTGTAGCGTAATTTAGCCTCAACTAGGGCATGATAGACTTTTTTTAGATGGGTCAATGAAATCTCATTACGAAGAGTTCTAATGGCATAACAAGCTGATGAGATAGAGTCCTCGAGTGATGCCAGCTCTTTTTTCCAATTCAAAAATTCATCAATATGTACACCTAGAAATTTTGTATCTTTAACAACGTCAACTTGATCTCCATTGAGAGTAATGTCAACTGTTTCTGTATTTTTTGTTGTTGATTTAAAAAGTATAACTTTAGTCTTATTACAGTTAAGTTTTAAATTATTGGCACTAAACCATATATAAAAATCAAGCAAAATGTTATTTATTTTAAGATTAAGATGTCTGATATTAGTATCGGATATAACAGCGTTAGTGTCATCTGCGAACAGAACTACTTTGATGTCACGGTGCAGATTCAAAATATATCTCGCCAAATCATTTGTGAAAATGAGAAAGAGAATAGGTCCCAAAATGGAACCCTGCGGAACTCCACTTTTTATGGCAAGGGTTTTTGATTTTACTATATTTTCTTTGTCATTTTCAACTGTTTTAATTTCTACAAACTGTTTTCTGTTTTCCAAGTAAGATTGGAACAATAACAGTATGTTACCACGAATTCCATAAAATTCCAGTTTTTTTAGTAAAATGTTGTGGTCAACTAAGTCAAATGCAGAACTCAGATCAAGGAAAAGACTATAAGATTCGTTTAAATCGAAGAACAAATATGTAGAAACGTGGTTATCACAGTAAGATAATTTGATATTAATACTTTTCTGTATATTTATAACTAGATAGAAATATATATGTGCAGATCGTAGGTAGAAATTGCCTTACACATGTTATGAATGGACACAAACCTTAATAACCATTTTAATTTTTTTAACAAATCTATCAATTACCACACGGTAATTGATAGATTTGTTAAAAAAATTAAAATTAAACCTGCGAATGGGAATTTTACTCATTTCGCGTACGTACAGTTGGTAAATGTTTATAGGTTACGAGCAGAGACATGTTACTAAAGGACTCGGCATACGCGTGATTCTGTTAGTAAATAATTCTGCCATTTTTGACGGGGGAGGTAACTACTACATAGAAACGAAAATAATGTTTTAAAGAAATGTCAACTTTATTTCGAGGCATCTACAGTTCAAAGTTATTTTCTTACAGCTGCCTGCCATCTGTTGTGAAATAGCTTCAATTCTTCGTAAATCGAAGCTGGTAGATTCAAAATTACGAAACGTCTTATATACTTTTTTTTTGTCTTTAGCTAAATGAACTCTATTATACAGCATGAAGGACTGTTTTGTTTTGCAGTTTGTATAATTTACGCCAATTTGGGATAGGAGATATGCGACCAAAGTCACGGAATATTATTCGATTGCATCAGTACTCGATTACTGAATCGATTTCTCATGTATTAATCGTTATCACACCATTTTAATTTCTTTTATATGAAAGCAAATAAAATAATACTTGCATGTGAAAGCTAACTCAATATTTTTGCAAACTAGAAGTGTCGATCTTATTTTGCATGCCATAACTGCACAGTTTGGCATTTTTAGTGTAACACTTTATGATGTTACCTGAGCGATAACGATTACAAGACTGTAAGAGAATCGATTAGGCACGAAGTATTTATGCGCGCAATGGATCACAATATCTTGTACCATGACAGAAGGGAATGATCCTACGAGGCTGGTCCTTTAGTAACATGTCTCTGGTCACGAGTCAAAATATATTTTATAAAAAAGGAATGCATCTTTAACAATTTTTTTTTTTACTATAGCAACACTAAACAAATCGATGACAGCCATGGTACGGGCGCTCTCTTCTCGCTGACGACATTTTGTCAATAAATTGTAATTTAAATCCGATACTTAGAACTTTTCTTTAGTGATTAGTGATAAATAAGCCACGAAGATGGCAGACAACGAACAGAAAGCTATGCAGTTGATGGCGGAAGCAGAGAAAAAATTGAATTCCTCGAAATCCTTCCTCGGGTCACTTTTCGGGTGAGGACAACGACTATCTCATTATTTCGTTGATGTTAGCGTACGTAGGTTAAATTTAATGTACTAATTGTACTATAGGGACACTTTCCCAGACATCCAATTAGGTTTCGAATCAATATACGTTTCGCAATGTCGTGCAATTGTGTAATAGAAAAAGGCAACTTATTTCAATTGAACTACATAATAAATGAGCAATATATGCGCAAGAGATGAGAAACACAATGTCAAAGTATTAGTAAACTTGAAAATTATATTCGTTAATTAATTAAAAAGTATACTAAATTGCTCACATTCGTCTATATCCGTGGAGTCTACTGCTGCACAGGGTGCTTTAAAATGCCACAGTGCAGGGTCGGTAAGAGGTCTACCGCCAACAAGTTGATAATAAAAATAGAGCAAAAGACCATTTTCAATCTCCAAAAATATGGGTGTTATTAGTTGAACCCTTTGTCTATCAATTTATTTGTTTATCAGGTGGTTCATCATCATTGTATTAGGAATGATTTTAATTATGAGTATAAACAGGTTCAAATCCTGGTGTGACCATCTATTTATAACATCATCATAAAACCCTTACTGGGATGACCATGTGTGTGTATTATTAAATTTATGTTTTCATTATGTACACATTTGTAATTATCACTTGTTCAGTGATAATGTAGATCATTGTGACAAAACCCCCACTTTCAAAAAATTATGTATACACATATATATATACACATATACATCTGATCTAACCTCAGAAAAGAATCTCACTCTGTACTGTAAGTAAATGTTAAGATGTTGGAAGCTAGGAATTTCCCTCAAAATGGTTAGTCAGATAATAATTTGTTGAGTCATGATGTTATTTTTAGAAATTGTAAACTGTGACTGAACAGCCTATGTTTGTTTACAAGTGACTGATTGTACTCACTAAATACTATATTTGTTATAGGTATAATTTAGATTATGTTTTTATGACTAAGCGCCTCCTAGGTAGGAACCATTAGTTATAATTGTAAACTTATTTTGTCATTCTAAACATTGATTTTTGAGTATTGTGCAAAATTTGTGGCATAATGCTTGTAGACCATATTTGCAATGACGATGATGCAATGACGAAAAAGTGTCGGTCTGAAAGAGAGCATCGGTGTTAAAAAGAAGAGGCATGCTCCATTGGTTCGGACATGTAGAAAGAATATAGGATGAGAGAATGACAAAGCAGATATACAACACAACAGTGTACTGATGTAGGAAATGAGCCGAGGAAGGCCAAGGCTTACCTACCATGACCAAATTGGTTGTTTTCTATCAGTGATGTCAGCCTTAGAAGCCGGTAAGCATGCATGAGAAGAGCAATGAATGTTAAAGAAACAAGTGAGGTGTGTAAGGATCGAGTCGCGTGGCGCTCGGTTCTCTCTGCCTACCCCGCAAGGCATTTGGTGTGAAGTTATAGATAGATAGATAAACATTGGTAGGTAGGTATTCCAACATTGCTATTGTTAAAGTCTTATATCATCCTGTGTCTGCGAATATTTAAGGTCAGAGGTCACAAAGACTAGTATTTTTTGTAACTATGTCATTCAAAGTTATTATCTATGTACAATATTACTATCTACAATTTTTGTTTCACAATTTTATAGATATCGTGAGTAGTGATAGCATAGATAAAGAATAAGCCTGTTTACTAACTTGCCCTGGTTTTCCTTTACCACCAAACATGTGATATATACAATCCTGGCACTGCTTTGCTTGACGAGCCCGGTGACTCAGTCGTGAATGACGCGACTTTGACACCAACGCTCGTGGGTTCCATTCCCACACAAGGCCAAATAACAATTCCACCGAGGGTTGTTGTGTTCCTGCATGTGAGTGAGGTCACCAGTAACCTCCCAAGGACTTGCTGTGTAAGCAGCAGAGGAGGCATCGCGCGAGTGATACTTAATATATCGCAAGCGTTAATAGTCTAGGCTCTGATGACACTTGCGCCATGCCAAAATCAGTAACTTCGCCATATCCTTAACCTTAGATAGCGGAACTTCCAAACGCTATGGTATTAGCAAATGGACTAATGCTAGGAATAATAAAAAGACGAAGAATACATTTTTTATACTGTCAATCATTTTCAAGTTACAATTGTAGATTGTTGGTAAACTTATAGGCATATGGTCTAATATGTAATATAACAAAATAATTTGATACAATAACAAACTGAGTATTTAATATATTAACTAACCAACTACATTAGCAGAATAGCCACCTAGATCAGGTTTGCAAACTTTTGTATTCAAAGTACACACATAACAAATCAAGAAATTTTGATGTACGCCATAGAAAAAACTAATGTTTATTTAATAGTTTATTATTAAAGTTAGTTTAATATGAAAATATTTAATAAGAAAATGGGATAAAGCTATGAAGGAAAAATCGGCCAAGTGCGAGTGGGACTCGCGCACGAAGGGTTCCGTACCATTATCTATAAAAACGGCAAAAAAATCACGTTTGTTGTATGGGAGCCCCCTTAAATATTTATTTTATTCCATTTATTAATATTTGTTGTTATAGCGGCAACAGAAATACATCATGTGTGAAAATTTCAACTGTCTAACTATCACGGTTCATGAGATACAGCCTGGTGACAGACGGACGGACGGACGGACAGCGAAGTCTCAGTAATAGGGTTCCGTTTTACCCTTTGGGTACGGAACCCTAAAAAGTGATTCTGCATGAGAGCATCATTTTCAGCAATAGTCAATAATGTTGTTGGCATCTCCTCAATTGTCTTTGTCTTTCAATAATCTGACATTATTTGCACTTTTTTCATAGCATTTTTCATTTTTTTTTTCTTGGTTCTCTCTGCCTACCCCTCAAGGGACTTGGCGTGAAGATATGCATACATACATACATATTTATGCCATTCTATACCCATTAAATGCCGTTATATACTTGTTGCCGTAACGCGCACGGTTTGATCAAACTGCTCGGCACGCAACGGGTTAATGAACACTATGATTTGTTTACCATAGCCAATGAAAGCTTTCAATACAAGCAGTATTGTTTGTGGGCAATGTATTGCACAGCTAGCGCAGCTGCTCAGGTGATATACACTTGCAGGAATATAATAACTCTCCACGAATTATTGTACTCCGGATATCTGTCAGGAGGTACTTCCCCATTTAGGTTGTTTTGATGCACCCTACCTCTCTTTTGCTAGAGCCTCTTTATAGATGATAGTCACCTACGCCCTTGTAAAATAATTACTCTTTATAAAAAAATATATTTGCTTGTTTGTTGAGAAGTGAGGAATATCTTAAACTTGGGATTATTAAATAAAACAGGACATGTATTGATTTTTTGTTTTATGTTAAATGTGTATTGTAATTTATGGCTAAAGTTGCAAACTGTTATATTATTAACTATTGTATAGTACACAAAATTCTTCTTGTTTTGTTTTGTATTTTTCGTATGGCTGGTAAAATTCCCATATTTAACATTGTCGTTGTTGTCTGTCACATGTAATTCCTATGATATATTTTCTTTTCTCCAGTGGGAAATTATCTGGATTAAGCATTGGAAATCTCAATCAGGGATATACTTTTTTGTTACAATGACCACAGCATTACGTCTCTGATATTTAGGAATACTTGCAAGCCTTCCTTGCATTTCTAGTTTATTGAGCTAAAAATTTCTTCTGGCACTGCTGATGATCAACACCCTTAGGTACTTGAGGTTGTAAATATTTTATCCTAAGTTCAGTAGGTTAGTAATTCAATAGGTATAGTAGGTAGGTTTTGCAAATGGACTGAAGTTTGGTTCTGTAAATAGACACTGTGAAAGGAAAATGTCGGGCAGATTCTATAAGTGATTTGTAATAAAATTATATTCAAATTTCCAAAAATATTTATACATGTTAGGGTTTCATACCAAACAGATAAAATAAAAGGATCTGTGAAGTTACGATGTGACTCTATCCATCTCATCTCCATTATATACCTGTTGCTCTCATTTACCTCTGAAGTTTTCCAAACAAGTTATCTGAAATAAAGTTGATAAACAATTATGTACATACGAGTATTATAGGGCAAATAGAATCATGTTAATTAAGCAGCATAGGTAAGGCTACTTACTACCTCGTTACGTACCACGAAAGAAAAAACGGAACTCTTGTTGGCTGTCTGTCTGTCCGTCTGTCAAGACCGTTTTTGTCAGGGACGGGTGGCGCTATTAACCTGAAATACTGATTTTGGGGGAAAATTTACAACATAATCGAAAAAAAAAATACGAAAAATTTACGTGACTCGATTTCCGTGGTGAACGGACTATTTGCATACCTACAAGTTTGTACTCTCCTACGCACGCTGTGTAACCTTGAGCTTTCGTATGAGGTCCATAGTAAAGAACCACGTTTCTGTGCCGTAAGTCACTCATCACTGTCAACACACACCTGGTCAAAGACTTTCGTCTTGAGACATTGAAGTATTTTGGACGAGAAAATCTTTCGCAATTTCCCAAACGCTGCCCATCCGAGTTAGATTCGACGAGGGACCACTTTCTCAAAGTTGGATCTACCTAGCTGGACTGTTTGTACTAGGTAGACATACTCATCAACAACTCTGGGAACCGAGCTCCGAGCTGAAACTGGAGTCGGTACAACATGTACATTCCACATAATTTTCGGTTTGTCCATGTTCATTTTAAGATCCACGTTGGGTTGCTATTTCGAGATCTTCAAGCATTGTGTTCAAGTCCTTCAGCGATCTTGCCATGATTACTATATCATCGTTAAATCTAAGTGATATGCTCGTCGTTGATACTGATCCCGTATCCTTTCCAGTCCAAACATCTTCCAATGCAGCAGCAAGAGATGTTGTTTCTCCGAAACTGTTCCTCCCTTTCTCAATTGGATAGCTTTCGTACTCTGATCCTGTAGTCGAATCGACATGATCGCGTTTTCATATATACTCCTCAACACTTCGATATACCTATAATCAATGCGGCACCGCTGGAGAGACTGGAGCACAGCCCAAATCGATCGAATCGAAGGCCTTCTTATGATCCACAAACGCTAAGCATAGTGGCTGGTTATACTCTTCGGTCTTCTGTATAACCTGCCGCAGCGTATGAATGTGGTCTATGGTTGGGAAGCCCTTCCAGAAGCCTGCTTTTTCGGGGGGATGAAAGCCATTAAACCTGCGTGTAAGATGATTCGTGATAACCTTTGAAAACAGCTTATAGACATGGCTCAGAAGAGAGATGGGTCTATAGTTTTTCAATAAGGCTTTATCACACTTCTTGAAAAACAACACCACGCGTCTGCTTCATGCCTGTAATGCTTTGCTCTCCAGGATGACAGAATTGAAAAGCTTCTGAAGGACTCGTAAGTACTGGTTTTCAGGAGTTCCTATGTGATTCGCTCAACGCCCGGGGCTTTGCTGTTCATAAGCTGTTTAAGAGCCATCCTAATCTCGTACAGGCTGATGTCCAGGATATCCTCAAGTGTAGTGTCGGCTCAATTTGCTCTTGGGTCTGATGTAGAACCAGAAATGGGTTCTGGTGACTTGGTGTATAACTGTCCATAGAAACGCAATCTCCCTCAAGATCTCTGATTTGGACGAGACAATGTCGCCAATCTTAGTCTTCAGCTGCGTTCACTGGCTTCGACCAACAGACAGATTCCTTGCGAACACTTTGGAGCCTTTATTGTGCTTAATCGTCTCTTCAATACTTTTTGTATTGAAGAGCGCCGCAAAGTGTACGAAATCTGCTTGTTTAGCTGCCTATACGAGGACGCATCCACAGAAGACCGCAACCTCATTTCTCGTCGAATTTCCATTAGACTGAGGGTTTAGATTAAAAGCTTCTGAAGCTTGTTAATGCGGGCTTAAAGAAATTAGTTCCAACCGCATGTACAGTTTCTATCAGACCGCTATTTAGCTCGTCGACAGAGACGCAGTTCCTAGGCTCTCGAAGCAATTTTGGAGTGAAAGCTTTCGGGGTTTTAGATATGGGCTCTTGAAGGTCTTAGAGTAGACTTCATCATGCGGGACTTTTCCAGTCTGACATTGATATTCAAGACGCCTTTTACCATACGGTGATCGCTACTGGTATTCATTGTGATCATGGAGACGTCACTGAATATCTGTCTTCTTGATATATATCTATCTCATTCCTTGTGGGACCGTCAGAGCTCATCCAGGTCTACTTCCTGTGTGGTGGCTTCCTGAAGAAGGAGTTCATCATATAGAGTTCCTCCTTCTCCATGAAGTCAGCCAACATCTGTCCCCTTTGGTTACACTGGCTGCCCTATTCCAAATTGCCTTGCGTTGAAATGTAACAGCGCGTTTCACCACTGCGCCACCGAGCTCGTGATACGCTTCTCATACATAAACCTAAATCTTTTTTTTTTAATTTTTTTATATTGGCTCAGCATAGTGGCTCCTCTTCGCCTGTTGGTAAGCGAAAAGGGGAGCCCAAATTGCAGCGGCAACTGACAAAGGACTACGGTGTCCTGTCAGTTGACGCTACCATGCTGGGCCAGCAAGGTGCTTCTTCACGCTTCGTTTATAAATGTATTAATTTTCTGAATTTTAGTGGATCATCAAAAGTAGAAGAAGCCGTGGACTGCTATCTGCGAGCGGCCAATCTGTTCAAGATGGCCAAGAAGTGGCCGCAGGGTGGGCAGGCGTTCTGCAACGCTGCGCAGCTCCATCTGAAGGCCGGGGTCCGCCACGACGCAGCGACCAACTTTGTGGATGCATCCAATTGCTACAAGAAATGTGACCCTAATGGTACGTGTTTGTAACATACTTCTTTGCCAAGTCTTAAAATTTTTACTAATAGCTCATATACTTCGGCCATAAAAAAAAATGCAATAAAGAATAACAATCATATTGAAAGAGAAACCTGTCATTCTCATATGAAAAATTCATTTTGTTCTCTCCTATCCACGTCAATATTTGTAACATATTACTTACTAGTGACCCGCCCCGGCTTCGCGCAGGTAGTAGAACATATATGCCCTATATGTTTTTTCTGTCGTTGTGTCTCATCAGCCTGTTGCGTCCAATATGTGGATGTAGGTGGCGCTGCAATGTTTTTCGGGCCCATCGAATTATATGGTGTTAAGGATTATCATAATGTGCATGAAATGCTTAATTTAACTAACATATTTAAGTTGATAAGGATTAAGAGGGCGCACAAAGCTAAGTGGCGCCCTCATTTTGTTTTTATTAATAACGCTGTATTTAAGACCAATTCAAAAAAGAACGCTCTACAGGGCACTGAAGAACCATATTTTACATATTTATACTTGTATATAGATAATAAATACAAGTTATGTTTAAAAAAAACATAACTTGTATTTATTATCTATGTACAAGTAACCAAAATTTTAATTATTGCTTATTGTGGCCACTTATACGAGTAGCAATAATCAAAATTATGACTACTTGTACATAAATAATAAAAACCTAACTATAGTTCTACAGTGCATTAATTTTGCTGTATATCCGTATAATGTCCAATGAAAGCTCCCAGGCAACAGAATATTAATTTTACTGTATATCCGTATAATGTCCAATGAAAGCTCCCAGGCAACAGAATATTAATCTATCTATCTATAACTTCACGCCAAATCCCTTGCGGGGTAGGCAGAGAGAACCGAGCGCCACGTGACTCGATCCTTACATATCTCACTCGCTTCTTTAACATTCATTGCTCTTCTCATGCACGCTCGCCGGTTTCTAGGGCTCCTGACATCACCTTCTGATAGAACACGACCAATTTGGTCATGGTAGGTAAGTCTTGGCCTTCCCCGGCTCCTACATCCTTCCACTTTTGCATTGTATATCTGCTTCGTCATTCTTTCATCTTGCATTCTTTCTACATGCCCGAACCATCGGAGCATGCCTCTTCTTATTTTAACACCGACGCTCTCTTTCAGACCAACTCTATTTCTAACATCATCATTGCGAATACGGTCTACAAGCCTTACGCCACAAATTTTGCGCAGCGCTCGCATTTCAACCGCGTTTATTCTACTTTCATGCTCTTTCTGCCATACCCAGCTCTCGCTTCCATAAGTTAGCGTTGGGACCAACACTGCATTGTGTATAGCGAGTTGTGCCTTCTGGCTCAGGTTTTTACTGCCAAGAAGTTTTCCCAACGCTCCATTCACACTCTTCCCAGCACTCACTCGTCTTTCCACATCTGCGGTGTACCTTCCATCCCTGCTGAAAGCGCATCCAAGATATACAAACTCATCCACTTGTTCCAACACTTCATCATCAATCGTAATCCTGACATTAGTTCTGGATTCTTCTCTTTCAAATACCATTATCTTTGTTTTCATCGCATTCAGTAGTAAGCCTTTCTCCATACATTCGTCTTTAATCGTTGTGACCAGTGTTTGCAGTTTAGATGGTGTATCTGCTAATAGCACGGCATCGTCTGCATACAGCAGACAGTTCACCACTAGGTCACCCATGCGCAATCCCACATTCGTTGACCTTATTCTCTGCAGACAACTATCGAGATACAGGATAAACAGCCTAGCAGATAGCATGCAACCCTGATTGACACCAATTTTGACATCAAACCAGGGTGACATGCCACCGTCTATCCGCACACATGCTGAGCAATCCTTGTAAGTGGACTGCACAGCACGGAGCAGTGAACCGTCAATCCCATATCTCGGCAATATGTCCCACAGTTCCTTTCGCACAACCCTATCAAAGGCTTTCTCAAGATCCACAAAACCGCAGAAAACCTTCCGGTTTATGGCCAGATGCTTCTCTACGATATTGCGGAGCGAGAAAACTTGATCCGTACATCCCCTTCCTTTTCGGAAACCTCCTTGTGCGCCCCACAGCATTTCATCGGATTTCACCCTCATTCTCCTTACAATCACCTTTCCATATACTTTTGCTGCTAAGCTGATCAAACTGATGGCCCTATAGTTGGCGCAGTCCATGCGTGACCCCTTGCCTTTATACAAGGGCACGATGACTGCGCGTCTCCAGTCCATTGGGACCCTTCCAGTTCTCCAGCATAGGTTGCATAGGTACCAGAAGGCGTCCCGGACGTAAGTGCCACCTAATTTGATCATCTCAGCTATGATCAGATCAATTCCCGCTGATTTTCCATTTTTCAAGCTTCGTATCGACCATTCGATCTCATCCATAGTTATGCCTTCGTCGAACGCCGTCAACGTGGAGTAAGCATCCGACTCACTCTCATTGTCAGTGTCCGAGGCATACTCATACATTTCCTCAAAATATTCACTCCACTGTTCTAACACTTCCTGAGTGTTCGCAAGAATGACGAATATTAATTTTACTGTATATCCGTATAATGAAAGCTCCCAGGCGGCTTGTCTTTTTTCTGACATTTTCAACAATTATTGTCATACTTCAACCAATTTACACAAAAGCTCAACAAATTATACACCTAAACCTTCCTCAAGAATAACTCTGTCTATTGGTGAAAATCGCATGAAAATCCTTTCTGTAGTCTAAGAGTTTATCGTAGACGCAACAGACAGACGCGACAAGGGACTTTGTTTATAATAATACGTTATAACTTCACACCAAATTCTTTGCGGGGTAGGCAGGGAAGACCGAGCGCTATATGACTCGATTTTTACAAACCTCACTCGCGTCTTTAACATTCATTGCTCTTCTTATGCACGCCCGCCGGTTTCTAAGGCTCCTGATATCACCTAATATAACGATCAATTTGGTCATGGTAGGTAAGTCTTGGCCTTCCTCGACCTTCATTCTTCTGATTTCTCATTGTATATCTGTTTCGAAATTCTTTCTTCCTGCATTCTTTCTACGTGTCCGAAAAAACAGAGCAGACCTCTTCTTACTTACCGTGACATTAAAATGGAGTGGGGGCGATAAAGAGAACCCAATTGTTGTGATAGCATTGTACAAAGTAGGAGACAAATGGAATTTGAAAAACTCAAGTCTTAGGTGTCGCCTATCGCTCTTAGTTCGTATGCAATCATTACATTATGGCGAGCTCGGTGGCTCAGTCGTGAATGATGCGACTTTGACACGAACGCTCGTGGGTTCGATTCTCACACAAGGCGAACATTTGTGTGCATAAACATGCCTGTTTGTCTTGGTCTGGATTTTAAGAGAGGTAGGGCGCACCAAAGCGGCTCGTCTAGAGTTTCGCGGTCGTATACGCCACCCGGGTTTCGAAGGGTTAATAGGCTACGGTACCCGCTTTACGTCAGGTGGGCCGTATGCTTGTGTGTCTCACGACGTAGTGTTATAAAAAAAAAAAATAGTCGATGGTTTGTGTATCGAACTAAGTATTCGTATTAAAAAGACAATCGACGCAGTGAAGGGAGAAATCCTGTAAGGAAACAAAACATTTTTGTCTCAATAATTGAATATAGCACTCAGATCCTTGTTTTTTTTATATACAACGTCGGGAGGCATACAGGCATATGGCCCACCTGATGTAAAGCGGTTAACGAAGCCTATAAACGCTTACAATACATTATCACTCGCGCGATGCCACCCCTGCTGCAGCGACAGCAACTCCTAAGGACCTTACTGAAGGTCTCGCACACACGTAAGGAACACAACAACACTCTAGGGAGTTTGCGGTTGCTTTGATGCGCCCAAGTCTTCAGCTAATATATATAAGCCCCTATGAATACGTTTCTTATTCATACGAATATTAATAGGATGGTAATATACTCGTAAAAACAACTTTGCAGGCGTACGCAAAGGAGAGTCGCAGAAAATTAATTTAGTAAAAATAAAATATGTGGCTATATTTTACGAAGCAGAATTGCCGAGGTTATTCGTCAACCTCTTGAGAAGCTTATTAATTAGACATTAGGTTACCAGCGTTTGTGTTTTCTAAATTCAGTGGTGGGCGTACATTATGCCGGAGTGATGCACTCATAGTTTTTGTATACAATGTCGCTGGACTGATTTAAAGTGGTTACTGTAACCTATGACCGCTTGCTATGTAAGAAACTAGATGTGCCCGCAACTTCGTCCGCGTGGAATATTATTTATTTATATTAATAAAAAGAAAATCTGAAATAAAAGCCTAAGTTACTCCTTATTACATCGGCTATCTGCCAGTGAAAGTCCCGTCAAAATCGGTCCAGCCGTTTCAGAGATTAGCCGGAACAAACAGACAGACAGACGGACAAAAATTGTAAAAATATTCATTTTGGTATATGTACCGTGTATACATCCATATGCATTTAGTAAAAAGCGATTATTTCAATATTACAAACAGACACTCCAATTTTATTTATCTGTATAGATGAGCAGTGATAGCCCAGTGGGTAAGGAACCGGCCTATTGAGCAACAAGTCCCCGGTTCGAATCCTGACATGTACCACTAAATCGTTATTTATAACTAATTCGTGTTTAGGGATTTATATACATATTTGTAATTATCACTTGCTCGGCGGTGATGGAAAACATCGTGAGGAAACAAGCATGTCCAGGAAATTATATTTTGGTAGTCGTGTGACCTAACCTATGCAAGGTCTGAGGAGCGATTCTATTAAAAAACTGCAACTACACTGCAGCGCGGCGTGTGTCAAAATCCGTACATTTTGACGTTTTGTCCAGCGATCTGACAGCAGCGATGTTTAACGAAACGTCAAAATGTACACATTTTGACACACGCCGCGCTGCAGTGCAGTTGTAGTTTTTTAGTAGAATCGGCGTACTGGTTTTCCGCCTGAGTTGTGGAGGTCTGACGGCAGTCTCTCCATGTCAAGATGAGACTCTTCGCCAAATATTTAGGCTTAGGTAGCGGATCCCGCCAATCCTAATTGATTGGGAAGCGGGATAACGCTAAGAAGCTTGCAATATAAGAAACACCCCATTGCCACCTCCGCTGTCGATAAAACAACCTTAGATGTTTAGCAGTAACTTCACAATTCCTAAGTGGCGCAGCTCTGATGCGCTCTTCCTCTTTTAAAAAACACCCAGGCTAAGATAAACAGATATGTTCGTGCACACAACTGTCTGTCTTGTGTGGGAATCGAACCTACCAACAGCCTTGATGTTAACCGCTCCACCACTTAGTTCATCAAAATTTAAGTTGTTTATGTATATATATCTTCACGCCATGTCCATTGCGGGGTAAGCAGAGAGAACCGAACGCCATAATACGCGGTCTTTACACACTTCACTCGCTTCTTTCACATTCATAGCTCTTTTCATGCACGCTCGCCGGTTCGTAAGGCTTCTGACATCACCTTCTGATAAAAGACGACCAATTTGGTCATGGTAGGTTAGTTAGTCTTGGTCTTCCTCGGCTCCTACATCCTTCCACTTTCGCATTGTATGTCTGTTTCGTCATTCTTTCATCTTGCATTCTTTCTACATGTCCGAACCAACGGTGTATGCCCTTTCTTATCTTAACACCGACACTCTCTTTCATTCCAACTGTCTTTCGTACGTCATCATTTCGAACGCGGTCAGCAAGCGTTATGCCACAAATTTTTCTCAGTGCTCGCATCTCGACCTCATTTATTCTACTTTCATGCTCTCTCTTCCATACCCAACTCTCACTTCCAAAGTTAGCGTTGGGATTAGCACCGCGTTGTGTACAGCGAGCTGTGCCTCCTGGCTTAGATTTCGGCTGCCAAACAGTTTACCCAACGCTCCATTCACGCTATTCCCTGCACTCACTCGTCTCTCCACATCAGCGGTGTACCCTCCATCGCTGCTTAAAGCGCTTCCAAGATATGCAAACTCATCCACTTGCTCCAACACTACATCATCAACCATAATCCTAGTGTTCGTTCTGGTTGTCTCTCTTTCAAACACCATTATCTTGGTTTTCTTCGCATTCAATTGTAATCCTTTCTTCATAGAATCGTCTTTCATTGTTGTGACTAGTGTTTGCAGTTCGATGATGATTCTGCTATTAATACTGCGTCATCTGCATAAAGCAGGCACTTAACCACTGAGCCACCCATTCGCATTCCCGCATTCATATTTCTCATTCTCTGAAGACAACTGTCCAGATACAGGATGAATAGCCGAGCCGACAGCACGCATCCTTGTCTAACACCAATATTGGTATCAAACTAGGGCGATAAGCTTTCGTACACTCGCACACATGCTGTGCAATCCTCATAGGTGGATTGCACAGCACGGAGCAGGTCACCGTCAATCCCATGTCTGGGCAAGATGTTCCAGAGATTCTTTCGCACGACCCTATCAAATGCTTTTTCAAGGTCCACAATACCGCAGAAAAGCTTCTGGTCCATAGCCAGATGCTTTTCCACGATGTTGCGGAGTGAAAAAAACTTGATCCGTACATCCTCTGCCGCTTCGAAATCCCCCCTGTTTTGCGAAAATAATATTATATAACTAGTCTGCCCATAAATACTGTTTCATAGAAAGTTTTCTTTTTTTTCAACTCTTTAATTATTTAGAATTTGGCACGCGTTTATTATGCTAAAAACTTCTTTCGATTTCCCGCAGTATTACATATTTATTTCGTATTTATTATCAAATTACAATATGGAATGGAGTGTTAAAGAATATAGGATTGCAGTGATTGCACAAAGTGGGTATGGCGCCGTCGGTCACATTTAAGGCACTTCAAAAGCTTGGTGTCAGCCGTATGTTCGTATATCGTACTATCGACAAATATACCAACACTTCCTCCATTGAAGACCATAAAAGATCGGGCCGACCGCGTGCTGTGAGAATTACAAAGTCTGTTAATGCTGTTAAACCCCATTAGTTCATAAAAAATTAAATGCATATTCTTTTATTTTTATACTACGTCTACGTCGGGTGGCATACAAGCATACGGCCCACCGTACCGTACCGTAGCCTATTAACGCTTGCGATATATTAAGTATCACTCGCGCGATGCCTCCTCTGCTGCTTACACAACAACTCCTTGGGAGCTTACTGGTGACCTCACTCACACGCAGGAACACAACAACCCTCTAGGGAGTTGTTATTTGGCTGCGGTTTTCTGTGAGGTGGAGGTACTTCTCCAGACGGGCTGCTTTAATGCGCGCTACCACTCTTATATTAATTTGTAACAGAACTTATGGCCGTACTAGGTATATAATTTATAAACGTATTTAGACAGTCAATCAGACTTTATTAACATATATTGACGAGCTCGGTGGCGCAGTGGTGAAACGCGCTGTTACGCTACTTGGACACCAACGCTCGTGGGTTCGATTCCCACACAGTACAAACATTTGTGTGCATGAACATGTCTGTTTGTATGGGTCTGGGTATTTTCTATGTATAATAAGTATGTATTTACAAAAAAAAATGTATTTACGTATGTTTATCAGTTGTCTAGTACCCATAACACAAGCTTCGCTTACTTTGGGGCTAGGTGGCGCTGTGTAATTTGTCCGACAATATTTATTTATATATGAAAAATGGTCGTAATTACTTAATGACACAATGTCATCGTCGTGTGTACATTATTACGTAATTGTGAACTTTGTTATCAGCTAAATCAGATAATAACCATATTCACGAGAGCGGCTAATATTACATTATCTTATCTGAGCGTAATCCACGATATTAAATTAATATCTTGGCATAATAAATTCCTCATAGAGGTTAATTGATGTAAACAAACACAGCGAACTGATGATAGAATTACTCGTTTAGGTTGGAAAGTAAGCTTAGTCTCCCTCATGGTGAGCAGCTACCGTAAGACTTCTGTAACACCAGGGGTGTATGTTACCGACACTGTGAAAACAGTTTAGCGTTTGGCAGCGCTTTTGTCATCGACCTTATAAAACTTTATATCGCCAGTTTAGCGTTCTGCAACTAAATATGAAAAACGGAGTTAGTGACTGTCTGTCACGTAATATTCGACATGTAAATGACCACCATATATTTCAAAATTATATATATATATATACATTATACATATATTGTTGGTATAATATTATTTATTCACTTGTATATAAAATATGTAACAAATTAGATGGCTCAAAAGAAATAGAATAAATATTTTGAAATTATTACTCGGACTGTCATTATAAAAGAACTTAATGAGTATTTCACAAACATTTTGTTTTATTTTACTATATGGACATACAGTAAAATATTTTTTTACCATATGTCCATATAGTAGGCTGTTTTGTAGGTATGTTCTAAAAAGTTACAAATATGAACTCTGCAAAGACATCTACTTGATGTTAAAACTATTATACAGTATAAAAATAATACTCCCTATCTATCTCTCTAAAACTTCACGCCAAATACCTTGCGGGTAGGCAGAGAGAACCAAGCGCCATGTGACTCAATCCTTATACTCCTTACTCGCTCCTTTGACTTTCATAGCTCTTCTCATGCATGTTTCCATGACTCCTGACATCACCTTCTGATAAAACACGATTAACTTGGTCATGGTAGATAAGTCTTGGCCTTCCTCGGCTCCTACATCCTTCTACTTTCGCGTTGTATATATGTTTTGTAATTATTTCTTCCTGCATTATTTCTATGTGCTCGGACCAACGGGAGCAGTATGCCCCAAGAAAACTCCATTTGCTGTGATTCCCCAATTCTAGAACGGTGTCTTGATCTCCAGCGATGTTCAGTACCGAGGTCACCTTGAGGAGAAGGTCAAACTGGCGTCCAAGAAACTCGGTGCGCTCAACAGAGCCATACAGTACTTCAGCTCGGGCCATTGTAGCCACCTTTGGGCGGGAGAACCTGGATACCAGCTAGGACCTTGTGATTCAGTGCAGAGCCGAGCTGTGAGGATCGTCGATGACCCTGTACTCATACACGGTATTGAGCCCTTGAGCTTGAGAAGAGATTTTACCTTCCTTTGCGTGTTCTACCGATTGTACGAGTATAACGGATTGTGTTCTGAGGAGTTGTTCGACATCATGCCAACAGCCTCGTTTTACAATCGCACAGCTCGCCGACAGCTGGGAGTTCATCCTCATACACTGAAACCGCAATGGCCGCGTACTGTGCGGTTGCAGAGAAGTTTTCTACCAAGCGCTATTAAGTTGTGGAATGAGTTCCCTGCCGAGGTTTTTCCAAGGGACTACAGTATGGGGTTCTTCAAGAAAGGCGTGAAGCGTTCTTACAGGGTCGGTAACACAAGAGTGACACCTCTGGTGTTGCAGATGTCCATAGGCTGCGATAATTGCTTACCATCAGGCAGGCCGCATGCTTGTTTGTCACCTTAGTGGCATAAAAAAATGCCTCTTATTTTAACATCGACACTCTTTCAGACCGACTCTGTTTCTAACATCATAATTGCGAATACGGTCTACAAGCGTTACGCCACAATTTTGCGCAACACCCGAATTTCGACCGCGTTGCTCTCTCAGTCATACCCAGCTCTGACTTAAGTAAGCGTCGGGACCACCACTGCATTGTGTATAGCGAGTTGTACCTTCTGGCTCCAGCTTTTACTGCGTCTTCCCACATGCGGTGTACTTTCCATCCCTTTTTTTTTTTTTTTTTTTTTTTTGTGACGCGGGGAAAAATGCATTACGCACACCACCGGTGCCTGGGTGGCCTCCGGCGGTAGTGTGGGACTCCCCGTCGGCTGTCCGACGGTATACCCACTAAACGACCCCGCGAAATGCCATCGGCCGCGTTGGTGTGGTGCCCCGGATCTGTCAGCAACAGGGCACATACTACTTTCCATCCCTGCTAAAAGCGCATCCAAGATATACAAGTTCATCCACATTAGATATCTTTGGATAATTTTCTAAAAAAGAAACATTTTTGTTTACAGAGGCAGTTTCCTGTTTGTTGAAGGCCATTGAAATCTATACAGATATGGGTCGTTTCACCGTAGCTGCTAAACAACATCAAGTATGTATTTTTACATAGTATATGTTGGATGGAAAACAAGGGTAGTGACCGCTTGATGTAAATCAGTTACCGTAGCCAATGAACGCTTCAATGCAAGGAGTAGAGGAAGAGGAGCCTTACAAGAATGCGACCTACCCGATGTAAAGTGGTTGCTCGTGAACTGTGGTAGCCTGTGAACGCTTGCAATGCGGGAAGTGTTTACCTTATGAATGAAATTAAACAAAATGCATTAAAAAAACGCTGATCCATTGTTTGCAAATTGGAACTGTAATAGATATTGTTTTTTTTTCATGGATTATTGCGTGTAAGGACTAATACGGAAAAGAGGACATGAAATCCGAAAAAATGTACATTCGACTTTGTTAATTTTAATCCTTTTTTGTATAATTATTAAGGTTAAAGGTCCACATTATGCCATTTAAGGATAGCGCGCATCAAATCAGTCCGACTGCGGTATATAGTAAGGTTATGAGTAAGCTTCTAAAGAATCTCTGTGTCAGCTAAGGTATTGCAAGCTTCTGTATTGCAAGCAGTCGCAGGTTACGGTAACCACTTTCTATTGGCTGGCCCGTATGCTTGTATACTTCTCGACGTGGTATAAAAAAACGTACAATACTTCAATTTCTCTATCCATCAGAACATAGCAGAGCTGTACGAGACCGAGTGCGTGGACCTCGCGCGCGCCATGCAGCACTACGAACAGGCGGCTGACTACTTCAGAGGCGAGGAGTCCACGTCGTCCGCCAACAAGTGCATGCTGAAGCTGGCGCAGTACGCCGCCCAGCTCGAGCAGTACGACAAGGCCATACAGATATACGAGCAGGTCGGTACCAGACACAACTGGTCTTCTTCCTTTTTTTTATACAACTAGATTAGCAAACAAGTATGCGGCTCGCATCAGATGGTAAGCGGTCACTCATCCTATTGACGCTCGACAACACGGGGATGTTACTCGCGCGCTTTATATAGCTGTGTTCCTTATTGAAGGGTGAGATATGGCAGAGAAATTACTGGGTACTGTGGCGAAACATCTTTAGGTCACAAGATTGGCAGCGCGCGAGTAATATCACCGTGGTGTTACGAGCGTGAATAGGCTGCAGTGACCACTTACCATCCGATGCGTCGCATGCTTGTTTGCCAATCTTTGTTGTACAAATAAAAAACACTTAGTCTTCACTCTTTTTTCACATAAATGAAGCTTTGTGACTCCTTGATAAGACCCCCCCCATCAAACCATTACCGACGCATGATGATGACCACTTCTGTGTGCGTACACTTTATCATTTTGCTTGTTGCAATACTCTTCAATCGTGATAATTTTTCATCAGTAAAGAGGATATTTCTGTGTCTTTCACCTGCGTATCGGGGCAGAAGGCGTTTTGATCGATCCACTCTATTCAACTGTAGGGATTGATATATGGCATGTCCTGTATATCGACAATAAGCGCCGAGCTTCAGGTCTTGTTTTATTACAGGCGACAGAGTCCTAGCGGGAATCTTCATTTCTCGCGATAAGATTTTTTGTTTCCTAATGGGGGCTTCGCCGAATTCGGGCTTTAATAGCATTAACAACCTTTGTAGTTCTAACATCACGTGGTCGGCCCGATCTTTTATGGTCTTCAACAGAGGAAGTGTTGGTATATCTGTAGATAGTACGATATACGTACATACGGCTGATACCAAGCTTTTGAAGCGTCTTGAATATGACCGACGGCTCCATACCCACTTTGTGCAAGACAATCATTGCAATCCTATTCTCTTTAACGCCCCATTCCATATTGTAATTTGATGATAGACACGAAAAAAATATGTGAAACGGTGGAAAATCGAGAATTTTTAAACATAATAAACGCGTTCCAAATTTGAATTTGAAAACATGTAGTAGCCAGTAATTCATACAATTGGCGTTCGATTTCTATGAATGATACATGTTCCAAATTCAAATCTCATTTCCGCCCGCTAAAAAGTTCCTATCAGAAAAGAGCTATTTTGCTCCAACTTATAGACTCTATAAGTTGGAGCAAAATAGCTCTTTTCTATTATATAGAATAGATGAGATGAAAAAATATTTTGTGTCGCCATGAACGCGCGCCATAAATGAAATGAACGAAATTAACAGAGAGATACAAGTATCGACTTTATAATTTCTAAATATCGATAACACCAACAACCTAAGTGGTGCTTGTTATTAATAATATTATAATAATCGCTTATTGTCACACGTTCCTACTTGCACTATTGGAGTTGATAAAATAAATATGAAACACATTTAGAATGAAACAGTGAAAATTAATATTTTGAATACGTTGATATTTTAGAGGTCTTATGCCGTATGCAATAGGAGTCATGCTTTGTGTGTCAAGCGTGATCGCCCGATCGAGAATAGAATAATAATAGCCACTGTGGAACAGATTCGATGCTAGATTCGGATAGTTAATCACAGAATCTCACCAAACTTTGTACCTAGCTAGATTAGATAGTAAACACTGCGTTAAAACGACTAAATAACAAACAAATTGTATGTAATTAAATTAGTTTTTGCATTTCACATAAAAACTCGCCGCTGAGATGAAGCAAATTATTTTTTTCTATAAAAACACATCAATATCATATAGACCTGAGGCCAAATTAGGCACGTGGTTTATTCCCACAAAGAGCGCAGGTGGTATCAATCCCGTATTCTATCAAATGATTTCCCTGGGTCCACAAAATCACTGAAAACCTGGTCTTGACTATCTAAAGTATATTATTGTTAAGTTCGTAACTTAATGTTAATAAAGATCACATACATCTGTTGGTGATGTCTCCCTTTAGTGTTTTATGCATAACATTGTACGTGTCGCCTGTTAAAACCGTAATGAATTTTGAACATGTTTTGTAGTGCTTGTTCCCTGTTTATTTCTAATGTAAGCAATTCCGAAAGCACCATTACATGTAGATAGAACAAAACATTCCCGATAAAATTATTTTGTAGTTTCGCATATGTAAACATTGTAAAGTATACTTCTTTATATGAAATAAATCATTTAGAAAACGGCACACGATACGTCTACTCGCCGTTCTCTCGCAACTCGCTCGTTTAGAGGAGCGATAGTGATAAGGTACCTATTGGTCAACTGGTCCCCGGTTCGTGTCCCGGCATATACCGCTTAATTCGTGTTTTCGGATTTATGTATATCTATGTATACATATGTGTAGTTGTCACTTGTTCGGCGGTGAAGGAAAACAACGTGAGAAAACCCACACGTCTAAAAAAATATATTTCGCAAGATCTAGGTTTTCCTCTGGGTTGTGGAGGACGGCAGTCGCTCCATGTAAAAGTCACTATCTTCACCAAATCTTTAGGCTTAGTTAGCGCACCCCGCCAATTCCTAATGGATTAGGAAACAGGATAACGGTTAGAAGAAGACGGATTTTGACGTGAAGCGACTGCTGTCAGACATTCACAATCTGGAGGAAAAAACCAAACCATTCGTAGGCCAGACCACATGGCTTATATAATATATAATTTCTTGGATGTGTAGGCTTCCTTGCGATGTTTTCCTTCAACACCTTCAAAAGTAAATTTAGTGGTACTCGTACATGCCCACGCTAGGATTCAAACCAGGGATCGTCACATATCCACATATACAGACATCTAAAGCATAACCCATACTTTTGTCTTCGCCGTAGTCTGATGAAAAGGTTTTATATTTCAGATCGCCAAGTCTTCGCTAGACAACAGCCTGCTGAAGTACAGTGCCAAGGAGTATATGTTCCGCGCGGCGCTGTGCCACCTCTGCGTGGACATCCTGAACGCGCAGCACGCCATCGAGAAGTACTGCGGACTGTACCCGGCGTTCGCGGACACCAGGGAGTGCAAACTTATCAAGGTATACAGCGGAACATTTTTGTTTGACACATTTAGCATTGCCAACTTCCTCCACCACCGGTCTCGTCGCTGGTGGAGACCAATGCTACTTTAAATTAGTACATTTTCATTTTAATTCAGTAAGGTTACTGAAAATCAACTCCGAGAAACCGGCATTTGACGAGCTCGGTGGCGCAGTGGTGAAGCGCGTTGTTATACTACTTTGACACTAACGCTCGTGGGTTCGATTCCTACACAGGACAAACATTTGTGTGCATGAACATGTCTGTTTGCCTTGGTCTGGGTATTTTTAAGAGACATATGGCGCATCAAAGCAGGCCTATCTGGAGAAGTACCTCCACCTCACAGAAAACCGCAGCCACATACCAACTGCCTAGCCTAGAGGGTTGTTTTGTTCCTGCGTGTGAGAGAGGTCACCAGTAAGCTCCTAAGGAGTTGCAGTGTTATCAGCAGAGGTGGCATCGCGTGTGATGTTTAGTGTATTCCAAGCGTTTATAGGCTACGGTAACCTCTTTACATCAGGTGGGCCGTATGCTTGTATGCCTCCCGACGATATATAATAAAAAAAAATTAAACTCTTGAATCGCGATATTACCCCTAAATTAGTTTGATCTTCATCGTCGATTGTCTTGTTAGGCACTCGTAATGAACATCAATACGACGCAGAACCAAATAATTTTGGTTTTGATGAGCTCGGTGGCTCAGTCGTGAAAGACGCGACTTTGACACCAACGCTCGTGGGCTCGATTCCCACACAAGACAAACATTTGTGTGCATGAACATGTCTGTTTGTCTTGGTCTGGATGTTTTAAGAGAGGTAGGGCGCATCAAAGCAGCCCGTCTGGGGAAGTACCTCCACCTCATATAAAACCGGAGTCAAATAACAACTTCCTAGAGGGTTGTTGTGTTCCTGTGTGTGAGTGAGGTCACCAGTAAGCTCCTAAGGAGTTACTGTGTAAGCAGCAGAGGCGACATCGCGCGAGTGATACTGAATATATTACACGCGTTAATAGGCCCACTGCTTTACATCAGGTGGACCGTATGCTTGCATCCCGACGTTGTATAAAAAATATTATTTAGTTTAGATTCGAGATATTACACAAATGTTGACATTTGGAATTGGATTGCTATTGGAAGTAGCGTCAATTTAATATTTTTTTTTTACGCAAATTCGGGCAAACAAGCATAGACCAACCTAATGTAAAGCCGTTACCACAGCCTACGAATGTTTGCAATACAATTGCGTGAACGCGTTGCTACCCCTGCAGCTAACACAACAACTTCTTTGGAGTTTTTTGACAACTTCACTCGCTCACGGAAAGACAACAACTCTCGAAGTAGTTGTTACATGGCCGCGGTCTTCTGTGGTAGACGTACTTCCCCAGTAGAGCTGCTTCGAAATGCCCTGCCTCCTAATAGCAAACTCCCTACAAAGTTGTTGTGTTCCTGCGTGTGAGTGAGTCGCCAGTCAGTTCCTAAGGAGTTGCTGTGTTAGCAGCAGAGGTGATATCGCGCGAGTGATACTTAATGTATTACCAGCGTTCGTAGGCTGCGGTAACCACATTACATCCGGTGGGTCGTATGTTTGTATGCCTCCCGATTTTGAACAAAAAATATAATACTTGTATAATGTACTCATATCTATATGTATAAAAATTAATGTTTGTATGTATGTCCTCTATGGAATCACAAACGGCTGGGCAGATTTTGATGAAATTTTCAGTAAATCTTCAGGTTCGCCCAGCAGGTGATCCTGTGAAGTTTGGTAACGATTGGATCACCTGTGCGAAGCTGGGTCGAGTAGCTAGTCTGTAAATAAAACGATTATTATTACATAGAAAAAAATATATACCTAGTCTTGCCATAAATACTGAAACAAAGAAAAAAAAAAATCTATAGCAAATAACATTTATTACTTTTACAGTGTGTTAGTTTAATATATAAATATAAAACAATTTAAAATATAAAAAGCTTATTCGAAGTGGTCTCCATTGGCTGCCATACAGTCCTTTAAACGTTGAGGCCAGTTATCAATAGAAGCACGCACTCTTTCTATGGGAAAATTCTTCACTGCCAATCGTACGGATTGTTTTCGGGACTCCAAATTATCATGGCGTTTAGAGCAAGCCGTACTCTCTAAAACTGACCATAAATCGTAATCCAGCGGATTAAGATCGGGACTAGACGGCGGCCGGTCTTCAACTCTGATGAAGTCCGAAACGTTCGTTTCCAACCAAGACTGCGTAGACCAAGCTTTATGACCCGGCGCCGAGTCTTGCTGGAAGGACCATTCTTGGTTATTGAACATGGTGTTGTTAAGGGGCTTCACTACCTTCTCAAGAATGGTATCTTGATACACTTGTGCCGATGTTTTGATACCTTTTTCACAAAAGTATGGCTCAGTCACTCCTTCATAGCTAATACCCCACCAAACCAGCTCAATTGTAAAAATTTTCTTATCCGTAAACAAAATTTTTCTGTGACCTCCCTTTGCGTACCGCTTCAGTAGTTGTTTCGATTGTACCACCCTGTTCTTTTTTAGATTATCAGTTAAGAAATGACCAGTACGTGTCTTATAGGCTGCAAGTCCTAAGTCATCTTTGAAAATACGCGACATGATTCTAGGTGGTATCTTCATCCCCCGAGATAAAATCTTTTGCTTTCGGACAGGATTTCTTCGAATTCTTTCCCTTACTGCTTTGACCACCTTTTTCGTACGAACACTACGTGGACGGCCAGATCTTTTTCTGTCACAAACAGAGGAGGTCTCATTGTACCTATTAATAGCCCGGTACACAAACTTTTTACTAATACCAAGCGTATGGAGAGTTTTAAAAATTGCATTTGGCTCCATACCTACTTTGTGTAATGCAATCACAGCGATTCGGTTCTCTTTATCACCCCACTCCATTTTAATATCGCAAAATATTGTACAATGTATTGGCGCTTGAAATATTGACAGATTCCAAAATCAAATGTAATATTTTCTTTATTTTTAATTGTAATAGTATTTATGGCCAGACTAAGTAAACACTATAAACAAAACAAAAACTCCGAACAAGCTTGTCCGACCAGGAACTAATATATTAATGAACAATTCCTTGTCTCCAGGAATTAATTGAACACCTAGAGGAGCAGAACATCGACGCGTTCACTGAAGCTGTGAAAACATACGATAGCATATCCCGGCTCGACCAGTGGTATACGACCATGCTGGTTCGTATTAAGAAACAAATCAATGATAACCCTGACCTGCGTTGAGTTCCATGCCATGGTCGTTTCGCCCCCGACGCCGTCATCGCCGCGTGATTCGCTTTGTATACACAAATCAGATTGTGTCTATGGTTCATTTAGTCTATGGTCATGCGAGATGAATCTGATGATTTTGTGCAATTTCGAGCAAATGACCATGATAGCTTCATAAATATTACAAAATTTTGTTGTTCATTTTAAACATTTTTTTTTGTTTAAGCATATATTATATTTAAACATAATTTGTGTTGTGACTAAATAAGAATATAGAAAACTTATCATTTGTATAATAACAGCTTTCATTTTTTAATAATTAATATAATTGTATCTGTCAAATGGTCGGGCAATTAGATATCTGTTCGATTGCCAATAGCATGAAATTAACAACGAATATTAATTTTAATTCAAACATGACCGCATTTAAACTAACTGAAATATATACTTGCAAGCTTGAAATAATGTATTTTAAAATAATCATAGTTGTCCTAAACAAAAAATAAAATTTAAATAATATTTATGATTATTGTCTGTTTGTTCTTGACATATACAAAATAAAATATAACAACCTATGCTAAAAATGAAATGGATGAGCTATGCAAAATGTGACACAAGAAGTTTGAGGTTTTAGGCAATAATGCTCAAAATGGTATGGTATACGTTTTGACGATGGCGTCGGGTTAGTAATTTCCTTTTGACTTCGTAGTAATATTCGTCATGCCTATTTCAATATAACGTTAGGCACGTGTCGCTATGTTACACTATTGTAAAACATTCATATCAACGTATACTGCAACCATTTCGCATAACCCTTTCCAGTGGTCGCGGTCGCGAGTTTCAAGAAATTCAACCAAATTGCCAAATGAGACATATTAAATTTTGAAAACAATGCTGAAAAACATAGTAAAAAGTCGGCGGGATTTTTAACATGTTTATATTTTATGAGGTTTTGTCTTATTTTTATCCAACGCCACATTTAACGTGTTAAGCAAAAACCTCTATAAGATATAGTTGTATGTATGTGCGTACATCTTCACACCAGGCCCCTTTGCGGGTAGGCAGAGAGATCCGAGCGTCATAAAACGCGGAAACATGATGTAGTTTTATCATCTAACTCTTCCTGTCAGTCTTTGAACTCTTGTATTGGTAATGAATGAATTGGTCAACGTCTCAAATGATTAGTATCACTTTTTTTTAGATAGATATGTAGTAAACTTTATATGCATACTAGAGGTTACAGAAAATACGGTAAAAATATTTTTCTACAAATGGCAAAACAACCGTATTATTCAACAAAGCGGCCTTATTTATAATTAAACTTAATTTAAATTCAATTCTCGTTTGTACCGTTTTGTAATTGACACTTTAACATTTCGTATCATAAACCTATGCCGTTTCCGGAATTAATCATTCTAGTTTATAACAATAACAAATGATACTTACATCACAATTACACTAATGTATTGAATTGAAATTAAATAACTGTATCACTAAAGGTCAATGTCCAGTGGCCAACGCTCAGCTGAACGTCGCCTCCCTTTGTCCATTGAGGTTTGGTGACACGTTTATTTACGAATTTGTTCGCTTTTTGTAATAACCCAGCGGGTGATCTTGTTAAGTTTGGTAGCGATCGGAACACTCGTGCGAAGCCGGGGCGGGTAGCTAGTAGCGTATATATAAAGTAGGCATTTGATATTTCCAATTTTTTAAACTAATATACGTCACAAACTTAAATTATTAGATACATTTTTAATTAACAAAACTGAGTGTGATAAAAGAAATTCAATATCTGATATGGACGATGTTCGTGATTTTCTCTAGCGAGCGAATTAAAAATAAACATGAAAAACAACGAGAGGGCTCGTTGTTTTTTAGGCTATTTTTTTCATTTTGTGTGCTTAGTGAAGGGTGCTGCTGCATGGTACTGGCGAGCTAAACCCGACACCTTTTATTAACTACCCGTTAAATTATTAAAGATTTAATAAAAGTAGTAGTTATCTACACAAATATAATATTATTTAGAATCTCTGTACATTATATTCGTGTAAATAATCCATTGAAACCATCGATCCGATTGGAAGGAAACTTCTGGGTTATATTCAACATATTACTTAGGTTTAGAGATAAAAAAAAAGATAAAAGCGCCCAGCGAAGCGGTGCTGGGCACAGCTTATTTTTTTATATTTCAGTATGTATGAATACATTTTTTTAACGTTTAAAAACAAAATCGAATTTTTAAAGCCTTGTGTAGTTTAAGAGATGGGAAATTAATTTTAAACTGTCTCTATCAACCTCTTTCGTCTGGCAAGTATAATAATCTCTCACCAATAGTGTAACATAGGGATTTAGTATTCAAGTTAGGTCATTAAAATCTAGCGAATAAGCGGGGTGTAATCGAAGTTTTTTGATAAAATAGTATTTGGTACACGTAAACGTTCCATATGTTAAGTACACTAATTATTACTTGAGTCCAAAGGTACTTTGAACTATTTAATTTGTATTCATTGTTTTAATGACTCTGCGGGTTCATTAGTATTGTATATTATTGTATATTTTATTTTAACTGTATTTAGTGTTAAATGATTCCCAATCCACATGCAAATGATTACGCACTGGCCTCTACATTGGATTTTTATTGCGTTGTTTTGAAATAGTGTTAGGGCGCATTTGCATGGTAGTGTAAAAGCGCCCTTACCGTGGATCGGGGCCTATTCTCATTTAGAGTTAATGTTTATAACATTTATTTTTGTTGTTGTAAATATTGTCTTGTTTCGTTATCAATAAATTTAATATTTTTATTATTATTTTTTATTTGTTTCCATTATTAATAATGTTAAGTTTTTTTAACATCAGTAATAAGCAGCTTCCTGTATTTTACATAAACTAAGGCTTTACAAACGTACGTCGTTACAATGGCGAGTGTGTACGTGCTCTTAGATTGTAATTTTATGACGAGATACGGATGGATTACTGTATCGGAATTAATATTGATATCTTCTAAGGTGCATTTTGCCTTAACGTTAGACTAAACTTTTGGTAAATTCAGCGTTGGTAGCACATGCGACATCTATAAATATCTGTTTTTATATAACAATTAGAAAAGAAAGTAAATATAAATAAAATGCTTCGATCATAAAAACCTAGTGAATAGGGATTGTATCTGTGTTAAATAAAAATAATTCAGCATTACCCATTTCATAGCATACAAATAATATGCTCTAGATTGAGTTATAAAGGCATACATTGTGAATCCTGACGCATGGTTTCTTTTCTAATTGCATATAAAATTTTCAATCGAACTAGTAGGTATCATGCATTATCTATCTATACCTTCATGCCAAGTCCTTTACGGGGTGGGCAGAAATATATATGAAAATATCAGATACATAATGTTTCACGATTTTTTGACCAAATTAATACAATATGACATGAGATATAATAGAAAATTAACATAAAATAAACGAAGTTTAAAGTTTATGTAGTCCTGACATTTACAGTTTACTACTATAGTGCTGATGATACCTAAAATCTGAAAAGGAAATTCGGTTTCTATTAAGAGGAGAGATTATCAGGCGTCACATCTCTGCTGCTACATATGTCTCTATATAGATATGCCCCATTTTTATAATTGTTGACCATAATTACGTGAAATTGTACAAATATTCCTAATACTTGGGAGTACATAGAGTCAGTTTACTGACCACTTTGCAGTCACAAAATGGCATTTTATCGCTATAATATCAGAGTGTAATTTTGTGACGGAAAACCAGTTTACGATTATGACAATGCGTGTTTTCTGCGTGTGATCTAGCTATTAAAAAGCGGAATTGACGTTCGGTATATTATTTCTGTTCGTCTTCTGTCTAAATGATTTTCTTATATTCACAGCATTTGGGTTGGTTACAGGGATCGTCACATGTGCCTAACCCAAACCTAAACACATGCTCCCCATGCCCAAAGTATCACTCGATTTTTTTTTTACTTTTGTAGTGTAAAGAGAATAATAAAAAAAATATTAAATTTAACATTATGACTGATATATTTACTATTTAGGCTTATTAAAAATAGGATCATTGGATCTATGTTTACTAAGCCCCTAACAAAATTTATGGTAGCGCATAATTACGCCAATAAAATAATTCTGCTCCATGACTTTTGTGAGGAAAAACGAGTAACAGTGAGAAAAAGTATGACTAGTTCCAACCCAAGATGCAATGTTCAATTCGAGCCAAGACGTGCCCCACTGTCACGTTAAACCTTTGTTTCTGACTCATTAAAAGGATATTCGTTACAAAAGTAAATTAGTGGATGTATTCAGTGCTTCCTTCAACCGTGTAGTGTTTGCTAAATATAATAATTTAACATTAATTTTGCATTTTGTAATATATTACGACATATTATTTCTTTCTGTTCACCTGGTACATCGAAGAACGATGGACAGTACAAACTGTATATTTTATTATAGTAACTTAATAGACCGCGCAGCCCTTTTGGCTAGTTCACCGATCAACATCGCATTATCAGCTTACTGGAATGTTCTCCCAGTGGTCAGGTTGAGATTTCAGCACACATAATTTAATATAGATTAACTTTGTAACTATTGATTTTTATTGTATATCATGTAAAAATATATTTATATTTTTTTGTTACTGGCAATATTACAGTTACCTACCTATAAAGGTAGGTAACTAATATTCAAAGTTCATAACGTAGATCTGCAGATCTGCAAGTTGGACTGTGTGATTTGGAGACACTGCTTAAAAAGATTTCCTTTTATGTACTATATTTTCCTCACGTAGATGTCGCATTGTAACCAGCATAGTGTTAACTTTCGCATTGATAACGTAACCATAGCAACGGCAGTTAAGTATCACATTGTATCAGCACACAGATAATCGTTTAATGTAAAAAATAAAGTGTTAATATAGATAATGTTTCATTTTTACTCTTACAAATCCCTTCTTCATTTGCCAAAAAATATTTGGAATTTGATCTAACCCGCTTTGCATGCACCCACTACCGTTAGTAGATGCATTACGCCAGTGGAATGTTATAGGCTATTCAAGGCTTATTCTAAAGGTTTCAACCTTTAGAATCCGAGAAAAATAGAAGACAGAATATGCTACCGTAAGGTCTACTACCTAATTCCCAGGAGCTCGAGAAGTTTTGGGAGACCGTAAGGAGTGTTCTGGATTTGGCTGATGCGAATGAATGGATAAATATTTGTGGAGATTTAAATGGATGGGTGGGGGGATGGGGATAAGAGAGTGAACGTTGCTGGTAAGTTACTTTTAGACGTATGTATGGAACGAAACCTTGTGTCGAACACGTTCTTCCATCACACTATACATACACAAACATGGAGACGGAATGAACAGAAAAGTGCGATTGATTTGATTTGGATAGATGGACGTCTCCCAAAGTCGTTAATGGATACAAGAGGCTTCAGAGGTCCCACTCTGTAAACGGACCACTATATGGTGATAAGCCGGTTTGTGTACCTTTTCAAGAAGGAGGCACTGGCGAATGCGTATTCCTTTCGGAGATCGTGAAAAATTGGGAGACGAAAGTGTACATATGTATGTCTAATCAGTGAAATACTGGTGAATGTGAGTCTTTCCTACTCAGATGTAGACGAATGTTGGAAAGTTCTGAAAGAAAGTATGGTGGATAGTGCGAAAGAAGCATGTGGATGCGCAAAGAGACGTAGTCCATTGAGAGATGCCTGGTGGGTTGCGGAGGTTGAACCCTCCGTGGAAAAAAGAGGAAAGCCTGGCTAGATTACGTACCATCTTTGCACCAGAGTGATGACAAGAAAGAGGAAGAAATAAACATACCGTCGATGCAAGAATGAAACCAAAGCTTTAGTGAAAGAGAAATGTGAAAGACTACTTATGAATGCGCAAGAGAGGCTGACGAAGAACTTCGAGGCTAATACCAATCTCTTCTGGAGAGTGGTAAAGAAGTCTCGGGAGTGGTTCGTAAGCATCTAGAATGGATAAGATAAAATGTAAAGCATTCTTGCTAAGAGTCGAGAAGTGTTAGAACGACGGAAGTATATATTTTAGAGAAATGTATGATTATGTCCAGAACGTTGGCTGTGAATGAGTCTGTAACTGACTCGGCAGTGCCAGCGTACCATGAAGAAATGGAAGAGATTGAATGGTCGATACGAAGTTTGAAAAATTTAAAGTCAACAGAATCGATATGATTACAACTGAGATGATCAAGCTAGGTGGCACTTACATTTTGCCCAGATATGGGGTTGACGGTGCAGTTGTGAATGATGTGACTTTGACACCAACGCTCGTGCGTTCGATTCCCACACAGGCCAAACATGTGCATGGTCTGTTCGTGTTGGCCTGAGTGTTTTTAAGAGAGGTAGAGCCATAGATAACAGAAACAATGGGAGATGTGACATACCACGCGAGTTTACACCGGGACGGTTGTCGCCGAGTTTCACCCCACCATAAAACACTCACACTTAAATAAATAAAAAATATCATTCTACGCACACAAGTACAACGACACACATTTGTTAAGACGCTGTCATTGGATGTTTATTTAAACAACACCCAAGTAAGCACGCACTACTACATTTATAAAGCGGCAGAAACAAGCGGCCGTATCTCGAAACTGTACACACAGTGAACGAATAATATTACTCGCTTTACATTGCGTGTTGGTAAACGAGCGGTGGAAACTGCGTAATGGTAGAAAAGCAATGTATGATTAAGAATGTGAAATTTGATATTTATAATTTGTATCGTGGTAAGGCCCTGGTAGAAATGGCGTCAGAGAATTTTTGAAATTAATTCTGTATTTATGCTTATAAAACGTAATATTATTTGTACTTATAGGTGATAAGTGATTCCATTTGATTTAAAGTTAACCACTGCACTTCTATTTTTGCAAAAAGGCAACAGCACAACTTGGCATTTTGCTAAAACAAGGAGCAACGTATCTCAATCGAACTTGATTGCAACTAACTAACTGTTTTTGGCAATGTTCTCGTTTTGAGCATATTGCGGCGACACCAACCACGCCCCCTCGTCACATCTCCCGTTGTTTCTGTTATCTATGGGTAGAGCGCAGTGGCGTAGCGTGCCTTGTCGGGGCCCCGTATAAAAATTTTTTTGGAGGCCCTTATATGGAGGTAAAGATTTTTCACAAAAGAAAAAAAATATTGTGAGAAGAAATATTTATTTATCACATAATTTACCCATTTTACAAATAAAAATCGAATTTTAAATATTCACTCTCCTTGCCTTTTTTTCGGCAAACTGATTTATTAAATCATTTATGGCTGATGATGATTTTAGTTTTTCTAAAGTTTCTGCCTCTATAGACAATAGTGAGATGTCTGACAGCCGTTCTTGTCCCATCGAAGTTCTTAAGTAATTTTTTATTAGTTTTAATTTTGAAAAACTTCTTTCTGCCGTTGCGGTTGTAACTGGAAGGGTCAAGAATAAAAAGCATGCTGTGATTACCTCGGGAAAACTGGATGCAAGACTATTGAATTTTACTAGCAATAATTCAATGAGTTCTTTAATGGAATAATTTTTTTTAATTTCAGAATTTAAGCATGTTTTTAGAGCCTTTAATTGGTCACAAAGATTAAGTGAGATGTCTTTACTGTATTTAGCAGACAGTTTTCCGGAAGCGTTTAATATCTCTTCGCTTGAAGAAGATAGGAGTTTCTCCGGTTGTAATATTTCGAATATACTACTCAGGTTGCAAAGGCTCTGAAATCTTTCTTTAGTTTGAGAAATTAATATATCTAAACAGCAATAGTATACATTGACTTTGAAATAGGATTCCGGATCGGAAATTCTCTCATCTTGTGATAACTCATCAAAAAAACGCTTCGTTATCTTTCGCCTACTGTTTTTAAAAACAGTTGTTACCCCCCACTCTTTTGCTAAATCTTTGGATTCATTTAGCAAACTATTAAATGAATTCTGATTTCTTAATTGGCACAGTCTATTTAAAAGATTACTTAATAAAATACTAGATTTCTGTAAGTCATTATTTTCATGCTGTAGAGCTTTAGAAACAGGATTAATAATTTCAAATAGTGAAGAAAAAAATGTAACGAGCACTAAGAAATCAAAACTCTCTAAAATGTTAATTATACTTTTACATTCTTCACGTTCATCTTTTTTATTTGAAATTAAATTTAGTTGGTACAAAGTTTTCATGATTAGTAAAAAAATTTTCTTTACTGCTAATAAAGCGTTGTTCCTAGAAGACCATCTGGTAGGACATACCTTTTTAAGGGTAATCAAATATTTTTCAGATGAATAGTCACTTAGCATAGCCCAGCGTTTTATACTATTGCCAAAAAAAGTATATATTTTTTTCTAAATTATCGAAAAAAGTCGATACTTCACGAACATGTCTCGCAGCATCGTTCAAAACCAAGTTTAAAGCGTGCGCAGCACAATGAACATAATCGGCATTTGGAGCATGCTCTTTTATTAGGGTTTGTAATCCTCCATACACACCCGACATAACATTTGCTCCATCGTATCCCTGTCCTCTACATTTAGTCAAATCAATTCCATATTCTTTAGTCAAATTTAAAATGACAGTTTTCAGACCGGCAGCACTGCAATCGGTTACTGCTATGAATCCTAAAAAGGACTCACAGATTTTTATTTCTTTGGGCACATTATCATCATTTTCTGTAACCGAGATATATCGAAAAACTACAGATAGTTGGTCAATTTTTGATAAGTCTTATGTTGTATCCAGAATTATTGTCAGAAATGGAGCTTTTTTAATTTCTGAGATAATACTGTTCCTAACGTTAGTACCAAGCAAACTAATAATTTCGTTTTGAATCGTAGGGCTTAAATAATTTATTTCACCTTTCGGTTTTAGAAGAAGTTCTTTTAAAGTTGCATCATAGTTAGATAGCAGACGTGAAATTGCCATAAAATTGCCAGAATCAGAATCATGCCCCCTCAAAGGTAGATTACAAGATACTAAAGTAATTATAACATTAATTATACGATGCAGTACATCTCTCCAGAATGTAATTTTATTATCGATTTCACTTTTCAATAGAGTATCGATGGTATTTCCTTGCAACCAATTATTATAAGAGAGTGAGGCACTAATATGCTGCTGTGACTTTTCATGGTCAAGAATAGTTTGTGTGAAATTGCTTCTAACCGAAACACCTTTAACCCAAGCAGAGGAGTACGATTTGTTTTGACGATCTGCTAATAACCAACAGAAGTGACAGTACGGTTTGTTTAAAACGTTAGAATAACATAACCATGGTCTTATAATTTTTATGCCTGCCTGATTGAAATATGAATAATAATAAGCCGAAAAAGGTCGGTTATTTTCTGAAACTTTTGGAAATGGTCCTTGTGGTTTAAATTTAAAAATTATTTTTCGTTCGCATTCAGTTAAATTGTCACCAAAATTTCCTCTATCTGATGAAATTATATTACAATCTGCATTATCTGCAGATATATCAGAATCGTTGACTTGGGGTTCCTCGATTTCTGGATGGACATCCGATAAAGTATGTGCTTGGCTTTCTTCTATTTCCGGATGGATATGTGACGAAGAACATGCTTCAGAAGAATCTAAAAATAAACGAGTAATTGTTAAAAAATAAATACGAATGCTTTGATACTAAACGAAAAAGAGTTATATATAAATAAATAACGTTACTAAAGGTCACAGTTAGAGAGTGTTCAGTTCAGACGCACACAGACTCTACGCGGATTGTGCTCGTACCTATTAGTAGATACAAAATCACCTGCAGCCCGTCCGTGCATTACTATACACCTGCGTGCTATTTAAACGCAGCGCGTAATGTAGTGGCCATACAAAACGAGAACCCGAAAGCGAGTCTGCACATCTGAAGTTCTCAACACGCAATTAACGATACGATACGGACTGATAGACAAACAACAAAACAAATCGATCCTATAGATAAGTTAGAATTTTGTTTTTTTTTTAATCAAGGCACGGAACCCTAAAAACAGTATAATTGTGAAAATCGAGGGGGGAGACAACTTTTTGTGACGGACAGATGGACAGACCGAAATTAAAAGATTTCCTTGTTTATCACTACGGGCCCCTAATAAATGGGTTGGGTAGTAGTGTAGTACTTACCTTTCCAATCTAAATCACTCACAGTATCTTGTCTCTGAAAAAATGAAGAAATTTTGGGCACTTTTTTTATAACCTCGTCCCTTTTCTGTTTAATTTTTCTTTTCTCAGCGCCGCTGGGATAATCTCTTTTCCTTTCACTCATTTCTTTTACAAATCGCTACTAATACTGCTAAACCAGAAGAACAATATTGTTTGTACTGAATTACAATGTAATGCACATTTATATAAAGCGCGTAAATAAACAGTGCACTGCATTCCGTGGTTTAACATCCAATGCAAAGTACAACAACGTACACGTACATCGCGATATCGATGAAGGATTCCCGGGGATTGCCCGCTGAGTTGAAGATGAAGTAAGTAAAACGGGAAAGTCCCGCAGCCCGCCATAACGATGTAGTGTTGCCAAGTTTTGAACGCACGCTTAAGGCGGGAAAAAAAGGAATTGCTTTATAGAATTTTGTCATTTGTAAAATAAAATAAATTAGAAAGTTTTTATTCTTTTTCCTTACACACTTTGGGGGCCCCCGTGGCCCGGGGGCCCCGTATAATTGATACGGCAAATACGGCGGTAGCTACGCCCCTGGTAGAGCGCATCAAAGAAGGCGTCTAGGGAAGTACCTCCACCTCTCTTCCTGCGTGTGAGTGAGGTCAGCTCCTAAGGAGTTACTGTATTAGCAGCAGAGATGACATAGCGCGAGTGATACTTAGCGTTAATAGGCTATGGTAATCACTTTACATCAGGCGAGCCATATGCTGGTATGCCTCCGGATGTTGTACATAAAATATACACGATTTTAGTGGTACACGCTAGGACTCGAACCATGAACCAATTGGTCAAAATGTCCGTTCTTTGTCTACTGGTCAATCTATGCTTCTGGCATTTGTGCGGGTACTATGGCAATTAATCGGAAGGCAACCTATATGTTAATTTTTTAATGCGTAGTACTTTCAGTAAAAAAAGTAGGTACCTAAATTGTATTTCGATAGACGTGTGATCTAACCTAAATGAGGTCTGGCTTTCCCTATGGGTTGTGGAGATCGGACAGCAGTCGCTTCATGTCAAAATAGTGTCGTCGCCAAATCTTTAGGCTTAGCTAGCGGACCCCACCGATCCTAATGTATTAGAAAACGGGATAAAGCTAAAAAGAAGAGATTTTCAGTGCACGTAATTACACGTACACGTAAATGACTATGCACCGCATGTATTTTAAATTCATATTTCCTTTATCTTATCTCTGCATCAGGCTAAGGTCGGCTGGTAGAGAATACTTCGATATCATTAAAATCTTGGTACATTTCTGTGCACAAGTTTAAATAAATATATTGAAACTTTATTTAATTCTTATGAAAGCGAGAGCTGGGTGTGGCAGAGAGAGCATGAAACGCTGTCGAAATGTGAGCCTTGCGCAAAATTTATGGCGCTTGTTGACCGTATTCGCAATGATTCGCAACAACCCTCTAGGGAGTTATTATTTGGCTGCGATTTTCTATGAGGTAGAGCACTTCATTCGGGCTAATTTGATGCGTCGTACTTCTTTTAAAATAACCAGAGAGAGGTAGGCCACATCAAAGCAGCTGGGGAAGTGTACTACCTCATAGAAAATCGCAGCCAAATAATAACTCCCAAGAGGGATGCTGGGTTTCTGCGCGAGTGATACTTCATAAGCTACGGTAACCGCTTTACATCAGGTGGACTGTATCTTGAGACTGACTTGAATACGTCCGGACGTTGTATAAAAAAAAAAACCAGACCAAGACAAACCGACATGTTCGCACACAAATGATTGCCTATGTGGGCATCAAACCCACGACGTTGGTGTTAAAATAGCATTACTAACCACTTCGTCGTCGAGCTCGTTGATATAAAAAATATCTAATTAATAGATAGTAAGTAATAATAACATGTATTGTTATTTCTTTCTGCCAGTACCGTTAATGTTACAGTGAGTGACATCGCCAGGGAGGGCTGCGTCACTTCTTTCAGTTCACTTGTTCAATATTCAGCGAGTTCATAGGTGCCTCATTGTTATGCTACTGCTGTAGAATATAGGACATTTTGTGTTTTTTCAAAATCCCAGATTGATTTTTGAAGTGAAAACTTCTTTAGGGTCGTTGTAATTTGAAATTCGATGAAACAAAAAGCGTCAGTAAAAAGAGACAACCAGATACATCTGTAGGATTTAACGTGCGATAGTTTGACCGAAACCGCTGTACCGCCACAGATTACTTAATAGTTACTTCGTAAGTACCGCTCCGTAGGCGCAGCGAGGCGGGGGAGTAGAACGCGCTCCGTAGGCGCAGCGAGGCGGGGGAGTAGAACGCACTCCTCCGCTGTGTCAGTCTGCCGTTAATACTCACGGCGCCGGCGTTTACCAGAGTTAGTTCTACCGGACGTGTCGCCCCGTTCCAAATGCCAGAGATCGCACTCCTAGAGAACATTATGTGCTATTTGCTCGAATTCACGATTTGTCGTAGAACACTCATATAAAATGATGACAAAAGTCTAAACGAAAATAGCTTCGCCCTAAAGTTTCCATGCCCAGTTAAAAATTGCGCAACGGGATGATCGACTTCTAGCTACTCATTATTGTTGTATGTGTTACCAGTTGACTTGGAAATACAACGACGCGCTTCAATACACCTCTCACCTCTAAAAACATGCACCCTGACTTTCTAAAACACAGCGATCATAACAAAAGACAATTTTTCAAACCAATTGACGAGGTACTTGAAACTTTGCTGTCTGAATGCCAAGAAATATGGGAAACTTCTACTAAAGGACGCCACTTGTGTATGTTCTTTCAATCAGTGCGAGACAGATTAAATAATGAGTGGCTAGAAGTCGATCATTCCGTTGCGCAATTTTTAACTGGACATGGAAACTTTAGGGCGAAGCTATTTTCGTTTAGACTTTTGCCATCATTTTATATGAGTGTTCTACGACAAATCGTGAATTCGAGCAAACAGCACATCATGTTCTCTGGGAGTGCGATCTCTGGCATTGGAACGGGGCGATTTGTTGAATTCCTTGCTAGTCACATCCGGGGAAGTATACTATTCCGATTTGGTGGCAACAAGGGTGAATTACCACGCGTTTAGGTGGTTCTGCAATAGAATTATATTATTGGAATCCATGTATGTATGTAGATGTATGTAACGTGGTGCACGGCAGTTGAGCTTCACTTGACTAGCCATCTCTTTGAGGTTTTCAAATGCCTGATTTGTCATATTACTCTCTCATTTTGCCAAGAGGGGAGGCAATTCCAAAACTTACTACTCCTACAAATTTCTTCTGATTAAATTGGTTGTGAGTTTCAAGGCAGCTGTAGTTTAACACCCAGGACAGCAATGAAATTCACTGTTCATTGCCTCTTTGATGGTCGCCGCTGTCAATTCTGGCTTAACAGGAGACACAGTAGTGGCATGTATTGGGAATGAGTGGTGGGCCTGTTCAAAAAAAAAAACGAGCTGCTTTGATGCGCCGTACCTCACTTACTCTCGAGAAGGTTACTGGAATAGCTGTGTTAGCAGCAGAGATGACATCGCGCGGGTGATACTTAATGTAAATAATAATAATTTGGAATTAATAATTTAGATTTAATTTTATTTTTAAGTATATTTTTTATTAATATTTTACAATCGTTCATAGGCTGCTGTTACCACATTACATTAGGTAGTATGCTATACAAGCATACGGCCCATCAAATCTAATGTGGTAACAGTAGCCTATGACCTCGCGACGTTGCATAAATAAAAACCAAATGTCATAAACTCGGAGGGATACTAGTAACCGTTTCAAAATAAGGTAAAGGAGAGATTGGCAGCGACGGGGAGCGGCCTGGTCGTCGAGGACGCGAAGAACAAGGACCCGCTTCTGGTGGTGAGGGACGTGCTGAGCATCCACAGCGATGCAGAGCTCATACGCGCACCGCGTCGGTGTCAAATATAGTAGGAAGGCGCGAAACCCGCACAACCGCCACGTCGTGCTGAGTGTCTCCCCCGTCATCTGGAGGAGGTCGATAGCGGAGCGGAAGCTGCGTATCGACCTCCAGATGTGCGTCGTTGAAGATCAGACGCCCCTCGTCCAGTGCACACGCTGCTTTTGGGGTTCGGACATGGTCGGCGCTTCTGCAAAGAACCCGCCGACATGTGTAGCAACTGCGGTGGCCCGCACCTCAAGGCGGAGTGCGCGGACGCCAGGGCGGGGGGGACACCAGCATGCAAGAATTGCATCCGGGCAAAGCTGCTGAACGCGAAACACAACGCGTTCAGCGGCGATTGCCCGGTAAGAAAGAAGTGGGACGGGTTGGCGCGGGCCTCTGTCGCCTATTGCTGAGATTGCCTCGGGGACCACCCGCCAGTATCGAATGGCTCAGGCCAATCTACAGAGAAGCCAGCTAGCAACGCACGAATTGCTGCTGGCGGCAAAGGAGCGCAAAATATCTGTCGCACTGCTACAGGAGCCCTATGTGGGTCGGGTTGGAAGCGTAAGAGACTATCGTGGAGTGAGAGTCTTCCAGGCACTGGGGAACGGAGAGGGTGTCTTCGATCACGAACTTGATGTCGTACAGTACCCACAACTCACCACAAACAACATCGTTGTGGTGGGGATCCGGACTAGTGCCTGGAAGATTACACTGGTCTCCTACTACTTCGAACCTGACAAACCCATGGAGCCATACCTGGAGCAGCGTAGACAGGTTGAGCGGGAAACCGGACCTGGAAGGTTGGTCATAGGCGGGGACGCCAACGCGAAGAGTTTCTGGTGGGGCAGCTCCCAAGAGGACTCCAGGGGGGAGATGATGACTGGAGCCTTAGGGGAGCTGGACCTCTAGATACTTAATTCGGGGGACGTCCCGACATTCGATACCGTTCGAGGCGGGAAGAGGTACAGCACCCATGTCGACGTGACGGCCTGCTCTGAGGATATGCTGAGCCTGGTGGATGTGTCTCCGAGGCCCTAACGTCCTCTGACCACAACGGCATTCTATTTGAAATCAACTTGGCACGGGCGAAAGGGGTATCCGTGGCGAGGACCACCAGGATCTTCAACACCAGGAAAGCGGATTGGTGTCAGTTTCGTGAGAAACTGGCAGCAATCATGCGGAGGGACCGCCTGAACGTGGAGAGCGTTGAGGCGGTCCAGGTGTGGGAGGACCTGGAGGTAATCGTGGACGGGTATACCCGAGCCATAGCCGAGGCCTGCCAGGCAGCGATGCCCAAACTCAAAGGCGGGGATTCATTTAGATTGCCGTGGTGGTCGAAGGAACTCGAGGAGCTGAAGAGGCAAACCAACACCAAGCGACGCAGAATCCGAAACGCAGCGCCGGACCGGAGACAAATGGTGGTCAATTCGTACCTCGAACAGAAGGGCAAATACGAGGCCGCAGTGCGGGATGCCCAGACTGACAGCTGGAGGAAATTTTGCGGGAGGCAAGACAGAGAAGGCGTCTGGGAAGGCTTCTATCGGGTCATTGGGAGGGCAACCGAGCGCAAGGAGGATGTACTCCTCCAGGAGGGCGGGAGGCCGTTGGATCACAGGGAGTCCCTCGAGCTGTTGGCGGATACGTTCTATCCTGCCGACAGCGAGTTGGACGACGATACAGATCACCGCGAAATGAGGAAGAAGGCCCGCGAGGTAAACGAGCGGGTCGATGATGATCATGACCCGCCGTTTACCATGAGGGAGCTCACAGCGGCTGTATCGTCGTTCAACCCGAAGAAGGCTCCCGGTGCCGACGGCCTCACGCCTGAAATTTGCGCTCGGGCCATCAACGGTGACCCTGAGTTCTTCCTGGCCCTTCTCAATAAATGTCGAGCCCTCCGCTACTTTCCTCGGCTGTGGAAAGGGGCCCTCGTAATTGTCCTTCGGAAACCAGGCAAAGACTCGTATACCTTGCCCAAATCGTACAGGCCGTTTGGGCTTTTGCCTGTCTTGGGCAAGGTGTACGAGAAAATGCTGATCGCTCGCCTCAAGCACCACATTCGAGGATTAGTACTCGCCAGTACGGGTTTATGCCACAAAGGGGCACCGAAGACTCCCTCTATAACCTGGTGCAGCACATCCGCGCCAAGCTTGACGAGAGGAGAATGCTCACTCTCGTCTCGCTGGATATAGAGGGAGCCTTCGACAACGCCTGGTGGCCGGCAATCAAACTACGACTGGCTGAGGAAAATTGTCCTCTGGGCTTGAGGAGAGTGATCGACAGCTATCTCAGCGATAGGACGGTCAGAGTTAGGTACGCCGGGGGGGAAACCTTGCGGTCCACCACCAAAGGGTGCGTCCAAGGGTTCATAGGAGGACCGATTTTGTGGAACCTCCTATTGGATCCTCTTCTGCAGCAGCTCGACCTTGCGGGGGTGCACTGTCAGGCCTTCGCCGATGACGTCGTGCTGATGTTCGACGGCAACACTGCGCTGGATATAGAGAGACAGGCCAATGCCGCTCTCGAGCATGTGAGGGCGTGGGGTGTCAAAAACCGGTTGAAGTTTGCGCCGCATAAAACCAGCGCTATGCTGATCACGCGCAAACTTCGGTATGACACCCCGCGCCTTACCATGGGCGGGATAGACATTGGCATGTCTCGGCAGATCAAACTGCTGGGGTTGACGATTGACGCGGGTCTGACGTTCAACGCGCACGTGGCTACTGTCTGTAAAAGGGCAGTGGCCATATACGGGCGCCTTGCGCGTACGGCCCGCGTCAGTTGGGGACTCAACCCTGAAGTAGTGAAGATCATATATTCAGCCGTAGTGGAGCCTACGATATTGTACGCTGCCGCCGCATGGGCTCCAGCGGTCAATAAGCTGGGCATCCAGAAACAGCTCAACAGCGTACAGCGGGGCTTCGCGCAGAAGATCTGCAGAGCCTACCGCACGGTCTCCCTGAACTCCGCACTGCTGCTGGCCGGGGTGATGCCTCTTGACCTCAGAGTGCGCGAGGTCGCCTCTTTGTACGAGGCCAAGAGGGGGCTACCCCATCCGCTGCTCGGGGACAGGGAGATCGAGCGGATGGCCTCGAAGATCGAGGCCCCGCATCCCGCGGAGCTAGATAGCTTGGAGTTCGGCAGCCTGGTGGACGAGGAACAATGCAGGGCACACTCCAACTTTGCCCTGCGAATTTACACGGACGGCAGCAAGATTGAGGGCCGGGTTGGCGCCGCTGTATCCATATGTAACGGCGGCGCGGAAACCAAGGCCGTCAAGCTTGCTTTGTCGTCCTACTGCACCGTCTACCAGGCGGAACTCCTGGCTATCTGCACAGCGGCCGAGTACGCTTTGAGCTGCGATGGACCCAGTATCGGCATCTTCAGCGACTCCATCCCCTGGCGGTGCAGACACGGGACGCTCTTAAACTGTGCAAAAGCCAGGGTAAGAGCGTCTTGTTGTTCTGGATCAAGGCACACGCGGGGTTGGAGGGGAACGAACGTGCCGATGAACTCGCCAGGAGCGCCGCACTGGGGTTGCGGAGGCGACCAGATTACGACCGCTGCCCTGTCTCATTCGTCAAAGGTATGATCCGTAAGGGGACCATTGACGAATGGGACAGGAGACAAATCGGGAACGACAGCTTCGACGACGAAGCTGTTCTTCCCGAGTGCGGCGGAGGCGTACGGTATCGTGGGCAAAATGGTGCCGTCGAGCATCACCACGCAGGTCCTCTCGGGGCATGGTCGGTTCTCCGCGTACTTGCACAGGTTCAAGTGCGCGGATGACCCGTCCTGCTTCTGCGAGCCCGGCGTGGACCAGACAGTGCAGCACATATTGTTTCGGTGTCCCGCATTCTCCAAACAGAGGTACGATTTGGAGCAGGAGTTGGGAATGCGGGCCACCGAAGAAACGGTCTCCGAAATAGTGATAGGGAAAACTCGGGCAAAATTTTTAAAATACTGCGTCAGTCTAGCCACGGCTGTCATAGATCGTAATAAGCTGAGCAGCTCCACCTAGGACTAATGCTGTATACCTCGGCTATATTTTGTATAACCGATGGGATCGCGGTGGCTAGGTGGGGCTGTGAAGCTCGCTGTCGCCCGTGTCTGGACTGACGCAGTATGGGGAGGGAAGTTTGGAAACAGACATTATCGTTTCACCGACGTTCTAAAATGGGCAAAATAAAAATTTATAGGACATAAAACTGAAAGATGATGAATGGAAGAATGAATTGCGGAATGAAAGAAAGGATGATGTATGAATGTGTTATTATTTATATTTTTAATCATTAACTAAATTGTATAATTCATATATATATTGCTGCAAACAGAGCCTTGCCCATGGCAGGGGTGTACTAAATTTAAAAAAAAAAAAAAAAAACCATTTCAAAATTCCAGTGTCCACCTGCACTTTATCATCAGATCTTCGTCCCCATGTATGGTCCTCATCAAACCAATTAAGTAAGTCTAAACTCGAGAAGGTTACTGATTCCGGACCAAGAGCTTGAAGACATCTTCCAATGCTGCGGTGAAGAGTTTCGGGAATATGACATACATCGTTCTGTATTACACCTTTTTGCACTTGGATCGGTTTCGTACTCTGATCCTGTACTTGGATACACATCGTTGCCTTACTGTTTAAGCACTTCAACGCTTCGATGTACCGAGAGTCAATTCGTCATCGCTGGAGTGATAGCGCCGTCTATGTTAAATTTAATTTTCTTACATTACGTCTTCAGTAACACTCAGGAGATTAAGGCGAATCGATTGACTCACCAAAATAGGCGCACTAATTTATTCTCTAGAATCTAGAATATTTGTTTCATGAAAATGTAAACAGATATACACACGATCCATACAAATGAATACACTTCATAGACGGTTAAAAAAGGCTGTAGCAAGCAAAGTTATGGTATGGTAGATTATAAAATTGGCTCACTTCTTTCATGAAGATCTCGAAAATATTAAGAAAGTATAAATTATAATTAAAAATATCACGAACTCTTTTCTATATTCCCAACTGTTCACATTCCCCGCGACATGAATAAATTAATATAAATTTACGGGCACATTAGCCGAGTTACAACGATATGCTGCTTTAGTTAAGGTAGGCTGGTTACTCGGTACAATCGATTTTTAAAAGTTACAGTTCGAGATCAGGACGCTGGAATTATTATACTGATAGTATTCGTTGGTATAAAAAATGCATCAAGAAAGCGAAGTGGGTCACAAAATCGAAAAGAATAAATTTGAGTCCTCTATAAGTGAATTAAAAAAGAAGTCTTTCGTGACCGCGGCTGATATTGAAAGTTATGGTGAGTTGACAGTTTCACTGGAAATGAGTCAATACCCGCGGCTCCGCCCACGTGGAGTCCAATAACGTAGCCTATGTCGTAATCCAGATCATAATCTATCTACGTGCCAAATTTCATTCAAATCCGTTCAGCCGTTTAAGCGTGAAAGAGCAACAAACATCCATCCATACATACAAACTTTCGCATTTATAATATTAAGTAGGATATTCATAATTATGATTGTTCAGAGCAGAGATAGCCGGCGTATTGACTAACTAGCTCCTGGCATGTGCCACTCAATCCATAGGTATTTTCGGATTTATGTACATTTTTGTAATTACGAGTATCACTTGTTCGGCGATGCAGGAAAACATGTACGTTTAAGAAATTATATTTTGAAAGACCTAAGAAAAATCTGGTCTTCCCTCTGGGTTGTAGAGGTCTGACGGCAGTCGCTTCATTTAAAAGTCAGTATCTTCGCCAAATCTTTAGGCTTAGGTAGAGGACCCCGCCAATCCTAATGGATTAGAAAACAGGATAACGCTAAAAAGAGAAAGAAGATTTGTATGATTTTTAAAATGTGATATTTCCGTGTCCGTTGTGATGCATTTTTAATTTAAATTAATTTGGTTTAAATAAGAGATAAAAGTTCGTTTGTTTAGGTAGGGCTAATATCTGGAGCGCTCTGTCGCTGACAGATCCGGGGCACCTCATCAATGCGGCCGATGGAAATTCACGGGGTTGTTTAGCCCTTCGAAACCCGTGTGGTCATATATGACCGCGAAATGTATGGGAAAAGGTATATAACGGGTTCTGAAGGCTTAGTGGGTATACCGGAGGCCATCCAGGCACCGATGGTGTGCGTAAAGCATTTTTCCCCGCGTCACAAAAAAAAGGGCAGATATTAGCCTTTAAATCCAATCCCGAATCTTTTTGTATTGACACGTAGTTACATTATCCCTGAGAACTGTATGCATTTTCCAATTCTGAGGTCCCATGTAAAACTGGAAACTTGAACTCTACGTGGACGCAGTCACGCTCGGTAGTTAGTTTTCAACTTCCATCCCAGGGGAAATTACTGCATTGCCTCCAAAAGATTTAGTAAAAAAAAATGTATACATGTTTTAGGCCTCCTGAATCGTATGTATGTATGTATATCTTCACGCCAAGTCCCTTGCGGGGTAGGCAGAGAGAACCGAGCGCCATAAGACGCGGTCCTTGCATACTTCACTCGCTTCTGTGACATTCATAGCTCTTTTCATGCACGCTCGCCGGTTCCTGGGGCTTCTGACATCACCTTCTGATAAAACACGACCAATTTGGTCATGGTAGGTTAGTCTCGGCCTTCCTCGGCTCCTACATCCTTCCACTTTTGCATAGTATATCTGTTTCGTCATTCTTTCGTCCCGCATTCTTTCTACATGTCCGAACCAACGGAGCATGCCCTTTCTTATCTTAACACCGACACTCTCTTTTAGACCAACTCTTTCTCTCACGTCTTCATTACGAACGCGGTCAGCAAGCGTTATGCCACAAATTTTGCGCAATGCTCGCATCTCGACCGCATTTATTCTACTTTCATGCTCTCTCTGCCATACCCAGCTCTCACTTCCATAAGTTAGCGTTGGAATTAGCACCGCGTTGTGTACAGCGAGCTGTGCCTTCTGGCTTAGATTTCGGCTGCCTAGAAGTGTACCCAACGCTCCATTCACCCTATTCCCGGCACTCACTCGTCTCTCCACATCAGCGGTGTACCTTCCATTGCTGCTAAAAGCACTTCCAAGATATACAATCTCATTCACTTGCTCCAACACTACATCATCAACCGTAATCCTAGTGTTCGTACTGGTTGTCTCTCTTTCAAATACCATTATCTTGGTTTTCTTCGCATTCAATTGTAAGCCTTTCTTCATACAATCATCTTTCATTGTTGTAACTAGTGTTTGCAGTTCGGATGGAATCGTATCATAACCGTTTAGAGAGAATACGAGTTGTGCATGTGTTCGTGTATATATGTATTATATAGTGTGTGCATTCTTATAAAAAATCTTCGTAATAGCTGAAGAAATTAAGCTGTTTTTTACCTGCATTTATTATAATAATATGCATTAAGACACAACTTAACAACTGATTATTACATTTTTAGTTAAAACAGACTGGTAGTTTCTTTTGTAATTACAAAGAAAATATTTCGTACATTCCTTAAAATAGGAAGTTAATGGAAAGCCTGGGGTGTAAATAGCTTACAGTAATCTTTCAAATCTAAGGCAACCTCATTTTCGCGTGGTAGAGTAAGGAACTATTGAGTACATACCTCCCAGGAGGGTTGTTCTGTTTTTGCAAGTGCGTGAAGTCTCCAGTAAGCTCCTGAAGAGTTGCTGATTTAGGCACGGCGGTGGCAACGCGCGGGCGATAATCCTTGTATTGCAAGTGTTCACAGGCTACGGTAATTGCTTGATATTAGGTCGGCTTGTTGTTTTCCATAAGATGTTGTATAAAAAATATTGTGAATGAGAAAAACGGCAACTCTACGCATTTCCGCTTCTACGAGTACTTCTGCCTTCTTGTTATAAAATAATTAATAATTAAGTAATATTCAATAATTTCTTAGTTATATTAAAATAAATAAATAAATATTGTCGGACAAATTACACAGCGCCATCTAGCCCCAAAGTAAGTGAAGCTTGTGTTATGGGTACTAGACAACTGATAAACATAAGTAAATACATTTTTTTTTTGGAAATACATACTTAACATACATAGAAAATACTCAGACCAAGACAAACAGACATGTTCATGCACACAAATGTTTGTACTGTGTGGGAATCGAACCCACGAGCGTTGGTGTCAAAGTAGTGTAACAACGCGTTTCACCACTGGGCCACCGAGCTCGTCAAGAAAAGATATTAAACGGTACATTATCAAATAAGGATTAAATTGTTATACAAAAAGAATGCTGCTAGAATGAGCAAACTTTGCCTAGTTAAAGCGATTGATAGAAACCTACAATTTCAATGATCTAGGTCTTGTCCATGTTCATTTTGATAACCTATACAGCCTGCCGGAAATAGTGTTTAGATATGCTATTTAGATTACCAATAATCAATAAACATTATTATTTGTTTATTATTATCTGGAGGTATCCCTCTAGATCGTACAGTAATAACACATTAAGGATAACCCTACTATCTGCAGAGACCTGTTCACGGGTATATTCCCCCCTGGAGAGGATAACGGCGCATGTACAACAGTATACCAGAGGGTGACTTTGTACAAAAGGCGTAGCTAACTCGGTATACGAGTAACATCCCCGTGGTGTTGCGAGCGCCAATAGGCTGCGGTGACCGCTTACCATCTAATGCGGGCCGCATGCTTGATTGCTAATATACTTGTAAAAAACACAGTATTCTTCTCGAAAGTGCATCTATTATCTATTTTGAGCTTGGTGGCTCAGTCGTGAATGACGCGACTTTGACACCAACGCTCGTGGGTTCGATTCCCACACAAGGCGAACATTTGTGTGCATGAACATGTCTGTGTGTCTTGTTCTGGATTTTTAAGAGAGGTAGGGCGCATCAAAGCAGCCCGTCTGGGGAAGTACCTCTACCTCACAGAAAACCATAGCCAAATAAAAACTCCCTAGAGGGTTGTTGTGTTCCTGCATGTGAGTGAGGTCACCAGTAAGCTCCCAAGGAGTTGCTGTGTAAACAACAGAGGACGCATCGCGTGAGTGTAAAGAATATAGCGCAAGCTAAACTACTACTACTACTAAATACGGTACCCGCTTTACACCAGGTGGGCCGTATGCTTGTATGCCTCCCGACGTTATATATAAAAAAAAATAATTGTGAAATAGCCTGCTCATGAATATATTGTATAGTTTATCCTATAGAGCGGGTTCTGGTTGGTAGACTGTATCCATTAATATCTAAATAACCCGTGCTTTGAAAGAGACCAGAGGTGGAAATAAAATTAAATTCAGACAGTACGGATACTATCTATTCCTATATCATTCTTTGTACTGCGCATGGTTGGAAAGAAATCCGTAGAGTTCAGACATAGAACTCAATTGATAGTGCGCTACTGCCTGTCATTAAAAAATAAAGTAGATAATCTAAGTATTTCACTAAGAGTGGCTGTTAATTGCTGTTACGTCATCCGCGTTTACTCATGAGCACAACGCCGATACTGGTACGCATGAAGCAGAGCAGTCATGTGCCCACTGTGAGGGTCGTAATGGCATTGTTTGGATGTCGATGTGTTTGTTAATAGCGTATTTTTATACAGAGATATTTCTAATGTTACCATCAATTAGGTATGTAAATTAATACTTATGTATTTATTTTCGGAATGAAGCTATGTACACGTAATGTAAATGACTGATTGTAATTATGGAAAGTTTTCATTTAATAGTAAATTTTATTTAAATTCATTGGTACAAATAAAAGAATTATGAAAATACAAAGAAAAATATCATAAGAAAAATATTTTGGCCAGTGTTCGCTTCAATCGAGATACGCGCGCATTGTAGAGATAGTCTGCTTCTATTGCCAACATATAGGTAAAAAAATATAGTTGCTCTTACAAAAATTAATTACTTCTGTAGTTGATGTTAGTGGATGCAACATAGCGAAGTTTTGGTTTTGTCTTGATGACAACCTCAGTTTTATATTACTTAGAAGCACGCATAGATAAGATACGTCAGCTATTCGTCGTCGTTCATACAACGGAAGTATGTAGTGTTTTTTTATGAAGAAATCTTTTCAGTATTCCCTCATTACGTTCAATTCACGTTTCACGTTCGAAAAGCGTATTTTAGGTGACTACGGACAAAAGTGCAATACATATTTATATGTTATCAAATTCCGCCGATACTCGCATCCCAATGATTTAGAATATTTAGTTGCTTTATTGACTATTGAATCTATGTGTGAATCACATAGAAGTTTTGTATCGAGCATTACCCCTAGATCTGTTTTGATTGCGTTTTCTATTTTTTTGCCATTATTATTTACATTATAATTATTAGATTTGTTTCACGGGTAAAGGTGCAAATAAGTATAATCTTTCAAATATTTAATTCTAATGTATCATTTAATACAGTGGCTTCGATAGTTAATAAGGTCAGATTCAGGGTGATAGGTTTCATTATAGTTTCTAACAGTGCATAAGATTTTCATAACATCTGCATATAATATTATTTTAGTATTATTGAAGCATCGTGAAATATCATTTACGTGTATATTCAATAAAACAGGTGCGAGAAACGAATACTGTGGATATTCCGAGGGGTTTGGCATAGCAGTGGACATGAAATCATTCAATGCAACAATTTGCGATCTGTTTTCTATATATGATGTAAACCACCCAAGCAGGTTACCACGTATGCTACTAGCATGGAGCTTTTTTTTTGATAAAACTCAAATGTTCTAACCTATCGAAAGCCTTGCTGTAGTCACATCGACATGTGCTGGTTCCGAAACAATCTTGATTACATAGTCGCAAAATAGAACCAGATTGGATGTTGTGGATCATCCTTTGATAAATCCCTGTTGATATTCATTTAGTTAATTTTTGATAGAGGTATATACTTGACGAAGAACTACTTATTTCAGAACTTTAGTAAAGAAACAGAGCTTAGAGACTGGTCCGTAATTTTCGAATAGTTTTTTGGACCCCTTTTTATATATCGGTGTGACATACATCGATTTCCACATTTCAAGCATTTCTCCCGCGCCGACAGATTTTTTAAAGAGCTGTGTGACAGGTACTGTAAGGGAACATTTAATTATCAGAATAGTAGGTAAATTATTACTTGGTCCCGTAGATTTATCTACATCAAGTGACTCCAAAAGACGGAGGACTTCCTTCTCGTTAATTTCAATAGGTCCAATATTAGTTGCCCCATCCCTATCTTCAAGGTCACTCAGCAAGGTGAAGGCAAATAAGCTTGATTTCTATCAAGACATAATGAAAATATTTCCTGAATATTTAATATATTTTTGTACTGTTAGTCGGACCTACAAGATCCGTATTTCATTCAATCAGTCAGTCAAAAACATATTCTCAGTGTTAGCGTCCTGGGCATAATCACGGATGTCTTCAAAATATTCACTCCACCGTTCTAACACTTCTTGAGGATACGCAAGAATGTCTAATTTTTTGTTTGTTTGAACGAATGTTTAAATTTCTTATCCAATCTGGATGCTGACGAATCACTTCGAGATTTCTTTACCTCTCCTCAGAAGCATTTAGTATTCGCCTCGATGTTCTTAGTTAGCTTCTCTTCTTCATTCTGAGTGATTCCTATACGTTTCACTTTCATTAGAGCTATGGTTTAATTCTTGCATCGACGGCATATTTATTTCTTTCTCTCATTCATACTATCACTCAGGGACATAAACCAAACATGATACATAAACCAACCACGCTTTCTACTTTTTTACCACGGAGGAATCTTATGAAGAAGAGGAAATGCAAGAATGAAACCATATTATCAAGAAGTGTTAGAACAGTGGAGTAGATATTTTGAAGACATGCATGATTATGCCCAGGACGCTAACACTGTGAATATGTTTTTGACTGACTGACTGAATGAAATACGGATCTTGTAGCTCCGATCAACGGTACGGAAAATCCTATCAAGCATCAATATTCAATGGTATATTTGCGCATTTCAGAACTTTCAACATTCGTCTACATCAGAGTCGGAATAACTTGCGTACAGGTCTTTCATTGACTAGACGTAGGTAAGCAATCGTCAGTGCCTCCACTTCTGGAAAAGTCACACAAACCGGCTTACCACTAGATAGTGGTGTGTCAAGAGTGGAACCTCGGCATTTATCATATTATTCAAATTAATCGCACTTTTTTTTCATTCCGTCTCCATGTACACTTGTGAATATCCTTCTAATGTAATAACGTGTTCGACACAAGGTGATTTCGTTCTGTACGTCTAAAATTAGTTTTCCTGCATCACCACATCTTATCACCGTAAGACACTTGATCTCGACCCATCCATTCAGATCTCCACACACAATTATCCGTTCATTCGCTTCAGCCAAATCCAGAACATCTCTACCAAAACTTCTCGCGCTCCTTGAGATTGCCTACCCTGCTTACAAATGCTAATAATATTTTCAACGACTAGGCGAAAGCGGCCTCACTGATGAATGTCGGAAGGCTCACCGTCGCTCCCTGGACAACCCTGAAAGCTTCTGGGGTGAAGTCGGTAAAGAGTTGGAGTGGACTAGGCCTTGGGACCGAGTACTGGACAACAGCAACCCACCGTTTACAAAATGGTATGTTCAAATTCTATGCGATTGCGTTAAGGACGGTATCACCCGCGAAGAAAGCTTGGCTTTAGAAAAAACCTATCGAAATAGATCCGCCAAACTCTTGAATTTTTAAGTTATACCAGATTGATTGTATCCCGTGGTTTCGCACATAATTAATAATATTTACACACCACAGGCATGTATATAAGTAGCTCGATGACGACGTAGAGCTAACTCTAATTGAACACTCAGGTTAAGCAACGTCAGCCGTAACCTGCTTATGATGGTTTTATATATCTCGAGCTTCTCCATAATCGGAGAGCACGTCAAGCCCGACGCTCAGCTGTTGTCAAAAGGTGACAGGAAGACACTAGGTCTCGTCAAATTGCAATTGAACAGCGTGGCGGCGTATGTTCTAAACGCCTTCGCTTCAAAGGAGACCCGTATCGATGCAGTGGGATGAGTAAGAGTTGATGTGGTAGGGGTTGTATGTTCCTAGGTGTAAAACCATTTTTTAGGGTTCCGTACCCGAAGATAAAACGGAACCCTATTACTGAGACTCCGCTGTCCGTCCGTCCGTCCGTCTGTCACCAGGGTGTATCTCATGAACCGTGATAGTAAGACAGTTGAAATTTTCACAGATGATGTATTTCTGTTGCTGCTATAACAAAAAATACTAAAAAGTAGAATAAAATAAATATTTAAGGGGGCTCCCATACAACAAACGTGATTTTTTTGCTCATTTTTGCTCGATATTGATAACTGCAACAGGTAGATGCTTAAAATATTCACAGAATATTTAGTTTTATATTTACTTTAAGAATAAATAATTAAATTAAAATAAAACAAATATTTAAGGAGGGCTCCCATACAACAAACGCGATTTTTTTGCCGTTTTTATAGATAACTAGCTGACCCGCGAACTTCGTACCGCCTAACAGTCGATTACTTAATTATTTTTTTTATACTTATTCTGCTAACTACGATACTAACGTCACTCAATTGTTTTTCCTTCCCCGAACCTCTCCACTAACACTTAAACTTTACAGTATGGTATTAAAGTTCAAATGGACTTTTAAGTATTGTTACGAATCTTTTGTATGCGAGTATAGAAAAGTGTTCTTTTTAGACTTTTTTAGGCAATTTTTAAAATTTTTCTCTTCGTAAGAACCATCATCGTATTTCAAGGAATATTCTAAAAAAAGAATTAGCAAAATCGGTTCAGCTGCTCTCGAGATTTGCGCTTAGCAACACATTTAGCGATTCATTTTTATATTATAGATGGTGCGCGAGCCCTTCGTGCGCGAGTCCGACTCGCACTTGACCGATTTTTTTAAATTGGGCTGCTAATATTATCAATTAGCCCGTTAAAACACACACCTCTTTTGTTTTATTATTAGTAAATAGTATCTCACAGCTGACGCATCTGTTGTCGCAAGTTCCTATATGCTACTATAACTGCTTACCATTACGCAGGCCCTAAGCTTCTTTGCTTACCTTAGTACCACAAAAATACTGGCTATCAAAGTATATCAAAGTAGGTTCAGGAAAGTGCAAATCAAGGTTGCCACTTTGACCTTTGTACCATTCCCATGTCGTCGTATAGTTAGAATCGAACCCATGGAGTACTGATGAGACGGATATTACGTAGTAACTCAATTTACCGCTAGGGTTCGGTGAGTAAAGTAGAACGCGCAGCTCTTATTCTAGTAGTAGTAGGCTATTTTTCGCGTCAATGTCGGCATATTGGTTAAAATATCCTTCTATTGGCCAGTAGGTTCGAATCACTGAGATATTTAGGCGCTAAAACACAAAGTTTTTGTGAGCACGGAGTGCCTTCTTCGTCAAGTGGGTTTATTGGTTTGAAGTCTAATTTTACTTTTTAGGTGGGTAGGCGGCGAGCTGTCAGTTTGTCATAATGCCGTGGACAGACATGTGGCAAGCGGCCGCGGCGAACAAGTGGCGCTTGTGCACGACTCGCCGCTCACCGACACCGTCAGGAAAATCACCTATAATGAACTTAAAGATCACGTAAGTTACCTCTCTGTTCAGGATCGGTCGGCAACGCAAGAGTGACACCCCTGGTGATGCAAATGTCCACAGGCTGGCTGAGAAATCCTATGTTAAATGTACTCCCTGTCGAGTTATTGCAAGGGATCACATGAACATGAACAGCATGAGGTCCTTTTTAAATAATCGTGACAAGGTTTTTACGCGGTGCCATAGTACTATAAATAAAACAATAGTAACTACTTACCATCAAGCAGGCCGTACGCGTGGTAGCCACCTTAGTGGTATGAAAAAAAAAGTTCGGCTGTTTTCTTCTAGGAAGAAAAATACAGGCGACGGATATTGTCCTATTTCCTGTTAGGATTGGCGGGGTCCGCTACCTAGGATTTGGCAAAGATACTGATTTTTACATAGAGTCACTGCCGTCAGAGGTAAAACCAGACCTTTCTTAGGTCAGGTCACACGTCTTTCGAAATATAATTCCTTGGACGTGTGGGTTTCCTCACGGTGTTTTCCTTCATCGCCGAGCAAGTGATAATTACAAACACGTACAAAATTCCAAAATACAAATCTAGTGGTACACACCCGCACCATTATTTCGAATCGATTCGAACCAAAGACCGCCGGATAATATTATCTCTCTATCTATATCTTCACGCCAAATCCCTTGCGGGGTAGGAGGGAACCGAGCGCCATAAGACGCGGCCCTTACGCACTCCACTCGCTTCTTTAACATTCATAACTCTTTTCATGCACGCCCGCCGGTTTCTAGTACTCTTGACATCACCTTCTGATAAAACACGACCAATTTGGTCATGGTAGGTTAGTCTTGGTCTTCCTCGGCTCCTACATCCTTCCACTTTTGCATTGTATATCTGTTTTGTCATTCTTTAATTCCGTATTCTTTCTACATGTCCGAACCAACGTAGCATACCTTTTCTTATCTTAACACCGACACTCTCTCTCTCTCTCTCTCTAATAATATTATGACCGATAATAACCGATAACGTCGGATAATCCACTGGGCAAGCACTGCTCACCATTCGCTTATATTTGCTCCTTATTCTTTAAAAGTGTCCACTGTTTTCAGGAACACCGTTCCTATATGAAATCTATGTTTGTCTTTGTGTGTGTGTCTGTCGCTTTTTTCGAATATTCGAATTTTGACTTCAGATTCGGATTCAGCATAAAAAAGTAGAATAGGAATTTCAGGAAGAAAATATTTAGGAACACCGTTCCTATCTCTTAAGGAACAGGGTCAAAATGGCCGACAAATTAAACAAAAAAAAAATTTTTGTTATCTTATATAATTGGCGAGCCAGGTGTTCCTCTGGCAATGCAAGCTTGCGCATTCTCAACTGGCTTTTAATATTTCTGTAACTTTAGTGGGCGAGAGCATACACAAATGCGTACATGTGGGTAAAGGCATGACTTTTATTTGGTGGAATTTAAGTGGAAGAAAGTAGGAGCCGAGGAAGGCCAAGACTTACCTACCGTGACCAAATTGATCGTGTTTTATCAGAAGGTGATTTCAGGAGCCCTAGAAACCGGCGAGCGTGCATGAGAAAAGCTATGAATGTAAAAGAAGCGAGTGAGATATGTAAGGATCGAGTCACGTGGCGCTCGGTTCTCTCTGCCTACACCGCAAGGGGTTTGGCGTGAAGTTATAGATAGATAGATAGAGGCTTTTATTTGGCTAATGCAGCAATTAATACATCTATCCATATCTTCACGTTATGCCCCTTGAGGGTTACGTAGAGAGAACCAAGTCTACGTGACTCGGTCCTTACACAGTTACTTCTTTTGATTTCATACCTCTTTTCATGCATGCTCGCTGGTATAAGACGTACAATAAAAATGAGATCAGCAATTCAGTCTATTGCCGGAATAATTGTGTGTTGCGATTGACAATGATATTCAGAATATGTGCATAAAGTGCATGTCTGGTTTTATGAAACTTATGAAACTCATTGTTTAACTAACCATCAATATGTAACCAATTCATGTACCTACTTTAAAAACTCACTACCTATCGAGGTCGAGCGAGATACCATCACCCGAACTGAATATAGAATGTTTGACTATATTACTGGAAGTAGTTTAGAATGTACTAAAAGTAATTCCAGACTATTGTTGTAAGAGTTTTTTTTTACAATGTTTTTTTACAAGCATACAGCCCACCTGATGTGAAGCGATTACAGTAACCTAAAAACGCTTGCAACACATTAAGTATCACTCGCGTGATGCCACCTCTCCTGCTAGCACAGAAACTGCTTTGGAGCATACCTGGTGACCTCACTCGTACCCAGGAACACAACAACCCTTTAGAGAGTTGTTATTGGGCTGCGATTTTCTGTGAGGTGAAGGTACTTCCCCAGGTGGGCTGCTTTGATGCGCAAGATCAAGACAAATAGACATGTCCATGCGCACAAATGTTTGCCCAGTGTGAGAATCTCATGCGTTGGTGTCAAAGTAACGTAACAGTGCGTTTCGCCACTGCGCCACCGAGCTCGTTAGATTTCCTACTATAGGTTATGTTTTTCATACCATTCTGTCGGTCAATATGACTTTCTAATCGCCATACTTTATACACACTTTATACATAATCGCCATACATAATACGGATATAGGTAACACAATATAGTAGGCTACGTCAGCTCAAAGCGGCCTTTAGAATTTTGAATCGAGTGAAAACTTACAAAGCAAGAAATAGTTTAAAAGAAACTTATACCTACGAACAGGAAATTATCTGCTGTTGAAATATGCAAATATTTTTTTTTTCTAATGTACAAGTAACATCAAAAGCGAAGTAACCTATAAACGGGCAAGTAACCGCTTTGCACGAACCTAAAATACCTACTCGTAGCCATGGGGGTGTTGGCAAAGTGGTCAGCTAAAAATACTTAACAGTTACATTACTTACTACAAAAATATTTTATGAAATAAAACGTCAAAAGATGCGAGAGAAACAAAAAAAATAAAACAAGAGAGGGACGTCATCCTCTCTGTCTGTCATTTGTAAGGAGTCCAGAATTAAAATGTATTTAAAAATATTTATATAAATTTTAAACAGAAGAGAGTCAGTAGTAAATAAATACATTTCAACAAGAAATGGTAAAATTGGAAATGGGAATATATTAGTTCTTTTAGTCAATATAAGCTTATTTTATGTAAATAAACCTTTACTGGCAAGCCAGGTACAATGAACTACAATTGTGTTATAATTAGTTTAAAGTGTGGTGAATTCTAGGTACTAATTAATAATTATATACATTTTAATTATACTTTTTCAAATAATGACATAAAAAATAGTCATATCTTCTTATGCACATATGACTATTTTTACTACTAACTCTACCCGCACAATTACGATTCTTTCGGATGAGGTTTGGCCTTTGTAGTTAATTCTAATTTATTTCTACTACATAATTACTAAATACATACGCCGTCAGAATTCACGCTATAGTTGCGTCGTACTTTCCGCCTAACGCCTTCTGTCCCGATAATAAATACCGATATTTCTCATAACACAACACCAGGGAATACGCATTTGTTATCTACCTTCATGATTTACATTACCTACCTACTAGAAACAAACTACAAGCGCAAACTGAATATCTCATTTATTACGTAAGTAGGTATAGTATAATAAGTTATATTATATATCAAACGTAGTTAATATTGTAACCTGTTTTTGTTGTTGTAAATAAATATTTTTGTATTTTGTATTGATACACAGGTGAAAGGCACAGAAATATCCTCTTTACTGATGAAAACATTTTTACGATTATATAGAGCACTACAACAAGCAAAATGACAAAGTGTACGCACACAGTTCTAAAGAAGCCACCCAAATGGTCGGAGAGGTACAACGATCATCATTCTGTGTCTGTAATGTTTTGGTGGGGGTGTTTTATCAAGAAGTTACACGGCTTCATTTTTGTGACTTCAGCTAATGCGTATCAAAAGACTATCTAGGATCGTGTTGTGAAACCTCTCAGCTATACACTATTTATAAATGTACCATGGACTTTCCAGCAGGACTCTGCACCTGGTCATAAGTCACGAACTACCCAAGCCTGAGTCGAAACCAACGTTCCGGACTTTTATAAGAGCTGAAGCCCTAGTCTAGCCCAGATCTGAACCCCTAAGACTACAAATTGTGGTCAGTTTTAGAAAGCATGGCCTGTTCGAAACGACACGCCGACATTGTGTCTCTTAAGAAATCTCTGGAGAAAGCAGTGGCTAAATTGCCCATGGAAACAGTGTGTAAATTCAGACCAGGCAGATTAAAGGCCTGTATCATAGCCAAAGGTGGACATTTCGATAGAAATATTTTTTTAATTTTTTGCTGACTTCCATAAATCTTCTTTTCCTTCTTGGCGTTATCCCATTTCCTGATCCATTAGGATTGGGGGAATTTGGTGAAGAAACTGAATTTGACATGGAGCGACTACCGTCAAACCTTCACGACTAAAGGGACAAGCAGAGTCCTTTCTTAGTTTTACCTTTCCTAGTAGTACAAGAAATTATATTTCGTTAGTCTATCGTCTATCGAAATATAATTTCTTGTACGTGCGGGTTCCCTCACGATGTTTTCCTTCACCGCCGAGCTAGTGATAATTACAAATATGTATATAAATCCGAAAACACGAATTCAGTGGTGCCAGGATTCGAATTTCCATAAATATGTACATATAAGTTAGAATTACATTTCTTCAAAAAAAAAAATGCATGTTCACTTGTAACAGAACTTATGGCCGTACTAGATATATTGATTGATTGATTACCTTAAGCCCAAAGTTATCGAATTATTTTGTTAAGTTTGAGGGAAAATGAAAACATCTGTAGCTTGTAAATAAATATTATTTGTCCGTCTTTCTATACTTAAAAAAATAACGCGCTAAAATAACTGTAATCTAGTTACACTGATCCTGTACCGAGAAATCCTCCAGGTAGGGGATCGGTCACGAATAAAATTATTTTATCGAGCAAATTTATAGTATTTGTGAAATTAGCATGCTAGTATACCTACTCGTCGATCGCGTACCCACTCTCTAACGTTAGTAGAGTGGCTGCCGCGCTGCGGCCATCTCTAAGTTTGTCCGACATCTATAACAGTCGATGCATGCAATCTTCATCGTTGAAATTCAGTTCCTTTTCTTCATGCTGACTCTTTTCTCTAATGTAGATTAGATTATTAGATTATTATTGTATTATTATGTTTTTCTTTAATCACGAGTGTTAACCCCGGTCTTTTGATAGCCGTGTGAGGGGATATGGAGTCAACACGTAGAGGCCCCTTAGAAAAGATTGATGTAATGTATTATACCCGCTGTGACCTGCTCTAAGGGATATCAATGGGAGAATATACCCACGAGCAGGTCACGGTAGGTAATTGGGACTATTGCAAATGTGTCGGAAATAATTGAGCTATTGAAATGAGATCTGGAGGGATTATTAGTACTGGGCTATTACAGAAGAGAGACGGATATTATTATTACTAGATTCCTTTAAAAAATAAGTATATTTCCGTGGGTTTGCATATGTTAGCAAAGATGCCCCGTAAGTGCAACATTATGTTCCTCTCGGCTCGCGCAAAGCTTGTACTTCCCTAGTATATTAATTTCTTTTGATTTGATTCGCCGTAAGTTCAAAGCTACAATTGTTTTACTCCTGGAAATGCAATGAACTTGAATGTACATAGCATTTAGGACGGATACCGCTTTTAATCCTCGCTACGTAGGAGACGCAGCGAGGATGTGTTTTGGACTTGTCCTGTGTAACAAGCAATTATTTTTAATACTCCTAGGTGTCCAGGCTAGCAGGCAAGTTAGCGTGTCTTGGTGTAACGCGAGGATCAAGAGTATTAATCTACATGCCGTTGATACCAGAGGCTATCGTTGCCATGCTGGCTACTAATAGAATTGGCGCCATACACTCCGTCGTATTTGGAGGTACGTTTTATAATTATTTAAATGCTTAACTCTAACTCTAAACCGTTATATCTCTAGCTGACATATCATTATTCCTTTTTTCTGTTGTTACGTATAACATGATATCTGTTTAACTCTATATCCTACTAATATTGTAAATGTGAATGTCCGTTTGTTTGTTACGCTTTCACACGAAAACTACTGAACTGATCATCATGAAACTTTGTACACATATTCTTGGAGGTATCAGAAGTAAAATAGGATAGTTTTTATTAAAAAAAAAAAAAAAACAATGCGAGCGAAGCCGCGTGTAAAAGCTAGTATATTATATTTTTTCATGTGTTGTGTTCCGAAAACTTGAGGAAAACACATAAATTTGCAGTTTTTAACGACTATTACCTACTGTTTCAGATTTTTATTGATTATCCTAAAATTCATTGATAACAATTTACTACACAAAAATTATCAATTTACACACAGACAAAAAAAAGGTAACTAGGTATTTTACAGAACCTTTTGTATTTGCCTATTCATGAACGTTTACTATGAAACAATAGTATTCACTTATCAAGTGTAAGGTATAGTCCGTTTCTTATGCAACAACTTATCATAAACGTATTAGTTGCTGTTAACTGCAGTTATATAACGAACTTCTATGGAGTTATACGGTTACTAGAGGAAGTGACCTTATGGAAATAAGGTGAACCCACTTCTTCTGCACACTACACGCTACTTATAAACTATCATTGAACCTTCCCTCTAAACAGAACCTTGTTTGGTAACCTAGGCAGAATATGCAAGCGAAAGCTAGCTGTAGATCTAAAAATAGATGTTTTCATTATTTCTTTTAAATTTTAATATGGTCGTCAACAGGATTTGCCGCCCGTGAGCTGCGCACACGCATTGAGCATGCCGAGCCAACCGTGATCATCGCAGCCAGCTGCGGCGTCGAGCCCAATAAAATTGTTAGGTATCTAATAGTTTCCTACTACTAAATATAGTTTTAATTTCGTAACATATTTATGCATTTTGTCAATATTCACAGACCGTTATTTAACTCATCGTACCTACTAACCTATTCTAAAATTGAAAATTTTATTGAACTAGACTGTACCGAAGAATAAACTCATTTCATTCATCTTTAAGCCCGTCACCACAGTGATGGTATGAAAGAAAAGAAGAAAGAAATACACCGTCGAAGCAAGAATGAAACCAAAGCTTTAGTGAAAGGGAAGCGTGAAAGACTAATGAATGAGGAAGACAGGCTGACAAAGAACTTCGACACAAATACCAAACTGTTCTGAATGGAAGTAAAGAACTCTCGAAAGCAAGAAAAAGAATGAAAGAAAAGCTGGTGGCCTTCTTGTTAACACTCAGGAAGTGTTTAAACGGTGGAGTGAACATTTTAGAGAAATGTATGATTATGTCCAGGACGCTGGCAATGTGAATGACTCTGTGATTGACTCAGCAGTGCCAGCGTATCATGGAGACATTGCTTGAAACGATTGATTCCGATGACATCCCATTTATTATTTTTATGCAATGGTAGTACATCATACTTATTGCTATCACACAAGCATTTGGATGTGTTGTCTGAGCATGCCTGTTTACTTTGGTTTGTGTGATTTATGTACAAGTATTTATTTACGTAAAAATTATAAAATATTGTTAATCAAGGTTTGTTTTTTTAGTACAAATTGTGTTGTGATTTGTCTGGTAATATAGATTTATTTGTATTAAAATGTCTGACTTTAGATACAAAGATATATTAGACGAAGCCCTATGCCAAAGCTCACATCAGCCACGCTGTTGCATTATTTACCAACGCAGTCGAGTGTTGGAATGTTCATTGGAAGACGGCAGAGATATTTCTTGGCAAGAAGCTTTAGAGTCTGAACCAGTATCATGCGTCTCAGTTGAGGCGAACGAGCCTCTCTACATATTGTACACATCAGGTAAGTTTACATACATTTTCTTGTTTATAAACCTAGTGGTTCACCCTGGTAAACACATGGTTCCTTGTGAGCTTTCTTGTTTTAAGAAGATAAAATTCAAGCCCTCCCCGTCTTGATCTGCGGTGGAAAGACAGGGATTCTTGCCGTTGGCTAGATCATAGTTGTTGACATAGCCCTTAATGTTAACAGGGGGACTGGAACTGGTGGGGTAGGAAAGTACTAGAGTGAAATGGTATAATAGAGATGGTCGACACAATCGAATGCTATAGAGAAATCATGGGAAACAATTATAGCAATACAAAGGTTGTAACAAAATGAATCCGTCAAACTTTGCAGGGGTAACGTTGTATATTATATCTATCATAAAAAGCATACAATTTTAGCAAATAAACATATCACGATAGGTTAATGGCTGCATGCGGCTGACGTACATACATACCTAGCAACTGATCGTTAGTTTTGATTGACCTTCCGTGACCCATTTGTTTTTTATTGCTATATTAAATTATTTACTAAATGTTGTAGTTTTTCGTAATGGGTGCAACATGGTGATGGATCGTGTGTTGGCCTGGCATGCATAAAGGATTACGACATGATCAGCGACCGTCAATACGGCCGTCTATCGCTAGAGTCAAGCTGAGGCATTGGCTGTCAGCCTAAATATGGCAAAGGCGTTCGATCGGGTCTGACATCAAAGTCTTCTATTGAAGTTACCAACATATGGTCTGCCCGAAGATTTGTGCAAATTGGTTGCCAGCTTCTTACCAGAACAGCAGAAAGCAGTTGCTTTTGCTTTCTATGTCAATTGGCATATATTTTATAGTAGCTGCACGCCGCGGCTTCGTCTGCGCGTATTCCGATATCCCGTAGGAATCGCTTTTCCACACTATTTCTTTTTCTCTGCTTTTATGGATCGTATCGTGATATTGAATAACCTTCCTCGAGAATAGAACTATGTAATGCAAAAAGAGGTTTTTTATCCGACTAGTAGTTTGAGAGATTAGCGCGTTCAACCAAACAAACAAACAAACTCAATCGCTTTGTATATTACAATAGATGATTTCGTCATGACCACAATATATCATTGAGTTTTTTGTAAACACTGAGTATATCACATCATCATCACATCACAAATTCAAAGAAATAAATATTCTAACAGTCGCATCGCAATATATCTATGAAAATCTTTTGTATGTCCATAAAAACATAGACTCATTTTGTAAAAAGAGTGATACTCATAACATAAATACTAGATATAAGCATAATCTTGTGTTACATCCAAGCCGTCTCCACAAAATAAGTAATTATTTTATGGGGCAATGTATACGGTTCTATAACAAACTTCCCAGCAATATAAGAGAATTGTCAATATACAAATTTAAAACTACCATTAAAGCCAAATTGTGTAGCAGGGCATAATATAAATTATCTGGCTATATTAATGATAAAAATGCCTGGGATTGAGTAGATCCAATTATAATGTCATTAATAAATTATGTAATTTTTTTTGGATACCAAAAGAGGGATGCCTGAGTTTTTTGGCAGTATTTTTATCAGTGCTCACCTAGTCATGAACTGCACGGTAGGGAAAAAAATTGTGACGATTCCAAACAAATGTAGCCATTTTTACGGAATAAAAAGATTTTGACTTTGACTTTGACATCACATCAACTCTGACTCATATGCAGGGATACGGGTCTCCCTTCAACCGAAGGGGTTTAGAGCATACTCCACCACGCTGCTCAAATGCGGATTGGTTGAGGCATTTTCATGCCGCCCGCGGCCCACTGGCTTAGCTTAACGACTGTCATCTATCGACAACAGCCGGAACCGATGGCTTAACGTGCCCTCCGAAGCATATCCATAGACAGGCTGCGGTCGACGTTGCTTAACCTGCAGGTTCGGTTAGAATGACACTCGCAACAACGCCATCGAGCTCTCGCCACTGAGTATATACGTTACGTTCGCTCATTACAATGTAACAGTAATTCATTAATTTAATTTAATCTAACGGTTTCAGCTTCATTATATCATCATACATTATAATAATCGTACCTAGCTAGTTAACCTCTTTGTACATTGTATGTAAATACTAAAAGTAATTTAAAACGTACTTGTTACTTGTAAACGAATTTTGAAAGATGGTCAGTTAGTCCCTTCGGAGGATACGGCGCAGGCATAAAAAGTTTTGGAGCCGCCTGAGTGAGCGAAACGCGTAATACATTCGTTTACTAACATCATTTATATGGGGGGTCCAGGACAAAGTTTCATCAATTATTAAGCCGAGGTTAGTTTGTTTTATTAGTAAAGGCGATTCTATTATTATCAAAATAAACAGTCGGCAAATCGGCAAAGTTTAGTTTACTCCTTATTTGTCTACTACCAACTACTATTGCTTGCGCCTTGATTGGGTTTACTAATAAGCCATAGCTGTCAGCCCATTTCTTAATAGCAGAAAGATCTCCGTTTATTGTGTTGAAAGTTTCTGAGATTTCTGAGTTGGAGGAGTGTCTGTAAATTTGCAAGTCATCTGCATATAGGTGGTAAGGAGAACGTATACTTTTGGATAATTCATTAATGAAAACTGAGAAGAGTAGTGGAGATAAGATACCGCCCCAGGCACACCAGCCAATAAGTCGGTCCAGTCTGAAGATGAGTCGTCGATTTTAATTCATTGCTGGCGGCCAAGTCATAACTATAAAAACTCGTGCTAATTAATTCTCTCCAATTCTCTAACCTCTTCTTGTTCTTTCTTTTTCTCGCGCTCACGCTGGCCGTGCACTTGTTTTCACCATTAGGGTATAAAATATACGTTATTGTTTTCGGTAAGACTGTGTATCAAATGGTATATTCAAACTATTTTCAATATATTTATTAAATTACTTTATCGCGTAGTATCTAATTTATCTGTACCTTATATATTTTTTACTAATTACATACATTAATCTGATTTTGTTGATTTCCTGGTTGTAGTCTTCGTTTATGTGTCTTTGATATATTAGTTAGTCGTTATTATTATCGTAATATATAAAAGCCTTCAGGATTCCGGAACATGCAAATTTGGTACATTGTAAATTAAAAACGGCAAGTGCGTCTCGCGTACGGACTATGGTCCACTTGATATAAATGTTTACCGCTGGTGCTAACATAGCACCTCCTCAGGAGCTTACTGGTAACCTGACTTATGCGCAGAAATACAGGTTTTCTGTGGTGTGGAGGTATTTCCCCAGTAGAGCTGCTTCGATACGTGATATCTTTCTTACAAACTATTTTCAAAATTGCAGTATTTGAATGATAAGTAATCATTCAATACTGCAATTTTGAAATTTGTTGAATAAAATATTTGGAAGTTGAAGTACATTTGTATGAATTATGGCCTGTTGTGTTAGGCACTGCCTATTCCGACCGCTGTTGTGATAAGTCTTAGATTAAACGAATTTGTTTTATTTTATTACTAGGTACAACGGATGCACCCAAAGGCGTTCAGCGTCCATGTGGGCATGCAGCTACTCTTTGTTGGTCGATGCACGCTGTTTATGGCCTAAAACGAGGAGTTTGGTGGTCTGCGTCTGATTTAGGTTGGGTTGTCGGACACTCATATATTTGCTACGCGCCGTTACTAGCTGGATTAACTTCCGTATTGTACGAGGGAAAACCAGACAGAACTCCTGATCCCGGACAATATTTCAGGTAAAGTATGAATTATAAAAAATAGAAGGATTAACCAAAAATTTGCAAACCTAAACATGTTTTAATCCTTGTCGGAGGATTAAAAGTTTGACATCTATCTCGGGTTGTGTCAGTCTATAAATGATATCTTAGTTCCCAACCGGATGGAATCACTTGAACATGGTTTTTATTTATAAGAAAGTTAGTTTCACGAGATTGAATCTTATGAGCCAGAGCTATGAGTGATAAAGGTCAGGTGATTAGAAAAATATCTGCGCCTCTTGTTAAGACGTAAATTGTCTAAGACAAACGACCAAAATGAGTCGCTTATAAAAGCATAACGTAGGTAACGAAATCTGTTCTGACAAGGTCGGTTATAAGTGTAGGACTATAGCACCTACTTGCCTATTTTTATTACCATTATTTAGAAAGTAACCATTATTCAGTAGTGCATATATCGCTGGCATTTAGGCGTCGTAATTGTACGCAGTGTGATGTTTTTGGGTACTAGATTTGACATGCAGCTACTCTGAAGTGAATGTGCAGTGATTACTTGGCATTACATTGATCAATTCAAGGGCCTCCCCCTTGAACTGATCAATGTAATGCCAGGTTGCATTTGTATACAACTCATACTTGTGCCATTGAAAAGATATAAAGTTCATACTCGACTACGGCGCCATGATATGTAATGTTATAAAATGCCGCGCAAGAGTTCGGGCAGCAAGGGAAACAGAGACATATCGGTCCTCGATGGCCCATATTGACCTCAGCGGAACGTGTTCGATTACATTCTATAGATTATAAAACGTTTCACGTACACCGCTGCGACTGCGCCACTATGCAGCCTAACTGAGGGTCCGTCCATTCAATAATATGATTTCAGTTGTAATATGCACATTGCTTTTAAGTTATTCAGAATCCTTCATATCCAACTATGAATACAGTCATCAAATTGTGCAGACCCAGCATCTCAACAACATATTGCATTTGGTGCATGGAAACTGGAAGCTACGTTCACCCTATTTAGCTGAAATGATGGAATTTACCTTGGAATATTCTCATACCGCTCTCCTTCACTTTCTAATTAGGGTGTCCACAATTTGTTACCATAAACAGATGTTTTTATAATGGCAACAAACAACGTTCTGATATCTTTTTTTTAGAATTATAGAACAACACAGAGTCAATGCTCTTTTCACGATACCTACAGCAGTCCGTGTCATTAAGCGAGCAGATCCTGCTGCAAAGTTTGCAAGACGATATTGTGGAAAATCATTGAAAACTGTGTTCATAGCCGGTGAGCATTGTGACCAAGATACGCGAGTAAGTATGACGCCAATTATTATTGAAAATTAAATATTGTTTATGGGTACTATACTAAATTGTTATGCCTTATAAGTAATAAAAATCGATGTACATTCAAGATGTGTCATAGTCATAGTAGTTATTTTATATGTATCTAATCGATTTAAAACAACGGAAGCTGTCGTTAACATAAGGCTATTAACTTACCTGCTGAACCTGGTGGGGTACGATATATATATATATATATATATAGGTACGCACCTCGCTTATCGAAACATAGTACTATTTAAAGCATAAACAAATATAAATGACCTTATTTTCAGGAACACCGTTCCTATATGAAACCTATATGTTTGTCTGTGTGTGCGTGTGTCTGTCGCTTTTTTTTAAATATTCGAATTTTGACTTCAGATGCGGATTCAGCATAAAAAAGAATAGGACTGTTCAGGAACACCGTTCCTATCTCGGAACATGGTCAAAATGGCCGACAAATAAAAAAAAATGCATTGTTATATAATTGACGGACACCCTTTGGCAACGCAAACTTGCAGATTCTCAACTGGTTATGTTTTAAATACTTAGTTAGTCGCGCTCGAATTAAAAATGTATATATTAAGAACTAGCTGCTGCCCGCGGCTCCCGCCCGCGTGGAGTCAAATAACGTAGCCTATGTCTTAATCCAGATCATAATCTATCTAGATGCCAAATTTCATTCAAATCCGTTCAGCCGTTTAAGCGTGAAAGAGCAACAAACATCCATCCATACATACAAACTTTCGCATTTATAATATTAGTAGGATTTGTATGCAATGGCGACCCATTTTAAATTAAGTATAAATAAAATAATTTGCTGAAATTCCTTACAACATACATTTCTTGAGAATTGCATGCAATTTTTTACATAGTAGGAGACGTATCGACATTAATATTGCAGCCGTTTAATTACAGATCAAAAGAGAATTGGATAATTTTAAGTATGTTTTATTTTTACACGTAAACTAAAAATCTAAATTATGTGTTAGTGAGTTTTCTGTTAGAGAAATATATTTTATTTTAAGTTACTAATTGTATCTACAAGGGACAAGAGACTCAAGTGTGTGTCTCTTATTTCTGTGGGTGAGGTCTAAAGGAAACCAAACCATATTGATGTCGTGTATGGTGAGGGTAAATATATAATAACATTTTAAGGAAGTGTTGCCAAAGAAATATTTTTTGTATTTTGTGGCTCTGTTAATCAGGGGCGTAGCTACCGCCGTATTTGCCGTATCAATTATACGGGGCCCCCGGGCCACGGGGGCCCCCAAAGTGTGTAAGGAAAAAGAATAAAAACTTTCTAATTTATTTTATTTTACAAATGACAAAATTCTATAAAGCAATTCCTTTTTTTCCCGCCTTAAGCGTGCGTTCAAAAGTTGGCAACACTACATCGTTATGGCGGGCTGCGGGACTTCCCCGTTTTACTTACTTCATCTTCAACTCAGCGGGGAATCCCCGGGAATCCTTCATCGATATCGCGATGTACGTGTACGTTGTTGTACTTTGCATTGGATGTTAAACCACGGAGTGCAGTGCACTGTTTATTTACGCGCTTTATATAAATGTGCATTACATTGTAATTCAGTACAAACAATATTGTTCTTCTGGTTTAGCAGTATTAGTAGCGATTTGTAAAAGAAATGAGTGAAAGGAAAAGAGATTATCCCAGCGGCGCTGAGAAAAGAAAAATTAAACAGAAAAGGGACGAGGTTATAAAAAAAGTGCCCAAAATTTCTTCATTTTTTCAGAGACAAGATACTGTGAGTGATTTAGATTGGAAAGGTAAGTACTACACTACTACCCAACCCATTTATTAGGGGCCCGTAGTGATAAACAAGGAAATCTTTTAATTTCGGTCTGTCCATCTGTCCGTCACAAAAAGTTGTCTCCCCCCTCGATTTTCACAATTATACTGTTTTTAGGGTTCCGTGCCTTGATTAAAAAAAAAACAAAATTCTAACTTATCTATAGGATCGATTTGTTTTGTTGTTTGTCTATCAGTCCGTATCGTATCGTTAATTGCGTGTTGAGAACTTCAGATGTGCAGACTCGCTTTCGGGTTCTCGTTTTGTATGGCCACTACACTACGCGCTGCGTTTAAATAGCACGCAGGTGTATAGTAATGCACGGACGGGCTGCAGGTGATTTTGTATCTACTAATAGGTACGAGCACAATCCGCGTAGTCTGTGTGCGTCTGAACTGAACACTCTCTAACTGTGACCCTTAGTAACGTTATTTATTTATATATAACTCTTTTTAGTTTAGTATCAAAGCATTCGTATTTATTTTTTAACAATTACTCGTTTATTTTTAGATTCTTCTGAAGCATGTTCTTCGTCACATATCCATCCGGAAATAGAAGAAAGCCAAGCACATACTTTATCGGATGTCCATCCAGAAATCGAGGAACCCCAAGTCAACGATTCTGATATATCTGCAGATAATGCAGATTGTAATATAATTTCATCAGATAGAGGAAATTTTGGTGACAATTTAACTGAATGCGAACGAAAAATAATTTTTAAATTGGGTCCATTTAAACCACAAGGACCATTTTCAAAAGTTTCAGAAAATAACCGACCTTTTTCGGCTTATTATTATTCATATTTCAATCAGGCAGGCATAAAAATTATAAGACCATGGTTATGTTATTCTAACGTTTTAAACAAACCGTACTGTCACTTCTGTTGTTATTAGCAGATCGTCAAAACAAATCGTACTCCTCTGCTTGGGTTAACGGTGTTTCGGTTAGAAGCAATTTCACACAAACTATTCTTGACCATGAAAAGTCACAGCAGCATATTAGTGCCTCACCTCTTATAATAATTGGTTGCAAGGAAATACCATCGATACTCTATTGAAAAGTGAAATCGATAGTAAAATTACATTCTGGAGAGATGTACTGCATCGTATAATTAATGTTATAATTACTTTAGTACCTTGTAATCTACCTTTGAGGGGGCATGATTCTGATTCTGGCAATTTTATGGCAATTTCACGTCTGCTATCTAACTATGATGCAACTTTAAAAGAACTTCTTCTAAAACCGAAAGGTGAAATAAATTATTTAAGCCCTACGATTCAAAACGAAATTATTAGTTTGCTTGGTACTAACGTTAGGAACAGTATTATCTCAGAAATTAAAAAAGCTCCATTTCTGACAATAATTCTGGATACAACACAAGACTTATCAAAAATTGACCAACTATCTGTAGTTTTTCGATATATCTCGGTTACAGAAAATGATGATAATGTGCCTAAAGAAATAAAAATCTGTGAGTCCTTTTTAGGATTCATAGCAGTAACCGATTGCAGTGCTGCAGGTCTGAAAACTGTCATTTTAAATTTGACTAAAGAATATGGAATTGATTTGACTAAATGTAGAGGACAGGGATACGATGGAGCAAATGTTATGTCGGGTGTGTATGGAGGATTACAAACCCTAATAAAAGAGCATGCTCCAAATGCCGATTATGTTCATTGTGCTGCGCACGCTTTAAACTTGGTTTTGAACGATGCTGCGAGACATGTTCGTGAAGTATCGACTTTTTTCGATAATTTAGAAAAAATATATACTTTTTTTGGCAATAGTATAAAACGCTGGGCTATGCTAAGTGACGATTCATCTGAAAAATATTTGATTACCCTTAAAAAGGTATGTCCTACCAGATGGTCTTCTAGGAACGACGCTTTATTAGCAGTAAAGAAAAATTTTTTACTAATCATGAAAACTTTGTACCAACTAAATTTAATTTCAAATAAAAAAGATGAACGTGAAGAATGTAAAAGTATAATTAACATTTTAGAGAGTTTTGATTTCTTAGTGCTCGTTACATTTTTTTCTTCACTATTTGAAATTATTAATCCTGTTTCTAAAGCTCTACAGCATGAAAATAATGACTTACAGAAATCTAGTATTTTATTAAGTAATCTTTTAAATAGACTGTGCCAATTAAGAAATCAGAATTCATTGCTAAATGAATCCAAAGATTTAGCAAAAGAGTGGGGGGTAACAACTGTTTTTAAAAACAGTAGGCGAAAGATAACGAAGCGTTTTTTTGATGAGTTATCACAAGATGAGAGAATTTCCGACCCGGAATCCTATTTCAAAGTCAATGTATACTATTGCTGTTTAGATATATTAATTTCTCAAACTAAAGAAAGATTTCAGAGCCTTTGCAACCTGAGTAGTATATTCGAAATATTACAACCGGAGAAACTCCTATCTTCTTCAAGCGAAGAGATATTAAACGCTTCCGGAAAACTGTCTGCTAAATACAGTAAAGACATCTCACTTAATCTTTGTGACCAATTAAAGGCTCTAAAAGCATGCTTAAATTCTGAAATTAAAAAAATTTATTCCATTAAAGAACTCATTGAATTATTGCTAGTAAAATTCAATAGTCTTGCATCCAGTTTTCCCGAGGTAATCACAGCATGCTTTTTATTCTTGACCCTTCCAGTTACAACCGCAACGGCAGAAAGAAGTTTTTCAAAATTAAAACTAATAAAAAATTACTTAAGAACTTCGATGGGACAAGAACGGCTGTCAGACATCTCACTATTGTCCATAGAGGCAGAAACTTTAGAAAAACTAAAATCATCATCAGCCATAAATGATTTAATAAATCAGTTTGCCGAAAAAAAGGCAAGGAGAGTGAATATTTAAAATTCGATTTTTATTTGTAAAATGGGTAAATTATGTGATAAATAAATATTTCTTCTCACAATACTTTTTTTCTTTTGTGAAAAATCTTTACCTCCATTTAAGGGCCTCCAAAAAAATTTTTATACGGGGCCCCGACAAGGCACGCTACGCCACTGCTGTTAATCTAAATATGGTACATTCCTTAATAATTCCATCCGAATTTTATATATACCCGAGATGTATACATGCCAGATGACTCGTTGAAGAATCAACTACACTGCTGTACTTGTTAAACCGTAACTCGACTATAACGGCTTATGCTACGAGCGTAAGCAACAAGGCACGTTGTGCGCAAGAACAACTTAATTGTTTATGCTATAGAATTAAAAGCGTTACCTATTACGTATGCTAATAAATTTCAGTGACACCGAACTCCGCTCTTTGGTACCCTTTGTTTATACTATTTTAATATAGTGCCAATTATCAGACGGTATACTTTATTGATGTAAAAAGTAAATGAAGGTAATAATAAGCCTATTGCTATTTATAACACAAATAAAAGCAATATAGGCAGTGGAACTCTGTGTGAGGCATCCAACCCAATTGACGTTACCAAACCAATTAAGCAAAACCACTTTTTCAACAAATACTTAAAAGAAAAAATGCTTTAAAATAATCAGACTTTTTTGACGACGACAGGCCCGGTGGTGCAGGGTTAGCAATGCTACTGCACCGCGGAATGTGGTTCGATAACCACACAACTAAATTGACAAAGTCAAAGTCAAAGTCAAAGTCAAAATCTTTTTATTCCGTAAAAATGGCTACATTTGTTTGGAATCGTCACAATTTTTTCCCTACCGTGCAGTTTATGACTAGGTGAGCACTGATAAAAATACTGCCAAAAAACTCAGGCATCCCTCTTTTGGTGTCCAAACAAATTTACATATTTTATTAATTACATTATAATTGGATCGACTCACTCCCAGGCATTTTTATCATTAATATAGTCAGATACTTTATAATATGCCCTGCTACACAATTTGGCTTTAATAGTAGTTTTAAATTTGTTTATTGACAATTCTCTTATATTGCTGGGAAGTTTGTTATAGAACCGTATACATTGACAAGATGGCTTTTGGACAAATGTTTTTATAGTATTAAGGAGTATTTAGAATATAAATTAACAGGACATGCATGCATTTATTAATATCCAAATGAATAATTAATATACGATGTACCGATTTAATGTAATTCGAAGTTTTGCACGTCTGCATGCAGACTGAATACACGAACGGTAAATTTGATTGTCACCTTGTAATAACTGATGTACTCTGACAAATAAATTTGACTTTGACTTTGACACAGAACAAACATTTGTGCGCATGCATGTCTGTTTTGTTGGTCTGGGTGTTTGAAGAGCAGAGGGTGCATCAAAGCAAAACAATAATAAAAATGTATATGAATTAATATTGAAAGATAGACATCGTTTATCGCGGTCATTTTTTAGGTCTTTTTAAGAGGATCTATTTATCTTTGCATTAGGTAGGTACATAAATCAATATTCTATGTTTAAATTAAACGTAATACATATCATAGATCAATACTGTATGCTAGTAATGTATGCACACCCTATAAAACGTTTGTACCCATAAACAATCAGAAACATTATCTTAGTTACAAGAACAATGGGCATCTTAAATATGTATACCTATTATTTTACCATTTAAGGTGACAAGCAAGCTTACACGCCCTGTCTGATAATAGCAACACCAGGGGCCTTACTCGTATGTTACCGACCACGTGCAAACCTTTTCATGCTCATTTTGAAGCACCTCATGCTGTAGTTCCTTGGGAAAATGTCAATAGGGAGTTTATCCACAATGTAACGGTTCCTGGAGATCCCTTTGGAACCGCATAAATATGCGACTATTGTGGTTCTAGAATGTGAGGAGGTACATCGTACCCATGGCGAGACGGTGTATGAGGAGTGTTTAATATAATAATAAGTGAATAGTCTTCAATATTAAACTATTTTACTTACACAATATACCACAAAATATAACGCCACACCATGTTTCCAGCAATGGGCCGAACGAGTATTTGGTGTGCCTGTTTTGAACCATTGGTGGCAGACCGAGACGGGTTCTGCGATTACTGCGGCATGTTTGGGATATGACGTCAAGATGGTCCCACCGCACTCATCTGGATATCCTGTCCCGGGATACGATAGTAAGAATAACTAGTATAATACGTACGTACGTGGATACGATAGTAAGAATAACTAGTATAATACGTACGTACGTGGATACGATAGTAAGAATAACTAGTATAATACGTACGTACGTGGATACGATAGTAAGAATAACTAGTATAATACGTACACTCGGAAAGTTATGCGAAAGTAAGAACATTTTGAGCACATTTTTTATATTCGGGAATAAAAAGAAGCTACACTCACACGGTGCTAGGTCAGGGCAGTAAGGAGGGTGACCGGCGTGCGGTCCAGGAAGTCCCTCGTTTTGAGCGCGGAGTGCGCGGGCGCGTTGTGTTTGATCGCTTGTTGCTCACAACAGAGAAAACATCTGCCAAGAATTTGGTAGTATACAATTCGGCGTCGATGCATCTTTGGTTCTGTAAAGGAATTGACACCAGGTAGCCAGTCAAATTGAAAAAGCTCGCAAAATCTTCACCCCGCTTCTAGATCGCTTCGCTTTGCTAGGCGTTGATTCGTTTTGAAACACCCGAACCGTCGACTGGCACTTCGTTTCTGGATCGTATCGATAAATCCAGTACTCATCACCTGTAACGATGTCGTAAACACGCCGAGACGAGCCTGCTTCAAATTTGTTTATCATATCACGGCACATTCCACCTGGACCTGCTTCTGAGCAACGGTGAGGTTCTGCGACACCCAGTGTGAAACTATCCTCCTCACGCGAAGATGCAAGTGTAGAATCTTCCCGAAGGAATCTTTTTGTAGGCTTCCCGAATCAATCTGCAATATGTGCTGAATATCCTGTAACTATATACGTAACTCGCTTACTGTCTTGGATTTAATTTTTCACTATGCTAGCAGTTTTCTTCCGTAATAGCCGTCAAAGGGCGACCACTTCTTTCTTCATCCCCCAAAGTCAGTCAATCGCCCTTGAATTCGTTATACAAATGATACATAGTTGCCTTGGAAGGGCCTTCATCCATGAATGCCATTTGAAGTCTATCGTACGATTCGTGAGATTTCCGGCGACACTTGAAATCGTAAAAAATCATAGAGAGATCAATTTTTCAATGAGACACGATAATTAAAATTAGCTAACAAATATGTGGAGGAAAATTTTGAAATTGGAACGTACCTATTTTTACTTATAAATAATCATATTCTCAAAATAGGTTATAACTGGCCAGTTTCTCATGCATAAAGACTTTTTTTCGCAATACTTTCTAAGTGGCCTGGTATACTAATCTTTTATACTCAACACAAATCGTAGATAAATGAAGTTTGTGCGCAATTGTTGCATCCCTATCTCAAATAGATATCTATTATTTTCTTATGTAGTGGTAGTTTCAGTGATACGTCGCTATCTTAAAAATATATTTCTTGTACAAACCTGACGACAGCGGGACGAGCCAAAAGAGTCATTTATATCAATTTAACACTAAGTTGAATTTTATGAAATTTTAATATCTGTAAATATAATGTAGTATCTTATACCTCAGTCCAACATGTAAGCTACTTTATTATCGGAAGTGTTTAGACTCGCTACGTAACTTGAAAGCTTACACTCCCCGTAGGTGAAGATGCGAAAATGAGTTAGTACTTAGTACCATATGCGAGGTAATGACCGATTCATCGAAATACCGTAATGCTCTTTGACACAAACAAAACACAACGTCCATTGTCCACAACTTTTATTTTTATATATCATAAAAGAGAAAATCACACTTTAACAAAATTGATCCGCCTTTTAGAAGTTCAGTAGTATACACAAGACATGTATAGAAGAATTATACATAAAGGAATAAACGAAAGCGGAAAGGAGATGGCAGAGACGGTTCAGAGAAGGGCAAATAGGAAAATCGATATTTGGACATCGTGGCCCGAGTAAAGAAAAAGAAAGGGCAGATCAAGGGGAGGTAGTAAAAAAAAATGTGTGCAGTTCATACGCGATGGATTCCTTCAGAACTGTGAACTTCAAGATAATGAGACGAATGTAGAATTTCAGTAGCAGGATAATTGTAGGGTTTATTTACTATGTTTTTATTGAAATATCGAAATATTTATATAAACAATACATGTTTGCAGCTTCGTATTACGCAGGCGCGAACATACACGTATTACTAACAGACGTACAACGCTTGGACCCTGTAAAACACACTCTATAATGCCTTCTATCTCATTTTCTCGCACGTTAAATCCTATAGATGTATGTGGTTGTCCCTTTTTACTGTCGCTATTTCGATTCATCGAGTTTCAAATCACAACGATGCTAAAGAAGTTTTCACTTCAAAATATTTACGCGGAGACATCGTCGAAACAGCTAGTTCAATGGAACACGCCAACTAAGCAAGGACCGCACTGACCACTGGCTTTCTATGAATAGGTGCGCCCGGGCTTCGGAGAGTACGTTATGCCGTCAGTCTTGGCTGTTGTGAACAGATGGCAGCCGTTAACGGCTTCGAGTGGCTTGAAAACATTGGCCTCGGCCATAATTCAATTGATCAGTATGGCAAAGTTATATCGTCGGTGATACTGCAATATCGCGTAACCAACAGTTGTTAAAACCGCGTAACTTGTTTGTGACAAATTTTACAGGAGAAGGAAAAAACTTAATATCTTTTTTATTTCTACGTCTTAGGCTGACTGAATCATACAATAACTATTAATTCATAAACTAATGCTTATACTATAGTTCAAATTGCATTAATTCCATTAGTCGATTAAAAAATATACTTTCACGGTATTGCGTCATCAAAAATGTATTTAACTGCGTACTTCTAGTATTTACGCGTAATTGAAACAAAGAAATTTAATATTAATTTACAAGGATAATTTATTACTTATTTATTTTAACGTAATTTGACAATAATAAGTGATATCTAAGATAAATCAGTTTCATGATTTTAACTCTTATGAACTACAATGTTACTAAATTAAGAGGCAGAGTAGTTAGTTTACTACTAATGACAAGAGCCATATCAAAACAATAATAACAATGTAAAAACGAAAAGGAGAATTTTAAAATGTTATGAATATTACCTACAAAACAAACATTAAACTCTAGCAAAATCTAGAAACATCAATTAAAATCCTTTGAATATAAATGAGATCTCAAATTTAGAAATAGAGATTTCTATATTTTTGCTTGAATGGTAAACTATAGTAAAAATGATGGCAGTCACGAGGAATTACGCTTTTTAATTGATGCAAATGCTCATATTTACCTTTCAATATAGGCAATCTAGAAGAGTAAAGAAATAATAATAATAATAAATAAATGGGGCATCGCTTATATATGTTGATATATTCTTTGGTCTTCGAGGCAATGGACTAAAATCATCTCCAAAATGTTTTTTAAACTCGATAGTACCAGTAGGATTATACTTCAATACTCGTAGATCTACCACACAGTCATCGCCAGAAATGCGCCCAGGCCGTATATAGTCATACATTTAGTACTCTTTGACGCTGTTATCTTTGAATAAGGTATGATCAGGTTGTATTACTTTGTAAGGAAAAGGTTTTTTCTGGCATCCTTAATCAAAGAAGCATACTGAGATGGCAGGAAAATTTCAACATTTTTTAATTTTCTTTCAACAACGATTGGACCGAATGTACCTCCATCTGTGTGTGTCCTTTTCCGGGGTATTTTTGTGTGATTGTCACATTTTTAGTCATCGCTAGTCTAAAAAGAGCGTTAGAAACAACTCTATTTCTGTTTTGAGCAGTGCAGCCGTCGGTCCATATGACTACATCTTTAACATTTTCATTTAACAAGTTTGTAACATAATCTACGAAAAATGAGGCATAAGTTGTAATGTGTAGCTTTCAATTTACAGGCTGTCTCATCGAACCAATAACAAGTAACATTGTCTGCACCAAGGTTGTTACAGACAAAAGTAAACTGTGAAACTGTGTAAACTGTGAAGTTATGTACAGCTAACTTTGTCATAAATATAATGCATTAGCCGACAAAGAAAGACATAATTTCACAGCTTGCAAATCGGCTGTTATGGTATGAGCTCGGCCATGTTTTGCAAGTTGGTTCCAGTTAAACTTGAACAAAAAATAATTTTACTACGAGCACAATATGCTGAATTGCATTTAGGTCTCATAGTCCTTATAGATTTTGATTCTTTTTGAATGTACTCGTTATCAACTTTTCTAAACCCAATATAGGCTTTTCCTAACATTCTGTTTTTCTTATTTAATTCTCTTTTCCAATTTCACGGTCAGGTAGTTGTTATTTGGTTGCGGGTTTCTATGAGGTGAAGGTGCTTTCTCTATCAGAGTGTTTTAATGCCCTCTACCTCTGTCAAAGTCCCACTCCAAGACGAACATTAAACTCGCGTAACTACGTAAAAAAAGAAAATTATATATTTTTAATATCTCGTAACTATCCACAAAGTTTTACAATCGTCTTCCTTAAAAATATGATAGTTTTAAAGGTTAGTAGTACACTCAATGTGTTACTTAGATAATAGTCTATCGAATTTTAACATTTACTTACACATAAATCCAGTATTTCTTCAAAAAAATATTTTTATTCACGAGCCCCAAACAAAACGACCACTTGTTCTATGGCTCGATGCGCAGATACGCTGTATTATAGTAACATATTCATGTGATTTCTCCTCACGCGGTTTTATCTTTTGTCGTTTATAGCATTTTGATTGGATAATACGTTCACCTGACCGCATGGGAGGATGTCAATCACTGTCAAGAACCTGTACGCACGAAATCTCAATTTTGATTTTTTTGTAGTTCCGCGGTATTAGCTAGTCTTGGTTACGCGGTATTGCAGTATCACCGACGATATTCCAAACCCGTTCGGTTAAATCATATCCCATTGTCGGAATGAATATGGGTTGATGTTGATAATTTAATAACAATACTTTCAGTTCGTACATTGCGAGAAGATGGTGTGGAGTGTCAACCAGGTGAAGTGGGCAGATTGGTAGCCAAACTTCCGTTACCTCCTGGATTCGCTTCAACTTTATGGCGAGCAGATGAAAGGTTCAAGTCAACTTATTTCAAATCATATCCGGTAAGAAATTTTGCTACATTGTCATAATAAACCTAACTACACAAAATTGTATACCAAATTAATTGTTTACTTGTTGTGAAATAATTTACGTCAATTTCTCCTTCTTGAAAGATAATTTCCGAATTCTTTAGGTTAGGTTTATTTTTCTTCAAGGAATTGTACAAATACGCATCTCGACTTAAAAGTTTAAAAGTTGTCCAAAAACTAGTGCCTTTCTTTTTTAGGGTCTCTCAGTACTAGGATTCCGTTTTACCCAAAGGGTAACCTATTACTGAGACTCCGCTGTCCGTCCGTCCGTCCGTCTGTCACCAGGCTGTATCTCACGAACCGTGATAGTTAGATAGATGAAATTTTCACAGATTATGTATTTCTGTTGCCGCTATAACAACAAATACTAAAAAATAGAATAACATAAATATTTAAGGGGGCTCCCATACAACAAACGTCATTTTTTTGCTCGATATTGATAACGGCAACAGGTAGACGCTTGAAATATTCACAGAATATTTAGTTATATATCCACTTTAAAAATAAATAATTAAATTAAAATAAAACAAATATTTAAGGGGGGCTCCCATACAACAAACGTGATATTTTTGCCGTTTTTATGGATAATGGTACGGAACCCTTCGTGTGCGAGTCCGACTCGCACTTGGCCGGTTTTTTACTACCACCGTTTGTTTACTGCATTTCGGTCTGGCTTTCGCTCTAGTCTAGTGCTACTACCTTGGTCTTTTGTATTTCTCAAAATCACCAAGATGATACCAAGATACACGGACAAGAGTTTTTGTGAATCGTAAATTGTATAACTGATTGCTGGCGTAAGCCGCGTCGGTACTGCTATAGCTTTTCAAAATACAGGTTTCTTTATTCCAGACATACTAGATAATAATGTACTTATAAATACAATACATTGCAGCATTAGTACCTACCGAAAGTCACAATAAACTATACAACAACAAATAATACATCAAAAAGTATGTTGCATTTGAATAATTAATAGAAAATAATTATAAAGACAAAGAGCATGACTTCAGCTGTGTTAAATAAAAAAAAACAAGCTACGAGAAATCGTTTTCACTTTTAAATAAATAATAATTATGTGCATTTATTAACTTTTATTACAGTTTCTCGCGTTATTAAATTGCCCAGTTCAAGGTCTCGATGAACAATAAAATAATTAATGATTGACCTGTTTAAACCTGAATACTAATTGAAAATATAGGGTTACTACGACACTCAAGATGTGGGGTGGATAAGTGCTGAAGGCGCGGTCTGGGTTGTGGCTCGAGCTGATGATGTCATCAATGTCGCTGGCCATCGTCTATCCACAGCTGCTCTTGAAGACGTAGTCCTTAAACACGCAAGAGTTGCTGATGCAGTCGTAGTTGGAGCACCAGACGCAACCAAGGGAGATGTGCCCTTATGCTTATATGTTATGAGACCTCCACAGGATGGTAAGTATTAAAGCAATGAAAAGCCTAGGTAGACCAAACCTGATAACATATAATTTTCGAAGCACAATAACGAATTCACAAACAAGTCAGTGAAGAAAATCTTAGGTTAACACCTAAGAGTGTCTTTCATACTACGTCGGGTGGTAAACAAGCAGCATATAAATGGAGATATGCTTTTTTACCACCCGACTGACGTGATGTGATTACCGTAGCCTGTGAAGTATTAGATACAACAATGCGTATCGTTAGAGCGTTGCCGCAAAGATTGCTAAAGCAGTGATTTTTTGGAAGCTTTCTGCTCATTCACTCGTAAGTCTCATTTACTGGCAGGATTTCTTTTAGTAAGCCTCCAGGTAGTTGTTATTAAAATGTAATATGTATTTAGTCGGCCTGTTTATTAAATATCGATCTGCCCTACTTCAATTTCGTCATAGTATCTATTCCTAGTTGGCAGTGTATGGAGGTAGTTTTAGTTTAGTTAATATTTGCAAATAGTTTTACTTTAATAATAAAGACAGACAGACGAGAATATCATATTGTTCATAATTCCTTTGAATAATTGGTGACTGACTGGAAGCCATCCATTATTTATAGGTCCGCTGTAATGCCTATATTTTTTTCTGTAGTGTGATTGCTATTATTTTTACTACAGATATCACTGACAAACAAATTTTTAATACGTAATATTAATTTATTTTTTTTAATCGTAATTTCTAAAATCTATTTTCTGAAATCTATTTACTCTATTTAAATTAATTGTTCTTGGCCAGATGAAGAAATAGTAGCAGAGAGTACTGTAACACAAGAATTGATCGCACTCGTACGACATCTGATTGGTCCAATCGCGGCGTTCAGAAAAGCTGTTGCTGTCCCTGCTCTACCCCGCACCAGATCTGGAAAAGCACTGCGTGGAGCTATTGCAAAGTTGGCTCGATCTAAGCTAGTGATACTGCCCGCTACGATTGAAGATCCTAGCGTATTTGCTGAAATAAAAACTGCATTACAAAAGTTTGGTTACGCAATTGATGCTCCAGATCCAGAATTCTAAAATATTTGCTGTTACCTATAGTCATAGGTTAACTGAACATTTCTAGGGAAGTCTTAAAATAGTGATTATATTAATAATAATCCATCAAATCTAAGAAGCATAAAATAAGTATCTCTCAAAATATATTTTTTTAAATGTTGCAATGTTTGCTTGTCTTTGTCGGAAATCCGAGAGAGAATGATCTGTCAAGATGTGTTCTTTAGATTTGGTGCAGTACATGTATCTTTATCTCTACTTAGGTAATACAGCATTTATATTTATATTCATAGACATATATTCACTGAGTATATTATATTCATAAAATATTTTTGCACGTTATTTTCAACATATGGATTAAGGAGATTATAAAGTCGAGTAATAGAGTAATGTTATTGTAATTATTTCTTTTTACTGATATTTTTTTCTGAAAATTTTACTTTACATAAGTAATTTTCTTTTGTACTATTTTATCAAAATTATAAATTTTAATTCAAAGAAGTAAATTATTGTATATGATTGTAGAACTTAAGTGATGTATTCTAATTCGATTTGTAGATGTATAATGCTGTCTACAACTTCAGAAACGTAGAAAGTAGATAAATAATTGTGTGCGGAACTGGCTTTATTTATGGAAATATACTAAACAGGGTATATGGTTATTCGATTATGTAAATATAGCTTTACACATTCGTTTTAATACATGTTTTTTTAATAATTTGGAATTAGGTAACTGTAAAAATTGTAAATTAATATTAGCAATTATTAGTAGAATTAATAATGAATAATTGTATAAGTGCATAGGTATATTAAAATGCTTTTTCATTTCAATTACCCCGAGAAAACCTAAATTTAAACTCATTTAAAAAAAGGTGGTTAAAATATCAAAATCATGAGCGGAATGGAAAAGTTCAAAAGGGAAGGAAAGGATCAAAAGAGTTTTATCACCCTTTCTGAAAAGCAACATGACCAGCCTTCTGCTCCACGCTTCCGGTGTTTCACCGGAGTGTATGACGGAATTGAGTAGCTTCTGAAGAACTACAAATATTGGCTTTCCGCCCTCTTTCAGAAGCTCCGCCGTAATTCCGTCCTCACCCAGTGCTATCTAGATCCCGGGGATGTCTTCGGTATAGTGTCGGGTCAGTTTAGCTCTAGGGTCGTTACTAGTACTATTGGCCAGTTGTAACGACAGTGTATACAGCTGTCCATAGAACTTCTCCATCACTTCTTCACTCAGAATCTCAACCTTCGTAGAAATAATGGCGCCAGTGTTGGTGTTCAGCTTCATCAGTTGACTTTGCCCAATAGACAGATTTAAAATATTATCCTTATTATACTATACTTAAACATCGTCGCAACGGGGACGGATAACTACGCGTCATCTCTGGGGGACGCTCTAACCCAGTTCCACAATTGCAATTCGTTGGAGGTGTCGTGAAGAGCATACTTTTGTCAAATTACCACCGAAATCGGTCTCATTATCATCATTATACTTAAAATTAAAAAAAAAAACGACATACATAGCTGATCGATTACCAACTACTTACAGCTCTGGCAAAAGAGTATAGTATATACTTGTTATATACTTGTTTTCAAAGCACCCAAACAGCTACCTCGCCGTGTGCCCCCAGTGTAACTCAATGGTGTGCCGCTGGAGATAGTGGAGAGCTTTAGATACCTCGGCTGCATTGTAACGAGTGACCAAAGGGACGATAGTGACATAGAGAGAGAGCGCAGGTCGTTGGCAGTGAGGAGCAGTATGCTCATTCGCAGGTTTGCTCGATGTACCACAGACGTTAAAGTGACTCTCTTTAAGGCATTCTGCCAATCTTTCTACTCGAGCGGCCTGTGGGCGACGTACACGCGCCGAACCTATGACGCCCTACGAGTTCAATACAACAATGCTTTCAGGATGCTGTTGGGATTGCCGTGGCGCTGTACCGCCTCGAAAATGTTTACGGATTCAAATACAGATGGGTTTCATGCCATTATTCGTAAAAAAGCGGCTTTCTTGTTGCAGCGTCTACGTAACAGTTGCAACTGCATCCTGAAAATGATTGCTGCTAGACCGGACTGCCCTATTCAAAGACATTGGGTAGAATTGGGTACTGGACTAGTAAAATGAAAAAAGAAATAATAATAACTTACTTGATGTACCAATTAACAATATTAACATAAATTTAATCACAATTGTTACTAACACATTAAAATTCTATGGACTCTGTAGTCTGCAATAAAGGTTCTTATTATTATTATTATTATAGTGATGGAGCCCAGGAATGTTTAAACTCGCCACCTCACAAAGGATAGCGCACATTTCTGTCTACTAATTGTCTACAACCTAATAATTGTCTAGATTAAGAGAGAAAATAAATAAATAAATAAAAAATAAATAAATAATATTCTAAAAGTTGTTGTAGTCCTGCGAATGAGTGGTGCCACCAAGGACAATGCTTCGAGATACTCAAATTTTAGGGCTAACCATTTTCGCTCACGTGTACCTATGAAAATGATCCTTATTACCTTTCGCTCCTTTGTCACGCCCTACAAGGAATACGTCGTACAAGTTAATTGTGTAATATATTGTTATCAGCCAACGTACTTAGCCCATCGAACAATGTTTTCAAGCAGTAAAAAAACGCTTAGCATCTGAATTTACCTTACTTCAATATCTCTGAAGTTGTTTTTAGACAGTCAATCACATTTCTTAGCTTTGACTTGCTTACGTTCATTTTTTTTATACAACGTTGGGAGGCATACAAGCACACACCTAATTTAAAGTAGTTACCGTAGCCTATTAGCCCTTGTAATATATTAATTATCACTCGCGCGATGCCTCCTTTGCTGCTTACGCAGCAACTCATTAGGGGCTTAGGTACTGGTGACCTCACTCACACGCAGGAACACAACAACCCACTAGAGAGTTGTTATTTGGCTGCGGTTTTCCGTGAGGTGGAGGTACTTCCCCAGACGGGCTGCTTTGGTGCGCCTCCTACCTACCTCTATTAAAACATAAATAAAAACGCCTGCTTTTTAATTTATATGTATCTTCCAAGACAAAATTTGAATTATAATGAATAAGTAGGTACATGAAGCAGATTAGAGAACATCCCAAAAAGGGTTTCTAAGCCTTAACACGAACTTCAAAACAACCCAAAAGTATAATTATAATACGACTATAATCCTGAAGAATTAAACGCCTGGAATGGCTACATCATTTATAATAATAATAGGACAAAAATCTAATAAGTTCTCAGTAAAAACCTAGGTATAGGTACAATGACTCTCCTAATATTACAACATGTAGGTGAGCGAACGGAATACCACAAAATTCGGAATGAATACTTTGGATTATTGTTTCATTCTAAAATATATAACATGTGTAATTTCATTAAATCTAGGAACACACATCTCACACACACTCTCACATCCACATCTGAACATTTATTGAAAACTAGCTGCTAGCTGTAGGTTTGGGTTGCTTTAGGTTTTCTTTTGCAACTTCGTTCGAGCGTATCCCTGAATCCCGTGGAAACCAATTTTTCTTACATAGTTTATTTTTTCTCGGCTTCTAAGGGTCGTATTCGTATCATGATGTTGAACAGCCTATAACCTTCCTCAAGAATTGGGAAAATATGTTTTGCATTATATCTAAGGTGTGATTTTAGAAATTATTCCCAATTATCAGTATAAATGTGCTAATTAAGCTCTTCCATTTGATACCCAACACATCATATACATTTTTTTTTATGTTCGTTTATGTCCAATAGAAATCACCATATTTAATGTGAATAACCAGCGTACAATGAAAATACTTCCAACAATAGTTCATTTATCAAATTATGATAAGTAATTTAGAAGTTATGTGCCAGTTGTGCCACAGATGAACGAACAACTCGTGAAAATCATAATCCTTCTTTTTCCTTCGCCGTAGTCTGATATAAAGGTTTATATTTAAGTCGATGAATACCTATCTATCCCATGAATATGATTGGATTGGACGGATTCATAAAGGCAGCCATGTATCTTTAAATATCTATTTATTTATTTTATACCACTAAAGTGGCGAAATGTGGCGCATGTGGACATTTGCAACCTGGCTCTATATATCTGTTGCTTCATTCTTTCCTATTACTATATTCTTGCAACATATGCGAACAAACGTAGTATGCTTCTTATTTACTTTAGTACCGAGACTCTTTTCTTTATATCCACATTGCGAATTCGGCCTGCAAGCGTTGCGCCAAAAATTTTGTTCATTGCTCACACGTCTGCGTCGTCGTCGAAATTCTACTTTCATGCCAATCTGTTATACGTAGCTCTCGTTTCCATATGTTACCATTGATATCAGTATCGCATTGTGAATTGCGAGTTATGCATTGTGGAATAAGTTTTACTGCCTAAAAGTTTTCGCAACACTCCACTCACATTCATATAAAATCATCCTCATGTACGAATGACACATCATCAACCGTAATCAAAGCGTTTGTTCGTTCATAATTGCGACAAGTATTTGCAGTTCAGGTGATGTTTCTACTAAACATGGCATCGCCTGGATAAAGCAGATAATACACCAGTAAGTCACCGATACACATTCGTATACTTTATTTTTTATAGACAATTCTCGTAAATTAACCACATGTCTGAATTGGATTTCAACCATATTCTTCCCTCAATTATTTTTCCAAACACTTTTGCTACTAAGCTGATCAAACTGATGATATTATAGTTAGTTCGTGCAGTGGAAAACAACTTCTTTAAAAAAACATGTTCACTGTATAAGTTAATGCTTTTGCAATTTTTCTATTGCGCTGGTTTAGAGAAAAGCGCAAGCGCGTTCCAACGCCTAGATGACAACTGTGGCACCCGTTACAGGTTAATCTTTCTCCAATGTCGGTAACTAAATTCGCCTGGAATCTATGGGGAGCGTCAATTTGCATGCAAAATGCAAACTGGGATGTACAAGGGAACTTATGTTGCAATATTAACATATACTGCAGCGATCTGGTGTCACAGATCAAAAACATATGGTTGTCGCAAGTCGTGCTGAGAAAGTATAGATCGAGTATGCGTGCGTATCTACGGGGTAAGTGAGCAGGTTTACGATATTCATTGAGAGATTGTAAGTGTGCTTGTTGTTACCCTCAGAAAGAAAAGAAAGCTATCAATAAAGATATATATAAAATAAATAATTTATAACTGCACTGTATGACGAGATCACGAGACCCTTACATCAGAATGTGCAACCGCATCTTCCTCGATTATTCGCAAATAACCGAGGGTTCGGTGGAACCATGAGTGTTGCCCTGGTTTAGAATAAATTATTGAGATTTCATAAAACTCTTCCGCCATTGTATCCTTGTGGCTTTCATGACTTTGTTACTATGTTAAATCATTAATACTGAATTGCTTCAGAATTATTTTACAAGTTGGTCCCGCGTTTAGAGTATTGTTTATAATATTAGACGTTTCTCTAAAGTGACCATTAGACTTATTTGCAATAGCAGTGAGCACTTCGTTAGGCAATAATTTTCCACTTTCTGTTTTAGTTTGATTATTAACAATTGGCCATGAACATGTACATAGTTTTACTTTTCATTTTTGAAATAATCATATTCTTTTGCGCTAATAATTAACTCTTTTTTAATAACGCTGTATTTTACTTCTTTAATAATAATTTGCGTAAAAGTTAATTGTGTGGTCAATAACTAAAATAAAATAACTTATTCCTCAGTCTACGTTTATGCTTTAAATAGTACTAAAAGTGGTCTTCAGTTGAAGTTTGAGTGCCATAATTAAAACTACGAAGAAAACGCAGATGATAACGTCATTATGTATGTCACTTACTGTCATATTTGTCATTATAATCAGGTGACGCATCGTATAGCTACATCTCAATTCTGATTGGTACCCTATATAATGTACTTGGTACCTACCATATTTATGTATAATTTAGCCCTAGCCTAGCCCTTATCAATAATTTTGCTAAATAAATTCTTACCCCAACCCACTCCTCATAATTTATACTTTAACTAAAATACCTATAAAAGACTTTAAAGTGATTTGATCCAATAATACCGTGTGAAAGTGTATATTCGTGGGAAAACCGGCTTAGTCGTAAAACTACAAGGTATTGTAGAGATTTATAAGTTTTCCTTTTAACTGCCTATTATAATCGATGTTTCGGGTGATATAACTTTCAAGGTAATAGTATTTCTTATTTATTAACGTATTGATGGGCTACACGCTTATGTTCATTTTTAAATTTATGAACCATTCTATTCTGAATTAGTGACTAATTGTAAATTCCTTTTAACGATCAGTGATATAATCAAAATTTCATATATATCCATATTTGGATAATTTATTAATATTTGGAATAATAAGTAATAAAAAATACTGTGCATGAATCAATGGACACACCTTTTATTTATCTTACAAATGTCACATTAAAGATAATGACATTAGATATGTTCAAGTGAGTTATCTGAGAAAAATAATAAAGGATATACTATATAATAACTATAACTATAGTATGTCTGAATGACTTTAATTGAAATAGGTTTTCGCGATGTTACACATTGAATTTAAAAAAAAATAACGGAAGTATCTCGTGTTTTATTTATTTTGTTGAACCTGACGTTTCGAATGCTTTGCAGCATCTGTGGTCGCAGGGAGACTCTTCCTGTGACCACGGATTTAGAGATACATTTATTTATATTCAGTTTATTTTAAACATACGTGATTATTTATAAGTTATTTAGTCGGGAGCTTACGCATGAATTCTCAGATATCGGTATGTCAAATCCCATCTTTTCAGCTTTTGCTTATTTGTTGTCAAGTTTGGGCATAATTTTGGTACAAATTTACATTCCAGCTTCACACAATGTATGGAGAATAATGTAGAAATATACGAAAAAAATTGAATTTAGTTGTTTATGCCCGCACCAGAATTCAATAAGTTCACAGGTCTATTTCAAAAACTACACATATCTTGAGATTTTCATCTCGGTAAGAAAAATGTTGACTCCTGTCTACCCATCCTGCCTTCTTCATCTTAAAATGATATCAAAGCATGTAAATTTGTATCATTCTCAGTAGCATAAACCCTGCTCTCCTTGTGTTAGGTATATTTTCGGCCCATTTTGCGGCCACAACCACTGTATGCTGCTGCTACTAAAATGCTTTTTTATACAACATCGGGATTCATACAAGCATACAACCCACCTAATGGAAAGCGGCTACCGTAGCCTGTGAATGCTTGCATTACAATAAGTGTCGTTCGCTCGGTGCCACTTCTACTGCTAACAAAACAACTCCTTAGGAGTTTACTGGTGACCTCAATCACACCCAGAAACACAACTACCCTCTTGGGAGTTGTTATTTGGCTGCGCTTTTTTATAAGGTAGAGGTACTTCCCCAGATGGGTAGATTTGATGCACCCTACCTCTCTTAAACATTCAAACTAAGACAAACAGATATGCACACATATGTTTGTCCTGTATGGTAATTGAACCAAAGTTCGTTGGTGTCAGATTAACGTAACAGTGCATTTCACCACTGCACCTCCGAGCTTGTATAACTAAATAATTTTGTCAACATCAAAAACTATACATTCTTGGAAAGCTTGTTAAATGGCACTGGTAACAAAGTAAAAGCCATATCTACAATACTATTTAGTTTTACTAACATACAGTTACCAGTTTACTAGTGAACAATTTGTTGTATAAATTGCAGAGACTTAAAAGACTAACATTTATTTTTTTAATTTTATTCTATCCGATGTATCATTCTTCTGGATACAATACCTTGTTTCTCATTATTTTTTAAATCTTGTGTTTGATATTTGAAAATACCAATATTCCCGACAAAATACACCAAACATGCAAATCACTCGGGGGAGCTCTTTCTGTGCCACCCGAGTACCACAATGCTGCTTAGATATGACACAGTGTGGTACCTGAGTACCACGCGACTCTGTTGTGGCTAACCAATAGAGCTGGTTACTACATGTGTACTACATTACATCTAGCTTCTTTAAATGTCTTCTACGATATTTTCAATGACCTGTGATTTTGGGAAGTTAATAATATTTTTTAATTTGTTTTTACTAGATGTGGAAAGCGTCAACTGATGTGGCGCCGGTGGCGCCAGCAGAGGCTGATGATTGGGAGACGGACCCTGACTTCATCAATGATGTCACAGAACAGGAGCAGCGGTGGGGTCCTGGCGGACGGAATGTGGAGGCTATTGAGTGAGTTTGGGTTTTATGTTTTACGCAGATTCGGGAGGCATACGAGCATGTGGTCCATCTGATGTACCCTACCATAACCTATGAATGCTTGTAATATATTAAGTATCACTTGCACGTTGCATCAGAGGTCTGATGCTAACACAGCAACTCCTTAGGAGCTTACTGGTGACCTCACCCACAGGCAGGAACACAACAGCAGGAATAAAAAAATTGTTTTTTTTTTCTTAACGCATATGGTAGGTATAACAGAGTCATCAAAGCGCGAGTTCATTTGCACCTGTCTAATATTTTCATACAGTAATGTGAAGTGGCTAGTTACCATTCTTGAAGGACCATCACTCGCAATTTTTCAAGCAACTTGTATTCTTTGATGTAATTATAGTTTTGAGATTGATGAAATACATGCGGTAGTTCAAACATATTGTTTTTTAATAAAAACTCACTTTGGTACGTAAAAAAATATTAAAACACCAATATACATTGAAAAAAGTTCTCAATCAAATTTTAGCGTGGTTGCACCCTGATAGTACTCGCCGCTACGGCTTATATACTGCTACGGGTTTAATACACCTATTTTCAGATGTGTGTGTGTGTGTGTTTGTGGTATACATGCAGAAGTAGAATTTAGTATAAGTTATGATGACCATTCTATAAAAATATTCTTCACAGCAAGGCCCTTGCGATAGAGGCACAGAGAATCGACCACTACATGACTCGGTCCTTACACATGCTTCTTCAATTTTCATAGCTCGTTTCATGCATGCTTGCTGGTCCCTAGGGTTCCTGACACCACTTTTCCCCACATCTGGTGGTCCCTTTTACCTACTCCGTAAGGGAGCTGACGTGAAGATGTACATACATAGACCAATTAAACTTCCCGACAATAAACTGTAATACACAACCAATTTGCTTGCCTATATTTGTAAACAAATATGAGACAAACGAAAGGCGTGGCGTGCAGACGATAATGAGCCTTATTGCAAAGCTCATATGCGCGAACCAACAGGAAGTCATGAGCGATGTAGGTATTGGACAAAGAATGAAGCAAATTGCATTTTTTTGTACTTCGGAGGCATACAAGTATACGGTCTACCTGATCGAAAGCGGTTACCGTAGCCTATTAACGCTCGCAATACATTAAGTATCACTCGCGCGATGCCATCTCTGCTGCTAGCACATCAACTCCTTTCAGGAGCTTACTGGTCACTGGCGGTTTTCTCTTGGTAGGTCCTTGTCCAGGCGGGCTGCTTTGATGTGGCCTAACTCTCTTAAAACACCCAGGCCAGGAAAAACAGACATTTTTATGTACATAAATGTTTGCCCTGCGTGGGAATAGAAGCCTCAAACGTTGGTGTCAAAGTGACGTAACAGTGCGTTTCGCCACTGCGCCATCGAGCTCGTCAAACAGCCTGTGGGCCGATTCTACTAAAAACTGCAACTGCACTGCAGCGCGGCGTGTGTCAAAATCCGTACATTTTGACGTTTCGGTATTCTGTTAAACGATCTGACAGCAGCGACGTTGCAGGAATGTTGCAGTAAATGAATCGCTATTCTGTTAAAAAAACCTGCACTGCAACTGCACGTTTCCTGCAATATAATCGTATTCTGATAAATTGTTTTGACATTTGTATACCGGTGACAGATGTTTTGAAGGAGTTTACTTGCAGTTTTGTTAACGTTACTCTTGAGCAACTTTTGCGAAGTGAAATTAATATTCTGAGGCGGTGAATTATATTTGCTTTGTTTTGGGAGATGTTTGTGGATAAATATAATTAAGTAAAGCTTCTTTTCGGTTAGAAATACCTCTACTCCGGCAACCAAGGTCAATAGTGAAACTATAGTAGTCAACATTAAATAAAAATTCAGTTTTATTAAATTGAAATATGGCAACATTTCAGGTTTTAAGTAGTTTATTTGCAGGATACGCACAGTTGCAGTGCCGCTGCAGTGCAGCATACGCGCAGTTCCAGCGCAGTTGCAGTGCAGGATATTTTAGTAGAATAGACCTATCGGCACTGCACTATTCCTGCACGACTCAAGTGACAGGCGTAAACGTGCAGTTGCAGTTATTTAGCAGAATTGGCCCACTGAGCTATAGGCCTGATTATATGTATGTATGACATAGTATGATTTTGCGGCAATCATAAATATGATGTCATTGACATGCATTTTAAAATAAGCATACTATAAATAAAGGAAGCGAGTGGGCCGTCCTGCCGTCTGCCTGTTGAACTTGTGACCCCTGATGTGTGATGAGAAATGGTGATTTTTTTTTGTGAGACGTTGAAACAAAGATTTTTTGTACAACATCCGGGAGGCACACAAGATTACGGCCTACCTTATGTACAGTAGCCTATGAACACTTGCAATACAGGAAGTATCACACTCGCGTTGTCACTTCTGCTGCTAACAGAGCACAGTAACTCCTTAGGAGCTTCCGGTCGCGGTTTTCGTTGAGGAGGAGGTACTTCCCCAGTCGGGTTGCTTTAATGCACCCTGCCTCTTAATATTTTTATATATATATAATACTTCTGTACGGTTTTTTTTTATGAAATTAGGTCGGCAAACAACCATGCGGCATGGTAAGCAGTCACCGCAGCCTATTGACGCTCGCAACACCACGGCGATGTTACTCGCGCGCTGCCAATCTTGTGACCTAAGAATGTTTCGTCACAGTACCCAGTAATATCTCTGCCTTATCTTAGAAAAAAACGAGTTTTATTTTTCTGTACAAATCGCCAATTTCATACTTTAACCCCTAATATGTAGTTGATCGCTACATTTTTCCACAACTGAACTAGAGGCGTTTTGCTTAGCATAGCAATGTATGCCGTCAATTTGTTACATATTATTGATATGCAGCAGAGGTAGCGTCTGCTACGGCACTTTGCATCATGTCAGTATTGATGTCCATGGTATCGGAGCAGTCATCAACAGCAGCTTACATGCGTCTGCTGTCCAAGAAGCTAATAACCTACGTAACTTTGGGCCAGCAACTGTTTTATCTATCTATAAATTTGCGCCAAATCCCTTGCGACGTAGACAGAAAGAACCGAGCGTAACATGGCTCGATCCTTACACACCTCACTCGCTTCTTTAACATACATTGCTCTTCTCATGCACGCTCGCCTGAAATGACTGTACTGTGTTCATTTAAAAACAAACAATTTTTTTTTATATTGGACTTGGCATTTTAAATTGTCAATAAATTACATTAAATAAATTTACTACTGCAATTCGAAATTAAATACTGTATCTTATTACCAAATGATTTTATTATCTGACCATTTATTAGACCATGTGCCATCACTGTCTTGGTAACTATGACAAGTTGAGTTATATATATTGTGTTGTTTATATGTTTAATTTCACCATGTTTATTAACAAGCATATTTATTTTTACAGTATGGCGAAACTGCGAGAAGAAGTTTTTGAGGCCGACAAAATGGACAAACAGAAAAAATACGAAGAAGGGCCTAAATCATCTTTTGGGTTAGTATAATTGGACTTATACATAAAACTGTACGTGAATTAGGTTGACTGTACTCGTATTTTAGGGAGATATTTTCAGAAGAATAATTGAATATTTCTATTTTTTTGTGTATATACTCCAGGAGAGTGTCGGTGTTAAAATAAAAAGAGGCATACTCCGTTGGTTCGGACATGTAGGACGAAAGAATTACGTAACAGATATTCAACGCGAAAGTTGATGAATGAAGAAGGATGATGATGAAGGATCGTGAGAAAAGCAATGAAGGTTAAAGAAGCGAGTAAGATGTGTAAAGATCGAGTCACGTGGCGCTCGGTAATCTCTGCCTACCCCGCAAGGGATTTGGCGTGAAGTTATATATAGAAACTCCAAGACTTTTGAAAAGTATTTTTGAAATTATAATATTATGGAAATAAGACTTTTCGAGATTTAGACTTATGCTTTCTTACAACTTCTATATATATAAAAATGAATGTTTGTCTGTATGTCCTCTATGGACTCAAAAACGGCTGGGCAGATTTTGATGAACTTTTCAAGTTAGCCAGCAGGTGATCCTGTGAGGTTTGGTAGCGATCATATCACCCGTGCGAAGCCGGGGCGGATAGCTAGTTGTTATATAAAAAAAAAAAGAAATAAGAAAGTGGTCCCAGATTCGTTCCCTGTGGCGACTTCGTCTTTATTGTGCGAATAGCGTTCATACTGTATGGACTACTAATATTCGTACGTAAATCATGCAGCTGTGAGCTGCCCGATTGCGTAATACTAAATAAGACGTGAATTAACCTTACCACTTGGTCTTTACAATACAAACCACAAAATATGGGATTGCATAAACTTAAACAATGAAGTACAATAGGCCGTCTTATCGCCAGGCTGTTTTTACAAGCTTTTGTGAGCTCGAAATGTAATATAATTGAGAGAATCGAACTTCAACCACTTTTTAATTAAATAATAAATAAATAAATAAATATTGTCGGACAAATTACACAGCGCCATCTAGCCCCAAATTAAGCGAAGCTTGTGTTATGGCTACTAGACAACTGATAAACATACGTAAATACATTTTTTTTTTGTAAATACATACTTATTATACATAGAAAATACCCAGACCAAGACAAACAGACATGTTCATGCACACAAATGTTTGTACTGTGTGGGAATCGAACCCACGAGCGTTGGTGTCAAAGTAGTGTAACAACGCGTTTCACCACTGCGCCACCGAGCTCGTCTGTATCTTTTTTTATACTACGTCGGAAGGCATACAAGCATACGGCCTACCTTGTGTAAAGCGGTTACCGTAGCCTATAAAGTAGCTTGCAATGCAATAAGTATCACTCGCGCGAATCCAGCTCCTATGGAGTTGCTGTGTTAGCAGCACATCAACTCCATTGGAGCTTACTAGTGACCTTACTCACACGCAAGAACACACCGATCCTCTAGGGAGTTATTATTAGGTGGAGGTACTTCCCCAGACAGATATAATGCGCTCTACCTCTCTTAAAAACACCAAATCAAACAGACATGTTCATGCACACAAAGGTTTGTCCTGTGTGGGAATCGAACCCACGAGCCGAAGAAAGTCGCGTTATTAACTGCTGCGCCACTGAGCTTGTCATTGCATTGTTTTTTGCAATAAGACCGTCTTGTTCCATACTATGTATATATGAGGAAATTACCAACTATATTTATATATATCTATATACCAACTAACCTACCACGTCCAAATTGGTCGTGTTTTATCAGAAGGTGATGTCAGGAGCACTAGGAGAGCGTGTGTGAAAGAGTTATGAATGTAAAAGAAGCGAGTGAAGTGTGTAAGGACCGCGTCTTATGGCGCTCGGCTCTCTTATTCATTTTTACATTGAATAGTTATTGTACTATCATCCGCAAATAGTGTAATCGATTATTTTGTGGCTTGAGGTAGATCATTTATATAAATTATAAATAATAATGTTATAGGGTAGTCATTGAAGAGTGTAAAATATATCGCGTTGCAGGTACGGCGGTAAGTTCGGCGTGCAGGCAGATCGGATGGACAAATCAGCTGTCGGCCACGACTATGTCGGCAAGACAGAGAAACATGTATCGCAGAAGGACTACGCTCAAGGTATGGACGCATTCTTTTTTTTTTTTATCAGGGGACCCACCTGTATGTGGTAACCAAGCCTATGGGTATTGCCACCCCTGCCGCTACACTGCAACTCCTGAGGAGCTGGATTCGCGCGAGTGATACTTAATGTATTGCAAGCTACTTTATAGGCTACGGTAACCGCTTTACATAAGGTAGGCCGTATGCTAGTATGCCTCCCGACGTAGTATAAAAAAAGATATAATTAAAAAGCATTTCGACCTAACAAAAGCTTGTAAAAACAGCTTTACCAGCTTACTCGCTTGGTATACACACTGTCACTGTTCACGCATCTTATCGCATTCATAAACTAGCCACATAATTATTGTACTAGATGTAGGAGCAAGGTTTCCCCTGATACAGGCAACGATTTGCCTAAAAGAGTTTTCTAGAAATAATAGTCATTTATACAAGACAGATAGGGCGCTTCAATGCAACTCGTCTGGGGAAGTGCCTCCATCTCACACAAAACCGCAGCCAAATAACAACTTTCTACGAATGAGTGAGGTCTCCAGTAAGCTCCCAAGGAGTTGCTGTGTTAGCAGCTGAGCTGGTGGTATCGCGCGAGTAATACTTAATGTATTGTAAGCGTTTAGAGGCTACGGTAATCGCTTTACATCAGATGGGCGGTATGCTACACCGCCCTTGTATAAAAAAAGTATGCCTCCCGACGTTGTATAAAAAAGTACTAGTAAGGAATGTATTTTTTGTATTTACTGATAACTTTCATATTATAAAAAAAAAACATTTTTATTTACTAAATAAAAACCAGGAAGCCTGTTTATGAAACTTTGCTTAACCGTCCGTCATGTCTGTTAATGTCATGACTCTCTTGCTCGTAAATGAATTAAGAAGCTTTTATTTTTTTTCTGTGCTTTGCAACTTTCCTATAGACAAAATGGCAACCAGGCACTAGTTATTTTTCTTGTTTTTCCATGTTTATATCTCAGAGATGAAATAGGAATTAGGAATTTTAAGTTACTAATTTCATGCGTTATATAGCTAAACAACAAACACAGATCATAATGTAGTTCGCCACCTGTGACCATAACAAATAAACCTTTTTCTTTCATCTTTGTTACAATGTACGAAAAATTGCCATGAAAGTTAAGAAGCAGATGTAAGTACTAAGAAAGAAAAAGAACATTACGGAACTCCAATGCAGCGAGGCACGACTATCATTTAAGAAGTACCTGATTGCCTGATGCAAGTAAAACAAAAGCGGCCTTTGTGAAAGGCCTTCGACTGAAATGATGCACATGGTATCAACATTGTCTGGAAATGATTCAGCACGTGCATATTTTAACAAATGCCATCGTTATTATTGTACCAATATCCTGATATTTAATTTCTATAACATTTAATAAATTTAAAAACGCAATGGAGTTGAATTCCGTGAAAATTTTCAGTTCATCGTATTCTTTGTTCAGGTTTCGGCGGTAAGTACGGCGTACAAACAGACCGTATGGACAAGTCGGCCGTGGGGCACGAGTACGTGGGCACCGTCGAGAAGCACGCCTCTCAGACTGACTACGCGAAGGGTTTCGGAGGCAAGTACGGGGTGCAGTCCGACCGAGTCGACAAGGTTTGTATATTGCAGTAAAAAATGGTTTACGTATCATCCAAAATATTACGCATTGATTCAATTTTTTATCGTACATTGCTGTGTAGTAGCGAGTATTGCAAGCGACAATAGTTTATGGTAACTAGAAAGACCGTATGCCTCTTGTCGCCATAAAGCCTACTTCTTTTTTTAATGTGGCCTGCCAAAATGTCTTCATTTCGTCTGGTGGGACGTGTCAATGAGAGCCATGTAAGAGAACAGCCATCACAGTGATTAAGGCTGTGCTGGCTTGTCTTGGTATTGAACTCAACCAAGTTGTTGGAGCTCCACCGAGAAACGCGATCCAACACCTGGTCGAGAACGAGAACACCTTAAGATGGCGCACAAAGCTAAGTGGCGCCCTCATTTTGTTTTTATTAATAACGCTGTATTTAAGACCAATTCCAAAAAAACCTCTCTATAGGGCACTGAAGAACCATATTTATGTTTTTTGAGACATATTCTGTTTTTATTATTTATGTAGAATTAGTCATACTTTTGATTATTGCTATAAGTGGCCACAATAAGCAATAATTAAAATTTTGGTTACTTGTCATAGATAATAAATACAAGATATGTTTCAAAAAAACGTAAATATGGTTCTCCAGTGCCCTATAGAGCGTTTTTTTTTTGAATTGGTCTTAAATACAGCGTTATTAATAAAAACAAAAGGAGGGCGCCACTTAGCTTTGTGCACCCTCTTAACGACAAGTGCCCGTCTGTTATCCTCTACTTCGGCCTGTCTTGCCGCAGGTCGTCCAACATATCGCGCATGAACTGTACTATCATCTGCATAGCAATGAATAAAAAGTGATAACATGTCATTGATATACAGTAACAGAGTGGGCGACAGGACTGATCCTTGCGAGACCCCGGCGTTCACACAAACAAACGTACCTACGCAAAGAACAAATATTTTTAATTTGCAATCGTATTGGATCAGTAAACGGCATTGCACTAGGAAAAGGAGATTTTGATAGTTCCTTCTAAGATGGCCGTAAAGGTTCTAATTGTTTGCGGAAATATAAGGTAGTTTAGATCAAATTGTATGTAATTATGAGCACGCGTTCTTTGATTCACAGAGCGCCGCCGGCTGGGAGCATCGCGAGCAGGTAGAGAAGCATTCGTCACAAAAGGACTACTCGGTCGGTTTCGGCGGAAAGTTCGGCGTGCAGACAGACAGGAAGGACGCGTCCGCCGTCGGCTGGGACCATCGCGAGGACAATCAACAACACGATTCACAGAAGGGTATGTACCACACCAACCCTTACTCATCCCACTGCAGGGATAGGGGTCTCCCTTCAACCGAAGGGCTTTAGAGCATACTCCAACACCAACCAATGGCGGTGGCCAGTGTTTTCAAGCCGCCCGAGGGCCACTGACTTAGCTTAACAACTGACATCTATCGACAACAGCCGGAAGCGACGGCTTAACGTCCCGGCTTAACGTATCCGTCCCGGTGTTAGAACACGCGCGTGCGCGTAGCGCTGGAGTGAAAGAGTAGAAAAAATGTAGGTACTTACCGCCCTTGATAACCCCTTATCTACATGGCTATGCCCGAAATCTACCTAGTACATAACACAATTGCAAATGAAATAATGTACGAATAGACTGCCTCTCATGGATTTAAAGTTTAAACCAAATAAAACTTACCTACTTTTACATCCGATGTTCAAACGTTCCACCGTGTCGTACTATGCAAGCTGCAACCCGTTTTCTTGTGTGCAAATGAACCGCCGATAGCTCATTTTGATCAGAATGCATTCGGGGGACGACATTGAAAGCATGTAAGCATCACTCTAGGATTCGCTGGATATGGTGGAGGATATCTGGTTCTGTATTGCCGTATTGTTTCATTGCCGTTGTAGTTATATTCAACATTAACAAATCTAAATACGCGCGAGCATTTAGCGGCATTTTGAATATATTCGTACAACTGTCTACACCAATAGAATCCGATACGCAAAGCAATCCTATACGTTAGTACTTACACTAACATCAAATCCACAATCACGCGCACCTTAACATTGAATTACTATAGCTTCCGATTAGCCGCAGATTTCAACAAAATTATGACGATTACCGCTGATCTGGCGGCCGGCGGCGTTACTATGTAGTTTCAAGTATTTAGTCGCGTGAACGAAATGAATGACAAGTTTCCCACTGCTACCGCGCTAAGGCTGCCTTGTATTCTCTGTTTTAATTCTCTTTTCTTTTCACCAGAATTAATAACATGTTTGAACTTTATAGTAATTTAAGTAATAACGATATATTAGTAGTATATATAGTATTATAGTTCCAGTTTTGCATTGCATATATACTATATATATATATAGTATATATGCAATGCAAAACTGGAAGGATGTATGAGCCGAGGATGACCAAGACTTACCTACCATGATCAATATGGTCGTGTTCTATCAGAAGGTGATGTCGGGAGCCCTAGAAACTGGCGAGCGTGCATTAAAAGAGCAATTAATGTTAAAGAAGCGAGTGAGGTATGTAAGGATCGAGTCACGTGGCGCTCGGTTAACTCTGCCTACCCCGCAAGGTATTTGGCGTGAAGTTATAGATAGATAAATCAGTAGTATCTAAACCTCGTGTTTTGATACTACGAAAAGAACTATCTGTTGAAGAAGTGTAGGTATTACATCCTTGAAGTGCCGGAAATCGAGCGAGTTCAAGGTACCATTCAAAGAAATGCCCGGACATTGACACATTTCGGACGCGTAATTGACGCTTGACGCGTAAACAGCTGACGAATGTTTGATAAGCTGCAACTCGAAAACGGCTAGTAATAAAAATATGGTTTCTTTGGGAAGAATCTCTATACTCCTTCTTATCCTTTTGACTATGCTGACTCTTGTTACCTTAGCCTCACTGAAGACCAATCAAACAAAATTGAGCGCCTTCAAAATCACTGTATTCGATAAATATTTGGACTTTGCAAATATGATCATGTTTTCGAGTTTCGCTCTCAGCTCAAGCTCTCTCTTCTTTATTCTATTCTTTTCAATCCTACGTCTCCTGGCTACTTGAAGTAACGTTTGGGTTATCTCAGTGAGGTACGGGATCGTCGCGTTTGCAGTACACGTACGTACGTACGTAGTACGCCTTCCCTTGGTCTATTAACCCCATCTCTGTGCTGTGCAATTACGAAATGCTTTACCTATTTATATTCGCTGTGCACAATCTTTATACTCCTTTAAAAATCTTGTGGAGTCTCACTTTCTCTCTATCTAGCTTATATATATGTTGGTATTGCTACCTGTTGCTGACCATTATGCCAATGGACTTTCACATCAAAGTTATTTACATAATGTATTCGAGTGTAAATGTAATTGTTTAGAAAGTATATTGTATGTGTGTATATGTGAATATATCCATGGGTATATATATGTTTATTATCATAAATGCGCCACCTACCTACTTGTTGTTAACGATTATTCTTCCTTGTACGGTTGACTGGAAGAGATCGCTTTAGCGATAAGACCGCTTATTGTACTCTTATTATGTCGTGTCTGTTGAATGTATTTACTTTGGAGCAATAAAGTGTCAAAATAAATAACTTAAGTGCTGTATTACTTATGCACAGTCTGTCTTTTTTCGCTGTCGCTCGTTCCTTGCCACGTGGTATATATTTTTTTATACAACTTTGGGAGGCATACAAGCATATACGGTCCACCTGATATAAATTAGTTACCGTATGAACGCTGGTAATACATTAAGTATCACTCACGCGATGCCGCCACCATTGCTGCTCACACAGCAACTTCTTGGGAGCTTACTGGGTGACCTCACTCACACGCAGGAACACAACAACTCTCTAAGGAGTTGTTGTTTGGTTGCGATAACGCTAGAAAGAAGAAACACGTCCCGTCAAGTATTTGAATGAATGTTTTATTTATTTATTTATTATTCAGATACTATAGTCATTACAGGTTACATAGATACCCAATGCGACTTATAGCTAGATACATAGTCGTAACTATAATACTACTACATATTGGGTTACTTATGTAAGGTCTGGTAAGGTCTGAATAAAGTCTACTGTAAAGTGTTCTGGGCAGAAGGGTAAATGAAAGTTGGTAGAAAGTTCACCGTTTAATCCTAACTTCACGAATGTCATTTATAATCACACAATGTTATTCAATATATTATATTAACATTAATTGGGGAACTTAGCGCGAGCGGGCGACAGGGGACGACTGGAGCCGCGTGCGCGTGGCAACCGGCTCGCTGTGCCGAAAGTGCCCAGCATGCACCTTTCGTACCGAGTCACCAGCCCGCTACACTTATATACCTACTCAAATTATACAATGGCAATATATGTAAATTATATTAAATACAATGCCCTTGATTAATATTATATCTAGTTGAATTAAATGAAGCAAAAATACATTCTTTAAATAAAATTTAAATCGAGATCAATAGTACTCAATGAATGCTTACATATTATAGTCAATCTACTTTCACTCCATCTAGGAATCTATAAGTCCCCTCAAGTAAACGTAATTCACTGTCTGCAAAGAGATCCAAATCATCGAATTAAGTGAACATGTACCCGATCAGCTGAAATGCATGGGCGGTGGGTGCCTGGGAAGCGTGTTTAGTATGGGTGTGAGACCGCTGCAGCAAGCGTGGCCGCCTACGCGGCGCTACTGCTCCCGAAACATCTTGAGGAATGCGAGTTGGCACTAAAAGACATAGTTTCTCAATTACTTGAGGGTTATCAACCCTATGATGCAGCACAGATAGATAATGCTTCATGAGAAGCATTTGTCTCCTAAACGCTAGCGTTTCAATCTCAACCATGCCAGAAACAAAAAGCGAGGGTTACAGATAAGGGTTAATATCCGTAACTCTTTTTGTAAAAGCAGCGAGCATATTTACGCTGTACTTTCTCCAATATAATACTGTACTTAGCCTCATGCGGAGACCGGACTATATCTCCATGTTCGAGTTTACTACTAAAGAATATTTACGTATTGAGGAAAGTTATAAATATATACACATATTTAGTAGTACGTAAGAAAATTTTTAATAAAGACAGACATATATAGTGACAAGTCAGAATCTATGAAATTTGATTTACAAAGAGTTTGTAACATTCGTCCTTCCCCAATCTGATCACGTTTCGGTAATAAGTCGCCGGGGCTGTTTTACCACACGCTGACTTCGACGTAGAGGCACAGTTGTTATTGCCTCTTGCACAGGTGTCGACGTTACTGGAGCTTCTGAGCAAGAGCTCACTGCGGAGAGGCTTGTTGACCCTGATGTTTCACCTTCTGTGGCGGCAGTCATCGACGTTGAAGGGGATGGTGCATTAGTTAAGACAGTTGATCTACTAGGTGTTGTACATTTAGAGTTAGACGCTAAAGGGGAAGAAGTTTTAGTTAATGATGAAAGTACCGGTGTTGTACTCTGAGGACCAGAAAACAGCGACAATTCTTTTGCGTGAATTGTATTGTCAGGTATTCTATCCTCAGAACGTGGAGCAGGTGATGGGATTCTACTGCGGATGTGATCTGCGTGCCGTCGTATCTCTTTTCCCCTCGGGGTAGTGATAACATAAGAATATCTTCCTTTGCGTGCAGCCACAGTACCGCTGTGCCAGGTTTTATCTTGATGTGTTTTGACATACACAGAGTCACCCGGTTTAAAATCACTCGTAGTTGGTGAAGTCAAGGCAATATTTGCTTTGAATTGTTGATATTGTAAATCTCTCCGTTTATCAGGCCTGATATTAGACAGAAGACAGTTTAGTTGACGCCCAAACATCATTTGTGCCGGAGATTTTCCCGTGGTGCTATGCGGAGTATTTCTGTATGTGAAAAGAAATTCCATCAGATGACGTGTAGTTTTGCTTCCTTCGTTCGATGCCATTCTGGATTTAAATGTCTTTACAAATCTTTCAGCCAAGCCGTTAGTACGTGGGTGATAGGGCGAAGAAGTCACGTGTATAATGCCTTGATTGTCGCAATAATCTTTAAATTCAGAAGAAACAAATTGTGGGCCATTGTCGGAAACTATCATTTGAGGCAAGCCAAATGTACAAAATATTTCATCCAATACGAGACATAAATTTCGTGTAGTTATTCGCTTCATAGGTTTAACTTCAACCCATTTCGATAGGGCATCACACAATATTAGCCAATAAGTATTTTCGAAAGGGCCAGCAAAATCAATGTGCACTCTTTCCCACACATTTTCGGGAATTGACCAAGAAAAGACAGGGAGTTCAGGGATGTGAGAGCGATTTGCTTGACATCCTTTGCACATTTTGACGTGGTAATCAATATCCTCATCAAGCGTTGGCCACCATACATAAAAACGTGCCAGTGCTTTCATAGCAGCAATTCCGGGATGACCTTGATGAAGGTATGTGAGAACCGTTGATCGTAGACATCCAGGTATTATCATTCTCCCCTGCCACATGAGTATTTTATTTTCTACTGATAATTCGTTGCGTTTCCTTATATAATGTTTCATTTCGTCATTGCATTCAAAATCTCGCCAGCCTGTTTTCAAATATTGCATGACTTTTGATAAGACCGAATCCATGAGAGTACTCTTTTTTAGAACAGCCTCACTGAGGTGCATGTCTATCATCCTGATTCCTAATTGACGTGATTCTATCCTACGTATTATGCGCTCTATTTTAGATGCATCTGAGTCAACGTCAGGTAATCTTGAGAGGCAATCTGCTAATATATTCTGTTCCCCTTTTCGATAACAAATATCGTAATTGTAGCTACCAATTATTAGAGCCCATCTTACAAGTCGGTTGTTAACCAACTTAGGTAGGTTACGTTGAGTGCCCAATAAATGAATCAAGGGTTTATGGTCAGTGATTAATGTAAATTTTGTTCCGCGGAGATATTGATCAAATTTTTTTATCCCATAAATTATAGCAAGAGCTTCCCTGTCAATAACAGAGTATTTAGCTTCAGAAGAACGAAGTTTCCTTGATGCAAAAGCAATAGGTTTATCAAGATCTTTGTCTTTGTGAAATAATACTGCTCCTACACCCTTTTCTGATGCATCGCACGCCAAAAATATAGGTCTATTTTCATCAAAGGCTATTAAAGGCTTAGAAGCAGTTATACATGATTTCGCAGTTCTGAAGATGTTACTTTCGTGAGCAGTCCATCGCCAACGTTGCCTGCCGCTTGTCAATTCATGTAAGTCTGCACACAGTCCATGTAAATGAGGTATAAATCGTTCGTAAAAATTAACCAAACCAAGGAAAGATTTCAATTCTTTTGAATTAGATGGTTCGGCTGCTCTTGTGATAGCTTCTAGCTTCTTTTTCGTAGGTCGTATTCCATGTTGATCTATCGTATGCCCGAGGTATTCAATTTCGTTTTGTAAGAATGAACATTTCTTTAAACTTACTTTAAGTCCCGCTTTCTGTAGTCTGTTGAACACGAGGGAAAGTGTGTGTAAGTGATCATCATTGTTTCTACCAGCCACTGCAATGTCATCGAAATATACAGCTACGTTAGGAAGGTCACCGAGTAATTTATCGAGATAGTGTTGAAAAATTGACGGTGCGGTTGAAATACCAAACGGCATCCTGTTGTATTGGAAGTAACCCTTGTGTGTTGATAGTGTCAGGTATTTTTTTGATTCAGGGGCAATTTCAAATTGTAGGTAGGCGTCTTTGAGATCAATTTTTGAGAAAATAGTGCTGTTTGTTAATTTTTGCCTCAATTGGTCGAAAAGCGGCACAGGATGTAAATGTTTTACCAAGACTGGGTTAAGAGTACTTCTGTAGTCGCCACAAATTCTTATATCGCCATTTGGTTTTATAACATTGACTGTAGGAGTGGCCCATTCAACTGATGTTATGTTGGGGTCTATTTTCTCTATTATTCCTTCTGAAATAAGCCGGTCCAACTCCAATTCAATATTTCTCTTAATACCAAACTTAATAGGTCGTGCTGGTAAATGTACAGGTTCTACTCCTGGTTTAACATGGATATTTACTTGATAATTGTTGACTTTTCCCAGTTTACCATCAAATAATTGTCTATAATTGTTCAACACTTGTTGGAGCGACGTCGGGGTACTGCTTTTAATGGAGTAAACAGCCTTTGGGAATTCCATATTAAATGATTCGCTCCAGTGTAATCCGAAAAGCATTGGATTTGCATTTTTCATAACTACTACAGGTAAAATTCTGTGTTGTCCTTCGACTTCAACTGAAACATCCGTCAGGCCTTTTGATTTTAACTTGTAGTCGCAGTATGCTTTAAGTTTTGGTGCTTTCGATAGGCTAGGGGCTCCTATTTTTTTCCAGAATTGAGCACTAATTATGGAAAATGCTGAGCCAGGATCCCAATCCATTGTACAATTTTGTCCATTAATCATCACATCGATCCTTTTGCAGTCTTTTTTTTGTTTGTCTACTATGTTGTAAACAAAATCGTCTTCGTCGCTACTGTCTGAGGACTCACTCGACGATGAGGAGTATTTGGTTACCTTTTGTAGTTTATGTCTGGTTTTACGTGTTCTGACCTTAATAATTTGTGCTCGACCTGTTTTTAGGCAGCAAGTCTCGAAATGTCCATCTGTTTGACATGCTTTGCAAGTATGACCTTTGGCAGGACAGTTTCTAAAATCGTGTTTGTCATTACCACAACGATAGCAGTGATCTGGATGTAACCAGCGGGGCGTTTTTTTATTTGAGGTTTGTTGGGTCGTAGTTACCCGTGTATTTTTATTAATTTTTTTAACACTTGTAGATGGCGTGTCGAGCTCGGCTTGTTCGCGAGACTGAGCGATAGCCAAAATCTGGTTAAAAGTTACCTCCTGTGTCTCTCCTTCATATGTTTCTCTTAAATCGGGCCATTTCTGTTTTAGATAAGTTTCTAGCTCGGTGTGATTTAATCCAGTCGCGAAACGATCACGTATTTGACGTTCCAACAAGCTATCATCGTATCCGCAATCTTTGCTTATCTCTTTTAAGCGGTTAGCGTAATGTTCCATTGACTCGTTGTTATCTCTCATACATTTCCAAAACTCAGTAAGAGCTCGATATCTAGTTCTTTTAATACGATAGAGATCTAAAAGTTTTCTGCTTATATCTGCATATGTGCTCAATTCAAAGTTAGGTGTCAAGCCTATTTTTACCTCTCTGAGTATGTCCGGGGTGAAGCAATTTAAGAGTATGTCTTTTTTAAGGCTATTGTCGGTAATGTTTAGTATAGCACATTTTGTTTCGAAGAAATCTATGTAATCTTCAGCTCTACAGCTGTCAGGGTTAAATTTATCCATATTAAAATTTTTGATTATACCTAGCTTGTTCGTTGGTTGTGTTGAAGATGTGGCTGCGCTCGTCACGCTGCTCATCATAGGTAACGTATCGGATGTTGTTGTAAGCGATGTCGTAGTTGATGTCGAGACCAACATTGTAAGTATTTTCGTGATTTGTTCTTGCTGCGCCTGTTGAACGCTAAGAAATTGTGCAAATTGTTCGGCGTCCATCCTCGTCGCCAATAAAGAATATTTACGTATTGAGGAAAGTTATAAATATATACACATATTTAGTAGTACGTAAGAAAATTTTTAATAAAGACAGACATATATAGTGACAAGTCAGAATCTATGAAATTTGATTTACAAAGAGTTTGTAACAACTACGAATATAAGTATTGTATAGTACCTTTGCTACGGTCGTATTATCAAATTCGGAAGCTGTTCTTATAATAAATCCTAAAGTTCTGTTGGCTTTTTTACATGTGTCTATTTACATGTTAATGGGAGTAAAGTTTGTTATCCAACATTACTCCGAGGTCAAGAATATCATTAACTTTATTTATTGAGGCGCCAACTAAACTTTGGACAACGTTTAGGTGAGAAAGTGATGCATTGGCACTTGTCAATATTAAAAGGAAGACGGTTGGTTTCGCTCCAGTCAAACACGGAATCAATATCCACTTGCAGACCTTCAGCATCGCTATCATTACCAACTCCAAGGAATAACTTGAGATCGTCAGCAAATAAGAGGCACTCATTTATCTTTTTTCTTTGGCAGACTACGCGATCGGTTTCGGCGGCAAGTTCGGGGTGCAGTCGGACCGGCAGGACGCCTCCGCGGTGGGCTGGGACCACCTCGAGAAGACTCCCGCCCACGCCAGCCAGCTTGACCACAAGAAGGTATATTTCATCTTTCGTTCAACTCGAGTGCCAATATTGATATTCATTCATTCAATATAATTGGATACATTTAGTACACAATAAGGGTTTTCAGGATGACATTAAAATACTATTCAAAAAGCTTTTCAAGGCATTCGTGATTTTTTTACAATCTATCTATAACTTCAAGTCAAATCCCTTGCGGGGTAGGCAGAGAGAACCGAGCGTCACATGACTCGATCCTTACACACCTCACTCGCTTCTTTAACATTCATTGCTCTTGTCATGCACGCTCGCCGGTTTCTAAGGCTCCTGACATCACCTGATAGAACACGACTAATTTGGTCATGGTAGGTAAGTCTGGCCTTCCTCGGCTCCTACATCCTTCCAAAAGAGTGTAGGTGTTAAGATAATAAAAGGCATGCTCCGTTGGTTCGAATATATAGAAAAAATGCAGGATGAAAGAATGACGAAACAGATACACAATGCGAATGTGGAAGGATGTAGGAACTATGACTTGGTGGTTGTGTTTTATCAGAAGGTGATGTCAGGAGCCCTAAAAACCGGAGAGCGCGCATGACAAGAACTATGAATGTTAAAGAAGCTAGTGAAATATGTAAGGACCGCGTCTTATGGCACTCAGTTCTCTCTGCCTACCCTGCTAGGGACCTGGCTTGAAGATATGCATACAAACATATACTTTTTAGCCCTGTTGATGGGGCACTATTAAGTTTGTCTCTTTTTATCTTCAGGTAAATTGCAAACCGCCACGTGTATAAGTGCCCACGAGTTTTTTGAGTTTGAGTTATATTGTGAAGTTCGGTAATGCATCAGCCGTGCAGAACCGGGGCGTGTCCCTAATTTTATATAAAAAATATAAGTACAATGTTGATGACGTCTTCAACAATAGTACGTAACTGAATAGGCATCACTTGGATAGCCATTGTAAGTTTGATCGCAAACACATCACTTTTTTATTCAGGGTTTTGGCGGCAAATTCGGCATCGAAACTGACCGAGTGGACAAGTCAGCGCATCGTTTCGACGAGGTGGAGAAAGTGGGCACCAACTACACGAAGCAGAAGCCGGACATCGGCGGCGCCAAGCCCTCCTCCATACGGGCCAAGTTCGAGAACATGGCCAAGGAGAAGGAACAGGTACCCACAAGCGTTGGTGCCAAAGTATCATTATTATTATTAACCACTACGACTCCGAGCTCATCATACACGTTTTGGTTAAAAGGGCTTATTAAAATTAGCGTTTTTATACAAACAACTATTATAATAATATGCATATCAGAGGAGATTTATATATAGATTTATGTTGTCAAGTTTCTTTCGGCATTTCTTCTTCGCCAACAGTCATTTCCGAAATACTAGCAGATTAATATAGAATAATAGAAGAATAAGAAAAATAATAACTAAGAGAATTAACTGGCCTACAATAAGATTATATTTAAAAAATATAAGACGTGTCTAAGTACCCGCGAGGGCGTACTGGCAAGTAAAGATTATTAATATGTACAATTTTCTTCTTCACGTTATCCCGTTTCCTAATCCATTAGGATTGGCGGAGTCTGCTACCTTAGCCTAAGGATTTGACGAAGATAGTGATTTTTACATGGAGCGACTGCCGTCAGACCTTCATACCCCAGAGGGAAAACCAGATCTATCTTAGGTTGGATCACAAGTTTATACTATTTATACTACTTCGACATACAAGCATACAGCCTAACTGATGTAAAGCGGGTACCGTAGCCTATTAACGCTTGCGATATATTAAGTATCACTCGCGCGTTGCCTCCTCTGCTGCTTACACAGCAACTCCTTGGGAGCTTACTGGTGACCTCACTCACACACAGGAACACAACAACCCTCTAGGGAATTGTTATTTGGCTGCGGTTTTCTGTTAGGTGGGGGTACTTCCCCAGACGGCTTTGATGCGCCCTACCTCTCTTAAAACGTCTTTCGAAATATAATTTCTAGGACGAGTGAGTTTCTTCACGATGTTTTCCTTCACCGCCGAGGAAGTGATAATTGCAAAAATGTACATAAATCCTAAAACATGAATGCCAGGATTCGAACTGGGGACCTATTTGGTCAATAGGCCGACTCTATAAATAATATTGTCATATTTTTGTTGCCTTATTAATAATTTCCAAAAACCTAAATAAATCTAACTATAAATCTTTCACAGAGTAAATTAAATAGTACTGCGCACAAAAGCTGTATTCTTTTTGTCCTGAAGAAAGCTGAATTTTTATTATCTTATTAATGTACATTTTTCTATCTGTATCATTTCATTATGATAAGAATGTTTTAATTTCCAGGAGGCGTTACAGTCTGTGCAAAAGATACGTCAACAAAGAGAACAGATAGATAAAGATCTCTCAGATAAGGTAATACCAACCCCACTCGTAAACATTATTAATCTTCTCATCTTTTGCGTTAAAGCTCTTTCCGAGATACACGAAATATATTTATGTAATTCGTATATATTTATATATATCTATAACTTCACGCCAAATCCGCTGTAGGGTAGGCAGAGAGAACCGAGCGCCACGTGACTCGAAATAGAATTTCTTAGACGCGTGGGGTTTTCTCACTATGTTTTGACCTTCACCGCTGAGCAAGTGATAATTACAAATATGAATGACACTCTTGTCAGAAAATTACACCACTACGGTATCAGGAACAAGGCTCTCGAACTTCTGTCTTCTTATCTGGGCAATAGGATATAGAAGGTCGATGTTAATGGTAAAAGATCTTCGGGGTCCCCTGTAGTTATGGGAGTCCCACAGGGGTCAATTCTAGGTCCATTCTTATTTTTAGTATATATAAATGACTTACCTTATTATGTAAGGGATAAACATGAGATTGTATTGTTTGCGGATGATACCTCTTTGACATTTAAAATTAATAGACGGTTAGGTAATTATGGCGAAGTTAACGATGCTCTCTCTAAAGTTATTCATTGGTTTAGTGTTAATAATCTGCTTTTAAATGATAAAAAGACTAAAGCAATTAAGTTCTCAACACCTAATGTAAGACAGGTGGCTACCAATGTACATGTTAATGGAACTAATTTAGCCCCTGTGGAGACAACTGTGTTCTTGGGTATAACAATTGACTCCAAACTACAATGGGGCCCACAAATTGAAAAATTATCAGGAAAACTAAGTTCTGCAGCCTATGCAGTGAAAACTATTAGACGGCTCACTGATATTGAAACGGCTAGAATAGTTTATTTCAGCTACTTTCATAGTATTATGTCATATGGAATTCTTCTTTGGGGTAACTCCGCGGACATTAACACCATCTTTTTATTGCAAAAGAGAGCCATAAGAGCTATCTACAAACTTGGTCCCCGGGAAAGCCTTAGAGAAAAATTCAAAGAAATAAATATTTTAATAGTCGCATCGCAATATATCTATGAAAATCTTTTGTATGTCCATAAAAACATAGACTCATTTTGTATAAAGAGTGATACTCATAGCATAAATACTAGATATAAGCATAATCTTGTGTTACATGCAAGCCGTCTCCACAAAATAAGTAATTCTTTTATGGGGCAATGTATACGGTTCTATAACAAACTTCCCTGCAATATAAGAGAATTGTCAATAAACAAATTTAAAACTACTATTAAAGCCAAATTGTGTAGCAGGGCATATTATAAAGTATATGACTATATTAACGATAAAAATGCCTGGGAGTGAGTCGATCCAATTATAATGTAATTAATAAAATATGTAAATTTGTTTGGATACCAAAAGAGGGATGCCTGAGTTTTTTGGCAGTATTTTTATCAGTGCTCACCTAGTCACAAACTGCACGGTAGGGAAAAAAATTGTGACGATTCCAAACAAATGTAGCCATTTTTACGGTATAAAAAGATTTTGACTTGACTTGACTTGAATGCGGAAACACGAATTTAGTGGTACATTCCATGATGCGAACTTATTATTTATTCGAACCTGTTCTATATTTATATAATTCGCATGACACACACGTGTACACACATATTATGCTCTCTATATAAAATCCTCAATAACCCTGAGACACCTTGATTCTTATAAGACAACTCTCATCCGTTCCCCACGTCCTTGTCTTACCAATACTCTGAAGTATCCCTCATCCAACACAATTTTTTTCTTTCGGTCATTCATTGTTAATGCCGCACGGCTGTGGAACAAATTACCACTGCAAATACGAGACGGCGGCTCTGTATCTTCCTTCAAGAAGAGATTAAGTGAGCACTATCTTAGACATGATAAATAATGTTATATGTATAGTATATATGTATTCAATGCTATGTATTTATATATGTATTACTATAGATTATGTTTAAATATGGAAAATATAATTCTGCATAACTTCTAAATGCCGGCCAAAATATTTTTTTTTATTTATTGCTTCACACACGTAAGGGTTAGCTGGAAGATATCTCTTCAAGAGATAAGCTCACCTTTGCACACCATTTCCTGTGTAACCTACTTTGTATATTTTGTTATGCAATAAAGATTATATATAATTTCGTATATAATTTGTTTGAATATATTTCGTGTATTTATTTATATACTTCGACTTGCTCGTTTAAAGTAAAAGGATTGTGCTTTACCTTTGACTTACCTATTTGCTTTATAAGTTATTCATAATCTTTCTTTTCATTAAACTTAACTTTAAGTAGGTTTTTTTATCCATCGTCAAGAGGCATATAACCATAAGGCGCACTGATGTAAAGTAGTTACCTTAGCTTATGAACGGTTGTAATACATTAAGCAATACCGGCGCGATGCCACCTCTGCAGTTAACAAGCAACTCCTTAATAGCTTACTGGTGACATCACTCTCGCAGAAAGACAACAACCCCCCAGGCAGGTGTTATTGGGCTGCGGTTTTTTGTGTGGTGGAGAAACCCCCACAAGGGCTGCTTTGATGCGCCGTGCTTCTCTCTTTGTTATTATGTGTTTTTTTGTGTTAAATCGCCGTTTTCAGGAAAGTCACGTACATCCGCATCAACCCTTACTCATCCACTGCAGGGATTCGGGTCACCCTTCAACCGTAGGGGTTTACAGCATACTCCACCACGCTGCTCAAATGCGGATTGGCGGAGGCCAGTGTTTTCAAGCCGGCCGAAGGCAACTGACTTAGCTTAACGACTGTCGTCTATCGACAACAGACGACGGCTTAACGTGCACTCCGAAGCCCGGAGAAACTTGAGATAGATAAACCCATCTATAGACAGGCTGCGGTCGACGTTGCTTAACCTTCGTGTTTGGTTATATTGACACGCGCAACGACGCCATTGAGCTATCGACCCCCCTTTCTGGTGCAGTACTCTGAAGACTGTAAAGACTTCGATAATACCCATTCGGATATACACATAATTTTCAAATAACTCGATTTGTCGCGTAATGATTAAACGAATCTTCATGAAATAAACCACTTTGAAAAACAACACGTCCGGCCAAAACGTTGTTAATTAATCGGTTTTAATGCTAACTTCATTGTTTAAACTTGAATTTTAGGTGAATAAATGTGAATTCTTTAAACTTTAAACAAACCGAAAATATGTAAAAATATGTGGAGAATCAAATTACCAATTTTAAAATAATGAATACTCGAATTAAGCCGTTTTGAAAATCAATTATTGTACAAAACAGCGGGCAATCTATACACAAACATTTAAAATATTGTACTTTGACTGCAGTATACAGATTCTTTTAAGAATATACAATGTTGTGTTAATAGGCTAAAAAGATCTTAACACCGCAACCGTACACTGAATTTTGTACATGGAAATGTTGCAATTTCTATCAAAAACTTGTTTCTTTTTCAGGAAAAAGAACGTTTATCGAAGTTGCCTAAGGAACCCGAACCGGAACCAGTGATACCTGTAGAAAAGGTCAACATTCAGAAAGAGGTCTCAGCAGACGTGGTGAAGCTACCTCCCAAAGAAACCAATGAACCTACTAGTCCACTTGTAGAGGAATCTAAGCAACCAAATTTACCAGATGTAACGTTGGTTGGAGAGGGAAAAGAGGATAGGGAAGAGGTTAGTCTCGCTTTCTGTATAAGAGAGAAGAATTAACAAAAAATAATTTGATTTCTTTGAAGTGGCAGTCTATTTAAATGTTTTTTCTGTTGTTTTCTGGCTTCGACTTTTTCGGTATAAGTGGTTTACCATCACATTCTAGAGCAAAGCCAACCTCACTGTTCACAGTGCACCTGTCCATTACCAACGAACCACAAAAAGGACACATCTATATTTAATGGGAACGAACCCGTAGGCCGACTCTACTAAAAAACTGCAACTGCACTGCAATGCGGCGTGTGTCAAACTGCGTTTTGACGTTTAGTTAAACGTCGCTGCTGTCAGATCGTTTAACTAAACGTCAAAATGTACGCATTTTGACACACGCCGCGCTGCAGTGCAGTTGCAGGTTTTTAGTAGAATCGGTCTACCGGTCGAGGAAGTGCCTCCTTCGTATAGTGGGACGAGATTAAACGCCAGTTCCCTGGAGTACCATGATTGAAATACAACCTTGTTGAGTATCTTAGTCCGACTATGGGCCATACATGAAAGAAGTTCGATTAAAATCAGTCCAGCCATGTCTTTATTATATTTATTAAAGTAGGCAAATAGATCATCATCATAAATTTAAGAGCTAGCTCTTATCAACAGAGCAACCTCCAGATTCTAGCTTCAGTCAAATCATTGTGTTCCTGCGTAAGACACGATGGTTACATTATGTTTTAGTCTCCCTTATCCTCTCATTCCCATTCTATGATACTCGTATTTTCCATCTTGTCCGTAGTATTTACAATTATTTTCTTTTCTTCTCCTTTAGTATTTCTTTATCCTGTTCCATCCTGTCCGGTCCTGCTTATTTTCTTCATCCTTATCAACCTGCATTAACTTTGAATCTCGGCTAGTACGTAGTTTGTTAATTCTTAGAGTAGTAAAATCGTAACTAATTCATCCTCTACTCATCTGTTCTCTCTTTTCTTTATGTCTAGTACACAAAGAAAAGAAAGACTACTCTAAGAATTAACAAACTACGTACTAGCGAAGAAGGGATAGGACAGGCGCAGCCCGAGACTCAAAGTTGATGCAACTTAATAACCCTAAAATTGTCACGAAATACTTTTTTATTTTAAACAGTTGACCCGGCAGCCTACGATCGTGGTATCCCCGGTAGGTTGGGAAGGTGAGATGTGCGGGGAGGGAGAGACAGAGGAAGAGGAGGAGTCGTACACAGCGCGCGCGCTCTACGACTACCAGGCCGCGGCGCCTGACGAAATCTCCTTTGATCCTGACGACATCATCACGAACATTGTCATGGTGAGTCCTCACAGAGACTGCAGATAGTTTTGCTTTCAGTTTGTTTACTAGTAATAGCCAAACAAATTTATTTAACGGATATTCAGGATATGAATACAAAATGTATTAAGACACATAACAATGGGAGAGGTCCCTGGACCCCCGGGTGCGAGTAATTCTAACGAAATTACCACTTAAAATTTCAATAAGTATATAAAATAACTTTTAACAGATCGACGAAGGTTGGTGGCAAGGGCTGTGTAAAGGCGCATACGGCCTGTTCCCGGCGAACTACGTGCAACTACAAGACAAGTGAGCGCCCGCAACCCTACATTCCTATAGAAGAAGCTAGTTCACATCGACTTAGGCTTTCAAATTGATATAACTTTGACATAATTATTTTGATACTTTTCTAACTATATTTTACTTTGCCAACTTTTATTAATATCGTGTAAATATTACTTTTATTATCGTATTGATTATCGAAATGGGGGACGGAGAACGTATTGAGTTGCTCCCCAGCAGGCTGTTGATGCGTCTGAGGATATTATTATGCAGGATTTGCCTTGATTTTAACATTTGTCGCTAGAGTGACCTAACACGTGTAACCTATGTACATTCGGTAGGTAATGGTCGTATATCATTGTCATTGTATAAGTTTGTGTATGTTTCTGTGACTATAGCGTCTCGTAGATAAAGGTGGCGATTCGACCGTACGGTTGATGGTTGATCTTAGTGTGTTTGGTGACTTACTTTATGAATACATACAAACCCAGAGATCTACTCAAAAACGTTCGGACACCGTGAGCGATTTTTGTGTGAATCGGAACGTATATAATGAATCAATCCATGTCGGTAGATGTAATAATTGAATAACCAATGTAAGACAAATGTCACCTTAGTCTTCCTGCGACCACGGACGCTGCAAATAAATAAATAAAACACGCGATACTTCCGTTAAAAAATATTTAATTCAAAAAATACATACATACTTTTGGATGAGTTTAGGAGTACGTTTAGTCTCAAAATAAGCAAGCACATTTTGTACTACGTGTCTAGTAATTTACCGACATACATATTTGTATGTTTTGTAAATGCTTGTAATATACAGATATAGAAATTTACAGACCTGAATAAACAGGCAGGACGAACGTACGTCTCGTGCGGGAATCGAACCCAAAACCGTTAGCAAAGTGTCTCTATGTTAGATACATAGTGACACTTTATAAGCGGTCGATAACGTATGCCGCCATTAGGGAACAACCGAGTCATTTACAAACCAAAACATTGCTGGTTCATAAATGATTCATTTTGTGTAACCTGGCCGATTAAGCGGTACTAGTGCGTTAGTATTACATCTTTAGCACAAGATGCCTATTAAACTCGGCAGGGATTCCCTTAAAAATGTATATTCTCACAAACTTAGTTATAGAAACATACACAAAACCGTATCCCTATTAGATTATCAATATGAGCACTAGTATATAAGCATCGTACTTATGATACGAATAATATGAACTGTAACCTCATTGTTATGGAATTAATGAAGAATTGATTAATAATAATGAATCGCCTAACAATAATTTATCTAGATCAGATATACACTTGTATTATAGTTATATGTAGGAGTGCTAAACTTTCTAGTGGAATTAATATGCACAAAATTTTACCATGCACAACTTTGACTGTACACAGGAATTTTGTAGTCTTGTATTCCAAACATCATGTATCATAAAATTAGGCCCCAAAAAAGTTAGTAGCCTTCAGGTTAAGGTTTTTCGGGGTGCTTTTTTTGGGGAGTCGGTGGTAGTAAGAGTGTTAACAAGCCAGAATATTATTTTTCAAAGGTTATGATTATTCGCATTGAAGTTTAGCGCTCCTATATAGTCTAAGGTCATTATGAAATATAGTTTTGTATACGTACCTTTAGGCGTGCGTGCATAAACAGCGAGACTTGTATTCTGTTTATTGTCTTTACAAATTACCAATGAAGGGTATATATCAAGTATTATAAATCATTTTCTAAGCTCAAAGTAAGGCTATCATCTTATTTAAGTTTTATCACGTGACTGATGTATTTATTTTCAGTAATTTTATGATCATTAATTTGTTCGTCAATATTTTATTTCATAGTTTAAATAGGTACATTAAAATGTCGTATGATATTTGTTACGAAAGTGAATATTGTGTGAACAATTTTATTGAAGACTAGCTATCCGCCCCGGCTTCGCACGGGTGATGTGATCGCTACAAAACTTCACAGGATCACCTGCTGGGCTAATCTGAAGATTCACTGAAAATTTCATCAAAATCTGCCCAGCTGTTTTTGAGTCCATAGAGGACATACAGACAAACATTAATTTTTATATATATAGATAGTTGTGTATTTGCGTAAGAAAATGTTAAATTTAGTCACTACTGTAGGTTAGGAAATTAAGGGCTCTTCACAGCAGTGCATGTCTCTGTATTTTTTGAGACGTGACAATAAAAGTAGTATTAAACAATGAAGGGAATGAGATGAAATAATAAATTGAAAATGAAATTATCGCTACAAATGGCTGGAACCCTTGTATCTAGTAAAAAAAGATAACTTCTAATAAATAACCAGCGTCGTCTTGGATCTATGGAAATTTTGATCACCGTTATATCTATTACATGAAATTGACATTGAAATCGATTTCTTGTTTGACTACGACTTATAAAATCACTCGAATGACAGTTCACCAAATATACAACTACATAAAAATCATTATATCTCTTTCGGATTTCTAAGACGTGCTACACTTCACAGCCGTCTGTCTCTTTCTGGCTCAACAAAGATATTACTTGTCGTAATATGTGTATTAAAATGAGCTATAGAGTAGGGGGCTGACAAATTAGATAAGTATATATATTTTTTTTGCATTGTAATGTATTTCAATTTTTCTTCGAGCGGTACAAATCGCACGCTCAAATGTGTGACACTTCCAAATGTTTCAAATATACAGGTATTCTAATACGAAATATATAATTAACTTAATCTTATCATATCTACAAAGCTGTGAATATGATTCCTAAATGTAACTTCATGCATGACTTCGGCATCGTCGTTTTTTGTTATGTTCAGTAAATAGTCCTAATACTTTTTATAAAATTGAACATTTAAAGGCAGACATGAAACCACTATTAATGTAGGTGCGGGACTTACCGCGATTTGTTTTTATATTTCCCCGATATTTCGGCGACGTCATCCCGTGACCGTGGCGTCTGCAAAGTTGCCGAAATATCGGGGAAATATAAAAACAAATGCGGTAAGTGCCAACTGTGAAACTTTAAAATCATACTTAAAATCAATAATTTACGATTTCTTATTCTAGCAATTTGATTTTAGTGATGTATCACTACATGTTTTGATAGAATTATACTTGTGTAAGTCTTTGCACTGCTGTACCAGTGTGAGATCTTTATCTCGGGCATACAACCCCTCTGGGTAATTTCAAAAATCTCAACGTATCGGAACCCTATTGTCGTATCATGCCCCAGTTTGGCACTAGTCCTTCATTTAAAGCCTTCCACCAATTTCACACTCGATAATAGTGCAATAACCTATAAAAAAAAAGCTTAAGGCTTGTGCACACTAATACACAAATCGCGATCCGTTATGTTATATCTGAAATCCTTTGCATTTGTTTTTTTTACTACGCTTATATTTATTTCACCAGAAATTTCATACAATCTTAAACTTTTCATATGCGTCCAAGCGTTCAGTGTCTATGTGAAGCCAACTTATAATTTTGATCACAATACAATAATACGGTAATATCGAGACGGTCTAACGACGAAGGTAGGAAGTCGCTAAGACTCGATAGCCAATACTAAAATTTACATAGTTTTTTTTTACGTTATTTTATTAATCACGTGTATCCTTCCGTGTCGAAAAATTCGTGTCAAAAATATATCACGATACAAATATATCTTAGTGTGGACAAGCCTTTACATTAATAACTGTTTTCAAGTAAGAGGTTTACCAACGTTGTCGTTCTAGCACTACGCCACTGCGAGGTAAGGGCTAATTGCAACTAATGGATAAATAGATCGATTATAAAGTTTGTTAATCATTGATTGTGTGAGTAATAAGCAATGTTTGTATATTGTATGGTATATTATTTTAATCCAGCCGCTGCCTACGTATCCATATAGATGGGGTTCGTCTTCGACACCCTAAAAGGAACCCTAAATATAAAATAGCATACGGCACTCAAGGATAATGCCCGTTTAGTTTCTGCAATGGAATTTTCAAGATCCTATCACAGACCCACAAACAAACATACACCTGACTTCTTTATTATATTAGTATAGTATAGATAGCCCCACCGTCTGACCGATTGCATGTCGGTTTTTATACGAAACCTTGTATAAGTGTTTCAAGGCATGTTTAATTTAAATAAAATATGATCACAATACCTTCTACACGATGTTCGATCATTCATTAAAAGTAAGCAGGTATATTTTATAAAGAATATTGGTTATTTACAGGGAGAATTTTTAATTCGCAAAGCGCACTGTTTTCCGCATCGCCGGTCAGTGGCGTAGAGTTAGAATTTTAGTACTTAAGTTTAAATGTAATACGGTATGTAATGCCGAAATATGTTTTATATAAAACGATTTATTGTTTATAAAATAAATAAATAAAATGATTATTTTATAGTGATTGTGTGGTCGATTTGAATTCTTAGTGATAGTACCTGTGCGTGCGTGTGTTGATTGTATAGTTATAAGGCCTGCATGATGTGAATCAGTCACCGTGTCGTCTATGAGCTTGCAAAGCAAGCAGTGTCACAGTGTTGCCACCCACGCTGTTTATTATTCTAGTTACTCATCAACGTGATAATTATTCCCTAAATAAGTAATTTTCACCTCGCGATGTACTCGTACATATTTGACGAAAACTAGGGCAAATAGTTGAAAAATTGAAAAGCAGTACTACAAGATTTACCTTTATTAAAATTTCTTGCCTTTACAAGTTCACGGTATGGAACACGTCGCCAGACTCCATTCAAACTTTTCCCAGGATCTTCATTTTTAAAATGAACGTTCAGATCGACTGCTGATATTATCTGTCTATAACTACACGCCAAATCCCGTGCGGGGTAGGCAGAGAAAACCGAGCGCCACGATTCAATCCTTACGAACATTACTTCTTTAACATTTATTGCTCTTCTTCTGATAAAACAAGATCAATTTGGTCATGGTAGGTAAGTCTTGGCCTTTCTCTGCTCCTACATCTTTCTACTTTCTTTGTATCTCTTTCGTAATTCTTTCTTCCTGCATGCTTTCTATATGTCCGAACCAACGGATCATGCCTTTTAATAAGTAAGGATCGCATGCAGTCGTTGCCGTGTTAATAGCAGACACACCGTCTGGACTGCAAACACTGATGAAGGAAACAAAAATAGTGGTATTTGAAAGAGAGAAGCCAGAACCAGCGAAAGTATTACGGTTGATCATGTATGAAGCTCCATATATACAATAAACTATACAATAAACTCGACACCCTCAACGTTTTTTTTTATACAACTAGACTGGCAAACAAGCATGCGGCCGCATTAGATGGTAAGCGGTCACCTCTGCCTATTGATGCTCGCAACACCACGGGGATGTTACTCGCGCGCTGCCAATCTTGTGACCTAAGGATGTTTCATCCCAGTACCCAGTAATTTCTCTGCCATATCTCACCCTTCAAACCGGAACACAGCTATATATATATAGCTGCTTGCATAAATAGGTGAGACAGAGGTAACCACGCAGACTTGTACAAAGTCTCCCTCTGGTAATTTATTAACGTTTATTCTCTAACAAAGTATAGCTGGAAACACGAAGTAGCTAAGTTCCTCGAGACTCGCGCCTACAACGAATCTGAAAAAAATCGGCCGAGTGCGAGTCGGACTGGCACACGAAGGGTTCCGTACCATTATCTATAAAAACTGAAAAAAAAATCACGTTGTATGGATGCCCCCCTTAAATATTTGTTTTATTTTAATTTCATTATTTATTCTTAAAGTTAATATACGAGTATAACTAAATATTCTGTGAATATTTCAAGCGTTATTGATAACGGCAACAGGTAGCTGTTGCCGTTATCAATATCGAGCAAAAAAATCACGTTTGTTGTATGGGAGCCCCTTAAATATTTATGTTATTCTATTTTTTAGTATTTGTTGTTATAGCGGCAACAGAAATACATCATATGTGAAAATTTCAACTGTCTAACTATCACGGTTCGTGAGATACAGCCCGGTGACAGACGGACGGACAGCGAAGTCTCAGTAATAGGGTTCCGTTTTACCCTTTGGGTACGGAACCTTAAAACTGCTTCGACCACTAAGGCTAAGAACTAAAATCAGCTATTCTTTAACTTTCACGGTCACTCACTACGACATACACCTTATAACGTATACACACGCACATCTTTACACACACCACACACAAAATTAATTCCATTGGGATACGCAATAATGTAGGTTAATGTAGTTTCTAGAGACGTTTTTTTACTTATATCTATCTATAACTTCACGCCAAATCCCTTACGGGGTAGGCAGAGAGAACCGAGCGCCACGCGACTCGATCCTTACATACCTCACTCGCTTCTTTTACATTCATTGCTCTTTTCATGCACGCTCGACGGTTTCTAGGGCTCCTGACATCACCTTCTGATAGAACACGATATAATATATATATAATTATAAGTAAAAGGAATATTTCTCCTTTTAAGCCACATTGACTACAACCGTGATTAAAAGTAATACAGTCAATTCTGCTCCACCCAAAGGGGCCTGGCGACTTGTAACACAGGTTTCTTATTAAACTTTCATCAGATATCAGTCTCTCTCAAAGAAGGAACTAACCTATAAATGTAACGTACTCTAGAGAGAAAATAAATTATTATGTATCAAAACAAATAAATCTAAATATCAAAACCTTTGCTTTAATTATTTCATTCGCACCTATACATACTAGCTAGCTAACTATAATATCGTTATCAAAAATTTCCTCTTCGCCTCCAATTTGGCAATCAAAATGTGTCCATTGTGATCGCATAATAACGCCTCATCAAGGCCCCTTTAATTACAGACTTCTTTATGCACAGTTTGTCTTTATATTCTCGACGGGTACCATTTGTTGAAAGTCGGAAAAGTCTACGATACCCCACTGCGAGTCTCGGGGGTAATTTAAGACGGGTTCGAAAAGTCAATTTTAATTATGATTGGTTTCATTATTTAGACAAATAGAGACGTAAGCCACACTGGGTCGTGAAGGCCTGACGGCAGTCTCTCCATGTAACAATCAGTATCTTCGCCAAATCCTTAGGCTTAGTTAGCGGACCCCGCCAATCCTAATAAATTATTAGGAAACGGGATAACGTGAAGAGGAGCAAGAAGAAGAGACGTAAGCCGCCTTATTTTTTGGGCACCTTTGTATTGGAAAAATCATTTATTACTGTTTTTTATATAATTAAAATTAAATTAAAATTTCCTAGTAAAACTTATTTACCGTATAGTTTATAAAAGTCTAACGTGTATTTTTTATATGCACGGCATATGTGAGTGGGTTTGAGCTTGTGTATGTAGGTATGTATATTCTTAGACGTATTTATGATATGAGGTTAGAAACAGAGTTGGTCTGAAAGAGAGCGTCGGTGTTAAAATAAGAAGAGGCATGCTCCGTTGGTTCGGACATGTAGAAAGAATGCAGTATGAAAGAATGACGAAGCAGATATACAATGCAAAAGTGGAAGGATTTAGGAGCCGAGGAAGGCCAAGACTTACCTACCATGATCAAATTGCTCGTGTTCTATCAGAAGGTAATGTCAGGAGCCCTAGAAACCGGCGAATGTGCATGAAAAGAGCAATGAATGTTAAGTGAAGCGAGTGAGGTATGTAAGGATCGAGTCACGTGGCGCTCGGTTCTCTCTGCCTACCCCGTAAGGGATTTGGCGTGAAGTTATAGATATATATTTATGGTAAGTTCATGCTGTTCCTTCGAGCAGTGGCTCCACTGAAAATCAGCGCTAGAAGTGTCTTTTAGTCTGTCACAGCACTATGCTGAATGGAGACCCGTTCTTCATCTGCAACTGCTACACATGTATATTATGAAACATTATGTAATATGGATATGTGCCATAATACTTCTGTGGCTATTGTTATGCGTTAAATACAATTATTTCTATTTATCTCTAATATTAATGAAATCGTAGCCGGATTGAGTTTGAAATCTGAATCAGATGGCATAGTATAAATGATACGTAATATTGCGGCGCTGCTTTTAAAGGTTCAATCGCCTGAATTTCTAGTTTAGTTCATATAAATGGGTGGTATGGTAAATCACATAGATGGGTGAAGAATGTACTGCAAAAAATAATTAAGCTTTTTATTAGTTTACGAAACGAATATGGCGCAGAGCCATATATAAATATTGTTAAAACTCGGAGTAATATTCGTGTTTACAAATGCATCGTGATGCACATTCTAATCTCTGGTAACATTAACGTGTTTGTCAATTAGCATAATTGATGTTCAGAACTATGTATGTATTTTGCGAATGACTTGTTAATAAAACAGCTTAAGCATTTTTTGCATCCTAATTTGACAAGGTAAACCTGCTTTAAGGGTACTAACCTATAAAATGGCTTGGGTAAGTTGTTAATTACTAGCTGGCCGCCCACGGTTTCACCCGCGCCGCATGGAGATCAGCTTTTCAATTTTTACACAGGAGCCATAGATATTTTCGAAATAAATGGTATGTATCTATGAGTGAATCTTGAGTATACTGTGTCAAACATCATCAAAATCTTTAGCCGGCTTTACGTGACACCTATAATACTTTTATAATACTAGCAAACAGCAAGATTTTGCTTGAATTGATTATGGCTTATTTGTACTCATCTTTCAGCGAATCCTTCTTATTTAATGGCAGAAACCAGGATAAACATTTTTTGACAGTCACAAGGTCTCCTAATTGAATTGAAGTCTGATAGAATACTGGACTGTAAATTTACCAGCATCGAGTCGGCAGTTGAACTCCATATACTGTCCATTTGAATCATATCACAGATACAGTCCGATGCATAGACCGTGATTAATAATATTTTTCGGGGCAGGCCCACCACTCATTCCCACACTGTTTCTCCTGTGTAGCCAGAATCAACAGCGAAATGCACCAAACCAACCACCAAAAAGGCACTGAACAGTGAAGTTCATTGTTATCCCGGGGATCCTGTACTACAGCTGCTTTGGAACTCACAACGAATTTAATAAAAAGAATTTTGTAGGATTAGGAAGTTTTGGAATTGACTTGATTAATGATATTATTGACTTTATTATATAAAGGTCACAAAGAGGTTTAGAAAAGAGTTTCAAGATTTAAAACCATAAATAAATAAAAACATTCTATCGCGAGCTTGAGAAATGACATATAGTTGGTATACGGGCGAATCATGTCAAGTTAAATGTAAATTTCCGCAAAATTCATGTATGTCCTCACTACCTTCGCATTTCTATTCCATATCACAATATGCGAGGAGGATAGACGAGTGATAACTACCCTGAAATATACGAAATATCATGTCGTGCCTACCATTATCAACGGCGAGCCGGCGTGCCAGGGTCAAGTTCCGTATTTGGTGTCCTTAAAGGAAGCGCGAAAACTTGCAAACTCTAAATTCTACTCGTGGACAAATTTGTGTGGGGGCAGCATTATTGGAAAAACCAAAGTGTTAACGGCTGCTCATTGTTTCGAAGGGAATTATTTCTATTACGCCAACAAATTTCACCTATTACGTGTCGTAGCTGGAAACCTAGAGAACAAATTAATACATACGGGTCGAACAGAAACCAATGAATCTTGCCAGTGGAGGAAAATAAATAATTTGATACTTCATAGGAATTTTCTTTTTCCAATGAATGATATAGCTATGGTGTTTGTCGATAAGCCATGGGTTTTCAATGATTTTGTAAATCCTATTGCCATAGCGAAACGGAATATAGATTATCCAAGGGATTGTGTTACGGCTGGCTATGGGAGAACAGGGCATAATCTGACGGCTGCCATTGCCCAGACAATGCTCTTGGCGCGAATAGACATCATGACAAGATGGCAATGTTCCCTTTTGTGGGAAATGAACATGAATAGTTACATTTGTACTGATTCTGCTGTGACAGATGTTGCAAGAGGGGACTCTGGTGGACCTTTATCTTGCTACGGGACGCTAGATCCTAATGAAGAACCAGGAAAAGGATTGCTAGTAGGTGTCGTTAGTGGAAAAAATTACGATAAAACGACTCTTTACACCAGAGTATCGGCATTCAAAGACTGGATTGCAAATCCAAGCAGCGCGTACAGAAAATTTGAATGTGGGTTATTATTATATTCGGTAATTATACAACTGCATTTATATCTTGTGTTTTATTAAATTGAAAATCAATTAACATCTCCGCTTGTAGAGTTCGTTGAATCTATTTAATACTTAATAGGTTTTGCACAAAGGCGCTATTACGTTTATTTAATATTATTATTCTATCTTAAATAGACTAGCTTTGTGATGGGAACTGTGCAGATCGTTTTAAATTAGAATCATATTACGAGTATATTAGTCACATTGCATCGTACGCGTTCGGAGGCTAAGGGTACTACTTCTCATCAGGTGTGTCGTATGATTATTTGCCTCCCGAAGTTGTGTAAGAACTAGTGCTATACGTATTAGGTAAAGAGCACATCACATTTACATGTTACGCGAGTTAGAATATTGTAACGTGCTCTCAAATGTATCTACAAAAATCACTGCTGTGCATAAGGCGAAAAATGAGATCATGCTATAAGGCTCAGCAGCTTACTTACTTTAATCATACATGAGTATATAAATGTGGGCAGTAATTCACGGTTGTTTAAATAGTGAAGTGACCATACCAACCACAGGGCTCACCAGATAGAAAGCGGTTACCGTAGCCTAAAAACGCTCGCAATACATTATCAATTGCGCGATGCCACCTTTACTAGTACTGCAACTCCTGCAATGCATGAATACAACAACAAAGTTGTTATTTGGCTGCGGTTGTCCGTGAGGTGGCGGTACTTCCCCAGACGGGGTGATTTGATGCCTTTTTTCACCCAGACTAAGACAAACAGACGTGTTTACGCACACAAATATTGGTATTGCGTGGGAATCGAACCCAGGAGTGTTAGTGTCAAAGGAACGTAACAGCGCGCTACTCGTCAAACCGAGCTGAACCGTCACCGACCGTGCATGAAAAGAGCTACGAATGATAAAGAAGTGAGTGAGGCATGTAAGGACTGTATTTGGAACCGAATAGTATATCCTAAAGAACTTCCGTGATTCAATCAAAATATGATATCTCATTCATTAAAAGCCTTAAAAGAATTCACAACATGAGGACATAAAGAAACATATGCTTATAGATAAATTTGTAATTATCTCACTCGGCAGTGAAAGAAAACACTCTGAGAAAAGTCGCACGTCCCAGAAATGATGTTCTAAAACATATGTGACCTCACCTAAGAAAGATATGGTTTACCTTACCCATGGGCCGTGGAAGTCTGACTGCAGCCGCTCCGTGTCAAAATCAGTATCTATACATATAAAGAAAATTGAAGTGTCTGTTTGTGATTCCAAAATAGAGCCTTTATTATCTTAAACTCATATTATTATTTTCACGTTACCACAAAGCCTAAATGCGCATTTTTAACTTTTTTGTCTGTCTGTCTGTTTGTTTATCCGGGCTAATCTTCGAAATGGCTGAACCGATTTTAACGGGACTTTCACTGGTAGGTAGAGGACTGTTCAGAGCAGAATATAGGGTACTTTTTATCCCGTAAATATTTAGGGTTCCTGCGTAAAAAAATGAAAAACTGTTAAAATTAGGGGGAAATATCTTCCCCTTCGGGGGACTTTGCAATTTTATTTTTATTATTTTCATAGAATACGTATTTTTTGTAACATAACAACGCATTTTTTATGTAATATAAATAAAATACATATACGTTGCCTCCTGTAAAGGTCAATAGATGGCGCTGTACGAAAATTGAATCGCTCTATGGTTGCATCTACGACCCTGAACTTTTTTTTGTAAACAGAAACAATTTCAAGTCTACTGAGAAATAAATCCTACTAAAAGCCTAAATCTCATGCGTGCGAAGCTGCGGGCTTCTGCTAGTCTTCAATAAATTCTTAGGCTTAGGATAGTTTTTAATCTTTTTATTAACACTCGGATGATGACGATGACTTACTTAACCCTTCGAGACTCGGGTGGTCGTATACGACCGCGAAATGTATGGGAAAACGTATATAACGGGTTCTGACTGCTGCGCGAAAGAATAACCTTAAATCTATTATATATAGCACAGACGGTCAACAAAGGGAGTATTATACCTTCTATTCGGTACATACACGTTCCGACAGAACGTGTCAGCCATCACGTCAGACTCCAATATCTAAATAATGTATTACTTGGAGATAACTATAGAAAACAATGAATATCATTACGATGAAGGACAGTTCACTATTGTTGTTATAAATGTTCTTTTCTTCCATAATGTGCGCATACATGATTATCATCTAAATCCTTCGATTATACTAGAACAGTGACGAAATCATTATCAGTATATTCTTCATTCAAAGAAGCTAAGGCAGTGTTTATCTCCCACTTGTAAGTTATTTATATGTACATCTTCACGCTAGGTTCCTTGTGGGGTAGGCAGAGTTCGCATTTTATATCTGTTTCATCATTCTTTCATCCTGCATTCTTTCTACATGTCCGAACCAACCTTTTCTTATCTTAACACCGACACTCTCCTTTAGACCCACTCTCTTTCGTACGTCATCATTACGAACGCGATCAGCAAGCGTTACGCCACAAATTTTGCGCAATGCTCATTTATTCTACTTTCATGCTCTCTCTGCCATACCCAGCTCTCACTTCCATAAGTTAGCGTTGGGATTAACACCGCGTTGTGTACAGCGAGCTGTGCTTTCTGGCTTAGATATCGGCTGCTAGAAGTAGGCTAGAAGTTTCCAACGCAACGCTCTATTCACGCTGTTCCCTGAACTCATTCGTCTCTCTACATCAGCGGTGTACTTTCCATCGCTGCTAAAAGCTCTTCCAAGATATACAATCTCATCCACTTGCTCCAACACTACATCATTAACCGTAATCCTAGTGTTTATTCCGGTTGTCTCTCTTTCAAATACAATGTCTTGCTTTTCTTTATTGTATTCAATTGTACGCCTTTCTTCATACAATCATCTTTCATTGTTGTAACTAGTGGTTGCAGTTTGGATAGTGATTCTGCTATTAATGCTGCGTCGTCTGCATAAAGCAGGCAGTTGACCATTGAGTGACCCATTCGTATTCCCACATTCATATTTCTTATTCTCTGAAGACTTTCTTTTGAAGTTGTCTTCAAAGAATAAGATTCAGATACAGGATGAATAGCCGAGTCGACAGTACGCATCCCTGTCTAACACCAACGTTATTATCAAACCAGGGCGACAAGCTGGCGTCCACATGCTGTACAATATTCATACATGGATTGCACAGCACGGAGCAGTTCACCGTCAACCCCGTATCTGGGCAAAATGTTCCTGAGATTCTTTCGCACAATCCTATCAAATGCTTCCTCAAGGTCCACAAATGCGTAGAAAACCCTCCGATCCAAAGCTAGACGATTCTCTGCCGCTTCGAAATCCACCCGGTGTCCACTATATTATATTTATTTATTAATGGTCAAATACACATCACGCGACCGCGCTAAGTAGAAGTTGGAAAACGGACCTCGGGCTCTCATACGGAAAATGACGATAAACAGATATGTCAGAACGTGTTTGCCACATCTTCTCGAACACTAACTAGTATGTAGTATATAAAAAATACTTGTAACAAGGAGCACTCTTGTGGCATTTAGAATTGCAAAGTAATCCTGTTGACTTGCAAGCGCATTTCTTCGACAGGCATTTTTTACAGTTTTTGAATCCTTGTCCTCCAGTCAACGATAACTTTTCGTCAACTTCTCGAGGACTCACTTCTTTATCTCTAACAACGTCTTCTATCTTTATAAAATCTTCAGAGCACGAAGTAAATTGGTTCCGAGTGTAAAGCTGCTTTAGTACTCCAATTTTGATACCAAGTTGATAAAGGCGTTTTCCTTTACCACAACTGCAATAACTTTTAGTCGCATACGATGTGTTGTGGGATAAGTTGAGGAGTGCGGGTGTGCCGGCGGAATATACGGCGCTTCTCAAATACTGGTATGCTAACCAGAAGAACCAGGTGAGATGGGTCGATACTCTGTCGGATGAATACAGGCTGGAATGCAGTGTGAGGCAGGGGGGACTAAGCTCTCCCCTTCTGTTCAATCTGTATATAAATATGCTTATTGAGCAACTGGGCATCGTACATGTTGGCTGTTACATTAACGAAATATGTGCCAATAGCATAAGTTATGCAGACGATATGACGCTGCTCAGTCCATCAATAGCAGGATTAAGAAAGTTGCTGTCCATTTGTGAGATATATATGGAGGCGCACGGCTTAAAATACAACACCACTAAAAGTAAGTTATTTGTTTTCAAAGCACCCAAACAGCTACCTCGCCGTGTGTCCCCTGTGTATCTCAATGGTGTGCCGCTGGAGATAGCGGAGAGCTTTAAATACCTCGGCTGCATTGTAACGAGTGACCAAAGGGACGATAGTGACATAGGGAGAGAGCGCAGGGCGTTGGCAGTGAGGAGCAATATGCTCATTCGCAGGTTTGCTCGATGTACCACAGACGATAAAGTGACTCTCTTTAAGGCATTCTGCCAATCTTTCTACTCGAGCGGCCTGTGGGTGACGTACACGCGCCAAACCTATGACGCCCTACGAGTTCAATACAACAATGCTTTCAGGATGCTGTTGGGACTGCCGTGGCGCTGTAGCGCCTCGAAAATGTTTGCGGATTCAAATACAGATGGGTTTCATGCCATCATTCGTAAAAAAAATTCGTAAGTTCGGCTTCCTTGTTGCAGCGTCTACGTAACAGTGGCAACTGCATCCTGAAAATGGTTGCTGCTAGACCGGACTGCCCTATTCAAATACATTGGGTAGAATTGGGTATTGGACTAATAAAATGAAAAAAGAAATAATAATAACTTATTTGATGTACCAATTAACAATATTAACATAAATCTAATCACAATTGTTACTAACACATTAAAATTCTATGGACTCTGTAGTCTGCAATAAAGGTTATTATTATTTATCTTTCTACTGACGGGTATTAATCCCGGTCATTTGATAGGCTTGCGCGGGGATAACGATCCAACGCGTAGAGGCCCCTTAAAAAAGATTGTATGTAATGTTGTACACCTGCCGTGATCCGCTCCAAGGGATATCAATGGGGCAATATACCAATGACCAGGCCACGGCAGGTATTGGGACTATTGGAAATATGTCGGGAAAAAGTGGGCTGTTAAAGTGAGATTTGGAGGTATTATTAGAACCGGGCTTTTGCAGAAGAGGGACGGACACCTGCCATAACTATCATATCTGACTGTTACTTTTGGCAGGCGGTGACTCGCCACTCACTAGATGGACCCCCGAAATGCCAGAGATAGTCGGCCGGGGGCAACACCGGTGTGAGTGACTCAGGGGTGTTGAGAGGTGTGCTGCGCTTTCTCCGAAGTTACTCGCGGCGTTATGCCCTTTAACACTTCCACCCCTGGAGCATATCACCTGCTAGAGCAATATACTCTATCGACTCATCTCTGGACGGCCAATGAAGGCAAGCCAGAGCTGAGAGCCCTGCGGGCCTTCTTGAGTTTCCACTCCGACCGACGAAGACACGCCGGAGACGAAGGCCCTGTTCGACTCTCTGGAGCACTCGGGTACCCGTGGTGTCGTTACGGGTCAGATTAAGCTCTGTCAATGTCAGGTACTCTCAGTTTTACATTTCGACCAACTTTCACATTTGGAACAATAATTCAAATCTGATTCTGTAAAAGATAAATATAGTAATCTGAGCTGAAGTAATAACTTTGCAAATAATTCCATATATGAACAAACATTTCTTTTTGTCCTATACATGAGGTATATAAAAACAAGCGCTTCAGTAGAATTAGTACACTATTTCTTTGTAGCCTATTGAGATTACCATGTTTTGTTTTCCAGTATACCTTGTGTTATAATGACAACAATTGATGTACAGTTTTTTATTATTCTTGCAGCTTCGAGCGCTAGGTTTCTCCCAGTATACACTAATATTAGTTAGGTGTTTTCAGGTGTATACAATACATCTCGTGTATTGTTTTAAAGGCTGAATGGGGTGCGTATAGCCGAGCAGGGGACCAGTCGAAATATAATTGACGTTATCACCATCGAGACAGTAAGAAAAAGGCTAAATACGCAGCACTCAAGGAAATAAAACACCAGAAGAATGGAACGTAGAATGAATGCTTTTCAAACGTTCCAAAAAGGAACGAAAACTGAGCGCGAGCCTATGCACAAATAAAAATTCAAGACTTTATTATGTATGTCTTTATATTTTTACCACATATTTCTTGTTATATATTATATAGTAGTTCAAAATACTTCAGAAGAATGCGATTTTGCCTGGCATGCATATTTTCACAACAATTTCAAATTGTCTATTATATAGTAGTCTATCGGAAGTGTTAGATATGATTGGCAATAGTTGTTGTTTACCAACCGCAATGGAAGTTACAAGTCGTTAAAAAAATTACTCAAGTGCTTTTGTTGTTTTTCCTTGTTAATTATAGTAAAGTACTGTACAAACATTGGCTGTAATAGCACATAGACTTCTTCTTCTTCTTTCCTATGACCGACATCAATTATTTTATCTATAAATTTAGATTAGTGTTAATTTGCTTAAGTATATATTGAGTTTCAGGTTCTCTGTCGCCTTAGCTGAAGACCATCGCCATACATCTAAAATCAATTTAATTATTTATTTTGCAATCGTATTGTGTAAAAGGAATAGATCTTACACAAAAAAACAATTGCTAAAGTTCAAACAAGAACCCTATAAGGGCACCGCACACATTTTGACGAGCTCAATGTGGTTAGTACCATTAGTTAGGTTCGATTCCCACACATGACGAACATTTGCGTCCACGTATGTTTGTCTTGGTCTGGGTGTTTTAAAAGAGAGGTAGAGCGCATCAAATATCTCAACCTCACAGAAAACCGCAGTCAAATAACAACTCCCTAGAGGATTGTTGTGTTCCTGCGTGTGAGTGAGGTCACCATCACGTTAGTATCGTCTATACCTAAGGCGGGAGACAATACTGCAAGATTTACGATAAACTTACTACCATACGATTATATTTGAATACAACTCAAACCCGACAACCAACAACCCGAAATACTCGTAATATGTAACTACTACTATAACTTTCTCACACCAACTCCCTTGCGAGGTACACACATAAATAATATTCATAATAAATTAAAAAACCAGCTGAGAATGCACATGCTTGCATTGCTTGAGGAACACCTGGCTCGTCAATTATATATAACAATTCAATTTTTTATATTTTATTTGTCGGCCATTTTGACCATGTTCCTTAAGAGATAGGAACGGTGTTCCTGAACATTCCTATTCTACTTTTTTACGCTGAATTCGAATCTGAAGCCAAAATTCAAATATTCGAAAAAACGCACACACAGACAAACATATAGATTTCATATAGGAACGGTGTTCCTGAAAATATATATCTTTTCGTATTCCCTATACGATTATATTCTATCATAGAGAAAGAAATATAGCATAGTTAATAGATTCAGGCGTTATTTTGCGAAAGACAAATTTACATACTACTCGTATTTGATCAAACCTGCTTTGTGTGCTTCCACCACGAATAGGTGGCAATTGGTGGCGGAAGGACACAAAACAGGTTAGATCAAATTGCATATCGCTACATGTTTTTGTTTAAGTATTGATGTTTAATCATCTCTATTTAGTTATATTTCGGGACATTAATATTGGAATATTTCACTTAACTGTATTATATTTTACGTTTATGTATCTAACACTTTTGAATTGCATGTGACTGACTGACAGAAAAACTGACTGATACGTGAGTGATTTTATGAGATGGCCTTTTTGGTAGGTGTACCTTAAAATAATAATCAGTAAAACGGTGTAGATAAAATTTCAATATACAAATAGGGTTGAACCAAGGGTTTACTGAGAACGAAGTAATAATCTATTTTATATATTTTTCCTGGCTTTGGTTATCGCAATATCAACGACCTCGGTTATTCGGGGTTGGTAACATTGCGGCCTTGTTTTTGCTTACAATTATCTACACTAATAATAAGAGAACGTAACTCCGTGTGCGTTGTTGTTATAATTTAATACCTCCTTCTCACAAAAACCGCGGTAAAATAACAACTCCCTTCAGGGTTGTTGTGTTCCTGCGTGTGAGTGAAATCAACAGTAAGCTCCTAAGGAGTTGCTGTGTTAGAGAGAGAGATATCGCACAATGTATTGCACGCGTTCATAGGCTACGGTAACCGCTCAGGTGGGTTGTATGCTTGTATGCATCCCGACATTGTATAAATAATAAGAGAACGCAACTCTGTCCGTTTTTTTTTATATCGTCACGGCAACCTCTCAGTACATTTATGATAACATAATGTATGCTCATAAAACATAGAGTTGTTTTCAACATTTAGTGAAAATCTTAGAAGCAGGAATAGATTGCCTATGCCGGTACATCGGCTTGCTAAGATCTTAAACCGGGGAGTCGCTGAGTGGGCAAAGCAGGGGACAATACCTCCCTTCCTACTTCAGTAGCATAGCATAGTATAGGGTGCAACCTGGCCTCTTTGTCCATCTATTTCAACGGGCACTATGCGATGTTTGGTAGTTCAGCCTACTGAGGCATCCCCAAGGTACGACCCTACTCACCTGCGAGCGGCTAGGGTATACCTAACCTCATGCCAGCCAGTCATGGCCATACTGCTAGTATCCGTTCGACATCCGCCAGTTCTACCGCTGTCAACACAATGACATCCCTGTGAGCTCTGGTGATCTAACTCACGCACAGGAACTGAACAATCGGCCTCTTGTCATTCAGCTGTGGTCTTCTGTAAAGTGGCACTACTTTCCCAGATGGGTAAATGCAAAAGTCATAGCTATGTCCCACCTCTGCATAAAAAAACCAAGTATATAAGAAAAACTAAGGATCGGGCGCAGTACGACTCTTTTAAAGTCAGATGGAAACTTAATTAGGTCTCGCACTAAGACGATATCTTTCATTTTACTTAGAGATCATAATTTAAATTATTTTAATAACGAGGGCTTTCCTTTTTCGAAATTATTGTAAGATCATCACTTAGTTACCCAACATAACATATCTGTTTGCCTTGGTTTAGGTATTTTTAAGAGCGGTAGGACGAATTAACGTCGCGCTACTGGAGAAATACCAACTTCACAGACAACCGGAGCGGAATAACAACTCCCTAGAAGGTTGTTGTGTTCCTGCGAACGAATGAGATTACCACCAAGCTCCTAAGGAGTTGCTGTGATAGCAGCAGTGGTGACAACGCGTGAGCGACGCTTCCTGTATGACCCGCGTTGTTAGGTTACGGTGACCACTTTACATTAAGTGAAAAAAGTTCTCAGGTATTTACATTTTCATAGGCCATAATGTTATGGTGATGTGTAGACATGGGGCGCATCTTTTAACATTTATATGAAGCCATGAATACTGAAGTGAACTATTACACTATGATTAACATCCCATACAAATTCAGAGATGCGTTTGATATACGAAAGGGGGTGATAAACCTGCATGCATTATACTCGTAGATACTAGATTTCGTTTGCGGATTCACTCGCATGGAGTTTCGTGTCTAAAATTTTATGCAGAAATACTGATAAAAATGTTACCGAATATGTACAAGTATAAGAATTCTTTGGCGAAGGACAGTGTTTTCAAGCCAAAGCACGGAAAAGCTCTAGGTAGATAAACCCATCCATGGACAGACGCGCTGCGTCGCCATTGACCTCTATGATATTTCTAATAATAATAAGCCGAAATAATTCCAATTTAAAAAGTAGTTACTTATGTAAAATTTCGTTAAAATTCATCTAATTTTGCATAATTGACAAATTTCTAAATAAACGTATAGCTACATGTTTTTGTTTAAGTGTTGTTCTTTGATCATCTCTCATCAGTTATATTTCGAGTCATTAATATTGGAATATTTCACTTAACTATATAAAATTTTACGTTTATGTATCTAACACTTTTGAGATGCCCGTGACTGACTAACAGAAAGACTGACTGATACGTGAGTGATATATATATATAATATAATATAATATAATATAATATAATATAATATAATATAATATAATATAATATAATATAATATAATATAATATAATATAATATAATATAATATAATATAATATAATATAATATAATATAATATAATATAATATAATATAGAAGAGTCCAGCTACGTTACTATTAAAAAATTATATTTTGTTTACAAACTACCTTAATACGATTTTTTTATAATTTTGATATCTGATGTCAGCGTGTCGTTTCGAGCAGGCCATGTACTCTAAAACTGACCATAATTTGTAGTTTAAGAGATTCAGATGTGGGCTAGATGAGGGCTAGTCTTCAGCTCTTATAAAGTCCATAACACTGGTTTCGATCCAGTTTGTGTCTTGTGACTATGTGCAGAGTCTTGCTAGAAAGTCCACGGTACATTTTTACTGCAGTTACCTTTGGGCGGGAGCTCCTGAATACCAGCCTGGATCATGTGATTCGATTCAGAAACGAGCTGTGAGAATTGTCGACAATCTTAAGCTTACACAAGGTATGCCCCTTATGCTTTAGTAAGATATTTTGCATCTTTTTGTGTGTTCTACCGATTGTTTAACGGGTTGTGTTTTGAAGAATTGTTTGAAATGATGCTGACGGATACTTTTTATAACCGCACCGCGACGGCGGGGAGTTCACCCTCACACGCTGGAATCGCAATGGTCGCGTATTGTGCGGTTCCAGAGAAGTTTTTTCCGAGAACTCTACAGCTCTACAGATTTTTGAGAAATGCGTGAAGAGGTTTTTAGAGAGTCGGCAACTCATGAGTGACACCCCTGGTGTTGCAAATGTCTATAGGCCCGTTGACACCCTTTGTTACACCCACAATTGGGAAAAACCCACAAAAACACGAAAATAATATGTAAAACGGCGGGAAATCGAAAGAACTTTTTAACATAACGCGTTCCAAATTTAAAATAATTAGTGTTGAAAAAAACATTTTCATCGATCAGTTTTCATCATAGGTAAATAAACTTCTATGTGATCAAATCAAATATTTTTTTACCATATTATATAGTTATATATTATATATTACATAGTTTGTTCATTTAATCATTTTGAATTTTAATTAATTGTTTTTGAAATGTTGTGTGAAATGTAGATTTGGAAACTGGAACTGACGCAACAACTGGAAACTAAAACATCTAACATTAATAGTTGCGGTTAAACGATGAGTTAGAATTAAAAACATATGGCATTCGAAAAAATAACAATCATAAATCGAAATTTCATCAAATGTCAATTGTATTTTCGGTCAAATAAAAATATGGAAAATAAAAAAAGGGCTGAATATTTTCGGTATATTAAAATTCGTACAAAAATGATTGAAAACATACAAAAAAAAAACGCAAAATGCTCGTCTTTATTACGTATATATAATATATATATTTGTATTTAAGCATAAAATAAGTAATTGTTATTTGTTATTTCCAGTGTCCTGTGTTTTGAAATATTGGGGTAAGTACATGTGGATAAATAAACATTGGTAATTTAGCAAGTGTATCGCCATTTACGTTCTGTCTGCGAAGTTAGCTGTCTGTACTGTAATGTAGCCAACATTAAATATCGTATCGCTAATCTCGTGATTATACTTAATTAATCTCTTTGTACATGATATTGAGTCTATTTATCGTAACATCATTTATTATTAGATGAAGTAGAACTAGTGGCAATTAGTGAATTATATTTCATGAAAAGTATAATTTTCACTACTTATATAAGATATAGGTATATTTCTGTGTACACAAAGGTACACAATACATATTATACAGATCTTTTTCTATCTTCACTCTTTCTATACATGTGCTTTAACTATGGTAAATCTCCCACTCCAAAATAATAAAACCTTCGTACCTCCTTTGGATGAAAGGAGGTACAAAGGTTTTATTATTTTGGTATTGTAAAACGAGGTTAAATCTTAGTACTAATTTGGGTGAGACATACCAAAATTAAAAGTGTGATAGTAGGTACACGTAAAGCACAAAATGTCTCATATTTCAACCCCTACGCATATATTCAATAAAGGCGTATATTTGATATCACTTCAAATCTTATTGGAAATTCTTTAATACGTCCCATTGTGTGATATAAATATCGGCAGGAAATATATTATGTGCATGTTTATATACGAATGTGAAATATTTCTACATTAAGAAATATTCTACATGTAAGAAACGTATGTTACTAATTTATACTGACATAAATGCGAGTTAAACTCGCACACTTGGGGCGGGACCCCACCACTATATTTCCGTGGTGCGCGTGAATAAGTTGACAAGTCGAAATACATGTTTTTTTTTATTCCTTTAAACGCTTCCTACGCATTATTTTTACTTTGTAATACTTGAATAACTGTAACTTGACCATCCCTTATTTGATAAAATAACATATCAACGACAACCTTTATTTGTTTCAGTGTGTGTTTGACATTTTGTTTTATCAACATTTATTTTATTTATAAATAAACATACGTAATCTAACATCTTACTTTATTCATTCACTTTTTGTATCATCATAATATAAGTTGATATATTTAGTTACAACTCAAGTTGTCTTACTAGCAATTGTTTTAACTATTAAATTTAACATTTACATATTGATTGATAAAGTTATGGCGATCGGAGCTAGTGACCTATAAAGTAACAAATTATGTTATCATTTTCTTCCCTATTAGAGTTATTGTGATTTTGTATATCTACCACTATGACAAACTGTATTTGTTTTGTTGAATCTTGGAGAGAATAATAAACCATTTTTATTATTATTGTTATTTTATTTTTATTTACGGGTATTATCCCGGTCATTTGATAGGCGTGCGCGGGGATATGGATCCAACGCGTAGAGGCCCTTTTAAGAAGATTCATGTTATGTTGTACACCCACCGAGACCCGCTCCTAAAAATATCGATAGAACCATATATCTATGAGCAGGTCACGGCAGGTATTGGGACTATTGCGAATGTATAGGAAATGATTAGTCTATTGTGATGAGGTCTGGAGGGACTATTGGTACTGGGTTATTGCAGAAGAGGGACGGACACCTGCCATAACTATCATATCTGACTGTTATTTTTAGCAGGCGGTGGCTCGCCACTCACTAGATGGACCCCCGAAATGCCAGAGAAAGTCGGCCGGGGCAACACCGGTGTGAGTGACTCAGGGGTGTCGAGAGGTGTGCTGCGCTTTCTCCGAAGTTACTCGCGGCGTTATGCCCTTTAACACTTCCACCCCTGGAGTATATCACCTGCTAGAGCAATATACTCTATCGACTCCTCTCTGGACGGCCAATGAAGGCAAGCCAGAGCTGAGAGTCCTGCGGGCCTTCTTGGATTTCCACTCCGACCGACGAAGACACGCCGGAGACGAAGGCCCTGATCGACTCTCTGGAGCACTCGGGTACCCGTGGTGTCGTTACGCACCATCAGCTCGCCATAAGCTGCCCTGCGGGGTATTATTATTATTATTGATTATTCAATGAAGAAATCGATACGCTATACGGAACTCATCATGTATCTCACTAGATCCTATTCATAGGAACTGACAGGATCGCGCGCGTATCGTCATGTCCATTTAAAAGATTGCACAAAATTGCCCACAACCCAAGTTATAAACATAAGGTTACCAAATAATGGAATCTAGCAGAAGAGTTTAAACTTTCAAATCGGTGCCCTGTAAAATTGCATTTTGGACCTATCAACTTTTTCACGCGTACCGCGTATTTGATGCGTTTTAATAAATAATTCGGTAATAAAACTACCGAATAAGATTATGAGCACAGGAGACCATGGACGACTATTGTGAGAGGTCAAAATTCCCTAAAAAGATTTATTAACCCTTCGAAACCCGGGTGGTCGTATACGACCGCGAAATGTATGGGAAAACGTATATAACGGGTTCTGACTGCTCAATATTCATTTGACATTAGTATAATTATAATTACAGCTGTTAGTCTGTTTGTCTTGGTCTGGATGTTTTAAGAGAGGTAGAGCGCATCAAAGCAAGGGAAAGTAAGTAAGTCTGGGGAAGTACCTCCACCTCACAGAAAACCGCAGCCAAATACCAACTCCCTAGAGGGTTGTTGTGTTCCTGCGTGTGAGTGAGCTAGTAAGCTCCCAAGGAGTTGCTGTGTAAGCAGCAGAGGAGACATAGCGCGAATGATAATTAATATATCGCACGCTTAAATACACTGAAAAAAAAGATTAGTTGAATTTACCAAAGAAGCAAAGGTAGGCTATTTTACTAGTAAACTTTAATAATTAATACAAAAATTTGTAGTTAAATTTACAAATATAAAACGGTTGGTCTTCATACAAAAGTATTTTGTAGCTATCACTATTTTAAATGTATAATTTACCGCTAATAAATGGCATTTCAATCGCTACTAAATTTATAGTTAAATTCTAATAATATAATATAGTAACCAATATATTTTGCAATGTTTACCAAAATGTAACTGACTAATTTATTTAGTTATTTTTATCATATCCCCATTGTATGTTTTACCTTACAATTTTATACATTATGCAAAATAATTTGTTGTATCTATGAAACAAATTTGAAAGAAAAGTTTAGTGTTAAGGCGCTGATGTCGCTACTAAAATTATAGTTGAACTAATCGATAAATTTTGCAAATTTTATTAAACTGTTTGTGACCTATTTATTTTGTTCATTTTATCGCATCCCTTTGATAGGTTATACAGTTACATTACATTACGTTATACAAAATGATTTGTAGTTTCTATCAAACTGTTTTGAAACAAAAGTTTAGTTTTAAGCCGCTGACTGGCGCTGTTGTCGCTACTAAAATTATAGTTGAAGTAACCAATATTTTTGCAATTTTTACCAAAATGTAACTGACTAATTTATTTTGTTATTTTTACCATATCCCCGCTGTATGTTTTACCTTACAATTTTATTCATTACGCAAAATAATTTGTTGCATCTATCAAATAAATTTGAAAGAAAAGTTTAGTGTTAAGCCACTGAGTGGCGCTGATGGTCGCAACTAAAATTATGGTTGAAATAATCGATAAATTTTGCAAATTTTATTAAACTGTTAGTGACCTATTTATTTTGTTCATTTTATCGCATTCCTTTGATAGGTTTTACAGTTACATTACATTACGTTATACAAAATGATTTGTAGTTTCTATCAAACTGTTTTGAAACAAAAGTTTAGTTTTAAGCCGCTGACTGGCGCTGTTGTCGCTACTAAAATTATAGTTGAAGTAACCAATATTTTTGCAATTTTTACCAAAATGTAACTGACTAATTTATTAAGTTATTTTTACCATATCCCCGCTGTATGTTTTACCTTACAATTTTATTCATTATGCAAAATAATTTGTTGCATCTATCAAATAAATTTGAAAGAAAAGTTTAGTGTTAAGCCACTGAGTGGCGCTGATGTCGCTACTAAAATTATAGTTGAAGTAATCGATAAATTTTGCAAATTTTATTAAACTGTTTGAGACCTATTTATTTTGTTCATTTTATCGCATCGCTTTGATAGGTTTTACAGTTACATTACATTACGTTATACAAAATGATTTGTAGTTTCTATCAAACTGTTTTGAAACAAAAGTTTAGTTTTAAGCCGCTGAGTGGCGCTGTTGTCGTTACTAAAATTATAGTTGAAGTAACCAATATATATTGCAAATTTTACTAATCTGTTACTTAAAAAATTCTTGGTTAATTTTATCATATCTCCGTTATATGTTTTACCGTACAATTTTACACGTTAAGCAAAATAATTTGTTACATCTATCAAACAAATTTGAAATAAAAGTTTAGTGTTAAGCCACTGAGTGGTGCTGATGTCGCTACTAAAATTATAGTTGAAGTAATCGATAAATTTTGCAAATTTTATTAAACTGTTTGTGACCTATTTATTTTGTTCATTTTATCGTATCCCTAACTTCCTCCTTCTGACGGCCTCACTCGCACGCACGCAGGAACGCAACAACCCTCAGAGAGGTTGTTATTTGGCTTTGGAGTTCTGTGAGGTACTTCCCCAGTCCGGCCAGCTTACGTTGCGCTTTACCTCTCTTTGGCCAAAACCTCGTCAGTCAAGCAGCACGGTGCACCACGGGTAGGTGATGTCGGCTTGGCTCTATAGATCTACGTAAGCCCTTCAACCCACAGCTAAAAGAAGGAAGTGTCACGATATTTTATGAGCGTCAAACAACTTTTTATGAATGTCAACACTTCGCATCACCTACTAATAGGACATAAAATCAGCTATGTGACGTCATCACCGATGCGCGCGAAGCAACGCAAATTTAAAAAAATTGGTGAAACTTTACAGCACTTATATTTATAAATTTGATAAATTTATATTGATAAATAAATAAATAAATAACTTTATACTTAGTAATATTTTAATGTCAAGACTTAAGGCCAAGACTTACCTATCATGACCGAATTGGTCATGTTCTATCAGAAGGTGATGTCAGGAGCCCTAAAAACCGGCATGAGAAGAGCAATGAATGTTAAAGAAGCGAGTGAGATATGTAAGGATCGAGTCACGTGGCGCTCGGTTCTCTCTGCCTACCCCGTAAGGGATTTGGCGTGAAGTTATAGATAGATAGATATTTTAATGTGAAGGTGTTACTCATTATTGTTGTATTGTAGATATCCATATCTACACTATGTTCGTGTGTAACGTTTCCTTTTAGGTGAAATACAATCCGTTTGCTTACATTTTTGATCTTGGTTTCTTTTTATATGTATAGGTACACGAGAAAAAAAAATATGACTACATAGTATAAATAAAAGTCGCTTCCCGCCATCGATACTTCCCGCTGTCTGTCCCTATGTATGCTTAGATATTTAAAAGTATACAACGGATTATGATGCGGTTTTTTTTAATAGATAGAGTGATTCAAGAGGAAGGTAGGTAGTAAGTAAAGGTAGTAGTTATACATATAATGTATAACTAGCTGCTGCCCGTGACTTCGCCCGCGTGGAGTCCTAAAAAGTATATTTTAGGACTCCACGCGGGCGAAGGGGCGGGTAAAAAATAAAAATGTAGCATATTGGCTAATATAGTAATAGTGTGTTTAACCGTAACTTAATACATTACTGCGACATAACGCGTATTGCTTGGTCAGCAGCAATCCTAACGTTATACCTATATAAACTAAGACAGTTTAATAAAGTCTTCTATTTCTTGTCTTGGCTTCGTCTATACACATATACACAGTGGTATCATTTGGTGACTTCTCCGACCAGCCTCGGACCCTCAACACTACTCAGCACAGGCACCATCATCATCAACACCTATTCTGTTATTACATGGCGACCCTGCCCTAAGAGCCGAAGACGACTTTTGATCTAAACCAGCTAGCCCCACAGTAGCGATCAGCAAGCGAGAGCTATTGCCGCCCCACAGTTCTACACGGTACAACACAGCATCGCGCCGCTCGACTCAGCCAGTCACAGCGTCACAATCAGCACGCAGACCGCTATACATAGCTCTGCTAAGCGAAATACAACTAGCTCACATCTATAACCAGTACGCACGCAGCTAGTCACGGCACGGCACGTAGTCAGCTAGCCATAGCGTCAACAAGCACAACGTTGATAATACGAAGAGCGAAGACTACTTTTTCAAAGAAAGAAATGAAGATAATAGCTAAAAGTAAGAAGAAAGAAGCGTACGAGTCCCGGATGGTGTCTAGGGTATAGCTCGGCCCAAATTCCAGTTCCCAGACCACCAAAATGACCACCATGCATCGGCGAGATGACCACTACACACGGATACACGAGACGACGAGGCGGATTTCAGCTTCACAGTATAAAAAAGTAATCTCGCTAATCAGTTCTAGTGTAAGTTTTTTAATCATGTAGGCTCAGAATACAGAATAAACCAGAAGGAGCCTACAGCCGATAATACATGCCGTCCGCTGTGTCCAGAAACAATTCGCAATCCCCCGCACTCCTCATACTTCCCACCCGTACAGTGTTGCTAGGTTAGTGAGAGTTCGCCTCTTTTAGGGTAAATTAAAAGTGTAATATTAATATTAAAGATGTTATATTAATATATTGTTATGCATAAATAAATGTTTTTGTAAAATAAAACACAAGTAATTTACAAAAATATGTCTTTACTTAGGTACATTTTGTTGTACTAATAATATTGCCGTTTTTATTCTGAAGTAATCAATACATTTTTACGTTTCGACAAATGAAGAAGTCTTGCTCTTTGCTTTTATAATTTCATCAGTGGGGAACTGAAATTCCACATATAATAATTAGAATAGTTTTACATAATACATTTTTGTAAAAAAAAACTACTATTTACACAATTTCACATATGCAGACTATATACCAAAAACAATAGTTAATAATATTTCAATCATTTATTTCAGGCCATATTTATATTAAAAGACCTCAAATAATGTAAGCATAGACTCATATCGTAAATACCTTAAAATTAAATAAATGTATTTACATATTTTATATTAATCAAACTATTTTTTAATTACTTAACATGCATTTATTATTTATTTCATCAATGTCAACTTTATAAAAAAAAGTAGGGAAAAGAAACCAGTAAAACTGGCAACATGAACAAAATGGACTCGTCCAAATTGTTTACCACTATTAACGAGTAAAAGAAATTCATTATTTAAATAAAATGAGATGTAAATGCGCTAGTTACACATGAAATGTGATCCCATCTTGTTTTTTTATGCTTCTAACCCTGTTCTTGCAGGTGGGAACCGCACAAGACGGCATTATTTATTAAAAACTATCGAGAAATTTTTACGCGTAAGTCACACGGTGGTCAAATATATACTGGTCGTCCAAATGTCAAACTACTCTCATTGAGAGTAGTTTGTATGGCTTCAGTTTTGAGCGTGTTTGCGGTTTCTGGTTTATTCTGTATTCTGAGCATGTAGGTAATCTGTCCGATATGTTTTTCTTATATTCCATAATTCATATTTAAGTACTTTTCTAAAGGGTTGTCGCTAAATAACTATATACATTTTTCTTACATTTTCTTATATTACACAACTGCCTAGTGTCACTTAAAATAAACAATCAATTTAATTAAATATAGCATAACAATGACAATTATTCCGGTGCGCGTTGAATCATAATTAGGTCACGCATGCCAACATTTTGCCTCTATTATCATCGATGTATAAGGATTAAACAATACAAAATACTCTTTAGAAACGTGCCCAGAGGCCCACCTTGGTTTTGTTTGCCACGTTTCTATTCCAGAAACCGCGGTTAATGAGGCCCGAAATGCACCAATCAGGAGTGACACGTGTAATTTGTTGATTTGGAACAATGAAGGAACGGAGCCGGTTTCAAAGGAATAAATAAATAATAAAAATTTAACAAATCTTTAAAAAAAAAAAACTATATTTGTTATTTTGTAATGTATTATTTATATACAATATTAGCTGGTCTCGAATTTATTATACAATTTATACATTAATGTAACGATTTCAATTACATATACAGAATTAAGTAATCTAAGTGACAATATGACCTTAGGTCCTGCGAGGCTTAAAATAATTTGTACTACTATGGATGCCTGTACTTATAGGTAATTATTTACATTACATATTTATCATCAATTTTATAAGCTACATGGGCTGTTCGGTTAGAAATATTTGACCATATGTAGGTACTTTCATATGTCTTGAATTATACTAACCACCTCGTAGAACAATGCAGTTGGCATTATTTTATGAGGAGATCCGTCGTCTCAAGTTCTCAAGTTGTGTGTTCGATGCCAGTGGTCACCATATTGTAGCAACTGAGACAGGCCAATGCATACATACATCGCTCATCCGGAGCGACAGTGACACAACTGCAACAACATGCGAAATTGACTTAATTATACCAAATTAATTCCATAATCATTTTGCGTAGACAATGAAAACGCCACATTTGTAAATGCATAAATCGCACCCTGGAGGGCAGAAAGGCGTTGTTGAAGTATTCAATTTTGGCGCGCGGAGACAACGGCGGAGAAGTCAGTTGTGACTTGTGCGGGGAGCGCCATGAAGAGTGCAAATGTTACGGACTTACATCGCCTCTAAGGTAAATATGACAAATTATGTACCTAAATATGGGTGTTTTAACGACGTAATTGTATTTTACGTCATTATTAACTTGAAATAAAACCGTTTTTGGGGATACAATGTCATATCATATAATTGCGTCGTTGTTGTACCAAATATTTATGGAGTTTCGGTTATTTTTTTTGATATAAGTGTAATTACGTCAATGTTGTATAATGACTAATGGCATCAAGTTGAATATTAAATGAAACACACGATACTCGACTGAGAGGAATTATATATATATATATATATATATATATATATATATATATATATATATATATATAATTCCTCTATATATATAGCTTTGTTTGGTTATTTTTGCTTGTTTTAAGTTTTAAGCCGTTAAGATGGGAAGCCGAGCGGGATTGATAGTCAAACTTTGTGTACAAGAATGTTCAAATCCTGACAGGATTGGGAACCAATTGCTTGCTTCAGAAACAGTCATTGCTACTAGGACAAAAGATAAATAAAACAATTACTGCATTTATAAGTTTTATTGTTGTTTATGTTACGTTTTCTTTTCCAAGTTCTCACGTTTCTTTACTTAATTTCAGAGATATTATCTGCAGAATCTAAATAAGTTAGCAATACTATCACAAATATTGACCATAAATCAGTTTCTTTAGATTAATTACGTTTGCTGTTTTAAACTCCTGTTTAACAATATTGAAAGTTGCTTATCGTAGAGTAAAAGAAGGAATTGCCAAAACTAGAAACCAAAATTGTGTTTTCCATTTCACTGTGAATGGCGAAAGGAAGCGGACGTACAATTTATTTTTATAATTATATATTATTATTTATAGTACCTTGGCTATATCCGAGAGAACATTATGAACTGTTACTCAAGGAAAAATAGTTGTAGTGTAGGTGAGACTTCGGAGCGTTATCCTAACAGCAATATAATATTTTATTCTAATAATTGCTGCGGTCAGCAAAAGAACAGACACCTAATCAAAATTGCCAGTATTGTTCCAAAAATTGTATGGAAATAATATAAATTACTTTAATGAAGTTTTTTTTTCTTTCAGATTCCTGCTCGGCATGTACTACTATGCTGTTGTGTATGTGAAACTCTTCCAGTAAAATCAATAACACATAAATATTGAATTCGGGGCCATTCTCAAAACGAAGGCAATAACGCTCATTCGCTCATCGAAAAGTCTATTAAAAGAGCAAAGAAGTCTGTTCCCATCTATATACCTTACCAGTTCGTTCAACTTATACGAAACAGCAAGAAAACTGGAAATGCTTCTTTAATTAACGAGCTAAACTATTACGATTTTTATGATTTAAAAAGGCTACTTGAGGATATTTCACTTAATACTAATAAAGATTTGCAAGGTAACCCAATTAAATTATTTGAAATAAAAGTTGTACGATTTGTTAAAAATAGTAAGACTTACGATGTAAAATATTCTGAAGAAGATGAATGGGTTACTGTAAAATCAAAGATAATCCCTAAGCGTAAAACTCGCACAGATAATAATAATTTCAATTAATAATTTAATTAAAAACAAAATATTGTTCCCCGGTGCTATTCTGGGTTTTACGAAAGTTGAGTGCACATTTCTTGGAAGTTTTTTTTATTATGTTAGATATACTTTCTGACTTTTCATTTTCTAATTGTAAGTCAGTTATACTTACGTAATTATTAAAAACGTACAACTATAAGACTGAAATACTTTTTTTTATACTACGTCGGGAGCCGTACAAGCATACGGCCCACCTGATGTAAAGCGGGTACCGTAGCCTATTAACGCTTGCGATATATTAATTATCACTCGCGTGATGCCTCCTCTGCTGCTTACACAGCAACTCCTCGGGAGCTTACTGGTGACCTCACTCACACGCAGGAACACAACAACCCTCTTGGTAGTTGTTATTTGGCTGCGGTTTTCTGTGAGGTGGAGGTACTTCCCCAGACGGGCTGCTTTGACGCGCCCTACCTCTCTTAAACTACTTAAATGTTGTTCTAACATTCCTTAGGTTAGGTATAATAAACCCTATGACTGAGATTATTTTTAATTACTTAGTTGTTATAATTGTTTTTAATAAGTCCATCTATAAGTCTGACTTTAAGGAATCTTGTGGTATTTAGAAAGAAAAATAAAGACTATGTTGTGTCCTATTTTAATTAATTTAGTATTGAATAGTTTCTATTAAAGTGTATTCATGGTAAAAGTAGGCTTTAATGCAAATCTTGACTGCCCTAGGAGAATTACACTGTAACTGTAGTTTATAAAACCGTAATAATATACACACTCATGTAAGCTATAACTATGTCACCACTGTAATTTTTATTTTATCGAAATAAAACAAATTGATTCGTTTGATCAAAATTGGTTTCATTCATCTAACACAACAAAGGTCATAACTACATGAATTTTCATTTTCTAGCGCAACAACGCCGCAACTGGTAGGTCTTAAAATGAAAATGTTTTTTTTTACAAAGATGTGAATTGGGTATTAAAAAAAAATGTCGCTGTCCCTCCGGATGAGCGACATGTATGGATATGTATGGGATAAGGCTCTCCACACACCCCTATTGTTGGAACATGTACATATTATGTATTAATTCGTTTTAAATTTAAAAAGTTTTGTTCGAAGAGACTACAGCTTGTGCATGTAAGGTAATATGTGAGCACGTCATCAAAGTCCTATATTTCTGCAGAAATCTACAATGCATTCTAAAGTCCTTCAAAAAGCACTAATTTATTAAATTTTTGCCTTTTAGTGATTTTTAAAGATAATGTTTTGGCTAAGTAATTCTGTCGCAAATTTATATACTTATCAATTATTGCTTGAATAATGTAGACACAACGGCTATAGGTTAATAGCTGTTCTAAAGAATGCGTAATTAATAAATCAAAAATATAATATATATACACATTCATAAACGTACGATACAATATTTTAAATATACATAGTTAATTATTTTTTAATATCTAAAGTACAACTCCATTCATTTTTTGTTCCAAATTCTATGTTAAGGAGGGAATTATCGAGTACAGATTTTATAGTATGTAATTGCAATAAAATAATTGCTAAATGATACACAAATAATTATATAATAATATGAAATAATTCTGCATTCTTTCTTTTTTATATTTTTTAGAACAATTTTTACACGATTTTACAACGCATGAAGGCATTTTTAGCCAGTAATGCGACGTTGAAGATCTGGGTTCAAATAGTGCATGTACCTACCTATTTTTCAGAGCTATACGCGAGCGAAGTCGCGAGCAGCAGCTAGTAGTTAATAAGAGATGCCTACAAAATATATGTGATATTGGTAACCAATGAGTTTGGTAAATTCAACTAGGTACCTAGAATATTTTTTAGTCACGTGTATATTTCAAGGCCGGGCGAGCCGTTCGCTTTGAAGGTACCTCGGCCGGTCGCTATTTAATTGGCTAAAGCCCGCTATTCACGACATGATATCGGTTTTTTTATATAACTGTTAATATATTAATTGATTTTACATTGGTCTTGATTGAGAATGGACCTTATTGCTTATAGTGTTGATAAGATCCGTGTAGCATATTTATTTATTTATTTATTTGTTTTTTCTCTCTTAATCTAGACAATTATTATATAATATAGTTAATGTTCACATGTACAGAATAAGATCGAGAGAGACTGGTGACAAAGATAGGCAGAAGTCGGTCGCTCAGTACACCAGTCCTCTTCCCGCGACATCTTAACATTGCGATACACTGATTGCCTATTATAACGATTCGATTTTAAAAATATGTAAAAAAAATACATATTATTACAAGCTAATTAAGGTGCAGGATTATTTTAAAGTTTTGGCCAGATTAGGTAATTTATTTAAGAATATAGAACTAACGAGTTTACAAGTAGGTAGGTGTTGTGCATGAATGAGTGAGTGTGGTGTGTGTTGTAAGTGTAGAGTGTGAATGGGATGTGTGTTACAGTGGGTAGTGGTGGTGTGGGGTAAAGTGAGCACGATGAAGGTAAGAGGAGACTCAGTAGACACATGTATTCTCAGATGTAAGTAGGTTGTGGATAAGTAATCCAAATAAATATTCATTATTAGCTGTAACAGTATTAGGTTACGATGAATGAGGTATTCGGTATCGTCATAATTTAAGCTTTGAAGATGGTTGATGACTTTTTTCTTGCACACGTATTTTGTAAATGGGAATTAATCTAGTACTTTATGCAGCTTTTTATAAAGAAACGGGCCTAGAAAACGAAAGAAACGTTGGGAAAAAGCTGCCCTAGATGAACACGTATTTGGTAAATGAGTGCGACGAGATGAAGAAGAAGCGCAACTGAAACCAGCGACAGCGTGCTGCTTCAGAACCGTTGCGAGAATAAAGAGCTGTCGTACTGAGAGGACTTGACAGTACCGATATAATTCGAAAGTTGAGAATAAAATTGGTTTGAAAGTGCACACCTTTAATAAAGCTCTTTGGGCACGGTCTAACTTTAATAAAGCGGTCTTTGCGGCACCGCCCCAAGATGTAATACAGTAGGTAAGCAACGGTTGACAGAGTGAGGTATAAACCACAACACAATATCGGTGGCGATCTAGGGTGGAGGCAATTGGGAATTAGTATTAATATTATGGAAATATATTTCTTAAATTTACCATTAAGCCGAGAATTGGCGAATTTTGTCATTACTTTTTGTTTGTCGTTGCAAAGTAATGTTTGTTCCGAGCGGATCGAACCCGCTATCCTCGGTGTTAAGGTTGACACTGAGGATGTAAACAAAGACGCTAGTACTACCTACCTAAGATTGCACCGCCCAGGCTTGTTTATTACAATTGAAAATAAACAATGCCTAATAAATAACATTAATGCCTACTGGGGGTACCACGTAAAAAAAACACGCCTCCAGATTCTATCTCGGAGGTTGTGGGGGTAAGTCAAGGCAAAGAAATGAAAATAATGATCAAAAATTATCATGTCGTCTGTATCCCGCTTTATAGTACGAAGCTACTCCGTGCTGTGATTGGTCCGTTGCTAGCCTTTTTAAAGAGATATATTATGTACTTGTATTTTGGCGTCACAAATTCTCGCCATTGAATTTTTGTAGGGGATAAAATTTGTGATGACCTTCGCCTGTCCCTAGTAGTACTACCACTTGCTCACATAATCTGAATTTTTGTGTAAATACGTCACGCACGTCACACATTCTTAATTTTGTCGTGACGACTTTATCGGGAGCCAGTGGTGTATGTAGGCGCCGATAATCTGTCGTCACCGGCATATCGTTGTCGTGTCGGTCAGTGAAAAAGCGCTATAAGCAGCTTTTTATATTTGCGTGCCCCGATATCGATCGAATTAAATTTTTTTACACCATGTCTGTGTTTTTACTCTAATAATGCTTTTCATTGCTACCTTTTCAGACAATGATATTGATCTCTTTTGCTTAGAAAACATGTCAGAATCTGACATTCATGAATTAATACCATCAACGAGGATTAAAGACCGAATCAAGTTTCGAGCTGGGCTTATCGCCTTTAGAAAAGAAAATTAGTCCATAGTAAGAACCTTATTTTTTGGTTTATGCTCATGTATGTCTATTTGTCTTTTGCTTAAATATGTGGCCACAGCATAATATTACTTTTACAGAGTACGTGTTCATTGGATACAGAATCTATTGCTTCTGATTTGTCAGTACCAAATTCGGATAGTGGAGAAAGCTCAAATTTTAGTAAACGAAAGGTTAGTTAAATATTTGTTTCCAAATTAATTGTAATTTTTCTTTGACGTATACATCATATGTTGCTGCAAATACTTACATCATTTCAATTTTGATGAAATGGAAATTTCTTTTTATTACTGACTTATTTTATAATGATTCATGATTCATGAAATGCTTGGGCCGTTCGTGAAATATGAATTTACAAATTTTATTAAGACAAGTTAGGGTGTACCGAAGGAGGTCGTGACTTAGGCCGTGTCTGCACCGCGATATTTCACCACGCGGTTTATACTCTAAATTAAACATAGAGGTGATAAACAAAAGCGAAATTGCCATACACAAACTACCTAGGTACTTTGTTTGCCGAAAGTGAACTGTTTTGTGTGTGAACTGCTACCTAAACGTCCAGCCTGGTGGAACTTTTTGTAAATTGTTATAACGCTGTATTTTATCGATTTAGCTGTGCCCGCGACTTCGTCCGCGCGGAATAGTTTTTTGTAATTATTTATTTATATTAATAAAAATAAATAAAATTTCTAAAATAAAAGTAGCCTAAGTTACTCCTTATTACATCAGCTATCGGGCAGTGAAAGTCCCGTCAAAATCGGTCCAGCCGTTTCAGAGATTAGCCGGAACAAACCGACAGACAGACAGACAAAAATTGTAAAAATATTCATTTTGGTATATGTACTGTGTATACATCCATATGCATTTAGTGAAAAGCGGTTATTTTAATATTACAAACAGACACTCCAATTTTATTTATCTGTATAGACCATAACCATACATAACCAAATAAATAGTGCATTGTGTAAATTCATGTTTTTTTTAAATAAGTAGGTACCTACACGCTCCAATCTTATCGAGGGCTTTAATTTCTCGAACCTGCAGCGACAGGTTATATTTTTTTATGACCACCCAGAAACTGCAATAATTAACAAATGGGATTTTGTTCATAATATGCCCAAGCATTTCATGAAATGATCAAATTCTACGATTTGGCCACGACATATTATACATAACAGGATATTTTTGTTTAGGTTGTTGATTTAGAGACAATATTAAGGAGTAATTGTCCTGGAGAATTATGTCTAGCTAATATTAAAAAGAATAATAAATTAGATTCTCCCAGCCGAAACAACTTGGTGAAATCAGTTGTACAATATTATGTGAAAGAATTGGGCTTTATGAGAAAAGAAGATTTTCAAGATATTGCACAGCACATTGTATCACTAATTCTAACTGAAGTCATCGTTAGTTATTCTATAATTAACTATTATCTGATTAATGTAGTTACTGTAGTTAGAAGTAGTGCTTTCAATCCAGATTGCCTAGTCCAATTCCCAAATTGTATTTTTTTTAGGATTCCATAATTTCTGTACCACAAAAGGAAAAAAAAAGATTAATTATAGGATCACTTTGTTGTCCGTGTGTATGACGTGTCTGTCAACTTTTAAAGAATGTGTGGTATTTTCACCATTGTTATATAATACACACATATAAACTTAACACTCTTAATATTTTATATAATTAAAGGACAGACATTTTGTGAATTGGACTATTTGGTAGATGAACATTTTACAACCGTTACAGTTTTGTATGTAGTTTTATACAGGAACGCTTAAAAGACCAGTTTTAGGGTTCCGTAGTAATATAGTCTACAAAGAACTTCGTCGTGTCCGTCCGTCCGTCCATCCCTCCGCGGCTTAGCGTCTAAACGGTTACTGCTAGAACGATGAAATTTTGCATGGATATATATTTTTACCACGCCGACAGTGTTACGATAAAAAAAAAATTTTGGGGCACTTCCCTTACACGTAAAGCGATAGTGATATGTTTTGTTCTCGTTTACCCCATCATGCGGTGTGTCATTAGATAGGTCTTTTAAAAATATTGAGAGGTTGCTAAAACGATCTTTTAATTTAGATATCCATTCATGAGGTATTAAACTTTAAAGTGCAGTTTTTGTAAAAAGAGCTTTTGTAATTTTCACAGATGATGTATTTCTGTTGCCGCTATAACAACAAATACTAAAAAATAGAATAACATAAATGTTTAAGGGTACTCCCATACAACAAACGTGATTTTTTTGCTCGTTTTTGCTCGATATTGATAACGGCAACAGGTAGACGCTTGAAATATTCACAGAATATTTAGTTATATATCCACTTTAAAAATAAATAATTAAATTAAAATAAAACAAATATTTAAGGCGGGCTCCCATACAACAAACGTGATTTTTTGCCGTTTTTATAGATAATGGTACGAAGCCCTTCGTGTGGGAGTCCAACTCGCACTTGGGCGGTTTTTTAGAATTCCCTAGCCAAATTTTAAACAATAATAAATAAATATAATAAATATTGTTGGACAAATTACACAGCGCCATCTAGCCCCAAAGTAAGCGAAGCTTGTGTTATGGGATACTAGACAACTGATAAACATACGTAAACACATTTTTTTTTTTGTAAATACATACCTACTTATTATACATATAAAATACCCAGACCAAGACAAACAGATATTTTCATGCACACAAATGTTTGTACTGTGTGGGAATCGAACCCACGAGCGTTGGTGTCAAAGTAGCGTAACAGCGCGTTTCACCACTGCGCCACCGTGCTCGTCAAAAACAATCGAACCTTTTTATCTTTAAACCATATTCGTACTGCCATAAGGTACGGTACGTACTGGCCTGTATTATTTATATTATTTATATTGTATAGATACATATTATGTATTACTTTCAGGAAACTTATTATATCCCGAGCCAAAAATATGGCAAAAACCAATATATACCCGCTAGGGGAAAATTTGTTGATAAATATAATAACCACAAAAGACTACTGCGACAAAGTGGAAGATGAACAAATATAAATTTTAATGCCTACAAGGTGCTATGAAATCAATTCTGTAAAAATTGTTAGGGCTCGTCAATTTAAACAATTCTTAATCCATACATATCAACCATTTGTCCCCATTTTTTTTAATTAAAGCTTTTTATGAGCCCTGAAATGGAGTGAACGGTTTTGGCGCCATTCGATTAAGTATTTGTTTATTTTTAGAATATTTTTCTAATCGAGTGGCGCTAGAAACTCGCTGTCGGACTTTAATTATAGTGAATGAATAATAATTTTGATGTGATATTTTGTAGTTTCTGATGAAGACTACGAAGACATTAAACTGTGGCTCAAATTTAATAAGGAACCAGTAACCGAAATAATTAACAAATGGCAAAACACATCTAAACGCCGACTCCATGAATTTAAATCCAACAAATATTTAAGGGTTGCTGACATTCTCCAAGAATGGCCATCATACAAATTAAGCATTGGTTATAAGTTGGTAAGTTATGAACTTGTTTAAAATTCCTTATCATCAAATCAACCCATACAGGCTTAATGCTGCTGTCATTATATAAAAACAAAAAAAAAACAGGATTGAAACTTCGTGTCATGAGACTTGAGGCCAATATATATAAGACTATTAAAATAAATACTGTCTATAGTGTCGTATTCTAAACGAACACACAAGTTAAGCGACTTTGACCCTAGCGAATCACTGGGTTCTTCTTCATGCTTCGGAGGGCACTTTAAGCCGTGTCGGTCCCGATTTCCCGAATGTTGTTTATCCTCTTTGTAACATACTCGTCATAGGTTTTGTGGTTAGCTTCTATTTTGTGATACGATTTTTTATTTAATGGGGGCAGCACCTAGCAGTTCTTTGTAAATAAAGATTTGCTGTTTACAAATATTTTGTATAACGAAGGTATCTAATTAATAGTTATACGTAGTATATTAATTACTCTGAGCCAATAAGTTAGTTTTGATTATTGACAGATAGGTATCTAGAATACTCGACGTGGCCCACATAAGATCTCACAACTTTTGCGGTGACTAAGTGCCAGACTTGGCTGTATTAGTATGTCATAGTATGTTGTTGACGGGATTTTTTATTCCTGTTATGAGTATTTAATTATTTGGTTTTTCTTTTTTTAGATTGAATTGGATTTCATCAAGAAATTTAGTGACGAGACGAGACTGATATATCTTTATTTCGGAAGTGGCCTGAAATTCTCGAAAAGACTATCCCTATTTTCAAACTTATCAAGTCTGCTGAAAATTTTACAAACATAATAGAAAATTATCCCAGTGATGGTTGGTTACAAAAACTTATAGGAACTGTATGTCACTTTAAACTTGATTAATTGTGTCTATTTGGTACGTGTAAGTGTATAAAATACTTAATAAAATTTACTTTATGGTAAAAAACTTATTTTATTTAATACATTTACGTTTTATATATTATCTGATTATGCAGCTTTTGTATTGTCTGTGTAGATTTAATCTTAAGTTTAACTTTGGTTATTTAAATTATTTTAGTTTACTAGTGACAATTAATGCGTGTATGTACATCTGAAATAGCTTATACACATGTTGTCAATGTTGTTTTTGGTGTTATGTGTAAGTATTAATTACCGTTGTTTTGTTGATGGGTTTATTATGTTGAACTTTTGCATTTTATTCTAGTCATTGGGTAAACTCGAATCCCTTTTAATTTACGAATAATCCATGAAATTTGTTGTTATTCACTATATTTTACTATTGTAAGTTACGTATTATTTTCCCGCTATTATCTTCTATCGACCAAGTTTAATATTGTTTATTTTGTAAATATACAATATTAAATATGTAATAGTGTTTATTTTGTAATCTACTACCAACTTAACTTTAACAAACAACTTATGTAAACTTTATCAGTGTTAGTTTTATAAACAACTATCAAATAAATTTAGCTTTTTACAAGTTCCTATTTTGTTAACCTGTAGCGTGTTTAATTGACACATAATACCACATCGCTCCTGATATAAACGTTGCAATTCTCTTATTAAATAAGTATATAAGAAAGTTAACATTAACACTTAAATTATGTTTACTTTTTTGTAAATTTACCCGAAAATTCGATGTTTCCACCAGTCGCGATGTGATATTATCTGTCAATTAAACACGCTACAGGTTAACAAAATAGGAACTTGTAAAAAGCTAAACTTATTTGATAGTTGTTTAAAAAACTAATACTGATAAAGTTTACATAAGTTGTTTTTTAAAAACATCAAACTTAGCCTGATAATATTTATAAAAGTCATATGGGAGATAATACCTAACCTACATTAGTAGAATATGCAATGGATAACTGACAAATATAACCAAATCTACTTCAGTATAACATACAAAAGCTGTTTGGTGTATAATGCTAAAATACACTAGTAGAATATACAAAAGCTGAATAGTCGATACTACGAATCCTTGAATAGTAAAATTTACAAAATCCCTCTACGAAATAAAACCAAATTTTCTCTAGTAGCATATACAATGGCTAACTGATAAATATAACCAAATCAACTTTAATAAAACATACAAAAGCAATTTGATGAATAATACTAAGTAAACGCGCTAGTAGAAAATACAAAAGTCGCATTGTCAATGATACGTAAACTTGAATAGTAAAATTTACAAAAGTCGTGTGGTAGATAATATTAAATCTACCTTAACGGAATATGCAACAGCTAACTGATAAATATAACCAAATCAACTCTAGTAAAACATACAATAGCAATTTGGTGAATAATACCAACTAAACACTAGCAGAAAATATAAAAGCTGAATTGTGAAAAATATGAAACCTTGAATAGTAAAATTTATAAAAGCAGTCAGGTAGATAGTACTATACAAACGTACTATAATAGGAATATACAATAGCTAACTGACGAATATAACCAAACAACTCTAGTAAAACATACGAAAGCACACAAGTACAATATTTGATCAATAATACGAAAGTAACGAAATGGATGTTCTGTATGAAATACAATAGTAACTATGTCATTATTATAAAATTTCTTTTAGTAATTATTACTAAAGTAACGCAATATTTTTTTGTAAGAATCTCGAAGTAACGTAGTTTAAGCAAGACTACTTTGGTAAAAACAACAAAATATTTTGATAAATTTTACCTATAGATTGTAGATATAATATAGTACAGTTTATCATACTAAATAATAAATTTTATTATTTTTACTGGTACTTCATTTAACCTTTTTTGATTGGTAAAATCAACTTAAGTCAAAGGTAGGACCCAGTTGACCCTTCGACTTGTGTTGATTCTATTAGGAATCTGGTAAATCCAACTAAACATTTTTTTCAGTGTAGGCTACGGTACCCGCTTTACATCAGGTGGGTTGTGTGCTTGAATCCCTCCCGACGTAGTATAAATATATATGTCTTTATGCATGCAAATGTTTGACTGTGAAATCGAACTCACGAGCCTTGGTATTAAGCTATTGCTAACTATTCGACCAACCAGTTCGTTAAAAATATATTTTAACTTACCATATCGCACTCAATTATTGGTGACTCTCCGCAAATGAGTATATAAAATGCTTGTGTAACGAGCTAATGGACAACGGACAGGTTGACACCACTCAAAACTGTCAGATAAATAAGCCACGCTTCCGTTGGTAATGATAAGCATAGGTAATTATTTTATGTACATTAACTGCGTCACATTAGCAGTCATTTATCTAAAAAATATTTGTGACCCACTGTGGCGCAGTGGGTTAAAAGGATAGTACGACGCCATGGGTTGCGAGTTTGTAATTACAGCTGGTGTGAACATCGTCGGCATATTACACAGGAGGCAAATTAAAGTACGAGATTTCAGTGACGTTTACAGTCGCACGGCTAGTAATTTATCGTCAGTCAGTGGAATTGCAATGGTCACGTACTGTGCGGTCCCATAGAAGTTTTCTTTTTTGGGTTTCTTATAAAGTGGTGCTAGTTAAAAATGTTTTGTTCTTGTATAACGCGTAATTTTGTAATTATATTTGGTACAGAGGTAGCCAAAAACATATTACAAATATGTAAGTATTGGGTGATCTCTTACAGAGATAAGTCCACCTTTGTACATACTAAAGATTTGTAACTGTATATGTTATGTATATTTACACAATAAAGAGATTACAACAACAACATGTATTTACATAAAACCGGAAAGACGGATTTTGTGGTACATGGAGCCCGGAGCCAGTTGGTTGGTCACTAGGCTGTTTCTTTATCACTCATAAAGCTACACTTCCTAGAAGGTTTTATTATTTATTATATGGGCCTTATGCTTGAATGGCTCCCGATATTGTATAAGAAGAAAAACCTTAAAATGGTGGTAATAGCGGTGGTGTCATTAACTTTTCCCAACGATCCATCCCCACTATTCCCTGCACTCACTCGTCTCTCCACATCAGCGGTGTACCTTCCATTCCTGCTATAAGTGCATCAAAGATATACAATCTCTTTAATTTGTTTTACTACATTATCAACTAATTCTTGCGTTCGTTCTGGTTTCCTCTCTTTTTAATATTATTATGTTTGTTTCAGAAACAAAACTGAAACTCGACTATGGAGAAGACGAAATCAAGTCAGTGACAAGAACCTTATGTTTTGAAGAAGATTGTTTTATGCTTTTAATACATACATACAAGGAATGGAATTCATTGCTCAGATTTAACTAGGACCGAGTTCAAGGTGTATTCTACGTATTAAAAAGTATTAATGTAGTGTCATTTACCAAAAATATGTGTATGTAATCATAAAAAAAGCGTTTATGTCGAAATTGCGGACTAAGGAGTCCGTACCTTAGCGCCAACCTGCCTAAAATTTAGTAACCCGTCTAACGTTTAACAGTTTGTTGTAAAAATAAAATGGCCGGATATTACCCGCTACTTACTGAAAATTCTCATTCCATGAATGGAATTGGCGTTTTTTACTATATCTACACTTCTAAACTAATATTATAAACAGGAAAGATTTGATTTTTTGAATGTTTGTATGGATAAACGCAATAAATACTGAACCGATTGTAAAAAATCTTTCACAAACAGAACGCTACATCTTCAGACTAATATAGGCTAAATTTTATTTTCAAAAAAATAGAGTTTCCTACCAAAATTAACAATTAACCATAATTGTTATTTTTGGTAGGAAACTCTATTTTTTTTTTATGTGCATTGGGTACCAACCCAATGCACCAAAATTTAGCTACAACATTCATTATTTGATGGACACTACGAATGAACTATTGATGATAGAAAAAATAATATACTCGTTATTATCCACAAAATATCCGCGCAGCTATATAGTTAAGTATTAGTTTAGTAAAAAGAACCGCTTTTTGTTCAAATATATAATAAAAAACACGGGTAGAATTAAATGATAATAATATTCATATCTTGATGTCAATCCTTATCCTACTAAATAGTTCCATAATCAAGAATGAATGTACACATGTAAATTTCGCTTTAAAATGTATGGAGGAAATAATTAGTGCCCGTTTTTTTGCAAATGAGTGTAATACAAATCTTAAGGGTTTGTACTATATTCACATTGAGTTTAAGGATTACACGTGTTACTGCTTTTATAATAAAACTAAAACAAACATAACTTTTTACCTGTATGTACGTAGGTACGTATAAAACGCCCCTATTTTTGATTTATTTCAGTCATGAAATCTGTTATATTCCTGTACTTTGAACGCCCTTTTTTTCTGCTTATTTGAGCAGTCAGAACCCGTTATATACGTTTTCCCATACATTTCGCGGTCGTATTCGACCACCCGGGTTTCGAAGGGTTAAATCGGTCATAAAATACATTTTCTGTAAATATTTCCACCCACTACTTTGTATGATTACAAGGTAGGATAAACGGGACGGCGTAGGCTTAGTAACTGCCCCGTAGTAACAGATCCCGCAGGCCTTCACACCACACCTAGATTAACACAAGAACCTCACCAGTTTATCATCAGTTAAAAACATACATGAAGAAAGTCCATTCAACTTTTCGTCGACTTAACTAATAAGCGTTGCTGGTCCCGTACGGACTATTGCATAATGAATATTAACTTCAGACAAGTTTAATACAAGCAGCCAAGCTTATGCATATAAATGCAAGAATGCTAGTTAGCAAGAATTTGTGCGAAGAGTCCCAACCACGACAACTCGTGATTACCATGAGAATATATAACATTAATTAGTTGTGATGAAAATTGTTGAAAAGTTTAATTTTTTTGTGAATAAGAACTCGCATGTTGTATGGAGTAGTGATAGCGCAAATGATATAGAACCGTCCTATTGACCAAACAGTAACCAGTTCGAATATTGATATGTACCACTAAATTCGTATTTGTGGACATAAGTATATATTTGTAACTATAACTTGATTGGCGCTGAAGGAAAAGATTGTGAGGAAACCCGTACCTCCAAGAAATAATATTTCGAAAGACGGGTAAACTTTACTAAGAAAAGTCTGGCTTTCCCACTTGGTTGTGTAGGTCTGACGTTAGTCGCTCAATGTAAAAACCAATATCTTAGTCAAATCGTTAGGCCTAGATAATGAACTCTGTCAATCCTAATGCATTAATGCATTTGCATAATGCAATTTCCTTTTCCTTTTGAACTTTCTATTTGGATGATATTATTGCTAGAATGATATATCAAATAGCTCCATGAAAATGATCAATTTTTTCAGAAAGATTTATTAAATGCATCTGATTTCTAGCGATTTTTCGACAAAAATATATTTATTTACTTTATTAATAAACCATAAACACAATGATTAAATAAATAAAAATAAAGATAATAAGATAAGATATACATATATTAGATTTACAACTTAGATGTTGCCAATAAAAAGTTTTGAAGAGAAATTAAGGGTAACTATCACGAATTAGAAAATAAAACTGTACGCGACAGTCGATTTAACAGCATTGTACAACAATTAATCGAGCTTCACCGGTAACATATCAAAAAAAAACATTATTTCATACTAATACTTACTTAGCTCAACGCTTCGAAAAGGCTCTTATCTTAGGTCTCCGACATTAAAACACGCCACATTTTCCTGTTTTACGCCACTTCCGGATTCTAAATTTAAAGGAGAGTGGCGAGATCTTTGGAGACTTCCAACGGTATTTAGGACGTCGTACATAATTTAATCCGATGGGTTAACTGACATACACCTCCCAGTCTTACCAAATCAGCTGTAGCGCTTTACTTTATCCTCGCCTATGATGTTGGGCTCAGCTGCCAGGTATTGTAACCTCCATGTTCTTGCGGATTAGACAGCGAATGGGAAGCTGTCGTCTTCCCATTTAGTTCGTTCCATGGTTTTACAAATAGTTCCTGAGCAGAATGTATATGCAATATCTCATACATTGCTATCAAATTATTATTCTCTTAGATATTACTGTCGCTATGAGCAATGTACCGTTCCGTGCCGCCCGCTCCCCAGCTGAGCCGACTAAAAATGTAAACACGTCAACCCCGGGACGTGATTACGCAAAAGTTACTGCATTACCACCGTCTTACCTACCATCTCACCGGGAGAAGTCAAGTCGTTGCGAGCCCGCTCACAAGGCTTTGCAACCGGGTTCTCGCAAGAACCAGTGCGATGAGCAGGGCTTCATACAAGTGGACAGGACTACTGCGGCACCGCACAGACCGGACCGTCACAGCTGCGCGTGGAAATACCAGCGACGCCGTTGTACGTTTCCAGACTGCACTGGTCTACAAAGGTCGAGGAGGTTGTAGACTATGTGAAGAAGAAGACCAACTTCACCTTGAGGGTCGAGCGACTGGAATCTCGCTATCTTTTTCTGAAAGTTATAAAACGACTCAAAGGGTTGATTTTGTCAAATTGTCTATACTAGCTTCTACTTATCTTTTCCCTCCCGTTTTGTGTAATTTGGACGATTGTAGTGGACACCGCCAATCCTAATGTATTAGAAAAAGCTTGCTGAAAACGCTTGGAAGAACACTAAAAGAAAGTTTAAACAGCCATGACGAACAAATAGATTCACGTTCAAACAATTTAATAATAAATATACGGAACAAGGGAGAGTAACGGCCGCTGCATTTACAATGAATGAGCGACCTAGCCAACCTATGATATGTGATATTTTATTTTACTTCGTCGGGTGAAAATACGCCGATGACCCGCTTGATGTGAAATTGATGGCTTAGCCTATGAGTGCTTGCAATACGTGAAGTATCGCTCGTGTTTTGTCACCCTCGCAGCAATTGCAGAGTTTACTAGTAAACTCACTCACTTGTAGGAACGCAACGCAACGCCCCCCAGGAAGGTGAGAATTTAGTTCCGATCTTCTGAAATGTTTATCTAATTATTAGAATTAGATAAACATTTCAGAAGATCTTTTACTCTTTGTACGTTTACTATACTGTAAAAATATTTATGTTCTTTACTTAAATTTGATATTTTATAATAATACAAAAAATTCAATCATGTTAAGATGGTATCTTTAGTAAATTATGTAATAAAATGGAATTGATCTCAATATACTCTTATCTGAGTAAGATACTCAATATCTGAGGAAAGAAATATGTTCATTAGCAAAACCATAATTAAACAAGTCCGCAAGAAAAATCACAAATCTATTAATATAACAAACAAATAAATATAATTTTTAGTGAGTTAATGCTGAATGGAATTTATCAGGTAGGACGTATATAAGTAGAAATCAAACAATGAACAACAGAGAATGTCTTTTTAAAAATTCATTTTTTAGGGGAGAAAGGGAGGGTGGTTGAATTTTTTATGGAACGTTAAACGGTCGTGATATTGATTTCGAATATTGTCTATTGAAAATTTAACGATAACTAAATTGAAAAATTTAACGATTAACTATAAAACGTAAAATCATAAATTTGGCTACTTGATAGAGTCTGTAATATCTGGGGTATTAAAACTGAATTTTGTATGGAACTATTTAAGGATATGAATTGAGATCGCACAATTGAGCCTACATGATAGCGAGAAGAGATTAAGAGAGATATTTAATTTTTGATTTTCAATAAAAGGATAAAATGGAAATTAATAACTGCAACCATAGCAATATCAAAACTAGAGACATGGAATATTAAATTGCACGCGAGCGAAACCACGAGTCACAACTAGTGTTTATATCTAGTCAAAACCTTTTTGACCAGCTCAGTGGCTCAGTCGTAAATGACGCGTCTCTGACACCAACGCTCGTGGGTTCGATTCCCACACAAGGCAAACATTTGTGTCGGGATGTTTTAAGAGAGGTAGGTCGCATCAAAGCAGCCCGTCTGGGGAAGTACCTCCACCTCATAGAAAACCGCAGCCAAATAATAACTCCCTAGATGGTTGTTCTTTTCCTGCGCGTGACTGAGGTCACCTAAGTAAGCTCCCAAGGAGTTGCTGTGTAAGCAGCAGAGGAGGCATCGTGCGAGTGTTAATTAATATATCGCAAGCGTTACTAGGCTACGGTACCAGCTTTACATCAGGTGGGTCGTATGCTTGTATGCCTCCCGACGTAGTAAAAAAAAACCTTCCATCTAGTTATTATAAAAATCATCAATGCTATATAAATCCCTAGTTTCAAGGCGGTGTGTACAACAATTAATTACGCATCACAAACCATTGTCATAATCTTCACATATTTAATTGATGAGTAAATATAGTGTTTACTATATTTACTCATCAATTAACGAGATATTGCTTCGGTGATGTGAAATTGATTGTACCATGCTGTGTAATACCTTTTTGGTAGAATAACTAGGGCTCTAGCGAAAAACAGTAATGTATACACCGATCTTGACTAAAAGATTTATGTTGATTAAAATATTATTTATTGATTATATCGTGTTGTACATGAGGGTAAAGTCGTAAGTGCCTTTTAAGCATTATTTAGTTAACTACAAGTTAGTTGCTGCTGTAATGCTGTTGGGAAAATCCGTCATTGGACATTTTATTTTTGTGGGTGATTTGTGATTATTTGTTGGCGTGATTCAAAACTATTAATTTATGTCAAACACAAATATAGCTTAGAAAAAAATATGTAACAGTAGATAGTAAGTTCGTAAGGTCCTATAGACCCCTCATACAGAAATAGGAGCCCTACGAAGTTTCCGTCGACCTTATTTCGACCATATTATTGGTAACGTGTTTCGGGATGGAGTAGCATAGCCATTTTTTTTCATACAACGACGGGAGGCTTACAAGCATACGACCCACCTGATGTAAAGCGGTTACCATAGCCTATAAACGCTTGCAATACATTAGGTATCACTCGCGCGATGCGATGTCTGCTGCCAACACAGTAACTCCATAGGAGTTTACTGGTGAACACGCAGGAACACAACAACCCTGAGTGTTGTTATTTGGCTGCGGTGGAGGTACTTCCCCACGCAATATAAACAAAAAAATAAAGATTTTAAACAAAATACCAAAGCGATTTGAATTTTTAAATGACGACTAAAAAGTCAAATCTGTTTTAGGGTTTCGTACATGAATATTAAAAAAGGAATCCTTATTGTGCCACTGTTGATTCGGAAATGACCAATATTGAAAATCTGAAATAATTACAATTGATAAATTTTGGTTTGGTATAAGTTACATAATAGAATAATAGTATTTCTAACTCACATAGTTTTGAAAAGCTTCAAAAATCATAAAATAAATAATAATATTCTTCCTATCTTATGTAAGTTTATTTTCTTGTCGAGTTCGATAGCGTAGTCGTGAATGACGCGACATTGATACCAATCACGAGCATTTGATTCCCACACAAGACAAATATTTGTGTGCATAAACATGTGTGTTGATCTGGATGTTTTAAGAGGGGTAGGGTGCATCAAAGCAGCCCGTCTGGGGAAGTACTTCCACCTCTTAGGAAACTGCAGCCAAATAATAACTCCCTAGAGGATTGTTGCTTTCCTGCGTGTGAGTGAGATCACCAGTAAGCTCCTAAGGAGTTGCTGTGTTAGCAGTAAAGGAGATATCGCGCGAGTGATATTCAATGTATTACAAGCGTTCATAAGCTACGGTGACCGCTTTACATCAGGTGGGCCGTATGCTTGAATACCTTGCTGCGTTGTATAAAAAAAAACTAAAAATCTGAAACAATTACTATGTATAAAGCTTATATAAGTGAAAATTTCTCAGCTTCACAAACTTGTAACCATTATTTTTGGGTTGTTAAGAAAGCGCGTGACGGTCACACGAGTGCTGTGCTTTTCCCCATCCCAAAAGTGCCTGACGTGCTTAAAGAAGTTTTTACTTCAAAAGCACGTATAAATCTAACTAATATTTTTTAAAGAAATCATCAAAAATCTAAATGTTACGGTTAAAAGAAAGTTACGACGTTAAATGTAAGCTTTGAGTAAGGTTTAGGACGGCATTGAGTCAGGGTTTGATAATCCCACCCGATCCGTCGTAGAAAAGTTGGACGAAGGCGGCAGATAGAAGTCTGCCTCCTTCCTTTTTCCGCTTCCTAACGGAAGGGAAACTTTCTGCCCAACGGAGAGATGTTCTCGAGTGCGTTCTAGGCACGCCTCATAGAGACTGTAAACATGAATATTACGGTGCATAGAAGTGTACACAATTACATTTGTGAGTTCCCGCCCCGTGGGGTTTCGGAAGTGATAACAAAATAGTGTCTGAAACCCCACCAACGAACAGCGAAAAGGTTTTTGATGTGATATGTATGCATTTTCCCATCGCGCACTAAGAAATCGAGTTGAGGCCAATTATCAAAGAGATATAAAAAACAATATGTTTATAGCAACGAGCGCAGTTTTTAGAAATAATTTAAAACCAAATACAAATAAACTAAATTAAGCAACTCACGGGTCATACTGAAGCCTGTGCACAATTCTATTCGCACTTGACCCTTGTTTTAATACGTAGCTCAGAGAATTTAACAAATTACTGTATATAATGTTCCGATTCATCGATTATATTTATCGTCCGTATACTAAAACAAATTTAATTATATCGTTACCCTTTTCTAATTCCATTTGTTTTGGGTTCTACGCAGTTTTAAAACACAATGGGAATCAGTCAGTCAGCAGTCAGCGTGAAAAATGAGATTGTTAATACTTAAAACAAAAAAATTACAATGATCGTTTATTATTCCCAATTAAATTGATCAAATCTGAAAATAAACCACCTTTTTCTTTGCATACAAACACACTCGGATTGAATTTTAAGTTTAAATCCGTGATGCATTAATGTAAAATTATACAAAAGTACAGGTTTAAAGACAAGTCTCTGGTATTCTGAAGTGATCTGGAGGCAGACTCACTTTTCCGCTTGAATTTCCGCTTAGCGTATCTAAGCTACACAACAAATTTTGTTCAACAGCACTGGGTATTGGGTATTTCTAATAAAATATTTATATGTATTGATCGAAGCTGCGGCATTAAAATAATACGCATTAAAATGGTCAAAATGTTGATGATTTTATGAAGCCTTCACGTATAATGGTATGACTCTATATTTAATGAATACACTTTAGGTATAATAAAATAAATAACTACTTAATTTTTTGTATGTATGTATATCTTCACACCAGGTCCCTTGCGGGGTAGGCAGAGAGTACCGAGCGCCATAAGACGCGGTCCTTACATACTTCACTCGCTTCTGTGACATTCATAGCTCTTTTCATGCACGCTCGCCGGTTCCTGGGGCTCCTGACATCACCTTCTGATAAAACACTACCAATTTGGTCATGGTAAGTCATGGTAGTCTCGGTCTTCCTCGGCTCCTACATCCTTCCACTTTTATATTGTATATCTGTTTCGTCATTCTTTCTACATGTCTAAACCAACGGAGCATGCCTTTTCATATCTTAACACCGACACTCTCTTTCAGACCAACTCTTTCTCGCACGTCTTCATTACGAACGCGGTCAGCAAGCGTTATGCCACAAATTTTACGCAATGCTCTCATCTCGACCGCATTTGTTCTACTTTCATGCTCTCTCTGCCATACCCAGCTCTCACTTGCATAAGTTAGCGTTGGGATTATAATGGTCAATAATAATAAAATACTTTATTTTATTACATCTAAAACGTATAATCCAACGTATCCAAATCCAAAGTACAAATCTGTGAGAATTAAAGATGAGAATGCATTTCAAGAAAAACGATAACCTTATAAGATCCCTCTTGTGTCTGTTTGACCGTCTGTAACGACTAACTTCCTCCGCATTACTGGACTGATAATATGGTAGTTTGGTATCCGTATTAGTTTCAGTAAATTAAACACGAACGTGTAACGCAAATATTGTAAATATCGGGGTTTAATAATCCTACTATTTAAGAAAGGATGCAGGAAAAAGGAATGACGGAACAGATAAAAACGCCGAAGAATAAGGATACAGAAGACGAGGATGGCCAACACTCAATTACCACGACCAAATTGGTCGTGTGTTAGTAGCCCTAAGCACCGAAAAGCGTCCATGAAAACAACTAAGAATATTAAAAAAGCGAGTTAGGTATGTAAGTACCGAGTCATGTGGCGCTCGGCTCTCTGTCTACCCCGCAAGAGACTTGGCGGGGAGATATAGATATATCATATTGAAAATTATAAATATGCAATTGTTGTATATTGTAAACTTTCAAATTTTAAACTATAGTTTTCAGGCAATTAGATGTCAAAGAATTCTAATACCGTAATACAAAAAATGTAAAACCCTGTACTGAAAATTTCCCACAGGACAGGCCTGGCCTAGTGTACCGGTGTCTTGAATATTATGTGAAAAATGTAAATTATGGTAAATAAGGAATTTGACTATAGAATACAGGGGTTATTTGGGAGGCAAATTAGAACACTAAAAATAAAAGATTTGTATATCAAGAGACATTAATAGCGAAATATATTTATCAGATTGTCTCAAATATATTTCTTTATAACATTTACACTTTGAAGTTATGTAATAAAAATATAATAATTGATCCATTTTTTATCTCCAAAACAAGTGAGAAGAATATAACAACAATCTTAAATAAAAACATAATTATCTTTTGCTCATACATTCTTACACTTCAAAAAAATTCAAACTTTGTTCTTGAATTGTAGTTACCATAAATTTGGATCAAGTTTTAAAAATCACATTCATCGGACGGGCGGAGAGAAGGACGGAACCTTTTCCCACGCGAGTTTAACCTTGCCGCCTTTTTTGTGATCTGTACCGTCTCAGTATTTGCTTGCATTGTGTGCTTGCAGTGACTAAGTCTACACGAAGAAACCAAGGTATTTTGTTTGTTCCAAAAAAATGTATATTGCAAGTAGTTCGCAACAGCTGATTGATCACGTCCATCCACCGAGTTCTAATATCGTATTCGCCATAGAGTAAAATTTTATCCATATGATCAGATGATTGCATTCCACAAATACTGCGGTGATCACTTGCCGTCTACTGACCCAATTCCTCCCACCCCTTCTCTAATATAAAAATCATATCGAATAGAAATGTGATGCTTTTGGTAGCGAACGAGCATAAGTCATCAGTCCTAATCCAAGTAGTGGATCCCAAGTCAATTTTGACTAGCATACTCCTAACTTTTAATAACTTAATAAACTTAATATAATAATACTAGAAGAATATTAAAAGGCTATGAACAACGCTACATGTCAGGTGAGCCACTTCCTTGCGCATGATATAAAACTAAAATGTTTTAAAGAATAATCTCTAATGTTCTGAAGCAAACTGGAGGCAGGATCCTGACATTGTAAAACTATTACAACTTAAAGTTTCTATCCTTCGCTTTTTCCGCTTAGTTTTTAAAAGCTATACAATAGACTTTGATCCTGTTTTCGCTGTTGTATGGGATATGTCCTTACCGTAAGACATTAATTTTGCACACTATATTACGGCAACATTCAATTACTCCTTGCGGTGGTTACGCACAGGTTGTAAATAGACTTAGAATAAGTGTATGTAAACACTTCTGCATATGTAAGACACGCACTAAAAATATATTTTGGTTATTTGAGAACTTATTCCACACTAAATTATGATGAAACAGAATATTGCAGATAAGCCTACTTATTTTCTATGTATGAATCCTACTAATATTATAAATGCGAAAGTTTGTTTGTATGGATGGGTGTTTGTTGCTCTTTCACGCTTATACGGCTGAACGGATTTGAATGAAATTTGGCACGTAGATAGATTATGATCTGGATTAACACATAGGCTACGTTATTTGACTCCACGCGGGCGGAGCCGCGGGCAGCAGCTAGTCTATTATAAATTAGTATTGACGTTTAAGTATTGTATAATAATGTCCGCATAACAATTATTTATTTAACTACTATTGCTACCACAATTTATTTCAGATCCTTGTTTTCATATTGTAGTACAGATAAATATTTATGCTAAATTTAACATCATGGAAATAATAATAAATGAGCACGTGAAACTGTCGTATTTAAAAGGTGATATGCTGCATTAAGTATATATTTGTCATGTTTATTTAGTTATTCTTTAAACTATAAATAGGATTGCAGTGTTTCACTTCCAGAGATGAGAACCTGGCGACCTGTACTACAGGTTTTTCGAAGCCTACATCAGGCGCCAGCTTCTCACAAATCAGAGTAAAATTTAATATATATTTAGGGTCGGCAACGCATGAGTCATACCCTTGGTGTTGCAAATAGTCATAGGCTACGGTGACTGTTTACCATCAGGCAGGCCGTATGCTTCTTTGCCACCTTGGTGGTATAAAAAATAATAGAGGTGCAGTATTTATATGTATAACTTTACTTTACGAATTTAATGTGAGAAGAAATAAAGTGATATACGAGTATTATTTTTTTTTACACGATATATGTATCGTTCGAATCTGGGAGATTAAATAGTACGCAAAAAAAAATGGCATAATTTTGGTATTCTGGCGCTGACGCGTTAACGAAACCTTCGCGTAGTATGGCATGACTCTTACGATATTTAATAGATACACTTCATACATAATAAAGTAAACTACTTTATTTTATTACATCTAAACACGTGTAAACCTTGATCAAATCCGAAAATAACCCACCTTTTTCTTTACACACACAAGCACACTCGGATTCAATTTTGAGTACAAATCCGTGAGAATCGAAGGTGACAATTAATTTCAATCAGACAATATTGCAAGAGGTTGTATGCACTGGGGTTGGGCGGAGCTTCGTGGGCGCCGGGAACCATATAAAGGCAGCTAACGCGTCTCTCGCGGCACTTTCGTAGAATCACGTTCTCTTCGTAGCACTACCGTAGCAACACGTAGCAGCTCGTAGCAATGGCACTCTGGTAAGTAATTTATTATTATTATAGCGTTAAAATATTTTCATGAGTATTTTTGTCTTAAATTTAACATTATTAAAAAGTTATTTTGAATAATAAAAACTTTTAAAACTTTTTAGGTACTCATAAGTTAATGAAATGTATATTTAAAATTTTGTTTAGTCTGTCACATAAATAACAGCAAAACTATATGGTGATATTGTTATTGGAAATTAATATTTAACTTAAGTATAACCATTTATAAATTATATATATATATGTTCACAACGTAAAAAATATTTTACGTTACAAAATAACATACGTGTAGTTCCTCGGTCTACCGTAGGAAAAAATTGCTTTTATGAAAAATAAATTATTACTATTTCTCGTGTTGGAAACGGTTAAAAGTACGTTTCTAAAGGAAATTATAAGAATATAAATTAAAATAACTTTAATATAATAATTATTATTTTATAGCTTTAACCGTAATTGTTCTAAAAAATATTCTACTTTCAATAATTAAACTAATGAATTCATTAGAATTGTGAGTATGAATAAGTATATACTCGTGATTGAACTATTTGCGGTTTCATAGTTTTATACAGTTTACAGTATATAAATATATAATATTATAAACTACAGTATATTTGGCTCACCGTTATTTTGGAGTAAAAGTCAACTTAATATATATGTGGTGCGCTATGATGATTATCAAACGAAACCTTGGTGAAAGAGTGGAAAAGTATACTCATATTTAGAAACAAGTTGTCTGGGGATATACCTGCGTCTTACAGAAGGTTAAAGTAACAATCGGTCAAGGAAATGCTGTTCATTTCCACAGAAAGCTCGACATCAGTTGCTGTTTTAGTAACGGGGATGACAACCCGCGAGTGATTCTCCTCGCGCTGCAAGCGTCCATAGTCATATAAATCATTTCATGTCAGTTAGACTGCATGCCACCCGACGTAATATATATATTTTTTTGTAATGGTTTTAGTGATAACAAACCAATTATTACAAAAAGTTATACTGTGTGCTAAGATTTTTATTACACAACGTTAGCATTTAAACAGGCATACAGACTACATGATGTAGTGTTTATCGCCACTTTTCAAGGCTTGCAATAATGCTCACTCGCGCGTTGCAGTCCATTGTTAACACTCCTCTGGAACACAATATGCCTCCCGTTCTTAGTAGCCCAATTATTAAAAAAAACTTTTCTAAATATAAATTGGCGCATGAATTATTATGACCACGTAAATAATATTTTTAAAAGAAAATTATATATAAAAAAAGTGTGTGTGTGTGTCAGATTCGGCGCATGACTGGAGTTTACTTCTTAAGAACGACTATTACTATATATATTGAATAGAAAAATAAGGTAAATTAATACATCTTCCAAAATTATAAGAATAAAACTTATATTATACATAAGTGTGAACTATGTGAAATATAGGCTTACCTATTAACCGCATCGACGTGTTTTACCGTAAAGATACTCCTATCCAATTCTCTCCTACGTTAAATCCTATGAGATGGATGCTGTTGTCTCTTTTTAAGCGGACGAGCGTAACGTTATCACTTTTTGTTAACCCTTGATTTTAGTCCTATTAATATTTTAATTTTTTATTTAATACCCTGCTGTGCAATAAAATAATCAGTAAATATGTACATTTAATTTCATTTATCATATTAAAAGTAGAAAAACATATAAAACGGGGCGCATCTTTTTAACATACAATTAAAAAAATATATTTTCGAAAGTCAAATTGTTCAAATATACAATGCGAAAGTGGAAGGATGTAGGAGCCGAGGAAGACCAAGACTAACCTACCATGACCAAATTGGTCGTGTTTTATCAGAAGGTGATGTCAGGAGCCTTAGGAACCGGCGAGCGTGCATGAAAAGAGCTATGAATGTGAAAGAAGCGGGTGAAGTGTGTAAGGATCGCGTCTTATGGCGCTCGGTTCTCTCTGCCTACCCCGCAAGGGACCTGGCGTGCAGATATACATACAAATTGGTCCATAGAACAATTTACTTCATAGTAATCATCCATGCTCACTGGAGATCTCGATGGCATCGTTGCGCGTGTCATTCTAACCAAACAAAAAGCAGGTTAAGCAATGTCGACCGCAGCCTATCTACGGATGGATTTACCTATCTCGAGTTTCTCCGTGCTTCGGAGAGCACGTTAAGTCGTCGGTCTCGGCTGTTGTTGATAGATGACAGTCGTTAAGTTAAGTCAGTGGCCCTCGGGCGGCTTGAAAACACAGCCCTCCGCCAATCCGCATTTGAGCTGCGTGGTGGAGTATGCTCTAAACCCATTTGGTTGAAGGGAAACCCGTATCCCTGCAGTGGGCTGACAATGAGGGTTCGATGTGGATGAACGTTTGCAATATATTAAGTATCATTCCCGCGATGCTACCTCTGTGCTAACACAGATACTCCTTATGAGCTTACTGGTGACCTCACTCACTCGCAGGAACACAACAATCCTTCAGGGAGTTGTTATTTGGTTGCGGTTTTCTGTGAGATGGAGGTACTTCCCCAGACAGACAGAGGTGAGTTTTAATACTATTAATATATGTATCTGCGGTGTAAGAGACTTAATATCATCAGAGTCGAAGCCAACCTCACCACCTCCACGTGGCGCACCTTGCTAATTAACAAATGAGGCTCTGGCGAAATGAGGTAGAGCACAGCATAGCATACTGGGGAAGTAACGCAGCCTAATAAGAACTTAGAAAAGAAGAACCTGGAAAGTTGTTGTGTTCCTTTAACCCTTCGAGACCCGGGTGGTCGAATACGACCGCGAAATGTATGGGAAAACATATATAACGGGTTCTGACTGCTCAAGTGAATGAGATTACTTGTAAAAGTCTGAGCGAGCGAGCTAAGCGGGGTAACAAAGTACGCGCGATACTCTTAGTATTTATTACAAGCGTTCATAGTAATTTTACGAGTACAACCACCACCAGTATACTAGACCCCTTTACATCGATCTGGGCTATGTGCTTGGATGTCACACGACGTTTCAGTAAGAAAAATATGTACAAATTTGTAATTGTTACTTACCCGACGGACGGTGAAGGAAAGGATCGTGAGGAAACCCGCACGTCTAAGAAATTATATTTAGAAAGACGCGAATCAGATCTTCACCAAATCCTTAGTCTTATGGAGCGGATCCCGCCAATCCTAATGGTTTAGGAAATGGGAAAGCTAAGAAGAAAAAGATACACAATACTTCAAACGAGCAAATCTTGTATATTTTTATAAATATACAAGATTTTAAAACAAGCATAAGGCCTATATACATATATTTCGTGTATCTCGGAAAGAGTTCTAAGAATATCCGTCGTCAAGGCACATGATTCAATACAAACATATGTATATACATATTTTTTGTTTTGGTCCCATATTTTTGTATGTTTGCATCTAGGACTGCCGATATCTCCATTCACTCTTGCCCGATACACTTCTTCTTTTGTCATTAATTATTCCTAATGACCACACCATCTCAGCATGCCCTTTTCAATTTTAGTCACTAGAGCATCTTTCATTCACATAGTTCTCGTATGGTGCTCTTTCTTCAAAGTCAAAATCTTTTTATTCCGTAAAAATGGCTACATTTGTTTGGAATCGTCACAATTTTTCCCTACCGTGCAGTTTATGACTAGGTGAGCACTGATAAAAATAAGGCCAAAAAACTCAGGCATCCCTCTTTTGGTATCCAAACAAATTTACATAATTTATTAATTACGTTATAATTGGATCGACTCACTCCCAGGCATTTTTATCATTAATATAGTCAGATATATTAATGCCCTGCAACACAATTTGGCTTTAATAGTAGTTTTAAATTTGTTTATTGACAATTCTCTTATATTGCTGGGAAGTTTGTTATAGAACCGTATACTATATAGTCTTACTTTATCAATCATTCTAACTCCACACATACTCCTCAGCGCTCTCATTTCTACGGCGTTCACCCTACTTTCATACTTCTTCTGCCATACCCATGCTTCACTGATAGCAATGATAGGCATGGCATTGATAGCAATGATAGCAAGGCGAGGCGGCTTTACTCGATACGAGTATGTTATCATTGATACGGTTTCCTGCTTTCACTATTCTTTCTATATCACCCTAGTATATTTTCAGGAACACCGTTCCTATATGAAATCTATATGTTTGTCTGTGCGTGCGTGTGTCTGTTGTTTTTTTTCGAATATTCGAATTTTGTCTATAGATTCGGATTCAGCATAAAAAAGTATTCTAGGAATGTTCAGGAACACCGTTCCAATCTCTTAAGGAACATGGTCAAAATGGCCGACAAATTAAAAAAAAAATCTTGAATTGTTATATAATTGACGAGCCAGGTGTTCCTTTGGCAATGCAAGCTTATTTCTACATTCAAATTACTACTATATTACGTACAAAAACTTCCAACGTTTTTAGTGGATATTTTGCGATAAGGAAAATAGTCCCATGATTGGGCATTATTCGTTCGAGTAGTCGGCCGGTCCTTCGGCGACCGATCCCTATTTTTCCACACTTTGTAATATTTAATATAACAACATCTTATTACGCTTTAAGGACTTCCTGTTTAACAACTTTTTGAATATTAAAATTGTTCAAATAAATATAAATGGGAAATTGGTAATTATTCTGATAGCATCCGAACTTTATTACTTGATTTAATTTATTACTATGTAAACGTCGTAGCCAATTGATGAAATCAGTCAGAAGATTGAACTACTAGATTATTACAAAAATATCATTTATTATTAAAAAAATGATCAGCATTAACCAACACTAACATGCATACGTTATTTTAGTATCTAAGCTACTGAAGCTCGGTTGCTCGTCGTTTTTGTAACACTTCAGTAAAGTTGCGATTTTTCTGAATGGGCATCTATATAGATCTATATAGAGAACATAAAAACCATTGTTTTTGTAAATATAAATGATCCAAAACATTACAGGAGTTACCGAGATATTCTTTTTTTAAATTTTATTAAGGCCAACAAACAATTGTACACTGATTCTTGGAGTCAAAGTTATTTTAACTAATAGAAAAAAATTAAATGCACAAGGAACACCGTTATCCGCAAAATGTAATACAACAAATAATCGGTTCGAATGAATACGGCTGAATTAAAATAATAATATTAGTAAGTAATACATAGTGTGGCAAATTGTAAAGACAAATACGCACAATAGTAGCACTCTTTAAATACTAGTAAAGATCTTAAACTTTTCACTCATATAATCATTTTATATGTTACTTTATTGAGGTGGCATATTAATGTTTTTTTTGTCAGCTTCTCAACGACGCATGCCTTGAATTTATTAGATGACAGTTGAAATATATACCTACAAAATTTGCGTTATACAATTTCATAATGCGATGTAGTGGTGCTCGTTTTCGAAATGTTTATTTATTCAATAATTACGCGCTTAAAGTAATATAACACAAATAGATTACTATTAAAATATAATTATATACATTTTAAAAAGCCCATGTATGAAAGTTGAGCAATACTACCAGAGTGCAAATACGGCAGCTTTTGGGCATATCTGACGGAACTTATTTAAAGCAGCAATATTACGACAATAATAACAATATTACGACAATAATAACAATATTACGCACGGGCGTCGCGGTGGTGATCAGCTGGTGCCGCGACGAAGACTTATTAAATGCCGGCTTTCAGTTAAATAAGTACAGGACACCTAGAAAAATAGTTGAACGCAACATTTAACAAGGAGGCTAAACAACATTCATTAATTTAGATAAAGGAAATTATGATGTATGGAGTGGAGTGGCCATGTGTAGGCAAGGAGAGAAAGTAAGATGTTATTAAAATTTTATCTCATCACAAAACTATATGAGACTTAAACAATTTAAATAATTCAAATCTGTTAACTTAGAAAAAAAGGATGGACGCCATGTTGGTACATACAACAAACAATAAATTACAATAAACATTAAATTAGTAAAACATGAAAATTTTAATTATCCGGCTACTTTTATGTCAGCCAAACTACTTTCAATCAGTTAAATCATTAAACGTTTGTTGATTCTGTTTCACTTTATAACCGAATTAGGCATTCAATTGCTACCAATACGACTAGCCGTCTACACTACTAGCTGATTTAATCAACTGACTGCGACATATTTAATATTGAAAATGAGTCCTTGTTACTTAAATAAATAAAATATTCATTCATATTCATTCATTCATTCAATCATATTTACAGAACAGCACCGCCAAAAAACTACTCCCTGAAGAGTTGTTGTGTTCCTGCGTGTGAGTGAGGTTACCAATAATTTAACGTGATGCTCGTAGCAGAGTGGGAACGGAATACCTACTGCTTGTATTGCATGGGTGCATAAGATACGGAAACAAGAAGTAAGAACGTAACATAAGAAGGATTCTCAATGATACATAAATATTCTTTACCAGAAAATTCCTAAATGCATGCTGCATCATCAGCGGGGGTAGCGTGCGCGAGAAAAAATTTAATGTTTGTGTGAGTGTGTATTTTTTATTTATGTATGATATAGTATTGGAGCATGTGGATGAGATGTATATCTTGGAAGCACTTTTAGCAGGAATGGAAGGTAACCCGTTGATGTGGGAGAGACGAGTGAGTGCAAGCGTAAATAGCGTAAATGGAGCGTTGGGTAAACTTCTGGGCAGCCGAAATCTAAGTCAGAAGGCACAGCTCGCTGTATAAACGTGGTACTAATCACAACGCTAACTTATGGAAGTGAGAGCTGGGTATGGCAGAGAGAGCTTGAAAGTAGAATAAACGCGGACGAGATGCGAGTGTTGTACAAAAATTGTGGCATAACGCTTGATGACCGCGTTCGTAATGATGACGTAAGAAAGAGAGTTGGTCTGAAAGAGAGTGTCGGTGTGTCGAAAATGCATTCTCCGTTGGTTCGGACACGTAGAAAGAATGAAAGAATCACGAAACAGATATGCAATGAAAGGAGAAGGATATAAGAGCCGAGTAAAACCAAGACTAACCTACCATGACCAAATGCCGGCGAGCGTGCATGAATAGGGCTATGAATTTTAAAGAAGCGAGGGAGGTGTACGGACCGAGTCTTATGTTGTACGGCTCTCTCTGCGTACTCCACAAGGGACCTGGCGTGAAGACATACATAATAAAAAAAATTACATGTTTATTATATTGTTTCTACTATTTTTATGTAGGTGGAGTACTTCCCCAAACGTGCTGCATTGATGCGCCCTACCTCTCTTAACAAAAATGTACTGAATTGTTTGTTTTGCCTATCTAAAATATGGATATTCTCCTAATCTGTGAATTGAGCCAAGTATTCACTTTGTTAGCCGCCACCAAACCATAGTGTACATATAAGTCTTTCATCAAGTCCACATTCGGTTAGTACAGTCAAAGTTACATCAGCGCGCGACTATTTCATTTGAAATAAAGCATATTATAAGATTGTGCGATTTATTTCTGTTGTTCTCTCGTAGCAGCACGCCACCTGTTGCATGCTCTCTGTCTATAGTTAGACGTAACTTTTTATATACTACCAAAGTAACCAACAAGCGTATGTCCTGCTTGATGGTAAGCAGTTACACTAACCCATGGACATTTGTCAAACGTTCTTACTATAGTTATTCCGTATATATATATCTATCTATAACTTCACGCCGAATCCCATGCGGAGTAGGCAGAGAGAACCGAGCGCCACGGGACTCGATCCTTACAAACCTCACTCACTTCTTTAACATTCATTGCCCTTCTGATAAAACACAATCAATTTGGTCATGGTAGGTAAGTCTTGGCCTTCCTCAGCTCCTACACCCTTCTACTTTCGCGTTGTACATCTGTTTCGTAATAGAAGTAGGTACCGTATTATTATAATATATTATATATATATATATATATAAATTATTATATATATATATAAATATTTTCATCAAGTACGATGAATCGATTTCGAGGTTGCAATTTTTAATTCATTTCCCAATCTTAAATTTTCAAGTTTACGTTTCATTTCGCCATTTTCAATCACTAGACGTTTTCTAATAGAAAATTATCTTAATTATATGATACATACATGTATTATTAATGGAAGTCTGTTTATACGTTTTATAAAACTCTGTTATTATTAAATAATTTGAAATATTTAATTTACAAATATTATAAATGAGCGTGCATTAACATTTTTTAATCAATACCCACCAGTACGTCGCCACCGTGTTTAAAAAGCCACACATGTTTCCACACAACTAACAATATGGAACCCTATCCATATTTAGGTACAATAAAATAAATTAATTTACAGTAACGCCGTGTATTATTTGTTTCGTTTAATTCCAAACGAATATTTTATAAAACACCTGTTGCTCCCAACGCCATATAAACTTCAAGTAAACTCGTATATCATGTCTTCAACTTGTTTGCCATTGTGTAACTTGTCATTGTTTTCCAGCTGGTGACTAACGAAATGTGTACTTCTAGCTCGTCACTCTGTTTGTGTGCTAAAGTTAATTTAAGTTATTACAAACTGCAACTTGTTGCGATTTTCTGACGAGTGAACTTTCTGTGCCACGGCGAGGGTATACAAGCATATTCTGCCTGACGTAAAGCAGCTTTTGACGCTATGGCACAAGAAATATTTGCCTGTTGTTGTCGATCCTGACAAAACAATATCTCCTATGTGAAAATACTTTATTAACTTTCGATAACCCACATAAATATTTTTGATATGTAACTTTTTGTGGTTTTTTGTAACAGTATGGATGGCTATCTTTATTTTGCGCTCGATTTTCTCTTGAACTACTGAAGCAATTTATCTTAATTTTTACAACTGGTGTATTATGACGTAAATTAGCTCTGATTACATTTTCAGTTTAAAAGCGCACATAAAACTAGTAACTACTAGTAGTAACGCTATTTTGACATCAACGCTCGCGGGTTCGATTCCCACATAGGACCAACATTTTTGTGCATGAACATGTTTGTTTGTCTTGGTCTGACACCTTAAAGTAACCCGTCTGGGGAAATACCTCCAGGTCATAGAAAACTCCAGTCAAATAACAACTCTCGGGACGGTTGTTGTGTGCTTGAGAGAGGTCACCAGTAAAATCTTAAGAAATTGCTGTGTTAGCAGCATCGGGGAGTATGCTTGTATAAGTCCTGGCGAATAACGTGGCGGGAATAGTTATTTTCGTTTAATATACTATACTTCTATATACTATACCATCCCTTCTCCAAGGTGCCATGTCACACACATGTTTCATTACACTATTGTGAAAGTATATACATTGTTTGTAAATGGAGTTGACATAAAATCGTTGTCATCAGTACATACGCAACATACCTATTGTAAATGCTGATGACAAGGATTATGTCCAAAGGCTTAACCCTTCTGTCGTTATGAACAATTTCCTATTTAATAACTATCTTTTTATCTCTGTTTATGAACCATGATTTTTAAGGGTAGGTGAATGAATAGTTGATTGAATTTTTTCATTTAATTCTCGAACTCGGATTTTCGCAATTTCGTTAGCTTTTAGTTTGCGACACAGTGATCAAACATACCATGAATAATCATGATTCTCGTTTTGTATGAAATCGCATTGTACGGAAGGTTTGAGCTGTTCCCTACTAAGTAGATTACATAGCCTATCAAAATGAAACTTTGCTAATATATCTGCTATCAAAATTTGAAAGTCGTTTGCGAAAATTCAGTCAGTATATCAGTAATAAAACACTTAGGTAAACAAAGTGTTGCCATATTCCGCCTGTCTTTATTCCAACTAAAACAGAAACAGATATGAAGTCTAACTATATTTCGTGATGCAGTGCGCAGTGCGTTGAAACACGATTTTCCCGTCTCTGTGGAGCTTTTGTGCCTGAAGTGCTGAGACAAAACTGCCGGATCGTCGCCAGATATGAAGTGTGACAGACAGACAACGTATATTGCCAGAAATAACAATGCTTTATACGTCAACTTAAATTTTATTACGTACAGACAATGACAGCTCCGACTGCACACCCATGCAACTTATACCATAGCGGTAAATATAAGATTTGTATGTTTTTGTAAAGTTTGATTTGTCATGGTGTGTACATAGGTACATGTATACCATCACGCCTGTCTCCCATCGAGGTAAGCAGAGACTATGCAACGTCAGGTGTAGGTACTGTTCCAAACATATACCTTTCGCTTCCCATTTTTTCATGAAGAAGTTGATGAATGTAAAAGTTCATCACTAATTAATTCTATTAGAATAATTCGATTCGAGAAAAAACCCCACGGAAGAATAATGAAATAATCCAACCGTATTGGTGACATGAAACCTAATTAATTTCACGTGTTGATTTGATGAATCATACTTGTTCACATGTTTAGGGTTCCGTACCCAAAGGGTAAAACGGACCCTACTACTGAGACTCCGCTGTCCGTCCGTCCGTCCGTCTGTCACCAGGCTGTATCTCATGAACCGTGATAGTTAGCCAGTTGAAATTTTCACAAATGATGTATTTCTGTTGCCGCTATAAGAACAAATACTAAAAAACAGAATAAAATAAATATTTAAGGGGCTCCCATACAACAAACGTGATTTTTTTTTTGCTCGTTTTTGCTCGATGTTGATAACGGCAACAGACGCTTGAAACTCAATTTAGTTATATAAAACTCAAAATGGCTGGCTATATCCCTCTGAATAGGCCTCGTAGTTACTGAAGTTGACCCTTAAAATGGACTATTATAAGTCACAAAATTTTTAATTTTAAGGCATTGTACCTATAAGTAAATTGACAATAGGTAAAATGCTGCCGACATGTTCATATTATTTTTAAAGGGTTACCAACCCAAAGAAAAAGAATTCCCTACTCATAGGGTTAATATCTATTCGTTTCTGCTACAGAGTTGATAGGTTTCTAAATAATCTCATCTAATAGGTGTAATGGCAAGCAATAGAAATATAACCTCAAAACTACAAAATCAGATTTCGCTTTCTTAATCTTACTCTAATTTTAATATCGAAATCCATTGATAGACCATTGTATGGATTACGATATTAAAGTAATTTTTTAGAAGAAAATTATCTCATATTCCACCCTTTACAAATTTGAGAGAAAAACGATATCGGGAGAAGGAATTGGCTGACTTATGGGGCGGGCACAGCGGCATCATGAGTCCTTTGTACCGTTTTCGGCGAGGAACCCAAAAAAAGTAGGAAATAATAAGAATATTATTTTATAAAATCCAACAAGTTGAACAATTCCAACGTGAACAATGAACAGAAACAAAATAAACCGCACCAAAGATAAGCAACCGTTTTACATAAAGTTACTGGGAAATTTAATTCGGCCATCTTTCGAGGTTCCCCCACCAACTTGTGCTACCTTAACAAGCAATTTGCTAGTCAAAGTGTTCGAACTTTAAATTTACCGCTTTTGTTAAATTCTACAAAATGTACAGCCAGTTGCATAAGGAACGATGAAGAAATAGTTTCCTGTCTAATTTCGCAATAGAGTACGTTTCGCGGCAGTTATAATAGCAGTAACATAAAAGTAAGTGTAGCAAATTACACGGAGAATTACTTGGTGAAAGGAAGTATAGTTATTTATAGTACTTTTATTCCTTTCAGGTTGTCAGAAAGCCGTCAGTTGTAAAGCGGTCTTGTGCCCTATGTAAATGCTTGCAATACAATAAGTTACAAAAGTAATAGTAAACTTATTGTGAGCGACGCGGCTGGAGAAATCCATAAACAAAATTGTCATTTTCTTGCCAGTAAGTAAGGACGTCAGATAGCTCTTGAAGAAGTACTGCGTTAGCAGCGGGGTAGCAACGCGCAAGACATAGTTTGTGTGTTGCTATTAGAGAGAGAGATTTAATAGGCGAATAAAAATATTAGGTAGGTTTGATATTTGTTTTACATCCCGTCAGTGGTACAAAAACCTATCGTGGTAGCCTTTGGATATTATTCACTTATTTGTGAATTTTACAATTAATTATACCCGATTCAGAAACGGTTTTTTGTAAGATTTCTGGAAAATTGACAAACTATAACTGTTTTTTTTTTTTACTTTAAGTGTGTGCAAAGAAATAATTATGTTTTTATACAACGTTGGGCGGCTTACAAGGTTCACTTTATGAATAGTGATTACCAAAGCCTGTGAACGCTTACAAATCATAAGCATGGGTCACACAATGTCATATGTGACTGGTAACACAACAACTCTATGTTTTTTTATACCTACTACTAAGTTACAACAGCCTATATACCCTAGAAATATCAGGGACTACTCAAATGTTGAACACCCTGCAAAAACTCATCACGGTCTTTTTGAAAACCCCCATGTAATATACTGAGAAAAGTTCTAGAAAGAATTCGGTCTATAACCATGATGAAATCTTGAACGAAAATATTGTCATTCAGGTTTCCATCCCTGTTTCCTTGTTGTACGTCAGTGTAATTCTTTATAATGTAACAAAGGACTGATCAGCAAACATCATCAATAGCAGATTATACGCAATGTACAGACTTTGTTTGCACTTTAACGAAACGCAATTCAGTATCCAGTGCCGTTCAAAGGGATGTATTGTGTGAAGTTACTTGTTGAATCTAAAAGAATTAATAATGTGTGATGTTGCCCATCATTAAGATATATTTGCGGAACACCATCTTGTTCGGGCGTTGCGTCGCCGCTTCGATGTAACGCTGTATGCAGAGAGAACCATCCCACATTCATTTAAGATCAGCATCGGAATGATATTTTATCGTTCGGAAAGCGGTATTATCATCACGTTGAATTTTGCATTTATTGTGACAGTGTGTTGAAGATCTAAAGTTTGTGAATATTGTTAATTGTAATCGCGGCGATGAGAAAACGAAATCCGTGCGATTACGCCTGCCAAGAATTCGCCTGGCAAATAAATTAGTTACTTAACTACATGTAATCGAAATTCAAAAATTCTGTAATGGAAAGTCTACTTATTTATGTTAAGATACGACAGTTAAGAGTGGGCATCCTACTATAGGCATTATTATTATATATTAGGCATATTCTTAAAAGGAGTCCCAAACATGATATAACGTATTTACACGTGTTTTACTGAATAATTATTTTTCATTTCATTTTATACAACAACGGAAGGACTCACGCGATATAGTCTCACCGAAGCTTATGAACGCTCGTAATCAAGGAAGGAGGGCTCGCGTTTTGCCACCCCTACTGCTAACACTAAGTTCTTAGGCGCATGCTGGTAATATCAGGAACACAATAATCCTTCAGGTAGTTATTATTTGGCTAAGATTTTCTATGAAGCTAAGCACTACCTCAGTGAAGCTGCTTTGATGCACCCTTCCTCTATCAAAACCCTCTAGACCAAGGCAAGCAGACATGATCACGTAAACAAATATTTGTCATGTGTTCACAAATATTTGTTATCGAATTAACGAGCCTTGGTGTGAAAGTAAGCTTTACTAACCGTCTTATCTTTTACTTTTTAAATATATATGTCTGTTTGTGTTGGCCTGGTTATTTCTTGAGAGAGATAGGCCGTCAGCCCGTCTGGGGAAGTACCGCAGAAGAAACCGGAGCCAAATAACAAACTCCATGTGAGTGTTGTTACGTTGCTGCATGTGAGTTAGGTCACAGTAAGCTTCTAAGTAGTTGCCATGTTAGCAGCAGAGGAGGCATCTCGTGACTGATACTAAATTTCTTACCAGCGTTCGCAGGCTACGGTAACCACTTTACATCACGTGAACCGTATGTTTGTATGCTTCCCGACATTGAAAAAAATATTTGACAATTAACATGGTAATATGTGAACTCCGTCAGTTCAATACATCAACATTCTTTTCCACTTTTCGGTGTCATATGTCCGGCCATGTAATTAAATACAACATATTAAATTCTCATTAACGAAAACAAGCTAGAAATACGACAAATTGGCAAATTGTCGACCCGGCATGTTAATTATAATTTGGTGGCGTTTTTTATGAAATGCAAAATTTCGTATTTGGTTTTCGTCTGAAACGCTGACCCAATTTTTGGTCAACCTCATCTTGCTACAGGAACAACGATATCAAAGTACGCTATAACAATGTATAAGTGACTAGAAAAGCGTTTTAGGAGTTTTGATAAAAAGTTATCATCTAAACTTAGTATTATAAAGAAAAAACATTTGTTTTTTGTCATGCAAAAACTGAACTGAAAATATTTACAGATTTCAAAAATTCTTGCACATATGCAAAGCTACATTATCAGCGAGTATCATAGGCTATATTTTGTTTGCAATAAATTCGAGGTTCCTATGAAAATTGCAAAATCACTCCCATTCCGCTGCGCGTGATGCATCATAGTCTTCTCTCAACGTAACGAATTTCTTGATTTTTGAAGTGAAAACTTCTTTAGCGGCGTTGTGCACTTTTTGGGATGAGTAAAAAATGTTAAACTCGCGTCAGGATACGTGACCCTGACCATAAGATTTTGGTGAGAATTAGAACTTAAGTTCGTTCATAGGGCATTATTTTCTCGCGACCAAAACATTGTAAGCGCCATGAAATTCCTGGCGCTTACGCGTTTCGTTCGACGTAATTTATCAACATCGCTGTTTGGTTTAAGCGGCGCAGGGCGCTTGCGCGAATGTGCGTGTGTGTTTGAGTTTTAGAGATTGGCGATGATGATGCTGGTAATGATGATGGTGAAAGAGTCGTTGAAATTATGGATGAAAGTTGATTTTTCTGAGAGATAAACTTTTTAATGTAAAATAATTGTTATAGTTCTGAAGTGTTAAATTTTTAATGTAATATAAATTGTCAAGTTTGTGTACGATAGCGCAATAAATGAATATTGTATTTTACCACATACATGATAGTACTTTTATACTGATAAATAAAGCAATTCGTGCGAAATTATTCCTTAACCATTCCAAAATATTCAAAAATGCACAACGTTAATGTTCAAGTTTTCACTTCTGCCGACACTTCCGGAGTGCAACCCATTTTTTTTGTTGATAGCAAAAAAATGTGGTGTAATTAAATTTTGGGTGTAAACGAGAGATATATATATAGCTACATCATCAAACTATATCGCTCGATTTTGTATCATCAAATTTAAAGACGTATGTATTCACGTCGAGAGTATCGCGGTGGTATGCAAGTCATATCTCATGAAAACACAATTTAGATCAATCGACCCACAAGTCTCTATCAAAAATTAAAATTAATAATCATTTATTTGCCAGAATACACAGCGTTATATTAGGTTTTAAGAAGCTACTTTGGTACATTTTTTTATACCACTAAGGTGGCAATCAAGCGTACGGTCTGCCTGACGGTAAGCAGTTACCGTAGCCTATGGACATTTGCAACACCAGAGGTGTCACTCATGCGTTCTCAGCCCGATATTCATATTTATTAATATCGGGTCCATTTTGACCATGTTCCTTAAGAGATAGGAACGGTGTTCCTGAACATTCCTATTCTACTTTTTTATGCTCTACCTATCCAAATCTGAAGTCAAAATTCGAATATTCGAAAAAAACGCACACACGACAAACGCACAGACAAACATATAGATTTCATATAGGAATGGTGTTCCTGAAAAGCCGTCGAATGTGAGTCCGATTCGCGCTCTGAGGTAAAAAAATATTTTCGCAAATTATTGTCGCAAAAAAAGTATTTTTTTTTTTGTGATGGAACTACAAATTAACGGTTTTCGGATTTTTTCCTTTACTTTTGCTACCTTGCTTCTTACCAAATTTCATGATTCTAGGTCAACGGGAAGTACCCTATAGGTTTTGATTTCCGTGCGAGTGTCAAAACATGCCCATAAACGCGGCGAGCTCGGTGGCGCAGTGGTGAAACGCGTTGTTACGCTACTTTGACACCAACGCTCGTGGGTTCGATTCCCGCACAGTACAAACATTTGTGTGCATGAACATGTCTGTTTGTCTTGGTCTGGGTATTTTCTATGTATAATAAGTATGTATTTACAAAAACAAATGTATTTACGTATGTTCATCAGTTGTCTAGTACCCATAATACAAGCTTGGCTTACTTTGGGGCTACATGGCGCTGTGTAATTTGTCCGACAATATTTATTTACATTATATTTATTTATGTAGCTTTAGATTGCGTTGACTTAGAAGTTTGATTTTTTCGCTGCTCGAAGGGTTTACGGACCTGAGTAATTGATATTAATTTCAGCTTGATAGCTCTGCCCATTCGTGAGAAAAAGGTTCTTGACCATAAGACAAACAAACGGACAACAATGTGTCTATGAGGGTTCCGCTTTTCCTTATAAGGTACGGAACCCTAAAAAAAAATAAGTAACTGATCAAGTAACTGTATTTACAGTATTAATGATTTTAGGAATTTTAATAGATCCCCATCGGTCTTGAGAGTGTCAAAGCCAGCTACTTTTATCTCGAACGCCCTTTAGTGTAGAAAGGGCGTTCGAGATAAAAGTTGTAAACACGCCAGCTTTTACTAAGTTTCGTTACAAATCAAGCGAAAAGTATGGCTGTCCTTTTCTCCCGCAGGCAGGACCGGCGGCAGCGTTAGGGTCGCTAAGTGTGCTATCTGTAAATTTTGGTACGGGAATCATGAATTCGTCATGTTTGGCAACTCAACGAAACTAAACAACTATCAATCATTCTAACTCCGCACGTCCACACATACTCCTCAGCGCTCTCGTTTCTACGGCGTTCACTCTACTTTCATGATTCTTCTGCCATACCCATGTTTCACTACAGTACATCAACGTTGGCGTTAGTACATCCTGAACAGCAAGGCGAGTTTTGCTCGATATATTATCGCTTGTTACCACGGAGTACAACGCATCATTGATATGGTTTCCCGCTTTCACTCTTCTTTCAATATCGCACTACCTTTTTGCATAATAATCAATATTTGCACATTTTGAATTAAACAATTTTTTACACAAACGTGGTCGCAGGAAGACCACGGACGCTGCAAAGCGTTCGAAACGTCAGGTTCAACAAAACACGCGATACTTTCGTTTAAAATTGTTTAATTCAATGTGTAACAATCGCGATAACCTACGAGTAAGACAATATTTGTACATTTTCACGTCTAAGCGTAATCTAGTCGGGTGGAGCCGGGCGTATCAGCTAGCGTTACATATCCTTTAGGTATGTAGTAGTTACACATAAACCCTTAAGGGTTTTACATCTCAATACCACCGTCGCGACCTTAATTATTTCTGTAAATTAATTTGCTTCAAATGCCACGTTTCTTTATGACCATTTTACGTCCTTTTTAATGAACTCCATGCTGCTGCGTTTTGATAAAATCAAGATTTCTCTCCGTTTTCTGTTTTCTCAGTAGTTCGCCTTCCTTAGCAGGCACATTTTATTTTTACAGAGTAATTAAAAATGTATTCTGTGACTTGTTTACAATCAACATAACTTTTGTGCATGGCAACACAGTCTATTTAAAAGAGGAAGAAAGTATCTTGCCGCTTTCAAAAAAAAAAAAAAAACATTTTTAGGAGACCTAAAAACCGGCGAGCGTGCATGAGAAGTGCTATGATCGTTAAAGAAGCGAGTGTAAGGATGAAATATTATTTGTTCTGGAAATATAACAGACAGCTCGCGACTGTCGCTTTGTTTTACTTTTTTCTTAGCTTCTAAGGATCGTGTGTTGAATAGCTTTCCTTCTTAGAATTTTGCTTAATAATTTGGCAATCCAGTGCAAAACAAAGTTAAATCCGACTGGTAGTTCCGGAGATTAGCGCCTTCGAACGAACAAAGTCTTCCGCTTTATACATTAGTATGGATAAGTATAAAACATGAATAAGGATAAACACTACTTAAAACAAAAAAAATCTATAAAACCAATGGCTCATTTACACTTGTTCATTAGACTGTATTACACGAATACAGTCTAATAACCAAGTGTAAATGAAATTTTAAACTCTAATTCGGGCACGCGATGAATATGGAACATGATGTTCGGGTAACCGAAACAATGAAGCTGGACTTGATTGTCCGAATACGGGTTCACTCAGACGTTTGTCCGATTTCCATAGGCAGTCGAATTCTGGCTAACAACTATGTGTAACTGCGCCTTAAGAGCACCTGTTGAATTGAGATTGCGGCGAGAACGCTAGCTGTCCTCGTTGGACTGGATTGCTATTCCTTAAAGGGAAGAATCTACATCCACTGTTGCATATAGGTCTCGCCAAATGCCATTTATTTTGCCTCTAAGACTTCTCTTTGAGAGCTCGATGGCATCGTTGCGCGTATCATTCTAACCGAACACGCAGGTTAAGCAAAGTCTACTGCAGCCTGTGTAAGGATGGGTTTATATATCTCGAGTTTCTCCGGGCTTCGAAGGGCACGTTAAGCCGTCGGTCCCGGCTGTTGTCGATAGATGACAGTCGTTGAGCTAAGTCAGTGGCCTCGGGCGGCTTGAAAACTGGGTTTCACCAGTCCATATTTGAGCAGCGTGGTGGAGAGTACGCTCTAAACCCCACCGGCTGAAGGGAGACCCGTATCCCTGCAGTGGGATGAGGCATGTGGATCCCCGACACGTTAATTTTGTTGATGCGACTTATAATCAACCAGAATAAGGTCGAAATTCTATTCAACCTACTTAAACAAAGTAAAGTACATTGAAGAGTCTCATACACAGTCAATAAATATTAAGAATGGTATATGGTAAGGAGACTTTGTAAATTACAATCGGCGACGTGGAATTCAAATTATCTGGCGCAATCGGGCGGAAAATACGCAGATTTCGTCGTGGTATATCATGGAGTCCATATTGGAAAAGTTCATTTGTCAGTTTGTTCTGGTATTATTTGACTGACAGGTGTATCAGAGAGTTAAAAAGAAATGGCGATTGCTTCTGCATCTTTAGGGTTCCGTATCCGAACTATGCTGAAGACCTTGTTAGTAAGCGAGGGTATTTTTATAACCCTTATGCATAATATTATGCGTAGGTATATTTATACATAATTGTTAAAAAAATGAGCAGGATAAAGAGCCTATTGACCTTTGTCCCACCAAGGTGGTGGGACAAAGGTCAATAGGTCCTTTGGCTCCACCGATCTCTCGGTCATATGAATGGAATCGTGGGAGTTGCGCACGGCTGCTCTTCGGCTCTTTCGTGCCGTGGGCAACGCTTGGCACCCAATAAGTTATCTGATTCTTTTCCACAATGTCTCTGTATAGACATTCTCTCCCTACTGGGAAGGCAACGCCCACGATGACGCCTTCACTGCAGCCCAAAGGCGCTCGTGGGTAATCCTATATAACCGTTCCCTCGTTGCGCTCCCCTCCTCTCGTTCACGGGCTCTTTCAGCTGTTGCCTGCTGACCTATTGCAACCTCTTTGAGCTATTCGGTTCGAATCCTGGCGTGTACCACAAAATTCGTGTTGTCGGATTTATGTATATATTTGTAATTATCACTTGCTCGACGGTGAAGAAAAACATCGTGAGGAAACCCGCAAGTTAAAGGAATTATATTTCGAAAGACATGTGACCTTACAAGAGAAAAGGCTGGTTTTCCGTCTGGATTGTGAAGGTCTAAATGTAGTCGCTCTTTGTAAAAATCAGCTTTCCGTCAAATTCTTAGATTTAGGCAGTGGATCCCGCCATTCCTAATGTATTATGAAACGGGATTACGCTAAGTAAATGAAGGTAACAAGTTAAACTCAAATGATAAAGTACTAATATTATAAAAAAATGTACGTACAACCTCTAACGTGAACCAACGAAAAGAAATTGGCAAAAACATCTCAGGCAGGTAAAACCACTTATGAAATGCTCGAGAATTCTTTGCAATGGTCTCTTTAGGATATTATTTTTGTTAATGTGTTTTTGTTTTTTGAGATAATACAATAGTAATCTATGTTTCTTTCATAAAAGAAACTTTCTATGTTAAAGACAGGATATATAAGGAGAAATTATTACGAGTTAAGATAATATTGACTAGTTTTTTGTATACTTGTAAACATTTTCTAGGGAGGTACCTACTGCTCATTAAAGCAGCCGGACTGAGGAAGTACCTCAAGAAAACCTTAGCCAAATAATAACTCCCTGGTACTCACCAGGGAGTTTGGTGCTTCTAAAGAGCTCCTAAAGAGGTGGCATCGCGCAAGCGATACTGAATGTATTGCAAGCGTTTATGGGTCGTATGCTTGTATGCGGGAGGCATACGGAGGTGTTGTATAAAAAAATATATATGTATCTATATTTTAACGCCAGGTCCTGCGGGATAGGCAGAGGGAACAGAGCGCCATAAGACGTAGTTTTTACACCTCCTTCTTTAACGTTCATAGCTCTTTTCATGCACGTTCTCCGGTTCCTAGGGCTCCTTATACTATATACTGATAAATCACGACCAATTTGGTCATGGTAGGTTAGTGTTGCACAAAAATATATACTTATCTATAAATTAATTCACATATTGATATGGAGTCCTCGGTGCACAAGGCTGAATTCCACTTGGCCGGTTTTTATTATTCGAATGAATTGTCGTAAATACACAAAATAAATACAACAACATATGTTTCATTCTAGTGGTAACAATAGTATTGCGGTCACATTTAAAAATTTTCTTCTAATAAAATATGACATTGCATTTTAAAATTTAGATAAAATTTAATTTTACACTTCAAACTTTAAACCCAACAAATTGTATTCTCTTACTTGCAATAGTTATAAGCAAGTCACATAAGAAAATTAATTGTGTTTAAATTTTAAAGTGTATAATTTAATTTAATCTAAATTTTAAAATACAGTGTTATATTTTACATAGTTAAAAATAAAAAATCAGCTGATTCCTGTTTGCCGCAGTTATTATACCTACTGTTTGTTCAATCAAACACATTCCCGTAGGAAATACAGCGCCCGATTGGTTCACCATAGCATTTGTTAACATTGGGTTTTCATTCATGTTGTCAGTAAATACCTACGTTTCCATTACAAATTATATATTGCATCTGTAGGGGTATTTACATTGTCTCGGAAAGCCATATTCGAAACGGATTCGAAAAAAAATCCACAGACAGATAACTTTTCGATTCCGATTCGTAGGAAAACAAAGAACAACTTTTAAATATGGAAATTAAATGCTCTACTGTTTTTATTTCTTTTGTGCTATTTATTTATTATTTATATAATAATTATTATTAACTACTAAATATGGAAGTTAAATAAATAAATAAATAAATATTGTCGGACAAATTACACAGCGCCATCTAGCCCCAAAGTAAGCGAAGCTTGTGTTATGGGTACTAGACAACTGATAAACATACGTAAATACATTTTTTTTTGTAAATACATACTTATTATACATAGAAAATACCCAGACTAAGACAATCAGACATGTTCATGCACACAAATGTTTGCCTTGTGTGGGAATCGATCCCACGAGTGTTGGTGTCAAAGTCGCGTCATTCACGACTGAGACACCGAGCTCGTCTACTATTTTTATTTCTTTCGTGCTATTTATTTAATATTCTTTAAAAACCTACATAGCCTTTGCAAAATGCAAATTCCAGATAGGAACAAATCCTGATGTGTCTCGTTTTATAAAAATGAACAACTTTGCTAAAGAATCAGGGGTCAAAATATTTGTATTGTCCTCCATGTAACCACTCAGATTGGTGAACATTAATCTTTTAATAGGAAATCGTTTTTTTATATTTATGGCGTATTGGCAAAGTTGTTCGGTTTTATTGTTCGGTAACTCGTTTATCTGTTAGTAATACAAAAACCAATATTTTTGTTGTTCTTCAATTTAGAACTATTTTTGTGTGGGTTTTAGGTTTCAAATCAAAACGCATTTAATAACGTTTTATAAGTTAGACGAGACTCCATTAGTCACAGTTAATTTTGACCCAATGTTCGAAAGGACTATACGATTAACCCTTCTTTTCTTTTTCTAATACCCACCAATATTTTACGGCGAATAACATTTCAATCCTTTTAATAGGTTCTAGATACAGCTTAACCCATCGTAATTCGAAACCGTTATAACACTAAGATCTGTGATCCAATGGTCGTATAGAATTAACTACGCTAACACAGTCGCTTATCATTTACTAGTCATATATTACTCTGAAGTGCGTTCAACAAGATTAAAATAGTAAACAAGAGCCGTTACTAAGTTTCGTTACAAACCAAGCTATAAGTATCCCCGTCATTTTCTCTCGCAGGCAAGAAAGATAGGCGAGTAACTGTCGTAGAGTGTACTGTCTGTAAATTTTGGTACGGGAATCATGCCTGTGCGTGAACTCCCTAAATTTTAAGACGAGTTCAGTGGCTCAGTCGTGAATGACGTGACTTTGACACCGACGCTCGTGGGTTCGATTCCCACACAAGACAAAAATTTGTGAGCATGAACATGTCTGTTTGTCTTGGTCTGGATGTTTTAAGAGAGGTAGGGCGTATCAAAGCAGCCCGTTTGGTGAAGTGCCTCTACCTCACAGAAAACCGCAGCCAAATAACAATTCCCTAGATGGTTGTTGTGTTCCTGCGTGTGAGTTAGGTCACCAGTAAGCTCCTAAGGAGTTGCCGTGTAAGCAGCAGAGGGGTCATCGCGCGAGTGATTCATAATATATTACAAGCGTTAATAGGCTACGGTAACCACTTTACATCAGGTGGGCCGTATGCTTGTATGCCTTTCGATGTTGTATAAATAAATTTATATATAGGTCAAGTAATATTTACGATAAATTATTAACTAAAAATAACGCAATAAATCTTATGATATATGCCTGTTTAAATTTTTGGCTACCTTCAGTAATGCCGTGTGACTACGGCTGAATAAAACTGGTCTTTATTTTAATTACAATCTGCACATATAAGTAGTCTAATATTATTATTATACATTTCTTATTATTTATCTTTTATAACAAAAAATATACCTACTTTGAAGTCTTGTCTATATCTTTTTAAAAGTTGGGCAATTTCGTACTACCGACGCAATTTAAGTTTTAACTTTAATTTTGCAAAAATAAATACATAATAAGTTACACTAAATAATACAGTAGAGATAGCCTTGTGGTTGTAAAGCTAGGAGCAATAATACTATTATATTATAGTAGTATTATTGCAAAAAGTGACGCGCTCGGTGGCGCAGTGGTAAAACGCGCTGTTAATCTACTTTGAAACCAACGCTCGTGGGTTCGATTCCCACACAGTACAAACTTTTGTTTGCATGAACATGTCTGTTTGTATTGTTCTGGGTATTTTCTATATATAATGAGTATGTATTTACAAAAGAAAATGTGTTTACGTATGTTTATGAATTGTCTAGTACCCATAACACAAGCTTCGCTTACTTTGGGGCTAGGTGGCGATGTGTAATTTGTCCGACAATATTTATTATTTATTTAAAACTAGCTGCTGCTAGCGGCTCCGCCCGCGTGGAGTCAAATAACGTAGCCTATGTGTTAATCCAGGTCCTAATCTATCTACGTGCCAAATTTCATTCAAATCCGTTCAGCCGTTGAAGCGTGAAAGAGCAACCAACATCCATACATACAAACTTTCGCATTTATAATATTAGTAGGATAAGGGGAGCCTTATTTTGTTTTAATCAAAGTGCTCCCCTGAATGTTTACATTTATCTCAAATGATGCTAAAGTAGGCGACTAAAACAGTAAGTACACTACCTACAGTGGTCGTTAATTAAACCTCACAGAAAAATAAACGATAATTTTCCAATGTTCCAAGCTTGATTACTAGCACTAAAGCCCAGTACGTATTATAGATATTCTGTATAGAACGCCATTGTATTATATTCGTTGGCTGCGAAAGTAATTAGCAACAGAGCAATAATTAACAAGCCCGAGTCGTGTCGCGGCATAATGCGCTGTCCAACTATCCATCATGGCGCCCACCCGTCAACTGTCACTTTTTGGATGCGTTCGCGCGCTGACTTTTAATCAGGTTTCTCAACGCAAATCTGCATTTTGAAATGACAGAATTGGACCAATTTAGGGCTTATCAAAACCGTATGATACGGAATACCATGGGCATTAGCTATTTAAGCTATTAGCTATTGCATCTAGATAGGAGAATACGAGCATATTAATGATTGCTCCAAATTTTGATCGCTTATACTCAGAAAGCAAGCTCACATTACTTTTCTTATCATATTATATTGATTTTTATAACGAATAAATATTAAATAAAAATTTGATTGTTCAATGTGTACACCAAAACTTGTTGATTGGGTAGGTGTTTGAACACAAAAAGTTTGAGCAGCACTGACCAGAAAGTATAATTTTTACGCACTTAAATTGTTTTAATTGCTACTTACTCGACAATTTGAAATATTTATGTAACTAATTAATCTTTGTTGTAATATATCTAAAATGTTACTGGTGCTGCCAACTATTGTGAGTTAGTGTAAGCTTTATTATATATATTATACATATATATACGTGACACTCTGGTACTTATCTAAGCAATTTAGGATGGAGGCCGGGACGGTCACAACGGATTATAGACGCGCAGTTACCATCTCTTGTATAAAGGGTTCATTGATGAGGCTGAAAGCCAACAGAATGCCGTGGGAGGTACAGGGGAAATTATATATATATATATTTAAATATTATTGGTATTTTCTATGTATAATAAGTATGTATTTACAAGAAAAAATGTATTTACGCATGTTTATCAGTTGTCTAGTACCCATAACACAAGCTTCGCTTACTTTGGGGCTAGATGGCGCTGTGTAATTAGTCCGACAATATTTATTTATTTATTATATATTCTCTTTCGTTTGACACTGAACACGACGTCTTATTTTAATCTTTAGTATTATGTTTTGATTCATGTAATTATTTTGCGAAAACTTCCCATATTAGGAAATGCTTATTTTTATACAACATCGGTGCAACACTATACATCAGGCTATGGGTGAGTACTCGGGAGCTTACGGTTGTACTCTCTCGAAGGACACGACAACCCTCCAGGGAGTTGTTATTTAGCTGCGGATTTCTGTGAGGTGGAGATACCTTCCCAGTTGGACTGCTTTGAGGCGAGCTACCTCGGTACGCTATGTTATTTATTATATTACATTACCGTTATTTCTCTCTGCCTGCCCCATCGGGGACCTGGCCTGAACACTTTAGATAGTTAGATGTAATTGTAATTGTACCGAAAGTCGAAAGTAAAATAAAGTGGGTGTATCCTGATGGCGTAATTACGTCAGGATACACCCACTGTAAAATTCCAGTGGCGCAGAAAAGCGGAATATCTTGCGACTTAGTCTGCATTAGATTTTTAGATAAAATGGGCCATTTCTGTTAAGCACTTTAGAATGGGATGTCTGGAGCCTTAGAAACCGGCGAGCGTGCTTGAGAAGAGCAATCAATGTTAAAGAAGCGAGTGAGGTGTGTAAGGATCGAGCCATGTGGCACCCGGCTCTCTCTGTCTACTCCGCAAGGGATTAGGCGTTAAGTTATACGTACATATATACACTTTAGAAAGATATGTAATTTTTACACCCGGTAAAAAATTTAAGAGATAGGGTGTACTATAGCTGTTCGATTGGGGAAATTTCACCATCTCACAGAAAATTGCAGTTGCAAAAACAACTATTATGTGTGATATTACAAGGAAGTTCCTGAGAAGGTGCTGTGTTAGCAGCAGGGGTCGCAACGCTGATGTAATCGTTTTTTCCTGTATTAAAAGCATACATAAAGATAAGATAAAAGATGATAAAATATACTTATTTCACAACAAGTTTGCATATGTCTGACCTGATGTAAAGTCTCTAGACTACAAAAAATAAACCATGAAAAATTAATAAGATTTCATTTTAAAAATGTAAAATTGCTGATTTTGATGAAATAAATGAGTATATTTTATTTATTCAAGAAGTGCATATGATGAATGTCTTTTAAATGAGATAGCGAGATACAGTACATACCACAGACATTTAAATCAAAGACAATTCTTCCGAACTTTTCACAGAGACTCTGGATAAGTGGCCGTAAGTAACACATAAAGGAAGTAACCCGTGGAGATCTACGATACAACTCTGCGTAGTAAATAAATTCACCGCTGGGGTTCGGGGATAAAGTAGAACGCGCAGCTCTCATTGGCTAGTTCACGGGTGGGCATTGCGTCACTTATCGGCTCATTGGTTAAAATATCCTCCTATTGGTCAGTAAGCTCGAATCGTTGAGACGCTGGCGCACGCTACGTGGTATAACACATATAACCCGTTATTATACCGGGTCAACATGTAGGGTATTTCTTGTCACAAATACTAATGATTACTGCATAAAACATGAACTGTGGGCTATAAAAATAATTCCTGTTTATAATATAAACAAAAAATGTACACTCACGACGCTGCATTAATTTGTATCAAACACGTACGCAATGTACTTTGAAATGTAAATCTGTGTGTTTCGAGTCGGTACAACCAATTAAAACTGAAATGACCAAACTACGTCCGCTAATTAACATATAGATAATCTTGTAATTTGTTGAATAAACAACGCTTTGTCGCGAAACTTCGTTACATTAAAACACAGAGCCTCTTCGCGCCTTTTACAACCAAAAATGGCGAGCCTCTTAGCGCAAAATAAAGATAATGGAGTGTACGCCGAGGACATAAGTAATGTTCACTTTCTTAGATTTATCCTTAATATTGTCAACACGCAAAGTCATATTTTTAGAATGTCACAGATATATTTGAAGACCTGCAAAATTTACCTCACCAACATGTTAAGAGTAGTCAATTAAATGCGGTAGGAAGGACATAAGCATTAGTTTCAATTGCATGTATCTGTATAGAGTAATAAATTATGAAATAGAGATATTACGTACGAAATAAAAAAAGAATATGGCTAAAGTATATGCTGTGCAAAGTAACATTAACATGTCCACAGTCTATCACACATAAGTAAGATGATGTTTAATGTCTGTTCACATTAATCTTAAAGCTGTCATTATTAGTAGACGACAATTGATCCATGTAGATATCACCTTATTATAGCAATATGAGGCTGCTGCGGAAACTATTACAGACGTAATCTCAACTCACTTAGGAGACATGATTTCCCAGCGCGATGCTAAACTTAGTAGGGCGACACACCTGCGAAATTTACGCAACTGAAAATTCGGCGTGCATTCATACACGAAACTTACACGTGGTACTTGCGCAGGTGTGTCGTACTATGATCATTATACGAGTACGTAGAAACGTTACAACTCTACGCCAAAGGATGTTGACACTAGTACCAATCGGAAGTCGAATTAACGTACCTGGAAACTTAAATATTAAGGGCTCCATTCCCAAAAACAAAAATACAACACATGTAAGGTAACATCGCATTATTTCAGAAATTATTCGATATACAAAAGTGTAATTTGGCACAGTTGTATGTTAACTCTCGTGAAACTTAATATTAATTTCATAGGAACAGTAAATTACCCCAAAAAAATACTAAACGTAAAGTTATTTTATACATAAATAAGAATCCATATGAGAGCTTACAATTTTGCGTACTGAATTACAAGCATTTTTTTTTTGATGTATTGACTAGTCTTTTATGTTCAAAATTAGTTTAAAAGCATAAAATAAAACACTACTAGATTTGCGAATGGAAGAATTTCGCATTTGCGGATGGAACACTCAGACGCACGTCCGTCTTACAATTAACGGTTTTTTTTTCTCAAACATACGTGGCAGTTTGTTTTAGAGCCTCGGCACATCGTGGCGATTTGTTCCAATCACGCTGACAGGTGTTTATTACCCCACGGCACGGTTCAATATCCATTAGATATACACGAGTGAAAATAGCTTTATTTGCTTTGTTTACATGAACGATTCAGGTAGAATGGAACGCGGGGCTTTGACATGCCTGACACATACTGCAGTCATATTAGAATATACGAGATGAAATTATTTACTATCAGACCCTAACGGTCATTTATACGTATCTAGCAATTTTTTTTTTCTTTTTTTATACAATCTTGCGAAACAACAGGCATACGGCCCACCAGATGTGAAGTAACTTTCGCAGCTTATTATAAGCTTACAATACAAGTAGGAACGTTCGCGCGATGTCACCACTGCTGCAAATGCAGCAACTCTTCAGATTTTATTGGTATAACTAGAAAAACTACAGCCCTCCAGAGCATTGTTGTGTAGCTGCGGTCTTCTAAGAGGTGGTGATAATTCTCCAAACAGGTTGCTTGGATGCGTCGGACCTCGAGCCTCGTTTGTAATTTAGCAGCATTTGGCTTTGACTCTAAAGATGACTGTAAGCCAAATGGTCCCTCTCCCGATTACCTTTAATCCTCAATATCTCATTGGTTTCTTTTTTATTTCGAAAGGACCGTTGACGGATAAATGCCTAAGGAAAATTGCCAATACAGGTCTTATTTCTTCCAAGCCATTTATTTTGTTCACTGTGTGCGAAGAATTACATTATTATGGGGCAAAAGGTAGCGACTTCTCGGTTGACTTTATCGTACTTTGAGCACGTTGGGTGGGATTGTACAAGTGGGATCTGTGCAGGAGTAAGTGGCTCACTGTCACCTGTACAGTGAAAACTTTTTTTTTTACTTAACCGCCGAACTAGTGATAAATACAAATATGTACATGAATCCGAATTTAGTAGTACAACATGCCAGGATCCGGAAACCAGTTGGTCAATAGGCAGGTTTTTTATCCACTGGGTTATCGCTGCTCATTTTTTTATAAAAATACCCTCGCTTTTAATAAGCGATGCAGGGTATTCAGCAATCACTGGATACGGAACCCTGAAGATGCAAAAGCAATCGCTATTTCTTTTTACTGATTCCTGTCAGTCTAATAATACCAGAACAAACTGACAAATGATTTTTTCCAATATGGACTACATGATATACCATAATATAAATATCGATATTAGACTCTCACTCAAACGTCCAGGGAACACGCGTTCCCAGAAAGAGAAATCAGATTTAAAAGCTTATTTGTGTAATAATATTTGACTAAAGGACCATTTTTAATCGTAATTATTTATAAACTGAACTAGTAATGATGTCATCATTACTAGTTCAGTTTATAAATAATAAGTACTCACATCGTTTCAAGTGCACCATTAATTTTAAGTGTTGACAGATGAGTCACATTTATTTTTATGTTCCGAGGGAGATCGTCCATAATTATTTGGACTATTTAGGTTTATTTCTGGGATTATCGTATACGAAAATAATCGTTAATTATCGTTCTTTGAGAGATGCACATAAATATTATAATTTCGAAAATCATTTTTTTTCCCAATTATTCGGATTTTGGCGGGGTTGAGTTGAGTTTGACATTTTTATTTGCACTTTAGGTTCAATTATAGTAATTGGTATCGATTTCATCTAATTAGGTATATAATAACGTATTTGTGAGTATTTATTTTGATATAGTTGTAGTAATATGTAACTGGTGCACAATACGGTCTAGGCGATGTTCGCAGACGCGTGTGGAAAAACGCGCCCTGGACGTTTCAGAGGAAAAAAATCTAGGGAATCAATGGATCGAGGCGAATAGCTCTCTAGAGGGTAGGCCTATGCACAGCAATGGACGAATATGTAAATAAATAAAATGATGATATTAGATGCCAGCTGCATCAACATTTTCAAAAATGTTTAAAAGTACAAACTCGACCCTGCCGGGTTTTTTATTTTTTATCTACTATCAATCCCGTCACCTTTATTTACCTAAGATCAGTATTTTTAAAATTTAGTCTAGACTTGGTCGTAAAACCTAGAATAGTGTAAAGAGCACCTGTGGATATCTTTATAATTCTGAAGATAGTGGGTGAAATAATAAAAAGAAAGCTCGATTGCCTCGGTGGCATTTTTTAGAAAGCAAGTGTGTCTACTGCCTAAACATACTCTACCAATTTGAAGAGTTCGGTGGCACAGGGATTCAATCCCCACACAAGACAAACATGAGTATGTCTTGGTCTGGGGGTTTTTAAGAGAGCTAGGGCGCATCAAATCACCCCTTCTGGGGAAGTACGTCCAACTCCCTGTAGGGTTGATATGTTTCTGCAAGTGAGTGAGGTCACCAGTAAACTCCTAAGGAGTAGTTGCGACCTCGCTGCTAACAAGCAGTAGAGGTGACATCGGGCGAGTGGATTTTAATTATTAATTAATTAATGTATTGGAAGCATTCATAGGTAACGGTAACCGCTTAACAGTAGGTGGGCCCAAAGGTTGTAAGTCGTATATAAATAACCTTAGTTCTGAATCAAATTTATGAGGAAAATCAGAATTCTCCACTACAGAATTTAGATGTACTTCTTTATATATTCGTACATCTGTCCTTTTTCATATATACACTAACTACAGACCGCGACTTCTTCCGCGCATACATATCATGTATCACATAGTGTATAACATATGTGTCTACCCAACATATCGCATACATACACTATAAATCATGAAGATAATAATCTATGGTGAACCAACGAGACCGATTTTTCATAGTATCTCAATTTACCGCTACGGGGGGGAGTAGAACGCGCAGCTCTTATTGGTTAATTCACGAATCAACATCGCAGCTTTTGTCGGCTTATTGGTTAATATATCCTTCCATTGGTCAGTAGGCTTGAATCGCTGCGATATTCAGGCGCTAAGCGCAACGTTTTTGTGAGCTCAGGGTGTCGTCACACGCAGTAAAGCGGTTTATTGGTTTGTGATTATAAATTACCACAAACCAATAAACTCATTACGCAACGGTAACCTCGCCTACACCTGATGCACACTGTCAATAAGGTAACGAGACTCTAGCAAAAGAGAGATAAGTAATACTCTTACCCTCGTGGGTTCGATTCCCGCACAGGACAAATTTTGTGTCCATGAACATGTCTGGTTGTCTTATCCCGGCTTGTAGGGTTACAATGAGACTTCTAAGAAGTTGCCTTAGCAGCGGGGATAGCAAAAAGGAGGGTGAGATTACAAGCGTATTCATGTTTTAAACTCGATTACAACTATACATAATTTTATCTATATTTTCACGCATGATCCCTTGCGAGAGCAGAGACAACCGAATATACCAAGACGGGCCCTAGACACCTCGCTGGCTTCTTTAACATTCCTGACATCACCACCAGATAAAACACGACCAATTCGGTCGTACTATCCCAGCCTTCCTTGGCTCCTACAGCCTTCAACTTTTGCATAATTTTGTTATACGAAATAATTTAGTAAATTCTAAAAGCATGATTTTTATAACCATATCACCTACCTACCTTACCTACTTCATGAACCCATATCTCTATAATTAAGATTCACCAAATTATTGTATATTTTACAATATTTTAGTTCGTCGTAATGGTATACAGTCTACTACGACAGATGAAGCAGTAACAAAGTTAAACACTTAAATTTCGTAGTAAACTAAACTTGCTAGTACTTAAGAACTTAGTTTTTATGAGAAAGATTAAATAAAGCAAACACTCATTGACTATAAGCGTTGACGTAAAATATTTCAGCTGCTTTATTGAAACAAAAAACATCATACTTTCTGCCAGAGATTGAAATATATACAATTAACTAATGTATATCTTCACGCCAGGTCCGTTGCGTTGCTTGAAAACCTCATTCGCATTTTTAACATTCATAGGTCTTTTCATGCACGCTCGCCGGTTTCTAGTAATCTTGGTTTCTAGTACCTTCTGACAAAACACGACCAACTTGGTCATGGTAGGTTAGTCTTGGTTTTCCTCGGCTCTACATCCTTCCAATTCCGCATTGTATATCTGTTTGGTCATTCTTTCTTGCTGCATTATTTCTACATGTCCGAATCTACGGAGCATGCCGTTTCTAATCTTAACTTCACTCACTCGTCTCTCACCATCGGCGGACCTTCCATACCTGCTAAAAGCGCTTCCAAGATATACAATCTAATCTTGTATATATGTATAACTTCACGCCAGGTCCCTTGCGTGGTAGGCAGAGTAAGCCGAGCGCTATAAGACGCGATCCTTACACACATAATTTGTTTTCTTTCCTTCGGATAAAACACGACCAATTTGGTCATGGAACGGGAGACTTGGTTTTCCTCGGCTCCTACATCTTTATACTTTTGCATATCTGTAGTAACTTTTTTTTTAACCCCCGACGCAAAAAAATAGGGGTGCTATTAATTCGACCGCTACGCGTGTGTGTGTGTCTGTCTGTGGACCGTAGCTGTAAACCGGGTGAACCGATTTGGATGCGTTTTATTATCAGTATTTTTGATTTTACATACGTGGTGGCAACACTTATGTCGGGGGTTTTTAATTTTTAATTTAATTATCAAAAGCACCCGAAACAGAAGAACATGCGTGAAGAAGTTGATGAGTGTGGAAGAGGCGAGAAGGGTATGTTTGAATCGGTGTACTTGGCGTTCCATTGACTTTGCCTACCCCAATGGGAGACAGGCGTGATGATATGCATGTATACATGTATGTGACCATATGGATATGTTGTAGTCTTGCTAAATTAAATGTAATTGTTTGTGTATGTACCAATTAATATTGTAAAGAGGTATTTAATGTTCGTTTGTTTATGTGTAGAGGAAAAATCTCTGAAAATACTGATCCGACTTTAAAAATTCTTTCTTTAATAGAAAGCTACATTATGCCTGAGCGCTATTACCGTTTTCTATTCAAGGTTCCTATGGAGTGTTGGGAAAACTTTTTGACAGTAAAAGCTTGAGCCAGAAGGCACAGCTCGCTATACACAATGCAGTGTTGGTCCCAGCAGAGACAGCATAAAAGTAGGATAAAGACAGTCGAACGTAAACGAACGAAAGCGTAAAGCAAAATTTGTGGCGTAACGCTTGTATACCGTGTTCACAATGGTGGTGTAGAAACAGAGTTGGTCTGAAAGAGACTGTCGGTGTTAAAATTAGTAGAGGCATGCTCCGTTGGTTCGGATATCTAGAAAGAATGCAGGATGAAAGAATTACGAAACAGATACATAACGCAAAAATAGAAAGAGCAGAGGAAAGCCTAGATTTAACTAGTATGACCAAATTGATTGACATTGTATTTTATCAGAAGGTGATGTCAGAAGGATAATAAACAATTACAATATGTACTAAGTACATAATTTATATACTTAAAGAGTGTCTTTTTCTTTTTTTTATACTATGTCGGGAGGCCAACAAGCATACGGCCCACCTGATGTAAAGCGGGTACCGTAGCCTATTAACGCTTGCGATATATTAAGTATCACTCGCGCGATGCCTCCTCAGCTGCTCACACAGCAACTCCTTGGGAGCTTACTGGTGACCTCACTCACACGCAGGAACACAACAACCCTCTAGGGAGTTGTTATTTGGCTGCGGTTTTCTGTGAGGTGGAGGTACTTTCCCAGACGCGACGCGACTTCTTTGACGCGCCCTACTTCTCTTAAATCTTCCTAACGTTATCCCGTTTCCGAATCTATTCTATTAAAACCAGATCTTTCTTAGGTTAGGTCACATCGTCTATCGAAATATAATTTCTTGGTGATATTAAGGTACAAATATGTACATAAATTCCAAAATACGAATTTGGTACATGCCAGATTTCGTACCGGGGACCTGTTGCTTAATAGGCCACTTCCTTATCCACAAGGCTATCACTGCTAAACTTAAAGAGAGTATCGGTACTAAAATAAGATGAGACATACTCCATCGGTTCGGACATGTAGAAAGAATGCAGGAAGAAAGAATTACAACAACAGCAGACGTACAACGTGAAAGTAGAAGGGTGTCGGAGCTAAGGAACCAAACTACCATCACCAAAATGATGGCAGGAGTCTTAGAAACTGGCGAGCGTGTATGAAAAGATCTAGTTCTGTAAAATGAGATAGAGATCCAGAAGAAGGGATAACCATACTTAAAAGTTTGTATGTTATATTGTACACTAGCTGTGCCCGTGACTTCGTCCGCGCGGTATAGTTATTTTTTATGATTTATTTATATTAATAAAAATAAATAATATTTCTAAAATAAAAGTAGCCTAAGTTACTCCTTATTACATCAGCTATTTGCCCGTGAAAGTCCCGTCAAAATCTGTCCAGCCGTTTCAGAGATTAGCCGGAACAAACAGACAGACAGACAAAAATTGTAAAAATATTAATTTTGGTATATGTACCGTGTATACATCCATATGCATTTGGTAAGAAGAGGTTATTTTAATATTACAAACAGACACTCCAATTTCATTTATCTGTATAGATAAAATTACACTGGTATACATTAAAATTATAAAAAGGAAGTAAATGTACGAAGACGGACTTATCCCTATAAGGAATCTCTTCAAGTGGCGCTCGACTCTCTCTCTGTCTACCCCGCAAGGGATTTGGCATGAAGTTGTAGATGGATAGAAGGTTCCTGTGTTTCCTTGAGAAGCCGACACGGGCAGTGCCGCTGGCTGCAGCTACTTATGCTGTAATGTTAGAACACTAACAAAAAATTGCAAGGCTTCCTATTGTGAGAATTCATTGTTCTCAAAGACATTTAATCGAGATACCCCTTCGCTATTTAGCCAGTAGCATTTTCCAATTTTCCGTTTTCTCTCATTCTTACGAGTGCTTCTTGCATACTTGCTATTCTTATTTCGTGTCGTAAAAATATATATTTTCAAATAGTTTTTGTTTCTGAATGTATTAAATAATAAATAAATATTGCCGGATAAATTACAAAGCGCCAAGTTGCCCCAAAGTAAGCGAAGCTTGTGTTATGGGTACCAGACAACGGATAACCATAAGATATGAGGACGACAGCCGGAGGACTCAAAAAAAACGAAAAATTTATTAAGTACTTTATTAATGAAAGTTACAATAGAATTTAATTATTACTATTTAACCTAGTTGCCCGGTTCGAAGTGTGAATCCAAGTGGCCGCGGGCAGGCGGTCACGTAGGCCAGTGCGGGCGCCTCGTGGAGCTGGCTCAGCATTACGCCATCGTGTCATTTTATGTGCATGCGTTTATGTCGTGGTGTAGAGTCAGCAGGTTCGATAGAATAGCGGAATATAACATCTCCCCCCTTTGTTGAGCAACTATTTTTGGATTCCATGCAAAAATGTTGCGGGATGAATCTTCTTGTCTTGGGATGATGCTGGCATTGCATAAATTGGTTGCTGCGTCTGCTGGTTATCTTGAAGATGTGTTCTTCTTGATAAGGTCATCCGTTTTCGTATTAAGATAACGATTGCCAAAATTATCGAGATGAGCACTAGACCATATAGTGGGATAGTCGTGTGGAATAGCATCGATGATCCTTCTAAGTATACCGGTTCCTCTTTATCTATTTTTTCTTGGATGTCGTGCAGCTTCCTAAGATCGACAGCGTTAATCTTGACAGGTGTAGAAGTGGGTTTTTCATAAGATATATTAGGAATTCCTGCGATCTTTATATACTGTCCTTTTATCTTGTCGTGGACGTTGATTATGGTAAAGTCATCTGTGAATAGTTTGCAATTGTGCGGGATAGTTGCTACGAAGCTTCCGTTCAATGTGTTGTATTCGTCGCGTTCGCAAGTTAGTTTGACATGCGTTGGTTGTGGGAAGACTACGGCATAGTGGCGATCGTCAAGTTTCTCCATAGCTGGCTTTGTCAGGATGACATCAGTTGTCTCGCAAGATTTGGAAGATGTGCGCCCTTCAATGATGTTGCAGATACAATCCGGTTGATTCTTCAGCTGATGATTTAGTTTCTCCTCGCATAGATACAATGAATTAAGCTTCGGGCATTCAGCCTCTATGTACACGTGAATGTTACCAGTGATTGCTAGGAGAGGAGCAGGTGGGATGATAATATGCCTATTTCGATTGGGTAGAATGACTAGTTTGTACAAAGTATACGTAAGTGGGGATACTATTGGGAATTTAAACGCAAAAACTATCTGACCTTTGTTGAAGTATGAGGCTGGCCTTATTATATTGTAATATTCTCTTACTTCTAAATCTAGTATATTCCCTTCATTATATATAGTTTTCAAATTACTTATCATGTTGCTTAACACATCTATGCTTATTAAAGAATGATGAGTGCGCAATGCACTACAAAATGCTATTGCATTTTCTAACCTACTTAACTCGCTTAGTAAACGATCTACATTATCACTAACAATTGCTAACAATTGAGCTAATTTTCCGAATTTTAACAAGGTGTAGTGAGAGTGTGCATCTGCATCAAGCAAGATATGCACAGATTCATTAATATGATGCTGATTTTCTACGACCTTTGATATGACGTCTGTATGTTCCTTCATCCATTCTTTGCTAAGGCTTATGTAGTTATTACTTTCAGTTACTAATTTGTCTTGATTTCTTTTAAGAACATCGAGAGCAAGATTATACCTTTCGGCATCCGTGGAGTCTAGATTTCCTGTAATGCTCTTAATAACAGATCCAAGACCGTTAACGAGACCTCTCTTAAAACGATTTGGTTCTAGAGTTTTTAATTGAAGCAATGCTGAGTTTAATTTATTGTTCAAATGGTCTATCTGAAGTTCATATAACGAGTAAGTATAGTTGTCTAGTTTGGATTTTAAGTCAGTTAGTTGCAGTTGTACCAAATCAATATTGTCGTTAATGTCTTTTAATTCAATATATTGTAGGAATGTATGGTAATGTGTGGTTAGTCTTGTAGCTCCTAACTTGAAGGGCAGAAGCCCCGGTCCGTCCTCAAGCCTTTCAAGTCTTATCTCGTGGGCTTTTGTCATGCTGAGGGTCAGTGTCATCAGTATCCTGCAACAATTTTGATGTTTTAGGGACCCTCTTAAGTCTAGATTTTGCAATGGGGCCTTTTTTCTTAGATGTATATATATGCACGGGAAGGTCTGCTAATACTTTATCTTGTGTGTACCTAGGTGCAAGTTTAGACCTGCTAGCACTGGGATTGCTGATAAAAATTTGTTGATTCGGACGGTACTCTACTTCTGGTTCCCTATTTTTGTTGTGACTATCTATAATGCCAGTTCGCCTCTCTAAAGACGTCTCATTAATAAGTTCATAGATCTTTTTCATTTGTTCTCTATGTGTTTGAGTATACTGTTGTAATAAGTGTTCTGTTACATTTATGTCAGTTGGGTCCCGTGGATCAGTATGTCCTAAGATTAAATCGTACGGTCTGCATTTTGTAAAGCTATGTATTGAACTATTATAACCAATCAGTGCGTATGGCATTAGGTTGGTGATAGGTTCATTTCGTTTTTCTAATTTTAGTATACGGAGGTGTTCGAGAAGTGTGGAATGAAATCTTTCTATGTTCCCGTTAGCGTTTGGTGTATGTGCTAAAGTTTGATGATGAATAATTTTATGAATTTTGCAAAACTCTGAAAACATTTGGTTAGTAAATTCCGTACCTTGATCCGTGACGATGGTGAGTGGTAAGCCATGGTGCGTGCTGAAAGTTAATAAAGCTTGTATGATACTTAAAGCAGTACCGTCTCTCAACAGGTACGCTTGCCCGTATTTGGAGAAGACGTCTATGAGTGTTACATATTTTTCGTTCTGGGCGGTAAAACTGTCCATATGAACGATCTCGAAGGGTTTCGTTGCCGGTGGCACTATATTGAATTTTTGCCTAATAGGATTCCTATCGTATTTGGCTTGTCCGCATACGGTGCAATCATTTATGAATTTTGTTATATGTTCGCGCATTTTAGGCCAATAGTATTTGGCAGATAAAGCTAGGCAGCATTCGTTGATACCACGATGGTTCGTTATTCCTTGGTGGTGATGCTGAATGATCTCCTGCTGCCTGAGATATTCCTTAACATTTTCGATCTCTCGTTTAGCAATAACTAAATTCATAGATGAATTTTTGAATTTATCCTGTATTATGGGTACAATTTTATACATGCCAAGAGGGGGATTTATTAAAATACCTGTCTTTATTTTTGGGTTGACGTATTCCTTAATTGCATTTACTAAGTCCTCTTCTAAGTTTGATTCTGTTAGGTACACGGATGTTCGGGTATGTGTGTCGAAGGGTTTAGTTACCGTTGTTCGTTTTTTTATGTCACCTACGATTGTAAGGCATAATTGTCTGTGAAATTTATTCAGTGGGTCGTCTGTTATAGGTATTTCTAATATGGGTTCTTCAGTTGAGGTGTGAGCGGTTAGAGTGTTAGAATCGTTACCAATAGAGGGTTGCTGGTTTGTCGGGTTCGCTATCATTGAACTAGTCTCCTCATTATAAATCTCAATTCTAGAGAGGGCATCGGCATTAGTGTTGGATTTGCCCTTTTTATAGACTACTTCAAAGTCATATTCGCTTAGTTTAAGTCGCCATCGCGTTAGCCGGGAGTTAGGCTCCTTGATGTTCATGATCCACTGTAGTGGTCTGTGATCTGTCAAGATCTTAAACTTACGGCCAAAAAGGTATGGGCGAAAATATTTGGTTGCCCATACGATAGCTAGTAATTCCTTTTCTATCGTACTGTAGTTGATTTCGCTTTCATTGAGTGTACGCGAGGCATAAGCTATGGGTTTATCTGATCCCACAGGTCCTTGAGACAGGACTCCCCCCAGGGCGTAATTAGAAGCATCAGTGGTCAAAATGAACTCCTTGTCGAAGTCGGGATATTTTAGTATAGGATCGTTAGTGAGCAATGTCTTACATTTTTCAAAACTTTGCATGTAGTCGGTGTCGAAAGTCATTTTCTTGCCTTTCTTTAGGCATAGTGTCAAAGGTTTTGTTATTCGGGCGAAATCTGGGATAAATTTTCGGTAGTAACCGAGAAGCCCTAGAAATTGTTTAATTTCTTTAGGTGTTTTAGGCAGAGGATATTTCTCAATAGCGCTGATCTTATCTGGGTTTGGTCTTACACCCTCACTGCTTATGACGTGCCCTAAGTACGCTGTCTCTAGTTTGAGGAACTCAGACTTATCTAACTGGATTTTAAAGTTAGACTCGCGTAATCTTTGAAAGACCTTTTCAAGGTTTATGATATGCTCTTGTAACGAGGTACTGAAGACAATGATATCGTCTAGGTACACTAAACAGATTACATTCTGAAGGCCTCTTAGGATATTGTCCATGACACGTTGAAAAGTCGAAGGCGAATTTTTTAGACCCATGGGCATTCTCAAAAATTCAAAGTGCCCATGTTCTACATTAAATGCTGTCTTGGGAATGTCACAGGGGTTCATTTCCACCTGATAAAAGCCAGAGGCTAAGTCAAGGGTACTGAAATATTGACACTTGCCTAACTTGTCAAGAACGTCATTTATATTAGGTATGGGGTACTTGTCGTCAATAGTCTTTTCGTTGAGTTTCCGAAAATCTACGACCAAGCGCCACTTCTTTTTGCCTGATGCATCCACCTTTTTTGGAACTATCCAAATTGGTGAACTCCAAGCAGATTCCGATGGCCTGATTATTCCCTGACTTAACATCTTCTTTATTTGACTGCTAACTTCCTCTCGATGAATGAAAGGGTAGCGATAACTCTTTGTATAGACGGGAATTTCATTTACAGTCCTGATATTGTGTTTTATTTTATTGGTGAACGTTAGGGGCTCGCCTTCTATGTAAAACACGTCGGCGTATTTAGAACAAAGAGCTGTTAAGTTGGCCTTTTCTTCCTCATTTAGGTGATCTGTACGCAGACGGGGAATGACGTTGTTTGCTCGTTGTGTTAATCGATCTGTACTAGTATGCTCAATATTAAATACTGAAGCTTGCGTAGCTTGATCTAATGAGAATATTATGTCGTTACGAGTTGGATTAATAACCTCTACTATACCGCGACTGTCTTTAACTGTGGTTATGCAATTAACTATCACACAGTTGCATACTGTTTGTTCTTCTACTGCCACTTCACCGTCTGGGGAGTTAATCGGAATACGTACTAATTTCGAGCTGTTGGCAGGTATAATGTCTTCATAGATATTTAAATTACGGGAGTTATAAATATGAATAGGGTTAACAGCAGCATTGGTTATCAGTAACATGTCTTTCAGGTCCAATTTTGCTTCCCAGTTAGTCAGTAGGTCCATGCCTATTAAACCGTCGAAGTGATGATGAAATTTATAGACGTATAGTTTTATGTCACCCGTGTCTTTAAATTCTGGAAAGCTAGGTACGTTAATCGAATAATTGTTTCTACTGGTAGCGTGCACGTTGGTTACTTCAAATGGATCGTAGTTTAGTGGTATGTGAGAAAAGTAATTTTGCACTGCCTCGGGGCTAATAAATGACTGGTTAGCGCCAGTATCTACCAAAAACGTTAATGGAGGGTTTGATATACGAACGTAAGGTAGTTGCCGTTGGGTTTGAATGTTAAGCTCTATTTTAATTTTTTTGATGTTGAAGCCATCTGAAAATCCTCACTATTGGTGGCCAAAGACGACTGTTGCTGGTCTTCGATTGACTGAACTTCACAGTCGGTCGAGTCAGTATAGGGAACTGAGTCGTAGTCATAAAAGCATTCGATTGGATAGGATTTGGGGCATTGGTCACCATTGTTATAGTGATAGTTAAAGTCATGGTAGTCGCAGTTTTCATAATAGTCATATCCGTTAAAGTCATAACCCGAACAATCATGCATATTAACATCCCGAGTTTTAAAATAATTACTCGGAGGTGGGTTGCCTTGCTTAGCCCAATTCCAGCCACTTGGTGGTAATGGTTTAGATGAAAAGTGCGAGACACCACTCATTGGCTTAGGACCTTGGTGGGCTAGTGGAGGCTGAGGCCTCGGTGGTAGTTTAAAAGCGGCATTGCGCGAATTATAATTCGGCGGTTGCGCACCGAATATTTGCTGAGTGCGCGTTGGCATGTGTGGTGGTACGTGCCAAGGCGTATGTGGCTGGTTAAAATTCATCTTAAATTGACCTTGCGATATTGGTTGTCTCATCATGGGCTGGTATCTAGAAGGTCCAGGCATATTAAAATTATAAGACGCGTTAGGCCCATGCGGGGGCGCTTGCATGCTAAGGGGTTGAATAGGCATTTTAAAAGTGAGTTCGTTTGATGGTTTTTTACTCGGTAACTGCTCGTTACGGTGTTGCATATACATAGTGTTCGATTCTTCATGAACAAATTCTAATGCCTTTTCAATCGTCTCAGGGCGCATGCAACGAATACGTGAACCCAAAGGGTCTTTCAGGCCTCGTAAAAATGCCTGTAGGGTTAATTTTTTATATAAATCCCGCTTCGCTTCTATGGTGCTTTGCAAGGTATCGTGCAAGGACACATAGGTCATTACGGTGCTGTACAGGTTCTGGCATCGCTCGTAAAACTCCTGAGGTGCGCTAGAGCCTTGTGTGAGAAGAGCCAAATCGTTATAGAGGGCCGTTTCGTCCCTCTGGTCAGCAAAATTATTTATAAGAGCATTACGAATTCCTGTCCAGTCGTTTGGTATACCGTTCGTATTAATTAAGCGAGCAGCAGGCCCTATGACTTTATTAAGGATACCATTCAATAGAGCCAAGTTACACAAATCATTATCTGGTTGAGCATATTGCACCACTAGTTGGTCGCATAGTCGTATGAACCTTGTTAAAACATTTGGATTCCCGTCAAAGTCGGGTACCAGTCGCAAAGCCTTGAATATGGTGTCTAAATTGGCCATGTTACTAATATTTAAATTTCTGTTACTATCTACGACTTCCGATCTACGTTTACTAAGACTACAAGAACGAGATTTTCTAGGGTGAAAAATTTTGAAAAATAAAATTTTACTTACCTATAAGATATACTCGTAATATAATATATTAAATAAAAAGGAGCAAGCAATCACTAGAAAGTTCAGTGTACTCACATATACCGCATTTCGTCTTCTTGAGTTGTATCTATGTTCGGATCTCCGGCGTAGTCGCTCAGGTTCGAGTACTTGATGAAGGCTGGATAGCTGCCTCAGTGGTGATGCGATCGGAAGCAACGATTCTGGATGCAGAATACCGACCGCGACGCGCACTGACTCAAGTAATCCTTTAAGACTGCGCCAGATATGAGGACGACAGCCGGAGGACTCAAAAAAAACGAAAAATTTATTAAGTACTTTATTAATGAAAGTTACAATAGAATTTAATTATTACTATTTAACCTAGTTGCCCGGTTCGAAGTGTGAATCCAAGTGGCCGCGGGCAGGCGGTCACGTAGGCCAGTGCGGGCGCCTCGTGGAGCTGGCTCAGCATTACGCCATCGTGTCATTTTATGTGCATGCGTTTATGTCGTGGTGTAGAGTCAGCAGGTTCGATAGAATAGCGGAATATAACACATATGTAAATATTAGTATTTTGCAAACATGCTTATGATGCACAGAAAACATCCAGATCGAGACAAACGAATCCACGAGCGTTGGTGTCAAAGTAGCGTTACTAACCACTATGCCACCGAGCTCGTCAAATATTAGTCTTTCCTGAATATATTAGGCATTTATTAAGTAGGGGAGATGTAGGTAATGAGGATCACTTAAGCAAGAATTGAAATAAAACAAAATCTATTAATCAATTGTTTATTGCTACGCTCTTATTATAAACTTTACTTATTTAACTTTTAATTGAGATCAATTTTAATCATTTTGGCTTATCAATTTTGGAATAATGAAGTTTAAAAAAAAAACAGGTTCGGTTTCGATCACCGTTGTCCACATGCTGATCACCATTGTCAGCCGATGTTGACAATGGTGATCAGCATGTGGACAACGGTGATCAACACATATCGCACACATAATTGTAAGCAGAGTCCCATCCAGTACAGGCGGCATGAGCCCAAAGCCCACAAGATGTACACCGGTACCATATTTCGTTGTCTTGTCCGAATTCTCCACATACAAGACACGTGTTACCTACACCTCCTGCATCGTCATCTTCATCATCCTGGCATAGCTCGTCCGTGTTTACGTCTGATGGCGAAGTATCATGTGATTCCTGCAGAATTTTTTTCTTAACCTTATTAACGCTGACCTGTGGCTTGCTTTTTTTACCACTTCTTTTCCCAGCTTTAGCCTTCCTTTTGTTTTCTTTTTCGATTAGAGCCTCTTTGATCGGTGTTGACGTCAAAATCGTTGCGTGCTGTTTTTTTCTTTTTTGTCTTTTCTTGATCTCAGGTGCTTTTTCTGGCATCTGGATGAAATTTTGGATACTTGTCGGATTCTCAGATGTTGATGGCATTTCAAATTGAGACGATGATGCAGTCGCTGGTGCAGAAATTGTGGGACAAACTGTAGATGTACTTGGAATAGGATTATCTTGTTCTAGCTCAATAGTAGCTGTTGGTATGGAGATGGAGTTAACAGCTCCAGTAGCAGTCAATTCTGAAATAGAGTCAGCAAGATCTTGAACTACAATCGGCTCTGATTGAAGGACTTCAGCTGCCAAAAAGTCTTCATCTGAAAATACATTGGGATTTATGGGAAATATGCCTGTTGCTCTAAATCCGGCTTCGCCCTTGCTCATGGAGGCAACATTTGAGAATGCTTTTTTGACCAAGGAAGCCACATCATAAGGATTATTCTTTCTGAAAGATGGCTCTTCATAAAGAAATCACATTCTCTTCTATATGCAGCTTTAAATGGTCCAAAAAAGAACACATCCAATGGCTGCATGCGGTGAGAAGTATGGGGGGGTCTATGAGCTTCACAGCTTTTTCTAGTTGGTCCATAGACCAGCTATCTTTATTGGTCTTCCTAGGTCGAAATTTCGGCATCTACAAACAAAACATACACTGTTTCATCGAAGTTAGCTAATATGGGCAATGGGGATCACCATGTAGGCAATTGGAGTCACTCCGATGTTGTGACTCCGATTACCTACATGGGCGAAAATGAGAAAAAACAAATCCTGCCGAAAAAGTTGATGATATTATATCAATCTGAGTTTTAATTAGTAAAATAAAATGTTACGATTACTACATATCACAAGTACAGAAATAAAGATTTAGTAATTTCAGACATACCTTCAAATTTATTTGTTCGTAAAATTACATCAAAATGGCGCGAAATCTTCACAAATTCGTTTGTCACCAGCGCGTCGCGCGAACTGAGCGATCAACCGACCGCGCACAGGAATAACGTGTAGCTAGCGCGTAGTTATGTTGGTATCAGTTGGTTGCATTCGGTTTTTGTTATTTTATGGTGATCACCATTGCCAACTGACTCCGATTGCATACATCTCCCCTACTAGCGATCCGCACCGGCTTCGCACTGGTCATACAAATCATATTATGCCCAAATAACGGAGTTGATAATGTTTTCTACGAGAAACTGGAATTAATGTTAAAAAATAAAAGTTCTAGTTCGGACAGAAAATATGTGGTATGCGGGGATTTCTCTATTTTAAAATGTACAAATTTAACAATAGATTTTGAGTCCTTTCTACTGAGTTACAACTTTAAATTAGAAATAAAACAACCTACAAGATTAAGTAGTAGTACTTGCATCGATAATTTCGCACATATTTATCAATATAAGTCAAAAGTCATAGATTTTTCCCTTTCTGACCACACATTGCATATACTGGAAGTACCTGTACATGTTATTTTAAAAACTGGCGTTAAAATACGTGACCTATCAATAGAATATAAACAAGCCTTGAAAAAACCGGCCAAGTGGATGTCCGGATACACACAGAATAGGCTTTTTTTTTTCGACCTGACTATGTAGTTGGCCCCTGTGGGCCGTGACTACGTCACCGGAAGGGAAGTAGGCTTCTGTATTTTCTTCGCTTTGGTAAGATTGATGAAAACGAAACCACAGCGCGATGTAATTTATGAACCGCGCCATCTAGTGTAAAATAATTCCACTACTTGGCTGTTCAAATTTGAAACTAGGAAGCAAAATGCTTAGCGCAGATTAGTGCAATGACATATTTTATGACATTTGTACGTTTTCAATCAACAAAATACATTTTATAAATTCGTCGACTATTACTCGTTAACCTGTAAAGTTTAGTCGTGATAGTTTTCCTTTCAAATTCACTATCTGGACTATTACCATATTTTTTTTTACATTTCCAAATATAACAGTTTCGCTGGCATAGGGAGGGGATACTTAAGTCTAACAAAAATTTACACTTTTAATATAGATATTTCGGACGGATCACTATACCTATCGAATATGATATTCCCACACTCTCGTTTTAAAACTTATTTAACGTGGGGGGTCCACGACGACGACACCATGGGGTGGGTGCGAATATATTCCTCCCCACTTTACGTGTAGGGGAGGTACCACCAAAAAATTCTTTTGTCAAGATTTTATTCTACCACTTTGTCAGCGTAGTTAATATGTATATACATGCCAAACTACATCTTTCTAGTATCAAGCGTCTCATAGCTAGGTCGCGGAGAGACGGTCAGACAGACAGACGGACATAGCAAAACTATAAAGGTTCCTTTTTACTAGGGAACTCTAAAAAGCAACAATGCCTTGCAGATGTTTACAATACTTAAGCCCCAAACGAAGCATATGAAAACTTGTATGAGCAGTTTCGCTTGCTTTATAATTTTTTTTTGCCTTTTGAATTCATTGAAGTCACACCGAAACGGTGTGACTTTAATGAATTCAAAATCACACCGTTATCATTAAATTGACACCGTTTTAAAAAATAATAAATGGATTTCACATGTAATAAAATTACATTCATTTTGTACTTTTGTCAATACTAACCAACACTTGTTTATTAAAGTTGACAAATTGAGAAAGCTTCAAGTTAGAGCTCAGTATAAAAACGCTCTAGATGGTGATTACAACAATTTGATTTGACATAGTTTACGTTAATAATTTGTTTTTTTTTAATGTATTTTTTTATTTATTTACATGCTTATATTTAAGCAGAGTGTATAAGGAACCTATTGTACTTGTAACAACTTTATTTGTATGCATACATTTCGAGCAAATCGACTTACTTACTTACAGAATTAATATTGTATATCCGCATAATATCCGATAAAAGCTCCCAGGCGGTTTGACTTTTTCCGCCATTTTCAACAATTATCGTCATATTTCAATCGATTTTCACAAAATCAAAACAAATTATACACTTGGACCTTCCTCAAGAATTTATTTTTCTTTTGGTGCAATAAATTGTACTGCATTGTATATTTCTTACGTCACCATTATGAACGCGATCAGCAATCTTTATACCACAAATTTTGCTCAATGCTACCATCTCGACCGCATTTATTTTACTTTCATGCTCTCTCTGCAATACCCAGCTTTCACTTCCATGAGTTAGCGTTGAGATTAGCACCGCGTTGGGAACAGCAGTGTATATATGCATGAAATATATAAAAGTGATAATTATATTATCATATATGCGCCACCTATATACTGTTTACTTATAAATGGCTTCTATTCGTGTCGTATGGTTGTCTGGAAGAGATCGCTTTAGCGATAAGAACGCCTATTGTACATTTGTTTTCTTTTTACGTGTGTTCGATATGTATTTGTTATTGGTGCAATAAAGAGTATTCTATTCTAAATAAGGCCCAGTTAATCGTTTTCTATGTAATAACTTAAGTTGTTTCGATAACATGCCTTCCTCACAAATGATGCAAACATGTTTGGCAATAAAGGATAATAATTGCCATAAGTATCAAATAATTGACGTATCTTCAAATATTATGTGGTCAGGTTACAAATTGAGGATTTTATAAGTTACATTGAAATCCAAAATTTCATTGTACGTATTATTGACGGATTGGACTCATATACATACATACATACTTTTTATAACCTTTTCAACTCTATGAGACGAAACTTCTTTGAGTTGAAAATGTTATAAAAATGTAGGTATATCTTAAATTTGTCACGACACCTGTAGTCTGATGGTAAGCTTGAGACATAAACATAAATGTAATATTTCAGAAATTTATTTCTGCACCCAAAAGACCCTAACATTGCTTAAACGAATACTTTTCCTTGTGACAATATATTTCACGCCAAGAATGTTCTTTGATGTCTAAAGGATGGATTATGATATTCATCACGTTAAGGACATAACATAAAATATATATCTTGTATGCACTAACATTATTTGTGAAATGCTAACCTGAGAGACGGGTATTCAAAACTAAAAATTTGAAGATTAAAAAAATAATGGAAGATTTAAAATAAATCAACACTTAAAAAATATTTTTACCTTAAGTGCATTTGTGGCGTAAGTGACTTAAAACTTCATTCTTTGAAGTCAAAACAAATAATATGTGTTCAGAAAATTAAATAACGGTAACCACTTATCGTAGCCTACAATTGTACAACCAAGAATGCCACTCTAGATTTGCCAACGTAGTTGAAACATCTTCACGCCTTTCTTAATCTTTCTTGATCTTCTATCAAATAGCCATTACTTTCGAACTTTTCATTTGGCTACAATCTTGATCCTGCCGAGGCTCAAGGACGTATCTCACGAAGAGCGCAGACCTTACATGTGACCAGGCTTGAACCTGTAATTTTACTAAGAAAATAAAGACTGACCTGTGCATTAGGGGCAGTACATTCACACTCATCATTCGCCATCTTTATCATCATCGTGATCATCTGTATTCATCATGTTTCACTTATGAGCTTATCACGTAAAGTCTATGGACCAGTAGTACTCGTATTTTACCGAGCTCAGTGCTTAGTAACGCTACTTTGATACCAACGCTCGTAGGTTCGATTCCCATATAGGAAAAACCGCTGATGGAATATGAATCTCCCTTCAGCGGAGAAGGTTTAAAGGATATGCTACTAATCTATAACTTCACGCCAAATCCCTTGCGGGGTAGGCAGAGAGAACCGAGCGCCACGTGACTCGATCCTTACATATCTCACTCGCTTCTTTAACATTCATTGCTCTTCTCATGCACGCACGCCGGTTTCTAGGGCTCCTGACATCACCTTCTGATAGAACATGACCAATTTGGTCATGATAGGTAAGTCTTGATATATGCTACTAATCATATATTATAATGTAATATCAATTCACCCGAAGGCCTTTGACTTCGTTTGACGATTGATTGATTATCATTTACCGACAGTGGGACCGACTTAATGTGCCTTCCGAAGTATAGTAGAACTCAAAATAATACGCATCCTTAGACTGGCTTTGGTCGATGTTGTCTTAACTTACATGTTTTAACAACGCCACAACTTTTCATATCCATCCCAAATACAACTTATACTACTTAACTACAATATTTTCTTAAATTCCGGAAATAAAATTCCGTTTTCCCACGTCTCGCTGTCGAACCCCGCAACCTTTGATGGGATCTAATAAATATGTTTACTCCAAAACGTGCCTAAGGCTATTTAGAGATCTATAATTATATTTAGCCAATGATTGAACACTAAAGTTAGATGTATTTTGAATAAATTTCAATTATATTACGTAGGCGAGTCAATAATTTAGAGGTGCCAATAAGCAAAGGTTATTAAATTTTACAGAAACGATAGGTACGTATTAATTGTAATATCAGTTATTTAACAAAGGCTAATATTTATTGAATTATGACTATAAATAGAACTCGACTAATGCTTCGCCCTGCTTTCCCTGGAGCGAAATCCTTCCGATGAAGCCTTTAAAGCTTTCCCGGCTAAAGGCAGTCCCTAGGTGATATTTAGTCAGTAAGAGTCTGACATAACTCGTTCGGCCGTCCAAAAGGGCACTCATGAGAGTTAACCACCTCCCTTCCAAGGGGTCCCGGAGGGTGCCCCTCTCAGAAGAATAACTAACGCACGATTTTAGTGAGTTATTCCTTCTTTTATGGATCGTCGTGTAGTGCGTAAAAACCAAAACAAAAAAAAAATACCACAACCAAAGTGGTCGTTTTTTTTAGAAGAACATATCAGGAGATTAACAAGAGCGCACATGGGAAGAGCTATGAACGTCAAAGTAGCGGGATATAGGTGTGTATGGAAGAGGGAATGTGCTAGTTCTCACTGTCTTCCTCACATGGTATACTTCGCGTAAGGATATAAGTAATTAAAAATTCTTTACCTATATTTGTGATTAAATATCAACGAGATCCTCTGTACTTAAATTGTTCATAAAAAAAACGAGTGTGCTTTAGACCACACAACTGAAATAAAACTTCTTTAGCTCCATAGTGTGATACAGACAATAGGCCTGCCCTGTGTCTTAGATATACGAAACTTAACTCGCTATGAGAGAAAGAGAGAAAGAAAATGTGTGCTCGCACCTCTCTCTCTTGCCCCTACAGTAATGTACGAAACGTAACTCTGTCTCTTTCTATCTTCACTAACTTAAATCTCCCCCTCAATTTCCGTTCGCCTCGCCCGATCACACTTTTCGTAACGCTCTCGTCACGCATACACCAGCTTACTCCCCAAGTCAACCGTGCATAAAGGAGTTTTACTTCAAAAATATCTTTAGTAAGCAAATACACACCAAAACCACGATTTTTTAATCTTGTCTGTACGTTTGTCTGCTGCCGCATTACTTAAAAATACAGGATTTTAAAGAAATTTGGTTATAGTTTATACCCTGAAAGGTATGGTATGTTCGCTTTTGAATATCTTGGCAGAGAATTCATTCCACAGCTTAAGGGGAAGTAAACCTTTCAGAAACCGCGCAATACGTGATAATTTTCATCGCCATATGTAAGGATAATTCTCTGACATGTAATTTTATATTTCTAGATATACTGTTAAAAGCAGTGTTTCGCAATTTTTTTATGTTAGTATGAACTATTTCGGTTGAATTCGCTTTCAAAACGATAACAATTTCAAATATTACGGTCCCGTGGTCGAGTAAGCAATGATAATTGTGCCAAAGCTCTTGGATTCGATTCCCTCACACGACAAACATTTGTTTGCATTAATATGATGTATATTGTCTTTGTCTGTTTTAAGAGAAGTAGGAGGCATCAAAGCAGCCCGTCTGGGTACCTCACAGAGTCACAGAAAACCGCGGCCAAATAATATCTCCCTGAAGGGTTGTTGTGTTCCTGCCTGTGGGCGAGGTCACCAGTAAGCTCCTAAGGTATCGCTACGTTAGCAGCAGAGGTGGCATGGCGCGAGTGGTACTTAATGTATTACCAGCGTCATTTTTTTTCTATACCACTAAGGTGGAAAACAAGCATACGGCCTGCCTAATGGTAAACAGTCACCGTAGCCTATGGACATTTGCTACACCAGGGGTGTAACTCATGCGTTGCCGACCCTGACCTTTCATAGGCTACGGTAACCACTTTACATTAAGAATATGCTCGAATGCCTCCCTACGTAGTATATAAAACAAGTAAGTACATGATGCTCTTTTAGTTTCACGAATAAACATCTCTACCCTGAATACTACGGGAGGATCTCGTACAGTAATCACACATTATTTCTGGAGAAATTTCTGGAAACTTAACGTCTAATATATTACTATAACTTACTATAACTTCACGCCAAATCCCTTACGGGGTAGGCAGAGAGTACCGAGCGCCACGCGACTCGATCCTTACATACCTCACTCGCTTCTTTCACATTCATTGCTCTTTTCATGCACGCTTGCCGGTTTCTAGGGCTCCTGACATCACCTTCTGATAGAACACGACCAATCTGATCATGATAGGTAAGTCTTGGCCTTCCTCGGCTCCTACATCCTTCCACTTTTGCATTGTATATCTGCTTCGTCATTCTTTCATCATGCATTCTTTCTACATGTCCGAACCAACGGAGCATGCCTCTTCTTATTTTAACACTAATATATTATTAAACCTAAAATATGGTTTACCCGTATAAAAATATATTTAAGGCAATTTCATATAACTAATTTGTGAGTTTCTCGTGGCGGAAGCATACAAAATAGTGAAAAACGCAGGTTGCACGTAAAATTACTTCCGTATTTAACATTTGAAGCTAATAACTTTCCGTGCTCTAGAACCGACTTTTCGACTGAAATAATATGCGTTACAAAATAGTACCTGAAACTTTAAGCTTATTTATGAAAGTCTATCTATCTATATACAACTTCTCCCCTCTCCTCCTCCCTTACGGTGTAGGCAGAGGGAATGAGCGCCATATAACCTGGTCCTAACCCGCCTCATTCACTTTTTTAACATTCATAACTCTTTTCACGCACGTACGCTGGTTTCTAGGGCTCCTGATATTTCCTGATATCTTCTAATGAAACAAGATCTATTTAGTCCTGATAGGTGCTTATACTTTCTCGTTGTGTATCTATGGTACTAGGCATTTTATCCTCTGTTAATATGCTATATATATATATATATATTATACAACTAGATTGGCAAACAAGCATGCGGCTCTCATTAGATGGTAAGCGGTCACTACAGCCTATGGACGCTTGCAACACCACGGCGATGTTACTCGCGCGCTGCCAATCTTTGAGACCTAAGGCTGTTTCGCCACAGTACCCAGTAATTTCTCTGCCATATCTCACCCTTCAGTGCAGAGCACAGCTATATAAATATAGCTGCTTGGCGGTAGAGACAGCCACGCGGACCACTTTTGTACAAAGTCTCCCTCTCGTTATAACTAGTATTATAAACTATGGTTGAGCTAACGTTGCGTAAAACTTATAAGGTAACGCTTGCGGGCCGTGTTCGCAATGATGACGCAAGAAAGAGATACTTAGATAAGAAAAGAATAGTAAGATAAAAAAGTAAGTAGAAAGAATGTAAGAGGAAATAATGCCACACAAATGTTTTGCCTTGTGTGGGAATCAAACCCACGAGTTGAGAGTTGGTGTCAAAGTCGCGTCCTTCAAGACTGCGCCACCGAGCTCGTCATAAGCAAATCCTGCAAAGAACTTGACGTGAAGAAATAGTTAAATAGGTAGAAACTAATCAGATATGACACAAGAAAGTCGAGATGTTTGCCCTACACAACTTATTTTTCATTATTTTCTCACTTAATAAATAAGTTCATATCAAGATGTTATTATGACGAGCTCCGTGGTGCAGTGGTTAGTATCGCTACTTTAACACCAACGCTTGTGGGTTCGATTCCCACACATGACCAACATTTGTGTACATGAACACGTCTGTTTGTCTTGGTTTGGGTGTTATTAAGGGTGTGGGGAAGTATCTCCATCTCACAGAAAATCGCAGCCAAATAACAACTTCCCAGAAGGTTGTTGTGTTCCTACGAGTGAGTGAGGTCTCACGAGAGGTGAGCTCCTAAGGAGTAGCTGTGTTAATATCGGAGGTGGCATTGCGTGAGTAATGTATTGCTTGCGTTCATATGCGGTGACCGCTTGGCATCGGCCGGGCCGCATGCTAGCATGTCTCCCGATGTGATATTAAAAAATATATAGGTCGCTTTATTTTGGTGTTCATAGACTAAAAAATCTTATTAGTGGCAAGCTGTCCACTGCCCCTCTTCGCCTGTCCATCTGTTGCGTCGTCTCGAATGTCAACATACCCTTATTTAATTAACTTAATTTGACACCGTAAAATATATTATTTATTCTTTCCCGTTGGTAAATTAAAAATCTCCCTCTGTTAGGTTTTTTTTTCTAAACCACTACGCTCAGACGGTTAACAATTGTAGCGTAGGAATGCTTATAACCACATGATGTGTTAAATTCCTTGCATGTCACATCCGGGGTAGTATACTATTCTGATTTGGTGGCAACAAGGGAGAACTACCAGGCGTTTAGGCGGTTCTGCAATCGATATTATTGGAATCGATGTATTAGGTAACAACTCACAATGTAGGTCCCAATAGTGTTAGATATCTGATAAACGTGATGCACGGCAGTTGAGCTTCACTTGACTAGCCATCTCTTTAAGGTTTTGTAAATCCTTATTTGTCATATTGCTGTCTCTCACTTTGCCAAGAGTGGAAATCAATTCGAAAACTTCCTACTCTTACAAATTTCTTCAAATTAAATTCGTTGTGAGTTCCAAGGCAGCTGTAGTTTAACCCCCGGGACAGCAATGGACTTCACTGTTCATTGCCTTTTTGGTGGTCGCCGCTGTTAATTCTGGCTACACAGGAGACACAGTGGTGGGAATGAGTGGTGGGCCTGTCCCAAAAAAAAAAAAACTACAAATCAATAAACTAAACCACTTGATTGTGCATGAAAGCACCTTGCGTTTACAAAAACGTTTTGTTTTAGCACCTATATAACTCAGTGATTCGATCTTACTGACCAGTAGGGGAATATTGCCGATAAGTGCCGCCATGTTGATTCCTGAACTATCCAATAAGCTGCGCTTTCTGCTTTACCCCCCGACACCTAGCGGTGAATTGACTTGATATGTAAAATTGGTCTCACAGGTTCTTCATAGGTTATTTTCTTACTACGAGAATGTCACGCCGTATATTCTCACACATCACCTCACATCATCATCATCACAGATGAAGGGGATATCGGAAAAATCCTTACGTTATTCCCGTCCAGTACTATAATATTGTTATATATACGTATAGAATATTGCTAAGTGACGTCATAATATCAACAATATGGCTATGGTACTAAATATTGTGCGAACCATGAAGGAAGTAACCTATGAAGACCCAATTACACGATTTTGTGTAGTAATAAACTCACCGCGACGAGTCTGAGGGTAAAGTAGAACGGAAGCTTTTATTGGCTAGTTCACAGATAAACATTGCGTCATTTATCTTATTGGTTAAAATATCCTCCCATTGGTCAATAGGCTCAAGCCACTGTGATATTTAGGCGCTAAAACACTACGTTATGGTGAGTGAGGGGGCCTTCATGAGACTGATAAAAGTATGAAAATAAAAATTTTGTAAATCAAAAATATGTACATCATATATGTATGTGTACCTATATAAACTATATGCATTTATGTATAAGACTCGTATTTATTTATTAAAATATGATATAATTCAATGGCATTATACTCAATATTTGATTCTTATATTTAATGCGGTACGTATATCAGTTTAAACTTTCTTTTATTATAAGCAATGACATGCGTACGTTTTAATTTCTTAAAAAATTTACTTGTTTTGATATAATTACCTCGGGTGCCCATGCTACAGTATCTCGGGAGACCTCAGTACCGTGCGTTCCACTAAACGTTCGCGAACAATGTTAAACAGAATCGTAAGTTCAGTGTCGTCGATAATTCCACTGCTCGTCTCTGAACCTACTTACTGGTCTTTAACCAGTTAGTTTGAAGTGCTTTTTAGGAGGATTAAAACTGCTGTATGCCAATTCTACTAAAAACCTGCAGCTGCACGTTTACGCTCGTCATTTGAGTCGTGCAGGAGTAGTGCAGTGACAAACGTGTATTCTATTAAAATTTCCTGCACTGCAACGGCACTGCAACTGTGCGTATCCTGCAAATGAACTACTTAACACCTGTCATGTTACCATCTTTCAATCTAATAAATTGGATTTTTACTATTGACTCCTATAGTTTCAAGCCCCATTGCCCTTCGTTGTCGGCGTGGAAGTATTTCTAACTTTTACTTAATCATATATTCCCACAAACATCTTCCAAAACAAAACAAATGTTTTGTAATGTAAATCACCGTTTCAGAACATTAATTTCACTTTGCAAAAGTTGTTTAAGACTAACGTTACCAAAACTGCTAATAAACTCCTTCAAAATTTCTGTCATCGCAATACAAATATCAAACCAATTTATCAGAATAAGATTATATTGTAGGAAACGTGCAGGTACAGTGTAGGTTTTTTAACAGAATAGCGAGTCATTTAACGTCGCTGTCAGATCGCTTAAATCAGATTTTTTTATACTAGTATACAACTAACTAGACTGGCTAACAAGCATGCGGCCCGCAAGCAGTAATTGACGCTCACAACATCACGAAGATATTACTCGCGCGCTGCCAATCTTGTGACCTAAGGATGTTTGCCATATCGCACCCTTCATACCGGAACACAGCTATATAAATATAGCTGCTTGGCGGTAGAAATAGTTGAGATAGAAGTACGCATGCAGACGACTTTTGTACAAAGTCTCCCTCTGGTATAGACAGCGAACTTAATAAGTTCGCTGGGTATAAAATATATAGGTCTTTGCCGAGCCCTTTAATTGAAGGTAAACTACGGGTTTCCCTAAAACCAAACGGCAGCATAGTATGGGTTAACATCACTGGCTTCTATATACCATTGGACTGATTATTGTTAAATTACGTTTACGATGAGGTGTTCATTTGTAAATTTAGAAAATGCCAAATGAATGTAACATATTTACTGCATTCCAATTACGAAGTCCCATAATGACTCTCTACCGACACTAACTTACTGTACGTTTCATATGAATATATAAAATAATGGACATTGTAATTCACCATTTGAATTTATTGAAAGCTAAGAAATTTATTTTAAAAAATCAAGATGCTTTTAATTTTTAATGCAACTTCGTAACTGGAATGGAGTGTAGTGAATCAGGTAAAACCCTGACACGGTTTCCTAGCACGACAGTCAATTAAAAGCTAGTTCAGCGACTATATAGCGATAAGTTGATAGCATGTAACTCTAATACAACTTGTCAGTAAATAGACTCCGATAACTTATCATGTCGAATATACAACCGTCTCAATCATATTCTAATCATGTGTTGAATTCTTTGCAAATGGTATGATGTTATTTACAATCAGAAACAAAATAGATACCAATTCGTTTCGTAGGTAACTTCTACTTGATAGGGCCATGAAGAGTTCAATGGCGTCGTTAATCGTTAAAGCTAGCCCCTCTAAGGGGTAAAGCCCCTATTTACTCAAAATATTCATTACTTAGACAAAGATTTCAATACCGTGTGATCAGCCAGCCACAGCATTGACGTGAATACGTCTTCAAATTTGAATGCATACTGGGAGGTAATTTATAAAACTGATGATAACAAAATTGAGGGATATAGTTTGGTGTTATAGCTACATATATTACACCACTCGATAGCTAAAGAATCAAAGAATTTATTACGTAGAGTGAGGACTGCGCATCACGCGCGGAGTTGGGGATCCCGCAATTTATCATTTCACTGCATCATATAATTTGATTTTAGTATAGCTTAATTCCGTTTTCCCGCAACGATGATGTACTCGTATTCACGTAAAACTCAACACCCCGTTTGTTTATTAAACTCTGGCCAATGCTTCTTAACCACTTACTATCATTTCAATAATCACTTTGTAAATTATGTCTAAAGTGGCCTTACTTTTAATTGGTAGGTATATTGTCTTACTATTAAATTTCTTCAGATGACGTTAAAATAAACTAGACTTTGCACCAGTTATCTCATACGGGTGATCCGATCATTACCAAACTTCACAGGATCACACACTGGGCTAATCTAAAGCATGCCTAAAAATTTTATTTAAATCAGTCCATACGGACATTCACTTTTATACACAATAAGTTTAACATACCTATCGAGCAGCTGGCTTTATGAACCTCTACTATATTATGTGAATTTTAGTGAGGATATGGATCATTTATACTATTGCATGCAAAAACAGCTGAAGATACAGCTGTTTTTGGATGAAGTTAAACGTACAAGTAGAGTTGTATTCAAAATGTCCGAGATAGGCTACTTCTAACCTCGAAAATATTTAAGCTCCTCTGAAAAACGGAACTCAGCGCGGTGGGAGCTATGGGCACCAGTTACATTTCTATAAATTGTAATCGCCAGGCTACTTGCCTCATGTGGAATATTTTATGGAAACTCTAATATCGCCAGTTCCTGGACCCAAGGTGTTCTACCATAACACGGTGTTATTTATTTTTTCCTATATAATGTCCAGATTCGATGTGTTTCCGTCGTCATGTCGAACCTTATAAGACGATACGAAAATTATAACACTTGAGAAATATCCAAATGCGAATATTGAGTGTTTGTTTTGAATCACGTCTGAACAGATTGGATTGAATTTCATAGATAGTTTGCTTATGCAAATAAGGAAACACGCTAACTTATGATATTACTGTGATATTCCGTTTTTATTTGTGATATGAAAAATATATACGCAACACAATACTATGACTGACTTACTGGCTGATACACTGGGCACATCCAAAGCCGATTAATCTAGAGATTGTCATTTTCTATGGTATGGTTTCATTTTGCATCTGAGTTTTATTTCTCACAGGGGGGAAATGGTAGTGTAACATATCCATGCAAGACGGGACGGTACGAGTCTGCCGAATTCATCATATCACATTCATAGCCCTCCACATCCCCGACTCGAATCCTGGCATGTACCACTAAATACGTGTTTTAGGATTTATGTACATATTTGTAATTATCACTTGCCCGGCGGTGAAGGAAAGCATCGTGAGGAAACCCACACGTCCAAGAAATTATATTTCGAAACACGTGCGACTTAAAATGAAATATATATACTGTATGCAATGAAATATATAGACTGAAATCAATTAATGTATAAGTGATGACGCAGCTTGTTCCACGATGGTGTTAAGTTGTCCCTGCAGTCTACCGTCAAAGTAACTTAACACTGTAATTGCAGTCTGCGACCATTCTGGCGTAGACCACTAATTGACAAAGCACGTACTTACCTACAATTAGTTAACAACTATTACCGTCCTTGGACGCCGTTCTCCTGTTAACATTAGAATTTATTTTATTTTTAAACTAGATACGTATTTGTTTCAATGACAAACATATAAAGTAACTAGCAAAAGAGACGTAGAACGTACGAGATAAAAGTAGCCCGATTAGTGAAGTATTTCCACCTCACAGAAAACCACAGGAGGATACATAGCTACATATATATATAGCTACTCACACGCCCACACTGAACATCTTACCTTTTTTATAATCACTCACTTGGCTTTAATAATATATATTTCTGCAAATTACCGACGAATGTACATGGAAAATTTATACGGAAAAAATTTGTAATATTATGTTATAAATTACATTGTTATCTATAATGTAATGAATTAAGATATAGTTTTGCTTTTTTAGATTATCTATACTGATGTCTTTTCTAAAAAAATCTCATCACAGAAAAAGCCGAGTAGAGCTCGGTCCTCCAGGTCCTTAGCTAGGTCAGCCAGGCCAGGTCCTTAGCTTATGATGTGGGATTGCTTGAAATGCAGACATGACATGCGGATAGACATTCTATAAGGTGGATGAACATCCCCAGTCTCGCTAACCCTTATTAAATATAGTGTTTTCTAGCTCTCTTTCGACATTGGCTCTTGAGATAATGATGAGTCCCAAACAACAGTAATAACATGGATTATATGTAAGTACCATGCATACATGATATCTAATTTAAAATCATTTTCATTACTATAGAAGAAATCATAATTGCCTTTGTAATAAAGTTCAAATCCGAATGATTTCATCCACAAAATATCGCAAACGGGGTTATTTTGGACCATTTTCAATGACGTAAATTTTGTATGATCTTTAAAAGATAAATGTAGGCGAGATTTTTCATATAACTTTATTTAGAAATAACACAGTTGAACCTTGCTATATAAATTAACGTTGCAGACTTTTGTTACAAGTTGAAATTATCGACATGTTTTCGTGCATAAATGCACGTATGCACTAGTGACGAGATGAGCGATATGTCGATATACCAGTCTATATTTATCCGATATTTGATTTCGTTATCTAAATAAAATATTTAAAGTTTGTTGGTTTGAAACTCAATTTGTTCAGGATCTAACCCTCAGTCTGCTTAAAAATACTATTTATCATTTCATAGTAGATTTTTGATACAACCAATCAGGAAATTCTTAAATTGGCTAGAAGTAGTTATCATAAGCGCAAGTAAGAACATGATTGCAAACCAGAGTGAACCACAGCTTCGCTTCAATGAACTCTAGAATTTTCCCAATAACAGCATGGAATTCTCAAATAGAGCTTAAATAGGTTTGTAGAGGTATGCTCTAGTGATGCTTCTGGTGTTACAAGCTACCATATGCATTTTTAAAATGTTTACCATTATGATATCACTAATCAAATCGTATGACAAGAAATAATTATGGTAAACAAGTGAAAAGCTGCGGGTTGGTACGAGTATTACTGAGCTCCACACTCATTCAAACTTATACTAATGCTAAGATGCGGGCTTCTTTTCGACCGAAGTGGGTTTTAGATTACTGACGAACGCGGGGGTCGAGTGGTCAGAAATAGCGATTAAAACATCAGTGTTTGCATACTGCTTAAGGCCACTGGCTTAGACTTTAAAGCACGAAGAAGCTCGAGATCGACAAGCCCATGAATAGACAGGCTGAGGTCGCCGTTGCTTAATCTGCCTGTTCAAGTTCATTATACTGACAAGCGTATCGTCGACACCACCTTTGCAAATGGCTCACTGACAAGTCACTTCGACCCAAGTTCGAGGACTTACTATTAAGGATAAAGTATTCCTAACGATCCCTTTCATCTCCATCTCCCAACATACTACATAACAATTTGAAATTACCATATTATTATAATGTCACTAGAATTGTACTAAATTGAACAATGTAATCTATATAAGTTTGTATACTGAATCTACCAACCAATTAAGATATCCATAGAAATAAGAAATATTATTTGGAATATTAAAAGCAAGTAAAAAAAATAACTATCTGCGTAGAGTTCATCGAGATTTTATGATTTGTAAATAGGTGCTAAACCCATGTGTGCTTCTGCCCTTGTGTGCTTCATTTGAAGCATCTACTAACAGTAGTGAGTGTGTGCCAGACAGCGCAATTTCGAAAGAATTTGTGGCGGAAATACACGAAGTAGTATATAATTTGACTTCCGCAAAATAATAATTAAATCTGTTTTTTTTATATTGTTGCAAAGTTACGTTACTAGACATAGTTACAGCTAACACAATATAATAAAAAAATGCCGACGGATCTTTTGTCCATCTAAATATTACAAAAATAAAATAATAATATAAATAAATATTGCCGGACAAATTACACAGCGCCATCCAGCCCCAAAGTAAGCGAAGCTTGTGTTATGGGTACTAGACAACTGATAAACATACGTAAATACATTTTTTTTTTGTAAACATATACTTATGATACATAGAAAACACCACCAATACAAACAGACATGTTCATGCACACAAATGTTTGTACTGTGTTTGAATCGAACCCACGAGCGTTGGTGTCAAAGTAGTGTAACAACGCGTTTCACCACTGCGCCACCGAGCTCGTCAATAGCATATAATTAATAGGTACCAAAGTCATTAATTGGCAAAAACAAGTACTAATAGGATTCCCTACCACGCAATGGTTTTGGGGTAAAGAATAATAGATAAATATATTATGAAGAATATTATAAAAAATATAGAATTTACAAAATAAGTACTTATTTACATGAAAAATGAAGCTATTTTACTAAACATATACCTTACCTTTGGGCTAGAATTGCATGTATGTACAAACAATTTCGATACGAAAACCTACAAATAATAAATCATACTAGTAATTATCATTACTGCAACAAAACCAGTCATTATTGAAAGAAACATCGACATCAATTTTGATAACTACCTAAAGGAATCCACAAAGCTTTCGTGGCATCCCATCTCTGCAGTCACGCGAAATCGACTTAAATTAATGACCACCGAGGCCCAGCCTCCAGTTGCATACGTACGACATGCGTGTACGCATCCATTCGACGAGATTTACATCATGTCATTCAGCCGTCGATAAAGTCTAATAATAACGCTCAGCACTATTTTTAACGTGTTTACATTGTGTCGATAAAATTATACATTATTGTGATTGTGCAATTATTAATTAAGTGAAATGATCGGAGTGATGGACTAATAAAAATGTGTTTTTGTTTTGTGTTATGGTATAGTTTATAATTTATGTCGGTTATGTAAGTATATTTTATTGATACACATACATATATATGTAAGCAGAAGCTAACTCAACGTACAGCCGAAACTGCGGTGTAATCGTGAAATATGCCACAAAGATTCCTTAACCTAAGCAAGCACTAAGAAGGGGTTTATAAAAACTATCTATAAAGTATGACGGCAAGGGAAATTTACTGTGTCATTCAATTGGAAATTACTATTGGTGAATTAAAAGAAGATAAAAAAGAAAAATTTTGAAGTTAGAAAAGCGAAAATTTGTCTGTGAAATTATAGCTTATGTAAATCCAAAAGAGCTAGCATTTTCGTGGTCCCAGAAACAGCGAAAAATAAAGTTATCGATAAGTGGGATAAAGGATACAGACTGAAAAGTTAAAAAAAATCTGTCAATTTTTTTAATTAAAATCCTATTATATTTCAGTAATTTCTCATAGTCTCCATCTTTTTTTTTGCTAAGAAAAAATTTCCCCTCTGCGTGGCACAGGAAATTCCTCATTCTGTGCACCATGTAGGACAGATCTTTAACATATTTATAAAAAGGGCCCCTGGAGCACCCTGACATTAACGTTACTGCCTTCAAATTTAGGTCCATTTATGTCTACAATTTGCATTCTCTAGACAAAGACAAATATATGTTTATAATAAAGCTACAGTTATCAATATTGATTGTGTTCGTCATTGGTCAAAGCTCGTAAAGTTAATTAGAATTTTTAATTCTAAGTACTATGATTTCCACAATTGCTAGTATTATTAAGCAATTTTATACGTAAGTACCTAATAATACGAGGTTTTCCCAAAGGATTACCTACAGGATGGATTTCTCGAAACCGGTAACGCGCCCTAAAGATGTCATTAATCTTGCAAATGTCCATAAATTTCCATTGGCTACGAAAATTGCTGGCTATCTGGCAGGTCTGCTTGACTTTTACAAAAGCAATATATATATTTAAATTATTTTTTGGTAGTTGGTAGCAGTGCAGCTGCAAGACGAGGTAACCTAGCTCTTTCTAGTTACTTTTTTGCTCAATTTGGTCGATGGTTCTACCAAATTAAGCTAAAAAGTAGCTTCATGTGCAATTAGTTCATGCGAACTATGCGCCCAGCCACTACAGGTTATGAATGATGAAGGTGATTCTGTTAAACCGATAGACGTAAATAATGCAAATATAAGCTAGGTTTAATGCCTCTATTCAGCAATATTCTTTGTTTAGAATAACGATGAATCTATTACATTATATTTCGCTAATGAAATTTAGTAAAATTGACGACGTAACATTATAAAGGTATTTTAGGCTATACGTTGTATACAAAAATTATGGTGAAGTTAACTGTGTAAATCCGTAGTACTTAGTAGGTCAAGTGACAACAGCAAACTATCTATCCATCTACCGAACAGAACCGAGCGCCATAAGATGCGATCATTACACACCTCAATCGCTTCTTTAACATTCATAGTTCATTTCATGCACGCTCGACGGTTCCTAGGGCTTCCGACGACTTCTCTTGATAGGTAGGTAGCTATGATCGGTCTCGACATCTTTTCAAATTTTGCGTTTTATATTTGTTTCGTCGTTCTTTCCTCGTGCATTATTTTTACATGTTTAATCATACCACTTCCTACTTTAACACCTACAGTCTCTTTCAGAGCAACTCTTTTTCCTACATCTTCATTGCGAACTCGATTTTCAAGCGTTACTCCGCAGATTTTGCGCAAAGCTCGCATCTCTCGCAACGCGGTATTTATTCTACATTCATGCTTTCTTCGATAAACCCAGCTCTCGCATACATTAAAGTATAAAAAAAAAAGTTAAAAGATACTAATTGTAATGAATACAATAATACTTATATGGAAATATATTATTTTACTCATTACAATTAGTATTTTTTTAATTTATGCAGCGATATCCTAGTGGATAAAGAACCGGGCTATTGACCAACTGGTCCCCGTTCGAATCCTGGCATGTACCACAAAATTTGTGTGTTCGGATTTATGTATATATTTGTAATTATCACTAGCTCCGCGGTGAAGGAAAACATCGTGAGGATGTTGCCTCACATGTCCAAGAAATTATATTTCGAAAACGTGTGACGTAAGAAAGGTCTGATTTTCCGTCTGGGTTGTGTAGGTCCGACGACAGTCGCTCCATGTAAAATCCAGTATCTTCGTCGAATCCTTAGTCTTAGGTAGTGGACCCCACCAACCAGCTAGAAAACGGGATAGCTCTAAGAAGAAGAAGATACATAGTATTTTTGTAATATATTTCACACACTGCTTCAAGTTGTGATCGTAATTCTGATGCGGAATTAGAGGCAAAGTAACCACGAGCGGAACATTAGGCAAATAATAATTTTCTGTTGTCGGAACAACGCACAATTTGAGACATGTCGCCGTGTTTGTCGAAACCTGCGGCCTTACGCACGCGCTTATGAATTCCTGCGGGCACGAATTATTGACAAAATACGAAAATGTTTTATAGGAGCTTTCAAAGCCCACTATATCTCTTAATTTGCTACATTATTTGAGAAAACCGTCCCTTGTGATTTGATATAAAAAAACGGGTTGCATTCCTGGAGGGCCGGCAGAAGTGAAAACTTGAACATGCGGACCAAACAGCGATGTTAATAAACTACGTTGAACGAAACGCGTAAGCGCCAAGAATTTCATGGCGCTTACAACGTTTTGGTCGCGAGAAAATAATGCCCTATGAACGATCTAGCGCTTCATGTTTTAATTGTTTAATTGGAGGTGAAATCTTACGGTCAGGGTCACGTGTCCTGACGCGAATTTAACATTTTTTACTCATCTAAACAAGTGCACAATGCCGCTAAAGAAGTTTTCACTTCTAAAGCGTGTCTTGGCTGTCGCTACGGTTACCGTACTTTTTCAATTTAATGTGAAATTTGCGTTTTTTCGTTATTTAATTTTGTTGACGGTGATGTGAACCAAGGCGGATGATTACATTTTTTTTTTTAAACTACACATTTTTAAAAAAAGATTAAAATGTGTAAATTGATTCTATCTATCTATCTATCTATAACTTCACGCCAAATCCCTTACGGGGTAGGCAGAGAGAACCGAGCGCCCCGCGACTCGATCCTTACATACCTCACTCGCTTCTTTCACATTCATTGCTCTTCTCATGCACGCTCGCCGGTTTCTAGGGCTCCTGACATCACCTTCTGAATTGATTCTACTCTTAGTTACTCCTTGCTGTGTAGTTATAAGACTGTTCTAGTCTTTTCGTCGATTGTCCTGACTTAACCCGCACCCACGTATAGCTTTTAAATATCTTCCTAATGTTCTGACAAAACTTGTAATTTGACCACTAGTGGCCAAGACACATCGAGCAGTGATAGTCCAATAGCCCAGTGGATAAGAACCGACCTATTGATCAACTAGTACCCGGTTCAAATCCGGGCAAGTACTAAAATCGTGATTTCGGATTTGTATACATATTTGTAATTATCACTTACCTACTCTGCGGTGAAGGAAAACATCGTGAGGGAACCCGCATGTCCATGAAATTATATTACCTTACCTAAGAAAGGTCTGATTTTCTTCCCCCTCTGGGTTGTGGTCTGATAGCAGTCGCTCCATGTAAAAACACAGTATCTTCGCCAAATCTGTGGGCTTAAGTAGCGGATCCCGCCAATCCTAATGATTTAGGAAACGGAAAAACGCTAAGAAGACTTAATGACCTCATAAAAAGGTCCCACTTCATCACTTCCTCAGTCGCACCACAAGCTGACTATACTTAATAGCAAGAATATTTAGGTAGTTAATATAAAAGGCATTTTTAATAAACACCAGATGATATGACTAACGAAGTGATATATATGCACTCCGCGACTTTATCAGAGCTTGTAACGCGATTGGATGGAAAGAAGCTGCTCTAGGGTTTATATGTCACCATAGACACGACTATTTCACATTCATATTATACGTTTTACTTCTCGTTGATCAACCCGCATTTATTTAATCAAGAAATAAATATCCTTACACACCTTACTCGCATCTTTAGCATTCATTTCTCTTCTCATGCACGTTCGCCGGTTTCTAAGGCTCCTGAAAACACGAATTTAGTGATACATTTCAGGATTCGAACTGGGAACCTGTTGGTCATTAGGCCGGTTCTTTGTCCACTAGGTTACCACTGCTCATGCTTAAGCTAGGTATCAGTATATACGGAGATCTGCGGGGTAGGCAGAGAGAACCGAGCGCCTTAAGACGCGGTCCTTACATGTTTTTATACTACGTCGAGAGCCATACAAGCATATGGCCCACCTGATGTAAAGTGGGTACCGTAGCCTATTAACGCTTATATCACTCGCGCGATACCTCCTCTGCTGCTTACACAGCAACTCCTTGTGAGCATACTGGTGACGTCACTCACACGCAGGAACACAACAACCCTCTAGGGAGTTGTTATTCGGCTGAGGATTTCTGTGAGGTGGAGGTATTTTTCCCAGACGGGCTGCTTTGATGCGCCCTACCTCTCTTAAAACATCCACACCAAGACAAACAGACATGTTCATGCACACAAATGTTTGCCTTGTGTGGGAATCGAACCCACAAGCGTTGGTGTCAAAGTCGCGTCATTCACGACTGAGCCACCGAGCTCGTCTTACATATTTCACTCGCTTCTCTAACAAATTAAATTCAATATTATATCTAATTGCTTTTATACTATGAAGGCTATGAATAATGTATGTATGTATATCTTCACGCCAGGTAGGCAGAGAGAACCGAGCGCAATAAGACCTCAGTGGTCCTTACATACTTCACTCGCTTCTGTGAAATTCATCCTAAGACTCCTGACATCACCTTCTGATAAAACACGACCAATTTGGTCATGGTAGGCTCCTACATCCTTCCACTTTTGCATTGTATATCTGTTTAAATAATAAAGTAGTATGGAGAGTATACTTCCGTGATGCTTTTAATTCCCATAGTCTTATAATCCGTCATGTTTTTAATTTAATTACCATTGACGAATATGAGAGTTATCAATAAAAAATATTTGGAAAACAGAGTAGGAAACATGCAAATTCGTATATCTTTTCTTCTAATTTTGAATTATAAATGGTGATGATTGAATTCTGATTATGATAGGTCTACATAACTCTAAATAACTATGTGCATTGTTACTTTTCTTGGCATTTACGAAAGCCGTAAAACAGACAACTTTAGAAGCAGAAATAAACGTGCGGCTTGGCTAGGACTCTTACTTAGGGTAGGCCTTTTGTTATAAATTACTATGATTTCAGAAACAGTCTTTGCTTGCCCATATTTTTAAAGTACATCGAAACTAATCGTTGTAAAAAGGCTTATAGAGTTGGCATAGACATCTGGAAATTATTCAGTATATAGATTAATAAGTAAATTAAATGAGATAACGAATAGGATTAATCTAATGAATAAACACGAATTGGTGGTGTTTGGAGTTGATGGTGTCTTTTTGCATCGCAAGTTATTTAAAATTGAACTTTATTACTATTTCGAAGTTAATCCCATAATAAACACACACTCTGTATATATTTCGGCCAATCTATCGTTCATATGCATTTGCATATGCAGTTTCCTTCAAGCTGTATCATATCAGGAGCCCCAGGAACCGGCGAGCGTGCATGAAAAGAGCTATGAATGTCACAGAAGCGTGTGAAGTATGTAAGGACCGCGTCTTATGGCGCTCGGTTCTCTGCCTACCCCGCAAGGGACTTGGCGTGAAGATATACATACATACATACTGTATCATAAAAGGTTGTATTGTTTAGTTTTATTGTTTAGTTGTATAGTTGTGTGCTTGGTATGTAGCGCTGTTTATAAAATATTACTGTAAATCTTAACAAAAAGATTTTATAAGTCAGTCTTGACTGATTAGACCAAAATTCCATTGTAATCGTGAGCAGAAATGAGTATAAAAAAACTATAATTTAGTGATTCAACGGCAGGAAATTTTTCGAAGAAATCTCAAGATGTATGGGATTCCCTATTGATACAGGCAACGGTCAATAACTCTCGAATCATGACTCATTAACGGAACACATACATGACCTATTCTCAGGTCAAGTTGTCATACATTTTTGTTAAAATACTTGAGAATGCTGACCGTCTCGCGTGGTTAGTTTAAATGACCAGACATCATGATTCATGACACACGTTTTATGCCAAGGAACGAAGGGGTCAATCTGCTTTTGAGGTAAGACTAAACTAAATAAAAATCAATATACATATTTCTTCTTAGCGTTATCCCATTTCCTAATGCATTGGGATTAGCGGGATCCGCTGCCTAAGCCTAAGGATTGGGCTAAGATACTGATTTTTACATGGAGCGACTGCGTCAGACCTCCGCAACCCAGAGGGACAACCAAATTATTCTTATGTTAGGTCACACCTCTTTCGCAATGTAATTTCTTGTACGTGCGGGTTTCGTCACAATGTTTTCCTTCACCGCCGAGCTAGTGATAATTACAAATATGTACATAAATAAGAATACACGAATTTAGTTGTACATACCAGGATACGAACCGGAGAGCAATAGGAATGAGGTCAATAGGCCTGTTCTCTATCCACTGGGCTATCTGCTCTATCAGTACACAAACTTATCATTCCTAAATGCTTCATTCGCGTATAGATTTGATACTATCCACTCAGACCTGGTTTTTCTTATACAATGTCAGGAGTCATATAATCACACGGCCCACCATACGTTGTAAAGCGGTTACCGTAGCCTATGAACGCTAGCAATACATTAACTATCATTCGTACGATGTCACCTCTGCTGCTAACACAGCAACTCCTTAGGAGCTTAGTGGTGACTTCACACACATGCAGGAACACAACAGAGAGTTGTTATTTGGTTGCTTTATTACCATTCACAGCTCTTTTCGCGGGCCCTCGCCGGATTCTAGGTCCCCTGATATCACTTTCCGATAAAACACGTAGATGATATTGACTGCTGCAATCCTTCTACTTTCGCATTGTATATCTGTTTCACCATTCTTTGGTACTACAGTCTCTCTAATCCGAATCAACGGCTGTCTTTTCTTATATTAACACCGGCACTCTCTGTAAGACTCTTTTTTCCAACATCATTATCAGTAACGCGTAGCAAGGATTTGCTTACTTATTTATAACTGATATTGCGAAGACATTGATGAGACTATAATTTCAATAAAATTATTTGCAAAATTGTGTTCAGGAAGAGGGTTTAATAAAGAAGAAAGGTACATAAAATCAATAGGTATCTGAGTAATTTGTAAACATGTATATTTATGCAAGTTTAACTAAGCGGTGTGTACGATACAGGCGTACATATTGCTTCATCAGCGAATTGCCGCGCCATCAACATTTAGTTTATTCATTTATTTTATAATTTTATACATCAGTTCACGATTTGTATTCCATCACGGCAGATGTGTAACTCACCACATTAGCAATAATAATCATTTATATCAATATTTAAATAAACATCTTTACCATCAAAGCAGAACTTTAATCAATCTAACATCTAAAGCGGTACGAGTGAGCAGCCCGTACATCTTTATGGTCCTTCGAGTCTACTGAAAGACGGGATTATTAGAAAATATCGCGAGTGATCGTTTTGTAAGCAATCGGGACTCTTGTTCACGAGTTGGTAAGTGATACCGTCAAATCAGGACAGCAACCTATAGTGTCAAAACAGCAGCAGTTTGGTGTTCTGAATTGGTAAACAGCAGCCTTCATCGGTTCCAGTAGCAGTTTGACACAGCAGTCAGACCACAAGCAGCGACTTGACACAGCAGTTAAGCCGCACACAGCAATCAAGTAAGATCTTTCCTTTTTTTTCGCTTTGCATAAAATTTGCGAAGAGGACAATATGGAAGATTTTGTTGCAAATCAAATTCAAATCCTAGAAGCAATCAAAACTCTACTCAGTAATTTTAAAAAAGATGGTAAGGATAGGAAAACTCCGGATGCTATTAAAAGAAAGTTGTCCACCTTGGATAACTATTGGACCGAGTTTGAAAACAATCATAAAATATTAGCAACCTCGGAGGATAAAACTCTCGAGTATTTTACAGCTGATTATTATCAAAAAGCATTTAAATATTATGATGACGCAAAAACCTATATACAGAAATCTTTGACTCAGGAAGAAAAACCTAAGTCGCCATTAGTTATAAAGCCCGCTAGCTTTCAATTTCCGGTCCTGGAGAACCAGCCTCCAACACCTAGCGCACGAGATAAACAAAATCTTTCACCTCCCTCTACTTCGTTTCCTACAACCGCAGAAAAGAGTACGAACAGTAAGATAGAGAATATGTGGCGTAAGCAAAACAGTAATTTTAGAGCATTTCATCATACTATTTCTAGCATTGATCTTAACCAACTAACCGAGAAGTGGGAAATCGAAGATACTCTAAAAAATATTCAGTCTAGGTGGTCTGTTATAGATTCATTACATTGGGAAATCGACAGCGAAACAGTTGTAGCGAATTCAGAATATGAGCAAACCTTTTTAAAATACGAAACTCTCTTCAATTCAACGAAAAAGGATCTCAATATCAAAATAGGGTCGGTCCGACATCGGGAAAGGTCCACCCCACAGCTGGATATTCCTTGTTTCCTGGGCAACTACTATAACTGGATTTCATTTAAGGACCTCTTTAACGAGTCTATTCACAGTAATCGGTCTTTATCAGATGCACAAAAAATGCAATTCTTAAAGAGCAAACTGAGAGGAGAAGCGGAAAAATTAGTCCAGCATTTACATATCACGTCGGAAAACTATCAGACTTGTTGGGAAATCTTAAACCACAGGTACAACAACATCAAATTAATATTTTCTTCACATGTCAATATTCTTATGAGTCTACCAAACATTCAGCATCAGTTAGCGTCACATATCAAGAAAATGCACGATACAACGAAAGAATGTTTATATGCCATCAAAAACTTGAACGTCGACATATCAACATGGGACCCACTAATTGTTCATATCTTGGCACAGAAGTTAGACGCCGAGACTCACAACGAGTATATACAATCATTAGAAAATCCTAGGGACCTACCAACCTTGAATGATTTCTTAGGATTTTTGGAAAACAAATTTACCTCTCTGGAAGCATCGAAACGTAAACAGGAGCCGTCAAAACCTGTTACTCCGCATCAAGAACCATCATCATCAAGTTATAAAAAACTTCCATCATTTAAATCATTCAGCAACAATAAAAATAACATGTCAATTGTCAAGTAGGTCATTTACGCAATCAGTAATAAAACCTATATGTCCGATGTGCAATCAAATTCATAAATTATTTGCATGCAGCGATTTTCTCAAGTTACAACCGATTGAACGGAAAAATATGGTTGCGAAATTGAAACTATGCATAAATTGTTTGTACAACCATAATGGGGTCGCATGTTTTTCAGAAAAAAGATGTCGTGAATGCGAGAGTCGTCACAATACTTTACTCCATCAGGCGTTCGTAAAGCCCACAACCTCCGAAACAGAATCTCGGAAACACGTGACTCATGTGACACGTGACTCATCATCAAGTTTAGCAGAAGTCTTATTAGCAACAGCTCAAATCAAGATACAAAAGGCGGATGGATCATATCACGTGTTGAGGGCTCTGATCGATCAAGGGTCGCAAACATCACTTATTACGGAAAATGGAGCTCAAATCTTAGGTTTACCACGCCAGCGTTGCAAGGGTACGATATTCGGCGTCGGATCAAAGAGTAACAATTGTAAAGGCGTAATAAATACTAACAGCGACTATACCTTTACAACTGACGTTTTTATTATGCGGAATCTTGTAAACAATCTACCGAACTACTCATTTCCAAAACCGTCATGGCAATTTTTGGAATCTATTCAGTTGGCCGACCCTGACTTTCACATCAGTCGCCCCATTGATGTACTATTAGGCGCTGATGTATATTCTTCTATCATCATGAGTGGCATTATAAAAGAAGACGAGTCACTTCCTATAGCCCAGCAATCCCGTTTGGGTTGGTTCTTATGTGGGAAATTAAAGTCCTTCCAGTGCAACGTCATCATGAATAATGTAGCAGACCTTCAGAGGTTTTGGAGTATCGAAGATATTGAAGAAAGCTCTAGCACGTCGGAAGAAGAATTACAATGTTTGCAGCATTACCAAACATCAACAACACGAAATGAACAGGGCAGATATGTCGTGAGGTTACCTTTACATAAGAACGCTGAAGAAAAATTGGGGGATTCCAAAAAGAAAGCTGTGGCACAATTTTATCAATTGGAAAAGAAATTTCAAAACCATTCTAGTGTTGCGGATAATTATAAATCATTCATAACCGAATATATTGAATTAGGTCACATGCGCATTTCCGATGGAAAACTATTACCTAGCAATTATTTGCCACACCATCCTATACAAAAACCCGACTCCACTACGACCGCATTACGAGTAGTTTTTAATGCATCATCGAAAACATCGAGCGGGTACAGTCTAAATGACGTCATGTACTGTGGCCCAAACCTCCAGCAAGATTTATTACAATTAATATTACAATGGCGAACATATCAGTATGCACTTACAGCAGACATCGAGAAGATGTTTCGACAAATTCTTCTCGATAGCAGAGATCAGCATTTACAGAAAATCATATGGAGAAATTTTCCTATGGAGACTTTAAGGGAATATCAACTAGCAACCGTTACTTATGGCACAAAAGCGGCGCCGTTCTTAGCCATGATGACACTCAAGCAACTAGCAAGCGACGAGGGTCATAAGTTCCCCAAGAGCCCCGCTGCTAAGGTCTTAGAAGAACAGTTCTACATGGACGACCTCCTTAGTGGCAGCCACAGTCTTCAATCAGCAAAGCAGCTGCAATCTGATTTAATAGCTCTGCTCAAATTAGGAGGATTTAATCTTCGCAAGTGGTCTTCTAACAAGCTAGAGCTGCTAGAAGATATGAGTACAGCACAACAAAATCAAAAAGCATTCGATTTTAAGCATCAACAATCAACGAAGACGTTAGGGTTACGCTGGTCGCCTCAGAGTGATCAGTTTGAATTCGAGCTGAAAATCGATACATCGGCGAAGCACTCAACAAAGAGGGAATTATTGTCGGATATATCAAAGATATTTGATCCCCTCGGCTGGCTTTCACCGGTGTCCACGAAACTTAAAATTTTGTTTCAAACCGTTTGGCTTCACGACGAATTAGGATGGGATCACAAACTCCCGGATAATATAAACACGGAGTGGAACAAAATCAAAGCCGACTTGAAAAACATCAACAATATTCAAGTCCCAAGGTGGTTAGAAACCGGGGAGGGCGAAGACATCACCCGTCACGGGTTCTGCGACGCCTCTATCAAGGCATATTCTTGCGTTATATACTGCAAGATCAACAAAAAAGATCAGCATTCGTCCATAATATTAGTTGCAGCAAAAGCTCGTCTTGTTTCACCAAAGAAAAATGTATCATTGCCTCGGCTAGAATTGAGTGGAGCGCTTTTGTTGACTAAGCTTATGGAGAAAGTACATACATGTATGAAAGATCATAATATTACTACCTACGGCTGGTGTGACTCAACCGCGGTATTAGGTTGGTTACAAGGCGACGCGAATCGTTGGCGCTCTTTCGTAGCCAACCGCGTCAGCAAAATCGTTAAAATAATTCCGGCGACACATTGGCGCTACGTAAAATCGGCCGAAAATCCAGCTGATTGTGCAAGCCGCGGTGTATCAGCGGAACAACTAAAACATCATCCATTATGGTGGAATGGGCCCTCTTGGCTAGCATCGTCTATGGATCATAAACCACCTCCGATCTTCAACACAAACGAAGAACTGAAAAGAACTCAGCAATTTAAACAAGCAAACGTCGCTATCACGACGTCATACTCAAGTGATGACATCATTGATCGCCTCATAAAATCAAATAGCAGCTGGGCACGTGTAACACGAATACTCGCATGGATATTACGCGCCGGGTCCCGCGACCGCTGTACTTGTCCGTACCTAACTATAAATGAGCTGAGACGGACAAAAGGGTTTATAGTTAAGTACTTACAGCAAATTGAATTTGTAAAGGAGATTGATGTGATAAAAAACAACAAGCAAGTTCACTCCAAGAGCAAATTACTGCCTCTAAATCCCTTTTTAGACAAGGATAGACTTCTGAGGGTTGGCGGCAGATTAAAAAATGCGAATATCAGCCAGAATATGATACACCCCATCATTATACCCCATAGCAGTCATATAACAGACTTATTAATTGATCACGCACACAAACTTACCTTTCAGGGCGGCGCGAGAGTTACTCTAGCACTCCTACGTCAGCAGTATTGGATCCTAGGTGGAAACAGAGCAGTAAAAAAGCGGTTACTTACCTGTATCAAGTGTAGGAGACATAATCCAACTTACTTACATCAAGCAATGGGTGTACTTCCGGAAGCAAGAGTGACGTCACCGACACGATGTTTTTTCAGAACTGGCGTTGACTACACCGGGTACGTAAACGTAAAATCAAGCAAAGGCCGTGGAGTTAAAAGCACAAAGGGATATGTAGCTGTCTTTGTTTGTATGGTGACTAAGGCAGTTCATCTCGAGTTAGTGTCCGACCTTACATCGTCAGCATTTCTCGCCGCACTTCGTCGAATGTCAGCAAGGCGAGGTACACCGAGACACATCTATAGTGATAACGGATCTAACTTTGTCGGAGCAAATAACATCCTACAAAAGGAATTTCTCGATCTATCAGCAATTATCAACGAAGATCTTTTATCGGAAATCAGCATGATGAATATTGAGTGGCACTTTATAGCACCAACCTGGGCTAGTGCTGGAGGGCTCTGGGAGGCTGCAGTGAAAAGCCTCAAGTATCACCTCAAACGCGTTATTGGAGAACAAAAACTAACATATGAGAAGTTCTCCACTCTCCTGACGCAACTGGAAGCATGCCTGAACTCCAGACCCCTTTGCGCATTAACGGAAGATTCGGAAGACCTGGAGTACCTTACTCCATCCCACTTCTTAGCTAGTGGTCCAGTTTCGAACATCATAGAAACCGAACGAGATCTACGCACTAGGTGGCAACTCACTCAAAAAATCTTCGGAGATATATGGAAGCGATGGAATGCAGAGTATTTAACCCAATTAAATACTAGAAGCAAGTGGCAAAAGCAGCAAGCAAATATGAAAGTAGATGATGTGGTGCTCATACATGACACCAATCTACCCGCAGGGAAGTGGGCTATGGGCAAGGTCGTGGACGTCCATCCCGGCGCAGACGGCCTCGTCAGAGTAGTCACCGTGAAAACGAAAAATGGGAATATCAAAAGACCAATTACAAGATTATCACCACTTCTGAGAAGCGACGAAGCAAAGCACGATCAGCAGAAAAATAATACCAATAGCGACATCCACGACGAATCATCTACAGAGATCGAGCAGCGCCCTATAAGAAAACGTAGGCGACCGCTTAACTTATATACTATGACGATTATGCTATTGAGCATGCTAGTTTCATCAGTCAACGCCATGTCTCCATATAACATAACAAGTTTAAAGGCTAATCAAACCCTCTATTTTGACAAAATTTCTAACATGTACTTGGTTCGCGATCACTGGAACCTGATTGTATACTACGATATGGCACCGTACTGGCAAAGTACAGATCTATACACCAAATATATCACCCATCTGGACGATATTTGTTCAAGAGCTAAAGGAACAACTCAATGCAATATCATACTTCTCCAACTACGTCACAACTACGCCGAATTGCAACATTATAACGACATGTTGCTCGGTCAGCGGTTTGGCGCGCATACACGTTTGCGTCGAGGGCTGATCAACGGTATAGGCTACGTAGCGAATAGTCTGTTTGGCATCTTAGATCAGAGCTTCGCTGATCAATATCAAAACGACATTGAATTAATCCGAGCAAATCAAAAGCATATCGCCTCTCTATGGAGAAATCAAACGTCTGTAGTAGAAGCTCAGTACAATCTTTTAAAACGAGTCGAAGATAACATGGAAAAACAGTATAAGGTATTTAATCAACATCTAAACAGACTCCAGTCCGCGACGAACACACTGAAGGAAGAACTTCAAAGAGAAGCAGACATCAACGAATTTACTATGGCAGCAATTATAGCAAACGGCTTAATAGCTCACTTGAAAAACATTCAAAATAGTCTACTTGATACCATCGCTGATATATATCATGGAAGATTTGATATACATCTCATCACACCTAATCAATTGAGAGAGGAGCTAAGTATCATTTCCGGCCAACTGTCCAAGGAACTGGCATTACCTATCAGCAACATACAAACAGACCTAATTAAAATATATCATCTGCTCAAGGTTAAGGCTCGAGTCACCGAGGATTACTTAATCTTTGAAATCAAAATTCCTCTCGTCAGCAGAGACAGCTACGAAGTTTACGCGACGATACCGATTCCTCAAAAAATCGATAATAATATGATCACTATTACTCCGATCGCAGACCACCTAGCTATCAATATTCAAAGAGATACTTATATACGCATGTCTGAAAACGAATATCATTCATGTGTACCGTATGATGACGACACACGATTGTGTCCGCTTACGTCACCAATTTATCAAAAGAAATCGGACAACAATTTTTGTCGCAAAGATCAGTACGATGAACAATGTAAATATAAAAGGGAGGTGTGTACGAACATATGGCAACAGCTGAGCAATAAAAACGCTTACATATATTTTTGTTGTGAACAATGTACCGTGCGGCTCATATGCGGCCATCAAGTTACTATAGAACGAGTAAACAATGCCGGCATTATTAGTCTCGGACATGAATGTGTTATGAAAGGCGACACCTTTACTGTCTACTCTTATAAGGAGCAATTCCACGAAATGCACACTCAGGCAGACATCGTGGCGACAGAAATTCCGCCAATCAATCACGTCATTAATTTATCCTTACCTATAAGCAAGATAGAGACAGATTTTAAAGATGACCGAATAAAGTTAGAACAAATCGGCGACCAGATCACTCAGATAAAAGGGGAGAACCCCGAAATTGAGAGCATCTCTTACCACGACATTCATCATTATGTGGTTACCTACCTATTACTGGGCGCAGCATTGATAGCAGGAATGGCGTGTGCTTGGCGCGTGCGCCGAGCGCGCTTACGGCGAGCGGCGAGGGTGCCTCGCACCGACGTCATCGAAAGCGTTAGTGGTAGTGTTGAGTACCGGGTTATAAAAGCAGAGCAATCGAATGTGAAATCTATTAGTGAAAGTGAAAATCAATACGCGTGTGTGAATAAAGGACCAAAATCCGCGCGATGCGTTGTCAACAAAGCAACTTCACCCATTCTCACCAGATTTGACTTTAGGGAACCTGGACTCATTTAAAAATTAAATTAGATTACAAATTAAATGTTTATCGCCTGTTATATCACCTTGTATTAGCATAGATCATATCATATAGTATAGATCATCTTCATCATCTTAGTTTGCCGTTTTCTCTCTGGCCCGGCAGCATGTACGATACAGGCGTACATATTGCTTCATCAGCGAATTGCCGCGCCATCAACATTTAGTTTATTCATTTATTTTATAATTTTATACATCAGTTCACGATTTGTATTCCATCACGGCAGATGTGTAACTCACCACATTAGCAATAATAATCATTTATATCAATATTTAAATAAACATCTTTACCATCAAAGCAGAACTTTAATCAATCTAACATCTAAAGCGGTACGAGTGAGCAGCCCGTACATCTTTATACAATTTAAGATGCATTCGTCGCCAATTTAAGACGACCTTTAAATTGATGATGATTGAATCTTAAATGATTTTGATATTGTTCAACAAATTCGCCTATCGTTCACATACATCTAACACTCAATAAACGGCTTGATAATATTTTATCCACATTCCACCATCATTCATACGGGTGGGAAAAACCTATTAACTACAGCTACGTGCTCTAAAAGTTCATCTATCAAAATCTGCGGTAGAAACATGAAAACCCATTAAATTACTTAACTGTCGTGTTCCTCGTCCATCAAAATATGACACGATTTCAGACTGAAAAAAATTCAAACAGCATTTGTTGGAACATCCTGTGGTACAGATTTTTCTGAGATAAATAAGGTTTTACACTAGCTTCTTTTTAGCATCATATAATACTCCGATTGTCCACCGCATTACCAATGATGATGTAGGGAAGTGAGTTGGCCTGAAAGAGAGTGGCGTTGTTAAGATAAGAAAAGGTATGCTCCGTTGTACATATGGAAAGAATGCAGGATGAAATAATGACGAAACAGATATACAATCCGAAACTGGAAGGATGTAGCAATCTAGGAAGAATAAGACTTACCTACCATGATCAAATTGATCGTATTTTATCAGATGGTGATCTCAGGAGCCCTGGGAACCGGTGAGCGTGCATGAAAAGAGCTATGAATGTCACACAAGCGAGTGAAGTATGTAAGGACCGCATCTTATGGCGCTCGGTTCTCTCTGCCTACCCCGCAAGGGACTTGGCGTGAAGATATCCATATATACATACATTCAACATAATCGGTTTACTACATTCGAGCGAGCAAATTGATTACGACAGACAGACACGCAGTCCCAGATTCGTTTTTATTATTCCGACATACCTACGGGGCCTTAAACGGCCTAACTGCGCTAGTCGGCTAACTCTCTCTATATGGCAACATCGTCTAACAAAACATTTTTTCCCAAAATATAGTTAGGTTGGGGATAATGTTTTATTGGATATAGTCCCCGTGGCTGGGCAGCCGTTGTAAACAACACTAATCCACCATATTTTCGGTAATCCGTCTGAAGATTGAGTCCGACTCAAACTTCTTACGCAGCTTAGTGTTTCGCAAATTATGATTTATTTTTTGTATATTTGTACAGGCAGCCTTTATCATTAAATAAAATATTAAAAAATCAGAAATGCGAGTCAACGCCTCGTCTGTATCGTTAAATTATTACATTCAGGAATTACAAAAAAAAAATATTGATTATTGTTACTTTTTAGTAAAATCCCCATCTGAGTTAAGCCAACCCTGTTTCGTGTGTGACATTGACTTGCATCGAATTTAATATTTTTCATCACAATTTGCTTACATTGTTCCGTCTATAGTGAAGCCTAAGGGAAGTTTATGAATTTAGTAGGCTATATAGGTATGTTCATCTGTCATAATTCCTAAACTATTCATCGTATAATAACGTATGATATATCATTAGAAGCGGCATGTAGTTCCGCAGATTATTATGTAGGCAATGTCGTTGATTCGATTGAAAATCCAACATGGTACAACAAAATCATAGTATTGAATGTCTAATAAATGTCTTAATTATATCGTGCAATTCTCTTACAATTTTTTTTAGTAAAGTCTTACAGTATCTTGAGAAATATATATAGTTAATTTTAATAAAATTTCCATCCCAATTTTGTGCGTGACATTGCATCGTGTATGACAAGAGCGTGTGCCTTGCATCGGAATTTCTAATCGAAATTTCTGAAGCTATGTTTGGATATTTGGATCGGTGCACCTGGCGTTCTATAGTCTCTGCCTACCCTAATGGGAGACAGTCGTGATGATATAGGTATATGTATCTTATTATTTCTCATAGTTATGATTTTTCTTTTTTTAATCTCCAATGGTAATTTAGGAACCCACTTTTCGAACCAACCATACAGCATTATGGCGAATTAGTAAATGTGATTTTGGGGAAAGGGAGATAGTGTACAGTTTAATTGAGAGTAGATTGCCAGGAACGTACCTCTGTACCTTTGTACCACTACGACACACATGCATGTCTACTGTCTTATCTGTTTGTGTAATGTTCATTTTTAGGGTTCCGTACCCAAAGGGTAAAACGGAACCCTATTACTGAGGCTCCGCTCTCTGTCCGTCCGTCCGTCTGTCACCAGGCTGTATCTCACGAACCGTGATAGTTAGACAGTTGAAATTTTCACAGATGTATTTCTGTTGCCGCTATAACAACAAATACTAAAAATTAGAATAACATAAATATTTAAGGAGGCTCCCATACAACAAACGTGATTTTTTTGCCGTTTTTATAGATAGTGGTACGGAACCCTTGGTGCGCGAGTCCGACTCGAACTTGGCCGATTTTTATTTCTTTGTACGTGTATTTTTTTGTGTGTTGTTTCTTTGTAGCATGTGTGTTAGTGTGAGTACAAATAAATCATTTATCTATCTATCTACCTCCAGTATATAAAACACTGCGTTAAATACCAAGTCCTTGGAGGGTTGTTGTAATCCTGCGAGGTAATCTGTAGAGGTGGAATACACTCTCGAACTTCTTTGATGAGCTCGGCGGCGGGTTAATGACACCAAGGTTCCCCACACAGGACAAACAATTTTTTGTGAGCATAAATATGTCTGTTTGTCTTGGTCCGGGTGTTTTAGGCGAGGTAGAGAATACCAAAGCAACCCTGGGAAAATACCACCACCTCACAGACAACCGCAACCATAACAAATCCCTGAGGGTTGTAGTTTTTCCAGTGAGTGAGGTTACCAGGAAGCTCTTAAGGAGTTGCTGTGTTAGCAGCAGAGGTGGCATCGAGCGATACTTATTATATTGCAAATGTTTCCAGGCAACGGTAACCACTTGCCTTCTGAAATTATATAAAATATTGTGTATCTAACAAAACTTGTTGTTACCAAGCTTCTGTTGTTGTTGTTGTTGTTGTTGTTGTTGTAATCTCTTTATTGTACAAATATACTTAACATATACAGTTACAAATCTTTAGCATGTACAAAGGCGGACTTATCTCTGTAAGAGATCTCTTCCAGCCAACCTTTATAAGCTTAACAGGAATAAGTAATACATATATAGGCAGAGAAACTATCTGTACCTTCTTTAACACAAATATCATGAACTAATAACATGAGTCATTGCAACAGTAAAAACATATACATAAATATAACACAAAGAAAATAATAATAAAAAAAATGATAAAAAAAAAGTAAAAGAAAAATCATACATAATATAAGTACCTAAGCAGCTTCTGTTTCTGGTTATCTGACCGACGGTGTATAAAATGCAATCATTCGAAATAAGTGTATATTTTCATATTATTACATATTCCTACCAAGTATATAAAGGTTGGCTGGATGAGATCTCGAACACAGATAAGGCCGCCTTTGTACATACTACTTTTTTAAGAGAGGTAGGGCGCACCAAACAGCCCGTCTGGGGAAGTACCTCCACCTCACAGAAAACCGCATCCAAATAACAACTCCCTAGAGGGCCGTTGTGTTCCTGCGTGTGAGTGAGGCCACCAGTAACCTACTAACGCTTGCGATAGATTGCTGTGTAATCTTTCGCAAGAGTTAATAGGCTACGGTACCCGCTTTACATCAGGTGGGCCGCATGCTTGTATGTCTCGACGTAGTATTAAAAAAAATACTAAAAATTCGTTACTATATCTGTTATGTATATTTGTACAATAAAGAGAATACAACAAGAACCTAGTATTTGTTCATTCGATTGTTTATCGATATTTTTTCGAGCCGAGTAACAAAAAGATGAGTCGTTTTGTCTTACAACTATCGTGTGCGGGGGACGTATGGTAATTCCCGAATTTTTTGGGTACAATATAAATAAGAACCACAGGAATTCTCGGCACAAAGTGGCCCGATATTGGAATCCTGACTCGTAATCGGATGCTTATTGGTTTTTATATATTTCGTTAGGTACCAAACGACTGTATGCAATAAGCGACAATTTAACCTCGGTTTCGGAAAAGTTTGGAAGTGAACTGGGAATAGCGTAAAGTTCTATTTTGGTACTATATTCTGCGTGATCTCTATCTATCTATAACTTCACGCCAAATCCCTTGCGGGGCAGGCAGAGAACCGAGCGCCACGTAACTAGATCCTTACATATCTCACTCGCCTCTTTAACATTAATTGCTCTTCTCATGCACGCTCGCCAGTTTCTAGGGCTCCTGACATCACCTTCTGATAGAACACGACCAACTGATCAATTGACAACTAAGTGATCTCCACTTATTTATTTTCAAGATATTTTGCTTACAATTGAATATCGATTTCGTTGCAAATTTTTTTTTATACGGCTTCGGCAGACATACTGCAATAGGGCCCACCTGATGTAAATCGGTTACCGTAGCCTATGAGCTCATGTACATCAAGTATCACTCGCGCGATGCCACCTCTGCTGCTAACACAGCAACTCCCTAGAAGCCTACTGGTGACCTCACTTACACTCAATAATACATCAACCCTCCAGGGAGTTTTTATTTGGCAGCGGTTTTTGTGAGATACTTCCCCAGACAGGCTGGTTTGATGCGCCATACCTCTCTTAAAGACACCCAGATCAAGAATTTTGATTTGACATGTGGGGGAATCTAACCCACAAGCGTTGGTGTTAAAGTAATGTAACAGCGCGTTTTGCCACTGCGCCACCGAGGTCGTCGTAATTAGAACTGCATATGTCCGGCGCAATGCTTGACGGTACATTCCATTTAAATGTGTTGTATAGTACACGCAGACGCTGTAACTCACAAATAATGTTACGTCGTAAACTGCTTGTCCATAAATTGCCACCAAAATTGTGTTCCTACAAAATTACGACGCGTAACTGTCAGGTTGGCGGGAAACCAAATCGATGTGTTTGGCCTACATACAGTCATAAATATTCCAGATTTCGTCATGATCATTTGTTTAACATAGAACGCATACGCATAATATAATGTGTACAGTAGTAGTTATTTCCGCAGAATGGGCAGCAGAACTCTCAATATCTTTGAGTCACTCTCCACATCGCCCGACGTTTCTGACATTTTGCAAGTCCACGCAGTGAGTAGCGAGCCACCGCCTGCCGGATATAGCGATCAAAAGGGATATTTATAACAGCTGTCCATGCCTTTTTTATTTCACACAATATAAACATTTTTGACGGGCCCGGTGGCGAAGTGGTTAACAACTTAACATCAAGCCTAGCGGGTTTTATTCTCACAAAGGACGTACTCTCACCTCACAGAAAACCTCGACTAACTGACAACTCCCTGAAGGGTCGTTGTGTTCGTGCTAGTGGAGTTACAAGTAAGCGCCTAAAAAGTTGCTATGTTAGCAACATGGGTGGCAACACTTCCTGTACTGCAAAGGGAATAAAGAAACATTTGAAAATCTAACCACGATGAAAGTTACAGCACGCAAACACATAAATAAATTTAGCTATAAAAAGCATTTTGGATATATAATCCAAAATGCTTTTTTCTAATGAATTTCATTATACTTAAAAGATCTTTACTATCAGCATAATTGCTACTTATCGTAGACACCAAAAGGCCAGCGGGAGAGCGTGAAACGTAACGTTGTTATCAGGAAACGCGAGATGTAAAGGAGTCAAAGAGATGCGGGCACAAAGCACATAACGAGATTATATCAGGTCACAAGTGTCACAAATGCATTCTTTGTATACATTGTTTTAAATAGGTGGCATATCAATTCATATGACTAGTGTACAGTACTAGGAATTCTATACTAATATATAAAGCGTAAGAGTTTGTTTATTTAAACGCGTTTATCTTTAGGACTATTAGTCGGATTTAAAAATATTTCTTTGCATTTGATAGCCCAATTCTTGAAGAAAGTTACGGCCTATTTAACGAGACGAGTCTTAGACTCCGAGGAAAGAAAGAAAGAAAAATACGCTTTCCACGGTATGTTGAGTGAGAGTTGAGGAGAGCGCGGACGAATTCGCGGGCTGCAGCTATTTATTATTCTTAATAACTTTGTATATCGAGTGATAAAATATTAGTATCTTCGCCAAATTCTTAGGTATAGGTAGCAGACCCTACCAATGCTAATGGATTAGAAAACAGGATAACGCTAGAAAGAAGATATATTCTACAACACAAAATGCAATGAGAAATAAAAAAACAAGAAATCAAAAAAGTATTACCAAATAGAACAGAAATTAACGAATAATACGGCTGGCAATTGTAAAATAGCGAAAACCAGTCTCCGATATATTTTAGCCAATGAGCATTGAGCATTGATTTGAACTCATTTAAAAAGTAACTAAACAATTTTCCTTTAATTTTAACAAACTTTTGTTTACAATATCAATAAAACTAAATCGGCTGGTATCCGGTTCCGGCCGTTGACCGCCTGAAACCGGATGCTGGCGAATATCTTAAGAAAATTAACTTCGCATTACCCAGATGCTATGCTCAAATCGGTCGTTAAACTGCTTGGACCCTTCTCAGTTCAACCATTACTGTAGTTATGCTTTAATTGTTTATGTTTTTGTACTTTTTTGACGTGAAACGTGTTATTTCGGTCAAAGACTCGTTTGCAAAAGAGCACTGATAGCTCAGTGGATAAAGGACCAATTTATTAACTGAGTGGTTCACGGTTCGAATCCTGGTGTGGGCATGTAGCGCTAAATTCGTATTTATGTACATATTTGTAATTATCACTTGCTCGGCGGTGAAGGAAAACATCGTGAGGAAACTCACTCGTCCGAGAAATTATATTTCGAAAGACGTGTGACCAGACTTAAGAAGTTACTCCATATAAAAATCAGTGCACAAACCAAATGTAAAGATCTCTTATAGTTTTGGACCAACAGCACCTATCTATTCAAATTTATTGCCCTTCTTTAGAAGAAATCACCATATCTCGGTAATGCAAATGTTATTTGCGCGCAGAACGACGTTTTTGGAAACTCATTCAGTCATTACTGAACTGTACATTGATCCATTCGAGCGGGATGGTGGCGATTGATAGAGCTCATGACTTTATAATAAATGGTATTTACACAAGTGGTATTTGTACCACTGTAAAGTTTAAATTTGACGACTAAGGGTGATAGCGCCATGCGGTTGGTAACGTCCAAAAATTGCCGTGCATGAGCTCGGGCAGCCAGAGTGAGAGATACATCGGTCCTCGACGAACCATTGTGACCTCAGAGGAACGTGTACGTACTTGTATCAACACAGAACGTGTTAGATTACAATCTACAGCACAAAACGTATCATGTACTCCACTCCCGCTACGTCGATAATACACCCTGCTTGACCTTTCTTTTTTAAAAACAAGGCATACAATAAAACCCACCTGAAGTAAGGTGGTTGCACTAACAACTCCTCACTTGCAAGAGCATAGTAGGTTACTGTACTGTACTCTGGACCCTTGCAGGTACGGTGTACCTGCAAGGGTCCAGAGAGTTTATTATTTGGCTACGATTTTCAGTAAAGTGGAGGTACTTCACCAGTCGGACTGCTCTGAAGCGCCTTACCTCCCCCCTTAATACCTAATAATGAAGTCAACGGGTAGCTTCAAATGGACGCAAATAACATGTCAACCAACACAGCTGCCATTTTGCGAATGAAGCGTTTGAAGTTTTTAACTTGAACTATAATGAAATCGTTTTGTATGAAAGTCTTCTAAGTATGACAACTAATTATTTTCTTTTTTTATGTTGCTAGAACATGTTGTTATCAACTTAACGGTAACAAAAGTCATTCGTCAAATTTATTGCTTATTTGCATTCAACTATGAGCGAACGAAATGCATTTTAACGCATCGCAAGGCTCTACTTTGAACAGAATCAAACAATTACGTATTTAAAGTTCATAGTGTCTTAGCAATTTAAATAATTTTCAGGGTTAAGAGACTCACTATATCACTTTGAAGTCGAACCCCTCTCCACCTGTATGTGGTGCCCCCGGCTAAATAAGAGAAGAGAGAAGAAAAAAAGTAGCGCATTAAAACAGCCTCTCTGCAGAAGTACCTCCGACTCAGAGAAGATACTCCATTTTAAATAACACATGGAGGGTTGCTGTGTCACTCCACTCTCGCTACGTCGATAGAGTGCTATTATCAGTAAGTTTCTAGGGAGTTACTATGACAGCAATATGGGTGGTAATGCGCGATTGATATGCTTTATGTTGCTGGTTTATTGGTCACATTAGGTCAGGAGGGCGATACGCCTGTTTGTCTCCCAGCATTGTATAATAAAAATACAGACCTTTCTGGGTGTTATGTCACAAGTGTTTCGAAATATAACTTCATGTACGTGCGGGTTTCCCACGATGTTTTTCTTCACCGCCGAGCAAGTGCTAGTTACAAATATGTGCATAAGTCCTAAAACACGAATTTAGTAGTACATGCCACACCAGGACCTTCTTCTTCTTAGCGTTATCCCGTTTCCTAATTCATTAGGATTAGTGAGGTCCGTTACCTAAACGTAAGGATTTGGTGAAGATACTGATTTTGACAAGGAGCGACTGCCGTCAGACCTACACAACCCAGAGAGAAAACCAGACCTTTCCTAGGTTAGGTCACACGTCTATCGAAACATAATTTCTTGGACGCACGGATTTCCCCACGATGTTTTCCATCACCGGCAAACAAGGGATAATTACAAATATGTACATAAATCCGAACACGAATTTTGTGTTACTTGCCAGGATTCAAACAGGGGACTAGTTGATCAATAGACCGGCTTCTTATCCACTGAGTTGTCACTGCTCTAATGCCCCCACCAGGACCATTTAGTTAATAGGTTAGTTATTCTACGATAAAAAAAGAACACAGAAAGGGGACAGAAAAATATTTAGGAATAATATCTGAGGTAGATCCTCCATCTTACAGAAGAGGACTAACAATATGACATTATTTTCAAAATTCAGGGTACATCTTATAATTGCGTGGGTACCTCTGTCTTACCAGAGAAGACTTTGTATAAAAGTGTCACCTATTTCTACCGCCAAGCAGCTGTATATATAGTTGTGTTCCGGTTTGAAAGTCAGAGAAATTACTGGGTACTGTGGCGAAACATCCTCAAGTCACAAGATTGGCAGCGCGCTAGTAACACCCCCGTGACCATCTAATGCGGGTCGCATGCTTGCTTGCCAATCTAGTTTCATAAAAAAAATATATAAGCAGGAATAACTTGTGTATGCGAGTACATCGTCTGGTCCGGTATCTCTGTTGTTGTAAATTGTATTAGATTTGATAAGAAAATGCCAGAAATAGTTCTGTCTTTTCCCGACAACATCTTCTTTTGAAGAATTTTAAAAAGACTATTTGATATACCTATTGCATGACAAACACTTCAGCAAATGATAGACATGTCTCCATCGCACATGGGCATTTTTAAAATGCTGGTCGATTAAAAGAAACATTATGAGAAATGAATAACAATTATAAAAAATATATATGTGTACAGTTCATAGGCGGCAGAAGTTAAATCTTCAAAAATGTGAACTTCAAGATAATGAGACGTCAGTTAGGTACCTATGGCGGCGGTCTCCTCAAGACCCGCCGTCATTTTCTAAGCGTATGGCTCTGTAACTGAGTGAGTGCGTCGCCCCGCATCCCCTGGGGCGCCTCCGATGAAGCCTTCCCGGCTAAAGGCAGACCCTAGGCGGTAGGAGTCTGACATAACTCGTTCGCCCGTCTGTAACTCGTGAGGTACTCATGAGAGTTCACCACCTCCCTCCCATCGGGTCCCGAAGGGTGCTCCTCACGGAAAAATGAATAACGCACACCCGGGTGTGGGTTAATACTTCTTTTGTGAGTCTACATTTTCATGGGCGAAAAACAAAAAAAAATCCTTTAATACCTATAAATACTTCTCATTTTCTCGCACGTTAAATCCTATAGATGTATGTGGTTGTATCTTTTTATGTCGCTTTTCCGTTTCATCGAGTTTCAAACCACAACGATGCTAACTTCAATTAGGCGTGTCTCAATTTTCGCGAGAGTCCAATAGCAAATAAATAATCTTTGTCTTAGGTTTTCGCGATTGTTATACATTGAATTAAACAGTTTTTAACGGAAATAAAGCGTATTTTGCTTACTTTGTTGAACCTGACGTTTCGAACGCTTTGCAGCGTCCGTGGTCGCAGGGAGAGTCTCCCTGTAAAATACGCGATATTTCCGTTAAAAATTGTTTAATTCAATAAATAATCTTTATTATTTGTTATCCAAATTACAGCTTCTTGTAGGATTTTCATGAGCGAGACGACCGTCAGCTCCAGGCTAGCTGCGTATATTTATTTTCCACTCGATTAGTAAAATCTAAACGGAGGCGTGTCCTATTAAAGAATACATGAGGTGTTTGTTTCTTTTCTTATTCCTAACATTATCCCGATTTATAATCCATAATGATGAACGTGATCCGCTACCTGAGCCTAAGGATTTGGGGAAAAAACTGATTTTAACTTAGAGCGACTGCCTTGCGACCTACACAATTAGGTCACACGAAATCTATTATTCTTATTTATTATATTTGTGATGCGGGTTTCTTCTCCATGTTTTCCTCCATAGACGAGCAAGAAATAATTACGAGTACATATATGTACATGACTCCGAAAGCACAAATTTAGTAATACGTGCCCATACTAGGATTCGAACCGTAGGGCATTAGTAGGTAGGTTCTTTCATCGTTGAACATGGAGAGTTTGTTTAAAACGCGTAATCACAGAATTTTCCAACGTATTGTTAAAGTCAATTTTATACAAAGTATTGTAAGAATTGATAAAATAAACTTAAAATATTACAAAAGTATCATTGAAACTTGTACTGCGATCTAGCTCGGACCGATGGACGCTTCCGCGGGAGCGAACAAAGTAAAAAGATGTTTTATGAACCGTGCTCTTCCACAGTTGGGATCTCGGAAATTGACAACTTTGTTGACTTAAGGGCTATGTTGCTTAGATATAACCTTGATCTGTATATATATGGAACAAAATAATCAATTCACAATTTGGTACGTAGAGTAAGGCTGCAATTTTTAGAATTATTTTTGTTTTCTCACGCGAAAGCATTCTTAATTCTTACGTGCGTGCATAGATAGACACACAGTTTATTTTTTCTTACGGGGAGTATTCGGAAAAGGGAGATTTAAATACCAGCGGCTGAGTTCAATAGCTATTAACTAAAATGCCATTTTTGCCACCTGTCATTATATATTACATACCCTGAAATTGAAATCGTAAAACTTCATTCAACGGTGTTCCCGAACAAATATAATACGGAGGGAATACTAGAACAGAGTATATATTTTGTTTCCTCTAAGTCTGGCAAAGGATCGGTGATGCTCTTGTGTCGCTGATGGCTATACGAACACTGTGTGTCACCAGAAGCACCTTGATAAACTTATCTTCAGAACGAGTTGTGAGAATTGTTGATAATTTTACGTATACGTAAGCTTACGTACAGCATATATCTTGAATTCTACGAAGAGATCTTCCATGTTCTGCTGATTTCTGTTTGCAGGAACTGTTTATTTTTATATTACTTTGGGTGATGGTCTGTATGTTAAGAAGAGGTTATCGCAGCCAGCAGTAGGTTGGTAATACAGAAGGCGGTTCCCCCGACCTCCTTCTACAGTCTCATCGCCGCCTCCAATTGACAGGGAATTCCGGAGACGTCTTCCGAAATCACACACTGTGGAATTAAGTTCCTGTTGAAATTTCTGTAGATTTAAAACAAATAATGAGAACTAAAACAATGCAAAAAAAAAGGCTTTAGAAAAAGTGACGTAGAACGTGTTTAGATGCCCGCGAACTAAAGTTTTTTTGTATATTTATTCTCAACACATTGAAATTACCTTTACAAAGTGATAATGGACTGTACAATATGTATGTCCAGTCCAACATCTCTATATAATAAGAACATAAATTTATAAATATTATATAGAAATTGAATTATTTTTTAGAAATCTGTAATATTCTTGTGTGTTGAAATTATAGACAATACTATATATACATGTTTTAGTTGAAGACTCACAAAAAAAGTCCAAAAATCCACAAGGGCGGGTAGCGGTTTTCAATAAAAAGCAATCGCATCGCGTCCGCTTTTATAGTGTCAGGATGCATACATGTTTCCTACTTTTGCCGCTGTGAGTTTTGGCTTTAAAACCGGCGAGCGTGCACGAATAGAGCTATTAATGACAAATATACGAGGTGTGTAAGAATCGCGTCATGCGGAGCTTAAATCTCTACCTACAATGCAAGGTACTACTTATTATTTAGGTATTACACTATCACCCGATGTGAAGATATAGAAAGGTAAAGAAATAAACGGGTATTCTTGGCTATCTACACATTTCCAAAATGTTTTTGATACCATTAAGTTGGCAGAAAAGACGTAACGTCTGCCTGGGTTGTTTATGGTTACAAAAGTATTTTTATTACTGGTACCAATAAGTATTATTGAAGTTAATTGACAAATCAAGGTTTATTATCCACATTGATATCGACAACAAATTATGTGCTCTATTCATGCCCAGCATGATATATTTCGCCGGGCGACGTCGTGTTCTAGAAAATGAAGCCTAAACATTATAATCACGAAATCTGCATTTATTTTATTACTAAAGAGAAAATATATTTATTTCGTGCTTACTTGTTTCTAATAAAAATAAAATATTTTGTATGCAATTTGATCTAACCTGCTTTGTGTGCTTTCACCACCAATTAGTTCATGCGGCCTAACGGTAGTAGGTGGATGCCAACCGGCGCTAGTCCGCATGAACTAATTGGCGGCGGAAGCAAACAAAGCAGATTAGATCAAATTGCATGAAAATTTGACTTTCGTAAAATAACGCCAGAATTTATTAAAATATTTTGTGATTTATCCGTATGAACACTAGCAATAAAAAGAACGTCACTAGTGCGTTGCCACCCCCGCTGACAACACAGCAACTCCTTATCTTTTCTTTTCCATCACCGCCGAGCAAGTGATAATTACAAATATCCGAAAACACGAACTTAGCGGTACATGCCAGGATTCGAACCGAGGAATAATTGGTCAACAGGCTGGTTTATCCACTAGGCTATCACTGCTCATCAGAACACAAGCGAACTTAACTTCTGATGATGCCAACAATTGGGTCCCTCACCTTTGGGGATAGTGCAGAGTACGTACATATTGTCTAATTAATAATACAACCTTAATGCTACCTATAGAGGTAAATGGCACCCTTAGTCGAGTGCTTCATAAAGTTATTGACAATAAAAGTTAATGAATTGCAAGTTCGGTAGTAAGGGTCCATTTACCTGGGACAACAGGGAAATCGTGAAGCTACTAAGATTGATTTTTAGAAGGAATATCTATCTATAATATCGACAATCCTAAGCTTACACACGGTATTGAACCCTTAAGTTAAAACGCTTCCTTTACAAGGCATATATTGTACTGCTGTTACATATACGGATTGCTTCGATGCACCTTACCTCTCATCCGCCGTTGTGTAAGTAACTTACTATCTTCCTTAAAGCTAAGGCAACCTCACCTGCACGTAGTGTACCCTGCTGATTAATGAATGAAGCGAAAGAGAGCAGGGTGCATCAAAGCAGTCGAACTGGGAAAATACGTCAACCTCGCATAGGGCTGCAGCCCAATATCAACTCCCCGGACGGTTGTCACGTTCCTGCGAGTAGATACGGTTATTAATAAGCTCCTGACGAATTGCAATCGTAGTGGCGGAGTCCCAACATGCGAGTGAGAACGAAGAGCTGATCGGAAATATATTGCAATACATTTGGTGGCCCGCTTCACTCCGTTCGATGCATCTATGAAATATACAAAATGCATCTATGAATACAGGAATGATGCAAATATGAAAATACATCTGCGCTCCACTCCTCTTCGAGTTAATGGAGTGTCGGGATAAGAGTTGTCCGCTGTGCTAGATGGGACTACCGATATCACTCTACTGGAGTACATCCGTTAATAAAAAGATTTTTTTTATACGACGTCGGGAGGCATACAAGCATACGGGCCACCTGATGTAAAGTTGTTACCGTAGCCTATGAATGCCTGTAATAAATGTGTCACTCGCGCGATGCCACTTCTGCTGCTAACACAGCAACTCTTTAGGAGCCTACTGGTGATCTCACTCAACACTCCGGAACACAACATTGTTACTCGGCTGCGATTTTCTGTGAGGTGGAGGACGGGCTGCTTTGATGTGTCCTACCTCTCTTAAAACTGTTATTTACTTAGCTAATATTTTTGTGTCCCGAATATTATACGCGTTGATTACGGAACCCTAATTTGTACTGTAGCCACGGACACAAAGCGAACATTGGTAAGTCGATCGACAAGACCTTCGGAACAACTTTCCAACACAAATAGTCAGGAGCTACTGACTTTCGCTACATGCCAGATCCGCCTCAAAGTCAAAGTCAAAGTCAAAATCTTTTTATTCCGTAAAAATGGCTACATTTGTTTGGAATCGTCACGAATGGTCTCGAATGGTCGCTTAGGTCAGGGAAATTCGCTGTGGGCCAAATGCCTCTCCATATGATAGTTATTGTCAGGTGTTTTTTTAACACAACGTTGGGAAGCATACCTGCATACGGCCTACCTGATGTAAAGCGGTTTCCGTAGCCTATAAAAGCACTCGCGCTCCTTAGAAGCTTATTGGTGAGATAGGGGTAATTCCTATGCTGCTTTGATTTTCCCTACCTCTCTTAAAAACACCCAGACCAAAATAAACAGATATGTTTATGCACATAATGTTTGTTCTGTGTGGGAATCGAACCCACGAGCGTTGGTGTCAAAGTAATGTAACAGCGGGTTTTACCACTACGCCACCAAGCTCGTCAAATGTAATGCAATGAATAAATAAATAATTATGTATACTTATTTGTCGGCAGTGGAGAAACTTGTCGCGTGGCTGTGCTATGCCTGGTGGTGTCGTGGTGCGCCCTGAGCGCGCTCGCTGCGCCCCCGCCGCTGTGCGCCGGCGCGGTGGACGACGACCCTCGCGCGGCGCGCTTCTGCCAGGCTCTCAACACCTTCCTAGAACTATATGCTGAAGCTGCCGGCGAACAAGTCCCTGAATACCAAGGTGATGATTTTTTTATACAACTTCGGGAGGCATACAAGCATACTGTCCACCTGATGTTAAGCAGTTACCGTAACCTTTGCCACTCGAATCTTTTTGCTTATTACACCGCAAGCGACCTGGCTTGAACATATGGATACCTATCAGTTCCTTATTTTCCAGGATCTATGTCAAAATTACCAATTTTAGGGCGCATCGAAGTAACCCGATGGGAAGTACCTCGGGGGAAGTACCTCACAGAAAACCGCATACAACAAAACAACTCCTAAGAGGGTTGTGTTCCTGCGTGTGAGTGAGGTCACCAGTAAGCTCCTAAGGAATTGCTGTGTTGGCAGCAGAGGAGGCATCGCGCGAGCGCGAGCGAGCGCAGTTTACATCAGATGGGCCGTATGCTTGTATGCCTTTCGACGTAGTATAAAAAAGGATTTTAAAAGATGTTCGATCTGTTAATGGCGTAATTTTTGTTATATCAGCGTGATAAAAAGATATGGATATCTCCCCACTCGCCGCCATAACCTGCTGGAGCACGTTCTGTTCTCTGCGGAATTTTAGTGACTCGTATCTTGGAATACTCGTTTTAAAACTAGAGAAAAGCCCCAACATTACGATATTGCTTTTTACACATTTACATATGTTAGGTATATTATTTTTTAACCCGTATCGGGGGCTAAAATAAGTTTTTTTTTATACAACGTCCACATGCATACAAGCATACGGCCCACCTGAAGTAAAACGGTTATCGTAGCATATGAACGCTCGCAACTCTATTACTAACACAGCTACTCCTAGCTAGGAGTAGCTGTGTTAGTAATCTCCTCAGTCTGCTTCTATTCTTTTAACTTTCTTCTCGCAACTCTCTTTTCAAGCATGTATCGTTAATGCACATTAGACTGTGTGTTTATAAGATTTTTCTCTTCCAGCTCTAGTTCGCGACTACCCTCAACTTCTCGACACGGGGATGAAGAGGCAAGACGTCGTCCACTCTTTCCTCCGCTTCGGTCGCCGCCGCTGACGCGATCAGCCGCTGCGCGCCCGCCGCGTACACGCAACCAAACCGCAACTAAAACGCAGCGACGCTTAAAATCATTTGCCCATATATTTTGTTACTTTCAAATAAACAATCGTTTTACTTCGTCCAAAACATTATAAGAATTCAAGTTCCTTTTTAGATAAGTTGAATGTTAGGGTATCCGAGACACTGCAAAAATTAAAAAAAAAATGTTCTATCGACGGTAATGCGTCTAAACCTCTCTCTCCAAATTTAATAGTTAAGGTATTATAAAGATATGTACTTACTGCTAAAGTATTTTAGGATAAGCTGTAATTATCGACCTTGTTGTCAACATTTTTGTGGCATGTCATTTGATAATTATAAGACTATTGTAATGTTTTAAATAAATAAATACATATTTATGACAAGCTCAAGGATTTTTATTGGTATATACACAGAGAACATCTGAATGGTAGATAATAATAATAAGGATGGAAATTTGACAAACAAATAGCTCACAAAGCAGCAATTGATACTACTGCATTCATTGATATAGGTACCAGTGGCGAAGAGTCCATATAACCCGATTCCCATCGGCTTCCCTTACGAAAAATCTAATCTATGGGCCAACGACATTTTTAGTTTGTTATATTATTCACTCACTTTGAATAGTTTGAATTGAATAAACGCCTTGAAAAATTTTAATAGCAATTGTCAAATTGCAAGCCGAAAAATACCGGGTTACTTCTTCATACTAAAATATCTCATACAGAGCATCTATCCCTTTCGTTTCTATGAACTGACTCCTATTACTGCTACTCGTTCCGTCTCGTTTTAGCACGCGAAAACAATACACGAAATAACTCGGTGAATACCGGCTTGTGACAGAGTAAGGTATTTAGCAACGTGCAAGTGTAAGCGAGAAAAATCATTTATGAAGTAAAAGCGTATAGTACCTATAAAGATTCTAAATTATGAATGAATGTAGTTACTGTACTGTACTGTAGTAGTAATATATTTTATTTGGCAGGATTTATTGTATGATTCTAAATTAAGAATGATTTTAGTGGCATAAAATCGTGACAGGCGCGTAATACATTTTATTTGCCCGGATTTTATACATGGCGGATAGTGCGTACTGCGTAAAGTTTCTTTAGATTTATTTTTTGACAGTTTCTTGTCGAATTTTATTTGTTTTTAGTGCTGAAGTGTGGTGAGTGAGTTGTTTTAATTTGTGTTGTGCCGACCGTCGTATAGTAGTTCGCTGGTTCGTTATGGCATTAATTAATGAAACTGTTGTCTAACAGATTATTTACTGTCGAAGGAAACTTCGTTTTCAAAACTATTTTTACAACAGTGTTTTATCTTATTTTGTTAAAAAGAACAGACGAATTGCTTGAGAATATAAATAAGTCCTAGGTCGTCGTACTGGTCGTAGATGGTCGTTTTTTTTAGTCATCGTTACTTTTGTTAACTTATCAATTTGATTTTTTACTAGCAGGGTTCGAAATATTTTTCAAAGTAACCAAGCATTTATCAAGACTAAAGAACGCATGCCACACATACTGCTTTAACTAAAAAGGCTTTTTTTCAAAACCACCATTATCATACTTGAAAGACACTGTTACTCGTATATAAACAGCTTCCATGTATGCTGAAGGTGGGGCATATATTTTTGCATCATGGAGCGGGCAGCATTTGGTGAGTGGACTTTTTATACTCCGGCTTCCCTTCTGAAAATATCCACCCTTCGCCACTGATAGGTACCTGTTTATTGTGTATCATTCTTGACACTGAACACACCACACTGTATCGAAATATGTACTCGTCTATCATGATTAATTCTCGGCGGCACTGAACACATCTCACTGCATGGATATGGCTTCTCGTTTATAATTATTCATTCTCGGCGGCACTGAACACATCCCACTGCATCGATATGGCTTCTCGTTTATCATAATTCATTCTTGGCGGCACTGAACACATCCCACTGCATCGATATAGGTACTCGTTTATAATTATTCATTCTCGGCGGCACTGAACACATCCCACTGCATCGATATGGCTTCTCGTTTATCATAATTCATTCTTGGCGGCACTGAACACATCCCACTGCATCGATATAGGTACTCGTTTATAATTATTCATTCTCGGCGGCACTGAACACATCCCACTGCATCGATATGGCTACTCGTTTATAATTATTCATTCTCGGCGGCACTGAACACATCCCACTGCATCGATATGGCTACTCGTTTATAATTATTCATTCTCGGCGGCACTGAACACATCCCACTGCATCGATATGGCTTCTCGTTTATCATAATTCATTCTTGGCGGCACTGAACACATCCAAATGCATCGATATAGGTACTCGTTTATAATTATTCATTCTCGGCGGCACTGAACACATCCCACTGCATCGATATGGCTTCTCGTTTATCATAATTCATTCTTGGCGGCACTGAACACATCCAAATGCATCGATATAGGTACTCGTTTATAATTATAGATTCTCGGCGGCACTGAAGACATACCACTGCATCGATATGGGTACTCGTTTATAATTATTCATTCTCGGGGGCACTGAACACATCCCACTGCATCGATATGGGTACTCGTTTATAATTATTAATTCTCGGCGGCACTGAAGACATCCCACTGCATCGATATGGGTACTCGTCTTTCATGATTCATTCTTGCGGCATTGAACACATCTCACTGCATCGATATGGCTACTCGTTTATAATTATTAATTCTCGGCGGCACTGAACACATCCCACTGCATCGATATGGGTACTCGACTATCGTGATTTATTCTTGGAGGCACTGAACACATCTCACTGCATCGATATGGCTACTCGTTTATAATTATTCATTCTCGGCGGCATTGAAGACATCCCACTGCATCGATATGTGTACTCGACAATCGTGGTTCATTCTTGGCGGCACTGAACACATCTCACTGCATCGATATGGCTGAAAGAAAGAAAATATGTTAACGAATGTAACGTAGACGAATTGCCTAATAAAATCTATTCAAGGTTATGTTTAATTAAAGATTTAATTTTTTTTTTCCTCATATCTTCACCGATCTCGTAAAAAAAATATTTAACACTAATCGAAAGTATAAAGCCTATAGAATATGCAAACGTAGGGTTGTTTACCTTTTTCTGTTTAAGGACTTACGGTTGCTACGTTTAAATCTACGAATAAATAAAGATTTAAATAGCTAAATAGAAAATGATTCCGTCACCGATCGAGTAACCAAACAAATAATACATCACAATAAAGTTTATTTTTCCACCAATACGATGGCATAAAGTTTCCAAACAACCATTCAAGAGTCAGGGTCGTAAGGCTTCAAAATTTAAAAATTAAAGTGTATGAAATCTGTTACGTATCTTAGACTATTAGCAGCGGGCAGCCGCCTCGCATTAGGAAGGCTATAAGTTTACAATTCAAATAACATAAAAAACACACGGTTCATGAATATGTTGTCGTACTCATTCTGAGGGGTTTTTTGTCATAGTCGGCAGGCGGGTTAGCAACCTAGGTAAATTATTTAAATATATGAAAATGAGGGGATACTGTTACCCATCTCCTGGATAATTCCCTTAGTCGCCTTTTACGACACCCACGGCAGATGGGGTGGCCTATTCTTTCGCCGAGGCCACACGGCAAAAGGCGGCACAGGATCGAAACGAATGGCACTCTAGAGGAGAGGCCTATGTTCAGCAATAGACGAATACAGGTGGAGATGATGATGATGAATCATGAATATGAAGGAACTCGTCAGTCAGGACGCCACAGTTTGAGCAACAAATTTCCGATGTACCAGACATATTACGTAGTAACCATAAATTAATATATGACAATTTGCAAATAAAATTTTATTATATCGTGTGCGATATTGTAAAGGAAGGCGAGAATTCGCAAGTTATTGAAAGTCGTTAAGTTTAACTCCTTGCCTCCCGTGTGAGCTATAAATCGGTTTCAAATTGTGATGTGAAAGATTAAAACGTTTAGTGGACCATAAACCTAATTTCTAAAAGTACAGTCACGTCCGCAATGTCTATAGATACTGTCTGTTTATCTTTGTCATAAAACAATAACAGTACCTGCTCAATGATCTTCTGAAATATGAGAAGAATCGCTCACGCGCTGTCGCCTCCGCTATAAGTACAGCAACACCGATGTATTTAGTCTTGTTGTTTGTCATGTGGCGCTTACTTTTCTCTGCCTACCCCGGAAGGGATTTGAAAGTGAAGTTAGTATATACCTAGTCCGGCCCTAAGTTATGTTCCAAATTAATATTCATTAATTTTTTTATGAAGTATTGTAAGCTTAATAAAACTTATATGCAAATATTTATGGAAGTCTCAGCAAAAAATAAAAAAAATGATTCTATTCCAAATGTCCACCTTTGGCTGTCGTTTCTGGCCACGAATCTATGGATTTACCTACTGTTTCCATGGAAAATTAGGCTACTGCTTGCTCCAGAGATTTCTTAAGAGACATAATGTCGGCGTGTCGTTTCGAGCAGACCACGTCCTCTAAAACTGACTATAATTTGTAGTCTAACGGGTTCAGATCTGGGCTAGACGGGGGCCATTCTTCAGCTCTTATAAAATCCGGAACGTTGGTTTCGAGCTCAGCTTGGGTACGAGTAGTTCGTGCCTTATAGCTAGGTGCGGAGTCCTGCTAGAAAGTCCACGGTACATTTTAAAAAAATGTATTGTCTTGGATTGTGTAGGGAAACCTCTCAGGTTTCTCTACACAATCCAAGGCAGTTGATACACTTTGGCTGAAGTCTTCACTCCTTTTTCACAAATATGAGTGTTTGTGTCTCTTTTATGAGACACCCCCCACCAAACCATTACAGACGCAGAATGATGACCACATTGTACCTTTCCGACCACTTGGGCGGCTTCTTTAGAACTGTGTTCGTACACTTTGAATTAAATCGGCGGGAAATCTAAAGAAGATTTCAAAGTAATAAACGCGTTCCAAATTCAAAATAATTAAAGAAAACAGGAAGTGATTCTATGTGACGGTATTTATGGCCAGACTAGTTATATCGACGCAACAGCTCATGTTCTAAGTAGGCACTAAGGAGAATTACACAAAATTTTATTAACATCCATTCAGTAGCTTCCTATCGATGCGTTCAAGACATTCCGGCGTTCCAACATGATTTCCAATGTGCATGGGTTTCGCCTTCAGAGGTATGTTTATTCCTACATTCCGATGTCAAGTTGTCGTACATCGGTCGGCGATCGTTCAAACACGTGCTCAATACCTTATGCCTTTTGGACAAATTTTCCTATCTATAACAATGAACTGTAACTAAAATAGTCATCATCGATCCCTGTATGCGACCTATTAGATATATTTATTATTACAAACATACATACTCGTAGGTATATTTACAGTCGAAAAAAAACAAAATAACTAACTATTGAATCAAGTCACTTACTGAACGGTTCCTGTTTTCTATTGAGAAGTCTTGTGGTGTGGAAAGAACTCCCTGCCCTAAGGACTGCAGTATTCTTTTTTAAGGTTCTAAAAAATTTTTTTTAGGGTTTTGTACCTCAAAAGGAAAAACGGAACCCTTATAGGATCCTATAAGGATCACTTTGTTGTCCGTGAAAAAGCTGAAATTAATATCAAATACTCAGGTCTGCAATTCTATCGAGCAGTAAAAAAAATCAAACTTCTAAGTCAACGTAATTAAAAGATACGGCTGTTTATCCCGTTTATGCGCATATTTTGAAACTCGAAAGTGAATTAAAACCTATAGGGTACTTCCCGTTGACCTGGAATCGTGAAATTTGGTAAGAAGCAAGGTCATATAGCACAAGTAAAGGAAAAAATTCCTGAAAACCGTAAATTTGTAGTTACATCACAAAAAAAAAATTGCGGAAATATTTTTTCACGGAACCCTCGGTGTGCGAGTCGGACCCGCACTTGATGGCTTTTTTTAATATTACAATAATATTTTATTGTTCTCTGATAGTCTAAGTAATCACTTTTTATTAAATAATTTACACGTTTAGTAGGAAAAACGTAGATGTATTACAAAAACATTTTATTTAATTGGCCACAATACTAAATTAACTTGACAGCTGGGGTCTAAGGGGGTCATGCGCCAGAAGCGTGCTCGTTCGCGACCCCTGCCAATCAATTACATTGCAATTCTGGCCCGAAAGCGCACCAAAGTGCGGGTTAGTGCGTCCCCCGGAGGCGACGCGCACCAACCCGCCCCCGTCAACATATAATAGGTGGATGTGGCGGTGGGGGCTGCCACCCACCACGCAGCTCCAAATCCGGCGGATCGAGGGGTGCCGAGTGCTTGGCACGTGGAATGTGGTGGATTGAATGATAAGATGAACGAGCTGTTGGACGTAATGAATGAGAGACGCTTAGATGCTTTGTGAATGACAAACTAAGCGCAAAGGGAGCGACACCGATGATATGCCCGGTGGAATGATGGCCCTATAAATAAATAAATATAAATATTGTCGGATAAATTACACAGCGCCATCTAGCCCCAAAGTAAGCAAAGCTTGTATTATGGGTACTAGACAACTGATAAACATACGTAAATATATTTTTTTTTTGTAAATACATACTTATTATACTTAGAAAATACCCAGACCAAGACAAACAGACATGTTCATGCACACAAATGTTTGTATTGTGTGGGAATCGAACCCACGAGCGTTGGTGTCAAAGCAGCGTAACAGCGCGTTCCACCACTGCGCCACCGAGCTCGTCACTATGCTCTGGGGTAGACCGGGACGATCATGCCAGTGCCGGTGTGTCGTACTCTCGCTTAGCCTGTGCTGGAAAATATATACTGTTTGGTAGGGACTAGACTTCTCTGGTTTCGTAGAGTATTTCTGGTTACAGCATACGCTCCCGTAAGCTCAGCGTGTGCCCAACAACTAGAGAAGTTTTGGGAGTCTGTGAGGGATGTTCTGGATTTAGTAGAAGGGAATGATTATGTATGGTGATGTAAATGGATGGGTTGGGACTAAACGAGACAGCTATGAAGCTGTTCTTGGTCCCTATGGAGATAAGAGAGTGAACGAAGCAGGTAAGTCGATTCTAAATTTATGTATGGAACGAAACCTCGTCGTGTTGAATACTTTATTTCATTACTAGGATATTCACACGCACACATGAACGACCAACCACGAAATGACCAAAAAAGTGTGATTGATTTGATTTTAACAGATAGACGTCTCCGAAATACTATAATGGATACAAGAGTCTTTAGAGGTCCCACTCTTGAAACTGACCACTACCTGGTGGTAAGCCGGTATGTGGGACTTTTCAAGAAGTGGAGGCATTGGCGAGTGCGTATCCCTTTACGGAGATAACGAAAGGATAAGGAACGAAAAATTGCAAGATGAAAGTGTAAGGAGAACATGGAAAGTCAGCGGGAATTGATATGATGACAGCTGTGATGATAAAACTAGGTGGCACTTACATCCGGGACGCCTTCTGGTACTTATGTAACGTATGTATCTTATATATTATGCTTATCTATGTACTTAAGCAATCTAAGCTGGAAAACAGAAATTTGACGAGCTCGGTGGCTCAGTCGTGAATGACGCGACTTTGACACCAACGCTCGTTCGGTTCGATTCCCACACAATGCAAACATTTGTGTGCATGAACATGTCTGTTTGTCGTGGTCTGGCTGTTTTAAGAGAGGTAGGGCGCATCAAACCGTCTGGGGAAGTACCTCCATCTCACAGAAAGCCGCAGTCAAATAACAATTCCCTAAAGGGTTGTTGTGTTCCTGTGTATGAGTGAGGTCACCAGTAAGCTCCCAAGGAGTTGCTGTGTAAGCAGCAGAGGAGGCATCGCGCGAGTGATATTTAATATATCGCAGGTGTTAATAGGCTAAGGTATCCGCTTTACATCAGGTGGGCCGTATGCTTGTATATCTCCCGACGTAGTATAAAAAAAACTGGAAGGGTCCCGGCGGACTGGAGACGCGCAGTCATCGTGCCCTTGTATAAAGGCAAGGGGTCACGCATGGACAGCGCCAGCTATATGGCCATCAGTTTGATCAGCCATATAACAATATAGTAACAATAATGAAACGCCTGGGTTCTAATCGTAGTAACGTGACATTGTCTTTTGGTACATTGGGTTGGCGCTTTCACATCGAATACCGAAATTGTATTTCATTTTACTCGTATGTTAATAATAATATTTTTTTAAATCAACACTTATTGAATTTATTTATTTTTTATACCACTAAGGTGACAAACGAGCATACGGCCTGCCTGATGGTAAGCAATTACCACAGCCTATAGACATTTGCAACACCAGGGGTGTCACTCTTGCGTTGACGACCCTGTAAGAATCTCTTCACGCCTTTCTTGAAGAACCCCATACTGTAGTCCCTTGGGAAAACCTCGGCAGGGAGCTCATTCCACAATTTAATAGTTCTCGATAAAAAACTTCGCAGGAAACGCACAGTACGCGACCATTGCGGTTCCAGTGTATGAGGACGAACTCCCAGCCGTCGGTCGACAAATTAAATCGCGCCAACACTTTTTTTTCAACTTTCGCATTTTGGCATCTATGCCACGTGGAGCTGTAGACGTGCGCAACACTCGCTCAACCATGGAGCTGGTACTGATATCAGGAGCCCTAGGAACCGGCGAGCGTGCATGAAAAGAGCTATGAATGTTAAGAGCGAGGTGTGTAACGACGCGACTTAGGCGCTCGGTTCTCTCCGCCTACCCCGCAAGGGACAGAGCGTGAAGATATACATACTAAATACGTATATTATCTGAAGGAAAAAAACGCGATTTTGCACATAAAAACAAAGGGTGCGTGTGTCAGCTCCAACGCACGACCGTAGTTTACTCCATACGAATGATAATTGAATGATATACATTGAATAGAAAAAGAAGGTAAATGCACGTATCTTCTAAAATAATAAGAATAACATTTATATTAGGAGTTTAAGTATGAAATTACCGATTTGTACTAAAAAATAAAACTCGTTTTTTCTAAGATGTAACATATTTAATTAGTCATAATATTTACCCTCATTGTCAGTTAATTATTAATTTTTAAAGTTAGGTAATTATTTATGTCTTTGCGAGAGAACTCTGGGATCTTGATTGGACAAACTGTGTGAAAGCATTTTCTACTGCCTCCTGAGAAAAAAAAATTACCACGTAGAAAATTGTCCAAATCACGAAAAAAATGGTTGTCAGTTGGAGCAAGGTCTGGCGAGTACCGAGGATGCCGTACGGTTTCTAACTGTAGCTCCTTTAGAGTTACAACGGTTTCTCGTGCAGTGTGAGGTCTTGTGTTATCATGGAGCAATAATAGTGAAGATCGATTCTCGAGTAGGGGTTGTTTCACTGTCAGTTTCGCCATCATTGTTCGAAGTTCGGCACAGTAAACGTCTGCTGTTAATTCTTGACCAGACCTGAGAAAGCTATAGTCAAAAACGTCATGAAGAGACCACCAAACAGTTATCATTACCTTTTTATTAGTAAGCTTTGCTTTAGGGCACTGTTGTGGCGTTTGACCTGGAGTCAGCCATTGCATTTTTCGCTTACGATTATCGTGAAGGATCTACTTTTCGTCACGTCACAATTTCTATACAGATTCAATAAGGCAGCACAAGTTTCAACACGCGTTTCTTTCTGCAGATCAGTCAAATCATGAGACACCCATTTTTTCATATTTTTAATGTTATTGATTTGATGCAAATGAGTCAATATTGTAGGTACGGTACGTTAAACAATGTCTTTAATTCCTGGGTAGTTTGACTCGGATGGGCTTCCACCATCTCCTTCAATTCCGCGTTATTTACCTGTGTGGGTGGTGGTTCCACGTGGTTCGTTCTTCAAGTCGAAGTTTCCATTACGAAAGCGTTTAAACAAAAAACGACACGATTCGTTCATAAGCAGTCTCCTATCCAAACGCAGCATTGACATGCGAGCCGTTTCTGCCGCGTTAGTTCCGCGTCGGAACACTTATTCAATAATTACTCGGATTTTCGAAGCGTTCTTCTTTCGTCTGAGCTAAATAAAAAAAAAACTATTGAAATTCGAAATTCAAATTATGCATATTTTTTAAAAGAAAAGCCTCATAGGTAGCATCTGAAAAAAAGTTTCACTTGGAAATCTCGCGCCATGAAGGTTTAATGACAATTAATATGTTTTAGTATAAAATGGCAATTTCATACTTTAACCCCATTATTGTTCATAAATGTGAACTATTACGATTACCAATAACTACAATAGGACTCATTCACACATCTTCATTACCACTCGAATCAATTTCTTCCATATTTTCCAATGCTTTTTTAACCTTAATTACTTGATGATTTGTTTAATAGTGCATAGAAATACACGTATCAATGCATAGAAATACAATAAAAGTTTAAAATCAAAACATAACAATTGACGGTTAGGTTGCTGTTTGTATACGTTGTATAGGTACAATAAATGCTACTATATGTATATATGTAGACGTTCCACAGTATGGTTACATACACATGTACATATATACTTGCGTCAACTGTTACGCAGCATACCCTGTACTCGGCAGCAGTATAAAGTCACTCTAGAACTTCGTAATACGCAGGCGCACACACGTACGTACAAACATACATAGTAATTCATACAATTTGCGTTCGATTTCTATGAATGATACATCTTCCAAATTCATATCTCAATTCCGCCCGCTAAAAAGTTCCTATCACAAAAGATCTATTTTGCTCCCACTTATAGAGGAACAAAGCGACACTTTTCGAATAAAAGTTCATCCCTTTTAGTAGATTGTATGACAAGGGAGCAAAATACGAGTATATTCCAATACAATTCATTTGACCCTGCCAATAACGACCGCTACCCAATGCGCCTGAATGGAACAATCAAACCGACTGTCCTACCTCACTTAAAAACACCCAGATCAAGACTATCAGACATGTTCGTCTTGTGTGGGAATCGAACCCACGCTCGGTGCTAACGTAGCTATGGAACCATATAATCACGTTGCATTTTTGTATGTAGGTAATCTGATTTGTAAATATTTGTTAAGCTCTAAGAACGCCGTGCTCTATTTTGCGTAAAAATACGCAATATTTTTTTTTATTTATACTATTTTTTAAACACGTGACGTAGGTCAATGTGCTAGGGTGTCATAAAACACTTCGATATTTCTCCACAATATATTTCCATGCAAGGACATTTGTATAGGTACATCAATAGACAAAATACATCCAAATGGCTACTACCACAGACGACGAAACAAATGGCTTTACAATGTGTACAAAAATATGTCTGTCACGTTTAGGGCGCCCGCGGACTAAAAAAAAAAAAGCCAACTGTAGGCATTTCAACTCGATACTTTTAGCACAGCAACAATAGCTTTTAACACAGCTACTCCTTAGGAACTTACTGGTGACCTCACTCGCAGGAACATAACAACCTTCCAGGGAGTTATTTGGCTGCAGTTTTCTGTGAGGTGGAGGCACTTTCCCAGACGGGTTGCTTTGATGCACCCTACTAAGAAATGTCCTAAAGTTAGCGGATTAAAGGCGTTTTTGCATTGCTTTGTGTCATTAAACTGCTTATCTCGGCCAAATTGGTCGTGTTTTATACAGAGTGATGTCAACAGCTCAAGGAAACGACGACCAATGAATGTTAAATAAGCGATTGCGGTGTATGAGGGCAGAGTCGGAATTCGCCATGATGATATAAGTGTAAATCATGGCATGTGATGCAGAAACATCCTTCGGACCGAAGGGGTAAATTTTTTATAACATCGGAAAGTAACTAGAGAGCTACAAACTTTCGCCAAAACATCTAAGAAAAGCCATTTGTTCCGTAACGTTTAATTTTTTAAATATTTATTTGTAAAAACATTATAAAGGGTGGATACATTGTACAAATACGAGGTAAGGGGACATACAGAATGAAACTTATATGCCTTTTTGAAATAAATCTATCTGCCATTCGCAATGCTGAGCCCCTAAAACCTATCACAAACAGAGGCAGTGACTGAAGTTGATTTCCTACCAGCCACTTTTTGTTGTTATATTTACGGACATTAAAACCCTGGTTGTGACGTCACCGCTCTTTTAATGTAACATTTTAAACATAATTTTGTACAGGAACAAGATCCATAAACTAAAACTAAAACAAAATCAAATTCAAAGTCAAATTGATAAAAAAATCATCAGAAGTTGACAACATACATCCTCGAACTAAAATATATGAAAAAATTTGCAGTTTTTTCTCAATTAGACAATGGCATAGTTTGTGTTGTTTATTTTCGTGAATTTACTTAAAGGGCATGTAATGCATTTCTAAATTTAATTTAATATTACTAAGTTTTGCAAATACTGTAAATGCATCTGGTACCTGCAATAGCGGCGTAATTTTTAAGGCGTATGCCCCTGATAGCAGAATGAGAGGATAAAAATGCTGGCGTATGTGCCTTTTCAGAATCGTACGGCGAATCTCTGACCCTAACGGCCAACGTAGAGGTATAGGAGCCCGTGCCATATTCAATTAATTAACATTAATAAATGAAACATTATATTAATATATTAATCAATTCTACATAAAAAGGTTTATTTCAAAAAGGCTTATAAAAGATATTAAATTGAAATAGCACCATATTTACACTAACACACGAGCTCAACAAACAACTTAATTACTTTTGGCAATTTAATCATAATTATATTACAATAAATTATAAAACAATTACGGACCTAACAGTAGATGAGGACATCTTTCAAATTGATATTCATAGTGCAGGGTCTGCAAGGCACGAACACCCCAGGTGTTGCAAGTGGCTATAGACTACGGAAACTGCTCGCCATCAGCCATGCTAATTTTCCGCCTTAGCGATATAAAAAAAATCCATCATTTTCATGCATGACATTGACGAAACGTGGCTGGCGGTGAGGTCAAATGACTCGAGCGTAATGACCAATGTAAATGACAAATTAAGCCACGCCTACTGTGATGGCGTTAAGACCTCCATAAGACACTTAGGTGTGTCTTAGGGCAGTGGCAATAAAAAGTCCTCTTCTACTAATTAAGTCCAAGGTAGAAACACAAAGACGTCTAGAGTGAACGTATTATTGAAATGATAATACTTCTAGAGGAAAATGTACAAACGTTATAGTGTTTCTTTATAAGTTTAGATTGCTGTTACAAAATCGCTCATATATATTTTTTTTTTATTTCAATCATATACTGCGTAATATAGCTTAGTACACACAGGGAGTAAAACAGCAGCGTAAGGACGCATTCACACCAAAGTATCAGTTGCAGACTGAGCGTTCTACAGTTTAATAACTTTCCATGAATATCTAGCTTTTCGTTTACATTTACAGTTTATAGTCCATAAGGCGGTCATAGGTTACACCTAGGGTTGCCATATTTTTTGTTTGCCATATCCCCACATGTTAAGATACGATACACCGGGCTTCCTGTGGGCATAAGTTCTAATGATGAATTTGAAAGTAGCTTTAATTTTTTTCGGTTTTCATACGCTACAAAGTTCGTGACGCCATTCATAATACATTTTTTTTTTGCTCACATTACACCTGCCAGGTTGAGTCTGATAAGATTATTATTTAAACAAATTTTTTGCGGTTTAAAAACTCACGTATTTTTTTCTTGTAACCGAGTAATAAACTTGCTTGTTTACACGCGTGTGACAATTTTGTGCGAGTATTATACAAAAAAGAAAGATCAATATCATAAAATAGTGAACAGTTGAGCGTCTCCCTTCAAAATTAAGTCGACTTAGATATAGTTACAGAAGTGATGAAGAATACTTCTCATTTTACAAGTATCTACACTCAAGTTTTAATGGTTGATTAAACACAAAATGTACAGAAATTACACTTTTACAGTACAAATAACAAAATTATCAAAAACAGGCTCATAGAGGCTCATAAAAAATGCCTAACCAAATGATACAGAAACATGGCAAGAACAGTCATATTTTTAAAGAAATCACATTTGATAATTTTGAGAGCTATTATGGGCAATTTAGCATACATTAATAACTACAAATGGATTACAATTAACACCCTATTTTATAGGCAATAAACACGTAAATCAATTAATCTAAATTGCAATATTTATGTCATGACTTTTTTAGTGTTGCCATTATTTATTCGCAACAATTAATTTTGTTTTTTACTTCGTTGATATGGAGACTGTATTTACGTATGCGTATACGGTATTATTGAACCGTTAGTAAGCAGTGTCTTAGATTAATGGAAGGTATAAAATTGTTTTCGAAACAATGGATTTAAAAGAATGTACCAACACTGCCCTATCCTAAAAAACATACATTTTGTATTTCTTACTTACATTTTAATTTTTTTATAACAATTTGAACAGAGTAAAGTTTGGAAAATACATGTTACAAGATATTTTTTCGGGAAGGATACATTTGGCGAGATGTTTGAATTTTACAGTAACATATGGTTTTAATGTTTTACAATGAGTTTGGTGTTCTTTCTGATTATAAACCAGAACAATATTTCCAACTAAACGTGAGCTGCAAAATAATTTTCCATGCAATTTGATCAAATCGGGTAACGATTTTTTTATGTGAGTTCAAACTGGTTTCAGGTTGCCACCCGGCGTAGTAAACGATGCTATTTAATTTCACTCTCTGTATTTTAATCTCTGTGTAAATTTACACGATATTACTTGATACCTCATAAAAATGACTATAGTTTCCACACCAAGCTGATTTGCAATGTTGCCATAATTAAAAAAATACTCTTTGAATATGAATAGCTGTTACATGGGACCAATTAAAATCAGGAGAAAAACTGCAACGATAATAAATGTCTATTTCTACCAAACAGGTACGGGGTCATCCCCGTAGTAGAAATAATTAATATTCGCGAGTACCCTGACTTGTCGACTAAGGCAACAATGCAAGACAAGACATTTCGTAAATAAATATTTTAAAAACATAGTTGCGAATACATAAGGGTTTATTATAACAGTAATAATATGACTTGAACAAATTTAAAACTTACAAATAAAATAACAATTTCTACTAAAACTAAACATAACACTTTACACTATAAACACGTTATTAAAAAATACATCTACATTTTTTTATAAATAATTTTGACAGTCTCATACGAATCATTCTCGTAGCATAGTACAGTCGATGGCAAATTATATGAAACACAGATAATCATGGCTTGCCATACATCACGACATTAATGTTCTGCGATTCAGACTAGTGTTTCCCAACCATGATGGAGAATGGTAAATAAACTCAATTGCAAAAGAATAGATATGGTTTAATTGTAAATTTTCGATCGATCTGCTTTGCATAGCCGTACAATATACTCACACTTCCCACATATATTAGGAATGTGAAATAGTGTGACCATATATGGATGTCTGTAAGTTGTTAACGCTAAAACGGCTGAATTGATTTGGATGACGTTTAATACACAAATAGAGTATTATTTTTTATAACGTCAGAGGGCACACGACCCCTGTGATGGAAAGTGGTTACTGTAGCATATAACAGCTTGCAATACATATAACTTATAATATAATTCAATATTACTCTTATATGAATACAGTAACTTTTACCTAAATTTTTATGATTGCTGCTGTATTGTACTTTCTTAAGTTGTTCTTTGTTTCTTTAATTTAAGGTGTGAAAATTATAGGCTACACGCCGTCTGTTTTCCAAACAAATAAATACTATAAATATGGCTTGCGCGCAACCAACACCGTTGCTCTAACACAGAATCTGATCAGGAGCTCCCTGGTAACCTGACTCAATTGCAGGAACTCAACAACACGCCAGAGAGTTGCAAATTTGCTACGGTTTTTGTGAAGCGGCAGTACTTCGACGGACCTGTCTTGTGGTCTGTATATATATATATATTAACATGCTTATTTTAATATTTAAGGTTCCTCAAGTCCGCGCAAGCAAGAGTCGCGGGCAGCAATTGATTTTCAAATAATACTTAAAATAACACAACACAAAATAGCACACGGCCCGCCTGGTGTAAAGCGGTCATCGTAGCCTATGAACGCTTATAATACATTAAGTATCACTCGCGCGATGCCTCTCCTGTGCTGCTGACACAGCAACTCCTTAGGAATTTACTAGTGACTTCACTCACACGCAGGAATACAAAACTCCTCTAGGAAGATGTTATTTGGCTGCGGTTTTCTTTGGGATTTCTCTGGGGGAGATACTTCCCCAGACGAGCTGCTTTAATGCGCCCTACCACTCTTAAAAACCATCCAGATCAAGACAAACTGACACGTTCATGCACACAAATGTTTGTCCTATGAGAGAATCGAACCCACGAATGTTGGTGTCAAAGTCGCGTCTATCACGACTGTGCCACCGAGCTTGTCAATTTCCCGATATAATAAGCTGCATGAATACTAATATTGACTCGTATTATTTATTTATTATACATACACTGTTCACATAATTGTTATTAAGACCAAAATATTATGTTTATACCCTTACTTGCCTATACGCCATAGTAAGCATATCATAATATTAAACAGGTGCTCAAGACGAATCTGCACTAAAATTGGTATATTTAATTATAACGATAATTATAAAGAATAAATAAGCTGTGTAAAAATTTCATCTAAATCAATAGTTTCAAGCATCAGTCATTTAAAAAAAAAACGTGTGTAAGAAATGTTAATGAGCAGCAGTAATTAAGCAATAAACATATATAATAAAGTGCCGCTGGGTTGTTACCATAAATATAAGAAACCCTTCTTTACTGAATGTAGCCTTTAGCAACACCAGTTATAGGCAAAATTCATTTTTGGTAAGAGCCTGCAAAAAAAAATTTAATAAAATATTATCAGACTTTGATGTTGACCTGTTCTGCTCGTCTGTTAACACTGTCAGAAATTATCTCACATTGAGTTATTTTCAGCATTGACTATATTGATAGTTTTAATAATTTCACTACATTTGGTTATTCTGTCTAGTATTTATTTTATCAATCATTTTTTCTTTTTGTTTGTATTCATCATCCTTTGTTAACGTGTTATATGCGGAAATTTGTTATCAGTATCTTCCCATGTTAATAATATTAAACTACGTGATTTGTGAATCTGTTAATTTCCCGAAAATATATAAATAAATAAAAAAAATATTCCAAGTACAGACTTGACTTACAAAGTAATCTTTATACCTACATCTATACGCATAGATAGTGAGCATAGGTATAAGGTACCGAAGGTTTAAATTTGTGAAAAGGTACAAAACTTAGACTAGATTTTAGCTACACGCTGTAATCATCATCCGAGCGTTAATCCCGGTAGCGTGCTACGCTTTCGCTTCGAAGACCAGGATCCGCCATTTTAGCTACACGCTGTATTGCATTTTAACGGCTACGATTCTTTCAAAATTTGACGAGCTCGGTGGCGCAGTAGTGAAACGCGATCGCTACTTTGACACCAACGCTCGTGGGTTCGATTCCCACACAGGACAAACATTTGTGTGCATGAACATGTCTGTTTGTCTTGGGCGGGGTATTTTCTATGTATAATAAGTATGTATTTACAAAAAAATTACATATATTTATCAGTTGTCTAGTACCCATAACACAAGCTTTGCTCACTTTGGGGCTAGATGGCGCTGTGTAATTTGTACGACAATATATATTATATTATTATTCTTCCATATGATATAAAATTAGTGTGTCGAGTTTGACTCGAAAGTAAAACACGGGTACGTAATAAATCAGTATGAAAATGCATAAATTACAATTGAGTGTATTTAATATAATCTTTGTATTGGGGGATGATAAGCGCAGAATCGCATAAAAATAAGTTCTGAAATCGGCTCAGACGTACGATAACTCTGACAAATTACACGCCTAGCCAATTAACTTAGCACACGATGAGAAGCCGAAATCAACTGATACTTGCTGGACTTATAGAGTACGGAAATGACGGTCGAAACGAAGCGGGTGATCCCGGGTGATTTAATATGAATAAGTAGAAGGACGTAAGTGCCAGGAAGGCTACTTACCACAGCGTAATTGATCGTGTGTTATGAGAAAGCGGTCTCAAGAGCCCTAGGAAGAGGCGAGTGTCTATGAAAAGAGCTATGAATGTTAAAGAAGAGAATGAGGCGAATAAGGACCGAATCATATGGCGCTCGGTTCTCGCTGCCTACCTCACAAGGGGCTTAGCGTGGGAAGATGTAAATAGATAGACAGAACTTTTGCTAAGGGATCTATCTATCTATAACTTCACGCTGGAACGCGGAACCTAGCGCCATATGACTCGGTCGTTACACACCTCACTCGCTTCTTGAGCATTCATAGCTCTTCTCATGCTAACGAATTAACTTCAAAATTATAAATAATTCAAGCATCCAAAAATATTTTATATTAACTGCCATGCAATTCTCTAAGCGACCCGTAATGGCTGTGTGCGTCGCTGTGATCACAGATGTCACAGCTTTGACATTGTCTACTGCGATCACGGGTAAATTATTTGATATTCTATAAGGCTGTAAGCGTACGCGAGGCTGTTTGCCTTGTAGAATTCCAATTCCAAACGCAGCCTTGCGGCGCTAGTGTCGCACAACCATGAAAAGCGACACCAAAGAATTGCAATTTTGTGTTCAAGGCTGTAACAGCCGATGTTTCTGGGGATGTAAGGACGTTTGCTCTTACAGAATTGCATGGCTGATCACTTCATCATTCATCTTCTGATTGGAAATTATTTTTCGAAGTTTATACTATATATACCCTTTCGTTTCGACCATTACTTCCAGAGCAGCCTCTATAGACAAAGTTGCAGAGTACTCCACCCAGCCTCGATATGTCATGTTTTGCTATTTTAATTCTAGTAAGTAATATGTACCACGTCGCCGCCCACAGACAGTAGACACTGGCCCTGCAAATAAAAAAAATAATCCCTTCACACATCTGCTCTTAAAACACATACAAACGCTTTTGAAATGAAACTTCTTTACGCACGCTTGACTTGGGGAGTAAGCTGACGGGAGCGTTACGAAAAGTGTGATCGGGCGAGGCGAACGGAAGTTGAGAGGGAGATATAATTTAGTGAAGATAGAAAGAGAGAGAGTTACTTTTCGTATATTACTGTAGGGGCAAGAGAGGTGCGGGCACACATTTTCTTTCTCTCATAGCGAGTTAAGTTTCAGGCCTGTTGTCTGTATCACACTATGGAGCTAAAGAAGTTTTACTTCAGTCGTGTGGTTTAAAGCACTCGTTTTTTTTTTATCTGACAATTTATTGGCTAATAGATTAATGTATAGAAGCAGAACTTGAGCAGTGATAACTCAGCGGAGAAAGAACAGGTCTCTTCTTCTTAGCGTTATCCCGTTTCCTAATCCATTAGGATTGGCGGAGTTCGCTACCTAAGCCTAAGGATTTGGCGAAGACGCAGATTTTTTTACATGCAGCGACTTCCGTCAGACCTCCACAACCTAGAAAACCAGATCTTTCTTAGGTAAGGTCACACGTGTTTCGAAATATATTTTCTTGGACGTGCCGGTTTCCTCACGATGTTTTCCTTCACCGCCGAGCCAGTGATAAATATGTACATGAATCGGTAAACACGATTTTAGTGGTACATGCCCCCGCCTGAATTCGAACCGGGGACTATTTGCTCAATAGGCCGGTTCATGAATATTCATGAATCACAGACACACCCATGAAATGACATGCAACAATCTTGCAATTGACCAATATAATCTCTTGGAAATAATATGTAAATAACAGTCTGTAAATACTTATGTACAACATATAAATTATATAATTAATAATCTTAAAAAAGTAAATGTAACTTAATAGGATAATATGCAATATAGCTGTAAGTTAACTTGTATATAAATAATGTAAATTAGATTTAACTTCATGTGAGACTCATCACTTTCAACTTTTAAAACAATGTAAATAATAAAAAAGTAAATAATAACATAATATGTACCTTAACTTTGGTAAATATCTGAACATTAATTAATACTTAATTCCACGTATCTTAAAAACATACCTTGTAAAGTTAAACATTATCTGTTGTTGTGAATCTGATATATAAACATTTATAAACCATGTAACCTACTTTAATGTACAATACACTCCCCTGGGAAGTGGAGTAACTTCCTGGGGACAAAAAAAATATAGACCGGTTCCTTATCCACTGGGCTATCACTGCTGGGTAAAGAACCGGTCTATTCTCCGGTATTTCCCCGGTTTGTATCCTGGCATGTACCATTAAATTCCGTGTTTTCGTATATACGTACATATGTGTAATTATCACTTGCTCGGCGGTGAAGGAAAATATTGTGAGGTAAGCCGCAAACCTTACCCAAACAAACTGCTTTGATGCATCCTACCTCCCTTAAACTGTGTACAGACCTGATTTTTGTGCGCGTTGTCTTGCAGCATGAGTTGTGTGATGTAGAAGGACGTGAGTGCATTGCCACCCAACGCAGCCGTGTACGACCGAACTATAGCCAACACCTGCAACATATTACATATAGGCTTTTATACAATGTATATGTGACGAGCTCGGTGTGTTAGTACCGCTACTTTTGTTACCAACGCTCGTGGGTTCGATTCTCATACATGACAAACATTTGTGTGCATGAACATGTTTGTCTTGGGTCTGGGTGTTTTCTATGCATCATAAAAATGTATTTACAAAAAAATAAATGTATTACGTATGTTTATTAGTTGTCTATTTCATTCTTCGTTTACTTTGGGGCTAGGGCGCTGTAAAATTTGTGCGACAATATTTATTTATTTATTTATATATATTTTCACGCCAAGTCCTTTGCTGGTTAGGCAAAGAATGTCACAATATAATAAACAATTATAATCTTCCAACAGCCCTGTTTTACAATCGCACCGCTCGCCTACGGCTAGGAATTCATCCTCGCACACTCGAATCGCAATAGTCACGTACTGTACGATTTCAGAGATGTTATTTGCCGAGGTATGCCTTAGCGATTACAGTATGAAATTCTCCAAAACAGGCATGAACGAGTGACATCCCTGGTGTAGCAAAGTGTCTATAGGCTACAGTAACAACTTACTGTCAGGCCGTATGCTTATTTGCTACATTAGTGGTATAAAATAATTATAATTATGCTGAAGGGCTGACATGAATCAAACGAGCGAAAACATATGAACTAACCATTCTTTTAGAAATTCGTATGACTATCTTGGTACCTTCATCATCAGACCAGGAGACCTAGCCTAAGGTGGAGACGACAATCTTGATTTTCTGATACCGAAAATAGAAATTCTGTTTAGATCTGGGGATTGTGTTCAGCTAAGGCGAAAGAGACCCTAGAGTTCTGCCGACTGAATAGCAGTGGAAGCAAGTTTATTCAACTATACTTAATCTTCACGCCAGGTTCATAGCGGGATAGACAGAGAGAACGCGGTCCTTACATACCTCACTCGCTTCTTTAACTTTCATAGGCTCGTTTCATGCACGCTCGTCGGTTCCTAGGGCTCCTGACATCCACCACATCAACCCTTACTCATCCACTGCAGGGATACGGGTCTCCCTTCAACCGAAACTGCTTAGAGCATACTCCACCACACTGCTCAAATACGGATTGGCGGAGGCCAGTGTTTTCAAGCCACCCGAGGGCTACTGACTTAGCTGAACAACTGTTATCTCATCATCATCGACAACAGCCGTGACCGACAGCTTAACGTGCTTTCCGAAGCATGGAGAAACTCGAGATAGATAAACCCATCCATAGACAGTCTGCGGTCGACGGTGCTTAACCTGCGCGTTCGGTTCGCAACGACACCATCAAGCTCTCCCCTCTAACATCGCCTTCTGATAAAACACGACTAATTTTCTCACGGTAGGTGAGTCTATAATTATTTATATAGTTCAATTTACTCTTACTTATTGATCCACAATTATTCGCGAAGTAATCTCATATTTGAAGTCATAAGGAGTTACTTCAGAGCTTTCCTGCTAGCGACCCACCGGCTGGCAGAAACTAGGCCCGTTGTTGGGCAGCAGTACAGCTAACCAGAACAGCAACTGATATTAGTTGATGTTCTGACTTATTACCATTCATCATCATCAATTCAGCCGAAGAACGCCCACTGCTGACCATAGGCCTCGTACTTTACTTATTACATACCGTACTAGCCGCGCCCCGCGACTTCGTCAGCGCGTTTGTCCGATAGCTCGGTGGCGCAGTGGTGGAACGCGCTGTTACGCTACTTTGACACCAACGCTCGTGGGTTCGATTCCCACACAGTACAAACATTTGTGTGCATGAACATGTCTGTTTGTCTTGGTCTGGGTATTTTCTATGTATAATAAGTATGTATTTACAAAAAAAAAAAAATGTATTTACGTATGTTTATCAGTTGTCTAGTACCCATAACACAAGCTTCGCTTACTTTGGGGCTAGGTGGCGCTGTGTAATTTGTCCGACAATATTTATTTATTTATTTATTCGGTAGGAACCGTCTTTTATTTTATTTTCCTCGGCTTCTAAGAGTCATATCGTGACATTGAATAGCCTTGATAACCTTCCTCGAGAATTGGTCTATAAAATCCAAAAAGATTTTTTCAAATCTGACTGACAGTTCCAGAGATTAGCGCCTAACATACAAACAAACAAACTCTTCAGCTTTATATATTAGTATAGACTATAGATTTATTGCTGATATGGAACATAGGACTGTCGTTTGTCGATGGCCGAATATGCTGTACAATAGGTAATAATGGATTTTAATATGTAATAGTACGATAAAGGTTAATTTTGCTTGACAAAATAATCAGTAAGCGCATACCTCACATGTGAATGTATGAAGGAATCCACTGAGGCCGCCCAGCTCTCTGACGGCGGTGGTCTCCCGGACGAAGAGCAGCCGCAGCGCGCATACACGCCGCGCGATGCGGGCCCCGCATACGTAGCTCAGCGTCGTGAGGGACACCGTTGTCGGCGACTGTACACACAATAATGTCCGTTAAGGCGGTTTTTTATTATACAACGTCGGAAGGCATACAATCATACGGCCCACCTGATGTTAAGCGGTTACCGTGGGCTATGAACGACTGTAATACATTAAGTATCACTAGCATAATGCGTTCTCTGCTGCTTACACAGCAACTCCTTAGGAACTTAGTGGTGACCACACTCACACGCAGGAACACAACAACCCTCTGGAGAGTAGTTATTTGCTGCGGTTTTTTTTTATACAATCTCAGCATAGAAGCACTACTTCGCCTGATGGTAAGCGAAAGAGGATCCCAAATCGCAACGGCAACTGACAAAAGACTATACAGTGTCCTGTCAGCTGGCGCTTCTTCACGCTTCGTTTTCTGCGAGGTGGAGCTACTTCCTCAGATGGGCTGCTTTGATGCGCCCTACCTCTCCTAAACGTGTATGTACCAAATACGTAGAACAGTGATAGCTTACTGGGTAAAGAATCAGCCTATTACAAGATACAAATCCTTTATTTGCCATTCGTGGATATTCGTGGGCACTTATACTCGTCGTACATTTTTTAAATATTCTTAAATTCTCTTAGTCACTACTACCATTTCGGATATATCCATTAAACAACTAGTCATTGGTTCGTATCGTGGTGAGAGTATATACCACTAAGTGCGCGTTTACTGGAAACCTGCATATCAAGATTTCGAAATTTCGTTTATGTTTCGAAAGACGTAGGATCTAACCTAAGAAGGTAAGAAGGGTATGATATTCCCATTAGGTTGTAGAGGTCTGACTGCAGTCGCTTTATGTCAAAATCAGCATCTATCAGGTAGTGATCAATCCTAAGGTTAAGGCTAGGAAGAAGGTTATCGTACGTACATACGAACGTATATACGAACAAAGTTATTGTGATTCATGAAACGCGACAACCTCGTATGAAAGTGTGTACTAATATTTTTAGTGCACACTTTCCTGACAGAAAACCGCAGCCAAATAACAACTCCCTAAAGGGTTGTTGTTTTCGTGTGTGTGAATGAGGTCACCAGTAAGCTAGCAGCTTACTGGAGTTGCTGTGTTAGCAGCAGATGAGGCATCCCGCGAGTGATACTTAATGTATTACAAGCGTTCAAAGGCTACGGTATCTGCTTTACCGTGGTGCGCCGTATGCTTGTGCGCCTTCCGACGTCGTATAAAAAATAATGAAACATTGTGTCCGTATAAAAGAAATTGTGTTCGTGCTCCTTTGTGGTACGCACATGCAAACAAAGTAGTTGGTTCGTGCGTACACGCCTCAAGCTTTGCTAACTTGCGTTCATATGCAACATGGGTGTAATCTGCACCTCTTTTGGAAATAATGTTAACAACTTCGCTGTCCAATGCGTCGTATATGACTCACGGGTACGTACTGGAATAAGTACACGAATCACATGTGACCCATTTATTTCATACAACTTCGGACATCTTATTTGTTATGAACGTGATATGATATCGATAGATTTTAATTCGTCTCCATCCAGACGGTATTTAGGTTATCCGAAAAAAAAAGATTGGGCGTGGCGCATTCATAATATGCATTGTATGAGGACAGGGAAGTTGTTGGCGTAGTGTGAACAACGACGAGCTCGGTGCCTCAGTCGCGAATGACGCGACTTTGACACCAACGTTCGTGGGTTCGATTCCCACACAAGGCAAACATTTGTGTGCATGAACATGTCTGTTTATCTTGGTCTGGATGTTTTAAGAGGTACGGCGCATCAAAGCAGCCCGTCTGGGGAAGTACCTCCACCTCACAGATAATCGCAGCCAAATAACAACTCCCTAGAGGGTTGTTGTGTTCCTGTGTGTGAGTGAGGTCACCAGTAAGCTCAAAAGCCCAAGGAGTTGCTGTGTAAGCAGCAGAGGAGGCATCGCGCGAGTGATACTTAATATATCTCAAGCGTTAATAGGCTACGGTACCCGCTTTACATCAGGTGGGGCGTATGATAGTATGCCTCCCAACGTAGTATAAAAAAAAAATACATGCTCACAACTGTTTCTCATGGATAGAAATCGAACCTATGAGTCTCATTGTTAAAATCGTAAATAACGTAAATATCGATGTCACTTACCTGTCCATTGGGTAATGGAGGAATTTGCTCCACCACGTCATTCGGCTGGGACTTAACAAGCTGCTCCTCATCCAAGGTGAAGATGTCATCGTCAGCGTCGCCGGTGCCGTGGTTGGCGTGGCCGACGTTGGTTGGCAATTGACCGTTCTCGACACCAACCACGTCGGGTTTGGTTGGGTCCATCAGGGGGATTGCTGCGCCTGATACCACCAGTTGGATTTCGTCCTACAATAAAATATTAAGCATCAATTAGTAATAAGCTTCGAGGCAGGTATTTTCTTTTATAAAACGAATTTGGAAAGAGTGAACTGAAGACCAGGAAGACCAAAACTTAATCACCACATCTAAATTTCTCGTGTTTTAACAGAGGGTGAAATCGGGAGCTCTAATAACGGAGCGTGTAAGAATAGAGCTCTGAATGTTAAAGAAGCGAAAGACATGTGAGAAATAAGTCACACGGCGTTCCATTTACTTGATTTAGGTAAAAAAACAGTATAAATTTTATAAAGTATACGTAGTATGGACCCATATTCTCTAATGTGTCTGTATAGGTAAAAAAAAAATTATATGATTTACATGAAAGCGTCCTTACGTAGTATTTTCCCTTGGATAAAAGAAAAAATGACCTATATAAAAATAAACAATCTAAAGTTTTTAAGAGAGGTAAGGTGCGTCAAAGTAGCCCGCCTGGGGAAGTTGCTCGACCTCACAGAAAATTGCAGCCAAATAACAATTCCCTAGAGGGTTGTTGTGTTCCTGCGTGTGAGTGAGATCACGAGGAAGCTCCTAAGGAGTTGCTGTGTAAGCAGCAGAGGAGGCATCGCGTGAATGATACTTAATATACTCGTATTACAAGCGTTAATAGGCTACGGTACAGGTTGGCCGTATGCTTGTATGCCTTCTGACGTTGTATAAAAAAAAAGGATATTGTCTTATTTCGTATTTTTAATTTAAATTCAAGTAATTTTATCTTCAGGCAATAGATTTATAAAACTGAAACAACAGGTCCACAGATAAATAAATTAACCTAAGATACGATTGATCGATATGATCAAAATACGATTCCCTCCGGCCATAATTATTCAGATTTTTTAAAGAAAAGTAAAACACAAATGCAATTCGACCAGACAAGTACCCTGAGCTGAAAAATTGGGGTTTTTTTCGTCGTCATAATCTCATTAAATAAATAGAAATCCCTGGAGAGATGTTGCGTAATGCATTAGCGGTGGGGGAGGCAACTTTGCAGGTTCCATTTACCACTTAACATCCGTGCTTGTATGCCTGCTGAAATAGTATAAAAAAACGTTTATATACTAGTCTAAAACTAAATAAGAGCCAACATGTTTTTTCAGTGTTCTCATGAATTAATGCGATTCAAAGGTTGATTAATGATTAGATTAGATAAATTGTTTAATTTAAAGAGCATAAAATAATGACAGAAACAATTAAAAAAACTTTTGATACAACTTTTTCTAAAAATGAACATTATTGCAAAAAAAGGCACTTTCTAAAAAAATCGGTTGAAAAAAAATGGTGTTGGTTGATTTCAGACGTTCTTCAATATCTGGTGTGCCCTCCTCGTTTTCGAATGCAGCCTTGAAGCCTGGAAGGTACACTCTTCACAAGGTGTACCACTGTTTCTTGAGGAATTTGTTCCCAGCTTGATTTCAGCACGTTGATTAGCTGTCTTTCATTGTGCACGGGTTGGTTTGTGCTTCGAACACTGCGTTTCAGTAAATCCCACATGTGTTCGATGGGATTTAGGTCCGGACTGTTTTCAGGCCAGGGCAACACCTGTATACCAGCCTGCTCAAGGACTTCTCTGGTGGCTCTAGCTGTATGAGCGCGAGCATTATCGTGCATTAGATGGAATCTTGTACCGATTCTCTGTGCAAATGGAACCACATGGGGTCCTATGACCTCCTCGATATAACGTTGAGCTGTAATTGTGCCTTCATTGAGAATTACCAGCTCGGTTCTGCCTGACATAGAGATTCCTCCCCACACCATAACATTAGGGCCCCCAAATCTGTCACTTTCATGAATGCATGCATCTGAAAATCGCTCACCTTCACGCCTCCAGACCCTAATGCGACGGTCATCACTGAAAAATTTTACTTTGCACTCATCTGTGAACAATACTGTGCTCCAATCCCTCATATCCCAGGCCAGATGCTGCCTTACGAACAACAATCGGTTTGCACGATGAGCACCTGTCAATGGAATCCGTACTACGCGTCTCCTGGAGAACTGCTGGTCCTCATGTAACCGATTCCTAATGGTTTGATCACTCACACGTGTACCTGTCGCCTGCCGCAATCGGTTTTGTAAGGAGCGGGCTGTGATGAAGCGTTCTCTACGGGCAGTCAAACGCACGGAGCGGTCCTCCTGTGCGGTAGTTGCCCGAACTCTGCCAGATCCCCGTCTTCTGGTTAGTCTCCCAGTCTCTTGAAAGCGATTCCACGCATTTTGAATCGCTCGTCGGGAAAAACCCAGCTGCAACGCCACAGAACGCTGCGAATGGCCTTCTTGAAGTAATGTTACGGCCCTGGTTACGGTTGGCAAGTCCATAATGTCGTCGAATCCTCAGCATAACGTTCTCAAAATGTTAATTCAGCCACTAGTTGAACAAAACTTAAACTGTTCTTGACAGAATCTTCACTTTGAATGAGTTTAAAATCCGTCTTAAAATCGGGTAGAATCAAGTGGTTACAAGAAATTATCAAAATCTACCCACTTTAAAAAAATATGCAGGTGGAGTACTCAAAAAGTGTTTGTAAATACTTTAGGTAACACCACGATAAACCACCAGCTACTTGAGAATGCATAAAAAATAAATTACTTATCGCAAAAATCGTCAAAATAAACAAGTGGCCCTTATTTTGTTTTGACTAGTATATAAATATTTAAAAAAAAAATTGTACGCGTAAGGTCGGCAGCGTCTGTGGGTAAACTGATGCTGTCGACCTTACAAACCGTTATCGCTGACGCAGACCACTTTATATTTGTACTTGCTTACCTCAGGCAACTCCAGCTGGAATCTCGGCGTGAGCATGGCGCACGGTTGTAGCCGCCGCAGCTTGTACGTGACTCCGTCGAGCGCCCGCGACACGTGTCTCTCGGCGGCGCTCGACGCAGCCCCGCCCTGCCCTGACAGAGCCAGCCTCGCTCGCCACACCTATTGTTAAACAAATATACGCCGATAATTACCTAACATCTTAACTAATGTAATCAAGCAGAAGAGTTTTGTTTGTTTCTCTGAAACTATTTGTTGGCTTTGAAAAATTCCATTTGCATTTGATAGATCAATTCTTTAGGAAAGCTATAGGCTTATCAACATCACGATACTACTCTTAAAAGCTGAGCAAAACGGGAACACGGATTAATCGCCAATGAAGTCTGCGATTAGTTAGGTACAAATGTAAAAGCACATGTACTATGTTACTGCTATACTAAAAACACGGGCAATTGGATGTCGGGCTTGGACACAGAACGTTCCGTACGTTACATGCTCCGTTCCGTACGTAACTAATCGTTTACTGCGCTTTTTAGAAAATTTCTATTTTTATTAATGTTTACCGAAACTCAAACCTTACCCAGACTAAACAACCTTAAGGTCAAGTGCCAGTCGGAAGCACGTCGTATTGAAGCATTTGTTTCACAATTTAATTTAATTATGCTATAATCAATGGTTCACGGTAATTTAAAATGAATCCTTTCTTATCTTTTTGGTACGAACTCGAAAATTCTCTTTTTTAGTTACCTTTTACGAAACATTATCTTTTAAATCACACCCAACAGAAAACTCACATATATCTTTATAAATATATATATATATAATTCTCTCACGTATGGACTGCGCCAACTATAGAGCCATCAGTTTAATCAGCTTAGCAGCTATAGTGTATGGAAAAATCATTGAAAAGAGAATGAGGGTGAAGTCCGATGGAAAGCTTGGGGAAGCACAGGGGGAATTTCGAAGCGGCAGAGGATGTACGGAACAAGTTTTTCACTCCGCAACATCGTGGAAAAGCATCTGGCAATGGACTAGGTTTTCTGCGGTTTTGTGGACCTTGAAAAAGCATTTGATGGGGTCGTGCGAAAGAATCTTTGGAACATCTTGCCCAGATATGGAATTGACGGTGACCTGCTCCATGCTGTGCAATCCACCTATGAGGATTGCACAACATGTGTGCGGGTGGACGGCAGCTTATCGCCCTGGTTTGATACCAATATTGGTGTCAGACAGGGATGCGTCCTGTCGGACGATCTTTTTCCGAGAACTAAAGTTGTGGAATGAACTACCACCTAAGGTTTTCCCTAGGGCTGACATCATGAGGTTCTTCAAGAAAGGCGTGAAGATGTTTTTACAGGGTCAGCAACGCAAGAGTGACACCACTGGTGTTGCAAATGTCAATAATTTACTGTAACTCCTTAAGGCTTTCATGCCTCAATAGTAAAAAAAAGCCTTGATATTTGAGCGAGACACTCATTATGCCCCGTAGAGGTTACGAGAAAAATAAGTGGGGTACAGCAAGCCCTCTCAGTGGGTCATACCTACATACATCATGATGCTTTAGCATCATCAACACATTGTTAAGGAACGTTAAATTTATATACTGATGGTTACCTGTGCGAATGCATGTGGCGGTGCTCCAGCTACAGGTTTGAGGGCATTCGTGAAGACCTGCATCCTCGTGTGCATACGACGAAGGGATAACGTCCGAGCCGTCTCCACCTGCAACACACAAAAAAAACCTCGCAGTGGTTAGTATAGTAGTATTATTATAGTATATGAAATAAAATGGCGTCTACTGCGCAGGTACATTCAATAAGAAAAATGAATTGAGTTATCAACTACAACGAGATTATGTAAATAAATACCTAGTATCTTAGAGGAAACAACCAACACTAAAACAGGCAATAATAAATAGAAAATTATTTACGTATTCTAATTATATATGTAATTATTTACGTGTACGTATATAACATTAAAAATTTACGTGTATAATAATATTATATATATATATATATATATATATATACTATTTTAATATAATAAAGGTGACTTTATTTGTTTGTTTGAACTCGTTTATCTCTGGAACTATTAGTCGGGTTGGTAAACTTCATTATATTTAATTCAGTAGCTTCGTTTTTCAGCAATAGACATTGTAGATCATTTTTCTCGCTTGTCTATTCAACATGCGTTTAAATTTCGGAGGCATTGTAGCATCAAGTAATTAGGTTATAAATAGGTTAAATTTGAAATATGCAAATATCACTGTAATACCTAGTTCTAATCAAAACTAAAAACTAATCTTACACTATGTAGGGCACTGTTTTAGAAGTCACAAACAAAATTTTACTTAAAAACTGATTAACACAATGCAGGGAACTATTTTACTAATCACATATAAAAATGGAATCTAAAAATTAATTATAGCCTGTGAGTTTAATATTTTAAATGCGTAATAATTCTAATATTTAAGTATCTAACAACGATACGACTGACTTGCGAAAACAACAGTATACTAGGCGAGCTAAGTGTTGCGCGGGCAACGGGGCGCATGGGACGGGGCACCGCGCCGCTCGTTACTATGGTTATCCCCCCCCCCCCCCCATCTCAACACAAATGAGACCCGATTTTCGAGTTCGGCGCAGTTTCATCATTCGTGGCGCGGATTGTAACGCTGCTTTGCCACCATCGCTCGTGGGTTCGATTCCCACACAGGGAAAATATTTGCGTGCATGAGCATGTCTGTTTGTCTTGGTCTTTAAGAGAGGTAGGGCACATTAATGTAGCATGTCTGAGGAAGTACCTCCTGTTTACAGAAAAGGGCAGGCAAATAGAGGGTTGTCGTGTCGCTAGTAATCTCCTAAGGGGTAGCTGTGTTAGCAGCAGCGGCGGCAACGCGCAAGTGACACCTAATGTATTGCAAGCGGTTTCTATACCACGGTTACCGCTTTTTACCAAGTGGGCCGTATGCTTATATGCCTCTCGACGTACACAAAAAAAACATCAGGTGGGCCGTATGCTTATATGTGTCCCGATGTTGTAAAAAATGATATAAAAAATCGGCCAAGTGCGAGTCGGACTCGCGCACTAAGGGTTCCGTACCATTATCTATGAAAACGTCAAAAAAATCACGTTTGTTGTATGGGAGCCCCCTTAAATATTTAATTTATTCTATTTTTTAGTATTTGTTGTTATAGCGGCAACAGAAATACATCATCTGTGAAAATTTCAACTCTCTAACTATCACGGTTCATGAGATACAGCCTGGTGACAGACGGACGGACGGACGGACGGACGGACGGACGGACGGACGGACGGACGGACAGCGGAGCCTCAGTAATAGGGTTCCGTTTTACCCTTTGGGTACGGAACCCTAAAAAGATGTTATAAAAAAAGCGAAGATCGAGACAGGTTATCAAACTTACGTCTTCCGCTTCATCCAACTCGAGTACACACGCGTCCTTGTCTGCGCAGAGATCCAACGCGGGAGCCTCCTCCCCTTCCATCTCAGGGAGGACGCCATTTGTGCTGTGTTCTGGCACACCTGCATTATAAATAAAGGGTTAGGTTCACGTCAAAACAGACCAACTGATTGAGGTGATTTTTTTATATGGAGATGTTGGGGAGGCCTAATATATAATACTTTTCTCGAGCCTTTTAAGAGCTCGGTGGCGCAGTGGTGAAACATGCTGTTACGCTACTTCGACGCCAACGCTTGTGAGTTCGATTCCCACACAGAACAAACATTTGTGTGCATGAACTTGTCTGTTTGTCTTGGTCTGGGTATTTTCTATGTATAATAAGTATGTATTTACAAAAAAAAATGTATTTACGTATGTTTATCAGTTGTCTAGTACCCATAACACAAGCTTCGCTTACTTTGTGGCTAGATGGCGCTGTGTAATTTGTCCGACAATATTTTATTTATTTATTTTTACTGCTGTAAAATCTGTCACTTTCACGGATAACACGTTATGTGCCCCGTTGACTACGCAAATGTAGTCGCGAATAACAGCTTGTTACTTTGTAGTCAAGTGATTGTTTTTTTTCCTTCCCAGGGTCTGGGACACCTGTCGATTACTTTCTTGACCGGATTTGGTTTTTGAAGTTATACTTCTAATGCGACTTGCAAAAAGGTTGCGTTAAACGTTTAACGCTACCATGGAGGGGGAATAGAAAGAGACAGAGCGAGAGTGAATGCGTGGCACTCGAACACAAAAGTACAGGTTGAAGCTGCTAAATGTTTCACGATATTATCGGTAGATGGCGCTATAGTTAAAAATGTGCAATAGGTTAAAACTGCTAAATGTTTCACGGTATTACCGGTAGATGGCGCTATAGTTAAAAATGTATAACATTTGTATTTAACTTTTGACTTGTATGTAATACATTCTATAAACATCGCCGCTACTACTTTATAGACGTTTTTTAATTTAAGTTATTAATATTAAATATTTATTTAACGATGCCAGAGAAGTATAACTTCTCACGCGCGTACATAAGTACACGCACCCATTTTTTTTTGTTTTTTTTTTATACAACTAGATTGGCAAACAAGCATGCGGCCCGTATCAGACTGTAAGCGGTCGCCGCAGCCTATTGTCGCTCGCAACACCACGGGCACAAAAGTAATTTAAGCTCAATACGACAAATTGTAACAGACGCAGCAATACAAACATAAATTATTGGATCAATATTGCCTACCGTAAAGTGATTACCGCAGCCTATGAACACTTTTAATACAGGAAGTACAACCCCCGCGTTGCCACATTTGCTGCTAACATGGCAACTCCTTAAAAGTATCCAAAAATAAATCTGTATGTTTCTTAGAAATAGTATTTTAATTTAAACTAGGCAATGAACGCAGTATAAATATACAGTCTGCCCAATGCTTAATAGTTAGCGATGATCGCTTACAAATGGGATCACTGGCTCGTTGCTTACCATACTAAATAATATATCTCCATTGGTACCTACCCACATCGTATCCATTCGCTATTTTATTAGCCGTAAAGGAATCCCATAGAGCTTTTTGTATTTCTAACGCGTCTTTGTCGTTTTCAGATGCCTGTAACATACAATATATAATTAATTATACATCTGTGGGGTAATTACGTAGCAATTTCGATCGGTCGATTGGTGTACGGGATTGTTTTGACTACTTCTTCACGTTAACACGGTTCCTAATCCATTTGAATTGGCGGGGTCCGCTAGCTAAGGCTAAGGATTTGGCAAAGACACTGATTTTTACATGGAGCGACTGCAGTCAGCCCTCCACAACCCAGAGAGAAAACCAGGTCAATCTTGCCTTATGTCACAAGTCTTTCGAAATATAATGCTTGATCAATTACAACTCTATTTTAAGCTAATTAAATAAATTAATTAATTTTCACAGCGATGAAAGACGAATGTATGGAGAAAGGCTTACTACTGAATGCGAAGAAAACAAAGATAATGGTATTTGAAAGAGAAGAATGCAGAACTAATGTAAGGATTACGATTGATGATGAAGTGTTGGAACAAGTGGATTAGTTTGTATATCTTGGATGCGTTTTCAGCAGGGATGGAAGGTACACCGCAGATGTGGAAAGACGAGTGAGTGCTGGGAATAGTGTGAATGGAGCGTTGGGAAAACTTCTTGGCAGTAAAATCCTGAGCCAGAAGGCACAACTCGCTATACACAATGCAGTGTTGGTCCCAACGCTAACTTATGGAAGCGAGAGCTGGGTATGGCAGAAAGAGCATGAAAGTAGAATAAACGCGGTCGAAATGCGAGCGCTGCGCAAAATTTGTGGCGTAAGGCTTGTAGACCGTATTCGCAATGATGATGTTAGAAACAGAGTTGGTGTGAAAGAGAGCGTCGGTGTTAAAATAAGAAGAGGCATGCTCCGATGGTTCGGACATGTAGAAAGAATGCAAGATGAAAGGATGACGAAGCAGATATACAATGCAAAAGTGGAAGGATGTAGGAGCCGGGGAAGGCCAAGACTTACCTACCATGACCAAATTGGTCGTGTTCTATCAGAAGGTGATGTCAGGAGCCCTAGAAACCGGCGAGCGTGCATGAGAAGAGCAATGAATGTTAAAGAAGCGAGTGAGATATGTAAGGATCGAGTCACGTGGCGCTCGGTTCTCTCTGCCTACCCCGCAAGGGATTTGGCGTGAAGTTATAGATAGATAGATAGATCTATTTTAAGACCAATGAAATTTTTCATAGTACAGAATACGTATAAATACATTTACAGCACAATATAATTTACAGCAGGTACATCCACTACAGATGAGGGGGAAGGAATGGTCAAGCATGTTCTTAGCGCATGGGAGAAATCCCAGGATGCTATTGGGATCTTCTGCGATCTCTCCAAAGCTTTTGATTGTGTCGACCATCGGACATTATTGCTCAAGCTGTGCTATTATGGAGTTAGAGGTAAAGCGCATAATTTGATCGCAACTTACTTAAATAACAGAATACAAACTGTTGACATGAATAATAATAAAGGGGTCAAATTTAAAGGCAGTAATGTTAATATTGGGGTGCTCCAGGGCTCTATATTCGGACCCTTTTTATTTTTAGTATATGTAAAAAAGGCGTATGATAGAGTCAGTCATAAAATTTTGCTGGGTAAGCTAAATATAATAGTAATAATAGGGAATATAAAAACATCATTCTAGACCTACAATCTGAGATCCAAACCCTTAATATTTCTTTAGATTTAATGACTAAAAAATATGAGGATGCTCAAAGAGATATTGAAGAATACTGTGTAGGCATGGATAGATTAGTAGCAGACTTGAGAGAAAATGAACAAAAATTATCGTCTCTTAGCAACTTGTACAATAGGAATGAATTAACCCGAACTCCGATGAAATGTTCACAGGTAACTCGATCCTCGAAACTATGTCAAGTACATAGCCACAATGTGAATGAGGCCATTAATAGTAGTGCTTTTCAACAGATGTCATCATCATTAAATAATAATAGCGAAAATAATAACTCCAACATAATAATGTATAGTGATGAAATAGGTAAAAACATGGGCCAATTATTATTACAAAAATCAGGAAAACTGGTTACCAATTATTGTTTGCCTGGAGCCAGTTTCACTCAAATAGTAGATAGAATAGTTAAGAGGGATTACCACCCCAACACAACTTTAATTGTTTTTATTGGGAGGAGAGGAAATTTAAATAAACATATAATGATTAAATATTTTAATATGTTACAACAGATAAATGTGGGAAAAGTGTTTTTATTTACTTTCCCATACAGTCAATTGTTGCCCGAGGCGGAAAATGCATCTAGGTATAGACTAAATGATAAAATGCATACATTGACATTATATGATGACAAATTTCATGTACTTGACATAAATATATTTAATAATAAATATTATAATTTGACAGAAGATAAATTTTATCTTAGCAATTTTTATAAAAGACAAATAGCAGATTCGCTATCATATTGTTTTATGAAACCAGCCAAAAGTTTGGCTAACAACCCTGCTTCTTTTGAGCAGTTAGATAATTTGACATTATGTAATGGTACCTTGGAAGGTATTCCAAATTCTTTAAATTAGGTTACAAGACAATAGAGTTTTACTCTGGCAATGTAAATAGTAATAATAACAATATCAAAAATGGAACTAAAAGTAATAATTATACAATATCCCCATCAATTGTAAATTGTCAAGAATATAGAAAGAATAATAATTGTATCAACCTGGTGCACCAAAACATTCAGGGGATGATAGGAAAGGAGTTAGAATTGGAGTTGTTTATGAATTGTAGCAATATTGATATTTTATGTCTAACTGAGCACTGGCTAAAACCCCATCAATTCATTTTCAGCTTCAATAACCACCAGGTTGCAAGCTCATTCATCAGAGATAACTGTATACATGGTGGCTCCTTAATATTATTAAATAAGATGCTTAAATTTAAAGAAAGGTGTGACATTGTGAGCCTCTCTGTTGAGCGAGTTGTAGAGATTTCATGCATTGAATTGGAACGATTCATTGTTATGAACCTGTATAAACCTCCTAGCACGCCCTTTGAAACATTTTCAAATATCATGGAGGATGCCTTAAATAAATTATCTAATAGCCATAAAACTGTTATAATTTGTGGAGACTTTAATATAAATATCTTGGAGAAAAATACTGTTACCTACAACTTTTTAAATTTATTTAAATCATACAATTTGCATCATATTTTTACAGAGCCAACAAGAGTAACTGCTACAAGTGCTACATGTATTGATAACATATTTAGCACTGTAAAACCTTTGAATCAATCTATAATTAATAAAGTTCAGTCAGACCATTCAGGTCAGTTGGTTTCATTTCCAAATTCTTCAAAAATACAAAGAAAGCAAATAAATTATATACCTTTGAGTAAAAGCCGCTTAGAAAGATTTAAGTCTAATATAGCAGAAAAAATTGTATTGTTGTACAAGTGGTCCGGAGTACCGTGACAGGGCGTCACGGTACTCCGGACCACTTGTACAGTTCGTTATTTAACTTAATCACTAGTGAATTTAATACAATCTTTACTCCAAAACAACTGTCTGTAAGTGACCGTATGACATTCAGTGATTGGGCAACTCCTGGTATTTACAAAATTCGGAATAAATTGTATGAACTTTATGAAGAAAGGACCTGTAATCACAATCCGACTTTTCAAGAACTTGTAAAAAATTATGCCAAAATATTTAAACGAGCCTGTTCCAATGCTAAGTCTATATATTTAAGAAATAAAATTAATGGTTCAACAAATATTATTAAATCTGTTTGGGATATGATAAATAATGAGACGGGTAGAGCGAAAGTACGTAGTCGAGACTTTCAGTTAAAGATAAATGATATAGATATCAAAAATGATGTAGAAATTGCGACTGAGTTTGAAAAATATTTTTCTAACATTCCTCTTATTACTACGAGAAATCTTATGTCTTCTTCTATATCTGCTGAACAGGTTCTCAAACAGAGCGTGGTAGAATGCGACACAATATCAGGGGGCACGGCAGTGCCCCCGCCAAGTCGAGCGCGAAGCAAACACTGCCGTACCATCCTTTACTGGAACCATTTCGCCGCATTTTCAGGCCCCTATTTGAGAACCTCTGGATAAGACCAGAACGCAGAAATTTTCGTCATCCAGTAAGCTATAATGACCTACTTAAAATCCAAAATTTCAAGTCTGTAGGTTATTTAGTTCCGAAGTTAAGCGAAAGCAAAGTTTCGCATTTATGACACTCACTCATGATCATCAAAATAGAACTAGTACTTCCCATAAACTCCGATAGCTGAAATTTGGTACAGAGTTAGGGTTTAATGGCCACATAAAGGGAAAACTATAAAAACTAGGATAATCGAAGATCTGGAGTACCTGGTGACCCTGATTAGAAAACACAAGAGCCCAACCAAATTATTAGAGATCGACATACCGCCTTTACAAAAAAGGTTCAACTTGGTGGGCCGCTTCATTTGATGTCAAAAATCGAAGGTCTAAAGTAGCTGATGAAGAACCCTCAGCTGGTCTCAGCTGTATTAGAGATATGGTAATGCCCCCTTCTACTATGAGAAAAAAACTGTGTCAAATAAGAAAATCTAATAAAATAAATCAATATGTCCACGTTTCTACAAAAAGAAGTGAAATCCCACCAAAAACATTCTGTAAAAAACTAGCCAAGTCTCGACGGAGCTGCTTGTTTATCTCTAAAAAGTAATGAAATCTAGACAAAGTCGTGCCAAGTCTAAGGTTCCTTACTGCGATTTCTTTATTATTATAGTTAATGTTGTGTGACTTGGCCGTTGAAGGGTACACAAGGGTACAAAACCAGGTGCTCCATGACACCATTGCACCAATCTGTCGCCAGAACCGCTACCCATTGACGATGGAAAATTGCCACTTGGAAAACGTTGATTCAATAACCAGTCAATTGTAGGCTTGATAAAGCTGCGGATTTCAATAATACTTACGTATAGGCGAGCCTGAAACAAACAATATAAAAAAATATTTCCAGTACAGACGGACTTCTAATCATTGATAGAAGTCCGTCTGTACGTCTATTTTATGTTGGATCGGTGGTCGATTTGACGCTTCAAAAAGAAGAGAGCAGAAGTCAGCATTGTCAATGCTGAATGCATGTGTTGCATAATCAACAACAGCCTAAAATGAGACACTAGCGTCCAATTACCAATACCAGTATGGGCTATTATCTCGCTTAATAAACATAGGTAGTTACAACAGATATAACATTACGTGTAAACAAAATTGACTTGTACCCACTAACGTATAAAGAATTTTCAACGGCCAAGTCACACAACATTAACTATAATAATAAAGAAATCGCAGTAAGGAACCTTAGACTTGGCACGACTTTGTCTAGATTTCATTACTTTTTAGAGATAAACAAGCAGCTCCGTCGAGACTTGGCTAGTTTTTTACAGAATGTTTTTGGTGGGATTTGAATTTTCAGCTGTAAGCCCAAAAGATGTTTTGAACGCTTTTAAATCAATAAATATGAAAAACACTAAAGATCTGTGGGGTCTATCTGTCAAAACCATTTCTTCTATTATTATTTCAATCGCTCCACATTTAGCTACAATTTTCAATTGTTGTGTGGCATCTGGTGTATTTCCTGACTTGATGAAACATAGTAAAATCATTCCATTATTTAAATCTGGTGATAGTTCGGACCCTTCGAATTTTCGACCTGTTTCCATACTGCCCATTCTCAGTAAAATTTTTGAAAAACTAATGCTTAGCCAGTTGCTCAGACATTTCAATACACATAATTTGCTTCATAGGAAACAGTTCGGATTTACGAGAGGTTGTTCAACTATAGACGCAGGGATTCATTTGCTTAAAAGTATATTCGCGGCATGGGAAGGTTCGCAAGATGCCTTGGGAATTTTTTGTGATCTGTCTAAAGCGTTTGACTGCGTGCACCATGACACTCTTGTCAGAAAATTACACCACTACGGTATCAGGAACAAGGCTCTCGAACTTCTGTCTTCTTATCTGGGCAATAGGATACAGAAGGTCGATGTTAATGGTAAAAGATCTTCGGGGTCCCCTGTAGTTATGGGAGTCCCACAGGGGTCAATTCTGGGTCCATTCTTGTTTTTGGTGTATATAAATGACTTACCTTATTATGTAAGGGATAAACATGAGATTGTGTTGTTTGCGGATGATACCTCTTTGACATTCAAAATTAATAGACGGTTAGGTAATTATGACGATGTTAACGATGCTCTCTCTAAAGTTATTCATTGGTTTAGTGTTAATAATCTGCTTTTAAATGATAAAAAGACTAAAGTAATTAAGTTCTCAACACCTAATGTAAGACAGGTGGCTACCAATGTACATGTTAATGGAACTAATTTAGCCCCTGTGGAGACAACTGTGTTCTTGGGTATAACAATTGACTCCAGACTACAATGGGGCCCACAAATTGAAAAATTATCAGGAAAACTAAGTTCTGCAGCCTATGCAGTGAAAACTATTAGACGGCTCACTGATATTGATACGGCTAGAATAGTTTATTTCAGCTACTTTCATAGTATTATGTCATATGGAATTCTTCTCTGGGGTAACTCCGCGGACATTAACACCATCTTTTTATTGCAAAAGAGAGCCATAAGAGCTATCTACAAACTTGGTCCCCGGGAGAGCCTTAGAGAAAAATTCAAAGAAATAAATATTTTAACAGTCGCATCGCAATATATCTATGAAAATCTTTTGTATGTCCACAAAAACATAGACTCATTTTGTAAAAAGAGTGATACTCATAGCATAAATACTAGATATAAGCATAATCTTGTCTTACATGCAAGCCGTCTCCACAAAATAAGTAATTCTTTTATGGGGCAATGTATACGGTTCTATAACAAACTTCCCAGCAATATAAGAGAATTGTCAATTATCAAATTTAAAACTACTATTAAAGCCAAATTGTGTAGCAGGGCATATTATAAAGTATCTGACTATATTAATGATAAAAATGCCTGGGAGTGAGTCGATCCAATTATAATGTAATTAATAAAATATGTAAATTTGTTTGGATACCAAAAGAGGGATGCCTGAGTTTTTTTTCAGTATTTTTATCAGTGCTCACCTAGTCATAAACTGCACGGTAGGGAAAAAAATTGTGACGATTCCAAACAAATGTAGCCATTTTTACGGAATAAAAAGATTTTGACTTTGACTTTGACTTTGACTATGGGCTTGGAATTAGGGGTCTAGCTTTTGAATGGTTTCGGTCATATCTCCAAGGTCGATCCCAATGCGTTGAAATAGAAAACATCAATTTTCATACAGGAGAAATTACACACATTAGATCTAATCTCGTTCCTATAACTGGCTCTATCCCTCAGGGGAGCGTTCTGGGATGTATGCTTTTCCTGGTGTATGTAAATGACCTTCCCCGATCAATTAGTTCAGACAGAGTACTATTTGCTGATGATGTCTCTATCATACTACCCGATACAAATAATGATTCCCTGAAGAGGGATCTAGACACAGTATTGGACTCTACCACAGATTGGCTAGATCGTAACAATCTTCAACTAAATTTGAATAAAACCAAATTAATTCAATTTAAACCCTATCAGAAATCACCTTTACATATTAACTATCAATATAAATCAAATAAATTAGAAACTGTAGAATCGGCAACCATGCTTGGTATAGACATAGATACGCATATAAACTGAAATCCCATATTCAAAAATTATCAAACCGCTTATCTTCTTTCATATACGCTCTTAGGCAATTAAAACGTGCTACTAACATACAAACTGCCCTCTCAGCTTACTATGCGTACGCTCACTCACGTATGGCCTATGGAATTATACTTTGGGGAAATTGTTCAAACAGTCAGGAAATTTTTATTCTTCAGAAAAAATGTATTAGAATATTAACTAATATACGACAAACGGAATCTTGTAAACCTCATTTTAAAGAACTTCACATACTGACTCTCACTTGCTTATATATCTTCGAAACTTGTAAATTCATTAAAAAACATCCTGACTTATATTCCCCACTCAAATTAATCAGACGTAATAATCGTTACCAAAACAAACTCGCGGTCCCCTTCTCTGCCTTCAAACTATTGTCATCCGCCCCACATCCAATGTCAATAAAAATATATAAACATATCCCCACATCTATCAAAGAATTGGAAAATAATATGGTTTTCGAAAGTCGATTAAAGGAATTTCTTATTAAAAAAAGCTATTACAGTGTATCGGAATTTTTTGAGGATAAAATTAATTAAAACTAACTGATAGTTAATGTATGTACGAATGTCTCCATATACTCAAAACTATGTGTGTATAATATAACAACAATAAATGTAATTTTTGCTACACCCTTACAGGGTGTCATATGTCTGTAAGTGCCTACTTTTGTTTAAAAATTTAAACCTGTACTGTACTTCACATGTGACATGCAATAAAATAAATGAAATAAATGATCTGCCTTACATGGTGCAGAAAATAGCGTACATACTACTGTTTGCCGATGAGACTTCTTTAATTTTTAATGTTGCTCGCCGGTGCGAAAATATTGATAAGGTAAATAGTGTTCTATCTACTATTTGTTGGAATTACGATATACTCAAAATTGTAGTGGGGGGCCCACATAAATTAACTGGCCAGTAAGTTTAGCTCTGCCGCATATGGCGTTAGGATAATTAGACAATTGACGGATGTGGCTACTGTTCGCATAGTCTATTTCAGCTACTTTCACAGCATTATGTCATATAGTATAGTGTTGTGGGGAAGAGCAGCTGATATTGAAACTATTTTTATATTACAAAAGAGAACCATCCGCTCTATTTGTAACATGGGTTCCAGGGAATCACTTAGAGAACTATTCAAAGAAATGAATATCCTCACGGTTACCTTCCAGTACATTTGTGGGAACATAATATATGTATATATAATATTCGGTAAAAATCTTAGAAGTGGTAATAGATTGCGTGTGCCAGTACATCGGTTTGCTAAGACGAGTAGATCTTTTGTTGTGCACCAGTTAATCAAAAGACCGATTTCTTATCTACTGCTATTACATCTCGACCACACTAAAACTTGTTTAATTATTGATTTTTAAGCGGTGTAAAAGCGCTTAGAATATCTATTTAAATTATACAATTTTTAATGGAAGTATCGCGTGTTTTATTTATTTTGTTGAACCTGACGTTTCGAATGCTTTGCAGCGTCCGTGGTCGCAGGAAGACTCAACGTCAGGTTCAACAAAATAAATAAAACACGCGATACTTCCGTTAAAAATTGTTTAATTCAATGTATAACAATCGTGAAAACCTAAGACAATACTATATACTATTTTTAACATTATTTTGAAACTTCCTGCTATTTAACTCTTAGACATACGACGGACATACTAATACTTTCTAGCACACGTAATATAGCACGGCCAGGCAAATTGTTTACCTTAATTCTACTTTACCTTTATTCTGGGCGGCATCGGAGGCGGCAAGGCTGTGAGCCGTACAGCCGTGCCGCTTGCAAGCGCCATCACACACCGCTCGCCGATTGACACTTGTGTTTGTAGATTGAATAATGCATTTGCACCCTAAAATAATACATTATAATAAGGTAAAGAAGGAAGGGCATAGTGTTACATACAGAAAAAAAAACTTTTTGAAGTTGATTAGAAACACAGAACCAAAAATTGTCAGGTTCCCTTTAATTATCTTATCTATCTACAACTTCACGCCAAATCCCTTGCGGATTGGGGAGAGAAAACCAAGCGCCATATGACTCGATCCTTACACATCTCACTTGTTTCTTTAACATTCATTACTCTTCTCATGTACCCTCGCCGGTTTCTAAGACGCCTGACATCACCTTCTGATAAAACAAGATCAATTTGGTCATGGTAGGTAAGTCTTGGCCTTCCTCGGCTCCTATATCCTTCTACTTTCGTTGTATATCTGTTTCGTAATTATTTGCTCCTGCATTCTTTCAACATTTATTTGTGCGGTTACAGAAGAATATTTCTACCGAGAACTCTAAAGTTGTGGGCTCATTCCACAACTTTAAAGTTGTCGGTAGAAAATTTCCCTGCTGAAGAGGGTTCTTCAAGATAGGTGTGAGGAGGTTTTTGCAGGATCGGTAACGCAAGAGTGACACCCCTGGTGTTGCAAATGCCCATAGGCTACGGTAACTGCATAAAGCAAGGCCGTATGCTTGTTTGCCACCTTAGTGGCACAAAAAAAAACGTCCGAACCAACAGAGCATGCCTCTTATTAATTAATTAATAAGAGACATACTCTAATTATCTTAGTTCTATGAAAAGATTGTCTCGAAGAAATTGCATCGCGATAATATCGCCAATTGCCATTATTATATATTTTTACAATAAAGTATACTGTTATTGTGTAAATACATAAATATATTACCTGCATCCTCAATTTAGCGAGCAACAGCTTGTGTAACTCGTATTCCAGGAAGGGCAGCTGGTCTGAGATATCTCTGGCTCCTGGCTCGCCGGTGGGGGGCGCGCGACGGACTCGGGCGGCTAAGGAAATATACAAACACTTTGTATCTATCACAAATATAATACACTACATCACTACATATTATAAAACAATGTCCCACGCCGCGTCTGTCTGTCTGTTCACGATAAACTCAAAAACTATTAAACGGATTTTCATTCGGTTTTCACAAATATACAGAGCGATTCTTGAGGAAGGTTTAGGTATATAATTTATTAAGGTTTTGTGTAAATAAGATGAAATATGATAATAGTTGAAAATTTCGGTAAAAGTCAAACCGCCTGGGAGCTTTCATCGGAGATTATACGGATATACAGTATTAATCCTTATCAACTTACATACGTTAGTTACCTTAAGCATTTCGTGCATATTTGCAGTCGTTTACGAACGCAATTGTTATTGTATATGTGTTTGTTGTTTGAAATAAATTCTTTAATTCTCTCTAATATTATGATAATCCTTTACACCATATAATTTAAATGACGTACCGGACAGATGCGGCGTGGGACTGTGGGAGCAAAACATGCTCTACCAGTGCAAAACCGGGGCGGATCGCTAGTATACATATATATTTTAAGAAAGTAGAGCGTATCAAAGCTACCCCGTACGAGGAAGGACATCAACACCCAGAAAACCGCAGCCAAAAAAGAACTCCTTGAAGGGTTGTTGTGTTCCTGCGAGTATCTTAAATATTGGAACTCCATTGTAGTGCTATCTAGCGGGTCCAATTATAAATCTAAACCATCTAGAGACACACTACTCTCGCTCTGTCTCTTTCTATTCCCCCCTCCATGGTAGCGTTAAACGTTTAACGCAACCTTTTTGCAAGTCGCATTACAAGTATAACTTCAAAAAGCCAACTTACCGACAGCGGTGAGCGTGACTGCCTTAGGGTAAGCGGCAAGCCGGTTGGGTTTCGCGCACGTGGCCAGCAACACTGCGGGCACGCGAGCACGTCTGCAAAACACTACACATTGTAACCTATTAAATTATATCGAGGCCACCACGAGACAGGCGTGGCACAAACCTAGTGTGGCAGCCTCGAGTAAACGAGTACCAGTTACATCCTATCCCCACTCTCCTCTCCTTGAATTGTGTAAGAAAGAGTGAAGCAAAATAAATCATTTATCTATCATCTATCTATCATTTAACCACATTTTTTTTTTCTAGTAATAAAGTTAAATGTTAGCGGTTAAAGTATGAAATTGCCGATGAATACTGAAAAATTAAAAGTCATTTATTTCTAAGATGTAACATATTTATTTAATCAAAATATTTACCCTTATTATCTATACATTGCTACCATCTAATCGGAAGTTTATTTATGCCTTTGCGATGGAAGTCTGGGGATCAAGATTCGACAAACTGTGTAAGAGCATTTTGTACTGCCTCTTGGGAAGAAATTTTTTTACTACGTAGAAAATTGTCCAAATCACGAAAAAAATGGTAATCAGTTGGAGCAAGGTCTGGTGGAGTACGGAGGATGACGTATGGTTTCTAACTGCAGCTCCTGTAGAGTTACAGCGGTTTCTCGTGCAATGTGAGATATTGCGTTATCATGGAGCAATAATGTTGAAGATCGATTCACGAGTCGGGGCTGGTTCACTGCCAGTTTCGCCATCAATGTTCGAAGTTCATTTACCTTTGCTTTAGCGCACTGTTGCGGCGTTGGACCAGGGGTCAGCCATTGCATTTTTCGCTTACGGTTATCGTAAAGAATCTACTTTTCGTCACATGTCACAATTCGATCCAATATTCCTTCATTTCTGTACCGATTCAACAAGAAAACACAAGTTTCAACACCCGTTTCTTTCTGCAGACCAGTCAAATCACGAGGCACCCATTTCACATATTTTTTTTATCTTATTGATTTGATGCAAATCAATATTGTAGGTAAGGTAACGTTAAGGTAACGTTCCTGGGTAGTTCGACTTGGATCGGCTTCCACCATCTCCTTCAATTCAGCGTTATTCATCTGTGTGGGCGGTCTTCCACGTGGTTCGTTCTTCAAGTCGAAGTTTCCATTTCCGACGCGGAACTAACGCGGTAGAGACGACTCGCAATATCAATGCTGCGTTTGTAGAGGAGACTGCTAATGTTTATGTGTATGTAATTGGTTAAACCAAAAACGCACAGTGCGCGCTCATTAGCAGTCTCCTCTACAAACGCAGCATTGATATTGCGAGCCGTCTCTACCGCGTTAGTTATGCGTCGGAACTCGTATTCAATAATTACTCGGATTTTCGAAGTATCCATCCTTTCCCGTCTAAGCTGAATAAAAAAATAATGGAAATTCGAAAATCAAATGTTGCACATTTTTTAAAAGATAATCCTCATAGGATCATGTGATGAAAGTTTCACTCGAAAATCTCACACCATGAAGGTTTATTGCCAATTCAAAGTATATATAACTATAAAACGGCAATTTCATACTTTAACTCCTATTATTAAAGATAAAACCACTGGAGTTAGAGACATGTTATAAAATAAACATATCAATTCTGAATCAAAGCAGCCCGTCCGGGGTACCTACACATCACAGAAAACCGCAGCTAAATAACAACTCCCTAGAGGGTTGTTGTTTTCCTGCGTGTTGTGAGGTCACCAGTAAGCTCCTATGGAATTGCCGTGTTAGCAGCAGAGGTAGCATCGCGCGAGTGATATTTAATGTACTGCAAACGTTTATAGGCTATGGTAATCGCGTACTGGGCTGGGTGGGCTGTATGCTTGGATGGCTCCCGACATTGTTTAAAATATATATATATATATATATTGCAACTACCGACCCCCACCTCTCCGGGTGATCCGATAGCTACCAAACTTCGCATGATCACCCACTGGGCTATTTTGAATATTACATACAAATTTCGTCAAATACGGTGCAGCCGTTAACGAGCCCATACGACACACATACACACATGTTACGGCAGAGGTCGTAATTCACGTCCATTCCAGTGTCATACAAAAGATTAGCGCTAATATGAACTTACAACCATACATAAAGTCATTGGAGAACCTTACTTTCTCAAAGCGGTTGGTATAGTCACGTGTGTTGTTTACTTTACTGAAATATGTAGAATTAAATAATTAGCAGGAACCAATTGTCCACGGCATGGAACAGTCTCAAAGAGCAAGTGCCGTGCTACATCTCCTGTGCTCAAATAACCACAAGGTCGGTGGAAGCGTGAGAAGGTGGTGGGTTCTGTACTGGTATATGTGAGTCGCTGATGTAAACTAAAACCTTGGCTTGTATAAGGTGACATTATTTACACAACTGAGAGAATTACTAATGTAGTTAAAACTACATACCAAAAAAATCAATATTTGAACTCTCCATGAGTACAATGCACTTTTATACATAGATTATAACAAAGAAACATATTCATATAGTCCTGCAGTCAATGTTAGTTTTTTATACGACGTTGGGAATCATAGAAGCATAAGGCCCACCTGAAGCAAAGCGGTCACCGTAGCCTATGAACGATTACAATAGATTAAGTATCACACACCTCTGCTGATAACACAGCAACTTCTTTGGAGCTTACTGGTAACCTCACTCACTCGCGGGTACACAACAAACCTCCAAGGAGTTGTTATTGTGTTGCGATTTTTTGTGAGTTGGAGGCACTTTCCCAGATGGATTATATTGATGCGCCCTACCTCTCTTAAAAACACCCAACAAGACAAACATACGTGCTCATACATATGTTTTGTGTGGAAGTCGAAACCACGAGCCCTGGTGTCAAAGCAGCGTTATTACCAACTGCACTACCGAATTCGTCTACTTACCACCACCCTTTTTTTGGCTTTTGGCTGAGAGCATAGATCGAAGCTCCCGCTCTTAACCTGTACTAAATGTTATTTAATTTCTATTACCTGCAGCCCCCACAGACCGAGAGCTCGGCGCGATATGGCCCGGTGCCGGGGGAGTACGGCACGTGACCCACCGCACACCAATCCGCTTCAGACTCCTCTATTGTACCTTTGGTGCCGTTAGGCGCTGCAACAAAGTCAGTTACTAACTTCATTATGGAGAAAGTTACTTCTAACCATTTTAAACAGTAGTTCATGCGAAAATAAATCTTTTTACTCTATACCAAACATTACTTAGCCCGTTTAAAGCATACTCCACCACGCTACTCAACTACAGATTGGCGGATACTAGGGCATGGACATCGGTATTTCGTAATACCGACAAACCGGTATATCGGTCAATCTTTTTCGGTATTTAAATACCGATATTTAAGGATGAACTTTAACTGTAACACTAAAGCTTTATGTTAAAAATTAGAAAGAGGGCGTATTATCGTTTTGAACGCGGCATACTTATAACACAAATAAGAAGTTTCGTTTCGTGTTCTTTAATTAGATAGAGAGAAACACGCGATTTATTAAATTAAAAAAAACTAGCGAAAAGGGCCGTTGCGTGCACGTGATGAGGACGTTTACAAGCAAGTGTGAAAAATTGTATTTCAACAATTACAATACATTATATATATATAGTAAATTACAGTATACATGTCACAATTATAATTGCAATATAGCTAAAACCTGGTTAGTAAAAGTAAAAAGTGTAATAATGATTCATTGGTTAATGTATAGATTAGACAAGGATGGTCACTTACGAGGGCAAGCAGCTTCCAGGTCAGCGTTGAAGTCACAGTCCAAGTTGATCACAGCCGCAGTCCCGGACGCTGACAGCACACATACGTCCTCGCTAAAACATTTGTTGTCATTAGAATCAACCATAAGAAAAAAAAACGAGTGTGCTTTAGACCACACGACTGAAGTAAAACTTCTTTAGCTCCATAGTGTGATACAGACAATAGGCCTGCACTGTGTCTTACATATACGAAACTTAACTCGCTATGAGAGAAAGAAAATGTGTGCTCGCACCTCTCTCTCTTGCCCCTACGGTAATATACGAAACGTAACTCTCCCTCTCTTTTAATTTTCATTAACTTTTATTTCCCTCTCAACTTCCGTTCGCCTCGCCGATCACACTTTGCGTAACGCTCTCGTCACGCATTCACCAGCTTACTTCCCAAGTCAAGCGTGCGTAAAGAAGTTTTACTTCAAAAAGGAGGCCTGGAATCCAGGCATTCCCGAGTACGTGACTTGATGTATTAGGTTGGAGAATAAGTATTTTCTTATTTAACAAATTCAAGATAGAATTTTAGCAGTTTATTTACATTTGATTATAATATATATTTGTTCGATAACTTGTTGCCAATTTGTAGGACTCAATCCCATTGCAGAAAATCTGATCAATAAACTAGTACGACAAGTAGTTTGGACAGTCCCCTCATGAGGTTAACCGAACACTACCTAAAGAATTTTAAAGAGACCGAAACAGATGAAAGTCTGAGGGTGCAAGGTCAAAGCTGTATGATATGGGTGCATTAACACTTCGCAACCAAGCTCTCTCAATATTTGCTGAGTGGCTAAATATGTGTTTTATGCTTCCATAGGGTTCATATGAAAAGAAAACATCTTTGTATTTCAACTATAAGCTTATACTCCAATTTTCATTCGTCTCTTTCCCATTTCCCATTGCCAGTAGCGAGGGTGACAACGCATATACAATAGCTCTTTTTACGGGAAGCATTTATAAGCTACTTATGTATTTGGCACCCTATGAAATATGTAATAAAATCCACCATTATCAACTTTAAAAGAGAAAAGCGTGAATCTTAATGAAACAAGTGGGGTGTGTAAGGAGTCATGCGCTCGGTTATCCTCTGCCTACCACACAACGAACTAATCGTGAAGATATATAGATCGATTTTAAAAAGGTAGTATGTTGAAACTCACCATATAGCAGCAGTGTCGGTGTACGCTATGACTGCGTTACATCGCAGTGCCCGCGCGTGCGCCCGCAGCTCGGTGCGTAATTCTGTCCACCAGGCGGCGCGCGCGGCGCTCTCCCCGCCGCCGTCTACCAGCTTCACAGATCTGGCACACACTGTGCCTCCTGGTATACAACATCTAGTAGTCAGCTAGCTGGACGAAAATTCTATCGCTTACTATACTCACATTTTTTCCCCCAATTTTGTATCATTTCTGACGTTTATCCTAGTTTTTTTTATTTAACGTCGAGAGTCATAAAAGCAGACGGCCCACCTGATGTAAGGTGTTTACCGTAGCCTACCACATCCACCCATACTCCCACTGCAGTGATACGTATCTCCCTTCAAACGAAGGGGTTTAGAGCATACTCCACCACGCTGCTCAAATGCGGATTGGCGGAGAATGCAAATTGGCAGTGTGGACAGTAGCCTACGAATGGTTGCACAACTAAAAGTACCGCTCACGCGTTGCCTCCTCCTCCATACCAAATTTTAATTTATTTCAAATAAGGTTGTCAAATTAATGATTACATTTTGAAGTGTATTTTGAGAAAAAGTTTTTTTTAATAACAGGCACTTTAATAACATCATTTTAAGGTTACTGATTTTGATTTTCAACTTGAATGTAAGACCTGTGTATGGAAGCCATGTTTTAATATAGCAATAAACATTTATTTCAACTTACCAATATGCACTATGAAGCCAGGCGGATATTGGGTCATAGTCAAGAAGGGATACTCCAACAAATCCAAATTGTTACTATTCATGGAAGGACGCAAGATGGCGCCACCGCCGCTGCCTACATTCCCAGCTGACGTATTTAATGAGCTACCTGAAATATTATACTATGTACTTTAATAAGGTTATTGTATATTAATAGAGCAAAATTAAGTTCTGTAGCAATTTCAAGATATTTTAGTTTTAATATTTTATTATAATATTCTTTATTGTACATAACTATCGAAATAATCGTAGTCTTAAATTCAGTACAAAGGTCTTCAAGTAATTTCTGCTCGCCAACCCCAATAAATGTGAAAACATATTTTACTATAAACAAATATATGCGCCAACGAGTATAAATAAAAACAGTTACAACAAAAAAAAAAAAAAATAAACCAAGTAAAATAATAATATATGAAGATAACTATAAAATATCCAGGCTAATTTTTGTACATCAGATTGAAGTGACACACCCACACACAATTTGCGCACAAGGTGCGCACACGCTATCACGCGCGTACACGAGCATTTCTTCAATGCGAGTGCAAATCTTACGCATACTAAGGTATAGTGAGAAAGAGATATGCGTAAACGACACACAAAGTGAAATGTTATGGTGTAATTGCCTTGACAGTGTTACAATGATATTTTAAACCATTTTTAAACAACACAATGAATATTATACAAGGCATCCTGCGTCTCTGCATCTTGTAACCTCCTTAAAGGCAATCCTCTCATAAAATCTTTGATTTTCGGGAGAATAAAGAAATCATATAGTGTACAATCCTGTGGGATATAAGATCATGAGGCCTACTATTTCTTAAAAAAATTGTTCGCCGTGTGAGAAGAAGTACTGTTGTAGTGTAAAAGGCACTTCTTTAAGTATTATCCTCATCATCATCATTCGAGCGTTAATCCCGGTCGCGTCCTGTGTCCGCTTTCCGAATTTTACGTCTCCATTTCGCGCGGTCTTCTGCAGCCCTCATAGCGAGACCATTGGCATGCATGTCATCCCTCACCACGTCAAGCCATCACTTCTTGGATCTGCCCCTTCTGCCGGGACCCGGCGAAGGTGGCATGGCGGTTTTCGTAAGACGTGGCCGTACCAGCGTAGGCGTCACTCTTGCAGTTTGTCTGCTATGTCACGGACACGAAGGCTTCTGCGAATGCGGGAGTTCCTTACGCGATCCTTTCGCGTCACTCTGCACATCGAGCGCAGCATTTTCATCTTCGTGACACGCAGCTACTGCTTGTGCCGCTCAAGTACAGGCCACGCTTCAGTGCCATATAAAAGGACAGGTCTAGTGATGGATTTATAAACCTGTCCTTTAGCTTAACCGTCATTCTAGGGTCACAAATCACACCAACCATCTCACGTCACTTGGCCCAAGCCGCTGATATGCGTGCCTTGACGTCGCAATCGATGTCTCCGTACGCGTGGAGGACAGATTCCAAATACCTACACCGGTCAGTGTGCTCGGCCGTGTCTTCGCTAATGCGAACGGGTATAGAATCTGAGACATTGCAGGCCAAGTATTCTGTCTTCGCCACATTTAGTTTAAGACCGCCGTTCTCAAGCGACTCTCTCCAAGAATTCACACAACGCACCATGGCGCCCCCGGCCCGCGTCCGCCAGCGCAATATCATCAGCATTCATGAGTAACCACGGAGGCTGCACATGTGTATCTCTGATGTTGTCCGACACTACGTCTATTTTTACGCTGAACGCGCAAAGGTCCATGACAAGGAGACGATGTTGTGCAGAGGGACTCTCGCCGGGCGTGAACTGCTGTTGGCTACTTTGCTGATGTGGTGTCTCCTGGTGAGTAAGAAATCAATTTGGGTAGCTTGCCTTCCGCTCCTGTAGGTGATTAAATGTTCGAATTTCTTTTTCAAGTACGTATTCACGATAGCCAGATCGGCAGCCGCACACGTCCGGAGGATATCCTCCATCTCCGCGTTACGACTACCGAATTCAAAGTCACCGTGAACACGCTCAAACTCCCCTCATGAGCGTTAAAATCACCACCCAAAATGATCCCCTGTGAGAACGTAATACCAGAAAGCACTGTACCAAGTCTATTCCAGAACGCTATCTTATCAGCTTCGCTACAACCGGCCTGCACTTATCAGATGGGTCACAATTCCATCGATAAGCACCTTTACGGTCATAAGCCGATGACTGAAGCGGTTCACCTCCAAGATATCGTCTCGAAACCCCTCAGAGATCTATACAGCTGCCCAGTTCTCCACACTGCACCGGTCTAGATCAGCTTATAGCCATACGCAATAAGCCGGTTTCTGCTGCCGTTCCACCGAGTCTCCTGCAGGAACGCCACGGCCATCACACATCACAGCACATCGGCCAGCTCCCTCGGGCGTCCAGTCAGCGTACCAATGTTCCAGGTCGCAAACGGATTTTACTTTTGGTTCGCGCCTTTAGCCGTGGTCGCCTATTGCACGGTAGCCCTTGTACACTTGTCACAGGAGTCGGGTGAGGCTCCTGCGCGCCAATTTGCGGCGCCTCGTCTGTCGATCAACAGGTGCACCAACTTTCAGGTGAGGTTGACTTGGATCCCATAGACGTTGGTAGGGTCACATGCACCCACTTCTTTCAAGTATACTCGTACTTTTTAAGCACACTGGGTACACTAAGTAACGGTGTATCAATTGCCATTGACATTTCTTTGATCCTTTAGATTAGAGGGATCGTGCAATGGGAATCAGTAGGAATAAAAAAAAACAGTATCCTATCGTATAAAAAAATTTTCAGTAAGTTTAATACACCCTTTTACCATTTTTTTCCAAAGTCCATTTTTAGCTGTCATCGCCTAACCGTAAACAAACTACTTACAAAATTTCAGCTTCATAAGTGAAGTAGTTATTGAGCTATCGCTTCGCAAAAGTATCTTTGTACTAATAGAAACTAGTTTGTTATTTTTACACGGTTTAGCCCCGTAACATATCGTGATGAAATATAAGCACACAGGTAGTTCGAGAATTGAAGAAGACCTTATGCCACTTATTATTGCAAAAATGGGATTCTCAGGAGAAGCCGCAAAAAAGCTAGTATTTTATAGAAAAATAAGTACCTTTTGGTGTAACGCTAAGATCAGAATCAGAAGACCTCCGATGAATCCCGAGTGGAGTCGACGAAGCATTCAATGATGAATTCTGTGCAGTTGCAGCCGGTGGCACAGGTTCCTTTCCGCCATACGACTCGTGTCTCGCATGCTTTGGAGATCCTTTGTCCTTGTCCTTCTCCTTGTCTCTGTCTCTATCCCGCTCCCTGTCAACACGGCACGCTGCATGCGAGTTATCACACACACTAACACTGTTAGTATCACTAGTTTCACATTCTTGACATCTATCTAGGCCGTCTAAATCTAAGCTCTCCGTATGATCGAAACTACTCTCAGGCAAAGAAGGAATGGTTTCTAACGGTGCACCGCTAAGAATGGGACGGAAGTGCTGCAGAAACGGCTTGGTTATTTTGCACGGAATGGTTATGTCTTCGGACATTTTTGACGCCTCACCCGTTACCGAATCTATGTTTTCTTGTCTTACTAGTTTCTTTCTATCCTTAGTAGATAGCGTCATGTCATTGGTGCATTCGATTGCTTTAGATTTTTCAACATTCTCCTCTGTGTCTGATGATGTAGTAATAAGAACAGGTACTTTTTCTAAACGAATTGTTTGCAATGCAGAGTTTAACAGTCCTGAAGATTCATTATTATTGCTTTCTCCTTTATTAGAATCTTCATTGATTTGTTGGTTAGCATTATTATTATCGTCATCTTGTATAATTTGATATGTAAGATCCGAATCAGTAACTATGGGGTCTAATAATGCATGTACTTTGTCTACTAGTATAGTTTCTAATGCACTTTTTATTAAGCCAGATGGTTCATTCTGTTTCGATTTCAGTAGGTCAAAAGATTTAACACTGCAGTTATCATCTTCCACAGCAGATTTATTACTAGTTGAATTTTCAACTGTCTTAATATTGTTATCTTGTTCAAAAGTTTGACATGCAATATCCGATTCTGTAACTGTGGGATCTAATAATGTTTGTACTTTATCTACTAATATAGTTTCCACTGCACTCCTTATTAGGCCAGATGGTGCTTTCTGTTTCGAGTTAAATAGATTTATAGATTTCGCACTGCAGTCATCTTCTTCTTTCATTGATATTTTACTAGTTGACCCAACAATCCTTGGTTTATAGTAATCTTGCCCACGAACAGGACTTGTAAGGTCGGACTCAGAACCAGTAGGATCCAATATTGCTTCAACTTTATCTGCTAGTATAGTTTCAACAGCGCTCTTTATTAGACCATATGGTTCGTTATGTTTGTTTAACATTTCACTTTGGTATTTTTGTCGAACTACATCACTTTCTTTACAGGCCCTTTCTGTTGCGATATTATCATGTTGTAATTCCATTGGACTGACCAAGGATTTAAGTTTATTTATGAATGCAGTTTCCATAGCCGTATCAATGCTACCAGAAGTTTCGGGGTTTTTATTGTTAACATGATGGGCTTCCTCTGTTGGGTTTATTTTGACTTCCGACGCTGGACTAATTAAAGATTGGAATTTGTCCATCAAAATAGTTTCCATAGCGGTACGAGTTATACCTTTTAAGTTCGATCCCTTACTATTTCCTTCAATTTTGCCAGATTGGACGTCAATATTTGCTAAGAATTGTTTTGGTGGACTTGGCTCAGGCGTAGTTGGTATTAGTAAAGATTGTACTTTATCTAAAAGTATGGTTTCCATTGCAGTATGAACCAAACCCGTGGACTCGTCCCCCATATTTCTTGCTTCTTCCACTTTCTCTAACTTTTCATGAACGTCTTCGAAAAACTGCTTACCTACCGGAAGAGGTTCAGGAGACGGAAGCAATGACTGAACTTTATCTATTAATATCGTTTCCATAGCAGTATGCACTAAACTGGCGGGTTTTAAAGCTGATTTATCTTTTTTAAATGAATGTTGTATTTGCATACGTGGATCTTCTCGACCATGTTCAGAGTAGAGTGTACCACTTATAGACGACCTAGAGACTGGTTCAGAACCAATGTACATAGACACCTTTGTACGTGGTAATTCGTCACTTTTATGGAAAGTTTTTGGATTAAACCCTTCTTTGTCTAAACTCAGTAAATCAGCATAAGAAAGAAACGGAGACCCCAATACAGTTTCGCTTGGGACTTTGGCAGTGATGTCGGAAGCTGAATTCGGTTGACTGAGTCCTTTGGGTTTTGGCACATCGGGTTTTTTCTTGGGTAGCAAGGAATAATGAGAAATGCTTTTAATCATGTTACTATTGGATAATTTGGAAAGCTGGCGTTTTATTCGCTTAGATGACCGATATACAAAGCTATTACTCTCAACTGGGGAAGAAGGAGCACTAATACTTTTAGTTTTTTTATGAACAAAGGGGTTGTGAAACTTAAAATGATAGGTGTTTGATTTTGGAGCTATAAATGTTTCGGTATCCTTAGCAACAGATGTTGATTGAAAATGTAGTGATTTCTCAACATTCTCATCTATCTCGTCACTTTCAGTATTTCCTTCATGAGCTTTTACAGTGTGCTGCATTGTATTTTCTTGTTCATTATATTTTTCCTTCGCGCTTTCACGGAAATCATGTTGTGCTGTATCGAGGATGCTAAGTTTTCTATCCATTTGTGCTATGAATTTTGGATTATATTCATTACTCAACACGGAGTGCACCACCGAGCTAGTTGTCTCATATGTTCTTTCTGTGTCGGTCCTCACATCAGAACTTTCATCGTCTTCATCTGAGCTAGTATATATCTCTGAACTTTCTCCAGACAAAATAGAGGAAACCGAGCCGTCAAAATCGGGCTCGGAGGGTAGTTTAAGAAGATTGTCGCTCCTCACCACAGTTGGAGTAGTTGGACACGATTCAGATATTTTTCTTTGACGCTCTACTGGCTCAGCGTTGTCAACACTAATATTAGTTAGAGACGAGAACATTACTTCAGGTGTTTTTTTATCGCCTTGATTCAATTTAGTATCTTGATCTAAACTGGGATTTCTTGCTTTATCCTCATCACACTTATTTATAAAAGGCTCAGATTCACTGGGCCGTCTGATAGTTGAATTGGGTGAATGCTCGGAATCTTGAGTTTCCGCAATGCAAGCAAGACTTGTATGAGCATGTATAACAGATCTAGCAAGTATCGATGCCATACCTACACCTTCATCTTCCTTATTAATGTAAGTCTTGTGGAATTTCGGTTTCTTTCCTCTTTTAAACTTCCTAAACTCATTTTTAATATCTACTAGTGATATTCTAGAATTATCCGATGAGGTAGATTTTATTGATATGGTATCATCTTGTCTATCGCCTTTGCGCGAACGAAGTCTTTTAAAGAAGAATATAGTTTTAAACTTCTTCATTTTCTTCAAAGGTCCCGTTGCGTCTGAATCTGCTTCATCACTCCGATTAAGTAGTCTATTCAGATCTGTTTGATCTTCTGAAATATGTTTCAAGCTTTTTGGTGAGGTGTAATCGTCTTGGTATACAGAAATACTACCAGCATAACTTTTAACACTCGATTGTCTCGTCAAATTAGGAGTTTTCTCGTCATCCTCAACATTATCCGTTTCGTCGTATATAGAGGACTTTCTAGGGTTGAGGATCTCTAGGAATTTCTGTAACTCTTCACGATGAGTTTGAAAATATTCGTTCAAATCGATAGTACTTTCGGTGTCGGGCGTCAAAATGTCCAAATACTTTTTTAATTGTCTATGATTATTAATTTAGACAGAGACGAAGCCACGACACACCATGCAAACATATATCAATAAGTATGTTTATTAAACTCAAAATCCGTTTATATTTTATCAATATTAGTTTTTGGGTGCATTTGACAACATATAATAATGCACATTGAAAGCTTGCAACTTAATATATTGCATAATTATATACTTTAATATATTTTGGCGGGAACAAGCAAGAAAATAAGTATCCAATATTATAATTTAATTATGTTCCTCTAAAAAATTGAATGAATAATACTCATACTAATATAATGCAACTTATCAGTATGAATACAACATGAATATGATATTGATATTTAGTTAAAATTTCTCTTTAGCCGACCCCCCGTTTGCTTTTATCAGGAACACCGTTCCTATATGAAATCTATGTTTGTCTGTCGCTTTTTTTCGAATATTCGAATTTTGATTTCAAATTAGGATTCAGCATAAAAAAGTAGAATAGGAATGTTCAGGAACACCGTTCCTATCTCTTAAGGAACATAGTCAAATTGGCCGACTAGTTAAAAAAAAATGAATTGTTATATAATTGACGAGCCAGGTGTTCCTCTGGCAATGCAAGCTTGCGCATTCTCAACTGGTTTATATTAAGTTTTCCATGAAAATAGGAGATATATTGATAAATAATTTCATATACAAATACATGTATAATTTTAAGATATAACTTTACTCACTGCTGCGTGCATGGTGGTATGTTTATTTGTTGGCTTGGGATCGGCAGTGGAGTTATACTGACTGCAGTGCCTGTCAAAGAGGTCAATCAAATGGGTTAACATTGGTTACAATTTACGATTACTACTATATCTGCACGCCAAGTTCCTTGCTGGTTGGTACGCAGAGAGAATTGATCGCCACATGACTCGGTCCTTATACACTTCACTTGTTTATTTAACCTTCATAGCTCTTTTCACGCAAGTTTGCCGGTTTGCCGGACACTTCTTTGACTTTCATAGCTCTTTCTTCTGTTCTTCTTTCATTTTCACACCACCTTCCGATAATACACGACCAATTTGGTTGTGGTAGGTCTTATCTCATCGGCTCCTACATCCTTCTAGTTTCGAGTAGTATATGTGTTTCGTCATTCTTTCGTCCTGCATTCTTTCTACATATCCTAATCAGCGGAGCATGCCTTTTCTTATCTTAACACTCTCTTTCAGACCACTTCTCTTTCTTACATCTTCATTGCGAACTCTATCTACAAGAGTTACGCCGCGGATTTTACCTCCACATCACAGACCAAAAAACCAAATTACAACCCCTAAAGAGTTATAGTGTTCCGTGTGAGTTAGGTCACCAGTAAAATCCTAATGGTTTGCTGTGTTAGCAGCAGATGTGACATCGCGCGAGTGATATTTAATGTATTATCAGCCTTCATAGGCTACGGTAACCACTTTAGATCAGATGGACCATATGCTTGAAATTCGTTTGCGTGTGTATTCTCAATCACAAGACGGATCATTTATATAGCATAGTATTGATTTTAAAAAATATTCTATAAATTAATATGCAAATTAAACCATTTGCAAATTAAATAATGCCAAAAGTGATTTTGTCATTACCGTCAAAGCTGTCATAAATGTCATAAATCTGTCAATATTTATACTCTAAAATTAATTTAGGCGAAACAACACCGGGATTGCAAACATTAGTCACAATGATAAAAGATCATTGTATAGAGAATGGCTTACAATTGAATGCAAATTGTATTTATCACATCTCATTATACACAAAGATAATGTATGAAAGCCAGTGCTGGGAGTATCACGGAGACTATAAAAGCAAAATAAAGGCAGTCGAGATGCGAGCGCTGCATCAAATCTGTGGCGTTACAGATCGCATTAGCACTGACAGTAAAGGAACCTTGTTTGAAGGAGAGCTTCAGTATTAAGATGAAAAATGACAAGTTTTGGACATGAGTAAATAAATGAAGGATGAAATACTGGCGAAAGGGACAACAACGCGAGAGCGGAAGGATACTGAAGCCGAGGATGGCCAAGGTTCATCTACCACGACCACATTGGTCACATATCTTTTGATAATACCCTGAACCCAAAAAACCGACGGTGTATGAAACGAGTTATGAATTTTTTTATACAACGTCGGGAGATTTACAAGCACACGGCCCACCTGATGTAAAGCAGTTACCGTAGCCTATTAACGCTTATAATATATTTAGTATCACTCGCGCGATGCCTCCTCTGCTGCTTACGCAATAACTCCTTAGGAACTTACTGGTGACATCACTCACACGCAGGAACACAACAACCCTCTAAGGAGTTGTTATTTTGGCTGTGGCTTTCTGTGAAGTGGAGGTACTTCCCCTGACGGGCTGCTTAAATGCGCCCTACCTCTCTTAAAACATCCAGACCAAGACAAACAGATATGTTCATGCACATAAATGTTTGTATTGTGTGGAAATCGAACCCACGAGCGTTGGTGTTACAGTCGCGTCGTTCACGACTGAGCCACCGAGCTCGTCAAAATGATGATGATGATGAATGTTTTAAGTAGCGAGGGTAAGGGCCATGAAGATACAAATAGAAAAATAGAAGATCTCACCAACGGCTCTGGCAACAACTCCCGCTTCGCCTTCCAAATCGAAGTCCTGCTGATAGCCGACCACGGCGTTGGCACCAAGCTCTGCTGCTTTTAAACCGACCAGCCGTTGTACCTGAATAATTCACTATTAGTCAATACATTGACAACCAGCTTCGTCAAATCGTAACGGTACTTTTAAAGAATATGAAAAGCCTCGATTTTTCTTTTTCATAAAATTGTATAAGGATTTCGAAGGAAGCTAAAAATGAAATTGAAAAAAAAGTGCGCTCATATTTAAGAGGTGACACACACTTTTTTTACGATAATACATGTCGATAGTTTTTCAGTTACATTAAAAAAATATTCAAAATGTGATCGTCTGCGAAATTTGCAACTTGCAAAAAATAAAAAAAATGTTTTAATTTTATGCAAACGTTATAGAAAAACTAGCAATCAAACATTTCCATGCACTTTCTTTGATCAACTCGTACTTTTCCTTGTCCTCACAAGGACTCATGAGATCGATAAAAGGGTGGATCAACTATTCTTTGCAAAAAACATGTCTCTCCATCAATTAAAAATAGTTAGCTATGTAAAAACAATTGTTCGCTGTAATTTTATATCCAAACAGTAATTTAGAATACTTAGAATTGATATTAAAGAGCGTTCAACTATATAATTTTAATTATTTTTTATTGCTTTTATGGTAACTTAGGTGACAAGATTCACTCCCCATACAAACTATTCCTGTCCCCACGTCTACTTCAATAGTTCCCTGATGCAATGATTTAAAAATTTTATATAATAGTGTATTCATTTCTACTCATGTTATTTTCTACAACGGTTTCTAAACGCCCTTAAATGCTTCGCAGATTTTTAAGTATGATTTTGCTATTTAGAAAAAAATAAACAAATTGTGTCCCAATACTAATACCCAAACAGATATCCGCTAAGTTACTCTTCTTAAAAGTTATAGATAAAAACATAGATGGCTCTAACAGTCTCAATTGTGGCAATTAATGCCTGAGGATGATGCAATGACATTCTGCCATTTTGTGTGTGTGATAGTGGAACTATTGTTTTTAGATAGTTACATATTTTTAATTGATGGAGGGACATGTTTTTTGCAAAGAATAGTTGATCCACCCAAAAATATTATGATGAAAGAACAAAATAAGGATTCCCACATCGCAAAAATCGTACGAAAATTTTTAGTTTCTGTAAGGATGACTAATATTAATGCTAATATTTGTTAACACTAATATTATAATAAGGCAGGCCTTCCTTTCTTACACGCAAAATACTTAATTTTAAGAAAAAAATTGTCCACAATTTTCTATAAACTACGTATACCTAAACTTAATAACCTGGTTATAAGATCACATATTGTAAAAGTAAATAAAATGGTCTTAGTTGTAAACTACATGAAATTAAAAAAATGACCAAACACTTTCATAAGTTCATCGGAAATTTTCAAGAACAGTTATTTTCTGGAATATTTTTCTCTTTATTTTCCACATTACATTTCTCGCTAAAAATTCGGAACTTGAGGTTTGAGTATGATACATCAATCTCGCCACCTAGCGAAATCGAGATTAATTTACTATTTTTGACGTTAGAACCCTTGCATTATACATTTAAATGAAATCCAAAAACGATTTAAGTTTAATTAACTGCAGATACCTGATTGCTCAGCTTTATGAATGCGACCTGCCTCGCCTCGTTGGAGGCGCGAGGTGTTCTGATCTTGTCAATCCATTGGTACTCCGGGTCGTCGTTCACAACCAATTCCTCCACGAAGCCATGGATGGAGGTCGCTTTGTAGCCGGGAGGTATCATTGGACCTTAAAATAAAACATAATTATACAATACAATACAATATTCTTTAATGCACCACATGAAACAGTAAAATACACGAAATTAACTTATAATTAATGTACAAAAGGCGGTCTTATCGCATAGCAATCTCTTCCAGACAACCTTAGGGTAGAGGAAAACAAAAAGAAAATTCAGGCAGATAGGTGGCGCAGTATAAACTAGAAAACATACAACAGGATTACTTGTCAATAATAAAAACAATAATGGCGATAGATACTTATATATTAAATCACTTAACAAAGTTATACAGCAGTAACAACCAGATTAATAAAAGAAAGAAATTAAAACGGGATGAAGGAAAGATAGTGTGCACTAACTCGATCTTTACAACTGAATATACTAGAAAACGGATTTCGTGTAATACTGGGTTGAGTGTGATGGCGTTTTAAGACGGAAGGCAAGAGCGTTGCGAATAGTACGTCCCTGTGTTCCACTGTGGAATGAGAAACGTTCCTGCAAATATACAGGAGAAGAAGGACTAAAAAGAATAGAGTAAAGGAGAGACAGTATATGTAGATTACGGCGAAGTCGAATGGGAAGCCACTTGAGACGAGAGCGAAATTCAGAGATATGGTCATATTTGTGAAGTCAAAATATGAACCGAATACAAAGATTTTGAAGGCGCTCAAGCTTATCTAATTGCTGTTTGGTAATATTAATATAACAGGAGTCAGCGTAATCGAGAATGGGAAGGAGCAAGGATTGTGCGAGCGTAATTTTAGTATCAATTGGAAGAAAATTTTGCAGTCTTCTGAGGGAACTAACAGAGGCAAACAGCTTCCTACTGACACGTTTTGATGAAAGTTTTATCATTGTATACAATTAATAAAATGAATGTAGGAAAATAATGAGGAAGTAAATAAAAAATACAAAAAAAATCTCCAAAAACATCTACAATGAAATAATGCACTGAAAGGTACAAAATAATTGCTTTATTTATTTACTTGAATGACAAATATGAAAGTATTTATTTGTAATTAAAAACAGAAATTTAAAATATATTTTAGACTACTTAGAACAAAATCATTTATTAGGACAATAATATACAATTATTGTTGTTTTTAGAGTCGGGACCAGACAAACTTAAGATTTTTTGGAAAGTTAATGCGATAATGCAGCAATACCGAATTAAACCTATTTAGAAATGAACACAACAAATCCGCTAGCACCGACTCCTAATAGATTGATATTATTCTAGGTAGTCTAAAATATTTCTTAAATTTCTGTTTTAGGTACAAATAAATACTACAATATTTGTTTGTAGTATTTAAGTAAAAAAAATAAAGCAAAAATAATGAATTTTTTGCTTTTTAATGGTGTAAATATAAAACCATGTACAACCTACTCTATCCTACGTAGGCACGTAGTATGAGGATGACGCCTGTGCTCTCATACGAAATGCACATAAGGAAGGCCTCCTTATGTGCATATCGTATGAGAGCACAGGCGTTTGAAAATTACAAACATAAACGCCTAAAGCGCACAGCGACTCGGAGAGTCTTCCGAAGACCGCGAAGAAAGGCAGACTATAATGCGTGCCTATAATAAAAAAAATAAAAGTTCCCTTGATTTCTCTAGGGTCTCTTCATCGTCAGAGCCTAATCTGATGACCATGGGACCTGGGAAGTTATCCTTTCAAAAAAAAAGAGATTTTGACGAATCTGTCCAGGAGTCTTAATGAGTAGGTAATCGGGGAACGTAAAAGAAGGAGGATACAATGGGTTGAATTTATATTTGTCATAATAACGTTACAAATTCATAAACCACTTGACTGGGCATGAACGCACCTCGCGCTCATACAAACGATGTGTTTTAGCGTCTAAATATCTCAGTGACCAATGGAATAATAGATATGAAAGAAAATAATAGAAATGGTAGAGTCTACTGACCAATGGAAGAATATTTTAACCAATAAAAATAAAACCAAGAGACGAGCTCGGTGGCGCAGTGGTCGAACGCGCTGTTACGCTACTTTGACACCAACGCTCGTGGGTTCGATTCCCACACAGTACAAACATTTGTGTGCATGAACATGTCTGTTTGTCTTGGTCTGGGTATTTTCTATGTATAATAATATATAAGCCCGCAGGGCAGCTTGTGGCGAGCTGTTGGTGCGTAACGACACCACGGGTACCCGAGTGCTCCAGAGAGTCGATCAGGGCCTTCGCCTCCGGCGTGTCTTCATCGGTCGGTGTGAAAAATCAAGAAGGCCCGCAGGACTCTCAGCTCTGGCTTGCCTTCATTGGCCGTCCAGAGAGGAGTCGATAGAGTATATTGCTCTAGCAGGTAATATGCTCCAGGGGTGGAAGTGTTAAAGGGCATAACGCCGCGAGTAACTTCGGAGAAAGCGCAGCACACCTCTCGACACCTCTGAGTCACTCACATCGGTGTTGCCCCCGGCCGAATTTCGCTGGCATATCGGGGGTCCATCTAGTGAGTGGCGAGCCACCGCCTGCCAAATGTAACAGATATGATAGTTATGTCAGGTGTCCGTCTCTCTTCTGTAATAGCCCAGTACTAATAATCCCTCCAAATCTCATTTCAATAGCTCAATTATTTCCGACACATTTGCAATAGTCCCAATTACCTGCCGTGATCTGCTCGTGGGTATATTCTCCCATTGATATCCCTTAGAGCAGGTCACAGCGGGTATAATACATTACATCAATCTTTTCTAAGGGGCCTCTACGCGTTGGATCCATATCCCCACACACGCCTATCAAAAGACCGGGGTTAACACTCGTGATGAAAGAAAAAATAATAATAATAATAATAAAAATTAAAAAAAATGTATTTACGTATGTTCATCAGTTGTCTAGTACCCATAACACAAGCTTCGTTTACTTTGAGGCTAGATGGCGCTGTGTAATTTGTCCGACAATATTTATAAAAAAAAAAGGTGGATAAGCGCAGCGACATTGATCCGTGAACTAGCCAATAAGAGCAGCTCGTTCTACTAAACCCCTCAACCCGTATCGGTCTCATTGGCTCTCTATAGGTTATATCCTTCATGTATAACATCAACCCTACTTCGCAGGACCACAAAAACCTTCCAGGGAGTTAAATGACCGCAGTTTTCTGTGAAGTGGATGAACTTTCTTAGTCGGACTACTTAGATGTTAAGAGAGGTGGGGCGCATCAAAGCAGCCCGTCTGGGGAAGTACCTCCACCTCACAGAAAACTGCAGCCAAGTAACAACTTCCTTGAGGGTTGTCGTGTTCCTACGTGTGAGGTCACCAGTAAGCTCCCAAGGAGTTGCTATGTAAGCAGCAGGGGAGGCATCGCGCGAGTGAAACTTAATATATCGCAAGCGTTACATCAGGTGGGCCGTATGCTTGTATGCCTCCCGACGTAGTATATAAAAAAAGATGTGCCCTACCTCCCTTAAAAGACAAAAGCAATGACGTACCAAAAAATACGATACGAACTCAAAGTGCGCATTGATTGCGAGTGTACACGCACCTTTATAATAGACATCCCTTTGTCATTATATGGTCTATTAACATCAATGCATTCCGACAAAACAATTTATAATTGCCCAAAGCTGTTGGCAAAGGAATGAGAAGCAATCGGTGATGATATATAAATACGAGTATGTTATGTCCTAATATGTGTTTGGGTTCTCAATTAATTTTACGACCATATCTGTTTATTGCCTGATATTTTTAGAGTCGAGCTCGTCTGCCCCCGGCACAACTAATGACGCTAAAGATATGTCAGGCACAGGGATATGTCAGTTTATGGCATTTGCAATGTGTGTATCGCGGCACATTGGTGTAGCGACATTCGTTGTGCCGCGGAAAAACGGTAAGTATTTTTTTATACAACATAGGGAGGCATACAGGCATACTGTCCACCTGAAGTAAAGCGGTTTCCGTAGCCTACAAACGCGTGTAATACATTAAGTAGAACTCGCGCGATGCCACCTCTGCTGCTAACACAGCAACTTCTTAGGAACTAACTGGAGAACTCACTCACACCACGCAGGAACACAACAACGCTCTAGGGAGTCGTTATTTGGCTGCCGTTTTCTGTGAGATGGATGTACTTCCCCAGACGGGCTGCTTTGATGCGCCCTACCTCTGTTAAAAAAACAACCAGACCGAGACAAACAGACATGTTCACGCACACAAATGTTTGTCCTGTGTGGGAATCAAACCCACGAGCGTTAGTGTCAAAGTAACGTAACAGCCCGTTTAACCACAGCGCTCATATTTATTTTAATACTAAGGTGGCAAATAAGCATGCGTGCCTGTGTGCGTTGCGCACCCTACACTGTTACATGACAGTTGACGGTTCAAAAGCCTTCTTTCAACAAATCCTCTATTACTTACAATGGAAGAACTGCACGCCGCAACTTGAAGTCTTGTACTTATTGAAGTCAGAGAACAGCTCCACCTTCACGATGACATTCAGCTCGCCGCGGATTCCGTGCATCGTGTCGAACACTGGGATCCATCCTGACAGCACTGCGCCTGGAAGCAATGTTTCAGTAAGGTAGCAATAAGACTTTACCAAGAGCAAAGCATTCGATTCCTCCTCCTTTTTATTAACGTTATCCCGTATCTCATTATGGCGGAGACCGCTGCCTGAGCGTAAGGATTTGTCGAAGATGCTGATTTTGTAATGGAGCGACTGCCGTCAGGCCTCCGCAACTCAGAGAGAAAACAAGTCCTTTCTTAGACTGGGTGGCTAATCTTTTTTTTTATATATACTACGTCAGGAGGCATACAAGCATACGGCCCACCTGATGTAAAGCGGGTACCGTAGCCTATTAACGCTTGCGATATATTAAGTATCACTCGCGCGATGCCTCTGCTGCTTACACAGCAACTCCTTGGGAGCATACTGATGGCCTCACTCACAAGCAGGAACACAACAACCCTCTAGGGAGTTGTTATTTGGCTGCGGTTTTCTGTGAGGTGGAGGTACTTCCCCAGACGTGCTGCTTTGATGCGCCCTACCTCTCTTACTATCTAATCTTCTACTAACTCTCTAATCATCGTCTTTAATTCTTTTCATCACCAACGACGGATCAATCCGTCATTGGAAACAACTCAATAAAAGCTACGAGGGTCATTTGAAAAGTTCTTAGCCTAACATACTTAATGAAACCACACGATTTTGAGTTTATTTTTATTTTTCAACATACTCTCCTCCGAGCTCAAAACACTTTTTCCATCGACCCGGTAAGGCTTCGATACCCGTTTTAAAAAAATCTTCGTCTAACTCCTCAAAATAAGCGTCCACGGCGGCTATGACCTCTTCATTTGTAAAAAAATGTTTACCACCTAAAAATTTTTTCAGCTTTGGGAACAGATAAAAGTCGGACGGTGCTAAATCCGGTGAATATGGGGGATGAGCTAACAATTCGAAGCCACATTGATGGATTTCTGCCATGGATTGCACAGAGGTGTGAACGCGCGCATTGTCCTGATGAAACAAGACTTTTCTTCTCAATAAACCTGGACGTTTTTCTTTGATTTCTTCTCTCAAACGACGCAACAGGTTGCAATAGTAATCGGAGTTTATTGTTTCACCCTTTTTTAAATAACCCACGAGAATTATACCCTTTGCATTCCAAAAAACGGATGCCATGACTTTGCCCGCCGATAAAACCACCTTTGCCTTCTTTGGGGTGGGCGATCCTGCTCTTTTCCATTGTTTCGACTGTTCTTTTGTCTCGGGTGTATTGTGGTGAACCCAGGTTTCATCCATGGTTATAAATCTTTCAACAAATTCTATTGGGTCAGCTTCATATAACTCTAACAGTCGCGAGATGTTGTGAGTCGGTTGCGTTTTTGTTCCACTGAAAGCAGTCGCGGTACCCACCGCGCAGACACCTTAGAGAATCCAAGTTCAGTAGTAATTATATGATGTGTTCGCTCAGATGAGATGCCTACAGTCTTAGCTATCTCCTCGACAGTCAATCTTCGATCAGATAAAATTAAATCACAGATTTTTTCTTTGTTTTGATCAGTGGAAGCAGTCGAAGGCCGGCCACTACGGGGCTCAGCTTGAATGGTCTCACGACCACTTTTAAACTATACCACCCAGTTTTTAACAGTCGCATACGAAGGAGCGTACTCACCCAAAGTAGCGGACATGTCTTCATGTATAGCTTTTGGAGTTAAACCTTTCAAATTCAGGTGTTTTATCACTGCACGATGTTCAATTTTATCCATTTTCAAAAATAGCTCTGACTTGACTTACTGTATCACGTGTAAACGAACAATGAGTTACTGAGAATAAACTAAACTGTGCATACTTGTTGCTAAATAATGTAACTACAAAATGAGGGTAGTTATAAAAAAAACCAATGACTTTAACCATGTTAGGCTAAGAACTTTTCAAATGACCCTCGTATATTTCTGTACTAGCTTTTGCCCGCGACTTTGTACGCGTATAATCTATATTTTTGCAGAGACGGGTGAGAAATAATATCAATAAAATGGACTTTGATTGGATAGGTAAACATTGTTTATTTTACACTATTTTTACATATTGTCTGATGTAGTACCGTAGCCTATTAACCCTTGTAACATGTATCACTCGCGCGATGCCTCCTCTGCTGCTTACGCAGCATTACTGGTGACCTCACTCACACGTAGGAACACAACAACCCTCTAGGGAGTTGTTATTTCTGTGATGTGGAGGTACTTCCCCAGACGAGCTGCTTTGAAGCGCCCTCTTATAACATCCAGACCAAGACAAACCGACATGTTCGTGCACACAAATGTTTGTCTTGTGTGGGAATCGAATCCACGAGCGTTGGTGTCAAAGTCGCGTCTTTCACGACTGAGCCACCGAGCTCGTCGTAATATATACGTATACTGTCAAATAAAATTAATGACTAAAAGCTTACCGCCATGTGTAGTAGCCACTCCTTTGGCATTATTAGCTTCCCTGGCAAGCAGCGGCGCCAAACTGATCACAACCTTGCCTATAGCGTCGTTCGCGGAGTAGGTGTCGTGGTCCATGAGACGGAGCTGGAGTGGCTCATCTTGGAGTTCTGATTCATCCACCTAGAAGTTAAAAGTACCAATTGTCAATATTTAATGTTTAAAAAACCTATCAAAAGGGAGTCAATCTCACTCTCCGAGGGTTTTGTATAGCACATTCAATACTTTTCTTGTCGTGTCAGTGTTAAAATAAGAAGAGGCATGCTCCGTTGGTTCGTATATGTAGAGAGAATGCAGGAGTGAAATTGACGAATGTAACTGATCAAGATGTGACGAGCTCGGTGGCGCAGTGGTGAAACGCACTTTTACGTTACTTTGACATCAACGCTCGTGAGTTCGATTCCCAGACAGAACAAACATTTGTGTGCATGAACATGTCTGTTTGTCTTAGTCTGTGTGTTTTTAAGAGAGGTGGGGCGCATAAAAACAGCCCGTCTGAGCAAGTACCTCCACCTCACAGAAAAACCACAGCCAAATAACAACTTCCAAGAGGGTTGTTATGTTCCTCCGTGTGAATGAGGTCACCAGTAAGCTCCTAAGGAGTTGCTGTGTAAGTAGCAGATGAGGCATCGCGCGAGTGATATATCTTACAAGCGTTAATAGCCTACAGGAACTGCTTTACATCAGGTGGACCGTATGCTTGTATGCCTCCCGACGTTGTATAAAAATAAAAAAAACATTAAGGGTGGCTCGTCATCATCACTTTTTCATCACCATCATCACATCATAAATCAAAATATTTATATAATCATCAAAATATTTAAAGATTAAAATAGGGTTGACACGACTTATCAGGTGCAATTTTAATGCACTTTTTTGCGCAAAAATGTCTTCTGTGTCAGTACTATTTCCCCAGATGGTAAATCCGTATCTCCAGAGTGATTGATAGGCATACGGCCCACCTGATGTTAAGTAGACACTATAGCCTATGATTGCTTGCAATATCACCAATATATGGCGGGGCAAACGAGCATGTGGGTCACCTGCTGGTAAGTGGTCACCATCGCCCATAGACATCAGCAACACCAAAGGGTCACTGATCGTTGCCAACCTTTTTAGGGAAACATAGGCTCTTTTCTTGAAGGCACCCACACTGTATTTGTTCGGGAACACCGCTGAGGGCATTCACAATTTCACCGTACGTGGTCGAAAATACCTCAAAAAGCGTACTATAGGGGATTGCCTCTCATCAAGATAGTGAGGATTAATTTTAAGTTTGAAATGCCAACCCTAGTGGATTATAAAACGGGATCACGTTAAGACGGAGACATAACATCGACTGTGTCGCCAAACGTACCCACAAAATGGCGACAATAACTCAAACTTGGTCGCGACCCACACGTTGATAAACACCGCAATAGGCTTAAGTTTTCACATAAATATGTATGTAAGCTATGTACGTCCTATTTTAAGACAACCTTTTCCGTCCTTCAATCAAGATCAAAGAGTTCAACAAACACTGTCACGTCGCTTATCTTAAATCAACAAACACCGGCAGACAAAGACAGGCACGTTGTAGATATGACATTACTTGCGACCCGCCAGCTGCATGTGCTATATGCCACAGCTAGAGATGGGCAAATGGGTAGGTAAAAATAGGAAAAAGGGTAAAAATAATAAATACCCATTTTTACCGGGTATATATTAAAAGGTGATGTCAGGAGCCCCAGGAACCGGCGAGCGTTTTTTTTTAATACGTCGGGAGGCATACAAGCATACAGCCCACCTGATGTAAAGTGGGTACCGTAGCCTATTAATGCTTGCGATATAGTATCACTCGCGATGCCTCCTCTGCTGCTTACACAGCAACTCCTTGGGAGCTTACTGATGACCTCACTCACACGCAGGAACACAACAACCCTCTAGAGTCTAGTTATTTGGCTGCGGTTTTCTGTGAGGTAGAGGTACTTCCCCAGACGGGCTGCATTGATGCGCCCAACCTCTCTTGAAACATCCAGACCAAGACAAACAGACATGCTTATGCACACAAATGTTTGTCTTGTATGGGAATCGTAAAGTCGCGTCATTGACGACTGAGCCACAGAGTTCCTGGCATCATTTTATAATAAAACACGCTCAATTTGGTCATGATAGATAAGTCTTGGCCTTCCTCGGCTCTTACATCCTTCTACTTTCGCGTTGTAAATATGTTTCGTAATTCTTTCTTCCTGCATTCTTTCTACATATCCGAACCAACTTATTTTAACAACACTCTCTTTTAGACCATCTCTGTTTCTAACATCATTGCGAATACGGTCTACAAGCGTTGCGCCACAAATTTTGCGCAACGCTGCACTGCAGCGCGGCGTGTGTCACAATGTGTACATTTGACGTTTCGTTAAGCGATCTGACAGCAGCGACATTTAACGAAACGTCAAAATGTACATATTGTGATTGGCAATTCTGCTAAATTACTGCAACTGCACGTTTACGCCTGTCATTTGAGTCGTGCAGGAATAGTGCAGTGCCAATACGTGTATTCAATTAAAAATTCCCTGCACTGCAACTACGCTGCAACTGTGCGTATCCTGCAAGTGAACTACTTAACACCTGAAATGTTACCATATTTCAATCTAATAAACTGGATTTTTATTTAACGTTGACTCCTATAGTTTCACACCCTATTGCCCTTGGCTACGGCGTGGAAGTATTTCTAACTGAAAAGAAGTTTTACTTAATCATATATATCCACAAATATCTCCCAAAACAAAACAAATATAAATCACCGCTTCAGAATATTAATTTCAATTCGCAAAAGTTGCTCAAGAGTAATGTTTAGTTGTAAGATGCTTTTTCATATATTTGTAATATGAGTTTTATACCGCTAGATGGCGCTGTTCATATGTACTAACTTTTAAATCGCGTTGTTAAAGTTAATGTTTGTTTCGTTAAGTAGTTTTGTTGATACAATTAAATTTGTCTTTTCTTGCCTACTGAGATATTGGGTGTTTTATTTATTGACCCCTAATCGAGTTTGGCGGCAGTTTTTGGGAAACTAAACAAGGTCCTTCGAGCCGGATAGTAAATTCGACCTAGTAGGACTGGGATACAAGATCCCTACCGGGACGCCTACAAGGTGGAGGATTGCCACCTAGGGTGTCGTCACTGCAGTGGTGAACGGAGTGGAGCGGAACGGAGATTCAACAGGTGACGGCAACCTTGGAAGTACGTGAGTGACGTCCGAGAGGTGGAGCAACTGCTACGTCATAGTGAGTGAGACAGATATATGGACAAAAACTGTGAGTAATTTCATAATTGTCAAGCAAAAGTGGACCTTAAGTCATAGAAGAAGATAACTTTGCAGTTTTAGTGAAAATGCATGAGTTTGTTTAAGTAAAGTTTCGACTTAGAATAATTCTGCAAAAAGTGAAGCGACGGGGAATCCATGTCCAAATTTTCTAAGTTGTGAAATTTCAAAGACTTAGAAAATTTTGTAAGATTTTTACTGGACTTAGAAAAGTTTCGTGGATTTTAGAGTTGGAATATTTTAGTGAAGCGGATTTAATTTTATTATCTTGTTGCGGTTTTAAGGGGACTTTTAATATATTGCCGTGTTTCCTATATAGTCAAAAATGATACTTCAATGAAACAATTTATTTATTGGACTTTATATATGTAGTTATACAACAATAATTGCTACATCTTAGAATATGCATTTATGTTTTAAGTAAGTTTACAGATTTTATGTGCATACTTATTTACAGTGTTTTTTTATGATTTAAAATGGAAAAATTGAGTATAATACAAGAAAATTGTAAGGACAGCATAGTGAAAGGTAAATCAAACTTTAAAAAATCACCTAAAGAACGGTTGTCTGTACCGTATGTCGAGACGCGTTTAGAAAACTTAGAACGTCAGTGGAAATCGTTTTGTGATACGCACACTCAAATACTTAGCGAAATCAGTAGTGACGAATTTAAGAAGTCAATTTATAATAAGAATTCGCTTTATGACGTGACGGAGGAATTATACATAGAGTATAAAACAGATTTAAAGGTTGCTTTGTGTACATTGAAGGGCAGTAAGGGTAGTGATAACCCTCGTGCATCACGTGAAAATACTAAAATAGCTGTAAAATTGCCTAAGATCTGTATCCCCACCTTTTCTGGTCACTACGCCGATTGGACAACTTTTAGAGATTTATTTACTTCCCTAGTACATAATAGTCTAGAGTTAGATGACGTTCAAAGATTAAATTATTTAAAGGGTCATTTATCGGGAGAAGCAGAACAATTACTAAGGCATATTCCAATTACGCAAGAAAATTATAGTTTATGTTGGAATCAATTAAAGGGTCGATATGACAATAAAAAATATTTATCTAACCAAATTTTAACACGTTTTATGAGTCAAAAGATTTTGAATGTTGAGTCATCTAATTCTATTAAGGAACTTTTGGATTTAATGAACGAATGTCTTAGTGCGTTGCAAAACATAGGTATAGATGTCAGTACATGGGATATCATTATAATATATATCATGAGTCATAAATTAGATCCCGAATCCAGAAAACAGTGGGAATCTAAGGCAAATGAATCTGAGGATTTACCAACTTTGTCTACTTTCAGAAAGTTTCTCGAACATAAATTTAGATCCTTAGAATTTTTGGACACAAAATCTAAGCCAAAGGGTAATCCTTATAATCCTCATCACAAGCAAAACGTATTTCATGTTATCGACTCAGGTAACTCTAAAACAGTTACTTCTATATCTTCACATGCGAATTGTCAATTTTGCAATGAGAACCATAAGCTTATGAACTGTAAACAATTTGCAAAGGAAGATTACGAAACGCGTCACAAATTTGTCCAGACCAATCGATTATGCTTTAATTGTTTAGCCACATCTCACTCTGTATACGCTTGCAGACAGTCTACTAGATGTCGCGTTTGTAAACGGAAACACCATTCGTTATTACATCCTAGAACTGCCTTACAGGCAATGAATAACTCACCATCCGTTAATAAAGAGGTAGCTGTAGCTATGACTACCACCTCGCAGGAAGAGACCAATCAAATCGTAACTTGTTTTTCCAAATCATGCAGTCAAGTGCTCTTGGCAACTGCATTAGTTAACGCCGACTCAAAAACAGGTGTTGCTATGACAATCAGATGCTTATTGGATCAGGGGTCACAAGCTTCGTTTATTACGGAGTCAGCAGTCCAAGCTCTTGGATTGCAGAAGGTACCCAATAAGATTTCTATTTCCGGAGTAGGAGGCGTTCATGGAGAGTCCTTAATTTCAAAGGCTGTAGTATATGTTAAAGTGAAGTCACTCCATGACCCCACCTTCGCAATCATTGTCAAAGCCCACGTTCTTAGCAAACTGACTACGTTCTTACCCACAAAGAAAGTCGTTGTTCAGCTGTGGTCGGAACTCAAAAATAAACACCTAGCCGACCCGAAGTTTGAAGTTCCCAGCAGGGTCGATCTATTACTTGGAGCAGAAGTTTATGGACCAATCCTACTTGATGGATTGATTCGGGGTCCGCCAGGATCACCGATCGCTCAAAATACTCGACTAGGATGGATTTTGTCGGGTCCAATTGAGTCTGAAGGTCCTGAAGGTTTAAATTTACGTTCCAGTACTAAGATTTTGACGATGCACACTATATTTAATGAGAGTGAATTAATTAGGAGAATTTGGGAATTAGATTCAGAGCCAGAGTTATTTAACACTAAAATACTTACCGAGGAGGAGCAAAAATGCGAAGATCTCTATAAAACAACTACATCTAGGGACGATACTGGTAGATATGTAGTTAAGTTACCGTTGCGCCATGAATATCCTAGATGTAAAGAGGGTAACTTGAAGGAAGTTGCTGCGAATCGTTTGATACAATTAGAGCGACGATTGAAGAAGAATCCTGAGTTACAAGATCAATATTCTCATGTTATACGTGAATATTTAGAGATGGGTCATATGGAGCTCATCCCCAAGCCTCAGGCTGATAGAAGGGATGTTGTCTATCTTCCACATCATGCCGTGTTAAGAGACGATAAGACGACAACTAGAGTTCGAGTTGTATATAATGCGTCTGAACTTGGTAGTAACGGCGTATCCTTGAATAGTGAGCTCATGATAGGACCGAAACTACAAGCTAACTTAAGACATATAGTTATGCGATGGCGGCAATACCCTATTTGTTTGGTTGCGGACATTGTTAAAATGTACAGGCAGATAAAGGTAACAGATAATGACGCAGATGAATTCCAACGGATCCTCTGGCGAGATGAATCAGGTATAGTGCAAAATTACAGATTGCTATGCGTAACGTTTGGAATGGCATCTGCTCCTTACCTGGCGATTAGAACACTCCAGCAGCTAGCATACGATGAGGGATGTAACTTCAAAGCAGCATCTGAAAAAGTCTTAAAGGACTTTTATATGGATGACCTAATGACCGGGTGCCAATCAGTTGAAGAAAGTCTGGAATTATACAAAGAAATGAATAAATTAATGGTGAAAGGTGGTTTTGAGTTACAAAAGTGGGATAGTAATAGTAGACAATTTTTGAAAGGAATCAACAAGGAGAAAGTCAGTAAAACACTAATAGGTAGAAAGGTTATAGGCGAGGAAAAGGAAACGGGAACGGTAAAGAAAGTTCTTGGAATAAGTTGGAACAGTACAACTGATGAACTAAATTATGCGGTGAGATTGCCTGAACTGACTACTCCGGTGACTAAAAGAAAGGTGGTGTCAGACATTTCTCGTTTGTTCGATCCTTTAGGTTGGATAGCACCGACCATTATTCGTGCTAAAATTCTCATTCAAAAACTTTGGATAACTGGGATAGACTGGGATCAGGAATTACCTTCACCACTTTTACAAGAATGGCTTAACTATCGGGATGAACTTACGACACTTACCTGCTTTCGAATCCCTCGGTGGATGCACACAAGTAATGATCATGTAGTGACCGAGCTACACGGCTTTAGCGATGCTTCGAACGAAGCATATGCTGCAGTTGTCTACATAAGAACTGTCGACAAGAATGATCAAGTTAAAGTGACCTTGATCACAGCCAAAACCAAGGTTGCTCCTATCAAGCAAGTATCGATACCTCGACTCGAGCTTTGTGGGGCACAGTTACTTGCTAAATTACTACTGGAGGTGTCAGAAGCACTAAATATTCCAAAAGGAAATATTCGTGCGTGGACAGATTCGGCTGTCGTGCTTGCGTGGTTGAGCAGCCACCCTTCTAGGTGGAAAACGTTCATTGCCAACCGTGTCTCGGATATTGTCATGATTTTTGATAGGTCTCATTGGTTTCACGTTCGTTCAGAGGACAATCCAGCCGATGGTGCCTCACGAGGGGTCAAACCTTCCATTTATATGAACCAGAGAAAATGGAAGGAAGGACCATCTTGGTTACAGGAAAGAAATATATTATACAGTCCACTACCCACCATCTGTCAAGACACGAAATTGGAAGAGAAGGCCCCTAAGATCAGCCATGCAACCACATATTGTGAAGAGGAAGAGTTCAGGAGAATATCTAATCTTCGTAGACTAGTAAGGGTACTCGCCATTTGTCGCAGATTTTGTCAAATTGCTCGAGCTAGGATTAAACCTATATTGCCTAAGTGGCTTACGGCTTCAGAGTTGCAGGAGTCTTTGCGAATCTGTATTTTACAAACTCAGAAGGCTTATTTTGCGGCTGATGTACTAAGCATACGTAAAACGGGCTGTGTGGACAAAAGGAGCAAACTAGCGTCACTCACACCATTCATAGATGATGAGGGTATTTTGCGAGTTGGTGGGCGTTTACATAAGGCCGATTTATCAACGGATAGAAAGCATCCAGTTCTGATCCCGCGAGAGTCGCATCTAGCAGCATTAATAGTCGCAGATGCTCATAATAGAACTTTACATGGTGGACCCCAACTCATGTTAAGTCACATAAGGTCCAGATACTGGATTATTGATGCGAAAAACATGATCAAGTTCTATGTTCGCAAATGTATCTCATGTTTACGTCATTCCGCTCGGGTTAGGCACCCATGCATGGGGGAATTACCTACTGCTAGAGTTTCCATTAGCCGAGCCTTCCGTCAAAGTGGAGTTGACTATGCTGGCCCGATATCGATTAGAACAAGCAAAGGTAGAGGCCATCGATCCACAAAGGGATACATCTGTCTCTTTATATGCATGGCCACAAGAGCGGTGCATATAGAAGCAGTAAGTGATATGACTTCCGATGGTTTTTTAGCTGCCTTTAAACGCTTCGTTGCTCGGCGTGGTCATTGCTCCGATCTATGGAGCGATAATGGCACTAACTTTGTTGGTGCCGCAAGAGAGCTGAAGAAATTGTTAATTAAGGAAAGTTCGAGCGTAGCGGCTGAAATAGCAGATTGGTTGGCAACTAACGGTACTAGTTGGCATCGAATCCCACCCCATAGTCCAAATATGGGTGGATTGTGGGAGGCTGGGATAAAGTCGACGAAACATCACCTCAATAGAGTCATTGGTACTTCGACATTGACTTTCGAGGAACTAAGTACTGTACTATATCAAATTGAGGCGTGCCTCAACTCGCGGCCTTTATCACAAATTAGCGACGATTCGCAGGACCCATTTCCCTTGTCACCGGGGCATTTTCTTGTAGGTGAGCCTTTGGTGCTTGTCCCTGATGCTAACTACGAAGATTCAAGAGTTGGCAGTCTGAAACGGTGGCAATTTACACAGAGGATGGTACAATGTTTCTGGCGTAGGTGGTCCCAAGAATACTTGACGCAGTTCTTACAACGTTATAAATGGAATCGACTAACTGCAGAACCGGAAATCGGAGATATAGTGCTTGTAAAGGAAGATGGGCTTCCTCCTGCAAGGTGGCTTTATGGAATTATTATCGATAAGCATACTGGTACAGATCAAGTGACGCGTGTCGTAAGCTTGAGGTGCAAAGACACTGTCATTAAAAGACCTGTGTCCAAACTCTGTATCCTACCGATTAGTGATTAATTTTGTAGTAGTAGGTTTATGTATGTTAGTACTTGCGGCATACAGGTTCTGTTATATTTATATTTGTTTTATTCTTGTATACTGGACTTTGTTTTGTTGTCTACTTCAGAATTTTTTGTTTTTTTTATACTACTCTACTAGTTCTACTCTTTAGTTTGTTACATTAATGGTATTTGGTTTTATATTGAAAATTCACTGACGATATCTATACTCATCCCACTTGAATAATGCAATATACATACTTATGGACATTCTGTCCATGGTGCGCGGGATGTTTAGTTGTAAGATGCTTTTTCATATATTTGTAATATGAGTTTTATACCGCTAGATGGCGCTGTTCATATGTACTAACTTTTAAATCGCGTTGTTAAAGTTAATGTTTGTTTCGTTAAGTAGTTTTGTTGATACAATTAAATTTGTCTTTTCTTGCCTACTGAGATATTGGGTGTTTTATTTATTGACCCCTAATCGAGTTTGGCGGCAGTTTTTGGGAAACTAAACAGTAACGTTAACAAGACTGCAAGTAAACTCCTTCAAAACTTCTGTCATAGGTATACAAATGTCAAAACAATTTATTAGACTATCACCTTAGTCTTTCCTGCGACCACGGACGCTGCAAAGCGTTCGAAACGTCAGGTTCAACAAAATAAATAAAGCACGCGATACTTCCGTTAAAAATTGTTTAATTTCAATGTGTAACAATCGCGAAAACCTAAGACAATACAATTTATCAGAATACGATTATATTGCAGGAAACGTGCAGGTGCAGTGCAGGTTTTTTAACAACAAATAGCGAGTCATTTACTGCAGCATTCCTGCAACGTCGCTACTGTCAGATCGTTTAACAGAATACCGAAACGTCAAAATGTACGCATTTTGACACACGCCGCGCTGCAGTGCAGTTGCAGTTTTTTAGTAGAATCGGCCTACTGGCCTGGGTACGCGATCAGGTGCGAGAGCGGCGAGGTACTCCGCGAGCGCTCCGCTACCTAAACTGAACCCACTACTCGGATCGGCCACAACAAAACTCGATGCTCGGTAAATAGTAACCCCACTGGGGGCGGAGGTAATTCCCCGATCGGGACCAAAATATCCCTGGGCTATATTGTTCCATCAAGGTTACAGCTGTATAACGACAAGTCGTGTCGATCAGTTGGCAGGCGCGCCTCCCCGCCATGTGTGCTCAGATTATTTCTGAACGCGTCTGGCGCGTGTCTGCTATTTGTTTATTTAGGATTTAGTAATATCACTGTTTGCGAAACTCTTATTTGATGTTTGGTATGTGCTTTGAGAAGTAAACATGGATTTTCAAATATGACAAATACGGGATATACAGAGCCGAAGCGAAGTATTTGATGCGTCCCATCAATTGGCAAACTAGGCGAAAGATAGGAAGACCGCAGCCAATTAAGCCAGACGATTTCCGTGGGCTATCAATTAAACTGTGACAAACAATTAAACGCCATATTGTTTTTTTTTTTTGGGAAGTATACGGCCCACCTGATGTAAAGCGGGTACCGTAGCCTATTAACGCTTGCAATATATTAAGTATCAATAAGACCTCACTCACACGTAGGAACACAACAATCCTCTACGGAGTTGTTATTAGGCTGCGGTTTTCTGTGAGGTGGGGGTACTTCCCCAGACGGACTGCTTTGATGCGCCCTACCTCTCTTAAAACATCCAGACCAAGACAAACAGACATGTTCATGCACACAAATGTTTGCCTTGCGTGGGAATCGAACCCACGAGCGTTGGTGTCAAAGTCGCGTCATTCACGACTGAGCCACCGAGCTCGTCACCGTCGTGGTTACCGTAGCCTATGAAAACATTAGGTATCGCTCTCGTAATGCCACCTCTACTGCTGACACAGCAACTCCTTAGAAGCTTACTGGTAACCACTCGGGAACACAACAACCCTGCAGGGAGTGCTTATTTGACTGCGGTTTCCTTGTGAAGTGGAGGTAGTTACCCAGATAGGTTTTTTCGCCCTACCTCTCTTAAGTACACCAGGACCAAGACAAGCAGACATGTTCACGCACACACGTGTTTGGTCTGCGTGAGAATCGAATCCTCGGGTATAAAGTAGCGTCGTAAACTACGCCACCGAGTTCGTCAAAAAATTGTGGACTTCAGTATTTATAGACTAACATTAAGAAGTAACATTTTAGATGTATGTAATGGGTACAATTTCAGTGACATAAGGTCAGCAATTCCATACAATCCAAAGAATAACACTCATAACCTCCATCGCAGCCAAGTCAAATAAATATTTACATGTAATATATAGTTTACATGTATATATTTTGTATACAATGGGTGCCAAGTTTTAAATAAATGCCTTACTTTCAAAGTCCCTTCACTCCATCTAATAGTGTGGGCTGTTTGTAATGAAAAATGTACGTATGTTGAAGGCAATGCAATAATTTTATATTTACGAAGTGGCATTCACAAGAACATAAATATAGCTCTAACTATTATAAGACTAGCTGTGCCCGCGACTTCGTCCGTGCGGAATAGTTATTGTTTTATTATTTATTTATATTAATAAAAATAAATAAAATTTCTACAATAAAAGTAGCCTTATTATATTTATATATATATATTATTTATTTATACGGAGTACGGAGGAGACTTATATATAATAAGGAGTAAGTTATTACATCAGCTATCTGCCAGTGAAAGTCCTGTCAAAATCGGTCCAGCCGTTTCAGAGATTACGACTCTGCTTTTTGGTCGAGTGCGTGATACACGTGGTATCATTATTTCTGTCGTTTTTCAATATATTTCTGTAGTTTTTCAGTTAAAAACACCTGTTGACGTACCGTATCTGTAGATTTGTGTTGGTGGAGGTCAATTACCCATCTATTAAGTGTTTGACAGGTAATTTAGTGGTTAGAATGGACGAGGAGACGCCCGATCCGGGCGGAGGCACCGTCACCCAATGTTCCCTATCGCCTCCAGTATTTACTCCGCTCGTTCCACAAATACCCGAGGTTCTTGCGGTTGAGGTTAACCGTAAACGCCCTCAAGTACACAGCGACGAAACGCAATCGGTTAAGAAAACAATAATGCACCCTTCCCAAGCCTCCGCATCTTTGCAGGTAACGTACACTCACCCTGATTTCGTGGACAATAAAACAACCTATACAGATACTGATTTGGCTCCGTTTGTTGTACACGTTAGTAGGCTTGAGGAATCTGCCGGCGCCACTTTGCGCCCAATACAATTTGGACACTTTTTATTTCGCCAGAATATAAAGAACATTACCAAGGATGGTGTCAAACGTGTAGGGCGAAACCGCATTTCAGTAGAGTTCAAAACTGCAGCTGATGCAAATATATTTATGGCCAACCCTGCACTATTAACAGCTAAGTTCGAGGCAACCATTCCATCCTTTAATGTAACTCGAATGGGTATTGTGAGAGCTGTACCTGTGGAATGGTCTTTGGAGGAGTTTGTCTTGGCTATTGAGGTTCCCTCAGACTATGGAACAGTAATAAAGGCACGTAGGTTGAATAGGAGAACAACGAATGATAATGGTAACACAATCTGGGTCCCTACCCAAACTGTAGTATTAACATTCCGCGGTCAGAAGCTCCCTTCAAATATCTACTGTTTTTACACGTCTATGCCGGTGGAGACATATGTTCTGCCGGTGATACAATGTTACAAGTGTTGCCGGTATGGTCATGTGACTTCACAGTGCAGATCAAGTCCACGCTGCTTTATCTGTGCCCAGAGTCATGAGGGAATTTCATGCTCTAAGCCATCTCCCACATGTTTGTTTTGTTCTGGCAATCATACAGCCAAAGATATGTCCTGTCCTGAATTCTCCCGGCAAAAATCAATTAAGCTCACGATGTCTCAGGAAAACATTTCCTATCTGGAGGCTTCTGCGAGATTCCCTCAGTCGAGGAGATCTTTTGCAGATACCATCAGACTGTCTCCCTCTCCACTTACCTCACATATCCCTTATTCCACACCTATACCACCGAATCATCCCCACAACGTGTCAAAAATGTACTCTCCCCAGATATCATATAGGAAAACAGTTGTTACTCCTCGCCGTCCACCATCTCCAGCCTCCAGTCTTGGCTATGATAGGCGGGCTCATAGTGCTATCACAGAAACTCCAGTCTCTGTGATGCCCAATGGCAGCGCATTAAATGTTTCACCCAATGACAATCTGCTCGAACTGTTGCTCTCTACGTTAATGAGTTTACTTACACGCTTTAGTGATACTGAATTACCATCCAGTATCCACCAAAAACTTACTGAGCTGATTTCTATGTCTGTTAACATTCCAAGCAATTCTTCAGTGGAATTGCCGGAGCATCAAACATAAAAAAGCAGATTTTATCCATCTTATAAATAAATTTAAGCCTGTGGTTTTTGCCGTCCAGGAGATGTGGCTTAGGCCTGGTGCCCACTTCAGGGTTCCAGGCTACTCATGTCTCCGGGATGATAGAAATGATGGGCATGCTGGTGCTTCTATCCTTGTGTCTAAATCCTGTATATTCACTCAAATTACCCTTCCCCCACACTCTGATAACATCAATGCTGTCGCTATCCGTACCTCAAACATCTCATTCCTATCGGTTTATATCCCTAACCCTTCTCTCGCTACCCTTAATGAACTGTCATCTATAATGTCCTCCCTCTCCCCACCAGTTCTCATCCTAGGAGACCTTAATATTCACCACACCTCATGGGGTTCCCATTTTTGTGACTCCATATCAGCTGCTTTCCTAGACTTAATTGATGATTTGAACCTCAACATTCTTAATGATGGATCACCTACTCGCCGTGTCCCTCCATCACAAAATATCCAAAGTGCCGTGGACCTATCACTCTGTTCCCCCGAGCTTGCATCCCTACTTGCGTGGGAAGTACTTAGTAGCACCTATGGAAGCGACCACTACCCGCTGCTTATTTCTATTCTAACAGCTGATAGTATACCTAACACTCCTTTTAAGCCCCGACTTAAATATAGTTTGACTAGGGCCGACTGGCCCCTTTTTACTGATACCACTGATGAGGGCATTTCACAGCTCCCACCCATCCACGAAAGTAATGTGCAGTCCCTGTATTTGGATTTTAAAGATGCTATCCTGTCAGCTGCCAATAAAAGCATCCCATTAAAGAAACCACCAAAAAAGAAAACTTCTCCACCCCCTTGGTGGGATCAAGATTGCTATGCAGCTGTTAGAAGAAGAAAGGTAGCGGAACGTCAGTATTCCCTTGATATGTGTAGGGACAAATACCTTAATTACCAGAAGGTGGCTGCTGAGGCAACCAAATTACTTGCGAAGAAGAAGAGAACTGGGTGGCACAGTTTTTGTGAAACCTTGTCTCCTAGCTCACACCCCTCTATGGTCTGGAGAAACATAAAAAAATTCCGCTGTGGCACAAATAATTACCTAAATGTCTCTTCAAATGATTGCTCAGTATGGATAGGTGAATTTACACGGAGGTTAGCCCCTCCTGCAGTACCGTCTTTTGAGGAAACCTTGACGTATTCCAACCCAACTTATTCATCTGACCCATTTGATGCACCATTTTCCCGAGAGGAATTTGATGCTGTCATTAGCACCCTAAAAGACTCTTCGCCTGGTGCAGACGGAATTCCCTACTCATTCATAACTCGCAGTGGTCCTGCTACAAAAGAATATTTTCTGGAAATATTGAACCAGTTCTTCATCTCAGCCACTCCACATAAGGAATGGAAATCCCAAATTGTCATCCCTATACTAAAACCAGGTAAACTGAGTACTGACCACTTGGGCTATCGCCCTATTGCCCTTTCGTGTACCATGGCTAAGATTCTTGAACACCTTATTAAGAATCGGTTAGAATGGTTAATAGAGAACAAGCAAATTTTACCTAAAAGCCAATTTGGGTTCAGGAAGGGTTTTAGTACGATGGACAGCCTTGGCACACTTGTCACGGACATAAGATTGGCGTTTTCCAAACGCAGCTACTTGGTGGCTGCTTTTTTAGATGTGTCGTCTGCATACGACAATGTGCTTCTTCCTGTGCTCAGGCAGAAAATGCTGAATCTGAGTATTCCAGTGAGGATTGTCAATTACATATCTAATTACCTTTCAGATAGATCTATTCTTATTAGCTTTCAAAATTATTCCAGTGCTCCAAGACAAGTGTGGAAAGGCCTCCCACAGGGGTCAGTGCTCAGTCCCCTCCTGTTTAGTATATACACATATGACTTGGAACTTTCTGCCAACAGCTTTTGTAGTGTACTCCAATATGCTGATGATTTGGCCCTGTATACCTCATCTAACAATGTAGCAGAAGCCTCTTCAAGGATGAATTCAGCCATATACTATTTGCAGGATTGGCTCTCAAACCACGGATTATCCATTTCAATTCCTAAAAGCAGTATTGTTGTTTTTGCACGTCAAAGAATTATACCAGAGATTTCAATTGCTTATGATGAACAAACTTTCCCTATAAAAGACAAAGTTAAGTTTCTTGGTGTAATTCTAGACTCTAAATTAACAGGTACCCACCATGTTTATCACATTGTCAAAAAGTCAGAAAAGAATATTAATGTTGTTCGTTCACTTTCTGGAGTATGGTGGGGTTCTCACCCTTATACGCAGAAATTAATTTATAATGCCCTAGTCCGCAGTCATCTGGACTATGGTTCTTTCCTTCTGGAACCATGTAACAAAGATGCTTTAAAATCCTTGGACAAAATACAATCGAAATGTCTCCGCATCATTACTGGTTCCATGAAATCCTCTCCTATTAATGCCCTGCAAGTTGAATGTGTGGAACCTCCGTTGCATTTACGTAGGCAATATCTATCAGATAGATTTTTGCATAAAGCCCTACAAGTATCTGACCACCCACTCCTAACTAAGCTGCATGAACTGTCAGAGTATATTCCCGCGGGTGAATACTGGACACACAAAGACCCCCCATGTTTGTTTAACAGTTTTGTTTCGTTTCTTCGACTTCCATGCCCTGTATTTCAATGCAGGGTAAACCCTTTATTTGACATTCCCTACCAGGCAATCATCTATCAGCCTGACATAGTTTTCAATTTAGGTATAGAGAAAGATTCCCCATTTGCTGCAGCAAGAATGAATGCTGAAATTGATAAATTCTGGAGTGACCGGGTGGCTATGTACACTGATGCCTCAAAGTCCTCAGAGGAAAGTTGTGTGGGAGCCGCCGTTTGGATCCCGAAATATAGAATTATTTTAAAATTTAAATGCCCTTCAGTGTGTTCAGTGTTCACCGGCGAAGCCACTGCTATCCTGGAGGCTCTATTATATATAGAGTCTCATAATATACCTAAGACGGTTATCTTCACAGACTCTAAAAGCTGTTTATCCGCAATAGCGTCTCATCAGTTTAGCAGCAAACTCAAATCCCCTGTTATCCTGAACATTAAACAGGTTCTATGTAGGTGTCATATCAAGGGATTACTGATCTGTCTTGCATGGATCCCTGGACATAATGGCATCCCAGGAAATGAAGTGGCTGACCAATGTGCTAAGGATGCAATAGGTAATGGATGTTTGACCCCTCAGTGTACAGCTTACTCGCACGACCTGGTACCTCTTGCCCGCGTCAAGTTGGCAGGTGGTTGGAACAAAATATGGTCACAAACCCGAACAGTGAAAGGGAAATTTTACGGTTCCATCCAGGACCACATACCATCAAAACCTTGGTTTTTCAAGTATCCTGATACCAGCAAGCGAGCTACATCAGTGATTTGCCGTCTCCGACTAGGCCATGTTTGCACAAATACGTTTCTGGCAAAAATCAGGGTGAGGGATAGCTCTCTGTGCGAGTGTGGTCTGGACGAGGGTACTCCAGACCATATCTTTTTTTCCTGTCCAAAAAATTCTTCCTCTCTATATGACTTACTCCCTTCCTCTATTCCCCGTCCTATCAACTTTAAATCCCTCCTTACATTTGTTAACTCCCCCTCCGTTGTATATACTTTGTGTGCGTTTATTAACACTAATAACATTAAATTGTAATGTGTATGTCTTATAATCATACTAACCCTTGTTTGTGATGTCAGTGTATGTCTATTGTTTCAGGCATGTAGACGGAGCGTCATAGTGTCACGCCACTTGCTACTATTTAACATACTGTACACTCACAAAGCCACTTCTTAGCAGAGTCACATACTAAGAATAGTCACATACTCAGTTAAATTATGAACTGAAATATGAAAGCACTGACATTGGCGAGAACACCAGGATCGCCATAAAGAAGAATAATAATAATAATAATAATTCAGAGATTACACGAACAAACAGACAGACAGACAGAGAGCCAAAAATTGTAAAAAAAATGTTTTGGTATATGTACCGTGTATATATCCATATGCATTTAGTAAAATGTTAATATTACAAACAGACACTTCAAAAACCCTGATGTAAAGTGGTTACCGTAAACACTGGTAATTAGAGATGTTCCGACTAGTTGGTAAAGTGGACTATCGGCCACTTTCGTAGTCGACGACTATTCGGCAAAGAGTGCCGACTATCCGGCTTCATACTTTGTATGTAATCCTCAATAAAATGTATATAGTATGGGAGGAATTGCATTAAATAAAACTTTGATTATTCTATCTATCTATCTATAACTTCACGTCAAATCCCTTGCGGGGTAGGCAGAGAGAACCGAGCGCCACGTGACTCGATCCTTACATATGTCACTCGCTTCTTTAACATTAATTGCTCTTCTCATGCACGCTCGCCGGTTTCTAGGGCTCCTGACGTCACCTTCTGATAGCACACGACCAATTTGGTCATGGTAGGTAAGTCTTGACCTTGATTATTAATTAATATTTTTATTTTGGAATCAGTACTACACATTTTGTAATGCAACCTGATTGATATGGTTGTTCATACTCGTAGTATTTGCTGTTTTCCCCTGCCCACCACGAGAAATTATCATTTGGCACCTTACACTTGACTTTACGGGAACCATTGTCCAATTAATTGGTCAAAATATCCATATCTATAGGAGATTTTCTTTCTGATATGATTAAATTTTAATTGAGCCTTTTCACTTTAATGTACAAAGACAGTATTGTCTTTATTTTTTTTATACAAAAACACCTCTCTGACCGCACTGGTCAGAGAGGTGTTTTTGTATAAAAAAAATAGCAAAAGCCAAGAAATAATGCGAAGTAAAGAAAACACGCTCGCAAGCAGCGATTGCGACTTGCGCGCGAATCAGCTATAAACGAAGCGTCACGGAAATTGCCGAATACCCTGAAACCGTGATCAGCTTGGCTGACTAGTCGGCCTCTTTACAACCAACTAATCGGTTAGTCGGCCAAAGTCGCGCAATGTCACCACTGCTGCTAACTCAGCAATACCTTGGGGGCTTACTGGTGATCTCACACACACGCCGGAATACAACAACACTAGTAGTTTTGTTATCTGGCCGTGGTTTTCTGTGAAGTGGAGGTACTTCCCCAGTCGGGCTGTTTTTATGCGCTCTACCTCTCTTAAAAGCACCCAGACGAAAATAAACAGACATGCACACAATGTTTGTCCTGTGTGGGAATCGATCCACGTGCATTGTGGCCGCGGCGCCACCGAGCTCGTGGAGTCGTCTTCGTCCGCGCGTATCCCGGAACCGGGCCGTGGAGTCCACCATTTCTACTTTCCTTCTTTATCCTCTGCCTCTAAGGGTCGTATCGAGATGCGATACAGCCGGTAGAGGCCTTAATAGCCTATACTATTATTATTATCACCTGGCGAAATACTTCTAAATGTTATTATGTAAGTAATAATTGACTGTGTCATTATGTACTGTGTTTAAAAGTTTGTGATAATAAAGAAATTTTAAATGAAAACTGAAACAATGAAATTTATAAATGATGATCATGTAAGTAAATCCCATTAATAAAGATTTTGTGGTTAAGATCATGCAGTTTTCCTTGCAATAAACAAAACAATTTATAACAGTTACTACTCTCATATCTCTCTTTGATGAAGTCTGTGGTCCAGTGGTCCGTCAGGCCCCGAGGGCCTCAATGGAGACTCGTAATGTATGGAAAATAGTATATGACGGGCTTTGACGGATGGTAACTAGATTTCATTACAAGACAAACATTTGTGGGTGGGTAAAATGTTATCTATGTATTATAAGTACTCGTAGGTACTTGCAAAGAGAAGATATATTTATTAGTTCAGGTATATAACATATCTATCTATAACTTCACGCCAAATCCCTTGCGGGGAAGGCAGAGAGAACCGAGCGCTACGTGACTCAATCCTTACACATCTCACTCGCTTCTTTAACATTTATTGCTTTTCTCATGCACGCTTGCCGGTTTATAAGGCTCCTGACCTCCTGGTGCATCCTTCCACTTTTGCATTGTATATCTGCTTCGTCATTCTTTCATCCTGCATTCTTTCTACACGTCCAAACCAACGGAGCATGCCTCTTCTTATTTTAACACCGACGCTCTTTTTCAGACCAACTCTGTTTCTAACATCATCATTGCGAATACAGTCTACAAGCGTTACACCACAAATTTTGCGCAGCGCTCGCATTTCGACCGCGTTTATTCTACTTTCTGCCATACCCATATGTTATATATATATATAACATATGGGTATTATTATACCAATTAACAGAAATCGGAATAGGTATATTGGTTTACTGTTGAACATTAATATTAACATGGATATGCTATGATATGTCTCTATGAAGTATTAAAATTAAATTAATTATTATTTCACATGTACTTACTTATAAATGAATATTTAATATGAATATTTGTTTATGTACAGTGTAGTAGAAAAAAGAAACTACTTAGTTTCGGCTACATACAGTCGACAGCATCTCAACAAGTGGGTCTTAAAATGAACATGGACAAAATGTAGATTAAGTCAAATGTACATGTTGTACCTACTTCAGTTTCAGTTGGGAGCTCGGTTCTGGAAGTTGTTGATGAGTATGTTGATCTAGGACAATCAGTCCAGCTAGGTAGATCTAACTTTGAGAAACAGGTCTCTCGTCAAATCCAACCCAAATGGGCAGTGTTTGGGAAATTGCAAAAGATTTTCTCGTCCAAAATACCTCTATGACTCAACCTCAAACGTAGCGTAGGACAGCCCCCACATGATAGAACAACAATCTTGTGAAGATCGCAGGGAGCAAATGGATACAAACAACAAAGGACTGATCACTGACGAAATCTAAGGGGGAAGCCTATGTTCAGCAGTGGCCATTCTACGGCTGATATGATGATGATTACATACAGTAATAAACACAATAAGTCAGTAAGAAGAGCCTTTGTCTTACCTTGAAATTGCAACATGTGTTATTGACGCTGTCATGACTCATTTGTTAATTAGAATGTGCCCCACATACTTATCGTACATCAAGATGGAATATTGGAACATAAACTTTTGCAGTAAGTACGAAATTCATCTGAGCTTCACATTTTCATCTCGATTGTTACTTTTTATGAACTCACTCTCTAACTTTGGATATTAACCGAGTATACTTACAGAGTATACTACTTATGTATACTGTTATTACTTATTTATATACTATATTAATTATTTTATTTATTCATTATCATGAAAATGGTATCTGGTAAAGAATACATACTTAACTTAAAGTATGTATTCTTTACCAGATACCATTTTCACCAATAACATCAAGATAGATAAGAAATACAATAACAACACACACAAGCATAGGGCCCAGCTGATACAAAGCAGTTACTGTAGCCCATTAACTTGCAATACAGGAAGTATAAGTTTCTCATCTGTTGCTATTACTGGAGCTATTAATTTCATTACATTAATAAATGATGTTTATTTTATTTCCTAGAATCCCAGGATTTACCCATGTTAAGACCACATATTAAAAGTATCAAAAATCAATACACCTATTCTAATCCCCAGTTATTGAGCCCTTGAGGCCCGCATGGTTGAATTCTGCCATGCGCCAAGTATATAACGGGCCTCAACGGGTTATAGCAGCAAGCAAGTTGTATAGAACTACATATTGCGGTGCTCAGTTATCTCTACCTACCGCATAAAGGATCTCGCTTGAAGATATTAATAGACAGACAAGCTTTGGTTAATGTTGAACTAGAGTTACTAGAGTTGAGTGTGGGAATTGTTATATATATATTTTAAATATTTATTTATAAAATAGGGTATTTTTTTGTACCGGTAATGCCAATATAGAAAGAAATTACATATATATGTTAGTGTTACTGTAAAAGCCCAAACTACGGTAGATCTTAGGCTTTACAAATAAAGCTTAAGATTGACCAACATGTTTTGGTAAATGTAAGTATTAATAAAAAGGGGAAGAATTTTTCGGTAGAACACACAAGGGGAGGCCAAAATCTCACCTTAAACATAGGGCTCAATACCTCTGTAAGCTTGGGATCCCCGACAATTCTCACAGCACTGTGGCACAAGCAGGAATTTTTTTCTAAGTATGTCTTAAAGTACATTATGTTAAAGAATATTTGGAACCCTGGAAACGGTGTCAGACTGGTAGTTGACCAGTGTTTATATCTTGTTGAATCAAAGACTATTCAAACTGTCCTCTTATATTGTGTATTGACGACGGAGGCTTCGTCGTAGCAGTCTGATTTGAAGCAGCGAACAGTACAGATCTACTTACATGTGTTTCGAGTATACAGTAATTGTAATCGTGTACTTTGAGTATTAATCTCTCATTACCCGCGGACCGCTTTTCCGCCAAGAAATGTATGGGAAAACGTATATAATGGGGTCTCACAGGTTAAGCGATTAGCTTAATTCCATAAGTGTGGAGAATTAATTAATTGAAGTCGGTGGCTAAATATTTCTTAATATTATTTTCTATTGTTCAACTTAAGCTAATAGTATGTGATCCTTGTGCGATAGGTACATAACTATCATATGTGCGTTTATGGCTTGTAATCACCTTTATGAATACATAGTCGAGTTTATATACATGGAGCATGTATCTTAAATATGTAAAAACTCTACAACATGTGTAAATGTAGTATTAAGTCTCTACTTTAATTATATGGTTAAAACTATAAGTAGATGGTTTAAGTTATCTTCAAATCAAGTAAAGATTATGTATTCAACCCCTGGGCATTTACAGTCAACATAATTTTATTTAAATATTCTATCAATAATAATGTAATTATTTTGGAAAATGTTTGCAAATTTAAATGTAGGGAATGTGTAAGAGTAGATTTTGGCCTCGTGGCTGTCATCCCCACCGTGCTGGCCCTACACACTTGTACAAGTTCTGAGGACAATATATATGACTGGTCCAGTAGCATATCAAATAAATTCATCGAATTGTTTATTTTTATTGTAAATTTAGGATCATATTAGTAGTAAATGTTGGGTATACAATTTCTAACATGATTTTAATTAGAAAAATCATATCTCAAAACAGAAAACAAGGCCATATTATTTTTAAATACATCTCATTTGGATCAGTATTAGTAATATTATTATTTAGGTATTTATTTTGGTCTGATATCCAAAACTCCACCAAACACGTGAATCTTGCTTTTAGGCTACTGAAAAGGAGGCTCGCAAGAGAGTTAAATAATACTCTCTTCTTGCAAATGGAATTCTGGTGGAGCTTGTGCATAGAAAAGATTGTGGATCTGCACATATTTTTCTTGCTTCGATTCCAATTGAATTGTTAATTTTGCATGCGCAAAGACCTAGATTTTGTTTCCAGGCGATGGTAAACATGAGCGTCTCCCAGCGCCCCTCTATACTCTCTACGGCACACTAGGGCGCCGCGACGCACACTTTGGGAACCCCTGGTTTAGGGGACTTATGTGTGTGCCAGTCACACTCTAAATAGTGCCGCTAGATGGTACTCTGTTATTGTTTATCAAAAATAGCTATTTTCAATTTCAACAAAGCTACTGAGGGTATACTAAAATTGTAAGACCATCATCACCTCGGACTTTGATGCAAGTGATTTGAGAAAATAAAGATGAATTTAATTTATAATTATTGTATGAAAAGGCCTAGATTTCGTTCATTTGTAAATTAAGTTGCTCGTCTGTAAAATATAATTAATACATACAATTAATGAATTAATACATTATTTGGAACCTGAATGCCTTCAGAACCCGTTATATACCTATTCCCATACATTTCGCGGTCATATATGACCACACGGGTTTCGAAGGGTTAAATCATTAATTGAAGAAAACTACAAAAAAGACAACATAAAATCATAAAAACTTATCACTAAATTATTATGGGGCCAGGAGCCAATAACCTAAGTGTTATATTTGATGAACAACCAATGAGTTAAAAGGAATTAACTTACCTCAAAACGGTACCACTCTGTACTGCTCCAATGAGGATTCAAAGACTTTCTGCACACATCAGTTTTATGTGTAACACTCCCGAACTTGATTTCCACAAAAGCATCCGTTGTATCGCTGGCACGGTCCATAACAGGCAAGTTCCGGCCCGCTAAAACTTTAACCTTTATTTTTCCAGGCATTCTGATAGTTTATTCAACGTTTAGCACACAGACAAGTTAGCACAACATTTTCGTTCGATTATCACCTTATATAGTTAACACAAGTTAACACTTTTGGAACTACTAATCAGTTTAAACAACATGAGATTAGATTATCGATAGATCAATCTGTAAATCAATTCTGTAAATAAATTTTCTATAGTCTATTAAAAGTCCTCAGTGAAAAGGAACATCTCTTTGTTGTTTTACACGAATAAAGGACATGAAAACTGTATTTGAATACTACTTTCGCGTGTAAATAAAGTTATTTTGATTACCCGCACTCTGTTTTCGCGACGCATTTTGTACGAAAATTACGCGTTTGTGACACAAATACAAATACTATACGCGCCTCAGATATCTCCGAACAGTATTCTAAAAGTAATAGGTAAGGTTTATTAATAGACAAACATGAGAATTTAAAAATAAAATTGTCTTTCGTAATTTAGTAGAAAGTAGACAATCTCAGAATTGCTAGGTAGCCCGATCTCAGAATTCTCAGCTCAACTTGTCTACAAAGCAATGTTGCCAGATGATGCCTGACCCAAGTCCCTTAAAATTACTTAAAATAACCCGGAACCGTTCAATTTTTATTGATTGAAATAAGTCTAAATATTCAACGAGATAATAACAAACCAAACCTTAATTTATGTATGTATATGTGAAATATCTATAGTGGCAAAAGAAACTCGAGCCGAGACATTTATCCGTTAAATTAAAACTATAGGCTAAAGAAAATATCTAGAGAGATTTTAAAATATTTTAGTTGCTTATATCTTGCGTTTGTTATACTGTAAAATGTTTTTTCGACGCGTCAATTTTAATATTAACGTAGGAAATATTACCCTTATTACCACAATGTAACGTATATATTTCTTGTTCTTTTCTTCTTATTCTTAGCGTTTTCCCGTTTTGTAATCCATTAGGATTATCGTGGTCTTCTACCTAAGCCTATGGTTTTACTGTGAAATTTACATGGAGCGACTGCCGTTAACTCAGAGGTAAAACCAGACCTTTCTTCAGTTAGGTCACACATCGAAATATAAATCCTTGGGCGTAAGGGTTTCTTCATGACGTTTTCCTTGGCCGCCGAGCATGTGACAATTACAAATATGTAAGTACATAAATCCGAAAACACGATCACTCAGCGGACTGCTGACAGCTGCAGACACATTATTAAAAAAATATAGAATGGAGAGTATTATTATCAGTAACTATTAAAAAATAGTATAAATACATGTAAGTACACCAAAGACTGGCAAATGAATGTATGTATGTACATCTTCACGCCAGGTCATTTGCGGGGTAGGCAGAGAGAACCGAGCGCCATAAGACGCGGTCCTTACACACTTCACTCGCTTTTTTCACATTAATAGCACTTTTCATGCACGCTCACCGGTTCCTAAGGCTCCTGACATCACCTTCTGATAAAACACGACCAATTTGGTCATGGTAGGTTAGTCTTGGTCTTCCTCGGCTCCTACATCCTTCCACTTTCGCATTGCATATCTGTTTCGTCATTCTTTCATCTTGCATTCTTTCTACATGTCTGAACCAATGGAGCATGCCCTTTCTTATCGTAACACCGACACACTCTTTCAGTCCAACTCTCTTTCGTACGTCATCATTTCGAACGCTGTCAGCCAGCGTTATGCAACAAATTTTTCGCAGTGCTCGTATCTCAACCGCATTTATTCTACTTTCATGCTCTCTCTGCCATACCCAGCTCTCACTTCCATAAGTTAGCGTTAGGATTAACACCGCGTTGTCTACAGCGAGCTGTGCCTTCTGGCTTAGATTTCGGCTGCCAAACAGTTTACCCAACGTTCCATTCACGCTATTCCCTACACTCACTCGTCTCTCCACATCAGCGGTGTACCTTCCATCGCTTCTAAAAGCGCTTCCAAGATATACAAACTCATCCACTTGCTCCAACACTACATCATCAACCATAATCCTAGTGTTCGTTCTGGTTGTTTCTCTTTCAAATACCATTATTTTGGATTTCTTCGCATTCAATTGTAAGCCTTTCTTCATACAATCGTCTTTCATTGTTGTGACTAGTGTCTGCAGTTAGGATGATGAGTCTGCTATTAATACCGCGTCATCTGCATAAAGCAGGCAGTTAAGCACTGAGCCACCCATTCGCATTCCCACATTCATATTTCTCATTCTCTGAAGACAACTGTCCAGATACAGGATGAATAGCCGAGCCGACAGCACGCATCCCTGTCTGACACCAATATTGGTATCAAACCAGGGTGATAAGCTGCCGTCCACTCTAACACATGCTGTGCAATCCTCATAGGTGGATTGCACAGCACGTAGAAGGTCACTGTCAATCCCATATCTGGGCAAGATGTTCCAGAGATTCTTTCGCACGACCCTATCAAGTGCTTTTTCAAGGTCCACAAAACCGCAGAAAACCTTCTGGTCCATAGCCAGATGCTTTTCCACGATGTTGCGGAGTGAAAAAACTTGATCCGTACATCCTCTGCCGCTTCGAAGTCCCCCCTGTGCTTCCCAAAGCATTCCATCGGATTTCACCTTCATTCTCCTTTCAATGATTTTTCCATACACTTTAGCTGCTAGGCTGATCAAACTGATGGCCCTATAGTTGGCGCAGTCCATACGTGAGCCCTTGCCTTTATACAAGGGCACGATGATTGCGCGTCTCCAATCGCTCGGGACTCTTCCGGTTCTCCAGCATAATTTGCTCAAAAACCAGTAGGCGTCCCTAACGTAGGTGGCATCCAGTTTGATCATCTCAGCTGTTACCATATCGATTCCCGCTGACTTTCCATTTTTCAAACTTCGTATCGATCATTCAATCTCATCCATGCTAATCTCTTCATGGTACGCTGGCACTGCCGAATCAGTCACAGACTCATTCACAGTGCCAGCGCCCTGTACATAATCGTACACTTCTCTAAAAATTTGCTCCACCGTTCTAACACTTCCTGAGTGTTAGCGAGAATGCCACCAGCTTTACCTTTTATCTTGTCCATTCCGGATGCCGACGAACCACTCCGAAACTTCTTTACCTCTCTCCAAAAGAGTTTGGTATTAGCTTCGAAGTTCTTCGTCAGCCTCTCTTCCTCATTCATAAGTAGTCTTTCACGCCTCTCTTTCACTAAAGCTTTGGTTTCATTCTTGCATCAACGGTATATTTCTTTCTTCTTCTCTTTCATACTATCACTCTGGTGCAAAGATGATACGTAATCCAGCCACGCTCTCCTCTTTTTGTCCACGGAGGATTGAACCTCCGCATCCCACCAGGCATCTCCTTTAAGTGTTCTACATCTCTTTGCGCATCCACATGCTTCTTTCGCACTATCCACCATGCTTTCTTTCAGAACTTTCCAACATTCGTCTACATCTGAGTCGGAAAGGCTCGCGTTCGCAAGTTTTTCACTGACAAGACGTACATACGTACTCCTCACACTTTCATCTTCCAATTTTTCACTTCTTATTCTTTCATAATCTCCGAAAGGAATACGCACTCGCCAGTGCCTCCACTTCTTGAAAAGGCCCACAAATCGGCTTATCACCAGATAGTGGTCTGTTTCAAGAGTGGAACCTCTGAAGGCTCTTGTATCCATTAATGACTTTCGGAGACGTCTATCTATCAAAATCAGATCAATCACACTTTTCTGTTCATTCCGTCTCCATGTGTATGTGTGAATATCCTTGTGATGGAAGAACATGTTCGTCACAAGGAGGTTTCGTTCCATACATACGTCTAAAAGTAACTTACCAGCATCGTTCACTCTCTTATCTCCGTATGGACCAAGCACAGCCTCATAACTGCTTCGCTTGGTTCATTCGCATCAGCCAAATCCAGAACACCCCTTGCGGTCTCCCAAAACTTCTCGAGCTCCTGGGGATTAGTAGAGATTACAGGAGCATAAGCTGCAACCAAAAAGACTCACGTAATCCCCAGTTTTATTTTAACCCAGAGAAGTCTTGGCCCTCCTAAATCGTAATCTTTCACACCAGCGGCCAAGCGAAATGAAAGCACAACGCCTACGCCAGCGCTGGCATGATCGTCCTGGTTCACCCCGGACCACAGGGCCATCATGCTACCGGGCAGATCTTCGACGTCGCTTCCCTTTCGCTTGGTCTCTGACACACACAAAACATCTTGGCATCTCTGTCATTCATTATATCTGTCAACTCATTCATCTTATCTTGTAATCCACCTCTCACATTCCATGTGCCTATACGACACTCAGCTCTCCTCGACCCGCCAGGTGGGGCGTTGCGTGGTGGGTGGCGGCCCCCACCGCCGCATGTACTTAAACCCGCACCGACGAGGGCGGATCCGTGCGCGTCGCCTACGGGAGACGCCCTAATCCGCGCGTCTGTGCGGTTTGTATTTAGGTCCAGAATTGCAATCCAGTGTTGGACTGGCAGGGTCGCGACTTGCACGCTTCTGGTACCGACCCCATAATTTTCTATAAAATTTCCGTATTTATTAAGCACGACTTTACTAAACTAAACTAAATACATTTCCGTATTTAGTTTCCCTGTTCGTTTTGTTTTTTGTGAACGCCAACCACCCAATAAACAAGGTCCGAGCCGCCTCTGCCAGGTGTGTCACTCATGCGTTGCCGATCCTGTTATAACTTCTTCACGCCTCTGTGCTGTAGATATTTACACATTCTAGGTACACAGCCGTGTTAAGATTCGTTCCGACTCTGTTTGGAGCTCTCATGCACCCAATTTTAGACAAGTTGTTATGAAAACTCCATGATAAAATTAAGATAAGTATATAAAATAACTCCTACCTATATATTAAAGTGAAACCGACTCCAGTGAAATAATTCCAGTCTCTTTTTATTAAAAACCTTTAATTTCCGCGTTAGATATAAGACACCCGGTAATATACCACAAGAATAATTAATTTCTTACAGCAAGTTCCAGTGTTTACTTAAATTTATTTTAATTGTGAATATTCTAATGATCACAAAACAGGTTTGTATGCTACTCTTGATTTTACACTTTGCTTATAAAATAATTATTTTATTTATTCGCGTTTTTACGGTTCGTACTATTTTAAACTGATTTAAAATAAAAGATGAAGAAAGCCTTTGGTTCGACAGAGGCACGCCGCCAAAGTGCTTGCTAGGGATGCTACGGTCAAATGTAAAAAGCCTAAGAAAAGCCGGACAAGGCCAGACAGCGTCTAATTTGCCCTAAGCAAAAGCAAAAATCCTAACTGTGCCGGCTTTATCCGGACGCCTGGCAACCATACGCCTAAATATAGTCCGGAAGAAGAAGTGGAGAGATGTTACATTGTCACCAGTGTTGCTAACTTAGCATTATTATTGCTAAATTTGGTATATCTTTCAGTGACTTAGCATTAAAAAAATCGATTTAGCATACAGCATCTACTTTAGCATATTAACTTGGCGCATCTGCAACTTGTACGGTTTATTAAAAGTTCAGAATGATTAACTTTTTAAACATAGGAAATGGGCATGATCGTCAAAATTGGATATATCTAGCGTAACCCCGCTTGAAAAAAATCTTATTATGCACGGCGACAAATGAAGATATACAAAACTGTTCAAACCATAACTTTACCATAACCATATAAGACGCATTAGTGTAGTTTGATGTGTCGTTAAGATACCAAGTGTTTTAGTCACCGTTTTTGTTGTCATTGCATTTAGATACTTTTGTTTCTTTAGTTTTAAATAGTTCGTTGATATTGTTGCAAGGATTTGAAAATGAATTTGCAAAAATGCTACTAATATTACTACATTTCAGTGCAGACATAAAGCGTCCATTGAACAACGCTAACTTGTTTAAATCTGAACTCAGGAACAACTCGTCAAATTGCATTTAAGGTTGAAGTTGATACTTTAATTCAACCTTAAACGCAAACGTAAGGTTCTAATGAAAAATGTTTAAAAATCGTTGTCACTTTTACACGATGACTGATCCAATGTCGTAAAAATTTACATTGCCATATTTTTAGCATTTTTTGTGTGTAGATTTAGCACAAATTTTTTTTGAGAGTCGGCACCACTGATTGTCACCAAACAACAATGACTTTTGGCGGGAAAGTCGATTGTGGCGGACTATTTAAAATATTTTTTAAAACTAAATTTCTTATTTCATTGCTTGGCGCCAAAATAAGGAAGGAAAGGACGATGGCTTCCGATAGCGGAGGCACGGATGAGATAGAAAGCAATAATAAAAAGCGGAGACTTGAAAAATCTCCGCCTCCGGAAGATAAGTATAAACCATATGTAAACCCAAACTATAAAAGATTATATCCTGATATCTCCAATCATACAGAATTTACGGTTTTTCTTGAAAGTACAGATGATACCAAACTGGGCAATCGTGACCCTTGCTATATTCAGTCCATTCTTACTCAAGTAACGAAGGGTCAATATGAGATTAGTAGGGTGAATGCACATAAAGTACAAATCACATTTAAACAAGCAAATGCGGCAAACGACTTTCTAAATAATGAAAAGTTTCTGAAAAAACATAAAATGCGTTCATACATACCAGCATCCTTTGTTGAAAAAATAGGAGTAATACGACATGTTGCTGAAGACATAAGTAACGAAGAACTTTATAGAAAACTCTCATGTGAACACGAAATTGTAGCTGTACGACGGTTTATGCGAAAAGATTCAGAGGGTGTACTATTCCCTCTTAAAACAATATCAGTTACATTTGTCACTAGCTGTTTGCCTAATTACGTGTATTTAGATAGATGGCGCATGAGTGTCAAATCATATATTCCACCGCTTATGCAGTGTTATAGGTGCATGAAATTTAACCACTCTGCAAAAGTATGTAAAAATAAACAAATATGTTCTAGATGTACTGGTGAGCATTCCTACAAAGACTGCGAAGTAGATGATGAGAATATTAAATGCAGTAATTGTGGTGGTGGTCACCTTGCCATTTCAAAGTTGTGCCCGTTAAAGGTTGATAAAATTAACAAGCAGAAAATGACATATGCCAATGTACTCGGTAACAATAATTTTCCTTCATTGCCAAAAGTTAGGCCTCCACCAGTTTATACTGGTCCTAAACTAACTACTGAACCATCTTCAAGACTTAAGATAACATCTAACAATGACATTGTAAATAATGATAAAATAATTAATGCTATCGTGAAAACCTTGGTAATATTGGGTAATATGACAGACAATGCTCCCAAAAAGACTTCCACAATTAAAGAAATTTTACTCAAAAACTTATCTAATTAATGGATAAGTTTTTAAAAATAGTACAACATAATATACAGAGTATAAATAATAAGAAACCTCTTTTAAAATCATTTTTGGAAAGCAATAATATAGATGTGTGTCTTCTTAATGAAACTTGGCTTAAAAATAAAAACACTGTTTACAGTCAATCTGGCTAACTTTGGCCCAGTTTGCACATAAAAAGTTAGACCAATGTTTAAAATAATACGTTACTCAAAAAGATACACTTGTTATGGTGGCTTTATGTAGCCTACTTCCAAAAAATTTACTCATTTACCAATAATCTCTAGGAAAATAGTTTCAAAAAATCCATTTAACCACTGGGCCAATGTTAGATTGTGAGTTGGGCTTGGATTGGCCCAGGTCCCAATTTTAGGTTGTTTTTGCTTATTTTATTTTATTTAAAGCATTTTGCTAACATTGGCCTGCATATTTACCATAAAAACTACAGCTGAGGGCCATAGACAATAATTATGTATACATTAGTTTTCATTTATTAGTACTAAAATGGGTAAATAAATTATTGCCATAGGAAAATCAACACAGTTTTTATTCAATCTTATTTTTTTGGTGAACAATGCGTTTTTAACTTATTTACTGACTTACCATATAGCTAAGACAATGAAAAAAGTATCAAAATAATTAAAATTTTATTTAATCCTACATCTACATCTACATCATGGGGTTAAACTTTGAAAAATTTCCATTCCATTCCAAGGCCAGGAAGTCGTCTTATATGATAAAATACCTTTCTTTCTTTGAATATTAGTGTCATTCAGCATTCGTATGATATTTGTATCATTCATTATGCAAAACTGAGCCACGGCCTTTATCACATTATCACTAATCATCTGAAGTTCCAGTCTACCGTCATGTACTTCGTATGTCTCTATAGAAAAAAAATCCTCCTGTGCTATATCCAAACCACATTCTTCTTCATGTGTTATGTCTCCTTCCTCTGCCCTTTCTTCACACTTATCGAATATATCTCCTCCCAATATTTTGAGAATTTTGAACTTTGGCCCGGGCTCAAGTTACCCTTATTCACCGGTAATAATTTACCTGTTCAATATTTATGGCAATATCATGGGAATTAGCTAATTAACTCTCGTAATTTTTGAAAGAAATAATAGATAGACACATATGAGACACTTTAAAATAACACTTGCCTCCTTAAGTATTCAAATGACAACACAGCAGGCAACTTTTTGGCGCTTTCGTAACAAACCGCTCTATTCACACCACAGAAAAAAGCAAATGACGTCTCAACAATGATAGATGTCAATTATTTGGCAGAATCTGAGCATTTACGAAGATATATTAGAATCGATGTTTACAAATCTAGTTTGAAATACATAAAATCATAGCAAAAAAAAATCTATAATATGCATTTGAAATTTTGGGCCAATTTTATATTGAAGGCTTAAGTTACCCTGATCGACTGTATATACCAGGTTATAATTTTATTGGTAAAAATGCAAAGAATAATCACGGCGGAGTAGGTATTCTTATTAAAAATAATTTTAAATATTCTCCTTTATTCACACATTTTTACGAGGATATCCAAAGTATAGCAGTGAGTGTGCAGACTGATGCTGGTCCTCTCACAATCTTATGTGTGTATTGTCCACCTAAAAATAACAATTTAAGAATTAATAGACTGAAAAAAATTATTCAAGATTTACCTAAGCCATGCATTATATCTGGGGATTTTAATGCACACCATGTAGCATTTGGATGTGCTACTACTAAGTCAAGAGGAACACAATTATTTAATATTTTAGATGACCTAGATTTGTGTATATTGAATTCTGGTTTGCCTACTACTATCCAAGGTCCAAATCGTAATGCATCTGCTATTGATGTAACATTAGTCAGCCCTGTCATTGCTCCTCTCTGTGAGTGGCGAGTAGCAGATGATGCTCTTGGCAGTGATCACTATCCAACGATCACCGAAATCAATGTTTTACCATCAAAATATTGTTCAAATGATAACATTGAAAAATATTTGTTTCATAAAACAAATTGGGTAAATTATTATTCTGATTCAGAAAAGTACATTGACAATTATGATTTTGACTGTGCTAATCCATTACTGGCCTATGAAAAGTTCTGCGACTTACTTAATACATTAAGATCTAACCATATACCAATGCGAAAAACTTCCAGTAATAATATAGTACGCACACCAGCTCCATGGTGGAACAATGATTGTGCTGACGCAGTAAGAAAAGCCAGAGAAGCTTTAAGAACATATAGGACTCAATTTACTACAGAATCATATTTAGAATACAAACGCCTAAATGCTGTTAAAAAGAAAGTCATAAGTAGTGCTAAACGAAACAGTTGGGAAAATCTATGTAACAGTTTAAATAGACATACTTCTATTAGTAAAATTTGGAATCATATTCGTAGATTTAAACGTATTAATACCAATAGGAATTGTTATAAAAATGACGAATGGATACCAGATTTTATTAATAATATAACTCAGCAAAATACTTCAGTTAATGATGACCTTACAAATTTATTCTTATTAAATAATGATTGTGATGAGAGTAAGTCTTTGCTTGAACCGTTTAACTATAAAGAATTTTGTATGGCACTTAATTCACGAAAAAGTACTGCTCCTGGTTTAGATAATTTCCCTTATGTAATGATTCAAAAGCTTCATCCTACATGTAAAAAAATATTACTGAATATACTTAATAACCTTTGGTGTAAACAATTAGTACCAGACTCATGGAAAACTCAATGTGTTATTCCAATTCTAAAGCCGAATAAACCACCTGGAGAATTTCAGTCATACAGGCCAATTTCTTTAACTTCATGTATAGGTAAATTACTTGAACAAATGGTAAAACTAAGACTAGATTTCTTTGTTGAACAAAAATTACTTATACCTTCTTGTCAGTTTGGCTTCCGTAAAGGCCACAGTGCATCTGAAAGTTTTGTTTCCTTCATTAATGATATGAAAAAATGTCAACTGTCTCGTTCTACTGCAGTATGTGCATTTCTTGATGTTCAAGGTGCTTATGATAACGTAGATTTACATCAACTTGTTCACATTTTAAGCAAATACAAACTACCTGGAAAGATAATACAATGGATTTATAATTTTTACTATGAACGCACACTTTATGTTAAACATAATAATATCCTCACAGGCCCAAATACAGTATATAAAGGTTTAATGCAAGGTTCATCATTATCACCATTATTGTATAATCTTTATACTGCTGAAATGCCACAACACATCACAGGCGATGTTAAAATATTAAGTTTCGCAGATGATTTATTGATTTATTCAGTAAATAAACATTTAAATATTGCAGAATGTAATGTAAATAAAGCTCTACAACAACTTCATAATTATTACAGTCAAATACTAAAGCTGAACATAAATTGTCAAAAAAGTTCAGTGTTAGTTTTTGGTACAGATTCACCTGTAAATATTGTATATAATAATAATGATATTTCACAAAATCTTGAACATAAGTTTTTAGGTATTAAAATAGATAATAAACTAAAATTTAACAATCATATAAATTATATTTGTGAAAATTCTTTGAGGGGAATTAACATTATGAGATGTTTAGCTGGTACTTTTTGGGGTTCTGACCCTAAAGTTTTGAGCATGCTATATAAAAGTATAGTCCGCAGTCATTTTGACTATAGCTGTCTAGCATATTTGAATGCTAATTCCTCTTTTCTTAAAAAACTGGATATTGTGCAAAATATTGCATTGAGAATAATAAGCGGGGGAATGAAAACCACACCTATAAATTCAATGGAAGCTGAAACATGCATTATGCCTCTATCTATTCGTAGATTACTTTTAGCAGAGAGATTTGCTATAAAGATGCTATCAGCAAATAAGTCAATTACTTTAGACACATTGCTGGTTCCCAATCCAGTGCAACTTTCTATTTCTTCACAATCTGAAACATATGTGTCGCCTACTAGTCTTATTACAGGTTCTTTCCCACAAATGTTAGGTATAGTAGCCCACACTAATAATTTAGCTACAAATATTTATAAAAATAATGGCAGATGGCCTATGTACAATTTAAAGTATGCTAGCCTTATTTATGATATCAAAGTTGATTTTATAAGAACTAACAAGTTTGAATATGAAGAATATATTTCACAAAATGTTCACTTCTATAGAATATATACTGATGGTTCAAAATCGGTAAATAGTGTACATTCTGCCTTTTATGATCCACAGAAAAAGTTTAAAAAATGTTATAATATTGATAAAGTAGCAAGTATTTTCACAGCAGAATCGTATGCTATTTATCAAGCTCTAATGTACATACAATCTTTAGAATCTGCTAAAGAGTATCTGATAGTATCCGACTCTCAAAGTGTTTTAATAGGACTTGTAAATAATAATTGTACATATAAGACTAATTATATTCTTTATTACATTCGACAAATGTTAAATGAATTATATATAGTAGGCAAAATAGTACAGTTTAAGTGGGTACCCTCTCATGAAGGCATTACGGGGAATGAAATAGTTGATCAAGCGGCTGCTGGAGATTATGACAATGATCATCGAACCGCAATGACAGTTCCATTTACTGATTATTTCACCCTGCTAAGAGAATCTTCAGCCAGTCTATGGAATGAATATTGGATTAAAACGCTGGAAACGAAAGGACAATGGTACGGTAATATACAAAAACGTTTACCTAATAAGCCCTGGTATCACAAAAACAATGATTGCAAAAGTAGAAAATTCATAACCGTAATAAACAGATTAAGATTTGGTCACTGTTTAACACCTGCTCATTTGCATAGAATGAAAATTATTAATTCTAGCGCTTGTACAGAATGTGGAAAAGAAAATGCAGATCTCCAACATATTATTTTGGAATGTCAAAAGTTTCAATTACAAAGACTGTCATTAGCAAATGACATACTGGACATATGTCAAGATAACACGAACGTTCCCCGCCGCGTTCAGGAACTGCTGACAGACAAGAGATATTATCGTACTTTATTCAATTTTGTAACATCTACTATCAACAAAATATGAAACAAATAATGAAAAGAAAGAAACATAAATAGAAAATTTTAAAAGAATGAAAATATAAATAAAGAAGAAAGAAATGAAAAATATAGACTTGGCTAAAAGGAATTTTATCCAGGCCATTCAAATATTAATTAAAAAAAAAAAAAAAAAACCAAACAACAATAAATCTACCAACCCCTCAAATAAATTTGAAATGAAATTTCCTTTTAAATTGTAATGTAAAGAATTATATGTTTGTTAATAAAAGTAAAGGGTTTTTATTATACATTCCAGATGCATATTATATGTACTATCTGCAGTGATCTGATAAATCAGGCGGAGAATATACATGCGACTAAATGTGGTCATATATTTCATTACCATTGCCTTTCGGAGTGGATAAGCAGGTCTGTGCTCTTCTCATATTCTTAAGATATGCCCATGGCATTGTATGTGCTGTGTACAGTGCAGCTGTTTCTGCTATCGTGCCAAGTCTCATTTGATTCCGATCCGTAGTACCGCTTGAAATACTTGTGGGAATACCGTAATTACCAAATAAACGAAATGTAGAGTAAAATAAGTAAGGAAACTATTACAATTATATTATTTTATTTCATTATATTATATTCTTTATATTTTTTTTTTGGCGAGTAGGGCTGAAATAATATGCACATATTGAAAAGTGCTACTGACAAAATTAAATTTTAATATAGTTTAACCTACTAATATTATAAATGCGAAAGTTTGTATGTATGGATGGATGTTTGTTGCTCTTTCACGCTTAAACGGCTGAACGGATTTGAATTTGATTTGGCACGTAGATAGATTATGATCTGGATTAACACATAGGCTACGTTATTTGACTCCACACGGGCGGAGCCGCGGGCAGCAGCTAGTTTACAATAATTTTCACTGAAAGTTCTATAAATGTTATAATCATATCTAGTACTACAACACCAGCTAATATTCACTGATAATTTCCACACTCTGGCAATATTTTTATTTTGTCACTCACTATGGACCCACTTTCACACTTGAAACAAAAAATGGACGAGATGTCTGAAATGTTTACCAGCAAAATGTCAACATTTGAAGACTCCCTCAGTGGCCATTCTGGTTCTCCGGACATGGCTACCCTGGCTGGTGAGTTCCAGCTTTTTAAAAAATTCATTTGGAAAGCAGTGCCAGCACTAAAATCACAAATGGAATTAGTCCTGCAGACATTGGATACTTTTGAGATGCAGTTGCGGTCTAATCTCCTGTTGCTACATGGAGTTCCTGAAAAGCCGAATGAAGCCCTCTTGGAAAATGTGCATAAGCTATGTAGGGAGTCATTGGAGCTGGATATTTCACTGCATTCAATAGTCACTAGTTCAAGGCTGGGCAACAGCACGGCATCGGATCGACCTAGGCCTATTCTTATTCGATTCGCTCAGTACCAAGGCAGACAGCAGGTTTGGATGGCCAAAAAGAAATTAAAAGGGAGTGGCCTAGTAATTTCTGAATTCCTAACTAGTGCTCGTCATGCAGTGTTTGTACAAGCACACAAGTTGCTGGGCGTGAAAAGCTGCTGGTCAAGCAATGGAACCATTATAGTGGTCTGCCCAGACAGTCCTCGCCGGAAAGTAACTTCGCTTTCGGAGTTGAGTGCCATTACGGGAGGCAACCAGGAACACGCAACTCCAGGGACTTCGGCGTCCAAATTGCAGGCACAAGTTGATCAGACGGCACAACCGCCCTTGAAGACCCATAGCGTCGCCACCAGGAGCCAGATGAAGCATCAAAAATAGTAGATGTACATCCTATGTAGTGTTCTTGTTCAGCGGTGTTGCAGATGCACTGGCGAGATGATGATACCTTTGTTGACTGATCGAGGCTGGGTGCTGTATAGTAGGTACTTGTTTTTACTTTCTATAATAATAAAGGGGTTATGTACAAGGTTGGTAAATGCACTAAATAAAACTTTAAGCAACCTCAAATATGTTAAATTGAATGTCATTTTTCACTGACAGACAAGACAATGTGACACTAGTTTCCTTTGACATTTATAGTTCGTAAGGATATTAGGCATTTTATTTTAAAATTTAAAGGGCCACTTTACATGAACACATTGAATGTGAACATGGTCATAAAATCGTAATCATAATATGCCTGATTTCGAGGTTGACTTAGTTTCAGCCACCACCGACTATTATCAACCTCACATGCAGCGTCATGCTTTCTGGAGCTCTGCAGCACTGTGAAATCAATTCTTCACTTTTTGTTTTTATATACTATTTTTAAGCCTTAATATTTAGTATTGTCAATTGTATTAACCCGGCGAGATCTGACTGGTATAATTATACCACTCGCTTACGACATATATATGGAATAACGGTACACCCGGGTCTTGACGGGTTAAGGCAAAGCTGGCGTGTACCTGAATGCAATTGATTGTTGCGAGCATCGCTGCAGGTCGATTAGACCTATTTATTATTTATTTACAGGTTCAATACAGTATATTAGTTATTACTGTTTATATATTGTAGGTACTTAAGCTCAATGTCCGATGCAGAGTATCACTTAAATGACGATTTCTTCTCTCTGTCCTCCACATCTGACAGTTTTTGCAACATCGAAGGGGACTTGACAGATGTACCCTCTCTAGGCGATAATTTGAAATACACATTATATTTCCGTTGCTAAAAACCCAAATATTGTACATATCAATGCTCAAAGCATTGCGGCACATTACTCAGACATGCTTACTTCTTTCACAAATCAACATATTCACGGGATTCTGATCTCGGAGACTTTTTTAAAACCGTTGTTACCCTCGACACTGTATCCAATACCTGGTTTCCGGTTAATTAGGAATGACAGAACGGGCACGAAAGATCCGGCTGAATCTGCTAAAATTCATGCTTCCCACATAATGGTCTCTCTTCTTTGCTTGACCCCATCATTACCTCTTCTCCCGATTTAGTCGCGTGTCACGGTCAATTTAACGCACCGGCATTCTCTGCACACGATCTTATTTTCGCCTCTTTAAAACTACGAGCCCCAAAAAACAAGCATAAGACCTTAATGTTGCGAAACTACAGGGCGGTTGATCGTGACGCGCTGCGGGAGGATTTCGTTAATGCTGACTGGAGCTCCGTGTTCTCTGCTACGGATCCATATTCTAAGCTCACTGCTTTCAACTCTATTTTTCTGTCAATTTACGACAAACACGCTCCAGTCTAGCCTGTTAAAGTAAAACATTTCCCTGCGCCATGGCTTACAGAGGACATTAAACGGTTAATGGCCAAAAGAGATAGGGTTACAGTAAAATGGCGAAAGAACCCCTCTCATAACATCTCATTGCGCAACGAATGTTACAAGCGATGTAGGCAGGCTAGGAGGAAATTTATTCATAGCTCCATCAAAAACTGTTCTCCTGATAAATTATGGAAGTTTCGCCTCGCTTCATTCTTTAAGGCGTCTTCAAAACTTCCTCCCTGTGGAGACCAAAGCGATGCTGGCTCGTTCCCTTCTTGACTATGCCGACGTAGCTTTTGTAGACCCTTCAGAGGAATTACTCGACAAGTTAGACAGGCTGCAAAATCAAGCAATCCGATACGTTTTTGGTCTTCGAAAGTATGACTATGTCTGGCAGCTTCGCATAGTTCATATTGTAATCTCTCTATACAATGTCTTTTTCAACCCTTCTTATCCAAACTACCTCCGGGAGACCCTCTTCCGGAGGTAGTTCACTTTCGGAAAGTGGACGAACGTCTACGGCGTAGCGGAAATCCTATTCTGAAGGTGCGAAATTCCAAATGCGAAGAAAACAAAGATAATGGTATTTGAAAGAGAAGAATCCAGAACTAATGTAAGGATTACGATTGATGATGAAGTGTTGGAACAAGTGGATTAGTTTGTATATCTTGGATGCGCTTTCAGCAGGGATGGAAGGTACACTGCAGATGTGGAAAGACGAGTGAGTGCTGGGAATAGTGTGAATGGAGCGTTGGGAAAACTTCTTGGCAGTAAAATCCTGAGCCAGAAGGCACAACTCGCTATACACAATGCAGTGTTGGTCCCAACGCTAACTTATGGAAGCGAGAGCTGGGTATGGCAGAAAGAGCATGAAAGTAGAATAAACGCGGTCGAAATGCGAGCGCTACGCAAAATTTGTGGCGTAAGGCTTGTAGACCGTATTCGCAATGATGATGTTAGAAACAGAGTTAGTCTGAAAGAGAGCGTCGGTGTTAAAATAAGAAGAGGCATGCTCCGATGGTTCGGACATGTAGAAAGAATGCAAGATGAAAGAATGACGAAGCAGATATACAATGCAAAAGTGGAAGGATGTAGGAGCCGGGGAAGGCCAAGACTTACCTACCATGAGCAAATTGGTCGTGTTCTATCAGAAGGTGATGTCAGGAGCCCTAGAAATAGGCGAGCGTGCATGAGAAGAGCAATGAATGTTAAAGAAGCGAGTGAGATATGTAAGGATCGAGTCACGTGGCGCTTGGTTCTCTCTGCCTACCCCGCAAGGGATTTGGCGTGAAGTTATAGATAGATAGATAGAAGGTCCCAAACTCACTGACAAATACTTTCTGGAATTCATTCACCGTACAAGCTGCACGCCTATGGAATGCGCTTCCTGTAGAAATTAGGGTTTCTCAGACTATAGGCTCCTTTAAAAAGCGACTAAACGGATTCTATGGTGCTCCCGCGTTGAGTTGAGCTTACGTAGTTATTATGTATTTAATATGTATGTACTAATATTTATATAATGTGTGTATTTATTAGCGATATCGTTATTAATCACATATGTTGTCATGCTTTTTCTCTATCTATTTTATCTTCCATCTCTTCGATCTTTTTTTTTCCCACCGCCATTCATTGCTCCATTCAAGTACTCGAAAGCAATGGTTGGCTGGAAGAGATTCCTTGAAGGAATAAGTCCGCCTTTGCAAATCATGTAAGTTTTATACTTTGTAATTATAGATAATGCAATAAAGTTATACAAACAAACAAACAATTATTACTTTCCCTTGAGAAAGTTCACAAGAATGCAATGCAGTAATAATAAAAAAAAAAATCAAGAAAACTCAGGTGTGCGTGTTCACAACAAAAATGTCCCCATTCACCCAACTCCCAGTCTTCAGGGTGCTACCCTCAATATGCGAGATAGCCTGAATATGCTAGGCATGGATATTCGATGCGACCTAAACCAAAGAAATAATATCGAAGAACCTCATTTTAACAGCTTCAAAGAAACTCAGAGTCCTGAACAGGGTGCGCCGGTTCTTCACGCCGGACCAACTTTGTCTTCTTTATAAGACTCAAATTCGGGCCTGCGTGGTATTGGTATTGCTCGCATCTGTGGGACGGCTCCGCACAGTATCTTCTTGCGGCTCTCGACAGGTTGCAGCGACGGGCTATCCGCATAATAGAGGACGAAGAGGTCACAAAATACCTAGAACCTCTGCAACTTTGTAGGGACATAGGCTCCCTAAGTACATTTTGCCGCCTGTACCATGGTGAGTGCTCTGAAGAACTATATTTTCTTATCCCACCCTTTCCCTTCCGTCGCAAGCCTTTGCGATGTCATCATTCCACTATTGAGGACATTTGTTCTCGAACTAAAAAGTTGACAACTCCTATCTCTCTCGAACTATTAAAAAGTGGAACGCCTAGCCTGCACATGTGTTTCCTCCTTCCTACAACATGGGATCCTTCAAACGAAGCGTGAAGAAGCACCTTGCATGGTAGCGTCAACTGACTGGACACTGTAGTCCTTTGTCAGTTTGGGCTCCTCTTTTCGCTTACCCACAGGCGAAGACGAGCCACTATGCTGAGCCAATATAAAAAAAAAAATAAGCTTACAAACTGATAGTCCAGCTACCACTTTGTAAGTTAAGAACTCTTGTAAATGTTGTGCCTTAGCACAAATCGGGATGTGTGCATTTGGTTAATACATACTATTACTATCACTATATTCGCAAGTAAACTGAGGGATTGAACTGAGTACCACATGACAGTCTATATACAGCTCACTAGAATTTTTAACATCCCCCAGGTTTTTTATGCGCTCTCGCCGGATCCTAGAGCTACTGACACCACATTCTAATAAATCATTACAAATTTATTTCACATATTTATCAAAATATTTAGTGTAGTCTAAATTAAGAATATAATTAATTTAATTTCAGGTCAAAATCATGTCCACAATGTCGAAACAAAGTGACAGATCGATGTATGTACCGGCTATATCCAACAATATCAAACGAGTATTCTGGTGAAGATGTACCCACATTACAGTCAAGATTGGATGATGCATTACTCCAGCTCCGGCAGCAAAAGGCTGCCAGTAAAGAAAAGGACGATACATTGGTCACAGTTAGTGCCGATTTGAAGAAAAATGAGTATGTTATTTTCTTTATGAGGTTTCCATAACTCAAAAGTTGTGATAAATTGGTATGTGGTAAAAAATGGTATCCTTGTAGTACCACTTTGTACCTGTGATTGACTGACATTTATAACAAGTATTAACGGTTTCGTTGACATCGTCATTTTTTGAAATCCTTTATGCAGGCCCGAACAATCATCCAATGCCACGCCAGGTGCGTCATTGGCCTGGCTAACTAGATGACGCTCCTGGCTCCTGGTCCATCATCGGCTCCTGGCAATATTTTTACTTATTTCTAAGTTTTTATGCACTTGTGATGAGACAAGAAAGCAATTTTGTGTTCTACACTCTTTATCTATCCCAAATTTGACGTAACGGAATTTAAAGGCAAGTTAAATACAATTTCTCAGAATATTTGCTATACGTTTATTATTATTATATTTATTATAATATATATTTAAATTTAGATATTTATTTTATTAATGTCAGTCACTGATAATGAATATGCTAGTGATAACTACATGTCAATAAGTTTATCCGACAACTCAACGACTGGTGATAGTTTTCACAGTCTCGATTATACTTCCCTATCAGAATCTCTTGATGTCACTTTCGCTGAAGTTGCAAAAAATTTTAATGCAGTCCACATTAATGCACAAAGCATTCCTGCACATTATTCCGACATGTTGCTTACTTTTGGTAGTAACAAAAATATACACGCTATTCTGGTATCAGAATCCTTTCTTCATCCTTCGCTTCCATCGACCTCCTTCTCCCTTCAGGGTTTTCAGCTAATCCGTAATGATCGGACCACTTCTGCCCATGGTGGAGTTGCCATATATCTTCGTAGCCATATCCCTTTCACTATTCTCAGCAAGTCTCCGCAACCTCCCCCACTGAATACTGCTGAACATCTCTTTCTAGAAATTTCTCTTAATAGCATCAAAATCCTTCTTGGTGTTTACTATAGCCCAAATTTGACTATTAACTACTTTTCTTCTTTAGAAACTCTTCTTGAAAATTTCAGTACCGCGTATAGTCATTCTATTATTATGGGTGATTTCAATACATGTCTGTTAAAAAATGATTCTCGGGCTAATCGTTTACATAACTTAATAAATTCTGTGAATATGAATATACTTCCTTCAAATGCAACGCATTATTTTCCCAACTGTGTTCCCTTTCTTCTTGACCTTATGATGGTTTCTTCACTTGACCATGTTGCGAAGCATGGCCAGCTGAGCGCAGATGCATTTTCCTATCATGACCTCATTTACCTCTCCTACAGAATTCGATCCCCTAAAGCTAAACCTAAAATCCTCATGCAGCGCAACTTTAGTGGCATGGATCTTGATCAGCTACGTAATGATGCGAAGCAGGTCAACTGGATGCTCATTGATGACGCGGCTAACATTGATGACAAAATTGAAATTTTTAATTCACTACTCACACAGTTATATGATGTGCATGCACCTATTCGCCCGGTGAAACGTAAGCATCTTCCTGCTCCCTGGCTCACGGACGATATTAGAGTGCTTCGTGAAAAGAAGAATCGAGCTAAAGCCCGTTTTAAGGCGGATTCCTCAAGCACAGCCAAACGGGATCACTATCACCGGGTAAGAAATCACTGCAATAAGGTATGTAGGGACGCTCAGCGACGCCACATTCATCACTCAGTCGAGAATGAAGACCAAGCGAAAGTTTGGAAATTCCTGAAAACCATGGGAGTGGGCAAATCTCAAAACACAAATACTCCTGATCTCGACCTAGATCAAATCAACTGTCATTTCTCTTCTTGCTCTTCTCTTGACATAAGAGTCAAATCAGACACGTTAAATCAACTTTCTATAATATCCCCTCCTGACTACTCTCCATTTGTTTTCGTTCCATTCACTGATTGTGATGTTAGGAGAAGTATACTTTCTATTGCATCTAATGCTGTTGGAGGTGTTTGCATCAGTCGTAAGATGATCATTCCTTTAATTGACATCCTTGTTCCTATCCTGACAAAAATCCTCAATTTTTCTATTACAACTAGTTCGTTCCCTAAGTGCTGGAAGGATGCACATATCATCCCCTTACCCAAAAAGCCTTTTCCTTCTTCCTTTAGTGACTACCGTCCTATTTCTATTCTTCCTTTTCTGTCCAAAGTACTAGAGCTAACTAACCGTCCACTGGCAATTAAGTTTATTTCTCACCTCCAATAATCTTCACAATCCTTTCCAATCTGGTTTCCGTCCTGGTCATTCTACTGCTACTGCATTGGTCAAAATTTCTGACGACATTAGATGTGGCATGGAGAACCAACAGCTAACAGTGTTAACTTTACTTGATTTCAGCAATGCCTTTAATACTGTTGAGTATAATTACCTGTACGGGCGACGGCAATGTGTCAAAATTGATCACTCCAATTCCACCTGGCGTGACACAACTGCCGGAGTGCCGCAGGGTGGTGTGCTGTCTCCGCTGTTATTTTCGCTTTTTATTAATTCAATAACTCACAATATCACTTCATCCTGCCACCTTTATGCAGATGATTTGCAAATTTATTCTCAAGCCTCGCTTCCTAACATCTCACAGGCCATTAATCAAACTAATGTTGATTTAAATCGGATTTCGACATGGAGTAAACGTTGACGTGGACTGAAAGTAAATCCTAGTAAATTCCAATGTATTATTTTAGGCAGTCCAGCGTTTATTACCAGGCTTGATTTTTCTCAAATCCCTGCGGTTGTGTTTGATGGTACCTGCATTCCATTTAGTGAAGCAGTAAAAAAATCTTGGCATTATTTTCGACTCCACGTTATCTTGGAGGCCGCAGGTTGCTGATCTTAGCAGGAAGATATTCGCTGCGTCGGCGTCTCTTCGACGTATGAGAATTTTTTTACCCACTGCCACTAAAGTAGTTCTTGCACAATCCCTTCTTTTTCCTATCCTTGATTACGCTGATGTTTCGTATCCTGACCTTAATGTGGACCTGATGAATAAATTGGAAAGACTTCAGAATCTATGCATCAGGTTCATATTCGGTCTCCGTAAATATGACCACGTAACTCAATACCGCGAACAACTTAAATGGCTATCAATTCGCCAGCGTAGAAATTTGCATATTCTTTCCTTTCTCTATTTCATACTCTTCAACCCTAGAGCGCCACCTTATCTTAAAGTTTGGTTCAAGTTTTGCTCCTCCTCTCACAACTTGAAACTTCGTTCTTGTGAAAACCTTACCCTTTCCTTTCCCTCTCATTCCTCTAAATTCTTCGATCAATCCTTCACCGTCGAAGCTATTAGGCAATGGAATAATTTACCAGTAGCTATCAGAACAGCGAATTCTATTGCTATTTTCAAAAAACTTGCAAAAAATCACCTTCTTTCTCTCTGACTTCAACTAGTTAAAACTGACATTTGAAACATAAATATGTTTGTGTATTTTATGTACAGTGTATGTATATTGTGTATGTAATGATATGTATATGCGTATATATGTAATAGATATATATATAACTATATTTGTCTGTATGTGTGTAATTATGTTTGTATTTGTATACCTGTAACTATAATATCAATAAGTTTAAATTAGTATCAGTTATATTTAATTCTTCATTTCCTTCCGGACTAGCCCTACCTTTTTTCTGTAATCTGTTTCGTTACCTTAAGGTTGCCTTGAAAAGATTGCTTTTAGCAATAAGGCCGCCTTGTTGCATAGTTCATTTCTAAAATTGTAAAATATCCTTTTGAATGTATTTCCAAATATCTGTATTATGCAAATAAAGCGTATTCTATCTATCTATCTATCTAATTTCTTACAGGGGCAATGAGTCAAATCTGACTTCTGAACTGAACTTCAATAGACATACACATGCATACCAGTATTCTAGAAACTTTTTTTGTATGTTGTTTCTCATTGACCCTTAAATCTCTTTGACAAATTGTTTGTTCATTACCTTGCTAATGTTCAGATGTTTCTTACATACACAGAAAACAGTTTTCTGTGTTAAAACAGGCACTTGTCTTTTAATTGGTCCTTTTAGCAAACATATTGACATGCATCATACAAAATCATTCATTAGTCCTTGCGAAACAAAATAAAGATAAATACTTAGTTATCTTATTTTATTATTGTTATCAGTCACTAGACACTGTGTTTGCATTAAAAAGTTTCCCACCCACTGTGTGTACTGAAACGTACATAGTCATAGATATTTTTTTTTCTTTTGTTTTCAAATACCTAGGAACATAGAAAATGTACAACTCATTCAATCAAGATAGGTAGATTACTTCTTTAGGGATGTTTCCTAGGAAGTGTACTTTATATTTTCATACTTTAAATCTGAGTGTGTGTGTATTTCTATTGCCGCTATGACAACAAATAATAAAACTGAAAAGTTAAGTATTGCTACAAAACCTTTCCTGTGCGATCCAACTCATAATTTGTGATTCATTTGTAAATGCTTGAAATAAAAGGCACCATTTACAGAGACACTATGAGTAATTTTGTTATACATTCTGTGTACTAAGTATCGGGAATTTGTCAATAAAACAAAAAATACAAATTATTCATCTAAATTTATTTTATCGCCTTCAAAGTAGGCCCCATCGCTTGCAATACAACATCTCCACCGCTTCACCCAGTCTTCCATACATTTTTCATAGGCTATTTGCGGTATGGCCTTTAGCTCATTCAGCGAATTTTCTTTTATGGCTTCTATCGACTCAAAACGTTTTCCTCGAAGTGGTAATTTTAACTTGGGAAATAAAAAAAAGTCAGACGGAGCCATATCAGGTGAATACGGTGCTTGGTCGAGAACTTTTGTTGAATTTTTCGCTAAAAACTCTTTCACTATAATGGCTGTGTGTGATGGTGCATTATCATGGTGCAGCATCCATGAGTTGTGTTGCCACAAATCTGGACGTTTTCGGCGGATACTCTCACGCAAACGCTTCATGACGCCTAAATAATATTCTTTATTCACTGTTTCTCCCTCTGGAAGGAATTCGGAGTGAACCACACCACGGTAGTCAAAAAAAACTGTCAGCATCACCTTGATTTTGGAGCGACTTTGCCGCGGTTTTTTGGGTTTCGGCTCGTTTTCGAGACGCCATTCTGAAGACTGTTGGCTTGTTTGCATGTCGTACTCATAAACCCATGTCTCGTCGCCAGTTATTATACGTTTCATAAAGGTCGGATCCGTAGAAGCTCGGGAAACCATGTCTTCAGCGACATGCTTTCGCTGCGCTTTTTGAACAAAATTGAGCTCTTTTGGAACTAGTCGAGCGGCGACGCGTTTCATGCCTAAAATGTCAATGAGAATGTTGTGGACGGACTTAAAAGATATGTTCACCTCACTAGCCAACTCTCTCAGACTCATACGTCGATTTTCGAGCACTAGCTTCTTGATTCTGTCGATGTTTTCTCTGGTCGTAGCGGTTGAAGGTCTACCAGAACGAGGCAAGTCTACTACTACTTCTCGGCCTTCTTTAAAAGCCTTATACCATTCATAAGCCCTTGTTTTCGATATACACGATTCGCCGTAGGTATTTCGCAACATTTTTAGTGATTCACCACATGAAATATCATTTGAAACACAAAATTTAAGGCACACTCTTTGTTCAACAATATTTTCCATTGTAAAAATCGCCGAGGACTCAAAACTATGACCAACAAAAAGTGTAGTTTAAAACAAATTAAATGACAGATCCCGCTCAAATTTTGCGCGCTAAATCAGTACAGTGCTACCAACATGCAGTAAAAAAATTAGAACGACCTCTTTTACGCGGGTCTTTTTATTGACATATTCCCGGTACTTTTTACACAGAGTAGTATACAGAACCATGTAATGATATCAGCGTCATTTGAAATAATCCTTTAGGCTAGGCTTAAAGGCTAAAGCTTTTAAATCGGATCACTCTCACTGGGAACTCGTGTTTGAGTTTGAGGTTTTCATATTTTGGAAACTTGTGTTCCCAGAACATTCTAGTGGTAGTGCAGTCAATACGGTATTTAAAAAAAAAAAATTTGAATAACAACCGATCAGGCTGAAACAGGATGCATGAAACAGGATGGAAAAAAATATGTAGACAAAAGGACCCCAAATTATTTTTGTCCACAGCTTATTCCCCCCCAAAACCTTAAATTAGTCAATTTCAATTAGCTCCTGGAGCAATAAATAAAAATTGAGAAAATAATTGAATAATACTGCCGAATAGACCTGAAAATGTCTACTCGGGGGTTTTCAGGGTCGCTGATCACGATCCCGTCGTCAGATTTCTCAAATCCCCCCCCCCCCGTTAATTAACCCCCCCCATGTGTTCATCCAGCATTTTTTGAAAAAACCTCCAGAATTGGATGAAACAGTGGACTCGGGGATTTTTGGTTGCGCTGCTGGGGGAGCTCCCCCAAAAATTGGCTAATTTAAGGGTATTGAGGGGGAAAATTAAGTTTTGGACAAAAATAATTTGGGGTCCTTTAGTCTACATATTTTTCCCCGTCGAATGTATCCCGTTTCAGCCTGATCGGTTGTTATTCAAAAATTTTAAATAATCGACGTATTTTTATACCATATTGACTGCACTATGGTTAAACCCTTCGAAACCCGGGTGGTCGTATACGACCGCGAAATGTATGGGGAAACGTATATAACGGGTTCTGACTGCTCAAAGGATATCATAGAAGGATTTTTTATGTCAGTAACTTTGATGTAATGAGTATGCATTTTGTTCTCTGACTCGTACACATACAGGCTGACTGTCACTTCTCTATTCAAGGAGAATTGCTAGGATGTAGCCACTCATGCTGTTAACAAAGCAACCTTACTGGTAACCTAATTCACTTGTAGAGACAACAACACTCGCTGTTATTTGGCTAAGGTCTTTTGTGCGGTGAAGGTATTTCTCTACTTGGGCTACTTTGACGCAATCTATCTCATTTTGCCAGTGCCTCGTCTTATTAAGTAGCATGGTGCATCATGTACAGATGAGGTAGGACGAGTTTTAAGAGAGGCTTTAACAGAGGTAGGGCGCACCGAAGCAGCGTGTCTGGGGAAGTACGATGTTGTATACGTAAAGAGATAAGCTTTGACTGACTCTAGGAGAGAGGTTTTATGAGAGGTAAGGCACATTAAAGCAGCCCTTCCTTCACCGCCTCCAATTCCCTGGAGGGTTGTTATGTTCCTGTAAATGAGTGACGTAGTGCCGTTAAGCTCCTAAGTAGTTGATGTGACAGCAGTAGGGATGGCAGCGCGCTAGCGATACTTCATGTGTTACAAGCGTTCATAGTCTATGGTAACCATTTTACATCAGATGAGCGACATGCTTGTATGCCTCCTAAAGTTATGTAAAAAAAAGTTATAATTGTATTACTACTACTTTAACCCTAACTTTAGATCATATTCCACCACACTGCTCTACTGCAGATTGCCGGAAGCCGAGCTGTCCGAAGGCCACTGGCTTAGTTTAGCGACTGTCATCAATCGACAACAGCCGGGACTGACGTTTTAACGTGCCCTCTGAACGCATGGAGAAGATCCGAGCTGGATAAATCCATTCGTAGACAGGCTGCGGTCAACGTTACTTAACCTGCGTGTTCGGTTAGAATGACTCGCGCAACGATGCCACCGAGCTTTCAATAAATAATTATATTGTTGCTTAACAATTTTTGTCAACCCTGAAACTAGTGAAAAAATAGTATGAATAATGACTAAATATATAGCTTTTGATAAGTAGTTTTATCAGATATTCAAAGCTTGATTAGTAACTTGAATGTGCTTAATCCGGATTTTTTTTCAGGGAGCTTATAAAAACACTTGAGAAAAAGCTCGTCAGCCGTGATTCAGCTGTATTGGCATTGAAGGATCAGTTGGAATATGTAAAAGTGCAGAACAAGGAAACGCAGAAGTTGAAACAGGAGAACGAAACACTTAAAAGAAATATGCAGACTTTAAATGGGTAAGTAGTAAAGCATAGTATATCCACATAGAAAATATATTCCCACTACACTAATATGCTAGATACACAATCGCTAAGAAAATTTAAGCAAATTATTTTTCGCAAAAGGCATAATCGACAAATACGTGTTTATATTTTGTAGTATATTTCTTGTTATTCTTGTCAATGTAATATAAATGGTAATGTCTCAATAATATGACTTAAAAGGGCTATTCGATCAATAAAAGCGATTGAAAGGAATTGCATGCATTGTAAATTGAACCTTACGCATTTTTATTAAGATTTGTACTAGTATTGTTTTTATGTCACTTTCATTAGCGTCAATGATATGACAAGGACAAACATATTTTGGAAGGCAAGATAAACAGAGAACACGAATGGTGTGATGTTATCGGTCATAAAAAAATAGTATATTTTTGAACAGGCAGGCCATAGACCCATTACAATATTGTACAAGTTTCTATTTAACTTTCCATACGAGTTCATTAGGTTTCCGTACCTTAAAAAGAAAAACGGACCCCTTATAGGATCACTTTGTTGTCCGTCTGTCTGTATGTCAAGACCTTTTTTTTCAGGAATGGGTGGAGCTATCAAGCTAAAATTAATATCAAATACTCAGGTCTGTAATCCCTTCGAGCAGTGAAAAAATCTAACTTCTAAGTCAACTCAATCAAAAGCTACGGCTGTTTATGCCTATTTTATTCGCATATTTTGACACTCGCAAGGGAATCAAAACCTATAGGGTATTTTCCGTTGACCTAGAATCGTGAAATTTGGTAAGAAGCAAGGTCATGTAGCACAAGTAAAGAAAAAAAAATCCGAAAACCGTTAATTTGTAGTTCCATCACAAAAAAACTTTTGCGACAATAATTTGCGAAAATATTTTTTACGGAACCCTCATATGTAAGTACGAGTCGGACTCGCACTTAACGGCTTTTTTTTAACTTTCCTTATTAATATAAAGTTAAATAAAGTTCCCTGGTTAAATAAGCTTGATGGATTAAATTTTGCTAGTAATATTTGATTAACTTCCTGTTGTTCGATTGAGCTTAAACTTCGTACACATTTGTAAGTCGGATGACAATGCAATAATGTGCGTCCTGATTCACATTGCCTCAGAAAACTATATTCAAAACGGATTTGAAATTTGTTTACACATATTCCATACATTTTGAGTGAAAACTTTATGCAGCCAGGATTTTCACTCACGAGAGTACTCCTCAAAAATAGCGACATGATCGTCCTATGATGCCCTTCGCAGGCAGGACAAAAACGGGTTAGATCCAGGAAAATGATGTAATTGCATTGTAATGAAATGCGATTTTTTGTGGAAAGTATTTCACAAATCACTGAAGGTTCTTAAGAATGTTTTTTTGTTGAAAATTGAATTTTTGTTGTGATAGCGGCGGTGGAGGAACATGCGTGTGATACTCCTGTCACAAACCAGCTACGGACTCTGTTTCAGATCAAACGGGTCGTTTATAAAAGTATTATTACAATAGTAGTTGATTTCAATGATTTTTGCTTTTATTTTCAGATTGCAGAAGGTATTAAATGCCACAAGCGCGGAAGTTGAAGAAATGTTAGAGGGTTACACAGATGTCAAGACTGTGGCAACATTTGCGACGGCCTTAAAGAGGTAGGTATAGTTTTTTAGGGAACCGGAACATTATTGGTGTCGCTTTCTTTTTATACAATGTTTGGAGGCAAACAAGCAAAACAAAACCAGATGTAATGTGATTACCATTGCCTTAACCCCTGCAGTAAAAATGAGTAGCGCTAACGCGTTGATACCTCCGCTACTAACACATACATTCCTTAGGAGCTTATTGGTCAATACTCTCAGGAACACGAAAACCCTCCATGTACTTTTCTTTTGGCTGGGGACTTCTGAAGGTGGAGGTATTTCTATGTGGAGGCTTTCACCAGCTTCTTCTTCCTAGTTTGGTCCCGTATCCTAATCCGGCGGGATTGGTAGGGTCTGCTGCCTAAGCCTAAGGATTTTGCGAAGATACACATTTTTATCCATAGAGCGACTGGCGTCAATCCAGAGGGAAAACTAGACTTTCTAAGGTTAGGTTAATTTCTGGGATTTGCTTCCTATCAGAGATACCCCTAGTTGTTAGCCAATTGGTAACGAGCACCACGTGCGAATGAGATCTAAAGATGATAGCGAGCTACTTACAACCTAAACTTATTTGGTCGCAAATATTTTTTGATAAATTGTATTTTTTTAATATGCTTTATTATTTGATGCTGGAATAACATTTATTTATTATTTTACTATACAACTGGGTTGTATGATCAAATGTTTGATAGTGAATAGAAGGATTTTATACATCATGTTTTTAGGTGTGTGTTAGTAGTGTTCCGCAGGGTTCTATCCTCGGCCTATTGTTGTTCCTTTTATTAATTCACGATGTTCACTTTTTTTATACAACACGCATACGTCCCACGTGGTGTAAAGCGGTTACCGTAGCCTATGAACGGTTGCAATACATTATCACTCGCGCAATGCCGCCTCTAGTGCTTAGGTTACACAGCAACTCCTTAGGACCTCACTGGTGACTTCACACGCAGAATCACAAAAAACCTTTGTTCTGTGTGGGAATCGAACCCATCACCACGATGCCATCGAGCACCTCACAAAACTCATAAATATGTATGTATATATTTTATTGTTTCTAGGGCACTGTGCGAGTCGGAATCGAAGAAGAATGAATTGAGGGAGAAATTGCACCAAACTAAACTGTCGTTTGCTGCGGATATGGCTATTGCACGAACTATGCATGGAAGAATAATGTAAGTACTTGATGATGCTAAATGTCTCAACTCATCATCATTCGAGCGTTAATGCTGGTCGGGTCCTACGCCTTCGCTTCGGAGTCCAGGGTACGCTTTTCGACTTTTACTCCTCCATTTCGCGTCGTCTTCGACATTCGTTATAGTGAGACCATTGGCACGTACCTACTCGTATGTCATACCTCACGACATTAAGCCAGCACTTCTTGGGTCTACACCTTCTATCGGGATCCGGCGGAGGTCATGGCTAAGCATTTGTTCCCCACGTAACGTGCCGGTTTTCGTAAAACGTGGCCGTAGCAGCGTAGGCGACGCTCTTGCAGTTTGTCTGCTGCGTCACGGGAGTTCCTGCTGCGATTCCTTCGCGGTCATTCCTCACATCTAACGCAACATATTCATCTCCGTGACACGCAGCTTCTGCTTCTGCCGCTGAAGTACAGGCCACATACAGTTGTTATTTTTGCTGCGGTTTTCTGAGGTGGAGGTAAAACATCCAGACCAAGACAAACAAACACGTTCATGCACACAAATGTTTGTCTTGTGTGGGAATCGAACCCACGGGCGTTGGTGTCAAAGTCGCGTCGTTCACGACTGAGCCATCGAGCTCGTCAAATGATTTTTTAATCTCAACATATGTCTTTAAGAACCATATACAGCAAATTACAAGCATTCATCAGTAATGAAATCGTTAACGTTATATATTTTTTTATTAATAGGTTATTAAATGTTTTTTAAACGTACTGTTATTCAGTGCCTTCAAACAGTTCGGAATTTTAGTAAATACTAGCTGTGCCCGCGAATTATTAATAAAAATAAATAAAATTTCTAAAATAAAAGTAGCCCAAGTTACTCCTTATTACATCAGATATCTGCCAGTGAAAGTCCCGTCAAAATCGGTCCGGCCGTTTCAGAGATAAGCCGGAACAAACAGACAGACAGATAGACAAAAATATTTTGGTATATGTACCGTGTATACATCCATATGCATTTAGTAAAAAGCGGTTATTTTAATATTAGAAACAGACACTCCAATTTTATTTATCTGTATAGATATAGTTTTTCGTAGCCATACTGCTGATGCAAAAAAATATTTTATATTTAGTTTTGGCGAATTGCGTACAAAGTTTGGTTAAATTATATAGTATTGGTTTACTTACAGGCAACTAGAAGATAAATTGGCCGCCATTGAAAGCAAGCGTGACTTGAGAAACAAACGGAAAGCGGAGGAAGCCGAAATTACAAATGCGCTTATACATGACGAACCAGTGGTCATCAAGTTCTGTGAGACTCCTTCTAAACAAATGAAGATATTTCCTAAAACTAACGACGTGGTATTAAGTGGAAACAATAGTTTTGTAAGTATTTGTCTTTGGACTTTAAGGGGTTTCCAATCCATGGTGTACTAACAAACCCTTATTTCTAAGACTCCGCTGTCTGTCCATTCGTCCCTCTATCCCATGGCTGGATATTTTGAACCGTAAAGAGTTGAAAGTATTTATTGCCGCTGTCCACCACATCAACCCTTACTCATTCCACTGCAGGGATACTGGTCTGGCTTCAACGGAAGGGGTTTAGAGCATTTTGACGAGCTCGGTGGCTCAGTCGTGAATCACGCGACTTTGACACCAACGCTTGTGGGTTCGATTCCCACACAGGGCAAACATTTGTGTGCGTGAACATGTCTGTTTGTCTTATTCTGGAATTCTGGATGTTTTAAGAGAGGTAGGGCGCATCAAAGCAGTCCGTCTGGGGAAGTACCTTCACCTCACAGAAAACCGCATCCAAATAACAACTCCCTAGAGGGTTGTTGTGTTGCTGCATGTGAGTGAGATCACCAGTAAGCTCCTAAGGAGTTGCTGTGTACGCAGCAGAGGAGGCATCGCGCGAGTGATACTTAATATATTACAAGCGTTAATAGGCTACGGTAACTGCTTTACATCAGGTGGGCCGTATGCTTTAATCCGTCCCGAAGTTGTATATAAAAAAAAAACCCACCACGCTGCTCAAATGAGGATTGGCGGAGGCCAGTGTTTTCAAGCCGCCCGAGGGCCAGTGACTTAGCTGAACGACTGTCATCTATCAACAACAGCCGGGACCAATGGCTTAACGTGCCCTCCGAACCACGGATAAACTCGAGATAGATAAAACCATCCATAGAAAGGCTACCGTCGATGTTGCTTAACCTGTGTTTGGTTAGAATGATACGCTCAACGACGCCATCGAGCTCTCAATAGTAACATAACATAGTTAACAATAGTAATTGCCGTTATAATAACAAATAATAAATATAGGGCAGAGATAACCCAGTGGATAAGAGACGGGCCAATTGACCAATTGGATTAGATATTAAGAGAGGTAGGGCGCATCAAAGCAGCCCGTCTGGGGAAGTACCTCTACCTCACAGAAAATCGCAGACAAATAACAACTCCCTAGAGGGTTGTTGTGTTCCTGCGAGTGAGTGAGGTCACCAGTAGCTCCCAAGGAGTTGCTGTCTTAATATATTACAAGCGTTAATAGGCTACGGTACCCGTTGGCTTCCCGACGTAGCATAAAAAAAAACTGGCCATTGGTCAATACTTGAATCCTGGCAGGGGCATGTACCACAATTAGTCTTTTCGGATTTATGTACATATTTGTCATTTGCCCGGCGGTGAAGGAAAACATAGTGAGGAAACCCACTCGTCCAAGAAATTATTTTTCGAAATACGTGTGACCTAATCTAAAGATCTGACTTTCCCTCTGGGTTGTGAAGGTCTAACGGTAGTCACTCCATATGAAAATCAGTGTCTTTCGCCAAATCCTTAGGTTTAGGTAGCGGATCCCGCCAATCCTAATGGATTAGGAAACGGAATAACGCTACGAAAACGAAGAAGTAACAAATAAGAAAAATATCTATCTATCTATAACTTCACGTCAAATCCCTTGCGGGGTAGGCAGAGCGAACCGAGCGCCACGTGACTCGATCCTTACATATCTCACTCGCTTCTTTAACATTCATTGCTCTTCTCATGCACGTTCGCCGGTTTCTAGGGCTCCTGACATCACCTTCTGATAGAACACGACCAATTTGGTCATGATAGGTAAGTCTTGGCCTTCCCCGGCTCCTACATCCTTCCACTTTTGCATTGTATATCTGGTTCGTCATTCTTTCATCTTGCATTCTTTCTACATGTCCGAACCATCGGAGCATGCCTCTTCTTATTTTAACACCGACGCTCTCTTTCAGACCAACTCTGTTTCTAACATCATCATTGCGAATACGGTCTACAAGCCTTACGCCACAAAATTTGCGCAGCGCTCGCATTTCGACCGCGTTTATTCTACTTTCATGCTCTTTCTGCCATGCCCAGCTCTCGCTTCCATAAGTTAGCGTTGGGACCAACACTGCATTGTGTATAGCGAGTTGTGCCTTCTGGCTCAGGATTTTACTGCTAAGAAGTTTTCCCAACGCTCCATTCACACTATTCCCAGCACTCACTCGTCTTTCCACATCTGCGGTGTACCTTCCGTCCCTGCTGAAAGCGCATCCAAGATATACAAACTCATCCACTTGTTCCAACACTTCATCATCAATCGTAATCCTTACATTAGTTCTGGATTCTTCTCTTTCAAATACCATTATCTTTGTTTTCTTCGCATTCAGTAGTAAGCCTTTCTCCATACATTCGTCTTTCATCGTTGTGACCGTGTGAAAGAAAAATATTACATTTTTATTATTTATAAAAAAAAAAAAACCTGTTTTCCATATTTTTATAGGGAGGCTTAGGTACAAATGGCCCCCTGACTGGTGAGAATGCAGGCAGTATTGCTCACGTGTTGCCACCCCTGTTGCTAACACAGCAACTCCTTAGGAGCTTACTGGTGACCCGACTCAGTCACAGAAAAACCACAACTACTTCCAACCACAACACATAACTTCAGATAGTTATTTAACTGCGGTTTTCTGTGAGGTGGCGCTTTTCCGGGGCGTTCTGATGCGGGGCGCATTTGTTTGTCTTGGTCTGGATGTTTTAAGAGACGTGGGGCGCATCAAAGCAGCCCGTCCTCTGGGGAAGTACCTCTACCTCACAGAAAACCGCAGCCAAAATAACAACTCCCTAGAGGGTTGTTGTGTTCCTGCGTGTGAGTGAGGTTACCAGTAAAGTTTCCCTCTCTGTTATTGAGGTCTAACGGCAGTCTCTCTACGTCAATATCTGTTCATTCGCCAAATCCCTGGCCTTGAGTAGCGGATCCCGCTGATCATAATGGATTAGAAAACAGGATAGCGCGAAGAAGAAGAATGGCATACCCCGTCCAATAAACACTACTATTTTTCCAGGACACTATGGTAAAGACAATAGAAAACGCAGATTCTCCATACTTGAGTCTGAAACAGAGTAGCCTTGCTCTGACGGCGCTACAGCAGAGGCCTGCGCAAATGGCGTCAGGAATAAAAATCAAGGTAAGCACGTCTTAAGAGGGCGTATAATGCTAAATGGCGCCCTCATTTTGTTTTTTTTAACAATCTGACTGTTAAACCATATTTATGTTTTTTGAGACATAAAGTCATAATTTTGATTATTGCTACAAGTGACCACTATAAGCAATAATTAAAAAAAATGTTACTTGTACATAGATAATAAATAAGATATGTTTAAAAAAAACATAAAATTATTTTCTACAGTGCCAGAATTGAGCGGTTTTATTGGAGTAAGTCGTAAATTCAGCGTTGATAATGAAAACAAGACAACTGTGTTCTTGGGTATAACAATTGACTCCAAACTACAATGGGGCCCACAAATTGAAAAATTATCAGGAAAACTAAGTTCTGCAGCCTATGCAGTGAAAACTATTAGACGGCTCACTGATGTTGATACGGCTAGAATAGTTTATTTCAGCTACTTTCATAGTATTATGTCATACGGAATTCTTCTTTGGGGTAACTCCGCGGACATTAACACCATCTTTTTATTGCAAAAGAGAGCCATAAGAGCTATCTACAAACTTGGTCCCCGTGAGAGCCTTAGAGAAAAATTCAAAGAAATAAATATTCTAACAGTCGCATCGCAATATATCTATGAAAATCTTTTGTATGTCCATAAAAACATAGACTCATTTTGTAAAAAGAGTGATACTCATAACATAAATACTAGATACAAGCATAATCTTGTGTTACATGCAAGCCGTCTCCACAAAATAAGTAATTCTTTTATGGGGCAATGTATACGGTTCTATAACAAACTTCCCAGCAATATAAGAGAATTGTCAATAAACAAGTTTAAAACTACTATTAAAGCCAAATTGTGTAGCAGGGCATATTATAAAGTATCTGACTATATTAATGATAAAAATGCCTGGGATTGAGTCGATTCAATTATAATGTAATTAATAAATTATGTAAATTTGTTTGGATACCAAAAGAGGGATACCTGAGGAGTTTTTTGGCAGTATTTTTATCAGTGCTCACCTAGTCATGAACTGCACGGTAGGGAAAAAAATTCTGACGATTCCAAACAAATGTAGCCATTTTTACGGAATAAAAAGATTTTGACTTTGACTTTGAAAAAATAAGGGCAGCAGTTTATACACGTTGGTTATCGAAAGCTGCCGCGTACCACATTGCTTTTGGTATGACATTTTATGACATACGCATTATGAAAAGTCTGTCTGTATCCCTCGCACGTAGCAAAGCTTATGTGCATGACAGAGACTAAGAGCTATTTGTAAATGAATTGTACGCGCCAGCTTTCGATAACCAACCTGTACGCCCTCTTGAATGATAATTTTCTTAAACACAACGTATAGAGGTAAATAAGCATACAGCGCAACTGATGTGAAGTGTGAATGCAATCAAGAGTCTAGCTTATGACCACTAGCAGTACAAGGAGTATGTATCCCTTGCTCGTTGCCACATTCGCTGCACCATGAAGTTTACGTGGGTAACATTGAACGTGTTTAGAAAATTAAGAACATAATGATGTAGGAATCTGTTAATATTTTCATTTGCGATAGAACCATTATCAGAAGCAGTGAGCCCACTCTTTTTAGGGCTATCTTCCACGGCAGTTTTAGGGGTCATAAATCGAAATCCTCTAAGTGTGTCTTTTACTTTGGCAAGTAAGTAAAAGTCACAAGGTGCCAGATCGGGGCTGTAAGGAGGATAACTCACTATTTCCACACCTTTCATAGACAAATACTGATTGTGGAACTAGTGGAGTCTACTAGGCTGTTGATATGTCACTCTTTATCAGTTTCTATCATTAACGCCACAGCACTCACGTTATCTTAAGTGGTCGCCGTAGACGGATGTCCTTCGCGCAAATCATCAGTGAGCTTGCCCCGACCACGTTTGAACTCATTGAATCAGTTATAAACGGTGGCACGGGATGGGGTTTCGTTATGAAATCTTAATCGAACACTGCAACGATAGTCGGCGAAATTTTTTTCTAGTCATAATTATTTCGATTAATTTCTATTGTTGCTAATTTGCAAAGCAAATCAATGTATACGTCTACAGCTTCTCAAGGAGTTAGAAATTTAAATAAATTTTTCATCTGCATCTTTTCTTACTTTCTTTCTTCTAAAAACATTTATTGTCAGCTCGGTATATGTATACTAAGATATTACGCCCAATATAAATAAGCATTACGCTATGCTGCCATCGAGACACTGCCCCTGTACTAGTAACCTCATACGTTTTTTTATACAACGTCGGGAGGCAAACAGACATGCGACTTACCTTATATAAGTTACTCATCATATGAAAACGAATAAAATTGTATACACATGAATGTTTTAGAATAGGAATGCTTTGCTTTTAACTGGTAACATAGTTTGTACCCAGGATATTTGCAGGGATCTGGTACGGATGAACTTGCTAGGTTGAAATGTCAAGAACTACTATTGGGTGCGATTTTATACATGATAAATGGAGTTAGTCCCATATATGTAACATAAGTAAGGTCATGTATCACGACTTTATAAACTAGATAGATATTAAAATAAAGTATATAATAGTATAGAAAAGCGAAACTTTGTATTAACAGATATCATATGCGCACTATATGATACGCATATTATTTTGCAAATCTCTTTGAAATCTCACTGTACGTATTATTTGTATTTTTTCAGCCCTCAGAATTCGCCCTAATTAATTTGGCACGTAATGCAGTCTCAAAGAAAACAAGAAACGATGACCAAAAGAACTCTCACAGTATATTCTATAGCAAGCCGACACCTAGATTAGAAATGTCACGGGAAAATGAAGAGCTGAACGAAGCTAAGCTAGACATATCCTATGACGGCCTGGGAGGACATTCGAAGCTAGATTCATTTCCAGAGCCAAAGTTGAAGAGTTGTGTTCCGAAGTTGACGGCGAAGCATAAATTAAAGAGGCCCAAGCCGAGTGGTAGTCAGGATATTGGCAAAATGCTGCGGCAGTTGTCTGATAACACACCATGACGCTAACTCATCACAAAAGCGTGACACTCTTAGGTTAACTTTTTATTATGAACTTAATATTTTAATTAAGTTAAAGGAATTATTTGACTAGATGTTTTGTATTTTTAGTTTGACAAATTATACCTCATTTAGATTTTAATGCAATCAAGTACGTAATGAAAAATGTTATTAGCGTCGAGGCGCATTTTAATTGGTCAGTAACTGTGTCATATGTGTGTGTATAGCTAACGATGACTATCTACAGGCAGAATAACGATTGGTGATTGTATTAGCTGGCCTATGATATGAGACCATGCGTGAATTCCATGCAGTCGAAGTAGTTGAATGTCGAACGTATGAAATGCTTATTAATCTCCTGCACTGCTCCTGCGTTCCCTCCCTATCGTACTATGAATTTAGTTCCCCGAATTAGAAACTTTCCGAATCTTTTTGAGTGAACATGAATTATCAATTAGATTATGATATTTTAATGAAATATTAAGTATACCTAAAATTGTAAGTTCTCTGTTTTAGTACATTCGTAAGCGTTCTCATCTCAAATCGATTTGTAACTTTTGCAGGCTTTAAATTGAAGGCAGGCTTTTAAGACTTTAAATTGTGAAATTCTGAATTACGCTACATTTCGTATAGGAAAGAAAATTATTTCTATAGTTTTTTTTTGCAAACTTAATGTTTCTGATCCCATTTAAATATATGAGACTTTATTTTTGACCCGTTGAGTGCCGAGCGGTTTGATCAAACCTTGCGCGTTACGGCAACAAGTATATAACGGCATTTGATGGGTTAAGATATCATACCCATATTTGAGTGATCTTATAAGAAATCCGTTTTCTACTTTTGGGTAAAACCCTAAAAATTTGTATTTTGGGTTTTTTCATCAACATAGTCTTAGGTTTTCGCGATTGTTATACATTGAATTAAACAATTTTTAACGGAAATATCGCGTATTTTATTTATTTTGTTGAACCTGACGTTTCGAACGCTTTGCAGCGTCCGTGGTCGCAGGAAGACTAACTTCGCGTAGCATTCTCGGCATGTAGCGATTCTCCTTGGCGAGGATTTGTGGTTTATCAAATCGGATGTAATGGTTGGGCTGGTCCAGTGTATGTTCACATACTAACCAATGTAAGACAAATGCCACATTAGTCTTCCTGCGACCATGGACGCTGCAAAGCGTTCGAAACGTCAGGTTCAACAAAATAAATAATATACGCGATATTTCCGTTAAAAATTTGTTTAATTCAATTTTTCATCAACAGTTTGGTCACGTCGTATAATTGTTACAGAAAATATTAAATGTGGAATTGCAACTATACTGCGATTCTGTTAAATGATGAATAGTTATTCGCTAGTATGTACAGTCATTTTATAAAATACTCGCTGATATCCGCGACTTCGTGCGCGTTGATCATATAAAAAAATAGATCGAGCCATTTTGGATTTTCTGCAAAACTAACGCAAGGCAAAATTTTATATATAAAGTTTGATAGACGTATGACCAATTTAAGAATCAATAATGACCGACAATAGTAAAGCCAGGTAAGTAAGTAAGCTTCTAAGGTTTTGTTTAGGTGGTCTACTAAGGTGCTGTTTGCAGCAGAGGTGACCAGTATGTAGTCAATGTGCCTCCCGACGTTGTATGAGAAAAAAGGTTTAATTATTATTTATTTATTCATACAATCACCACTATTTGTTAACATTTTTATACTCTGTCCCTTCCAATGTTTCAGTATAGTAAAAGTATAAATTTTAGTGATATTTCTGCTCGACAATGATGTTATACGTTTGTGGGGTATGGCGAAAAGTTGACATTGAGGGCGTAGACTCAACAACGCTTTAAAGGCACTATGCTTACTGAACTCCGAGAGCGTAATGATATACGCAATACAATGCAAACTTGTTCGTGTGTGTGTACCCGGTTTAAGCCTCTTGGAACTAAGTCTAATATTAAGTCTATGGTTACGACCTCTATTGGTCGAGTATTGCCAGTACTATTCCAAGATTTTCTTCCAATAGTCCACGGTAAGATAGATGAGGAAGTCCATTGGGATGTACTTAGTGATATTTTGAGAAAATATTTTTTAATTAATTGTTTGAATTACTTCCAATTATTTTTAATTGTTTTTCTGATATCACAATGCATATTTGAGACTTCAGGATTGGCTGGCCATACCACTTATTTTATTCATATACGTGATGAGTAGTAATCATCATTAATATTGTCATAATGTAAACAAAAAAGACTGTTGTTGTAAGTAAAATGATTTTAATGAAATATTGTTTTATTTTCTTTTTTATTTTGACGACCTGGGTGGCTCAGTCGTGAATGACTTTGACACACAAGTCAAATATTTGTGTGCATGACCAGTACGCTCCTCACTCGCGCGATGCCATCCCTGCTGCCAACACAGCAACTCCTTAGGAGGAAACGCAGGAACACAACAATTCTCCTGATAGCCGTTATTTGGCTGTAGTTTTCTGTGAGGTGGAAGTACTTTCCCAGACGGCTTAGTTTTATGCACCCTACTTCTCAATCAGCCTGCCTACCCCGCAAGGGATTAGCGTGATGTTATAGAGATAGCTTTAAAAACGTCGGCTATAGGATGAAACTCAACTATCAAGGTAGGGAGAAAAAACAAGAAAAATCTTTTTATATATGTACGTATATCGCTGTTTTAATACGTTAAGTATAATTATCATGAATAAACTTATGTTTTTCCCGAATGGTGCCTTAAATTAAGAAGCTACATTACTAAATACAAGTAATATATAAAATAATAATAATAAAATAATGTATATACTTGCATTATACCTACTTTGTACTTAATCTCAAACTCGATACTAATAAATTAGGCCAGTGAAAACGGCCTTTTGAAGCTTTTGTTACTGGTGACAAATAAAGATATGATGGCATTGTCTAAATGTAGTATGATTTTCCTAGTCAGGAATCTAAATAAACTATTCAACATCAAGATCCTCCATTCTCTTGTAAGCCTTTTTCAGTTCTTCAAGTAGCGTTTTTGCTTGTGACTTTTCAATGAGGACCTCCTGTCGTTTCTGTTCTCCAGTGATGTCATCTGTGAAGAGGGAAAGCTTGTAGGTGTCGACGGTGCCCTCCGGTCCAGGCGTAAACGCCACGTCTGTCACTTTGTTTACTGGAATGAATTGAATGTTATTTAACTAGGGGAGCTGGGCCTGCGGCGCATTGGCAGAGCTGCTTTTGCACAATAAGTAAATAACAGCAAGCTACGTAAGCAGAGCTGCTAACCCTAACCGGCGATAGTGATCTAGTTGTTGTTTTTCAGTGGTCGCCATACGCGCTCCAACTGACTTTGTATTGGAACGGTTTTTTAGGCGATGACATCACTTATCGATATCCTTTATTGAGCTAATCGAAATTTAATCTATTTTAGGGGAATCTACAATACTTAAGGTACATTCACGTCGAACAATCAGCTCTCTAGCTTCAACACTGAAGGAGTACTACGTGTAACAGTCGAAAACCGCAAAACTGCAAAAAAGACAATTTCCTCGGTTATATAGCTTCGCTGGCTAACGCAGCTCTGCAATTAGTAACTCCCAATCTTTGAGTGATAGTAATATTGGGGCAAAATTGGCTCACTATCAGTTTTAGATTCAAATCCAACCTGCGGGTGGTGGCGCATTCGACATGATGACTTGCAAACTCTGGTGAAAGAGAGGTAGGGCACAGCGTGACAGCCAGTAGATTTTGCACTCCCGAGGGGTGGGTAGGATCTACGAGCGAGAGCGCTTACCCCGGGCGACGTTTTCAGGGGCCCGAGATGCACATGAGCAGCCTTCATGGTTGCTCACGTAGGCTGATATTGCGCTGGCGGACGGGGACAGGGGGTGCCTGGCGCGACGCGAGAACGCGTGGAGAGGGTTGATTGAGAAGCGCGGTTTGAGACTAAATGCGGTGAAGACCGAGTACTTGGCCTGTAACGCCACAGATCCTACACCCGTACGCATTGGCGAAGATACAGTAGAGCACGCGGATCGGTGTAGATAGTTGGCATCTGACCTTTACGCGTTCGGGGTATTGATTGCGACGTCAAGGCACGTATTTCTGCAGCCTGGGCCAAGTGGCGTGAGGTGGCTGGTGTCATTTGTGAACCTTAAATGCCGGTTAAGCTGACGGGACAGGTTTATAAATCTATCATTAGGCATGTCCTTTTATGGCATTATATTATATGGCAGTGAAGCGTGGCTGTACTTGAGTGGCACAAGCAGAAGCTGCGTGTCACGAAGATGAATATGCTGCATTGGATAAGCGGAGTGACACGGAAGGATCGTGTAAAGAACTCCCGCATTCGCGGCAGCCTTCGTGTCCGTGACATAGCAGACAAACTGCAAGAGCGGCGCCTACGCTGGTACGGCCACGTCTTACCAAAACCGGCAAATTACGTGGGGAACAATGTCTAGCCCTGCCGCCTCCACCGGGTCGTGCTAGAAGTGGTAGGCCTAAGAAATGTTGACTTGATGTCGTAAGGGATGACATGCGTGCTAATGGTCTACAGTTAGGGATGCCGAAGACCGCGCGAAGTGGAGAAATAATACTCGGAAAGCGGACCCTGGGCTCCGAAGCGAAAGCGTTAGACGCAACCGAGTGTAACACTGAGATGTTGATGATGATACATATAGATAAATGGTTGCATTGGTTGCGTACTGTACGGTTCCAATGAAGTTTTCTTCAGAGAATACTCAAGTTGTCGAATGAACTCTCAGCCGAGGTTTTCCCAAAGGACTACAGCATGGGGTTCTTCAAGAAAGTCGTGAAGAAGTTTTTACGCGGTCGGCAACGCATGAGTGACACCCCTAGTATTGCAAATGTCCAAAGGCTGCGGTAACTGCTTACCATCGAGCAGACCGTATTATACATACCTTAGTGGTATATAAATATATATATATATATATATATATATATATATATTTATATATATATATATATATATTTATATATATATATATATATATATATATATATATATATATATATATATATATATATATATATATATATATATATATATATATATATATATATATATATAAGCTGCCCGAATGGGGAAGTACCTCCACCTCACTGAAAACCGCAGTCAAATAACAACTCGCTGGAGGGTCGTTGTATTTACGTTGTTTGTAATTGCGAATACGAGAGGGCACCACTGAGCTCCTTAGGAGCAGCAGAAGTGGCACCACGCGAGTGATACTTAATGTGTTGCAAACGTTCATTGGCTACGTTAGCCGCATTACATCAGATGGGCCGTATACTTGTATTCCTCCCGACGTCATATAAAAGAGAAAGAAAAAAGGTCAAGTTTGGCCACCGAGGTCGTCAAAGAAATAAAATAAATCTAAAGAAGAAATAGTTCCGAGATCACATTAGCAGCCGAGATAGAGATATCCAGGGCAGCCATGGGATTGGCGATATGCATCTACTAACGGTAGTGGGTTCGGCGCCAGGCGCTGGTTTTGCTTTTTATACAACGTTGGGAGGCATACAAGTATACAGTCCACGGTCGGTACCGTCCCGTGTGAAGCCGTTACCTTAGCCTATGAACTCTACAATAAAGGAAGCATCACACGCGCGTTGCCACCCCTCATTCAACACAACAACCCACTAGGGAGTCATTATTTGCCGGCAGTTTTCTCTGGGTGTACTTCTTGGGTGATTTTGTTTGTTAAGAATGAAGTCACTTACTCATGAAGCCGTTGGCGCGGACATGTGCCTCGTGCGTCTCCCGCTGTGCGTCTGTAGCGTCAGCGAGCGCTGATGCATGTGCTCGCGGGACACCGAGCATCAGCAAATCGCGTGTGAGCTGTGCTCCCGAGCATGAGCACGCCAGTGCTTGCTGGACTACCCAGCGGATGACTGCAGCGGCGCGGGCGCATTCTTCGCGAGACGCTGCAATTGTTGGTAAATACCTATCTTAAGAGCAATTATGGATATTTTAACAATAGTGGGTAAGTATATAACTAATCTGGCCATAAATACTGTTACATAAAAATTTTCTTTTTTCAACTTTTTAACTGTTGTGGGAAACGGTGGCTGACATTGAGACAATTTTTATCGTACAGAAAGGAGCCATTCGCTCTATTTACAACATGGGCTTCAGAGAATCCCTCAGTGAACTGTTCAAAGAAATAAATATCCACAATGTTACTTTAACATAAAATATAATGTCCGTAAAAAAATTAAAGTCGTTTTCAATCTTCTGCGAATAACTTAGAAGTAGAAATAAGTTGTGTAATAATATAATAATAATATTTATTTGCTTTAACATACAAGTTTTTCTTAAACTATATCCGGGGTCTCCTTTTAAGCATACGAATGCCTGTGCAAGGAGACACCGCTCCTCTTTATCATACATGTTAGTACGAGTATGTTACAATTTTATGTATATACGAGTATAAGGTATATTGTTTTTACGGGTGCATTTCGATAGAATATATGTTCGTGAGTGTGTAATTAAAGTCGTTTTCAATCTTCTGCGAATAACTTAGAAGTAGAAATAAGTTGTGTAATAATATAATAATAATATTTATTTGCTTTAACATACAAGTTTTTCTTAAACTATTTCCGGGGTCTCCTTTTAAGCATACGAATGCCTGTGCAAGGAGACACCGCTCCTCTTTATCATACATGTTAGTACGAGTATGTTACAATTTTATGTATATACGAGTATAAGGTATATTGTTTTTACGGGTGCATTTCGATAGAATATATGTTCGTGAGTGTGTGTGGGTATGTGTGTAAGGGTGTTGTGTGTTTGTGTGTAACTTGTTCTATGTTCGAGAGTGCGTGTCATGTATGTGATAGTTTGTGTCGTGTTCAACTTTCACATAAAATTAACCACCATATCAGCTACTTGAAAGTAGGTACTTTGAATTTTATTTTGTTCTAAATGCCGATACATCGGCTTGCTAGGACTGGTAGATCTTTTCTTGTAAATTGTATTAGATTTTATTATAAGTTGCCTGAAACTGACCTTTCATGACAGTGTATTTCAAAAAGCACATTAAAATACTCTCTGTAAGTTTTAATTATAGAATTGATGAATATGTAACTAACAAAGATGTATCTATTACTGAGACTCCGCTGTCCGCCCGTCCGTCTGTCACCAGGCTGTATCTCATGAACCGTGATAGACAGTTGAAATTTTCACAGATGATGTATTTCTGTTGCCGCTATAACAACAAATACTAAAAAATAGAATAAAGTAAATATTTAAGGGGATTCCCATACAACAAACGTGATTTTTTTGCTCGATATTGATAACGGCAACAGGTAGATGCTTGAAATATTCACAGAATATTTGGTTATATATTCACTTTAAGAATAAATTATTAAAATAAAATAAAACAAATATTTAAGGCTCCCATACAACAAACGTGATTTTTTTGCCATTTTTATAGATAATGATACGGAACCCTTAGTGCGCGAGTCCGACTCGCACTTGGCCGATTTTGTTTGTTTGTTTGTATATTGTGAAAAGGGTGGCAAACTTTGAACACTTTTCGGTGCGGAGGTACCCTTAATGGCCGCGAACATTACAAGATTCGATTGTCTCCATGGTGTATGTTAATCGCCTAATTGTACTCATGCTTAAAAGCATATATGTACTTAATTGTGTCAATACATATTTTTAAATAAAAAAGCCATTTATTTGAATTCTCGAAACTGGATCCTCCTTTAGATCCAATGATGGCGCCAATTACATATCATTTTACACGTACGAGTCCGATAACATATGTTACATCATACCCAATTTACTTTTTTATTTTTCTTATTCAACGTAAATGTATCAATAATAATTGAATAAATAATATTATTGACAGTGTTCTCGACTTTGAATATACGGTCGCTGAACATTTTTAACTACTCACATATATTGATTACGAGATAATGACGAGACTATAGATAGATAGATATATTTTATATATTGTCCTATAAATTAGTGATAATATTATATTTTAATTTTTTATCAGTAAGTTTTTTTTTGTTATACTACGTCGGGAGGCATACAAGCATACGGCCCACCTGATGCAAAGCGGGTACCGTAGCCTATTAACGCTTGCGATATATTAAGTATCACTCGCGCGATGCCTCCTCAGCTGCTTACACAGCAACTCCTTGGGAGCTTACTGGTGACCTCACTCACACGCAGGAACACAACAACCCTCTAGGGAGTTGTTATTTGGCTGCGGTTTTCTGTGAGGTGGAGGTGCTTTGATGCGCCCTACCTCTCTTAAGAGTTGTGTAAAGACCAAGTCATGTGGCGCTCGGTTCTCTCTGCCTACCTTGCAAGGAATTTGTGCGTGAAGTTATAGATAGATAGAACTATTTTTTATAAGAGTTACCTACAATACATCAATAGGGTAGTGTGGGTAAGGAATATGTATTTTTGAATCAACATTGGGAGGCAAAGAAAGCATGTGACCACTGACGTGAAATAGTAACCGTACTATATGAATTCTTGCAATACAAGGAATATCACTCGCACGTTCCATGTACGGTTTAAGTTACGATTCTGCATTTAATTCTTATTTGTTTTCAGGTCTTTAGGCAGTTGTTGTTTGGCTGCGGTTACCGTTGAGGGACTTCCCCAGACGGCCTGCTTTGATGCGCCGTACCTCTCTTAAAAACACCCAGTACAATACAATCAGCCATGTTTACGTACACAAATGTTTGTACTATGAGTGAATCAGACCCACGGGCGTTGGTTTCAACGTAGCGTTACTATTACTGCGCCACCGCCAAAGAAGTTGCTGTGCGAGCAGGAGAGGTGGCATCGCGCGAGTGATACTTAATGTATTTCGAGCGTTCATAGGCTACGGTAACTGCTTTCTATCAGGTGGGTCGTATTTATATGCCTCGCGACGTAGTATAAAAAAAAATACAGTGTCAAAAGCTTTAGCTAAATCTCAGTAAGCAATTATGTATTATTTTTATTGTACTGGTTGAGTCACAGCATTAGGACGATAGATTAATTATTTATTACACATGTTCTGTTGACTTATCGCGGCTAAATTCATACTGTAAATCTAAAACATTTTACAAGTTTAGTAAGTAATTAGTCGTTTTGGTACTTTTGATAAAGTTATTAATAAACATTTTATAAAAGTTATATTGTCTTTATCGCCGGCTTTATGAATTGGTTTGATAAGCGCTATTTTAGAGGAGGGAATATTTATACATAGTCCGTAAATATTCCCTCCTGTTGAAAGTTTCTATTGCATTTGGGTAATATGGATACTTGCAATAATAAAAACTTTTGAAATATTGTCGATAACGGTTGAAGGTCTATTCTTAATTTACATAATGTCATTATTTACTTCCTTAAAATTTGCATTGGTGAGGAAATAAGATTAAAGTGAATTTCCTTGTACGTACTTGTACGTACTTCGTCACAAAGCATAAATGTCTTAAGATATATATTCATCTCTTTCTAACGACCGGTATGACCTATCATTTCTCTTTGTTAAAGCAAAGTGTCATAATAAATAACTGTACGTAGATATAGTATTACTTGCGCCATTTTAAAATACGTTAATGTTGGTGTATAACGTGACTACCTTTTGATACGTCGCTGAATACGTACGTAAGTATGTGTTATTGATGCAAACTTACACAAGGTACGAGTATAAAACAGAACACATAAGATAATCTGCCAAAGACAACGTGTTCTTTTCATAGCTTCAAAATATTAAAAATAAACAAATAACAATTTACGCGTTCCGGTCAGAGTAAAATGACATATTTTTTAGTTTCATTTTTGTTAGTATATGTAAAGACGCAACCAAAGCAGGTCAATGTTTGGATACTTACATAAACTGGTGTCTTTCAATATTTCCATGATGCCGTCATCCTGAAACGAAACGAGCAGTGTTTATTATTTTAGAACAAGCTTTTAATTGGTAACATACCTACATACATCAGAAAGGCTCTATCACAAACTCTAAAACGCACGTTTTAGAATTTGCGAATTTGCTTTCTGAGTATGAACATGTCTCTGACTTGTTCTGGGTATTTTTGAGCGAAGTAGGAGGTATCATAGTATCCAATGGGGAACTACCTCACTCACAGAAAACGACTTAAAAACATAAACGAAGAAAAATGAGTGTATTACTCGTATTTCTTCGCACGAGTTCCGCTTGCACTATCTCAATTGAAGATTAGAACCGACCGAGAAACTGCATCTTCTTTCACCATTACAGTGCCAAATAAAGTTAATTTTAGCCTGCTAAAAACTTGTGACCCATCCTGCATGTAGACTGGATCTCGTGACCTGTGATTTCTTTCTTATTTATCTATAACGTCACACAAAATCCGGGTAGGCGGAGAGAACCGAGCGCCAAGTGACTCGATCCTTACATACCTTACTCGCTTCTTTAACATTTATTGCTCTTTTCATGCACGCTCCATGGCAGTTTCTAAGGCTCCTGATATCACCTTCTGATAGAACACTACCAATTTGGTCATGGTAGTCTTTGCCTTCTTCGGCTCCTACATCCTTTCACTATTGCGTTGTACTCGTATATCTGCTTCGTCATTCTTTCATCCTGCATTCTTTCTACATGCTCAAATCAATAAAGCAAACCTATTCTTATTTTAATACCGACGCCGTCTTTTTTGAAAGATACGGTGTCGAGGGTAACGACGGTTTTAAAAAAGTCTCCGAGAACAGAATCGCGTGAATATGTTGATTTGTGAAAGAAGCAAGCATGACTGAGTAATACGCCACAATGCTTTGAGCATTGATATGTACTATAAGTTATTAGCGACTAAAGATAACGTGTATTTCAAATTTTCGACAAGAGTGTACATCTGTCAAAGATTTATTATTTTACTTTTGTTTTCTTTATGGTACAAAACTTTCAGTGCTTCCTACGCAAAAGACGCGATGTAATTAATCCCCAAACCCGTTTTTTGAGATCAAATGTTAATACATATTACTGTGGTATTACTTATCATAGTAAATGCGGTAATGTATCTCTTTGTTCTATATTAGTTCGCGTTATGACCGGGAATATAACTCGGCTTCAGAGTGGGGAAACCTTTTGAAGATTTTGCGACTTAAGTAATTGAATGAGGGCACTAAATTATGTTGCTTTTAGTCCGATTATTTGAACCTGGTTGGAAGGATGCTTAGGAAGAATATTTCATATAGTAATATAATGGTGAGTAGTTCTAGAAACTGGTGAGCATGTATGAGAAGAGCTAATGTTAAAAAATGTTATGACGACCTCAGTGGCGCAGTGGTTGGTAACGCTACTTCGACACTACGCTTGTGAATTCGATTCCCAAACAGGACAGACATTTGTGTGGACGAACATCTGTCTTGATCTGGGTGTTTTTAACAGAGATGGGGCGCATCAATGCAGCCCGTCTGTTAAGACCTCCACCTTAAACTGTAGGCAAGTAACATCTCCCTTTCAGACCAACTTTCTTTCTTATATTGATATAATTTTTTTAATATGTAATTTAATTTGTTTTTATTTTCATTTAGTATCACTCGTGTGACGTTACCTCTGCTGCTGACAACCAGCAGTCCTTAAGAGCTTGCTGGTAACCTCACTCACTCGCAGGAACACAACAACCCTTCTAAGAGTTCTTATTTTGCTGTGGTTTTTATGCGAGATGGAGGTACTTTCCCGGACGGGCTGCATCACTCTACATCTCCTAAAAACACACAGATCAAGACAAACAGACATGTTCATGTATACAAATGTTTGTCTTGTGTGGGAATCGAACCCACGAGCGTTTGTATCAAAGTCGCGTTATTAATCACTGCGCCACCGAGCTCGTCAAAAATTTCAGATTGTTAGTATACTAAGTTCTACGTGATTTACGACCAATAAAGAAAACTTATTTAATAACTGTCTGAATACAATATATTTACTGCCTAGTACATGCTCAAGTTTTTGCATACGCATGTTACATATATTTTGCAACTTTTTAATATCTTACTAGTTTTTTTTTAACTTACGAGGTATGTCGAAACTTACTCGTGGTATATAAAACTCAACAAATTTGTGCCTAATAGTTAATGAGATTTTATAAGAACCAACTGTATTTTTTTTAATTCAGCTCAGCATAGTGGCCCCCTATGCCTGATGGTAAGCGAGAAGAGGAGCCCAAATCGCAGTGCCAACTGACAAAAAACTACAGTGTCCTGTCAGTTGACTCTGACATGCTGGCCCTCAAGGTGCTTCTTCACGCTTCGATTGAAGGATTCCATATGGAAGGAAGGAGGAAACAAATGTGCCGGCAAGGCGTTCCACTTTTTAATGGTACAACAGTAATAGGTGTTGCCGAACTTTTAAGTACACGAAGAGATGTTCTCGACAGTGGAAGACGTTTTGATGAGCTCGGTGGCTCAGTCGTGAATGATGCGACTTTGACACCAACGCCCGTGGGTTAGATTCCCACACAACGCAAACATTTGTGTGCATGAACATGTCTGTTTGTCTTGGTCTGGATGTTTTATGAGAGGTAGGGCGCATTATAGCAGCTCGTCTGGGGAAGTACCTCCACCCCACAGAAAACTGCAGACAAATAACAACTCCCCAGAGGGTTGCGTAGAGTATTCTCTGGGACGGTTCCACACAATATCTTCTCGAGGCTCTCTACAGGTTGCAGCGACGGGCTATCTGTATAATCAACGACGAGGTCACCGAAAACCTCTACCTCTCTTAAAACATCCAAACCAAGACAAACAGACATGTTCATACACACAAATGTTTGCCTTGTGTGGGAATCGAACCCACGAGCGTTGGTGTCAAAGTAGCGTAACAGCGCGTTCCACCACTGCGCCACCGAGCTCGTCGTTGTTAACCACTAGGCTAAAGGGGTCGTCATCGTGGCTTTACAATCCCGACGAAAGACCTGTTTCTTTAACACGCGTAGCTGTTTTTATGCACACTCGCAGATTTTTTGCACACTCGCAGATCCCTAGAGCGAATCACCTTCTAATATAACACGACCAATGACATTCATTATGTATTAAACAACACTAGAAATAATTAGAAACAAAGATAAAATAATATAACAAAAGAGCTATTAATTATCATCAAAAGTCTGTTCAACATTTCAAGAGATTTCTTTTAAAGTTTATTTCTAAACAATATATTTTTTGTAGTATGTAATTAAATAGAAGCTTTGTAAATTATTAAGATATTTATTTCTATGCTGAGGTACTATTTGCTGGTATGAAGAAGCATTCGAGGATTGTTGCAACTATTAGTTGGAAGTATAAGCTTGTGTTCGGGACTTTTTCCCGCGCTTTTGACGAGTGACATTGTTGTTTTACTTGAAATTTTTACAATTCAGTATAACATTAGTTTTGTGTGACAATTTCGATAGTATTTTGTAACATAAGTGCTAGTGAAATTATACAGTAATGAAAAAACTCAAATATAACACGTTTATGCACTTTTTGGAAGACGTGAATAAGTTCATCAAGAACACCTTGTAAAATCACTATCGTTTTACGAGTGGTATTTAAACTGGGTTGATTGGGTCTAGGTACCCTTCCCAAATATTTTTTCAGCACAGTTCCTGAAGCTGGAACATAGAATTAAGATTTTCAAATGGTCCTATACTGAACTTTGACACTGGCATAAAGTAGCAACACTATTGCCATATATATATAAAAAAAAACCTTGTGTTCCAGGAACAACACCCATCTATTTATCTATCTATATCTTCACGCCAAATCCCTTGCGGGGTAGGCAGAGAGAATCGAATGCCACATGACTCGATCCTTGCACACCTCACTCGCTTGTTTAACATTCATTGCTCTTTTCATTCACGCTCGCCGACAGAGTGCGACACGTACAGATGAGGTTTTTTTTATACCACTAAGGTGGCAAACTAGGGTATGGCCTGCCTGGTGGTAAACAGTTACCGTAGCCAATGAATCTTTGCGACACCAGGGGTGTCACTTATGCGTTGCCGACCCGAAGGTTGCTTGGACTATAAAGATAGTAAGGTACCACTATCTAACTGTGCCTTCTCTCTTCACGTTTGTTTGCTGTCTCCGCGACTTTCCTCTTTTCACCTGTGAATGTTTCCGTGCACGAATTCACAAATAGTGACGTACGTAGCAATACAACAATATTTATTATTCATGCAAAACGAATATATTTGCTTATATAAGGTTATGATAATACAAATCGAATTTATCGACTCGTCGTATCGATATTGGCACGTGACTATTTTGTAGATGTCAAAAGTTATATAATAAAGAAATAAGTAGAAAAATGTAATAATAAAAACCAGTTGAGAATGCGCAAGCTTGCATTGCCAGAGGAACCCCTGGCTTATATAACAATTCAAATATTTTTTAAAAATTTTGTCGGCCATTTTGACCATGTTCCTTATGAGATAGGAACGGTTCCTGAACATTCCTATTCTACTTTTTTATGCTGAATCCGAATCTGAAGTCAAAATTCCTATTTTCGAAGAAAACGCACACACACACACAAACATATAGATTTCATATAGGAACGGTGTTCCTGAAAAATAAATATAAATCTCCTATTTTAGGCAATAGGAATATTCGAAAAAAAGCGACAGACAAACATACAGATTTCATATAGGAACGGTGTTCCTGATAAAATGGGCATAAGTCTACTTACTATACCCATATATTTAAATATTTTTTCTCTCAAAAATGCTTAATTACATCACAATGGTTAATTGAAGGTTGCAGTAGGCTGGCACCTACATCGCCAGTAAAACCCGGGGTTTTGGCGAAAGTACCTTCTCTTCCACACTTAGCAGCGAGCAACTACCCACTATACTATAAATAAGACAACTAGACACATACGTATCATCACACCTGTCTCCCATTGGGGCAAGCAGAAACTATGGAACGCCAGGTGCATCGATTTAAACATACCTTACCACTTCTTCCACACTCGTCAACCTCTTCTAGCATGCTCTTGGGTTTTGGGTGCTTTTGATTTGGACCTTTATCAGCACATCACTAAATGTTTTGTCAATCATTATTTCTAAACTACATCATCTTTCAATCCATATAGTTCTCGTATCGTGCTATTTCTTACTCTATCAATCATTCTAACTCCACACATACTCCAGCGCTCTCATTTCCACAGCGTTCACCATACTCAATACTCAATCATTCATTGCATCCTTAATGTGTACAAAGGTGTTAGCTTATGAGTTAAGTAACAATCAAGGACCCCGAGGGGCGCAGTGGTAGAGAGGCTTTATATTATTGTAAATCAATGTAGTTATTATTCATAACGATGTGTCTATCAATCTCAATTTTAAATGTATGTGTATTATAAAGTTGACTATAATAAATAAATATTGTCGGATAAATTACACAGCGCCACCTAGCCCCAAAGTAAGCGAAGCTTGTGTTATGGGTACTAGACAACTGATAAACATACGTAAATATTTTTTTTTTTGTAAATACATACTTATTATACACTATATGTGTATTGTATTTCAATCTATGTGTATAATATTTTGTGCAATTTCAATTAATTTAAATTTTAGTAATATAACTAGCTGACCCGGCAAACGTTGTTTTGCCATATAAATTATTCCTAGGATTATTTTAGTATTATAAAAATAGGGGTTGATGGTAGAAGGGTGAAAATTTAGGGTTGTATGTATTTTTTAATGCCACATCATAAAAAAATAAAAAAATGTACAAAAAAAAAAAAATTTGGTGTGGACCACCCTTATAACTTAGGGGTATGAATATAGATAGTAGCCGATTCTCAGACCTACTGAATATGCATATAAAATTTCATCAAAATCGGTCAAGCCGTTTCGGAGGAGTATGGTAACTAACATTGTGACACGAGAATTTTATATATAAGATTTAATGTTATTTCTGGTTGTTGTATATTATTGTTTTTATTATGTCAGAATTTTTAGCATGTCATTAATTATCATATATATTTATATACATAATATATATATATATATATATATATACCCAGCCGGACCATACTGTAATGCTTCAATAAGACAATACATGTGTTTTTATTTATTACAATTTGCACTGGCGTGATTGATGTCACTTACAGGCTGTTCCTCCGTGACATGCTGCAGCAAGGTCCTGAACAGATGGGCGGGAAGACTGCTCAGGGCGTGCAGGGCGGCCAGGGCCCACAGCGGGCAGTCGCCATCGGAGCAGAACTTGAATTTCTGGAAAGGTCCAATGATAACATTAGTTTCTAAAGTCATCTGCCGGCAACTTCCGCCGTCATGGATTCCGATATCGCACTAATAAGTCTTCTTCCTAGCAAGAAACCGGCCTATTGAGCTAATAGTCCCCGGTTCGAATCCTAGCGGTTCCATGTACCACTTAATTCGTATTATCAGATTTATGTACATATTTATTACTTGCTCGGCGATGAAGGAAAACATTGGGAGGAAACCCACACGGCCAAGAAAATATATTTCGAAAGACGCGTGACCTAACCTAAGGCGGTCGTGGGTTTGATTCCCACACAGGGCAAACATTTGTGTGCAAGGAAACTGCAGCCAAATAACTTTCTGTGGGGTTGTTGCGTTCCTGCATGAGAGTGAGGTCACCAGAAAGCTCCCAAGGAGTTGCTGTCTTAATATATTACAAGCGTTAATAGGCAACGGAACCGTTTTTACATCACGTGGGCCGTATGCTTCCCGACGTAGTATAAAAAAAAAGGAGTTGCTGTGTTAGAAGTTAGAAATATTTGAATGTGCATTGTTTGTAACAAATAATATTCACATGTATCAAAGATTCAATAGTAAGAGACACCAACATAAAGTGGCTTTTCCCCTAGCAGATCTGCTCACTTTCATAAAAGTGTTATGGGTATGGCACCAAAGATATACAACCAAAGGATATTCTAAGACAGAACTCTTATACATTCAGACGAAGGATTTTTGATTTATTAATTACGAAAGCGTACTACAGCGTTGACGAATATCTACAAGACATTTTTTAATAGTGAATATAATAGTGACATGACATGTAAATCTGACATATTTATTTGAATTAATGACTATTTTAAAAGTTGTGTTCTTAGAAATAGTATTTTAGCTTCACTTTTTTAATAACGACAATTTATAATCTTGCATGCCGGTTCGATAGGCAAAATGTAGTAGTGGTAATCGTTCATGTTTCAAAGATCTTTTGTACCTACATTTGCATGAATAAAGTTTGAGAAGTAGAGATGACATGACGCGAGTGATTTACTTAATTTATTACGAGCGTTCACAGACTACTGTAACCTTTACATCAGGTGTGCCGTATGCCCCCGACGTAGTACAAAAAAAACCTCATTCGCTTCTTTAACATTCATAACTCTTTTCATGCATGCTCACTGGTTCCTAGCGCTCCTGATGTCATCGTCTGATAACACATTTTTATTTATATCCCAAAATAAAAGATAAACTTCGAGGAATTAGCTTTTATAACCCTAAAGACGGTGCGGCGTGGCTGCGTTCGGAAAAAAATATTAACAAGTTCGTAGATATGACATTCTATTTTTGAATTTCTAAAAACTTTCAATGTTCGTATTGTATTCGTATATACCAAGAATAGTTAATAAATTCAGATATTATACTGCTGAAATATAAATGACAGACTAATTTGATGTACTCTTGGTAGATATGAATACGTGATTTAGACAACAAAAAATAACTGTTAATACTCCTACGCCAGTAAAGGCAGAATATGCATGCTCATAATTCTTGGTAACACCATTTTCTTTGGAACAAATAATTATCTATATATCTAGATATGTAAAATACCAGTCATCAAATTACCTTTTGTATATATATAACTAATACAAAAGTATTCAAAATATATACAGAGCAATCAATGCTAAAGAAGCGAGTGAGCTTTGTAAAGATCGAGTCATGTGGCGCTCGGTTGTCTCTACCTACGCCGCAAGGGATTTGGCGTGAAGTTGTAGGTAGATAGACGAAAATATTCGTGATTGGTCAGAATGTTAGGAATTTTTAAGAGAAGTAGGGCGTATAAAAGCAGTGCGTCTGGGGAAGTAACTCCACCTCACAGAAAGCTGCAGTCAAATAACAACTTTCTGTAGGGTTGTCGTTTCTGCGTGTGAGAGAGGCCACGGGTAAGCTCCTAAAGAGTTGCTGTGTTAGCAACAGATGTGGCATAAACCGAGCGATATTTAATGCATTACGTTCATAGGTTACGGTAACCGCTTCACGCCAGGTCCCTTGCTGGGTAGCCAGAGAGAACCGAGCGCCATAAGACGCGGCCCTTACACACGTCACTCGCTTCTTTAAAATTCATAGCCCATTTCATGCACGTTCGCATATCACCTTCTAATAAAACTAGACCAATTTGGCCGTGGTAGGTTAGTCTTGGTCTTCCTCGGCTCGTACATCCTTCCACTTTCGCATTGTATATCTGTTTCGTTACTCTTTCATCCTGTATTATTTAATCATGATACCTTTTTAGTTTATTGAAAAACTAAAAGCTTCATAAAATCTACACCAACATTATAAGGCACTTTTGTCGGTACATACTCATAAAATATGAATTATCAAACTCATCATACATTAAAAGTTATTAATTTAACTTTTTAACTATTCATCAACCCTTTACCGCGTATAAGTAACCCTCTCCCCCCCCCCCCTACCTAAATATAAAATAGTCCAAACAATCCCAATCAGTTAAACATATTTGAAACTTTTGATGGATTATTGACGAACCCCGTGTTCGAGTGGCTTAATGGGAGGCCATTACCACCGAGGGACCTGCGTTCGATTTCCGCACAAGACAAATTAATATTTGCGTGCCTGGACATTTTTGTTTGACTTGGTCTGGATGTTTTCGAGAGAGGTAAGGCGCATCAAAGCAGTGCGACTGGGGAGGTACCTCCACCTCACAGAAAACCGAAACCAAATAACAACTCCTTGGATGGTTGTTGTGTTCCTGCGTGTGAGTGAGGTCACTAATAAGGTCCTAAGGAGTTGCTGTGTAAGCAGCAGAGGAGGCATCGCGCGAGTTATATATGTTACAAGCGTTAATAGGTTATGGTAATTGCTTTACATCAGGTGGACCGTATGCTTGTATGTCTCCCGACGTTGTATAAAAAAAAAAGCTCCTAAGTAGTTGCTGTGTTAGCAGCATGAAGAAGAAGTGCGTGCTGAAGTAGAATTTTTAGAAATTTATCTTTCAAGTAGGTAATTTGAGTGAGGGACAAGATTGAACTTTAATAAATATTTTTAATGCGATCGAAAATAGTTTTAAAAATGAGTACAAATATTGCTTATAAGTAATAATGAGATATTTTTTTATTCAACTTGTAAATATAGGTAGAAATTTAAAATTTGGAGCGGAATATAGAATGCTAAAACTTTTGCACAGAGATCCCCTCTATGACGTGGACAGAGTTTAAATATAGCCAGATTTTTTGAATTTCTACCTCGGTATCCCATGGAAATTTTGAAAGACCGAACAGGATATACTATGGTACTCGTATTATTAGTGTATATTATAAGCATATGTTACAGCCTTGGTGTCTTGTTCCTCGAGTAAATGTTAGATTTTGTTTATTCATTTAGATTTATTTATTTATTTGTTTAGTTTACTACCTGAAAATGAGGAAGTTAAAATTGATTTATTTGTTAAAAAACCTGCCGATATTTTTACTAAAAGAAGTTACATAAAAACTAATTTACGAGCACAATATAAATCCAGTAAAATCATGAAATTATATTTTATAACAAAACCGTGCGCGTTTATATATGTGGAATCAAATTACTTAATATTGTATTTGTAAATACATACTAATAACATATAGGAAACTCTACAAAGGCACAAATGTTTACCTTGTGTGGAGATCGAACTCACGAAGCTTGGTGTTACCTAGCCATCGCTAGTCATTCTACCACAAGGTTTATCAGTATTGGACAGTAGGTATAACACGTACTTAAATACCTATCTTTTAGTACAAGTCATTACTTACCATAATTGACAAGTACGAATATCAAGCACAATGATCTGTAACAAACAAGAGATACGGTTATAAAATTATCATATGAATTAGCGGCTATGACATAGAGACTGCCTTATGAACCATATTCTTGGTCCATAGAGTTAACTGTCAATTTGTACATCCGTTGGACCATACATTGACATTGTGTGGGTGACCCCTGCTTATGTCTGAAGAAAATCTTCTAGAGAAAAAAGTGAAGGGCGCGGTGGCAGAGTGGCGAGTAATGCTACTTTAACACCTTGGTTCGTGGGCTCGATTCCCACATAAGACAAACATGTCTGTTTGCCTTGGTCCGGTACAGAGAGGTAAGGTGCATCAAAGCAGCCCGTTCGAGGAAGTACCTCCACCTCACAGGAAACCGTAGCCAAATAACAAAGGATTGTTGTGTTCCTGCGAGATAGTGAGGTTGCCTGTAAGTTCGTAAGGAGTTGCTATGTTAGCAGTTGAGGTGCCTATACGCGGGCGATACTTCAGGTATCGCAAGCATTCATAGGCTACGATATCTACTTTACATCAAGTTGAACGCAAGCTTGTATGCCACCCGATGTTGTATAAAAAAGCAAGTACTTAAAAAAACTGTATAAAAATTACGTGAAACTGTTTTTTTTTTCAGGCATATAATCATACGGCCTATCTGATGTAGAGTGGTTACCGTAGCCTGTGAATGATTGCAATACAGCAAGTTTGCAGCAGCAGCAGCATTGGGGTAGGCAGAGACAGAGACTATGAACCGCCAGGCGCCCCTAACCAAACATACCTCTTCTTCTACATTCATCAACTTCTTTTCTACATTTCGTGAGTGGTTTAATTAAACTAAAAGGTAAGTTAAGAGTACATGAAGCTCAATACTATCTTTCTTAAAGCGTACCCAAAATTAGTTCAAAGCGGATAACAAATGACATGGTTAATGTTTGCTTGACTGTACTAAACCGAGAGCCAATATACAAATAAGCATGAAACAGCGTAAAAAGTATAAAAAATAGAAAGCAATAACTTTGATAGTTTTCGCAACACAATGAAAATATCTGCTCTAGAGGACAATGCTTACGAGTTAATAATAGATTTTGTATGCCAGTGGGCTTATGGCGAAATTGCACCTTGGACAAGAGTAATAAATATTCCTGCTATGGATGAATAATATGAGGATATACATTGTGATCACTATCATCTATAGAATTAAAGCTTGCTCTGCTAATTAACACAAGAGAGGTAGGCCGCATTAAAACACCCTAACTACCTGTAGGGAGGGAAGTATCTTCACTTCACAGAAGATCACAACTATATAATATATAGTAATAACACTCCTGAAGGGTTGTTCTGTCGACAGCAGAGATGTCAAAAGCACGAGTAATACCTCCTGTATTGCAAGTGTTTATATGCTATGCTGGCCACTTTACATCAGGTGGACCGTATGCGTTTTTGCCTGCCGATGTTGTACAAAAAGTATTCCGTAGAAGCAAAACTCTCCGTCAAAGAGGTTCCCCTGTGCTCATCAACAACTAGATTATTGCAATATCTTATAATAAAGAAGCAGAACCAATTTTATTGAAATCAACGCCAAAAAATAACAATGTGATCATGCATGAGAATGTTGGGTGGTTAACGAATAATACGGCCCGCTGATGGAAAACGAATACCGTATTCTAAAAAGGCTTGCAATATACATGATTCACTCGCTCGTTATCAACCATAGGCGCACTGCCTCGACTGAGACTGAGTTAGTATAAGAATCAGTGGAGTGGTATGGTATTTTAAGACTGAGTAAAAGTGCACTACGCAAGGTACGATCCTGCGAATCACTGTGAAAGACAAAACGTTCCTTTAAATAGGATGAGGTAGCGGGGTCGAAGAGGACAGAATAAAGAAGGGAAAGGTTGTGCCAGTTACGACGAAGTCTTATAGGGAGCCACTTGAGCTGAAAACGAAATTCAGAAACACGATCATATTTGCGAACTCTAAATATAAATCAAGTGGAAAAGTTTTGAAGGCGGTCAAGCTTATTTAATTGCTCTTTGATGATATCCGGATACTAGGAATGAGCGTAGTCGAGGATAGCAAGGAATGTATGCGCAATTTTAGTGTCTACTGGCAGAAAAATTCGCAACCTTCTAAGCGAACCAGATGCAGCAAACGATTTTCTATTTACTTCCGCAATCTGTGCTGACTAAGATATAGAATTATCAAAAATTATTCCCAGATTATTCACTTTATCGCTGAAATTTATTGATGTATCGTCAAACATAACCCAAGGGATATTATTCCAGTCAATTTTCGATATGCGAAGAGAACTATCTATAATAATAGCTTGCGATTTTAGTGGGGTGACGAAGAGGCCGTGAGACTACTCCAGACAGATGTACTCCAGAGATTTTCTGTGTGTAAATCTGCAAATCATCTTCATAAAGATAGCAGGAGCAGCAAAGTTCGGATGTGATGGAATTGATGAATAATGCAAATAAAAGAGGAGACAACACGCCACCCTGAGGCACGCCAGCAGTAGTTGCGCACCAAGAACAGTAAGTATCCTCAATACGCACGCGCTGCTGACGACTATACAGGTAAGAACGGAACAACTCAAGTGCCGAAGAAGATATATTGATAGAACGTAAACGCGTTAAAAGTATGTCATAATCCATAAGTTAAATAGTGTGTTATTTACGATTTTCTTCAGTTATAAATATTTTTACAAAAATGCACAGTTCTAAATAAATTCCGGTTTCCTAAATAGGTTTCGGCAACCACTTTACATCAGATGAACCGTATGCTTTGATGTTTGCCGATCTCGTACAAAAAAGGTCCATTTTACGGTTAAAGGGTTTACGAATTGCTACAGTGTGCTACGAAGCTACGACGTTCTACAATATGCTCCAAATACGCTATGCTGATTTCCACATTATGTGCTAACTGAGATGCAACGTCGGGCGTAACTTAGGTTAGTTTGTGAGCTTTAGGGGCATACAAAATTACTAAAAAATGCCCACATAATTGACACCTCATGTACCTTATCTCTTTTTCGCCATGTCTATAGATGATTTTTATTATCCAACAACACTATGATCAAAGAAAAATAAAATATTTGCGGAATTCGCGCGTGTGCGAGGCAAATATTTAAACATTACTTTATTCATTTATTTTTAGTAGCTATCAGTTTTCATTATTTTTCTTTTTATTTTTCGGAAATGACCATTGGCGAAGAGGAAATGCCCTAAGAAACTTGTCAATATAGATCTTTTTCTCAAATCGTTATTTAGATATTACAGCATATAACTATAAATTTCGCCTTCACATATGACTTGCAGGTCACGTTGGCTTTCTCTCTTCTTTGACTCTGCAAATGATGATGAACGATGTATACCATTTTTGACAGATTTCGAGTGAGATACTCGCCACATGCTCTATTAGATACTTACACTCTTGTTATAAAGATACTAAGTGTTTATATTTGATGTCATTGTCTTAAAAACTTATTACGTACTACATGAGGAACATATTTGCCGACAATGAGAGGTTACACAAAGGTCCACCCAGACTTCAGCGTTTGCCTGTAATACTCGTAGTTGCAAATATAGCTATTCTAACATTTAAAAGACCGTTATATTGCGTTTACAAAAACTGTTCTTATGTCATGTTATTGGGTTTAATTTACTATCTGCTTAATTCAATAGATTTTGAAAACACAAATCTTTAGAAAAAAAATAATATACTCGTAAGTGCTATTATTATTTTCTAACAAACGTGTAAACGTCGAATATTTTATTGCAGTGTTCAGAGAAGTAACTTCATCACAATATTGGGCATTTCAAAATATTGTCGACGAATGGCGTAATAAACATGAACAATACGCCCTGGTTAGGTTAACAGGTGAAGACAAAGCTTTCGTTTGGAACCTACTTTTCGTACATAGAAGAATCATTGATCTCCCTCAAACACAGATCTACTCTATTCTTTGAGGACTAAGAAGAATTTTTCGAGATGTTGAAACAAGCTGAATAAATAACTACCTTATTTCACACTATTTTGTAATAGGGATTTACAATACAATACACTTTAATGCACCAAAAGAAAAATAAATAAAAGAACAACAATAAGAAAGTACCAGTACAAGGGCGATCTTATCGCGATACGATGGAAGACATGATCATCACCATCATCTCAGCGTTATTCCCGGTTGCGTCTAATGCTTTAGCTTCGGAGCCCGGGGTCCGCTTTCCGAGTTATATCTCTCCACTTCGCGCGGTCTACGGCATCCCTAACTGTGAGACGATTGAGACGCATGTGTTACGACCTTACGACGTTAAGCCAACATTTCTAAGGTTTATCCCTTCTGCCGCCGCCCGGTGGAGGCGGCATGGCTAAACATTTGTTCCCCATGTAAGTTGCATCTCTTCCAAACAACCTTAACGTAGAGGACAAGTAAAAAAACAAGGTAGGGTTGCACAGAGCATAACTTAAAGGATATAAAGCAATTTATGTAAGGTAGGCATAAATAAATACACAAACATACACAACACATATATATGTAAATATACACATACACACAATTCACCAAATTTATATATACATTGAATAAATATATACTCAGTAAATGAGACTGAGGGGTTTTAGTTTTTTTATCTACTATTTTAACACTTGATGCATGTTTTAATAGTACTCTAAGAATAGTTTGAATTATAAGTTCCAAGTCTGTCCCCACCTTAGGGTCACTTCGAAACGAATGAAAGGACAACTTAATGGGGTGGGCAGCTGCTACCCAAAGTGATCCCGTTGATGAAATGAAAACAATAGCATATTAAATTAAGGGCTCAAGCATCATTGACATCGAGGAGGATTAATCCACGAACTACGGCATGTTCCCACCGATTATTAGTTGCCATGTAATCATTATTAGTAGGCGTTTTTATTAGTCAAACATGCATAGATGTCGTTTGTAGAAAGGTGTGTAAATTTTGGAGGCGGGATCACAGTATACTTGTGTAATATGTATCCCGTAGCCAATGAACGCTTACAACACAATGAGCTAACATAGTATACTCCTCAGGAGTTTATTGGTAACCACAACCACTCGCAGGAACACTACAATGCTCCAGGAAACGACCACGGTCTTCTGTGAGGCGGAGATATTTCCGCAGTCGATTAGTCGTCTCGAGTTCTTCTGTTCGGAGGGCACGTTAAACCAATGGCTTCTCAGCCAGTCCCAGCTGTTTTAGATAGACATCTGTCGTTAAGCTAACCTAAGAGAGGTGGTGCGCATCAAAGTAACACTATCCCCAAATTACGACTCTATGGAAAGTTGTTGAGATCTTTCAAGTGACTGATCTGACCAAGATCCCGAGGTGCTGCTGCGTCGATAACAGGCTGCGATGGCCGCTTAAGATCGCCCATTACGCTTATTTGCCTCCCAACGTTGTATAAAATAAAACTCCTGGAATTGATTCCAGTATCGAGATGTTCGAAACAACAATTGCATGTTTGCCATGTCGCTATGTGTGCAATGTCCTGTTCTAACACCGTTGTTGAGTTCTCGCCAATTGACAAACAAACAAATTGCGATCACGGAATAAGAGAAAAAAATCGGTCAAGTGCGAGTCGGACTAGCGCACGAAGGGTTCCGTACCATTATCTATAAAAACGGCAAAAAATCACGTTTGTTGTATGGGAGCCCCCCTTAAATATTTGTTTTATTTTGATTTAATTATTTATTCTTAAAGTGAATATATAACTAAATATTCTGTGAATATTTCAAGCGTCTACCTGTTGCCGTTATCAATGTCGAGCAAAAATGAGCAAAAAAATCACGTTTGTTGTATGGGAGCCCCCTTAAATATTTATTTTATTCAATTTTTTAGTATTTGTTGTTATAGCGGCAACAGAAATACATCATCTGTGAAAATTTCAACTGTCTAACTATCACCGTTCACGAGATACAGCCTGGTGACAGACGGACGGACGGACGGACGGACGGACGGACGGACAGCGGAGCCTCAGTAATAGGGTTCCGTTTTATCCTTTGGGTACGGAACCCTAAAAAGAGTAACTGTAAATAATAAATGAATAAATAAATAGGTTTATAAACTCTCAGAATAACGTGGAGTTTCACTACATCAAATTTTAATTACAAATTGTTATTATATTTTGAATTCAGTGATTATTTAATTGAATATGCTTTGACTTACGCATAAGTAGACTGTGTGTATAAGAAGTGTATAATTAATTACACAAAAAAATATCTTTCAATTCCATACAATTTTACGACAATTGGAAAATAGGAACGCTGTATTAAAAATTCGAGTTAAATTAGGTATCACAAACAATGCATCATATCACAATCGAATTAGTTTTCTGTTATCATAAACGTAGAGTTTATTTTAGAACGTAAAGAAATCCTTTGTCGCCTAGAGACTAGAGGCGACAAGGAAGCAATGTAGTCTAACATAGTAATGAATATAAAATAATTGGACTACAGAGACATCTCGTCCTACAGTGCGGTACAAAATATCCCATTGCAATTCAACAGTTGGTAGTCCGAGCTATCGACAGCAACACAAGCGATTTTTCTTCATTCGACAATATTTGTCACGTGTGCCATAAAGCTGGTATTCAATAAGAATATTTTTTTTATACAACGAATAATAAAAATAATAGAACTTTGTGGAATGAAAGTTGATGTAGTGACAAAAATTGAAAAGGGTATGCTGAGATGGTTTGGTCATTTAGAAAGAATGAATGACAAAAGAGTTACGAAAGAAATGTATCAAGCAAGAGTGAATGGTGATGTCGGGAGGGGCCGCCCTAGACGCACACATATAGATCAAATTGGTGATGTGTTGAAAAAGGGTCAAATCAAAAGTGCCCAAAACCGAAGAGCATGCGTGAAGAGGTTGATGAGTGTGGAAGAAGCGAGAGCGGTATGTTTGGATTGGTGCACCTGGCGTTCTATAGTCTCTGCCTATCCCAATGGGAGACAGGCGTGATGATATGTATGTATGTATGTAATAAAAATACCCTTTGAACGCTTGCAATAGATTAAGTATTGCTCGCGTGATGTCACCTATGCTGCTAACGCTGCAACTCCTTAGAACCTTACTGGTAACCTCACATACTCGCAGGAACACAACCGTCCAAGGAGCTGTTATTTGCCTACTGTTTTCCGCGAGGTGGTAGACTTCACCAGACGGATAGCTTCGATGCCCTCTCTCTTACAAACAACCATACCAAGACAAACAGACATGTTCATGCAATGTACATAAATGTTTGTCCTGTGTGAGAATCGATCCACGAGCCTTGGGTGTCAAAGTAGCGATACTAATAACTCCGCACTCAAGATTGTCATAAATAATCTAATTACAGAACCAAGCCTAAAAACAATTTTATTTCATGTTTCCACAATATTAAGTTGCTTATAGTATATATATATATATATATATGGAAATATATAAAATGTTGTTTAGAAAATTAGTGCAATTACGCAATACATTAATATAATAACTGTACGTGCTTCTTGCTATTAAACAACCAAATTTTTGACTTGTACCTGGTGTACTTATCTATATACACAAATTGTTAACCGTTTTGTATACATCGTGCATTTTACGTATTAAATATGTTATTTAAGATTAAGATAGACTGACAGAAAGATAAGCAAAAAATTGAAAAATGCATGGTTAGGTTTTGGAAACGATCAAATAACAATAACATTTGCTGAGCTGAGCTAACCACTGCTGAGGAAGGGAGGAAGAGATCTCTTTAAGAGATAAGCTCGCCTCTGTACTATCTTTACTATATATTGTAACTTTTGTGTATTTATATGTGCAATAAAGAATATATATTAAAATTTTAAGTAAATCTCTTTCTCATTTCAAATACATACAGATATTCTAATTTTGTTCATATGTAAAGACAGAGCCGAAGTTCCTTTTAAAAGTAAATTTATGGGGAAGGTTCAAATGGATTCAGGTACACTATTTAAAGATCGTGACGTTCTAAAAGAACTTTAGAATGAATTCCGAACAGAAAAGTAAGATTAAGATTAGTAAATGGGACATGTCTGCAAAATAATATTCTTTTATTAAAATATTTTGTGTTTTTTCTGCTATCGCTACCAGACAAGTACTATATAAACGGTGGTAGCACAGAGCGGCAAACATAACACAGTCGTTTGTCGTACTGAGTGCTCAGCAAACATAGTCATAGTACGAAGTACATTTAATATAACTTGACGACATAATTTAGATATATTATTGACTATACAACGGGGATGCTGTAGTATTTTATCAGGTAAGCTATTTCTGTAAATTTTTAATATAAGCTTTTAATTACTTGTTTTCATAATTTTTAAACAATTTATAAAATTACCATTTAAATCACAAATTTTTTTTTGATTTTGTTATAGACAAATATAATTTACACAATAAAATATCAATTCAATGTTAGCTGTGATAATTCGAATAATAAGATTTACCTTAACTTTTGAAAAATAATCTTTTGACTACTTTTATTTTGATCCGATTTAGAAATTAGTCACAAATATAACAAACATAATTTACAATATAAATTGCTATTGCTGCTGCTCGATGTTCACTATATAAAATAATGTTTAAATAAATGTGTAATAAGTCTTATTTACGACACATTTATTTAAAAATTATTTTGAAACAAAGCTTTGGGCTACTTTAATTTTAATTCGATTTATAAATAGGAAAAATTTTATGTATAATGTTTTAATGGTCAAGATTTTATTGAAAATATCCATAATTGCATATTTCATCGCATTATTTGAAATAATATAGCTATTTCAAATAATGCGATGAAATATGCAATTGGGGATGCAAATAATCGGTAGATTCTTCGAATGTTTGTTCTGCACCTCAATTACGACAGTATACTGATTTTTCAAAATATTTTACATTATTTCCATAAAACAATTTCTCTGTTTATTCATTCTCAAAGACGGCGGGAGTTGAAAATGTTTGACAACACGCTAGATCTAAAAAAATATTTTACAATCGCAATTTATGATGAGATGTTGTAATTTAATTTGAAGCCGTAATGGATAAAGAACCGGGCCTATTGACCAACAGGTCCCCGGTTCGTATTTGGCATGTACTACTAAAGTTTGGTTTCGGATTTATGTACATATTTGTAATTATTTCTTGCTCGGTGGTGAAGGTAAACATCATGAGGAAACTCGCATGTCCAAAAAATTCTATTTTGAAAGACGCATGTTTTGATCTGAGAAAAGTCTGGCTTTCCTTCTGAGCTGTAGCGGTCTGATGACAGTCGCTTTATCAAAATTAGTATTTTCCCTAAATCCTTAGGAGTAGCGGACCCATCCAATGACCTTATGGATTAGGATACGAGATAATGCTAGGAAGAAACTATTGAAATATTAACACTGTTTAATATTCGGTAGATCTGAGAGACTGAGGTTACTTGTAAGCTCCTAAGGAGTTGCTGCGCGCAGTGCCAGATATATTTATTGTTTTGCTTTTTTGATTCATAGACTTAGTTAATGATTATTATTCGAGTGTATGCGTGTTGCCACTTGAGGTAGTATAAAACATAAAATTATATGAATGGTCATACGTGTATAAAACTCGTGTGTCTATGGAGAACACACGAGTTTTATACACGTACGGTCTATGGTTATGACCATAGACCATACGTGTATAAAACTCGTGTATCACTCGTATACATTGCTAGCAAAGGTACCTCAATAATACGCATTTAGGAGGTGACCACTTTTTATTGTTGTATCATAATGCCACATTAGAGTGTTTCAAATGACAATTCCATAGTACGGTACCATCGAACTGGTCTGATGACTGACGGTGATTATCTAGTTCTGAACATGTAACTGAATTTCCATCTTTTTTATTAAATTGAATTAATTGATTTAAATATCTCTGCCTACCCGCCTACCCACAAGGGATATGGTGTGAAGAAGATATAGAGATATTACAAAATGTAATGTAAATCAACTAAATAAAGTGCAGAACAGAAAACTGTTTATACTTCTATGTTACTGGCGGTTAATTTACGACAACGAACACAATCCGAAAACCGCATTTTCAAAAACTAATAAATAGATTATCTTCTATATATGCACTATATTGACTAAAATTTTAGCCCATCTGACGTAAAGCAGTTATCATAGCCTATTCACCCTCGCAATACATTAAGTATCACTCGCGCGATGCCACCTCTGCTGCTAACATAGCAACTTCTTAGAAGCTTACTGATAATCTCACTCATAAGCAAGAACACAACAACCTTTCAGGGAGTCGTTATTTGGCTGCGGATTTCTATGAGGTGGAGGTACTTCACCAGACGAACTGCTTTAGAGCGCTCTATCTCTCTTAAAACACTCAGACCCAGACAACAGACATGTTCGTGTACACAAATGTTTGTCCTGTGTGTCGAACCCACGAATGTAGTTGTCAATGTAGGGTTACCAACCACTGCGCCACCGAGCTCGTCAAAGCGCAACAAACTTAAAAACTTCCCTCGTATTCTTCATATGCGCATTTCAGACTATTGGGTGGACGGCAAGTATTTGTTTTTATACCTCTAAGGTGGAAAACAAGCATACTGCCTGCCTAATGGTAAACAGTCACCATAGCCTATGAAAATTTGCAACACCAGAGGTGTCGCTCGTACATTGCCGACCCTCTAAAAACCTCTTCACGCCATTCTAGAAGAACCCTATGCTGTAGTCCCTTGGGAAAACTTGGGTCGGCTCATTCCACAACAACTTTATTGCTATAGGAAAGTAAATCATGCGTTCATTCTATAAAACAAATGTATTAGAATGCATAAAAATATAGGCCAAATGACATTCTGAAGATATATATTTTTTTATATACTACTTTGGGAGGCATCCTCTGCACAGCAACTCCTTGGGAGCTTACTGGTGACCTCACTCACACGCAGGAACACATGAACCCTCTAGGGAGTTGTTATTTGGCTGCGGTTTTCTGTGAGGTTGAGGTACTACCCAGACGGGCAGCTTTGATGCGCCTTACCTCTCTTAAAATATATATTATTTTGTGAAACATCTAATTTTGGCTCTGACATCAATTTACATGACGGATCCATGCAAATTCGATAGAAAGCATGATGAATTGTACTCGCCAATAGAAAATAACAATGTGAGAAACATTATTAAGAACATGAGAAAACCCTTCCTCGGAGGGCACATTAATCCGTCGGTCCCGGCTGTTGTCGATAGATGAGAGTCCTTAAGTTAAGTCAGTGGCTTTCGGCTTGAAAACACTGGCCTCTGTTAACCCGCAGTTGAGCAACGTGGTGGAGAATGCTTTAAACCCCTTCGGTTAAAGGGAGACCCGTATCCCTGCAGTGGGATGAGTCAGGGTTGGTGTAGTAGTGTAGAGAAACAATATACATTAACTTAAACATGAACATGTCTGTTTGTCTTGGTCTGGCTGTTTTTAAGGGAGGTAGGGCGCAACAAAACAACCCGTCTGGAGAGGTTCTTGCACCTCACAGAAAACTGCAGCCAAATAATCTGGAGGGTTGCGAGTGAGTGAGGTTACTGTATATTTGTTAGTAAGCTCCTAAGGGGTGTTGTGTTAGCAGCAAATTTGGATACCATGGGTATTGTATGAGATCACAGTTTACGGTAACCACGTGACATCTGGAGACAGGTATGCGTGTATGGCTCCCGACGTTTAATGAAGAAAAATATAATAAAAAATCGGCCAAGTGCGAGTCGGACTCGCGCACGAAGGGTTCCGTACCATTATCTATAAAAACGGCAAAAAAATCACGTCTGTTGTATGGGAGCCCCCCTATATTTGATTTATTTTAATTTAATTATTTATTCTTAAAGTGAACATATAACTAAATATTCTGTGAATATTTCAAGCGTCTATCTGTTGCCGTTATCAATATCGAGCAAAAATGAGCAAAAAAATCACGTTTGTTGTATTCTATTTTTTAGTATTTGTTGTTATAGCGGCAACAGAAATACATCATCTGTGAAAATTTCAACTGTCTAATTATCACGGATCATAAGATACAGCCTGGTGACAGACGGACGGACGGACGGACGGACGGACAGAAAAACCCTGAAAAGATCACCTACGATTATTTCATCAAATTCTCAAAACATGATTATAAAAATGTCATGATCCAAACAACTAAAAAAATATATAAAATAAACTCTAACCTTTCTCTAACTAATGTAACAAACTATATATCCTCTACATGACCCGCTTCTTTAACATACATAGCTCCATTCTTGTCGGCTCCTATTCTTTCTTTTTGTATTATATATCTGTTTCGTCAAAATTCATCTCGAGATTCTCCGTTCTTGTTGTCGATAGATCACAGTCGAACTCGGTGACCTTCGGGCAACTTCGAAAGTCTCAGCCATTCCGCAGTTGAGCAGCGTGGCGGAGTATGTTTTAAACCCCTTCCTTCCCCTTAAAAGGTAGCCCCGTATCCCCGCAATGGTATGAGTAAAGATTGGTGTGAAATGGCAGCTCTCGCTACAGAATAAGGAACAGTAGTTAATGGTCCTACGTCAAGCAAGATAACATAAAAATTCTTTATTTGCCACAGGGCCCTCGCGGGAACTTAGATGCGTGTTATATTTAAAAAAAAACACCGTTATGTTACTATTTTGCTTTTTTAATCTGCTAGCATTTCGGAAATGAACATTGGCGAAGAAGAAATGCCGAAAGAAACTTCTGACAATGCAGATCTCTTTTCAAATTGTCAGTTAGATATTACAATAAATTCATATCAGCATATCAATAATGATGTCAAATAGTAGAATTACATATTATTAAGAAAAGATTATTTGTGCTGAATTATTTCCAGCCATCTTTGTCAGTTTCATATTCATCAATTTTATAACAAGCCTTTTTATAGAGAGTATTTTTGATGTCCTTTTTGAACATATTATTAGGAAAGGTCAGAACTGTTTAAAACAATTTAAAACGAATACAATTTACAGGAATAGATCTACCAGTCCTAGCAAGTCGATATACCGGCATATGGAACTTATATCCACTTCTAAGTTTGTAAAAGTTATTACAAGAGTCAGACGTCCATACTTTCTCCTATCTCAGCGGTAGGGTGAGTGTGGGCTGGTCTGGTTTATAACATTATTAAGATAGAGGTAAATGCTTAAAATAGAAAGTAAAGAAACAAAAATACAAGTTTACAAAGAGTAATATCAATCATATAAGAAGGGTAGGATTTATTCCAAAGAGCATTTCTTTCTAAAGTCTCAGTGTTCCCATATCTAAACCCAATTTCCTCAACGCGACCCCTTTTATTTTCTTTGAAATAAATACTTTGATCATTCACCTCGTTTACATTTTATTATCTCATCGAAGTAGCCAGCAAACATTTTTTATACGAGGCGCGGCGTGAATGCCTGTGTCGGAAGTGATCGCCGCTGCCCATCGGGATTGCGTGAATCCGATTCATTGTTAGATTTCTACAGCATACGGCCAACCTGGCAAACTGCTGCTACAATACGAGGAGTATCACTCGGTGGTGAAGGAAAACATCGTGAGGAAACCCGTACGTCCAAGAAATTATATTACGTGTAACCTAAGAAAAGTCAGGTTACCCCTTTACTTCTACTTCGCCAAATCCTTAGGCTTAGGTTGGGGACTCCACCAATCCTAACGGAAAAGGAAACGCGATAACGCTAAGAAGAAGAGGTACTAGGGAGTTACCTACCTATCCTACCTATTTTAGGGTCGGCAACGCAAAAGTGACACCCCTGGTGTTGCAAATGTCCATAGGCTACGGTAACTGCTTACCATCAGGCAGGCTGTATGTTTGTTTGGCACCTTAGTGGTATATTAAAAAAAAACATCTATAACTTCTCGCCAAATCCCTTGCGGTGTAGGCAGAGAGAACCGAGCGCCACATGACTCGGTTCTTAGACACTTTTACATTCATAGCTCTTCACATGCACGCTCGCCGGCTTCTAGGCCTCCTGAAATCTTCTGGTTCAGTCATGGTAGGTGAATATTGGCCCCTATTATATACTATATTATTATCTCTTATTATCTATCTAATTATCTATTATTTACTCCATTATTACTCGGCTCCTACATCCTTCTACTTTCGCGTTGTATCTGCTTCGTGATTCTGTCTTCCTGCATTCTTTCTACATGTCCGAACCAACAGAGCATGCCTTTTGTTATTTGAACAAGTCGTTGTTCAAATAACAAAAGGCACTCTCTTTCAGACCAACTCTATTTCATACGAACTGGCTCAGTCGTGAATGACGTGACTTTAACCCACGAGGGGTTCGATTCCCACACCAGGCAAAAATTTGTGTGCATGAACATGTCTGTTTTCTTCGTCTGGATGTTTTAAGAGAGGTAATGCGCATCAAAGCAAATAACAACTCTCTAGAGGGTTGTTGTGTTCCTGCGTGTGAGTGAGGTCACCAGTAAGCTCCCAAGGAGTTGCTGTGTAAGCAGCAGAGGAGGCATCGCGCGAGTGATACTTAATATATCGCGAGCGTTAACAGGCTACGGTACCCGCTTTACATCAGGTGGGCCGTATGCTTGTATGCCTAGCGACGTAGTATAAAAAAAATACGAACGCGGTATACAAGGTACAACTAAGTAAATACTCGTAGCTAAATAGGTTGTGTGATATCTATTTATCGTTAATATTTTAGCAGGATACCCGCGATAGCTAGATGTCGACCGCAAGACGCCATTTTGGCATCTTGAAAAATAAACGAGCCTGTCGAGGGGATGTCAAATTAAAATTTAATTTTGACGATCTTGGTGGCGAAGTCAGCAATGCTACTTGAAAACCAACGCTCGTGAGTTCGATTTTCACACAGGGCAAACATTTTAAGAGAGGTAGGGCGCATCAAAGCAACCCGTCTGAGGAAGTACCTCCACCTCACAGAAAACCGCAGCCAAATAACAACTCCCTAGAGGGTTGTTGTGTTCCTGCGTGTGTGTGAAGTCACCAGTAAGCTCCCAAGGAGTTGCTGTGTAAGCAGCAGAAGCATCGCGCGAGTGATACTTAAATTATCGCAAGCGTTAATAGGCTACGGTACCGGCTTTACGTCAGGTGGGCCGTATGCTTGTATACCTCCCGATGTGATATAAAAAAAAAATCGGCCAAGTGCGAGTCGGACTCGCGCACGAAGGGTTCCGTACCATTATCTATAAAAACGGCAAAAAAAATCACATTTGTTGTATGGGAGCCCCCCTAAATATTTATTTTATTCTATTTTTTAGTATTTGTTGTTATAGCGGCAACAGAAATGCATCATCTGTGAAAATTTCAACTGTCTAACTATCACGGTTCATGAGATACAGCCTGGTGACAGACGGACGGACGGACGGACGGACGGACGGACGGACGGACGGACGGACGGACGGACGGACGGACGGACGGACAGCGGAGCCTCAGTAATAGGGTTCCGTTTTACCCTTTGGGTACGGAACCCTAAAAATGTATGCAGGGCATGTAGGTTTGTCTTTATCTATGTATATGTTTTCAAGAGTAAAGTAACTACGCCTTACAGAAATCTACAGCAAATAACCACTCCTTGGAGGTTTGTTGTATTCCTGCGAGTGAGTAACTCCTAAGGAGTTGCTGTATTATCAGCGGGGGTTTCAATGCGTAAGGGTAGCAAGTGTGCTTCATGTGTAGCAAGCGTTCATAGGCTACAGTAAGTGCTTTACATCATGTGGACCGGTATGCTTGCATGTTATAAAATCAACCAGTTGAGAATGCGCAAGCTTGCATTGCCAGAGGAACACCTGGCTCGTCAATTATATAACAATTAAATATTTTTTTTAAATGAGTCGGCCATTTTGACCATGTTCCTTAAGAGATAGGAACGGTGTTCCTGAACATTCCTATTCTACTTTTTTATGCTGAATCCGAATTTGAAGTCAAAATTCGAATATTCAAAAAAAAAAAGACAAACAGACAAACAGAGAATTCATATAGGAACGGTGTTCCTTAATACTAAAAAACAGTAGGCAAGATACTATTAATTTGTTGTAAGTCATCGAAATTGAATAACGCATTCGATGTGAAGCTTCTGAGATTCCAAGCCAATGGAACGTACTCGTACATATATACTAAAGGATACATCGTTCGTGCTGATAAATGGTGGCAATGGCACAAAGTATAACAACAAAGGGAATCTTTAAGAGGATAATTACCTCTAAATAAATCTTCATTTCGCTGACCCTAAAAGGGTCGTATCGTAGCGATCGTAAAGGGCCGGTAAAACGCGTTGCACGGCACTAATAATACTACTCTTCAAAAAATATTTCGACGAGCTCGGTGGCGCAGTGGCGAAACGCGCTGTTACATTACTTTACCAACGCTCATGGGTTCGATTCTCACACAGGACAAACATTTGTGTGCATGAATATGTTCGTCTTGGTTTGGGTATTTTTAAGAGAGGTAGAGCGCATCAAAGCAGCCCGTCTGGGGAAGTACCTCAACCTGATAGAAAACCGTAGTCAAATAATAACTTCTTAGAGGATTGTTGTGTTCCTGCGTGTGAGGGAGGTCACCAGTAAGCTCGTATGGAGTTGCTGTGTTAGCAGCAGAGGTGGCATCGCGCGAGTGATACTTAATGTATTGCAAGAGTTTACAGGCTACGGTAACCGGTTTACATCAGGTGGGCCGTATGCTCGTATGTCTCTCGACGTTGTATAAAAAAACATTCTTCTTCTTGCTAGCGTTATCCCGTCTCCTAATCCATTAGGATTGGCGGGGTCCGCTACCTAAGCCTAAGGACTTGGCGAAAATACTGATGTCAAACCCAGAGGGAAAACCAAACCTTTCTTAGGTTAGGTCACACGCTTTCAAAATATAATTTCTTAGACATGCGGGTTTCCTCAGTATGATTTCCTGCACCCCCGAGCTGAATATGTACATAAATCCGAAAACACGAATTTAATGGTACATGCCAGGATTCGAACACGGGACTGTCGGATAGTGGGTCGGTTCTTTATCCACTGAGCTATTACTGCTCAAAAAATACATTATTCCCTATAAATCGCTCATTCGATGAAATTAAACAAGCATAAATCCTACACACTGATACATTGTCTGCATAAACATTGGCAAACGTATTATGTTTAACGTGTAAACATGCTCGTGGGGCGAATAAAGAAAAAATATCGCTTTACGTATAGCTACAACAGACAGATCATGCTAAGAATCCTCGGCTCCGACGCCGCGGCTACCACCACAACGGACTGGCTCTGGCAACATACAATACGCGTACAATGAGGACCGACGAGAAGATAGTGGAGCTGGAAGAGGAACTAAGCAAGTTGCATTGGGATATGATACGACTGTCCGAAGTCCGAAGACAGGGGGAGGACACGGTGATCAGACAATTTGTTTTACTACCGGGAGGGCGACCATCTGTGCCAAGGTGGTGTCGGGTTTGTCGTCCGTAGGGCCCTCGACGGCAATGTACTAAAGATCAAGGCTGTGTCGGCGAAGGTTGCGTATCTTATACTCAGAATTACCAAACGGTATTCGATGATGAGGTGGAGGCTATGTATGAGGATATCTCGAAAACCATACATACCTCTAAAACTGACTACACAGTGCTGATGGGGGACTTCAATGCAAAGCTAGGCACGAAATAGAACGATGAGCTGAGAGTGGGGCAATTTGGAATCGGGCACCGAAACCAAAGGGGACAACTGCTGCTCGTCTTCATGGAGAAGGAGGAACTCTTTATGGTGAACTCCTTCTTCGAGAAGCAGCCGCAGCGCAAATGGACTTGGAGTAGCCCGGATGGATCGACGAAAAACGAGATAGACTTCATCTTGACGACCAACCGGCATTTGTTCAATGATGTCTCTGTGATGAACAGGGTGAAAACCGGAAGCGATCACCGGATGGTAAGAGGCATCTTGAACCTTAACATAAAGTATAAAAGGTCTCCCCTGGTGAAGTCTATGCTCCGTCCATTTCTTGCCATGATGCAACATCCCGAAAGCTCAACTTCGTAATCGTTTCCAGTGCCTAGATGATTGCATAACACCGGACGATATCAAGAGCAAGCTCATGGAAAGTGTCCATGCAACGGGAGCTCAGTTTCTAAACCCTCGCCCAAAAAGAATCCAAATGCTCACGACTCACACACAGAATCTCATGCAGGTACGTGAAATGTGGTTGCAGTCTTCTGTTCGCACACTAGAGTACAGACAGCTGAACAGGCAGATCTCTAAATGCATACGGCGAGACATACGCCAATTTAATACAATTTGTATTAACTACAACAACAATTCGGTGTAAAACCGAAAAACGTTTTGTTGGTTACCTTAGTTCTACTGCGGATATCCTCATTTAGCGACGACCTCAAGAGGTTTGCAGGGAGTCGTGGATGCAGGTGGTACAGGATCGAGACGAGTGGCACTCTAGAGGCGAGGCCTATGTCCAGCAGTGGACGAATATAATAATATTTTTAAGAGGATTTTATATAACTTCGATTACGTAGGAGAGTGTAAAATATTGGAGGAATGTGGCAAATGCAAAATTTATCAAAAAAAAGAGGAAATAAAGACGAAACATATCTGGTTCGTCATTCTTTCCTTTTGCATTTGTACAAAGAGAGTTTTTTAAGAGAGGTAGGGCGCATCGAAGCAGCCCGTCTGGGGAACTACCTCCACCTCACAAAAAACCGCAGCCAAATAACAATTCCCTAGAGGGTTGTTGTGGTCCTGCGTGTGAGTGAGGTCCACCAGTAAGCTCCCAAGGAGTTGCTGTGTAAGCAGCAGAGGAGGCATCGCGCGAGTGATACTTAATATATCGCAAGCGTTAATAGGCTACGGTACCCGCTTTACATCAGGTGGGCCGTATGCTTGTACGCCCCTCTACGTAGTATAATAATAATAAAAAAGCGAAAGTACTATGTAGGAGCCGAGAAAGGTCAAGACTCATCTACCACGCCCAACTGGTCGTATATTATCAGAAGGTAGTATCAGGAGCCCTAGGAACCGGCGTGCGTATATAAAAAAGCTATGAGTGTTGAAGAAGCGAGTGAGGTATGTTAGAATCGAATCATTTGGCGTACGGTTTTCTCTATATAGATTATATAATATAGATTTTACCTAATCTAATTAATATGATATACTCGTATACACCCATATTAACAATAAAATGACGGTGTATACGGCCCACCTGATTTTAAGCGGTTACCATAGCCTGTGAACGCTTTTAACATATGAGCATCATTCGCGCGACGCCACCTCTGTGGCTAAAACAGCAACTCTTTAGGAGCTTACTGGTAACCTTACTCAAACGCAGAAACACAACAACACTCCAGAAAGTTATTATCTGGCTGCAGTTTTCTGAGAAGTGGAGCTACTATCCCAAACTACCTCTCTAAAAACACCCAGACCAAGACAAACAGACATGTTCATGCACACAAATAATTGCCCCGTGTGAGAATCGAACCCACGAGCGTTGGTGTCAAAGTTGTGTTATTAACCGCTGCACTACCGAGATCATCATTTCTGCCATGCAAAAATAACGTCATAATGTTAAAATCTTTCAATGAATTTTACAAAATAATATATAAGTAAATAAATAAACATTGCCGGACAAATTACGCAGCGCCTTCTAGCCCCAAAGTAAGTGAAGCTTGTGTTATGGGTACTAGACAACTGATAAACATACGTAAATACATTTTTTTTTGTAAATACATACTTATTATACATTGAAAATACCCAGACCAAGACAAACAGACATGTTCATGCACACAAATGTTTGTACTGTGTGGGAATCGAACCCACGAGCGTTGGTGTCAAAGTAGCGTAACGACGCGTTTCACCACTGCGCCGCCGAGCTCGTCTAAATATAAAAAGCATTGCCTCATAAAGTTTGCAATATTTAAACAATCGGGCTAGTTTGATCCGTACAGCACTACCACGATCAAATGCAAATATATTGCTAATATATAATGTTTATCTACAAACAATCTTTTCTTATTTTAGCTTCACTTTCAATAAAACAAATTTGTTTGTTTGCCTATTATAAAAACTTTTTAACAAATCTAAACTGAATACAATGAAAAACGATTATGAAAATACCGTTTTAATAACTAAGATTCTTTATTTTCATAATACCGCTATAGACTATAGTAACCAGTTTGCATCAGGTGGGCTGTATGCTTGTTCGCCTTCCGATGTTACATAAAAAAATGTTACTAGCTCATGATGAAGGTATGGTGATAGTGCTTTTTAACCGACTTTAAAAAAAAGAGGATATGAATTCAGTTGCATGTTTTCAGGAACACCGTTGCTATATGAAATCTATATGTTTGCCGTGCGTTTGTCTGTGTCTGTCGCTTTATTTCGAATATTCGAATTTTGACTTCAGATTCGGATTCAGCATTAAAAAGTAGAATAAGAATGTCTGAAAAACCAACCTCCTATCTCTTAAGGAACATGGTCAAAATAGCCGAAAAATTAAAAAAAAAAATTTAATTTTTATTTCGGATTCGAAAAGTAAATTAAAAAGTTGAATAGGAATGTCTTAAAAACCAATATCATATCTTAAGGAACATAGTCAAAATGGCCGACAAAGTTTTAAAAAAAATAATTAAATTGTTATATAATTGACGAGCCAGGTGTTCCTCTGGCAATGCAAGCTCGCGCATTCTCAACTGGTTTATGTTTGTTATCTCAAAATTTCGTCATATACAAACCGACGATTTTGGTTTGGCAACGCAAGAGTGACACCCCTGGTGTTGCTAATGCCCATAGGCTAACTGCTTACCATCAGGCAGGCCGTACGCTTGTTTGCCACCTTAGTGGTATAAAAAAAGAATGTATTTTTACCCGACTCGAAAAATAGTAATACATTGATTACATTCTAAGTAGTCTATATATTTCTAATTTCTGTTTAATTGCAAATAGACACTTATATATTCCTTCGTTTATCAGAATGTTCTAAGGGAAACGGGACCACTTTATATGATACCAATATCTGTGACGAGCAATAACTTTTTATTAATCTAGTCACTTTTTTCGAGAATATGTATATAATGAATACAGCACAATACTAGACGTAAAGATCAGACAGACCGCCACCAAAGTTATCATAGAATTGTTCTATTTTTATCATGTGTTATGCATATATATATGTGTCATGTATATGTCTTGACCGAGGTATAGTGTAAACATGCTGGTAATTACTTGGTCTTTCATCAACGTCGTTATTAAGATTGTTTGTGAAGAATATTTATATGATTTTAGCCTAATTGGATTTCTACACGTTCATTATCGTAGCGAAAAAAAATTAAAGGTCAGGAAAATAACATAGTATTTTATTGGGAATGCCACCAAAATTACAAGTTTTTTTTACACCACCAAGGTGGCAATCAATCATACGGCCTGCCTGATGGTAAACAGTTACTGTAGCCTGGGTGTCACTCATGCGTTGCCATAAAGTAAATAGACGTAAATGTCATTTCTGAAACATATAAGCCGACATTTCCTTCAGAACGTCGACAACACTGATACTACACTATATGCCTGACAAAGTTCTTGACCACTACACTCCTTAGTAGCTCACTGTCAACCCCACTCATTCGCAGAAATTATAATCATCTAGGGAGTTGTTATTTAGCTGCGGTTTTCTGTGATGTAGTGCTACGACAGTTCATCTGCTTTGATAAGCCCTACCGCACTTAAAAACACTCAGACCAAGACAATCAGTTTCCCAATAGCCTTCGGGTGCGCGCTGATCATTGATACATATATTTAAACTCTAAAATGCCTTTTTTATATTTGCAGAATCATGTCACACCATTGGCTGCTCATCACATTCTCCTGGTTCGGCACAGTCAGCCTCCAGTACATCAACACAGGAGGGCCTGGAGCCGACAGCGTCTTAGATACCCCGGAATCTCCCGTCCAATACTCGCTTGCCTACACCAACTATTTCGACCCGCCCCAGCGAGATGACTTTGAAATCATTCAAGGTGATGAACCTATTAATAACTATAACGATTTCAATCCCAAATCACATGATATACCCAGAAAAAGACGCACAGCAAATGACAAGGAGCTAAGAGACGGACAGTGGCAACCAAATATCGTCGACATGGACAGGACTTCATACATTCAAACCGATAACAAAGTAATGACTACCCCTTTCGTGGCAGACCTTCCCATTTCTGATGAAAACGCAACCGATATGAATATCATTGAAGCGCTGGAGAAAAAGCACTTTAGTCCATGGGGAGGAAAGAGAGATAATCCTAGTATAGAACACATGTGGACGTGGAAACGTGCTTCAAGTTTTCGGGAACCAAGCATGCCAAAACGAGTAAGATTCAGCCCTTGGGGCGGAAAAAGGAGCGGTCAAATGGTTTTCAAACCTGACTCCAAAGGCTCAAAAATAATCTTCGCGACGTCATTTCCTGAACTGACTCGGATAGTGTCCAATTTCTCACCCAACGGTCAAGGTTTCAACTTAGCAGGCTTTCATTTTGTCCCGAGTATGGATAAAAGACATCCGCTCAAAGTTCTCTCGTTGAGCAGTCAATTGGAAGACAAATCATTACGAGATGCACTGCCTTTTAAAATGTTTATGGAAAATCTGCCTAAGCTGTACAAACCTGGGCATCCTTACTTAGATGTGCACTTGAAGAAAGACGGCAAACGTAAGTCGAAGTTTAGTGCGTGGGGCGGGAAGCGTTCACCACCTATTATTGGACCGATCTGGGTGCCTACACGGCAGGCTGCTACGGAATCGGTTCTCAAAACAATACTCCTGCTACGGAGCAACCAAGACCCAGAAGCAATACTTAAGGCAACGCAATAAGGACATGTTTCGATCTCATTTTAGTTGAATAACTCCCAAATTGAAACCATGTCTTAGCTTAAGATAGTGCCATATGATTACTCAAATGTCGATTTAATTGTAAAAAAAAAAAAAAAATTGGGAGTTATAATTCTGCCCCTGGCGGATAGGCTGGGTTCGTCAGGGGCGCAATCGAATTGAATTGCCCTAAGTCAAGTCGTTAACTTATTTTATGCATACTAACTTATTGTAATATCTTGTTAGGACATAATAAACATTATTAAGTTGAATTTTATTTTATTCCCTTATAAGCTGAACAAAGGCAGTTTGTAATTAAGACGAATAAAGTAATACGTGACACTTTATCTTTACGTCAAGTCTTTTGTGGGGTAGACAGAACAGAGAGAGAACCACATAACTCGATCCTTATGCAGTTCATTCCCTTGTGAACGTTAAGTTCATAACTGTTTGCATGTTCGCAGATTCTTATAGCTCCTTGTGATAAAACACCCTCATTGGTTCTTATATCACTATACTCTCATCTGCTAATCTGTTCCGTTACTTTTCCATACTCCGTTGGTTTAAGATCTTTTGCTTCTCCGAACCTATGAAGTGTGCCACTTCGTTACAACTACATTCTCTTTCAGACCAACTTTATTTCTTAGTGCAAAAGTCATTAGCACGCGTTATTCCACAGATTTTGCACAATGCTCGCATCTATTCTACTTTTATGTTCTCTCTGCAATACCCAGATCTCACTTGGATACGCTAGCGATTGGATCAGCAACACGTTGCGCATAGCGAGCTATACCTTCTGGCTTAGTACTTCACACTGTTCCCTGTAGTTACTCGTCTCTCTAGGCAATGGTCACCAACAATAATTCGTTCGCGCTAGTTTCCTCTCTTGGTTTTCCATACAATCATCTTTCATCATGGTGAAAAACATTTAATTTAGATAATGCACCACAAGATAATCCATGTGCAATCCTCAATCTTAGGCCAGACACGGGAAGAGCAGCTTACAGCACGCAGATCTGGTTGACTGTTCAAAGTGCTATACCATTTATATTTTCAAGATGGTGGTAGTAGATAATTTATCAAAAGTCGAAAAATCTTGACATTCAGCCCTTCTCAAATAAATAAATAAATTTCATAGTTCCCCGCTTAACCATCAACATCCACATTAAAATAGGATACCATAAGACAAAATAGCATACTATTTCTTAATACCACTAAGGTGGCAAACAAGTGTGTGTACTGCCTGCCTATGGTATGCGTTATCGTAGCCTATGGGCATTTGTGGTTAATAAAATCTAATTAAATTAATGCACTTACTGAGTAAAGATGTACGAGTTGGTCTCGCTTCTTTAACCACCAGCCAATGCACTTGCTGTCTACAATGGGTTTTACAACATAACTAACTATCCGCCCCGGCTTCGCACGGGTGATATGATCGCTACCAAACTTCACAGGATCACCAGCTGGGCTAACCTGAAGATTCACTGAAAATTTCATCAAAATCTGCCCAGCCGTTTTTGAGTCCATAGAGGACATACAGCCAAACAATAATTTTATATATATAGACAGAAGGTGCCAAAAACCGTACAGCCTGCTTAATAGTAAACAATCTATGGACTATATGACACAATAACACTCACATCAACCACTACAAGAGCTTATTATAGAATCAATGAATATCTGACTGACAAAGATGTCTGGAAATGATTCAGCACATGAATAATTTGTTTTATTTCTATTATTTTATATTTGATTAGTATTTCACTCGACATCATAATTATTTTTGTATTGTTGTGTCAGTACAAAAATAATGAAGATGTCGAGATAGATTTTGTAACATTCATTGGAAAAATCAATACAAATTTCTGTGCTTCCATCACAAGTTATTTACATGTAAACTAGCACTGGCAATCACTACCCTTCTTAGATTACTGCCGTTGTTGCCAAGGACACTTGTCTCTGCTATGGCTAATGTCTATCTTGCCACGGCTAATGCGGTTGTCAGTCTGATTGCCTGCAGTCTTTAACAAACAATACCTGCAAGTGGTACTGTTGATGTCCTCATCTCTGAAGTAATGCAACCAATGAGCCAACCAGAAGTCGCACAAAAAGCACAGGCAGCAATACAACAGTATACTTGATACATAGTGATTACCACAACTTATGATAAACTGTTTGTAATCCAAAGACCCTTCACGCACTTGTACGAACATCCTCCAAGGAGTTGTTGTTTGACTAGAATTTTGTCAACTGTTGGTTCTTTCTTCCATAGTTGGACTATTATTAAATATTGCTGATCCCTACTGATAATCTCTTATTTGTTACAAATATTCCCTTGTATTTCCCCCAGATATTGACACACCTCATTCTATGTTTACAATCCAGTGTATGTATTATGTACATATACTCCTACTATATGTCATTGATATTTAGTTACTTAAAAAGTTAGTTGTTATATGATCATTAGGATATAAAACATTGTCATTCATATCCTCAGTCTGCTTTACTGTAGATAGCACATTATGTTCATCTCCAAGTGAAGTACCAAACTTCGAATTGAGAACCTGACTTCATCAAATTCAACAAATTTTGTTTGACTTTATCTGGCATTAACTTTGAATTTCATGGAGTATGTAGGTATATGTAGGAGGTAATAGGTAAGTAGTAGAGTTCATCTTTTAACCATAATAAATGACCAGCTGACTAACTATCGGTACCAAATATTCAAAGGAAAAATTTACAAAATTACCCATGCAAATGTATAGTCAACATAATTTAAATAAATGGGTTTCTAAGTAATAGGTGAAGTACTGAATAAAACAAGTTTTGGTACTCTCATGATGTATTTAAACAAGTTTTGGTACTCTCATGTTGTGAATGAATTAAATGATTTTATGATTATATAGTGATTTACTTCATAAACTCATTTACTTTTTACCTGAACAAATATATGCAACTAAGTATGCATAAAGCTTAACACTGCGATCCTAATATGCCTCTCATGCCATTCATAATAAGAGTCACAATTCAAGGTTTAGGCATGATCTGATCTTCATAATTATGCACATTGTGCCATTACATGTTGATAACATTTGACAGAATAATCTGTAAAGAGATTCTTATACATGCTAAAATCACTATCGCATAACCACCACTGCTTAACATGACATCATAATGCAAAATTATCCATGTACATATTTAACAATTGCTCATAATAAATTGCAATACTAAAATTAATGTCAGTTATGGACGTATAAGATTTCAAATTTAATAATTGCAAGGTTTATCTAAGGTAAAGAATTTGACTTAAGTAACTGAACTGTGAACATTCTGTATCGTCATATATTAATCGACCATAATAAATTGGAATGTTTGACATGCTGCCTGAAAATTGTCATTTAAATAATAAAACAAAATGTGAGAGATATAAAAGTTGTTTAATCCAACATAACACAATATCTCAGAACCAATCCAAACTATAACCAAAACCTTCAATAATGAAATAATAGCAAGAAGTTAATTCAAATTCAGATCAGAGGAGACATTCGAGAATATTTTCAGACATACAGATAATAAGAATTCATTTTAAGATAGTTAGAGCTTTTTATAGGTAAAATATTATTTCTTAAACCACATGCTAAAAGAACAGATGTCACCCTATACAGTTCTTAAAATAATATGTACTCCCGAGTCAGTCTCTACCGGGCGGCTTAGCTGACCCACCTTCAGTTTGAATGACTCTTCCTCAAACGGAGCCTGCATTTGCCCACGCCCAAACATTCCCAAGTCACCACCGCGTTTTGCTGATGAACAATCAGAGTACTTTGAAGCAATATCTGCAAACGAAGCTTCATTTGCAACTATCTGTTTTCGGTAGCCTTTAAGAATATCTAACGCTTCTTCCTTAGTACGAGTGATGTTGTCTTCGCGCCAGGACGATGGACGTCGACTTTCAGCATGCTTGACAAGGATGTGACTGCAACGGACCTCTCCAGGGTCAGCCGGAGCTTCAGGGCGCTCCCATTGAGACTTCTTTGTGTACATATTGAGGAAGTACGTCATACCGGTGGATCTGCTCGTCCTCATCTCCCATCCGTCTGGCAATGGCGCATCGCTGTCTTGATTGGACATTCTGGAATGGGGTGGAATTGAGGTTGGAACTTTTGCGATAATTCAATATTGTAATAGCACTGAGTAGAAAAACACGTCGATCAATAGATAACTTAAAATTGTAAAGTAACACTTTTGTAAAATGCAACCGTAACATCAGCAAGAACAAAATTATTATAACAATGTAACACGTAAGGAAGCATGAGATTTTGTGTATTTAACCAGTTATTAAATGCTATGGGAGGAACAAGTATTAATTTAAATCCGACTAAACTGCCTTTGTTCACTATATTTTGGGAGTAATGTTTACAACAGCAAATGCAAGTGTTATGTGCCGGAAACACACTAGCTTATTTTCTAATAGACATGAACCAATATTTTGACATATGAGTATCCAACTTACCTGATAATTCAACAGGTCGTAGATCTGGCAGACTTTATTCCAAATATTTGAGGTTATTTGTTTCAAATAAAATTTGTAAAATGCCGTGTAGGTAAATTAATTTCACAAGCTTTTGGAGTACGACGCCGCGGTGTTGAACGGAATTGACATTTCAATAATTTTGACCGAACGATAATGAACTATGACAGTGACAGTAATTTTCATGAAAAGTTCACCTTTTATCTATTATAGTTGTTGGCAACCAATCCGCACTGCTATCTGTAACTCACTAAACTTATTGGCCAATATGAAATCATTTTCTCAGAAATGGTACAAACGATCAAATTAAAATGCAATATTTTTTATTTCATTAATTTCAAACAATTTAAATAAAGGATGCAGAATGAAACAAAAATTAAATTACATCAGCATATTACACCACACAACACATCATAATTTGTCTATGATTATTATGCCATTTCTGTTAGATAATCATTCTCCTGTATAAAATAGTGTCTAATTCTTTTAGTTAAAAGAGCCAAGTTTCCTAATGATATTTTCTTTTATTCATAAATATTATTTACCACTTCAAAAAAAGAAAAAATATGCAGCTTTTGAAGCTTCAGGTAAACTGTATTTAATTTAGTAGCGGCATTTCAACGTACTATTCAGTATATCATTGATACTGAGAACTTGCAGGGACGTTGACGACTTTACGGTTTATGATAAAAATACAGGCGACCACGACAAAAATTTACACAAGTTTTTGGCTGCGGTAGAAAGATGAAAACTTACATTAAATCATGACAAATGTATACATATATTCAATATAAACGAAATCAGTCTTCTTGGCATACAATTTTAAAAACAGCGTTTAAATTCGGACTTAGAAACACTAAGGCGACTTAGCGTCCCTTGACGGCCACCTTTTTTTTATATAACGTCCGGTGGCATTCAAATACAGACACAGACTATAAGTAGTCTGTGTCTGTATTTGAATGCTATTGATACACCCTACCTCTCTAGTTACTGGTACGGAACATAAAGAATGTATGTATAGCACGTTATCTGTATGGCGTATCTACATTTTTGTCTTTATTAGCATGTCATAAAATTAATCATATCTACGAGTATAACATATATCATTAGCATGTTATCTGTAAAAATATTATAGCTCTTTATATATCACAGTATTGAGCCCTTACATGTAAGAGGAGATTTACCTTTATGGAGATATCATACGAGTACGTTGAAATCGCAATGGTTGCGGTTGCCTGCTATACGTTTCTAGAGACATTTTCTTCCGAGCAAAAAGATGTAGAATGAATTCTACTACAGCATAGAATTCTTCAAGAAAGGCGTGAAAATATTTTTTTGGATCGGCAATGAGTGACACTTCTGGTGTTGCATATGTCCATAGGCTATTATAACTTATCATCAGGCAGACCTTATACTTCTTTGTCTACAGTTCCGTAGGCTGTACAGACGAAAGTACAGACAGAGTAGGCTTAGTAGTACGGTCCCGTTGGTACGTATCCGTTTGAAATAGGAAAGATAAAGAATAAAGAGAAAAAATAAGAATGATTATGTGATAAATCAAGTATTATAGTATAGCCAAGACAGGCAATAAAGATGAGATAGGAATGCATTTTCAAGTGTCATGTTTATTGTACTTTGCCTCGGAAAGCCATACTCGAAACGGAATCGGAAAGTTTTCACTCAGACTCCATACAATTTGACAGATAAATTTTAGATTCCGATTCGAATATGGTGTTTCGAAGTAACGTGAACACGCCTACAGTAACTACAAACTCGAGCCATTTAGGCCTTCAGGTTTTTGATTAACGTCTCGTGTAATAACCATAGATTACTATAAGTACTAACGTATAGATGACCATTTCGTGGTTTTAAAAAGTACAGCGCCATCTAGTTACTAACCTCAGTACTATGTTTTAAATTACGAGCATGCTTTTGAATAGTACTTCTTATATTCCTGGGACCTTTTGCTTTTAGTAATTTATTACCAACCCCAAGAGTAGTGGTTGGTAGTAAATTACTAAAGCAAAAGGCTGATAGTATTAGCTGTACTTTGATCTGTTATTCAGTAATCAATGAGGAGTTTACTGTAGGCTATATCATTGTAATAGCTCAATTTTATTTGATACAGCTTTCCTCTCGTTAGAGGTATACAAAATTATAGTATCTACCTATTACATTAAGAAAGAAAAAGTAATACTGCATAACGCAAATAAAAATAACAAAAATTACTTATACTTATACGCGAAAATAATAGAAAAATATTAAAACACAAATATCCGTTGACTTGACAACGCATAACTTGTGTTGCCATTTTAATATTAAAAAAAAACTTACCTGGTTTAACAACTAATGCACTGTAAAAATAAACGAATTTATACGTGAAAAAGTAATTCTTTAATTTAAAATTTAATTGTTTTGAAAACTATAGATTAAAGAAAAAAAAAATTAAACGTTAAATTTTGTTTTGTTTAATAAATAAAATCATCGCTTACTTAATACCTGTCTAACTAGTTTAATAACACGATTACTGATTTTAGTTACCTATATTTTACGGTAACTAACATCAGTAAAGTGTTTTACCTTATTGACCAAATTTTTTGATAATTTACCATATTCGGAAAATTAATTAATTTGGCAACCCCTAATTGTGATTCGAAACTTATGGGAACGTTCATGACAGTTAATATTATTATTTCTCAGCACTAGTGAACGCATCTCTAAATTAAGTTAGGTTTACCGAGGGTGGCGGATAGATGGTGCTAGTAAAAACTTTTTTGGCTGTTTCTAAGCGAGACAAACCAGCATGGTAATAACCCTCTTTACCGTCCTTCATGTCAATGTAGATAGACACTACCTATATCTATTGAACCGATTAATGGATGTTTGTGACGATTAGCTGGTGAATTCTTATTCACGTTATAACAGCTAAAGAGTCGAGGTAGATAACTGTACAAATTATTCAAATAGTATATACCTATAGCACCTATGGTAACAAAACATAATGATATAAAAAAATTAACATTATATGGTAGATTGGCCATCTATAGTTCATATCTGACACTACAAATAAAAAGGCGCCATCTACAAAATAACTGTTTTCACAAACCTCTCTAGCAAAGGCGTGGTATTTATAAAGCGTAAGACAAAGCGCAATAGATGGCATTGCAAGTAGGTTTTATCAAAAAGTTTATGTTATATGTCATAAAGCTTAGTGGCGCCCTCATTTTGTTTTTATATAACGTTGAATTTAAGACCAATTCCAAAAAAACGCTCAATACAGGTACTAGAACCATATTTATGTTTTTTCGAGACAATCATATTTATGATTTTTTTTTCATGTATATATTCAGCGTTATTAATAAAAACTCTTCATCATCTTCGCTCTTACCATAAAATAATCGTTTTATACAACGTACCACCGACACATTTGCATTTGCATTATGGAACGTCGGATTAAATTCATGTATATTCTCAATCACTAAAAATAAATAAATTCGTCAAGACCTCGTCGGGCTATGCTCAGTGAACTATTATGAAGCTATTACTAATATCCGTTCCGTTCTCTAATAATTAATAATCGAAACTAATGTTGTAAATTTTAATACGAGTGTAATTCTGTCACTCCGTTTGTGTTACGACAAAAGTACTGAACGGATCCTAATGAAATTCGGTAGGTAGGTATAGATGCAGTAACAAAGGCATTTTTATACCACTAAAGTGGCAATCAAACATACTGCCTGTCTGATGGTAAACAGTCACCGTAGCCTATGGACATTTGCAACACCAGGGATATCACTCTTGCGTTACCGACCCTCTACAAACCTCTTCACGCATTTCTTGCTGTAGTCCCTTGGAAAACCCTCGGCTGGTAGTTCATCCCATAGCGTGAGAGTTCTCGGAAGAAAACTTCTCTGGAATCGCACAGTACGCGACAATTGTGGTTGCAACGAGTGAGGGTGAACTCCCCGCCGTTAGCGAGTGGTGCGGTTATAAAAAGTAGCTGTCGGCATCATATCGAACAATTCTTCAGAACACAATCCGTTGTACAATCGGTAGAACACACAAAGAGAGACAAAATCTCTCCTTAAACTAAGGGTTCAATACCGTGTGTAAGCTTAGGATCGTCGACAATTTTCACAGCTCGTCTGGGAATCGAAACACATGGTCCAAGGTGGTAATCAGGTTCTCCCGCCCAAAGGTGACTGCAGTTCTCCAAGTGTCGTCTGACTTGAGACGTATATAAAATAAGTCATTGCCCTGCGCTGAAGTACTGATTTGCTCTGTTGAGCACCAAGCTTTTGGGCACCAGCTTGACCTTGTCCTCTAGGTGACCTCGATACTGCACTTCATTGGAGCCAAGCATCCTAATACTTTTAGTGACGGTAAGAGGTTTGTTCTGGAATTTAGGAACCACAGCAAATGGTGTTTTCTTACGGTGACAGCGCAAACTTGTTTCTTCTTGGGGTTGAATTCGACCAAGTTAAACCCCAGTCAGATACTTTAGCTAAAGTACCATCCATTTCAGACACAAGTTTATCGTAGCTTTCCTCCACAAGGGAATGCGGGATTATTTGCACGGCCTGTATAACAAGTGTCCCCGGTGCTGTCGTCAACAATGAATAATTGGCAACATATCATTGATATGCACCAAAAACAGCGTCGGAGGGACCCTGATGGACGCCAGCGTTGATAACCATACTATAAGAGCATGCACCGTCAACCATAGTTTTTATGCATCTGTTGGATAAAAAGGTGGCGACCCATTTGCACAAACCCTCGGGCAGCCCGAATGATGGTAACTTCGGTAGAAGACATATCTAGGCTGACAGCCAATGCCTCGCCTCGACTCTCTGCCGCCAAAGCCCAGCGGTGTTAAGATACACTAGAAGATCACCAGTAGAGCGACCATGACGGAAACCGTATTGACGGTCGCTGATCAATCGTGATCTTCTAGGTATTCTAGGAGTCGTGTGTTTATCACACGCTCCATCACCTTGGAGAGAAGGTAGGTTATAAGGTAGGCAATAGGCCTGTAATTCGATGGGTCTGATCTATCGCCCTTTTTAGCCGCTGGGTGCACATTGGCGGTCTTCCACGAAGTCGAGACTTACCCAGGGGAGTAGCAAAGCACGAAAAGGCGGCGTTTGTACAGAACATAACTCAGGAGCATACAGCTTCAGCACCACTGTCGGTACACCATCTGGCCGACTCGATTTATGAATGTCGAGAGAGAATAATGCCCGCCGGACATCTTCATTTATACAACCTCAAATTAAATTTTTAAAATAATATGTATCGTCGGTTACTGAATTTCTATTGAGATCAGTGGGTTTTGTTTGAATTTCTACCGTTAGCAGAAGAGTTTTTGTTGTTATTGCCTATTCAATGAATCGTGTGTTATTTTAACCAAGAGTTTTGGCTCTATTACGATATCCCATTGAATCAAACTTGCTGTTAACAAGTACCTATCGTAAATTCACATAGAACTTTCGTCTTCAAATGATAGTACTTTTGTTAGTTATTGTTTCCAATTATAGCTCCACTTTATCTTTTGAATTTTCTGCAGTGACAATCAATCGCTATTGTTATAACTTCTTAGTTATTTGCTAATAAATTTATTCTTTAGTAAATAATTTGATTTGGTCTATATATTATTTATGTAGAGAAAAAAATATATAAGTGAATTTATCCACATCCAATCAATAGAAAACGTTACGTATAATTAACCTACCTACTGGTTCGTGTACCTAGTCTATATTGACTATTTACCTAAACTCTATGCCTATAACACATATTGGTTAATAGCTATAATTTGCGACTTGTATGTGCACAAACATTGATTTGCAGGTGCACATATATAATGTCTGTGTAGCTGTAGATCAAGACGGAGATTGGAAACGTATGGATGTTTACTTTATCCATTATTAGGTATCTGTAGTGAAGCGAATTGAAGGGTTAATGCAGTCAGTCTAATCAATTTGATGGATACTGATAAATCAATATTTATTTAACAAAACTTTACACTGTTGACCCTTATTTAGGTAAATTGAATAGTAAACTGAAAGTAGGATATTTGACTAATTTTGTCAATGTTAAAGTTTAAAATTGCAGAACAGCGTCAATACTTCTGTTTCTGTAATGGCGCCGGTCATATGCCACGTGTGACGTCACATGCAAGTAAACAAGGTTATAAAACAGTGCAGCTGAAGTTATTTTTATCAATTTTCTTTAAAATAATTGGATGAATTATGTATAAATGATGTGTATAAGTATGTGCCGAAGTATACAAATAAGTCAATGAATAGTTCACATAAACTGATTCCTACTGTTCCAACGAATCCCGAAAAACGAAATATGTAGTTACAACCAGATCGAATCGCCCAAAAGAGCATTTTATGGCACTCATTACAGTTTTTATGTACGAAGATTATATTGATGTAAATAATATTTTAATTCATATGTACTAGATAATAGCTAAAATATGCGTTATAGGTAATAAGAAATCTATAATACGTAACAATTTTTCCCTTGTATTGCAGCACAGCACCTCTCTCTATAGAATTTCAAAAGTATTTTATTCTTTTCTTCAACTCCCTTCTTTTTTATACCACTAAGGTGGCAAAAAAGCGTACGATTTATCTGATACAAAGCAGTTACCGTGGTCTACATGCGTGCATTGCCGATTTCTTAGTTTTCTCTGTTATTTTGTAACGTATAGTCCAATCAAATATAATGTTAGACACTTATTTATTAATTTTAATTAATATGAGGATTGTGAAATTAATCTAATACATGCTATCTATCTATAACCCTTGTGGGGTATGCAGAGAGAATTGAGGGCCCTGTTGGCTCATATCCCAAAGGACTACTTCTAAAAAGGTCCACTTCCCAAAAGGACAATTACTAAAAGGACAACTTCCCGAAAGGGCAAATCCTAAAAGGACAACATCCCAAAAGGATAATTCCCAAAAAGCTAACTTTCAACAAAAACATAAAGATATGCAATTAATAACTTATTTGTAAATAAACTTAAAATAAATGCAGACCATCAGTTAATCCTTAGCCAACTTACTTTACCTTTACTGCAGTACGTACTTTAAAATATATATTTTTATTTATTTAACTTAAAATAGTTACATTGACTTACAAAGACATTAAAGACAATTTAGTGTTTTGCCTTAGATTTTGATTTCGATATTGAGTCTCAAGTAAATTATTTTCTTCAAAAAATGTGTTGGGGTAATTTCCACCCTCCACTCAATAACAAAACGCAAAAATGTTGTGAAGCTTTAGTTTAGAGAACGTAACATTGTTGTTTGTTTTTCAATCACTCACACTTGGTATAATAAGTCTTGCCTTATTAACCAAAGCGTCAATGACTTATTCTTTATTTATGTAATTACAAAGGTATTTCTTCCTTAACATAAAAACGTAATACAAACTTCTTTTAAAACATCTTTATGTCTTAATAGTCTATTTGATATTTTTTGAAATTTAGTGACAAAGACAGTTAAATTAATTGTAGTTGAACCGCCTCCGTAGGCTAGTAGTTCGCCGTCAGACCACTCCTATCTTAGACGCAGAAGTTGTGGGTTCAACATGTTGTGGGGAGAAAAGTAATGACTAATGAGAAGACTAATGAAGAAAATATGAGAAAAAAAATCTTTTGATATCTTCCTTTCGACAATGCAAGTCGAACTCGCACACAGTGGTTTCGTAAACTTTGAAAGTTTTGGAAAGTGGGCGTTTTGGGATGTGGACTTTTGGGAAGTGGGCGTTTTGGGAAGTTACATAACTCGGTCCTTACACACCTCACTCGCTTCTTTAATATTTATGTTCTTCTCATGCACGCTCGCCGGTTTCTAGAGCTCCTGACATCACCTTCTGATATAACACGATCAATATGGTTGTAAGTACGTCTTGGCCTTTGTCGGCTCCTCAATCCTTCTACTTTCGCGTTGTATGTCTGTTTCGAAATTCTTTCTTCCTGCATTACATGTCCGAACCAACGGAGAATGCCTCTTTTTATTTTAACACCGCCACTCAATGATGTTGTTACAAGCTTGTATACAAGCGTCACAAATATATTCTTTTTAGCGTAATCCCGTTTATGTAAAAATCAGTATTATTGCCAAATTCTTAGTCTTAGGTACTGGGCCCCACCAATCCTAATGGATTGGGAAACGCGATAACGATAAAAAGAAGAAGACTAGCGAAACGAAATAGAGACACGCTTTATGTTTATTATCATCAATATGGATCGTAATATTTTCTATCTCTAGAAATCCATCCATCTAACTCACAGAATACAGATCGAGTGTTTATACTCAATAAATATCCCGAAATTGAGCATCTAGCATACGCCTAAAACATATATAAAAACAAAACATAGTAGAGATAATGCATATTTCATCACTACATACGTACCGTACATGTATTATCTCTCGCATCATTATCCTCCCGTGTCACAAGGACTCACGTCACAACACGGTCTCCCATCGTAGGGCGTACTTCGCACCGGTTGTGCCCATGAAAAGTGCTTGAGGAAATACCGATGCAGTTAGAAATAAATGACAGTATCAATCTTGCACCCTGTTGGAGTAAAACTGACGCCGATGCTCCCGTGTGATCCTCCCCGCTAATACGTTTGTAGTAGGGTTTCTGGAATTCCCGAGGCGAGAATTCTCGAGAAATTTGTTTTAGACGAGACGAAAAAAAAATTCAACGTCTGGAGAAATCCATTCCGTGTGTTTAGGTAACTAATACACTAACTACGAATTTTTTAAAACCTATTTTATAACGAATAAACGTTGAGAATTAAAATCTGATTTCCTTCTTAATTATTTTGCGGGTAGTTTTAATCCAAAAATCAGTATAACTATTGCGGGTAGTTTTATTTGGCATACTATGTTCAAATTAAACCAGTTGAGAATGCGCAAGCTTGCATTGCCAGAGGATCACCTGGCTCGTCAATTTTATAACAATTTAATTATTTTTTTTAAAACTTTGTCGGCCATTTTGATCATGTTAAGAAATATGATATTGGTTTTTAAGACATTCCTATGCTACTTTTTAACTTACTTTTTGAATCTGAAATAAAAAATACAATTTTTTTTTAATTTGTCGGCCATTTAGACCATATTCCTTAAGAGATAGAAGGTTGGATTTTCAGACATTCCTATTCTACTTTTTTATGCTGAATCCGAACCTGAAGTCAAAATTCAAATATTCGAAAAAAAAAACGCACAGACAAACGCACACACAGCAAACATAGATTTCAGATAGGAACGGTGTTCCTGAAAATACGGGTAGTGAAAGTTAATTATGCTTTGTTTAATCGAAAGGCTGTGATGTTATTAACATAATACTTTGTAAATATAAAAGGCATTTTTAGCTGAAGTTGGTAGCAAATGTTAGTTTTAAGCAAGTTTTTATAGTTGTCTAAATATAAGTAAATAATAATAAATAAATTTTGTCGGACGAATTATATTGCGCCATCAATCCCCAAAGTAAGCAAAGCTTGTGTTATGGGTACTAGACAACTGATAAACATACGTAAATACATTTTTTTTGTTAATGCATACTTATTTGACCAAGAGATTACAAATGTATTATCAAATTAAAAGAGTGTACACTACATGCAAAAAATTTGAAAGCATATTTATAAGAAGCTACCGGACACGACATACAAACTTGCCAAAAAATATCAATAACCCAATTGCAGCGGTAATTACCGGGATTCATTCAAACACATACTAACTTAAATTTTAAGAGAGGTAAGGCGTATCAAAGCAACGAGTGTAGGGACATCCGCATCATAGAAAACTACAGGCAAATGAGAACTCCCTAGAGTTGTTGTGTTCCTGCAAGTGAGTGAGGTTAACAGTGAGCTCCTAAGGAGTTGCTGTGTTAACTGCCGCCACCACATCAACCCTTACTCATCCCACTGCAGGGATAGGGTCTCCCTTCAACCGAAGGGGTTTTAGAGCATACTCCACCACGCTGCTCAAATGCGGATTGGCGGAGGCCAGTGTTTTCAAGCCGCCCGAGGACCACTGACTTAGCTTAACGACTGTCATCTATTGACAGCAGCCGGGACCGACGACTTAACGTGCCCTTCGAAGCATGGAGAAACTTGAGATAGATAAACCCATCCACAGACAAGCTGCGAATACGTTGGTTAACCTGCGTATTCGGTTAGTACAACACGCGAAACGACGCCATCGAGCTCTCAAAAATCCTACTAATATTATAAATGTGAAAGTTTGTATGTATGGATGGATGTTTGTTGCTCTTTCACGCTTAAACGGCTGAACGGATTTGAATGAAATATGGCACGTAGATAGATTATGATCTAGAATTCTAGATTGACACATAGGCTACGTTATGTGACTCCACGCGAGCGGAGCCGCGGGCAGCAGCTAGTAATATATAAAACCGCAGTCAAAAACAACTATCTGGAGTATTGTTTTGTTTCTACGAGTGAGTGGTATTAACTAATAAGCTTTTGATTTTATTGCTTGATTATTTTCAATTGGTAGAGAAAGCTTTCGAATAAATTGTTTGAAGTTGAGAATTATAATATATTTTTTTATACGACGTCGAGAGTCATGCAAGCATACGGCCCATCTAATGAGAAGTGGTCACCTTAACCTATGAACACTTGCAATACAAGAAGTATCACTCGTAGCCACCCCTTCTTCTTCTTCTTCATTACTTTATTGGGTGATTCCAGAGAAGATTTCTTCTGAGAACTGCTAAGTTGTGGAATTAAGTATCTGCTGAGGTTTTCCCAAAGGGCTACAGCACGATGTTTTTCAAAAAACGTGGGAGGAGAAATTTATCTAAATAAAATAAAAAATATCTATCCCTTTTAGGCACCGGGCACATTAACTTGCACAAAGACCCGTTAATGTCGTTAATATGTTGAGAAGGGGATGGCCATACTAGTAGTTCTATTATATTTCTGTTTCACCATTAGTACGGGTGTTAATATAAACCAGTTGAGAATGCGCAAGCTTGCATTGCCAGAGGAACACCTGGCTCGTCAATTACATTATTTTTTGTAAAACTTTGTCGGCCATTTTGACCATGTTCCTTAAGATATATGATATTGGTTTTTAAGACATTCCTATTCTACTTTTTAATTTACTTTTCGAATCTGAAATAAAAATTCAATTTTTTTTTTAATTTGTCGGCCATTTTGACCATGTTCCTTAAGAGATAGGAGGTTGGTTTTTTAGACATTCCTATTCTACTTTTTTATGCTGAATCCGAATCTGAAGGAAAATCCGAATCTGTCGGTTTTTTTCGAATATTCAAAATTCGAATATTCGAAAAAAACCGACAGACGTACACACAGACAAACGCACACACAGACAAACATATAGATTTCATATAGGAATGGTGTTCCTGAAAATTAAGAAGTAATCGAGCGGACAGAGTGGAGAACAAAAGGGTGATATCTTCAGTTTGCTGGTGCAGTCAGCGGAGAGGCGTCGGCGACCCTGCTGTAGTAGCTGTGTCCACCCCGATTTTCTTCTGCGACATAGTTACTGCACCAGCGACTTTTCGCAGGCTAGCGGTTCAACTTCTAGGGCGAAGATTAAATGAAGACTGTAGACAAATGCATTATTTTTATTCTACACTGGAAGGTATACAAGCATACGGCCTATCTGACGTAAAGCGGTTACCGTAGCCTATGAACGCTTGCAACGTAAGTAAGTATCATTCGCGCGATGCCTCCTCTGGTGCTAACACAGCAATTCCTTAGGAGCATACAGGTGACCTCATTCACACCCAGGAACACAACAACCTCGCAACAACTCACTAGAGGTTGTTATTTGGCCGCAGTTTTCTGTGAGGTGGAGATACTGCCTAATCCATTAGGATTGGTGAGGTCCGCTATGAAATGATGAAAACTCATTATTTTTTCTTTTCATGCATACTGAGCAAGTTTGGGTTATGTTTGCGAAGAATGTTTAGCTTAAAATAACTGTATATAAAAACTTTTGAACCAAGAAAACAATCATACGCCCACTTTTCTACCGCCTACTTTCTCATCTTACTTCCATAATATTTCATTCATGCTAAGAAACCCTTACCATTATATGCACAACGAGAATATAAAGGGTTGCGTAGGTGACTTATATACATGAAATGTATCTGGTTAAGTCATATAGAGGCGGGTCTTTTCATCTTCGTCAAGCCCATTAATGACTAAATACTGCAATACGTAGGTATGACTGTACGCGTAAGCCCTAAATGTACTTTATCCATCCACAATCACCTTGCTGATAACAAAATTTCCATTTATCTAATACGATTATTGTAACATGAAAAACCTATTAAAGTTTTTGAGTGTTTCGCCTTTAACGCGATTGGCTGGACGATGTGCGCGGAGGCGTTCAGGCGCTGTGATTGGTTGCTGTCGAGCGTAAGTAGTGGAGTTTTCCCGCGTTTTCCATCAGTTGTCAACAATTTTCTCGTGCAAGCAACAGCGTGGCAGCCATTTTTGTTACGAACTAAAGTTGCGTTCGGAAGTTATGAACTGTGAATAACAACGATCCTGTTTTGTTTCTTGCAGTTTTACGGTAAGTTATTTTTTCTGTGATTTTAAGGAAATACAAAAATAATGGTGTACATTTTCATTTAATGTTTGGATTAATTTGATAATGACAAATAAAATCGAATGAACTCTTACTACGGAATTAATAAACAAAAAAATTGCTGAGCATGTAGAGAAAATTAGAATTTATTGATTTTAAATTGTTTGCATGTCGTGTTTTGACAGAGAATCTATTAAGTTACATTTATAATGATAAAAATCATGGAACAGTAATGACGAAAACCGTTTCTGATAAAATATATATTTATGAATCGTAGAAACTCATACAGCTTGTATGTAAAATTTACAGAGTCAAATTGGGAACGTATTCCCATAATGTTAGGAAGTAACTTACGTAGCCATAAATATTGCCATTACTACTGAACTAAATAAGTGAAGAATTACTTTTAATTTCATTAAAATTAAAAGTAATAGATAAAGAGTAAAATGGAAAATAAAGTAAAAAATTTGAACATGTAAATGAGCATACGGCTCGCATGATATTTCTGAAGTATATGTAAGCATGCAAGAGAGATCAGCAACAGACGAGCTTATTACTCGTAGTAATTTTACTCACTCGCAGGAATACAATAACACTTGAGGAGATATTCGGTGGAGATACTTATACTTCTTATGCCTCTCTTTTGCCATATCTTTATTCGTTACTCGTTTGCATGCATCACGTATAGGCAAAGTTAAAAAATCGGTTTATGTTGTGTGAGTGATGATTTTTAGGGTTCCGTACCCAAAGGGTAAAACGGAACCCTATTACTGAGACTCCGCTGTCCGTCCGTCCGTACGTCTGTCACCAGGCTGTATCTCATGAACTATGATAGTTAGACAGTTGAAATTTTCACAGATGATGTATTTCTGTTGCCGCTATAACAACAAATACTAAAAAATGGAATAAAATAAATATTTAAGGGGGCTCCCATACAAGAAACGTGATTTTCTTGCTTGTTTTTGCTCGATATTGATAACGGCAACAGGTAGACGCTTGAAATAGTATCAGAATATTTAGTTATATATTCACTTTAAGAATAAATAATTAAATTAAAATAAAACAAATATTTAAGGGGGACTCCCATACAACAAACGTGATTTTTTTGCCGTTTTTATCGATAATGGTACGGAGCCCTTCAAGCGCGAGTCCGACTCGCACTTGGCCGATTTTTTATACAACATCAGGAGGCATACAAGCATACGGCCCACCTCATGTAAAGCCGTTACCGTAGCCTATGAACGCTTGGAACACATGAAGTATCACTCGCGCGTTGCCACCCCTGTTGCTAACACAGTATCTCCTTAGGAGATTACTGGTGATCTCGCTCATACGCAAGAATACAACAACTTACCAGGGAGTTGTTATTTGGCTGCGACTATCTTTGAGGTAAGGATATTTCCCCAGACGGACAGCTTTTATGCGCTCTACCTCTTTAGTTACTTAATATTATCCGGAAATCCGTGGTTCGAATCCTGGTGTGGGGATATTTATTTCAAAAATGTGTGATAACCTTATGCTTGTACACCTCCTGACGTTATATAAAAATTAAAACAAAAAATTAAAAAAGAAAGGTTAGGTCTTCCCTCTGGGTCGTGGAGGTCTGATAGCAGTCGCTCCACGTCAAAATCAGTATCTTCGCCAAATCCTTAGGCTTAGGTAGCGGACCCCGCCAATCTTTACGGAATAACGATAGAAATAAGGATAACTATGCCGTAAGCCGGTTTAGGATACGGGATAATGATAGGAATAATGATAACTATGCCGTAAGCATACCTTATATACCTTCGTGATATAGATAGGGCGGCATCAAAGCATCTTGCCTGGGAAAGTGCCACCACCTCACAGAGTAAGCTCTTAAGGAGTTCCCCAGACTGCTTTGGTGCGCCCTACCTATCTAAATAGATGTAAATGTTAGGCAGATAATTGACATAAATATTGTCGGACAATATTGTCGGACAAATTACACAGTGCTATCTAGCCCCAAAGTAAGCGATGCTTGTGTTATGGGTACTAGACAACTGATAAACATACGTAAATACATTTTTTTTTTGTAAATACATACTTGTTATACATATAAAATACCCAGACCAACACAAACAGACATGTTCATGCACACAAATGTTTGTACTGTGTGGGAATCGAACCCACGAGCGTTAGTGTCAAAGTAGCGTAACAGCGCGTTTCACCACTGCGCCACCGAGCTCGTTAAATAAATAATAAAAATTCGTTATTGTTATAAATGCTTCGTACGATAATTTTACTTAGAGGCGATGGGTGCTTTATAGCGGCCCAACTGAGGAAACAAGTATTGTAACCGTTCATAGGCTAGGTACGGTAACCACTATATATCGGAGGGCCGTATGTATGCCCCGATATACAAAATATATTCGTTCTTAAACTACGAGTAGTATGAAATCCGTTCGAATAACGCAGAGATTTCCAATCATTTTCGTCCCGCAGACCCCTTGCCTGTATATTTTCAGCTGTCCGTAGACCCCTGCCTAATTAATGTTTGAATCTGATGGACCCTTACTTGTTGCAAATGGCCCATGGGGTCGGTATAGACCACTTTGGGAAGCACGGGAATAATGGAGTGAATAAACAGGAATTGTAGTATCAACGATTGCTCAGAAACTCCATTTAGTTTTTAGAATTTCCAGGCAAAGATTATTTATAAATTAACAAAGAGTTAGCTGCTGAAAAGTCCACAAACTATGAATGTTGCACTATCTACTAAACCCGTAGAAAAACACATAAAAAAGAAACACACACTCACGAGAAATACTGCACGTAATTTGATACAAAAACGTTTCACATATACTTTTTAGGTTTGGTATACAAATTCACCTAAAACGGAAAAATGACAGTATGGTAATGGCGGGATAATTCCGTAATTTCTAGGAAAATTGTCTCCTTTTTGTTAATAAATAAAACATGATTTATTCAATAAGATTATTACAAACACACCTTGGTTTATGTTCCGCAACTTTACTTTCGTAACTATATTTATTTATTTATGGTACACAATACAGATTAAGGCTAAAACTAGTTAGTACACTATATTGACAATATTTTTTCTTGCTGAGCTATAAGCTATATACCATGGGCACACATTATAAAAAAACAGCTTGATTAGGTATATAGAGCTTCCTAAGCAAACCTACACTATGTGACACAATAACTATATATTATGATACAACATAATCTAATTCTATTACAAATTTATTTTATACAAATTTAATTTAATTAATTTTTTCAATACAAACATTTTTTAATTCAATCCATTTTAATTCAGTTTAATATGTGTTCTTGCAATTTAGTCAAATTCAATTCGGTAAATAAATCCTATCAAAAAATGTCAGTAATAATACATAGTAGTGTATATTAAAATTAGCATTATTTTGTTAAGAGAGACTGAGACGTCAAAATATATTGTCACACACATTTCATGACACAATGTCGTAATTTTTAAAATAACGTAAATATTAAAAAATAATGTACGTATATTTTCACGCCAGGTCCCTGGTGGGATAGGCAGATAGAACCACAGCTTAAATTATGTAATCGCAATAATTTTATACATTAAATAATGCACAATAATTATTGTGATTATTTAATTTAAAGTCACAGCACCGCTACTGGAATTTTTCACTCTGCTTCATCTGCATTAGAAAGTTAACAATCCTAAAATAATTTTACATTACACCCTTGGTCCTTAAATAACTTCGTGAAACCCATTTGTATGGATCACGAATGTTAAAATTACGAATAGGGTCATCAATGCGATTTAAATAAATATTTAAATAACTATACATATAATAATTAGGCCGCATATATGATCAGTGACAGGTCAGTGGATAAAGAACCTGCATATTATTAAGCGATGATCCTTGCATCGAATCCTAATGTGTACTCTACATGTATGTATCTACTAAATCCGTGTTTTCCATTGAGTTATTATGTACTATAGAGGAGCTATCCTAAGTAAATATTTTGCTACATTTTGGTAATCATTAAAACTCCGCTGCAGCGCTGAAATAATTTAGATGTCTATCCCAAAGATTCGAAAATACAGCACTAAATCGCTTCTAAGGGGTATTTTTCTCGCGACCAAAAGGTCAAAAGCGCCGTGATTTTCATGGCGCTTACGCGTTTTGTTCAACGTAGTACAGGAATGAGTTGTTGCCGATCGGCAACAAAGCATGGCGCAAACATTTGGTTCGCGGTATCGGTTCTTGTACACTAGTACATAATAATTCAATGGTGTTTTCAGAATTTTTGTTCATATTTGTAAATATAACTTGTTCGGCGACGAGGAAAACTATTGTGAGGAAACCCGCACGTCCAAGAAATTATATTTCAAAAGATGTGTGATATAACCTAAGAAAGATCTGGTTCCTGGGTTGTGGAGGTCTGATGACAGTCGCTCTATACCAAAACCAGTATCTTCACCAAATCCTTAAGTAGCGAACCCTGCAAATACTTATATGTATAATGATTAGATATAATGGATTAGGCAAAGGGATAACGCTAAAATGAAAACTGATTTTGACATGGAGTGACTACCATCGGACATTACATTCTTCGTCGAACAAGCAGCAGATTGATTACAAATATGTACATTAACCCGAAAACTGTAATTTTGTGGTATATGCCCTTGCTGGGATTCAAACCAGGGACTATCTGTTATAAGCTGGCTCTATATCACATCACTGGCAAATCACTGGCAAAAGAAATAGCTACGTACCCATCCGGTGTCATAGTAACATTCTTGCCTAGGGTCGAACTGCACACCAAGTATCAAAAAAGCTTGGACGTAGATAGAATGCTAAACTGGATAAGCCTATCTGTAGTTGGATAGGTACTCTTTGAAAGACACTTTCACATAAACCGTAGTAACATCTTTCACGTCTTCACCTACACGTCTGATTGTCTTGTTCTTGGTGTTTTAGAAAGGCAGGTCATATCAAAGCATCCCGTCTGAGGAAGTACCTCCGCCTCCCAAAAAATCGTAGTGAAATAACATCTCCCTCGAGCGATTGCAAGCGTTTATAGTTGTGTTAAAAGAATGTGAACGGGTGCTAAGTTCTATAGCAATTTCTCAAGTAATCTTATATGTTAGATTCGATGTGTGTTTGTTCCATAGGGAGCCAAAATCGTTCAACCGATTTTGATGAAATTTTAAGGCAATCTTTAGTTAGCCCACCGGGTGACCCTGTGTTGTTTGGTAGGAATCGGATCACCACTGCGGGGCGGGTCGCTAGTACAGAATAAAGAGACTAATAAGGCCAAGACTCACCTATCACGACTAAAGTGTATCATCAGAAGGTGTCGTAAGTCATATAAACCCACGAGCATGCATGGAAAGAGATATGAGTGTTAAAGAAGCGAGTGAGGTATGTTAGGGCCGATAATAGCGCTCGGTACTCCCTGCCTATCCCGCAAGAGACTTCAAGATATAGATAGATAGATAACAAATATAGTCTTTTATACAACGTCGGGAGGCGTATCACGGCGGCGTAACGCGATGCCACCTCAGCTGCTAACACAGCAACTCCTAGGAGCTTACTGGTGACCTCACTTACACGCAGGAACACAACAACGCTCCAAGGAGACGTTATTTGGCTGCGGTTTTCTGTGAGGTGGGGACTAACTGTTTTGATGCGCCCTACCTCACTTAAGTTTGACTTCTCTTAACTTTACACCAGGTTGGCGGTATGCGTATGTGCCCAAAAGATCCTACAACCATACTGCAGCGTCTTCTTCACGCAGATTTCAGATTTACCTTTTTACTTAATATTTAGTTATAGGACTATGTCTATCGCACTTTTCACTTTATAGACTTTTAGAGAAGTCAAAGCATTCCGCTCAATAGATTTGTCATCGAAGAATTCAGATATTTTGTAGAAACACTTATGTAAGAGGAAAGTTTTTAGGTATTTATTAAACAGGGACGGTTTTTGATTGTATATTTTTATTGCCATATGATGAGGGCTGGATGGAACTAGTTCCATTTTGGTAGTTGGTCTTTCTAATTTGTTTAAATATCTATCATTTCTCCTATTATTATTTTCCCTTGGTATGTAAAGGTCGTCGTGCTTCCTCACAAATTTGCATTATTCCAGAATGTATATCAAGATTTGGCATTTCACAAAATAAGATCTACATGATGTCATTTGTTCAATGTTAACTAGTATTCTAAGGCATTTCTTTTGTAATGTAAATATATCTTGTACTTCGTAACAGTTTCAACAACAGCACAACCCTCCAGGAGTTGTTATTGGCTGCGGTTTTCTCCGAGGTGAAGATATTTGGCCTGATACTTACCTCAAGTGTTAATAGGCTACGGTACCCGCTTTACATCAGATGGGCCGTATGCTTGTATGCCTCCCGACGTAGTATAAAAAAAAATTACAATGTATCTTGTATAAACGCAACCTTATTTTAAATTCATTATGAAAGAGCTTTTGAATATTCTCTGACGATAGCAGGATCTGCCAGGCAAAGCTGGGGCGTGCTGGCTAGTTAAGATATAAATGACTTAGTGGCAATACATTATTGTTAGAGTAAAAATAGCATTGCCACTTCAATATAGGGATTTAAGCACCTTAATTAAGCTCAGTGAGCAGTGATAACCCAGTGGCCTATTGAACAACAGGTCCGCGGTTCGAATCCTGGCATATACCACTAAATTAGTGTTCTCGAAATTATTACATATTTGTTATTATCGTTTACTCGGCGGTGACGGAAAAAATACGTGTGACCTAACCTAAGAATGATCTGGTTTTCCATCTGGGTTGTGAAGGTCTGACGGTTGCTTCATGCAATCAGTGTCTTCGCCAAATCTTTAGGCTTAGGTAGCGTACTCCGTCAATCCTAATGGATTAGGAAACTGGGTAACGCGAAGCAGTAGGACCAGTGTTTCTCAAGATGCAATGGAAACAACTTTACTATGATAATTTAGAACCGTTTATCTCATAGTTTCATAATTTTTGTCGTATTTTCATATCGAAATGAAGTTAAGCCGGGACCTCTTATCTCACTTACTACGTGGCTGTACTAAATCGGTGGTTCCGTCCGCGTAATGTCTTTTCAAAGTGGTGCCCTATCGCCCTCACGCCGCCGCCGCCGACGCCGGTGGCCATATTGTCAAAACTTTTGAAAGCTTCGCAACAAATGTTTTGAACGTTTCGAAATTAACTCTAGATGTCTTACTTTTGTAATTAATTTCTATTGAAAAATCTTATACAGTCTTAAAATCACGGCCATTAACTCCTTTTAAGATACTGAATAACTTCAATTTATTTTTTATGCAACGCCGGGAGGCATATTCGCATACTGCCCACCTTTAATCATCACTCGCGTGATGTCACCTCTTCTGCTAAAATAGCAACTCCTTAGGGGCTTATTGGTGTCCGCACTCACTCGCAAGAACACAAAAATTCTACAGGGAGTTGTTACTTGACTGCGTTTTCGATGAGGTGAAATTGTTTCCACAGACGGGCTGCTTTGATGCGCCCTATCCTACTACTAACACAAACAGACGCATGCACACAAATGTTTGTTCTGTGTGGGAATCGAACCTAGAAGCGTTAGTATCAAAGTAGTTACTAACCACTGCGCCATCGAACTAACTGATATAAAAACTGCTTTGTTTAAGAAGGTTCTTTCCAAGCGGTCTAAAACGCTCCATGTGGATGGAGTGATCCAAGGGAATATCATTCGATACAGACTGCTGAACTCTTTCCCTATTTCACACTGCCTGTTGAGTGAGAGACGATGTCTGTTATTACATATACAGTATCTTTTCGAATAATATTGACTGCTAATTTAGAATGGGAAAATAATGGAAATTATATGTATGAGGATGGTTGAAGTTGTTTTTATTTACTTTTATCATAATATGAGTACAATTTAAACGGCTCGTGGGTCTTCATGAATGAAATATTTAAAGCCTTTGACAAATATACAGTAAAATTTTTAGACAAATATTCCAACATGTATACACTGCGTAGTAACCCTAATTTTTGTGAATATAAGTAACAAAAATGTATATTTTTTGGAGTTTTGTATGTTTGTTTGTTCGTTTATAAAATTATTGTGTAATTTAACATTCAAAATACATAACAATAATAAAACAAAAAAATCTTAATCTAAATTATACAATGGCGGACTTATCCCAATAAGGATCTCTTCCAGTCAACCATAAAATGCTTGAAAAGGAATTCATTTAATAGGTTTGGTGCAATTCACGCACGCACAATACACACTTCACGCTCAACACAAAATACCTAATCACACAGTACATATACGCGTTAAAAAGTAAACGCTATTTAACATTCAAAATACATGGCAATAATAAAACAAAAAAATCTTAATCTAAATTATACAATGGCGGACTTATCCCAATAGGGATATCTTCCAGTCAACCATAAAATGCTTGAAAAGTAATTCATCTAATAGGTTTGGTGCAATTCACGCACAATACACACTTCTCGCTCAACACAAAATACCTAATCACACAGTACATATACGCGTTAAAAAGTAAACGCTATTTAACATTCAAAATACATGACAATAATAAAACAAAAAAAATCTTAATCTAAATTATACAATGGCGGACTTATCCCAATAGGGATCTCTTCCAGTCAACCATAAAATGCTTGAAAAGTAATTCATCTAATAGGTTTGGTGCAATTCACGCACAATACACACTTCACGCTCAACACAAAATACCTAAACACACAGTACATATACGCGTTAAAAAGTAAACGCTAATTCAAATATCAGAAATAGAGTCATAATACTTCTTCACATATGATTTAAAGGAGTTATAAGATTGGGATAACACTTCACACTGGTTGGGAGGGCGTTCCAAAGACGTACGTAGTTTTATGAGGGGTCTAAAGGACTTGGTGTTAAGATAAAGATATGTAGATAGAAGATTAGTCTGTACCTTTTACTGAAGCCTTTTATGCGTGATTTATTTAGCAGCAGAAACAGCCCAGTGGACATTGAACCGGGCTATTGGTCAACAGGTCACTGGTTCGTATCCTACCATATACGACAAATTCGTGTTTTCACATTTATGTATATATTTGTAATTATCACATGATCGACGGTGAAGGAGAACATCGTGAGGAAACCCTCACGACCAAGAAGTTATACGAGTATTTAGAAACCTATTTATAAACCTAAGAAAGGTCTGATTTTCTAGATTGTTGAATCTGGATTGTTAGATTGTTGTTGAAGTCTGTCTGCAGTCGCCCCATGTCAAAATCAGTATCTTCGCCAAATCCTAGGCTTATTATCTATTGGCTAAGGTAGCGACCTCGCTAATCCTAATGGATTAATTAGGAAACGGGATAAAGCTAAGAAGAAGAAGAAGAAGTATGATAAATGTCCAAGTACCGTCACAATTACAAAAATAAAAATAACGAGATAGGATAGTAGTAACATACTCGTTATGTAATAATCACAATCTATTTCAGTGGGAATGAGATTTATTATTTGGACTATTTATTCCATTAGCCATATAAAGTTAATTGGTCTTGTGGATATGTTAGTTTTCACTGATAAACTTGTTTTTAGGATATACTTACATTTGTGATTATCAACTGTTTGGCGATGAAGGAAGACATCGTGAGGAAACCCGTGCGTACAAGAAATTATATTTCGAAAGACGCGTGCCCTAACCTAAGAAAGGTCTGTCTTTCCCTCTAGATTTTTAAAATGTTGCTGAAGTCTGACGGCAGTCGCTCCATGTTAAAATCAGTATCTGTGCCAAATCCTTTGGCTTAGGTAGTGGACGATGCCAATTCTAATGGATTAGAAAACGGGAGAAGCAGACGTAAAATTTACAATTAATTGGATTTTGGTGAACTTATTAATATTTTTTATAAGAAAGTACATAGTGTGTTTAGTGACCAGCATAGTATATAGACAATTAATTAGTCATTTACGACCTTTAATTATTTCATACGAGTTTTAATTCACGTTTGATACATGAACAAAGTACAAAGCAAATTGTAGTAAAAGCGTTCGAAGTTTAAACACGCCCTTTAAAATAAATATATACGGATACTAGAGAGAATAATTAACTAGCTTTCACCCACAACTAACCTGTTATTAAATTCACTTAAAATGATGCAATGTACTTCTCGCATATAATCACACGGACAAAATCAACATGTTTTTATTAGGCGGGTCTGTTTGCTCATTAGCAGACAAACATACCATAAACAACAGTGCTCTATGATTTGTTCATGACCCGTTTTAATCAACTGTATATTTAGCAAGTTGAGTAGTGTTTACATAACTTAATTATTAAAAAAATCTAATTAACTTATTTAATTAGTACCAGCTTAATACTTTGTCACCAAACTGAATTATCTTTGAACATATATTCTCACAGCAAACTTTTAACATATATTCAAAGAGAAGCTCGGTAAACATAAACCCTTCCATAAACAGGGTCGAGTTGCTTAACCTGCGTAACGGATCAAAGGAAAAATATTAAATATAATAATTAAACATTCTCAAATAGCTATTCTTCGAGACCAGCCATGCAATTCTCTAAGCGACTCGTAATGGCTGTGTGCGTCGCTGTGATCACAGATGTCACAGCTTTGACATCGTCTACTGCGATCACGGCTAAATTATTTGGTATTCTATAAGGCTGTAAGCGTACGCGAGGCTGTTTGCCTTGTAGAATTCCAATTCCAAACGCAGCCTTGCGGTGCTAGTGTCGCACAACCATGAAAAGCGACACCTAAGAATTGCAATTTTGTGTTCAAGGCTGTGACAACCGATGTTTCCGAGGATGTAAGGACGTTTGCTCTTACAGAATTGCATGGCAGGGTGGTCGAATACGACCGCGAAATGTATGGGAAAACGTATATAACGGGTTCTGACTGCTCAAATGGAGCTCGAAGGCGCCGTTGCGCGTGTCAGTTGGGGAAGAATTGGGAAGCTCAAGGTCACTCAGCATGCTATGGAAAAAGCTATACTCGTGGTGATAGAATGAGGATATCCACAGTAGAACTAAGGTAACCGACATAGTTCAAAGGATAAGCAAGCTGAAGTTGTAGTGCGCCGGCTACATAGTTCGTAGAACCGACAGCCGCTGGTGAAGAAAGGTTCTCGAATGGCGTCCCCGTACTGGTACACGCAGTGTGGAATCACCCCCAAGCGACGACCTCAAGAGGTTTATAGGGAATCGATGGATGTTGGTGGCACAGGGTTGTGATGAATTGCATTCTAGAAGAATACGGTTCTATAACAAACTTCCCAGCAATATAAGAGAATTGTCAGTTAACAAATTTAAAACTACTATTAAAGCCAAATTGTGTAGCAGGGCATATTATAAAGTATCTGACTATATTAATGATAAAAGTGCCTGGGAGTGAGTCGTTCCAATTATAATGTAATTAATAAAATATGTAAATTTGTTTGGATACCAAAAGAGGGATGCCTGAGTTTTTTGGCAGTATTTTTATCAGTGCTCACCTAGTCATGAACTGCACGGTAGGGAAAAAAATTGTGACGATTCCAAACAAATGTAGCCATTTTTACGGAATAAAAAGATTTTGACTTTGACTTTGACTTTGAAGGGAGGCCTATGTTCAGCTGTGGACAAATACGGGCTAAAATGATTACGATGGTGAATTAATATTCAATTTATGGTTTTATCAACCATAGATCGATCCATCGAGTCCAGTAGATCGACGGTTTGAGTATCTCTGGTTTAGTACAGATGGTATTTGGCCTGACAAGTTAGTTATGTGACAATTGGCATTGCTTAGTTAACCTGACGTCATCGACGCGACAAATTGGGTATTTAGCTAGTCGCAGCAGATGAAGCCAGTTGGTTAATAGGCTTTTTTATTCAACGTTAAGATGCATACAATCATACGGCCCACCTGATTTACAGCGGATACCGTAGCCTATATATAAACGCTTGCAATACATTAAATCACTCGCGCGATGCTACCTTTATTGCTAACCGCAAATCCATAGGAGCTTACCTCACGTAGGAACACAACAACCCTCTAGGGAATTGTTATTTGTTGTTATCTTTTTCTGTCAGGTGGAGATACTTTCCCAGACGGGCTGCTTTAATGAGCCCTACCTCTCTTAAAAACACTTAGACCAAGACAAAGAGACATGTTCATGCACACAAATGTTTGTTCTGTGTGGAAATCAAACCCGCGAGCGTCGGTGTCAAGTAAGGTAACAGCGCATTTTGCCACTGCACCACCCTCATCAAAAGGCTGATTCTTTACCCTACTAGATTATCACTTTTCTTATCCCGCATTCCTTATTAAGGAATTTTACGCTGCCTAAGAATATCGGCATCGAACCCTGGCGTTTGATATATACCTTTTTCGGATTCTATGCCCTAGGTCGCTGAATATACTAATCAGACAACGCCAACCATAGCTTGTGGCTGATTTTAGTTTATTTGAATATAACGAACGAGATTTCATAAATACAGATAAAAATTTCTTAATTGCCATTGGGCAGTCGCGGGCACTTAGACACGTCTTTAATTTTTAAATGAAATACTATTGTCTTTTATTATTTTCTCATAGTTTTCCTTTCCCTTAATTTACCACCATATCGAAAATTATTACTGGCGAAAAAGAATAATCGAAAGAAATTTGCTAATGTAGGTAGGATTATTATCCAATTGATACAATAAATTTATGTCAATATAGCAATACAATAAGAATGAAAATGTCAAGTGATAAAATAAAAATGTAAATATGAATGCGCTGAATCATTAAAATTTAAGGACATCTTTGTCAGTCAGATATTCATCAATTCTATAATAAACCTTTTTTGCAAAGAATATAGTTCATGTGCCTTTTGAAGATATTGTGATGGTCCATTAAACCCAATCCAAGTGGTCTTTCCGTACCTATTCTCCGAAGCACGAATGCTTTGCAAAGCACGAAGGAGACTATTATTCGACGAGCTCGGTCGGTGGCTTAGTCGTGAACGACGCGACTTTGACACGAACGCTCGTGGGTTCGATTCCCACACAAGGCAAACATTTGTGTGCATGAACATATCTGTTTGTCTTGGTCTGGATGTTTAAGAGAGGTAGGGCGCATCAAAGCATCTGCGGAAGTGCCTCCACCTCACAGAAAACAGCAGCCAAATAACAACTCCCTAGAGGGTTGTTGTGTTTCTGCGTGTGAGTGAGGTCACCAGTAAGCTCCCAAGGAGTTGCTGTTTAAGCAGCTGAGGAGGCATCGCGCGAGTGATGTTTAATATATCGCTAGCGTTAATAGGCTACGGTACCCGCTTTACATCAGGCGGGCCGTAGGAGTGAGGTCACTAGTATGCTCCTTGGGAGCATACTAGTGACCTCACTCACACGCAGGAACACAACAACCCTCTAGGGAGGGAGGCAGTTGTTGTTTGGCTGCGGTTTTCTGTGAGGTGGAGCTACTTCCGCAGACGGACTGTTCTGATGCGCCCTACCTCTCTTAAAACATCCAGACCAAGATAAACAGACATGTTCATGTAAACAAATGTTTGCCTTGTGTGAGAATCGAACCCACGAGCGTTGGTGTCAAAGTCGCGTCATTCACGTCTGAGCCACCGAGCTCGTCAACTACATATAAATAACACTTTTATGCTGCGGAAAATATTTTATAATCACTAAAACCGTGGCTAAAATTTACTAACAGGATAAAGCTTCAGAATTAAGAATCCATTACACTCCAATTATAAAATTGGGCCATGACCATGATCTAATAATTTTTAAAACTCATTGTCACCAGTTCACAAGCAGCAAGTTATAATTGGCTATTCTTAATAATTTTATAAGTTTGAGTTAGGACAATGCATTTTTAGGGAGATGTGAAGTTTAAGAACTTTTTTTTATTTTTTTATATTAGTTCAGAATAGTGGCTCCTCTTTGCCTGATGGTAAGCGAAAGAGGAGCTGACAAAATACTACACCGTATTCTGTCAGTTGACACTGCCATGCTGACCCGCAAGATGCTTCTTCACGCTTCGTTTGAAGGATCCCATATTGTAGGAAGGAGGGAACACATGTGCAGGCAAGGCGTTCCACTTTTTAATGGTACGACAAAGATAGAAGTTGCCGAACTTTTTGGTACGCGAAGAAATATTCTCAACAGTGGAACGATGACATCGCAAGCCCGCACGTGTGTTTCTATGACGGAAGGGAGAGGGTGGGATAAGGGAAAACAGTTCTTCAGAGCACTCGCCATTGTAAAATTCTATTACTTTAAATGTGAAATTATTGTATATAGATTCACAAGCCTTTTATTAATTTAATGACATTAATGAATTTAATAATTATCATAATTACATTTGCACGACCACCTAAAAGACGTCTGGAAAACGTGCTAAACAATATAGTTTACTTAGTCCGGCCTAAGTTTTGTTACAAATGAATATGCGTTTATTTTTTTATGAAGTCATGCAATCCTAATAGAACTTATATGTACATATTTATGGAAATCTCAGCAAAAAAATGATTCTATTCTACTGTTTCCGTTTCTGTTCTATTGTACTGTTTCCTTGGGAATTTAGCTACTGCTTGCTCCAGGGATTTCTTAAGAGACACAATGTCAGCGCGTGTGTCGTTTCGAGCAGGCCATGCCCTCTAAAACTGACTATAATTTGCAGTCTAAGGCGTTCAGATCTGGACTAGACGAGGACCAGGCCAAAAATGGTAACCAAATAACGGCTTCCTGAAGATATGTTGTGTTCGTGAGAGTAAGTGAGGACACTAGTAGGCTCCTAAGAAGTTGCTTTATTAGCAGCAGAGGTGGCATGTAGGTATTTCCCCTGATTGGATGCTTTGATGTGCCTTAAAAACATACCTTTCTTGAAACACCCAGATCAATACAAATAGCATAAGTCGTTCGAGCTCACTCAACGCTTTAACTGGCCACGACGAGGCGATAACCCGCAAACAGCTGCCGCTATTCAAAATATTCATGATACAACCCTGTCGGCGACGTGGACATGAATTCCTTGGCGAAATAAACGCGGTCATTTCGACCAGCGGAATTTATGTGCAATTGTCAGCATAGCTGATATGATTACAATGTTCGGCGCATATTATAAGCATTTCAGCAGATAGTGATTATACTCTGTTCCGTTCTGTCCTGTACGAGGTCCCATAATAACTTCACATGAAAGTACTCTGCACATTTCACATTTATAAATAAATAAACAGTATTTATTTTCAATAGTAAATTACCATTTGAATTTATTGGGATATTTAAATTGAATAGTAAACTCTTCTAATATATGCATGTAAATGCAGAGAGAACCGAGCGCCATAAGACGCATATCCGTACACATCTTACTCGCTTCTTTAACATTCATAGCTCTTTTCATGCACGCTCGCTTGTTCCTAGGGCTCTTGACATCACCTTCTGATAAAACACGACCAATTTGGTCATAGTAGATGAGTCTTGATCTTCCTCGGCTCCTACATCCCTTCACTTTCTCACTGTATATCTATTTCATCATTCTCTCATCCTGCATTCTTTCTACATGTTCGAACCAACGGAGTATGCCTTTTCTTATATCGACACTCTCTTTCTGACCAACTCTCTTTGTTACATCATCATTGGGTACGCGGTTAGCAACCATTATGACACAAATTTTGCGCAATGCAACGTAATTATTCTTTTGTAAGATTTCGTAAACGGACAGGAGAGTTGTTTTATTGAAAATATTATATATAAGACATAATAGATAATAGAGTATGCATAGATTAAAAAAGGAGCTCAATCACATCGCTTTATTTGTCAGTCTAATCGAACATGCAAGTTAAGTAATGACCGTAGCCTGTCTGCGATGAGCGGTTTGACAAAACTGGCCTCCGTGAACCCACAGGCAGCGAGATAAAGTAAACTCTAAATTATTCAGCATAGTCTCTGGCTAGAGCATAATGAGTAGATGGAAAGCAAAAAAAAGAATTGCCTTACTACCCATCTATGGAAAATTGATCCTTAGACACTGGGACAATTCTTTTTTAGAGAATAGTTAGCTCGTGGAGGTTTTAGTAGAGGTTTTTTCAAGAGACTTCAGCATGAGGGTCTTTGAAAAGGGTGTTAGGTGTTAGGCTCATTAATGCACGAGTTATAGTATTCTAAGTGTCCATAGACAACGGTAACTACTTGCCATCAGGCTGGCCGTATCAGGTTAACTGCCTTAGTAGTATATAAAAAAAAACTTGTGTGACTTCTCATAGCATACCATTACATACATTACAATATCAGTACAATTCCTTAAGTCCTCCAAATATTTCCATTTAACGGCCTAGTCTTTGAGGCACGAAGTTAAAAGGCTGACATCTCAATTAACCCTCCGTTTTAATCTTATGACCCAAGAGTTCTGTGTTGAAAGATAGTCCAGTTGGGAAGCGGTAAAACGAGTCGAGTCTCTTTTAAAAGGCCTTAAGAAACTTAGTCTGTTTCGTTGTTACCTTACATACCTTATTCGCTTCTTTAACATTCAGTACTGGACAACCGAGCTTCACTCGGCGTTTTTTTATATATTTTGTGTAAATTCGCATTTTCTCAGGAGACATACATAAACTTAAAATGCAAAATTTACTTTAATACGAAATTTGATTTCATTAGAGTCATTTCCGAGATATACGAAATATATCTCATTCAGTTTAATCGAGCAGTTCTTGTGTATATATAAATATATTTTGTGTATCTAGAAATCGGCTTTAACGATTTAGAGCAAATATTCTATTTAGATAAGGTTTCGCTTTCTAAGTTTACCAGTATAGGTGTCTTGAACCCTAACGCTTTTACACAAAAAAAAAAAAACTAAAACGCTAAGCAAAGCTCGGTCGTCTAAATACTATATGCTAAAGTAATTAGATAACCCTTTTCAAGCACCCTTGCTGGTTCCTAGGGCTTATGACATTACTTTATGATAAACAGTTTCGCATTCACACTTTTAGTTACGACGTAGTCACATTATCTTAATTAATACTATTAAGAATTCTCAGCACATTTATTTAGTAGCAAAATTTAAAAAGTCCATTCGAAGTGAACGCGGCAGCGGTTTACTACGTTAAACCCAAGGTTAACTCGCTCTTCCACGGCATTTCCCAACAAACAAGTCAGGAGATACTTATCTACTTGTTGTGCAAGCTGTGCAGATCTTACCAATGATAGCGACTTTGTGTTTTGATTTCATGGATGTCTTCGTATAAAGCGAAAATGGAATGATGTAGGAGCCGAGGAAAACACGACCAAATTGGTTGATTATTATCAGAAGGTGGTGTCAGGAAACCTAGGAATCGCCAAAATTATATTTCAAAGGGCACTCGTCCTTTAAAATATATATAAAGGAAACCCTCGTGATGTTAAGCTGAGCAATTAATTATTATAAATATGTACTAATATGCTATTAAAAAAATACTTCATTTACAGCAAAGAGCAGATGATTACGATGAACTATATAAATCTAATTACGTACGTCAAAAGCGTATGATGCTCCACGTGCACTTAGCACTACAAACTCTGCTACTCTTTCATTGAATACACGTGTCAACTTTCTTTTCCTCACTCACCCAAACGAAGCCAATATAGTCTAATCCTTTATTTATATGTATGTATATCTTCACGCCAGGTACTTAGGGGGTAGGCAGAGAGAACCAAGCACCATAAGACGCAGTCCTTACATATTTCTCTCGCTTCTTTTACATTTGTAGCTCTTTTCATGTAGGCTCGCCCGTTCTTAGGGCTTCTGATATCATCCTCTGATAAAACACGACCAATTTGGTAATATTTTTTTTTATACTAATTCAGGAGGCATACAAGCATACGGCCCACCTGATGTAAAGCGGCTACCGTAGCCTAATGACGCTTGTGATATATTAAGTATCACTCGCGCGATGCCTCCTCTGCTGCTTACCCAGCAACTCCTTGGGAGCTTACTGGTGACCTCACTCACATGCAGGAACACAACAACCCTCTAAGGATTTATTTGGCTGCGGTTTTCTGTGAGGTGGCGGTACTTCCCGAGGCGGTGCTTTGATGCGCCGTACCTCTCTTGAAACATCCAGACCAAGACAAACAGACATGTTCATGTACACAAATGTTTGCCTTGTGTAGGAATTGAAGCCACGAGCGTTGACGTCAAAATCGCGATATTCACGACTGAGCCACCGAGCTCGTCCGATGTAATGGTTGGTCTTGATCGGCTCCTACATCCTTCTACTTTCGCATATAATCTTTTAATATATTCAATTTACGCGAGTTTAGCAAACAACATGATTAATTTTGGTGCATTCTATCGTAGGTATGGACGTCCACGCCCATGAAAGAATGCCCCAAAATGAATTTACAATAAAATATGGTCGGCAAACTTATAAAATATTTTTGGAAAGGCTCTGTGTAAAAGTCCATATACAAACTTAAACGTAAAAAAGTAATAAAATTTACATTTATATGGATACTATCAAAACTACGTTGCATCTAATAAATCGGGTCGTTTCATCATCAGTCGAGCCCTTAACATTATACGGTTCAATAAAATCTTTACACATGTTTAAGGGTCGACACACACATGTACGAATCATATCTTGTTCATTTAGGCTGCCTGTTCTACTTGAAAGGAGAAGAGAGCAGAGGAGCGAAACTGTGCCATAAAAAGTCATATATTTCAAATGCAGTGGGGGCTGAGAAATTGGGTGGTAAGCGTAGTGGGGAAACAAGTAAAACACGCGTGGGTGCTACTTTGGTCTGGACAGTGCTGCTCCGTCATATGCTCGCTCACGCATGTAGATAAGGACGATTTGAAGATTTCGTATTTGTGAATAAAAGTTCGTGGTGTAAAAAATTAATTATATCAATTACACTGTTTAGTAGTACTTATTTACACGAGCGTAACAGGCCAGTTTACATCACCAGTTTCATAGACGTGGCATCGAATAGCCCGGCGACACAACGATGACGTGAGAAATCAGATGAAGCGTTCGGTGGCGCGACATCGTATGACGCGGTTCTTATAAATGTTATTATTATAATAGCATGTGATATGCGATCGCCTGCTGCTTATTAAATATCGCTGCGTTCTCTTTCATCAAACCTTCTGTAGGTCGTTGTTCGTTGGCTTGTTACACCAAGAATGGACAGCATTATGATTAATTTACATGATAAAGTTATTTCTTACGCACTTTCATATTCGTTCACAAGCTATAATTATTGTTCAGGGGTGACCCTAATTACCGGATATTGATTGATTTTTAGTATCTCTATTTTCGTTAGTTATAATACAATAAATAATGCTAAATGATATGTATGATTAGATCCTTATTGTCGACGTTGAATAGTGATGTTCACATTTAGCCATCTCCGCATTTATCTCAGAATGCCGGTTAAATATAAATGAAGGGATTTACAACAGATTTTCTTGAATATATAAAATATTTGCAATTTCTGATATATCTCGAGACAATGCTGCTTTTCATTGGTGAAGGAAAATCTTCATTTTTGAATAAAACTGCAATAGTGAGTAACTGCAGACTGTATGCTGCGTTTTGAAGGTTTATATTGTAGTTTATCTAATACTAGTTTATATTATTGGTTCAAATTCAATACTTATAAAGTATTGAATTCGTCTGTAAGATAAAGGGTAAGTATTTAATCAAATGACGATATTAAACGCAGATAATCTCTACATGACAGAAATTGCCCGTAATAGACACCGAGTAATGTGTTCACGGCTCGTTCTGCCTATCCTGCAAGGGACTTGGTCTGAAGACACACACAAAATCTATTTCAATTTAAAATCTTTAAAATCAAAAGTAAAATTCTTTACATGAAAAAGTCTATGTAAAACGAAAGTTTGATGGTAGTAAGTACTAAGTAAAGCTTTTATTGCCTTTGTAATTATTTGGCTTTATACATTAAGTATCTATTATTATAAGTACTTGTAATACCCACTTTAATTTCTTCTAGTATAAAAAAACTTAAAATTATTCACAAGAAACTCATTATCAAATTAAAAAAAAAAACCGTTTCAAGTCAATGTCGGCCGAACCCCTGTATTTATACAACTTCGAGAGACATACAAGCACACGGCCCACCCCGATGTAAAGCGGATAGCGTAGCCTATGAACGTTAGCAATACATTAAGTACGAATCGCGCGATGCCACGTCAGTTGCTAACACAGCAACTACTCGTACTTAGGAGCTTACTGGTGAACTCAAATACACCCAGGAACACAACAACAGACACACAAATGTTTATCCTGTGTGAAAAGCGAAGCCACGAGCGTCAAAGTAGGCTTAGCAACCACTGCACCACCGTGCACGTCATAAATTTTATTATGTTACATACCTCAAATAAGACCGACTCCTTACATACGGAGTCGGCCGGGTCACACTGGAATCGGAATTATCGTGTACTGTGCGTTTCCAGAGAACTTTTTAGTTATGGAATGCACTCTCTGCCAAAGATAAAACAGGTTACAAAAAAGACGTGAATGTATGATTATTGCGTCCACAACTGAGTGATGACTCCAGTATTTCATCTGTCGAGAGTCTACGGTAACTGCTTAATATCAAAATTCAAAATTACTCAAAAATCTTAGAAGTAGGACAAGGTACATCGACCTGCTAAAACTGGAAGATCTTTAGTTGTAAATTGTATTCAATTCAATAATAAATTGCCTGAAATAGTTATGTTCTAAAAATATGTTCGGAATTAATGAATATTTGACAGAGATGTCCGGAAAAATATCAGTTGGTTTTGAAAAAATAGTTTTGCATTTGATAGCCCAATTCTTGAAGAAGGTTATAGTCTATTTAATATACCGCTACGGGGCGGGCGAAACAGCGGGCAACAGCTAGTTATATATATATATATATATAGTTCTACTTCCTAGCGTTATCCCGTTTCCTATCTATCTACGCTAAATCCCTTGCGGTGTAGGCAGAGAGAACCGAGCGCTACGTGACCCGATCCTTACACACCTCACTCGCTTCTTTAACATTCATTGCTCGTCTCATGCACGCTCGTCGGTTTCTAAGGCTCCTGACATAACTTTCTGATATAACACGATCTCTTGTCCTTCCTCGGCTCCTACATACTTCCACTTTCGCGTTGTTGTTTCTGCTTCTGCTTTGTCATTCTTTCATCCTGCATTCTTTCTACATGTTCGAACCAACGGAGCATGCCTCTATTCTCCATTCACACTATTCTCAGCACTCACTCGTCATTCCACATCAGCGGTGTTCGTTCCATCCGTGCTGAAAGCGCATCCAAGATATACAATCTCATCCACTTGTTCCCACACTTCATCATCAACCGTAATCATTACATTGGTTCTGGTTTCTTCTCTTTGAAATACCTTTCTCTTTGTTTTCTTCGCATTCAGCACTAAGCTTTTTTCCATACAATCGTCTTTCATTACTGTGGCTCCAGTGGTTGTGGTTCAGATGGTGTCTCTGCTAATATCACAGCATCGTCTACATACAGCAGACAGTTCACCACTAGGTTACCCTTGCGCAATCCCACATTCGTTGACCTTATTTTCTGCAGACAACTATCGAAATACAGAATAGCCAGCCAATAGCATGCAACTGTTTGACGCCAATTTTGACATTAAACCAGGATGACATACTACCATCTCTCCGCACACATTCTGAGCAATCGTTGTAAGTGGACTGCTCAGCACGGAGCAGTGAACCGTCAATCCCATATCTCGGTAATATTTCCGTTTCCTAATCTATTAGAATCGGGATATGCTACCTAAGCCAAGATATAGCGAAGACACTGATTTTGACATGGTGTGACTGCCATTAGACTTCCACAAATCGCAGCGAAATTCAGACATTTTGAAGGGGATTCTTATACATATATATACATACTGACGTATATTTATTTTAAACCCTAATCACGGCAGCATTAATGATAGAAAACATAGAAAGAAATTGCAAAACAACTCGTGATACGTAAAATTTCCTTTTGAAAGAAATACATTTCAAAATATATTTGTCTGAAAATGAAATAAATATGGGTTTGAGTGTAGTGGCGTCGAATATTGCGATGTCACGCCATTATATTAACGTCAATGCAATAACATACGAATCATGAGATTGTTACTTTCTGGTATTGGATGAAAATTGTTTTAGCAGTATATCGTACATACACTAGTGTTCTTACATCGGTCTTTGAAAGACAGGATATAGGGAAATACATTTTAAAGTGTTAAATTCATGTCATTAGTTCATATTTAGTCATGTCATTATTAACCGACTGCGGCGGAGCTAAAAAGGAGGGGTATGTGTTTGCCATGTACGTATGCATATATGTTTGTATGTCCGTCACTATGTTCTCTCATCACTTCTAAGTGGCTAAACCGATTGTGATAAGTGATATATTGTTAGATTCTCTATTGCGCGAGAGTTGAGTTAAAATTATTAAAAATAAAAACGACGGGGGTTTGACGCCAAAATGTTTGTTCTGAAAATTTTTTTTTTCTCCTAATCCTATCGAGAGTTAAAATGAAGGGTTTTAAAAGGTGATTACAAAAAGATTATGCAATTTGTATGTTTAAAGTCAATTTGGAATAAGAAATTCAAAGATTACAGCTTGAACAATAATGTCCAATGGTCGACACAACATAATAGCTTTGAGAAGTTGAGAGATATTTCAGGAAACGTGCATTTATAGTACCTAGAAAATGATAGTATCGTCTGTATCACTTGAAGATAAAAAAGTTAAAAGATAAAAATGATTTATTTGCCATTAGGCCCTCACGGGCAGTTAGACACGTCTTACATTCTTTATTAATCAAATCATATTATAACTTATTAAGTTTTCATAGCTTTAATCTCTTTTTTTTAATTTACCTTCATTTAGAAAATGACTATTGGCGAAGAAGAAATTTCAAATGAAACTTGCCAATATAGGTATTTTTTTAAATCATCAATTTATATTACAATAGATATACGTGACTGTACGTATAGTGATGTCAAGTGATACAATTAAAGATATATTAATACATGTACAAAATCTTTGAGAAATTGAGAGAAAGAAATTGAAAGTAGGGTTTCCCCTTTTGTAATAACCCTCCAAGAAGTTGTTATTTGTCCACCGTTACTTGTGAGGTGAAGGTACTTGCTCAGTCGGGCTGCTTTACAACCCTACCTCTCTTAAAACACCCAGACCAAGACAAACAGACATGTTTATGCACACAAATGTTTATCCTGTATGGGAATCGAATTCACGAGCTTTGATATCAAAGTAACGTTACTAACCACTGCTCCACCTAGATCGTCCTACGGGATATGCATAAGCATAACGTCTCCATGGATTAAAATTAATGTCTGCCATGGTTTCGTACATTTACAGGTATCTTAAGAGTGTCATATGGACTTATTAGTATTAAGTGTAGATACCCTACAAGTAACTGTTGAGTCGTTTCATGCTTTAATGGATGTTGATTGCCCGTGGTGTTACAAGTGCATGTTTTATGCTGACTGCTTACTATCAGGTCTCCTTCAATCTTGTTTACCGCCTACTAATCCGTTACTGTAAAACCTTAACGCATAATTACTGGACAATTAGGGCTGTACATGTTCAATATACAATCTATAATTTTATGTACCGTAACCGCAATCATATTTTGGTATCAGTTCCTATCTTTTTTTTGTAACAACATAATAAACACAAAACTGCCTGATAAACGGACTGTTAAAAATCTGGATTTTTAGAAAAACAAAAAGGAGTACAGAATTGTAAGTTAATTTTGTTATAATACCAATACAGTTATAATATCACGTCTCAAAAGGAATACGTCGAATTCCAAGTCAGCCTGTGTAAATCCAATCCCGAGGGTCTGTCAGCTCCCACTAACTTATCTGTTCCTATTGTGTTCTATAATGTACGTCTCTATTTGGAGTTAGTGTAGGGTTGCTTTTGTGGTCTGAGAAATGACTTTTTTTATACAACGTCGGGAGGCATACAAGCATACGACCCACCTGATGCGAAGCAGCTACCGTAGTCTATGACCGCTTGTTTCATCACACAATTAAGTATCACTCGCGCGATGCCACCTCTGCTGCTAACACAGGAACTAATTAGGAGCTTGCCGGTGACCTCACTCACACGCAGGAACGCGAGTCGCGTCCACCACTGCACCATCAAGCTTGTCAAAATATGACTAAGATTTAAAATTTTGAGATTAAGAGATAACTCGGCTTTCTGACGGTTGGAAATAAAAAAAATATCTTTTCACCTTTACTATAATACATTTTTTAACACGTTTGAAATAAATTAGTTATAAAAAGGGAATGCCATGAAATTTCTAAGATTCTTAGATTTTTTCAGTTTCCTATCCTTTTGTAAGCTATGTATAATCGCATGCCGAAATTATAGTCTCCTTATAATCGAATGGATGCAAGCTACATTGCAGATTGAGGGTTTACCTATGACATAATTTAATTAATTGAAAGTTTAGTTAATTCTCTAAATAATACGACGTATAACAGAACGTGGTTATATTACAGAGTCATATTCTTCGCGTTATCCCGTTTCCTTATTCATTAAAATGCTATCGGTATATCGCTACTTAAGCCTAAGGATTTGGCGAAGACACTGATTTTTACATAGAGCCACTTGGGTTCCCTCACGATGTTTTCCTTCACCGCCGAGCAAGTGTATATATATATATATATGTACCTACGTAAATCCGAAAACAAGAATTTTAGTGGTACATGCCCCCGCCAGGATTTGAACCGGGGACCAGGTGGTCAATAGGCCGATTCGTTATCCACTTGACTATAAATGCTCTTAAAGAGCACTTTGATCCTTTTCGACGTATTTCAAAGCTCCCGTTAAAGTTAGGTTTGCCGCTTTTCAGGAACACCGTTCCTATATGAAATCTGTATGTTTGTCTGTCGCTTTTTTTCGATTATTCAAATTTTGACTTCAGATTCGGATTCAGCATAAAAAAGTAGAATAGGAATGTTCAGGAACACCGTTCCTGTCTCTGAAGGAACACGGTGAAAATGGCCGACAAATTAAAAAAAAAATATTTGTTATATAATTGACGAGTCAGGTGTTCCTCTGGCAATGCAAGCTTGCGCATCCTCAACTGGTTTAAATTGCGAGATCACTGCCCGCTCGCAGTACGTTACATAGAACGTGGCCAATAGTTTAATTGTAGCCGCGATTATGAAATGCAAACTGCGAATTGCGAATGTGTGGGTAACATGTCGGTATGAGTGTGACGGTTGGATGTTTCTTTAAAGTTATCCTTTACTATTTAATTACATTTTGATTTTAAGTACATAATTATTATTAATAGTGTTAGCAACTGTCTGCTTCGATGTGTGTGTGTATAGACGGGGTAGGTCTCTTCAATGAATTGTTTATTCGGAACAATTTTAAACGTTTATATTTTGAAAAGATTATTATAACTATATGAATAACGAAAATTACAATGACAATAAGACGCATGTACAAGTATGTAGGTCGACAGACGAATCAGTAATGGTGACACATGAAGAGTGAAGACACTGGCCGCGCGAGGCTCCACGTCGTTGCGTCCCCCCGCGCCCCGCTCCCCCGCCGTGTACAGGCACGTACTCACGGCGACGGACTAGGAGCGTGTACAAATAGCATAACGCTTGCTGACCGCGTTCGTAATGAAGACGTGAGAGAAAGAGTTGGTCTAAAAGAGAGTGTCGGTGTTAAGATAAGAAAGGGCATGCTCCGTTGGTTCGGACATGTAGAAAGAATGCGGGACGAAAGAATGACGAAACAGATATACAATGCAAAAGTGGAAGGATGTAGGAGCCGAGGAAGGCCGAGACTAACCTACCATGACCAAATTGGTCGTGTTTTATCAGAAGGTGATGTCAGAAGCCCCAGGGTTCCTGGGGCTTCTGACATCACCTGGCCAGCGTGCGTGAAAAGAGCTATGAATGTCACAGAAGCGAGTGAAGTATGCAAGGACCGCGTCTTATGGCGCTCGGTTCTCTCTGCCTACCCCGCAAGGGACTTGGCGTGAAGATATACATTATTATTAATTTTTTTTTTATAATATAATACACAATAAAACTAAAACTAAATTACAATTTAAAATTTAATAAAACTAAAATAATAATAATAATAACCTAAATTAATTCTAAAAAGTGTAGCCCCCGCGGCATTGTCCCAACGATGCTGGCAGCATTGTCAAGCATCACCCTTTATTTGATCTTTTATATCCTGCTACTTACTTTTACTTAGCGTTATACCGTTTCTTACTCCATTAGGATTAGCGGAGTCATTATGTACGTATGCTTAAGGATTTAACGAAGGTACTGATTATGAGACGGAGCGACAGTCGTCAGAACAGTTGTATTCACAAGTAAAATCAGATCTTTCTTAGGTTTGGTGGTTTACCGAAATATATGTTTTTGGACCCGCACGGGGGTTTCGCATCATGTTTCCTTCAACGCCGAGCAAGAGAAAGTTACAAATATGTTTTTCATATAACATCGGGAGGTATACATCTTTTTTTTTATACAACGTCGGGCAGCATGCAATCGTACGGTCCACCTGATGTTAAGTAGTTACCGTAGCCGGTTAACGCTTGTAACATATTTCACTCGCGCCATGCTTCCTCTGCTACTTACTCTACCTCACTTACACACAGGAACACAACGACCCTCTAGGGAGTTGTTATTTGGCTGCGGTTTTCTGTGAGGTGCAGGTACTTCACCAGACGGGCTGCTTTGATGCGCCCTACCTCTCTTAATATACCATCTTGATGTAAAGCGGTTAGCCTCTGAACGCATGTAATACATAATACATTAAGACCACACACGCGATGCCACCTCTGCTGCTAATACACCAACTCCTCAAGAGCTTACTGATGACCTCACTCATTCGCAGGAACAACAACAACCCTCCAGGAATTGATATCTGGCTGCGGTTTGTGTGTGGTGGAGACACTTCTCCAGACAGGTTGCTTTGATGTGCCCTACCTCTCTTGAATATCTAAATCCGAAAGTCCTGCCCATGCGAAGATTTGGACGAGGGACCAGTCAGTTTTTTATCCAATGCGCAATCACTGTTGAACGTAATCCTACTACCTACATCTCTCTATTATGAGTTGGGTCCTGTCTTCACAATATTTGAAAGTATGAATAGCTCTCATTCTTTCTTAGTCAAAACACAGTATACCTAGTGCCGGAAGCATATGTCTAGTGCATCGTATTAGGTATCTGCAGCATCAGTAATAAGTTTGGCAACTCTATTATACTCAAGCTAATGCATCTTGTTGCTATTCGCTAACACGATCTTCTATCTGTTGACACTTCAAATTTGGTTCAAACTATGGTCGGTCAGGGTAGAAAGCTTTGACATAAATATCTATTTATATCAAAGCTTTCTACGACCGAAAATAATATATTTTTTTCCCAATGGACTACAGCATGGGGTCTTCAAGAAAACCGTGAAGAGGCTTTTACAGGGTCGACAACGCACGAGAGCTACTCCAGGTGTTACAAATATCTATAGGCTACGGTAACTGCTTACCATCAGGTAGGCCGTACTCTTGATTTCCACCTTAGTGGTATAAAATATATATATAATTTAATTCCGAATGACAATTGTTGGTAAAACCAAAATTGGACACCTCGCAACTTTCATCTATCTATCTATTATCAACTTCACGCCAAATCCCTTGGGGTAGACAGAGAGTACGCTTCTTTAACATTAATTCATCAGCTCTTGTAATGCGCGCTCGACAGGTTTCAAAGTTTCTAACAGCAATGATCAACCTTCTGATAAAACACGATCAATTTGGTCATGGTAGGTAAGCCTTGGCCTTCCTCGGCTCCTACACCCTGCTACTCTCGCGTTGTATATCTGTTTCGGGATTCCTTCTTTCTGCGTTCTTTCCTTCTGCTTTCTTTAGCAAATTTCATATAATAGTAAAAAAAAAACTAACAATGTACTGTATTGCCAAATGCCTTACTGAGATAAGACAGACGAGTCGAAGCTAGACGGACTTGCTGTTAAACATTGAGGAATTCTTGTGATCATCTTGTATTTTTATCAGCACTACAGTGATCAGTGAGAGCCAAGTGGATAAAGAACCGCCCTGTTGACCAACTGGATCCCGGTTTGAATCTGGACAAGTATTCGTGTTTTAGGATTTATGCACATATTTGTGATTACATTATCACTAACTCAGCGGTGAAGGAAAACATCGTGAGGAAGTCCAAGAAATTGTATTTCGATTAACGTGTGAACCTAACCTAAGAAAGGTCTGGTTTTACCTCTGGGTCGTGGAGATCTGACGGCTGGCGCTCTATGTACAAATCAGTACTTTCACCAAATCTTTAGACCCAGGTAACGGACCCCGCCAATTCCAATGGATAAGGAAACGGAATAACGCTGTGAAGAATAAGAAGGTACATAAAAAATAATTTCCGTGCGTTACTCTTGCAAAATATAGAAAATGGCTCGACAGATTTGTATATTACATCAGTTTCTTCATATCCATTACCAGGAATGTTCGGATAGAAAACCAGTTGAGAATGCGCAAGCTTGCATTGTCAGAGGAACACCTAGCTCGTCAATTATACAACAATTTAATTTTTTTTTTTAAAGTTTGTCGGCCATTTTCACCATGTTCCTTAAGAAAATGATATTGGTTTTTAAGACATTCCTATTCTATCAATCAATTATATAACATTTTTTTTTTAAAAAACTGTCGGCCTTTTTCACCCCGTCCTTATGAAATATGATATTGGTTTTTAAGACATTCCTATTCTACTTTTTAATTTACTTTTCGAATCTGAAATAAAATATATATTTTTTTAAATTTTGCCGGCTATTTTGACCATGTTCCTTAAGAGATAGGAGGTTGGTTTTTCAGACATTCCTAATCTACTTTTTTATGCTGAATCCGAATCTTAAGTCAAAATTCGAATATTCGAAAAAAAAGCGACAGACACACACACAGACAAACGAACACATCACGCCGAGCAAGTGAAAGTCACAAATATATTTTTTTGTAAAAGTTACAATTAGCTCGTCAATTATATAACATTTTTTTTATTTTTTAAAAAACTTTGTCGGCCATTTTGACCATGTTCCTTAAGAAATATGATATTGGTTTTTAAGACATTCCTATTCTACTTTTTAATTTACTTTTCGAGTCTGAAATAAAAAATATATTTTTTTTTAAATTTTGCCGGCCATTTTGACCATGTTCCTTAAGAGATAGGAGGTTGGTTTTTCAGACATTCCCAATCTACTTTTTTATGCTGAATCCGAATCTGAAGTCAAAATTCGAATATTCGAAAAAAAGAGACAGACACACACACAGAAAAACGCACACTTCATGCCGAGCAAGTGAAAGTTACAAATATATTTTTAATTTTTCATACAACATCGGGAGATATACAAGAAAACAACCCATTTTTTTTTCAACAAACATATAGGTTTTATATAGGAACGGTGTTCCTGAAAAAAGTGGATGAAATCGCGGGTATCAGCTCGTCTCAAATTAAGGTTATAGAAGGCCACGTAATCCACATTTCATTTCCTGACTGATGTATGGGTGCTTTATTATCTAATGGAATCACTATTACCGGTGATTGGCTACATTACGATCAGGTACACTTAGCAGACACCATAGATAACTGTTACTATGACATGTTAAACTATAACTTAGAGTTAAATGACGGTAATGTGTACCAACTACTATCAATTAACGCTCCAGACATAAACGACAAAGTAATTAACATGTTACGTAACATACTTTGATTACACATCTTCTTCTTCTTTGTTATTCCGTTTCCTAACCTATTAAGATTGGCGGGGTCTGCTATCGGATGCTAAGGATTTGGTGATTTTTACATAGAGTGACTGCGAGATCTCGACAACCCACTGGTAAAATCAGACCTTTCTAAAGTTAGGTATTTCAAAATATAATTTCTAGGGTGAGCGGGTTTCCTCAAGATGTTTTCCTTGACAGTCGAGCAAGTGATTAATGCAAATATATACATATATCCTAAAACACGAAAGTAGTGGTACATGTCAGGATTCGAACCGAGTACTAATTGGTGGATAGGGCGTTTCTTTTTCCTGCTATCACTGCTCATACTTTGATAACATATTTACTTATCTACAATTTATGTAAGATTTTCAATGTCAAATGCCGTTATATACTTGTTGCCGTAACACGCTAGGTTTGATCAAACCCCTAAGCACTCAAAGGGTCAATAGTATATCCACGATTTTTCAAGTTTGCAGACCGTACTCCACTTGTGTGCTAACATAACCCCAATCCCTTCAGTTATCTTTCCGTGAAAGAGTAACAAACATTCAAACATTCTTGCAAACTTTCACATTCATAATATTAGTAGACAAACGCGCAAATCGATTTTCAATTTGCGCGTTTGTCCGTTAGTATAGGCGTAAGTATGTGGGATTACATGCTATTAAGTTACAATTTTTAACAGATTTTGTTCTATCTATCTTCACGCCAAATCCATTGAGAACCTAGCGCCACACACGTCAATCGCTTCCTTAACATTTATAGATCTTCTCATGCGCACGCCAGATTCTAGGGCTCCAGACATCGGGGTCTGATAAAATACAATTAATTTGGTCATGGTAAGTAAGACTTGGCCTTTTTTCTACATCCTTTTACTTTTGTAGGGATCTTCCATCCCTGTTGAAAGCGCATCCAAGATATCGCAATCTCATTCACTTATCCCAAGACTTCGTCGTCAACTTTAATCCTTACATTGGTTCTGGTTTCTTAAATTTCAAATACCATTATTTTTGTTTTTTAGCATTCAGTAGTAATCCCTTCTTCATATTGTCTTTTATTATTGTGACCAGTGTTTGCAGTTCAGCTGGATGTTTTGCTAATAACACAGCATCGTCTGTATAAAGTAGACAGTTCATCATTCATGCGCAATCCTGCTTTCGTTGACTTTATTCTCTTACAGATTTTATTAATATTATCGGAAGTCATATGAGACAATCATAATCATATATACAAATCATGCAAAGGATCATACATGTATTTCAGTCAGGTTCGCGGACTAGTCATGATTTGGTCGAATTTATTAATTGCCAATGATATGAACTTTGGAAGTTGGATGTATATGTAATATGTTTGTTTGTTTACTCACTTACAAAATAAAAGAACATGTATGTATATCTTCACGCCGGGTACTTACGGGGTAGGCAAAGGGACCCGAGCGGCATAAGATGCCTTACACACCTCACTTGCTTTATTACATAGATACATTGGTTAAAATCTTAAATACGAAAGAAGTATATCAGTGAACGGAGACTTTTGAAGGCGCCGCCGTAAACGCAAACATATAGATCAAATTGATGATGTGTTGATAACCGCCAAATCAAAAGCACATATAACCAAAGAACATGCGTGAAGAGGTTGATAAGTGTGGAAGAAGCGGGAGAGGTATATTTGATCGGTGCACCTTGCGTTCCATAGTGTCTGTCTACCCCAATGGGAGACAGGCGTGATGATATGTATGCACGTATGTATAGGTCAAATCTTTTGCTTTGGATTTGCTGCGTTTGCAACGTTAGCAATGCGGAATCGGTACAACTTATACTACAAAATTAATTACAATTTGATTACTTTCATAAGACGTTTTATGTTTTCCCCTTAAGTGTTTGCAGAGACATGTGCATGCGCTGCGTGCAACATATTAATCAACGACATAATGACGTACAAGCAGCGTACAAGTGTTTTTCGATTCACATCTGCAACCGTACAAGCGCTAATGGATGCTAATGGTCTGGCATAAGGTCTCCCGTACACTATACACAACATATAAAATGCCTACTCGTTCACTACGCTCATTCCAATTACGAAGTACCGTTATAAATTAAAATATATATATATATTATTATACACTCTCACTAAGTCAAACAGACATGTGTATACATACACACACATGTTTGTCTTGTGTGGGAATCGAACCCGTAGCCATGGTGTCAAAGTATAATTGCTAATCTCTGCACCATTGAACTCGTCAAAATAAAATATAGATTTACTATAGTAAATAGAAATCATTTTCTAAATGTAATTCTTAAAAAATGATGATTTCACACCAAAACATAGACAACACTATCTATTTATTTATACATGTGAAACACGGAGAACGCGTTGCTGAGTAGTCTTTATGCGACTTTGTAATTAGAATGATGTATATATGAGGGTTATTAAGATCAATAATCATGCCAAATTTGAAGTTTCTATGCCGGGTACTTGTTTACGATAAAAACCATAGTGCTTCGGAATGACATATATGTTAATCTTAAAAGAGTTCCATTTAATATTGTAATATTGTCAGACAAATTACACAGCGCCACCTAGCCCCAAAGTAAGCGAAGCTTGTGTTATGGGTACTAGACAACTGATAAATATACGTAAATACATTTTTTTTTGTAAATACATACTTAATATACATAGAAAATACCCAGACCAAGACAAACAGACATGTTCATGCACACAAATGTTTGTACTGTGTGGGAATCGAACCCACGAGCGTTGGTTTCATAGTAGCGTAACAACGCGTTTCACCACTGCGCCACTGAGCTCGTCATTTTTAGTATGTAACTCTAAAATTTAAAGTATGTAACTCTAAAAAACACTACAGTTATTAGGGAAAATTAAGGAAAATGCCTAATTTTAAGTAATGCACCAGACTTGGCAAGCGTCTTGAACGTTAAAACTTCGCCAATATTGGCGCTGAACTGCCTACCACTCGAATAATAATTCCCAAATTGTTTCGGTCAAAATCCTTTTATTCCCAAACGCACCTATATCTTCTAATTAGAATTGTTAGGGTGAGGTTGCGTAAATTGAACCCATGCCTAAATCGTACCCTATCAATTTCTATTAAAGTATTATTTTCAAATAAAAATCATTTATTCACAGGCTTTCCTACTTAAATAAGACTCGGCCATTTTTGATTGATAATGAAAACTGTTTATTGCGTTTACAAATAAATTTTGGTTGCATATGAGCAAAAGTTCTAGAAAAAACCAATAAGTAGTTTAGAATTTTGTATTATTTATTACTCGGAGTTATATTAATATAAGTACTTTTTAAGGAGAAATTCGTTACGTTTTGTTTATGCAAAATTTAATAGAACATTTATCAAGTTTTCAAAATTGGAAACACTGAATAGCCGGAACTGGACTGATCCAATGTAGAACTTCAAAATTTAGATTTTATTTTAAATTTCTATTATTTTACAGAAGTCTACACGAAAAGCTTATTATAATTAAATTAAATTTAGATAACGCAATAAAAGCTTAATCAATTAAAAAAATGAGGCTGAATGAAGAATCACGAACTTTGAAGACACCTAGAAACATTTGATTTAGTTTAATAAATATGCCAATAAAATATCACTCAGCACGGCAGAACAGCAGTTTTTAATGTAGGTATACGCAAATTATTTGTGTATTTATATTATTACATTTATGTGTATAATAATAAGTATTCTTTTGAAATATTTTTTGGGAGCAATATTACATGTCACCGCCAATAAAAACAAAACTCCACGGAGATTTGCTGAAGATAAAAATAAATCCGGAAAAATAGTTTTATGCTTTTATTTAGCGTAATCTCGAATTTAGCTTGTATCAACTAAAAGCTACTATGAACTTCCGGATCCACAACTGTCTACGAGCCGAGCTAAATAAAGGCTTTAATCGGAAAAATACGATTTTCTGTTTTTTAAGCTAATGGATATTATCATAGACAAAGATTCATGGTACTCATTTAATTTGAATTCCATACAATTTGATCTAACCTGTTTTGTATGCTTTTGCCATCAATTAGTTCATGAGAGATAGCGCCGGCCGGCACCCACCCTGCATCTAACATCTAACGACAAATTTGACTTTCGTAAAATGACGCCTGAATCTGTTAACTATTTAATTTGGATTGTTTAAGTTTTTTATAAAGAACAAATGCCAAAATGTAGGTCATAAAGTTGAAATAAATAGTTTTAGGAAAGTTTATTTGTAAATATAAAAATCAATTGCCGTGCGTTACTCTCGCAAAAAATTGATTGAATTATTTCAACATTTTTTGTTAGTATACACAACATTACTGGAAAGGATTAGAAAGAAAGGAAATGCTCTAACAAAGTCGCGTTGAAGAGTCCGTCAGACGATCAGACAATAAGGGTCCGCGAGGTCGATAAAGGTTTTTATCTTTTATACTTTTTAATTTTTGAAATTTTATCATCCTTAATATTTATAGTACTTACTTGCTTTCCTTCCGTGCGGAAAAGTTGGACACCTATATGCGAACTGAGGTTGTTGTCTTTATTCGATTGCATCCCGGTATCCCGTTGGAACTTCCGAAAAACCTTTGGAAGTCAATCCTAATCCATACCAATATCTCTTATGGACCTTCTTCGCAATACTTCTACTAGCCAGTCCACCCAGCGATTATGGCAGTTGATTTGTTTATTAATCAGTTTTAAAATTTGTTAGCCATTTGTAGTAATACTCCCAAGAACATGAAAGTAGGTTAAACGCGCTCGAAATGCGAGTGTTATGCAAAATTTGGGACGTAACATTTGTAGACCTCGTTTACAATGATGATGCAAGAAATAGAGTATGTCTGAAGGAGAGTATTGGTGTTAAAAAAAGTGGCATGTAGAAATAATGCAGGTGGAAAGGATTTCGAAACGAAGGATGTAGGAGCCGAGGAAGGCCTAGAATCATCTACCGTTACCAAATTGGTCATGTTTTATCTGGTGATGTCGATAGCCTCAGAAACCGCCAAGTGTGCATGAATGAGGAGAGCTATGAAGAAGCGAGCGTGGTGTATACGGACAGAGTTATGTGACGCAGTGCCCTCTGCCTACTCCGCAAGTGACTTGGCATGAAGATATAGATAAACAGCTTCTGGCTAAGTGAAGTTCTAGCTTCTATTTCGTTGTTCTTGTATACACACAGCGACAAGTGAAGTTAGACACTTGCAGTGCCATTTTTACTCTTATTGCGTGCGCTATAAGAGCGGTACAAATGTCAAACAGCCCAGTTTCAGGTGTCGCTGTACGTACGTGATACACGGAGACATTATTTGTTAATTATTATCGAGTAATGTTTAAAATTAGAATTGTTTATTACGTACACAGAAACCTGGTAATTTACGCCAACTAACACCACCAAAAAAACATATTTCTGTATACAGTTAATGTTAATTTTGTTAATCAATTCATAGAAATCGACGCCAGCACATACGTAACCACTATGTAAGTTGGCGTCGACGTCAATGAACTTGGTTCCAATTTTTAATTATAAAATTTTATTTCACAACTTTTTAATTTATCTTTACAACTTCGTCGTATCTATATCAAATCTCCACTAAAAAGAATCATAAAAAATCGGTTCACAATTGACGAAGATATCAGGTGAAACACATTTAGAGTCAGACTTAGAGTTATTTGTAATTATATAAAAATCCTGGAACGTACATAATGTCTATGTTACGCGGTAAGAGCCTGGCCACTAACTCAGGGTTTTTAACCTACCACAGGCACCAGTCTAACTATGAACTAAATATAATTAAATAAATATTAAATACAGTGAGGTTACCAGTAAGCTCCTAAAGAGTTGCTATGATGCTTTTTGTAATACAAGCAAGCGCGTTCTGCTTTATCCCCCGACCTGAAACGGTGAATTGAGTTGCTATGCAAATTCGGTTTTATTGATTCGATCTTCATAGGTTATTTCCTACATGGCTGACTGCTTCCCGTATATTATATAAAAAGGTAGTAAGCTTGTTCGTCACCAGAGCAAAGTAAGTGCTGGAATACTAAAAGAGTTTATTTTCTGACCAACATAATGCTTGCTATCAAAAGCAGTGACAATGTGAAAAACCGTCAAAAGCTAATCTGTGAAAGGCATCTCTCACGTGACGTCCCCTCTCAGAGATTCATTGTGATGCATTGAATGCATACTGCACCGCACTGCACCGGCGAAATGCTAATATAACTTCTGTGAATCGTAATGTAACATATCATTACACTTTGGGAAACATTTGCACGGATGTTTCATGAACTTTTGATATGAAAACTTTGATGTTAGCCTCAAGTTTAATTTTATAAAAGTTTCCTTAATTCCTATAAATTCATATCAAAAGGGTGAACATTTGATTTTATTTAGAAATAAAAAAATCGCCTGCTATTATTTCTAATACGACTAACTAACACACTTAGACTAATTATTATACACGATTAATTAATAAAGTATTAAGTATAAATTTAATTCGTTATATCCCTTGGGTTAATTCGTCAAATCCCTTGCGGGGTAGGCAGAGAGGACCGAGTGCCACGTGACTCGATCCTTACATACCTCGCTCGTTTCTTTAACATTCATTGCTCTTCTCATGCACGCTTGCCGCTATCTAAGGCTCCTGACATCTGACCTGACCTTCTGATAAAACATGATCAATTTGGTCACGGTAAGTCTTGGCCTTCCTCGGCTCCTTCATCAATATACTTTCGCGTTGAAATATCTATTTCGTTATTCTTTCTGCATGTCTGAACCATCGGAGCATGTCTCTTCTTATTTACACCGACACTCTCTTTCAGACCAACTCTGTTTCTAACATCATCATTGCGAATACGGTTTACAAGCGTCACGCCACAAATCTTGCGCAACGCTCGCATTTCGATCGCGTTTATCCTACTTTCATGCTCTCTCTGCCATACCCAGAGTTCTTGCTTCGTAAGCGTTTACGACCAGCACTACGTTGTGTATAGCGAATCGTGCCTTCTGGATGAAGCTTTTACTGCCAATAAGTTTTTCCCAATGCTCCATTCACACAATTCCCAGCACTCACTCGTGTTTCCACATCAGAGGTGTACCTTCCATCCCTTTATATTATATTTTATTAATTAAAAAGTTAAGTAAACAATATTGCTTATATAATGCGCCATATTGTTTTTATTTTTACGTCACATAGACAGAATAACGTAAGGACTCTCACGGTACATGTAAATCGGTTAAAACGTTTAGTAATAATGGTGAACAAAAAAATTTACGTAAACTCTGAATACATTACACTATTTTTTGGGGTCTTTTTCAACCCTACTAGTATGCATTTGGGCAACCGAGCTTCGCTCGGCGTTATTTAAATTCCTTTGTGTAATATTTTCAGGAAATACACCTACATGAATAAACTTAAAAAGCAAAACCTTATATAAATACAAAATTGGACACAAATAGTTAGAACCGTTTATATCCATATCCAAAATACAAGCATACACACGATATAAAGCGGTTATCCTAGCCTACAGCTACTCCTTAGGAGATGACTAGTGATCTCACCCACCCGTAGTAATAGAATATAATAATAATAATAACCCTCCAGACAGTTGTTATTTGACTACGCTTTTCTGCGAGGTGGAGTTACTTCCCCAGATGGGCTGCCTTTATTTGCCCTACCTCTCTTATTATATACAAGATTTACTCGTTTAAAGTAATAAGATTTCTAAAACGAATACAATCGTTATGTCAGCAAAGGGAGTAATTTGAAATGATTTTTATTCGTGTGGCACAGGCCTGTTTATTACCCGGGTTGTATTAACCTTTACGACCATAGTATGTGAACTACGCAAAATACATTTAAGTTTAACAAACGTTCAACACTTTAATTTTGTTCCTTGGATATTTTATATAACTCGCGTAATATTGGTATTGCTTACAAAAATTTCCATCACCTCCAGGGTATAGGGTTCCATACCCTAAGGGTAAACAGGGAGCACTGCTCTTCGTTCACCAGTCCGTCATGGGTGCCATAGCCAGCGAAATGGTGACGCAAAACCAAAATGGAAATTCAATAAATTCAATAAGACGAGCTCAGTGGCGCAGTGGTGAAACGCGTTGTTACGCTACTTTGACACCAACGCTCGTGGGTTCGATTCCCCACAGTACAAACATTTGTGTGCATGAACATGTCTGTTTGTCTTGGTCTGGGTATTTTCTATGTATAATAAGTATGTATTTACAAAAAAAAAAAATGTATTTACATATGTTTATCAGTTGTCTAGTACCCATAACACAAGCTTCGCTTACTTTGGGGCTAGATGGCGCTGTGTAATTTGTCCGACAATATTTATATTTATTTTATTTAATAAATGTGTAAAGTGGTGGCTCAAAAAGAAAACAGAAAAATTGAATTGAAGTATTTTTCATGGGGTAGATTAACTTCACAGTACTAACTGTTGGGCTAATCTAAAGATTGCCTGAAACTATCCGACTCTCACGTGTCTGTACAAATTGAACACGCGGATCGACCGCTGTCGGCCTATGGATGGGTTTCATCTCGGGTGTGTATTCGAGAGACGATAGTCATCAAGTAAAGACAGGTCACACTCCGACAGGGGAAGTATATCCATCTCACAGAAAACAGCAGCCGAATAACAACAAACTTCTTCGCAAGTATGACCATATTTCTCAATTTCGACAGCAACTTAACTGGCTGCCTATAAAGCTACGGCGTAAAATCCACATTCTAACCTTTCTCTATAATGTTCTTTTTAATCCTTCTTTTCCAACGTACCTCAGGAGGAGGTTTCATTTTCGGATCATGGACGAGCGTCTACGATGTGGCCAAGACCCCATCTTGAAGGTGCCCGCCTCCCTGACCAACACGTTCGGGAATTCTTATACCGTGCGTGCCGCCCGTCTTTGGAACGCACTTCCGCTCGACATCAGAGCTTCGCCTACTATAAGTTCTTTCAAAAAACGTCTAAAAAACTTTTTCAGTACTTCTGCAAGACATTGAGTTTACATTATGTATTATTTTTATTCAATTATATTAAATATTTGTTTGTATTCTATCGTTATCCATTAGTGTGTATATATGTATCTGTGCCCGTGTGTATATACATTTGAGTGTCTATATGCATATGTACATAAATTAATATACATAAAAATCCTTTCTCAATTTTATATGCTGGCATCAATTTAGTTATTATGTTAACCTTATATACTTTTTATCTACCACCGCCATACATTATTCCACTCAGGAACTCATAAGCAATGGTTGGCTGGAAGAGATTCCTCGAAGGAATAAGCCCGCCTTTGCAAATCAAATTCCAATATTTTAAGAATGTAAACATTAATATAGCAATAAAGTTCTACAAACAAACAAACAAACAATACTTGTTTCAGTCTGTACGTTATTCACGTATCACGCATAACCTACTAAAAAGTAGTGCTTGTAATTATTCAGGGGTCAAAATTTAGGTTAATCTTATCTCGGAAATATTTGGGGTCTGTGTGGGAAATGTGGTTAGTATTGAGCAGATTTTGTTTCGGAGTCTCTGACAAACACAAATCTGGCAAAAAAAGTTACGTAACAAATATTGACTTTTTCATTATAATATTATTATTTTTTTGACTTTCCATTCTGGTTACTGTAATTACCTACCACCGATAGGCGAAATTGAAATTTGGTGACATATTTTCATTTCAACATCTCACAATTAATTTGCAGTGTTCATAGCTTGCGGTGACACACCCTTGTTTGCTACAGTAGTGACTAGCTGCAGCCCGCGACTTCGTTCTTACCGCCTTCTCTTACTTTTTTTCCGCGGCTTCAATGGGTCGTGTCATGGCTTTGAATAGCCTATATAACCTTCCTTAATAATTGGGCTATCAATATTTTTTTTTTTAATCTGAATAGTTAGTGGTAGTTCCAAACATTACCGCGTTCAAACAAACAAACACTTCCATATATTATATTAACATTATATAAAGTATATTTCAATAATATTGACAATGAAATGCAAACATTCTTTTGTCAATGTTTCCTGAAGCAGGTATCTTAACAAACAAAAACAATATTTTGTAGTCAACTGAAAGATTTTTCACGCGCTTTCAACGGCGGCTGATAACAAACAGCAAAAAAATACCATCTGTAAAGTAACAATAAATTCCTAAATTGATTTTTCAATTGTATATACAGCTAAAAGCAAATCACTCTTGACAATCAAAATGCGATTGTAACTTTTATTACGTGTGGCATAATCACGGTACAAATAGGTATCAAGCTAGAAAGTACATATATCTAAAGTAGGCATTTGTTTTCATTAGAATTCTGTAACCTTCATTGATGAAATACTATAAACTAACGACTATACAGTTACACACAACCAGGCACGCAACCTCACAAACAAACATATACCTACACACGCACACATGCATGATTTCGCTGTATTTTATATTAATTTTATCTATCTTTAACTTCACGCCAAATCCCTTGCGGGGCAGGAATAGGCAGGGAGGACTAAGCGTCACACAGCTCGGTCTTTACATACCTAACTAGCTTCTTTAACATTCATAATTTTTCTCATGCACGCTCGCCGGTTTCCTGACATCACCTGATAAAACCAGGGACTCAAACACACACACAAACTTTCATTATCATCATAATCATCCCATTAAAATCGGTCCAGCCGTTTAAGATGAGTTCAGTGACGTACGCACGTACATAAGAATTATATATATAAAGATATTTTATAGTTAAAACTCAAAATATACCTACATAGTTTTCGGAAGGAACTAAATCTCAATATACAGCTAACGTTAGTATGGCGTTTACATAAAGACTTCAGATTAGAGTATAAATTGGTATAAAAGTCTAACCCTCGTTTTATTATGCTAAATATTGAAAGACTTAAAAATCCGAGTATATCAATTTATATATCTATTCTCGTATTTTAAAGGGGTAAGATTTGTTTGTACGGATGTACGGTAGTAGTGCAATTCATTTGATTCTGACAATTCTTTATTAAAAACAACAATATCTTCAAGTGACAGAAGCACTTTATATGCAATTTACACTGCTGAACCACGGGCAGCATAGACCAGCTCTATCTATCTATCTATAACTTCACGCCAAATCTCTTGCGGTGTAGGCATCGTGAAACGAGCGCCACATGACTCGGTCCAACGCACTTCATTCACGTATTCATTAATTGCTCTTCCCATGCAAGCACGCAGGTTTCTATGGCTCCTGACATCACCTTCTGATAACTCACGATATCTAATATAATATAGATATATATACATACAAAAATCCTAACGAGGTGGAGTTCCAGGGAACGGTTTTTGATGATTTTTAAAAAGGTACATTTAGTTTTATTGTTCAGAAAATATTCAATGTATCACAAAATGTATTAAGTAATGGCCGCTAGTTCTCCAGCTACTATTTTAGCAGGTTTTCGTTCGTTCACACATTTTTTGTAATAGTTATGAAGCTAAACTCTAATACCGCTACATAAGCTAAAAGATAACGACAAAATCCTTTATTTGCCATTGGGCCTTCGCGAGCACTTTATACACGTCTTACATTTTTTGAAATGTAATCTTATTGTATCTTATTCAGTTCTTTTACGTTATTATTTTTCTTTTGTAGGGTTCCGTACCCAAAGGGTAAAACGGATCTCTATTACCGAGACTCCGCTGTCCGTCCGTCCGTCACCAGGCTGTATCTCATGAACCGTGATAGTTAGATAGTTGAAATTTTCACAAATGATGTATTTCTGTTGCCGCTATAACAACAAATACTAAAAAATAGAATAAAATGAATATGTAAGGGGGCTCCCATACAACAAACGAGATTTTTTTGCCGTTTTTATAGATAATGGTACGGAACCCTTCGTGCGCGAGTCCAACTCGCACTTGGCCGATTTTTTTAATATGCTAGCTAATCGTAAATAACCATTGGCGAATAAGAAATGCCGAAAGAAACTTGCCAATATGGGTCTCTTTTAGATATTACATTAAATTTAAGTCAGCATAATGGTACAATAATGATTGATACGATAATGAGCTGCAACCGTATATTATTATTTTTGTTAAAGTGGAAGGATGTAAGAGCTGAAGAAGGCAGACACTCACCTACCATGATGAATGTGACCGTGTTTCATCAGAAGGTGGTGCCAGGTCTAAATACCTGCGTGCGTGTATTAAGAAGAGCTATGAAAGTTAAAGTAGCGAGTGAGGTGTGTAAGGACCGAGTCATGTGGTGCTAGGTGCTATCTGCCTTGGCGTGAAAACTTATAGTATATATTATTGAATTTTGTCCGTTAATTATGCATATATACCAAAAAAATTAGGACGGATAAAAGAAATTTAAACGGTTATACCTAGTCTCGCGAAGTAAAAACGTCATGTATTCTTTATCCCGAAAATTTTACAAATTTTTACAATTTTTTCGCAGTTTCAGTGAAAAACTTGACAAAATAGCAGCAAACAGTCTAATGCGGCATGCACAGACCATACAAGTATAGCGCGAATGAGTCACATACGCAAAACTGTACCCCGCGACTTGGTCCGCGCATTTACCGCATTTTCTACTTTTTTTATTTTTCCTCAGATTCTAATGATACTATCGTGATATTGAATAGCCTATAACCTTCCTTAATAATTGAGCTATCAAATGTAAAAAGAATTATTCAAATCTAACTAGTAGTTGCAGAGGTTAACGGATTCAAACAAACTCTTCCGCTAGATGCATTATTATAGACGGCAAATATAATGACGCGATATTGACACCAACGCTCGGGGTTCTATTACCACACAAAGCAAACATTTGTGTGCACGAACATGTATGTTTGTCTGGATGTTTTAAGAGAGGTAGGGCGCATCAAAGCACCCCGTCTTGGGAAGTACCACCACCTTACAGAAAACCGCAGCCAAATAACAACAACGAGTTGTTGTGTTCCTGCGTGTGAGTGAGGTCACCAGTAAGCTCCCAAGGAGTTGCTGTGTAAGCAGCAGAGGAGGCATCGCGCGAGTGATACTTAATATATCGTTAGCGTTAATAGGCTACGGTATGCCGGTATTCAGGTGGGCCGTATGCTTTTATGCCTCCCGACGTAGTATAAAAATAAAAGTCTAAAATAAAACATTTCAGACTACTTCCAGACTCTACGCGAGTATATCACGAACTAGTCACATATATAAATGTGCCAATTTCAACCAATTGATTTAATTTCCCGACCAAAATATATCGATTTGCTCAAATATTTCCTACCAGCCACCGTTATCTGTAAACGTCCGTCGTCCCGCGAGGGTTGAATTCTGTTAAGTCGTCGTCTCCGCCGCGAGACGCGACTCCGCCATCTAATGTGTTCGGAAATGTGTGTTCCGCTTTCGATCTCACAATTAATTTGTAGCAGATTAGCGGAGATTACATTTGTGGGCTTAATGTAGGCATGTTGTCTATAATTAGGGTTATAGATTTGTGATTGCTTTAGATCGATTCACATAATTATTTAATGTTGTTAAAACTCGCGTGAAACAACATATATGTGTACACACCCTTACTCCTCCCACTGCAGGGATACGGGTCTCCCTTCAACCGAAGGTGTTTAGAGCATACTCTGCCATCCTGTTAAGAGGTTGCACAAAGCTATGTTCGCCCTCATTTTGTTTTTATTAATAACGCTGAATTTAAGACCAATTCCAAAATAAAACGCTCGATACGGGCACTGAAGAACCATATTTACGTTTTTTTGAAACATATCTTGTATTTATTATCTATGACAAGTAACCAAAATTTTAATTATTGCTTATTGTGGCCACTTATAGCAATAATCAAAAGTATGACTAATTCTACATAAATAATAAAAACAGAATATGTCTCAAAAAACATAAATACGGTTCTTCAGTGCCCTATAGAGAGGTTTTTTTGGAATCGGTCTTAAATACAGCGTTTTTAATAAAAACAAAATGAGGGCGCCACTTAGCTTTGTGCAACCTCTTAAACTGCGGATTGGCGAAGGCTAGTTTTTTCAAGCCACCGAAGGCTACTGACTTAGCTTCGCGACTGTCATCTTACGACAGCAATCGGGACGGCTTAACGTGTCCTCCGAGCACGGAGAAGCTCGACGTAGATAAACCCATCCAAAGACAAGCCGTGGCTGACGTTGCTTAACCTAAGTTAAGCGCAACGATGCCAGCGAGCTCAATTGTGTAACAACAACAAATTACGCTCCACTAAAGCTACTTAGGATTACCTTTAACTGCCGAGCAAGTGATAATTACAAATATGTAGATAATATAAAGAATTTAGTGTGTACGTATCAGGATTCGAACCATTTGATTCTTTATCCACTGGGCTACCACTGCTTACGATTGCATATCAATTGCAAATATATATTGTCTACATCGCAGCAGTGGTGTGTCTCTTGAAACGCATAATGCTCCTATCGTACATTTCAACGATAAAAGTAATCATATTGTAGGTAATTACTCAAGAAATCAACATGTTTTCTTAGAAAGTAGAGTTAGTTGTCTTGTCAATACCTACTATACACAAAAATATTTTTGTGTTCTAAAGGAAATATGGACATTTATTGTTTTGTGTAATATTGGTAACACAAAACAAACAAATCACTTGTAAGAATTTTGACTAGATTGTTGAATTTAATTACATTGAGCAGTCAGAACCCGTTTTATACGTTTTCCCATACATTTCGCGGTCGTATTCGACCACCCGGGTCTCGAAGGGTTAATATACACTACTACTGCTATTGCAGTGTTTGTTTGTTATAAAGGAGATTGTGTATGGCACAGGCACAAACCGAATGGTTAGCGAAGGTTTCTAATATGTCATACGAGTATTATAATATCTACATTGGTATAAAGCTGATTTTATGAAACATTTTTTATACATGACCAAATTGGTCGTGTTCTATCAGAAGGTGATGTCAGGAGCCCTAGAAACCGGCGAGCGTGTATGAGAAGAGCAATGAATGTTAAAAAGAAGCGAGTGAGATACGTAAGGATCGAGTCACGTGGCGCTCGGTTCTCTTTGCCTACCCCGCAAGGGATTTGGCGTGAAGTTATAGATAGATAGATAGATGTTTTATACAACGTGAATAGGTAGATAAGTGTCGCTAACGCGTTGCCACTCCCACTGCTAACATGTGTTCTTCCCGGGAGCGTACTGGTCTCACTCACTCCCAGAATGAACCCTTCTAGGAGTGGTGAATTGGCTGCGGTATTTCTGCGAGGTATTTCCCACGTACTTCGATGTAATGTTCCCACCTAGTAGTTACTTTCACTGTACAGGTGGTCGTAAACTTGTATGCCTCCCGATGTTGTATAAAAAAAACAATTTATTTTTCAAACTAGTGAATTATGTATTGTATTATATTATACTAGCAACCCACCCCGCCTTCGCACGGGTTCTTTACAGAAAATATAACTCCGACTAATAATTCTGACTACCTAAAGACAACAAATACCAAACAAAAATGTGACCGTCCGTAATTATTTGCGATTACTCCTAAGATATTCATTTAAATTATATGGCGTAAAAAGAGTAAAATAGTGTGCATGAAATGCTTAAAGCCTCTAATTTATGTAAAATGATCAGGATTATTAATACCTTATTTGTGTAAACAGCTTTTACATTACCCTTTATAATTGCCCATTTTTTAAAGTATTGAAATGGATATAGTATGTTATACTTAAGAAATAGACATATGCCATCGCGGACTTTTCTGTAGGTCTATATAAGATACACAATTCCACCATACATTATTTTGTTATATCTCTAAGGGTTTAGGCAGCGTTTTCGGTGAAAGCTCCCAGACGGCTTATTTTTTTCCGACACTTCCAACAAATATTGTTAATGTATACAAAAACTTAACAAATTATATACTAAAACCTTCCTCGAAAACCACTCTATCCATGGGTGAAAACAGCATTAAAATCCGTGCTGTAGTTTTTAAGTTTATCGCGATCAGACAGACAGACAGACGCGGCGTGTTCCGAATGTAATTTTCTCCGAATGTGTTGAAATTCAAATAATATTCGATTTACAAAAATAAATCGAATATTATTTGAATTTCAACACATTCGGAGAAAATTATATTTCATATTGGAAAAACAATTTATTATTCAAAAAAATAAATATGGTAAGAGTTTATGAAATTTTCTTCGGTAAACATTATGGCTGTTTATTTTTCGTTTCGTAGTAGAATTATTAAGCGAACACTACAAATTAAAAAAAATATTTAACAAGGATAACTTATTTATATTGATATTAGGCATAAACATTCTGCAGCAAAATATAGCTGGACTACTTAATAAGCAAGAACAGCTACAAATTACGCTGAACGAATTAGCGGATACGAACCAAAGTTTTGACGTGATATGTGTCACAGAACATTTTATGAGATTTGAAGAAGTGACACATTTAGTCATAAGGATATACTCGTAAATTAGAATCCGTGTTCACCAGATCAAAGCACAGAAAGAAGAAAGTAAATAGGGGAGGAAATTGTATACTAATTAAAAATGAAATTAAATTTGTACAAATGACAGCCATTAATAACTTAGCAATTAATTATAATTTTGAATGTTGTGCTGTACATTTGACTGAGTTTAATGTCAAGTGTAAAGTTTAATGTAATAGTATGTTTGTATCGTATTCCAAGTAATAATTATGACATATTCTTTAAGAAACTTGAGGAGTTACTATTATCTATAAAAAAACTAAATAAACCTATAATTATATAGAACTTATTGATATTGAACATGGAATGAACGTTATAATGAAGGACATTAAAGAACTAATAATAGAAATAGAAAGTATCCATTCTCATAATGACTCCACGAATTGTAATGAAAATGTCCCCGAAGGGAATCTACATGATTTTATAGATTACTACTCTAGTGAAAGAACTACAGACATAGATAATATACAAAAAATGATATCATAAGTAACAAATTTAGAAAAAAACAAAACTGATACACTCAATTCTACACAAATTGAGCCGAATTAAATGCAAAAGTGGAAGGTTGTTGTGCCGTTGTGTTGGAGCCGAGGAAGGCCAAGACTTACCTATCATGATCAAATTGGTCGTGTTCTATCAGAAGGTGATGCCAGGAGCCCTAGAAACCGGCAAGCGTGCATGAGAAGAGCAATGAATGTTAAAGAAAGCGAGTGAGATATGTAAGGATCGAGTCACGTGGCGTTCGGTTCTCTCTGCAAAGGATTTGGCGTGAAGTTATAGATAGATAGATGTAGATTTAACAAGGATATATTTTTATATTAATCATGCCGCATGCATCCGAATAGTCGATTATTTACTGGCGACTAAAGTCAAAAAGGTTCCTTTTTAACCTCTGTTACCCTTTTGATGTCATAATGTTGTACAAAAGATAAAATTTATTGTGCAGTTCAACCGCTTTTGTTCGCGTCAGTACCTTAGATATATCCAAAGGTATTTTTTTTTAATCCGAAAGTTAATATCCTAGTGATATGAATATGAGCAGTGATAGCCTAGTAGATAAAATCCTGGCACGTACCACTAAATTTGTGTTTTCGGATTATGTAGGTACATATTTGTGATTGTCACAGCGGTGATGAAAAACATCGTGAGGAAACCCGCACGTCCTAGAAATTATATTTCGAAATACGTGTGACCTTCCCTAAATTATATCTGGTTTTCACTATGGGTCGTGTAATATTCGATTCAAAGTTCAACTCACTCTTCAGTAATTATTGGCGTGATGAGTTAACGTACCAAGGAGAGGAAGTACAATGTTCAGGTCCGTAACAAATATTCATAATTCACTTATTCACATTGATTAGTAGCATTAGGCATATTTAAAATGGTAGAAAGATGTTACAACTTTATGTTACAAATCGCCTTTTTCTGCCATTCGTGAATCAGATACAGTTATATTTTTAATTTAAAGTTTACAATGTCAAGTTTCTTAATTCTATGAAAGATCCAATGTAACAATATTATGTAGCTTACTAGTTTTTCTTTACACATAATTTATTAATTAATGTCAATTATAGTAGAAAATCTTAACATGGTGTTCTTCTAAATGTCTAATATAATAATGTCCATAATGTAGGAGGAATAATCTTGAAAATGTAAAAAAAAGAAAAATGTTGATATTGTAAAAAATAAGATTGAAATTTGTCATTAAAAAATTGCTTCACATTGTATGCCTTACTCAAAAGCTGCTCTTCCTAATCCCGGAACCCAAAGTTGACGGGTGTTTGTATTGTTTATTAACTCTTTTAATCCCTACGGATATGAAAACTCATGAGTGTTGTTCAATCGCGTTAAAGTATATACACCTACGCAGTTCCCTAACATAGCACCAAGATATATATATACGAGTATAATCTATATAATAAAGCATTTGAATTTTTCATTAAATTGAAAAATTCAAATACTTTGAGACCAGACCTGCATAACATATGAAATAAACAATATTCCTGTTTTGTATTCAATACTAATTCTGTAAATATTTGTTCATCCGAATAGACATAAGTGGTTGGGTGAAAAATGTAGCACATAATTAGGGATTTTATTATCCCTAATTATATGCTACTTATATTTTTTATCTGTAAGTATATGAAAGACACCATTTGCCAACTTTCCTCAACCTGTATTTAGGAATAGCTATTTTCTTTTTGTTGCGTGTATCGTAATCGTGTATTAATCTTTTCAATAAACAACACTCTTCACCGTCAATCCTGACTGGTCAAAAGAAATAAAAGGCAGAAGTAGGGACTGCTAACGGAAGTTAAAACTTAACTCAGAGCTGCAGATATTCAACTGACATTATCATATTCGTGATGTGAATACGCGATTTTCCGCAACCAAAAAATCGCTCAAAACGCTTTCACTTCAAAGAAACGTTTTCACTTCAAAAAATCTTATGGGCAAAAATTTTGCCAAAATTATCCAACAAAAAATCTTCTTTAGTTTACTGTACTCTATTGCAAACGAAAAAATATCTATCGCAATTAGTTCCAGATGAAGACTAATGTTTTCTCTACCACAACTAGCTGCGAAATTCAGTTTCGATACCGGGACGTTTGGAAGATGTTTTTCCATGTGGATATTTTCTTCATGATTGGGTAATCCTTAATAGGACTAATAATTTATGGGGATTTTATTAACGGGGATGATCTTCTGGGATTTTCGTTAATGAGATTGTGTGTTTGTTGTTATTGCTGCCTTCTCGTAGTGCCCATGACAAAATTGTACGAAACCTTAGAGTATGGAAGCAAGCTATGGAGTGCGCGTACCTCTCCTGTCAGTTGTGCCGTTAGCAAATTAACAATACATCTTGGGAGAACAGGCTACGGTAACCGCTTCACATCAGGTGGACCGTATGCTTGTATGCCTTGTAAGTTGTTTAAAAAAAAAAATAGTGTTACCAACCGTTACCCTATATTTCAATGCTATGAAAAAAGGCCATGTCTAGAATGGCATAATCGTAACGTTTAATAGTGTAATGAAGTGCGCATAATAGCGTCCCAGCCCAGCGCTGGAGGCGGGTTAATTTGCTATTCAAAAAAGGTAAACGGCATAATTTTGCGAACACGATAAAATTAAAACATTACTCGTAGTTATTTCCGGTTACGATTTAGCCTCGGAGAAATTAAAATTAAAAATAGTTCACAGCTAGCAATTAAAAATAACAAGGCCTTCAAGTTAAATGGTTTCATTTCAATTAGATGCAGTACTGCAACCTAGAAAATTATAAGGGCTCAAAACAGCGTCTCTTAAACATATAACTTTGTGACGAGAAATCATGAAGGATAAATAGCACTGCAGTCTTCTTGAGTCGGATCTCATGGTCCACTTTCTGCATCTATATATGTGACGTATGTTCTGGAGCTTTCATTAGCTTACCCCAAAAATGAGAGTTGTTAACAGATTCTTATGATTAAGGCAGGCTGTTCCCTGCAGCGTCAAGATTTGTAGATGAAAGGTCGACACATGCCAAGTATCATAGGAATCTATTGCGTAGGAATTGTCAACAAATCGACCGCAACGTTTGAAGTAAAGGTACGGACGAAAGCTAAAAACCTTTAAAAACGCCGACAGCTTTTTTGTACAACGTCGGAAGTCATACAAGCAAGTCATGATAGAAATTATAATTAGGTGGTGGTCCGGTGGTTGAGTGGTTTAGCAATGGTTCTAAGATTAAGGCTTGTGGGTTGGAGTCCCACGCAAGATAAACATGTATCCATGAATATATCTGTTTGCCTTGCTGTGGGTTAATAAAGGTAGGGTGGATCAAAGCAGCCTGGTTGGAAAGTACTTCCAGGCACCAGTGTATCAGTAGGCTCCTGTAAAGTTGCTGCGTTAGTAGCCATCCCTGCAATACGCGAGCGATATTTACTGTACTGCAAGCATAATATAATAAAGTAATTATAGTGTAACTATAATTACTTTACATCAGGTGGGCGGTATGTATGTATGTCTCCCGACGTTTTATAAAAAAACCTCAATAATCAGACCTGTGGAAGTTACTTACGTCCCTTCATTTTTTAGCGAGGTAGGGTGCATCAAAGCACCCCGTCAGGGGAAGTACCTCCACTTCACAGAAAATGTAATGTAATGTTGTATAAAAAAAACAAGAAGTTTCTTCAATTGCAAATTGAGTCACCTTTGAAACAAGAACGAAAATAAATCAAAATCGTTTCATCGAATTGGGAGCTTGGATGTCACAGACAGATTTTTAGAAAAGCACCTGAAGCTTATAACAACCCACCGTTTTCGCCAGGTTTAAAATAGTTTAAATGATCGATATCATGTTGATAAATCTTTGTAAGCTGTACAAGTATTAGGTATGTAAGTAGCATTCATGATTTTTTATTTTAATCGAATTTAGAGTTAGTCATCTAGTTCTTGAATAACATAATCAACTGAAAGTCTGTGGTGTAAATGCCACAACATCCGATTGAATGTCCTAAACACACACATGATTTACATCTCAAATACAAAAATGTTTGGTTCTTCCATCTCACCATCGATTGGATAGTAGTTGAGTAGAAGAAAGTTTCATTTAATATTCAGCAGTATTTTATATAAATACAAATGAACGATTGAATAAATGTAGGTTTTAAAAATATAGAACTAAGTATCTGATATCAAGAATTTATGATTAGTAATCATTACATTAAACGCATTAATGCAATTATTAGTGTAATCATTGATTATACTAATAATTGCATTAATACCTACCGTCAACCTTTGCCTGCTTCTACATAGGTGATACTAAAATATTGTATGTTATTAATTTCTTTGGCTGCGATTTTCTACGAGGTAGAGGTACTTCCCCAGGCGGGTTAGTTTGATGATTATTAAATCTCGTAAAACACTCAGACCAAGACGTACAGACATGTTCATGCACACAAATGTTTGTCCTGTGTGGCACAGGAGCGTTGGTGTCAAAGTAGCCTTAATAACCACTGCGACATCGACCTCATCAGAATATACCTCCTACTTTTGGCATGATTCGGCAGCATTACCTAGAGTCCGTAAGCTCGGAAGCTCTGACTATAGGTTTAAATAGTGTTAAATTTTCAAAAATGCAGAAAAAACGAGGTGATTAATGTAGCTCGCGTGATTCAAAATATTATTTCACTCTTTAATCAACCTTACGTGAAGTTGTGCGACAATTTGCGTGATTTTTTTTTCAGTGAAAAGTTCTGAGTTATAACTGTTAAAATAAAATAACAACATGCTACAAAATTTTAGGTTATCGCTTCGATTTTGTCTCAGTGGGATTCGATTGTTAGGCATAATTCGTAGTATTCACCTCCACTGCTCGTGCTGATTTCATGATACTGTAAAACATATTGTTCTATGTTAGTCAGTGCAAATCTGTGAAGCCATACACCATGCACTAATTACTTATTGCATTTTTACGATTACCAGAGTTATTCTCAAGAAAATGACCACTTTAGAAAATATTACTGTGAAGCTAAATATGCAGTGTAATCAACAGACGTACCAAATGTCAATGTGTTATCTTTGCTATAAAGATGAAATCGGTCTGTAAAAATAAACAAAACAGTGCTGTTGATTTTACAAATAACAAACGATCTACAAAATTTCAGCATTTCTACCAAACTCAAACAATCATTACTAATATCATGTCCTGAACTTCTAAAAGAAATATACTTCGGAGTACCCTTGAGACGCACTCGCCACACGCCCTTACTTTACGTTCCACGTGTAAATACTAACTATACACAAAACTCCGTGCTGTGTCGCATGGCTAATAGTTATAATAAATTGTATTCGAATTTAGACTTGTTCCAATTATCTAGAAATACATTAAAAAATGAGATATCAAAAATGCACCAAGTAAACCTAAGTAATTTATGATTAATTGCTAGTTCCTCTGACGAAAATTTAAGTTATTAAATTTGTGTGGGCACTTATATTATCTTTATGCATGCACGATTATAATCTTAAGTATAAGTCTTCTCTTAAAAATGAGTACATTATGTTATAAACATTTGTGATACTGTACTCTTGTACAATACTCAATAGGCAATTATTGTAACCATAATCTGTTAGTACGTAATTTTTTGTTTTGTTTAATAATATATTGTGTAATCCTGTTTTGGCCTGATTTGTTAAGCTAAATGTTTTAATCATAAATGTAATGTAAACGCTGTTGATTACAAATAAATAAATAAATAAAATCACATTCATAGCCGCTAAGATGTATTGCTTTTACTAGTAAATTGGTTGTAGAAATTGAGATACTGTCACTATATATTCAACACGTTTAAAGTAATCCACATTCAACCGCCAACTCTAAGTGTTGACTAAGTTCTTGAAAGGGTTCACTGTTTTCAACGGCTTAGCATTTTACCTGAACCAATAGTTGGTGACTTCTCCCACGATGTATTGTAAATTTGATCGAAAAATAGGTTATGTTTGTATTCCGTGTTCAAACAGATGGATTTCAATTTATGCGCATGCATAAATTGGTTTTTATTTGCATTATTTGTAGGTGTAACCAGGTTATGGGATGGATTCAGTAACTAAATTTAGTAGCTGTAACTTATTCATTTTAATCGACATCGTGTGATTCCGCTTGGAGGCATCTAATTAAAATTTCATTTTCTAGTTTAACTTTTTAACTATATAACAAAACTGGTAGTTATCTTCTGGTACATGCTCGGTAGGTAGATTCAATTCAAAACGCGAGTTTCAACACCATTTTTTCTTTTATTCACTCCTTTTTATACCTCAAAGGTGGCAAAAAAGCGCACAGTCTGCCTGTTGGTAAGCAGTTACCGTCAATTGTCAACATTTGTCACTCAAGTGTTGCCGATTCCTTTCGACCTGTTGGCCTAATTTCATGTCAATTTGGTACGTGGAAGGAATGAGTTCCTTTCTACTGATGTTTTAACTGATGCCGAGTCTCTGTCACTAGTGTTTATATTTAATTTACTCTCCTATTCTATGAGCTCTTTTGTTTAGATTTTTCTCTCTCTTCCACTATACATCTTTCACATTGAGATATCTAATTAAAATCATTTTCTAGTTTACAACTTGTTTCAAACTAGCTTCTCCAATTAGTATTAGTAATGACTTTGTACGGGGTAATTCACCACTGATAACTCAATTATTTCCCATTTAGGTATATATATATTATTCGGTACATAACATTTTTCCTCCATATTATTTCTCGTTAAACATTTTCATGTATAAACTGCGCAGCCCTTTATTGCTTCACTAAGGATAAAGATTAGTAAGTAGGATAAGTAGTTTTTAACAAGAATGTATAAACAAAATGCTGTATCTAAAAAGCTTATGGTAACCCTATTAAGATACTTTTTATCCGAAAAAACCGGCCACTTTACTGGGGATAATTGACATAAACCTGGGATAGTTTACGTATAAAGGAAAATCGTCTCGCTTTGTGAATTTGGTTGCATGAAAATGGAAGGATTTTGTTGCGAGTATAACAGTTAACCCACATAACTTTTAACTTTAAAAGAAGGATAACTACTGCTGGAAGAATAACTAGTGCTCGGCTATTCATCCTGTATCTGGACAGTTGTCTTCAGAGAATGAGAAATATGAATGTGGGAATGCGAATGGGTGGCTCAGTGGTTAACTGCCTGCTTTATGCAGATGACGCGGTATTAATAGTAGAATCATCATCCGAACTGCAAACACTAGTCACAACAATAAAAGACGATTGTATGAAGAAAGGCTTACAATTGAATGCGAAGAAAACCAAGATAATGGTATTTGAAAGAGAGACAACCAGAACGAACACTAGGATTACGGTTGATGATGTAGTGTTGGAGCAAGTGGGTGAGTTTGTATATCTTGGAAGCGCTTTTAGCAGCGATGGAAGGTATACCGGTGATGTGGAGAAACGAGTGAGTGCAGGGAATATCGTGAATGGAGCGTTGGGTAAACTGTTTGGCAGCCGAAATCTAAGCCAGCAGGCACAGCTCGCTGTACACAACGCGGTGCTAATCCCAACGCTAACTTATGGAAGTGAGAGCTGGGTATGGCAGAGAGAGCATGAAAGTAGAATAAACGAGGTCGAGATGCGAGTACTGCGAAAAATTTGTGGCATAACGCTTGCTGACCGCGTTCGAAATGATGACGTACGAAAGAGAGTTGGACTGAAAGAGAGTGTCGGTGTTAAGATAAGAAAAGGCATGCTCCATTGGTTCGGACATGTAGAAAGAATGCAAGATGAAAGAATGACGAAACAGATATACAATGCGAAAGTGGAAGGATGTAGGAGCCGAGGAAGACCAAGACTAACCTACCATAACCAAATTGGTCGTGTTTTATCAGAAGGTGATGTCAGGAGCCTTAGGAACCGGCGAGCGTGCATGAAAAGAGCTATGAATGTGAAAGAAGTGAGTGAAGTATGTAAGGACCGCGTCTTATGGCGCTCGGTTCTCTCTGCCTACCCCGCAAGGGACCTGGCGTGAAGATATATATATATAGAAGGATAACTATATTCTGTTAGTAAAGCGAGCTCATCTGTCTGTATCATGTTGGGACGCATCAAGTCCTTCTTAATATGAAACAATTCGAACTCCGTGTCACAGTGGTTAGTAACGCTTCTTTGGCATCAGAGCTCGTGGGTTCGATTCCCACACGGGACAAATATTTGTGTGCAAGAATATGTCCGTTTGTATTAGTTTGGGTGTTTTTAACAGAGATAGAGCGCAACAAACCAACCCGTCTGGGGAAGTACCTCCACCTCACAAACAACCGCAGTCTAATTGTCATTAGACTCCCTGGAGGGGTCGTTGTGCTCCTGCGAGTGAGTGAGGTCACCCGTGAGCTCCAAAGGATTAGCTGTGTCAGCAGCAGATACCTCTGCTACATAGCGCGAGTGATACTTAATGTGTTTCAAGCGTTCATAGGCTACGGTAACCGCTTTACATCAGGTGGACCGTATGGCTCCCGACGTTGTATAAAAAAAATGTTCACATAATACAAGAAGGCCTTTACCTCACGAAATCTTAAAGAGATTCCAAATAAGAACCCTTGAAAATTAGTATTCTATAATGATCTTTTTATAACCGAGTTAGGTGGCGCTTAGTTCTTTAAGCCTACCCGCAAGAGACAGGGCGTGAAGATACAAATACATAACCTTTTTTCATATTATAACATCTATTCAAAATCATTTATTTTCGTGCAGAATATCAAGAAATAAACCATTCCCTATGATAAGATGAGCTAGACATTAAAATTTATAGACGTCAATATAAATAATTGATGTGTTTTACTTGCTCCGGCTCTCGAATTACTTCTATACTACTGGCTCAATACGCTAACATTTTAAATCAATTGGCTTCTTTCAACAATCCATGAATGTGGAAGGCAACCTTTCTCAGTAATATTTGTGTATTCATTCGTGACTACGAGAACGGACAGCTTCGATACGTAACAATGAGAAATTGCATTTTACGTACATAAATATTGAAGTGCAATAACCAATCGACAGCTTGCTATACGATACCATTGGTATTTTTGAAGTGAAAACTTCTTTAGCGGCGTTGTGCACTTTTTGAGATGAGTAAAAAATGTTAAACACGCGTGACTCTAATGTAAGATTTTGGTGAGAATTAGAACTTTTGTTCGCTGCAGCTAAAACATTAGTTACCTCTAACAATTAAAACATGAAGCTGCTCGATCGTTCATAGGGCATTATTTTCTCGCGACCTAAACGTTGTAAGCGCCATGAAATCCTTGGCGCTTACGCGTTTCGTTCAACGTAATTTATCAACATCGCTGTTTGGTCCGCATGTTCAAGTTTTCACTTCTGCCGGCACTCCCGGAGTGCAACCCGTTTTTTTTTATACTACGTCGGGAGGCGTATATATACGGCCCACCTGACGTAAAGCGGGTACTGTAGCCTATTAACGCTAGCGATATATTAAGTATCACTCACGCGATGCCTCCTCTGCTGCTTACACAGCAACTCTTTGGGAGCTTACTGGTGACCTCACTCACACTCATGAGAGTAGAAACAACGAATCCTATCATTTTACGATTATTAAAATATTTGAAAGAGTATGCGTTTTCATGGACATTGTAATTGACTATCAGCTGCATTGACGAGTAATGTACCTCGTCTGTGTAGTAAAACCAATATAAATAATATTTGTTTTACTAACAATATTAAATTAACACTCCTGACCTACATGAATAATTTGGAACATGTTTAGCCTCAAGGTCTATCTCATGTCAAGAACTGAAAAGTTTACGAACTATTTAAAAAGACAATTTTTCAAACATTATGTTTAGTAAATCGCCCGGGGAAATGTTTCGAGTTCATGGTCAACATTTAAATATCTTTGAGGCGTTCAAATTGTGTAATATCAAAGTTGACTTCGTGTTATCAAATTGATATTTGCATGTTTGATTTTTAAACTGTGTCTTTGTAAGATAAATATAGAAGACCTTTCTTAATATTCGATAAGCAACAGTATAAGATCACTCATGTGTTTGCTTGTCTTTTAATCTGCCTCAGTCTCTAACAAATTTTTAAACATATAAAAGTGAAATTTAAATCAGTTGCGAAACGTACTGACCTCCACAATTTTCAATATAAATTTTTAAAAAACCTGTAAGTAAAATGATAAAAATTGTTTATTTGTCATTAGGCCCTTACTTGGGCATGTCTCACTTTCTTTAAATCAGATTATATTATTAATTTTTCATAGCTTTTGTCTCCCTTTTTTAATCTACCATCATTTCGAAAATGACATTGGTGAAGAAGAAATGCCAAAAGAAACTTGCCAATATAGGTCTTTTCTCAAATCATTAATTTATGTTACAAAAAATATATGTCAGTGTATATTACAATAAAATATATATATAGTAATATCAAGTTAAGGAAATATATATTAATTTATTATAGAATCGAATACAATTTATGATAAAAGATCAAGATACAAGAAAAGATATTGGTCTTATCAAGTCAATGTACTGGCATACGCAACCAATTCCTGTTAAGATTGTCACTAAATTTGAAAGCGATTCTATATTTTTACGAGCATAAATTATGTTCTCATAAATATACTGAGAGGTAACCGTGAGGATATTTATTTCTTTACATATATCTCCAAGTAGGAGCCCATGGTCTAAATAGAGCAAATGGCTCTGTTAAGTAATAAAAAAATAGTTTTAATATCAGCCGCTTTTCCCCACAACAGTATACCATACGACATAATGCTATAAAAGTAGCTGAATTAGACTAAGCGCGCAGTAGCCACATCTGCCAATTGTCTAATTCTCCTAACTGCAGGCTGCACTGCTGGCGAGTTAATTTATGTGGAGTAATTTGGAGTCTATTGTAATTCCAAGAAATACAGTATCATTAATATTCTGGTACATTATTGTCAATGAGAACTTCTGTATTGATAGAAGCCACGTTTGGTAGGCAAAATTTTTACATTTAGTTTTAGTTGAATTTAATAAAAGACAACAAAACATATTACATGTGAACCTATTTAGAATGGCAGATAGAACACTATTTACCTTGTCAATATTTTCGTACTGGCGAGTAACATTAAAAATTAAAGAAGTGTCATCAACAAATAGTAGTTTATCCACCACCGTGTAGAGCAGATCATTCATATATACTAGGGGCCCAGTATAGAGCCCTGGGGCACCCCAAGATTAACATTGATGCCTTTAGATTTGACCCCATTTATATCAAATATATATCTATCAAATATTATGTTATTTAAGTACGAGTATGTTGCAATCAAATTATGGGCTTGACCTCCAACTCCATAATGGCACAGCTTGAGCAATAAAGTCCGATGGTCGACACAATCAAAAGTTTTGGAGAGATCACAGAATTTGACTTTCGCAAAATAACGCTTGAATCTATTAACTATCTGACCCCAATAGCATCCTGGGATCTCTCCCATGCACTAAAAACATGCTTAACCAGTGCAACCCCTGCGTCTATAGCGAATTAACCTGCTTTACAGAAATCTGTACAACAGCATCCGTATTGTGAATTAAGAGAAATTTCATCGGTCTTAAAATAGAGTTGCAATTGATCAAACATTATTCTTTCAATCAACTTAATACGGGCAAAATGGATATGGGTCTGTAATTCTTCAGTTCACTTTTTTCACCGGACTTGAATAATGGAATTAATTTACTAAATTTCATCAAGTCTGGGAACACACCCGTACACACATTGATTAAAAATAAGTACCAACTAAAATGTTAGATATATAGATTAATTTCGTAAGACAACACATAACAAATTAGGTGTCAAAAAAAAGATATTCGAAGGAAAAAATACATATTGATATCTCACAAATAATTTGTAACAAATTAGAGTGTTCCTTAATAACCTTTATTTAGCCTTCTTTAAGAATTGAGCTATCAAGCGCAAAAATAATTTTACCAATTCCGATTGAGATTTTTCAAATTTGAGCGCGTTCAAACAAACTCTTCGCTCTATTTTTTTTTACCACGTCGGGAGACATACAAGCATACGGCCCACTATCTATCTGTCTATCTATAACTTCACGCCAAATCCCTTGTGCTGTGGGGTAGGCAAAGGAAACTGAGCGCCGTATAGCTCGCTTACACTTCACACTCGTTTCTTTAACATTCATCGCTCTTTTTATGCACCCTCGCTGGCTCCTGGGACTGATCATCAGAAGGTGGTAGTGCACCTTCCGATGACACACGACTAATTTAGTCTTGACCTTCTTCGGCTCTTACGTTCTTCTATTTTTGTGTTGTATAAAGACTGTTTCGTTATTATTTCTTGCATTATTATTACATATCTGAACCAACGGAGCATGCTTCTTGTTATCATATATTACGTAATTAATTTAATCTAATCAATAATTTCTGTATTCAATGTTGTGGGTAGATCAAGTTAACAGAGTTTTATTTTTGTTGTAATAATAATATGTTTCTATTATTGTATGATTATTAGGCAGTGGGCAGCGTATAACCTTGTTTTTCATCTCACTATTAATTTTTCGTTAGTTATTTTGTACGTGTTCGGCAGTCTCATTAGCATAGTTTGGCGGAATAACATCGTACCGACATGACAGTGCCACGTTACGTAAGTAACGTACTATCAATTACTATTTACATTATTTAATTAATTAGGCAACAAGATTTCAAAGCATTATGTTGGCAGTTAATAGATTCACATGTTATTTTAGGGAAGTCAAAAGTGGGGCACACTGAAAGTTTTTAGACTTGGTCAGTTGCCGATAAAAACATTATTTAAATTTCGAATAAAGAACTTTGTGAAGCTCTGTATGTAGGTACATTGAATAAACTTGTCATTTATTGTTTTGCCGTGTGGCCTCGGCGTAAGAATAGGCCACCCCATCTCAACCCGCGGGTGTCGTAAAAGGTGACTAAGGGAAAGATACAGGAGACGGGCAGCAGCGTCCCCTGAGTACTTTAATAAGTTACTGCGGTTGCTAACCCGCCTGGCAAGCGTGACAACTGTGGCAGAAACACTCTCTAAAACTCGAGTACGACAAAAAGACGGCCCCCCAGTCACCTGCAATCCCGCTGATCCTGGCTCCGATACGACTAGGAATTCCCTCCCTTAAGTCAAAATATTGTTATGATACTCGTATAATGTATAATGGGCTTACACCCCATCATAGACTCACAAGAAATTTCTTAGGATTCAATTTGCGTCGGGGACATGGTTTGTCTAACTCCACACCGATTCCGAATCTCTGTATTTGTGTTTCTGTTCAAGTTCAAGTTGAATATGCCACGACCTTTTCAGGAACATTGTTCCTATATGAATTCTATGTTTGTCTGTGCGTTTGTCTGCCGCTTTTTTTCGAATATTCAAATTTTGACCTCAGATTCGGATTCAGCATAAAAAGTAGAATAGGAATGTTCAGGAACACCGTTCCTATCTCTTAAGGAACATGGTCAAAATGACCGACAAATTAAAAGAAATAAAAAAATAATTGTTATATAGTTGAGTAGCCAGGTGTTCCTCTGACAATGCAAGCTTGCGCATTCTCAACTGGTTTTTTGATGAGCATACATGATAAATAAGTTTCGAATTTTTTATCTAAAATAAAAATTCGATGTACATAAATCAGCATCGTTTTATAACTTACGGTGAAGACTTTTAGGCTGAAATTTGAAATGAATCTGTTTTCCTTATAACTCCATCGTTATCGACTTTAACTCCGGCTCCTACCTACCTCCTCCTACGAGGCTCATTGATAAAATATAAAAATTTCAAAACGGGAATGATCATAGACACACACCGCGCTTTTACTTGTGGTATCTCGTCTATACAGGTATGTCATTGATATTGCATGTTGTCTATGAAAGTGGAAGGATATAGAAGCCGAGGAAGGCCAAGGCCTGCTACTACCAAATGCGTCGAGTTTTAGTCAGGAGCCCTAGAGACCGGTGAGCGTGGCTATCATACCGATAGAGGAGTATAAGGACCGCGTCTTGTGGCACTTGGATCTGTTTGCCCACTACGTAATGGATCAGATGTGAAGGTATAGGTAGAAATTTTACTTTTTTGTGAGTTATTAGAATGTAAATTAAATAATGTATTTTTTTTAAATAACGTCTGGAGTCATTTAAGCATACGGTTCACCCGATGTAAAGCGGATAACGTAACCTATGAACGCTTATAGTCTACTAATATAGCAACCACCTCTTGGGGGTTGTGTTTTCAACGAGGTGGAGGTACTTCCCCAGACGGGCTGCTTCGATGCGCCTTATCTCTCTTAAAATATCATTACGATCCCTCTTAGCGTCAAGCACTTTATCATCTTTTTTATCTTTAAAAATACAGTACCGTAATGTGCCGTAACGCAGCTAGAGTTAGAAATGTCACAGAGTAGGTAATTACATTGATAAACTATCTCCCGCCGAGACAGCGAAAGGGCCAGTTTTAAACTTCTGTTTCTTGGGATCTGGCCTGTAAATTTCAAATTCAGTTAAGTTTCGTTACTCGTAAATAAGCCAGTGAAGTCCTAAGGGTATCATCAGTGAATCAGCCTGATTTGTAACTAGCATACTTAACCGGACGAAAGTTTTCTTTGAATAAATGTAGTTTAGCAATTTTGGAAGTTTGGAAGGTTTTTGTTTTGAAGTTTCGCAAAGGTTTTTCTAAGGGTTTAAAGGGCCAAGGTAACTGGGTATCTTAATAAGTTTTCGTCATGCTCTCTTGTTTGAGACAGGCAGGTTCGGAGTTGATCAAATCAAATATGCTGGCATGTCGCGTGGAAACTGACAGTTATGAGTTAATTTGTGTCGCTTGCCTGAGAGGTGACAAGCATGAAATTGTTACATCATATTAATAGTTGCACATGTTGTATCATAATGAGAAATTAAATAAATACAAGTTCCCAGTTCTGTATTGTTATATTACAATTTATAAAGATTACCAAACGGTTTCAATTTTTTTTTAATACGTGTTAGTCGCAAATGTTTTTCTTTTTACAGATATCCCGCGTACAGTTTACGCGCTTTAGAATTTCAATAAAATTTCTAATAAAGTCTAAAATATCATGTCCTATCCATTTAGAGGTAAATTCTATCCCATTCCGTGGGGTGAATGTGGGATGAGTTTATATACCGCAAAGATTTCTTTTGGATTTTTAAATGTGTATCATACCTGAAGTAATTAGTCTGAAAAATGAGTATTCGAAAAGGTAAGAAATTGCCATTTTTATAGGTGAGACTTTAAGCGGTCGTAAAGCCAATAAATATTTTGTCGAGTTCTCAGGGAGCCTATAAAGTTTCAGCCGTAAACCCCCTTGGTTACATGCTGTATTTTATTTTATCACTGTGGCTTGTGGTCCAAGTTTTGGAACGCTAAATCTGAAACTAAAAAATAAGATATTGCATGTGCTAGTTGGAACGGTACTATTTAGACTGTTACGTCTATGGTGAATATTAACAACTTTTTTGAATTTCGATTTTGTACAGTTATATTCGTACTTGATTATTCCTCTTCTATTCATTAGATTATGATAATGCCCTAATTATAATCGTTATTTTTTGATTATTACTGAAGTAAAGGTAATAAAAATGTACAAAAAAGCGGAGTGTGGCTGTGTCGTAGCAGTCGTCAACTCGGTCATTAGTTTTATGTGATTGCGTCTTCGTAACGAATACAAGTTATACTAAAAAGTAATATTTTAGTATAACTTGCTTTATTATTTATGATATGATGCAGTGAAATAATTTCAAAATCACCGCGCGTAATGCGTCCCTCCTCACTCAACGTAATGAATACTTTAATTTTTTAGTTATCAAGTGGTGTAGTTATTTTTATATACAACGTCGGGAGGCATACAAGTACTCGCGCGATGCCACATATGCTGCTAACACAGCAACTCCTTAGGAGCTTATTGGTGAAATCCTCCAGAAAGTTGATATTTTGCTGTTTCAGTATAGATTAAATATAAGTTTAAAAGTATAACTTCTTAAGTACACACACACACACTTTATTTATTTCAACGACACGCAGCCCTACTGATGATAAGCTATTTGCCAATATTAGTCTTCGCCCTACAGCCTAAACTTTTTACGTATAAAATTATTCATATTATTGTTATAACTAAATAAATATTGTTAGTAATGTTTGTTTGTTTGCAGAGACTAACGCGTCTCTGGAACTACCAATCGCACTTAAAAAAATATTTTAGCATTTGATAGCCCAGATCTTGAGGAAGAATATAAATAAATAAATATTGTCGGACAAATTACACAGCGCCATGTAGCCCCAAAGTAAGCGAAGCTTGTGTTATGGGTACTAGACAACTGATAAACATACGTAAATACATTTTTTTTTTGTAAATACATACTTATTATACATAGAAAATACCCAGACCAAGACAAACAGACATTTTCATGCACACAAATTATTGTACTGTGTGGGAATCGAACCCACGAGCGCCACCGAGCTCGTCGATATAGCCTATTAAACATTACGATATTGCGCTTAGAACGCGGGAAACGAAAGAAAGTAGACAAAGTGATTTCCCGGGATACTGAGTTTCGCGCGGACGAAGTGGTGGGCTGCAGCTAGTAACTAAATAAGCGTATTTGTTATTATACGCATCGCGTGGATGTTACTGGGAATAGAGATTCAAGTCGGTTCTTGTTATTTAAGTCGGGAAATTTCGACTAAGCCAATTCTAATTGGTATTCTGTGAGATGGAGATACTTCCCCTGACGGGCTGTTTTGATGCGCCCTACCTCTCTTAAATACACCCAGAACAAGGCAAATAGACATGTTCGTGCACACAAATATTTGTCCTGTGTGGCAATCGAACCCAAACGTCGGTGACAAAGTCGCGTTATTAACCGCTGCACCACCGAGCTCGTTATATTTGTTTTTTGCAATCAATTAGATATGCAAGGGAACTCCTACTGACCGAAATGACGTTTCAAGCCAAAATTAAGATGATATGATGGCGGAGCAAATCGCTTCCTCGTTTTCAATAACATGTTACAATCGCGAATATCTTGTCATCTATACCGCCATGGATGTGGTTCTTATTTGATTTTACAACGGCTAAGGGCTTTTTAACTCAGCGGTTATTTAAAATCATGTCGTTTACTGTCACCTGTTCGAAATAATTGGCCTTTTAATTTACAAGGACCGTAATGAGGCGTACCCGGAGAATCGTAAATCTGAACGCTTTTGAGAATAAGTATCGCGAGACGAAAATAAACAACTGAATATCTACGCTCGGAACCGTTTCCCAAATAACCGGTTAATTAACGTTTTTAACGGTTTGGCGCAAATGTTTCGTAGCCATTCGAATCTACATATCTTCATTATTCTTACCAACTACAGACAGCAAGCTGGTTTACGTGAACGTTGTAGACTCTATAATATAAGATTAGTGTATAGTGTAGTCCTATTACGTTAAACGAACTATTCTTGGGTGGTTTAACCCATAAGTATAAGGTAAACCACCAATTTATTATAAATAATAAATACTAAATACTTGAAACAATTAGAAATATTTATTGTCAAATGAAATCTAATACGATTGAAATTATTTGTAATGAATGTGGATAATTTTCTCAGACTTTATCAATACCTTACTATTTAAAGTATCCACGTGCTAAAACCCGACTATCGGCACATTCTATCTAAAGTGTTGGAATCTTGCGAAGTACAATTTTAAATTAAACAATTTTTAACGGAAGTATCGCGTATTTTATTTATTTTGTTGAACCTGACGTTTCGAACGCGACCTGCGACCACGGACGCTGCAAAGCGTTCGAAACGTCAGGTTCAACAAAATAAATAAAATACGCGATACTTCCGTTAAAAATTGTTTAATTCAATGTACAATTTTAAAGTTACACGGTTGTTTATATTACTATTGTAGTGTCATGTGACAATCGTTTCATTCTGTCTTGCAAGGTCCTTCACGCAAAGATATAGAGAGATACATAGGTACACATTTCTCCATTAAAAGATAAAGATAAAAATTCTTTATTTGCCTTTAGACCCTCACGGGCACTTAGACCCGTCTTACATTTTCAATATTATATCTTATATTTATTTTAAGTTTTTCTCTTTTTTAATCTACCAGCATTTCAATTGACCATTGGCGAAGAAGAAATCAAAAACCAAAAGAAACTTGCCAATATAGGTCTTTTTTTTTTTCCAATTCATCTTATACATATTACAATAAATATAAATAATGATATGAGTGTACATATAGTGATATCAAGTGGTATAATTAAAATTATATTAATTCATGTGCTGAATCATTTCCATACATCTCTGTCAGTTAGATATTCATCGATTCTATTAAAACCCTTCTTACACAGAGTATTTTTGATGTGTCTTATGAACATGTTGTCAGGCAAGGACAGAACTGTTTCAGGTAATTTATTATAGTCTTAGCAAGCCGATGTACAGGCATACGCAATCTATTCCTGCTCCTATGATTTTCAGTACATTTTGAAAACGAATTTATATTTTTACGAGCATACATTATTTTCTCATAAATATATTGAGAGGTAACCGTGAGGATATTTATTTCTTTAAATAGTTCTCTAAGTGATTCCCTGGAGCCCGTGTTATAAATAGAGCGGATGGCTCTCTTTTGTAATATGAAAATAGTTTCAATATCAGTATACCATATGACATTTCACCGGCGAGCGTGCATGAGAACAGCTACGAATGTTAAAGAAGCGAGTGATATGTGTAAGGACCCCGAAAGGGAAGCGTTTAGCGTGAAGGTATAGATAGATAGCCATTTCTTGATCTATCAATACAAACATTTGTCATAACGTAGAAACAGTGTATTTGCTTGATTTTAATTTCATATTCATAATAATTTTTATCCCCGTCCCCAACTCATGACAATATTAACGCGATATATGATGTAACGTGACTTCACCGTGACATAGGTCTCCATTGTTATTTAAATTATTTGAATACGACGAAAGATTCAGTGCTCTGTAACATTTTTGCCAAGCCAACATTTTATTTGCCCTTTCCAGTTAGAGATTTACAATATGTTCATTAATTATTTCAATTACTTTCCTCTCCTAACATCGTGGAGTTCGCGTAAATAGCATATAACCCATCTAAATATAGGGCGGTAAGTTGTAGATGGTAAGCTTAAATATTATAGATGAGATAAGATAATTTATTTGCTTAAACATATGTATATATGGAAATTATAAAAGCTGTTGTTAGTTACATTAGACCTCCTCATTAGAAGTTTTCTAAATAATTCAATGAAAATTTTAACTCCGCATAGAGACAGAGAGTCGAAAGCTGGGTGGCTTCGTTACGCATGCCATTCGGCGAAGATAGTAGTATCAGCACATGGTGCTATAATGTGAAACGGCCACGAACAATGTGTATAGATAGGACTCACCTTCTTCTTAGCGTTATCTCGTTTTCCTAATCTATTAGAATTGATTCCACTGCCTAAGCCTAATTTGGCGAAGATACTGATTTTGGCACGGAGCGACTGCCGTCAGACCTCCACAAACCAGAGGTAAAACCAGATCATTCTTAGGTAACACGTTGCGAAATAAAATTTCTTGGACGTGTTTCCTCGCGATGTTCTTCTTCACCGCCAAACAACTCATAATTACAAATATGTACCTACATAGATATCCGGGACTAAACATATACAAGTGTGTTAGGTTATTTGTAAGGGCAAGAGCCGCAGGTCGCGGGTAAATATGTACACAATGAACTTAACACGCAAATGGGCTTCAACGCACTGAATCTTTTATAGATGGCCGACCTTTGAATGATAGAATATTTCGGGCAGGACGCGAACGATGAAAAATATAAGCGAGTACTCAAATTAGCTGACGGTGGCGATTACATCTGACTTGCAGCAACTTCGAAACTTGTTACATTCTAAATTGATATATATGTATATCTTCAGGCCTGGTGCCTTGCGGGATAGACAAGGAGAACCAAGCGCCATAAGTCGCGGTTCTTACACTTCTCACTTGCTTCTTTAACATTTATAGCTCTGTTCATGCTCGCCGATTCCCAGGGCTCCTGAAATCATCCACTGATAAAGCACGACCAATTTGGTCATGGTAGTTTAGTTTTGGTCTTCCTCAGCTCCTACATCCTTCCACTTTCGCATTGTATATCTGTTTCGTCATTCTTTTATCCTGCATTCTTTGTACATGACCAAACCAATGAAGCATGCCTTTTTTTATTTTAACACCGACACTCTCCTTCAGACCAACTGTCTTTCTTATATCATCTTTGCGAAGGTTAGCAAGCGGAAAGCGTATATAATATATAAGCGTCCGAAATTTTGAAAAATTTGTAATCGGTAGACAGAGAGATATGTATTTTTTGTTGCGTAGCATATATACGAGAAATTTGATATTAAAGTAGAATGTTAAGTATATGCAAGTATTAATTTTAATAAATTACATTCCAAATAATTCACTCCTCCAAATGAAAACTTGTAATAGTAAAATCATGGGACCATACTGAATTTCTGATTTTATTAGTCTATCTTTTTTTAATATTTTATGGAATTTTTGGAACTTTCAGTTTCAAGGGTTCGAGTTCGTGTATGACCTAACTGTGGCACCCGTTATAAAAATAAAACCAACGAAACCATAAATGTGAAAAAGAGTCCAAATTTTGTATGGCCTAACTGTGGCACCCATTACAAAAATAAAACCAACGAAAGCATAAATGTGAAAAGGGGCCCAAATTGGGTGTGACGTAATATTTTCCACATTTGTTTTTGTTATTTTTTACATTGTTGCTACGTTCATATTTGGGTATGACCTAACGGAAGCCACCATTGCCACCGTGCCACCGAACTTGGTCCGTTTTCACATTTATGATTTTGTTGTTTTTTTTAAGGATAATAAGGACAATTTATATACGATGCATATAAATAATGTTAAATCCCATTAATTATATGCCCATTATATAATTATATATAAATGTACAAAAAGCTAGAGCATTAACCGTCGGTCCCAGGTTAAAAATTCTGGTGTAGACAAGTACCACTGACTTCGTGTGTTCGGATTTATGTACACATTTGTAATTATCACTAGTTCGGCGGTACAGGAAAGACGTCATGCGGAAACCAACCAGCACGTCCAAGAAATTATATTTCAAAAGCTGTGATATAAGAAAGGTCTGATATTTTCTTGGGGTTGCTAAGGTCTAATGGCAGCCACTCTATGTCAAAATCAATATCTTCGCCTAGTCCTTAGGCTTAGGAAGCGGATACCGCCAATCCTAATGGATTAGGAAACGGCATAACGCTATGAAGGAGATAATTGAAGATGAGATTCGTTTGAATTGAGAACGCTATCCTAAAATAAAATATCTAACGTTTATGTTATTGCCAAGATAAATAAGAAGTTAAAAGTGTCAGCTGACTAAACATAGGAGAGTGATTGTTATAATAACTGGGGAACTTGGACAAATATTATCTTCCGACAGACGGGAAACCTCAAGCTAGTTCTTAAGATTTCCCGCTTAAAAAGAATAACTTAAGAATGTGCTCAAGTTGTTCTTGTTGAGACCAAGACCAATAATTGGGCACTGTTGTACCTCTGCTGTACTGTTCTGTCTCTCCGAGTTTTTTTTTATACAAAGAGACGTAAAGACACAGTCCCCCTGATGTAAAGCGGTTACCGTAAGTTATGCACATTGTCAATACGGGAAGTATCGCACGCGCTTTGCCACTCCTGCTGTTGACACAGTAACTTCTTTGAAGCTTACTGGTAGCCGCAGTCATTCGCAGGAACACAATAACACTATAGAAAGATGTTATTTGACTGTGGATTACTCTGAGGTACTTCCCAAGTCGGGCTGTATTGATCTGCCCCATCTTTTAGAGACACCCAGACCAAGACAAACAGACATGTTAAAGCAAGAGTAGCATAGTTAACCGCTACACCACGGTACTCTGAAAAATGAGTGATACATTATCAAGAAATTAATTAATATTGGTGTTTATCTATTGTGTTTAGTGTTACGATAACTAGCTTCTTGTTAGCGTTATCCGTTTTCCAAATCCATTAGGATTGTCGGGGTCCGCTACCTAAGCCTAACGATTTGGGGAAGATACTGGTTTTGACATGGAGCGAATGCCGGCAGATTTCCACAACCCAGAGGCAAAACCAGACCTATCTTAGGTAAGATCACACATCTTTCCAAATATAATTTATTGAACGTGCGGGTTTGCCCACGATGTTTTCTTTCACCGCTGAGCAAGTGACAATCACAAATTATGTACATAAATCCGTAAACACGTATTTAGTGGTACATGTCAGGATTCGAACCGGGGACCTCTTGATCACAAGGCTCGTTCTTTATCCACTAAGCTATCACTGCTCCAATTACGACAACTAGCATTCAATGAAATTTAATTATAGGTTATTAACGGCTTCCGCTTAAGAACTCAGTTTTTGCATTCAAACAAATGCATAGGTTAAATTTATATGTACGAGTATCTACCCAACATCATTATATTTTCTTTTATCTAAACCATCTCAATCATCTCATCCATCCACATCAACCCTTACTCGTCCCACTGCATGGATACGGGTCTTCCTTCAACCAAAGGCGTTTAGAGCATACTCCACCACGCTGCTCAAATGCGGATTGGCGGGACAGTGTTTTCAAGCCGCCCGAGGGCCACTGACTTAGCTTAACGACTGACATCTATCGACAACAGCCGGGACCGACGGCTTAACGTGCCCTCCGAAGCTCGGAGAAACTCGAGATAGATAAACCCATCCATAGACAGGCTGCGGTCGATGTTGCTTAACCTGCGTGTTCGGTTAGAATGACACGCTCAACGACGCCATCGAGCTCTCGTATCTTAACACTAGAGCTATTTTATCTTAACACTGAGTTATTATACTATATTAAGTAGCACTTTAGTGCTAAATGTTTAGACGAAATGTGTATGGAATAATTAAGTGGGCGATTGTTACGCTAAATGGGTTAAGCGTAGGTTGCATATGGCAACACAGTGTTTTATATTGTTATAAGTGGTGTTGATTGTTGGCACGTATAAAGATAAATTGTGTAGCATCTTTTTAATTGCTTCAAGCTTCTTTATAAAAAAATGTTAATAGACCACATATTCAGAGAGGTAGGGCGCATCAAAGCAGCCCGCCAGGGGAAGCAGCTCCACCTCACAGAAAACCGCAGCCAAATTACAACTCCCCAGAAGGTTGTTGTATTCCTGTGTGTGTGTTGTTGTGTTAACAGCGGAGGTGGCATCGCGGGAGTGATATTTAATGTGTTGCAAGCGTCTATTGGCTACGGTAACCGCTTCACATCAGGTAGGCCGCATGCTTGCATGCCTCCCGACGTTGTATAAAAAACATTAAAGGATCTCTCTCTTGTAGATTGCAAGCAGAAACTAAAGTCTTGCGGGATAACTTAACTACTTTTTTTTTATACCACTAAGGTGGCAAAGAAAAATATTAAATCACTGGAAACTTGTCAACACCGAATGGAAAGAAGCATACTCAACATAAAATTAAAAGATAAAATTAGGTTAAAAACAATCAGAAAACAAACCAAGATCATAGACATAAAATACCAAATCAAACAACTGAAATGGAAATGGGCAGGACACCTAACAAGAAGTAAGACAGAAAAGTGGACGAACGAAGTGACGGAATGGTGCCCTAGATATAAAAAGCGAAGTAAAGGCAGACAGCATCGAAGATGGGAGGATGACATCAAAGAGGTAACAGGACCGTGCTGGATGAGGATAGCTAGGGATAGATCGTTGTGGAGAAAACTTGGGGAGGCCTATGCCAAAGAGCAAGACAATCACGAAACCGGTGTCTAATACAAATAATAACACTGAATTAGGTTGCTTTCATAACCAACCATGTTTAATATTAGTAGTACATAAGTAGTTATAAGATGAAATGTAACATATAAGATTGTTAATAAAGGCTTTTATTATTATTATTATTATATAAGGTGGCAAACAAGCGTACGGCCTGCCTGATGGTAAGCAGTTACCGTAGCCTATGGGCATTTGCAGCACCAGGGGTGCCACTCTTGCGTTGCCGACCCTAAAACTTCTTCCTAGCAGAGGGAGAAACAGACCTAAAGCCACACACGTCACGACACGTTTTTCGATTTATAATTTCTTGGATGTGTTGATTTCCTTGAGATGTTTTCCTTCACCGACCACAAACTTAACTACTATTAATGTTTATATTTAGTGCTTTACTTTCTAGTTAAGTGAACTGTAATTCTTGTAAGCAATTTTTTTCAAACCTGTGCAGCCAGGAAGCGGCACCAGTCAAAATTACAGTAAACAGTGACGTTTATTGCAATCCAAGTGGTAGACCTACCACCACTTTCTTGGATGGCACGGCTAGTTTAATTAGAAAAGAATACTATGGAGCTTTAAAATTTGACTTCCTTGACAATGTGAGAACCAGCTCCATGACATAATGCCTAGGATATGTTAAAGAGATAGATAGTAAAGTGAAGTTTAACTGAAGTGCGCCATTACTTATTTTATTCTAATACTGGACCACCAGAACCGGCAGAACCGGCCTATTGACCAACTGGTCCCCCGTTCGAATCCTGGCATATCAATGGTAATTATCACTAGCTCGGCGGTGAAGGAAAACATCGTGAGGAAACCCACAAGTCTAAGGAATTATATTTTGAAAAATCTAACCTAGTAAATGTCTGGTTTAATCTCAGGACTGTGGAGGTATGACAGTCGTCTCATTAAAATTCAATATCTTTTCCAAATCCTTGTGCTTAGGTAGCGGACGCCGCCAATCCCAAGGGATTAGTATGTTATATCTATCATCGGTATATAATCGGTAGCGGAAACACACAAATGGCTTAGATCGAATTTCCTACGTATCCATCCATGACTCGATTCTCTAGAGAAAATTAGCTTCCTATAAATAAATGATTTTCATTATCGCTTTAAGAGTATCCGAGATTAGCCCCTTCATCCAAACTAACAGTAATAAGAATTGCAGAATCGCTCTAAATGCTTGATAGCTCTGAGTAATTGCAACTTCATCTAAGGGTGCTATTCGCAAGTAACATGCAAGGAAGTCAGTATTTCGTGTGCTTTAGACGCAAGATATTGTGCATATGTAATATGATGTGCTATTTGTTCAAATTCGTGACAGAATTTTGCGGACTCGACTTGATATTCTCATCCATTCATCAATCTATAAAACATATTTATTTATTTATAACATCCGAAGGGTTGCAAGCAATCATATTTTAGACAAAAAGTATTATCAAAAATATATTATATCCAAAGAAAATTGGATAGCTTTTCAAAATAATTGAAGTTAAATTTTTAATTGAAATTCTAGATTCTAGACCGTTGCTAAATCCACAGCTGGAGTTGTCGGTCACTTAACCTCGTTACGTTGCGGAATTACTGCAGACTCTGCAATATTCCATTAGAATGCTGATCTTGCCCTGCGAACTGCGATCTTGCTTGTTAGTGTATAGCTAGTGAACTCCTGTGGAGTTGCTGCAGTATCAGAGGTGTGTATCAAGCGATATATATTATATTGCAGGCAATCATAGACTATAGTAAGCGCTTCTTATCAAGTGAGTTCTACGCTCGTAGCCTATCAGTGCTTGCAAACCTAGGAGTACTTGTAAAACTAACTGGTGCCCCTCACATGCAGAAAAATGAACAAGCAGAAAAAAGGCGCGGGGGGGGGGGGATTAATGCATTTTTATTAAGATAAAGGGCATGTTTTATTGATTCTGGTATGTAGAAAGAATGAACAAACAGATATATATCAAGTTGGCCGTGTTTTATCGGAAGATGATACACGATAAGCGAGCGAGGTGTGTACGGACCCCTTTATTTTCCGAGGCGTTACTGCGTGGAACTAAAGAAAAAAATCAGCCAAGTACCATTATCTATAAAAAATGCAAAAAAATCACGTTTGTTGTATGGGAGCCCCCTTAAATATTTATTTTATTATATTTTTTAGTATTTGTTGTTATAGCGGCAATAGAAATACATCATCTGTGAAAATTTCAGCTGTCTAACTATCACGGTTCGTGAGATACAGCCTGGTGACAGACGGACGGACGGACAGCGGAGCCTCAGTAATAGGGTTCCGTTTTACCCTTTGGGTACGGAACCCTAAAAAGGCATTTTCGACAAATCCTTAGGCTTAGCTAGCGGACGCCGCCAATCCTAATGGATTAGAATGCGGTATGACGCTAGAAAGAAGAAGATACATTTAATGTTTTTGAAAATTCTCTATTTTAATATACGAAATATAATTAATCTGTTTATAATGACCTTTTAATTACTTAGGATAGGATAGACTTTGATGTTACATCAATCAACGAAACTCATAAATAAGAAAGTTCGAATAATGTAATGAAACAAATCGTGCAGCGTATTTACTTTCATTCATTATATTTTAAAACACAAACACAAATGTATATTAAAAAAATACTCGTAAAAGAGCTCAAAGTATGTCATTGTTCTACTGTTGAGAACATTTCTTCGCGTACCAAAAAGTTCAGCAAGTCCTTTCTCTGTCGTACCACTACAAAGTGGAACGCACATATGTTTCCTCCTTACTACAATATGGGACCCTTCAAACGAAGCGTGAAGAAGCATCTTGCGGGACAGCATGGCAGCGTCAACGGACATGACACTATGTAGTCTTTGGTTCGATTTGGGCTCCTCTTTCGCTTACCATCAGGCAAAGCGAAGCCACTATGCTAAGCTTATATATAAAAAAAGGAAGAAATATCGCTGTTATATAACGATACGATTTGAGTTACCGAATTTTTTTTCTATAATGCTTAATGTTTTGTATGTCTTGTATACTTTTACAAAAGTTTAGAAATTACCTGAAGTTACGTTGATTTTTTCAGCAAACATAAACATTTACGTATTCGTAGGATAAACAAATGAAAAACTTTAAGAAATAGCTGTTTGAAGGAAATTGTTTATGTTGTAAAATTATTGGATATACTGAATATTCTAAGTATATGAATATCAATTGAAGTATATATCACGGAAAAGTTCGAAGAATTGAATATACGAGTAGGTACACGAGTTAATAGGGCTTATGAACGAGTTGGGGAAATATGATAATTTGAGAAGATTTCCTTGTAACTTTAACGCTTGAGTTGTTCTTTATTCATAGTCCGCGGTATGAATTATTATAAATTTTAAGTTTTATTATAAATATTAAGTTGAGGAAAAAGATTTTTACTATGCATGTATATAATAAATTCCAGATATTTATTATTACATCTGAATAAATTTTGGGGCTTCTGATCAAAAAACTACGACAAGTAGTTTTGACAGCCCTCTTTTAATATCAAGCTAACACTACCCAACAACCAAGCTCTCTCAGTACCTATTAACTGAGTGGCTAAACATGTGTGTCTAGTGTAGTGTGTGGTCTAGCGTTATTATGATGAAAAAATAAAGAAAACCGGCCCGAATTGATCAACAGAAAGGGGGTGGCTTTCTGTTGATCAATTCGGGCCGGTTTTCTTTATTTTTTGCTTGAGTCTCATTAGATGTTGGCAGTCGGCAGTCGGCAGTCGATCCAAGTCGATGGTTTTACCCGGCAGCCAAAGGCATAATAAACGGTGCCCTTCCAATCCACCATATACACAGCATCATATTGCGAGTTAATCCGGGTCTCGCTATAGTCTGTGGAGCTTGACTGCCCTTTGATTATAACCTTTTGGATTACTCTTGTAACAGGTAATCCACTTTTCATTACCAGCGATCAATCAAAGTTTTATTAGAGAATCGCCAATGAGTACACTATTCATTAGGTTGTTTCATTTCGTTATATGGCTGCGAATATCTGTGAGGTGGAGGTACTTCCTCAATCGTTATTATCTGCTTAACGATTGTCCTAAATTACCCATATTCTTCTCGCTCTAGCTTTGTTTCAAAATGTCTTCCCATTTCCGTCATAATATAACCTAATTGACAGTCTAAAAATATGACGAGTCGAATTCTGCGGGAGACGCAATTATGCAGCGCCCCGGCTCACTTGGGATTAGGGTGACCAGTTATAATTAAACCAGATCAGAAAAATATTGAGGCAGGCAAGTAATTTCATATTTTTTTACTAAAATTGAGTAAAGGATTACGTAAATTTTAAATCGGAAATATCGTTTTGAACAATAGAAGTTTTGTTTTGAGTGAAATCTTGTTTCTGTCTACATTTTTAAAGCTCTTGCGGCAAATGACGGCAAAGTGTTTGTAAACCATTCAGCCCAGTCTAGCCATTGTAAATTGATATTCATTTCTTACGCAGTCAGTTATATTACATTAGACATTCTTTAGTTTATTTATCATAGGTATGCTATCAACTACAAAGTGATATTGGTGATTTTTTACTCGAAACATTATTGCATTTTACTTAATAAGTTAGAATTTAAGTTTCGAAACTAATCATCATTACAATAAATATAGTTCATAACAAAACTAATGTGCAGTGATAGCCCAGTGGAAAAGGAACCGGCGGCCTATTGATTAACAACTGGTCCTCGGTTCAAATCCTGGCATGTACCACTCAATTTGATTTTTGGATTTATGCTCATATTTGTAATTATCACTTGCTCGGCGGTGAAGGAAATCCTGAGGAAACCCGCACGAAATTATATTTTAAAAGACATGTGACCTAACCTAAGTAAGTTTTCCCTCTGGGTTGTCGTTCTGATGGAGGTCTCATGGCAGCCATTCCATGTAAAAATCAGTATCTTCGCCTAACCCTTAGGCTTAGGTAGCGGGCCCTGCCAATCCTAATGGATCAAGAAACGCGATATCGCTAAGAAGAAGAAGGTTATCGTTGTTCCTAGGAAGTTTTCAAGGAGTCGCTGTTGTAATACCGGGAATCGGATGAACGATTCATCAGGCGAGCATTCACATTAGGCGGCATTCACATCTGGCGAGGTATTCTATTTTCACGTCAATATTCGGGTTTCCCATCAAATATCAAAATAAAATTATCCAACTCACGTATCGTCAGTTGAATGGAGACCTGCCTTTATCTGATTTCCCGTGACGCTGAAAAATGACGTTCGGATTGAATTCAAAAATGGAATGTGGCCCGACCGGTGAAATATGGCCGCTGATATCATCGACCATTGATGGGTTCCATATCGTCATGGGTTCATTAGGAAAAATATATAACTACATCATAAACAATAACAGTACAACAAATTTACGTCTTTTAGCCTTTAGCATATATTATGATGATGTAGAAAGATTGCTTAAATATGATATTAATTTACATCAGGATTGGATATTTGAATTCTCATGCATACTTATCTAACACACACATGTCACTAACACCTTCTTTCTCACACCCCCTATATCTTACACACACACACATACACGCACGCACACACATACCACACTGTCGATATGGAAGAGCGGCTCCTTCTGACACAGGTGTGCTAAACACTTTAAAAGAAGGAGTTAAACTCTGTTTTTGTATGTCTTGTACTTTATTGAAATAAACATTTTTTGATTCGATTTTTTTGATTATGTAGGTATATACTAAGTTTACAGATATACAACGCAAAAATAGAAGAATGTAGGGACTAAGGAAGGCCTAGACTTACCTACAATGACCAAATTGATTATGTTTTATCAGAAGGTGATGTTAGGAGCCCTAGAATCTGGAGAACCGCGCCACGTGGCGTACGAGTCTCTCCGCCTACACCGTAACAGATTAGGCGTGAAGTTATAGATAGATAGAAGTTTATGACCAACACATACATATGAGAATGTACAAAGATCCTTTCTATTAAGCGCTTTTTGATTCCAGTGACTAAGTAATCAGCTTTATATACCGTGCATAAACAGGACCATCCTAACACATCCGAATAAAATTTGCCGCTTAAATTGATTTCTCATTCGACTGCCATACTTTTTTATTTAAATTCAAATAATTTATTTGAAGACAACGGGTTTACATCACAGGTTCGCAGATAAATATCTTAACTTAAAATATATGATTTAGGCAACCGTCCTCGAAATTCTCGAAAGTGATTTTTAGAGAGGTAGTGCGCATCAAAGTATTCCGTCCGGGGAAGAACCACCACTTAAGAGAAAACCGCAGCCGAATAACAACTCCCTAGAGGAATGTTGTGTTCCTGCGTGTGAGTGACGTCACCAGCAAGCTCCTAAAGAGTTGCTGTGTTAGCAGCAGAGGTGAAATGAAATGAAATGAAATGAAATATGAAATATTGGGGAAATTCGGTAAATTTAGGTGATGTCTTTATTATTCAAAAAAAATGTGTAAGAGCCGTATGTGGCGCCAGACCATTAGATAGCTGTAGACAATTATTTAAAAAGTTAAAAATTTTGACATTAGTTTCTATGTACATATTGGACATCTGTATATTTGTAAAGAAAAACACACATTTGTTTAGAAAATTGACATATCCCTCTGGATTAAGATACCCAAATCGTCTGGCGATTCAATCACACTCTACGACGTCGTTCCAAGCAAACAGTTGTAACATGGCGATAAAGCTTTATAACCATTTGCCAGAGAGTTTGAAGTCAATACCATTTTCAAAGTTTAAAAAACAACTTCATACATTGCTGGTCACAAATTGTTTCTACACTATAAATGAATTTCTTTATTATAAGTTTTGACATGTAGCGCCCTAAAATAACGTAAAATAATTTTAAATAAATTCTTTAATAATTTCTCAATTAATACTTAAATTTTTAACCATTGACATTATTTTATGTTGCTTAAGTGTACGACGTAGCCATATTTAGTTTAAGACTAACGTTGTCATTGACTACAAATTGTAAAGCATTGACTTTGAACATTTGCATGCCAATTGTTGGCGCAACACGCTTGTTCACATAAATTTAGACATATTCTTTGTCCTAACATGAATTTGTACCGTGTATGCCCGCAAATAAATATATTTCATTTCATTTCATTTCATTTCATTTCATTTCATTTCATTTCATTTCATTTCATTTCATTTCATTTCATTTCATTTCATTTCATTTCATTTCATTTCATTTCATTTCATTTCATTTCATTTCATTTCATTTCATTTCATTTCATTTCATTTCATTTCATTTCATTTCATTTCATTTCATTTCATTTCATTTCATTTCATTTCATTTCATTTCATTTCATTTCATTTCATTTCATTTCATTTCATTTCATTTCATTTCATTTCATTTCATTTCATTTCATTTCATTTCATTTCATTTCATTTCATTTCATTTCATTTCATTTCATTTCATTTCATTTCATTTCATTTCATTTCATTTCATTTCATTTCATTTCATTTCATTTCATTTCATTTCATTTCATTTCATTTCATTTCATTTCATTTCATTTCATTTCATTTCATTTCATTTCATTTCATTTCATTTCATTTCATTTCATTTCATTTCATTTCATTTCATAAGGACATTTCCAATACTAGGCTTTCATTCGGGTAGCGAATCCTGTCAAAACTACTTTACCCCTTTTTTGAAGAACCCAGTGCTGCAGTATCTTTGGTAAACAAGTATCATTTTACATCAGGTGAGCCTTATGCTTCTTTGCCTCGAGACGATAAAAATCCTAGTGTCATCATATTAGTGTCACGCAAATCCCTTGCAGGGTCCATTGCAGGGTAGGCAGAAATAACCAAGCGCCACATGACTCGATCCTTACACACTTTACTCAATTCTTTAACATTCATTGCTCTTCTCATGCACGCTTGTTGGTTTCTAAGGCTCACATTCTCATAAAGCATCATCAAGTTGATCATGGTATGTAAGTCTTGGCCTTCGTCAGCTCCTACGTTCTTTTTTTCCTTTTTTCTTTCTTCCTGCATTTTTCCCACTCGTCCAAACCAACGGAACAACCTTTTTTAATTATAACATTTATTACAACGTTAACTTAGCGTCATCATTGCTTTTTAAATGGTATTCTATTTTTATGGTCTAACTTGGTAGCCGTTAACCCCAGTTAAAGTTAGTCTAAGTTATAAGTCTAGTATAACTGTACTTCAGGTCTGTAATCCTGCGGATCGGACTGTGAATACTAAATAGATTTCTTTTCTATTTCCATCGTTTTCATTTTGCCTGTAATGGATCTATTTTTACTTCAAACTGTGCTCTGAAGAACTGTTTTCCCTTATCCCAGCCTTACCCTTCCGTCATAGAACCACACGTGCGGGCTTGCGAAGTCATAGTTCCACGGTTGAGAATATCTCTTCGCGTACCAAAAAGTTCGGCAACTCCTATCTTTGTCGTACCATTAAAAAGTGGAACGCCTTGCCTGCACATGTGTTCCCTCCTTCCTACAATATGGGATCCTTCAAACGAAGCGTGGAGAAGCATTTTGCGGGTCAGCATGGCAGCGTCAACCGACAGGATACGGGATGTAGTATGTTGTCAGTTGCAGGTGCGATTTGGGCTCCACTTTCGCTTAACATCAGGCAAAGAGGGGCCACTATGCTGAACTAATATAAAAAAAAAAAAAACTGGCGTTCCTCTCTGCGGTATCGTCCATCCGATCCTGATATACCACTTCTAAGTAACCTAAGGTAGGAAACTAGGTCCATGCTTTCATTTGACGAGCTCGTCGGCGCAGTGGTTAGTAACGCTACTTTGTGTGCATGAACATGTCTGTTTGTCTTCGTCTGGATGTTTTAAAAGAGGTAGGGCGCATCAAAGCAGCTCGTCTGGGGAAGTACCTCACAGAAAAACTGCAGCCAAATAACAACTCCCTAGAGGGTTGTTGTGTAAGCAGCAGAGGAGGCATCACGCAAGTGATAATTAATATATCGCAAGCGTTAATAGGCTACGGTACCCGATTTACATCATGTGGGCAGTATGCTTGTATGCCTCCCGAAGTAGTATAAAAAAAAATCGGCCAAGGCGAGTCGGACTCGCGCACGAAGGGTTCCGTACCATTATCTATAAAAAACAGCAAAAAAATCATGTTTGTTGTATGGGAGCCCCCCTTAAATATTTGTTTTATTTTAATTTAATTATTTATTCTTAAAGTGAATATATAACTAAATATTCTGTTAATATTTCAAACGTCTACCTGTTGCCGTTATCAATATCAAGCAAAAATGAGCAAAAAAATCACGTTTGTTGTATGGGAGCCCCCTTAAATATTTATTTTATTCTATTTTTTATTATTAGTTGTTATAGCGGCAACAGAAATACATCATCTGTGAAAATTTCAACTGTCTACCTATCACGGTTCAAGAGATACAGCCCGGTGACAGACGGACGGACGGACGGACGGACAGCGGAGCCTCAGTAATAGGGTTCCGTTTTACCCTTTGGGTACGGAACCCTAAAAAAGATTAAAGCCAAGATCGCAGAGGCGAAGGTGACTGCGATCCGAAACGGGATGTTTGTAACACAAAATGGACACGGATAACGCCCGCATTTTGTGTGACAGGTTGCATACAAACTCTGATGTTACAAAATAGAATTTAATATTTAAAGAAATGATTGACAACTCAAAACAAATTGAACTTTTCGAAGCGCGCAGTTTAGACGTGCCTTTTTATTTGCAGCAACGGTGGAAGTATGCAAGCGTTCAAACTAGAAAAGTTGTTACAATGCAACCGCTGAACTTGCGTCCGTAACGAGGCGGCTTCAAATGTACTTGGTGCAGTTTCCCAATACCTGTTTACAAGTGCAACAGTTTGTAGCCGAGTCGGCAGTTAACGGTTGACATTTATTTCACGTAATAATAACGTTGCTTCTTGTATCAAACAATTTACATCAAAAGGGGGCCAACAGAGAAAATACCTGTACCCCGTAGAATACTGCAGAAAAAGACAACTCCCTGAAAGTTTTTTTTCAGGAGCTTTGATTTAAAGTAGCTTCTGTTATTCACTCGGTTCTTGGGGCTCGTCAAAATTAAATCGTCCAATTAGTTATACGCCGTTACAATCACGAAGTCCAATAACGACGTAAACACGACGACAGCTCAAGATATGCAAAACCATGTAAATATCACCTTTAATGCTACCACATAAGATGCATAGATGTATAGCTTGATCTGTCATTGTCTGTACATTGGCCCCTCTGAATTATATTTAAGTATTAGTAGTATGCAGACTGAGCATAAGGCTGTAACAAATTTAAATATCTTAGTTTAGTTACGCCACCATGAATTCGCATAAGATCAGTGTGACAAAGTATAGTTAATACCACTGGTTTTATAATAAGCACCCAGCTATGTGACGAATAGGTTACTGAGTTACAACCTCATCTCATATCTCATTACCGTCTCTATGCAGAATTTATCTAGTATTTACGAATCAAATAGATCAATAAAATGACGACTAGATAGGGTGGCCAGTAAACTTCTAAGGAGTTGCTGTATTAGTAGAAGGGTTGGCAACACGCGAGCTACAGGTTCCTGTATTACAAACTTTAAATCAGGTCAGCTGCATGCTTGTATGCCTCTCGACGTAGCATATAAAAATGTGGATTAATATCAATCTAAATCCACTATTTTTGTGCGGAATACTAAAATTATGAATAACAATTTAATTATGAACCTCTGAAGTCTCATGGTGACACAAAAAGATTCTCAATTCGCATTATTAAGCGACACAGACCGTAAAGAGCGGCCTAAAGTGTCCTAGCGACATTAACAATTTCTGGAGTTGTTTGAAACAATGCTGATTTCGTCATGGTCACTTTCGCGAGGGCTTCACGGGGTATGCCCTCCACATCAGAAATGTAAATGTCTTGTATTCAAACTTGAATCATGCATTTCCTTAATGTTCAAACTTTATTGAAATAATACATTTGATGACATTGTTTCTATAAATTCCTGTGCTGTTCAATCGAAACAATCATGGCATTACTGCTGAAAAATACGAGTATGAAAGCTTAATGGAACTATCTTCTAATTATGTACCATCAAAATAGTTTTTTTATTGAATTCGATTTCTAAATGTTATGAAATCTTAATGTCATATGCATGAATAACATGTTTTTTTTAAAAGAGTTAAGGCGCATCAAACAACCAGTCTGGGGAAGTACCTTCATCTTACAGAAAAGCACATCTAAGTAACAACTCCCTGAAGGGTTGTGTGTTATGTTATGTTGTGTTATGCGAGTGAGTGAGATCACCTGTAAGCTCCTAAGGAGTAGCAGCAGCAACTTAACAGCAGGGATGGCATCGCGCGATTAATGTATCGCATTCATGGCTAGGTGGGCCGTATTGTATGCCAGTTGTTTACCGATTACGAAGAATATTTTTTTATTGACAAGGTGTCAAAGATTACAACTTCACTGAAGTCAGTTTTAAGGAATGTTTAATCTTTACAATTATGAAAATTCAATTTTTGTATTTAGACGAGACACGTACGAGTATATAATAAATATAATGATGTCCGGTCTTCATTACTTCACTGTAGTTGATGGTTACGGTTTTGAACATTTGTATTTAATGTCGTAAAACACGTCGAACAGAGAATATTATTTTTAAGACGATAAAAAAAGAAACTAATGAATGGTCATTAATTTGACAGAGTCTAAAGGAAAAGAAAAATTAACAGCGCTGAAAAAAGGGCAAGTAAGCAAAATGATAATAATATTCAATAACAACATCATAATATAATACCATGAGATTTTTTTTAATGTACGGTCTTTTAAAAATACTCATGGTATAACGGTATACACGCAGACGAAGCTACATCGCTAGTTTACGACATAAAACAAACTACTGAGAGGTAGTGCGCACAATTACAGCTTCAAACTTTATATTGCCCTCTTCAAGATATTCCGCGAGATGCGAGTCTGCAATATGCCGCTGTCACAATTTTATATGAATAACTTAAGAGACAATTTAATTCTAGTATTTTTAAACCGGTATGTAGAGGTTAACTGGTATTACATCCAGGATAACTTTTATAAGACTTGTTAAATTATTTGTAGTCTAGAATATTCACGATATTGCATAGTGGAGTTAAGACGAATAATATTAAACCATTTACTCCTGTTATTTAATTGTTACGCTAGTTAGTGCTCGTAACTTGCGTAGCAATTGAATAACAGAAGGGGTAAGTGGCTTAAAATTTATAGAGTCATAGCCAAATTCATCTGCACACGGTACACCCTGCTATCTAGGAAAAAGAAGGAGCGTAGAGCTATATAGCTAGATATAAGCTCAATCTGGGAACCTGCGTTTATAGAATAGCGACGCAATAAAACCACCATCTGGAGTGGTCCTTGGAATGTTTATGAATACCAGCATCCGGAGGTACATTTTGCAAGAATTCATAGGTTGTAGAAACTGTTTCAAATCTGATGGATACCGGCATCCATAAACGTTGCAAGGATTTATAGGTTATAGAAACCATTTCAAAATAGGCAGATGCTTGTTTGTCACCGGTCGTACTATGAAAATAAACTTCTGGACTCACTTCGACGTCCGTGCCATCAATAATAGTACCGTCGAGTAAGGAATACTGTTTACGCGTTACCGCTCCTCCTCCAAACTCAGCAACTATTCAGGAGCATATGAGTAACACCACATAGTAGAAATATAATAACCTTACAGGCAGTCGTTCTTTGCCTGCGGTCTTCTGTGTGGTGAAGGCATTTTCCCACACTGGCTGTTTATTAAAGATTTCCCTAGTGCTAGTTTTTGATATGTGCTGTGTGAATGGGGTATATGTAAATCTGTGAGAAATTCATCCCCATATGGTAATAATGTTTGCGTATTGTTCTGTTCCAGAGATGCTTTCTTTCGAGAACTCTCAAGTTGTAAAATAAACTACTTATAGAACTTTTCTCCATGGGTTACAATATGATATTTTTTAATAGAAGGTGACGAGTTGAGTGATACCCCTGGTCTTGCAAGTGTTACGGTAACTTATCTTATTTACAATCATGCAGATCGTATGCTTGTTTTTTACATAATTAAACATCCTCTTACCTTTTTACCAGAGGGAGACTTTCTACTTAAGTCGTCTGCGTTGGTACCTCTGTCTTACCTATTTCTACCGCCAAGCAGCTATATTTATATAGGTGTGTTCCGGTTTGAAGGGTAAGATATGGCAGAGATATTACTGGGTACTGTGACGAAACATCATTAGGTCACAAGATTGGCAGCGTGCAAGTAACATCTCGTGATGTCGCGAACGACAATATGCCGCGGTGACCGCTTGCATCTAATGCAGGCCGCATGCTTGTTTGCCAATCTTGTTTCATAAAAAAAACGAAGTCCTCGAAAGACATTGTACCAATATACAATGGAATGTGTATATATTACTGATAGCAGTGATAGCCCAGTGGATAAAGAACCATTGCTCAAATGGTCCCCGGTTCGAATCATGTTTGTTGGCATGGGGTGGAGGAAAACAAACCCGCACGTGCAAGAAATTCATTATATTTATAAAGACGTGTGAACTTACCTAAGAAACGTCTGGTTTTCCCTCTGGGTTGTGGAGGTTTGACGCCAGTCTATGTAAAAATCAGTACCCTCGCCAAATCGTGAGGCTTAGGTAGCAAACCCTACCGATCCTAATGGATTAGGAAACAGGATAATGCTCAGAAGAAGAAGTGTATATATCACTGAATAAGTATTTTAATGTACACAATTTTAGAGAGTTTTCAAGTAAGACGTACAGAACGATCTACTTGTTCCCTACTCTGTGCTGGAAGTTAATAGTTTCCGGCAGAATTTCTTCTTGATTGTGAGTAGTACAGTAGCGTGTTTCTGAACTGAAATATGTATGTACGTTGTATTCATTTAAACTAGGATGAAGTTTTCAGGTTTCCATTACAAAGTTTGCGTGTTCCAGCAAGAAATGTTAAATTGTGAAAAATGTACGCTAATGAGATACATAACAAAGATCACGTATCAATATACAGATGTAAAAGGACGAGTGAGTAATGGTAGTGTGAATGGAGCGTCGGGAAAACTTTTTGGCAGTATAAGCTGGGGCCAGAAGGCACAATCACTATACACCATGCAATGCTTGAAGCGAGAGCTTGGTATGGCAGAGAGAGCATGAAAGTAGGATGCTCTCTCTTCCGATGGCGTAACGCTTGTAGACCGTATTTGCAAAGATGATATCCGAAACAGAGTTTATCTGTACGAGTGTTAATAAATAAATAAATAAATATTGGCGGACAAATTACACAGCACCATCTAGCCCCAAAGTAAGCGAAGCTTGTGTTATGGGTACTAGACAACTGATAAACATACGTAAATATATATATTTTTTTGTAAATACATACTTATTATACATAGAAAATACCCAGACCAAGACAAACAGCCATGTACATGCACACAAATGTTTGTACTGTGTGGGAATCGAACCCACGAGCGTTGGTGTCAAAGTAGCGTAACAACACGTTTCACCACTGCGCCACCGAGCTCGTCAAAATAATCGTAAAAAAGCTCGTTAGAATAAGAGGCATGCTTGGTTGGTTCGGATATGCAGCTAAGGAGCTAAGGAAGGCCAAGACTTACCTACCACGACCAAATCATCATTTTATCAGAAGGTGGCGTCGGGAGGCTCATAAACCGGCGGGCGATGCATGGGAAAAGCAATTAATGTTAAAAATGTATGTAAGAATCGAGTTATGTGGCGCCCGGTTCTGTCTGCCTACCCCGCACGGGATTCCGCGTGAAGTTATGGATGGATGGATAGAATATATAGATTTGTATCATTTCGCGTCTAGCTGTGGTACCCTGACCCTAACATTGAATCAGGCGGGGAGAAGAGAGTTTTAGTTGTCTCCCTTTCATTAGCTTATGCAAAAAACGCGTTTATTCACTGAATATCCAACCTTGTGAACAAAATAGAATGCACTTGGTTTTTGGTTGCCATGCCCAATGTACTACGGACTCCTATTATTTAGCCTCCGCTGTCTGCATATCTGTCTGTCCGTCGGTCTGTCACAGGCTGTAACTATTGAATACTGGAAAGTACTCGTATCACAGAGTGTGATTTACCACAGCTTATATTTTTTTCTTTTTTATACAGTGTTGCGGGTTTGGAATAGGACCAGTGTTTTCAGGAACGTATGTATATTCTGTCGTCTATGGACTGACTAACTTACATAATAATAAACACTCTATATATATATTTAACACAACAAAGAAATATTACTATAACAAAGAGAAATTGATCTGGACATCTCAACGTGATGTTTGGTGCTTATAATTTCCGTATACTTGCTATATTTTAATTTGCTACATATGTTATTTTACTCACGTATTCCTATAAAGGAGGATACATACTTATTCTAAAGGTACGAATACATCAATATGCTGTATCCCATATACAGCATCAGGAGGCATACAAGAATACGGTCCATCCGATGTATAGCGGGTACAGTAGCCTATGGACGCTTGCAACATATTAAGTATGACTCGCATGATGCCATCTCAGCTGCTAATAAACACAGCTACTCCTTAGGAGCTTACCGGCGACCTCACTCACGCGCTGGAGCACAACAACCCTCACAGGTGTTGTTATATGGCTGCGGCTTTCTGTTAAGTGGAGGTACTTCCCCATATGAGTTGCTCTGATGCACCCTACCTCTCTTACACTCAACACCCAAACCAAGACAAACAGATATATTTATACACATAAATGTTTGTTCTGTGTGGGAATCGAACGCGTGTCAAAGTAGCATTACTTACTGGCCACTGCGCCACCGAGCTTATTAAAACAAATAATAAAAATAAACGAAGTTAGTTATAAAACACTGTCTGTATAGGCTTTTTGCGTCTTAGAAATGTTTAAGGCGCTACAAATTTGAAAAACCTTATTCACGATCCGCAGCTAATTTTCTTTTTTATCTAATGTCAATTATAACAATAACTCTCAAAAAACATAGAAAAAAACTTAAGTTACTCTATAAAGGGAGTACTGAAAAGCCTGATAGTATTATAAAATGTCAGATTAGGGCGAGGGCACGTCTGCTAGGATTACGAACTCCTGAACTTTGGCTCATTCCGGTGACAAATGACCGAAGGATGATGTTTAAGCAGAGTTTTATGCCTTGGTTAATCTATGTATGAACCGTTTATCCATTTATCTGTTGACGCATATAGATAAACGATACTAATATAACAATGAGAGAGAGTGGGCGACGGATCGGCGTAAAGCTGAAACTCTACTGAAGTCAAAAACATTAATCTATCTATAACTTCACGCCAAATCCCTTGCGGGGTAGGCAGAGAGAACCGAGCGCCACGTGACTCGATCCTTACATATCTCACTCGCTTCTTTAACATTCATTGCTCTTCTCATGCACGCACGCCGGTTTCTAGGGCTCCTGACATCACCTTCTGATAGAACACGACCAATTTGGTCATGGTAGGTAAGTCTTGGCCTTCCCCTACATCCTTCCACTTTTGCATTGTATATCTGCTTCGTCATTCTTTCATCTTGCATTCTTTCTACATGCCCGAACCAACGGAGCATGCCTCTTCTTATTTTAACAAAACTTATTTTACTTCTTATTTTAAAAACATTAACATGCACTTTATAATGTAAATGAATGAATAAGAAGAAATATAGTAGGGAATTCAAAAATAATAGCATGTCATGTAGTAGGTTCTAATTTGGATAGCAAAGCATATAGGGATGTGGAAATGATGAATGAAACTTTAACTCATTATTATCTCTCTATTCCTAGCGAGATCCCGTTTCTTAATCCGTTAGAATTGGCGATTAGTATCTTTGCAAAATACTTAATTTGGCGAAGATACTGATTTTGACGTAGAGCGACTTTCGTCAGACCTCCAGAGGGAAAACTAAACCTTTCATCGGTTAGGTTCTTTTTAGGGTTCCGTACCCAAAGGGTAAAACGGAACCCTATTACTGAGACTTCACTGTCCGTCCGTCCGTCCGTCCGTCTGTCACCAGGCTGTATCTCATGAACCGTGATAGTTAGAGAGCTGAAATTTTCACAGATGATGTATTTCTATTGCCGCTATAACAACAAATACTAAAAAATAGAATAAATTAAATATTTAAGGGGGCTCCCATACAACAAACGTGATTTTTTTTGCTCGTTTTTGCTCGATATTGATAACGGCACCAGGTAGACACTTGAAATATTCACAGAATATTTAGGTATATATTCACTTTAAAAATAAATAATTAAATTAAAATGAAACTAATATTTAAGGGGGGCTCCCATACAACAAACGTGATTTTTTTGCCGTTTTTATAGATAATGGTACGGAACCCTTGGTGCGCGAGTCCGACTCGCACTTGGCCGATTTTTATTACTTATCATTTAATACTACGATCGTAAAAAAATGAATATGAGTCCCAATATCTCATATATTTTTTTATATTATTACTTTACAGTTTTATCAGGATGACAAGAGCCTCAGAAATCAGTGAGCGTGCATGAGAAGAGCAATGAACGTAAGGATCGAGTCATGTGGCGCACGGTTCTCTCTGCCTACCCCGTAAGGGAAGTTATAGATAGATAGATAAATTTATAGCAATTACAGTACAATAAGAACAAAAGGCGGTCTTATCGCTTCGCAATCTCTTCCAGACAACCTTAGAGTAGAGGAAACGAAACAAAATAGGTAGGTCGCGCAGCACCAATTATAAATACACTTAAGTTCATATAAACGTACATAAAGACACATACATAGCCATATATATAAATACCTACATAATTTATTTTTTTTAATAAAAAAGAAAAAAAATTATGTAGGTATTTATATATATTCCAGACAACCTTAGAGTAGAGGAAAAGAAACAAAATAGGTAGGTGGCGCAGCACCAATTATAAATATACTTAAGTTCATATAAATGTAACAAAGACACATACATAGCCATATATATAAATCAATCAGGGTACCTGAGTTAAACTTGAATTCTACCCGAGGAACCCTGAGCAACAGCTATTAAATTTAGAATACGTAGGTCACACTATAAGTTTTGCGTAACTTAAAAATACAACATGTTATAACCAAAATATTGTTTATTGCTTTTCAAAATACTCTCCTTTACATTTTAAACATTTCTTCATGCGATCGAACCATTTTTTAAAACAGGAGGACCACAGATCTGAAGGCATGTTTTTTACGTGCTGATTGAACGCTATCACTGCCTCTTCGGAGTTGGTAAAAGTGAAACCTCTCATCAAATTTTTGATTTTGGGAAAAATACAGAAATCACAGGGTGCTAGGTCGGGGCTATGCGCAGGATGGGTAATGAGTTGTACTTTTTCAGAAGTTAAAAATGACTTTGTTTTGTTGGCCGTGTGTGAAGAAGCATTGTCATGATGTAGGAGAACGCGGCTTTTTGGTCGTCTTTCGCGAATTTTTTCTAACACTCTGGGTAAACAAATGGTAGAATACCACTCGGCATTAACACTCTTTTGATCTTCAAGTATGTGTGGAATTGTGCAGATGGGGCCCGTAGCTGAGAAAAAAACGCGATCATTTTTTTACCAACGTTTCTCGCCTGCCGCACTTTTGTTGGCCTGTTCTCATTTTCAAACACCCATTCACAAGATTGCTGTTTTTTTTCGGGTTCAAAACAATAAATCCACGTTTCGTCTCCTGTGACAATGTCATAAATAGCATTAGAATGTCCGTGGTCGTACTTCAGTAGCATCTGTGAGCACCATTCCACGCGAGTCCGCTTCTGCTCCGCTGTCAGTTCATGAGGGATCCAACGACAACAAAGTTTCCGAACTTTCAATTCTTCGTGTAAAATTTTCTGAATTTGGCTCATACCAATCCCCAATAGTTCTCGAATTGTCTCATAGGTAATCCGCGGGTTTTCTTCAATTAGCCGCATAACAGTAGCCACATTATTTACTATGTTGATTGTAGGCACTTGATGGAATTTTGAAGACATCGCGTTAATGTTAATACTTGCACTTGTACAGATTCCACTTCACAATTTTATTTAATAATTATTTTTACCGACCGGTTTCGCCTTTACGGCATTATCAAGGTATTTTATACAACATATGAAATGTATAAAATACCTTGATAATGCCGTAAAGGCGAAACTGGTCGGTAAAAATAATTATTAAATAAAATTGTGAAGTGGAATTTGTACAAGTGCAAGTATTAACATTAACGCGACACATTATTTACGTTGACGGCAGTTGAAGACCTCCCTTCACGAAATTCGTCATGTAAAGAAACTCGACCTCTCTCAAATTCAGCAAACCATCGCCTCGCGGTGCTCAAAGAAGGTGCTTCTCTCCCAAAAGCATTTTGAAGACGAGCAGCACAGTCTTGCGGAGAGAGAGAACTTTTAAAATCATAAAAAATCATCGCTCTAAAATCTTTTCGACTCAATTCCATTTTCGTTGCGTACGTAGAACTTTGATGTGTGATAAAAAACAATTGACAAATGATTTCCCGCCAATTGTTTTTTTTTTATTACTAAGTAGGTTGCAACGTTTCAAAAAATATAACATTCGAAATTCAAATAGTTCCGATTAGCTAGAAGTGCAAAACTTTTAGTGTGCCCCACGTAGTTTTTTACCGTTATGTCACTTAATCTTATTTGTTGAACGTACAATATTGTCAATATCAATAAAATAAAGATCAAAGGGACCGAGCACACACAAAAGAGGATATAGATTAGCTTATCGCAAATCCACAATTGATAAAAAGGGGGATTGGCAATTCTCTACGGCCTTCCTTACAATCTACCGCGCGCACGGCCGAATCTGACGAGCTCGGTGGCGCAGTGGTGAAACGCTCTGTTGCGTTACTTTGACACCAACGCTCGTGGGTTCAATTCCCACACAAGACAAACATTTGTGTGCATGAACATGTCTGTTAGTCTTGGTCTAGATGTTTTTAAGAGAGGTAGCGTGCATCAAAGTAGCCCGTCTAGGGATGCACCTCACAGATAATCCTCACCCAAATAACAACTCCCTAGAGGGTTGTTGTGTTCCGGTGTGTGAGATCACTAGTAAGCTCCTAAGGAGTTGCTGTGTTAGCAGCCGAGGTGACATTGTACGAGCGATACTTAATGTATTTCAAGCGTTCATAGGCTACGGTAACCGCTTTGCATCAGGTGTACCGTATGCTTCAATGCCGATGTTACAAAAAAAAACCAAAGTAATCTTAATTATGTTAAGTATGGCGTATTTTCGACAATCAATGTGTTTTCTACACATACAACACAAATTCTCTACTTATTTAAACTAATAAATATTTTATTTCCACTATTTTATGTACGCTGTAAAATCAGGGTCAGACAGTAAAACAGTTGTCGACTATCTGTGTCTTAATTTTTAAAGAGGTGATTACGTTTAAGCTGCACTCAGCACCTGCTGTTAATCCTTACCTGCAAAGCAGCTTACACCATAAAACTAGGAATAGACTGCACGGGGTAAATAATTATCAGGTTTTTTTTTATTCAACGTCAGGCATATTTGCATATTATGTAAAACAGTTAGTGTAGCCTATGAACACTTGCAATACATTAAATATGCACCACACGATGCCACCACTGCTACAACCCTCTAGGGAGTTGTTATTTGGCTCTATATCTTCTGTGAGATGGAGGTATATCTCCAGACGGGCTACTTTGATGCACCCTACCTCTCTTAGAACATCCAGGCCAAGACAAACAGATATATTCATGCAAAGTAATGTTTGTCCTGTGTGGCAACCGAAGGTAGGCCAAAATGGTTGTATTTTAACAGAAAATAACATCAGAGGCTACAAAAAAGCACGGTAAAACGCTAGGAATGTGCTAAGGTGTGTAAGTACTTGCGTGGCCCTTGGTTTCCACTGCCTGTCCTGCAAGAGACCTGGCCAGAAAATATAAATCTTAAAATATCTTCATTATTAATTTTCTAGGATTTATAACAGACAAAGGTATATAAATAAATCTATGTGTGCATAGTTTATGGTATCTCTGTCAGCATATTACAGAATATTGGCTAATGAGAGCATTCAGTTCGGATTAATAATTTGAAGTTTATAAATTGTGTGCACCAACATCTATGTCAGTTTTAGTGATAATCGCCTTTTGCTTAGTACCAGTAGGACCCTACCAGTTATTACAGCTAAACTAAATAAAGTTAAACAGATAGTTCGATATTCACAATTCAATGAAGCGATGTTAAAGAATCGTGTGAGATATGTAAGGAATTTGTCACGTGGCGCTCGGCCACTCTTTCTGCCTACCACGCAAGGATGCTGGTGTAAAGATGATTGATAAATCCGATTGCTAAGGCACATCTGGTCACCACGATTCAGATGACGATGTAGACAATGACGAGTCAAATTGCGTTTTTGAATAGCAAAATCTTCTTTCAGGATTGGTTCGTGGTAAATATTATCAGCTTATTCAGTCAATGAATAAATACAATATTAATCATTTATACGTAATATCCCAAAATTACATTCAGCGAAACTATGAAAACCTGCTCAGCGGCACAAGTAACACATAAAAAACAATTTTTTTTTTCAATATATAGTGTAATCCGCTACGAAGCTCTACATTGCTACGGCGTAGCACTTTATTTGTTTGTATTGGAGTGTAATGCGTAATATGAAACCGAAGTAACTGTTTGTCGATATCCTTGGATTGATTCATATAATTATTATGTTTTATGTGTTGGCGTGGAAAGAAGATAACAAACAATATAACCTGTATATAACTATTCTCTACCCTACTTCTTAACCTTTCTAGAAGTCTATATTGTAGTTTCACTTACGATGTTTCAAACAACGTAAAAGTTTTCATGCTCTCTCTGCCATACTCCGCTTTCACTTCCATAACTTAACGTTGGGATTAGCATCATATTGTGTATACAGCGAGCTGTTCCTTCTGGCTTAGATTTCGGCTGCCTAGAAGTTTACCTAAAGCTACATTCACGCTCTTTTCTGCACCCACTCGTCTCTCCACATCAGCGGTGTACCTTGCATACCTAAATGCGCTTCCAAGATATACAATCTCATCCACTTATTCTAACACTATATCCTCAACCGTAATCCTCGTGTTATACATAAACATACTATATATTTCTTTCATTTGTGTATTATACTTTCAAAACCACTCTCGTATGTACTCATCTATATTTTTAGTAAAATTCTTGCCAAGCTTATATTTCCTTTCATGTCTTTTATAGTTGATTGGAAGAGATTCCTAATGAATTAAGTCTACCATTGTATAGTAGGCGCTTATTCTCACCAAACTATATGCTTACACACTTTAATATTCATTATCGCATAGTAACATTTTCAATAATAACAATCTTTAATATTTTTATCGTGTTCGACGTTCCGTATTGTCATAAATATCGGTAGTAACGGCGGATGGAATGGTACGTATGTAAGGCTTGTGTTTTGAGAAGTGGTTCGGTATGAAGCCAACAACTTTCTTCTATAATATCACCACTCACCGACGACGGTACGGAATCCATTCTCACACACTCACACACTGGAAATTATTGCTTATGTCATAAAAAATATTTCAATCATGATGAATCATGATATAGTGATGACAAAAAATATTCTATTTGTATTTTTTTATTGTCACTTATTTTTTTTTTATCATTTGTGAACTATAAGTACTCAACCTATAGTTTACTCGTGTTGTAATCTTGCAATATAATAACTAGATGGGGACTTAAATTTATAATATTAATTATTTTTTACTACATTAGTTTTTTAATAGCCATCTTAAATTATTATTTTCTTAGAATTACGTAGAAAGCCTACAAAGAACGCACTTTAATTTATTTTTCATTACCTGTCCATTAATTAAGTCATTAATTATGTATAGCACGGCTCTGTTAATCTTTAGAGGTTTCTGTGAAAAATAAATCGTTATGTTTTCTGATACTTGCCTTTAAAAAATCAAAAATATTAGTGTACTTACAGCTATTATTTTCAGAGGAATGTTAATATAATGATAGTTTTATTATATAACCTGTAAATTCTTTAACTCACCCCACTGAAGGAATACGGATTTCCCTTAAACCGAATACCTTTATAGCATGCTCCTCCACGCTGCACAACCGCATAGGCAAGTGTTTTCAAGTCTCCCGAAGGCCATTTACTTCAGTCCAGCTCGACGTGCCCTCCAAAGCCCGAAGAAGCTTGAGATAGGTAAAGCCATTCATAGATAGGCGTCGGTTAGAAGGACACGGTTAAAATTATATTATTTCGATAAAAAATATTGTATTTGGGATGGATTTATGTTAAGATCCTGGAAAGAAAGTGTGCAAAAGTATTGCATAAATCATCAAAGTAAAAATGAGTACATTATTATGACAACACTGATTGCGAAATATATGTAGTATGTACTCATTTTGACTTTGATGATTTAAGTAATTCTTGTATATATATATATGTACAATACGATAATCAAAGACAATGAGTTCTTATTATGACTCGACTGAATATTCATTATTACTGCTTTTACACGACTACGATTAATGTCACGTGTCGTAAGATATATGCAAATATATACAATGCGAAAATGACGAATCACGTGTACGTGGCCATTAGTACACACCGACCTTCACTCATCCCACTGCGGAGATACAGATCTCCCTTCAATCGACGGTGTTTGGATCTTCGCCACGCTGACATAAACTGTGCCTTTCTGATTCAAAAAAATGCATAAGAGCAATATGTGGGGCAGGTCCGTGGGAATCGTGTCGACCACTTTTCAAAAAATTAAAATTACTGACGCTACCCGCTATGTACATTTTTGATATCTGATTTTTGTCAAAAACAACCTACATTTATACACCAAAAGACATGAAGTAGTAAACTTTTCTGCAAGATATCCTAATCGTCTGGCTGGATCCTCTCATAGTACCACCTGCTTCGCCAAAAATAGTTATAATATGTCTATAGTATTATATAATTTATTACCTGACGATATTAAAGACTTGCCTATGAAAACTTTTAAGTCTCGCTTGTTCAGTATACTTTGTGACAGCTGTGTATATAACATTGAGGAATTTAAAAGAATAAGATATAGGATTAAGTAAGGCTCGAGGCTGCATTGGTGGCTCTTTATACTTTGATTATTATTATTATTTAATTTATGACATTTCCTATTTATTATTATATCTTAGACATAAATCGATGTTATCAATAATTATTAAATATTCATTTGATAGATATGACATTGCTTTGACATATTATGTAAACTAAAATTAAATTACAACTTATTCTTTCACTTTGCATGCCAATTATTGGTGCGACACGCTTGTACCTACAGTTATATTGTATACTTATGTACCGTGTTTGCTTGCAAATAAATTATTTGATTTGATTTGATATACTGCGGAAACTTGTATATTCTTTCCGCTCAAATAGCTACAGGACAGTCATCTATAGATAACAGTCAGCACCATTTAACTGCTCGATCTCCGAGAAAAGCTCGAGATCGATGAACCCACTCATAGACGTCGCGGTTGGCATTGTTTATCCTGCATGTTTAGATTAGAGATACTACCGTAACCACGCCATTGAAATCCTCTTGTAAATAATGTAAATAAATAAAAATCTCGATATAATTTACACAGCGCCATCTTATTACAAACGGAGAAATGCTTGTAATGACTCGTAGGTACAAGATGAGTTATTTTTTTATATGTCTTAGGGACGTATATAAGCATACGTCCCACTTGATGTAAAGCTTAGCTTACGACGCTTGCAACACATTAAGTATAACTCGCGCGACGTCGCCTCAGCTGTTAATGCTGTCACTCCTCAGAGGATTACTGGTAACGTCACTCAGACGCAGAAACGCAATAATCCTCACTTTAATTGTTTTTGGCTACGGATGATGATGGTGAGCTGGAAGTACTTCCGCAGACGGGCTGCTTTGATGCCCTCTACCTCTTTAAAAACATCCAGACCGACACAAACATATATGTTCATGCACAACAATGTTTGTTCTGTGTGTGAAACGACTAAGAACATGAGCGTTGGTGTTAAAATAGAGTTGCACCATAGAACTCGTCGGACATAAAATAAAAACATGTTTGTTTTACATGAAACATGTCAATTAATCGCACACGCCTGACATGCATTAAGCTATCGTAGAGCCAATAAACTTTTAATCGTTTATTGCTAGAGATATAAAGTTGCGAATGCCAGCCGAATAAAAGCATAAAAATCGTTAATCCTGTGCAATGGAGTCACTAATGTAACGTTATCTAGAACCAACAATATTATCAGGTATACTTATTGGCAGAAGTGACTTTCAATTATTTTAGTGCCCAGTCTTATCTGGGTTTATGCGCGACGATGACCTTTTACCGAAAATTATTGGTTGTAAAAGGACAGTTGTTAAGGCAAGCCCTATGTAGCTTTCATACTGGCATTTATCTGTTCCACTTAAGATGCGTGGCGTAGTGGAAGAATGTGGCGGATTATGCCTACTTGGAATATAAATTACTTTTCGTTTATGAGATAATAAATAGAAAAATGTATGGTCAAAAGGCTCAAGACAAGTCAAAGGTACCCAAACTAGAATGAATGAATGTTTATTGCCTTAAATGTGGCACAAATGAGATAATTCTAGGAATAGCCGGGAATTACAGTTTCACGCGTTTAGTCATCGCTGACATGCAACAATATGACAGTGTCACCATATTTTACAAACATTAAGTATTACGAAAGAAAATACAATTAAATAAAAATATTTAAATTAGCCATTCATTAAACAAGTACATCAACATCGATATGTGTCAAAGTGTAGTGATAAAAATTATAATTACAGTACACATAATTTACTAAACGAGAGATGAAACAATATAAATTGTCTATAATTTACTATTTAAGTATTAACATATATCATAGAAACATACTTGTCTACCAACCAGTTGGGCGATTCTTTGTTAAATTTATATTTATTTAAGCTTTGAATCTCTGCATGTAATTTATATATTTGAATTGCCATTGTATAACAATTGTTATGATAAAACAATGTGGCAGAAAAATCACAACAATTCCCTCGAACTTTATAGTATTCCTGCGAGCGAGTGAATGTCCCAGTAACCTCCCAAGGAGGGCTTATAGACATATCCCACATCAGCCCTTGTCATCTATCAACAACAACCGGGAGCGACGGTTTAACGTGCCCTCCGAGTACGGAGAAACTGGAGACAGATAAACCCATCCATAGACAGGCTGCGGTGAACGTTGCTTAACTTCCATATTCGGTTATATAATTTGTTGAAACGATGGATTTCGTCATGATGTTTTCCTTCGCTACCGAGCAAGTGATAATTACATATATGTACATAAACACGAATTTAGTACTAGGATTCGAACTGAGAACCACTTTACCACTAGGATTACAAGCTTTAGTATTTAAAATAAAAAAAGTAAGTAGTAGAAAATATTTCCAATTATTTTGTTTCCACTGTTATATACCAATATATAATTTTACATTCATATATTTTTTCTCCAATCATCTTCAATTTCATTTTCGTATGTTTTTCTCAAATTTTCAATAACGACTATGGCTAAATTTAGGCCATTGGGGCAAACTCTTTTATAAAAATATTTAAATTACACATTTATCCCAAAACAGGAGTGTTATATTTTCTGGGCTAAAGAATATATGTTGGTAAGTTATTATTTCTTAATAAATTAACATATTCCCGTTGACACACTTATATGAGTATAATAGGACGCATAAAATATAAGCAATGGGCTAGTGTAACCCTTGGTTTTTAGGGTTCCGTACCCAAAGGGTAAAACGGAACCCTATTACTGAGGCTCCGCTGTCCGTCCGTCCGTCCGGCCGTCTGTCACCAGGCTGTATCTCATGAACCGTGATAGTTAGACAGTTGAAATTTTCACAGATGATGTATTTCTGTTGCTGCTATAACAACAAATACTAAAAAATAGAATAAAATAAATATTTAAGGGGGCTCCCATCCAATAAACGTGATTTTTTTGCTCATTTTTGCTATATTATTTTGCCGTTATGATATTGATAACGGCAACAGGTAGAAGCTTGAAATATTCACAGAAAATTCAGTTATATATTCATTTTAAGAATAAATTATTAAATTAAAATAAAACAAATATTTAAGGGGGGCTCCCATACAACGAACGTGATTTTTTTGCCGTTTTTATAGATAATGGTACGGAACCCTTCGTGTGCGACTCCGACTCGCACTTGGCCGATTTTTTTTAACGTCTACAGGCTATGATAACCGCTTCCTATCAAGTTGTATGTTTATTACATTGTTAATAAACAAATAACCAGAAGAGTAGTTGTCGAGAGGTTTGGGACGTGGGACAAGAGCTATCCAAAGTTTTCGGTTTTTCAATTCACAAATTAGTTTAGTACCATTTAGAAGTTAATTTCCTACGATTTCTGTTTATTATATTATACATGACAATTGCCCTACAATATTTGTTTATTTATATCATGGGCGCCAAACAAATAAGCAGCCGCATGATGTGTGAACGGGTTATCGTAACCAATAACGGCTTGCAAGACAAGAAATATCGTTCATACGGGGTTTATACTTCTTTCTTTCTTCCAAACATAAAGAAAAATGGAATGATGTTTTAACGTAGTTTGTAGTTGATAATCATCAAACATTATTTATAAATAAATTGATAGATTGCGGTCCTCAAGTGCAAGTCCGGTTTGCAATTGATTGGTTTTATTTTATATTACATCGACAGTGCATAGATACAAATTGCCTTTATAAATTTTCATACATACGCATCTTCACGCATGTCTCCATTTGACGTGCAGACCTACTACTGGCTGCCTTTTTTTTTAATTTGATTATAATAGAAGAAGGCACGACAGCATGTTCAGTGGAAATTCTTGCCCAGGGCCAAGTTAATTATCGACTACCCACTTGATACGAGTAACACGACATATGTAGATGAGACTTGTTGTTTGTGAACCATTTACATCCCAAAAGCCTCGACTATTGTACGTATCTTATACTACAAATTAATTAATAGTTACTATATATAATATATTATACTCAGTTATAAATATTATTTGAGAATATCTGTCGCCGTTGTCCCATTAACAATCTAGCAAAGAGATGGTCCTTGACAATTCTTTTAATCTCAACATAATTGCAAGATGTAAATATATAATTATTAGGTAACAGCTGTGATAGCCAAGTGGATAAATAACCAGCCTGGTGACTAACAGGTCCCTGATTCAAATCCTGGCATGTACCACTACATTTGTGTTAAAAGTAATAGGAGAAGATGAGCAAAATGATTAACAATTATTGGGAATCGAACCGGGACCATTAGTTGATGTGTAAGTTAAACTGTGAAAACGATGCGACCAAATACGTAATAATCATACTGTCGAATATCTGGCGTTACTTAGAGAACAGGCGTTATTTATGGTTTTAAGGCAAATCACATTTTCTCTATTTTTTAGGAAGGACATCTATATAGATGAACTTAAAAGGCTAAATGTCACCTTAATACAGATACAAAATTTGATCTAAAAATATATAATGAGTATTCTGTGTTTCTGAGTCGTTAATGGATACAAGAGCCTTCAGAGGCCCCACTCTTGAAACGGACCACTATCTGGTGATAAGCCGATTTGTGGGCCTTTTCAAGAAGTGGAGGCATTGGCGAGTGCGTATTCCTTTCGGAGACCATGAAAGAATAAGAAGTGAAAAATTGGAAGATGAAAGTGTGAGGAGTACATATGTACGTCTAGTCAGTGAAAGACTTGCGAACGCGAGTCTTTCCGACTCAGATGTAGACGAATGTTGGAAAGTTCTGAAAGAAAGTATGGTGGACAGTGCGAAAGAAGCATGTGGATGCGCAAAGAGACGTAGAACACTGAAAGGAGATGCCTGGTGGGATGCGGAGGTTCAATCCTCCGTGGATAAAAAGAGGAGAGCGTGGCTGGATTACGTATCATCTTTGCACCAGAGTGATAGTATGAAAGAGAAGAAGAAAGAAATATACCGTCGATGCAAGAATGAAACCAAAGCTTTAGTGAAAGAGAGGCGTGAAGGACTACTTATGAATGAGGAAGAGAGGCTGACGAAGAACTTCGAGGCTAATACCAAACTCTTCTGGAGAGAGGTAAAGAAGTCTCGGAGTGATTCGTCGGCATCCGGAATGGACAAGATAAAAGGGAAAGCTGGTGGCATTCTTGCTAACACTCAGGAGGTGTTAGAACGGTGGAGCGAATATTTTAGAGAAATGTATGATTATGTCCAGGGCGCTGGCACTGTGAATGAGTCTGTGACTGATTCGGCAGTGCCAACGTACCATGAAGACATTAGCATGGATGAGATTGAATGGTCGATACGAAGTTTGAAAAATGGAAAGTCAGCGGGAATCGATATGGTAACAGCTGAGATGATCAAACTGGGTGGCACCTACGTTAGGGACGTTTTCTGGTTTTTGAGCAAATTATGCTGGAGAACCGGAAGAGTCCCGAGCGATTGGAGACGCGCAGTCATCGTGCCCTTGTATAAAGGCAAGGGCTCACGTATGGACTGCGCCAACTATAGGGCCATCAGTTTGATCAGCCTAGCAGCTAAAGTGTATGGAAAAATCATTGAAAGGAGAATGAGGGTGAAATCCGATGGAATGCTTTGGGAAGCACAGGGGGGATTTCGAAGCGGCAGAGGATGTACGGATCAAGTTTTTTCGCTCCGCAATATCGTGGAAAAGCATCTGGCTATGGACCAGAAGATTTTCTGCGGTTTTGTGGACTTTGAGAAAGCATTTGATAGAGTCGTGCGAAAGAATCTCTGGAATATTTTGCCCTGATATGGGGTTGACGGTGACCTTCTACGTGCTGTGCAATCCACCTATGAGGATTGCACAGCATGTGTGAGAGTGGACGGCAGCTTATCACCCTGGTTTGATACCAATATTGGTGTCAGACAGGGATGCGTGCTGTCGGCTCGGCTATTCATCCTGTATCTGGACAGTTGTCTTCAGAGAATGAGAAATATGAATGTGGGAATGCGAATGGGTGGCTCAGTGGTTAACTGCCTGCTTTATGCAGATGACGCAGTATTAATAGCAGAATCATCATCCGAACTGCAAACACTAGTCACAACAATGAAAGACGATTGTATGAAGAAAGGCTTACAATTGAATGCGAAGAAAACCAAAATAATGGTATTTGAAAGAGAGACAACCAGAACGAACACTAGGATTACGGTTGATGATGTAGTGTTGGAGCAAGTGGATGAGTTTGTATATCTTGGAAGCGCTTTTAGAAGCGATGGAAGGTACACCGCTGATGTGGAGAGACGAGTGAGTGCAGGGAATAGCGTGAATGGTGCGTTGGGTAAACTGTTTGGCAGCCGAAATCTAAGCCAGAAGGCACAGTTCGCTGTACACGGCGCGGTGTTAATCCCAACGCTAACTTATGGAAGTGAGAGCTGGGTATGGCAGAGAGAGCATGAAAGTAGAATAAATGCGGTCGAGATGCGAGCACTGCGAAAAATTTGTGGCATAACGCTTGCTGACCGCGTTCGAAATGATGACGTACGAAAGAGAGTTGGACTGAAAGAGAGTGTTGGTGTTAAGATAAGAAAGGGCATGCTCCGTTGGTTCGGACATGTAGAAAGAATGCAAGACGAAAGAATGACGAAACAGATATACAATGCGAAAGTGGAAGGATGTAGGAGCCGAGGAAGACCAAGACTAACCTACCATGACCAAATTGGTCGTGTTTTATCAGAAGGTGATGTCAGGAGCCTTAGGAACCGACGAGCGTGCATGAAAAGAGCTATGAATGTGAAAGAAGCGAGTGAAGTGTGTAAGGACCGCGTCTTATGGCGCTCGGTTCTCTCTGCCTACCCCGCAAGGGACCTGGCGTGAAGATATACATACATACAATACATACTGTGTTTCTGAGACGATACCATTGCATTCATTAAAGTGGATTACATATAAGTAGATTAAAATGTACTTTAGCAGTAGATTTTTAAAATACTTTATCCCCTGACATAAATCTGTCAATATCCGATTGATTAAACAGGGGTAACAGGGGGCTCAGCAATGGAAACAAAACCGGACAGAGCAAACACACGATGAATGGCAATCAGGCTGTGAATAACATGAAAATTGACATATGTTTTATAATAACTGGCCCCGGGACTATAATGCATATAGTATTATAGTCCCGGAGCCAGTTATTATAAAACATTTTATTGTGAATTGAATTCATATTAAATATATTTTTATATTCCGACAATGATTAAAATGTCGGAACTGATCTTTGATTCGGATCCTGGTATGAGTAAGTGCCACTAAATTCGTGTTTTTGGATTAATGTACATATTTGCAATTACCAATTGTTCGGCGGTGAAGGAAAACATCGTGACGAATCCCGCATTTCCAAGGAATTATATTTAATTAAACGTGTGACTCAATCTAAGAAATGTTTGATTTTTCTTGGAAATCTGACGGCAGTCGCTCTACATAAAATAAAGCAGTATATGCGTCTAATAAGCTTAGGAAATGGGAAACGCTAGTAAGGAGAAGCACAAAAAAGTACATATTAGCTCATACTCGTACATATTTTTCAGTGTTCAAAGGTCACAAAGATTTTGATGAATAAGAACTTTTCTAACTTAAATGTTATTTGGAGCATTCATTTAAGCAAATTTGATAAGCATTATTTTCTCTGAAACGGTAAGATAGTATGGTAACAGTTAAGTTATGACTTTTAAACATTTTTTGAAGTAAAACTTCTTTACGCACGTTTGACTTGGGGACTAAGCTGGTGAATGCGTGACGAGAGCGTTACGAAAAGTGTGATCGGGTGAGGCGAACGGAAGTTGAGATGGAGATATAAGTTAGTGCAGATAAAAAGAGAGAGAGTTACGTTTCGTATATTACTGTAGGGGCAAGAGAGAGAGGTGCGAGCACACATTTTCTTTCTCTCTTTCTCTCATAGCGAGTTAAATTTCGTATATCTAAGACACAGTGCAGGCCTATTGTCTGCATCACACTATGGAGCTAAAGAAGTTTTACTTCAGTACGTGTGGTCTAAAGAACACTCGTTTTTCTTCCTAAAAAACAAAACTTAACTAAACACAAAATTTTATTCAAATCGTAAATACTCTGCACGGTCTAACCTTTTCCGTCTATCCACACCATACCATAGGTCAGCAGCTTTTCGGGGCAGTTTCAGGTATGCTGCCACTCGTTGCTGGAATAACATTCCTCCACCAATACGTGCCCTAAAAACGAAAAAGTCTTTTTTAGCAGCTGTTAAAACATATATATTAAACGCTCAAAAACAAATTTAACTGAACTGATATCCAGTTATTAGTGTGATTAGCAAAAGTCCGATTATGTCTTATGAGCTTAATATAAGTATGTTTGTTCTGGTTGAGTGTATTACCTTAAATGCTAGTTAATATTTTAATTAAGTAATTTGTGGTTGAACTATCATTGTTCAATTAAGCTGCAGGTTTTAGGTGTTGTTGTGTAAGTATAAATCCGCTTAAATAAGTATAATATCCAAGATTCATAGTGGTTCTAATTAATAAAAAAGTATCTACTCACCGGTTGGATTTATCGACGAATATTGGCTGTATTAGTTACTCCTTAAGGCAGAAAGTATGTAGCCGGGGACAGCTCATTTAAACTTATTTTACAGTGATTCTTAATACGTGAAATTAGATTTTCTTCTTTTAATTGACTTTAAACCGTAATAATATTGTGATTGGTCGAAGTCGAGAACTTTATTTTCTTCCTTACTGTTGGCACTCGGTTTACATTCGAAATAATTATTGATATGCTTAAGTACAATTCGTCATGTAACACAACTTAACTCACAGAAGTCTCTTAGGTATAATCCTTAAAAGTCTGTAATTTTGGTATTAAAAATAACATGTTGTGAAATTGAGTATTTATGTGTATTTGATACTTTTTAGGGTTCCGTACCCAAAGGGTAAAACGGAACCCTATTACTGAGGCTCCGCTGTCCGTCCGTCCGTCCGTCCGTCCGTCTGTCACCAGGCTGTATCTCATGAACCGTGATAGTTGGACAGTTGAAATTTTCACAGATGATGTATTTCTGTTGCCGCTATAACAACAAATACTAAAAAATAAAATAAAATAAATATTTAAGGGGGCTCCCATACAACAAACGTGATTTTTTTTGCTGTTTTTATAGATAATGGTACGGAACCCTTCGTGCGCGAGTCCGACTCGCACTTGGCCGATTTTTTTAATTTAATCTCTTCATGTATTATTTCATTAGTGTTTTGTTTGCTGCGTCCGTGGTGTCACAAAAGACTGGTTTCGGCTGAAAATCAGTGTCGGGTCTGTCACACAGGCTTTGACAATATACTGAGCCGAGACCAATTTGTAACATCGCATAATACTGTTAGCTGTTATCATTAGTTTGTTTTATGTATTTTGGCATATTTGTCTTGATTTTGTGTCTAATTAACTTAACAACATAGTTACGTATATATTGTACAGTGATGTGTGATGTACAAATAAATGATTTTCTTTCTTTCTTTCTTTACAGCTGTTTCCGGAACAACAATAAATAAAAGAATTGTTCGTTAAATATATAGGATTAAACATATACATTTGCACCACAATAGTGCACCCTCAATATCTCACGGCCCGTGGTGTACCATGCCGATTAGAAAAAATAAGATAAGATATTGTTTATTGCTTAAAACTGTGTACAAATGATGTTATCCAAGAACAGAATAACGGCTGCCCATTTCGGACGTACAATAATTGATTGTACATTATATATTGTACTACTTATGTAAGAAAAATACGAAATTTGATAATTAAGTCCTTTCTGAGAGATATTCGTTTAAATTGCAAAACAAATATTTACACAATAATCATTATTAAATATATATATGTACATGTATGTTTTCTTGGAAATATCATGTATTAGTTGTATTAAAGTATTAATTTAAGTTTTAAAAACATTTACATATTAACCATTTTTTCTATACAATCATCAATACACACACAGAGACACCATCTATATATACATTTAATATGTTCAGGTAAATTATTATACACCTTGATACCATAATTATACGCACTTTTGTCAAACATTTGACTTGATGATTGTACTATGCACATGTCATATTTGTATTGAGTTCTCAATTTTTGTTTAGTTTCGCTTTTTTGGAAAAGGTTATGTGTGTTCTTTAACAAATACACATATTTCTAATAATACACGTCAAAGTTAAAAAATTTAAAACTTTAAATATAGGTCTTTATGACTCATATTTATCAATTTTATATATAATTCGAAAGCATTTTTTTTGCAATGGTAATGTGGACTGAACATTTACGGAGTTACCCCATAGCATTATACCATAAATTAGCAGAAGACAAATATATACATAATAAGCTGGCTACATCTATTGAGGTTATATTAGATAAAATTGAGATAGTGTAACAATTGCTGGAATTTTTTTGTTGATAGATTCAATATGTGATTTCCAATTTAGGTGCGTATCAATTTTGACTCCCAAGAATTTTGTGTTATCCACTACCTCGACTTTGATTTCTTCTATTATAATGTATATTATAGATAGATCTTTTATAATTTCTAATTCCTACAATTTTGGCGCCCTGAAGGACACAACATTAATAGAATTATCCTGACTGTTGAAGTATACACAGCGAAAGTCAAATTAGGCACTTGTGTGTATCTTTCATAAACCTATCAACTTTTAGCGCTGCTCATACATATTTGTGAGACACGTGCGTTGAGTGCATCGGAGCTTGTTTACACTAAATATCGCGTCACTGTGACGAGTAGAAGGCCGCCGTGAATACCAAAGTTATCTAATTGAATACAGCGTGTCCCCTGCACTAACGACTAGTTACACGGTGAGTTAATGTCACGCGTGTTATTGCATTAAGTTTGTTATAGCGCAGCCGGAGGGGCGATTTTCATGTAAGGCACGTGACAGGAATTTTGTGGTACACAGCCAGACAGTGATGACTTGACCCCGACTATGCAGTTGACCCCCGCGGACCGTTACTGCCTCACTGGAGATAAGGAATGGGGCCGATTATTTCTATACCTAATTTGACTGTGTTCAAAAAAGAAGGAGGTTATATGTTCTAACGTACGTACGTTTTTTTCCTTCTATGTATGTTTGCCGAATTTTCCGCCAATTACGAATTGATATTGAAAATTATTTATTTGTTTGTAAGGCCCTTGAGGTGGTCCCATTATCACCAAGTAAGGATTCGATGAGGGAATCCTATGAAATCAAAGAAAATTCTCCAATTTTGTAAGCTCGTACAGTGCGTTTGTCGAACGTTCTAAAGTTATTCAGAAGTTTACAGCTGCAGAACGGCATCATTTTTTGCTGCTGGGTTGAGAATGGAAAAATACTTTTTAAAACCTTTCATTGAGTGTTTGATTCGTTTATGATGCGATACACATTTTTCTTACATGAGCAAGCCTTTGATGATCTCATGTATTTCAGGGAAGATTTGATATAGACAATTTAAAGATAAACTAAAAAGTTATGGATCATAACTTTACAAAAAAAAATGGGAACCAAGTTCTTTGACTTGGACGTCTACTTATATTGTTGCTTTATTTGTAATTTACGGTTCCACCTGTTAAAAACTAAAGTTAAAAAGTTTTGAAATTATTTGCAATATTATAAGTTGCTTTCTTGGAAATTTTATTTTAACTTAAACTATTCAATAATAACAATTAATAACTTACATGTAGGCTTGAAAGAAAAAATGTAGCAGTTTAAGTTTGAGTTTGTTGAATAAAAACGGTTATTATCAAATGAAATGAATCCGAGCAAAATACAACGTGTTGTATCGTGATTATTTCGAAATATTTATGAAAATGTGTACAGAAACGTTTATCTATATATCTATATCTTCACGCCAAGTCCCTTGCGGATACTTGGGATGCTTGGTATAGGCGGAGACAACTGAGTACTGCGCGACTTACTCCTTCATACCTCGTCCGCTTCTTTACTATTCATAATAGAAACGTTAGCAGAGATAAAATTGAAAATATCTGCTTATCTGATAATATTTGGGATTCTTGCGAATAACTTGAAAAGTAATCTCCAAATTCTAAAAAAAAGCAAACCTACGGACAGTAGCTAATAAGCCATATATTTAGATACTTAGCATCTACTACTGCCGGCTACATTTGCTTGGAATTTCAGTTTCTAGTTTTACGTATGGAATACATTGGAGACAAAAAGTAGGTATGTTGACACGGGATGTAACCTATCACCGCATATAATTTCATAGCAACCCTTTCCTTAGTTTATGTGGCTTAACAGACACACAAAAAGTCACCCTTTCCGCACAAAGTACGGGATGAGGCGAGCCGGGCGGGCGTGCGGCTTGTGTATTACGAGTAGTCAAGAGTCCTGATGCGTCATTATTAAAAAAAGTTTTTCCGCACGTGGTACATCATGGCGATCAGCAATCGAGGGTATGGCAGTAGGTAGGTACGCCATCGATATTTAATCAGAATTAGCATCAAGAGTAACTTTATTTTGGAGAGAAAACTTCTTTAGGCACATTGGGCGCTTTTGGAAAAAAAACATTGAACTCGCGTGACCGTCATGCTCAGATACTTATACGCAGATGTGTTGCCATGTCGTTGTGTCATTAATATTTACAATATTGATAAGTATTTATAAATTCGTTTGTATTCGTTTGTATAATTCTGTAAAACGGCGCAATAAATGAAAATTTTATTACTATATTAAAACTTCTAATTTTATGGTTACTTCTTAAAAATATATTTCTTAATAACCACTGACAGTCCTTTTTTTTGACAAATAACGCAGTGCTTGCGCTTTTAATATCTAGCCCCGAAGTTAGCGGAGCTTGTGGGCATCGGATACTTAAAAAAATATTCAGCCCTGTGTCGATCCATTACATGTCGGGATGTCATTAATCGATAAACAGTGTATCGACCAATCGTTTTGTCGATCTCACTGACAGTCGCGATAGCGTTCAGTCTAGATATACTGTGTCGGTTTAATCTTCTGTGCGTCGAACTGCACGTCGAAATTATGAGTTGTCGGTATTGGTTCCTCGAGATTTTGTCTGTGGGAATTCAGTGAAAGATTCATCCGAAACACGAATTTTGTGCTTCATCCCTAGCCAGGATTTGAACCAAGGACAATAGGTTAATAGGCTTGTACTTTATCCACGGGGCTATCACTGCTCAATTTATTAATTACATTGTAGGTAACGCATACAAATTAGCGTTAGTTCCGTATTTGGTCGGCATGTAAGTTGTGTAACTGTTAGATATAAAATGAAAACATTTTAAGAGAGGTAGGGCGCATCAAAACACCCCGCCTCAAAGAAAACTGGGGAAGTACCTCTACCTCACAGAAAACTGCAGCCCAATAATACCTCCCTGGAGGGTTGTCGAATTTCCGCGAGTCAGTGGGGTTACCTTAACTCCTAAGAAGTTGCTGTATTAGCAGAAGTTGTATATATACAAAATAAAATGACATTATTTTCGTGATACACCTTTGAATAGACAGACACACATACACAAATCCAGAAATAATATCGTCTTCCCTTAAACAATAAGGGATGCTGTATTTATACATCGAACAGAAAATGTATATATAAATATAGTCTATGTATAAATATCTTCACGTCCTTCACGTGAATTTAAAGAAGCGAGTGAGGTGTGTAAACTCACTCGCTTCTTTAAAATTCACAGCTCTTTTCGCTCTCCGGTTCCTAGGACTGCTGATATCTTCTTCTGATAAAACAGGACCAATTTGGTCATGGTAGGTGAATCTTCTTCGGATCCAACATTCTTCCTACATAACCAAACCAATGAAGCATGCCTTGTCTTATCTTAACAGCGACACTCTCTTTCAAACTAACTTTCTTTCTTACATCACCTTTGCGAACATTTACACCACAAATTTTGCGCAATGCTCGCACTCGACCGCATTTATACTACTTTCACGCCCTCTCTGCCATATCTAGCTTTCAGTTCCATAAGTTAGGGTTAGGATTAGCACCGCATTGTGTACAGCGACCTTCTGGCTTATATTTTGACTGAAATATAACATACGTATACGTGAATTATACAAATAAACCTGAAAAATACCGCTGTAGGAAGGGAAATTTCTGGTGTAAATACTAAAATAATTCATTTATTTCCAACATCTTTATAGGCAGTGAAATTACGAACAGACTGGTGTGATTCAGTAGAAGATTGCCACGAATCATACTATAACGAACATTTTCTTTATACCACTAACGTAGCAAACAAACATGCAGTCTAATGCTAAGATGGTAAGGCAGCGTAATTTATTCCTATGGCTATTCAATTCCAATGTGGAAGTAAGTAATATTTCGTAATTTCGACTATTTGTTCGTTGTGAGATTATTTGCTTGTTGTTCAACAAGGGATTGCATATTATTAATAGTATCATACTAGACAATCGACCATCAATATAAAACCAATCTGGAGCTACTGTCATGATTTCTATGTTCAATTTCTATATCGATATATCAGTATTGTTTTCCAGAGTAACACTACAGAGGTGATTCGCGTTGCCCACTGTAAAAACCTCTTCACGCCTTTTGTTGAAGTGCTCTATGTCGTAACCGCTGCATAAAAGCTCGGCACAGAGTTTATTCAGCAACACGAGACAAGAGTTCTCGGAACAAGAGGCCTCCTCACTGAGCAAAACTTAGTCTTTATCCTAATAAGAGAGGTAGGGCGCATCAAAGCACCTCGTCTGGGGAAGTACCTCCATCTCACAGACAACCGCAGCCTTATAACAGCTTCCTAGAGGGTTGTTGTGTTCCTGCGTATGAGTGAGGTCACCAGTAAGCTCCCAAGGAGTTGCTGTGTAAGCAGCGGAGGAGGCATCGCGCGAGTGATACTTAATATATCGCACGCTTTAATAGGCTACGGTACCCGCTTTACATCAGGTGGCGCCGTATGCTTGTATGCCTCCCGACGTAGTATAAAATATATATATATATATATATATATATATATATATATATATATATATATGTCAGCGATTCGAGCTATCTCACCAATGGGAGGACATTTTAACCAATAAGCAGACAAGCGCGGAGATGTTGATCCGCGAACTAGCCAATAAGAGATGCGCGTTTTACTTAACCCCCCGACCCGTAACGGTGACATTTGTTACTACGGAATATCGAGTCATTGGATCTCCATAGGTTATTTGCGTATGGTTGCTCATGGTATGCGACCATTGCGGTTCTGCTGTCTACAAATGGATTCCCGACTCATCAACATATTCTTCATTCACTCATAACACAAGGTAAAAACAGTGTAAGTGCAACGATTTCGAACGTTTGTTTGAAGTTATGCTACTGTTAATTATTTCGCGTCTACGATATACGCCTCAACCTTTGTTTTTAGCGAAATTGAGTTAATACGTTATCCAAAATCAGAAAAATGAAATCTACAAGTTTCTGAAAGTGTTATTTCATGATTCCTTCATTAAACCCAGTTTATCAGTTTCATAAATTCATTAACTAAAATTTGGATTGCATTTGTTTGTATTTTTGACATCTTTTTCTTTGGTTTATTACAACTTTTATGTTGGTATCTCGTGTAGCTCCAGAGATACAAACGAAATAAAAACTTAAAACATCTTTTCTCGACAATCTTTGACACTAACGCTTGTGGTTTCGATTCCCACACAAGGCAAACATTTGTGTGCATGAACATGTCTGTTCTTGTCTTGGTCTTGGTCTGGATGTTATAAGAGAGGTAGGGCGCATCAAAGCAGCCCGTCTAGGGAAGTACCTCCACCTCACAGAAAACTGCAGCCAAATAACGACTCCCTAGAGGTTTGTTGTGTAGTAAGCTCCCAAGGAGTTGCTGTGTAAGCAGCAGAGGAGGCATGGCGCGAGGCGTACTTAATATATCGCAAACGTTAATAAGCTACGGTACCCGCTTTACATCAGGTGGGCCGTATGCTTGTATACTTCCCGACGTAGTATAAAAAAAAAGAACCTAGTTATTACGTTTATCGATCAGTGCACTGTATCACTAACGTACCGTACGCAATATTCCCCTCATTCAAGCGATATTTTTATTTTGTGTCTGCGTTTTTAAGGGCTAAGGTGACATTATTAGTCGCTTGAAAGGACAAAAGTGAAAGGTCCTTAAATTGTAGATTTATCGCTTTACTTACAGTCAGAACTTAACAATTGGAAAACGAGTTACACTATTTGAATTATTGAATGTGCTTCAAAATTAACAGTTAAAATAAAGTGTTTATTTTCTTTTATTATAATAGTACCCATACATAATGTATATAATATACCTAGTCTAGCCATAAGTTCTGTTACAAATGAATAAGCATTTATTTTTTACTAGCTGCTGCCCGCGGCTCCGCCCGCGTGGAGTCAAATAACGTAGCCTATGTGTTAATCCAGATCATAATCTATCTACGTGCCAAATTTCATTCAAATCCGTTCAGCCGTTTAAGCGTGAAAGAGTAACAAAGTCAAAGTCAAGTCAAAGTCAAAATCTTTTTATTCCGTAAAAATGGCTATATTTGTTTGGAATCGTCACATTTTTTTTCCCTACCGTGCAGTTTATGACTAGGTGAGCACTGATAAAAATACTGCCAAAAAACTCAGGCATCCCTCTTTTGGTATCCAAACAAATTTACATATTTTATTAATTACATTATAATTGGATCGACTCACTCCCAGGCATTTTTATCATTAATATAGTCAGATACTTTATAATATGCCCTGCTACACAATTTGGCTTTAATAGTAGTTTTAAATTTGTTTATTGACAATTCTCTTATATTGCTGGGAAGTTTGTTATAGAACCGTATACATTGCTCCATAAAAAAATTACTTATTTTGTGGAGACGGCTTGCATATAACACAAGATTATGCTTATATCTAGTATTTATGTTACGAGTATGAGTATCACTCTTTTTACAAAATGAGTCTATGTTTTTATGGACATACAAAAGATTTTCATAGATATGTTGCGATGCGACTGTTAAAATATTTATTTCTTTGAATTTTTCTTTAAGGCTCTCCCGGGGACCTAGGCTGCAGAACTTAGTTTTCCTGATAATTTTTCAATTTGTGGGCCCCATTGTAGTCTAAAGTCAATTGTTATACCCAAGAACACAGTTGTCTCCACAGGGGCTAAATTAGTTCCATTAACATGTACATTGGTAGCCACCTGTCTTACATTAGGTGTTGAGAACTTAATTACTTTAGTCTTTTTATCATTTAAAATTCAAACATCCATACATACAAACTTTCGCATTTATAATATTAGTAGGATGTATGAAATTTTATTATGTAATATATCTTCATGCCAGGTCCCTTGCGGGGAAGGCAGAGACAACCGACCGCCATAAGACGCGGTGCGGTATACTTCACCCGCTTCTGTGACATTGATAGCTCTTTTCATGCACGCTCGCCAGTTCCTGGGGCTCCTGACATCACCATCTGATAAAATACGACCAATTTGGTCATGATAGATTAGTCTCGGTCTTCCTTGGCTCCTACATCCTTCCACTTTTGCATTGTATATATTTGTTTCGTCATTCTTTCGTCCTGCATTCTTTCTACATGTCCGAACCAACGGAGGATGCCTTTTCTTATCTTAACACCAACTCTTTCCCTCACGTATTCATTACGAACGCGGTCAGCAAGCGTTATGTTATTATATATATATTTTTTATGAAGTAAAGGTATCTTAATAAATATGTACATATTTATGAGTCACTGCAAAAAATAAAAAGAATGATTCTATTCGAAATGGCCGCCTTTGGCTTTGATGTATGTATGTATATCTTCACGCCAGGTCCCTTGCGGGGTAGGCAGAGAAAACCAACCGCCATAAGACGCGGTCCTTACATACTTCACTCGCTTCTTTCACGTTCATAGCTCTTTTCATGCACGCTGTTTTACAGGCTTTATTGGCTTTAATTCAGGCCTTCAATCTGTTTGATATGATGCTTTTTACAATCACACTGCTTGCCGACACCGTGGGGAACTCATCCTTACGCAATATTTTATTTTATGTTATAACAAAAATCGATTCAGTGCGTATCGAACTAACACTTCGAAGGTTTAGAACATTCATTGTGATCCGTTACATACTTTAAATTGTGTATTTTTACCACGCTTCCGAAAAAAGTAAGATGATAAAGTAAATACGGTACTCAGTTGTCTCCGTCTACCACACAAGGGACCAGGCGTGAAGATATACATACGTGCATAAAGCAAAATGGTATAGAGTAGATACTATTTCTTATTATTGTCCTCAATGCCTACTCATGCAATGAACTCGGCGTTAAGATATAGACAAATCGGTTAAGGAAAAACGGTATTTTCATTTGTTCTCGAGATCTGTTAAAATACGTTAAACGGCTAATTTACTTATAAAATTTATTGATAGTACGCAACACGAATTGTACAGCACTGTGGCTTAATAGTAATTTGTATAAACATGTAAATAATATAGTTGTTATCAAAAGTTATACAATACCAATATAACAAAACTACGTTATACTACATACATTTTCGGTTCATTTCCCATGCACTGTAAATCTATATGTAAATGTTATTTATTTCTCATAGCAAGAATATATTCATCCCCGTTTTAATTTATAAGTGGATATTATTAAATCCAACAGAGATTTTTTACTACCCCGTATTTGTCATAAATCATGTAGGAAGGTTATCGCAAATACCAATTAGAATACATTCTAATCTGTATTTTATTACGAAATATATACAAAAAATTTAGTTATGGGAAAAGAATACAATTTTTAAATATATTATTCCGAAGGTACTCATTTTTATTTCTTACTTAATTCCTGTGTTCGAATTGCAATCTTCAAAGATTCGAAGATGGCGGAGAAAGAAAGACAGACAAATACTAGAGTGAGCTTAGCAAGGTTATATATACCCATTTAGTTTAACAGAACTCTAAAAATAAGAAAATACACTATTGCGACACTTCGCTACCTAGACCGAGCAAATGCAATTCAGCGCTTTTTGCTCAGTAATTGGAAATGTGGGTGATACACAACGTGAAGAATTAGTTTTTGTTCATTACTTGACCAGGCTGGCTGACATGGCTATAGCGTTTGAGGCTGCCACCTTCATACTCAATCAATTTGCGAGGAAGGGGCACCTAAGTCATATGATATGAAGTGCATGGGATTTTGTTGGTTCTATTTTTGAAAATCAGCCCGGCCCACCAAGCAGTCCTTGGCTGTCAAATGTCCGTATAAAAAAAAATAGGACAGATACTTTCGCAAATTTATGTGAGTGAGAGTTACTCATATAAAAATTCAATAGTTAGAAATGTATTCTATTTCTCGCATACTATTTGCCAAACTCCTATCGGCTGTAATTATTTCAGCGTATTTTCTCATTGATTTTTTCTGCATGGAATAGTATCTGTAGCAGACAATTTTCGCCTTTCACTAAAATATCCATGTATCTATATTTTCACGCTGGCTCGCTTGCGGGGTAGGCAGTGAGAACCGAGCATGAGAAAATGCGATCTTTGCGCACCCAACTTGCTTCTGTAAGACGTTTCTAGGGTTTTTGATATCAACTCCTAATAAAACACGACCAGTTTGGTCGTGATATATGAATTTTGGCATTCCTCGGCTCCTACATGCGTTCACCTTTGCGTTGTAAATTTGTTTTGTCATGTTTTAGTCACGCATTCGTTCTACAATTTTTTAAACGACGGGATGCATACTAGCACCCGGATCACCATTTGCAAAACGGTTACCGTAGCCTACTTGCAATATATTGAGTATCACACAGGAACTCCTTAGAGCTTACTGGTGACCTCACTCGCAGAAATACAGAAACCCTTCAGGAAGTCGTTATTTGCTACAATTCTGTGATGTGAGGTACATCCTCAAATGGGCTGCTTTGACGTGCTCTTAAAACAACTAGACCAAGACGAACAGACATGTTTATTTCGACCACGTTTTTTCTATTTTCACGATCTTGGTTGTACCCAGCTCTCACTTCCATTATCACGTTAGCGTTGCGATTAACACCACGTTGTGTACATCAAGCTGTGCTTCTTAGCTTTCAGCTACCTAGAAGGTTTTCCCAATTCTCCATTCCCTTCCAAACACCCACTCGTCTATCGACATCAGCATTGTGCCTTCCATTCCTGCTAAATAAACAAACATATGAGAGATAAATAGAATTTATTTTTGCATTTCTTCCCTCTACACAGAGTTTAAAACATTGCGTTTATTCGTCGTGACACACCACTAGGGCTGGCGAATGCAATCTGCGCCGGCTTTTAGCGGGTAATGGATGCGCGAGTTCTGATAAATAAATTGTGGTTGTAAGTTTTACCGGTAGGGTAAGGCTCGGGCCGGTTATTTTGCGGTTTTGTGTTATTTGTGACCGGCTGTAGCTTGTCATGTGCATGTATAACATTGTAAGTATATATAATCTATCTATAACCTCATGCCAAATCCCTTGCCGGGTAGGTAGAGAGAACCGACCGCGACATGAGTCGATCCTTACACGCCTGACTAGCTTCTTTCATTCATAGTTGTTCTCATGTACATTCGTCGGCATCTAAGGCTTCTGATATCATCTTTTGATAAAACACCAATTTGGTCATGGTAGCTAACTATTGGCCTTACTCGGTTCCTTCATCCTTCTACTTTCGCGTTGTATCTGTTTCGTGTTTCTTTTTCTGAAAGTTTTTCTACATGTCCGAACAAACGACTCATACCTCTTCTTATTTTAACACCGACATTCTCTTCCAGACCAACTCTGTATCTAAGATCATCATTGCGACCGCGGTCTACAAGCGTATATATATCATCATATCAGTTACATCCGGTGCAAATTTTCCAGCAGACTGATTGGATATTAAAATTCGAGATTACCCGATAGCAAGCAGTTACCCTAGGTACGACTGTAGAATACAATATATTCTACAGTTTTAAAAGTCCAAAAGGTAAGACGAAGTGAACAGTATCTAGAATATACTGAATTGTGGACATACAAATTTGTTTCAATTTATCAATCACTCGGTGGAACATCAGGTAAAGCGCATATAAGCAGTCAGACTGGAGAAGTACCTCCACCTCATAGAAAAACTTACCCAAATAATGTGACACAATAAACTACCTATGGAATTGTTGTGTTATTGTCAGTGAGTTAGGTGGCCAGTTAGCTCCTAATGAAGATGCTTTGTTATCAGAGAGGGCGGCAAAGCTCGAACGATACTCCTTGTAATGGTTACAAACCATTCATAAATAACAGTACCAACTTTACATCGGGTGGGCCGTATGACTATATGCCGCCTGATACTGTATGACGTCCGCTGATCGATTATAAACCACCATCCACCAAATCATTTATGTACCTTGATTGTTTAATGTTCCTAATTGCACAGTAAAGTTGTTACAATAGCACCAAGAACTTAAAAAACGGCGGATTAAGAGATCAACATTTTCATATTATCATCCGCCACAAGCTGATATCTTGATTAATATACAAACAGAACACAATGTTTTGCCGATTCAGCGTAATAATTGAAAACTCTGATTGAAAATCGTAGGCCGATAGGTTGGGGCATGTTTGTACTTGTTAACGGCCGACCTTCGCAACAAAAACATCAAGCACAACCCCAATTCATATACAGGGTGCGACAGAAGAGCAGTAAATATAAAGCTGTATGTTAATTAGCTTACTAAGGCCTTTTCAGGAACACCGTTCCTATATGAAATCTATATGTTTGTCTGTGTATGCGTGTGTCTGTCGCTTTTTTCGAATATTCGAATTTTGACTTCAGATTCGGATTCTGCATAAAAAAGTAGAATAGGAGTGTTCAGGAACACTGTTCCTATCTCTTAAGGAACATGGTCAAAATGGTCGACAAATAAAAAATAAAAAATGAATTGTTATATAATTGATGAGCCAGGTGTTCCTCTGGCAATGCAAGCTTGCGCATTCTCAACTGGTTTCACATAAGGTCGTGACCAGTGAGCGGCGTGCTACACGGAATATCGCGTAAATTTTAACCACGCGTTTCGCCGCACCATCAATATACAGTCATACAAATATTCAATTGGCTGATAAATATTGTATGGGCGAGCCAATTTTAGGATTCTGTATTAAACAAGGAAACCTTACAGTTTCATCATGTGTGTCTGTACGTCACAGTCGTTTCATTCGTTGACTGTCTGGGTTAGGAAACTACAACTAATAAGAGAGGTAGGGTGCAAAGCAACCTGTCTGGGAAAGTACCTCCACCTCACAGAAAATTGCAGCCACATAACAACTCCCTGGAGAATTGCTGTGTTCCTGCGTGTAAGTGAGGTCACCAGTAAGCTGCTTAGAAGTTGCTGTGTTAGCAGTAGAGGTGGCATCGCGCGAGTGATACTCAATGTACAACAAGCGTTCATTGGTTACGGTAACTGCTTTACATCAAGTCGACCGTATGCTTGTATGCCTTCTGACGTAGTATAAAAAAAATTACAATTTTATATCGTAATAGATGTATGTAATGCAACAAAAAAAATTGAAACATGACATTAATCATTCTCTTTGTCTAAACCGGGGGTTGTTTTTATTTGTCTTGCCATTAAATGTCTAATGATTTTAAACGAGCACATTAAAACTGTTCCTCCCCACCCCGTTATCGCGTTTCCCATCCATCAGTCCCGTTCTCATCCATCAGGTTCGCTACCTAAGCCTAAGGGTTTGGCGAAGATACAGATTTGTGCATGGGGCGAATACCGTCAGTCCTCCACCACCCAAAGGGAAAACCATATCATTATTAGGTAACAACCTCTCTCAAAATATAATTTCTTGGACGTGCGGGTTTCCTCACGATGTTTTCCTTCACCGCCAAGCAAGTGATAATTTATGTACATCCATATCCAAAAACACGAATTTAATGGTACATGCCGGAATTTGAACAGGGGGCCTGATGGTCATTAAGCCGGTTCTTTATCCCCTGGACCACTGCTCCTATATACTAAAAAAGTTTTTTTTAATATTAAAAAATGTATACAAATTATATGAAACCTGGTAGAGTTTCATATAAATTGTATGAAATTGTAATTGCAAAAACGGTCATTTATCATTCGATAAGTCAAAGTCAAAGTCAAACTCTTTTTATTCCGTAAAAATGGCTACATTTGTTTGGAATCGTCACAATTTTTTTCCCTACCGTGCAGTTCATGACTAGGTGAGCACTGATAAAAATACTGCCAAAAAACTCAGGCATCCCTCTTTTGGTATCCAAACAAATTTACATAATTTATTAATTACATTACAATTGGATCGACTCAATCCCAGGCATTTTTATCATTAATATAGCCAGATACTTTATAATATGCCCTGCTACACAATTTGGCTTTAATAGTAGTTTTAAATTTGTTTATTGACAATTCTCTTATATTGCTGGGAAGTTTGTTATTGAACCGTATACATTGCCCCATAAAAGAATTATTTATTTTGTGGAGACGGCTTGGATGTAACACAAGATTATGCTTATATCTAGTATTTATGTTATGAGTATCACTCTTTTTACAAAATGAGTCTATGTTTTTATGGACATACGTTTTTTATATATATTTATTATTACATAAGTTCAATCATATCTATCGGTATACGTATACACGTATATGTCTGTATACAATAAGTGTATGATCAGGGTCGATCCATATTTATACATGCGATATTGGACAAACATATATATTTACACATTGTGAGTGTACAGTTACTGTTGCTGGCTAAGCTCGCTATCGCATGCTTTCAGCTCCGATAAGAAGCTGCGCCTTGTTGCTCTTTCCTCGACTATTTCTGAAGCTGATCATTTACGGATTAGCTGAGCTAACATAAGTTTATTTGGGTAACCGTAAGTTCTAACGTTTTTTAATGTCATTCAATCAATTGTTATTATTGAACGTCATTAATAGCTCTAACAGGTACCAAATATCGTACTTGGATGGAGTACAATATCTACGTTAAAAAGTCGAAACATACCGAAAAAAACAAAACGCCGATACACGACATACGGAAGCTGTTTATTTTCAAATGACCGAAATTTCCTAATCATTCAAATTAGACACACAATTAGCTACACAAATTAGAATATCAAATTCACAAACAATAAGACGAAAAATGTGTGGGTAAAGGGCGGAAAGTTTGGTGACAGGGGTCCCGCTTTTCCCTTGTTCCATTTTTTTTATATACTACGTCGGGAGGCATACAAGCATACGGCCCACCTGATGTAAAGCGGATACCGTAGCCTATTAACGTTTGTAATATATTAAGTATCCCTCGCGCGATGCCTCCTCTGCTGCTTACACAGCAACTCCTTGGGAGCATACTGGTGACCTCACTCACATGCATGAACACAACAGCCCTCTAGAGAGTTGTTATTTGGCTGCGGTTTTCTGTGAGGTGGAGGTACTTCTCCAGACGGGCTGCTTTGATGCGCCCTACCTCTCTTAAAACATCCAGACCAAGACAAACAGACATGTTCATGCACACAAATGTTTGCCTTGGGTGGGAATCGAACCCAGGAGCGTCGGTGTCAAAGTCGCGTGATTCACGACTAAGCCACCGAGCTCGTCAAACCACTTCTTCGACTCCTCTATATCTAATTTAACAATTTTATTGTCTTGTAATTCAATCTAGGTAGGTAACTTCAGGTCTAGGTATGTAAATATTCTGAATTTGTATATGCTTAGTTATAACGTACTTTCGCTATTTTAACCATTAGGTCAAATAAACATTCGAAGTTCGAATAATCGACTTTCTTTCATAGGCCTTATTAAATTCAGTTTTTTGAACTTCTGCGTTATAAAACAGATTACTTTACGTATTTATATATATAAGCATCCTCTAACATTATATGTTGAGTGCTACACGTATATGCATTTTATATCCAAAAACATGAAGTATTGTTTCTTCCTAGAAAATAACCAATTTTAGTAGACATAAAGTGCGAATCTATCCTAATAGATGTGTTTTCCGATCTACCGATTGAACCCTATTGCCTAAAATCAAGAAGAGTTATATTTATTTTTTCCTTCTTACAGCTTAATTTTATGTCGCTTATGGTTTGCTTATCTCTCACAAACAAACCTGTACCAAAGTATTTGAACTAAAAATCAGATCTAAATCGTGTTCAGCTTATTCGACAGGGCCCGTGTATACTCCGCCACGCCGCTTCAATCGTTTTCAAAGAAACTTGTGACTTTCCACACGTCTTCACAATAGCTTTTAACCTTTGATGAGGGATGACAGAGGCGCTCATTAGCCGCATTTTTCGTCTCATTCCCCGCTACAAGAGATTTATATTTTTGTCTCTGTCACACAGTACTCAGGTAGAGCTGGATTGTAGTAAGTACATTGTCAGCGTCTGTTTTCAGTTCTTCAATTAGTTTTTTTGTCACTTTCGTCGAGGGAAACTGTTAATGGGGTATTGTAGTGGGGGTAAAATATTATTTAAGGATAAGTAAAGAGTTATAATAGGAAAGGGTTCGAAGCGAGGTCGTCGCCCGTATCAATATAACGAACACGCAAGTTGAGTAACGTTGATCGCAGCCTATCTGTAGATGGGTTTATTTATTTTCGAGTGGCATGAAGAGACTGACTTCAGCCGATACAATATTCCGCCGAACAATCGTAACAACATGATTAACAATTGGGATCAATTGTCTTGTTGATTGATTTATTTGATTTATACATAACTTACATGAACATACTTACCTATACAGCGATTAAATACATCTATCTGTCTATAACTTCACGTCCAGTTACTGGCGGGGTAGGCAGAGAGAACCGAGCGCTACATGAAAAATATATATTAAAATATATGACGATAATAGATGATGATGGCTTTGATAAAACGTTCAGTATGTAGGCATACTTTATAAGTAGCTATACGCTTTTTTTATACAACGTCGGAAGGCATACAAGCATACGGCCCACCTGATGTAAAGCGAGTATCGTAGCCTATTAACGCTTGCGATATATAAAGTATCACTGGCGCGATGCCTTCTCTGCTGCTTACACAGCAACTCCTTTGGGAGCTTACTGGTGACCTCACTCACACGCAGGAACACAACAACCCTCTACGGAGTTGTTATTTGGCTGCGGTTTTCAGTGAGGTGGAGGTACTTCCCCAGACTGGCTGCTGCGGTATTCTGTATTAATAGTAGTCTTACTTGGGTAGCGTCCACTGCCTTACATTCATTCGTTGGTCTATTTCAGAGCAGCGATCGAAGAGATATTTGATTTTTTTTAACTCTGTAACTATTTTCAAAAGACACTCTAGAGACTTTATCATAGAATAAAGAAATACCAGTTACATCAGTGACTAAGAAGATTTTTAGTTCCTTTCATGAATATACTCGTAGCTGAGGAAATGCAATTCGCGCAACGAAAATTATATTGTGCACGTGAAGAGAAAACTAAAAAAGATTGCGAGCTTTTATCACAGAGTAGTAAAGCTTTTTTCACACACATTCGAGCCAGGCACTAGTGGGTTCTATTGACCAACTGTTCTTTATCCTCTAGGTAATCACTGCTTTTCCACTGGGCTTATCGTCCGTATAGCATAATACGAAATTTAAATTACAGGAGAATAAAACAGTTTGGTTTTTCATTCAAAGGGCTCTGGGTTCCGAAAAAAAATATTTCTGCAAATAATTTTGCATTTCTTTTTGTGATGTAACTACAAATTTACAGTTTTCAGATTGCTTTCCTTTACTTGTGCTACGTGACCAAATTTCATGATTCTAGGTCAACGGGAAGTACCCTATAGGGTTTGATTCCCTTGCGAGTGTCAATAACGAGGCACAAACAGCCGTATCTTTAGATTGCTTTGACTTAGAAGTTTGATTTTTGCACTGCTCGAAGGGATTACAGACCTTAGTATTTGATATTAATTTCAGCTTGATAGCTCCACCTGCCCCTGAGAAAAAGGATCTTGACAGACAGACAGACGAACAACAAAGTAATCCTATAAAGGTTATGTTTTTCCTTTAGTGATACGGAACCCTAAAAATGTAGAGTAGTGACATAATAGACAGCAGATTAATGTATTCTTAGATACCATTTCCACAAAAAAGTAACGCCAAGCAAAGCCGCTACTGTAATATAATGGGATTATGAATAGTGTATGGATAAGTTAATAACAACCATAGCAAAACTGACCGGAAGTCATAGACAAATAAAACAAACCCACCCACGCCGATTCCAGAAGTCAATACTTCAGTTAAAGCCAGCATCCTATAGATAGGACAATAATTTCCATAGCGACCAAAACGCTATCTAAGGCTTATGCCTAATCAAACCTTTGTTGCTCCAATAACGCCGTTTTGATTCGACGTATCTTGAATGATTGATATATTTTTTGATATTCCTTCCATAATTACCACAAAATCATCTCTGTATGTTTCATTTGAAACATTTGTTTTTTTATACAACGTGGGGAGCTATACAAGCATACGGCCCAATTGATGTAAAGCGGTTACTCTAGCCTAGCTCTAGCTAATACATCAAGTATAACTCGCGCGACGCCACTTCTACTGATGAACACAGCAACTCCTTGGGAGCTTACTGATGACCTCTCTCGCATACAGGAACACTACAATCCTCTAGGGATTTGTTATTTGGCTGCGGTCTTCTTTGAGGTGGAGGCACTTTCCTAGATGGGCTGCTTTTCCTACCTCTCTTAAAATCTCCCAGACCAACACAAACAGACATGTTCACGCACACAAATGTTTGTGCTTTGTGGGAATCATTTAAGAGAGGTAGGGCGCATCAAAGCAGCCCGTCTGGGGAAGTACCTCCACCTCACAGAAAACCGCAGCCAAATAACAACTCCCTAGAGAGTTGTTGTGTTCCTGCGTGTGAGTGAGGTCATCAGTAAGCTCCCAAGGAGTTGCTGTGTAAGCAGCAGAGGAGGCATCGCACGAGTGATACTTATCTCAAGTGTTAATAGGCTACGGTACTCGCTTTACATCAGGTGGGCTGTATGCTTGTATCCTTCCCGACGTAATATAAAAAAAAAGAATCAAAACCACAAGTGTTGGTATCAAAGTAGCATAACAGCGCGTTTCGCCACTGCGCCACCGAGCTTCTCTAATAAAATTATCTAAAGCAGAAATACCCACTTGACTTTCTAAAAAGAGGAAAATCGTTATTATGAGCCGTGCAGTATTTTAATGTTTGAAAAAAATGTGTTGAATGTACACTCGTAATATTATTCACGCGTTTTCTTTGCAAGAAGCTACATTAATTACGTCCCATTGACGTAGGAAATTGAAAATGTTCTACATCGCAGTAAGTGGAACTGTACTGCAAGCTTGGCTACATAAAAATGCAAGTGTGTACAAGTAATCAAACTTCAAATGTGAAAACATCACGCCATCTCCCAGCCAGAGTATTTGTATACCCCAAAAATTCAAGTATCTTCAGACGCTCTCGCTCATCTTTGGCACCCCGTGGCAATCCGTTTGCGGCATGGAGCGGGAGAGAATTGCCACAACATTGGAAAAGAAGCGCGGTGTTTCTCCATTAGTTTGTCGACAAAGGAGCTGTACTGATCCCTCGGACGGAAGCCCCCGCCGGAGGTAATCGCGGAGTCCCCACCATCCGGCCACCAACCGGTACGACTATCTACCCCGAGATTATGCGCGATATTGAAGGACAGCCTCTGAAGGTTAGACTTGATTGGACCCCTGTACTATATATACCGCGGGCGGTCAGAGGAATAGCCGTTTCAACGGGTTTCCCTGGCCGACGGGACAGCTCAATCCTTCTGACAATGGATAGACAGAATCCACCACTGTTCCCGCGATATCGCTTCAACAACCCCTCGAATCCCGTTTCCTTTGAAACATTTCACAGCTAAATCTTATCCAATTTTTTTCTCCAACTCATTGTATACGGTAGTGAGTGTTCCGTGGAAACATCTTCGTTCCATGACAATTAATTCCTGTATCATAATGTCTTCACTCGAAATAATATAAATTCTTTTAGAATTACAGAATCATAGAAGATTCAGTTTTATATCTATCTATAACATCACGCCAAATCAGGTTTTCGTAGAATATAGTATATATATGTACGTATGTCTTCACGCCAGGTCCCTTGCGGTGTAGGCAGAGAGAACCGCTATAAGACGCGGTTTTTACACACTTCACTCGCTTCTTTCACATTCATAGCTCTTTTCATGCACGCTCGCCGTCTATCTAAATATATATATATATATATACGTATATTGTAATTTACTAACTTAGCGGTATACAATATTGTGTTTTTTGTCTTGGCTTAATTTTAAAGTTTTTGTTCTAAAGATATGTAACCCTTATCTTATATTCTTATCGCCACTGTTACATACATACAATCTCGTATTACATGTCATCGCATAAGTTTTTTCCCCAACGTCGTTGTCACCCCCGCTGCTAACACAGCACAGGAGCTTATTGGTAACCACACATACTTTCGGAAACTCAACAACTTATTATTTTGCTGCGATTTTCTGCGGAGATACTTCCCCAGTTGGACCGTTCGGTGCACCTTACCTTTACTTACTATCAAAGACAGGCGGAATCGACAATTTAACCCTTTGAAGAACGAAGTAATTCTTTTTTTATACTACGTCGGGAGGCATACAAGCCCACCTGATGTAAAGCGGGTACCGTAGTCTATACCACTCGGGCACCGCGTGGTCATATATGACCAGTCGCTTATGGCGGAATGCATAGAAAAAGTATATAACGGTCCTTAACACTAGCGATATATTAAGTATCACTCGCGCGATGCCTCCTTTGCTGCTTACACACCAACTCCTTGGGAGCTTGGTGACCTCACTCACACGCAGTCAGCTCAATTTAAGGTAACTGAACCAATCCTAACACACGCTACGATGATACTGCTTATCTTGCATGTTCGAAATGACAGACAAGCGTAACAATGCCCGATGGCTCAAAGTAGTACACGCAATGAGTATATTAGTTCAATATATACATCTTCACGCCAGGTCCCTTGCGGGTAGGCAGAGAGAACCGAGCACCATAAGACGCGGTCCTTACACACTTCACTCGCTTCTTTCACATTCATAGCTCTTTTACCCACGCTCGCCGGTTCCTAAGGCTCCTGACATCACCTTCTGATAAAATACGACCAATTTGATCATGGTAGGTTAGTCTTGGTCTATATTAGTTAATAATGAGAGAAAATCATTCAATTACAATAAATTCATTGCTGTTTTTGATTTTCGACCGGCCATAGGACAGTCTGGATTACGGCAACGTCCGTCGGGTCGAGTTTAATTTAAACTTATCTGTGAATGATCTGTCAATATCAGTGTCCACGGTTGGCACGGTCCATTAGCAAATACTGCACGTCATCGATTTTGTTCCATTCTGTTTCATTTCTAAATACAACGTAGATACAACGCATTCTATTAAGGGGATATATGAAAAAAGGGTAGCAGTCATTTAGTTTAGTAGAAATTGACAGATTAGTATTCCAATGTGACTTCTGCCAATACAGAAGTTCACATTGACAATAATCTATATCTAATACTAGCTAGCTGCATACCGCGATTTCATCCTTGTGTTTGGCCGGTATCCCGGAAAAACCGCTTCCTCTATTTCATTATTTTTTTTACTGCTTGTAAGTGTTGTATCTGTTATGTTGAATAGCCAATAACGAATTTTTCAAAACCGACCGGTGATTTCAGATATTAGAGCCTTTAAACAAACGAACAAACTCTTTCCCCTCGTGGATTAGTGCCGATAATAAGAATTTACGAGTAACGTCGGGAGGCATACAATCATACGGCCCACTTGATGTAAAACGGTTACCGTAGCCTATGAATACGTACGAAGAAATCAATAAATTTATTTTTATATTAAGTATCACTCGCACGATGCCACCTCTGCTGCTAACACAGCAACTCCTTACGAACTTACTGATGACCTCACTCACACGCAGCAACACAGCTACCCTCCAGAGAGTTGTTGGAAGGCCAAGACGTACCTACCATGCCCAAATTGGTTGTATTCTATCAGAAGGTGATGTCAGGAACCTAAGAAACCGGCGAGCGTGCATGAGAAGAGTAATAAATGTTAAAGAAGCTAGTGAGGTATGTAAGAATCGAGTCAAGTGGCGCTCGGTTCTCTCTGCCTACACCGCAAGGGACCTGGCGTGAAGACATACGTACATATATATAATATATATTCTACGAAAACCTAGTTTGCTACCTAAGCCTAAGGATTTATCGAAAATACTGACTTTGACATGGAGCGACTGCTGTCAGGCCTTCAAGACCTACGGGGAAGACTTGACCTTTGATAGATCATGAATTTTGAAATATTTGGACTTGGACATGCGAGTTTCCTCACTGTTTCCTTCACCGCCGAGCAAGTTATAATTACAAATTCGTACACAAATTCGAAAACACAAATTTAGTGTTTAAGATGATGAGAGATGTCCTATATGTATGGGTTCACAATGTTCAAATGTAATGTAACGATGTAGATATAAGATTACAAGCGAGGACTCAAACACAAACATATATCACAATTATTTCCCAGCTACAAAATTATTTCCCCGTCGCCATATTTCGCCTTGACGAGATATCTGCTATTTGACGATTCGAACCTAATCTAAATTCTGTATATGAGAATTATAATTGTTATTCTTTCTTCTGTACATATAAATAAAATTGAAGTGTCTGTCTGATTTCAAAATAAAGCCTTTATCTTAAGCTCATATTATTATTTTGACGTTACCAAAGCCTAAATATGCATTTTTAATTTTTTTGTCTGTCTGTCTGTCTGTTTGTTTGTCCGGGCTAATCTTCGAAATGGCTGAACCGATTTTAACGGGACTTTCACTGGTAGGTAGAGGACTGTTCAGAGCAGAATATAAGGTACTTTTTATCCCGTAAATATTTTGGGTTCCTGCGTAAAAAATGAAAAACTGTTAAAATTAGGGGGAAATGTCTTCCCCTTCGGGGGACTTTGCAGTTTTATTTTTATTATTTTCATAGAATACGTATTTTTTGTAACATAAAATAACTACGCATTTTTTATGTAATATAAATAAAATACATATACGTTGCCTCCTGTAAAGGTCAATAGATGGCGCTGTACGAAAATTGAATCGCTCTATGGTTGCATCTACGACCCTGGACTTTGTTTTTTTTTTTTTAAACAGAAACAATTTCATGTCTACAGAGATATAAATGGTACTAAAAGCCCAAATCTCATGCGGGCGGGATTCTGCTAGTTAATAATAATTGTACAGATATACTAAGTAACATATACGTTAGTAATTCTATATATTCGTATTGTATAAACAAGAAATAAAATCGTAGAATGGTTAATACACAAAATTGGTAATGATGTAGTTGTGCCACAATGGACTGAAAATCAGGGGACGGATATGTCCTAAAACATAAAGGAAATAATGGCAACCTTAACTTAAAGGAGTAAACTTCTTGATTAAAATATTCGTCCATTGGTCAATAGGTTCACATCGCATATTTTCTCGTTAAAACACAACGTTTTCGTGAGCGCAGGGGTGCCTTCATGCACAGTCAAGTGGTTATTGAATTGTGTCTTAAAACATGCGAAGAAGAAGAAAATCTTGAATTGTATCTTTACTTAAGACATAGTGAGTATATTTCAATTTAGTTATCAATTGATGGCATCGGAGACACTTGTCGTAAAGGTCGTGTTAACAGCCCTCGTAGAGGAAAGCCGACGTAAGTTTTTGTTTTAAATTAAGGATATGACTAAAGTATTGTATTTGATTGGGTGCGATTGAACTTGGCCCAAAGACAAACATCTGTGCTGTTAGCGCTCAGAAAACACCATTTGCTGGAGTCCTCAATTTCAGAACACACTTCTTACTGTCGCCAAATACATTGGGATTCTGGGCGTTCGTCGAAAGCTCCAATAAATGAGTTGACAGCACCTAAATATCTCAACGATTCTAGTGTAAAGACCAACGGGAGGACATTTTAATCAATAAGCCGATAAGAGACGCAACGTTGATCCGTCAACTAGCCAATGAGAGCTGCGCGTTCTACTCTACCCCCCGACCCGTAGCGGTGAGTTAAATCACTATGCAAAATCATTTCATCGGTTCTCAATAAGTTATTTCCTTCACGGCTCCAGCGAGTTCAGTTCCGTAGTCAGCTGGAAGATTAGCTGAAAGACACTTGGATGCATAACTCAGCGAAACAGCAGTTCAGTTGCTTGGGGCAAAGATGGAGTGCTGTAGGTGTGAGCACCTGGATATCAGGCTTGGCTTTGTGATATGGTTCAGAAACGAGCTACAAGAATTATCGACACTTTTCTTAAATTTACACGCGGTATTGAGTTTGACTTTGCCTCCATTTGTGTGTTCAATCAATTGTACAACGGATTTCGAGGAATTTTTCGATATGATACCAACAGCTTTCTTGAACTTCATTACCTGCCGATGGCTGGGAAGTCATCCTCGCACACTGGAACCGCAATGGTTAGATACTTAGGGAAGTTTTCTACCAAGAACTTTAAGACGTGGAATGAACTTCTTGGCGTTGTTTTTGTGGTTTTACCAAGGGACTAGGGGTTGATTCCTGATGAGATTCTACAAAAAAAGGCGTTGAGAAGATTCCACAGGATCAGCAATGCCCAAGTGATACTTCTCGTGTTATAAATGTCCACAGGCTTCGGTAACTGTTCACCATCATGCAGGCCGTACGTTTGGTTAACACCTTAGTAATATAAACCCCAAGGCTAAGATAAAAATGATTTATTTGCCATTAGCCTCCTTAGGGACCTTTTGTACTTTATTAATTTTTCATAGCTTTAATCTCTCTTTATTAATCTACCCGCATTTCGAAAATGACCATTGACAAAGAAGAAATGCCAGAACAAGCTCGCGGAACAACGGTTAGATCATAAAATTTCCGACTGGTATCCTCGAGAGAGTACTCGTCAGCAAATTGAAGGTGTCAGATGTACTCGCCGTTACTATTAATACCTCGTCTCGTCTATTGTACTAAACTAGTCCTGTACTGCAGCTGCATTCATACATACATTCTTGGGGAGTATGCGTCCCCCTGTCTTTCAATACATTAATATAGTGGCGGGCAATCTATTTCGATTGACATCAGATTTTTAATAAACTTTTCAAAAGCCATACAGAACGGGAGATTGTCACTCAGTAATAAGTACCTAATAACCCGAGAACGGTCCAAATCTCATCCAATAATGTTATATTAAAGTAATTTTAAATACTACTAACACATTTCATATCATGGTGAGTGCTCTGAAGAACTATTTTCCCTTATCCCACTTTCTTAATTCCGTCATAGAACCACACGTGCAGGCTTATGATGTCATCATTCCACTGTTGAGGACATTTGTTCTCGTACTAAAAAGTTCGGCAACTCCTATCTCTGTCGTACTATTAAAAAGTGGAATGCCTTGCCTGCACATGTGTTTCCTCCTTCCTACAACATGGGATCCTTTAAACGAAGGGTGAAGAAGCACCTTGCGGCTTGATAGCGTCAACTGACAGGACACTGTAGTCCTTTGTCAGTTGCCGCTGCAATTTGGGCTCCTCTTTTCGCTTACCAACAGGCGAAGCAGAGCCACTATGCTGAGCCAATAAAAAAAATTGGTTGTCTGTAAAGTCGGTTCACGGACGATAATTTTACGTGATAACGTCATAAGAAAACATTCAACAGTTGACAAAACAGTTCACGTGTAGGTTGTGTGCTGCCGCTGTCTCTCTTCTGCTCGGACGCATCGGCCGATGGAGTGGAAGAGAGATAGATGCGTCACAAGCCGAACGCTTAGGCCGATCGTGCCTCTCTATCGCTTGTTGCGCGTTCTTGCTTGCACGCTTGGCTCAGGCGGAACGTGACAATGAGTCATGCTTTTTCGTGCGTGCAGCCGGCGTTCATCGATTTATAAGACGTTATCACGTCAAAATTCGCTAAGGGATGGAGCAGTAATAGCCCAGTGGATAAAGATCAGGTCTATTGACCAACTGGTCCCCGGTTCATCCTGGCGAGGACACGTACCATTAAATTCATGTTTTCGGATTTATGTACATATTTGTAATTATCACGTGCCATGAGGGAACCCGCACGTTCAAGAAATTATATTTCGAAAGAACCTAATCTAAGAAAAATCTGATTATTCTCTAAGACGTTGAGGTACGATGGTAGTCGCTCCATGTCAAAATCAGTACCTTCGCCAAATCCTTAAGCTTAGGTAGCGGACTCTGTCCATCCTAACATATTGGGAAACGGGATAACACTAAGAAATATTTTTTTGTGAAATATTAGACCTTAATATCTACGAAAATACTATTGGATTTTATACATGAAAAAATATAAATACTTTACTTTTCTGAACTTGGTTGAAACACTGTCGTGTATCTTGATAGGTGTTTTTTTTTTCATCGCACTCATCCCTAATATATGCAGCTACAGAATTCTAAGAAACTCCAGGTCTGCGAAAACTAAGGGGTCATGTTAAAAAGGTTGCCCTATCCCCTATATTAAACCTTTAAAATAAACCTTTAACGCGAGTGGGTGTAATTATGTAAAAAGCCAAGTCCTCGACCCATTGCTATATTTATATGATAAAACCTACAGTTACTATAAGAATAACAAATACAAACGAGGGTTAAGTTTATCCTCATATTCTCGTGTTGACTACGTGTTGGACAAAATATTATCTCGTCTTAACCCTAAATGGGAAAGTATAGGTGTGTTAGTACCATTTACCGATTGTTTATGGATAGTGTAACATTTTGAGGGCTTTACCCTCAAAATAAATTTTGACGAGCCCGCTGGCGGAGTAGTTAACTATGCTACTTTAACACCAAGAGCCGTGGGTTCCTAAACAGGATAAAGTTGTGCGTATGAATATATCTGTTTGTTTTGCTCTGGATGTTATTAAGAGAGGTAACCAGCCCGGCTGGGGAAGTACTTCCACCTTAAAGAATATCGTAGCCAAATAACAACTCCGTGTTATTGTAACGAGCTCGGTGGCTCAGTCGTGAATGACGCAACTTTGACACCAACGCTCGTGGGTTCGATTCCCACACAAAACAAACATTTGTGTGCATGAACATGTCTGTTTGTCTTGGTCTGGATGTTTTAAGAGAGGTAGAGCGCATCAAAGCAGCCCGCCCGGGGAAGTACCTCCATCTCACAGAAAACATTCCAAATAACAATTCCCAGGGTTATTGTGTTCATGCGTGTGAGTGAGGTCACCAGTAAGCACCCAAGGAGTTACTGCGTAAGCAGCAGAGGAGGCATCGCGAGTGATACTTAATATATTATGAGCGTTAATAGGCTACGGTAATCACTTTACATCAGGTGGGCCGTATGCTTGTATGTTTGCAGACGATGTATAAAAAAAACTCCTGTGAGTGAATGACGTTGCCAGTAAGCTTCTTAGGAGTTCCTGTATTAGCAGCAGGGGTGACAACGAACGAGTGATACCTGTTGTTTTGGGAGCGTTAGGCCATCGTAACTGCTTTATGTCAGTTGAACCGTATATTATATGCTTGTAAGAAACGCTAGGAAGAAGTAGATAGAAGAACTATCTTCTTTTCCCTAGCGTTATCCCGTTTCCAACCCATTAGGATTGGCGTCATCCACTACCTAAGCCTAAGGATTTGGCAAAGATACTGAATTTTTACATGGGGTGACTGTCATCGGAAACCAGAGTAGAAATCAGACCCTTCTTAGGCCACACATCTTTCGAAATATTGTTTCTTGAACTACATCCACGGATTCTAACCGGGGAGCTGTTGGTCAGTACGCCAATTCTTTATCCACTGGGCTCTCACGGCTCCCTGCACCGCATTAAAAGATAAAAAAGATAAAAATTCTTTATTTGTCATTGGGCCCTGGCGGGCACTTAGACACGACTTACACTTTTTTTTAAATATAATCTTATTATATCTTGTTTAATTCTCTTATTTTAGTTTTTTCCTTTTTAGGGTTCCGTACCCAAAGGGTAAAACGGAACCCTATTACTGAGACTTCGCTGTCCGTCCGTCCGTCCGTCTGTCACCAGGCTGTATCTCACGAACCGTGATAGTTAGACAGTTGAAATTTTCACAGATGATGTATTTCTATTGCCGCTATAATAACAAATACTAAAAAATAGAATAACATAAATATTTAAGGGGGCTCCCATACAACAAACGTGATTTTTTTGCTCGTTTTTGCTCGATATTGATAACGGCAACAGGTAGACGCTTGAATGAAATATTCACAGAATATTTAGTTATATATTCACTTTAAAAATAAATAATTTAATTAAAATAAAACAAATATTTAAGGGGGCCTCCCATACAACAAACGTGATTTTTTGCCGTTTTTATAGATAGTGGTACGGAACCCTTGGTGCGCGAGTCCGACTCGCACTTGGCCGATGTTTTTTTAATCTACTAGCATTTCGGAAATGACCATTGGCGAAGAAGAAATGCCGAAATAAACTTGCCAATATAGGACTCTTTTAAACATTGGAACCTATCATCGTTGTTAAAAAAAATATGAGCGGTATTATAAACGAAGGAAAGTCTGAACATAGCACTTTCCTTCGCAATTTCCAAGACCCACCCGTTTGAGCTGAATTCGTTGAAGGACTTTTCTCCAAGTTAGACCTACCTACCTGTTTGTCCAGAGTAAACACACCCGCTAACTACTTCGGGAACGGAGCGCCCGTGCACTGGGGTCTGGGGTTTTCATGTACATTGGACAAATAGTCTATTACTCGATTGCACGATTGATTCAACATATTTTTCTTTTTACACAACGACGGGAAACAAATGAGTATACGGCCCGTCTGATGCAATGCAGCATATAAAAGCTAACAATAAAAAAAAATACTCCTCGAATAGTAAACTTAATCTATATATATATATATATATATATATATATATATGATCTGACGAGCTCGGTGGCTCAGTGGTGGAACACGCTGTTACGTTACTTTGACACCAACGCTCGCGGATTCGATTCCCACACAGTACAAACATTTGTGTGCATGAACATATCTGTTTGTCTAGGTCTGGGTATTTTCTATGTATAATAAGTATGTATTTACAAAAAAAAAATGTATGTAAAAAAATGTTACGTATGTTTATCAGTTGTCTAGTACCCATAACACAAGCTTCGCTTTACTTTGGGGCTAGATGGCGCTGTGTAATTTGTCCGACAATATTTATTTATTTATTATTATTTATCTTTATTGATTCATAGTGACTTCACTCACTCGCAGAAATACAGCAACCCTCCAGGTTTATTGTTGTATGGGTGCGGCATTCTTCAGGTGTGAGACATAACAGAAAAAAATCGGCCAAGTGCGAGTCGGACTCGCGCACGAAGGGTTCCGTACCATTATCTATAAAAACGGCAAAAAAACACGTTTGTTGTATGGGAGCCCCCCTTAAATATTTGTTTTATTTTAATTTAATTATATATTCTTAAAGTAAATATACAACTAAATATTCTGTGAATATTTCTAGCGTCTACCTGTTGCCGTTATCAATATCCAGCAAAAATGAGCAAAAAAATCGGCCAAGTGCGAGTCGGACTCGCACACGAAGGGTTCTGTACCATTATCTATAAAAACGGCAAAAAAAATCACGTTTGTTGTATGGGAGCCCCCTTAAATATTTATTTTATTCTATTTTTTAGTATTTGTTGTTATAGCGGCAACAGAAATACATCATCTGTGAAAATTTCAACTGTCTAACTATCACGGTTCATGAGATACAGCCTGGTGACAGACGGACGGACGGACGGACGGACGGACGGACGGACGGACGGACGGACGGACAGCGGAGCCTCAGTAATAGGGTTCCGTTTTACCCTTTGGGTACGGAACCCTAAAAATCACGTTTGCTGTATGGGAGCCCCCTTAAATATTTATTTTATTCTATTTTTTAGTATTTGTTGTTATAGCGGCAACAGAAATACATCATCTGTGAAAATTTCAACTGTCTAACTATCACGGTTCATGAGATACAGCCTGGTGACAGACGGACGGACGGACGGACGGACGGACGGACGGACGGACGGACAGCGGAGCCTCAGTAATAGGGTTCCGTTTTACCCTTTGGGTACGGAACCCTAAAAATCACGTTTGCTGTATGGGAGCCCCCTTAAATATTTATTTTATTCTATTTTTTAGTATTTGTTGTTATAGCGGCAACAGAAATACATCATCTGTGAAAATTTCAACTGTCTAACTATCACGGTTTATGAGATACAGCCTGGTGACAGACGGACGGACGGACGGACGGACGGACGGACGGACAGCGGAGCCTCAGTAATAGGGTTCCGTTTTACCCTTTGGGTACGGAACCCTAAAAAAGGATTGCTCTACCTTAAGCGCTTAAGTGGGGTTAAGTGACTTGCGTTTATTTATCTTTCTTATCCGTACATTTTGTTTTTACTATATTCATAATATATTTATATATAATATTAATTTATATTACTTTTTAATCATATCACTTTTTTTTTTAATCTGCAATCAGTGCCTTCACTTTTAGCAGATGTGTAGCATGCTTCTCACATTCAAAGTGTGTTCTCCAGCGAGAACATCTACTCATATTCAATTCTCCACTCTATAGGATATCTTTTCTTTTAAGGCGTTTAACATAGCTGGATATTGTGAGCTGTCGTGCAAGGGTAATCATATCACTTGATAGAAATATTCTATCACGTCTTTGGCTAAATATTGAGGTAATATTCAATTGTTATATACATACCAATACATGTACATATATTTAATACATAGATATGCGATGACTGCTGTGAAGTATTGGTTCGGACATGTAGAAAGACATTGGCACCAACGCTCGTGGGTTCGATTCCTACACAGGGCAAACATTTGTGTGAATGAACATGTTTGTTTGTCGTGGCCTGGCTGGTCTGGGTTCTATGTATAATAAGTATGTATTTCCAAAAGGAATGTGTTTACGTATGTTTATCAGTTGTCTAGTAGCCATAACACAAGCTTCGCTTACTTTGGGGCTACATGGTGCTTTGTAATTTGTCCGATAATATTTATTTATTTATTGCGAAAGTCGAAGACTCTAGGAGGCGATGAAGACCAAGACTTACCTACCATGATTGAATTGATTATGTTTTATTACAAGATAATGTCCCTAAAAACCAGCTCATATAGGGAAGAGCTATGAATGTTAAAGAAGCAAGCTCTCAAATGCCAACCCCGCATGGGATTTGGGAGGAAGTTATAGATTTATAGAAGGTTGTCATGAGTAGTAATAATCTAGTGAAAAAAGAGCCGGCATATCAACCGACGTTCACTGGTTCGGATACTGGTATGGGTATGTACCACTAAATTAGTAATTTTTACCAGAGGGAGACTTTGTACGAGTACAAAAGTCGTCTGCGTGGGTTGAGTAGTACCTAATAACCCAGTGAAAAAAGAACCGGCATATCAACCGACGTTCACTGGTTCGGATACTGGTATGTATGTACCACTAAATTAGTAATTTTAACCAGAGGGAGACTTTGTACAAAAGTCGTCTACGTGGGTAACTCTGTCTCACCTATTTCTACCGCCAAGCAGATATATTTATATAGCTGTGTTCCGGTTTGAAGGGTGTGATATGGTAGAGAAATTACTGGGTACTGTGACGAAACATCCTTAGGTGACAAGATTGGCAGCGCGCGAGTAACATCTCCGTGGTGTTGCGAGCGTCAATAGGCTGCGGTGGCCGCTTACCATCTAATGCGGGCCGCATGCTTGTTTGCCAATCTAGTTTAAGTTAAAAAGTTTGCATTTTCGGATTTATGTAATATTTATATAGTTACATATTTGTCACTTGTTCAGCGGTGAAGGTAAAGATCGAGAGAAATCATGTTTCGAAAGACGTGTGATCTATAAAAGGTCTGATTTCCCTTTAGTGTGGAGGTCTGACGGCAGTCGCACTTAGTAGTAGTAGTAGTAGTAGACTTAGGCAGTGGACCCCGCCAATACTAAAGAATTAGGAAATGGGATAACGCTAGGAAGAAGAAAACGATACGAAGGTTGTCGCGCTCCTGTTCAGAAAGCTCTTCAGGAACTGCAACGGCAGTTGAGCTTCACTTGACTAGCCATCTCTTTGAGGTTTTTAAATGCCTTATTTGTCATTTTGCTGTCTCTCACTTTGCCAAGAGGGGAAGTCAATTCCAAAACTTCCTACTCCTACAAATTTCTTCTGATTAAATTCGTTGTGAGTTCCAAGGCAGCTGTAGTTTAACACCCGGGAAGGCAGTCAACTTCACTGTTCATTGCCTTTTTGTTGGTCGCCGCTGTTAATTCTGGCTACACAGGAGACACAGTAATAGGTATGAGTGGGGGCCTGTCCCGTTAAAAAAAAGCTCTTCAGGAGTTGGGGATGAAACTACTCAGGAGAATTCTTACCGGGGTTACACGCATCAGCGACACTTTTACTCGCGTCCTTGCCATCGCTGAAAGCATGAATCGGGCTGTATACTTGCTTCCCACCAGATGTAGAAAATATAAAAATTACTTTGAATGCCTTACTTTTTGCTACCACTACCCTGTTATTATTCTATGAGGCGACAGTCGTAATTATGGCATACATATCGTGACTGGGCTTGTGGCCGCATGCGACTCTCCCTAGAGAATGTTTGACGTGGCCTTGAGCCACGAGCTGTCTTGGCTGTGAGCAGATGCTCATGTGAACACCATCAAAGCCATTGTGCGAAAGAGGGTAGTATCCTTGATGCGTAGGGTAGAGACCAATACTAACCACCTCCTCAACCTCATTGCTGGCATAGTAGATGAGCTCATTTTTTTTATACAACTAGATTGGCAAACAAGCATGCGACCCGCATTAGATGGTAAGCGGTCACCGCGGCATATTGACGCTCGCAAGACCACGGGGATGTTACTCGCGCGCTGACAATCTTTTCACCTAAGGATGTTTCCAGTACCCAGTAATTTCTCTGCCAAATGTCACCCTTCAAACTGGAACACAGCTATATAAATATATATAGCTACTTGGCGGTAGAAATAGGCCCATACTGAACCACTGGATAGGACTATATTTAGTTTTAATACTACGAGTTACTAAGAATACATAAGAATTGTAGCTAACCATTCTATAGATTGCATAGGAAATAAAAATGTATTAATTTGCTTAAAACAATCTATTTTGTACAAACTTTTAGTAACGAATACTTACAATATGATTTATCATTTAAATATGAAATTACGGCGCTGATTACGCAATGTGCTGTATTTTCACAATCAAAGTAAAAATATATAATGAACAAACTGGTAGATTACAAACTTATATACTAACTAACTTATATCATCACAGCACGTACGTGCGGCTGTTCGCAAACAGGGTGTTCCTGCCCACAGCATGAAGGAACCGAAAACAAAATACCTCTGTGTTACTCTTGACCAAACTCTGTTAGACCACATATGCAGATTCTGGTAACTATATTGCAAATATATATATATATTCAAAAACTTAAAACTTAGAGCCAATCAATGATATTGTATTAAAATACAATATCATTGGAGCCAATCGCCGTATTATCAAAAATAGTCTACTTCGCGTTGTGCCAATCGTTGGTGCACTACTGTACAAACACATGGGGTCGAGTGACCAAAACCCACCTATTAGAGGTTAAAAAGCACAAAGGGCCATACTTAAGGTCAATGCCGGATTCCCTTTCCGATACCCAACTGCAGATCTGTACATGAGATGAGATCTACTAACAGTAAGGCAATCTTTATACTTCGCACGGTCCTTAAAAAACATACACAACTACCATACGACCTTAATCTTAAACAATACAGCTACCTCACAGAAATTCTTCGGTTTCCTTGGCCCCTAACTCTATAATAAACTCAACATAATCCTAAATATATACTCACTAAATAAAGCTTGCTGCAAAACGACACTGTGTAAAATATTTAAAAACATTAACGAATAACATAATGATATATTCATACTTACATCACCAAACAGAATCATTCAACCACCTGAATAAAAAATCAAGCATACCTGACCACTGACCCGTACTCTACTCTAACCTCATAAACAAGCAGTTGAGAATGCGCAAGCTTGCATTGCCAGAGGAACACCTGGCTCGTCAATTATATAACAATTCAAATTTTTTTAAATACCTATTTGTCGGCCATTTTGACCATGTTCCTTAAGAGATAGGAACGGTGCTCCTAAACATTCCTATTCTACTTTTTTATGAAATCCGAATCTGAAGTCAAAATTCGAATATTCGAAAAAAAGCGACAGACACACGCACACAGACACACACACAGACAAACATATAGATTTCATATAGGAACGGTGTTCCTGAAAATGCATTTATACACACCTACATACAATCATATATATATATATATATATATATACACTTCACTCATCCACATACACTCTCAAATACATATAACATAAAATTATTATTAGTTCTTATTACTTCATACCTGTAATTAAATTAGCAATGTATCTAATCATTCTCTGTACTCACTTAGTCATACCAGGCTAGTATTATAGTATGTTCGCGGGAGGGCCTGGTGACACAAATTTCAATTATTATTAACTTAGTAGTAGATGTTTATGCCACTGAAAATGTTAACAATTGAGAAGGTTTTTCTCAATAAGTTAAATGCAAATACACTTTTCAAAAATAAAGGACTTTCTAAGGACATTTAGATGATCTATCTATAACTTCACGCCAAATCCCTTGCGGGGTAGGCAGAGACAACGTTTTATATAGAGACATTTAATTATCCTACTTTAATGTATTGGTATAAACTAGAATGGTTGGTGGAATGGTTAGCTATGACCATGGCTCGTGGATTCGATTTCCGCACAAAGCGAACATTCGTGTTGTATGAACACGTCTGTTTGTCTTGGATAGGGTGTTTTCTGTGTATTACAAGTATGTATTTACAGAGATTATGTATTTAAGTATTTTTATAAGTTGACAATTGCCTATGGTATTTTATAACATTGGGTTTGATGACGCTGCATAGTTTGGCAGATAATATTTATGTTATTTACACTATAAAATAATAGTTGCGATTTAGCTACAATGGATTTATAGGTAATTCTAGCTGACTTAATATCCTAATTTATTATTAACTAATTTAGATTTTTTTATCTCAGTTTATTTAAATCAAACAATTAAGTAATTATGCTCTGTAAAAATATTTGTTAATTCATTATTAGTGTTTGGCATAATGTAAACAATGTTTTTTTTGTTAGTATGTAGTTTTAAAAAATAAAAAAAAAGTAAAAAGTTTTATGTCTTCATATTCGTTAACAGAGTTTAGGCAGAATGGATGATGAAATCTCCTCTTCGACGACTTGAGATTTAAATATATCGTCTCTACAGTGGGACTGAACTATGACGATATTCAGTGGCAATGTTATTGTTTCAGATCACATCAAAATGGGAGCGAAGACCTGTGTTTTGATCATCTCGATACACCTCCTCTATCTGGTATCAGCCCAAGAGATAGCCAAGCGCGTCCCTCAGGGATTCGTCGGCATGCGCGGCAAAAAGTTAAGCTCGGATTCCACAGAACAATTCTACAAACGGAAACCACAATTTTTCGTCGGAGTTAAAGGGAAAAAGAATTACTTAGACGAAATAGACAATGATATGAACTATAAACGTGCCCCGATGGGTTTTGTAGGAATGCGTGGAAAGAAAGAATATCTACCCGGTTTATACTATTCGGACGGCTTTGAATACACGCCAAAGAGAGAGGGTTCGCTTATTGGTGAAATTGACTACTCATCTAGGGACAATCCGAAGACTAATGAGGTAGAATTCCCATTTTTGAATGATATATTAACAGATTACCTTAAATTTGGACGGCAAAATGACGCTGTTACCGAGCAGAACGAAGAAGACTTAAGTAACGAAAGAATCACGAATGAAGTTGACAAAAGAGCGGCGAATATGCACCAGTTTTACGGGGTTCGTGGCAAGAAATCTATTCAGAACAAGCGACCTTACGATTTGACCTTTCGCGGTAAATTCATAGGCGTCCGGGGCAAAAAGGACGTGAAGAACAGTGGAGCGCAAGAGATAAGGTTTTTGTTGGGTCAAAACGGGCCGTGGCCAAAAAGGAAGGCTCAGATGGGCTTCTTTGGAATGCGTGGCAAGAAATGGACCGACGGTAAGGCTTTGTAGGTTTACTTTGACGAATTTTTGTGGTCATATTAGACGTAGATGTTAATGCACAATGGCTAAGCTTTGACTGTTGGATACATGCTTTGAAGTTATACTCGTATAAGAACAAAACACGACGATTATAAACAATTCATATTCACGTTTGGTCCTTTCATGTTTGTTTGAATATTAAACCTATATGCCATTTTTGGTACCTTTTTCACAGATAAAGGTACATTAATACTCGTAGCATTGGTACTATCAAATGTAGGTACAAGTGTATGCTTACGTATAATTTTAAATAAAATGCGCGATTCTCGGGATATTAAAAATGTCGGTCGGCAACGCAGTGACAACTGGTTCTGAAACTCTGAAGAGCTCGAGGGCGTTGCATCTTTAGTTCCTATTCCTATAGTATTGGAGTGCATGTCAAGTCATCGGTCTCAGCTGATTAAGATACATGACAGTGGTTAAGCTAAGTTAAAATAGGCAAAACGCATATACCAAATCCCACATCAACCCTTACTCATCCCACTGCAGGGACACCCTTCAATCGAAAGGGTTTAGAGTATACTCCATAGCACTGCTCCAATGTGGATTGGCGGAGGCCTGTGTTTTCAAGCCGCTCGAGGGCCACTGACTTAGCTTAACAACTGTCTTCTATCGACAACAGCCGGGACCGACGGCTTAACGTGCCCTCCGCGAAGAACCTCGAGATAAATGTCGACACCTCCATAGACAGGCTGCGGTTGATGTTACTTAACCTACGTGTTCGGTTAGAATGACACGCGCATCGCGCACTGTTCTGTCTGCCATTCTAAACTGGTTCACATGCAATAATCTTTTATTAAACTCAACTAAAACAATATGGAAATTTTCATTGGCAATAATAAATTAGAATTAGTTAGCGATACGTGTACAATATGACTTCGAATTACAGTAGATTGCAAATTGCAGTGAGGCCCCCGATAAACTTGTCAGTAACCTCAGCTCCGCTATACATGCAGTTAGGAGGATTTGGCACGTTACCACTGCGCGCTTAGTTTATTTCAGTTACTTTCACAGCATTATGTCTTATGGTATAATGTTGTGAGGAAAAGCAGCTGATATTGAAACAACTTTTATCTTACAAATGAGAGCCGTCTACTCTATTTAGAACATGGTCTCCAGGCAATCACTTAGGGTTACTCCTTTGAATAATTATATACACTAAATAACATATATTCACACTATGTATGTTCCTAAAAATGTGAAATATGAAGCTAGGTGGCTCAGCTCAGTCGTTTGTTTGATTTGGTCTGGATGTTTTAAGAGAGGTACGGCGCATCAAAACAGCCCGTTTGGGGAAGTAACTCCACCTCACAGAAAACCGCAGCTAAATAACAACTCCCTAGAGGGTTGTTGTGTTCCTGCTTGTGAGTAAGGTCACCAGTAAAAGTTCGTAAGGAGTTGCTGTGTAAGCAGCAGAGGAGGCATCGCGCGAGTGTTATGACTTAATATATTACAAGCGCTAATAGGGTGCGGTAACTGCATTACATCAGGTGGGCCGTATGCTTGTATGCCTCCCGACGTTGTATAAAAACAAAGTTTTTTCATAAGTCAGTGAAAATATTACAAGCAGAAAAAAGTTGCGCATGCATCGGCTTGCTAAAGACTGGTAGATCATTTACTGTAAATTTTATTTCTATTCTGTCCTTTCCTGACAATGTCTTCAAAAGGCATATCAAAAGTACTCTTTGTAAAAGGGCTTTCTATAGGATCGAGGAATATTTGACTGCAAAAGATGTCTGGAAATGATTCAGTACATGTATTCATATATTTTTATTCTGTGACAATTGAAAAAAAATACTTATATTGGTATTGGTTTCGGCATTTCTTTTTCTTCAATGGTCATTTACGAAATGTAGGTAGATTGAAAAAAAACGAATACTATAAGAAATCAATAAAACACAATAAGATTTCATTAAAAATTAAGACGTGTTCAAGTGCCCGCGGGAGCAGAATCATAGTAAAATCAAACAAGTAGGCCGACTCGACCCCTGAGCGAAGGATAATAGCCTAAACACGTAGGGATGTCGCTTATAGTTTATACAATCGTCAAAAATGCATAGTGTATCTATACACAAAACAATTTCCCCTGTAGGAGAATCATCAGGGATCTATCATACAAAGTTTTTCTTAATTATTTTTTGTACATTGGCCAGGAGCTGACTATTGTATTGGAGTTATATACACCTTTAGGCGCGTTATGAAAAAATGATGAGTGAAATTTTAAGATACTGTAACACAAAAGTAACAGGTTGAAGCTGCCCGCTAAGCCGCTCATTATATCACGAAAAACATGCTCAAAACTGCAGCCGAATAACAATTCCCTGGAGGATTATTGTGTTCATGCAAGTGAGTGACGTTATTACCTCGCAGGAATCTGCAGCCAAATAACAATTCCCTGGACGGTTGTTGTGTTCAGGCAATTAAGTGACGTTACATGACGTTATATGGCTGCAGTTTTCTGTCACTCATTCGCATGAACGCAATATCTGTCCAGCGAATTGTTATTTGGCTGCAGTTTTCCGTGAGGTAGTAACGTCACTCACTCGCATGAACACAACAATCCTCCAGGGAATTGTTATTCGGCTGCAGTTTTGAGCATGTTTTTCGTGAGGTAGTAACGTCACTCACTCGCAGGAACGCAACATCTGTCCAGCGAATTGTTATTTGGCTGTAGTTTTCCGTGAGGTAGTAACGTCACTCATTCGCCTAAACACAACAATCGTGCAGGGAATTGTTATTTGGCTGCAGATTTCTGTGCGGTGGTAACGTCACTCACGCGCATGAACAAACAAGCATACGATCCACCCAGTTTAAAGTGGTTACAGTAGCTGTTTACGCTTGCAATACATAGGTATGCCTCACGTATTGCCACCTCTGCCGCTAACACGGCAACTCCTTAGGAGCTTACTCGTGACGTCACTCAGATGAACACAACATCCCTCCAGGGAATTGTTATATGACTGCAGTTTTCCGTGAGGTAGTAACGACACTCACTTGCATGAACACAACAACCGTCCAGGGAATTGTTATTTGGCTGCAGTTGCCTGTGAGGTGGTAACGTCACTCATTCGCATGAACACAACATCCCTCCAGGGATTTGTTATTTAATGATGCCAGAGAAGTATAACTTCTCACGCGCGTACATAAGTACACGCACCCATTTATTTATTTTTTACACTAATCTATTTTTTACTTTTTCATTTACTACACTTTTTATTTTAGGAAATTTAATATTGAGGAAGAGAGGCTGACGAGAAACTTCGAGGCAAATACCAAACTCTTTTGGAGAGAGGTAAAGAAGTCTCGGGGTGGTTCGTCGGCATCCAGTATGAACAAGATTAAGTCTAAAGCTGGTATCATTCTTGCAAACACTCAGGAAGTGTTAGAACGGTGGAGTGAATATTTTGAAGAAATGTACGAATATGCCTCGGACGCTGACAATGAGAGTGAGTCTGATGCTCACTCCGCGTTGACGGCGTCCGATGAAGGTATAACTATGGATGAGATAGAATGGTCGATACGAAGTTTGAAAAATGGAAAGTCTGCGGGAATTGATATGATTGCAGCTGAGATGATCAAACTAGGTGGCACTTACGTCCGGGACGCCTTCTGGTACTTATGCAACCTTTGCTGGAGAACTGGAAGGGTCCCAATGGACTGGGGACGCGCAGTCATCGTACCCTTGTATAAAGGCAAGGGATCACGCATGGACTGCGCCAACTATAGGGCCATCAGTTTGATCAGCTTAGCAGCAAAAGTATATGGAAAGATAATTGAAAGGAGAATGAGGGTGAAATCTGACGAAATGCTGTGGGAGGCACAAGGAGGATTCCGAAATGGAAGGGGATGTACGGATCAAGTTTTCTCGCTCCGCAATATCGTAGAGAAGCATCTGGCCACAGACCAGAAGGTTTTCTGCGGTTTTGTGGATCTTGAGAAGGCATTTGATAGGGTTGTGCGAAAGGAACTGTGGTGCATATTGCCGAGATATGGGATTGACGGCTCACTGCTGCGTGCTGTGCAGTCCACCTACAAGGATTGCTCAGCATGTGTGCGAATAGATGGCAACATGTCACCCTGGTTTGATGTCAAAATTGGTGTCAAACAGGGTTGCATGTTGTCTGCTAGGCTGTTTATTCTGTATCTCGATAGTTGTCTACAGAGAATAAGATCGACGAATGTAGGATTACGCATGGGTGACCTAGTGGTGAACTGTCTGCTGTATGCAGATGATGCTGTCCTGTTAGCAGAAACACCATCTGAGCTGCAAACACTAGTCACAATGATGAAAGACGAATGTATGAAGGAAGGCTTACTATTGAATGCGAAGAAAACAAAGATTATGGTATTTGAAAGAGAAGAAACCAGAACCAATGTAAGAATTACGGTAGATGATGAAGTGTTGGAACAAGTGAATGAGTTTGTATATCTTGGATGCGCTTTCAGCAGGGATGGAAGGTACACCGCAGATGTGGAAAGGCGAGTGAGTGCTGGGAATAGTGTGAATGGAGCGTTGGGAAAACTTCTTGGCAGTAAAAACCTGAGCCAGAAGGCGCAGCTGGCTATACACAATGCAGTGCTGGTCCCAACGCTTACTTATGGAAGCGAGAGCTGGGTATGGCAGAGAGAGCATGAAAGTAGGATAAACGCGGTTGAAATGCGAGCGTTGCGCAAAATCTGTGGTGTAACGCTTGCAGACCGTATCCGCAATGATGAGGTTTGAAGCAGAGTTGGTCTGAAAGAGAGCGTCGGTGTTAAAATAAGAAGAGGCATGCTCCGTTGGTTCGGACATGTAGAAAGAATGCAGGATGAAAGAATGACGAAGCAGATATACAATGCAAAAGTGGAAGGATGTAGGAGCCGAGGAAGGCCAAGACTTACCTATCATGATCAGATTGGTCGTGTTCTATCAGAAGGTGATGTCAGGAGCCCTAGAAACCGGCGAGCGTGCATGAAAAGAGCAATGAATGTGAAAGAAGCGAGTGAGGTATGTAAGGATCGAGTCGCGTGGCGCTCGGTTCTCTCTGCCTACCCCGTAAGGGATTTGGCGTGAAGTTATAGAGATAGCCACCTTTACGAATTTGTAGTTAAAGTAGATAGGTACACGTACAAATTATTACGAGCGGGAGCGCAGCGGCGGCGGTGCGTGCGTGGGGGGCGTGGAGTATTAAGCACGGCGTAGCCACGACTGGCGTACCTTTAGCAGCGATAAATTTTGTCAGTGTGTGCGTGCGACGACGCATACCCATACGTATGCGTCGTCGCATGGTACGGGCGCGCACACATACAAACCGAACGCAGTGCGTGTCTATGAAGATAACCTACTTGTTTGATTTTACTATGGCAGAACGGCGAATAAAAAATTTGTATCTTTTTATAAGTAGCTCTACTACTACCCCTACCACACATAAGACAACATCTAAATATCCAATATATATTCCTTACTTAGGAACGCAGTCAAGGAATAATTTACTGGAGGTTTGTTGCATTCTTATGAACCAGAAAACTACGTTAATAGTTCGAAGTTTGCTACAGTGTTGCTAGCGTATATAATATAACTGCTTCATATCAGGTGGTCCAAATGTTTGTTACCTCTCAATGTAACATTAATAAACTAAAACGAGCTCGGTGGCTCAGCGGTGGAACGCGCTGTTACGCTACTTTGACACCAACGCTCGTGGGTTCGATTCCCACACAGTACAAACATTTGTGTGCATGAACATGTCTGTTTGTCTTGGTCTGGGTATTTTCTATGTATAATAAGTATGTATTTACAAAAAAAAAATGTATTTACGTATATTTATCAGTTGTCTAGTACCCATAACACAAGCTTCGCTTACTTTGGGGCTAGATGGCGCTGTGTAATTTGTCCGACAATATTTATTTATTATTTATATATTACTAATCAATTACTTTGTTTCCCTTACAGAATCGAGCCCTGAACTGGAAACCCCTAATTAATCTTCATGGATCGAAGTAATTACACAAGTCTATTTATTCTTATATAAATTAAAGATCTGACATATCCTTTATAAATAATCAATTCCATGCCAATTTATGTATAAGGCTTATTCTAGCGATCAGTCACGATTATAAATCGGGTTAACCAACGATATAAAAGTCTAGACTGCGTTTTCGTTGTATTAAAAAGGGAAAATAACGAATTATAATAAGAGAAAGAACGTAAGAGACATGACGTGTACGGTGACGAGTAAACTAGGTACAAGGCTTTTCCAGTCTCCACTATCTGTCTCTATATAAGTCGGATGACATCAGAAATAATCGAAATCATCGCACTTACAAACATTCTTCCAGCTATACGAATCTAATCAAAGTTCGCGCCGCGCATCGCTCAATTTTGATGAGATTAAGTACACTGCTTGACATACTGCCTATATCTCTGTTTGCTATAATGCCACCTTAATGCTAAAATTTTAAATGTGCATCATACGTCAGATACGGTCACACAAAGTGGTAGCAAATACAATGATGGCGGCGGCGTTGTATGATTTGTTGCGCACATCAGTCGTACTTTAGGTAGAGGCGGTAGGTGAATTCCTCCTGCGCTTGCCCTATTGCTCGCCTATCGTCAGAAAATACCGAAGTTCGGCGCATACCGCCGATCAATGATATAACAACTATACGAGTACGCCTTGTATTCAGTCGTTCAGTTGGCAGCGGAGTGGGAATGTCCATGATGTCAGCGATGATAGTAGTATATCTGTTAACTTACATGGCGGCGCTGCGAGCGGGACCTCATGTCGAGTCTGTCGACGGTGCCAGAGCAAGCACGCGCCACTGATATTAGCGTAGGATTTTGCAGTGGATTTTTTTTTGACAAATAATGTGTATACGTACTTTTTTTGTATTATTAAGTAAGTTTTACACCCTGTTACGGTAAACCGTGGATCAAGAGTAATATATCGACGTTTGCGACGTTTCGATTGTTTTCACAGTGAAACTATTACAATTGTTTTGTGGTTGACTGTGAAACCTAGAAGGAACTGAGCTGTTGATTATAATATACTATTCATCCATCGCTTTCTTTTTCATATACACTGGAAATAGGATTTATGTGTCACATAACAAACAAATTAATGGCAAAACGCAGTCCAATCTTTTATGTCTATGATCTAGTCACTCTTGTTAAGTTAAGTAACCAAAGTATAAACAGTGACAAAATTTGTAATAGATTTAAAATCGTATTTTTTTAATCCACTTATGTTGTAGACTTAAACAAAAAGAAGAGAGAGGAACGTCTCTTGTTTTTTTTTTTGTCTGAGGTTACAGAGTAATGTTTTCTATCTCTAAATGTGTATAAAGTAATTCGGATCTTGTAGTTAAATCTCGTAGATAGTTGAGAGAAAAATTTCAATTACTTGTATAGAAGGGTTTTATGTATGGCCCGCCTCAGGATAAGGAGCCAATTAACGCAGGCCTCACTTTTAATACCCCTTATTCTACATTTTGTTATAGGTACTAAACGTAACAGGCCCACTCTCTATATTAACATGCAACAAAATATTGCATTCAAATTACGTTTCAAATTTATTCATAACTCCAGTATAGAATTCAAGCTTTCAGCATTCTGTTTTTATTGTAATTATACCCGTTTCAAATAATTATATATAAATAAATATGTTAGTTTATAATTTAGTTTACTTAGTAAATGGATTTTTGACGTCTGCATTCAGCCATTTCATGTTCCTCTTTAGTCCAAACCAAAGGAAAATCTTTACTTTAGTAATAACAAATAGTGCCTCCTTAAATACAAATCCTTTTATACATTTATTGCGGATAAACTCCACAAGAAAGTGTGGTCATCCGCAACCAGAACTAAGGATTATGATAGCAACAAAAAGATATTCGACAAAGCTTATGTTGACAAATGGGCTAATTCATTGAATAACAACAATATTGGAAATCTATCTATCTATAATTTCACACCAAAATCCTTGCTGAATAGGCAGACAGAACCAAGCGCTAGATGATATAATTTAAAAAATATAATTATTATGACAGACAGCCACGCGTTAGCAACATGTGGTAGCATAAAAATACAAGCACGATTTATAAAACACTTAAAAGGTTTGTTAAAAACGCACAGCAAAACACGGAATAAAAATTTAAATGGGGTATTTTTATTGATGTATTTTATGTATGTACAGCGTTTATGTTGCATTTGAGAGCGGGCGCTAAATAACATCCTACCTATAAGTTGAAAATAATAAAGCTACATGTTGTAACTATTAGGAGAAATTAATTTACAAATTAGATTTTTAAATATTATTGTATTTATAAAAAATAATCATCAGTGTATGTTACGTTTCTTGTAAAAGACATGAAAAATAATATTGCAGATTGGAAACAAAACTGCAGGCTTGTCTACTAATAATAACATTCATATCTACAGTAGAAAATTTACATTGTAAATGAACGACCATTTTTAGTTATCAATGTGCAATATTCATGTTCAAGTCAAGGAACATAGCTAAGGCCCTAACAACACCTAAATATAAAAGGCATCAAATACCACTAATAAAAACATCCTGAACAAAGTTGACAATAAGCTTATAATGAGCATGCGTCTGTTTGTCACAAATACATTAAGGGATGCAATTATACACTTAAAGCGCCCGTTGTTACACTGTTATGATAAATAACTAGTTACATCATTTCAAATTACGAGTAAATGTGTAATTTAAAAAGTGGTTAATGTATTAGTAACAGACGGAATCATGATAATTATAATCATTATTTTATTAAGAAACTATTTATAACGTCGGCGTTAATTATAGTCCATCAATCTAAGATATACAATTAGACAAATCTTTCTATCTCTTTCGCCTTTATATGGCTACACTCAACAGCTAACCATCACTTTCTGAAACAATAGAGATATATTTTCTATCAACGTGTATACTTAGATTTGACGGACTGTAGGTGTTGTAATCGCCTTAAGTTGTTTCTTATGTTATTTTATTAGATGAGTAAGTAATTATGTAACCAGTTTACTTGTAATATCATTGTTGTAGGTCCCAGTACATTTTGCAAAGGCTGGCAAAATGTAACATACCAATAAAACGGAAAAAGTGCTAATAAACGCAGTTGTCAATTTTTGTCTTCATCTATTATTTAACAAGAAACCCAACACCTCAAGAATTCATCGCACTTGATTCTTGCTGCGCGAATTAGTACTTCAATTGCTACATTAATCACGCTATAAGACATCCTTCGTGTGGCCTTGCTACTACTTATAAAACTGGAGAATTGCGCGTACAAATTCATTTCCATTATACGAATATATAAAATATAATAAAAATATTAGAAGAAAATTGTTTTTTCTTTACTTGTGCTTTAAGATCTTCAGTCAATAATTTCAAGATTCCAACGGACAACCGGCTGCCACCCCAAGGTGTAGAGGACAATATGCATCTCTAATTTTAAAAGTGATATAATGTCTTGTTAAGGGCAGGAATGTTAATGTCAAAATACCTCAGCGTCAGCGTTCTAGAATATATGTAAACGATTTACCCTACATAGCGCAGAATGGCACATTTAGTACTATTTGCTGATGATACATTCTTAATTTTTCTTATGTGGCCGGTATGAAACCAGGTATTAACCATTACGTGTTATTATGTCTGTCATTGTATCAGGTTCACATATCAAAACACAGGCACAAGCGTGGCATGGTATGGTGGATCTGTACCGGCAATGTTAATTACAGTTCCTTGTTACTCAGCACAACAATTATTGCAGAGATATACTGTGAAGAATTGCATTTGAAATTCAAATGGGGTCAAGCGAGAGATGCCAACAATCTAGCCAACTGGTTTTTTGAAGTAAAACTTCTTTACGCACGCTTGACTTGGGGAGTGAGCTGGTGAATGTGTGACGAGAGCGTTACGAAAAGTGTGATCGGGCGAGGCGAATGGAAGTTGAGAGGGAGATATAAGTTAGTGAAGATTGAAAGAGAGAGAGAGAGAGAGTTACGTTTCGTATATTACTGTAGGGGCAAGAGAGAGAGGTGCGAGCACACATTTTCTTTCTCTCTTTCTCTTATAGCGAGTTATGTTTCGTATATCTAAGACACAGTGCAGGCCTATTGTCTGTATCACACTACAGAGCTGAAGAAGTTTTACTTCAGTCGTGTGATCTAAAGCGCCCTCGTTTTTTTTACTACAACGCGTGTACACGCACCGCAATTTGAATGCACCCTCCAATAACTCAACTGGGAATAATCTGATTAATGTATGTGTATATATATCAGTGTCATTATATGAAATATATTGCTTCTTGCCAAATTTCATGATTCTAAGTCAACGGGAAGTGCCCTGTCTGTTTGGAATCCCGGGCGACTGTCAAGATATGCGATATAAACGAGGCTTGAACGGCCGTATCTTTTGATTGCGTTATCTTCGAAGTTTGATTTTTTCACTGCTCCAAGGGATTATAGACTTGAGTATTGATATTCAATTCAACTTGATATCTCCACGCGTTCCTGAGAAAAAGGATCTTGACAAGTGGACAACTATGTGACACTATATCGGTTTCGTTTTTCCTTTTATGGTATGGAAAATAATAAGTTATTAAAATGTGATATGAATGTTCTTGCGAAAAGTTACAAATGAAATTTGTATTTTTATACAGCGCCGGGAGGCATTCATACATAAGGCTCACCTGATGTCAAGGTCGCGGTTTCCTATGAAGCGGAAGTACTTCCTCAGACAGGCTGCTTTGATGGCCCCTGAACTTATTCGTTACCTAATCTTCGGCTAGGTGCGTTTTTGCTATAAAAATTGCGTACACGAAAGTAGCATTCAATTTAGTTCTCTTTAAGAAGGTTCAATTGGGGACCTACGCGATTTCTTTTGCGATATCCTCGTAATTATAAGCCGTACCCACATTTCTTATCGGAACTATTTCATAAATAGTTCCGATAAGAAATGTGGGTACTTACTTACTTGTTACTTGAATCCGCGCCCTTTTTTCGTAACGTACTTCATCCGCTGCCGTTACTGCCAATTGAGCTCCTTCAGGAAAGTCCGCAACTTTCTGATGTTGTTACAGGCCTCCGGGGGTCCCTTGGATTTCCAAGAATGGCAGTCAGTTCAGTTGGCACACCCTTACTTGGGTGGTTCATTATCCATCCGCCAGGCATGCTCTGCATTGCAGACTGTCCGCCACACCTATCGTAAAAAGATGTTTGTTAAAAAGGCCATGTCCAATAACTGGTCCCGTTATGAGGCGTAGGTCTTGCCTTACTAATTGTAATAGTTGGCGCGAGATAGACTCATTGCTTTCAGTGCATTTCTCCTTTGTTTGCTGTCCGATTTACTTGGCCAGCTTTTTTGTGTTGGTTCCTCATTTGCAGTTTTATTTAGGACTTCATCTGGGAGAATGGTGATAGCATAGGTTCATTACCGGAAATTTTCATTTCGGTTCCCCTTTTGGCTAGATCATCAGCCGCATCCTTTCTTGATTATCAGCTGTTGCCTTAAAACCATTGCAGAATTACAAAGTTGCTTTTACATACCTTTTCCAGTGCGCGGCGATATTTAAGTATCAGAAGCATATTGCTCTAAAAACATATGCCTGAGTCTTCAATGAAAGAAGAGCACCAGCTTACCGACCTTACCGGCCAATCGAACAAGATGGGCGACAACGTGCTGATGGGTTGTAGAAATTGTTAACGGTAGAATAAAAAGAGATTTCATACTACAGGATTATTTTAATCGGACTTCGGCACACCTGGTGGAAGACCTTAAGATAGCTTGTGCTCTTCTTAATTAATTGCATCCATTGATTGAAGATAATCTAGAAACAAGGGACTTCTTAGCATTTGCCAGAAACCACGTTAATTTAGATAATTATGTGTAGCGCAGTATGTCCAAAATTAACATTTAAATAGAAAATGGGCAATGTTTGTTCACTTAATAGTGAACATTTAATGGTTTTCCTAAACTCACGTTAAATAAATTATGAACTTTCGCATTGGGTTCTTATCAGTTAAGCAGTCAGAACTCGTTATATACGTTTTCCCATACATTTCGCGATCGCATACGGCCACCCGGGTTTCGAAGGTTTAAAACAGGTTTAAAACAGGCAGCTTTATGTTATGGTGAACATGTGCGTAATACGGAGAATAGTTAATTGAAGTAGCTTATGTTGTTATTGAGGATGACATGCCGCTGATTTTAGATTTCAATCAAAAAATGATTAGAGGATGAATAAAATCAAGACATGTTGCTTATCGGACATACAATTGTTATTTGTTAATTTCTAAAAATCTGAATGTAGCCAATACATTAAATGCTATAACTAGCTACTATTCCAGTTGTATAGTTGGTAACCGTACAGTTGGCTGTTGCGTACATATTATGACCATATTATGGTACTTAAGCTGGATAACACGATTGGTACCCCAGCCTCATTTCTAAATGTAATATTTGTTGATGTAATATAATAATTCAAATAAATAAAGTGACAATATGATATTTTTTCTTGCACTCCTTTCAGACTTTAAATTAACTGTGCAAGTGGCTCCCCAATTCCCCATCACTTAAGAAGAGGCAATACCAACATCATCTACATGTGGTTGGCAAATGAGGCGATAGAGAGATGTAGGTAAGGCACAGCGATAGTCCAATTGGGGAAGTACCTCTTCCGAACATCGCAGGAATTGCTCTAGACAATTGTATTTAGGTTGTGTTCTTGCCAGTGACGAGTACAATACGAATCAGTTGGTTTTTAAATGTCGGGTGGCAAACAAGCATTTGACCCACCTGATATGAAGTAGTTATGAATGCTTGCAACACTAAAAGTGTCACTCACGCTTTGCTCAGCTTGGCTGGATGGTATGGTCATCAGAAAACTACTGAGATACGACGCGCAGCGTGCCATAGCCCGCCTTATGTGAAGTAGTTATTGTATGCTTGTTTGTCACCAGACATATAAAAAACGACTGATACGTATGGTATACTATCGTTACTCAAGCAGTAGGTAGGTAAAAGTTTTCGCCATTAAGTTCAGCTGACAAAGGTCAAGCTCGTCACGTCGGCCATTATAACGGAGCTATGCATCATGCAATAGAAGGATCCAACTAGAAGACGCGACAAGCTCGAGATAAAACGCCGTTTTCTCTTTGGTATTTAAAAAAATTCAATGGGTACCTGTAGATTTTATAACCTCAAAATGTAGTCAAGTCAAAACAGTTACTTTCATATTTTAATTTCACAGCTTAGGACCCGTATGCTAGAAGATACCGAATGGAATAATTCTAAGTATTTTTAATAAAAAGGTAGTAAATTAGGCAACATAACTTCGTTTATTTGATCAATGTACAAAAATCTTGATTAGGTGCCCAACGTTCATACAAGCAAAAACATTCTCCTTTGAATATTCACTAAGATGTTTCACATCTGCCGGCCGTCCAGTAACGGCCATCACTTTTTTTCTTTTATGACATTGATTAAAAGGTATCTACTAATCAAAATAACCAATACTTAGTGATCGCCTATGTTACCATGCTACAAGCAGCCTTACCTAAATATGGGAAAACGAATACAAATCTCGGTAATTCTGCAGTTATAATGGGTGTTTCAAATTAATTGCTTACACATAATATTACCTATGTCACCGCCTGCTACCATCTTGTCGCCATCCCATAGGACTTAGGGGTTGAGTGCGTAACACGTGTCACGGCCCATTACCTATCAGAATATCAATGAGCATATCTATCCGGCCGTTACATATTTGATGCGAACTCTAAATTAGTTACAGGTTCTAATTGATTTACTGTCATGTACATACCAGGTGGCTTTTAGTCGCGGAGAAATTTAATATACTGTAACATACCTACTTAAGTAATAATTAATACACGAATTTACTACCAACGGTATGAGAAAAGTATTAAGCTCGTATTACCTGTTCCGGGGAGAAAATCTACTTAAATTTCTATCTTCAGTATTTTAAAAAATCATTCCTCCATTACATCAATCCAATGGGGAATGTATATATATATATCCAACGGAGAACGTGTTTGTATGTAGGATTGGATACCACATGGGAGACTCGAAGAGGACATAGGTACATATATATTTATGTCAAATCTCTTGCGGGGTAGGCAGAGAGTCCGCTCGCTTATTCAACATTCATAGTACTTCCGTTACTCGAAGGGTAACAATAAACTTGTAAGTTGCTGTGTGTGTACACACAGCGACTGATCGATCGAGCTATGCAAAACTACGCAAATATCACTTTTACTGCTACGACGTAAGAATGTTTGTATCACTAAGTTAGCAAGTTAGATGGTAACCAGTGACCATCGCAATAGGTACCTGATCTACCTGAAATAGCGATATTATTGAGTACGCAAAATATCGCCTTTGCAAGCAAATTTAGCCCTGTATATAAAAATGTAGGCAGCAATCAGTTTTTCTAAATATTGCCTATTTTACGATAACTGTGAAACTCCAGTGGGTGGTTGGGTTTCATCCCAATCATCAACATACACTGGACTTTCTAAATGATGGACGGACAGCTAATTCACAATTACCTTCACTTACTGCGCTAGAGTGTAAACTAAAACAGCATTGCGTCGACACAATCCACACATGTTCTACTTCTTTATATTTTTCACTTTTTAATTCCTCTCAAATCCAAAAACTGAAGTGTTGTTGGGCGAGAGAGCCGGGGGCAGAGAGCCGGCCTGGACCTTATGACTCGATGTGAACATTTGAGACAGGCTATAAGAATTTTTGACACATACAATTTCATCAGTAGACTCGTAAGAGTGAGATGCCGTAGAGTACTGAGAAAGAGTATGAAGAAAACGAGAGGTGGAGACAAAAGTAGAGATGTAATTGTCTCAAATCACCTATAGAGTGAAAGCTTGCATCCTTCTAATCAACAAACGAGTCTCTGGCGAAAGACAACAAAAGTTAAAAATATGAATTTATAAAGTGGAATAGCGGTGAAGACTTAAAAGAATAAGTTTTGCATGTATAAGTATATTTCATAGAATATGTTTGGAATATTACATCAGAAGAGTAAGAAGTGTGTAGAGGAATATTCAATGGACAAAAATTCGATCCTCTCTAAAAGGACCTGTCCTAAATAAACTGTTAGTTACGAACTGTTTATTAATGCTGCATGATAAGTATGATAACCAATGAAAATAGAAACACGAAATGTGAAATTTCTTGGCAACAGACTGTTTCAAATAAATAAAATTTACTCACTTACCAACTAGCGGGAGAGCGGTGGGTGGACGGGTCGGAGGGACGTTATCTTTCATCTGTCAAGACACTTGTAAGTTATTTGTTACTGTACTCATTAGCAAATCCTTATATGTTATTATCTGACGTATGTAACGCGCTCTGTGACCCTTAGATTTAGATAAAATAGAGTATACGTCATTAACATAATTTTTTAAATCCGTATTTGATAGTTGATTTAGCAATATAAACACGAATTATGTTTATTTGACGAGCTCAGTGGTGGAGGGGTTACTAAAGATACTTTGACACCAACGACCGTGGGCATGATTTCCACACAAGATAATCATTTTATACATGAACATGCCTGTTTGTCTTGGTGATGGTAAGCGCTTTACATACTTAGTAGTCCGTATGTTTTTCATACAACATCGAGAGACATTAAAGATGTGATAATTATGGCAGGCGCTTGTCCCTTTTCTGTTATGGCCCAGTACCAATAATCTCTCCAGTAGGGGTATTCAAATAGAATTGCCAATAAAAATATTCTAATTGCTTGTTCATGGAAACTGCAAATACTAAAAAAACTATGTGTATACGAATTCAAGAAATAAATCTTTAATAAACCTCACTAATTGTTAATTGGTTCAGGCGTCATTTTACGAATTCCAGATGGCAGGTATTGGCAGAGTAGACCACCACGTCGCCGCCGAACGCCGGTCAGCGCTAGCTTGCGAGAACTCATCGGTAGCGGAAGCACACAAAGTAGTTTAGATCAAATTACCAGTAGATATCACAAAAAATATTGTCATACTTGGTAAATAAAATAAATGTTCACGTCAAACGAAAAACCAAAGAAACCTATAAAAATCTAACGAAATAAATCACCTCAAACTCAACTCCCTGCTAAAAAAGTTCTTTAATTTAACGAGACTATCCCATTTTACTTGATGTAACTGACATGAGCTATGTACTGCCAGCATACGTATATATACACATAATATACTTGTACAATAAACAATTTATTTCGTTAATAAAAACAAACCACAGCCTGCTGTTACCACACTCACCCAAAATATCGCAGGAATATTGGGAAAACGTTTTCGAAACAGCCTTGTCTGATTTATAAAACGAATTTGACGATATACAAGCTATTTGTTTAACACAACATTTTTTTAAATGTGTTATACAGAGATGTAGGGCGCATCTAGGCACTACAACTGGAGAGGTACCTCTACCTCACAGAAAACCGTAGATAGTCGCCGTGTAGGAGACGTTTTTTTTTTTAATATAAATTTCATGATTTTCATCAAAGATAAAACTAAATAATGGTATTTTAAAGACAAGAAAGTATTATAAAAATTAATTTTAAGGAAAACCTGTTACTTAGTTCTGTTTTTAGTATAAAACGCCTTCGAATATACGGGCAACCCATCTCACAGCTGTATGTTTTGCTCTAGTTCTTAGCCCTTTGACAACATCCGAAGGGATCACATGTCCAAATTAGGTCCAATTACCAATCTAAACTAAAAGAAATTATAAAAAAAAACTAGAAATAAGTTAGTGCAATAATATAAGTGCAGACACTGTGCTGCAGTCAGTATCGACTGTCTACCGGTTAAACAGCTAATACATACGCATGATCATACATACTTATACATTATGTATAAGTTTTTTATACAACATTGGGTGGCATACAAGCATACGGCCCATCTGATGGAAAGCAGTTACCGTAGCCTATTAACGCTTGTAATATATTAAGTATCACTCGCGTGATGCCTCCTCTGCTGCTTACACAGCAACTCCTTAGGAGCTTACTGGTGAACTCACTCACACGCAGGAACACAACAACCCTCTAGGGAATTGTTATATAGCTGCGGTTTTCTGTGAGGTGGAGGTACATCCCCAGACGAGCTGCTTTGCTCTACCTCTCTTAAAACGCATGGTATATATTAAAAATTGTTTTTCTTGGGTGAGGTTGAAGGGAAAACATGTTGTATGGAGAATAATAGATGCTGAGAATGTATGTGCGACCCGTCCTGGCTTCCCACGGGTGAACCGATCGCTAATATGAAGATACTCAAATTTCATCAAAATCAGTTAAGCCGTTTTGGAGTCCACAGGAACATACATGCAGACATATCCACATCGAATTTTACATAAAAGAAGACTAGTGACCCGCTCTGAATTCGGACGGTCGCTACCAAACTTCACAGGATTACTTGTTGAGCTAATCTGAAGATTACCTGAAAATATCATCAAAATCGGACCAACCGTTTTCGAGTCCATAGGAACATACTCTTCACATCCATTTTTATATACGAGTATAAGAAGATATATACAACATTTCTATACTTTTCAACGATATTGTTACTGTTGTTGAAGGATAGAAATTATGTTTATCTGGAAAGTATACGTGCGTGTGGGTCCTACTCCCAGAAATTATGTTTATCTGGAAAGTATACGTGCGTGTGGGTCCTACTCTCAGAAATTATGTTTATCTGGAAAGTATACGTGCCTGTGGGTCCTACTCCTAGAAATTATGTTTATCTGGAAAGTATACGTGCGTGTGGTGCCAACTCCTAGAAATTATGTTTATCTGGAAAGTATACGTGCGTGTGGGCTCTACTCCTAGAAGCGTCGTGTCTCCTGTAATTCTCAGCAGATATACGTATCTTCAAGTCCCTTACGGCGTAGGTAGAGTAAAGAGCACCACGCCGCTTTATTTCTTAATAAAGCGGGTGAGGTATGTAGCATGGCACTTCGTAGCACTTTCCCGTTGCATTCCTCGTACTTTTTTTTATACAACGTCGGGAGGTATACAAGTATACAATCCACCTAATGTAAAGCAGTTACCGTAGCCTATTAACGCTTGTATTATATAGCACTCGCGCCTTCTCTGCTGCTTAGACAGCAACTCCTTAGGAGCTTACTGGTGACCTCACACGCAGGAATAGAACAACCCTCCAGCAGTTGTTATTTGGCTGCGGTTTTCTGTGAGGTGGAGGTACATCGCCAGATGGATGCCCAGACGCCAGATGGATGCTTTGATGCGCCCTACCTCTCTTAAAACATAATCTATTTCTTACCATTTCTTTTCTTTGCTTGAGAGCTCGATGGCGTCGTTGTACGCATCATTTTAACCGAACACACAGGTTAAGCAACGTCGATCGCAGCTTGTCGCAATCAACACCGCTTTCAGCTGTGCCTTCTGCCTCAAGTTTTGAAGCACGTACCGTACCTTATAGACACTTGCATAATCAGTATGTAGTATTATTAGTGTGATGCCGACCTCGTAAAAGCCTCTTCACATATTTTTTCAAGAATCTCATGGAGAATGTTGGATAAACCTCGGAAGGGAGTTTATTCCACAACTTCGAGACGAAAACTTCTCTGAAACGGCATACCGAACGGCCAGTGCCATTCCATGTGGGATGATGAATTCCTCGCCGATGGTGAGCGGTGTGGTTGTAGTAGCAAGTACTGATGTAGGAACATCAGTTAACTCCTCTGAACACAACTCACTGTAGGTTCAACTTCAAAAGTCCTTATATTATTATAATGGACGGAAAAATCGTCTGTGTTGTGTACGCAGGATAAAACACGCGCTAGCGTAAATAAAAAAAAATAAGTTAAAAAAATATATATACTCATTGAATGCAAGTAACTTAGTATTGTCAGACAATATTTATTAACGCAACTAACTGCTACTACATATTCACACCAAAGGTAGGCGGAGAGAACCGAATGCTATAACAAGCATTTGTGTAATGCTTGTTATAGCATTCGGTTCGCTCGCTCACTTCTTTAACATTCGTAGCTATTTTTGTGCACGCTCGCCAGTTTCTAGGGCTCCGGACGTGATGTCCGTCTGACAAAACACGACTAATTTGGTCGTGGCAGCTGTGTTTTGGCTTCCTATATGCTTCCACTTTCACATTGTATATCTGTTTCGGTATTCCGCATTATTTCTATATGCTCGAACCGACATACATACTCGCGTATATTTCTTCTTATTTTTGCAATGACACTCTCTTTTTGTCAAACTCTTCTATTAGGTACATCATCATTGCGTACGCGGTCACCAAGTGATAAGCCACACATTTTCCGCGTTTATTCAATCTTCATGCTCTATTTGTCATACCCATCTTTTACTTTGATAAGCTCGGTGGCTCAGTCGTGAATGACGCGACTTTGACACCTACGCTCGTAGGTTCGATTCCCACACAAGGCAAACATTTGTGTGCATGAACATGTCTGTTTGTCTTGGTCTGGATGTTTTAAGAGAGGTAGGGCGCATCAAAGCAGTCTGGGGAAGTACCTCCACTTCACAGAAAACCGCAGCCAAATAACAACTCCCTAAAGGGTTGTTGTGTTCCTGCGTGTGAGTGAGGTCACCAGTAAGCTCCTAAGAAGTTGCTGTGTAAGCAGCAGAGGAGGCATCGCGCGAGTGATAATTTATATATCGCAAGCGTTAATAGGTTACGGTAGCCGCTTTACATCAGGTGGGCCGTATGCTTGTATGCCTCCCGTCATATTATAAAAAAAAAACTTCCAATAGTTAGTGTTGGGATTAGCACCGCGTTGTGTACAGCTAACTGTATCTGGATCGCTCCAATCACACTGTGCTCAGCACTCACTAGTTTCTCCACATCAGCGGTGTACCTTCCATTCCTGCTAAAAGCGCTTCCAACATATACTATTTCATTAATTTATTATAACACTACATCATCAACCATAATCCTCGTGTTCGTTCTGGTTTTCTCTCTTTCAAATACCATTACTTTCTTCATCCAATCATCTTTCATTGTTGGGACTAGTATTTGCAGTATGTTCGCTACTAACCAAGATCACAACTAAGCCGACAATTCACCATTAAGTCACCCATTCGCAATCCTGCATTCGTTGATCTTATTCTCCGTAGACAACTATAAAGATGCAGAATGAACAGCCAAGCTGTCAGCAAGTAACATTGCTTATCTTATTCTCTGAAAATAATCGTCCAAAAACAAAATGAACAGCCGAGCCGATAACACACATCACTGTCAATATTGACGCTAACCGGGCGACAAGCTGATATCCACCCGCACACATTTCTCATAAGTGAAATGCACGACACGCTCAACTCCATTTTCGGACAAAATGCCAAAGAGATCCAATCGTACGACCCTGTCAAATGCTTTCTCAAAATCCACAAAACGCCAGAAAAAAAAAGAATCCGGTCTATATCCAGATGTCTCTTCACAACTTAGCGGAGTGAAAAAAAAAACTTTATCCGTATGTTATTTGCCATTAATAATTTTAAAATAGCTACTTTTGACTACTATTTCGGGAGGCCTATAACCAGATGTAAAGCGATTCCCGTAGCCTATAAACGCTGCTGCAGCAGCTGCTAACACAGCAACTCCTTTAGGAGGTTACTGGAGACCTCGCAACATTTCTGTGAGGTGGAGTCTACCTCTCTTAACAACTAGGTACCTATTAGGGGCAAATAATATTTCGCTCCTTTTCCAACAATATTTAGTTCAATATACAGGTACTACAATATAATGTTTTTCTTATAGTAGTAGTATGTGTTCACAGTCAAGAAAACGTTGAATATATTGGTGTACAAATTTTAGATTTTGCTTTCCCTGTCTTATAAAACTTAGCGGCCGGGTCGCGAACCATTCAACAGTAGTCGGCTAGTTAAAAGAACAGTCGCAATGCTCAGTGGAGTAGCAGGTAGGGTACTAATTAGTACTAGTATTCCCTCTCAGGTAGTAAAAACATAAGAAGGCATTTTGAATTGGTTTTAATTTGATCTAAACTATCTTTGATGCATAATAGACCGCCCGCGCTCACAATCGTTGGGTTTGCGTCTAAATAATAATCTCAACGATTCAAATCTGTTGATCAACGAGAATATCTTAATTAACGGTGTATTAGTTACTACGTAACATCGGTCTCTGTGGCTCACCACAGGTTACTTCCTTCATGAAAATAACACAGTAATCGAGTATAGAATATCTATTTATATATGTATAACTTCACGCCAGGCCCCTTGCGTGGTAGGTAGAGAGAACCAAGGCCACAAGACGCGGTCCTTATACACCTCGCTCGTTTCTAAAACTGTAATAGACCTTTTTCATGCATTTTTGATCGTGATAGGTGAGTTTATTTATATGTATAAAATACCGTACGGCTAAAATAAAACAATAAAAATAAAATTTGATATTTTTTATTAAAACTGCTCCTTATAAATCCATCGATTGCTAAACATAATAACGTAGATAGATCGTACATAAGCCATGTCTCAAAGTGATATACATAAATACATAACATACATTTCATGACAACCTGATGTGAAACTTAACAAGCATACACGATGTGACAGGCCGCCATATTCAATTATTTCAACAGACATTTTTGTACAGTCAAAGAGTAAAATGTTACGACCTTTATTCTATTCATGCCAATATTTCAAATAGTTTGGGGTTCGGATTAAAAAAAATAGTATAATTAAACCATACATTTAAGGTAATATCTAGTAATCAACAACCAAAAGTGTTCCAATAGAAAATTTTAAGAACTGTAAGGAAATTTGATATAAAATTGGCAGCTAGGCGTCCTTCAATTTAAAAAAAAATACAAAAAAAAAATGTATTTACGTATGTTTATCAGTTGTCTAGTACCCATAACACAAGCTTCGCTTACTTTGGGGCTAGGTGGCGCGGTGTACGTTGTCCGACAATATTTATATTTTATTTATTTAATTCATCGAAGTTCATCAAGGTAAACTTACCAACTCGCACAAACGGCCCGTCACACAATTGCGTTTGTAACATTACAACATTCACACAAAATATACCAAAATCATAAGAAAAATGGTCGAGCTTTGAAAATTATACTCTTAAAGTAAATGGACGATTAGCAAACAAAAATTACGATGTACTTACAAGCAAGTGAATTGTTTACATCCGTGAGTACAGTTCATATAGAAAATTGGAATAGACAGAAATGATTGTTTACTGTCCCGTATTCGTTGGGCAGCTAAATATTTTAAGCGCGGTATTGGAACCACATAGAAAGAAATGTATGTGTATTTCTGTCTATGGGTAATAGAAATGAGATAAATATTATCCGTAGCCTTATATTATGTGTTTTCTTTTATTAATGTTTTCGTTAATGTTTCCATTGAACTGTACTCTAGATTATTTTTCTCAGAAAACTACAATAATAAACGAATCTGGAATATAATAGGGAATTACCCAGTGTTATGTAGTATAATTTGTTAATAACTACTAATATAGTGTATATAGGTTTGTTGGAAATAGATTACAATGGTAAGTAAATTATTTTATAGATAGGTGAAACATTACTAAATTAGTTTCAATTGAAATATAACATCAAAAAATAGACTTTTCGATATGAAAGACAAAAAGCGCATTACAACACTTTTGGTTTCGCCTGTACAAAGTGAAATTAACAACATAGCCACACTATTAATTAGAAAATAAAAACAAGTTGAGTGTGTGACTGTAGCATGGTTGTTATGAGGATTGCCTTTAATTTTGTCAGACGAATCCAATAATTCAATCAAATGTTGAATGGGACGGTGTATAACCCAAAATACAATTTTCTAATCACAATACTACCTATAGAAGACTAATTATTATAGTGCACGCGACCGAAAACATATTTAGGGATGTCACACAATATAAAATATAAATTATCATTAATTAAAATAATGCTTCACATATCTATATTGTACGTAATTTATTTAGTAAAAATTCAATAACATCCTATGAAATATAAAAAAGAAAAACTCAAGAAATAGATCGTATTAACAAAATACATGAAGATAGACACAATTACTTTAACCTCTAACTACTTATGATACAAAATTGTTTATGCACGTTGTTAAATAACTTACTATTATCATATTTTGTTAAGCAAAGTCCACGTGTCTTTTATGTGAGCTCTTCTCAGTCACTGTCGAGTATAAACCCAATGGAATTTCAACTCTATAATACACACATTACGACTTCTTTTTGAAACATTTAAGTCTTCCTAATAATATGGACAAAAAAGAGATCACACGAAAGATATACTATTTTAATGCAAATTTGATACCTCTATCAATCTAACAATTGATTATTAAACTAAGGACGCGACTTGTTCTCTCACTGCCAGTGGAATCGCACATGTGCGATTGAGAAATAAAGGTGTACACAAGATATGATTTATCAAGCTAGTACAGCATGTTTATTAATTATTATTAAGATTGAGAAATAAAGGTGTACACAAGATATGATTTATCAAGCTAGTACTCAGTTTATGGGAAAATTACAGAGATCATTATCTATGCTATATCTGACGTAAAACCCTTTTTGAATGCGCCACAGCGATTGTTGATGATCTGCGTGCTTGCCATTGTTTTTAGAATCGCATACGTTTTTTTCCTTTTCGGAATATATTCCAATATTAATTTCTTAAAAACCATGCGTATGAAAGAGAAGGTTGTTACATTTTTTTATTCAGTACTACTACATCAGGAAACAAACATATGGCCTGACTGATGTGAACCGGACAGTCGCGTCTAACACAACGGTCATCTTTCGCGCGTACAAATACTGCGACTGCAGCAAATTATCAACACCGATGCTTGTTGATGTGATAAAATGTATCCATTTAGTTTGCGAGCATTGGTATGTAAGCGAGTGAAGAAACCAACGAAGAATTGTATCTCATATGCATGTGCTGCCGTGACAGAACATCCCGCACGGTTGTGCATCTTGTAAGACATCCCTGTGATTATCCCAAAACAAGTTCACAACTGTCAGCCTATTGGCTTTGCATTAAAACAGCATCAAATTGTCAAAATCCTGGTTTACGCGGAGATATTAGGCGCTACGATGTAAATGAAAATTAGACTTCTGTGAAACCACAATTAGAAACAGTTTTCTTTGTCACTTGTCTTACGACATTAAAATCATTGAATTAAAAGTATGCATTAAAAAACAATGAATAAGAGATAATCATCTCTTTAAGAACTGCGCAGTGGAATTTGTTCCACAGTATTTTAGTCAAACTCAATTTTCATCAAAGATCAAGCCTTACGTAAGGGACAGTATTACCTAATACTAACCAATTGTGTTACAGCCATCAAATAAATCCATTGTATTTTATAACTAAACATCGGCATGCAACTGTCAGTGATTTCTTTAATATCATGTTTCGACCAAACGTGAAAAGGGCATCTGTACACTTCTATTCGTAGATAAGTCAATTTATTCCTTTATGTCGACCGCCGATATTCTTTTCTTGGTCTCGATGTTACAGTGAAGTTAACAAATAAATATACAAATTTGATCGCTAAATACAACACTGTTCAAATGTAATACGTACTTACCTTTTTTGTTAACGAAATTAAATCAGTTGAAAACATTTTCCATTTTTTCTACCAAAAGTAGCATATTCGTTTACCCAGAAACTTGTGTTAGGCTGAGCGCACGCCGATCAAGGCCGAGTGCCCTGGCACTTTCTAGAGTATGCGTAGGGAACTGTGCGCGCGCCTCTTAAATATACTACTAGACATTTTAACAGGGATATTCTGTAAAATGAGATAGAATATAAAAAAAAGAATCTTCTTTCAGACGCTAGTAAAATAAATCATTCTCTGATGCAACCAAGGTATTTCTTAACTTCCATCTCAACACGACAATATATTAAACAATTATTGATTAAACTCCGACTCGCAAGCTACTTCTGGTTAAAAAAATGGAGATCGGCATCAGAAGTGGGATATATAACTGACAAGTTGCAATACTGTTTATACATATTTATCGTTCCATAGTTCGGATTATTTTGACAGTAAAACACCACAATAAATAAAACGTAATTTACACAAATTGTAATATAAGAGTGAGTTTAGCACAGCATCCTTTACACAACCTATCAATGATAACATAGACGGAGAAGATAATGATATACCACAAAATTAATGACATTAGCCCCCCGTTATAGTGATTGTAACATTTTAACGATTCTCGAACGTAAATCAATTAACAAAACATCTATATTTTCTATGCCTAGACCTTTGCCGGACAATTTAGTAAACATATATTAATCGCACAAGTTTATCTCCTAAACTTAGGGTAGTCTTATTTCTAGTAACATGGTAGCCACGGCCGTATGAATATAAAAGTCCGATTAACATCTAAAATAAAAATTTAATGCAATGCGTAGAATTATGCTAGATAATTACCAAACGTTTAGACCCACGAACCAGTCGATCTAATAAAAAAATATGCCAACATAGATGTGCATTACTTTTTTTTTTAATTTATTTACGTTCAAGAAACCCATAGTCAGTTCAAAACTACCATAAACCTTTTTTATTAGTATGAAAATATTTTTGCCCTATTTCGAAATGTCAAGCTGCGATTATATTTTAAATTGCCTATAATGCGAAATAAAAAAGCTATTTTCAATCTTTTGCAGTATAAATGCATAATTAATAATTATATTAATATAATTTAACGTCTTCATTAGCGCTAGACAGTAATAAATCTGATATTAGGCTCCGCAAAGACCAAAAAGTTCACGTGTATTGGAGGAAAGCATGTTAAAAAATTATCAACAGAAACGAAACACATGCAAAAATTAATATTGCCATGTTTTACAACACATTCTACGTTTACTTTCCATTTTTGTGCACTGTAAATAGCATTGTACATTTGCACGATGAACAGTTTGCATAATTTCGGCAGATAGTTGTCCTAAGCGCATACGGTCTACATTGCTGTACAGACATTATCAAAAGTAAGAATCAAAATAAACATCTACTATTGATGTTGTAACTTCTGAAAATACATGTTTCTAATTCATATACTGAACTACACGTCACAAGAGGACGTTAATGTTTTTCGTTGATTGACTTAACTATTGCAGTTAACGGCTTTTGCTAAAATTTGCGTGTCTACATTGACAAAGCAACTATGAGAAGCAAAATCTTGAACTTGTACCTACAATTCAGCTATATCTTGATTGAATCATCAATATTTGCTTCCATTTTAGGTTAGGACTACAAAATGGATTATTGGACTTTTTGGTCATAACGCCTATTCATTGTACACTGGATCTAGCAGCACAAACCGTTTCCAATGCATACATATTGGCTGTAATCACTGATCAATCCAGACGTTAACACGTTTCGTTTCACGCACGAGTACCAAAAGCGTTCCATTTCACGGACGATTATACTTTATAGTGTATTTTATATCTTTGCTAACTTATTTTTACACTGCATGCAAGGCTGTCAACAAAAAATATATAAATCTATTTCTATCAATGTGAAGCAAACGTATTTAACAAAATTCATATAATGCATTTTGAAATCAATTTAAAACTAGTGTAGCACCAAAACGAAACAAATCAACTGTTGAAGGCACCATTCGTATATATTTTTTAATTAATTACGTCTAGCGTTCCTAAATGACTTGTGTTACAATTGTATGTGCATTATGTTTTTAGACTAAATTTTAAGTGCAGCCAGCTACATGCTAGGTAGAGAGTGATACGCCCAATCCTTCATTGGCTTAATAATTCTGTACACAAGTTATTTTATTCCAAAACTTATTAAAAAACAATTTTACTTAACGACTTCTATGTTATACCTCAAAATTCATACCGAAACGAAATATTTATGTACTATAGAATCATCAAAAAAATGACTAAATAAATTGTTTAATATGCTAAACAAATTGTTACTTTTACCCATTAAGTATTTCCATAGTTTGTTAAAAATTAATCAAGTGATAACGGTCTGCCCAATTTATACTTTGTTTTTTAAATAAATAAGTCCAAATCAAATCGCAACGAAACAGAACATTTTCTAACTGGACTTCCATTCGATTTATCACTTACTTCAGGCAATAAAGTTTATTATTAATCGCGAAGAGCTAATCTCATACCCACTGCTGGACCCCTCATTCTTAATAAATATTTCCAAGTTTTCGCGTACTACCCGCCACTCCAAGCAGCCAATATATACGCTATGAAAACTCATTCAATTAACAACCCTATTACACCGAATTAGATAGCATTTTGCAATGTCAAAGGATGATTATGCCCGTGGCCATTGTGCGTGGTGAAATCGTCTTCAATTAGTTTCTCGGCCTTGCTTTGGCTCTCATTCAAACGCTCCGTTTGTATGAAGTTGGCGGATATATGACCAACGTTTGCGTGATTACCATTATTTGTTTCCAATGCTGGCGCTTGGTTGTCTATTGGTTGAGGTTTGTTTGGCGTCAACTGCTCTTGGATCTTGTCCTCGGTCTGGAAAGGAAGTAAATATGAATTTTGGATTTATTAGAAAGAAAGAAAATATTTATTTACTCAATCACAGTTATCAAGTTTCCCAGATAATCAGATTTGAAATGTAATCAACAATACAAAACAAGAAATATCGTGTTGGCGCCAAAAAGATATGCCGTCGGCCAACACCATAACACAACGACCAGCCCTACTTCACGCGTCCAACCACAATTGCAAGGGATACGAACGGCGTGCTCCAAGATTATTGTTCCTAGGTCTGATTGCAGTTCATCTCATTAAATATTGGGTTTAAGTAACTCGTAACTTATAGAATTGTCTGTAGGGCCCTTCAGTGCGACTATGATGATTTCATGCAATTTATGTTTTCCTTCAGATTTATGCAGGTATAAAAATTATGGATATTTGCGATGAACGACGTATATGCATACGACTTTAAATAAAGCTCTGTAATTAAAACGTTTGTAAACTGCCGACAACATTTTATACAGGAGGCATCTACGCAAGACCAGCGCCGCGGCGTCAGACGACCCCACGGCTTATGCTGAGTGGATGCCTATTTGTTGTCTTATATATTTACTGGCTGTAGGTTTTAAATGTTAGTGATTACATGTGAGGCAACAAATAAACCATTTTCTTTCTTTCTTATATAATCGTAATCTTGGTAAGACCTTAGAATGCTTGAAATTATTTATTTCTCGTCATTCTATAATTACAGACGAGAATCGGAACGGAACTCTAAGCAATAAATAATATTATTACTAATGTCATAATTCTGTTGTCACTAGCAATGTTTTTTTTATACAACGTCGGGAGGCATTCAAGCACACGGCCCACCTGATGTAAAGCAGTTATCGTAGCCTATTAACGCTTGCAATATATTTAGTATCACTCGCGCGATGCACCTCACTCACACGCAGTAACACAACAACCCTCTAGGGAGTTGTTACTTCCTCAGATGCTTTGATGCGCCCTACCTCTCTTAAAACATCCAGACCAAGACAAAACAGACATGTTCATGTAAACGTTTGCCTTGTGTGGGAATCGAACCCACGAGCGTTGGTGTCAGAGTCGCGTCATTCACGACTTAGCCACCGAGCTCGTCACCAATATGACACTCGTAACAGGACGACATCGCGAGAGTGATAATGTATTACAAGCGTTCATAGGCCACGGTAACCGCTTTACAGGTGGTTATCAGGTGGGCCGTACGCTCGTATGCCTCCCGACGTAGTATTAAAAGGAGCAACGAAATCTAACGTAAATGTAAGTTCATTATGTCAAGCTATCAATCTAGTTATGATTACTAGATTAATAAGGTTACGTGAGTCCACTAAGTCCACAAGATCTCTGTCATTTTCAGTGGTGAAGCCAGGTCTAGGTGACTGGTATGTGGGTGCATTCTTTTTTTTATATATATGCTACGTCGGGAGGCATACAAGCATACGGCCCACCCGACGTAAAGCGGGTACCGTAGCCATTAACGCTAGCGATATATTAAGTATCATTCGCGCGATACCTCCTCTGCTGCTTACACAGCAACTCCTTGGGAGCTTACTGGTGACCTCACTCACACGCAGGAACACAACAACCCTCTAGGGAGTTGTTATTTGGCTGCGGTTTTCTGTGAGGTACTTCCCCAGACGAGCTGCTACCCTACCTTTTTTATATACAACGTAGGGAGGCATGCAAGCATACGGACCACCTGATGTAAAGTGGTTACGGTAGCCTATAAACGCTTGTAATACATTAGGTATCAAAGATCGCGCGATGCCACCTCTGTTGCTAATACACCAACTCCATAGGACCTCACTCACACGCAGGAACTCAACAAACCTCTAAGGAGTCTTTAGTTGGCTGCGCTTTTCTGTGAGTTGGAGGTCTTTCCCAGACGGGCTGCTTTGATGCGCCCTACCTCTCTTAAAACATCCAGATCAAGACAAACAGACATGTTCATGCACACAAATGTTTGCCTTGTGTGGGAATCGAACCCACGAGCGTTGGTGTCAAAGTCGCGTCATTCACGACTGAGCCACCGAGCTCGTCAAAAATTCTAGCGGTGACTCACATTATTTTGTTCGGACAGTCCCAACAGGTCAACAGTGACGTTTCCGTTGTTGGTTTCGGAGCTGGCGCCCGCCGCGGTCTCTGGCACGGGCGGCGACACCTCCGCCTGACAAACGAAAATAGCATTTAAACACAAGCAGATAAGATGTTTGAAATCACAATATTTGCAGTCCCAGTCACCAGTATGGTATTGGTGATTATCTGTTACATAAATATATTAGCAGGTAATGAATGCCATAGCTACGAACTAATATATAATTTAAGAGAGGTAGGGCGCATCAAAGCAGCCCGTCTGGTGAATTACCACGGAAAACCGCAGCTAAATAACAACTCCCTAGAGGGTTGTGTTCCTGCGTGTGAGTGAGCTCACCAGTATGCTCCCAAGGAGTTGCTGCGTAAACAGCAGAGGAGGCATCGCGCGAGTGATACTGAATATATAGCAAGCAGTAATAGGCTACGGTACCCGCTTTTCATCAGGTGGGGCGTATGCTTGTATGCCTCCCGACGTATTATACAAAATAAATAAGAGAATGAGAAAAGCTCTTGGCAGTCAAGTGTTCAGTCAACACTCTGGACTGTTAAAGAGCCAACGGCGGTGGCAAGGCGTGAGCTTTAACCCCTTGTACTCGTTCTTGTAAGAACTTCAATAATTCATAGGTTACGGTAACCACTTTACAAAAGGTTCTTTGCCTCCATAAATCTATTTATCTATAACTTCACGCCTAATCCTTTGCGGGGTAGGCAGAGAGAACCGAGCGCCACGTGACCCGATCCATGGACATCTCACTCGCTTCTTTAACATTCATTGCTCTTCTCACGCACGCTCGCCGATTTCTAAGGCTCCTGACATCACCTCCTGATAGAACACGAATAATTTGGTCATGGTAGGTAAGTCTTGGCCTTCCCCGGCTCCTACATCCTTCCACTTTTTCGTTGTATATCTGCCTCCATAAAAATAGGGTACCGATTGAATCACTCAATATGAAAAGAAGCCAATATTACCTTGATTAATAACAACTTCCTAGTTATGGAGAACTTCAACGTTACTATAACAAATCTCGCCACACCCTTACTAATGATTCAACAACTGTACACATTTGTCAAATACATTTTTGCAATATACGAGTAGAACCTTATTTCTATGTATGGTAAATATTAAAAAGAACTCGCCGTCTCTAGTCATCCCGTGACCATGACGTCTGCAACGCCGCCGGAATATCGGGCAAATATAAAATCAAATCGCGGTAAGTCCCGTACCTACATTAGTGTAAACAACAGTGAAAGTTTAAAATTATATATCAGATATAACCTTATACTTGCTTGTTATTATGCACCTATATATATATATATATATAGTTGTGAGTATTTATATTTTATATAATTTCTATTTGAAACGTATTAATTACCTATATAAATATACAAAATATAGTTTACATGCGCACCATATATATAACATTCACGGCATTGAATTATTATGAACTAGTGTACTAGAAACGAAACCGCGAACCAAATGTTTGCGCCACGCTTCGTTGCCGATAGGCAACAAACTCATTGCTGTACTACATTGAACGAAACGCGTAAGCGCCATGAAAAAAACGGCGCTTTTGACCATTTGATCGCGAGAAAAATACCCCATAGAAGCTATTTAGTGCTGTATCTTCGAATCTTTGGTATAGACATCTAAATTATTTCAGCGCTGCAGCCTACATTAGTTTGAATTATTACCAAAATGGAGCAAGACTTTTACTTAGGATAGCTCCTCTAGTACATCTCAATGATTCGCAGTTTCATTGCTGCGCGCGTCATAATTTTCAGGCAGTTGCTAAAAATCAGTGCTCTTCGAACAAATAATGCACTGAGCTGCTGACACTTTGTATCATTGCGACCCACAATTTATTCTACAATTACTATTTTATTTTTTGTTTACCTGTCAATATTTATTGTTGAGTGTCATGGTGATACAATTAAATGACTTGTCTATCTGTCAATAAATATTATAAAAAGTAGGTGTAACTTTTCTTCGGATTGGGTGGAAAGTTGCGTTGCTTCAGGTTGCAAATATAACAAACCCTCACCTGACTAGTTTCGAAGCCTAACAAATCTCCCGTAGTGACAGCGTTGCCGTTGTCAGCGGGCGCTGGTTGCGCAACTTGCGTTGCTTCGGGTTGCGCAAGAACTTCCGTTGCTTCAGGTTGCACAGGTTGCGTTGCTTCCGACGGCGTCGGCGCGGGTTGTTCGGCTGCAGCCTTCTCTTGTTGCTTTTTGTCTTCTTCCTGTTGCTGTAAAAAATAACAGTTTTTTATTATTCCTCAAATTTTGATTTATTTGAACATGTATAGCGTGCCGGATATATATATTTTTTATATATACCACTAAGGTGGCAAACAAGCGTACGGCCTGCCTGATGGTAACTAGTTACCATAGCCTATGGGCATTCGCAATACCAGGGGTGTCGCTCTTGCGTTGCCGACCCTGTAAGAACCTCTTTACGCCTTTCTTGAAGAACCCCATACTGTAGTCCCTTCGGAAAACCTCGGCAGGGGGCTCATTCCATGACTTAATAGTTCTCGGTAGAAAACTTCTCGTGAACCGCACGACCGCGCGACCGTGCCGGCGAGCTGTGCGATTGTAAAACGAGGCTGTTCGTATAATGTCGAACAACTCCTCAGAACACAACCCATTATACAGCCGGTAGAACACGCAAAGGGGGGCAAAATCTCTTCTCAAACTCAAGCAATTTTATATATACTTTTGTCTGGGCGCTGTTAAAGAAGCGAGCGCACTCGGCTCTATCCAGCAAGGGACCTGGCGTGAATATATACATACATATAGACTTGCATCCCCTATTTAACCCCCTTACAATATGTAAGTTCCCCATCATCTTCAAAGCGAAATTTCCTCGACGGACCTCCACGTGATGCGTCCCGCCAACGAATTAACAAACGAGGAACGAGGCATTAACGAAGATGTAGGGAAGAGAGATAGTTAATAAATATCTTCGTGGAAGGTAGTTGTGTTCGTACATGTGAGCGAGTACACTGGCGAAGCATCTCGAGTGCTCTACAGTGGCACCGCGCAAGTGATGCCATATATGTTACCCAGTTAAACTACACTACCGCTTTACATGCGGTGGATCGTACACTTGTTTGCCAAGCATATAAGTAGCCAAGTATATAAAAAAGGGTCAAGTGTGAGGTACGTATTTTGACGAGCTCTGTGGCGCAGTGGTGAAACGTTACTATGTCAAAGGCGCTAGGTAGGTTCGATTCCCACACAGGACAAACATTTCTATGCATTGACAAGTCTGTTTGTTTTAGTCCAAGAGCTGACGACGAATTTTGGGCACGTGTTTTAGGCAAGTTGTAATATCGAAAAATATGTATAATCACATATTTCAGTCCGAGAAGTCCAGGGCCGCGGTAGCTGCCGGTCTCGATAAACTGTCTCTCTCTTACCAACGGCTACGCATAAGACTTTTTTGACACATTTATTTAAAATCTAATTGCCTCAATTAAAAACCGTTTAATTCGTATGGCGATTTGCACACATTTTCAATATTACTTAATAAATAACCTCTTTAAATTTCAGAACGCCTGAAGTTTGGCGTATAATAAGTAAATAATAGGGATTAAAATATGACATTGCCGTTTTAACAGATACTTTGAATTGACATTAAAACTTCATGGTGTGAGATTTACTTTTTTCACAAGATTTTCACAAGGTTCTTGTTTTAATAAAATGTGCAACATTTGATTTTCTAATTTGAATTGTTTTTTTTATTCAGCTTAGACGGGAAAGACACTTCGAAAATCCGAGTAATTATTGAATACGAGTTCCGACGCGGAACTAACGCGGCAGAAATGGCAATATCAATGCTGCGTTTGGAGACTGCTAATGAACGCACCGTGCGTCGGTCTTCGACTTGAAGAACGAACCACGTGGAAGACCGCCCACACAGGTGAATAACGCTGAATTGAAGATGGTGGAATCCGATCCGAGTCAAACTACACAGGAATTAGCGGCATGGTTTAACGTTACCTACAATATTGACTCATTTGCATCGTGGATTCTTTATGAATATGAAAAATGTAATGGCTGGCCCCATGTCAAACGTCGCAGCAGTGCCCTTAGCAAAGCTTACCAATAAAAAGGTAATAGTAACTATTTGGTGGTCTCTTCATGGCGTTATTAACTATTTCTTTCTCAGGTCTGGTCAAGCAATTACATCAGATGTTTACTGTGCCGAACTTCGATGGCGAAATTGGCAGTGAAACAGCCCAGACTCGTGAATTCTTCATCATTATTGCTCCATGATAATGCAAGACCTCACACTACACGAGAAACCGTTGTAATTCTACAGGAGCTGCAGTTAGAAACCATACGTCATTCTTCGTACTTGCCAGACCTTGCTCCAGCTGACTACCACTTTTTTCATGATTTGAACAATTTTCTACGTGGTTTTTCTCCCAGGAGGCAGAACAAAATGCTTTCACGCAGTTTGTCGAATCTAGATCCCCAGAATTCTAACGCAAAGGCATAAATAAATTTCCGATTAGACGGCAGCAATGTATAGATAACGAGGGTAGATATTTTGATAAATATGTTACATCTTAGAAAAAACGAGTTTTAATTTTTCAATACAAATCGGTAATTTCATACTTAAACCGAATACATTCAGAGGCGCCAGGTCACATTTTAAAACAGACAAAATAGTCTGGGGGTGTTATATCTGGATATATGCTATATAAAAGGTGAACAAAATTCCAAGTTGGCTAAAAATATTTTTCTGGTTGATTTCTTTTGCAATTTAATATACTGCGCAGTTGTGAAATAACCGCTATCACTAGGCTTCAATATTGCAACTTGCTTAAAATTCGTCGTCAGCTGTACGACTATCTTGGTCTGGGCGTTTTCAAGATACGGCGCATCAAAGCAAAGGGGGAAGTACCCTCCACCTCGTAGAAAACCGTAGCCAAATAACAACTCCCTAGAGGGTAATTGTGTTCCTGGGTGTGAGTGAGGTCACCAAGCTCCTAGTTGCTGTGGTAGCAGCAAAGGTGGCGTCGCGCGAGTAATACTTAACGTGTTGCAAGCGTTTATATGCTATGGCAACAGCTTTACATCAGGTGGGCCGTATGCTTGTATGCTCCGACGTTGTATAAAAAAAATACAATATGAAATTTAGTTTCCTTACACACCGCAACAAAACTTACCTTCTTAAGCCTGGTTCTAGCCATGATAGCTTCGACGCGCTGTTTTCTCGCGTGCCTCTCCTTTTCCTCCTTCTCGGCCTCCTCCCTCCTTACTTTCTCTGCCTCCTCAGCAAGCCGCCTCCTCTCTTCGTCCTCCTTGAGTCGTGCTTGTCTCTCGACTTCTTCGCGGACCTTCCTCTCAGCCTCTTCGCGTTCCAGTTGCTGTTGGGCCTGGAATAAATATATTCACAGATTAAACTTGGTCATTTTAACATAGGCAGGGTGCATCAAAGTAGTCCGTGTGAGGAAGTGCCTCTATCACACAAAAAGCTCACAACCAAATAGTATTATTTGGTTGTGGTTTTCTTCTGAGTGTCGCTGGAGGATTGTTGTGTTCCTGCGAGTGAGTGAGGTTACGAGTAAACTTATGTGGAGTTGTTGTGTTCGCAGCAGGGATGAAAACGCGCAAGTGATTGCAAGTGCTCATTGACTTTATACATACATATCATCACGCCTACCTCCCATTGGAGTAGGCAGAGACTATGGAACGCCAGGTGCACTCATCCAAACATACCGCTCTCGCTTCTTCCACACTCATCAACCTTCCTCATGCATGCTCTTCGGTTTTGGGTACTTTTGATTTGGCCCTTTTTCAACACATCACCAATTTGATCCATATATGTGCGTCTAGGGTGGCCCCTCTCGAAAACTCCGTTCACTCTTGTCTGATACATTTCTTTCGTAAGTCTTTTTTCATACATCGTCGAGAGTCATATAATACGGCCCATCTGATGTAAAGCGGTTGCCGTAGCCTATGAACGCTTGTAATACATTAAGTATCATTTCGCGCGATGCCTCCTCTGCTGCTCACAGCAACTCCTTAGGAGCTTGCTTACTTACAACTATTTTGTCATTATTTCCATTGACTTCAGTAATCCAAATTTTACACCGCTCCCAACTTTGTATATATGAAAAAAACTTACCTCGATGGCTTTCCTAAGTTTCTCCTCTTCGTGCTGCCTCTGTAGTCGCGCGAGTTCCCGCGCCTCTTCCTCCTCTCGCCTCTGTCTCTCTTCCTCTTGTCTCTGCCTTTCTGCCTCTTCTTCGGCTTCGCGCTGTAGTCTGTGATCACGTGAAAAACAGTTGCTATAGTAGTTTTATAAGATTTAAGGCAGGCCTCACAAAAAAGTACATCGAAACGAATGTCCTTGGTATTATGTCCTTGTTTTTGACGAGCTCGGTGGCTCTGTCTTGAATGACGCGACTTTGACACCAACGCTCGTGGATTCGATTCCCACACAAGGCGCACATTTGTGTGCATGAACATGTCTGTTTGTCTTGGCCTGGATGTTTTAAGAGAGGTAGGGCGCATCAAAGCAGCCCGTCTGGGGAAGTACCTCCACCTACCACCACCCTAGAAGGTTGTTGTGTTCCTGCGTGTGAGTGAGGTCACCAGTAAGCTCCCAAGGAGTTGCTGTGTAAGCAGCAGAGGAGGTACGCACGAGTGATACTTATATATAAATATCTCAAGCGTTAATAGGCTACGGTACCCGCGTTACATCAGGTAGGCCGTATGCTCGTATGCCTCCCGACGTAAAAAAAAAATATTATTTAGGAAACGTCTTCCAAAACCGAAGAGTTCCAAATACATAGGCAAATTTCTTAAGGCGTAAGGCCTGTATTCATGATATCTCAAATGGTGATGGAAAGCCAGATTTTACGTTCACGTATAGGCTTACCTTTTGATAGTATTTCGTAACATAAGTGCTAATTAACTTGTATAGTAATGAAAAATACAAAATAGAACATGTTTATTCCCTTTTTGGAATACGCAAAAAAGATGATGGTTAAAAGATAACTTTTTAAAATTCATTACCCTTTTAACGGTGGTATTGGAACTACAGGATTGGGTCTGGGAACTCATCCCGAGTATTTTTCACCAGAGTTTTTGAAGGTCTGAAGGATTATAGCAAATTAAGAAAATTTTATTTTTTATTTTAGAGCCCTAGAAACCGGCGAGCGTGCATGAGGAGAGCAATGAATGTTAAAGAAGCGAGTGAGATATGTAAGGATCGAGTCACGTGGCGCTCGGTTCTCTCTGCCTACCCCGCAAGGGATTTGGCATGAAGTTATAGATAGACAGAAGAACATTTTGTAAAGATTCTAATCTGAAAACTTGTGCTGTACGAGCTACTACCTTTTGCCTTTAACCTCTGGTATACAAAGGGCCATAAAGCTTACTTGAAGGGACTTAAATATTTTATTTTTATACTTACGTGGCGCTAATGGAGCTGTAGGGAGCTCCTTAATGAGGTTTTGTTCTATTATTATTTCATACTACTAAGGTGGCAAACAAGCATACAGCCTGCTTGATGGTAGCCCATAAGCAGCGGAGCAGTTACCGTAGCCTATAAACACTTGCAACACTATGAGTAACCCTCGTGCGTTGCCGACCCTATAAAAACCTCACGTCTTTTTTTAAGAATTTCCTGCTGTACTCTTAGGGATACCTAGATAGGGTTTTCAATCCACAATTTTAGAGTTCTCTGTAGAAATCTTCTCTAGAACAGCCCAGTATGACGACGAAGTGAAGATGAATTCCCAGTCGCTTGCGGGCGGTGCGATTGTAAAATGACGCTGTTAACATTATAGCGAAGAACTTATAATGAAATGATACGGAATACAACCCATTGTACAATCGATAGAACACTCAAAAGGAGCAAACTCTCTCCTTTTTTCTGGTAGGGCTATCGGGAGCTTAGTATCATCGACAATTCTCACAGCTAGTCTTTGCCCCGAATCACATGATCCTAGCCGGTTTTGTTGCGATCTACATATATATTTCTTATACTTAACTCATGTCCGTGGGTGAACAGTATACAATATATGTTGTATTTAGTAAAGTATACTTTTTTAAACACAACGTACAATGTATACTGTTACGTGTCCCACATTATTAAATAGGACAATAAAAATTGCCAACTGGACAAAGTGATTAGTTAATTTTACAGACAGTTTTATTACAAGAACAGACAGTGGCGGGGATTCTGATGATTCAGATGAATAAAAATATTAATTGAATAGTTTGAATTATTACAAATAACCCTCTCCATAGATAATTCAATATTATTAAACTACGAACTCATGCTACAACTTGTACCCATAACACAAGCTTCGCTTACTTTGGGGCTAGATGGCGCTGTGTAATTTGTCCGATAATATTTATTTATTTATGCATTAATTTGTACACGTCACTATTTTTTTTCGCTCAAAAGTGGTAATACAGCAACTGTCATTTCACTGAATCGAATTAAAAGTCGTACTATAACGTGGCAGACCCACCACTCATACCCTTCTTTGACGCCTTCCTTGAGGCCCGTTATATACTTGGCGCCGTAACGCGCATGGCGGAATTGAGCCACGCGGGCCTCAACGGGTTAACATTCATTGCTCTTTTTACGCCACAAATTTTGCGCATTCAACCGCGTTTATCCTACTTTCATGCTCTCTCTGCCATACTCAGCTCTCGTTTCCATAACCTAACGGGACAGGCCCACCACTCATACCCACCACTGTGTCTCCTGTGTAGCCAGAATTAACAGCGGCGACCACCAAAAAGGCAATGAACAGTGAAGTCCATTGCTGTCGCGGGGGTTAAACTACAGCTGCCTTGGAACTCACGACGAATTTAATCAGAAGAATTTCGTGAGAGTATGAAGTTTTAGAAATAATTTCCCCTCTTGGCAATGTGAGAGACAGCAAGTCGTACTATAAAGTAACTAAGCTGCAATCGCCTTTTATTACATCATTTCTTTTTACTCTGCGTCTAAGGGTCGTATCGTGACGTAGAAAAGGAAGAGAGAAAGTCAAGAATTGTGTTAGCAAATGCAATTTTTTGTTAATACGACTTTTAGTTCCAGAGATAAGCGCGTTCAAAGAAACTATTACACTTTATTAGTGTAGATATAGATAACTAGTGAGTGTCGTTCCCTCACCTCTGCCTCTCGAGCTCTGCCTGTCTCTCGAGTTCCTCCCGCGCCCGCCGCCGTCTCTCCGCGAGCGCCGCTTTAGCTTGTTCTTCTGTCGTGATGCGGCGAGCTGTCATCGACGCTGCAACACCAGGAAAAATTATTATAAGGATCTTTGACGAGCTCGGTGGCGTAGTCGTGAATGACGTGACTTTGATGCCATCGCTCGTGGGATCGATTTCCACACGAGGCAAACATTTGCGTGCATGAACATGTCTGTTTCTTGGTCTGGATAAATACTAATTCCTAGCGTATTTGTGTTCCTGAGTGTGGCTTTACATCAGGGTGAGGTCGCCAGTAAGCTTCTAGGAGTTGCTGTGTTAGCAGTAGAAGAGGCATCGCGCGAGTGATCCTTAATGTATTACGTTCATAGGCTACAGTAACCGCTTTACATCAGGTGGGCCGTATGATTGTATGCCTTTCGACGTTGTATAAAAAAAGGATAATTTATGTTTACGTAGTAGTATAAAAAAAAACATAACTAAACAGTTCTATATATCATATTATTATATCTATAACTGTAAGGTGAACCTGCGCATAAAGGCTACATAAGCTGGGCTGTATGCTTGTATGTTATCTACGTTGTATAAAATAATGTACATTGTATTTTCTTTACATTATGTATTTTTCTTTATTCGTTAATACCTGTCATATCAGATTCGTCAGCCTTTTCCAGAGAAGGTTCTTTCTTCTCTTCTTCTTTCTTTTCCACTTTATGTTGTTCTTTATCCATTGTTGGTGTTTCCTTTTCTAATTTCGGTTGTTCTTTTTCTACTTTAGGTTCCTTCATTTCTACTTCAGGTTGTTCTTTATTTTCTTCGATTTTCTCGACTGGCTTCTGTACTTCAACCGGCTTCTCCTCCGGTTTGACGTCTACTGTGGCTTGTTCTGGCTTCGATGGCTTAACTTCTATGGTTTCTTTGTTTTCGTTTACCTGTGGAAGAAAAGAAAATTGAATTTTACTGACCTTTGTTTAGAGAATATTCTTAGTTATGTATATACTTAGTTGTCACAACAATTTATCTAATACGTATACTCGCTTCTTTAACATTTATAGCCCTTCTCATGCATGCTCGGCGGTAAAATTATAATAATTTGATATAATGTACTATGAAGACAGTTTTTAACCTGATATCCATTGCTGTTAACACAGTAACTTCCTAAGAACTTACTAGTAACCCCACTCACTCGCAGTGGCGGCTGTACCTTAAGTGCGCTCGTGCGCTGAACCACCAATTCAAAACATTTAAAAATTACAAAATATTACTTCATCTTTAAATAACCATATTAATATTTATTTTTGAAACATACAAAAACATAATATAACAAATAAAATTTAAAATTATAACAAATAAAAGACAAAACAATTTAAGCGCTTTGCTAAACTATTAAGACTTATTTTCCCTGTAAAGAAAAATCCTCGTGCGCTTCGGCGAGCGCACGAGGATTGCTAATAGAACTTGTATGAGTTACTAGCGAATGTGCCTGACCCGTGAAACAAAAGATAGTTCATAGAAATGTATCGAGAAATGAGGCGATTCTCGTGCGCCGCACGAGCGAATCGAAGGTTACCGAGAGCACCCGATGTTTGACGAAATTTGAAATTTGAGTTCGACGGCGGCCATGATGGACCTCTCCTTATCAGTATAGTTTCGCTGTATCTGTGACGCGTTAATTATTGTTTCTATAAATTAAGTAATTTACATGCAATTTGATCTAACCTGCTTTGTGTGCTACCGCCACCAATTTGGTGGCGGAAGCACACAAAGCAGGTTAGATCAAATTGCATGTAAATTTGAGTTTCGCAAAATAACGCCTCAATCTATTAACTATTAAGTAATTGTTTTTTTATTTATTTACATCTTTTATGTAAATTGTTGATTTGTTGCAATTTCTAATATTAATACTTGGTGAGCAAGTAAAGTGCACCACCAGTTCGATAACCCACCAGCCGCCACTGCTCACTCGCATGATCACAACAACGCTCCAGGTAGTTGTTGTCGTTCCTCAGTCGAGATGCTTTGATGCAGCCTACCTCTCTTAAATATATAACGACGAGACAAACAGATATGATACCAACGTTCGTGGGTTCGATTCGCATACAGGACAAACATTTGTGTGTTCATGTCTGTTCGTATTGGTCTGGCTGTTTTCAAGAGAGGCAGGGCGCATCAAAGTATCTTCACCTCACAGAAACCCGCAGCCAAATAACAACTCTCTGTTGGCTGTGGTCTTCTGTGAGATTGTGTGACTTGTCACTTGTAGCATGTTATTCTAACGATTAACATCTACAGTGCCTGAGGAAGCCTCGTGGAAAGGCAAAACACGTGTCGCAGAGACGACCAGGGTGCGATGACTAATCGCAGCAACGGTTTCTGTTCCAGATGGCGGACGAGCGCAGCAGCCGAGGCAGACACATGAACTAATGTCAAAGTCAAAGTCAAAATCTTTTTACTCCGTAAAAATGGCTACATTTGTTTGGAATCGTCACAATTTTTTTCCCTACCGTGCAGTTCATGACTAGGTGAGCACTGATAAAAATACTGCCAAAAAACTCAGGCATCCCTCTTTTGGTATCCAAACAAATTTACATAATTTATTAATTACATTATAATTGGATCGACTCAATCCCAGGCATTTTTATCATTAATATAGTCAGATACTTTATAATATGCCCTGCTACACAATTTGGCTTTAATAGTAGTTTTAAACTTGTTTATTGACAATTCTCTTATATTGCTGGGAAGTTTGTTATAGAACCGTATACATTGCCCCATAAAATAATTACTTATTTTGTGGAGACGGCTTGCATGTAACACAAGATTATGCTTATATCTAGTATTTATGCTATGAGTATCACTCTTTTTACAAAATGAGTCTATGTTTTTATGGACATACAAAAGATTTTCATAGATATATTGCGATACGACTGTTAGAATATTTATTTCTTTGAATTTTTCTCTAAGGCTCTCACGGGGACCAAGTTTGTAGATAGCTCTTATGGCTCTCTTTTGCAATAAAAAGATGGTGTTAATGTCCGCGGAGTTACCCCAAAGAAGAATTCCGTATGACATAATACTATGAAAGTAGCTGAAATAAACTATTCTAGCCGTATCAACATCAGTGAGCCGTCTAATAGTTTTCACTGCATAGGCTGCAGAACTTAGTTTTCCTGATAATTTTTCAATTTGTGGGCCCCATTGTAGTTTGGAGTCAATTGTTATACCCAAGAATACAGTTGTCTCCACAGGGGCTAAATTAGTTCCATTAACATGTACATTGGTAGTCACCTGTCTTACATTAGGTGTTGAGAACTTAATTACTTTAGTCTTTTTATCATTTAAAAACAGATTATTAACATTAAACCAATGCATAACTTTAGAGAGAGCATCGTTAACTTCGTCATAATTACCTAACTGTCTATTAATTTTGAATGTCAAAGAGGTATCATCCGCAAACAATACAATCTCATGTTTATCCTTTACATAATAAGGTAAGTCATTTATATATACTAAAAATAAGAATGGACCTAGAATTGACCCCTGTGGGACTCCCATGACTACAGGGGACCCCAACGGGTCAAGTCATGTCAATGGCGGTATCACACAAAGCGGGATAGATCAAAATGCATGTAAAAAAAAAATAAAGCTTAATCACTCTGGTATATTGCTTCATAAGGGTACAGTTGTTACCTTATTGTCTAAGTTTTGGTTGTGAGCGGTCTGATCGCCGTTCTGTATCTGCAACGCTTCTAGTTTCTGCGACACCTCTAACGCGCTCACTTGGGACTTATCCGGCGGCGCACTTGGCTGGGAATATACAAACAAAATACACCTTAGTATAATAATATATGATATCGTTAGATGATCATAACATTAGCTAAACTAACCGATAGCTAGCCGATAGGTTATACGGCCATTATTACCCAGAACGTCTGCTATGAACAGTTTGGAATCTTCATTTTGGTATTACCTTAATAGATTACTTACCAGCTAGTTAAATCGAAACTGGTATATTCAAATTAAATACTCATATATATTTTCGAAACGAGCACTTTGTAAAAACCACAACATTAACTAAATGCAAAATTTGACCCAACTCGTTAGAGCCGTTTCCAGGACACGTGAGTACCGCGAGTAGAGTCCGGCCATAAGTTATGTTCACTCCATAAAAATAAATGCGTCTTCATTTGAAGACGCATTTATTTTTACGTCATATTTATTGTAGGGCAAATTCGCGATCAAAGGAGACAATTTGCAAGAGAATAGTCCAGTCAGGTTGCTTATTAAATCTCGTTATGCTCTATCTCTCTTAATGTCACATCTAGCACGCTAGATTAGCGATGGGCGATTCCGAGATGTTTTAACAATCGAAAGAATTGCAGTCGTCAAAATATACAATCGAGTCAACAATCGACTCGCCGTTTTACAAAACAATCGAGAGGTTTTTCGATTGTTTCGATTGTTGCATCAGTCAGTCATCCATCGGTCACCGGTTAGGACGCAATTGTTTGTCGAGCCGCTGTGATTTTTTGTATTAAAACTAAAACACTATGTTGCATACATTGCACAAGTTTATTTCAGTCATTAAAAATAGATGATTCGTTATAAACTTCGATTATTTTATTTATTTTCGTGATTCCTTTCCCCTATAATACGTAAGTAAGTTGGGTAAGTTTGCTACTTTGCATGCTTAGTTTGAACTCGCAAATCGCATTCACAAGACAAGGCCAAGTCCGGCCATCGAGATGTTCTAATATAACTCAAAACAATCGATTGAAATCTCTCGCCATCGTGCATACTCGCAATTCGCAATCACAAATTCGAGTTGAAATCGCCGAAGACGAACACAACAACAATCGAGATGTTCGACGAAACAATCGAAAACAATCGAGATGTTCGAACAATCGAGACAATCGAAAAAAACCTCTCGCAATCGCCCATCGCTACGCTAGATTCTATGGTACTCGTACGATTTATTTACCTTGTGGATCTCCTTGTCGACGCTGGGATCCTTGGATGCTAGCGGCGATGGAGACAGCGTACGCCCCGGAGACGCTGACAAGGACTTGCCGCGGGAAGGCTGATGACAAAGACCGTGAGCTTTGGTTTATTAAGTTACTACTACAGACTACGTAACAGAGAAAATATTGCAAAGAAAATTTATGCTATATTAGAGTTTTAAAGAATTATGACAAACATTTGTGCGCATGAACATGTCTGTTTGTATGGCTCTGGGCGTGTTTAAGAACGGTCGGGCCCATCAAAGCCTGGAGGGTTGTTGTGCTCATATGAGTAAGTGAGTTTACTAGTAAGAGGCGATGGTAACCACTTTACCCCAGAGGGACAATCAGAACTACCTTAGGTTAGGCCACGGGTCTTTCGAAATATAATTTCTTGGGCGTGCAGGTTTCCTCACGACGTTTTCCTTCACCACACGTGCTAAATACAAATATGTATAGCTTGGCAAAAATGTTTGCCGTGGTGACAGCTGGAACTAATATTTTTTTTATGGCAACACTACTTTCCTGACGGATTTATGACCGTTTCGTTATACTTGTTATTTTTATTCTTTATTATTATACACACCTACCTAATGTCATAAATATTATGATCTTTATCAAAAATTATAAAAGTATCACTGTCGTTTTGGTCGTCGTCTAAACAGTGACCATATATATGTATGGCAGTTTAGCGCCCTCATTTTTGGCAAACTCTTTTTTGCCAAGCTGTACATATATCCGAAAATCCAGGATTCGAAGCCGAGACCGGATAATAGACCGGCCCTTTAACCATTGAGCTACCACTGTTCTTTATATTCCAAGGATATAGGGTACGGTAACTCCACCACGGATCTCTTCGTATCAAATTAGATAAAGGTCGCGTTGGATGAATAAATACTATTACAAACTGATTCCCTTTCTGTCGTTAATAGTTGGAAATCATACAAGCATACGGCCCACCTGATGTAAAGCTGTTACCGTAGCCTATAACGCTTGTAATTGTAATACATTAAGTAACACTCGCGCGATACCTAGTCTGTTGTTAACACAGCAACTCCCTAGGAGCTTAGATGACCTCACTCACACGCAGGTACACAACAACGCTCTAGGGAGTTGTTATTTGGCTGCGGTTTTCTGTGAGGTACTTCCCCAGACGAGCTGCTACCCTACCTTTTTTATATACAACGTCGGGAGGCATGCAAGCATACGGACCACCTGATGTAAAGCGGTTACCGTAGCCTATAAATGCTTGTAATACATTAGGTATCAAAGATCGCGCGATGCCACCTCTGTTGCTAACACAGCAACTCCATAGGACCTCACTCACACGCAGGAACTCAACAAACCTCTAAGGAGTCTTTAGTTGGTTGCGCTTTTCTGTGAGTTGGAGGTACTTCCCCAGACTGGCTGCTTTGATGCGCCCTACCTCTCTTAAAACATCCAGACCAAGACAAACTGATATGTTCAAGCACACAAATGTTGAAGTCGCGTCATTCACTACTTCACTGAGCTCTTCAAGACTATGACTAAATACAAACCTTATCATGTTCTTTGGGAGGCTTTGGTTTTCTATGTGGCGGCGGCTTGCCGTCGCCGGGAGCTACGGACAACGCTGGAACACAGACAAAGATATCGAGCTGAACATGACATCTATCTTTTTTTATACAACGGCGGGAGGCATACAAGCATACGGCCCACCTGATGTAAAGTGGTAATCGTATGCACGCTTGCAATACGTTAAGAATCACTTTCGCGATGCCACCCCTGCTGCTAACACAGCAGATCCTTGTGAGCTTATTGGTGACCTCACTCACTGTCAATATATCATGAACGAATAAAACCAAAAAGGAAAGACATATTTGTAATATATTTATAAAAACGCGAAAATATTATTAGAGAAGAGATACGTATGTATACGTTGAAGAAAAATAAATATTTTATGAATATATAACATATATGATTTTAAACTTTCACGGTTGTTTACACTATTAACGGAGGTACGGGATTTACCACGATTTGATTTTATATTTATACTAGCTGTGCCTGCGACTTAGTACGCGTGGAATATTGTTTATTTATATTAATAAAAATAAATAATATTTCTAAAATAAAAGTAGCCTAAGTTACTCCTTATTACATCAGCTATCTGCCAGTGAAAATCCCGTCAAAATAGGTCCAACCGTTTCAGAGATTAGCCGCAACAAACAGACAGACAGACAAAAATTGTAAAAATATTCATTTTGGTATATGTACCGTGTATACATCCATATGCATTTAGTAAAAAGCGGTTATTTCAATATTACAAACAGACACTCCAATTTTATTTATCTGTATAGATTGAGGCGACATTGCAGACGCCATGGTCACGGGATAACTGATGAGTCGTCCCATGGCGTTTGCAACGTCCCTGAATAAGAAAACAAATCGCGGTAAGTCCCGTACCTACGTTAATATTAGGTATATAACATATAGATGCAGAAAAATGTTAAACTCACCGGGTTTTTGTTGTGCATGCATGGAATGCGGCCGCGGACGTCGCGGCGTCGTGCTGGCGCGACGCGGGACGTCGCCTCCGACAACCGTGCTGTCGCGCGACACCGAGGGCGTCGTCGCCACGCTCAATCCGCCCGTACCCGCCTCGCCTACAACACCTGTGTATTATCTGTGTATTAATAACTGGCCGAACGAACAATGTTCGTAACTTTTTAGAATTTTCCCAGTAATTAAATTTATCTATTTTGGACTAAAACCAGAACAAGAAGAATTCAGTAATCTTTATATATATAAAAATATATATATTTATTTATTTATCTTCTGTCCATGTGTATGCCACTGAACTCCTCCTAAACGCAACCGATTTTGATGACTTCTTTTGCGTGCATTTAAGTGGATTCGAAAATGGTTTAGATTCACAACTGGACCCGGTAGGTGGCGCTACGGTAGCCTTTAGGTCGAAGTTTACAGGACTTTTTGTTTTTATTTTCGGACAGGGCGACGTCAGTCTAATTCGCCAGTAATTCACAAGCCTTCTGGAAGTGGTTCTGTCATTGCGCTCCACCTATACGTCTGGAGCGATTTTGATGATTTTTATTGTTGTGCGTATAAGGGTGGGTCACTGGATGGTACAGATGTAGAGTAGATGGCGCTGCAATCTGGTTCTACGAATATTTTTATTTTCGGGAATAACAAAGTCTGTCGGATCTGCTAGTACTATACATACATTATGTGTGAAGATGTATGCATCGTTGTTTCTCTCTCACACAAAATTAGCTAAAGAGATATGTATGAAGTTTAGCTCATAAATATAGTAATGTTCTAATTATCACATAGACAACATTTCACCCCGAACATATGTAAAACTTGACAAAATTATTAAATAAATACTACTAAAAACAATATTATAAATTGAAGTATGTTCTTAGTTCTGAAAAAAAAATAAGTTGAAAGTATGTGACTGATCCACGTTCATAACTATCAAAAAGTTACAAAAGGGGATAAATAATTCTTCTCTCACAACTAGTTACCAAACAGCGAAAGAAAAATCTTCTCTCGTAACTGGTTACGTAAGTTTAGTTACCAAAGTGGACGAAGCCCTATTTAATTAGTGATTGTAAAAGAACTAGTTTATTAAGTATATAATTACTATTGCAAATAATATAATTTTATATTATTTTCACACATCACATTGCCGATTACTACCTAATCAAACACGTTACGTTCACAATTTCTTTTTAGAATACATATACCTATCTACTCGTATGAGAAGTGTCTTGTTTTCATTTAAATATACCGTACTCTCGTTTACCTATTAAACTTGTGTACTTTTTAAGTACAAGTACTGAGAACACGAACTTTGCTAACAATGTCTTTTTAAGCGCGTCCATGTTTAGTCACCTACATATCAAATATTTTTATCCTCGATTGTTCTTCATAATTTTAATACATCTTATCGATATTTAGTTAGGACATTAACGAACACTAAAGATTATACAAACTTTATAGTATCTATAGGATTAAAGAAATATATGACATCTACTAGATAAAGAATATTGGAATATGTTATACGGTTATTTCAATATGTCGGTAAAAGAAATAAAACTGAAAAAAAGAAATATACTTAATAAATTTGTGGACAAATTGGACTTGTGTTTCGTACAAAAGTTCGGTAACCAACACAAGCAAATAGTACAAAATATGATATTCTTCTTTCATGATTTCGATTCAGTATTTTTTTTATTACTCATGTGTACATGAACGTACAATCGTACACAATGCAATGTACACATTGCACAAATATTTTATTTTAAACTTATTTTAAATTATTCATTAAGAAAGTTAGTTTATAATCTTAAACCATTTGTTATTAACATACAAACATACCCTTTGTTATTGACGATAGTTATAGCCAAGCAAGCACATTGAACAAGAACGAATTCAGCAAACAACGATTGATTAACTTACGAGTATTAACAAAATAAACACGTTAGAAAAATTATAACCTACCTAATAATAATTCACAAAATATAACCATTTTGGCCTTAGTCTGGTGCAGGCAAGTTTTAGTTGTATTAAAGTGCTGTAAATCATATATTTTGTGATCGCTAAAATAAACAAAGAAAGAAAACAAAATCCTAAATTTAACTTAATCATAGTAAGAAAACAATTTTCAAAAATAAAGAATTAACAAAATAAAAAAATAATATAAATTCCACTCCTGTGGCGACAGTATCAATAGCAACATATTACAATAATCGAATAATTTATTCGATTAAAAAAAGTGTAAGCCAAGTACATATATCACCCAAAAGTACAAATTTAATTTCTATAATAAAAGATTTAATTTCTATAAAAAATCTTATTGTGAAAATGAAGAAGATCATAAGGATGAATGTGGCATCGTTTTAATGGCATAACAGGAATTTAAATTCTTGTTATGCCATTAAAACGATACCGCTATTACTGAAACGTGCTATTAAGAAGTGTGCTTAGATTTCCATAGTTTATATGATCGAAATATGATCAAACAATATATTTTAATGGAACACGCTACGATGTCACTCTTCTTAAATGTAAGTACTTCCAAACGCACTCCACACACGTTACCTCTGGGGGTATTGACGCCCGTTCCAGCGATGGAGGCGGGCCTGGGTTTCCTGGGCTGCGAGCGGCGTAGTACCCCCGTAGCCGACGATAACGCGCTGCCCGGCCGCGAGCCCGGTGTTGTCTCGCCCGACACCGGCTCTGGCATAACACGGCTCATTTGTAAGCTAAGCTGAAGCTGTTGTTTACATGAGGCAGGGACGGACTCGGGATGGACAAGGTATGTTAGAGATCTTGATGCGTTAATAAATTTGCAACGACATTGACCCTGGGCGACATTAGCGACGGCGTGGACGTGTATAGATATACGATAACATGACCCCCTCCCCCTACTTTTGTTTTATCGTGTGCGTCACGGTGTAGAATCCACAACTTCGATTTTCAAACCAGATACATAAATGTTTAACATTGTTAATTTACAATTTAATAGCTATACAATAATTTTGCCTCGAAACACCATTTTCGAATCAGAATTGAAGTTTATAAAAAAATATATATTTAAAAATAAATTTGCATGGAAATTTCTCTGAATGTGTATGCTAATTTAGTTATAATTTAGTTGATGAACTAATCATAGCTAGCTGTCAAGCGTTTTTAGCGGGAAGGGGTAACGTGTGTAACCGTGGATCTCACGGATTCATTCCCTAATGACCTCACTGTCTTGCTCCCAGCACGATGTCTAGATAACATGTCTAGTCCATAGTTTTCTATTATGAATTATTATCATCCGAAAAGAAAGGAATTTAAAACCAAAAGGGCTCACCTTTTACATTCTTTTCTTTTTGGAAATTTTCAGCTTCAAGTAATATTTCCAATATTATATGGTCGTAAATTGCTTTATTTTGCATCATCCAGATCCAGAAATGTATTATATTATTCAATTATGTTGTATTTCCTGATACTAGGACGAGTCTACGTAGATAAAATTGATCATGTCACATCAAAACAACACAAGTCCTTACATTTAACCGGAGAAACAAAAAATTGTTTACTAAGTCAAGTATTCTTGTTAAAATTAAAATCAATGACAGTGTATATAAAGTTATGTCATTGAGAGAAAAACAGTATTTACAGTTGATTTCAGACTGAAAAATGAAATTTGCTTCAATGTGATAAAACTAGCCGGATCCGACCTGGTCGATGAGAATCTGACCGGATCACAATGGATGGAAGTTGGTGCTCGATTAAAATTCCTAAACCTTTATAATTGAAATTTTTTTCTGTTTACGGTATGAACGTTAGCCACGTTTTGTGAAAAAGCAGGGACGCCCTTAACATTATTTACATAAGGAAGTAAGTTACGCAAGTATAATCCGATGGCTCAATTACTTACTGCAACTATCCTAAAAGAAATTTTGAGGGTTAGTAGTTTTTGTATACAACTAAAGCGGGAAACGTGTCAAATAAATTTCTTATTGTTGTTTTAGGAAGATTTTAAAATTTATTCCAATGTAAATGCAGTGGAAAGCTAAAATTAAATATTGATTATTAGAAAATTCAGGAATCTAATTGGTGTATATTAAGAAAACCGAAAGTATGAAGACAAATGGGTTTGATGGCTTCGAGATCCATTGTATTTGGAGGGCATGTTGAACCAGCGGTCTTCTGTTGTCGATAGATGAACTTAGATGTCTAGAAATCACTTGACTAGGTTATGTGCATTGGAACATGTTGGACAACCCCTTTTATTGATGGCACGTCCCGGCAGCAGATTATTGTAGGTAAGGGGTGGTAGAGATGTCATATATATATATATATATCACTATCGTCTTAGAGACAGCCATCCACATCTGCTCGTGATGAATCCTATTAATTAATTCGTTTGTTAAAACTCTACTAAAAGCAGCAGTGAACTACTTCCACCTCACAAAATACCACAGACAAATAACAACTCTCTGTTACTATTACGCTACTCTCGGTTACTAGTGAGACCCTGAGATGTTGCGTTGGTAGCGTGGGTGGAACAGCGGCAGTGATACTTCTTGCATTGTTGTTGTTTCTTAGTCTACGGTAACCATTGTATCAGGTGGATCGTATGCTTGTTTGCCTCCCGACCTTGTAAAAAAAACTATATGAAGCGATGAAAACGTCTTGATAGTGTCTTTTATGAAGAGCGAGTAGTGTGTAGAGGAATTAAATAAAAGATAAATATTCTTTATTTACCATTAGGGCACTTAGACATGTCTCACATTCGCGAAGAAGTAATGCTGAAAGAAACTCGTCAATATACAAAGGGCGTTAGTAACTGAGCGAACGGATTATACCAAACATTACATGTATCAACTAACTTGTAGAGCGTCGTCACTGTCTAACGTTAGACGAGTGAAATAGACAACACATAACCTAGAAAACATTAAATATTAGTACAAACCTGTGTTTAGTTGTGCTGTACATTCTTTCAACGTGACTTATTGCTATATTAGATGTCCACTCACCTTGACTGAATGATTGAGACGTACACTGCCACCAGAAAGAGATAGATGATGATCACAGCGAGAGTAAGCGAGAGAGATAGATATATGTATGTTGTACAACGAAAAATTAATACCAAAAGCGTTCACCAAAAAATGAACACCTATATTTAAAATTTACTAGAAAACATCACTCACTAAAGCCCAAAGTAGAAGAAAACACACACACACACACAAACACACACACTCGCTCTCTTTTGTATATAAATAATTAGCCCTTTGTAGCGGAATTGTTCACAAAGTAATTAACTATTAATACATTAAGTGTAACCAATTTAAATAGACAAACTTTAAAGGGGCACGGAACAGCGATAACCTGGTGGATAAAGAACCATTTTGATGGGCTTGGTGGCGCAGTGGTGATACACACACATATACACAGAAAACCGCAGGCAAATAACAACTCCCTAGAGTGTTGTTGTGTTGTTGTGTTCCTGCGTGTGAGTGAGGTCACTTTACCTCACGATTGGCCATATGCTTCCTGACATAGTATAAAAAAAATTGCTTATTAGCTTCTTCCTAGCGTTATCACGTTTCCTAATCCATTAGGAAACGTGAGCGTGCATGAGAAGAGCAATGAATGTTAAAGAAGCGAGTGAGATATGTAAGGATCGAGTCGCGTGGCGATCGGTTCCCTCTGCCTACCCCGCAAGGGATTTGGCGTGAAGTTGTAGTAGTAATCCATTAGGATTGACTGGGTTTGCTACCTAAGCCTAAAAATTACACGAAGATGCAGATTTTTACATAGAGCGACTGCCGTCAGACGAAGGTCTGCTTTCCCTCTGGGTTGTGAAGACAACCCAGAGGGAAAGCCAGTCCTATCATAGGTTAGGTCACACGACTATCGGAATATAATCTCTTGGACGTACAGATTTTGTCTTGATGTTTTCCTTCACCGCCGAGCTGGTGATAATGACAAATATGTACATAAATCCGAAAACGAGAATCTAGTAGTTTATGCCGAACCTGGGATCAATTGGTTAACAGGCCTTGTATCCACTAGACTGCTTTTACTCTATACTCTATCCAGTAAAGTTTGTCGACTAATTTTATTTACACCTTATATACTTATTAATACCACTCGCACACAATAGCGCAAACTTTTATCAACACGCATCACAAATAACATTAAACTTAATCTGCATGACTATCAAAATAGAGTAGGGCATAAAACATTCACAGATTAGGCATAAACATGCTGTGCAATATTTATGCATTATCTTCAATCATTTATGCGAATGTGCTCTGCATTTGAACTATACGTAAGCTGCTAAAATGCAATTACAATGAAATTTTTAAGAGAGGTAGGGCGCGTCGAATCAGCCCGTCTGGGGAAGTGCCTCCACCTCACAGAAAACCGCAGCCGAGTAACAACTCTTTAGAGAGTTGTTGTGTTCCTGCGCGTGAGTGAGGTCACCAGTAAGCTCCTGTAGAGTTGCTGTGTTAGCAGCAGAGGTGGTGGTATCGTACAGTAACCTTTACATGAGATGGGCCGTATGCTTGCATGCCTCCCGATGTTGTATAAATAAAAAATAAAAATCTTTTGCAATTGTCATGCATTCAAATTGGCTATCTATTGTGGGGTAGTAGACGCTCAGTTGGCCGGCAGATTCTCCAAACTAGAATTTGGAAGTTGCATAGTAGTTCAAATGCAATCTGATTAGTGCAGCCATATGGCGAAGTCACGAAAAAACGTAGGTACGTAGAGGAAACCCTGAGAGATAAATCACCGAATAATCGAAAAGACTGCAATAACTTAAAATCTCCCATTTGGAGGAGCTAGCATTAGACAGTAATAACCAGATAGGTAAAATGCAAGTAGGACTCGCGCATCGAGGGGTTCCGTACGTGCCGAATCTATGATGATTAAAAAAAACTGATCTAGTTAGAAATATCATTACATTTTTATTTTTCTTTATACTAATTTGACCCAAAGATCTCTCAAACCAGACAACCTGACACAAATCTAACTCAAACTTAATGCGAACCTGACTGTAAATCTAGAATCGTCGATGAGTCTTACAGCTCGTGACTGAACCTAATCACAAGGTCCAAGCATTCAGGGGCTCCGGCCAAAGGTGACTACAGTACTTTATGTGTTATCTGGTCTTGAGATTTGTATCCGAAATATTTGCCTTCAAGTTGTAGTTCTCCTTTGGCGGTAGTTTGATATACTCCAAGAGAGGTATGGTCACCATACCTCTCTTGGATGCACCATACTATGGTGCATCTAAGCCTGCATCATCTGGGGCAGTACCTCCATCTAACAGAAAACCGCAGCCAAATAACAACTCCCTAGAGGGTTGTGTTCCTGCGTGTGAGTGAGAGGTCACCAGTAAGCTCCTAAGGAATTGCTGTGTTAGCTGCAGAGCTGGCATCGTGCGAGTGATACTTAATGTGTTGCAAGCGTTTATAGGCTACGGTATACCGCTTTACATCAGGTGGGCCGTATGTTTGTGTGCCTCCCGTTGTACAAAAACAAAAACTCCGGTTCTCTCTGCCCTACCCGCAAGAGATTTGGCGTGAAGTTATAGATTTCTGATCGCTATGGGTAGTTAAATTATATTAAATTGCTGAGCACGGTGGTGGACTGATAAACAATGCTGCTCTAAACACCAGCACTTGTTAGCCCGACTCCCAGCGGATTGGACAAACACTTGTGGTTCATGAACATGTTTGGTTGTTCCCAAGAGCGGCAGGGCAGTGTTTAAAGTAGCCCGAGCGGCGAAAGAGCCTCCCTCTCACAGAAGACCGCAGCCAAACATCGTTTTATTTTTCTATAATATTTAGGTACGTAACCTTTGCTATACCTATATAAATATTTTTATATATTTTCTCCTTATAAATTTCCAAGAGCTAGAGTTTTCTCCTATCCTTTAGTATCAGTGGCAGGCTGAGCGGCGCTGTAAGGTTTTTTTTCAACCCTTTTAATACCTACGGAACCCTACTAATGCAAGCAATCCTTGTTCCAACAATAATCCAATTTATGAATTTAAAATCCCATGTATCATCAAACAACGTCTAAATCGCATTTTAAAAATGTTACAATTAATGTACGAGTAGTATATTTCTTGAAAATATAACATTTCGTGGATTGTTTGAATACACCTAAATGATCTCAAATAAGAAGACAATATAAAATACAAGACATTAAAAGTTTTAAAAGCATCTGAACTTTGTTCTAAAACTGTTATTCACTGTAGCTAAGCAAAAAATTTCGTGAAGCCGACTTTTAGCGAAGCGACAAACTTAATTGAAACGATGCGTTCTTCGAAGACTCACTATTCAGAGAAGAAGTTCAATTATTGTCTCAAATAATATCACTAGTTCAATGGCGTCAACAACAAAATTATGAAATGTTTTGTTGGGTTAACAAACGAACGATTCCAACAATTCCAACACTTTCACTCTGATATTATTATCGAAATAACTAAATCCTTTGTTGCTTTCAACTGAATCTTTGCGAAGCACTCATTTCTTGCGAAACATTCATCAGCTCATTAACTTTCTGCAAAATTTGCGAAGCGACCGACCCTTAGCGAAGCGACCAAACCGTTTGCGAAGCGTCCAAGCCCGGCGAAGTCCTTACGAGTCCTGTTGAGGTGATGCATGGACGGCGATGCAGAGTGGAGAGGCCGCTGCGTCGGGATCTTGTCGAGTCTCGTCATGGAGTATGCTCTACCTGGCGCGCGCGGCGCGGGCAGCGTCGGCACCAGATCAGTGCGTCTTCGGGCAACCGATGACCACGTCATCACCGGCTGTTGCTGGCGGTCGGGTTCGTCTGAAAATACAATTAAGTATTTAATACCAGTATCTTTCATAGTTGAACAAAGGCAGACTGTGAAATCAATGGAACACACATCCTTTTATAGACATTTTGTAAAAGAAGGCATTGAAGATTAATATAAAACATCTGTTATTCCGTCATTTTAGTGTTGGTTTATAGGAGTTTGTCGATCCGAAAGAGGGGTTTACTTTCTGTCCATCACGACATTCGCTTTTTAACAGACAATAATAGAGTTTGAAAGAGATTTGTCTCTTTCAAACTCTATTATTTTTATTATTATATATTACATTATAAATTTATCTATCCGAAAAAGGTGGAGCTTAAAGGTACATAATATATTGAACAGGGAATGTATAAAAAATGTACTCAGAACCATAATTTAGCGACTTTTGGACATATCCGACAATAGTGACATAGATTAAGATATAGTAAGATGATAATTTATAATGGCCCACGCAATTTAGCAGTATGACGTCTATAAATGTCGTTTTTTGTTGAGACATATTTGTTGAATACACAATGTCGAACACATCACAGACTATAATCAACGTTGGATATAATTCAGCCATTTTTATCAAACGTTCACACCATTACGAGAAACAAACGAACATCTCAATACACGTGAGTTTATGCGGCAAATATAAAATGTAGTATTTCAACGGCTCATAAATGTCTGATTGGTTCATTTGGATCTATAAAATTTGTTTTACTTTGGTATATTCAACCCGTGATATCCGACTCTTTGGCAATTGCATCATTAAATTGTTCAGGCTAATGCTGGCACAACAAAAGGGACTAAGAAGATCCAACACGCTGCATTGGTGAAGGTGTTTTCAATAGATTCATATGACACATATTCAATTGACAATCGTTAAAACGCACATTTAACGACTGTCAAATAGTAACGTTGGGAATGATGCCTTAACCCTTCGAGACCCGGGTGGTCGAATACGACCGCGAAATGTATGGGAAAACGTATTCAACGGGTTCTGACTGCTCAATGTACACGTCAAATCATTGTAAAGTATTTACATCGATTCGGAAAACCTCTACGCTCTGCTTTGTGGTCGAGAGGCAGGAAATGTAAATACTGAATTAATTCCCACATTAGGAAATTGTACGGACTGCAAATATTTTTGGATCCCGCATCAGCTGCACAATCAAAATATTGTCAAACTGGTTTTACAGACGCATTTAGTATTATAGCATAGTTGATGAGTTAATTTATAATTGATTTGAGGAACTGAATGGTGTCATTACGGGTTGCACTCTAATGGAACATGCAGGTTAAGCAACGTCGACCCCAGCAAGTCTATCGAAGGTTTATCGACTTCAAGCTTCTCCATGCTCGGAGGGCACGTTAAACCGTCAGTTCCGGTTGTTGTCTATCGACATATAACAGTCATTGTCTAGTAAGTGACCTTGGGTGGCTTGCAAAACACTAGCCTTCGCCAATCAGCGTGGCGGAATATGTTCTAAACCAATTAGAGAGACCTGCCATGCAATTCTCTAAGCGACTCGTAATGGCTGTGTGCGTCGCTGTGATCACAGATGTCACAGCTTTGACATTGTCTACTGCGATCACGGCTAAATTATTTGATATTCTATAAGGCTGTAAGCGTACGCGAGGCTGTTTGCCTTGTAGAATTCCAATTCCAAACGCAGCCTTGCGGCGCTAGTGTCGCACAACCATGAAAAGCGACACCAAAGAATTGCAATTTTGTGTTCAAGGCTGTAACAGCCGATGTTTCCGAGGATGTAAGGACGTTTGCTCTTACAGAATTGCATGGCTGTATCCCCTGGAGTAAGGGTTTGTGAATATGGTGAAGAAGAATTGATAATTGTACGGACAGTTCAATGTTGATTCTATATGGCATAACAGGTGTAAAAAAAGATTTCTTTTTTCAAAATTTGCTTTACAGGTAGGGACAATTCGAATCATAGCGCCTAACCTTATAATCGCAAATCCTTAACCTGTGAGACCCCGTTATATACCTACGTTTTCCCATACATTTCTTGGCGGAAAAGCGGCCCGCGGGTAATGAGAGATTAAATCCGATAGCATGGACGAAAAATAACTTAACACAAGACAAATTTTTGTGTACATGAACATGTTTGTCTCGATCTGGGTGTTTTTCTATGTATCTTAGTACGTATAAGAATAGCTAAGATTGGTGCTCGATGCCACTGTGTAAATTATCAGGAAATATTTATATTTGCACATGAAACAATTTATTATGAGACAGACAAAATCTTTGGAAATATAGTGTTTTTTTTAATCGATCGTTTATTTCAAGTTGACACTCTATTCGATATTAACTAAAGAGCATCATAATCATCTAACCCGCCTTACAAGACCGGTATAATCTTCTAATCGGTTGCAAGGTCGCGTTAGGTCGCAACACACTTCGGTTATATGACCATCGTAAAGTTTGTATGGTTGTTAAGGCGATTTACTTTGAGAAGTTGAGCGGTACTTACAGAGACTCGTGAACATCATTATTCCTTTGGCTGCGTTGAAAATTGAAATATTTATGAATAAAGTCCCACATACGTCCACAAACTAGCTTGGTATTGAGAAAACTTTACATTTACGTATTGGATCACAATACGAGAGATTTTTATTATGGCGTAAGTAACGATTCCATTTTTTTTGTACAAATTCCAGAAATTAGTAAGCATGCTGATGATGTAAACCAGCATGATGTAAAGTGGTTGCCGTAGCCTATAAACACTTTCAATGTAGATTTAATTGTTAGCGCCTTGCCACCACTGCTGCTAACACACACCTGAGCAATGGCTATTTTAATACTAAGGCTAATGGGTTCGATTCCCACATAGGACAAACATCTGTCTTGGTCTGGGTGTTTTAAAAAGTGGTAGGGCGCATCAAAGCAGCCCATCTGGGGAAGTACCTCCACTTCACAGAAAACCGCAGCCAAATAACAACTTTCTGGGGGGTTGATTGTGTTCCTGCGCGTGAGTGAGGTCACCAGTAAGCTCCTGTAGAGTTGCTGTGTTAGCAGCAGAGGTGGCATCGCGCAAGTGGTATTAATATATTACAAGCGTTCATCTAACCGCTTTACTTCAGGTGGATAGTATGCTTGTATGGCATCCGACGTCATATAAAAAAATCGCCTAAGGAGTTGCGGGGTGACAACGCGCGAATGATACTTCCTGTATTGCAAGCGTTTATAGGCTCTATCTTTACTTTACATCATGTGGGTATGCCTATATATTTCCTGACGTATACTTACACCTCAATCTTTCAGGCTTCTACCCGTTGAAGCCCGCGTGGCTGAATTCCGCCATGCGCGTTACGGCGCTAACTATATAATGGACCTCAAGGCGTCAACACAGCCCAAAACGTTGGGTTTAAAAAATTCTCATTAAAAATTCCTTAGAAATCTCAGGCATCAGCTATGAAAAATACCCACGGGATACTGGAATATCAGTCGTGGAGATACCTCAAGTATAAGATGGATCAGAAATCGGAGAATGTACTCATTAATACGAAAACTTTCATATTATGGGATTAACTTCGAAATCGAAATATAACGTTCCCATACAAAAGTGATCGGTCATTTTATGTAGAGGTTATTTTTTTCTCGATTCATTAAACATTTAGTAAATGTTCATATTAAAGAGACCATCACTCTTGTGCAGCCTCGTATATGCTCATTTATTTGCGCGATTTTGCCTGTGCGTATCCCAGTATCCCGTGGGTATTTTCTTTGTTATCCTCGTCAGTATCCTAATATCACGTGAGTATTTCTAGGTATTCTTGTATATTATCCTCGTCATGTCGCTTAAAATTATGAAAATAATAAAAACCTTTGTTATCAGTCTCTGAATCCAACTGCAGTGCCGAGGCGCGTCTAACTAAAGGCGCAGACGCGAACATCACATTCGTCGTTGATGCCGCCCTGGAATACACAAACGAAATGTTATAGCCACTGTATTAAATTGAATTGTTGTAAGAGTTAGTTTCGCATGACAAAATTTTGGAAGCGATGTGTGATTATTTGCAGTATCAAAGCTGATAACTCGCCTACAATAAAACTAATTGCTTTGTTGCGAGGTTGCTCGCTAATTACGTGGAAATGATGATAAAAACGGTAGCATCACAGGAACTACTTATCTAGCATCTCTTAGGAATAGGCTAAGAATAAACACTTTCGTTCCTACGGTAAGATCTAGTGTTTAATACGTGTCTATCACCTAAGAAATTTTAAGTTAAAAAAAAGCATCACAGGAACTACATATTCTACGTAACACTGAACACGTTCGTTCTTACGGTAAGAAAAAGCGTCTTTAGTACGTGTCTGCCAACTAAGAAGTTTTAAGTTGTAAAAACAGCGTCACGAAGCTTCAAATTTTAAATATTTTAAAATATCTTTACCCTTTTCACCGCCATTGTAATGAAATATTTAAGCATCATCTACGCCAAGCAACAAACAGTACGTTAGCAGCGAATTAAAAATACGGAATCTGAAAGTCCACGCCCATACGAGTATAAGTAAAGATAAAAAAGACGAAATATAAGCACTGGCGGATAGTATTATATGTCATTCACTTCGAAAAATGGGATTTACTACAAAGATTTGCGGTGCCGAAACATCAGGTGCTGAGAAAATCTAATTGAATTGTGTCGAAAAAAAAAACAGCTTGCTCGTCATACCGAATAAGTTGGTGACTTATTCGGTATGACTATTAACTACTTTTCCATCTGTCTCGTACTCGGTCCGTATGTCCGTGCACTCTCTGTATTTATTAATGTTCCCTGCATTTCCCGGTTTGGAATCATCACAGTGTTACAATCGCCTTGAATATTATTACCGCTAACAGTGGTAACTATGGGGCACAACACTAGTTGACTGCATGTAGAATCATTGGCGTCGGTGGTTGAGTTTTGAGCCGAGTTAAATGTCTAGTTCGTTGTCGCAATATTTATAAGATATTCCATACCGGATTAATACATTTTAGTAATCGAAAATGTCAATGTACAAAATATGAGAGATAGAAAATATAAAACCTGACTAAAGCTTTGACTCGATATGAAGTCGATAGCGTGTGGGGCACTAAACGTAATGTCTTTACATCAAGTCATTACGTTTAATTTCATTCAAGGGCAGCGAAAAGGTTTCGGAGATAGGCAATCATTAAGATGTTTGTTACTACGGTAGGAACAAACGCCTTTAGTGCTAGCCTGCTGAAGGAACAAATTCTTTCCGTTTTTAGTGCAAATTTTAAAATACCTATAAAAATAACTGCTTAGTATTATTTATTTATAAAAGATAAATTAATGAATTTTACAAATAACAAGTAATCAATAAGCTAAAATTTAAATACGATAACTAAACTCCTTTTATTTACCCTTCCTATGCAACGTGCATCTATTGTACTTATGCATGCCAGTTGTGGAAATACCAAACTACTTGTAACTCTAATACAATAATGTACCTACTACCGCCCGCAACACACTATTGCCCCAATAAAGTGAAAGTCGGTATCGCGTAGCAAGGGTTTCGTATGTTCAGGAAGAGCATCAAAGCAGCCCGTCTGGGGAAGTACCTCTACCTCACAGAAACTGCGTGTGAGGTCACCAGTTAGCTCCTAAGGAATTGCTGTTTTAGCAGCAGACTTGGCATCACGCGGTTGGAACTAAAGGTATTTCAAGCGTCCAGTGTACGGTAACGGCTGTACATACGCATTCGACCCATGGTACCAATCATTGTTCACGTGCGACCTTGCACTAAAACAGACGAGTGCCAACCCTAAATTTGCATGAAAATTAATTCCACTCGATTTCAACATCCCGCGATTCCGCACTCGAAATAAGGCTATTGTTTTACGAGACAATGGGCCCGGCTGGCATATAGGAAGGACGGTGACGTCAGGCCTGACTCGGCGGAAGCTCTGGACGTGCTTTGAGAAGGTCTTTGGCCCCAAGATTTTTTTAATGTTGTGACCAAGTCATTGGGGCCACGCACCTCCTCTGTAGCCGGGTTATGGACCAAGTCGTAGATAACCTGGTCCTATTCGCTTTTCACTGTCTGCATAATACTTTGATGGCGCAAGAGTTCTTCCACTTACATTAGGATTGGTGGGGTCCGCCTCCTGAGGATTTGGCGAGCGTATTGATTTTGCCATAGTGACTGTTTTTCGAAATATATATTTTTAGACGTGCACGTTTCCTCGCTATGTTTGCCATCACCGCCGAGCAGGCGTTAATTAGAAATATGTACATAAATCCTAAAATACGACTTTAGTGGTAGGTACATGCCAGTATTTGAACCGGGTACCAGTTGGTTGATATCATACGGAGTACGATTTATACTATTTTAGTTAAAATCTGTTTAGCTAAAATGTAATTCTTTGCAATTGCCATTGAGCCCATTTGTGTCCCTATTTAGACGCGTCTTTATATTTAGTTTTTTATCGTTTTCTAGGAAATTCCGTAACAATAGAATCTGATTGATTCTTACACTTATCACTTTATTGTCAGTATGTCAAGAGACTTGACGAGCTCGGTGGCTCAGTCGTCTTTGACACCAACGCTTGTGGGTTCGATTCCCACACAAGGCAAACATTTGTGTGCATGAACATGCCTGTTTGTCTTTGTCTGCATGTTTTAAGAGAAGTAGGGCGCATCAAAGCAGCCCGTCTGGGGAAGTACCTCCACCTAACAGAAAACCGCAGTCAAATAACAACTCCCTAGACTAGAGGGTTGTTGTGTTCCTGCTTGTGAGTGGTGACCTCACTCACTAAGCTACAGTAAGCTTACAAGGAGTTGTTGTGTAAGCAGCAGAGGAGGTATCGTGCGAGTGATAATTAATATATCGCAAGCGTTAATAGGCTACGGTATCCGTTTTACATCAGGTGGGCCGATGCTTGTATGCCTCCCGACGTAGTATAAAAAAAACGAGATCACATATTAAAAAACCTATATTCGACAAAAAATATTGGGTTTTGGATAATAAAATTCGGCTCAAAGCAAATTGTTACAGCACAAGTACAGAGAAAAACCCAAAAATTAACATTGTATATTTAGCTCGCATATCTATACTAATATATAAAGCGGAGAGTTCATTTGTTTGTTTGAACTACCGGTAGGATTTTAAAAAAAATGCGTTCGATAGCCTGATTCTTGAGAAGTTTATAATAAGATTATAGAATCACGATACGACTCTTAGAAAACGAGGGAAAAGAAAATAAAATAGAAATAAGAAAAAAGGTTCGAAGCATACCTAGCGGACAAACGCCGGAAAAATCGCGGGGTACAGCTAGTAAATTTTATTGAAAATATATAAATAAATAAACAACGATCGCGCATGAGAAGAACTATGAATGTTAAAGAAGCGAGCGAGGTGTGTAAGGATCGAGTCCTCTGTTCTCTCAGTCCTGCAAGGATTTGGCGTGAAGTTATAGATATCTATATCTATATATATATATCTAATAGTTGCCATATGGAGATCTTTCATCTAGAAAAAAATTGTAACTATAATTATAAATAATTAATAATTGTATATCTATATATAACGGTTACAATTTTTTTCTAGATGAAAGATCTCCATATGGCAACTATTAGATTTTTCGCTATATCACTGTACGTTGTATTTGGCAAATAAAATAATCCTAATGCCACAACAGAAAGTACCCTGTAGGTTTTACAGATTTTCGCTACATAAAAAACTGCTGCCACGGAACAATTCTCGAGGTATTCCTGTGAGCAGGCAACGTCACCAGGAAGCTGGTGTGAAGGTGCAGAGATAGCAGCGTAGCTGGTAACGAGCAATCGAAACTCGTGGCTATACAAGTGGTCCTAGACTGCGGCAATTGGTCAGCTTACCGCGTGACATGGCACATGTAAGTCTTTTCTCGAAACGTGGCTGATGTAGCTTAGTCACATGCCATCATCCAGTCATCCAAATGTATTTACTGTGTCTGGGGGCAAGTGACGTCACGAGCACAGCTCTGCTTCACGGCGGAAGTCACGGACGTGCCGACTGTGGCATAACGGATTAAGTCAGCATCAAGACATTTACGGAGTTCCGTACCAACCTTGAGGTCGATAGCGTAGTCTATGGATGGGTTTATATATCTCGAGCTTGTTCGATTTTTAAAACCATCGCATTTTTTGCTCGAATAATATTAGGAAGGGAAAAAAGGTTTTTGTATTTTATATAGGTACAAATTCTAAATATTTTTGACATTTGTTTATAAAATACATAAGCCATTTTGTTCGATAACTTGTTGACATTTTGTAGGTGACATATGAATTAAATACAATTAAATAAATAAAAATCTTTATTTACTGAATAAGATGTTATGAATTATTATTATGTCATGTACAGATAAGATGTTCATATATGTATAAAACAGTGAAAACCATACATATTCTGCCGAATATATCAGCGTGCAAATTGTAATATGATTTATGTTTAAAATATAATTCTATAATTATATTCATAATTCTATTGATGTAGAAATTTTGGGACTTCTGATAAAAAAAAAGGGCGGTAAGTGGTTTTGACAATCCTCTCTTGATGTTGCCCTAACATTATACAAAGAATTAGTACCTACCTAAAGAAATGGCATTAGAACAATATATATTTAACTTTATAATTTGTTAATATTCTTTATGAAATTTAAATTTTCCTTTTAATATTTCATTCGGAGGTTAATTCGTCGGTCACGATTGTTTGTCGATAGAAGACAAACATCTAGTACCAATAAGGGTTCTGTACGCGTTGGTTTGTACACTAAATGAGAGGTAGGGAGTCTTAAGAGAGGTAGGGCGCATCAAAGCAGCCCGTCTGGGGAAGTACCTCCACCTCACAGAAAATCGCAGCCAAATAACAACTCCCTTGAGGGTTGTTGTGTTCCTGCGTGTGAGTGAAGTCACCAGTAAGCTCCCAAGGAGTTGCTGTGTAAGCAGCAAAGGAGGCATCGCGCGAGTGATACTTAATATATCGCAAGCGTTAATAGGCTACGGTACCCGCTTTACATCAGGTGGACCGTATGTTTGTATGCCTCCCGACGTAGTATAAAAATAATAATAAAGTTTAAATAAAGAAATATAAAAATAATTAATGCAAAACTTAATACGAAAATGGTAGGTATATGGTATGGTAGATGATCAAGACCGTATTCGCAATGATGATGTTAGAAACAGAATTGGTCTGAAAGAGAGCGTCGGTGTTAAAATAAGAAGAGGCATGCTCCGTTGGTTCGGACATGTAGAAAGAATGCAGGATGAAATAATGACGAAGCAGATATACAATGCAAAAGTGGAAGGATGTAGGAGCCGAGGAAGTGCAAGATTTACCTACCGTGATCAAATTGGTCGTGTTCCATCAGAAGGTGATGTCAGGAGCCCTAGAAACCGGCGAGCGTGCATGAAAAGAGCAATGAATTAAAGAAGCGAGTGAGGTATGTAAGGATGGAGCCACGTGGCGCTCGGTTCTCTCTGCCTACCCCGTAAGGGATTTGGCGTGAAGATATAGAAATATAGATAGATATGTTTATTTATAATCAAGCTTGAATATTGAGGAAGTACGTGTGAAGCGGAATTTTTAACGCGAAATAATTACCATACCCGCATGATCTGATTGACCTTGTCTATGTCATACCAAAATTTATTAACTCACGCTTATTTCAGACCTCATCAAGTAAAAACTAAATGTACACGTAAACAACCACATGGAGGGTTGTTGTTATCAGTAAGCTCCCGAGGGGTTGTAAATTGGCTATCGTAGCTTATGAATGTACACAATGCAGAAAGTATCGCTCGCGCGTTGCCGCCCTTCACACGAGCACAGAAGTCCTTAGAAGCTTACTGTTAATCTCACTCACTCACATGAACACAACAACCCTCCAAGGCTCCAAGGAAGTTATTTGACTGCGATTTTCTGTGAGGTGTAGTTACTTCCTCAGTTGGGATGTTTTGATGTATCCAACCTCTTAAAACACTCAAATCAAAACAAATACCTCGATCAAACAAAACATCCTGCACGACATCAACACAAATGGGAATCGAATCCACGAGCCCCGGTGTCAAAGTAGCCATTAATAAGTTGACCACCGTGTCTTTAGATCAGATGGACAGTCTGGATGTATGCCCCCCAACATTGTACAAAGAAAGTGTAAACAAGTACGTATATAACTTCACGCCAAATCCCTTACGGGGTAGGCAGAGAGAACCGAGCGCCACGCGACTCGATCCTTACATACCTCACTCGCTTCTTTCACATTCATTGCTCTTTTCATGCACGCTCGCCGGTTTCTAGGGCTCCTGACATCACCTTCTGATAGAACACGACCAATCTGATCATGATAGGTAAGTCTTGGCCTTCCTCGGCTCCTACATCCTTCCACTTTTGCATTGTATATCTGCTTCGTCATTCTTTCATCCTGCATTCTTTCTACATGTCCGAACCAACGGAGCATGCCTCTTCTTATTTTAACACCGACGCTCTCTTTCAGACCAACTCTGCTTCGAACCTCATCATTGCGGATACGGTCTGCAAGCGTTACACCACAGATTTTGCGCAACGCTCGCATTTCAACCGCGTTTATCCTACTTTCATGCTCTCTCTGCCATACCCAGCTCTCGCTTCCATAAGTAAGCGTTGGGACCAGCACTGCATTGTGTATAGCTAGCTGCGCCTTCTGGCTCAGGTTTTTACTGCCAAGAAGTTTTCCCAACGCTCCATTCACACTATTCCCAGCACTCACTCGCCTTTCCACATCTGCGGTGTACCTTCCATCCCTGCTGAAAGCGCATCCAAGATATACAAACTCATTCACTTGTTCCAACACTTCATCATCTACCGTAATTCTTACATTGGTTCTGGTTTCTTCTCTTTCAAATACCATAATCTTTGTTTTCTTCGCATTCAATAGTAAGCCTTCCTTCATACATTCGTCTTTCATCATTGTGACTAGTGTTTGCAGCTCAGATGGTGTTTCTGCTGACAGGACAGCATCATCTGCATACAGCAGACAGTTCACCACTAGGTCACCCATGCGTAATCCTACATTCGTCGATCTTATTCTCTGTAGACAACTATCGAGATACAGAATAAACAGCCTAGCAGACAACATGCAACCCTGTTTGACACCAATTTTGACATCAAACCAGGGTGACATGTTGCCATCTATTCGCACACATGCTGAGCAATCCTTGTAGGTGGACTGCACAGCACGCAGCAGTGAGCCGTCAATCCCATATCTCGGCAATATGCACCACAGTTCCTTTCGCACAACCCTATCAAATGCCTTCTCAAGATCCACAAAACCGCAGAAAACCTTCTGGTCTGTGGCCAGATGCTTCTCTACGATATTGCGGAGCGAGAAAACTTGATCCGTACATCCCCTTCCATTTCGGAATCCTCCTTGTGCCTCCCACAGCATTTCGTCAGATTTCACCCTCATTCTCCTTTCAATTATCTTTCCATATACTTTTGCTGCTAAGCTGATCAAACTGATGGCCCTATAGTTGGCGCAGTCCATGCGTGATCCCTTGCCTTTATACAAGGGTACGATGACTGCGCGTCCCCAGTCCATTGGGACCCTTCCAGTTCTCCAGCAAAGGTTGCATAAGTACCAGAAGGCGTCCCGGACGTAAGTGCCACCTAGTTTGATCATCTCAGCTGCAATCATATCAATTCCCGCAGACTTTCCATTTTTCAAACTTCGTATCGACCATTCTATCTCATCCATAGTTATACCTTCATCGGACGCCGTCAACGCGGAGTGAGCATCAGACTCACTCTCATTGTCAGCGTCCGAGGCATATTCGTACATTTCTTCAAAATATTCACTCCACCGTTCTAACACTTCCTGAGTGTTTGCAAGAATGATACCAGCTTTAGACTTAATCTTGTTCATACTGGATGCCGACGAACCACCCCGAGACTTCTTTACCTCTCTCCAAAAGAGTTTGGTATTTGCCTCGAAGTTTCTCGTCAGCCTCTCTTCCTCATTCATAATTTGTCTTTCACGCTTCTCTTTCACTAAAGCCTTGGTTTCATTCTTGCATTGACGGTACATTTCTTTCTTCTTCTCTCTCATACTTTCATTTAAGGGCAAAGATGATACATAATCCAGCCACGCTTTCCTCTTTCTTGCTACGGAGGATTCAACCTCCGCATCCCACCAGGCATCCCCTTTCAATGTTTTATGCCTCTTTGCGCATCCACATGCTTCTTTTGCACTATCCACCATACTTTCTTTCAGAACTTTCCAGCAAACATCCACATCTGTGCCGGAAAGACTTGCATTTGCAAGTCTTTCGCTTACCAGATGTACATACATTCTCCTTACACTTTCATCTTGCAATTTTTCACTCCTTATCCTTTCATGATCTCCGAAAGGGATACGCACTCGCCAATGCCTCCACTTCTTGAAAAGTCCCACAAACCGGCTTACCACCAGGTAGTGGTCCGTTTCAAGAGTGGGACCTCTAAAGGCTCTTGTATCCATTATAGTATTTCGGAGACGTCTATCAATTATAATCAAATCAATCACACTTTTTTGGTCATTCCGTCTCCATGTATACGTGTGAATATCCTTGTGACGAAATAAAGTATTCGACACGAGGAGGTTTCGTTCCATACATAAATCTAGAATCGACTTACCTGCTTCGTTCACTCTCTTATCTCCATAGGGACCAAGAACAGCTTCATAGCCGTCTCGTTTGGTCCCAACCCATCCATTCAAATCTCCACACATAATCACTCTTTCATTCCCTTCAGCTAAATCCAGAACATCCCTCACAGACTCCCAAAACTTCTCTAGTTCTTGGGCACACGCTGAGCTTACGGGAGCGTATGCTGCAACCAGAAATACTCGCGTGATGCCCAGTTTTATACGAACCCAGAGAAGTCTAGGCCCTACCAAACAATAATCTTTCACACCAGGGGCTAAGCGAGAGGAGAGTATGACACCTACACCAGCACTGGCATGATCGTCCCGGTCTACACCAGACCATAGGGCCATCATCCCATCGGGCAGATCATCGGTGTCGCTCCCCTTGCGCTTAGTCTCTGTCACACACAAAGCATCTAAGCGTCTCTCATTCATTACGTCCATCAGCTCATTCATCTTATCACTCAGTCCACCTCTCACATTCCACGTGCCTATGCAGCACTCGGCTCTCTTCGACCCGCCGGAATTGACGCTGTGTGGTGGGTGGCGGCCCCCACCGCCGCATGCACCTATGTTCGCACCGACGGGGGCGGATCGGTGCGCGTCGCCTCCGGGGGACGCCCTAATCCGCACATCGGTGCGTTTTCGGTCCAGAATTGCAATCTACTCGATTGGCAGGGGTCGCGAACGAGCACGCTTCTGGCACATGACCCCCTAAGTACGTATATGTTACATTTAATGTAATTAATTTGATAATTATTGTCAATTTCCAGTAATTATTATTAATGACTGCAACAAAAGGTAAAAGTGATAAACACTTAAGGTATTTATCTATATATTTATTAATTTTTAATTACTTTTATCAGTATATAAACATGTCTAGTAAAGGTAATAAAACCTAATTTAGCACCTTTATACCTTTTTCTGCGTGTAACTTATGTCGTTAAGGACTGTGTAAACTAAACTCTATGTGACTACAATAAGAAAGTCCTCTTTCAAACGTTTCGAAATAATAACAAAGAATACTAGCTGCAGCCCGCGAATTCTTCCGCGCGTATTCCGGTAACCCGTAGGTTGTAGGTGCTTTTTTAGGGTTCCGTACCCAAAGGGTAAAACGGAACCCTATTACTGAGGCTCCGCTGTCCGTCCGTCCGTCCGTCTGTCACCAGGCTGTATCTCATGAACCGTGATAGTTAGACAGTTGAAATTTTCACAGATGATGTATTTCTATTGCCGCTATAACAACAAATACTAAAAAATAGAATAAAATAAATATTTAAGGGGGCTCCCATACAACAAACGTGTTTTTTTTTTTTGCATTTTTTATAGATAATGGTACGGAACCCTTCGTGCGCGAGTCCCACTCGCACTTGGCCGATTTTCTTACCTTTTTTTCCTACGCTTGGAAGGATCTTATTGTGATTTTGAATAGCCTATAAACCTTTCTCAAGATTTGAAATATGAAATTCAAATAGATTTTTGAAGTAAAACTTCTTTACGCGCGCTTGCCTCGGGGAGTAAACTGGTGAATGCGTGACGGGAGCGTTACGAAAAGTGTGATCGGGCGAGGCGAACGGAAGTTGAGAGGGAGGTATAAGTTAGTGAAGGTAGAACGAGAGAGAGTTACGTTTCGTAAGGGGCAAGAGAGAGAGGTGCGAGCAAACATTTTCTTTCTGTTTTTCTCTCATAGCCAGTTAAGTTTCATATATCTGAGACACAGTGCAGGTCTATTGTCTGTATGGAGCTAAAGAAGTTTTACTTCAGTCGTGTGGTCTAAAGCACACTCGGTTTTTTTTTTAATCCGTCTGGTACTTCCAGGGATTTGCGCGTTCAAACAAACAAACTCTACCGTTTCATGCTAGTAGGTATAGACATAATTGGCTAGTTCCGTTGGTTTGAACATGTAGAATACAATACGAAAGAATGGTGAAAGAGATATTGCAACGCAAATGAAGTAGGTGCCAAGGAAGGCGTACACAAAAACCACGATAAAATAGGGCGTGTGTCATCAGGGGTTCTCAGGAGCCTTAGAAACTGGCGAGCGTACAAGAGCTATGAATGTTAACGAAGCGTCTGAGGTGTGGAAGGACCCAGTCATGTGGCGCTTGTTTCTCTGCCTATCGCGCAAGACTTGACGTGAAGTTATAATTAGATAATTAATAAAAATACGCATTGTCAATCAATTTCTGATTGACGATCTCAAGTAAACCCTAGCTTAAAAAACCTAACTGATAATAGCAACCGCAGTCTAAGCCAGCTAATCTCTATTTTTAGCTAAAGCTTTCCTTAGATAGTAATGTAAAGCCTACATTTGAAATGTATTGGAAAATTTATACCCAACGTAACTTAGAACCAATCACGGCCTAACTCAAGCTAATCTCAAAAACGGGGAGAAAATGAGTTAATTTAAAGTCTCGCGCACATTTCTTCGTTATATAGGAACAGCGACGAACGCTCGCCAATCGCAACGCCCACTCCACGTCGGACGCAATTTCGGTCAAGTGGGGACTTTCTGAAGCCGGCTGACGTATCAAAGTACAGTCGACTACGCTGGATTAGGCAATTTAAAATTAGCAAGGTTCTATATAATACACATAAAATAACATAAGGTCTCAATGTGAATAATCAATATACAACATTAGGCATAAAAAACAGTCTAAAGAAAATAGTATTCGTTGTATATGTATCTTGACGAGCTCGGTGGTGCAGCGGTTAATAACACAATTTTGCCAGCGACGCTCGTGGGTTTGATTCCCATACAGGACAAACATTTGTGTGCATGAACGTGTCTGTTTGTCCTGGTCTGGGTGTTTTAAGAGAGGTAGGACGCATCAAAACAGCCTGTCTGTGGAAGAACCTCCACCTCGCAAAAAACCGCAGCCAAATAACAGCTACCTATACGGTTGTGTTCGTGCGAGTGAGTTAGGTTACCTAAGTAAGACCCTAAGGGACAACGTTGTGTAAAAAAAACAGTCCGGTGCTAATGCGGGATACACATTGCCCCATTAAGAAGACACAGGACTTTAAAGTCAAGTCCCTACCCCGGCAATATGCAGGTTATACTCCGCTCATCCGAGTATCTTTTGTTTAGTTAGTTGATAATGAATTTGAAATAATATTTATTTACAAATTAGGAACAATTAGCATTATTTATCGCTTCGCCAAATACGTAATTAAAGACGTCTGAATGTGTGCCAAAAACGTCTAATTAGTATGGCGATAGGACAAGACAAACATCGAGAATAATACGTGAACTGTTCCGTATATGCAGTCCGCTGGGCCGAGTAGGAATGTGACCTATATGTATCAGAGTCTAGAAACTAGAATGTTAGAGTTGAACTGTTTAAAAATAATTCAGATTTTCTTACGCTAGTAATCTACGCAAAATTAAATTGGGGGGATATTGAAAACATATATGCATAAACCAATAAACCACTAGACTGCAAATTAAGGCACCCCGCGCTCACAAAAACGTTGTGTTTTAACGCCTAAACATCTCATACCAACGGGAGAACATTTTAACCATGAGTCCGTAGGGACGCGCTGTTGATTCGCGAACTAGCCAATAAGAGATCCCCCCAAACTGTCAAAATAAAATGTCAAAACGTTTATTTCACATTATATACTGGCACACACCAACAAACCACTTGACTGTGACTTTGACGTAGGCACCTCGCACTCACGAAAACGTGTTTTGACCTTTAATTTTTTTTATACTGCTAAGGTGGCAATCAAGCATACGGCCTACCTGATGGTAAACTGTGACCATAGCCTATGGATATTTGCAACACCAGGGGTGTCACTCATGCGTTACCAACCCTCTAAAAACCTCTTCACGCATTTCTTGAAGAATTCCATTCCATAGTCCCTTGGAAAAACCTCGACTGGGAGCTCATTACACAGGTTGAGAGTTCTCGGAAGAAAACTTCTCTGGAACCGCACAGTACGCGACCATTAAATATCTCAAGTGATTTGAGCCTATACTGACCAATGGGAGAATCTTTAATTAATAGGCACAATGATTGATCCACGTACAGGCCAATAAGAGCTGCGCGTTCATTGCCCCCCGACCCGTAGCGGTGAATTGAGTTACTACGTAATATTGGTCTCATTAGTTCTCCGCAGGTGTTTATCACAGCACAACTGAAGTCACTATTAGGTCGTAATCACAGTTAACCCTTCGCACGAACGTACGTTAGGGATTCCATAAATTAGGTATACAAGTTAAAGGTAAACAGAACGTGACAGAACCATTGTACAATCATTTTGTTCTTCGTCTGTTTGTATGATGATTATGTATGTATGGCGATGTCAAGGAACAGCAAGTCAAAACCAGTTGCGTAATAACAGTTTACTAAGGATCACGAAAGTTGCAAAATTGCCAAGAAGATCTTTAAAGCACAAGGGCAGTAAAATACAGAAATTTTCTATCATCTATCTATCGATTTGGTTGATTTTTATGAATTTATTTTATTTTGCTCGCACAGAAAGGAACTCAATGTTACACAAAGGATCACAAAAATTGCCAAAAAAAAGCAAGATCTTATAGCACAAGTGCAGTAAAATAGAGAAATTATCTATCATCTTCACATCTTCATATCTATTCGATTTGGTTGGTTTTTAATATGATATTCAAAGTTAACCAACGGTTATCCAATTAATTTATATTATTTTGCTCTCAAAAAATAGGAACCAAATATTATACGGTAGAGAACTAACGAAAGATTGTCTGTTTATGATTTGTCAACTTACAGACAAATAGATTATAGATAGAGACAATAGACGAGAGGAAAATGCTGTATTTGTGATAACGTCTTTGTGAGCGGAGGGTGCGTTCATGTACTATCAAGTAGTTTATTGATTTATACCAGAATATATTGAGCACGCAAACGCAGCTTCAATCTTACACGTTTTGACATTTTCCTTCGGCAGCGGCACCGCTCTGGTGGCCACACTTTCAAGCTACCGTTGGAACTTATTCCAATTATCACCAACACTACACGGCGACGTATAATGACATCTATCATTACTGTAACACCACTTATAGTCCACAGTCGGATAATAGGACAATTTAACATCTAGAGCGGTTGCCTTGTCTATAATTTAACTTGCCGCGACACAAGTAACAATCAATTTATAACCGTAACACAACCAAACTGGTGTTTATGAAATGATCGCATATACTATAAACATGCGCAATGATTTTAAATACTGGCACGAGTTTATTCGTTCGCCAATAGTAAAACAATTTTTTTTTATACTACGTCGGGAGGCGTACAAGCATAGGGCCCACCTGATGTAAAGCCGGTACCATAGCATATTAACGCTTGCGATATATTAAGTATTACTCGCGCGATCCCTCCTCTGTTGCTTACACAGCAACTCATTGGGAGCTTACTGGTGACCTCACTCCCACGCAGGAACACAACAACCCTCTAGGGAGTTGTTATTTGGCTGCGGTTTTCTGTGAGCTGGAGGTACTTCCCCACATGGGCTGATTTGATGCGCCCTACCTCTCTTTAACTCAATACAGCCATGCAATTCTGTAAGAGCAAACGTTCTTACATCCTCGGAAACATCGGCTGTTACAGCCTTGAACACAAAATTGCAATTCTTTGGTGTCGCTTTTCATGGTTGTGCGACACTAGCGCCGCAAGGCTGCGTTTGGAATTGGAATTCTACAAGGCAAACAGCCTCGCGTACGCTTACAGCCTTATAGAATATCAAATAATTTAGCCGTGATCGCAGTAGACGATGTCAAAGCTGTGACATCTGTGATCACAGCGACGCACACAGCCATTACGAGTCGCTTAGAGAATTGCATGGCTGAACACTACTTCAATGTAAAAACGTGACAAGCGCCCTTAGGAATTTGCTCTAAGAGTGCCGCACAAGGAATGAGAAGTATCTATACTAATATATAAAGAGGAAGAGTTTGTTTGTTTGTTTCAACGCGCTAATCTCCGGAACTACCAGTCGGAATTGAAAAACTATTTTTCCAATTGATACTCCAATTTCTAAGGAAGGTTATATATAGGCTTTTCAATATCACGATATGAAACTTAGAATTCGTGGAAAAAATATACAATAGAAAAAGCGGGTTCTAACGGTACACCGGCATACGGACGAAGTCGCGGGGTTCAGCTAGTAATAAACAATCGGTAAAAGCTAATTTTGAAATCTTTAAGAAATTCTATTTTTAAATTAACTTGTGCTATAATTTTTTTTCATGCTAAATTACAAGCTTCTCCATCCATACATAATACCATAGGTACACATTTTGATAACTCTGCTATTTACTTCAGATACATCCCACTGCAAGGCTACGAGTCTCCCTTCAACCAAAAGGGATTGAGAGCATGCTCTGCCCCGGTGTTCAACTGCGGATTGGTTGAGACCAGTGTTCTCAAGCCGCCCGAAGACCATTGACTAGTATATTAACTATCATCTATCGACAACGGCAGAACATAAGTCTTAACGTTAAGATATTGTTTCTGTTAGTATATAAGGTTACCAGTAAACAGTGTTCTGCTGGAACATACAAACCCTTGAAATAAGAGCCAATAACTAGTATTGCAATCGATTGTAGGCTACGATTTCCCATCAGGTGCACCATAATCTCGTTTGCCTCGCGAGATTGTGACAAAAAAAAGGTGAAACCAGATAGGACGACGAAAATGTGATCCGATAATGGTTATATTGTTTAGTAGGTACGGAACCCAAAATATATTTTTAATTAGCTGATTTCAATCGCAGTGCAACAAATATGACGCGATGTACGCAATGTTAAATCATTGCTTACATCGCGTCATGGGAACCACGGTAGTACCAATTTCTACCAATCACAGACGCTTGAGTGTAAGCGACAGGTTCCTTTCCTACTGTGAGCGTCAATGCCGATTTTTCCTCAAAAGAAAACTACTCACAGTACATTCATATTAGAATAATATGTCTCTGTGTCATGCTGTGCTAGAAATTTAAACAGTTTTCTCTTTCACACGTATAGCGGATTATCGAAACAAACAAATGCGTCACGTTATCGCAATCTGCATACAGTTTTCGAGTGGCGTCAGAGATATTGCTTTTTATCTCACAGTGTCTCACGTACACCAATCGATTGTTGCCCGTTTTCAATACGAGTACGAAAGCATTAAATCTCTATTCTAAGCGAGTGAAGATAGAAAGAGAGAGAGTTACGTTTCGTATATTACTGTAGGGGCAGAGAGGTGCGGGGGGGGGGGGGGGGGGGAGAGTTAAGAGTGAGATATGAGTTAGGGAATTTTGGCAACCACTATAATAATGTGAATGCGAAAAAAGTGCTTCTAAGCGCTAGCGTTTAATAAACTTTATGGAGAAGAAGAAGAGGAGGAAGAAGAATATGAAGAAGAGGAACCAAGTGAAATTCCCGGTCAACACTGTCCGTACGTGCGTGCGTCGGTCCGTCTGTCGCGAGCGCGAAGGATATTAAATTGCCTATTGTCTACGTAAGTTTTAGTTCAGTCGTGTGGTCTAAAGCACACTCGTTTTTCTTTTCTCAGCTTTAAAGGGTCGTACGCAATGATGAATAACGTATAACCCTTCCTCAAGAATTGGGCTGTAAAATGTATACATCATTTTTCAAATCCGACCGTTAGTTTCAGAGATTAGCGCGTTCAAACTAACAAACTCTTTCGATTTATATATTAGTATAGATTCACAATATCGTCGACGGTCAGTTTCTTTAGGAAGCGACTTGGACAGAGACACCAAGGAAATGAGCACTGGAGAACCAATGAAAAGAAATTGCTTAGTGAGTGAGTGACTACCCTGGTGTTGCTAGCGTCCATAGTTTGATCCCACTTGCATTCAGTTACGACTTCAATGAAGGCGGATTCCAAGGTTTCAAACTTTATCACATCACCGCGTATGCAATGGCCTTCGCAATGTAAACTGTGTCCAATATGTCAGCCATCTTGTTATCTTGATTTATCTGCCAAAACATCAACTGAGCATTCTATATAATAAATGTTTTTGTGGAGGCTCAACATTCAATTCTACCTTATCTGCACGTGGTGCGCATTGCTGATTAACAAACTGAGAACGAAAGAAAAGTAGCTCACACCTCACATCACACACACTGTCGAACTCGGTGGCGCAATGGTTAGTAACGCCACTTTGACACCGTCGCTCGTGGGTTCGATTCCCACACAGAACAAACAATTGTATGCATGAACATGTCTGTTTGTCTTGGTCTGGGTGATTCAAAGAGACGTAAGGCCAAACAACTACTGTCTGAATGGTTGTTGTGATCCAGTGTTTGAGTGAGTTTACCAGCAAGCTCCCAAAGAGTTGCTTTGGTAGAAGAGGTAGCGCAAGTGTTAACTTAATGTGTAAATATTCATAGACTACGGTAACAGCTTTAGATCAGGTGGGCCGTGTGCTTGTATGCCTCCCGACTTTGAAAAAAAAAACACATCTTTAGTACTAGCAGTGCCCGCGACTTAGTTCGCGCGACATATCTGTATATTACAAATGGTTTCACATAAAAAGAAAAATGTATATATAGTATAAAAATACGATTATATAATGGTTTGAGGGCGTGTTTACATTGCTGCTTTAACTCCTTATCGTGGATTCTCGAGTCTTCGCGGTGTTTACATGGTACATCAAAAACAGACATAGCGACCACTCTGGTTGGCTGGCTGCATGTCCGATTGCCAACAGAGTGGATAAAAAATGATGAAATATGTACTACTAGTAGATAATACTATTGTAACATCACGGATGAAGATAATCGTATTATACAGTAATCCCCAAGAATTAACGCGTATATTTTCAGGGGTAACAAACTGATAGCGCAATATTGTCATATTTTAAAATAAATCTACCATTATCTTAACGCTAAGTCCATTTCAGGTTGCAGAGGAAACCGAGCGCCACCGGTCATTGTACGTCTCACTCGCCTCTTTAATATTCATAGGTCATTTCAAGCACGCTCTTTGGTTTTTAGAGCTGCTGATAAAACACGTCCAATTTAGGACGTGTAGGTGAGTCTTGCACTTCCTCGGCTCCTACAACCTTCCACTTTCGCGTTATATATATATAAACATAAATAGGTACCTACCATGGACGTAATCTATACTAATATATAAAGTGGAAAAGTTTGTTTGTTTGAACGCACTTATCTGTGGAACTACTGGTCGGATTTGAAAAATTATTTTTTCATTTGATAGGCCAATTCTTGAGGAAGGTTATAAGCTATTCAAAATCATGATACGACCCTCGGAAGCCGAGAAAAAAGTAGGAAAAGCGGCCCCTGCGGGATACCGGGATACGAGCGGCCGAAGTGACGGGGTTCAGCTAGGGGTACCATATAGGCATTACGATGCCGATGGCGAGACGATGATAATATGGACAAAATGACGGTCTTTTATACAACGTCGGGAGGTATACAAGCATACGGTCCACCTGTTGCAAAGCAGTTACCGTAGCCTATTAACACTTGTAAGATATATCACTCGCGCGATGCCTCCTCTACTGCTTACACAGCAACTCCTTAAGAGCTTATAGGTGACCTCACTCACACGCAGAAACACAAACAACAAGCCTCTAGGGAAGCCTCTAGGGAAGACAAAGACAAACAGACATGTCAAGGCAAACATTTGTGTGCATACACAAATGTTTGTCTTGTGTGGGAATCGAACACACGAGCGTTAGTCTCAAAGTCGCGTCTTTCTCGACCGAGCCAACGAGCTCGTCGACGGTGTAGATACTTTACACTGAACGTACTAAATTAAGTACCTAATATTATCTATAGCATATACATTGTCCGTAATATTCTTGTCTATCCATATCTTCACGCCAGGACCCTTGTGGGCTAGGCCAAGAGAACGAAGTGCCTCAAGATCGCATGTTCCCTAAATATAGCTGTTTTCATGCACGCTCGCCGTTTCACAGGGCTGGTTTTGACAAAACTTTTAAAATATATTTTATTAGTGATAATTTACGTTGCATTATATATTCAGGAACACCGTTCCTATATGAAATCTATATGTTTGTCTGTGTGTGTCTGTGCGTGTGTCTGTCGCTTTTTTTCGAATATTCGAATTTAGACTTCAGATTCGGATTCAGCATAAAAAAGTAGAATAGGAATGATCAGGAACACCGTTCCTATCTCTTAAGGAGCATGGTCAAAATGGCCGACAAATTAAAAAAAATATATATATTGTTACATAATTGACGAGCCAGGTGTTCCTCTGGCAATGCAAGCTTGCGCATTCTCAACTGGTTTTTATTTAATACAATATATTACAAGGTAAAGTGTTATTATTGCCTCCATATGGGAGGATATTGGGCACTCCTTACTATACTTGTGGGTTGAAGAAAGAATGCACCAAGAATTATGTATAGTTGTTGTCACACGCCGGTCAACTCGTATGTAAAAAACTTTAGTTAAGAAGCGCTCTGCTTCTTGATAACGTATATTCCCTCTTCCTCTTGACAGGTATCTGTAGTCTGTGTAACTTGTCTATAGGTAGATGAAATGAAGCCGATTAAAATAAGATTTCATATCATGTAATACATTTTACGATTTCTTTATATTTAATGTTGTAATCAAAAAGCATGCAAGAGCAGTGGTAGACCAGTGGATAATGAACCGGCCTATTGATCAACTGGTCACTGGTTCGAATCCTAATTTCCAGTTTTCGTACACGCTTGTAATTATCACTTGCACGGCGGTGAAGGAAAACCATCGTGAGGAAACCCGCACGTCCAAGAAATTATATTTCGAGAGACGTCTGAAGGTCTGGTTTTCAATTATACATTCTATTGTCTATATCAAACATTAACAACAAAGACTAAAGTTTATATCAAACATACAATACATCAACATATGTCTATTAATTTCATTTCACAACACGATACAAATGCTCTAAGATAGCATGCTTTTATTTACACCGCAAATGTACACCATGCTAGCTAACATTATCATGCAAAAGATGTCTACAGTAGGACGTAACGACTAAAAATAGATGTTAATGAACTACGGTGGATCTACGCGGAAAGATAGGCACCATGTTACACCTATCATGACTCTACGCTAACATTTAATTAGTGAAAGTTAGTCACGAGAATACATTAGTCTTTAAAACGAAACAAAAATACTTAAAAATAATAAAAAAAAACTGCTTACAGTGATTCAAAAAAGTTCATCTGATCTATTGGGTTGGTACTGGGGGTGGGAAAACAAAAGAAAAACACAAATTAATTAAAAGAAAAAAAAATTGGGATACGACGTTATTCACTTAGGGGACTCTGATATTACCGACACCAGAAAATAACCCAAAAGCAAGCAAAAAAAAAACAATCGTGTAATATCTTAAGGTCCTGTTTCAACTAGAAAAGCAGTACCGCCTAAGCCAAATAAGCAACTAGCCTACTTAAAAGGCCTTGCAAATACTTTTATTAAATAGAGCTCTTACAAAGCTGGTCTATTCTTTCTATACAATAACCCAAATAAACAAGACAATTTTATCTTGACCCACCATGTTATCTTTTGTTGCAGTGACTAAGTTTTGCCAAATATTACAAACATTCGCCAGAGTCATTTGTGTCACCACGACTTTAAAGGTGGCTTTATTTATCAAGGATGTTGAAGTATTAATAGAGCAGTTGTGCGATAATCAAATTAAAAATAAAATGAATTAGCTATGATAAATTCGTCTATGGTTTTTTGTTTTTATCCGACACTCTGTCTGGTGGGTTGGACTGAATGGCATTGGCCGTGACCTTGGCCTGACGCATTGATCCAGCCGACAATGACGGAATGAGTACAAAAACTTGACCACGCTGTGTACTTATCAATACGCTTGTTTCCACGTAAGGGACTAACCACGCTTTACCGATACCGGTTTATTGATGCCACGTTATACGAGAATGCAAAGTTTTCTGCTATAAATTGTGTGATGCTGTACTGCAGGTATTAAATCATGCTGATAATATTATAAACAAGAGAGTAAAAATGTCGGCTATCGGACTCCTTTAAGACAGCAAAGTTTAAGACACACCATTCCTGATTGAAGACAATTGAATGAAGGTGATTTGACACTATAACATAATTTTGAGTAAATTACAGTTTAACGTTTTTATTTATACAAATTATAGTTCAAGAGATTTGATATGACTTGTGTAACGTTACGATAATAGAGTTTTTTTTCTAGTATTTAAATTTATAAGAAAAAGTTGGTAGAAAAGTAGGTAGGTAGGAAAACAAATCCGAAAATTCTACCATAACATCTTCATCCTTCAATTGTAAATCTTAAAAAAATTAAATAACTTTGGAAATAAATTTATTTTTATTTCCGATTTTTTTATTATAAATATTAATGTAACTCTAACACTGAGTGTCTATACAGATGGTAAAAGGAACTTTAAAGAACATTGCACTGGAGGTGGGTCTATAAATATTTCATATAAATAAAAAATTCTTGGGTCAAATTTTATGGATTCATGAACACTGAGAAAGAGTTGAATAAACATCTTCAGAGATGTATTGGATGAAAATTATGTAAAAAAATAGAACGTAACAAGTATCGATTTTATTTCAATTTAACTACAGGAATGACTTTACCTTCAGTTAGCACTTTAAGTAATGAGAAATAAAATAACAGTTTAGAGGTGCCATTCTTTTTGTTTATAAATGGTAAGATGAACTAAAATCAGTAGAACGTGGTTATTCCGACGTACTCTGAACACGAATAGTGTAATCGCACATGTTTTTAAAAATATAACCAATTATTTACCTGCGCGCAGCCCAGAAGAATCCAGCGGAATCCAAAGGCTCCAAAAGCCGGGGTGTAGACGAACCGAAGGCGAACGCTGGCCGGGGAGACGAACGAGCAGCCCTCGCTCGCTCGAGACGCTCGGTTCGGTCTCGTTCGCGCTGCAGAAGCGCTTCTCGTCGTGATATGGACGCTTCCCATATCGCTCGTTTGCGTTCTTCTACCTGTGAAGTGAGATTGAGCCTTTATATAAAACGTTATTATTTGAAACCAAATAATATTTTTCTACCATTTTGTTGAGTGAGTTTGAAGGGGTGTTGTATGAACAGGCGGGGCAGCGTACTGTGTAAGGTGTCTCACATAGATAGTATTGTAAAAAACTCAAGTTTTCAAGAATTCGTTTTGAAGACAACGCTTTCATTGTTCAATTATGAAAGACTCAGTCTGTAAGCTAAAATAAGGTCGAAGCTAAGAGTCAAGCCATGCGAGAGACATTTAATAGCTCTCAAAATAAGTCTTAAAGCCAGTCTTTTTAAAATTGGAGACCGAAGGCGAGACTTGAAGCTCTTCGAAGAAGATTCGAGCTCGGTTTGGAAGTTGATCATAACGATTTTATAAAATATTGTTAAGCGACGGAAGGGTTACGTTATATAGTTTTATAACTAACTTTTGATATACCGCCAAGCTCCCGAATGCTATGTACCTTCTGGTTAGTAATACCGGACTGATCTTTGACCGACTGATCATCCGTAAATAGAACATTTTATCATCCGCAGTCGCGAGCAGAAGCTACTATAAAATAAATATAAAATTGACTTTCTTTGCATGTTGAGAATGCACCGAGGCTGAGCATCATAATTTCTGAAAAGTTCCTAATTTAATTTAGTAGAAATTTTGATAATGAAAAAATTCGTGATTGTTTATTAGGTCGTTTTCGGAAGTAGCGATGAGGAAGAATAGTTATTCACTTGTTTATATTAAGACCTCACTTTATATACTTGACTGTAGCACACAAAGTACTATAGATAAATTATAATAAAAAACATTTACGTCCAATAGATATTAAAATTTATACGTATGAAACAACTAACGAGTTGTATGGCAAGTGTATATAGTATTAGACCAGTAATGGAGCTGGGCGTTAGATTCATTAACTTCTGGATAATGACAAAGAACAATACCTATATATAACAAACAATCATAAGAATCTAATGTTTACCATATTAGTACAATGAATAATGCCGCTACAATCCAAATAATAGATGCACAGAAATATTCCAACTATTGATTACATATAAAACCACAACACTATTCATCCCATTTATACACAGTACACACTAATAAACACCAGCACCACTTATATCACTTGTTATCCGGTCCTTATTCAGTGGAATACTGAAACGCTTTTTATAGCTAAATACGTTCGGTCTAAAAATACTGCCTTGGGGAACACCCACTGAGGAAAAATAATTATAACACTTATGGATCTATCACAGCACAATGTACGTCGCTACACTGAATACTTTTATCGTAATAAAGATCCGATGACATAGCACGTTATCATCGCCAAGGAAATGAGTAATAGTGTATCAAACACTGCGAATAAAACACATTTCAAGATTGCGTGTCTTTGCTTGTATTTTATCTACCTATCATCAGAGCTATGAGCGAAATTTACGAAACTTTATCATTCTGACAGTGTATCTATCTATATACAATTTCAAGCTAATTCCCGTACGGAGTCGGCAGAGAGAACCCAGCGCTACACGACTCGATCCTTACAAATCTCACTCGCTTCTTTAACATTAATTGTTCTTCTTATGCACGCTCGCTGGTTTCCAAGGCTCCTGACATCACCTTCTGATAAAACACGATCAATAATAGTTTGCAAGTATTTTTTTTTATATCACTAATGTGGCAATCAAGCAGACTGTCTGCCTGATGGTAAACAGTCACCGTAGCCTATGGACATTTGCAACACCAGTGGTGTCACTCATGCGTTGCCGACTCTCTAAAAAATAATTTATATATGATATATAGAAATAATAATATAGTAATATAATATATTAATATTTTTTAATCAGTACTTAATGTTGGGGCTAATTGATTTTAGCGATCCGTACCAATATGAGTGTATTCTACTTACGTCCCTCCGACATAAATACAATTGATAAAGGATTATGTAACAATTACAGGGAACATATAATCATATTCGTCAAATAAACATTAAAACAATGATATCATCCTCCCTATCTTATCTTGTAGGATTTGTCACTAAATCTAAAATAATTAGAATTGAGAAAGGTTTGTGTACGAATATAGAAACAAATATTAAAATTTCCATCTAACACAGTTTTTGTTTTGTAAGATTTAAGTAAATATGAATAAAAATTTAATTAAAATTCTACATTACCCGGATGGGCCCGGTGGCGCAGTGGGGAACACGCTGTTACCTTACTTTGACCAAAAAAAAGCAGCCCATCTGGGGAAGTACGTTCACCATACAGAAAACTGCAGCCAAAAACAACTCCCCAGAGGGTTGTTGTGTTCCTGCGTGTAAGTGAGGTCACCAGTAATCTCCTAAGGAGTTGTTGTGTTAGCCAGCAGAGCTGGCAACGCGCGAGTGATATTTAATGTATTACAAGCGTTCATAGGCTACGGTTACCGCTTTACGTTAAGTAGGCCGATTCTACCAAAAAACTGTAACTGCACTGCAGCGCGGCGTGTGTCAAAATGCGTACATTTTGAAGTTTCATTAAGCGATCTGACAGCAGCGACGTTTAATGAAATGTCAAAATGTACACATTTTGACACACGCCGCGCTGCAGTGCAGTTGCAGTTTTTTTGTAGTATCGGCCTACTGGTGGACCTTATGCCTTCTGACGTTGTATAAAAATTCTACGTTGTATAAAAAAAGACGAATTAACAATGAGGTAAAATATTTTCATATCGAATAATTAAATATATACACAGATGGCAAAAGCAAATTTCATAATGCCAATAATTGAACTACCAAAAATGTAACAAAGTAACAATCACGTGATAATTTTAAGGACACACACACGTATCGTCTTCATAATCCAAGGTCTCTGCTACATCAGTTTCGTTCTGCACTATTGAATACGAATATTTATGATCGTGTGTCACCGCGACAGACCTCATTAAATACGAAACACTTTCCGGTACTTGAACTCTGTTACCAAGTTATTTATCACGAGTACAAAAATCACAGCTCAACTGATGTTATCGAGACGCATGAACACAATAAGGAACTTTGCACTATTGTTGCCATAGAAAACATAAAACTTTCCAGATGTTTATCGAACATTAACTTCAAACCAACTATATAATAATACTTACTACATTAAACAGCTGGACTGATTTTGATGTTTGTTTGAGTGGGTACCCGGATGATTTAGATTTACAATTGGACCCAGTAGGTAAGTGGCGCTGTAGTCGGGTTCTAGAAGTTTCTTTTTCGCCCAGAACAACGTCGATCGGTGTTCCCAATATTTCAAGGATTGCATATTTACATTAAAAGGTGTTTTATTATTTTCACAAAACTGCCTTATTTACTTCAAAGAGATACCAGTTGAGAATGCGCAAGTTTAGCCAGAGGAAAACCTGGCTTGTCAATTATATAACAATTCAATTATTTTTTTTTAATTTGTCGGCCATTTTGACGATGTTCCTTAAGAGATAGAAACGGTGTTCCTGAACATTCCTATTCTACTTTTTTATGCTGAATCCGAATGTAAAGTCTAAATTCGAATATTCGAAAAAGCGACAGACAAACGCAGAGACAAACATAGAATTCATATAGGAACGGTGTTCCTGATACCTTATGTCCTCCAAGCTTGAAACTAAATTATAAACTGGCATAAATTTTAACCAATTTTATGCTTCCTCTTCTCCGTTCATTATCTCGCTTCCTAAGTCTAAGAATTTGGCGAAGATACTGATTTTGACATTTTATTTTATACAACGTCGGGAGGCATACAAACATACGGCCCACCTGATGTAAAGCGGTTACCGTAGCCTATTAACGCTTGTAATATATCAGTTCCTCTGCTGCTTACACAGCAACTCCTTAGGAGCTCACTGGTGACCTCACTCACACGCAGGAACACAACAACCCTCCGGGGAGTTGTTATTTGGCCGCGGTTTTTTTGCACAGTGGAGGTACTTCCCCAGACGGGGTGCTTTGATGCGCCCTACTTCTATTACAAAGTTAAGTCATACGTCTTTCAAAATATAGATTCTTGTTCCTAGATTCATATAGATAGATGTTTGCTTTCACCATTGACCAAGTGATAATGCAAGTATAAGCCTGAAAAGACGTACTTAGTACATGACCAGAAGGAGTCGAACCAGGGACTAGTTTGATATCGGTAAGCACCGCCACACGACACACACACACACATAGATCAAATTGGTGATGTGTTGAAAAAGTGCCAAATCAAAGGCACCCAAAACCGAAGAGCATGCATGAAGAGGTTGATGAGTGTGAAAGAAGCGATAGAGGTATGTTTGGTCAATGCACCTGGCGTTCCATAGGCTCTCCCTACCCCAATGGGATACTGCTGTGATGATATGTATGTATGTTAAAATAATTTTGTGTTACACAATTTTTTTGTTACACATTGAATTAAACCATTTTTAACGGAAGTATCGCGCGTTTTATTTATTTTGTTGAACCTGACGTTTCGAACGCTTTGCAGCGTCCGTGGTCGCAGGAACGTCAGGTTCAACAAAATAAATAAAACACGCGATACTTCCGTTAAAAATGGTTTAATTCAATGTGTAACAATCGCGAAAACCTAAGACAATACTATAATTTTGTGTCATAGTAAAAATGTCAAAGACAGTTAAGAAATCATCATCAATATCTCGACGGCTGAGCTGAAACATGTCAGCACGTATTTTTAACACCAGATAACTTGAAATGAAAAAATAAATCTAACCCGCAACATAATAAACTAGTTCGTATGTCGCGTGTGCACGATGTCTGACATCACTGAAAGTCAATGTCAGACATGGTGATTTAGGTCACTCCCAGATTGGGTCAGTACGGTATCGTACTGTACCGATGTGGTACCAATGAGCACGGTATGGAGCTGTGTCTATGCGGTATCTGTATAGCGTCTTTTAGGGATTTTTAAGGCGCAGTTGATCTGAAATTTTTGAGTGACGGATTTTGATGACGGTGATAAATTAAAGAACAAGCCGTATAGAGCTTAGATCATACTCCGAGGTACAGTCTGTACAGAAGCGCGGTATATCGAGGCCATACTGTCCGGTAGGCCGATTCTACTAAAAAATCGGCCAAGTGCGAGTCGGACTCGCGGACGAAGGGTTCCGTACCATTATCTATAAAAACGGCAAAAAAAATCACGTTTGTTGTATGGGAGCCCCCTTGAATATTTATTTTATTCTATTTTTTAGTATTTGTTGTTATAGCGGCAACAGAAATGCATCATCTCTGAAAATTTCAACTGTCTAACTATCACGGTTCATGAGATACAGCCTGGTGACAGACGGACGGACGGACGGACGGACAGCGGAGCCTCAGTAATAGGGTTTTACCCTTTGGGTACGGAACCCTAAAAACTGCTACTGCACTGCCGCGTGGCGTGTCAAAATGTGTACATTTTGACGTTTGGTTAAAAGTCGCTGCTGTCAGATCGCTTAACGAAACGTCAAAGTGTACACATTTTGATACACGCCGCGCTGCAGTGCAGTGCAGTTGCAGTTTTTTAGTAGAATCGGCCTACAGCTTCCGTGCTGCTCAAGTCAGGAAGTACCAACTCTTTATATGCGCTCCGTAAAGAATCAATCCGTAACGCTTGTAAAACGAGTTTACTACAATGATATTGTATTATAAAGAGGTAGATGTCGTACTAGCGCGCAAAACTGAGGCAATGAAATTAACCCAATTGGTCTAATATGCGCTATTCTATGATGCGCTGACGTATTTCAAGCGCAACTCTTGACAGATAGCTATCTCTCTCTATACCATGCGTTCCGTATTATCTATCCCCTTCATAAGTAAGTAAGTACTATAATGTCGTAGTGGAACAATAACAAAACGACGCGCAGTATGAATATACGTCATCTTTAAATACAATATCATTGGTTTACTATGAAGATGTAAGAAAGAGATTTGGTCTGAAAGAGTATCGGTGTTAAGATAAGAAAAGACACGTTGGTTAAGACACGTAGAAAGAATGACGAAACAGATATACAAAAGAAGAGAAAGGCAAAGTCTCACTTTTAACGAACTCAATGGCGCAGTCGTGAATGACGCCAATTTTGACACCAACGCTCGTGAGTTCGATTCCCACACAAGACAAACATTTGTGTGCATGAACATGCCTGTTTGTTTTGGTCTAGGTGTTTATAAGAAAGGTATATCAAAGTAGCCCTAGGGTAGTACCTCCACATCACAGAAAACCGCAGCCAAATAACAACTCTCAGGAGGGTTGTTGTGTTTTTGGGTGTGAGTGAGGACACCCGTAAGCTGCTAAAAAACTTACCACTTTGGTTGCGGTATCAGAGTGGTGTTAGGAGCTGTAGGAATCGGCGAGCGTGCATAAAAGAGTTATGAATGTTAAACAAACGAGCGAGTTGTGTAAGGACCGAGTCCTGTGGCGCTCGGTTCTCTCTGCCTACTGCGCAAGGACTTGGCGTGAAGATATTTTAGTAGCAGTAAAGAATCTGTACCGACTCGGTACACATAAAAAATGAATTAAAAATTTAAAAAACTAAATATAGTATTATTAAAATTTCATATTTTATAATTTTTCAGTTGAACTTTTTATTTTTATTATATTTACTTAGCGGTCCCCCGACACAACGATGCTTGGATTAAAATATTACTTCTTTTATTAAACTTAAAGGGTCCAATGGTCAATACATAATGTTTTGTTACTTTTTATAGGTTATTTTAGCGTCGGGGGTTTTTAAAATTATTAATTGATTTTTTTTTATTTTATGCTTTTTATACTTTATATATTGCTACGATAAACACACTCCAATCGACACTCTATCCCCACATTCACACAAATACTTTCCGGGACGGAACACGAAATTGCTGCTTATTATTAATAATAATGATATACACAAAAACACTCACACAAGTCCCCTTTTAGACAAAAAAACAAAATCAAAATCGGTTAATCCATTTCGAAGCTACGATGACAGACAGATACACAAATACACACGTCAAACTTATAACACCCCACTTTTGCGTCGGGAGTTAAAAACCATACCGTACGATATCGTACCGATTGGATGAATCGGGAAGTGGCCTTGGAGACATGAAATATTTTCGCGACAGAAGAACCATCCGCCAACTGTGTCAATGTCACCATTAGGGATTACGCAGACTTGAGTGACGTACCAGTATTATTAGTGAAAACAACAATTGAGAGTATTTTCAAGAATAGACGGAGATTGAGGAGTTCGATGGCGCGGTGGTGGCGGTTCGATTTCTACACAGATCCAAATTCGTGTGCATGAACATGTCTGTTTGTCTTGGTCGTGATGTGTTAAAGAGGGTGCATCAAAGCAGCCCGTCTGGACCTTCACCTCACAGTAAACCGTAGGGCATGCAAGCATACGGCCCACCTGATATGTAGCGATTATCGTAGCCTATGGACGCTGGCAACACACTGCTAACACATCAACTCCTTAGAAGCTTACTGGTGACCTCTCTCACTTGCAGAAACACAACAACCCTCCAAGGAGTTGTTATTTGGTTGCTGGTTTTTTGTGAGGTGGGGTTACTTCTCTAGACGGGCTGCTTTGATGCCTACCTCTCTTAAAAGACCCAGACCAAGACAAACAGACGTGTTCATGCACACAACATTTTCGTCGGGAGGCATACAAGCAAACGGCCCACCTAATGTACAGCAGTTACTCTAGCCTATTAACGATTGTAATATATTAAGTATCACTCGCGCGATGCCTCCTCTGCTGCTTACACAGTAACTCCTTATGAGCTTACTGGTGACCTCAATCACACGCAGGAACACAACAACCCTCTAGGGAGTTGTTATTTGGCTACGGTTTTCTGCGAAGTGGAGATACTTCGCCAGATTTGCTGCTTTGATGGGCCCTACCTCTCTGAAAACATTCAGACCAAGACAGACATGTTCATGCACACAAATGTTTGTATTGTGTGGGAATTGAACCCATGAGCGTTAGTGTTAAAGTCTTACTAACCACTGCGCCACCAAGCTCGTCAACAGCAATAGTAGTAGGTAATAGTAAAGTAGGCCATACACGAGCAACATATAAGGCCACTAGTGCAAAAGACATATAAGGCAACGCTAACATATAAGGAAACCTTAAGACACATGACACCATCATTGAAGTACTTCTCTATGCTGTCATTGCATTGAATACAATAGTTGCAGTACGTACTATGAAACTGTAATTTTACATACATCTATCTATAACTTAACGTCAAAGCCCTTGCGGGTAGGCAGGGAGAAACAAACGCTACACGACTCGATCCTTATACACATATTATGCAAGGCAAAAGTGTAAGGATGTAGGAGCCGGGGAAGGCCAAGACTAACCTACCATGACCTAATCGATCGTGTTCAATCAGAAGGTGATGTCAGGAGCCTTAGAAACCGGTGAGCGTGCATGAGAACAGCAATTAATGTTAAAAAGCGAGATAGGTGTGTACGGATCGAGTCACGTGGTGATCGGTTCTCGCTGCCTACCCCGCAACGTTACGCAGGAAATTAAGTTAACAAACATAGTATGGAGTTCAGTGAACGCGTTGTATGTAAAATGTTTAATATGCGCCCGAAGAGACTGAACATTAAAGGAGTAGGTAAATAAAACCAACCTTTATAATTATGCGTATAAAGATGATTTTAAAATACCCGAGTCGAGTCTGAAAGTGGTACAAGAAACGAGCCATTCATTTTCCTACGTCACCTAATTCAATATAAAAGAAATGATAAATCGACTGATCCAACCTTTATAATGAGAAACTAAGTGATATTCCTCGTATTGTATTATCTTGTTTTAAGACTTTCACATGTAGTGTAATGTTAGTTTGCTGTGGCTATGATTTGTTTGTTAACTACCAATTGTACAACGGACTTGTTCAATGTAATGGCAACACCTTCCTTCCCCTTCGGTTCATAAGGTCTAAAGTATTAAAATGTGTATATTATGAGAATGTACAGTTATTCATTATATCAAAAGACAATTTAATACATTTTTCCATCAATTCTAATGGATTAGAAAAAGGATAAACTACGAAAAAATGAATTAACATTAGGAATGAGTAACATTTATCAATCCTATCTATCTATCTATAACTTCACGCCAAATCCCTTGCGGGGTAGGCAGAGAGAACCGAGCGCCACGTGACTCGATCCTTACATATCTCACTCGCTTCTTTAACATTCATTGCTCTTCTCATGCACGCTCGCCGGTTTCTAGGGCTCCTGACATCACCATCTGATAGAACACGACCAATTTGGTCATGGTAGGAAAGTCTTGGCCTTCCCCGGCTCCTACATCCTTCCACTTTTGCATTGTATATCTGCTTCGTCATTCTTTCATCTTGCATTCTTTCTACATGTCCGAACCATCGGAGCATGCCTCTTCTTATTTTAAAACCGACGCTCTCTTTCAGACCAACTCTGTTTCTAACATATATCAATCCTAATGGATTAGAAAAAGGATAAACTACGAAAAAAATAATTAACATTATGAATGAGTATATTCAGTCAACGTAATCTGCCCGTTGATTTCCCTTTTGCCAATAACAATAATTTACAACTTACGTCGGTTTATGAAGCATCATGAGACGTTTCGTGCATGTCACTATTTATGGATTTGACGTATTTGTTAATATGCGTCTGAAGTATACTATTGTTGTATTACACAGCGCAAAGTTCATTTATATATTAGATGCAAGTTAAAACTTTATTAATATCGACTGATATTTTGCTTCGTGGTTACTAATGTGCTAAGCCAAATAGACTTATAAGATTGATGTGCTGTACGAGACGATTCTTGCCTCAGAATTTATTTCAGATATATAAGGTCCATTCCGATTTCTCGTGGAATAGTGTTCCTATCTCTGAACTGGCACACCTCAATTGCTTGTTCCTTTTATACGTATAACGCTGAGCCGTTTGAATCGTCAGTGGCCTAGTGCTATTTGATCGGCTGGAGCCGCTGACTACATCAAAAGACATCGCCTCTCTTCGTGTGTTTCACAAAAGACATGGGGTTTCGCAAGAGGTTTGATTTAATAGAAGTCATCGATTTCCACTATCGTACCGCTGGCCATAAACCAATTCTATTCATACCACTTCGGTGACTGGCATTCCACTACAGGACGCCTTTTCTCCGGCGTTCGGTAAAGTTATGAAATGAACTTCCTTCAATTGTGTTTCCAATAGATACGCCATTATTTTCAAGTATAGTCTATTTTTCCTTGAAAAGTTGACAACGGGTCGGTGACCGGCTGGTGTTTTTGATATTCCCACCCACATGCTCGTTTGGATCTCTCGAATATAAAAAATAATATACGACCTCACCTCAGTAGATTAAAATATTATATTCTGTCTGATACCATCTCCTGAGCATTGTTTAGTCGATGTCGATAGTAAGTAAGTTTTTGGTGCAAGCCATGTTTATTCAGAAGAATCTTGAATGGGAGTGTCCCATAATGTAATAGAATACTGCTGCTAAATTATTTTCCACAGGTTTGCTGTGTCCCTGGGCGTAATCATTAGAATGAAGAGTTTGCGTCACAGTGGCAATTACTTACAAACATTACATGTACAACAAATTCTGAGAGAGAGAGAGAGAGTTGGTCTGAAAAAGAGTGTTGGTTTTAGATAAGGAAAGGCATATTCCTTTGGTTCGGACATGTAGTAAAAATGCAGGGCGAAATAATTGCGAAACAGATATACAATGCGGAAGTGGAAAGATCTAGGAGCCGAGGAAGAACAAAATTCACCTACATACATGCAACAAGTCTTCAGAGAGTGTTTAAACATCCTCGACTGCGACTCAGGCCTCAGCATCACGATTATTGGCAATCAGACATTTTTCCCCCTCAGTGAACAATGTACTGTTTATAACAACGACCTTCGCTAACGTATGATTAAAAATAGCTATTCTGACATTGGGTTGCGCGGTCGATTCCAGCATCTACACAAAGATTTGTATGACCTGCAAATATTGCTATGACTTTAGCTAGTTAGTTTGGATTTATTCTGACATTGGTTTGCGCGGTTGATTCTAACATGTGCACAAGGATTCGTATGACCTGCATTTGTGTGGTCGATTCCAGCATCTGCACAAAGATTTGTATGGCCTGCAAATATTACTATGTCATGTTTCGTTTTTAGCTCAGGATTTAGCCTGACATACAAAAGACCTGCATCAATTGCAATAACTTTCCACCGGCCTTTTTATATTGCATATCTGACACTTGTGTACCTATATTTTTATCACCTGCTTCACAGCCAGAAGCGTAATCATATATAGATTAATCTTTCTCGCCATCGACGCTCATTTGTCCTTGGTTGTATTATTTAGCAGTTTTTGCAACAATACATTATTTACTGCCTGCCTGTTTTATTGCATCCACTTATAAATCATTTATTTGTTGCCTCTTTATCCAATATCATGGGATGGTAAATTGTTAACTATTCAATAACATATTATTATGGTGGCTTCAGCATTTGGTCCATAATGGATTTGGTCTATTTTATAATTAGCTAGCTGTATTTCTTCTTCCGGTATAGCGTGGGAACTGTTTTTCCTACTTTCTTTCTTTTTTCTAGGGGTCTCATCGTGATGTTCAATATATATATCAGATAAAATCTTTCGCTTTATATATTAGTATAGATTAAGTGCTTATCGTCTCGTGACGTTAATTATACCTAAGCACCTAGGTTACCCCGTTTTTTTTTTTCAGGAAAAATACCTATCTATGTAAACTGAAAAAACAAATCCTTATCTGAATACAAAATTTGATCCAAATCGTTAGAGCCGTTTCTGAGATACGGAAAATATAATTACACATAAACAAAAATTGTTAATTTAAAGTACCTAGTAAGATGATAAGCATTAGTATGTTTTTGTGGATAATTAAGTTCATTTTGATTTGTATAGTTTGTAGCTTTTAAACTTAACTGTATGCTGACAGTCTTTCCTGACCAATACCAATACATATACTTAATTATCCACAAAAACATACTAATGCTTATCATCTTACTAAGATGATAAGCATTAGTATGTTTTTGTGGATAATTAAGTTCATTTTGATTTGTATAGTTTGTAGCTTTTAAACTTAATTGTTATTTGAAAGCCGCAATATAAAAATAAGACACAATCATATTTTGAAAAGTACTTACATATGTGCTTACATTTTACGATTACGATATACGAGTATTACTTTCTCTTCTAATAGTGTTATTCTTTAGTATATTAAATAGCTTTTTTTGCGGAACCTATCAATGCTTGCAAGACATAAGAATCACTCGCGCGATCCCACCTTAATAGCTCACTCACTTACACAACAACCCTCCAGGGAGTTGTTATTTGGCTGCGGTTTTCTGTGAGGTGCAGTACTTCCCCAGACGGGCTCCTTTCATGCGCCCTACGTCTCTTAAAAACACACAGACCAAGACAAACAGGTATGTTTATGCACAGAAACGTTTATCATGTGTGGGAACCGAACCCACGAGCGTGTCAAAATAGCGTTACTAACCACTGCGCCACCGAGTTCGTCAATTAGTTTACAAATGACATCAGCGACGGCCTTAACTCACAAGGTGAAAAATTTTTCAGCAATCACTAGACAAATTACAGCGTGCAATGCGTTTAACTGAAATGTTGGTTTCAGTATTAGTTTTAATGAAAACGAACCCAGTGGTGGAATGGCTAGCGATGGCTGCTACTTAACACTAGGGTTCCTGGGTTCGTTTCCCGCACAAGACAATTACGTGCATAAACATGCCTGTTTGTCTTGATCCGTGCGTTTTCTGCATAATAAGTATGTATTTGAAAAAAAAAAAGCAAAAACGTATAGAGCAGTGATGGCTCAGTGGATAAAGAACCAATTGCACAACTGGACCTTATTCGAATCCTGGTGTTTCGAAAATTGTGTGACGATAACCTAAGAAAGATCTGGTTTTCATGGATGTCAAAGTCAGTATCTTCGCCAAATTCTAGGCTTAGGTAGCGGACCCATTAATCCTAATGGATTTGGAAACGGAATAACGCTAGGTAGAAGAAGTATGTATATATGTATTGGTCAGGAAAAACTGTCAGCATACAACACACAATGCTAACACATAATTTCCACCTAGCTATACTTCCATACAATATATACCATCAACTTTACAATTTATTTATAAATGTATTCTTGTTTAAGCATTTTAATTGGATACCAAATAACACGGCTTCAATGAAAGTCTCAAATATCAACATTATTTCGGTATCATGCTCGTCCGTTTCTCCGGAATGCTGTCCTGGAGGAAGTGGATCTCGTTATTTTTGTCGCAGCGAGAGTTAATTTTAAAATATTTTTGATGCAGTGCACCGTCGTATTTCTGTTTCAGCCATTAATGGTTCGCTTCGCGTTTGGAAGTTTTCGTTGGTGATTTTGAAATACGGTTTGGATCATTCAAAGTTTTATTAACATTTGAACATACATTTAGAGATATTTTATGTTTATTTGTGTTTGTCATATTTTTATTTGTGTTCCAAGTAAAAGTAAAGTTTAGTTAAACTGATTTATAAATTATACATAAAATAGGTTAGTGTTGGTCTTGCATCATGAGAAGACCAAGACAAACCTATCATGACCAAATTGATCGTGTTTTATCAGAAGGTGATGTCAGGAGCCCCAGGAACCTTAGAAACCGGCGAGTGTGCATGAAAAGGGCTATGAATATTAACGAAGCGAGTGAAGTGTGTAAGGACCGCGTCTTATGGAGCTCGGTTCTCTCTGCCTACCCCACAAAGGATTTGGCGTGAATTTACACATAGATATATAAATTAAATATTCATAATTACATATCCCTATGGAATAAACTCATTAACCCAACTAAACTTTTTAGTTTAGCATAATATCTATCTATAACTTCACACGAAATGCCTCACGGTAGGTAGGGAACCGAGCACCACATGAACTCTGTCCTTATGCACCTCGCTCGCTTCTTTATTTCATTGCCTCCTAAATCCTTCAATTTTCGCGTTGTATTTCTATTTCGTATTTTTTTTCCTGCGTAATATTTATAATCTTAGGATTTTCTAAACTAAATTCAATATTGACCAATTTCGTAACTTTTTATTCAAGTCCAAAAATGTTTCCTAAGACGAGCCCGGTGGAAGACTAGCTAGCGATGGCCACTTTAGTACCAAGGCTCGTGGGTTCGATTCCAGCACGAGGCAAACATTTGTGTGCATAAACATGTCTGTCTTGGTCTGGCTGTTTTCTATCTATTATAAATATATATTTACATTCACGTATCAGTTGTCTAGTACTTATAGCAAAAGCTCTTATTTTGAGACTAGATGGCGCTGATAATTTATATAGATTTAGAAGGATATTTAATTATATAAATGTATGGTTAATTTTTGAAATAAAGATATAGACGAAGTACATCCGATTCTCATGGTCAAATTAACAGACGTTCTTTGGGTGTCAACGTGCCATAGACTGGTAATATTGCATAAAATCTGAGTTTATAAATGTTACATTGAAAATAACCAACTTGACCATGCAATTAACACCTATTGCAAACCATTCCGCGCATACTTGTACTCGCAATGAGATAAACATTACGTTTGACGCGGCGGCGCACACGCACGTTGCGTTGCTTCTATTGCGCATGACCTCATAATTGACAATAGGCCGAGTTATATAACCGGTCAGCAGGTCACCTAGTATTATGAACAGATCGAATCTGCAAAGGTACTTGTGTGTCTGACAAAGGTTGAACTTGGAATAAAGGCTATGAATGTATCTTTACGCCAGAGGTACGGAGAGAAAACCAAGCGCCATAACGCGCGGTCCTTACACACCTAGCTCACTTCTTTAACATTCACAGCAAGTCATGCACGCTCGTGCATGGAGTGGTTGTAGGAGTAAGCAGCAAGTGGCAAGTATATCAAACAACTCCTCGGAACACAACTAATTGCAGTGCCGACGTCAAAAGTCGTTACAGAATGGACGGAAAAGTCCTCTGCGTCTGCGCTGTGCACGCTGATGGCAGGTTATGTTCACATTCGCGAAGAAAACAAAGATAATGGTATTTGAAAGAGAAGAATCCAGAACTAATGTAAGGATTACGATTGATGATGAAGTGTTGGAACAAGTGGATGAGTTTGTATATCTTGGATGCGCTTTCAGCAGGGATGGAAGGTACACCGCAGATGTGGAAAGACGAGTGAGTGCTGGGAATAGTGTGAATGGAGCGTTGGGAAAACTTCTTGGCAGTAAAATCCTGAGCCAGAAGGCACAACTCGCTATACACAATGCAGTGTTGGTCCCAACGCTAACTTATGGAAGCGAGAGTTGGGTATGGCAGAAAGAGCATGAAAGTAGAATAAACGCGGTTGAAATGCGAGCGCTGCGCAAAATTTGTGGCGTAAGGCTTGTAGACCGTATTCGCAATGATGATGTTAGAAATAGAGTTGGTCTGAAAGAGAGCGTCGGTGTTAAAATAAGAAGAGGCATGCTCCGATGGTTCGGGCATGTAGAAAGAATGCAAGATGAAAGAATGACGAAGCAGATACACAATGCAAAAGTGGAAGGATGTAGGAGCCGGGGAAGGCCAAGACTTACCTACCATGACCAAATTGGTCATGTTCTATCAGAAGGTGATGTCAGGAGCCCTAGAAACCGGCGTGCGTGCATGAGAAGAGCAATGAATGTTAAAGAAGCGAGTGAGATATGTAAGGATCGAGTCACGTGGCGCTCGGTTCTCTCTGCCTACCCCGCAAGGGATTTGGCGTGAAGTTATAGATAGAGATAAATTAACTAATTGACTAATTGACGAATATAACGGGCTCTGGCGAGTTAAAATTTTTAGAAACTGGACTAAGCCGAAAATTCTAAACCTCAAAAGTTCATTATAATTTTTAGGTTGCGACGCTGCAATAAGTTCTATCTGATAGGTGGAACTGTTTTAACAGCGACCACATTATAAAAATACCCAAATGAAACATTATGTTACGCTGAAACTTATTTGTGCCATATATCACATTAGTAGAATTTATTCCAAAACATGAGTTTCGAGAAAAATGCGACTTGGAACCTTTTCATTCCAAGGTCACGTATAGTCACATAGTCTCACTGCAACAATGATTAAAGTAAGTTTTGTTGTAATAATTCTAATGTTCTTGTTAAGCAAAGTCTAGAACAAGTCTGAGAGAACATTATGCAAATCATAAAATTCCTCAAATGATAATATTAGTTCCATTAACAAATGATCAGTAGTTTGTGTGAATGGAGCATGACATCATCATGGCAAGGACGAGGCAAGTGGTTATGCAACTCACGCGTCATTTAGATAGGAATATGGGAAATCGGAATGTTGCGCACGCGTTGATCACATTAAGTAAGCTTTAGAGGTTTTACATTTTATGGAGTAGCATAATCGTTCTCAAAATGTTGCGAATAAATCACCGCAAAACACGAGCGGTATTTGGTCTATATTGCTATCAAAACATCATATACATGGAAGATCTTCTGCACGATGTTTGAAGATAGGAAAAGTGTGAAAGGAAATTGAAAACAGCTGGTTTGATCTGCATGTGACAGAGAATATGATAAGAAAATAACAAGATAAGGGGCATGTGGAAAACGTCAACAAAGTCTATTTAATTTCTACTGTTATTCAAGGAACTCTCGTTGATGCAAAGCAAAATTATGTCTTAGTTTTTCCAGCCAGCAGAATTGTCCGGAAATCTTTCAGCTATTATCACTGGGTATATTGATTAGTAACATAGCAAATTAAACATTTTCGGAGATTATAAAGTGCAGTTCAGATATCACAAATACTCACACAACTAATTCTTTACAAATAATTATTTTTGGACGTCTGGTATTAAACATAAACCATAAAAATGCAAAAAATCACATACCGATCAAACCAGACTTTAATTTCAGATTAAGGTAATTTTGACCTCTTACGTATGTTAAAAATTTGGACCGGTTTCAAATCAGAATAAAACGTAAAAAACGCCATTGTTTATCAAACCGTATTAATAATAAAGATTAGATGAATCACCATTCAAGAATTAGACAAATACAATCGAGATTTGATATATTTGAGGCTTTTAAAAGAAGATAAATAAAAGCGATTGGAAATGAAACCGCGCTACCGAATTGACTGAACAAATTGGACTCTAGAAAGAATAGGTAAAAAAAGCTGTAGTTATTTTTGAACAGTTGCTGCAAAATGTGCTAATTGGTTAACGTAATCGAGAAGGTCTAATTGGTTCCGCAGACACTACGTAAGATGAGAAGAGATTTTGAGATGCGTTCCATGAATACAATATACCCAGCGATAAACAGAAATCTTCCTTTTAGACCCAGCGATTGATTAGTCAATTTCAGCGAAGTGTTAACTTAAGAAAGACTGATATCAGATGAAATCAAATGTTTAAAATAATTTTCAGGTTAAAATTAATTAAAATCTTGACGATTTTGTTCGAAATAAGCCGGCTAATGGTCGGAAATATGAATAATACTTCCGATGTATTCGTACAATAAAGGTTTATTATTTTACTATATTTAGAAATCTTTATTGTACGAATTCACTCCCATGCGTGGCTTTGCGGGGCGTGTGAGTGAATTCGTACAATAAAGGCATTCATACAATACTATACACGCGTGGCGCGGCAAAACTGATGGTTTGTAGTACATAGTTGTATCCAGCGACGTATCAAAGGTAGACACGTTATACACGAACATTTTTGTATTTTAAAATGGCGCAAGTAGTACTATATCTACGTACAGTTATTTATTATCACACTTTGCTCTAAAAAGAGACAAATGATAGGGAATACCTGTCGTTAGAAAGAGATGAATATACATCTTTAGTTACGTATTGATTGCTGCTGAGCGCTCATTGGCGCGAGCACTGATTTACCGACATGGAGGAGACTGGGGAAAAAGCTCTGGATTTAATTAGTGTTTAAAATAATAAAACCAATTATGTACAAAACATCTATTTTCGTAATATGAATTGTGAACAATGAAATTATAAAATAATATCGAGTCAGTTTGTGAGTGAATAAAAAAAATACGTATTTGATAAAATATTATTCCCTCAAATAAACTTAACTTATTCCTTTTTTGTCTTTTTTAATCAGTTTTCTAATCTAGACTATTTTAATGCGCGAAATATATTTTAACTTCACTATAATAGCGCGTATTAGGTGAAGCCTGTGATTATAAGTCGGATATTGCTCTAGGAAATGACAATTTAAAGAGGAAATTACATCATTGCGATATAGGAAACACTTTAAATGACGACTCGAAATTTGACGAGCTCGGTGGCTCAGTCGTGAATGACGCGACTTTGATACCAACGCTCGTGGGTTCGATTCCCACACAAGGCAAACATTTGTGTGCATGAACATGTCTGTTTGTCTTGGTCTGGATGTTTTAAGAAAGGTAGGGCGCATCAAAGCCGCCCATCTGGGGAAGTACCTCCACCTCACAGAAAACCGCAGCCAAATAACAACTCCCTAGAGGGTTGTTGTGTTCCTACGTGTGAGTTTGGTCACCAGTAAGCTCCCAAGGAGTTGTTGTGTAAGCAGCAGAGGAGGCATCGCGCGAGTGATAATTAATATATCGCAAGCGTTAATAGGCTACGGTACCCGCTCCACAGCAGGTGGGCCGTATGCTTATATGCCTCCCGACGTAGAATAAAAAAAAAACATTTTTTTTTCATCAAACCATCTAGATAATCTAAAATGGAAAGAAATAAATGATAAGTAATATTCTATTCGCTTCATTCTTTTCTAGAACGTCGAGTATTACTAGTATCTAATAATTGAAAATAAGGTAGGTAGGCGTATTACTTAATATAAAACAAAGTTAGGAATAAATTTAATTCACAATTCTGTGTTCATAACGTGATAGTTAAATTTTCCTCAACTTCCCCTAGCAACGGCTGCCACTAGACCCGCTTTAATATTGCTAAAACTAAATACATTTACTATGTTTTTAATAAAAAAAACTGTACTTACAAATGAAATTACACGTTTTCCTTGTCTTTAACAGTTGCCGTGTAATTTGTGGACCATCTTGTGGCATTTTTGCCAGAAAGACCTTATTTATGCTTTGTGGCGAAGTACGTATAGACGTGACGCGAGAGCGTGCCCTACTGAATGCGAGGTGGGCAATTACCTTACTTTCGTATTGCCATTCTAGAGCGTGTACAACGTATCTATGACTATAAAAACATCTTAGGTTGTATCATATTAGTTTTACAGAGCACAACATAAAAGCAATTACAAAAAAACCCCCAGGTTGTAAGTATATTATGGTATAATGTCTGTTTAGAAATTTGGCTATCGAACTATTATTGAACAGACCTTTTAGTAAAAGTGTACGAGTATAAAACCCCAACTTAAAAAATGAAAACTAAGAGAACGTGACTGCCAGCAACGCAGATCCATTTCTGCTAAATCAGAAAGAATAATAGCAACAAGAAAATTGGTGACCATTATATCGACTAGCACACGTGAAGTCATAAAACAATGCACATTTACCTTAACGGAATAACAAAACAACATATCATATTTCTAAACATAAGGAAGATACAAAGACTTGTCAAGTGTATAATGGAAATTGCTCGAAGTTGTGAATATTTAGGTTGATTGTTTAAAACTATTTATCATCTACATATATCTTTTCGTCAGGTTCTTTGCGGGCAGGCAGGTATGTGAGAAGACATGAAGTGAAACCTCAGTGTCTTAAGAACTATCAAGGATTTATACTTCTTAACACATTCGAATGAGTATTTTGAGCTATCTACCATACTTTTTGTCTTTGAAAACTTTTCAGCAGGCGTCTAAGAAGTTTTTACTGACTAACGGCAATTATTCCTTATACATTCATCTTCCTAGTTTAAGAAGTTTTTACTGACTAACGACAATTATTCCTTACACATTCATCTTCCTAGTTTAAGAAGTTTTTACTGACTAACGACAATTATTCCTTACACATTCATCTTCCTAGTTTAAGAAGTTTTTACTGACTAACGGTAATTATTCCTTACACATTCATCTTCCTAGTTTAAGAAGTTTTTACTGACTAACGACAATTATTCCTTACACATTAATCTTCCTAGTTTAAGAAGTTTTTACTGACTAACGACAATTATTCCTTACACATTCATCTTCCTAGTTTAAGAAGTTTTTACTGACTAACGACAATTATTCCTTACACATTCATCTTCCTAGTTTTTACTCTTCGAAAGTGATAAGCACTCGCCAGTGGTCATAAGTAGTGGTCGATTTCTAAAGCGGCATCTCTATAGACTCTCGCATCCGAAACAGTATTTTGGGGTCAGCTATAAGAATCAAACCAAACACACATTTGTATCATTACGTCTTTACGTATAATACGTTCAAATTGGTCGTGTACTATCAGAAGGTGATGTCAGGAGCCTTAGAAACCGGCGAGCGTGCATGAAAAGAGTAATGAATGTTAAAGAAGCGAGTGAGGTAAGTAAGGATCGAGTCACGTGGCGCTCGGTTCTCTCTGCCTACCCCGTACGGGATTTGGCGTGAAGTTATAGATAGATATATAGACGTTTAAACGGCGGCAGAATCAGTAATTTCAAAGTCTATCAGTTCTTATAATAACCATTATAGATTATATTGCGTACAGGTTTTTGTAAACTTAATTGGATAAGACCCACAAATCATTTGTATTTGCGAAAACATATTTACTCTAATGTCATTATACAGAGAGTAAATAGGGAAATAAGTTTGTATGGACTAAATTGCGCCCGCTAAAAGATTATAAACGTAACCCAAGACTATGTACCACGCCCTTTAATCTCGAGTGAACAACCATTGTCACGGCAATTTAATTTATACTACTGTGTGTATTTCCGCCACCAGTCAGTTCATGTCTGATACACGAGAACTACCGCCGGTCGGCACCTACAGTGTCAGTAAATGGCATGTCAACGTGGTCATTGCCATGACGTTCTGGTCATCTCTTCCCCGACACTGGCGACCCCGATTTGCCTTTGCCGACCATCTGTAACAGGAGACTAACACAATCGTCGTTGATGCTGTGTTAAATCTCTGCGCGTGTAGCTTCTGCAAGAGAAATAAAGAGAAACCACCACTCCGTCCCCGCCCCAGATTTCGTATCTGTCCCCTGAGACTGTCTCCGCGAGGCATCGTAAAAGTCTGTGCCACAATTGTTAACACGACATTTTTTTTTCATCAAATTTTATATTAAGACTAGCTACCCGCCCTGGCTTCGCACGGGTGATCCGATCGCTACCAAACTTCACAGGATCATTCGCAGGGCTAATCTGATGGTTCCCTGAAAATTTTATGAAAATCGCTCCAGTCGTTTTGGAGTCCATAGAGAACAAACATCATACATACGTTTATTTATATAGATAGATAAAGTTGTACTTTTTAAGTTTCAAATTCGAACATTTTATTTCTCTCTCTACAATCTAGGGGTTTGGTGCTATGAGAACAGTAACAAATACCTAAAAGGTAGTAGTTAGGTGTAAATTGACGTAGTGTGACAATATAAGATGGAGTGAGACTGGTGCCGGAGCTGGAGCTGATGGTGGTGGTGAAGTGAGCCGAGACCTGTATCTCAGTGCACCAGCACCCAAGTCTATTTGCATAAATGGTTTACCTGAATTGTTATTTTCGACAAATGGCGAGGTATAGAGCATAATGTCTCCGTCTTCCTATTTCAGTTTCAAAAATTTGTAAAAGGCTTTAAGTTTTCTTTTATTTCTATTTTCGACAAATAAACATAAAATTAAATTAAATATTTTATTATTTTCTTACATTATGGTAAAATACAATGGTCGGATACTCCTTTTGAGCAAACAAATGCTTGTGTTAGGAGTAACCGCTCTTCCACAGTGCATTACGGATATATGACAATTCAGTAATGTATACATAACAATAAAAAAAAATATCGAGGTACTTATACATCATAATGTCTCCGTCTTTCTATTTCAGTTTTAAAAATTGATATTATATTATAGTGATTTTAATATTATATTCATTTTGATATTTAAGTAACCATATTAAGCAATAAACTATTGTGCTATGGTGTAAATTGTACGTACCTATAATTGGTGTACACATGAGAATGCAGCTGTACCTATATCCATTTTTATATGTAATTGTGATGTGTATGCTGTTGGTATGTGATAAATTAAAAAAAAAATTAAAAAAAAAAATTGGTAAAAGGCTTTAAGTAGTTCTATTTTCGACAAATAAACATAAAATGTCGAGGTACTTATACAAAATAATGTCTCCGTATTCAGTTTGAAAAATTTGTTCTAAACTTGAGTTTTAGCTGTAATTTCATTAAATACTATGTCGTTTCCTTCTGATATGTGTTCGTATCGACTTTTCCCCTATTGTACGTTGTTATTATTTCCCATTTGAAACGTTTTGTTTCGCGGTGGCCTGTAATTTCTAATTTTCACCGTATGTTAACGCAACTATTATTTTACTCGAATGGAGAAAGTGAAGTTACGAAGTGTATTGCCGGCAATCCGGTTACCGTTGGTGCGTCGCCGCACTGAGTGCATTTCGCACCGGGTGCGTGCGGGTGAATACACAATGTAAATGGTGGGTGATTGGAGGCCATGAATATAATTCGCATTGTTCAGATCGTGAATTGCAAATAACCATATAATAGAATGGTAGGGAAGGAGAGACACTTCTACTTTTTTTAAGAGAGGTAGGTCGCATCAAACCCTCGTGTGTTCGATTCCCACACAGGGCAAACATTTGTGTGCATGAACATCTCTGATGGTCTTAGTTTGGATTTAAGAGGTAGGGCACATCAAAGCAGCCCGTCTAGGGACGTACCTCCACCTCACAGAATACTGCAAACAAATTCAACTGCCTGGAGGGTTGTTGTGTTCCTGCGACTGAGTGAGGCCACCAGCTGTGTTGATAGCAGAGCTGGCAACGCGCGAGTGATACTTAATGTATTGCAAGCATAGGCTACGGTAACCGTTTACATCTGGTGGGCCGTATGTGTGTCTTCCTACATTGTATAAAAAAATATATGTTGAGCATGTTGATAGGAGAATTGGGGTGTAAGTGGCTCTACAGTTTTTGGGCGTGCAAGTTTCCTCACGATGATTTCCTTCACCGCTGAGCAAGTGATAATTACAAATATAAATCCGAAAATACATGTCCCCCGCCAAAAATCGAACCGGCAAGCTTTCACTGTTCTTGGTATATATCTATACAGCATATTTTTCTTATAACCTTATATACTGATGGTACCCCATATTTATTGAAAAAAAAAAACCGGGAAATTAAAAAAAATGCTACATAACACCTTTCAGTAAAGTTGTTTCAACAGTAATTAGCGTTTGGGAGACGCTCGATGGTATTGTTGAGCGAGTCTATTCAATGCACGCAGGTTAAGCAACTTCGATAGCAGCCCGCCTATAATTGCATTTATCTATCTCGAGTTTCATCGTTCTGACGGATACGTTAAGCCGTCCGTTTCCGGATTTTACTATGGGACAGGCCCACCACTCATACCCACCACTGTGTCTCCTGTGTAGCCAGAATAACAGCGGCGACCACCGAAAAGGCAATGAACAGTGAAGTTCATAGCTGTCCCGGGGGTTAAACTACAGCTGCCTCGGAAGTCAGAACGAATTTAATCAGAAGAAATTTGTAGGAAGTAGAAAGTGAGAGACAGCAATATGACAAATAAGGCATTTAAAAACCTTAAAGAGATGGCTAGTCAAGTGAAGCTCAACTGCCGTGCCACAGTTTATCAAACTATTGCGACCTAAATTGTGAGTTGTTACCTAAAACATCGATTCCAATAATATAGATTGCATAAACGCCTGGTAATTCTCCCTTGTTGCCACCAAATCAGAATAGTATCCTACCCCGGATGTGACATGCAAGGAATTTAACATATCGTCCCGCTCCCGACGCCAGAGATCGCACTCCCAGAGAACATGATGTGCTGCTTGCTCGAATTCGTGATTTATCGTAGAAAACGCACATAAAGGCGATGACACAAGTCTAAACGAAAAGAGCTTCGTCCTAAAGTTTCTACGTTTTGCAAAGTTAGAGGGGCCTTCATGCGTATTCGTTTGTGATAGCCCCATATCCATGCAGCGGGATGATTATGGTTTGGCGTGATGTCAATACATACAGAATATAATTTTGTCATTTCCTTTGCTTAGCTTATATTGGTAACTAGCGGATACCCAAAAAAAAAAAACCATTTTGTTTATTTGTTGAAAAAAAAAAGAAATTTTTGTTTCATTTATTAACTTTTTTACCATACTGCTAGCGAATAAACAATATTTTGAGTTCTTTCTGTAAGCGTGTAAACATAATGATTTTTCGGCTTAACTCTGGAGCAAACAGCCAACTTCACACTAATGTATTAATTTATTTGCGAGAACCGCCACAATTTGAAGAGGCTGAAATTTTTGTATGGGAAAAGTAGAAAATCAATTTCATGAAAGGGCCGAATGTGCCCAATGCATTGTCTTAGTGGTTTAAAACCATCTTCGCATTATTGCCTTTCAAATGAAATCGGTTTGGGGCACATCGGTTGAATGGTTTAGTTTCAAAGTCTATCACGGCCACACAAACATTTATATATATATATATATTAATTTCCTATATCACTAACATTATCTCTGACCTGTAGTCTTCTGTCATCGTCTCTGGCGCGCTGTTCTGCCTGTCTTTTCTGTCGTTCTTCGTCGCGCTTCTCGCGCTGTGCTTGGGCTGCTGCCGCATGAGCTCGCAACTCGTCCAGCCTTTTCCTCTGTTCAGCTTCGCGCCTTTCGCGCGCTAGCCTCGCTCGGTCCACGGCATCTGCAGCTGCTGTAAATAGAATTTTACGTTAGATCTCAATTCTTCGGCAGGCCGGCGATAGATCGGCCAAAATAAGCGGTTGAAGCATAAACGAATAAATCACTTGACCGCGCATGTAGGCACCCCGCGCTCACAAAATCGTTGCGTTTTAGCGCCTACATTATACTCGGACCAAAGGGAGAATATTTTAACTAATAAACCGACTGATGAACCAGGCAATAAGAGCAGCGCGTTTGTGCACTTTTTGGAAGACGTGAATAAGTTCATCAAGAAAACCTTGTAAAAATCACTATCGTTTTACGAGTGGTATTTAAATTGGGTTGATTGGGTCTAGGTACTCTTCCCAAGTATTTTTTCAGCACAGTTCCTGAAGCTGGAACATACAATTTAGATTTTCAAATGGTTCTAAACTGAAGACTTGGCTGTATGGGCTAGATCCCTTTGCCTCTCCCCTCGGGGAAAAAAAAGAACAAGCATTGTGACACACGCCGCGCTACAGTGCAGTTTTTTAGTAGAATCGGCCTACTGACTATTTACTTCATGGGTGGATTCAAACCAAAATAATTTTAAACACGTGTTATCGCATTTACGTACATATTTGTATGTTTATCCCTCAAGATTGTGGAGGTCTGACGGCACTCGCTCTATGTCAAAACCAGTATCGTCGCAAAATCCTTAGGCTTAGGTAGCGCCCCCGACAATCCCAATGGATTGGGAAACAGGATAACGCTGAGAAGATGCAGTGGAGGCGAACATGCGAAAGCTCGGATCCATCAACTGTCGAGAAATCGCTCAGGACAGAGGACTGTGACAGTCTCTCATCGTTCGACTTCTTCTACGCGTTATCCCGCTTCCTAATCAATTAGGATTAGCGGGGTCCGCCACCTAAGCCTAAGGATTTAACGAAGACACTGATTTTTACATGAAGCGACTGCCGTCAGAGCTCCACGGCCTTGAGGGAAAACCAGATCTTTCCTAGCTTAAGTCATTCGAAATATATTTTCTTAGACGTGCGGGTTTTTCTCACGATGTTTTCCTTCACCGCCGAGCAAATGATAAATACGTACAATAAATCCAAAAACTCGAATTTATTGGTCCACATGCCCCGCCTGAATTTGATTCGGGGACCATTTGCTCAATAGGCTGGTTCCTCATCCACTGGGCTACCAATGCTCTGATGATGAAATGATAATTACAAATATGTACGTAAATGCGAAAACACGCGTTTAAAATTATTTAGGTTTGAATTCACCCATGAAGTAAATAGTCAGTAGGCCGATTCTACTAAAAAACTGCACTGTAGCGCGGCGTGTGTCACAATGCTTGTTCGTTTTTTCCCCGAGGGGAGAGGCAAAGGGATCTAGCCCATACAGCCAAGTCTTCAGTTTAGAACCATTTGAAAATCTTTATGTTCCAGCTTCAGGAACTGTGCTGAAAAAATACTTGGGAAGGGTACCTAGACCCAATCAACCCAATTTAAATACCACTCGTAAAACGATAGTGATTTTTACAAGGTTTTCTTGATGAACTTATTCACGTCTTCCAAAAAGTGCACAAACGTGTTATAATTGAGTTTTTTCATTACTGTATAATTTCACTAGCATTTATGTTACAAAATACTATCGGAATTGTCACATAAAACTAATTTTATACTGAATTGTAAAAAATTCAAGTATAACAACAATGTCACTCGTCAAAAGCGCGGGAAGAAGTCCGTGTCACAATGCGTACATTTTGACGTTTCGTTAAGCGATCTGACAGCAGCGACGATTAACGAAACGTCGAAATGTGCGCATTTTGACACACGCCGCGCTGCAGTGCAGTTGCAGTTTTTTAGTAGAATTGGCCTACAGATCTTTCTTAGGTTAAGTCACAGGTCCATCGAAATATATTTTCTTAGACGTGTGAGTTTTCACACAATGTATTCCTTCACCGCCGAGCAAATGATAAATACGTACAATAAATCCAAAAAACACGAATTTAGAGTGCTACATGCCAACGCCTGGCTTCGAATCGGGGACCATTTGCACAATAGGCTGGTTCCTCAAAGTCAAAATCTTTTTATTCCGTAAAAATGGCTACATTTGTTTGGACTCATCCACTGGGCTACCAATGCTCTCCGCTCTCTCGACGTTTGTCGTCGCCCGAATTTGATCTTGGCATCCAAGACCCTCTCATCGCGTCGCCGTACCAGTGCAGTGCAGTATATTTACCGCTTTCACTCCCATGCAGAGACCTAATAAAAGCATTTGATGGGTTACGACCAATACTGCCATCATTTTTAATGTACCGCACGTATCACGATCGAATTGCATTACGTAGATCATCATCACGTATTTGATGATGATTGCATCATTCTCGGTCTTCCTGGTCATAAAACAATTGCATAACAAAACTATCGACATTTTTTTTATATACAACGTCCGGGAGGCATTCAAGCATACGGCCCATCTGATTTAAAGCGGTTACCGTAGCCTGTGAACGCTTGTAATACATTTTAGTATCACTCGCGCGATGCCTCCTCTGCTGCTTACACAGCAACACCTTGGGAGCTTACTGGTGACCTCACTCACACGCAGGAACACAACAACCCTCTAGGGAGTTATTTGGCTACGGTTTTCTGTGAGATGGAGGTACTTCCACAGACTAGCTGCTTTGATGCGCCCTACCTCTCTTAAAACATCCAGAGGCCAAGACAAACAGACATGTTCATGCACACAAATGTTTGCCTCGTGTGGGAATCGAGCCCACGAGCGTTGGTGTCAAAGTCGCGTCATTCGCGACTGAGCCACCGAGCTCGTCAAACTTTGACTTGTCATTGTGCGTACATACACCCGAATTTAGTAGTACATATTCACATACAGGATTTCAATCAGAGACCGGGCAATGAATAGGCGCAATCCACTAACCCATCACTGCTCAATAACTGACTTATTGTTATGTAATTCGTATGTAATGGCATACAAAACAGGTCACGTCCGAGTAGGGTTGAACAATTTAAAGGAACGCCGCCACCACGCGACGGCAGCCGAGCTGACCCAATTAATTCCCAGCACGAAGGCAGGCACACATACACAATTAATCGATACACCGAGTGAATACCAGCCTGCCCATTGAATCGCCCTTGTGTTAGTAAATAACGCTTCATCACTTGAATGGTATGCTGCCTCGCTAGTATATTAAGGAGTTCCACGATACAGGCCGTGTCGGCTGCAGAATGTCTACGGATGGAATACTATATCTCGGGCTTCTCCGCCGCCGTTCCTACCTGGTGTCGATAGATGCAGTGATAAAGTCAGCGGCGTTCGGGAGGATTGAAACCACTGGCCTCCGCCAATCCGCAGGCGAGCAGATGTAGGGGGGAATGCTCGTAACCAAACCCTACTTCGGATGTGAGCAGGATATTAAACACCTGTTCACGAACTGTCTAAAGTACAGCACAAAAATATTTAAGAAATAAAATTAAATATAAACAGAAGATTCAGCGAGATTCTTCCCCATCACAGTGTCCAATGATGAAATTAGTTCTTTCATCAAAGGACTAAAACCCCACAAAGCCCCAGGCGCTGATTGAATTTCAAATAAGGCGCTAAAGAACTTCCCAGCCCAAGTGCTGACGCTCTTAGCCCTTATATTCAACGCCTGCTTCGACCTGTGCCACTTTCCAACCGCCTGGAAAGATGCTACGGTCATTGGTATACCTAAACCGGGTAAACCACTCAACAACCCTAGTAGCCACCGCCCCATCAGCCTACTTAAGGCGATGGGGAAACTTCTTGAGAGAGTAATACTCGCTCGATTGAGAGAGCATCTCTTCTCAAATGGTCTCATAATAGACAACCAGTTCGGCTTTCGCTCCCAACACTCTTGCCCACAGCAAGTCCACCGCATAGTCGAGTATATCTCGAGCGGTTTTTATCCAAAGCGTCAAAAGACAGTAGCTGTCTTCTTTGACGTTGCCAAGGCTTTTGATAAAGTCTGGCATGGAGGACTTATATTCAAGCTTTACAAGCTTAATTTCCCAGACCGACTTGTCCGCTTAGTGGCCTCCTACCTCAAACATCGCTCCTTTCGTTTTAGACACGAAGGAGTGCTCTCAACCCCACGCCCACTCAAGGCTGGGGTCCCACAGGGCTCTGTCTTGGCACCCCTGCTGTATATATCGTACACCAACGATATTCCCACCCCTCCCAAAGGCGTTGAGCTCTCGCTCTTCGCCGACGACACAGCCCTCTATTCAAAGAGCGTGCAAGTGTCATCTGCGTTAGCCAAACTTCAAACCTCAGTTACTGAGTTAGGAAGATGGTTCAGAAAATGGCGCATAGAGGTGAACCCGGAGAAAAGCTCCGCAGTTCACTTCTGTGCGAGACGCAAACTCCCACACAATACTCCTCGCCTGCGTATGCTAGGGGCGTCAGTCCCCTGGAAACGCACGGCGAAGTATCTCGGAGTCACTCTTGACTCCAGACTCTCCTTTGTCCCACATATTAGAAAGGTAGCTAGTACCGCCAGATTTTACCTGAACCGACTCAGCCCTATGCTGGGAAGGCACAGCAAAATGTCCCTCAGAAATAAGCGAACCCTGTACAAGGTTTGTATAAGGCCGGTGATGTCGTACGCGTCTCCGGTGTTCGCTCATGCCAGTCCTGCAGCCATCAATAGGCTGCAGTCTGTCCAAAATGTCTTTTGTCGTCGAGCCACCAATGCTCAGTGGGCTCAGCGTAATGCTGAACTCCACCGTGATCTCCAACTCCAATCTATCCAACAACACTTCCAACTCCTGTCAAAGCGGTTCTTCGAAACCGCTGAGACCCATCCCAACCCACTCATCCAGCAGGCTGCGTCCTACAGCCCGCCCCAGCCTCCTTTATCCCGTTACCAAAACCGCAGGCCACGTAGTGTCTTCTTAGATCAACCAAATAAAATTTCGAGAGCTTTGGACCGCTATGCAGCGGCCGAAGCCTCCTTAGGGCAACAGTCCTCCACCATGTGAGCACCCTTCTGGTCGCTCGGTTTAGGCGCTTATAGGGTCCAGGGTCGGCGTCCTCAGGAGGAAGTCGACCCTTCTCTAAGCGTATGCTCTTATCAGAGCGACGCTTGCGTCACCCCGTTCTTCTGGGGTGATCGCTTCAGATGAAGCCTTTGTAGCCTTCCCGGCTAGAGGCAGTCCCAGGGGGTGTTTTAGTCGGTGGAAATCCGACATAATCAGTTCGTTCTCACGAAATGGTATCTTTAAAAGATTTCACCTCCTCCCTCCCTTTTTCCGGAGGGTGCCCCTCACGGAGGAATGACCAATGCACACCCGGGTGAGGGTTGGTCCTTCCTTTGTGGGTCTTCAAATTTCTTGGGCGAAAATCAAAAAAAAAAAAAAAAAAACGAGATTCTTGAAAAATAACACACACAGACGTAAATTCATATCGTATTTCAGAAGAACAGAAGTAGAAGACGTCATAGAAAGAAATAAGACGGTAAAATATCAAGATAATAAATAACAGTAAATATAATAGATTAGCATATAAAACTATAAAAGCAGCCGATAAAATATTATTAACGATATAAAAAGTACCTGGCCATAGCCGGGGAACTACCTTGTAGTCTGACAAACATATCAGACACAATATACTCGTATGATGACTATATCACAACGGATGGCGTGTTGTGTATGCAGATGCATTTCTATTTCGCCTAAATATATTTATCTCGCTATCTTGTGAATTATCAAAATACGATGTATGAATAATTATCAACTTTTGCATTTGATGATTATATCCGCCATTTTTACTTTTGACATATGTTTTCTGTCACAGAATATTTTCGCTGTTTTTTTTTTGTTAAATCAGTTGTTTTTTTGTTTAGTTTTATGGTTGTGTTACGTTTTCATATTCCATTATTGTGACTTTCTGTTATTTGCACTTGGCCTGGTTAAAAATGTGGGCACGTGGACCGATCATTTGATTTTTAACTTCACTTATAAAAAAGTGTTCCAAACACACTCCAATGCGGGAGAGACTTGGTCCTACGATGTGTATCCTCATAAAAGTGACATTGGTACCAAGACTACAGAGAGAATTGGGTAGTTACGAGTCTCCTCGTATTATAACTATGTTAGTTTGACAACGACTGTTTGGATTTTTATAATGAACTCTAGTGTAGGGCAGTCGTCTAGTCGTCATGCGTGGTCTGATAGAGCCCTGAATTGCCAATATTATCAGCTATAGCCATCAGGTATTATAGAAGAGGAATGAGTAGGTTCAAGGCATTTTGGCCAATTAAATTGTTACAGATCTAAGGTCATGCACTGAAGGCCACCTCAGAAAACTCAAGGTAAGCTATGGAAAAGGCGATACTGAAATTTCTCTGCGTCTTAGAATGCAAAATAAGGTTATCTATACAGATAATTAAAATTGGTGTCTGTTTGTAATATTAAAATAACCGCTTTTTACTATATGCATATGGATGTATACCAAATGGTACATATACCAAAATGAATATTTTTACAATTTTTGTCTGTTTGTGCCGGCTAATCTCTGAAACGGCTGGACCGATTTTGACGGGGCTTTCACTGGCAGATAGCTAAGTACATAATACATATCTATTATTATTTTGGTGCTCGCTATTTTACTCTGCTTATTTAGGTACTTACTTATAATCAAATCAAATAAATAAAATTATAACTGACCAATATTGTTTTTGTTAAATTCCGCGCGGACGAAGTCGCGGGCACAGCTAGTAGGTTATAAACAGCAGTGGCGTGCACAGAGATTTTTGACAGGGTAGGCAGATTTTTTTTAAAGCTATTAACTTACCAAAAAATACAGAATGTTGATTTTGGTTACCCAGTCTTGTGGAAATAATGATGTATGTGATCACTTGTTTTTATTCACCGAACACTACACACACCACATGAACAACTTTCGCAATGAATATCATCCATATTTATCAACTTTAAAACTTTAAAATCTTATTTCGTCTGCTACCAGTCAATCAATTCAAAACAAAAACAATGGCGGCCGTCTTAAAATCAAAATAAAATGAACATCAATTTTATACGAAAAAAAGAAATGGCAATATCTTTCACTATAATTATATGCAGCAAACTACTTTTTAAAATAGTTACGTAGCAATGCTCGCGACACTTAGGTAATTTACCTTATAGTTCAGCTGAAAGACATTGTCTATACTATGCGATAGTGTGCGTTATTTGTGTTATTGTGGGCAATGTAATTACAGGAATGCACACTACAGTATTTGTATTAACAACCCGGCATACATACGTAAATTTAGACAGAAATAGTTAGTGTCTTCCGCCGTTAAAAGCTGCCAATGCGGCGCTGGTGTAGCGTAGCGCCTAGCTGCGATTTGAATATGACTAGCGATGATTTTAATAACTTACCGATACCGATAGATGGAGCTGTTTCTAATTTTTTGTTTTTGATACGAAATATTAGTTAAAAACTATGTTTAGGAATGAAACATCGGATGGTATTTATCAAATTGATAGGGTAGGCAATGTCTTTTTGTCTATATGGAGTGCACGCCACTGATAAACAGTGTACAATGGTAAGATTATCTCTTCAAGAGATTTCTTCCAGCCAGCGATGATGACGATGGTGAACGATTTAATGAGTGTGGAATCTGTACAAGGGCTATAATAAATATATATAAATATATACTATATAGAGCCGAGGAAGGCCAAGACTTACCTATCATGATCAAATTGGTCGTGTTCTATCAGAAGGTGATGTCAGGAGCCCTAGAAACCGGCGAGCGTGCATGAAAAGAGCAATGAATGTGAAAGAAGCGAGTGAGGTATGTAAGGATCGAGTTGCGTGGCGCTCGGTTCTCTCTGCCTACCCCGTAAGGGATTTGGCGTGAAGTTATAGATAGATAGATATACTATATATATATATATATATATATATATAGTATAATGCCTCATCTTATTTTTATACTATATATATATATAGTATAAAAATAAGATGAGGCATGTTCCGTTGATTCGTATTGGTCGTATTCTATCAGGTGATGTCAGCCTTAGAAACGGCGGGTGTGCATGATAAGAGCAATGAATGTTAAAGAAGCGAGTGAGGTGTGTAAAGATAGAGTCACGTGGCGCTCGGTTCTCTCTGCCTACCCCGCAAGGGTTTGGGCGTGAATTTATAGATAGATAGATCTATATATATAGATAGATGGATCTATATATATATATATACATATTACTGTTCGTCAGAGAAAATGTATTTAGACAGTGCTTCTTTAGTTTCTTCGGTGGTGGTGTGCCCTGTTGCTGACAGATCCGGGGCACCACACCAACGCGGCCGATGGCATTTCGCGGGGTTGTTTAGTGGGTATACCCACACTACCACCGGAGGCCACCCAGGCACCGGTGGTGTGCGTAACGCATTATTCCCCGCGTCACAAAAAAAAAAAAAAAAAAAAAAGTTTCTTCGGTGGTAGGTAGGTTTATTGGTAATTTATTCCAATGTCTAGCCGCGCATAGTTTCGAGTGGGGGCAATGTACAGGAGGTAGTGTAAAACGAATTCTCAGTAGATGAAGCGTTTAGTTCATCACAGTAGCTGAATTGGAACTCGGATGTCGGTCGATTCAGGCGCGTGAAGAATTTATGTTCAACAGTGAATGAATGCAGGCTAACATTTGTTTATCACAAAAGTGGAAAACAAGCGCACGGCGTGTCTGATGCTTGGTCTTATATCTATAACTTCACGCCAAATTCCTTGCGGGGTAGGCATGATGACAGAGCGGGCGGGGTAATTTCGCAAAGGAATAATTTTGCACGAATTACTTTATTTATCAGTATAAAAGTACTATCATGTAATCTGGTAAAATACAATATTAATTTATTGCGCTATCGTACACAAACACAATTATATTACATTAAAAGTTATACACTTCAGAATTATTACAATTATTTTACATTAAAAAGTTTATCTCTCAGAAAAATCAACCTTCATCCATAATTTCAACGACTCTTTCACCATCATCATTACCAGCATCATCATCGCCAATCTCTAAAACTCAAACACACACACACACGCAAGCGCCCTGCGCCGCTTAAACCAAACAGCGATGTTGATAAACTACGTTGAACGAAACGCGTAAGCGCCAAGAATTTCATGGCGCTTACAACGTTTTGGTCGCGGCAAAATAATGCCCTATGAACGATCTAGCGCTTCATGTTTTAATTGTTTAGTTAGAGGTAACTAATGTTTTAGCGCTGCAGCGAACTTAAGTTCTAATTCTCACCAAAATCTTACGGTCAGGGTCACGTGTCCTGACGCGAGTCAACGCGAGTTTAACACTTTTTACTCATCCCAAATGGTGCACAACGCCGCTAAAGAAGTTTTCACTTCAAAAAAAAGACACGCATCGCTGAGATATTTAGGCGCTAAAACGCTACGTTTTGGTGAGTGGGACCGAGCCATGTGGCGTTCGTGGCAAGGGCCTTACCATGAAAATGCATGTTTTCTTTCTTCTTCCTTCTTGAACTCGATCATAAAGACTAACGGCACCTCACATCTGTTGATTATGCTATAAATATATTAACGTGATTACGGATCACTGAACTGGCAAAAAAATAGCACTCGCTGCAATGTCTATAATTAGACAACGGTATATTTAACTAGAATTTTTATGCCCCAAACGGTCTGAGCAACACTCGAGTAAAAAAGCCAGTTTATTGCTTGCTGTCCGGGAGGTGAATGTTTTACTTTTATACCATTGGGGGTGGTTCACAACCCTTTTCGCTTCATAAGGACTTATTGTAAGTACTGTTAGGACAACTCGACCTCGGATTTCGGGGAAGAAACCCTTCTCTGTCAACTATAATTTCTTATTTGTTTTCACTATATGAACGCATAAAAATAAACCATAACTAATCGTAATATGACAGAATTTCCTTTGTGGTCCAGCTATTTCGTTTTATACAAACCAATAATCCATTCAAAAACGTTTTTTTATTTATTTTTATAATACGTTGGGAGGCATACAAGCATACGGCCCACCTGATGTAAAGCGGGTACCGTAGCCTATTAACGCTTGCGATATATTAAGTATCACTCGCGCGATGCCTCCTCTGCCTCTGTGACCTCACTCACACGCAGAAACACAACAACCCTCTAGGGAGTTGTTATTTGGCTGCGGTTTTCTGTGAGGTGGAGGTACTTCCCCAGGCGGGCTGATTTGATGCGCCCTACATCTCTTAAAACATCCAGACCAAGACAAACAGACATGTTCATGCACACGAATGTTTGCCTTGTGTGGGAATCGAACCCACGAGCGTTGGTGTACAAGTCGCGTCATTCACGACTGAGCCACCGAGCTCGTCGTTGTGTTTTAGCGCGAACGAACGACTGATCGAACTTTACTTTACGAACCTACTGATCAATGTAAGAATATTTTAACCAATAAGACGATAAGTGCCGCGACGTTGATCCTCGAACTAGCCAATAAGATATGATTCTACTTTACATTAAATTATTAACTCAGACAATGGGAAAAAAATTAATGTTTACTGTCTCGCTTTCTTGTTTACTACTGAAAAGACGGCCTTTCTTAAGTCTGTCGTCTGTTTTATCTTTGGCACAAGTACCAACTAGCCAACAAATATTACGCCTAACATCCAAACAAACTTATACAACGTCGGAAGGCAAACAAGCATACGACTTAACTGATGTGAAGCGGTTACCGTAGCCTACGACCGCTTGCAATGCAGGCAGTATTGCTCGCACGTTGCCCACCTTGCTGCTGACATAGCAACACTTCTCAGATTTACTGATAACCTACTACTATACTATAACTTCACGCCAAATCCCTTACGGGGTAGGCAGAGAGAACCGAGCGCCACGCGACTCGATCCTTACATACCTCACTCGCTTCTTTCACATTCATTGCTCTTTTCATGCACGCTCGCCGGTTTCTAGGGCTCCTGACATCACCTTCTGATAGAACACGACCAATTTGTTCATGGTAGGTAAGTCTTGGCCTTCCTCGGCTCCTACATCCTTCCACTTTTGCATTGTATATCTGCTTCGTCATTCTTTCATATTGCATTCTTTCTACATGTCCGAACCAACGGAGTATGCCTCTTCTTATTTTAACACGGACGCTCTCTTTCAGACCAACTCTGCTTCTAACCTCATCATTGCGAATACGGTCTACAAGCTTTACTCCACAGATTTTGCGCAACGCTCGCATTTCAACCGCGTTTATCCTACTTTCATGCTCTCTCTGCCATACTGATATGATAACCTCACTTACGTATTCACAGAAACAACGTTTTGTTTCTATAAGTACCTAAACTCTTGCTCATAAAGGAGGGGAGCCTCGAGCCGACTAAACCCATCTACAGACGGGCTGCAGTCGATGCCTCTTAACTTGCGTGTTCATTGAGATGCCCTTCGACGCCACCGAGCTCCTCGCCGCTCTCTTCTATATATTGTCAGTGTACATTATTATTTTTTATGCAAGAAGAAGATATAAGTGTTTAATATTAACATTTAATATAATTTGGTCTGAAAGAGAGCGTCGGTGTTAAAATAAGAAGAGGCATGCTCCGATGGTTCGGACATGTAGAAAGAATGCAAGATGAAAGAATGACGAAGCAGATATACAATGCAAAAGTGGAAGGATGTAGGTGCCGGGGAAGGCCAAGACTTACCTACCATGACCAAATCGGTCGTGTTCTATCAGAAGGTGATGTCAGTAGACCTAGAAACCGGCGAGCGTGCATGAGAAGAGCAATGAATGTTAAAGAAGCGAGTGAGATATGTAAGGATCGAGTCACGTGGCGCTCGGTTCTCTCTGCCTACCCCGCAAGGGATTTGGCGTGAAGTTATAGATAGATAGATAGATAATATAATTAAAAATAACGATCTACGAGCAAAAAATAATAAATATTAATAATGTAAGACAATTCAATCTTTTTAACTTATATATGCTTCAATCCTATTCAGGTGTCGGACATAACTGCATACTTTTGTATTGCATCTATATTATTAACATAAAGTGTGTAATTCTATAAGGTCCTTTTACTGTATGTCATTCAGTATGCGCCACCTACCTTTATTTCTACTCTCCTTAAAGTTAAGATTACCTGGAAGAAATTGCATTAGCGATAAGGCCGCCTATTGTTCTTTCTTGTATATACTATGTATATTTATATATTTTATTGGTGCAATAAAGAGTTTTGTATTGTATTGTATTAATATTGTAAAGAACATAACTCTCTCTTTAGCTGCAAATACAAAAGGCCACTATCTTTAGCCAATGTCTCTGGTTTCCATCGGAAATAGGCGGAGCTGTATACCGAAGTCGATGTTAAGTTTATCAAGATTACAAATTAAATTGAAAATTCTATCTAGTTTTAGTCCACTCTACTTCGTTAATGAAACATGGCTTTGGTTAAACTCTTAATGTAACAAAACTATTTGAGAGAATTTTAATCACGTGGGTTTCATTTTTTTCCTGCGGTATCCCATTATATTTTTTCTAATATAAAAGTAGACCAAGTCGCTTCTTATAAGCTGATCTGCCAGTAAAAGTCCCACCAACATATCGGACATTAGCTATCTCCGAAACGGCTGGACCCAACAGTCAGCCATAATTTTAAAAAAAATATTGGTATATGTACCGTGTATATATTCATATTTAAATCCAACCTTAGTTATTAGGTATATACACATATATATAATTTACAAATTAAAAAGAAAATTAATTATTGGTACACATACTGCGTATACATTTAGTAAAAAGCTGTTAATTTATATATACACTTAATATATTTACTTGCATTAATACGAGTACATGTGATTCTGAATTTTCTTATACGAGTGTAGTACGTTGATGATTGGAAGTAATTTTGATGATAGTGATAAGCAAGGTAAATAAGCATGTGAATAGGGGTCGATTTTTATCGATAATATATGTATACCAATACATATAGTATATTTACATAGGTTGTGTACACTATTCCAAACCTACGGTGAAAAAATTCACTACACGAAAGCATATAACTTTTGAACGAATGGTTTGAAAAATTGCCAAGTACATATATGTAAGAAAAATTATCTATTATCTTTAATATTGAGAACATTTATTGAGTACATACTTATTAGTCATTCACATTTCGTAGACAGTTCATACGGTTTGTCGGTTTTAAAGAAATAAGGCATCAAAACCTACACAAGGTGGTAGCTGACATAGGACCATGACATTTGGCAGGAAGCAAGATCTCATAGAACAAGTAAAGAGAAAAATTGGAAGATCGTCTACGGGATGAAATATTTTAAAAATTCTGTCATATTTAGGCTTGATGCCCACTGATGCAGAGTCGAAGCGTAGCTATGAAACGTCCTACAGCATCTTCTTAGCCTTATCCCGTTTCCCTTTCCATTAAGATTAGCGGGGTCCGCTATCTAAGTCCAAGGATATGGCGAAGAAACTAATTTCTACACGGAGCGACTGCCATCAGACCTCTACAACCCAGAGGGAAAACCAGACCTTTCTTAGGTTAGGTCACACGTTTTTCGAAATATAACTTTTGGGACGTGCTGGTTACCTCATGATGTTCACCTTCACCACAAGTGATAATTTCAAAGTTGTACATAAATCCAAAAATACGAATTTAGTGGTACCGCATCAGGATTCGAACCGGGGACCAATTAATTAATAGATCGGTTCTTCATCCACTGAGCTAACACTGCTCTTTAACATTGTTTAACATACGAAACGTTACACAGCATATAGTTTTGTGCTGAAATAAAAAAAAAATCGGCCAAGTGCGAGTCGGACTCGCGCACGAAGGGTTCTGTACCACTATCTATAAAAACGGCAATAAATCACGTTTGTTGTATAGGAGCCCCCCTTAAATATTTGTTTTATTTTAATTTAATTATTCGTTCTTAAAGTGAATATATAACTAAATATTCTGTGAATATTTCAAGCGTCTACCTGTTGCCGTTATCACTATCGAGCAAAAACGAGCAAAAAAATTACGTTTGTTGTTAGGGAGCCCCCTTAAATATTTACGTTATTCTATCTTTTAGTATTTGTTGTTATAGCGGCAATAGAAATACATCATCTGTGAAAATTTCAACTGTCTAACTATCACGGTTCGTGAGATACAGCCTGGTGACAGACGGACGGACAGCGAAGTCTCAGTAATAGGGTTCCGTTTTACCCTATGGGTACGGAACCCTATAAAGCGTCCACTTTTATCTCTGTAGAAAATTGCGCATTATGATAAACAGATACAGGTCAATAACGCTGCCTATATAAAAAATCGGCCAAGTGCGAGTCGGACTCGCACATGAAGGGTTCCGTACCATTATCGATAAAAACGGCGAAAAAATCACGTTTGTTGTATGGGAGCCCCCTTAAATATTTATTTTATTCTATTTTTTAGTATTTGTTGTTATAGCGGCAATAGAAATACATCATCTGTGAAAATTTCAACTGTCTAACTATCACGGTTCATGAGATACAGCCTGGTGGCAGACGGACGGACGGACGGACGGACGGACGGACGGACGGACGGACGCACAGCGGAGCCTCAGTAATAGGGTTCCGTTTTTACCCTTTGGGTACGGAACCCTAAAAACCAGTTGAGAATGCGCATTTCCAGAGGAACACCTGGCTCGTCAATTATATAACAATTTAATTTTTTTTTTTAAACTTTGTCGGCCATTTTGACCACGTTCTTTAAGAAATATGATATTGGTTTTTAAGACATTCCTATTCTACTTTTTACTTTTCGAATCTGAAATAAAAATTCATATTTTTTTTTAATTTGTCGGCCATTTTTACTATCTTCCTTAAGAGACAGGAGGTTGGTTTTTCAGATATTCCTATTCTACTTTTTTATGCTGAATCCGAATCTGAAGTCAAAATTCGAATATTTGAAATAAGCGACAGACACATACAGAGACAAACGCACACACAGACAAACATAGATTGCACATAGGAACGGTGTTCCTGAAAATATATAAATTTTAACGGTTTGCCTTTACAATCTCTGCATCGGTGGAAATTGAGCCTTAAGACTAACTACCATTCAATTAGTAAGTGACTCACTCACATTAAAGAAGTCTAGACATTTTGGGACAATAAACAATACGAGCCAATGGACTTTTATACTTTGAGTTCGTTTTCTCGGTCCTTAATATCTCGTTCATCACTTTACTGACAAAAATTTCATCAAATTTAGATTCGTACAAAGTTCAACTCAAACCAGAAGGGAGCATTGTCAACCGGAAGGTCCCATGGCTAACCTACGAGTATTATCCTACACTTCGTGCCTACCCGTTTTGAGATTATTATCATGTAACTAGATTCAATGAACGAAATTTTTTGTTAATCACTCTGGGATCTTGTGCAATAGTAATATTATCATCAAATTAATTAGGATTGCATATTCAGGAATTGGAATCGGTCGATGCAGTATATTTCAACATTAGCTGCAGCCTGCGATTTCCCTTACCGCGGTATCCCGCAGCAACCGCTTTTCCATACTTTCCTTCTTTTTCCTCGGCTTTAAGGGTTGTATCGTGGTGTTAAATAGCCTATAACCTTTCTCAAGAATTGTGCTATCAAATGCAAAAAGATTTTTTTTCAAATTCGACTGGTAGTTCCAGAGATTAGTGCGTTCAAACAAACAAACTGTTCCGATTTCTATTTTAATATAGATTACAACAATTTTTAGGAAAACTCATTATTATTCTTAGAGTCAGAGCCCACCTGCACCTAATGCACCCTGCTAAATTACAAACCCGGCCCTGGCGAAAGAGAGGTAGGGAGTGTCAACGTATCGCGATGTCATTTCAAGGTATATTTTGACGAGCCCAGTGACCGAGTGGTTTTTTTTTATACAACGTTGGGAGGCATACAAGCATACAGCCCACCCGATGTAAAGTGGTTACAACCCATAAACGCTTGCAATACATTAAGTAGTCCTAAGCATTGCATGCACATTATGATAATCCATTACACCATATAATTTAAATGATGGACCTAACAGACATTGTCCTGCATGAACGTTGCCGTTGGCTTGTCTGCTATTTTTCTTTTCCTAGAACCAGATTGCAGTGCCACCTACATCCTCATATTCGGCACAACAAGCTTATGCGATCCAATGACAGAAAAAACATGTATGTATCTATATGTATATCTTCACGCCAGGTCTCATACGACGTAGGCAGAGAGAACCGAGCGCCATAAGACGCGCTCCTTACACACTTCACTCGCTTCTGTAACATTCATAGCTTTTCATGCACGCTCAAAAACACTTATACGCCTAATATGCTCTACTACCCGTGCGAAGCCGGGTCGGGTCGCTAGTCTATATCTATATAATTAAGTATACTTCTTGTTTGCTATTTTGATTATTTGAACAAAGTACTTGTCGACCGAAATAAAGGGTGAAGCACCCATACAGACGGCCTTGCAAAGAGACTAACTCTTATAGTTTCTCCGACCGGCGCCACGGCGAGCGATTTCAACATTTTCCGTCTACTAACGGTGTTTTTTGCCTGTGTCTAGATGCAAATCGACTTGTTAAAAAAATGTGAACTAGAAATAACAATCATGAAGAGTGGTTTCTATCTGATTTTCCCTGTATATCTCGGGTGTAAGGCTCATTATCATATTTAGAGTCAAAGCACGAAAGGTTAGTTATGCTTGTATCCCGACAGTGTCAAAATATCAAAAAAGTTAGAGGTTTTGAATGAAGTGCACGCAGTGCAAACTACTATAACTAATAGTATTGTCTTAGGTTTTCGCGATTGTTACACATTGAATTAAACAATTTTTAACAGAAGTATCGCGTATTTTATTTATTTTCCTGCGACCACGGACGCTGCAAAGCGTTCGAAACGTCAGGTTCAACAAAATAAATAAAATACGCGATACTTCCGTTAAAAATTGTTTAATTCAATACTATAACTAATCTTTTGATTAAAGATTTTATTTTTATTTTCCATAGTCTCTGCCTATCCACTCCAATGGGAGACAGGCGTGGTGATATATATGTATGGATTTTTTTATGTTTCCTGAACAATCAAAAAAAAAGAATGATTTCTGTAATTTTTAAAGATATTTCATTATTAAAAAAAAAATGTTAAGAAACTAGAAAGATAAAAATCCTGAATGCATGATAAAAGAATGACGAAACAGATATACAATGCGATAATGAAAGGATGTAGGAGCCGAGGAACACCATGACTAACCTACCATGACCAAATTGGTCGAGTTTTATTAGGTGATGTTAGGAGCTCTAGGCACCGGCGGGCGTGCATGAAAAGAGTTATGAATGTTAAAGAAGCGAGTGAGGTGTTTGAGGACTGCGTCTTATGTTGCTTGGCCTCTCTCTGTTTAGCCGCAAGGGACCTGGCGTGAATATATACATACACACATATGTTCCTGTAATATTTATAAATATAAACCAATATTATCAGATTTTTCGCTTTCGAAACTTCGTATATACCTCCACCTTACAGAAAACCGCAGCCAAATAACAACTCACATGAGTGGTTGTTCTGTTACTGCGAGCGAGTGAGGTTACCACTAAGTTGCTAACTAGATGCTGTGTTAGCAGCAGCGGTGGAATACTTCCTGTTTTACAAACATCCAGAGGCTACGACAGCCACTTTATTTACATTAGTTGGGCCTTAACTTGTATGTCTCTCAACGTTGTATAAAAAGAAATAAGCTCTTATAACTAATACTCATATATCACATGTAAATGAGCGTCGAATACTACACAATTCAAAGATTATGTATTGATCTCAGGACCGAATGGCTCAATTTGATTCGATATAAAGGGACTTACAGACAGACAACAAAGAGTCGGCTGAACGACCATATTGTGCGTACAATATAGAGAATGTCACGTTTGACACTGAACTTTGTACTTTTAGGGTTCCCTACCTAAAGGTAAAAAACGGACCCTATTATTGAGAGTCCGCTGTCCGTCCGTCTGTCACCAGGCTGTATCTCATGAACCGTGATATTTAGACAGTTGAAATTTTCACAGATGATGTATTTCTGTTGCCGCTATAACAACAAATACTAAAAAACAGAATAAAATAAATATTTAAGGGGGCTCCCATACAACAAACGCGATTTTTATAGCTCGTTTTTGCTCGATATTGATAACGGCAACAGGTAAACGCTTGAAATATTCACAGAATATTTAGTTATGTATTCACTTTAAGAACGAATAATTAAATTGAAATAAAACAAATATTTAAGGGGGGCTCCCATACAACAAACGTGATTTTTTTTGCAGTTTTTATAGATAGTGGTACGGAACCCTTCGTGCGCGAGTCCGACTCGCACTTGGCCGATTTTTTTTTTATTTCAGCACAAAACTATATGCTTTGTAACGTTTCGTATGTTAAAGAGCAGTATTAGCTCAGTGGATGAAGAACCACGTTAAAAATAAATAATCAAATTAAAATAAAACAAATATTTAAGGGGGCTTCCATAAATTAAACGTGATTTTTTTGCCGTTTTTATAGATAATGGTACGAACCCTTCGTGTGCGAGTCCGACTCGCACTTGGCCGGTTTTTTTTTACAACGTCGGTAACAAGCCAATGAATGCTTGCAATACAAGGAGCGTCACCCGCGCATTGCCGCCACCTCTGCTAAAACAATAACTCCTAATGAGCTTATTGATAACCTCACTCACACGCAGGAACACAACGACCCTCAAGGGAGTTGTTATTTGGCTACTTTCGCAGTCGGGCTCGGATGTGATCTACCACTCTTATAAACACAGTCTTAAAAAAGAGACATATTCATGCACACAGGTGCTGGTCCTTGTGAGAATTGAATCCACGGGCCTAAGTGTTAGCCATTAGTAACCACGTGACCACCCGGCCCGAAATTTTTTGCACTTTTGTCGTAAACTACACAACAATTAACGCTTTATGCAATATAAAAATACAATCAAAATATATATTACGTTTCTGACAAGCAGATTCTTGATAGTGACAAAGACTACATTTTTAGGTTACACCCAAATATTTTAGGGGTTTGTTACGGGTGGTAGTTTGTACTAGTTGTATTACGAAGGCGGAAGCCCTAAGATTCTATTTAAAATAGTTACGAATTTAGAAGTTTAAAGAGTAATATTAGCTATGATTATTCATTAGGACTGTTGAAAGATTAGTCTCTATTTAGTTACCAGATTGAGGTGTAAATAGCCACATGATTTACAGACAAGAACTAAGAGAGTTATGTGTGAACTGTGTGGTTTTAAGATAAACTTGCACCACCAGAGGCGCTGCTTTGCCAAGCTTGTAAAATCTCTTAAATGATATTTTGAAGATCCCCCGCTTTTGAAAATTAGTAATATAAATGTTATATAGAAATGGAGTTAGTACGCTGCCCTGAAGAACACCCGCTTTCAAACGACCCGAATGTCACCTTGTTGGCTGAAATTTGACAACGTCCAGATGAGATTGAGGAATTAGGATGCTGGTTGACGGAGAAACTCCACATACAACCAAGCCACAGACACGTTTCGGTTTGCGCACATAAATAGGGGATGCAAAAGGGAAATCACAATTATTGTCAAAAACAAACACAGACATGAAATCCGACCTTGGTTGATAATGCATTACTAAATCCAAACTTATCTCAGAATCTAGAACAAAGGTTATATCTATATCCACAAGATACGGCGGACACATTTTATTCATATTGCGCCGCTCGTAAAGCCCCCGTACGTAAACCACCTTGTTTTTTTTAAATAAACACAAACGATAAAGCTGATTGTTCGTTCGCGAAAAAGTATTCTCGGAAAAGATACAGAATTATCATACTTATCATACATTTGAATATCACATGTTCCCACTTGTAAATAAAAAAATCTTATTTGTCATTGGGCTCCGCGGGCACTCAGACACTTCACATTACTTAGATATACTCTTATATACATACTATAGTGCTCAATGCGAAGTCGCTGGAGGAACTAAAGTCCAACTTCGACCGAGAGGTCAACAGACGGATCCAACGCTGCCCGCGTTCGGGAAACTTCAACACATCTTCTCGTCCAAAATACCTCGAACGCCTGAAGAGCAAGGTCTTCGAACATCTTCGTGTGTGTTGCCAGTGATGACATACGGAACTGAGACGTGGTCCTTCACTGCGGATCATATGAGGAAGCTCAAGGTCGCTCAGTGTGCTATGGAAACAGTTATGGTCGGGGTTTCTCTGCGTGATAGAATGAGTCAGAAATGAGGATATCCGCAATAGAACTAAGGTAACCGACATAGCCCAAAGGATAAGCAAGCTGAAGTGACAGTGGGCCGGCCACGTAGTTCGTAGAACCGACAACCGCTGGGGACGAAAGGTTCTCGAATGGCGTCCCAATATTGGTACACGCAGTGTGGGACGACCCTCCACTAGATGAGGCGACGACCTCAAGAGGTTTGTAGGGAGTCGATGGATGCAGGTGGCACAGGATCCGAGACGAATCGTACTCTAGAGGGGAGGTCTATGTTCAGCAGTGGGCAAATACGGGCTGTGATGATGATGAGATATACTCTAAAATACGAAACCCACAGGGGAAGCGGGGAAGCGGCAGCAATTTGGGACGGGATTTTTTTGTAACATTCGTGCCTGTGATCGCTTTTTGTATGTCAGGTATTGTACATACAAAACACGAATATTGTAGGAAAATCCCTTTCTAGATAGCTACCGCATTTCCCACTTTTCCCGCTCCTGTGATTTTTGTTATATTTTATTCAATTCACTTACATTTAATTTATTTTTCTTAATCTACTATAATTTCGGAAATTACCTTTAGCGAAGAAGAAATGTCGAAAGAACTTACTAATTAATATCTCTTTTAAAAACGTCAATAAAAATACAATAATTTTATTTCAGCTTATTGGTATAATATGATATCATTAAAGATCTCCCAACGAAGACTCTTGGAGGGTAGGCAAAGACAACCAAGCGCCAATGACTCAATCCTTACACACCAAATTAATATGCTATTTAAACGTTCTACTAAAAAAAACCGTGTCAAATAAACGCAATCAATGGTGGTACACAAAACACAGTTGAATAATCACTCATTCGTACTAAAGAAACAAATGTTTCGTATACAAAAACATGTAGTTACGAGGTAAGCACTAAAAAAGAAGCGATGAAATCTACTTGGAATGCCGCCCAGCTTCCGACTTCTGTTAGCAACGACCTCTGTGCCAATTATTTTAAAGATCGATACACGCTTCAAGGTTCTGGACATATTGCAGGCTGTGTTTAAACAAACTTATTGAAGAAAAACTTAGTTGTCGTAGGAACCTGCGAGAGTGCTTGAAAAGAGTTACAAAGGCAAGCGCCATGAGTCGTGGTTCTTACACACTTCTTCAACCTTCGTAGCACTTACGTGCACGCTCGCCGTTTTCTAGGACTCTTGACATCACCTTCTGATAAAACACGACCAATTTGGTCATGGTAGGATAGTCTTGGTCTTCCTGGTCTCGTACATCCTACTTTCGCATTGTATATCTGTTTTGTCATTCTTTCATCCTGCATTCTTTCTACATGTATGAACCAGCGGAACATGCCTTTTCTTATTTTAACACCGACCCTCTCTTTCAGAGCAACTCACTATCTTATGTCGTCATTGCTATCGCGCTCAGTTTATAAAGATAGTTACGTAGATATATAGTTTTTTTTATGTATGTTGGGTGGCAATTTAGCATACGGGGGCTTACAACACACTAACCCTTACTCATTCCACCGGAGGGATACTGGTCTCCCTTCAACCGAAGGGGTTTAGAGCATACTTTGCCACGCGGCTCACCCGTGGATTGGCGTAGGCCAGTATTGTCAAACCGCCCGAAGTGCATAGACTAAGGTTACCGACAGTGATCTATCGATAAAGCTTAATAGTCGCGACCGACGGGTTAATGTGCCCTCCGACCATGAAAAGCTCGAGATAGATCAACCCTTCCATAGACAGGCAGCAACTGCGTTGCTTACCCTGCGTGTTTGATTAAAGTTATACGCGCAAAGGTGCCATGTAGCTTCTCCGTACCAGTGTTACCGTACCCTATAGGTACACTATACAAAAGGGTTTTTTTATACGTCGGTAAGCATACGACCCACCTGACGTAAAGCGTTTACCGTAACCTATGAACGCTTGCAATATTTAAGTATGATTCGACTGGGCAAGTACCTGCACCTCACAGAAAACCGTAGTCAAATAACAATTATCTAGAGAGGCTGTTGTTTTCCTGCGAGTAATTAGCAGTAAGCTCCTTAGGTAATTCTGTGTTAGCAGCAGTGGCGGCAACGAGGGGGTAATCTTGTATGCCTCCGAGCGTTGTATAATAAGCTTTACAAATAAACAATGAGGAATATAGTAGCATTTTCTCTGCCTACACCGCAGCGGACTTGCCGCGAAGAAATAAATATCTGTCTATCTATATAAATAGACGAGTGGTATGTACATTTTTTTTTATACCACTAAGGTGGCAATCAAGCATGCGGCCTGCCTGATGTTAAACAGTCACCGTAGCCTATGGACATTTGCAACACCAGAGGCGTCACTCATGCGTTGCCGACCCTCTAAAAAAACCTCTTCACGCATTTCTTGAAGAACTCCATGTACATCAATCTTATCTCCTATAATATAATCTGTTATCAACTTTTTAACTTCCACCAGTTAAACAAAAAACAAATGACAAAGGTGGATAAACCCCTATAAACATTATGGAGGTGTATAAAATATATTAAGGTGTATATGGTAAATGTAGTGGGCGGCTATATGAAGTATTCCAAAGATACAGTGAGTCACTGTGACGCGTCGCTGACATCAGACTATATGTCACAAAAGATATTTATTACATGACGGAGCATGTATATACATAGAACCACTTGATACTCACTAATGAAATGTTCGTACTGTATTTTCATAGGTATCCAAAAGGGTTGCCAACGGTACTCTATTATAAAGGCTCCGCTGCTCATTCCCCCATCCAGTAGTGATAGCCCAGTGGATTAAGAACCGGCCTACGCTCCAACGGGCCCCCATTCGAATAATGGCATATACCACTAAATTCGTGTTTTCCGATTTATACGCATATATTTGTAACTAGCAGAAGCCCGCGGTTTCGCACGCATGAGATTTGGGCTTTTAGTACCCTTTATTTCTCTGTAGACATGAAATTGTTTCTGTTTTAAAAAAAAAAACAAAGTTCAGGGTCGTAGATGCAACCATAGAGCGATTCAATTTTCGTACAGCGCCATCTATTGACCTTTACAGGAGGCAACGTATATGTATTTTATTTATATTACATAAAAAATGCGTAGTTATTTTATGTTACAAAAAATACGTATTCTATGAATATAATAAAAATAAAATTGCAAAGTCCCCCGAAGGGGAAGATATTTCCCCCTAATTTTAACAGTTTTTCATTTTTTACGCCGAAACCCTAAATATATACGGGATAAAAAGTACCCTATATTCTGCTCTGAACAGTCCTCTACCTACCAGTGAAAGTCCCGTTAAAATCGGTTCAGCCATTTCGAAGATTAGCCCGGACAAACAAACAGACAGACAGACAAAAAGTTAAAAATGCGTATTTAGGCTTTGGTAACGTGAAAATAATAATATGAGCTTAAGATAAAGGCTTTATTTTGAAATCACAGACAGACACTTCAATTTTATTTATATGTATAGATGTATAGATCACTTGCTCGGCGGTGAAACTCGCTCGTTCAAGATACGAGTATTATACTTCGAAAGATATGTGTCCTGTCCTAGTCTAAGATAGGTCTCATTTTCCTTACGGGTTGTGGTGTCCTGTCGGTAATCGCTTTCACGTATCCTAATCCATTAGGATTAGCGGGGTCCGCTGCCTAACCCTAAGGATTTAGCGAAGATAATGATTTTGACATGAAGCGTCTACCACAAGTCGGAGTAAAAACTAGACATTTCTTACGTCACACGTCTTCTATAATTTCTTGCACGGGAAGGTTTCCTCACGACGTTTTCATTCACCGCTAAGCAAGTGATAGCTAATGATGATAGGTGACAGGAACCATTGTTCATATTAGAGGCCAATATTGGCCGTTTCAAGTAAAATATTTGAAAATGCTTAGAGAAATGAGACTACATTTTAAGTCTTGGGTTTACACGTGACAAATATGGCTTCACGCCGGTAAGTCCTCGACTGATGTAGCTCCTATTATGCATGTCTTAAATACATGTGAGCATAAGCCGCTAAAACATAACGCAAGTCATGTTTTAGCGCCTATCTCAGCGATTCGAGCCTACTGACCAATGGGAGGATATTTCAACCAATAAGGCGATAAGTGACTCGATGTTGATCCGATAACCAGCCAATAAGGGCTGCGCGTTCTTTACCCGACGACCCGTAGCGGTAAATTGAATTACTCTGCAAAATCGGTCTCATCTGTTCTCCAAGGTTATTCCCTTCATGCTTGCAAGAATCTAGAGCAGGAGTTACCTACCGGGGGGGCACGCCACCCTAGGGAGGCGTAGGGAGATATGAAGGGAGGCGGAATGTATTTTATCTCGACTATTCAAAGCAATTAAAAATAACAAACTGGACGAAGATTAAAAAGCTGACAAAGAAACTCATTTGCAATCGCTGGAACACAAATTTCGCCGATACTATTAAGACATTAATTCAGAGTGTCCTATATGGCACATGACCAGAAACACATTTTTTGTAAATGTCTCCCAATTACCAGAAGGAGTTCAAGAAGAATTTTATGTGATGACAAAATTAACCAGTTGAGAATGCACAAGCTTGCATTGCCAGAGGAACACCTGGCTCGTCAATTATATAACAATTCAATATTTTTTTTAATTGTCGGCCATTTTGACCATGTTCCTTAAGAGATAGGAACGGTGTTCCTGAACATTCCTATTCTACTTTTTTATGCTGAATCCGAATCTGAGGTCAAAATTCGAATATTCGAAAAAAAAACGCACACACAGACAAACATATAGATTTCATATAGTTTTCATATAGTATAGGTGTTCCTGAAAAGGGGGCGTGAAAATACTCGTATTATTTACAGTCCAGGGAGGTTCAACAAAAGAAAGGTTGGGAAACCCTGATCTAGAGAGAGTGAGATTTTATGGGGATATTTGAGATATGCCAACTACAGACAGATAAGACACGTGACAAAGCATGCAAATTCCGTTTTTACCTTAACGGGGAACCCTAGAAAAAAAATCGTCTCGCAATTAAATTTTGACAATACTCCGGGAGCATTCTATTATGATTAAGTAACATGCAGGTTAAGCAATTTCAACCGTAGGCTGTCTATGGATGGGTTATCTCGAGTTTCCGAGGGCACGTTAAGAGGTCGGTCGCGGTTGTTGTCGTAAACTAAGTCAGTGTAGCGTTCGGGCTGCTTGAATACACTGGCCTCCGCCAATCCACAGATGAACAGCATAGCAGTGTGCTCTAAACACCAGCGGTTGAAAGGAGAGGGGGATGAGGAAAGGTTAGTGTAGTGCGGCGTAGATTTACAAACGAAGCGAGAGTACGTTTACACCTCGAAAACCACTTTAAAATAACCTATCTTCTTCAAACCGATTATGAAATTTCTTATTTTAACGTTTTTATTGGCAATTATGATGATACTTTTGATTGTAGGCGTTTGGTGGAATTGTGAAGACATCTCGTTAATGTTAATTCTTGCACTTGTGCAGATTCCACTTCACAATTTTATTTAATAACTAGCGGCCCGCCCCGGCTTCTCACGGGTGGACATTTATTTTTTAAACATTTTGGGATAAACGAAGAGTAAATGTATCTTTAGAGAGTTTTTTAAATAGTTTTTCTTAAGTAGCTTTTTTTTTCAGACAAATTACTTTAAGTGGTACGTACTTAGTGGTATTTAATTTTTTATTACTTTTTATCCATAACCCTAATTACAATCGGAAAGTTTATTTTTATTTATTTATATTGTTTTTAGTTTTATTTTTACATTTCTAGTTTTCATTTATTTTAATATATATAACATACATTTCGAGACTTTATATTAATTTAATAGGTTTTACTTTTTTAGTTTCCAATATGTCTACCTTAAGGCTGTATACTATATTGGCTGTGGTATTCGTAGATGGCAACAAAATATATTGATTTTTAGGAATCCTACTCGAGAAAGTGCAACATATAATTGGCTATGAGAAAAGCATTCTTCTCTTAGGTCGATGCCAAAGATCGAGAAAGTTTGTCCCTGGGATTTATTTATTATAAGGGCAAACGATACCTTTACAGGAAACTGTAACCTTTTAAAAGACATGGGCAAATCTGTTGGTATCATCGAGATCCGCGGAATGTGAGCTAGCTGTCCGGCCGTGGGACCGGTGATGATTGTTGCTATAATCAGATTGTCTCGTAATTCCTTTATCAAAAGCCTTGTGTCATTACACATATTGGGAGGGCTTAAATTTCTCAACAGCATAATGGGAGTACCTACTTTTAATTTCAGTTCGTGTGGTGGCAAGCCGGCGGGATAGAGAGAATTTAAAAATTCTTGTAGATAGTGCACTGTATCTTCGATGTTGCACACGTTATCAATAGATTTGTAACATTTAAAATCACCTGGTACTTTTTCAATGATCATTTTGTTTATCTCATTTACTGAGCTGTTTTTCGGTGAGACGATCGCCCTCGAATAGAGCCAATCGAAATTTCTTTCTGTAAGATGTTCGATGTCGGGATAGATTGTCTCTATAAGGATTTCTAGACTGTGAACAGTTTGAGCCAATTCATTATCCAATAATACTTGGAGGCTATGTGCAATTGGAGATGGTAATTTTCCGCTTCCAAGTTTAAGTAATTTTTGTGAGAAATTGTCGTTGCCGTCATTACTTAAACGTGCTCTCATATTCGTGCGCAAATTGAGAGTTTCAATTGATTGCCACAAAGGTGATGATTTGAGGCACGCTTTTCTGAAAAGAACTTTTTAACTGGAACAGAAAAAATGTGGTATGAAAAAGTCAAAACATTCAATGTCGGTAGCGCGCGAATGAGCCGCGCGGGTACCTATCTCATAGATGTGCGCCGCGCCGCCCGCTGCCACGCGCCGTGGCCGCCGGTGTCGCAAGCAAGGGATTGAAACACAGAACAAAATCCGTAATATCTTTGGAATGGAATGTCCGATTTCGTTAATTCAAAGAGTAACATACAGGCATTGAAACAGTCTTGAATACGAAATGATTTATTTGGATAAGGAGTAATACCAAGGTACGAATAATGTGGCCTAGTTTGTACCGGCGTTACTATAGCATATTTTAACATGAAAAAGTAGTTATTGTGACGTAACTGTAATAGTTAGACATATGGTATCGCGGACTTTTTTGTAGATATTGATGTCCTCTATAAAATGTAGTACATTACTTTGCTCTATTGTCAATAGTTTCAGCAGCGTACGCGGTATAAGGATTTTTTGGTATCTTTTTCACACATTATCGAAGTTTTCATACGGATCCCTAACTATTTTCAAAATATTTTATAGCCTATGTTAATCATTTATATTGTAGCATTCTAATGGTGAAAGAATTTTTGAAATCGGCCCAGTAGTTTTTGAGTTTATTCATAACATACATACAAATCTTTCCTCTTTATAATAATAGTAATAATAGTATAGATATAGATAGTATAGATTATTTTTACCGACCGGATTCGTCTTTACGGCATTATCAAGGTATTTTATATAACATATGGCGGTGCCGTGCAATTTTTATTGGCAAGTTTCTAGCGTCCAATTGGTTCCGTATAATTTTGGTGCAGTTTAATTGAAGAAGTTTTTCGGAGTCTTTAAACCATCGCAATTATTGATGTCAGTGAATAATATCCACCAAATAGCTTACGTAACATGTTAGTTCCGATCATAACAACATGTAATCGATTTTATCAGGCGAAACTATACTTCTGTTATCGGAGGTTTGATAGCGCGGCGTTCCCCAACTGCGGCAGCAAAGTGGGGTGATGTTTATAATTTATAATCAGTGTCTTCAATACTGTCGGGATATACATGCATACGGCCCGTCTGGTGTAAACAGATTACCGAACGAATGCTTGCAATAAGGGAAGTATCATTGGATTTTGATGATATTTTCAGGGAATTTTCAGATTGACCAGTGGGTGATTCTGTGAAGTTCGGTAGCAATCCGATAACCCTTGCGAAATTGGGGTGAGTCGTTGGTAAAAAATAAACTTATCTTAATAACTTATTAATTTACAACTTTTGCATTTATCCGGATTATTTCTGCCATCTCACTTTTGACAAGATGTTACCGTGAGGGTTTTCTCTCGCTATTTATTTTTACTATTTCTTAATTTTTTACTGTTTGGTTAAATTTTTGTTAAGTTTTATAGGTGTGTTCCGTTTTCAAATTATTATTGCCGAGTTTCTGTTATCATGTTGTTCTGGGCGAAAATGAGTGAATCTGGTGCCGAGCCGTGCATTTCAAGAGTACTCCTATGCGTTCTTCTAACATGGAGACTGTTCATAACATATTAAGGCATTTTCGTGAAGAGGTTCTTACAGGGTCGGGGCAACGCAAGAGTGGCACCCCTGGTGTTGCAAATGCCCATAGGCTACGATAACTGCTTACCATCAGGCAGGCCGTACGTTTGTTTTCCATCTTAGTGGTATAAAAAAAAAGAATAGACTTGGCATTGTACTTATTCGTAATTTTAAAACCTACGTGTTTTTTGGTTTACAATTTGTGTCACGGCATAATGAATGAACTATAAGATATTAAAAAAAGGGTTCAACAAGTATTTCATAATACCTATTAGGCAATTGAAGTATGCAAGGACCGCGTCTTATGGCACTCGGTTCTCTCTGCCTACCCCGCAAGGGATTTGGCGTGAAGATATACATACATACATATACATACATACCTATTAGGCAACTGAATATGTACAGAAGTATTTTGATCCACTTCATACTACATTCCATTTCAGGTCAACAATGTTTACCTACTCAAGATCTTAGATTACATTCCGGCCATTGATTGGTTATCTACATTCCAAGACACAGCATCCACACTGTCCATTGTGTAATATGTCTGTTGGCACATGGGGATAGTGAGCCTCCCACTGGTGAAAAACTTTCTGAATCAGATCAGTAGCTTCGGTTATCACAACAGCCGAAGAAACAATCTTGGAAGTGACAATATTTGTCACTTATGGCATACCGCCTCATGTTATTTGCCGTATTTTATAGACACATGTCATTTTGCCACCCCTGTTGTTAACGATTCCTACGTCCACTCAATAGCTCCCACATGACCTCACGCATTTTCAGAGGCGTACAACTACATGAAATTGTTATATGTCTGCGGTTTCTCTAAGATATGTAGGAAATGTCTTCCTTATCACTGTACCTTACCATAGGTACTGTTATTGATAGGAATGATAACGGTATAAAGGTCAAAGTGTTAAGCTCGACGTGCTCTTAGCTGTACATCAGAGGGCAGTATAAACTTTACCTATCCATTTATACACGTCAAATCCCTTGCGGGGTAGGCAGAGGGTACTTTTAACTTCTTCCTAGCGTTATCCCGTTTCCTAACCTTTTAAGATAGGCGGGGCCCGCTGCAGAAACGTAAAAAATTGGCGATGATACCGATTTTAACATGGAGCTACTGCCGTCCGACCTCCAAAGGCCAGAAAACAGTCCTGGCTTAGGCTAGTGCTCACGTCTTTCAAAATATATATTTTTGGACCTGCTGGTTTCCACGCGACGTTTTCCTTCATCGCTGAGCGATAATCAGACATACGTACATAAATCAGAAAATACAAATTTAGTGGTACACGCCCTGGATTCGAACCGAGACTAGTTTGACAACAGGCTAGTTCTTTATTCACTAAGCTATCACTGTTCTACCTCACTCGCATTTTAACATTCACAGCTATTTTCGTACGACATAAAACTCTACCTAAACAAAAGAAAAATAAAAACCGATGTAAAATCAATCAAACGCCAAAAGTATTAAGCAATAAAATTGATTCAATATGTACGTACATATTAGGAGAAGCGGCCTTGTACGTACTTTGGCTTATTAATGCACAAATTGAACTTAGCGATGTTTGCTATGAGGTCGTTTCGACATTCCCCAGGTTGCCGCACGAATTGGCACCTTATTCCATGGTGATAAGCGCGAGGGCGTGGGTGGCAGGTATGGGAGATTTAACCTTAAAATGAACCTACAGGTGTGAGATTATGCTTATGAATGTTGTGAGTGTCATGCTGGCCAAGCAATATCGCCCACGACAGGTTTCGAACGAAATCAGATGTTATTAACATATACTTATTCATATATATATATATGTAATATGTTGGTATGATGTGGTTAGGAGTTCGATGGAGTCATGGCCAGTCTACGGATGGGTTTATTCATCTCGTGCTTTCCTGTGCTTCGGAGGGCACGTGAAGCCGTCGGTCCGGGCTGCTGTGGATGGATGGCAGTCGTTGGACTAAATCTACGGTTCTCGCGCTTGACAATACTGGCCTGCGCCAATCAGCAGTTGAGCAGCGGCGCGGTGGAGTGTACTCTGAACGCCTTCGGTTGAAGAGAGTCCCGTATCCCATCAGAGGGATGAGTAAGGGTTGGTGTGGTAGAGAACGTTAAAGTTAGTATGAGAAAGCAAAAAGAGATAAATATATAATAGATAAAATATATGACATATTCATTATGAATCAGTTGAGAATGCGAAAACTTGCATTGCCAGAGGAACACCTGGCTCGTCAATTATATAACAATCCAAATTTTTTTTTTAATTTGTCGCCCATTTTGAACATGTTCTTTGAGAGATAGGAACGGTGTTCGTGAACATTCCTATTCTACTTTTTTATGCTGAATCCGAATCTCAAATTCGAATATTCGAAAAAAACGACAGACAAAGGATAAGGAAAGTTCTGATAAGTGTTATTAAAAAATAATGATAATATTCATCATATTAATTAAATTAATTCGAGAGTCCTAAATGACCTGACGTTGTCCAATATAATTAATATAATATTAAATATTCAGTTTTCACATTATTACATTTGCATATTAGCGGATTGCTATCTCGACACAAAAATTAAAAATTGGAAAGTGAACTCTTTGGTCGAACAAAATTTGTCATTAAACCCCACTGAAATAATACTTGTTGTAGCGTTGCAATACCATTGAACGTCTACCAGTAACTCACACACTAACCCATACTCATCCCACTGCTGGGACACGGGTCTCCATTCAACTGAGGACGGCTGTAGAATATTCTATGCCACGTTGCTCCACTGCAGATTGGCAGAGGTGAGTGTTTTCATGCGAAGACAACTTAGGTTAACGACTGTCATCTATCAGCAGTAGCCGAGGTCGACGACTTAACGTGAATTCAGAAGCAAATATACAATGTGCAGGCCAGCTTGGCTTTGGCTTTACACATTACGGTGAGTATATACCATTCAATAACAGATTTATGGATAAAAAGCGAGAAAGTCAGGAGGTTCTTTTTTAGAAAATAATGCTTTGTTTGTTCATGACTTTTTCTAACACTTTATATAATTAGTTTGCTGACTAACGTTGCTTTTAGTATTGTCTATGTTATGACTTTAAACATAGAGGTCACTGTCCCCTGCCTTGTAAGGCTAGTGCCATAGACAACTTCAAGCAATGATTCAGGGATAAATTATGCAAAGTTAGTAACTTCCCAATAGAAATTCATGCTCAAGTAAGTTAAGTACAACAATTGAACTTAGACAAATATATAGTTCCGTGTACCTATATTGAGATGGTTTTTAAAGGTCCATAACAAATAAAAATCATTGGTTATCAAAAGTGCATAGGTTTAGTTTAATATAGTACAGCTGTGAGATGCACCATGTGCAGGTAAAGCCCTATTACACCATGTATCGCGTCTCCTATACATAAAAAATATACTCAGTTTTGATTTCGTCAATAGTGAAAGCCAAATTTGCCTCCATATTGTGTACCCTGATAATTTAGAAACGAGGTTTTAGCGTAGGAGACGTAGAGAACATCAAAAGACTGGAGATGTACCTAACAGAAGGCTGCAGAGAAATCACAACTCCGTGGAGGGTTGTTGTGTTCCTGCAATTGAGTGAGGTCACTCCTGAAAGTAAACTCCTGAAAAAGTTCAACTTTAGATAAGCTGGGCAGGATACTTGTTTGGCTCCTGAGTTAATGTTATAGAAAAAAATCCTGCACAATATATATTTACTTGAAATTCGAGAAGTTGAGAAGAGTCATAGGAAAAATATCCCCAATTTTTCAAATAATTATTATCTATCTATCTATAACTTCACGCCAAATCCCTTGCGGGGTAGACAGATTAATTAATTATTAGTAACAATTAAAGGCTGTGGGGAATCATACTGACAATCAATGCAGTTATAATTGCTGGCACATTCATGGGCAGTAATATTGTTGTGGGACTAGAACTGCTGTTACGAAATGAAATTCATTATTTGCTATTGGGCTACTGGGTGCACTTCAACACTTCTTGCATATATTATATTATTATTGGGAAATATTTTTTTTATGTTCTTTCCTATTGTAAACCTACCATCATTTCATTAATAACTACACTAGATGGCTGACATATTCAATGATAAGAGTGTCATGTGAAACTAGATTTGTAGATTCCCGATTCCAATTTATGGATGACTAGCTGCTGCCTGCGGCTCCGCCCGCGTGGAGTCAAATAACGTAGCCTATGTGTTAATCCAGATCATAATCTATCTACATGCCAAATTTCATTCAAATCCGTTCAGCCGTTTAAATGTGAAAGAGCAACAAACTTCCATACATACAAACTTTCGCATTTATAATATTAGTAGAATATTAGTAGGATATGCAAGAACATATATGTTACAAGAAACTTCAAAGAGTATCTGCATGACATTGGCATTATGGTTTATTTATTTAAACTTTATTTACCAAATATCTAGGGTACAAAGGTGGACACAATGCTAATAGCATTCTCTACCAGTCAACCTCATGGAAGAGTATTACATGAAATTGGTACACAAAGTAAGAAAGTAAATTATGTAGATATACTTAAGTAAAAATAATTAAGATATACTTAATTTTAAGAGAGGTAGGTGCACATCAAAGCAGTCCCTCTGGGGAAGTACCTCCACCTCACAGGAAACCGCAGGCCAAGTAACAACTCTGTCGAGGGTTGTTGTGTTTCTGCATGTGAGTGACGTCACCAGTAAGCTCCCCAGAGGCTGCTGTGTTAGCAGCAGAGGAGGCATCGCGCAAGTGATATTTAATTTATTACAAGTGTTCATAGGCTACGGTTATAGTTCATATGGTTGTGAGGTGTCCACATCTTTACCTCACTTAGCAAACTTTGCTGAGTAATCTGACTCGGCTGGAAACTTTTATTTTGGAAGTGATTAACATAGACATTTTTTAATATTGTATATGGCAAATTATGATCCGAGTTGAGATGAGAATAGGACTTGATATATTAATGCTTAAATATATATGTGTATATCTGTACGTCACTAAGTAAACAGAAGGAAAACTTTGTGGACATATGGCATGTTTACTCACATACAAGTATTTTGTATGTATGATGTAATGGCAATGAAACTCATTTTATTTCTCCGGAGATTGCAAAATGACTATACATGAAGTGGCTCTCATTTCTATCTTTCTTAAGAGAGGTGTGTAAGGGTCATGTCCTATGGTGCACGGATTTCTCTGCCTACCCAGCGAGGGACATGGTGTGAAGTTATATATACATAAAAACAATGAGTATACCTGATATAGCAATGTCAACCTTATGATAGGCAAACATAGTATGCAAAATATTGGTTGCTATGTTTAATATGTTTGCTATGTTTAAGATATGGGCTTGTCATGTGGGGAAACAACATATGTTACAAAATATGATTTACTGATGCATAAATGAAAAAAGAAGCATTTTTTATGAGACTGCATGTTTATAATATGAAAGATATGTATTTATGCCCATATTTTTTTTTTGTATTTGTAACTTGTAAGATATATACATGTGGCTTATAGCTTGTGATTAGTTCTTGATAAGCAAGTGATGTTTTCACTTGCTTATCAACTACTTATCACAAGCTATCACCATACATACTATTCATCATACCCAATTTCTTAAAATAAAAAGGTGGGTATGATGGTGGGTGGTGGCTATTCAAGCAAGAACACTGACCATCAGTAGAAAGACTTTCTTACAGAAACCACTATATGTCAAATAATAAATATTGCCATCTTGTATATTATTTTTAATCCTGTTTTGTAGATAATTAAATTGATTGATTAATTTAACCATTATTGGAATACAATGCAATCTTACAACTTACAGAACACTATGGACCGAGTCATATGACACTTGGATCCCTCCGCTTACGCAATAAGGGAACTGGTCTGAAAATATAGTCAGATAGATTGGTGTGTAAGCCTTTAGCCTGGCAAGTGACTTGGCGTGCAGATATAAACAGATAGATACATAGATCTGTCTGCCTGTACTGACAGAACTGAGCATAAATAATCAACTATTAACTATTATTAATTTAATTTTTATCAGGAGTGTTAAGGAGTCCTAAAAAAGAAGTGAGCGTGAGAAGATATGAAGAGCTGTTATGAATATTAAAGAAACAAGTATAGATGTTTATTTAAAAGCAGGAAGCCGAAGAGTGCCTCCACTTTAAAGATCAAAGTTAAATAAGAATTCCTTAGTTGTTGCAAGGGTATCCGGTCACCTGAAACCTCTGAAGGATGTATAGCAGGAGAGGAATAACACATCAGTATCAATTTGTGTTATTCTGTTATAAATTCAAACATCAGTTCTATTTCATATTGAGCATTTATCGAATTGCAATTTGTATAATGCTAGGCATTTCGCAAATTGGGCATTCTATAATTACATGAAGAAAATGGATGATTGAATTATCGTATTATAAATAGATGGTGAAGGTATAGTGTTATGCATTGCAATTAGGTTATATCAGCATATTAGCACTATCTACAACAAATAAGATAACACTGCAAAGAGTTCCGCTTATTACGATTATAATCAACTTCATGGCTGAATAGTAATATATGCATATATTATACATTTAAATATTGAAGACTAGTTCTTTATAACACCATATATCTGGTATAGAATGTCTTCTTTGATTTAGAATTGCTACATGTTTACAACATAAATGTTCACAAATCTTTGAATCTGATTCCTGTCTCTTTTTTGATTAAAAATAAGTTATGTATTTATAATTAAGTACTATAAATGTCTTGTAAATTTATAGTATGTTTTGCCGTAAGTAGTCATTTTAACCCATTAATTAAAAAGTTTCTTATAAAACTAAGAATCATGCATATCTTAAATCATCTTAGTTCTACTACACTATTTACCAGTTTTCATGTGTTTTTGGTTAGCACATTGCTAATACAGAGATGTGTTTGTGCATAGTATATTACATATATAGTATATTATATTTATATATATTTTTAGTGATTTGATTTAATTAATGTACTGGTGGTTACTCTGGTCCTGTATGCCAATACAGGTTGACTGGAAGAGATCTCTTTTGGAGATAAGTCCGAATTTGTATATACTATTACTTGTTAATGTTACTATAATATATATTTGTCCAATAAAGAAATTACAACAACAACAACAAACCTTACATGATAAAGATGCACCAGGAAATTACTAAAATAGATGCATATAATAATGATTCAGTGTGTGAATTCTGTTGTTGTTTAATTTGTATGTAGGTGCTTCCAAGTTGTTAATGAGAATGACTAGGAATTTATATATTATTATAGTGAAATTCGCTTTATTATTAAAAGGGGTTACAAGGCCGTTGAATACTAGCAATAAGGCAGGGCATGATTTTTAGTCTCTTTTAAAGTTATAGAAACATATCTTCCTAATGTTTCAGTAACAGAAAACAACTTAGGTAGCCAGAAAGGCATTATAGGCATGATTAGGTACAATAGTTATTTTTATTGGAAATCATAACCATTTTAATGAATGTTACCTTTTTAAACTAATCTTCTAGATACAGTTTTGTAACACACTTTAATTAATGTAGAACAATTCTATTAAGTAAACCATAACATAATTTGGAAGTGATGATAGTAATCAAGCTTAATTTGTTTGGATTTCTTATTGCAATTTTGAATAGTGACATAGTTTTTATTGAACTGTTAATTTTTCAGTATAAAATTTGTTTTATGTGACAATTTTAATAGAATTTTGTAACATAAAAGCTAGTGAACTTATACAATAATGAAAAAACTCACACATAACACTTTTATGTACTTTTTGAAAATGTGTAAAAGTTCATGAAGATAACCTAATAAAATTCATGTAGATCCTTATAAACTTCAGGAACCAGACCTTAGTAATTTTTCAGTTCCTTTCAGAGTTCCTTAGCTGGGATATCTAGAATTAAGAAAAGTTTGAAACGGTTCTAAATGGAAGACTTAGCTGTATGGGTTAATCTCTCATTACCCGCAGGCCGCTTTTCTGCCAAGAAATGTATGGGAAAACGTATATAACGGGGTCTCACAGGTTAAGATCCTTCTTTGACATCATTCCAACAAAAAATTCTACTAATTTCAAAGTCATTACTAATTAGATAATTTTGTTATTTACATTGACGTATCCTAAACCTACCCAATAACGTGAAATTAATCAATTTTCAAGAATTATTGTTTGTGTGAATTGTAGATAATGCTATCCAGTTTTATAAGTAGAGTGTCTGATATAATACATGTTGCATTTTCACATGGAAAATTTGATAGATAGGTAGACTTTGATAAGATAACTGTGGTAGAGTGCACAAGTGGAATAAAAAAAGGCTGGTCACCAATTTGGTATCACCACGACACTATTTGGTGTCCCACATAAAGAAATAACCGTGAAATTGTCGTAGAAAGCCAAAACAACAACACATAACGGTGTGATCGCAAAATTCAACGACAAATGACATTTAGCAGTCTGTAATGCCGATGTCGCATTCCAACGCAGAGGCAACTATTTCGCTAATTTTAGAACATACCACGACGGGAAAAAGACGTCCAAATAAAGGTGTAAAACAAAACATTGCATTGCATCGGGCAAATCTCACTGCGGACATTCTCGAAAGCCGTGCACGGGCCCACGTCGTGGGGCCACGACGCTGTTAGGGTTAGGCAATTTTCAATCACATTTTTACACTAGAATGGCACATTGTAACTATAATTGCACATATACCTTTACTTTCAGCGGTTTCGATAATATTTTTCACGTCATCAACCATCTTGCTGGATGACAGTCACTAACTAATCACTTTTTATTCGAACATATTTCGAAAACTCATATTTGATTCACTATTTTCAGACAGCCAGCCAACGATCTATACAACGACACCTCGTTCCGTTCACTGCCAATGACGTGCCGTGACGTACGGCGAGCGTGCGAGTGCGAGCGACTGATGAGATGGCGATTGCGAGCAATATGCATGCAACCTTCGAGACGATTAACTTAATATCATTACTTTATTTAAATAAAATTAATTTGAACTATAAAAATAAAACCATAGATTTTTGGCCAGTTTTGTATTAACTTCTGAACAGTAGTGGCTCAACAGCTGTGTTTCTGAGTCACCCGTGTTTAAAAAGTAAACAAGGTTTTGACGTTAACTCCTATTACATTGCCGCGTCAATTCAAGTCAGTGTGAATGTAAGTAAGTAAACAGGACGATGTATAACTACTGATATTTGTCGCTATATTTCTGTATAGCGACATCTATGTTCTATGTACTTCACACAAATAAGTCTTTTTCCGTGGTAGTAGATAGCGCTATATGAAGTCAATTGTATAAATAAAATCTAATTACAACATTTTGTTAGCAACAATATTTGTCTGTAAAGAACATAGTTATATTGCTGACAAATATATAAACAAAGTTTAAAAAAATATTATGTATTATACGAAGAAAAATACCTAAATGTAAAGTTTATTTTGGCTTTGTGGCATAATGGGAGTGCGGTACGAACTTTTCGTGTATACAATGACAAATAAACGATTTGATTTCATTTACCTACTTCGTGACAAGAACTATGGATGGGTTTCTTCGCTGTTTAATTTTTTTTTTCTCATACTTTGAACAAAACATTTACATTAGCGACATCTATTATTTGTTGCTGTCCATAAAGCCAAGGACGATTCAATGCTTTTGCACGCTACATGCTTTTATCAAATTTAGTCTGTTGCCTAAGATTACCACAAGATGTCAGCAACTACATGTTAGTAGTACCTTTTGAATTTACTCTTGTAGTAAAATAGTGCTAGAGGAGAGGTACTAACTGTAAGCTTGGAATTTAAATAGTTCATCCTAGACATTATTATTTGCCTAATAAAACTTTATAGTAGATATGCAAAACGAATCTGCTATATATTATAGCTATTAAATGCCCCTCAATTAATTAAAGATAGTTGAAAGGTATTGAAATACTAGCTCAACAATTTTATCTTTTTGAAAATGGGTTGGTATAATCTGACGACTAACTCTACCACCACGTGCGCATACTGGTCAAATCAAATAGCGAGCGCTTCCCCGGCGTATTGTTGCACACTTCCATACCCCTTCACGAAATGACACACAAATTACGGGAAAGCTACAAGATGTTACACATCAAATTTTATTTTATGTAGCCGTTAATAATGTTCACTTCATCTTTTAACATTTTGTTAATATATTGAGAAGACCTTAACTCAAAAAATGTGTTAAAAAGCCGCGTTAAACTTCGCGGCGTCCAATGCGCTATCATATTTTGAATATTCATCAACGCGACGATATGTTAACTATTAACTAACTGTAGTTTAAAATTATCTCATAAATTTTCATATATATACGAATGCTCGAAATATCAGTTAAATTAATTCCTTCAACATGGTTAAAAATTAGTATTTTTTTACTTTCTACTAATTCCTACAAAAGAAGGACTTAGCCTTTGTAATCGTATCTTAGTCATTGTTCTAAGGGGGGCATCATTCGGGACCCGGTAGAAGGGAGGTAGTGCTACTCATGGACACCCTTACGGACAGGTACGCCCGTAAGTGTATTCATGAGTAGTTATGTTAGACTTTTACTGAACTGAACTGAACGCCACTTAGGGGTTGCCTGAACAGAGAATATACTTAGTGACGGCATGTCTTGAAGAGGCCGACGTCACTGCTACCTACATGGTTAAAGAACTTTAGCCCCAAGAAGGCTTTTTTTTATACTACGTCGGGAGGCATACAAGCATACGTCCCACCTGATGTAAAGCGGGTATCGTAGCCTATTAACGTTTGCGGTATATTAAGTATCACTCGTGCGATGCCTCCTCTGCTGCTTACACAGCGACTCCTTGGGAGCTTACTGGTGACCTCACTCACACGCAGGTACACAACAATCCTCCAGGGAGTTGTTATTTGGCTGCGGTTTTCTGTAAGGTGGAGGTACTTCCCCAGACGGACTGCTTTGATGCGCCCTACCTCTCTTAAGTGCGCCCTACCTCTCTTAAATGCTTCAGCCTATACAAAGCGTTGCAAAGCTTGTTAGGAGGATTTTAAAGGATACAACGCGGCTTACAGTACATTACACATATCTACCTATATCTATACTAAATATAAAGCGGAAAAGTTTGTTAATTTGAACGAGCAAATTTCTGGAACTACCAGTTATCTTTGAAAAAATCTTTTTGCATTAGATAGCCCAATTCTTGAGCTATTCAACGCCATGATACGACTCTTTGTAGCCAAGGAAAAGGAAAGATAGTAGGAAAAGCGGTTCTGAGATACCGGCTACACGCGCAGACGAAGTCGCTGGACACAGCTAGTAAATATATGACACATTATAAATAGAGTCAGTGGTTTCCCCCGAGGTAAGCAAATTACTTAAGTATTTTCCAAAATACGTAAAAGACTTGTTTACGCTGTAATTAGTAAAATTGTTCTTTTTAATAAATGAAAAAAATGATGTCAACTGCTGAGTGAAACATATGCCTACGTAAGTGAATTTATAATTAATTATCTACTAATTTTATATACTGTAAATGCCGTGATTCATTATCTAGTAATTAGTAGAATGACGAAACAGATTTACAACGTGAAAGTGGAAGGATGTAGGAGCCGAGGAAGGCCGAGACTCGACTTCTATTCCTAGCGTGATCCCAGTTCCTCGTAACCATTAGGATTGATATTATTGCTTTAGTGGTAATAGACGTGGCGAAAACACTGATTTTCACATAGAGCGACTGCCGTCAGATCTCCGTCACCTAGAGAGAAAATTAGACCTCTCTGTTACGGCTTACTTAAGAGAGGTAGGGCGCATCAAAGCAGCCCGTCTGGGGAATTACCTCCACCTCACAGAAAACCGCAGCCAAATAACAACTCCCTAGAGGATTGTTGTGTTCCTGCGTGTGAGTGAGGTCTCCAGTAAGCTCCCAAGGAGTTGCTATGTAAGCAGCAGAGGAGGCATCGCGCTATGATACTGAATATATCGCAAGCATTAATAGGCTACGGTACCCGCTTTTCATCAGGTGGGTCGTACGCTTGTATGCCTCCCGACGTAGTATAAAAAAAACGGCTTGCCTCACGTTGTTTTCTTCACCATCGAGCATGTGATACATCACAAACATGTATTTAGGTTCGAATACGCGAATTTAGTGGTACATGTCCACACCACGTTTTGAACCAGGGACCAGACGGTTAATCACTTCTTAAGAGCTAGTTTAGAGTCTATAGCTCAGTGCTACAAAGTGTAATATGAGAGATGGATTGAAAGATAAGATTAACGAATTGACGAAAGTAATGATTGAGACACGTTTAGAGTAATATGTGACAGAGACTAAGCGAAAGGAGCGACATCAATGATTTTGCCGGTGGAATTACCCTGGGGTCTGGGGTAGACCGGGACGGCTATACCATTGCCCGCTAGGACTCTGCTGTGAGAGATTATGGTTAGGTACGAAAACGAATTCTTTGGTTCGCAATAAAACTGGATGTTTCTGGTTGGAGTTCGCTCCTTCAACTCTAGCGTATGCTCGAAACTAGAAAAGTTTCAGCAGTCTGTGAGGGATGTTCTGGATTTAGCTAAAGGGAATGAAAGGATGATAATGCGAGAAGATCTGAATGGACATGTCGAGACCAAACGAGACATACGACAGAATATACCACTTTTTTATTTACATAGAAAGCATAAGCTGTTACAGATTCTATGTAGATACAATAAAATACAAGAGTGAATCCGAAATAATCAAAATAAAGCATTCTTTTTTTTATATAACGTCAAGAGGCATACAGGATACGGCCCATCTGATGTAAAGCGGTTACCATAGCATATGAATGGTTGTAATACATTAAGTATCACTTGCGCATTGCCACCTCTGCTGCTAATACAACAACTCCTCAGAAGATTACCGGTGACCTCACTCACACCCAGGAACACAACAAGCCTCTAGGGAGTTGTTATTTGACTGCGGTTTTCTGTGAGGTGAAGGAACTTCCCCAGACGGGCTACTTTGATGTGTCTATTAAGAGAGTTAATCGTTCCATAGGTCAAACTAGAATCTAGATTTATATGTGTAACTACCTGAAACTACTAACTCGTAAGACGTGTCTAAGTGCCCGCGAGGGCCCAATGGCAAATAAAGAAAAAAATATCTTTTTAGCTTTTTACCTACTTTATTTTATTATAACGTTATTCACACGAATGACCAAAAAAGTGTGATTGTTTTGATTTTGATAAATAGACATCTGTGATATATTATATCTACAACTACGAATAAATACTTATTATTTATTCGTAGACCTACAAGATATTATACATCTCCGATAAATTATACATATATTACACATCTCCGATGTGACCACAAGGACCTTTAGACGTTCCACTCTTGAAACAGACCACAAACTTTTTGTTGGCCTTTTCAATAAGTACAGGCAGAGGCTCTGGCGAGTGCATTTCCTGTTCGGAGATCTTGAAAAGATGTGGAGCGAAAAATTACAAGATGAAAGTGCAAAGAAGTACGTACGTACGACTATTTAGTGAAAGACTGGCGAATGTCAACCTGTGGACCTCCGTAGATATGGATTGCTGGAAAGTTCTGAAAGAAAGTAAGGTAGATAGTGCAATAGAAGCATGTGGAAGCGCAAAGAGACATAAAACGTTGAAAGGAGACGCTTGGACGCTGTCGATAGTGGAGAAGGATCAGGTATTTAAAGCAGAGGAGACCAGAACAAACAAGGGTAATCCTTTGGTTGATGATATAGTGTTGGATCATGTGGATTAAATTGTATATCTTGGATGCGCTTTCAGCAGGTATGGAAGATACTCGCGATTGTGGAAAAGTGAGCATTGTAAATAATATTTATGGAGCATTGCGAAACCTTCTTACAGTAAAAGCTTGAGCCAGAAGGGGTGAAGTGGTGTTTACAGGGTCAGCGACGTACGTGTGACACCCCTGCTGTTGCAACTGTCCATAGGCAATGGTAATTGCTTGCTTAACGCTAGCTTAAACTCTACAATATGGAAACGCGAGCTGGGTATGGCAGAGAGATTATGAAAGTAGAATAAACGCGATCGAAACGTAAACGTTGCGCAAAATTTGTGGTGTAACTCTTGTAGATCGCGTTCGCAATGATTTAAGAAATAGAGTTGGTTTGAAAGAGAGTGTCGCCGTTAAAATAAGAAAACGCATGCTTCTTTCGCACATGTAGAAAGATTACATGAGGAAATAATTACGAAACAGATATACTCGTACCTACAAATGATGGTCGTGTTTTATTAGGTGATGTCAGGAAAAGTAGAAAACGCGAGCGTGCATGAGAAGAGCCATGAATGTTAAAGAAATGAGTGAATGTTAAAGAAAGCGGAAGGACTGAGTAACATCGGGTTTGGTACTCTCTGCCTGCCCCGGAAGGGACTGGTGTGTGGATAACGATCGATATACCTTAAAAAGATCGAAGATATATCTAAAAAATATAAGTAATTAAAAGCCGACTAAAGAACAAGCCCTCTGGAGTCGATGGCAGCCAAGACACTTGTGGTGCTACTTCCCCAGACGGGCTGCTTTTATGCGCCCTACCTCTCTTAAAACATCCAGACCAAGACAAACGGACATGTTCATGCACACATGTTTATCTTATGTGGGAATCGAATCCACAAGCGTTAGTGTCAAAGTCGCGTCATTCACGACTGAGCCACCGAGCTCGTCAACTTGTTGTAATGGTTTGTACATTTAGAAAGAGTGGATGACGAAAGAGTTACGAAAGAACCTCATCGAGCAAGAGTGAGTAGAGATGTCGACATGGGCCACCCTAGACGTATGTTTATCGATCAAGTGGGATCACCTACTTGATCTAGGTTGTTACTAACTTTTTAAGAGAGGTAGGACGCATTAAAGCAGCCTGTCTGGGAAAGTACCTTCACCGCAAAGAAAACCGCAGCCAAATAACAACTCCCTAGAGGGTTTTTGTGTTCATGTGTGTGAGTGAGGTCACCAGTAAGCTCTCAAGGAGTTGCTGTGTAAGCAGCAGAGGAGGCATCGCGCGAGTGACACTTTATATATCGCGAGCGTTAATGCGCGTTAATAACGGTACCCGCTTTACATCAGGTGGGCCGTATGCTTATATGCGTCCCGACGTAGTATATACTGGGGCTAAATAAAACAATGACCGAAACAGACGAGCATGTCTAAAGAGATTGATGAATGTACGAAAGAGGTATATTTGGATTGCTGCTGTCGTCCTGTAGTTTGCCTAATTCAATGAAAAATCCGCATGATGGTATGTATGTTCCTTTGAATATCGAGTACCTACTTATATTACTTTTACTATTACTTACCATATACATTTTTGGTCAAGTAGGTGACTCATAAATTTTTGTTTAGTGCCTACATAGTTCGAATAAGGTAAGTAGACTAAAATAATTATGAGCATTTAATTTAGAATATATTACAAGAGTTCAATGTTAGAAACGTAGCGCGGATTTCCAACGTACCTGATTGATATCACCACGAACAACTGCTTGATTACTGGATTGTTGATAAGTACCGTTGTACATGATGCGACAGTTTTGTTTCTAAACTAATGGTATACTCGTAGGTATGCTGGACAGGCAGGACCAAGAAGTACGATGAAAACAATGTCACTGTTTATAACTGTGAGTATAGTTCAGGAATTAAATTTTCACAAATAACATAAAGTTAACATTTAAAACCAGTTGAGAATGCGCAAGCTTGCATTGCCAGAGGAACACCTGGCTCGTCAATTATATAACAATTCAATTTTTTTTATTTTATTTGTCGGCCATTTTGACCATGTTCCTGAACATTCCTTTCTACTTTTCTATGCTGAATCCGAATCTGAAGTCAAAATTCGAATATTCGAAAAAAACGCACACACAGACAAACATATAGATTTCATATAGGAACGGTGTTTATGAAAACAAAGTGTTCGTTGATTTGGACATGTAAAAAGAGTGCAGAATGAAAGAATGACGAAACATATATATAAATAATATAAATATATACCTACAATGACAACAACAACATGTTACAATACGAAAGCAAGAGCCGAGGAAGATTGTGACTCACATACATGACCATAATGGTCGTGTTTTATCAGAAGGTAACATCAGGAGCCCGAATCGGCGAGCGTGCATAAAAAGAGCTATGAATGTTCAAGAAGGACCGAGTATTATGGCGCTCGGTTCTCTGTGCTTATCCCGGACCTGGCGCAGAAGATATACATACATTTTTTTTCTTAAATTTAAGTTTTAAATTTTTTTATTTTGATTGATTTTAAAACAGTAGGAGATTCTTTATATGCCGCGAGTATTTTTTTATACTATTAAACGTACTTATAACGTACTACATTACCTGGCACTAATAGCCTTTAGCTACGTGCAATGTAACGAAAGTTCGAAGTTATCTTCGAAGTTGCCAATGCTAAACATCAGAAATTTAATAGTAAAAATATATTAAAAATTAAAAATAAAATTAAAATGCATTAACATTTTACTGTATAATTTTCAATTCACGTCGTAGTCTCGTTCCGCCTGTGAATTTTCGTCGAAGACATTTATTAATTACTATCAATCCATTTAGGTTACATTTTCTTACTATAGTAACTATACGGTAACCGTTTTTAAGTTACGGTAACTGGTTTGCAGCCGTATTTGCAAGTTTAGTAGTTTATAAAATGAAACAATTCGCTCTATGCTTCCTTTTCTACTTTTCACAGTTTTATCCCGTTTCCTAAATCGATTTGGCGAGGACACTGATTTTTTACATGAAGCGATTGCTGTCAGACCTCCACAATCTAGTGGGAAAACCCGACCTGTCTTAGGTTAGGTGACACGACTTTCGAAATATAATTTCTTGGACGTGCGGGTTTCCTGACAATGCTATCCTTCACTGACGAGCAAGTGAAAATTAGAAATATGTACATAAATCCGAAATCACGAATGTAGAGGTACATGCCAGGATTCGAATTGGCAACCACTTGGTCAATAGGCGGATTCCTTATCCACTGGGTTATCTCTGCTCTAACCGAGCTATCATTGCTCAAATTCGCTCTATGCTATGTATCGCAATACATTTAATATTATTTTTCCTACTTAACAATATTTACTATGGGTCAGATGTGTCAATACAGGCATTTCAATTGTATTTTAAAAAATGTGAGCATCTAACTGTATCTTTGAATTCTAGACCAAGCCCCAATCCAGCCCCAAAGTAAGCGAAGCTTGTACTAAACAACTTATAAACATACATACATTTTTTTTTGTAAATACATACTTTTGACACATATAAACACCCAGGCCAAGTCAAACAGAAATGTTCATGCACAATAACTTAAAGTCCTGTGTGGAAATCGTTGGTGTCAAAGAAGCGTTACTAGCCACTGTTCCAACGAACTAGTCATTCCAGATAGATTTTTATACGAGTTGAGATGTGATCTTAAACCGTTAGCCGCTACTAGTTCTCCGTACGTATCTAGTTGGACAATTAAGCCTGTGTCTTTCTGAAAGTTTAGGCTATAATATATAATAAATAAGTGTATTTACATAAATAAGGTACATAAGGTACACAGTTATTAAACAAATGTTACAATGTAACATTTAATGTCATGCTCTGTTTATCTGTCTTATTGTACACATTGCGGGCGTGCAAATTACATAAATGTAATTTGTAATATTGTGTCAATACAATTAATATATCGTGTCATAGAAGAGGCTATCTCCATTTTAAAATATATTTTGCGATTTAGCAGTGAAAAAAAATTATACAAACTCACTTTCGCATATATAATATTAAAGAACTTTCAGCAACTTTTCATCGTGCTAACTTGCAATTTTCTGATGTACGACGGCCCTTTCTACTTCGAGCGTACCTATCGTATATGCGAAACTAAGTTAACCAGTTATTTTCAATCGGCTATCAACTAACAGAATGCATCTAGTAATTAATTTACTTTCAAATTGGTCGTATAATACCGAGTTCGTTTACTCCGCCAATACACTTGACTGGCTGGATTATTCTTGTCAGTTGACGTTCGACTTTCGTGCGGGATTGCTTGATGCCGACGAAACAAGTGACTGTCAAAAATTGGCGGCAACTTTCGCACGTATTCGAAAACAATTCGATAATTTAAAAATATTTTTAAGGTTATCCAGGCTAATCTGCGATATTAAAATGAAATTATTATAGTGTATAAAATTATTTTGAGTATTTCTGACTTAAATAGTAATGAATGAAGTGAAATAAATAGTGGTCTCAGTGAAAGTGTTAAAGGATTCGATATTTTAGCAATGGAGTTGACACGAATGTTTGGTGCCGGATGTCTTTTATTACTTGCTGTTATAATAGGTAAGTGGCGCAGTTAAGTAATTAAGTTATTACTCCATTTCTAAGTGTCTAAACTATAACTACGACACATTATTTCAAATAGTTTAATACCTACTCCAATTAAAGATCGTATACGTATTTTTTTTTTTATAATTTTGGCAAATGTCATTAACGTAGACAGTGCATTTTACGAGTATATCACTTGTAAAATTATAACTAAACTATGTATGTTGTTTTTATTTGTTATTGTATATCATATGTCGACTACAGCAATTAACATTGTCGGAACTGCATTTTGACGATTTTTATTTTAATGCACTACAAGTCTTAAAATATCAATATCTACGAAAACTTCCTAATTTTTTCAGTATGAAAAATAGATATGGAGTCTAGTTTAAGATATGAAACTTTGCGAGCGCATAGATATTGATATTTTGATTGATATTTTAAGACTTGTAGTGCATTAAAATAAATAAATAAATAATTGCTGCAGTCGATGTATGAAATATTGTTTAATGGCTAGTTAAAAAAACGACACCAACACACCAGCTGGCCTCCTTAAATAAATTGACCTTAAGAGAACCATTTACTAATTTTAATTATACCAGTATAAATTATATCAAGGACTAGAAACACAAAATACTTCCCGTACTATAGTGTAGACATTTTATCCCATAGCACTATAAACTGATCCGTTTTCTTATTCACATCATCCCGTTTCCTCATCCATTTGGATTGTCGGGGTCTGTTACCTAAGACGAATATCCTGTTTTTACGTGGAGCCATTGCCGTCAGATCTCCACAACCCAGAGGGAAAACCAGACCTTCCTGATGTTAGGATAATTACAAATATGTACGTAAAACCACAAATTTAGTGATACATACCAAGATTTGAATAATCCTACTTCCTACTTATATTATAAATGCGAAAGTTTGTATGTATGGATGGATGTTTGTTGCTCTTTCACGCTTAAACGGCTGAACGGATTTTAATGAAATTTGGCACGTAGATAGATTATGATCTGGATTAACACATAGGCTATGTTATTTGACTCCATGCGGGCAGCAGCTAGTATAATTATAAATTGATGGCTATTACTACTATTATTATATGTACACATCAAGTTTCCTGCATGGTAGCTAGAGTCACTTGCTTACCTGGAAATAAAATAGTGGCATTTAAAAATTAAAGCTTATGCAGTTTGAGTAAGTGATTAATTATCTTTCATTTATATTTTTTTTATTTATTTATCAATTTCATCTGGAAATGTTTAGGGATACTGCAAAAAATCAAAAACCAAACTTAAAGTGGCTAAAGACGTGGGCAGCAGGTAGGATGTAAGGAGTAATAAACAATAGTTCGCCAATTCAAGCGAGTGATAGGAAAGGTTGTGTGGATGCTGTTGAGAAGTTCTAAGTATAAAAGTGCCCGATGGTTGAGGTTATACTGATTAGTGGCAATGACTACTTTAACATCAAGGTTTAAACAAGGCTCAACATGGTTCGATTAGGACACAAGACAAACATTTTTGTGCATGAACATGCCTGTTTGTCATGGTTTAGTAAGTACAGTATCATCAAAAATAGCAGTCTCAACAACTCTTTTGAGGGTTTTGTATTCCTGCGAGCAAGTAAAGTTACCATTAAGTTCCTAAGGAGTTGCTGTGTTAGCAGAAGAAATAAAATCGCGCGATCAATAACTTCCTGTTTTGTAGGCAATCATAGGCAACGCTTACCACTATGCATCAGGTCATATGCCTGTATGTTTCGTGATCCTAGAGAAAACATTCTGGTCTGGTCAGTATGTTTCGATATAATACGACACGGGACCTAACAAACCGGCTTGGTATCTTACAAGTCGGATAGTATTAGCAGACATGTACTTATTACATACAGTGCCCGGCGGTAAATATTGCATTTGGATAGAGACAATCGGTTAATTTGGGCTTCGTAGAGTGTTATCTCTGTCGCACACTACCTAATTGGCGTTTGCTAGTCGTGGTTCAAATGCGATTGCATGTGGTCACGTCCAGTTCAATATATACATTCTGTGTACTAAGTATCGGGAATTTGTCAATAAAACAAAAAATACAAATTATTCATCTAAATTTATTTTATCGCCTTCAAAGTAGGCCCCATCGCTTGCAATACAACATCTCCACCGCTTCACCCAGTCTTCCATACATTTTTCATAGGCTATTTGCGGTATGGCCTTTAGCTCATTCAGCGAATTTTCTTTTATGGCTTCTATCGACTCAAAACGTTTTCCTCGAAGTGGTAATTTTAACTTGGGAAATAAAAAAAAGTCAGACGGAGCCATATCAGGTGAATACGGTGCTTGGTCGAGAACTTTTGTTGAATTTTTCGCTAAAAACTCTTTCACTATAATGGCTGTGTGTGATGGTGCATTATCATGGTGCAGCATCCATGAGTTGTGTTGCCACAAATCTGGACGTTTTCGGCGGATACTCTCACGCAAACGCTTCATGACGCCTAAATAATATTCTTTATTCACTGTTTCTCCCTCTGGAAGGAATTCGGAGTGAACCACACCACGGTAGTCAAAAAAAACTGTCAGCATCACCTTGATTTTGGAGCGACTTTGCCGCGGTTTTTTGGGTTTCGGCTCGTTTTCGAGACGCCATTCTGAAGACTGTTGGCTTGTTTGCATGTCGTACTCATAAACCCATGTCTCGTCGCCAGTTATTATACGTTTCATAAAGGTCGGATCCGTAGAAGCTCGGGAAACCATGTCTTCAGCGACATGCTTTCGCTGCGCTTTTTGAACAAAATTGAGCTCTTTTGGAACTAGTCGAGCGGCGACGCGTTTCATGCCTAAAATGTCAATGAGAATGTTGTGGACGGACTTAAAAGATATGTTCACCTCACTAGCCAACTCTCTCAGACTCATACGTCGATTTTCGAGCACTAGCTTCTTGATTCTGTCGATGTTTTCTCTGGTCGTAGCGGTTGAAGGTCTACCAGAACGAGGCAAGTCTACTACTACTTCTCGGCCTTCTTTAAAAGCCTTATACCATTCATAAGCCCTTGTTTTCGATATACACGATTCGCCGTAGGTATTTCGCAACATTTTTAGTGATTCACCACATGAAATATCATTTGAAACACAAAATTTAAGGCACACTCTTTGTTCAACAATATTTTCCATTGTAAAAATCGCCGAGGACTCAAAACTATGACCAACAAAAAGTGTAGTTTAAAACAAATTAAATGACAGATCCCGCTCAAATTTTGCGCGCTAAATCAGTACAGTGCTACCAACATGCAGTAAAAAAATTAGAACGACCTCTTTTACGCGGGTCTTTTTATTGACATATTCCCGATACTTTTTACACAGAGTAGTATATATATATATATATATAGAGTTGTTAAAACCCCAAACTGTAAATCTCTTAGAGTTGTACGATGACATCTACAGGAAAAAAGGGAAACCATTACGAGGCCAGTTACGCGAAATTATCTACAATGTTTATAAATATTCTGTAACCGAAGCCGATAGATTAAAAAAAAATGAGGATGACAATGTAAGTAATTATTTTAAGAAGGTTCAAGAGAGAGTTGCTAATGCCACTGGAATTTCAAGAAGAACTTTGAACAATATATTAAACGAAATCAGTACTGAAACACATTCCAGTACAATTAGGTTCAGCTTTGCGAAAAATGGAGACCAAAAAAACAATTTCATTTAGATATGGACGAATTTGATTATGACGTGGGCCGAAGAATGGTGTACGATTTTCACTTTTAATGAACTGCCGACAATAAAATCGTAATTATCTGCCATTATCGCCAAAGCTTAATTATCTGAGGCTAATAAATATAATGGGTCTTAAAAGACGTCGAGATAAATACTTCATGAGACGGGATTTAAGTTCACTAAAATGGAAGATAATCGAAAAGTTCTTATGGAAAAGCACGATGTAAGTCTCAAACGAATTAAATACCTAGATAAAATACGCAAATTACGCGAAGGAGGAAAAAATATAATCCGTATGGATGAGTTCTATATACATACATCCCACACTAAAGGGAAAATTTGGAGTGATGATAAGCAAAAAGGAGTCAAGAAAGCCAATTTCAAAAGGTCAACGTTTGATAACTGTTCATGCAGGAAACCAAAAAGGCCTTGTACCCGAAGCCTTTTCAAAGTATAAATCCACGGATACTACAGGCGATTATCATAAGGAAATGAATAACAATAACTACGAGAAATGGCCGGTTAATCAATTAATCCTAAATATACCTAGTGATTCTATATAGTTCCCGAGAGAATCAAAATAAAACAACAATGAAGTACTTACTTAGTTCTGAATTCAAATTCTAATAAACGATAAATTTAATAATTGATGGACATGAAAATTAGCTTTCGTTTGTAGTCGGAAATGTGATGATTGCCGAAGTGCAATATATACCGCCGGGCACTGTATATATATATTTCCATACATCTATAAGTAAAATGTCATACATTTTACTGTATATATATATTTCCATACATCTATAAGTAAAATGTCATACATTACAGAAGCATTGCCAAATGGATAGACAGACATAACTAAACTATAAGGGTATTTTGAGTAATACGAATCCAAGAGATGATTAGTATATAATTATCTAATGCGAGGAGAAGATTTTTTTATGTACATATTATAGTATATTTTTTGCTAAAATCACTCGCACACTTTGCCCGTACAAAAAGACAGTGGAAAGTAGAATTATAAATCTATCTATCTGTATTATAACTTCACGCCAAATCTCTTGCGGGGCAGGAAGAGAGAACCCAGCGCCACGTGACTCGATCCTTACACATCTCACTCGCTTCTTTAACATTCATTGCTCTTTTCATGCACGCTCGCCGGTTTCTAGGGCTCCTGACATCACCTTCTGATAGAACACGACAAATTTAATCATGGTAGGTAAGTCTTGGCCTTCCTCGACTCCTTCATTCTTCCACTTTTGCTTAGTCATTCTTTCATACAGCATTCTATCTAGATGCCCAAACCAACGGAGCATGCCTCTTCTTATAATAAATATGCAGGTAAAATGTCTGTACAACATTTATTTAAACTTTATATACAAAAACCGGCCAAGTGCATGTCGGGTCACGCACAGTGTGGGGTTCCGTATTTGCTTCGCTTTGCTTGCTTGCGAAAAACATAGATAATTCCCTAAAATAATAGGAAATCGACCCTATTGGATTTTTTAACATTCACACCATTTCATGAATTCCACTAATTGGCCGTTTAAATTAGATACTAGGATGCAAAACGATTAGTGCAGGTAAGTGCAATGTCATATTCTATGACATTTGTACATTTTCATAAAAAGCAGTTGAGAATGCGCAAGCTTACATTGCTAGAGGAACACCTGGCTCGTCAATTATATAACAATCCAATTTTTTTTTTAAATATTTGACGGCCATTTTGACCATGTTCCCTAAGAGATAGGAACGGTGTTCCTGAACTTTCCTATTCTACTTTTTTATGCTGAATCCGAATCTGAAGTCAAAATTCGAATATGCGAAAAAAGCGACAGACACACAGACACAGACACAGACAAACATATAGATTTCATATAGGAACGGTGTTCCTAAAAATACATTTTATAAGTTCGTCGACTATTACTTGTTAACCTTTAAACCCTGCTTATCCGTGATAAATTCACTATATGGACTACTACCATGATTTTTTACATTTCCAAATACAAAAGTTTCGCCACTTTGTCAGAATAGTTAATATGTATGTAACATGCCAAACTACAGCTTTCTAGTATCAAGCGTCTCTGAACTAGGCCGCAGACGGACAGACAGACAGACGTACATGGCGAAACTATAAGGGTCTCTTGTTTACTATGGACCCCTAAAAACTCTACCAGAAAAGAAGAGTACTTATACAGGACATCGGTACACTAAGTAAGAAAACGAATTATTTAGATACTTATACTTATTTACTACACACAGTAAATATACATAAATAATAACTGTACAATTCATAAGGTAGTATACATGGACACACTTATATATATATAAACATAATATCAATCTGACGATGATTAATAGATCAAGACATTCATAACACTTTATTTTTTTATCCAATGTCGAGTGGCAAACAAACATACGATCAAATGGTAGTTCGCATCAAACAAGTGGTGCGATGCGCCCTATCTCGCTTTCGCTAATGGTTGAGGCGAGGACGAGCTCGGTGGCGCAGTGGTTAGTAACTCTACAATGACGCTAACGCGCGTGAGTTCGATTCCCGCACATGAACATATCTGTTAGTCTTGGTCTGGGTGTTTTTAAGAGAGGTAGGGTGCATCTATGCGAAGTACCTCCACGTCACCGAAGCGTTGTTCTGTTCCTGCGAGTGAGTGAGGTCACCAGTGAGCTCCTAAGGAGTTGCTGTGTTAGCAGCAGAGGTGGTATCGTGCGAATGATTCTTAATGTGTTGCAAGTGTGTATAGGCTTCGGTAACCGCTATACATCAGGTGGGCCGTATGCTTGTATGCTACCCGACGTTTAATAAAAATGAAGTTATTTTGTAAATTAGTAGGCTGCATCACGAGCAGGTCAACTTGGCTAACAACTCTAAAGAAGTGAGACAGTTCGCTTCAAATAACCCCAGCTCAGCTCAAGCATTGGAACTACTGAGATTATATCAAATTACCTATAAGGCGGGGTCCGCTACCTAGGCCTAAGGATTTGGTGAAGATATAGAGCGATAATTACAATAGTCTATGAACGCTTGTTATACATTAACTATCACTCGCGCGATGCCACCTCTAACACAGCTACTCCTTACGAGCTTACTGGTGACCTTACTCACACGCAGGAACACAACATCCCTCCCGAGAGTTGTTATTTCGCTAGTGCTGTAACTCCGACATTGATTACCTTTCTGGGTTCAGCAGAATGATTTATACGATGTAGTTAATACAGTTTGCTATACAAATTACTACTTTAAACATTTCCGTCAAAGATTATATGTTAAAACTTCTTTCGCTCAGTGAAAGTGGTTCTGCATTCGAATCCGGAATCCGGTTGTAATTAATCCAGTATGTCGTTTTCTATACTTACTTGACGATGACGGGATGTACGTCATTTTATCAATAATCATTACATTACGGCCACATTATCGATTTTTACATGTCACCAATTAGTAAAATGACTAAGCACTTGGAATTAAGTTCTAATTGCTTGCAACTTACAATTTTGCAGCTAGTTTATAGGATAAGTATTTAGTCACTATATTCTTTGTCTATATTTTCAGGAACACCGTTCCTATATGAAATCTATATGTTTGTCTGTGTGTGTGTCTGTGTGTACGTGTGTCTGTCGCTTTTTTCGAATATTCGAATTTTGACTTCAGATTCGGATTCAGCATAAAAAAGTAGAATAGGAATGTTCAGGAACACCGTTCCTATCTCTTAAGGAACATGGTCAAATGGTCGACAAAAAAAAATGAATTGTTATATAATTGACGAGCCAGGTATTCCTCTGGCAATGCAAGCTTACGCATTCTCAACTGGTTTTTAGTTCTTTTTAACGCCGAGGATAAAATAGGTTCATACAGCATAAATTTTCAGTTTAGAACTATTTAAAATCTTAATTCTAGGCGTCTTAGCTAGAGCTCAGAAACTCTGCTGAATAAATATATCGGCAGGGTTTCCAAATCCGATCCTGAAGTTTAATTACTACCCGTAAAATAATAGTGTATCGTTTTCAAAAAAGGGTGTGTTATTTTTGTTGCCGTATTTTTTTTTTATAACGTCGGCAGGAATACAAACATCTTAATTTCAATAACAACGCAATGAAAGAAACCCCTTATCCTATGAAACAGAACCGTGACTAATAATAGTCTATGTCCAGCCTGAATCAAATCTAAAAAAAAACACGTTTGTCAGCTCTCTTTTGTTGTTTCTCTTGATGTAAATGACCTATCAAAACATGCCTCTTACATAATATGATGGATTATAGAGTTCTGAAATTTGGAGAAAATGTTCCCAGAAATATGTACTTAATGCTCCATAGGAACCCGGTGCACTGACAATGGATTTCCGAGATTACCCAACGGTATAAATACTAAGTGGCACGAATTCCTTACTTAAAAATAAATATGCATTAACTGCATAGGTTTTAACTCATCAAAAATGTTTTTCCATTTACTTTCCTTTCTTGTACTAAGCCAAAGAAATAATAATTTAGGTTTTTATTGATTAAAACATCGACTTAATCAACCCAAATCAATAAAAGATCGATAAGATTACTGAATTTCTAATATCTAATTTTAATTAATAAAATAAGAAAAGGTATGCTCCGTTGGTTCAGACATGTAGAAAAATACAGGAAGAGAGAATTAAAAACAGATATACAAAGCGAAAGTAGAAGGACGTAGGACCCGAGGAAGGCCACGACTTAGCTATCATGAATGTCGCGACCAAATCGGTCGTGTTTTATCTGAACGTACGATTTCTAGGGCTCCTGGCATAGGCCTAGAAATCGGCAAGCGTGTAGCTATGAATGAAGAGCTATGTATGTTAAAAAAGCGAGCGAGTAGTCATGTGCCGCTCGGTTCTCTGCCTACCCTGCAAGGGATTTGGAGTGAAGTTATAGATGAATGACACTGCATTTGATGTGGGGAAGCACCAAACAATAAAAAAAAACTACTAACAATTTTGATTAATTTATATGATTTTTCTTGGGAGGCTTGAATCATTCATCGTAGCCTAGACTAGACAACAATCAAAATTAATAATTAGGCATACCTCGCGTACAAAACATATATTTCAATGGAACAACAACCAACACGTTCTCAATGGTCACGGTCGACAGTCGACCGTCGAAGGCGATCGAAATCGCTAACGGTACCACCGTACACCACTGCACCCAATACCTGACACACATTCTACCAGTAGCCCTGCACTTACACTCAGGTGCACTGTTGGAACAATTACCCGATAACATACTTTTGAACATGAGAGAGTAATCGAATGTGCAGACCATTTTAAGAGCAGTGGTAGTGGATAATAAAACAGCGTGTTAACCGGTTAGTTCATAGTTCGAATCCTGGCGAGGGCATGTATATAACAAATAACTCCCTAGAGGGTTGTTGTGTTCCTGCTTGTGAGTGAGGTCACCAGTAACTTCCTAAGGAGTTGCTGTGTTAACAGCAGAGGAGGCATCGTGCGGGTGATACTTAATGTATTACAAGCATTCATATCGTAACCGCTTTATATCAGGTGGGCCGTGTGCTTGTGTGCCTTCCGACGTTGTAAAAAATAAAATGTATAGTTAAGTGCAAGATGAGTTAGACACTTTGATATTTGTGTCTTACTCCGTACTCAATAAGAGTTACCTCGAAATTCGTTTTCGCCAAATCCTAGCCTTAAATAGCGCCAGCCCTAATGGAAACGGGACAACGCATATTTGAATATGCAAGTAAAGTAACATCAGTCGCAGCCTGTCCATCGACGCACTTATATTTTAACCAGTTGAGAATGCGCAAGCTTGCATTGCCAGAGGAACACCTGGGTCGTCAATTATATAACATTTTTTTTTTTTTTAAACTTAGTCGGCCATTTTGACCATGTTCCTTAAGAAATATGATATTGGAGGATATTGGTTTTTAACACATTCCTATTCTACTTTTTAATTTACTTTTCGAATCTGAAATAAAAAGTCATTTTTTTTTTTTACATTTATCGGCCATTTTGACCATGTTCCTTAAGAGATAGGAGGTTGGTTTTTAGGGTTCCGTACCCAAAGGGTAAAACGGAACCCTATTACTGAGGCTCCGCTGTCCGTCCGTCCGTCCGTCCGTCCGTCCGTCCGTCCGTCCGTCCGTCCGTCCGTCCGTCCGTCCGTCCGTCTGTCACCAGGCTGTATCTCATGAACCGTGGTAGTTAGACAGTTGAAATTTTCACAGATGATGCATTTCTGTTGCCGCTATAACAACAAATACTAAAAAATTGAATAAAATAAATATTTAAGGGGGCTCCCATACAACAAACGTGATTTTTATGCCGTTTTTATAGATAATGGTACGGAACCCTTAGTGCGCGAGTCCGACTCGCACTTGGCCGATTTTTATAGATAATGGTACGGAACCCTTCGTGCGCGAGTCCGACTCGCACTTGGCCGATTTTTCAGACATTCCTATTCTACTTTTTCATGCTGAATCCGAATCTGTCAAAATCTCAAAATTCGAATATTCGAAAAAAGCGACAGACACACAGAGAAACATATAGATTTCATATAGGAACGGTGTTCCTGAAAACACGCAAGGAATCGATCCAGATTGTTTTTGGAAGATGACGATCGCGAAGCTGATTCAGTGGGTTTCAGTCGACTTGAATATCCTTGGATTCGCTGCGGTAATTGACCAGTATGGTGGAGTACCCAAATAGAATCCACAGGAATAGGATTAATTTAGCTATACCCGTTATTAATGGTTTTAATGCACGTTACGGTTATTCAATTGCAAGTCCCCAACGGGGTAACAACGCGTGTTTGATACTTCTACTACAACCCTTTCACATGAGAAGAACCATAAGCTCGTTTGCCACCAGGCGTAGTAAGAAAAAGGTAATTTAAATGCATACGTAGTTCAAAAAACTATTTCACAGTCGCTTCATTTCCTGAAACTAAGAGTCTCTAAATGTTGGGAAAACTTTTCCAGTGTAAACTGAGAAGATTTTGAATGCGCGGTTGTGCGTTGTCTAACGAATAAGTTACGGTTTTGTAATATGTATAGAAAATTACGTTTGGATGGTTATTTTAACAAATACATGACAAACAATACAGCACACGGTTATTTCACACATGACAAGGCGAGTGGCCGACGCCGTCCATGCCTCCAAAACTTTCCATATGAAAGTTGACATAAATAAGCGTTTCGTCAACTATATTCATTTGCATATACTTTACAATTCTGATAATTTTGTATATCAATGACTAGAATTTGCCGAGGTGTGTTTGTCTTTTTTTATTATTTTTAAACATCATGCAGTGTGACGCAGCAACCGGCCCATTGATATATAGTCACCGGTTACAATCCTGGTACGCATTACTAAATTGGAAATGATGTAGATACTTCTAATAACACTTGCTCGACGGTAACAGATTCTCTTTTCGTTTCATCGTGAGATAACCAGCACGTCAAAGAATTGTATAAGTTTGTACATGAGTACGAAAACGCGAATTTAGCGGTACATGCCAGGATTCTGACCGAGTCAATAGGGCGGTTCTTTATCAATTATGTTATCACTGCTCCATTCTCAATCGTATCTTTATCTCAATGTTTATTTATTTATTTTTTAGAGCATTTGCTTTGCACCTACTTCGTAAAAAACGAAGTGGTAAAAAATTTATTTTGCCACTTCCTTTTACATTGAATAAATAAAGTTCATTGAACAAACCCCAGTTACATATGATAATCCAGTGAAATTCGTATTTAATTAAATTATTAAATTTGCATGTTAATGATATTTCACGTTATAATTAAAATGTTATAAATAAAATATATCTGTCTCCACTACTTCTCTGTATGAAATATAACTATGCCACATACTCCTCCGCGCGCGGTATGTGTTTCAGACACAGTTTTCACAGTTTTTTCGTTACGTATTACTATATAAATTTATTTATATTAGTAGTCGTATGAATTGTTGAAATTTGAGCATAATTTTATTTTGATTCAAGGGTATTATCCCGGTCATTTGATAGGCGTGCGCGGGGATAAGGATCCAACGCGTAGAGGCCCCTTTGAGAAGCTTGATGTAATGTTGTATAGCCGCCGTGACCTTGTCCAGGGGATATCAATGTGACAATATACCCATGAACCAGGTTACGGCAGGTATTGGGACTATTGCAAATGTGTTGGAAATTATTTTGCTATTAAAATGAGGTCTGGAGGGATTATTAGTACTGGGCTATTACAGAAGAGGGACGGACACCTGCCATAACTATCATATCTGATGTTACTTTCGGCAGGCGGCTTGCCACTCACTGGATGGACCCCCGAAAATAAATAATTATTAATTAATTGTGCATAATTATTATTGAAAATATACAATATATGCATATGAACTTGCATGTATTTCCTATTATTTTTTACTAGTTCTAACTTTTTATTGACACTAAATCTTCTGAATATCTACAAAACAATAAAAATGTTCAGCAAATAGTGGAGAAAAAGGTTTGTAAGAGAGGCAGGCTGCATTAAAGCAGTTTATTCGGGGACGTACCTTCACATCACAGAAAACCGCAGTCAAATAACAACTCCCATTTGGGTTGCTGCATTCCTGCGTGTGAGAAAGATCACCAGTAAGCTTCTAAGGAGTTGCTGTGTTAATAACAGAGGTGACATCGCGCGAATTATACCTAATATATTACAAACATTCACATGTTACGGTAACCACTTTACATCAGGCGGGCCGTATAGTATGCCTCCACCCCTGGTATAAAAAAATAGGTACTTTGATTTCGGCTATAGATTAATTGGCACGGAAAATATTTTTCTATATTATCCTTACAGTTACAGTATTGGTGGTATTTATACTGTATAACTGCCCGATATGATCAACCATCAGGCAGTTTTTCTCATCCGGTATAGAAAAAAAAAAACTATGTATCTGTATCACGTATTAAAGGCACTTGTCTATTTCACCAACCATCACCTTGATTGTCAGAGATCTTTATCTCTTTGATGTGTTATTTTGAGACGATACCTACTTGAACTGACGCAATTGTAATGGTGAATTGAAGGTTTCATCGAATGAAATAAAATTGCACAAACTTGAAGCACGTATTGAATTGTTCTAAACCAATTATATTTTTTGTAAAGTGTGTAGGGCATAGTATAAAGAGGTATATAATTATATCGTGGCGAAGTCCAAGTGAAGGGAAAATCAACGTCGCACATTACTGGTTTGTGATACTGTCACATATTCATATATATGTAGAAAAACGCAAAACAGTTCAGTACCTTTTTCTCCTCTATTTACCGACCGATTTTCTGTTTCTTATTTGTATAATAACTATTAATGAGCTTTACTAATGGATGCAATAGAAAAAAAATGTTGGAAATTCATATACTATGTTGTTATCTCAATTTTATAGTAACGATTATAGTAAATTTTAAACTATTGAAGCGTAATCTATACTAATAGAATATACCGGAAGAGTTTGTGTATTGGTTACTATCATTTTAAAAAATCTTTTTGTATTTGATAGCCTTTCATATATTGTAACTTTCCTCAAGAATTGTGAGAAAAGTTACGACTTATCACGATACAAGGTTCACTATAGTCTGCTAATTCTAAACAGTTAAAAAATAATATTAGACCATTTCCCTTTTTGTTTTGTATAAAATATATTTACGAGTAAATAGATATACTTAAATTAGAGGAATATTCACACTCGTATAATCTGTTAAGTCCCTCAACTCAACGATTTATTTATTTAAAAAGTAATAATTACTTAGTACTGTAGTCTACCATTTGAAAAACATAACCTAGACGAGTTGGTAGGTGCAATTGTAGCAACAAAATGAACTCTGATATTAAAAACAGAACTCCCTCACATCAACACTATGTTTCCGCGAGTGTTTATAAAAAGATTAACTACCGCAATCGCAATAAGACCTTGCACTAAATTATGTATTTCAGAAAATTGGTAACAATAAATGAACACTTAGTAAAGTGCTTGGCTTTGTCGGATTTATTCATTATAGCCTTATTTAATCCATGATAAAAACACTTGCCTCCATCTGTAGGATATATTCCATGGGAATACCATATTCTATTACCAGGAGTAGTGACTAAGAACAGGCCTATTGACTAACTTGTCCCCGGTTCAAATCCTGGCGTGAACATGGAGCACTAAAGTCATGTTTTTTGTTTTTTATACTACGTCGGAAGCCATACAAGCATACGGCCCACCTGATGTAGCGGTACCGTAGCCTTTAACGCTTGCGATATATTAAGTATGTCTCGCGCGATGCCTTCTCTGCTGGTTACACAGCAACTCCTTGGGAGTTTACTGGTGACCTCACTCACTCGCAGGAACACAACTATGGAGTTGTTATTTGGCTACGGTTTTCTGTGAGGTGGAGGTACTTACCCAGACGAGCTGCTTTGATGCGACCCTACCTCTCTTAAAACATCCAGACCAAAACAATCAGACATGTTAATGCACACAAATATTTGCCTTGTGTGGGAATCGAACCCATGAGCGTCGGTGTAAAAGTCGCGTCTTTCACGACTGAGCCACCGAGCTGGTCGTGGATGTTTTCGTATTTATGGACATATTTGTAATTGTCACTTGCTCGGCAGTGAAGGTAAACGTTATAAGGAAACCAGTACGTCCAAAAAAATATATTTTGAATGATGTGTGATCAAAGTTTAGAAAGATCCAGGTTTTTCTTCTGGATTGTGGAGATTTGACGGCAGTCGCACTGTGTAAAAATCGTAACAGACCCCACTAGTCCTAATCCATTAGGAATCCTAGTGGATTAGGAAAAAGGGTAACGATAAGGAGAAAACCAAAGATGTATACATACATAGAGAGAGTATACACAGAGACAACAAGAGAAAAAGAGTTGATCGACTCTGTTGGCGTCAAAACGTCGATATGTCAACAAATTTTGAATTGTAAGTTTTGAGGCAATCATATTAACTTACTCTAAAATAAGATTAATGAAAAACTAGCCTCTGTCCGCGGCTTCGCCCGCGTGGATACCGTACTTTCACAAAGTTTCTTCATTATTTAACTTTCTCAGGCGAATGCTGTACTGAAAAGTCCATGTTTTTCTTCAGATCTCAGACAACCTACTTGGGTAAATATACAAAATCTTGCTAAGTTTTATTTCTAGCTTGTGGTTAGATATTGAAGAAACACAAGTGATGAACACAAAACATCTTACTTTTTGAAGTAGGTTAGAAAGAACGCACATTAGAACGTATTGAAAGTCTTAAAGACTTGGTAACCACAATTATCTCCATTGGCCCATAGACCTTGAACGCAAAAATTGAAGACTTAACATAAGAGTTGCATATTGTTATGCACAGAATGTCATTGCGACATTCGTTCTCTTATTTTTGCTTCTTCTTCCTAGCGCTATCCCGTTTCCTAATCCATTAGGATTCTAATTTAGGAAAGTCTAAGAATTTGGCTACTACCGTCAGATCAGACCTCCACTACTTTCTTTCAAACGAATATGTAATTTCTTGGACATGTGGGTTTTCTAACGATGTTTTTCTTCACCGCCGAGCAAGTGATCATTACAAATATGTACATAAATTCGAAAATATGATTTTAGTGGTATACGTCCTCGCCGGGATTCGAACCGGTGAGCAGTTGGTCAATAGGCTGCTTCTTTATCCACTGGGCTATCACTGCTTGTTCTCTTATGTATTACGGTAATTGAAAAACCCCAGTAAGCTCATAAGGAGTTGCTGTGTTATCAGTGGGTTTGGCAATGTCCTAGTGATACTTCTATATATTCCAAGCGTTTATAGGGAACGGTAGCCAGATACATCAGTTGCCTGGTATGCTTGTTTGCCTCCCGACGTTACGTAAAAAATCTATGGGACTAAAGTCTAGATTTTGTTCGCCGTCATCTGTACAAATTGTCAAGCATTACCCTTAAGCTACCTACCAATCAGCACCCATAACATATAGGGTGATAATTAGATGACTTGAAATACTTTAGGAGATGAATATAGACACATAATAAAAAGTGAATTAATATGATTTCTCTATGCAAATTGTTTAATTTGTTGTAGCTGATCTTTTGCAGGGGGAAATCGATTTTGTCAGCCCTAAGTTAAAAGTTGTTTCCGACTATAGGATTCAATAAGTTTTTATGTTCACCACACAGTAAAATGCATGTACTTATCTCGCCTATTTAGAAGTACTAAACCCGTCTGAATTTAACTGAAAATGTAAATTAGGTCTTATACACTTACTGTACAAAATAAGGTCAATTCAGTAGTACGGGGGACAGCGCTAAATTTTGTTTACGTATTTACACATTATAGATACCTACACGTATAGACACACACACGCGAGCGCACGCAGTCTAAAGTAAAGTATGTTGAGTATTGATATGTCCAATATACTACGAGTAAACATTTAATTTTAGGGTTCAACGACCAATTAATCTTATTTGTTTGCTTATAGTAGTCTAATTTCAAATATATATTATACCATTATCCTGATGTTAAGTCCCTTGCAGAGAGAATCGTGCGTCACATGACTCGGCCCGTACACATCTAACTTGCTTCATTAAAATTCGTAGCTCGTCTGCCGGTTTCTAAGGCTCCTTAAGATCATCTATACATATAAAATTCAAAGTTCATACTGACTGACATATCTACGCATAGCCTGCACCCCTGATCCTAGAGACATAAAATTTGGAGTGTGTTCTTTGTGAAGTGTAGATATCCACTAAGAAAAAGTTTTCCGGAATTCATGATTCTTTGCTCCTGCATTCTTTCTACATGCCCGAACCATCGGAACATGTCTGTTCTTATTTCAACGCCGATACTCTGTTTCATATCAATTTTATTTCTTACGTCATTATTATGGACATTGTCTACAATCATTACAACATAAATTTTGTACAATTCTATTTTCATGCTCTTTCTGTCATACCCAGATCTCGCTTACATAAGTTAGTGTTGGGACCAGCACGCGTTGTCTATAGCGAGTGGTATGTTATGGCTCCTGGTAATTCATGTTTTATCTAGTTTCCTCTCTTTGAAATACCATTGTCTTTATTTTCTATGAATTCAGATGTAGACCCTTCTCTATACAAATCATTACAAATCTATGTGGCTTTTTTTACTAATTAACTGCCACGCAACTTTCACCAAGGGCTTGAATCGAATTGAGTGATGGATAGCTTATTTTTGTAACGTTATCTAGAGTTATTTTCTTTTGTTTGAACATAGCAGAAAAAATCTTTTATTTTGAAGTGATCAACGATAACGTTAAAGATTTGTAATTGAAACATGATTATTTGATAGAAACATGAATAAAAATCTAAAGAGTCAAAAAGCGAGTAATAAATTTTCGCTGTCCTGTAAAAAAGTTAATTTAATAAACCGAAGTAATGATAGGTACGAGATACGAGGTGATATTTGAAACACAGAACTATTGTATATAGGTACTAGCTACTCGCCCCGGCTTCGCACGAGTGATCTGATTGCTACCAAACTTTACAGGATCACCCGCTGGACTGATCTGAAGATTCTCTGAAAATTTCATCAAAATCTGCCCAGCCGTTTTTGAGTCCATAGAGGACATACAGACAAACATTCATTTTTATATATATATATATATATAGATGTAGAAAATAATACTATATTATGTAAAACTTTTCGTATTAGATTATTTAGGGATTTTCTCTATATCTAGGTAGGTATATATTAAAGGAAATTCAACATTGTAAATATTCTTTAACAAAAATATTGCATATGTTAATAGAATTAAGTTGTAAATAAAAATAAACAAATATTTTTATGAAATTTTGTACATATTTTTCACTTGTACAGAAACTCAACCAAGCAAAGACTAAAATCAAAAAGAGTAAGAGAAAAAAATATGAAAATTGTATATTAAATGTGTCAATAAATACGTAATATTAAAAAAAATGAAGAATCACTCAAAAATTTAAATTAGTCACATTTAATGCGTACATACAGTTATACAATTTTTTTTAAATACTGTTACAAAATACAGGATTTACTTCATATTTTTTACTAAAATTGCGGCTGCTTTGATGCGCCCTACTTCTTTCAAAAACTCCCCTAACAAGACAAATATACATGTTCATGCACACAAATGTTTGCCCTGTGTGGGAATCCACGTTTGATTGACGTCAAATATTGATATCAAAGTAGCGTTACTAACCACAGCGCCACCGAGCGGTCAATATTATTTTGTGCCCCAAGCGTTCAAAGACTTCGGAAACCATTTCTCAAGAAATAAATATATGTGACATTATTTTATATAATAGCATAAAAGAATGTCGGATGAAAGAATGACGAAGCAGATATATAATGCAAAAGTGGAAGGATGTAGGAGCCGAGGACTTACCTACCATGACCAAATTGGTCGTGTTCTATCAGAAGGTGATATCAGGAGCCCTAGAAACCGGCGAGCGTGCACGAGAAGAGCAACGAATGTTAAAGAAGCGAGTGAGATATGTCAGGATCGAGTCACGTGGCGCTCGGTTCTCTCTACCTACCCCGCAAGGGATTTGGCGTGAAGTTATAGATAAATATGTGCGTTTATTTGCCTCTCGAAACGTCGAAATAAAAAAGAACTCTATCACATACAATATAACCTGGAGCTTTCGTAAGAAGACCAAAATAAAGTACTACTTTTTATATTACACATGATGACAGTGATAGATGCAAAAGTATTTACTCACCATTCATCGTAAGAACATGACGAGATGTAAGAAAACATATGTACAATGTCCATCAGTTACCTTCAAAGCTTCACGAATAGAATCGATTAAAATGTAAGCATTGTATTGGTATTTATTTATGCTCCCACGGTTCCATCATTCTACGGACGTAACCTTCTACGCTGATGTAAAAACACGTGAAATCAAGTAGGCTCGAATACATATTTGTCCCCATTTCCCAATATTTTCTCTTTTCATATGTTGACGGGTTGTATATTGTTGTTTTTCATACCTTGATGGCCTATTCATCTGCATATTCATAGCACTTTGTTTACGATACCGCGGAAAATAAAACATCATAAGAAACAAAAAAGTAAAAACCAATTAGTTATAAAATCATAACAAACAAAACTGTACCAACATTTTTAAAACGCTTTGCATGCGAGCGTTGAGCACAATCTGCGGTGCAACGCTTATATATCGGGTTTGCAATGAAGATACAAGAAAGAGAGTTAATCTGAAAGAGAATATTGGTCTTAAGATAAGGAAAGACATGCTCCGTTGGTTTACAGCGGTAGATAGAATACACGAGCTAAGAATAACGAAACAGTACCACGCGAAGGTAGGATGTAGGAAGGGTCATGATTTATCTACGATCAAATTGGTCGAGTGTTCTCAGAAGGTGGTGTCATGATCCCTAGGAAGGCAAGCGTGTATGATAAGAGATATGAATATTAAAGAAGGGAGTGAGGTATGTAAAGGCTAAGTGTTTTTTTAGTTTTTTGCTCTACATAAATTTATTTATTCAGTATTTGTTTGAGTTAATATATGTTTATGCCACCTAAGTATCTATTTGTCTATACTTTGATGCCAGGTCCCATGCGGGAACAGAGCGTCTTAAGACACGGGGACCTTGCACACCTCGCCATCTGACTAGAATCATACTAAATCTTTGTTCTTTTTAGATGTACCTTGTAACCAAAAATGCCCTAAAAGTAACTTGGTCAAAATAGGGTATTTTGACAATTTTGGAGGCAAAAATGTATTTGTACTCTACTAGACGAGCTCTGAACAATGACACCTTTTTATTTATGAGATATACATAAAATAATAAATTTCCAACATTTTAAACATGTGTGTGTAATATATTACAAACATGTGACATACTGACAGACAGTAAAGTCACAGCAATAGAGTTGATTGTTCTTTATTTTTTTATACCACTAAGTTAGCCTGCCTGATGGTAAACAATCACTGTAGCCTATGAACATTTGCAACACCTGGGGTGTCACTCATGCGTTTCCGACCATAAATTATCTTAAATTAAATATCTATAAATAAAAATATTTAGATACGGAACCATAAAAATCTACAATATTTCAAAGTCGCATAAATTTTTAGACATCAAAAAAAAAATCTGACCGCGTAACTAAATTACCGTTTGAAAGATTTTCCTTCACAGACAATCTAAATTATGCGGTTGAAAGTATGCGACTCATATATGAACCTAATGATTGGGTTAAGATTGAGAGATATAGAGGTCAATTGTGAGTCAGGCCTAGCCTAGGTTTAGGCAAATTTTGGCCTGTTTTGACTCCGGTTTGGTGAAAGTTGAATAAAAATTTATTTATGCATCTAACACAGTTTTAGAAATCGTCTAGAATTCTACACTAACTAATGTAGTTTAGCCTATGGAACGAATGGAACTTTCTGTGCGAAAATCCCACTCATACTTGACTACTTGTTTAATAATTTTACATAAACAGCTTCCATCCGTTCAGTAGCTTTCATAAGTATTGAAGGTTTACTATTATTTTAGATGTAAAATAACTCTTCTCGTAGTTGAGATTGATGATTATTATTAATTCTGCAAGACTTATGTTCTTTTATTGTAGGTACGGGACTTACCTACAATAAAAGTATATATATCTTGTGATTTATTTTTATATTTCCCCGATATTTCGGCGATGATGTAGACGCCATGATCACGGGATGACTATGGAGAACGAATCGCGATAAGTCCTCTACCTACAATAATAGTGTACAATGTTGAAAGTTTAAAATTATACATAGGTATGTACTTTTCCACAGTGGCAGTTTCTGATCAAATATTGCTATAACGGAGGACATAGCTCTTCTGAAAGGTCAATTTTGTAGTTGGTTAGGTGCACCGTGCAGATTAGTTTCACCCTAACGCATAATGTTGTATATTTTCCGAGTAGAAGAAATGTATCATCAAATATACGTTACCCGTCTATTTAGAGAAAAGTTAATGGTATATGCTTTGATGACATACCTTTAATTTTATACTTTTGACGACGTCAACAAAGGTATGATTTAAATCAAATTTAAGAAATATGAGATGAGATCAGTTTATTTACCATATGTATTATGTAACAAAGAAAATGGGAGAGGTAACGTATGTATGTATGTATGTAGAGAACCGAGCGCCATAAGACGCTGTCCTTACATACTTCACTCGCTTTTGTGACATTCATAGCTCTTTTCATGCACGCTCGCCGGGCTGGGGCTCCTGACATCACCTTCTGATAAAACACGACCAATTTGGTCATGGTAGTCTTGGTCTCCTTCGGCTCCTACATCCTTCCACTTTTGCATTGTATATCTGTTTCGTCATTCTTTCGTTGGAGCATGCCCTTTAACGTAACGTATTATAACAATTACTTGCCTTCGAAGTAAGTACTTATAAAAGCAGTGATAGCCCACTGGATACGGTACCGGCTTATTGATCAACAGGTCCTCGGTTCAAATCCTGGCGCGTATCACTAGATTCATGTTTTCGGATTTACGATATTGGTAATTATCATTTGCTCGGCCGCGATGGAAAACAGCGTGAGGATCGACTAACAAAATAATATTTCGGAAAACGTGTGACCTAACCTAAGAAAGATCTGATTTTCCCTCTGGTTTGTAGAGGTCTGATGTCAAAATCAGTGTCTTAGCCAAATCCTTAGGCGTAGGTAGCGGACAGCGCCTATCCGAATGGTTTGACTGGACTTAATAACTCTAAGAAGCAGAGAGGTAGGGCGCATCAAAGCAGCCCGTCTTGGTAAGTACCTCCACCTCACAGAAAACCGCAGCCAAATAACAACTCCCTACAGAGTTGTTGTGTTCCTCCGTGTGAGGTCCCCAGTAAGTTCCTAAGAAGTTGCTGTGCAAGCAGCAGAGAAGGCATCGTGCGAGTGATACTTTTTTTATTTTTTTTTTATTTATTTATCGTTTGTACAATATAATTTACACAATTATACAACAATAGCAACAAAAAACCACTGAGGTTTAAACATATGCTATCATCAGTCTACAATTTACATAATACGAGTAATATAACTTCTAATATAACATTTCGCTTTTAAGCATTTGTGAATTTCGTGATGTGATAACATTCCTAACTAGAGCTTAAAAAATATAGTTTAAGTTTGGCTTTGAAATTTTTCTTAGTCATATTGTTACATAGGTTTGAAGGTAGGCTATTGATAAGTCGCGGGACAATATAGCCGGTACACCATTAATTAACTTTATTTAATTTAACTTTACTTAATTAACACTTAATATATTACAAGCATTAATAGGCTACGGTAACGGCTTTACATCAGGTAGGTCGTATGTTTGTATGCTTCCCGACGTTGTATAAAAAAAGAAGAAGAAGAAAAAGATACTTATAGTTTGTTATACGGTTGATGTGTCTATTAACTTGGAACAAGTGGGGGTTTGACGAAATCTAATACTTTTTTTTACAGCACATATAAATGAAACTATTTTATGTATTCATGACGTAAGTGATGTGGAACTTGGATCGATTTGAAGCTGTCATTAAGCTGTCACTCTTGTACTCTAGGGGCGGCGTCCCTTAAGCGGACGGTACACTAAACCTATTTTGTGTTGCAATTGTCCTTTGGCTGTGGTCTACAATAAGGCATGCTGTGTACTTATCTCCATCTTAGTGATGAAAAAAATACACGTCAGTATGGATACCGGTGCCTTTTCTTTCGACAAAGCCCCGTTGAGTAGTCGGTTAGATCATTCAATCAAAAACCAATCGACCAGAAGTACTATAATACTCGTATCCAAAAGATGATCCAAGTGAGCTGCTTACAACTCACCCATGCTTAACATGATTCTTAGCTATAACATAGGCATATAAAGCCAACATTACTAAATTAGCCCCTCGAGATATCAATGATTTTTATTAATGTTACCTGACCATGACACTAATATTGTAACCACTTAACTTTTTCAGGCCATATCATTTATACAGAGAGTTAATAGGGTTCCGTACATCAAAACGTAAAAATTACCCTCATAAAAGTGATTTCTTGACATATTTGCTTACACGTAATTACCTAGGATCACAAAATTTTGCAAAATCAACAGCACTCACTAACTGTAGAGTAAAAAAAAACAAAAACTGCCATTTAGTAGTTGTATTCAAGTAGTCACAAAACTTATACCACATTTATACTTCCGGTTGTTCTAGGCTCGTGAAGTATTACATGAAACAAGTTCTTATAACAGTTCCACAGAATAATCGATAGAATGCCTTTTTATGATTATTTATGTATATCTGTCAGTACATCAAGAACAAAGTAAAAACGTATTGCGTACAAAACACATAAAAATATGAAAATTGGCAAAATGTATGGACAAGTGATGTTGACAATAACTTTCATAACATACTCGTAAGTGCAAGGAAAATCTAAAGTTCACCATGTTAGTTACATCAGATAAAAAAAATATGTTTTCCATATTCATAACTATAAGAAATGAAAATTTTACTTTGTGGTACGAGACTCTTGGTGCGCGAATTCGTTTCGCATTGGACCATTTTAGTTTAACTGAAACAACATAGGGAAATTCTATACTACACGAGATTCACGAAATCTTTGCAACCAATTGTTTTTTTTTGTGAAAACAGTTGAATAAGACTTGTGTATAAAAATTAATAAAATTGTCAGTTCTTTTTATTCATATAAATGTCACCTCTTGTATGGGAAGAAAAGTCGGTTCAATATATTTTTAGCATACGACCCACCTGATGTAAAGCGGTTATCGTAGCCTATGAACGCTTGCAATACATTAAATGATCGCTCGCACGATAAGCCTGTCTGTAATCTGGCACTTCCATAAATTATAATTGTGAAAGTTTCTCCACGTCTCTGATTATATTAGCACATTTAAATACGGTACCCTAAAAAAAATCAACGATACCTACTTAGCATCTCTATTATGTTCATCATCATCTTCGTGTAATATTACATGATTTCGTTAATTTAATTGTGAAGATTTTCATAAGTACCCTTTTATTTACACGACCTTCGCATGCGAGATATGCTTAATAAAGTTCGTATAAACTGACAGTTCCTAGTAACCCGGTGTCATGGTGTCAATTAACTCGGAAATCACATTTATCGATAAATCTGTCAATAGCCGCGTTACAACACTATAACCTTTTGGCACGAGAATTATAAAGCTGTGTACACATCTGCAATACATTTGCACAGTTCTATGCCGCACTCATCATGTAGCAATACATATTAATACATAGAGCTGTTATAGCCTAGTGGATAAAGACCTAGCATATTGACAGTGCCTGATTCGATTTCTTGTGTGGGCATGCACCACTAAATTCATGTTTACGCATTTATTTACATATTTGTAGTTATAATTTGTTCGGCGGTGAAGAAAAACATCGTGTCCCGCATGTTCAAGAAATTATATTTAGGAAGACGAGTGACTTAACTCATGGAATATCTGATTTTCCCTCTGGGTTGTGGAGGTCTAACAGCAATCGATCTAAGTTAAAATCAGTGTGTTCGCTTCTTTACGCCAAATGCCTTGCGGGGTAGGCAGGACCGACCGCCACATACCTCATTCGTTTATTTAACATTCATTTCTCTTCTCATGCACGCTCTCCGGTTTCTGAGGCTCCTGACATCACCTTCTGATAGAATACGATTCATTTGATCACGGTAGGTCTTGGTCTTCCTTGGCTCCTACAACCTTCCGCCGAATAACTTTTGGGTTGTACATCTGTTCTGGTAATTCTTTCTTATTGCATTCTTTCCACGTAGTGATCCAACGGAGGTTGCCTTTTCTTAACGACAATTTATTTCGTGAGTTTAAGATAACAAGTAGTCTCTGTCCTTCATCAACGTTTAAACCACATCTGTGCCTAATTGATTAGGATTTAGTTAGGAAAAGGTATCAGAAACGTAGACATATGTACATAGAGACACTGACAAAGTTCCTTTTGCAATTGTAATATTACATTCGGTCACGTTGCTTGCGCAGTTTATAGACGTCCTAAGCATGAATGAAGCCATTCCTTTAGCACATTAATTTGGCAATTGCTGAACTTTATTGAACGTTTGACGGCTTTTTGTATACGTATATAAAATTTTGATGATCAGTATGAAATAATCATCGGAGGAAATATGCTGTAATATATATATATATATATATACGAGTATGTATCTAAGTATATGTAAGGTGCAAGTTAATCATACATTTAGTAATGTTAAGAATGGACGGACGCATATAACTGTTTCGTGGATACATTGTCTACTCGTTACGTTAAGTACATAGTTAAATCAAAAGTGCACACTCTGCTCATATAATCGAGATGCGGAGAATTCGAAATCACAGAACGAGAATAAATTTAATATGGAAATAAATATCTTAAAAATACACACAGTATTTTCAAAGACTAGTCAATAGGCTCATAGTGGAACTTACTGTTTTCATATACAAAGTCGGGATGCAAACAAACATACGGCTCGCCTGTGGTGTGAAGCGGTTACCGTAGCCAGAGAACGTAATGTCCTGTTGGATCATAGTTGCAAGAACACAACAGCCTTTCATAGTTGTTATTTGGCTGTGGTTTGCTGTAAGGAGGTGCTTTTAGTTATGATTTTTTTTTAATACCACCAAGGTGGCAATCAAGTATACGGCCTGCCTGATGGTAAACAGTCACTGTAGCCTATGGGCATTTGCAAAACCAAGGGTACTCATGCGTTGCCGACCCTCTAAAAACCTCTTCACGCATTTCTTGAAGAATTCCATGCTGTAGTCCCTTGGGAAAACCTCGGCTGGGAGCTCATTCCACAGCTTGAGAGTTCTCGGAAGAAAACTTCTCTGGAACCGCACAGTACGCGACCATTGCGTTAGGGTGCTTTGATACATCCAACTTACCTGTCACCATAGTCCAGTTTGTTTATTAGCTGGGTGTACTACGTGCAGGTAAAGTTGAGTTTGCATCGAAAAATGATAGCGAGCCACTTGCACTCCAAAATCATCATACATAAAATCATACAAGTATACCCAACTGATGTTAAACGGTTAACGTAGCCTTTGAAGGCTAGGACTGCAACTCCTTAGGGGCTTCCTGGTGACCTCGCTTACTCGCAGGAACACAACAACCCTCCAGGGAGTTGTTATTTGGTTGCGGTTTTCTGTGAGATATTTCCCCAGATGGGATGTTTGGATGTGCCCTACCTCTTTTAAAAAGACGCAGACATGTTCATGCATATGAATTTTTGTCCTATGTGGGAATTGAACCCACGAGCGTTGGTGTCAAGGAGCGTTACTAATTACTGCGCCAACATGCTCATCTACTATGGAGGACTTCCTATAGTTATCTCCGTCTTCGATTATCATACCACCAAGGAGGTGAATAAGTAATGGTTAGCAGTTACCGTTGCCTATGGATGCTTGCAACACCAGGGATGTCACACATGCGTTACCCTGAACCTTAAAGAAAGAAAACCTAAAAGATACTCTATTTCTGTATCGTTACCAGACGTACACTAATGTACCAAGTTTCATGAATGGAACAAGCTCACCACTTCTTCCCATTGGTGCGTGCTTTGTGAAGCTAGGATTAACAGCATCAAGTACGAATTGGCAGAAATCGTTGTAATCACGGGAGATAAACTATGGATTCATTGGAAGTTACAACAAATTAGATAAGAAGAAATTTGTAGCAGTTGGAAGTGTGTGATATTCTCTTTAAGGCAATGTGAAAGTTAGCAACACAACACAAAGGCAACAATGGTTTAAAATGAGGGCTGGTCAAGTGACGGGCACACGGTATATTTCTGCTAGCCATAGCGGAACACCGTATACAAAATCAATCACTTGATTGAGCTGTATATTCCCAAGATATTTTCAACTGAACGACGCATACCGCGGCTAGTTAGAGAAGCCATTGTAATAAATAAGCATAGTAATTTCAATCGAGAAGCCGGTTACAAATTTTTGAGAAGATGGAATCCAGTGGTCGAGTCATGGAAACGTTATGTCTGGACTTTGAATAGCAATCTCCAACAGGATACCGTGAGTATTGTTTGTAAGGCGCCGTGTAATGAGTGACGCAGAAAGAGGGTAGACAGATATGTTTGTCCTTAACGGACTTATAGCTACTATAATTTTAAGAGAGGTAAGGCGAATTAAAGAAGCTCGTCTGAGGAAGTACCTCCATCTCACAGAAAACCGCAGTCAAATAACAAAGTCCCTGGAGGGTGCGAGTGTGAGTGAGGTCACCAGAAAGCTCCAAAGGAGTTGCTGTGTTAGCAGCAGAGGTGGCATCGCGTGAGTGATACTTAATTTGTTACCAGCGTTTATAGACTACGGTAACCACTTTACATCAAGTAGATCGTATGCTTGTATGCATCCCGACGTTGTATATAAAAAAACTTGCCAAAAAAAAAAGGCTTCAGTCTGCAATGTCGCAGAAATATAAAAACAAATCACAGTAAGTCCCGTCTTTGAACCGTGAAAGTTTCAAATTACATAGCTATATGCTAGACTGGACAGACATTGTCCTACGCAAAATAAAAAAATCCGATTGCAGCGCTCCCACCGGGTCTTATCGTGAATCTCAGTTCGGGAACCCACTCAAACACAACAACTTCATCATAATTGCTCTAGCCATTTAAGAGTTCAGTGACATAAATACACACACAGAATAATTATGTAATATACAAAGGTACCTATGGATCTGACGTAAACCAACCAATTCCAGTACTGTAGATTGCATAATCCTCTAAACGCCTGGTAATAGCCACCCTAGTAACTAGAGCATTATGACACATGCAAGGAATTTAGTATTTCACGCTTCTGATGGCAAGGACCATATTCCCATAGAACATAACTAGCTGTTGGATCTATTTCACGCTTTTTCTTAAAACAGCTGCATAGAGGCGGCGATACAGGTATAAATAAAAAGAGTTTAGCGTTGGAGTTTTCATGCCCAATCAAATTAAATATTGAACTATGGGATATTTTAAGGCTTTTTAGTAAATCTATCTCTCAATGATGGAACGAATTAAGACCCCCTTTCTTGCACAAGGGCTTCTTTTTGGTACACATAATTCATTGAAGCGCAACGCTATAGTTTCAAGTCTACCGGTGATACGCCTGCCAGCACAAGCAATGTATAAAAAAAAAGATAATTGAAGACGCTGGCTTTGAAGCAACTTTTAATTGCACTATCCACCCATGCCATATGAATCATATAATATTCCCGAAATATGTGCCATTATAAATATTTTTCAATGTTTTAACTGTCGTGGAGAATAAGAATCGTATTAATAGTAATAGTAGTAACCTTTCTGTAAAAAAACGCTTGACTATCTTTCAAATGAAACCTACCGTTTAAAGTATGCTGACTAATCAAATTAAATCAAATTAACCATACAATTACACCCCTATATTTTCGACATAAGTGCAAAGTGCCACGCGCGTGTGTCATTAGCTTGAAATTGATTTAACGAGTTGTCGTCTTATTAGGATTTTTGTCGCCTCAACAAAGGTTTGATTTCTTGAGACTTCTCGCTTGAAGCGCTCCTGGAGCAGAATCAGTATAATCAATTATATAACATATATGTAAACTTAAGATATATATATTTAATATTAATATACCCGTCTGTTGCTATTATAATATTTAAGTGCTTGGACGTTCTTTATGATTCTTACGTAAAGTCGTGTTTTTTTCTGGAACGATAGCGGTATTGTACAATAAAAAAATTAAAAACGAAATTTTTATCCATTATAAAACCATAGTGAGTAGAGAAATATCAGTCTATTTATTTTGACGAGCACGGTGGCGCAGTGGTCGAACGCGCTGTTACGCTACTTTGACACCAACGCTCGTGGGTTCTATTCCCACATAGTACAAACATTTGTGTGTATGAACATGTCTGTTTGTCTTGGTCTTGGGTATTTTCTATGTATAATAAGTATGTATTTACAAAAAAAAATGTATTTACGTATGTTTATCAGTTGTCTAGTACCCATAACACAAGCTTTGCTTACTTTGGGGCTCGATGGCGCTGTGTAATTTGTCCGACAATATTTATTTATTATTATTTATTTTTCATGTAATTTACGTATTTATTTGTGAAGTCTTCTAGACTATTCAAGAGTTAGTTTACCGCATGTGGTATTGAGTCCAATAGAAAAGTAAATATTAGTGCATTATGGCATTTTCCTAAACATGACATAAATAGATAATGTAATGCGTATGAGTGGTTTGGAATCATGAGTGCATTGCCGATCACCATCTTTTCTTAAACATGGCACTAGCCAATTTGAACCACGAGGAAAAGAAAAGACCTCCTTTACTTATGATCCCAAATTACTAGGTGAACTTAAATGTTGTGATTGTGACTTTGGTACTGATTCCAAAGGAGACATTTGGGAGTAGCTTGTTTTAAGCAAAGCTAACAGATTACATGGAGTCTTCTGCAAGCAATCGCAAACAATACAAACGGTAACAATTTTTTTCATAATCAGCTTTCGCAATTAATGACTTCGTAAATATCGTAATTGCTGGAAAGTCAATGTCACGTGTGTGTACATAGCACTGCTAACATCGTCATGTTTATTTAACCTGATTATGTTGAGAAAGCGAAAGTTAGGTATCCAATTCTCACATTTGTTACAAAAATCAACACTTATATGTCAATTCTTATACCACGTGTAAATATATACAAGGTCAATGATTCCACTTTTTATCATGACAGCTGTTGACCTATTGGTATTTATTTCTTTTTTTTGCTTTCGAATGATCAGAGATTGTAATAAAGATTTGTTGATTTTATATACTATATCGTGGGGCACGATATAATATATATATATAGGGTCCGCTTAATTTAGAATGGTGGCTTAGCCTGTAGTGCTTGAAATATAATTAATATCTCTCCATGTTGCCCATGGTGTTGCAAAGGTTCGTAGGTTACGGTGACTGTGTACCGTCAGGCAGGTGGTATACTTGTTTGACACTTAAGTGGTATAAAAAATGGTAAAAAAAAATATCGGGGGGAAACCTGCACGTCCCAGAACCCATTATCCGATATACCTGTGACCTAAAAACCTAAGAAAAGTTTGGTTTTCTCTTTCGGTTCTGGAAGTCTGGAAGCAATCACTCTATCAGCAGAGGTGCCATCGCGCGAGTTATATGTAATGTATTACAAGCGTTCATATGCTACGATTACCGCTTTACATCTGGTGGGCCGTATGTTTGTATGCCTTCAGACGTTGTATATAAAACGAAAATATAAAAACCGTACCTTCGCCAAATCCTAATGGATTAGGAAATGGGATAACTCTAAAGAAGAAGAATATTTGTCATATCAATAATGCCAAGTTCGATCTTAAGATGGATAACAACTTTCTCGCTCGGCCGTACTGCGGCTCCGTACATTGTTAAGTCTACTGTAAGTACACTGGACATTCCTTTTCTAAGTATTGTAACTAGACCTCACAATTATGGAGAAATGAGTCGATAAGCGCCCAGTTATTGGAGCGAGCGGGTGAAATTGCGTGTGAAATGGACGTTTGTCGATATCGGCTGTTTTGTCGACTAAACACCGTGACTATTGTCAAGGTTGTCAGTGATTTGGGAATGAAAATATTTTTTATAATAATGATACTATTGAAATAAATGATGTTAAACAGGCGAGCGAGATTTGTAAGGACCACGTCTTATAGCGCTGGTTTAATGTGCCTGTCCCGCAAGGGACCTGGCGTGAAAATATAAATAGATATTTTTATAGATGATTTAATTTATACTCATTTGAATAGTGCATAATTATATTTGCATACTGTAGCATTTTATGTTTGTTTAATATTACTGGGTTAAATATACACACCAACGAAAAATAAATTTAAATTTTTAAATAAATGTTTTTACATATTTAAATTTGTTTTTGATATTGATAAGATAAGATAAGATAAGATAATTTATTTGCTTAAACATGTGTAAGTTATACATCAGATACAGAGGTGCAAAGGTGTACAATGGATGTTAGTCTGCTTAAAACTAGGTTCAACATGTCTTGCTGTGACACAGCATGCAAATATATGCGTCATTATTAATTAATAATACCAATGTCAATATTCTATGTTAATACATTACAAAATTTAGAAAGCAAATTTCAACCGTAACATTAATGTTAATAATTAATTTTGTTTTAACAAAATATAATATAGAGTTAATCAGCTAAAATGTATCTGTCATGTATTCACTTATGTTATAATAGCATTTGCTAGTCAGTAACCCTTTAAATCTCACTTTAAATACATTTGCACTTAGTTCTTTGTAGGTTTCAGGAATTTTATTATAAATTTTTGGAGCCATCCACATTATGCTCTTTTGTAGCATAGTTGTTTTGGCGGGCGGCAACCAAAGTCTATTTTTGTTTCGTAGATTTCGAATTACTTTGTCTTTTACTTGAGGGAATAGATATGAATTACTTCTAACAAATAGTGCCACCTCCAGTATATACAACGACGGTAGCGTAAGAATGTTATGCTTTGCAAATAGTGACTTACAGCTGTCAGTAGTTTGAAGGCCGAACATAGATCGTAGGCATCGTTTTTGCATTTTAAATACCATGTCTACATTACTCGAGTTACCCCAAAAAATAACTCCGTATCTTAACGCAGATTCTACAAGACCATGATATGCTGTAAGCAATATATTAATATTGACCATAGAAGACAGTCTATACAAGCCATACGCCAAGCTACTAACTTTTTTTGTGAGCCCATCTATATGACTTTTCCAATTCAGCCTTTTATCAATAATTAGACCAAGAAATCTAGCAGTATCGCATTCGTTAATAATATTGTCTTGATATGCTAATACAATGTCAGAAGAAGCCCTAGGTCTTTGATTAAAATGCATTATATTTGTTTTATTTAAATTGATTTTTAAATTATTACTATTAAGCCATTGAATTACAGATGTCAGTGATGTGTTAATGTCAGATACATAAGAGTTGATATTGTTACATTTTATGGTCACTGTGCTATCGTCAGCAAATAGTGTCATGGGTTGATTAACAGCACTTGGTAAATCGTTAATATATACTATAAAGAGGAGCGGCCCTAGTACGCTGCCTTGCGGGACACCATACATTACGTTACGCGTGTTTGATCTGTATGTTTGTTCATATTTTGTTACAGGATTAATACTTGTAATTTCAGTTATTTGCTGGCGATCAGTTAGATATGACTGGATCAAGCCCAAAACGTTGCCTCTTATTCCGCAAGATTCGAGTTTATCAATTAAGGTACAATGTTTGACATAATCGAATGCTTGCGTCATGTCACAAAATATCGAGCAGACAGGCGATGTTCTATCCACCTGTGTCATAACCTCATTTAAAAAATCAAAAATAGCCATGTTTATTGTTTTGTTACGACGAAAACCTTTTTGTTCATTGCATAGAATGTTGTTATTTTCTAAATATGTATTTAGCTCATTGTATATATATTTTTCAAATATTTTAGAAAATATTGAGTTAAGTGCAATTGGTCTATATGAGTCCATTAATTCTTTATTGTCCTTTTTAAGCAACGGTTTCACAATAGTCATTCTGAGATCGGAAGGGAAGTCGCCCGTCTCTATACTTAAATTAAGAATATGACTCAGATGATGGCATATATTACTATTAACTGCCTTGATTACTTTCGTTGAGAAACCATCATATCCGACACTGTTCGTATTTTTTATTTTTTTTATTATTCTTTTAATGTCTTGTGGTATACTAGGTAACATAAACATTGATTTTTGAAGTCCATATTTAAGGTGAGCAGTTGGATTCTTATATAAAATGTCAACTGGATTAATTTTATCTGTAAAATAATTATTAAACGAATTTGCTATTTCAGTTGGATTGGAGATAAAGTCATTTTCAATTTTAATTCTTGATATAGGTACTTTTGGTACATTCAATCTTGAGTTATTAATCAGTTGCCACATTGTTTTCGATTTATTATCAGAGGTTTGAATTTTATAATTGTTTTGAGCGCGTTTAGTCAAACATATAATTTTTTTAAGTAATTTAGAATAGTTATTATAATTTATTTTATTATATTTTGTGGGATTTAGCCTGTACTTCCATAACAAATATCTCTTATTTTTGCTACAGATTTTTATCCCACGCGATATCCATTTTGGTTTTTTAGTGACATGTATCGTAATTTGTTTTTGGGGAAAGCATAAATCATATAAAAGTTTGAAATACTCAATAAAACTACGATATGCAGTAGTCGAGTCAGTGTGATTGTACATTTCAGAGAATGATAAACTACTTATATATGTTTTGAATTTTTGTATATTTTCAATGCTGTAATCTCGTATGGTTTTACGCCAAAACTTTAATTTATTTATTTTTTTAACAGGGAGCTTTATTAATTGCGCCGTGTGATCAGATAAGCCTAATTCCAACACCTCCGTCTTACATTTATATTTGAAATTATGTGCAAAGTTGTCAATACAGGTTTTACTAGCTAGTCTTGTCGGTTGTTTTAGCGCTATCTTCAAATTATAATTTAATAGTAAACATTCCAAGTCTAAAGATATATTATTATTTTTTAACATGTCAATATTTATGTCACCCGCTAGTAAAATGTTATTACATTTTATTTTAGATATAAATGTCAAGATTTTTTCTAATTTGTTGAAAAATACATTTAATTGATAGTGGTTTATTGATTTTAAAAATAGGGCAATGTAAATTTCAATTGCAATTCGGTGAATTTCTCAAAGAAAAAAATGGAGATGAAATAAAGTATAAAGATTTTCTGAAGGAGATAAAAATATATTTATAAATCTGAATACTTAGGTTATTTTTGTGAATGTGAATTTCTATAAACTTGATTATGAGTAAGATGTACTCGTACGTAACTATTAATTAAATACATAGAACCTTCATAGGGTTCTATGTATTATAATTCATTACATTCATCATTTTAGACCTTTATAATTTAAATAAAATATACATACACACTATGAATGTATCTTTACGCAAGGACCCTTGAGGGGTAGGCAGAGAGGACCGAGTGCCATAAGACGTAGTTCTTACACACCTCACTCGCTTCCATATATTTACAGCTGTTTAGGCTCCTGATATCGTCTTCTGATAAAACCCGATCAATTTGGTCATAGGTGAACCTTGTTCTTTCTCGGCTCCTACATCCTTCCCCTTTTGTATTGTATATCTGTTTCGTTATTCTGTCATCCTGCATTATTTTTACATGTCTGAACCAACGGAGCATGCCTTTTCATGTCATTATTTATATAATTAACCATGAAAACTTAAGATGAGTAAAGAAAAAAGTACTTTGTATTTTTCTCAATATCCAGTAAAATACGTTTAAATGCTAAGGTTTAATGTGGAATGCAAAATCTCATTTTTTTAATTCTCACCTGTTTATCGGTCTGTTTCTTTAAAGTAAGAAAAGTCAGTAAATATTTAGTTGGACTTGTTCCCTAGATTTACGGAAACAGTAAGAGTGGTCCATACTTTGGCACAATGTTCAAACTGGGATCATGATATCTGTTTCTCGAGATCTAACAATTTAAAAGTTGTGGACATTCAGTAGTAACAAACTTACGTAGGTATTTAATAAATGAAACATCTGATTGTAAAGTATAATAAAGTATATAGAACAAGCAATATCTTTTCTTGACAAAAAAAATATTGAATGCAAAATTGCGAACGATGAGTGTAACGTGTTCAGTTAATTTATCTTTGTTCTTCAGTAATTATCATGACTTTATTCTTCCATAATTAGTAAAAATGTATAGACAAGAACATGTTCACCTTGATATGTGCAGTTCAATTAATCACTCATTGCGTGCGACTTAATACCGGTATGAAGGTAAAGTCAGGAAATCAATTTTATGTACTTCATTAAAACTATTTTTTAAATCTGTCCTTCCATACATGCTTGTGTTATGCGTGAATTAACTATTGTAATAATTACATAGTGCAATAAATTCAGAATTTAAAAACTTACTTAAGATGGATTACTTACTTCCTTTTTTGTGACAATTCACGACTTTGACCCGAGTTGATCGTATAGTGTATATTCATAGAGCAAAGATGCGTCTCAGCTCTTAGTAAGATAAGTCTGCCTTCTCCAGCTCATCCTATACCTATTAAAGAACCTCTAAATTATTCAGCGAGGTTAGTCTTGTGAGAGCTTTCCTATAGGTGGAGCTTAGGCAATGTAATGAAAGTAACCAGAGGTCCAAATTAAGACTATTGAAAGGATCTTTACTATTCTGGTTCTTAAAACAAGATGTTGGGCGACAATGTCGGCAAAGAGAGTGCGACTCCTAGTTTTTATAGTTGCTTGTATTGCTGGAGGATCACGGGACAAACGCTTAATAGTAAAATAATCATTATATATATATATATATACACTAATGATATATATATATATATATATCATTAGTGTTTAATGTTTACCACATTAGCGTGATTTTCTGTGGACAATTTGACTAGGTTCCAAAACAGCGATTTTGTAATCACCGTGTCATACGCCGCAGTATCGACGACAGTGCCATTAATCAGTCCTCTCTCAATGCTTATCTCAATGTGTCCGGTGAGATATAAAACCTGATTGACGCTAGATTTTCCAGGTCAAATTCGGCTTCGAAGGTGAAGGTCGATCAGTTTCATTAGTTTTTCTTTAGTATTTCTATTAGAAATACTACTTTACCATGCGAAGTTAATAACATCGAATATATAAAGTGTTTTTATGCCTACATCGTAGAAAATTATTTAGAGTCTACGTCGCTACGTTTGTAAAATATGTCGCTGTATAAAAGACATCAACGAGTCCTTCTACGCTAACATCGTGGACTGAACGCTTGAAATGTCGTCACGATCAGACTAAATCTATCAAACCGTTTGAAGTAGTGGATTACCGTCATCCTTATAACCAAAGCCTACACGGAGTGCAACACGCTGATCAATAAAAAAAAATACAACACAAGCAAGCTGTCTTAGAAGTATTTCTACATTAGAAGACGGTAGTCATAAATAATTGCTACTAAGATGTTGTTTTTTAAGGGTGAATAAGAATAGCGGAAGCTTTTGGCCAAGTGCTGTGCTAGCAAGAGTATTCATGTACACAGACTACAGATCCCTACCACGTCAGGATGATTAGTGGAGTTCTTGCCAAATAACACCATATAAATAAAACTACATTTCATAAAAGAACGTTAATGGTTTATGACGTATTTGAATGAAATCATGTTGACAGTATTATGATTGTTGATACGAGTAAATGTGAAAACTTATCAGTTTTATTCTCGACACCACGTCACTACTACTGAACTAATCAACACGTACTGAACTAAATACATAATTTTATAAGGTCATTTCGATTTCATTCCCACGATTTCAATTTGCTATTAAAATTATGGCCAACAACTTTTTAATATGCAACACGTGCCTGAGATGTTTAATATTCAAAGGATTCAACAAAAATTCCACGTTTTCTACTTCATTTGGAATTAGTTTAAGTTCAGTTTATAATGTCATATATATTTTAGGGTATGTATGAGGAAGATTTACAATAAAAAAAGACGCTTTCATTAGGGACCTACGATGGCATAGAAAGAAAGACAGACGTGCAGAGTTATAGTCAGATATAGGCATAAATACTTCACGTTGTGTGTCTGGGGTTAAAAATAATAATATTTAAACACTATTGTCATAATAATTTTATACGTGTTGCCAAAGAGCTACTTATCACACAACGTAACTATTGATATTATCAGTGAGTGCAGCAATCGTGCGGTATACCAAAGTTTTTCCAATGTAGAACACTGCAGCGACACTGCACAAACAAAGCAGTGGTACTACGTACCTCGCGGCTTTAGAATGTGGAACGTAAGACAAGACCTAACTAGACGGCCTTACTATTAACCATCGAGGGACCCATAAAGCCATCTTCGACACCCAAATATCAGGTTCTATAATGATATTTGAAGTAAATGTGGTTGAAATTTAGGCCCTTACATTCTCTTGCACATTTTTGTACAGGTCAATGTAACAAAACGTCTTAAATTTATTAACTTTTATCCAAAAAATAACTGTAAACTTTATCTGTGACTCCAACTAACCTGCCATCATTAACAACCGCTATAATTGTACTTAAAAAATGTAATCTATATTCATAAATATGTGAAATGGAACATCTTCTATTGTATGATAAACAAGAAAGTAATTATCGCTCTTGAAGGCGGAGAAAGTGGCAAAAATTGCATTTACAATGCTAATTAAACTCGCGGGGAATTTCACATTTAACATGCAGGCGCCTTCACTAATGAATCTATCACGCAATCGAAGCAATTGTATACTAAACTGATAAAATAGATTTTAAAATATTATATATAAAATACGTTACAGGGTCGGCAACGCAAGAGTGACACCCCTGATGTTGCAAACGCCCATAGGCTACGGTAACTGCTTACCATCAGGCAGGCCGTACGTTTGTTTACGTATGTACGTATAAAAAAGGCAATAAAGCTATTTATTACATTTGTAAGTTATTTGCTAAACGCTAAGTTATCAAACAAGCGTCGGCATAACCAGTTACCGTGTGGTATAAGTAAACTTCCAAATCGAAGGTAAAGTTTACATAACGTATGATGGCTGTTATTTACGAATCAGATCTGGCAAAAGTCTGATGTGGTCGCAGCAGAACGACTTAAGGAGAACATCAGTCTTATACCGGTTGTTGTACACAACCGGTATAAGTTGGTGATCGACTGAGAAAGAGTGTACATATTATGTACATGTAGTAGTACTTGCACGTTCTCGGTTCACACCACCACCTCTCTTTTTTATAGAACGACGGGAGGCGTACAAGCATACGGCCCACCTGATGTAAAGCAGTTACATATAGTCTATGAACGCTTGCAATACATTAAGTATCAGTCGCACGGTGCCACCTCTGCTACTAACACAGTCACACCTTATTAGCTTACTGGTGATCTCACTCACACGCAGGAATACAACTCTCTAGGGAGTTGTTGTTTGGTAGGGGTTTTTCTGTGTGGTGGAGGTACTTTCCCGACAAGCTGCTTTGATGCGCCCTACGTATCTTAAAACTACCTCTCGATCACGTAAAGGTTTTAAGGAAAAGTTACCAGAAAGTCGGTGAAGAATAGCGGAAGGAACCCGCTACTGACAGCGCGAGTAAAGCGTAAGGCGGTTGCCACATTGCTCCGGGCCCCGCGTCGGTGCGCACGACAATGGTACCAGAGTTGATAGCCGCTTGGCTTACCCGATAATCACTCTAAATTAAGGGGTCCGTATGTATATTAAAATAATAAGGACATATTTATTTTCATTTCCTGTCTTTTTCGCCACGTCCTATATTTGTTTTAGTATGAAAGTATGAGTATAATGTAAGAGCCTGATACAGGTGAGTCCAACTTCTTCGAAAAGTCGAAGTTCTTTGAGATTCCTTACGTTCTCTAATTTGCACATCTTTATTGCATACAAGGAGAAAGTAAAATAATTAAAAAAAAAAAAAAAATTATCTAAATATCCATAAATGTCTGTCATAAATGTTTGATCATTTAATTTTGCATTTTTAAATGTAACTCTTAAACTATCTCACATGTAAAAAATTAAAAACATGTTTAGGAATGTGCTCTTTACGTTATTTCATAAGAAGGACACGATCGATATATTTTTTATCTATTTCCTTTGACCCACCTCTTATTTGTGAGATATTATTTAAGAGACATTAATATTAGTATGTACATGCAGAGGTCAACATGTTACGCGCCTTTGCCAAATTTTATGTACTGTTTGTCGGGTACTTTATGAAATAAATTTCTGTGAAGTTAAATGCATAAATTAAAAATCGTATGGTACACTTGCAGCGCTCGTCCGAATGGCATTTTGCGGATTTATTTTTATACAATTTTTATTTATAAGAAAGTTGTTTAATTTACAATTCAGAATAGGTGAAAATATTTATGTACTTTATATCGTTACAGTACGTTTAACTTATTCATGAGTTTTTTAAACAACATTCTATTCTAGTAATTTGTTGTATTTAGTTATTTTGTTTTATGATCAACAAACTTGTATCCACGACTCAGCGTATAGGCCTACATTTTTTATGATTTAATTAATAATTGAAAATATCTGTGTATGATGAAATCGAAATAGCTGCTTGTGTTAGCGATTTTTCAGAGGTAATTAGCTTGGCAATATTGGTATCAACAAATGACGTAGTTAATGAGTGGATTAAATTAACACATTTCTTTTAGAAATGTCTCAAGATTTTACATACATTACAATACAACTATTTAAATAGACCAAAAGTCCGTTCTCTAATAGAAAACATCGCAACAGGATAACGCCCTTGCGTCATTTTATTGGCGACAAAATGGCGGTATAATATCCATAAAAGCTACCCAACTGCCCATGTTATGTTTTCTACATCCATTTAAGAAAGACGCCGTGATATAAGGAGATCTGTCCTAGATTTCACCATATAACATCATTTGAGTCATCAAATAGTCTATGAATACAAAACAGAGAGTATCCAGTTTACAACACCATACAATGATATTGGCACATTTTATGTTAAGGCGTGGCTCGAGTAATCAAATTAATTCGATTGTTATGAATCATGATTTGCCAATTAAAGTACATATTAATATTTTAAACTGACATTCCTGTATTAAGCGCATTACAGACATTTTTGTGACATTTTAATCAAATCAAGGCAATGAATTGTTATATTGGTAATCAATCATCATGTAAAAGAAATGTACGAAATAACTGAATTATGATGTATATGACGATAGTTTTTAAAATTGTTACTGATTAAAATTTCGTAATCACTTCACATCTGGTGGGCCGTATGTTTGTACGTAATTTTGTATGAAAAAATCATTATAACAAAACATTTTTGAGCTCTTTTCGTGATATTTATGTTATTTAAGCATATTTATTTAGATCAATTATTACATACATTGTTGACGGCAACATTGAAATAAAAAAAACTACATTCACTTACCTAATGCAGTGTACCTTGAAAACTCTCAAGCACACTTATAGTCTTGAGGAGAGGTTCACGTAGGCAGCGATTATGGCATTCTCGCGATTGTAAAATACATTATATTTCATTATTTTGCAAGGTGAAATATTATAAAAAACATTTCGTTATGACCTCAGTGGCCCTATAGTACAATAATTACTCCGATAGCAGATTCCGGAGGTTCGAGGCTATCGTCAAAGGTAAGGCGAGGTAGAAGACAAAAAGAAACCAAGTAGTTTCATCTTACAGAAGACATGTAGACGATCTTCTGAAGAGTTGATGTGTCTTGCCAGCTAGTAAGACAAAGAAATTGTATTAGCATCAGGAATTACGACACGTGAGCAAATGATCATTGATCTATCAGCTTCTTCTGATGTTATATAAAACCAGTGTTGTTACCTGTAATCTAATACTTTACGACAAAGACGTAACAAATTATTTGCTCGGCACTGAAATACGCGACGGATAAAACCTGATGTTAGATACCGGGTGAAATTGCTTATTTCAGATTTATACCATAGTAGTTGACTATGCAAACAGATTTTTTTACACATATTGCCTTTGTTTTGCCACTAACGCGGTAAGCAAACGCATAACCTCTCTGATGGTGAGCATTTACTGTCGTTTACTGACGCACTATAAGAGGCATCACTGGCGCATTGCCGACTAGGTAAAACCCTGTTAAAGCTCTTTTAAAAGAAAACATATCGTAGTAGAAAAACCTTTCACGGCCTAGTTGAAAAACTATACTGAAGTCGCACAAGACGCGACCATCTAAAGTAATAAATAATATCTGTTTGTTGAAATCGCCAAAAGGTTTACCTAAATTTGTACCAAACAATATCTGTCCATAAGTAAAGTAGGTGGATTCGCTCGGGTAGTACGTAATGGTATATATAAACAAAAGTAAGTGATGACCGGAATGCTTACGTGAATCCCAATTATAACTTTATTTGGTCGTTTGCTTTTATTTCATTGTTGTTATGACATATACATTTCCGGAAAAGATGTCATGATTTTTTTATTGATGCATGTTGTTTATAGACTTTTGTGCTAGGTGAAGTGTTTACTTTGCCAATTTGGCTGTATCTTATTCAGTGATAATTACTCTTCATCCGCTTGGGGATTCCTTTAGCACGATCATAAGTAACTTATTAAGTATATCCTACTTGGTACTCGACTATATACCCATTTATATATATGTATATATACCAAATTTTCAAACAGAAACTGTTTCTGCTAACTGCTGCTGCTGGCCGCTGTTTCTGTAACTAACAGATTCTATTTTATTCACATATCACTAAGGCGGCAAACCGGCACCCTTTTCCACTTCTCTTAATACTTTACTCTCCTGTGCCTCTATGACTAAACAGCAATTTATCGTTCAACAGTCGTAACGATAGTAATAAGGTAACTACCATTTATGCTATTAAATAATTACACAATAAAAAAAATAAGCTACAAATGACATAATAAAATAAGTATTAAAATAGGATTTAAAGAGATAACTTAAATTAGTTTTCGATAGTAATGATATTGCGTTCATTTATCTGCTTATGAACTGTGATCAATTTGATGGTTTGTAACAACACAGATAAATGTTATGCTTGACTACAAACCAGGTAAATGAACCATCCATGATGAATAGAAACTCCCTATGTTATAGTGATACCACACTTTATAATAGATAAGCTAAGATTACCAAGCAGTGATATCCCAGTGAATAAGGAACAGGCCTAGTGACCAACTGGTTCCCGGTTCAAATCCCGGCATGTACCACTAAATTCGGGTTTTCGGATTTATGTATATATTTGTAATTTACATGCAATTTGATCTAACCTGCTTTGTGTGCTTCCGCCACCAATTAGTTCATGCAGCCTAGCGCCGGCAGGCACCCACCTACTACTAGTAGATACCACATGCCGACGCCGCCATGGCTGCTCCGGTAGTCTCCGCCTCGGCATAATATAGAACAATGGGTAGTGAAATCGGTAGAAAACACAAAGGGACTCAACATTTCTCGTTAAACTGAAACCTCAATACAGTGTATAAATATAGGGTCGTCGACAATTCTCACAGCTTCACAGGTGTGCTCAACAGGGTAAAGCTGTATTCAATAGGATATAAAGACTTGCTATATAGATTCGTACTTATACTTAAGTCGTATAATTACAGGCATTCCCAGAAGCCACACTGTTTCTTCGTAGTGGTGCACTTAGACTTGATTAATCTTCGGATTCATCAACCTCAATATACCCTATAATGAGCTCGGTAGGATCGACTGTCCTATGTGTGAGCCAGAGACGTCATGTAGAAACGTAGGTGCTGTACTTACTTGATGATGCCGTACCACGGACGTCCCCGATATCCGCAGGGTCCCTTTGGTAGGAGGCTGTATTCAGACGTGATTAATCTTCGGTTTCATCTGCCTGAATGCAGCCTAAAGTCGCTCTTGCTATTTTACTGTGTTGTCGGGCTGTGTTGTTTTCGTAATGTGTTTTACATACATTGTATTTATCCCAAGCGTCCATACCTGTTAGCGGCATATACTCAACCAGTGGAGTCTATCAGACTAATATCCTGCCTTCTATGCCCGCGTTCTCGCGGTTTTACTGATTGTACAATGGATTGGGTTAGAGCAGCTCCTTCTACGACTACAACCGCTAGCCATCAACTGGTAATCATCCTCATCCCTTGAAACCACAATGGTCGTGTACTGTGCTGCTTTAGTTTTCTTCTGCGAATAGTTAAGTTATGGATTGAACACCCCAAGAGGTTTTCCCTAAGAGATTTTTGTGATGAGGTTGCTCAAAAAAAGCCATGAAGAGATCTTTGCAAGTCCGGCAATGCCCGGGTGAGAGTCTCTGATATAAAAATAATTACTGTACAGCTGAGCGCAGATGACACTTAACTCTGGAAGTAACTCTTATCACATACCGTTCTTTATATAGGTCAAACTGTTAAGCTTGACGTGCACTTACACTATATACTTCATTTGATTATTGCTTGATAGTTGTGTTAACAACCTTTTACCAACTAAGACTCTTGAGAGACTTGTCCAACAAATAATAGAATTACATGTACAAATGAATGTATTGTTAAGAAGACAAGACATAAGAAAAATAAATAATTACGCTCTTCATTCTCTAAAAATAATACAAATTCTGTAAAAGAAATATAAATCACTTTACTACTACTAAAGAGAGTAGATATTGACAAAAGATGTTGTAAAAGTGCTTCGGAGTGGTAGAAATGAAAGTATTTTTGATCATAAATCATTAGAACATCCTCATGTTGTCAGCGTAGGTACAGGGTTACCAACTACAAAATAATGCAGATATATACTATTTCCGATCGGATATTATAGCTATAGTATAACGAAAATGCAGATTAAAGCGGTATTTGACTTATACCAACAAAAAATGTGAAGATGTTTGGCTAAGAGTGTATGTGACATTTTGTCTACAAAAATAAGTGTTGAAATTCATGCTGACGAAGCCAAATTTACAAACTTCGCTGTTCGCCTTGACTTAGTGGCATTAAATTGTAAACATTACTGGGTTTTAACATTATTTTCACATAAATACCCAAGCCAAGGTACATAAAGCAGTTTGAAAAAATTCTGTAAAGTCACATAAAAACTTGGTCTATATTTTCAAGTATACGTTTTTATTTTTGCTAAGAAATATTGGAAGTTGGTAGTGTCATTGTTTGTTTTACTAAATTAAACTTTAGTTTAATTAAAATTGCTTGTGTTATTGGTTTAATTAAATCAAAACATACAATGAGACCAACAAGTTCCAATATTTCTTCCTTAAGAAATATATGTTTTAAATAAAATTTAAACCACTGTTGTCCATTTTGCCTTTTGTATCTATCTATATTTTACGCCAGGTCCCTTGCGTAGTAAGCAGAGAGAACCAAGCGCCGCAAGAAGTAGTCCTAACACAACTCGTTCACTTTTCTTGACATTTCATAGGTCTTTCATGCACTCTCACTGGCTCATTTTCCCTTACTTTACTGTATCTATATATTGTACTACAGGTATACATTAATTTTCGATTTTGTCCCATTACACGTATTAGATTTTAAATTATCACGTGTAATAAATCATGTAAGATTATGTTCATGTATTTTCCTCATGAAATTATTATAATTAAGATAAGATATTGTTAAATGTAATATGGACATAGCAAATAGCGTGGCCAAAAGAGACTTGAAATCATTTGGGTGATAATAATTAATATAATTATAAATTTGTTTCGCGTCATGTATATACATGTCAGTATACAGTTGGTCAATATATTGTGATTGTTGTACTTGGTCCTTGTAGGGTATGGCAATACTAAATTAACGTCATAATATGAGATTCGAGTTAAATTCGATTGAGTTTGAATTAGCAGTTAGAATGGCAATTCATAAATAATGAATTTAATTGGATTGTTATATGGTTGATATTTTCAAATAGATACACAGTACAGATTTAAGATCGGTATTTATTCAAATCAAAGGAAGTTTGCAACAATATACTGGTCATTCATGTGTTCTAATAAAGTAGGGTAACGCGTCAACTAGTATGTCAAGTGATACTCATGTATGTATAAAACTCAATCAATGCTCGTATGCACTATATATGCTCAAGAAAGTTGCAAACCAAAAAACTCTTTTAACTGCTTATCACGCGTATGTGGGTTCCACTTTGAAATATGGAATATTATACTGGGGAAATTCTACTGATACCAAAAGGGCTTTCAAGGCTCAGAAAAAGTGCATAAGGGCAATATGTGGGCTGCAACAAACTGATTCGTGCAAGTCACACTTTAAAATTGCAAACCTTGCCTCCGCTATATATCTACGAAGTATCCATTTTGATAAAACAGAACATTACACGGTATAATGTATTAACAAATCGACGTAATAATGACTTAAGAAATATTAAACCTTCAACAACCATGTTCAGCAACAGCGTCTTCAGTATGGGACCGAAGATATTTAATAAGCTACCAAAAAAAAAAAATGTGACGATTCCAAACAAATGTAGCCATTTTTACGGAATAAAAAGATTTTGCCTATGACTTTGACTACCCAAATATTTAAAAGAGGAGTTAAACTTTCACATTTTTAAACGAAGGTTAAAAGAGTATTTACAACAAAAGACATACTACTCTATTGACGAATTTCTTATGGATAAATAATGTATAAAAAAGATTTGTGAAATGTAAACTAATAATACTACAATTGTAATGTTACTTACACTAACTCTTGCACGCCTTATAATAGGTAAAATATGTACTCCTACGACTTACTAACACCATACTGTATCCATATTTAGCAAGATAATAAATAATTTTGCTATATACCATGCTCTAATATTGTACAATAGACATAATCTAGTACATAGTTTCTTCCATTTAGCTTTTATCATTATACATGTTCAATAATGTAGCATTTATCACTTCTAGCCTGTCTATTATTGGGTTTATCTATCTTAAGATATTTATCTATATAGAGTGCATGTTTAGTCATCGATTTTTTAAAAGTCCTTAAACTACATCAATGTCCTTCAGGCGATTTAAAAATACTGGTCACCTCAATCAAAGTTGAACAGCCTGGTGAAGTATGCTCCACAACCCTCAGTTGAAGGGAGACCCGTATCCCTGCAGTGGCATGAGTAAGGGTAGGTTTCGTACACAATCTCAATAGTATAAGAGAGGTAGGGCGCATCAAAGAGAATTGTTGAGTTTTTGCGAGTGAGTGAGGTTGCCAGTAAGGAGTAGCTGTGTTAGCAGCAGAGGTGGCATCGCGCGAGTGATACTTAATGTGTTACAAGCGTTCATAAGCTACGGTAATGCTTTACATCAGGTGGGCCGTATGCTTGTATGCCATCCGGCATTGTAAAAACATAACTGTACGTTGCAGTGGCTTGTATTAGGCTTGTATCAGGCGGTCCATGCGTAATAAAGCAACACATTAAAAAGAGACAAACAAACAAACCCGTCAATCTAATTTAAGACACGAATGAAGATCGAAATCTACAAAAACAGTTACACATAGCTGACCATTACATCGTACAATGCCACTTACTTTTCAGACGTCGCTTCAAATTTGGACCTTATATTAAAACAATAAAGGTCTGTGCAATAAAATGTAATTATATACGTGAACTTACTGCACTTACGTCCAATGTGGATTAAGGTCATTTTGCTTTTTGAATTAACGTCTTGGTTTTGATCACCGATACTTTCACACAGTGAAAGAGTCCGACTGGACTTTCAGATTAATAAGAACAGACACAGTTTGCCATTGAATTTCTTTTTAGGGTTACGTACCTCAAAGAATCCTTACAGAAATAATTCGTTGTATGTCTGCCTATGCGTTTTTTAATAAATATAAACATATAGGTTACTCTCCGTGGGATAACTTTTATTTTTTTATTACATAATTATTTTGCTATATGTCAGTTACAAATTTAAATACTATCGAAACTACTAATATCTAGAAATGAACCTTAAAGGTAATAAAACTACATTAAAATTAAATAATACCTAATAAATCTAAAACATAATAACCTAAAATAAATCTAAAAAGTGTGGCGCCCGCTGCATTGGTATTCAGTTAGCTTAGAATCATGAAATAAGTAATTGCATTGCCATTTTGAAGGCCTGTGTTACATTTCATGTTTCAATATATTTTCAAGAAATGACAAATTTAAAACATTCGTGGTCCTTTATTTTGATGTTTTGTCTCTTTTGAAGAAATTACAAATCAGAATCTATATGGTACGATTAGTTCACCGTGGATCACAAAATTTAGCGATTAGTAAGGCCTCATGGTAAAGCCACAGGACAACGAAAGACCAAAGGAAAGAAAGAAAGGATATGACGAAACATAATATACAAAATAAATTATTTTTTGAAATGAGAATATGGCATACTAGCTGCTGCCCGCGGCTCTACCCGCGTGGAGTCAAAGTCAAGATAACGGGGTCTGCTCATAAGATATTTATTAAAGAAATAGACAGATCACCTTTATATCCATTTACAATTCCTAGCTACTAACTACACGTCGAGCTGTCTAAATCAAATAGCAGTTTTCAATTCTATTACCCTTGTAGTGGGCATTCTTGTAATAAAAACCTTTGTCCACTTTTCTTATACAACGTCTGCAGGCATACAAGCATACGACACACTGATGTAAAGCGGTTACCGTAGCCAACGAATGCTTATTAACATAATAAGTATCACTCATGAGTCATCGCATGCGATGCCATCTCTACTGCTAACACAGCTACTCCTTAGGAATTCACGAGTGAGCCCACACATTCACAGAAACATAACAACCTTCCAGGGAGATATTATTTCGCTGCGGTTTTTTGTGAGGTGAAGGTACTACCCCAGATGGGCTGCTTTGATGCGTCCTACTTCTTTTAAAAATATCCAGACCAAGACAGACATGTTTGTCCAGTGCGAAAATCGAACCCACGGACGTTGGTATAAAAGTAGTGTCACTAACCATTGCCCCACTGAGCTTGTCAAGTCCTTTCGGTTGAAGGGAGACCTGTATCCCTGCAGTGGGATGAGTAAGGCCACAATCCTAATAGTGTAACAGGTTTATATTATAGGTGGAAGTACTACCCCAGATGGGCTGCTTTGATACGGCCTCCCTCTCTTAAACGTACTTTTTTACTACGGAACTCTTCTTCTTTTTTCTTCTTCTACGGAATGCTAAAAGTAAGCTATAAATATTCAAACATGCTTGTAAATGTGGAAATCAAAATGGCAGTGTTGGTCAAATACAAACAGCGGTCGGTAATGTTTGTTCTTAAAATATATATGTAGCGTTTAGCGGTCAAATAAACAAAGAGTATAACATCCCATGAACAAATGAGACATCTTTGAATAATAATATGACTTAATGACTAGTTCGATAGCGCAGTGATTGGTAACACTATTTTAACACCGACGCTCGTTGGTTCTATTCCCACACAATACAAACATTTGTGTGCGTGAACACGTCTTTGGCTCGGTCTGGGTGTTTTTAAAAGCAGCCCGTCTATGTCAGTATACCCATCTCACAGCAAAACCGAAACCAAATAACAACTCCTTGGAGGGTTGTTGGGTTCCTGCGTGTGAATTAGGTCTCCAATAAGCTCCTAAAGGGTTGCCGTGTTAGCAGCAGAGGTGACGTAGCGCGAGTAATTCTTAAGGTATTACAAGCGTTCATACGCTACAATAACTGCTTTACATCAGGTGGGCCGTGTGTTTATATGTTTCCCGACGTTGTACAAAGAAAACTGCTTCCATAGTTGGAGGCAATTCAGGTAACTGAATCATAATAAAATCGTACAACACTACATATCTATCATATACATCCAAAATTTAGTAACACCACGTGATAGCTATAGAATCAAAGAAATGGAAGCGGTTAAATCGTCGCCATTTTGAGAGATCATTTCGCTGCATCACAATTTCCTTTTAGTATAATTTACTTAGATATTTGGGTGGATCAACTATTCTTTGCAAGAAACAAGTCCCTCCATCAATTAAAAATATTTAACTATGTAAGGACAATAGTTCCACTACCACACACACAAAATGGCGGAATGTAATTGCATCATCCTCAGGCATGTTTTTATCTATAACTTTTAAGAACAGTAACTTAGCGGACATCTGTTTGGGTATTTGTTTTGGGACACAATTTGTTTATTTTTTTCTAAGTAGCAAAATCATACTTAAAAATCTGGGAAGCATTTAAGGGCGTTTAGAAACCGTTGTAGAAAATAACATGAGTAGAAATGAACACACTTTTATATAAAATTTTAAATTTATGGCGTCAGGGAACTATTGAAGTAGACGTGGGGACAGGAATAATTTGTATGGGGAGTGAATCTTGCCACCTAAGTTACCATAAAAGCAATAAAAAATATTAAAATTATATAATTGAACGCTCTTTAATATCAATTCTAAGTATTCTAAATTACTGTTTGGATATAAAATTACTGCGAACTATTATTTTTACATAGTTAAATATTTTTAATTTATGGAGGGACATGTTTTTTGCAAAGAATAGTTGATCCACCCATTATAAGTTCGATAAATGCTTCTCTCAGCGCCTTCAATAACACTGGCATATTATCTCTTAGAGTTTTTTTAGTTATTGAGGGTTGGTCAGGGAATATACGATTACTCTGATGTGTGGTGTAGCCATAAGAACCGATTTGGTACTAATTCTAAAGTCGCTGGGCATATCCCTTAAATATTACGACCCTCACTGCCAATGCAACCCGCATTGGCAGTGAGGTAAGAAGTAAATTCTTAATCCGATAAAAGGATCTCTTATTTCATTTAACGTCAGGAGGCATTCAAATTATACTTGTATTTTACAATATATTTTCAGTTTCATTGAGGTATTGAGGTTGGCTGGAAGAAATCTCTTAAAGAAAAATAATATAAATAATACAAATACTGAACTTTGTATACAAAATTTGACACAGTGATTATTTTGTATATTTATGTGCAATAAAGTATCGCTCACGAGTAGCTTTATTAGCTATTGCCGCTCCTGTTGCTAATACAGCTTCTCGTTAGGAGCTTACTGTTAATCTCGGTCACTTGCAGGACCACAAAAACCCTCCAGCGAGTAGTTAATGGACATACTGCTACTTTCGCCGGAGACTCCATCTTCATCAGCTTTAATCAAACTACATTAGCCGGGCATGAAAAGCGCTATGAATGTTACAGAAGTAAGGTGTCCAGATCCTTATGATCGAGTCGTGTGGCGCTCGGTTCATTCTGCCCCGTAAGGGACATGGAGCGAAGATACATTAGTGGCTCTCCCTTAACATTACTACAGTGAAAAAGAACTATCCGGTTTAACACTTACTGCGCAACATGATGATGTATACACTCATCTCAACATCATATAAGTAGATAAGAACCGGACTGACATCATAAGAAACTAGTTCGTCCAGTACTGTATTACGAAAATGCTTGTAATATGCAAAATACTTTCTATTGTTTACTCGTACCTTTATATAACCCAGATATTACGCCAATATAAACTCAAAGTCATGACATCAACAGTTTCACAAAGAAGAAGGTTCCCAATGGACAGCATGAGATTACAGAAAAAGGGCGTGAAGTCCAACACAAGATTGATACTCCTTATGTGAACATTGCTTATCATTAAGTAGGCAGTACTGTTGTTTTACGCGTCCCAGGTATAATAAAGAATGCATTTTAATACTTAATGGAAATGAGAGAATAATGGAGATAAGAGAAAAAGAGAGATAAAACTACGACTTGGTTCTGTACAGATATGCGTCAACTAACTCGATCTTGGGGTGGTAAACAATGCTATTTTAACACAAAGCTCGTGGCTTTGATTTCCACATAAGACGAACATTTGCATGAACATATCTCTGTCGTAGTCTAGGTGTTTTGAAGAGAGTTAGGGTGGATCGAAGAAGACCTGGGGAAGAGCGTACATCTTACGGAAAACCGCTGTCAAATAACAACTTGTAGAGTTGCTGTGTTCCTGCGAGTGAATGAAGTTACCAGTAAGCTCCTAAGTAGTTTCTATGTTAGTGGCTTAGGTGGCAAAGTGTCAATGATTATTCCAGTATTGTAAGCGATCATATGCTACGGTAACCACTGTATACTAGATGGGCCGTATGCCGAGGGAAAATGGGAGTGATACGAATCCATCCGGTTTTTTACACAGCATATGTGAAAATCTCTCATTACTTTACAATTACGGATACATTAATTTTCTGCACATTATAAGAACGTACGGCTAAGTTTTACACTTTGATCTTTGTACCGTTCTTATGCCGTACATACTTTACATAAGAGTTACAATTGAACATCGAGTGTAGAGATCCCGTTGCCTCGAAGAGTCATATTCGAAACGGATTCGAAAAGTTTTGACTCAGACTCCATACATTCCGATTCCAATTAGAATATGCTGCTTCGAGATAATGTGAATACGCTACTAGTCTTAGCTGTACTCCGCGGCAAGTGATTCCCAAACTAGGAACGGAAGAGAGAGCGTGCCATTTTGAACTCGATGGGCGGATTGTGTGATTGTGTCATACATACATCCTAATGCCCAGTCCCTTGTGGGGTAGGCATAGAGAATCTAGCACCATATAACTCGGTCCTTATACACTTCACTCGCGTCTTCAAGAAGTTGTATTGTGTCATTTTCTACATATTTTGAAACACTTAATAAAGATTTACTTACGTTTTATCAGAAGGTGATGTCTGGAGCCCTCAGAACCACCGAGCATGTATGAGAAGAGCTAGGATTGTTAAACAAGCGAGGGAGGTGTGCAAAGAGCAAGTCATGTGTTGCTTAGTTCCCTCTGCCTGTAAGGAATTTATTGTAAAGTTATAGATACATAAATATTAAAAAAAATATTTTATTATCATTATCTTTTTGTAAAATGTCAACGTTATTTTAGGCATACAAGCATACTGATGTAAAGCGCTTATCATAGCCAATGAAAGCTTGTAATACATTAAGTAGCACTCGCGCGATGCCACCTTTGCTACTACCACAGCAACTTCTCAAGGGCTCACTAGCGTCCTCACTTACACGCAGGAACAAAATAACCCGCGAGGGAGTTGTTATTTGGTACTTCCCCAGAAGGGCTGCTTTGATACGCCCTACCTCTATTAAAAACACCTTGACCAATACAAACAGACATCTTCATGCACACAAATGTTTGTACTATGTGGGAATTGAATTCACGAGCGTTGGTGCCACAGTCGCATCATTCACCACTGCGCCACCGAGCTCGTCAAACACTTTACACATCTAGATGGTATCTGAATACTCTCTTCGACGTATATGGTGCTTTAAGAAGCTTTGTAGCTATGTAGAGAAAAATCCTCACCATTACAAACCTGCTCTGTAGCTCATTTGGAAGAGCACTCGAACGGCCACCCAGAGATCGTAAGTTCAAACCCACCTAGGCGAGTTATGAGATTTTTTTATACAACTAAATTGGCGAACAAACACGCGGCCTGCATTAGATAGTCTGCGGTCACCGCAGCCTATTGATTATTGGTCTCCAAAGATGATAGTTTTACACATAAAAATGACAAAGTTCATCACCATTACAAGCCTGGTAGCTCAGTTTAAAAAGCACTCAACCGACAATTATGTGGTCGCAGATTCATATTCCAATGAGCTGCTAAGTAATTGCTACCTTAACAATAGAGGTGGCATCGCGCGAGTGATACTTAATGGTGTTCATAGGCTTTCACAGTAACTGCTTTACATCAGGTGGGCCGTATTCTTGTATGCATCCCGACGTTGTGTAAAAAACTCTACCTACATGTGAGGAGAAAAGAACAAGTGACTCAAAATAGACTGTATATTTTTTAAGGTTTTTTAGAATAACTTTCCAGGACCTACATTTTAATAATGTTTACTTTTCGAACTCATTCGCTGTTCGTAATACATCAATTACAGGCTAGGTAGAATTTACCTCTAAAGATAATTCAAAGACCTCACTGGGATACTAAATAGGAATTTGTTGATGACCATCTAACACTAAGATCATTAAAGGCACCCGACCCCAGGCAGTTAATGATGTTTAATAACGAAAAATATAGCATTTATGTCGCAATAATAATAGGTAATTATGTGTCCATGTTTCTTCATTTCTGTCTGTATTTTTTCCGTCTGTAAAATAAAAAATATGATTTATAGAAGGAAGGTGCATTGGATACACCTTTGTCCTACATTTCATGTTTTTTTATTATTTTTCGCATCCTCTCTAGAACATAGCCGATAATATAACTTATTGATCATCCTGGTCTGTTCGTCCCAAGCTGTCTTCTGCCGGCTAGAATGGCATACAAAGTTTTAGTTACACGTCTAAATTGAAATACAGACACTAAAGTAGTATTTTTTCAATAAAAAGTCGGGAGGTATACATATATGATTCAACAAATGATTAACGTAGCCTATGGACTCTCGTAATATAGGAAGTATCATTCGCGCGTTACTGCTATTAAAACAGCAACCTTAGAAGCTTGCTGGTAACCTATACAGAAAATTGCAGCCAAATAACAATGACTTATTATTTGGCTGTGGTTTTCTTTAAGGTGGAGATACTTTCTTAGTCGTAGTGCTTTGATGTGCGCTGCCTCATAAAAACACCCACACCGAGGCAAAAAGATATGTTCATGCACACAAATGTGTCAATTTTTTTATACCGCTAAGGTGACAAATAGTCATACGGCCTGCCTGATGGCAAGCAGTTACCATAGCGTATGGACACTTTCAACACCAGGGGTGACACTCGTACGTTTCCGACCCTCAAAAAAAAGTTAATTAGTTGATTATTAATTTGTAATTTCTATTTTTTCAGGTAATTTGGTAAAGAAAAATACGTGAAGGTATAGCTAAGTACAGTTTAAAGGTATAGTTTACATGAAATTTTATTAAGTGAGATTTGTGGTCAATTTATACACGCGTAATCATAGAAAATATATAATATTTCGGTTTATAATTTCGGTTGCGGTTCATATATATTTACGTTATGTACGTTTGTTCACCGCTTCCACCATAACTTCTATATGTTTAAACTGATTTCGTATTTTTATTTATATATTTTTATACAACTAAGGTGGCAAAGAAGCGGACGGCTTGCCTGATAATAAGCAGTTACCGTAGCCTATGGGCATTTGCAACACCAGGGATGTCACTCTTGCGTTGCCGACCCTGTAAGAATCTCTTCACCTTTGTTATGTTAACATGGTACCTGAACTGGTTGAAATTGTCGAAAAGGAGGTTAAGAACATGTCAGTTTTTTTGTGTTGACGTGTTGCTCGACGAGCTCAGTGGCGCAGTGGCGAAACGCGCTGTTACGTTACTTTGACACTAACGCTCGTGGGTTCGATTCCTACACAGGACCAACATTTGTGTGCATGAACATGTCTGTTTGTCTTGGTCTGGGTATTTTTAAGAGAGGTAGAGCGCATCAATGCAGCCCGTCTGGGGAAGTACGTCCACCTCACAGAAAACCGCAGCCAAATAAAAACTCCCTAGAGGGTTGTTGTGTTCCTGCGTGTGAGTGATGTCACCAGTAAGCTCCTGTGGAGTTGTTGTGTTGAGTTGTTCTTTTATCTTTTAAATCGATTTGAAATAACCGAAGGTTTTGTCTGTTCAGTTATAGACTAAGTTAATAAGACGAAAAGCTATTGAAATTATATCATGAAGAACGAAACAACACGCTCGACTATAGCCCCCTAGACATTTGTCGAGGGTGTGATGTTACTGGGGAATTTATCAGGCATGTTATTTCCGGTTATTCATGCTAACGGTGAGCACTCACAGACAGTGGTAGCTAAGATTATCCATCCAGAAAGTAGTCCTTCTTAGCACGGTATGTGGGGACGAAAAAATTATGTAAAATACCTAAGACAAATTATTTTTTGCAGGAGTAATGATGACCGTTGCCCGTTTTTAAGGCTCGTTCTTTTATCATGTCGGGTGTTACAGCTTTCAAATCATACATTGGCTAATTATGCTTGGCCAATCTGAATATAAAACTTTTTTTTAATAAAACGTGTCCCTATTTATTACAAAATATTTATAAATAGCTATAGCATTTACTATAGAAACCTAAAAACCTAGGTTAATCTAATAGAGCGAGATATTAAACACACTGCAGATATAGGTCTGAAAATATATCTCTTATCTCACACTTATCTCTCTAGTCAAGAATAAAAAATCACCAATTTGTTGTTTAGTTGTTGGTCGCTGCAATAAAACTCTTAATACACAAAAGCGTGTACGGAGCCGGTGTAAGGCTGAGATTTATTGAAGTGGAGAGGAGCTTAGCGAAGATGTGCATTTGACGTATCTTGCAAAGTAAAGCGTGTTGCCCAATGTATAAAACACATCTTCACTTTACATCTCTTCGCATCAACGAAGCATCAGCCCAATAGAACGACGGTTAACTCGCACTTACCCGTTTTCGTTTCGTTAGAATATTTTTAGCACTTACCAATTACTTCAAATTATACAAATACTTAAACTTACATAAGTACCATCCTTGGCCCAGAGTTACCACTTAGTTGCAGAGGTCGAGAGTTCAATAGAGAATATGTAAACCCTTACAAAGAAACTACTATTACTAAAGCCTATGAATACACTTGAAAAGCCAAAGATCAAATGGAAACCGCCTATGTTAAGAGTTAATAATGATGTAATAACGAGGCCACAGATAGACTGACAATGGATTCCTCTTATTGTTAATTCTGAGCAATGCAGTAAATGCTTCAATTCGCGGCAAATACTTTTACTTTACTGAGACTTCTGAATACGTAGAGCAACAATAGCGCAGTGTATAAAGAACCGGCCTATTAAACAACTGGCCCCAGTTTGAAGCCTGGTAGGGTCGTCTATAACTTCACGCCAAATCCCTTACGGGGAAGGCAGAGAGAACCGAGCGCCACGCGACTCGATCCTTACATACCTCACTCGCTTCTTTAACATTCATTGCTCTTTTCATGCACGCTCGCCGGTTTCTAGGGCTCCTAACATCACCTTCTGATAGAACACGACCAATTTGGTCATGGTAGGTAAGTCTTGGCCTTCCTCGGCACCTACATCCTTCCACTTTTACATTGTATATCTGCTTCGTCATTCTTTCATCCCTAGGAACCGGCAAGCGTGCATGAAAGCAGCTAAGAATGTTAAAAGTTAAAAGAGCAATGAATGTGAAAGAAGCGAGTGAGGTGTGTAAGGAACGAGTCTTATGGCGCTCGGTTCTCCCTACCTACCCCGCAAGGAATCAGGTATACCATAAAATGATCATTTTATATATTTTTTCCTCACTCGTACCTTAAGACATTGTTTCTTTCCTAAACTTAAATAAAAATGGCGTTTTTTAGTATTTTCCTTATGCGGAGAAATTGCTCTTTGCCAATTTTCCTGATCCTAGGTCAACTATACTGCGAATTGTTTAATAACAGACAGACATATAAACAGCTCCCTGCCCACTGTAAGAACCAAAGAGGTTTTTATTTCAGACGGACAATAAAAGGATAAAGTTCGGAACCTCAAATAGGCGTGAAGAGCTTTTATACTTGTACAGGTCCTGGCGACGCGTAAGTGATACTCCTGTTGTAGCAGCTATGATCACTGCTTACCTTCAGGCAGACATTATTTTTATGCTTGCGTTATATATTAATGTCGTTGTAAATATTGCGGGTTAATCTGTAATGTGATCAATAAAAAGTAAAAACGTTAAATTTCCGAGTCAATAATAATTGCATTTGCTACATCTGTCTTAAACGATTTACGTTAAGTTCTCATGAATAAATTAAAAAAAAAACATGTAAAACTTATGACAGGTGATAACATCTTCCTTGGGAATTTCTACATAAGTGCAATTAGTTTAGCTAAGAAAATGTTTTCCTAGTTGACATACAAATCGAGGGCAATTAATTTTGTGAAAAACAATAAATATTCCTGATAATTACACATTTCCTATTAACATTTCCTGACAAGTTATATAACGTAATGGTCTTACGACTAAAAACCACCTCGGTTTAGTTCACACTGGGAGTTTTCGGAAGAAAACTTCTCTGGAATCGCACACAGCCATTGCGGTTACACAGTCGGGTTTTATTTTACCCTTTTTGGTGGTTAATTAACTTTATTCTACCTATAACCGTACAGACTGGTCCTATAACCTTCTCCCCCTTTCTTCTATGAGTGCGTTGCAGATGATGATACTCCGTGTATGCTACGTACCATGGCACTCGCAGTAGAATAATAGTTGTTATTATCTACGTTATTTGCCATTGACTATGCTGTAGGCCTGTGAGCCGTTACAGCGTCGTCGGATTTGAGAAGCGGGCATGAAGAACACAGTCACAACAAAAGAAAACGCGGCGAATCTAAGAGCCCCCGAGAGGGGCCGGACCTCGGCTTAGTGCGTTGCGTGGGCCAATTAATCGGGACACGTGAATTTGATGTCTGAAATACCTATGAGTGTGTAGAGAAGCGCCCGTATCTGGGTAGCTTAGTGCTTGGTGTATCGCGCAGATGTCCTTACTATTCGCACCTGAATGCCGTGTCGGTGAAAAATGTTGGGGTCGGATTCGGAGATGTACCGATTGCATTGCGAGCAAACTAGTTTTAGATGATCTGGAGCTTAGCCAGATGAGAGCGCGCAGCATGTGCGAACACGACGCTGGCGTAGGTCAGGACGGGGCGAATGCAGGATTAGTGGACTGTGCACTTAGTTCTTAGTGATATACTGCAGTCTTCCTTTGTTGTGCCTATTAAATAGCTAAGCTCTTTTTCTGTCACAGTTTCGTTTGCTAATTGACTTTCCAGATGACAGTGTGGCCCTTACACCATAATATTTTGTTTGTTTGGGACAACTCACCCACCTTCTCTTTTTTAAATAACATTTTAACTTTCACCGAAAAAAGGATGATGAGCCCAGTTAGTACGAGTGGTGCCTATAGTTTCTATTCCCATTTTAACATTTATGCACATAAAGGTTTGTCTTGGTCTGGTTGTATTTAAGAGAGGTAGGGCGTATGAAACTAGCCCTTCTAAAGTAACTCCACCTCACAGAAGACCGCAGCGAAATAACCCGAGGGTCGTTGTGTTCCTGCGAGTAAGTGAGGTCGCCACGAGGTAACGAGTTGCTGGGTTAACAGCGGAGGTGACATCGCGCTAACGATACTTCAGGTATTTTAATGAACAATCCACTTTACGTGGGATGTATGCTTGTATACATCCCAATGTTGTAGGAAAAAAACTACAATCAATCCTACCGCAGTTCTTTGCGAGTATCAAGTTTGATGTGCTTTTACTTGTACGTAATGTTATTACTTTTCTTGACGAATTCTTTGATAATGTAAATGACATTTGTGCGCTATAGTTGCAGATGATTGAATTTAAAAATGTTTAATGTAATCAATTTTTATTTTTATTGTAATTAACGTTGTAATTTAATTTTATAATTTACTATAGTAAGTTCTGTATGCTGTGCCCTGTACAATGTTCATGTTTGAAACTATTTTGTACAATCACCATCTTGTTACAACATGAAAAAGCTAATAAATGAATATGAATACGTCATGTGGCTTTACTATCACCTAATAGGCGCCTATAGTTTTTCGATACCATAGAGAAAATTATACACATACATTTTCCCCGTTTCTACTTCAACAATAGCTAATATTTACTAGTAGAGAGCGAAGGCGCTTTTACTCAACGCTATTACTATGGGAAATGAGAGAATTTCATATATTTACTACCGCAGAGACGTGGGTAATTAATACATGACAGTGAAAGTGTGATGTCAAAGAAATTGTGGAAATTGACTTTTAAAGGTAACTTGATTTTTTTATACCACTATGGTTGCAAAAGAGCACATGATTTGACGAGCTCGGTGGCGCAGTGGTCAGTAATGATGGTTTGACAAAAGTTTGTTTTGACAAAGAGTGGTAGGGCATATGAAAGCAGTTCGTCTGGGGAAGTACCTCTTCCTCACAGAAAACCACACCTAAATAACAACTCCCTAGAGGGTTGTGTTCCTGCGTGTGAGTGAGGTTACCAGTAGGCTCCTAAGGAGTTGCTGGGTTAACAGCAAAGATGGCATCGCACTAGCGATACTAATCTATAGCAAGCGGTCATCGGCTACGGTAACCGATTTACATCAGGGATGTCTTTTGACGTTATAAAAAAAAATACGGCAATTTACTGGCATCAGTTGTAGTCTACGGGCGCTTGTATAAAAATAGAGATTGATAGATTTGTTTGAGAGTTTTGTTACATAAAAGTACATAAAACTAGTGCTGGCCGACAATGGTTAAATACAAACCAAATAATATTAGTATCTCCAATATTATAGATTAGTACTTACAAATAGTAATCTATAATATTATGTAATAGACTTCATAATAATATATATTAGAATTCGGTAGTCTAGAGACAAGATTTTTTATAAAGGTTAAAGGTTTCTGGTTGTCACTAACTAAAATACATCTGAGACGATTTGATCATAAAAACAAACTTTTTCCTTCACTCATTCATAATTGTATTATTATAAATGACCCAAAAATTTATTAAAAATAAATATATCTACTATAAATTATTTTTGAGCTATGGATCAGCGGCATAGAAACAAACATCTAAAGGTATTGACTGGTATCTTGATATTCCTCATCACTGTTAGATTCATCATCAGATGGATGTTGGGGCGTATCTGCATCACCAGTGGTGCAGCCATTTGTTTGATAGTGGTGTGATTTTGGCGATGGTAATGGAGATATAGAGTTTTCTTCTCTAACTTCCTCATTTTCCTCAGTAGGGGAAGGAGAAGAACTTGGCGATGGTGGCTGGCTTAATGCTTGCATTAACCGCCCCTTTGACTCACTCCAAATATTTGACAATCGCCCATCTGGACCAAACATCAACAAGAATGCTTCAATCAGTTCCCTTGATTTCTCTTCCCATTTAGCAAATATATCTACTCGCTTCTCCTCTATATTCGTCATTACTTTCTTCCCCTTATCTTTTAATTCGTCCATTTTATTCTGAAGTCGAAATTTCTTTTCGTTTAAGTATGAAACGTTTAATTCTTTAGCTGAGTAACCGCGCGCTAGATTCGTTCGTATGTGAATGTCGTAGTCCCGAACAATTCTAGCCACTATATCTGACGTGGATACACCCTCAGTTCTATTTGTTGCTACAAACATATCCTTAGCTTTAAAAATTGCGTACATATCTTCACAATCATCAGTCGTATATGGGATATCATCGTGAGCAATGAAATCAATTTTGTGTTTCTCCAAAAATTCCTCATTGTACTCCCACGGGGCATCTCTTACGACTTCATCAACATATTTGCAGTGTCGGACGGCTTCGTACCTTTCATCTTCAGTCATCACTGTGCGGCCTTTGCGACTGTGTGTTAGTTCATCATTGCATACTCCAACAATGAGGTATACATTGGGGAATACGTTTTTGGCTTGTTGGAGTTGTCTTGCATGCCCTTGATGAAATACGTCATATACTCCATCTGCGTAGACGCGTACTCTCCTGGTTGCTGTACCAGAGATCGCAACCTCTCTGGGAATGCGGCCATAATAACATTTTTCAAACTCTGATACTGCCTCGGGGTCTGTACTAAAAGGTGCGATAGTGCAGAGTGAACACGGCTCACCTTTCACGTATCCATTCTTGTAAGGATTTACAGTTGCCTCTACTTCTCCATTTGTATAACCATTTTTTGACATGTTATTTTAAGCACAATATTTGGAAAGTTTTTTTATCGAATTCAATTTTCAAACGTCAGTGCTGTTTTGACAGCAATAAGTCAAAAATTTATATCAAGTGTTCCATTGTATCTACCGACGATTTTTCGTTTTTAATTAGAAACTTCGTACCAAAATAAACGTGTTTAGTATTTGCTGGTATATATTTGCTTTTTGTACACTGTTCACGTTTCAATTTCGGAAATTGGCAAATTTATTTATATAACGAATTCAGAGTTTATAAACACAAATATTGTCCGTATCGCTATGCAAAATATTGTTATCATCTTTAGTTCTATCGACACGGAGTGAGCAGTAAAAGCCAAATACGACAGAGCGGTAAAATCGATAATACAGTGTTGCCAACTCACAGTAATACTACTTTCGAGTTTGAGTTTTTAATTTTCTTTGGATGTAATTGTCAATGTAACATTATAATATTGAATAATTCTAAATAACTAGTGTTACATTTTATCAAATCTATTTGATATTGTTAAAATAAAATTACTACTAGACAGGACAAAATTCTGGTGGATTTTTTTAATAATAGGCAAATAGATAATTTTCTAGTATTAACTTCTTGTGATAGTCTGCAGGCGAATTCGAATATTTTCTCTGTAAATAATTAAGGTTTATTTAGTTATTGTGAGTTAGTAAGGATGAGAGGAGATTGGCATCGTGAATGGGCAAAGCTCAAGCGATGACCATTGCAGGGAGAGTGATAAGTTATTCTCCATGATCTTTTCTTGAATATCTATTTGTGTAAAACGCAGTTAATTACCCAGTTAGACTACTTCATAATGCTGTGTACACAGCGGGAGCAATAATAGCCCATAATAACTGCTTTATAGTTCGAATGCTTGTTTTCCTCTCGACGTATAATAAAAGAACTGTGCTAATGCCACTCACATTATGATACCTACTCGAATTTTTTCTTTGTGTTTTTAACTTATTCACACTTATATTAAGTAAATAAAAAAATATTATTTTCTTATTATACTAAAACTTATTTGTTTTGAGCTCTACCTTACACAATAACCAACATTATAAAAAAATAAAATTATATATTCTACAAGGTAGAAAATTTCATTATGCGGCAACACTCACGGACATGCGCCATGCGCATAATCCAAATGCCACTGTCTCGTGCGTAAACAAATATAGCCCCTATTTACTATTGTCACACTGACTAGCAACTAGATAAGAATGGAAACACCAAATGTAGCGGCATATTATCTTATTTCATTAGTGTATCTATTTGTACATAGATTAATAAAATAACTTTATGAACAGCAACCCATATTTAATGTTTTTTTCACAACTCTGCACTAACAGGAACTTATTGGTAACTTCACTCGCTCGTAGAAACAAAACAACGTCCCAGGCGAAGTTTTCCTTTATTCTCCATTCGTTGCGGTTTTATATGAGGTAGAACGCACAGCAACCCGACTGTGGAACCACCTCTACACAGCCGGGTTGCTTTGCTCCCTAACTCTTTTAATAATTCACGTTTTCAAGAAACAAGTGAGACAATATTTCTTAGCTCTTTGAGTTCCTGTAACATTATTAAACCGAGTTTTATTAAATTATTCGCAAGATATCCGTAAGGTTTAGATTTTGTACTTTATACGTTGCATGTATTATTTGATTAATTGGTTTACCATAGAGTATATATGCTAATATTCTAGATAAAATAAAAACTATTACAAATAATAAAAATACAATTACATTTCACTTAAAAAATGTTAATTGTGCCTAAGTACCCGCGACAGCTCAATGGCAAAAAGAGGATCATTTTATAACATGCTATCTCGTTCTTGTGTCGCTCGATTTTCTCTGCCTACACCGCAAGGGACATGGCGTGAAGATATACATACATTCGTACAAACATATTTCGTTCTAAATACATGAGACATGGTGAATTTGTATATCTCGTGTTTTAACACGTTCATACATATATAATGTAGGATTTAATACATGAACCATGTGAAAAATTACACACGCCTGTTATGCTCGTAACAGAATTTCGAATATTGTATTTCTTATACAAATCTGCGTTTGTTTACTGCAAAAAAATACTGGCGAGAAATCATTTGTGATTTGGTTTTTATCATACATTGTAGTTTATAGTCAATGGTAAAAGTGGGATTAACGAAAATCGGCCAAGTGCGAGTCGGACTCGCACACGAAGGGTTCCGTACCATTATCTATAAAAACGGCAAAAAAAAATCACGTTTGTTGTATGGCAGCCCCCTTAAATATTTATTTTATTCTATTTTTTAGTATTTGTTGTTATAGCGGCAACAGAAATACATCATCTGTGAAAATTTCAACTGTCTAACTATCACGGTTCATGAGATACAGCCTGGTGACAGACGGACGGACGGACGGACAGCGGAGCCTCAGTAATAGGGTTCCGTTTTACCCTTTGGGTACGGAACCCTAAAAAAGATTTCAGGGCAATGATTTCAAGAGCTCTGATAGCCTAGTGGACAAGGAACCGGCCTATAGACCTACTGGTCCCCGGTTCGCATCCCGTCGAGGGTATGTACCACTAAATTTATGTTTTCAGATTTATGTACATATTTATGACTTGCTCGGCGGAGAAAAAAAACAGCGCGAGTACACCCATGTATCCAAGAAATTATATTTCGAAAAAGGTGTGACCTAATGTAAGAAACATCTGCTTTTCACTCCGTGTTTGGAGGTCTGACGGCAGTCCCTCCATGTAAAAATCAGTATCTTTCCCAAATCCTTAGGCTTAGGTAGCGCCAATCCTAATGGATTAGGAAACGGTATAAAGTGCAGAATTCTTTCCACACAAGACTGTACTCTTCTTGAGAGAGCAAGTTATCTGAGTTTCGTGACATATAGGCTATGCTGCTGGTTATATTGGTAATAATGACATCGTGAAGGTCTGCCATCATATGTGATAGCCGAGGAAAATGCAATAAGAAACTCTGAAACTGTTAATAGAAGAAAATTTATCACTTACGAGTTGATTCAAAGACATTTGAGCATTGGCATGGGCCAAGTTAAAAAAAAAATTAGGAAACTGTTGCCGGTGGATTTACAAACTAATGCCAGAACACAAACGAGTTTGTGTTTATTGATGCACAGAGATATTGCTAAAGTACTACCACCAAATTCCAATGGTATTTACGACATTGTCATAAGAGATCAATCGTGAACCAAAGAAAAAAAAAACAGTCTTGTGAATGGTCGAAAATGAGAACAGATAAACAAATTTGAGGCAGGTGTGAAACGTGGGTAAAAAATTATTGCGTTTTTTTGTTTCGCACGGGTTCCGTTTGCACAATCCCACACGAGCATCTATTTTTAAATTTGTCTACGATAGACGGAATATACGGACTGATGAATAGAATGAAATTTGTTTTTTTTATTTTCGGTGTTCTAAACCTTGTCTGGCACATAATTGGTAACCTAATTGGTATAGATATAGCGCAATATACCTACACATACAGTGTAATTAATTACGTTTTTGAAGTCGGCTATACATAATTTGTTAGCCAATAATAATTTGGACAGCTGCGATTAGAAATGATTACAAAGAACAGCTGATTAATTCTCACGTATTCATTGTTAAACCCTTCTAAATGAAATGTTTGAAAAACTTTTTAACAATGTTTTTGAAACAATTTGCAATTAATTGATTTAAGTGACTGTCGTAACGTTTATTAATAATTATGCTCATCATTCGAACGACCTTCGAAGTTAAAATACCTTATTTTCCCATATAAACTATCATATCAACCAATTACGTATTTCTTTCTTAAAGTATGAGTAAACGAGCTGACCACCCGCTGATGTGAAATGGGAATCGTAGCCTATAGAAACGATTACAAAACAAGGATTAGGTGACAAGGAATCGCTCTTTCTTTGTTTCTCCCATTTCCAAACACAAGGGTGTGGAATGAAGTCTTTGTCGAGGTTTTATCAATGGACCATGGGATTCTTTAATAAGGGCGGGAATACGTTTTTACAAAATTGACAGTTCAAAAGTATAGCCCATGATATTAAAAGGTACGGTAACTGTTGATCAATAGATACCCTTATTTGATACTTTAAAAGTATTAGAAACTATTAATTAAGCTCTTTTTCATTAAATATAGTTAAGCCCTACACGCTCCTTTATATTTCTATCACATTATCGAATTATATACACACATCAAAAGTGTCTAGGGATCAACATATATTTTTGCAATAACTTTTCTCCTGATTGATATTAATTAAAATTTTCTTTAAGGATTCATCAAATAAAGTGTTTTCGTTTGTCTACAGTAACGATAAACCAAGTCACCTTTGCATTAATAAAGAAATTTGCCATTTTCATAATAAAGGGATTTTTGACATTTGAACCACTAACATTAAAGTTCGAAAAAAAGACTGAAATAACAGTTTTCTTTAAAATTTTATTGGGTAACTTAAACAATTAATAATCCGTGTTTCTACCGCGAACACTAACAACACAAGAACATCGGTTTGGCATACTCAAAATGAGTTCATCCAAATCACGCTGTGGAATGGCCGCCCATGTTCGTTGCAACAACAAAAAAAGGTCTTCTTGCGACTGGATACCCTCCATATTCGGCAGAGCTCTTCTCTGTAGCATATCCCATGCATGGACACGGAGACAAGACCGATACATTCAAATCACAACTCGAAGAGCTCCAACAATAACCGCCATGATGTTAGCCGTGACGCTTCATCACTCTTCAGGGAACTTAATTAGCGACCAAACAGTCAGAAACCGCTTGCATGAAGTGAACCTTCATTCCCGAAGACCGCTAAGGGTACCACCTATAGCAATGCACAATCGTAGGATTCGATATCAATGGGCTCTTGAACACAGAAATTGGGCAGAAGAACAATGGCGTTTCGTGTGCTTTTCTGATGAGTCTCGTTTTGGTATGAGACCGGATACAAGACGTATACGACACTGGAGAACCCCTGGACGCCAACAGCGATTAAAATCCTGCCAGGAAGTCCATCCTTATAGTGGTGGAACCATCATGGTATGGGCGGGTATTTGGATGGGCGGAAGAACTGAGTTGATTTGGATCAGAGGCAACCTCAACGCTCAAATTTATGCTGAGACGATTGTATCAGACGTCATCGTTCCTCTACAAGTGCAAATCGGTCCCTTATTTCAGTTAATGCATGATAATGCACGACCGCACACCGCAAGAGTTGTAAGACAGACTCTCGCCGCAGCTAACATCAATGTCATGCCCTAGCCTGCTCAGTCGCCAGACTTGAACCCGATTGAGCATGCATGGGATATGCTACAGAGAAGAGCTCTGCCGAATATGGAGGGTATCCAGTCGCAAGAAGACCTTTTTTTGTTGTTGCAACGAACATGGGCGGCCATTCCACAGCGTGATTTGGATGAACTCATTTTGAGTATGCCAAACCGATGTTCTTGTGTTGTTAGTGTTCGCGGTAGAAACACGGATTATTAATTGTTTAAGTTACCCAATAAAATTTTAAAGAAAACTGTTATTTCAGTCTTTTTTTCGAACTTTAATGTTAGTGGTTCAAATGTCAAAAATCCCTTTATTATGAAAATGGCAAATTTCTTTATTAATGCAAAGGTGACTTGGTTTATCGTTACTGTAGACAAACGAAAACACTTTATTTGATGAATCCTTAAAGAAAATTTTAATTAATATTAATCAGGAGAAAAGTTATTGCAAAAATATATGTTGATCCCTAGACACTTTTGATGTGTGTATATTATATATCATTGGCCCGTTGCCACCTCCGCTGATAACATAGCAACTCTTAAGGAGCTTACATCTAATGTCACTCACAGGAACTACACAACTAACCAAAGATCGGTAATTTGGCTGAGGTCTTCTGTAAGATGGAACCTTAGAAAATTCAGAACCTCGTTTGTAAACAGCAGGTTAGTTTCGCTTTAATTTTAAGGCGTCAAATTACTTACATCTTTTTCTTCTTAGGCAATATGCCGGTTCTTTATCCAATGGGCTATTACGCTCTGTTAGTGACTTACACCGTTCATTAATAAAAGCAGTTGTGACAAAACTTCTAATTTAAAATACGTGCCAACTATTTCGGCCATTCACTTTCGCTGATACCATTACTGTCTCCCGCCAGACGGTGTACCTTTTTCGTATTATTGATAGCACTTTCGTCCACTACGCATACATTAGTCGCTCGTTTTGTTTTCTTTTCACGAAATCATAGACATTTGAATGAACGAATGGGGAGAGTTAACGCTTTAACAATACTCGTATAACATTCTTTGTAGTTTAAGCTTACACTTACTTTGAACTTGCATGTGAGTAAATACACCAAATCGATACAAATGGCAATTATTCTTTATCTTCTTCCTAGGGTTATACCGTTTCTTAAACCATTAGGATGAGACGCATAGGATCCGCTACCTAATTGTATCTAGTCACAAAGAGAAGAATGTCAAGCTGGCGTCCAAAAACTTGATGTGCTCAAGAGATCCAAGCAGTACTTCAGATTGGTACATAAACACGAGTCTTAAATTAGTCCGCACGTGGAGTATTGTAGTCACCTTCGAGTAGGAGTACCTAATTACAAGCTACAACTTTAGACTCGCCTAGGAGACGAACTACGATCTCTGTGACGCAGTGGTTAGTAACGGTACTTTAACCCCAACACCCGTGGGTTCGATTTACACACAGGACAAATATTTGTGTCTGAATGAACATGTCCGTTCGTCTAGGCCTAGATATTTTTAAGAGTGGTAGGGTGTATCAAAGTAGCCCGTCTGGGGAAGCACCCATATGTCATATTATGAAAGACATAAACCGTGTAAATCATTTGAAGAATACAAGAAACATAACGCGACTATTAGACAGTTGGTTAAGAAAGAAAGTTAACCGTTCATACGTACCAACAGAGTAACTTTTCCAATACTAAGGTAAAATAAGTTTGTTTAGTTTTGTACACGATTAATTCACTCTGGTTTTGTGTACGAATCTGACTCGAATCACAATACGATCTTCAAGACTCTTGAAGGGACTGAGTGATAGACGTACATTTCAATATGTATTATACATGAGAATGTAAAAGTCTCTGTATGCTAGTTTCTGAATCATGATTCAATCCCAACATTGTGGTCAATAAAGAGAATAAATATGTTTGAAATGTGTAACTTACGCAAAACTTTTGTATATCCATCGCTGATCCATTAAAAGGTGATTAGTTTTTGAAATACGTATATCGTCAGCAGATATTGTGCAAGTTTTCATTAAAATGATTGATGATTAGTATAATTTCTTAGTTTGATGATGGTTTTTGTACCATCGGCTAATGACAACCTGTGTATCAGAATTAGATTTTCGTATACACGGGCCACCGAGCTTCTTTTGTTAGTTTTTTTAGAGTTCCGTACGTCAAAAGGAAAACGGAACCCTAATAGGATCACTTTGTTGTCTGTCTGTTTGTCAAGACAGAAACGGGTGGAGCTATCAAGCTGAAATTAATATTAAATACTCAGGATCCTTCAAGCAGTAAAAAAATCAATGCAATCAAAAGATACGGCTGCTTATGCCTCGTTTATGTGAATATTTTGACTTGTAAAGGAAAAAATCCGAAAACCGTAATTTGTAGTTACAACACAAAAAAATGTGGGTGTGTGTCTGTCAGTTACGACGCACAACCGGAGTTTACTCCTTACGAACGATAATTATGATATTGCGAAAATAATTTCCGAAAAAATTTTTTTTTGCAGAACCGATGCGCGCGTCGGTTTCGCACTTAACGGCTTTTTACGTTTAGTTGTGTAAACTCGCGTTTTTTAAAAAAATCATCTACATAGATGAACTTAAGTAGGGAAATTTTGACTGAATACAAAATTTGATGCAAATCGTTAGAGCCTTTTCCGAGATACATATATTTATGTATGTATACACGAGCGTGCATGAAAAGAGCTATGAATGTCACAGAAGCGAGTGAAGTATGCAAGTATTATGGCGCTCGGTTCTCTCTGCCTACCCCGCAAGGGACTTGGCGTGAAGATATACATACATATACACAAGAATTGCTAGTTTAAAGTAATAAAATTGAACGTATTCCTATTGTCTCAAAAATACACATTACAAAATTTCTATCTACATTCATTTTTCCTTCTTCTTATTCCTAGCGTCATCCCGTTTCACAATCCTGACGGATTAGGACTAGCGTGGTCCTTTATCTAAGCCTATTAATTTAGCGATGATACTTTGACATGAGCCATTCTCCTCCACAACCATAGGGAAAGTCAGACCTTTCTTAGGTCACATGTCTTTTGAAATATAGATTCTAAACGTGCGGTTTCCGCGTGATGTTTTTCTTCACCGCCCAACAAGTGATAAAATATGTACATAAGAAAGTTAGAGCAGTGGTAGCCCAAGATAACCGGCCTATTGACCAACTGGTCCCCGGTTCGAATCTCAGCATGTACAACAAAATTTTTGTTCTCGGATTTATGTACATATTTGTAAGTAGCACTTGCTCTGCTATGAAGGAAAACATCGTGAGCAAACCACGAAATTTTATCTAGAAAGATGTGTGACCTAACCTAAGAGTGATCTGAATTTCATCTGCGTTGTGAAGGTCTAACGGCAGTCGCTCAATGCATATATGCTCTATGACAAAAATCAGCATGTTCGCCAAACCTTTAGGCTTAGGTAGCGTATCCCGCTAATCCTAATGGATTAGGAAACTGGATTGGAACCAGGGATCGTTGGTATATAGGTAGGTAATTTATTCAGGTTCAGGTTAGGCTGGTTATTTATTCACTGAGCTATCACTGATGTGATATTTCTAATGATAGGTAAAACCATCGCTGGGTAAACAAAGAGAACCGAGCACCAAATGACTTTGTGTCAAAGTAGCGTTGCGAACCACTCTCCCACCGCGTTCGTTATAAAGATTTGTTTATGAATAGAGTTAATTTTAAATACATTGCTACTGCACGTTTTAAAACAAGATCAATGCCATCAGGTTACGTTCTGTGCTTATTTCCCACGTCTAACAGTTAATAGAGGTTGGGCTGTCACAAGTATCAGTAAATTATGATTATTACTCAGCAGCGATTACGATTTATTAAGTAAACATTTTATATTGTTTACATTGTTAGTTTAACTATAAAGGTATATTAATAAATAATAATAATAAATATTGTCGGACAAATTACACAGCGCCATCTAGCCCAAAGTAAGCGAAGCTTGTGTTATGGGTACTAGACAACTGATAAACATACGTAAATACATTTTTTTTTTGTAAATACATTCTTATTATACATAGAAAATACCCAGACCAAGACAAACAGACATGTTCATGCACACAAATGTTTGTCTTGTGTAGGAATCGAACCCACGAGCGTTGGTGTCAAAGTCGCGTCATTCACGACTGAGCCACCGAGCTCGTCATTGTTTACACTAGGTATAAAATACTAACTAGGTTATCTTTATATTTAAATTAGTATCTATCTATCTACAACTTCACGCCAAATCCCTTGCGGAGTAGGTAGAGCGAAACGAACGCCACGTGACTCGACTTACAAACCTCACTCGCTTCTTTAACAACCATTGCTCTTCTTAAACATGCTCGCCAGCTCTAAGGCGCCTTTTTTATACAAGCAGGCATACAAGCATACGGCCCACTTGATGTAAAGTGGTTCCCGCAGCCTATGAACGCTTGCAATACATAAAGTATCACTCGCGCGATGACACCTCCGCTGCTAACACAACTATTGAGAGCTTACTGGTGACCTAACTCGTACACAGGAATACAATAACCCTCTATGGAGACGTCATTTGGGTGCGGTTTTCTGTGAGGTGGAGGTACTTCCCCGGGCGGGCTGCTTTGATGCGCCCTACCTCTCTTAAACATCAAGCTCCTGACATCGTCTTCTGATAAAACACGACCAATTTGATCATGGTAGGTAAGTCTTGGCTTCCCTCGGCTCCTACATCTTTCAACTTTCGCGTTGTATATCTTTTTCGTAGTTATTTCGTCCTGCATTAAACCTAACAATAAATTAAACTTTTAGTTAAGTCAATTCTTGTACACACACACACACACTCACACACACACACAATATAAATAATACCTCTTTGTGTAAATTTGACCCAAAGTATTATACAAGGAGAGGAGCTGGATGATCACTATAACTCCTGAGGAGTTGCTGTATTAGCAGCTGTACGTGGCAACGTTTGAGCGACACTGCCTATATTCAAGCATTCATAGGCTACGGTAATCTCTTTACATGCTCGATGTGGTTTGTAATATATATACGTATATAAAGTGAAAGCGTTTGTTCATTTGTTTGTTTGAACGCACTAATATCTGGAACCAGTAGTTGGATTTGAAAAAATCTTTTTGCATTTGATAGCTCAATTCTTGTGAGAGGTTATAAGCTGTTCAACATCACGATATGACCCTCAGAAGCCGAGGAAACAGAAAGAAAGTAGAAAAGCGGTTCCTAAGGTTCCTCATATTAATAAACAATAATTGTTTATTTATTATTAAAAATCATTTAAAATTATTACATTAAAACTTTTATATTTAGAGCTAAGAATATTAAAGAAGCGAGTGAGGTGTCCAAGGACCGCGTCTTATGGCGCTCGGTCCTATCTGCCTATATATTCCGCAAAATCCTGGCGTAAAATTATACATACATTAATTTTTAACTATATAATTAATTAATTTTATAGAACTATAGATTAATTTGTCTCATTTTTTTTTAATGTCTAGGTGCCTAATAAATCCGTTGAATTTCCGAGTTTATTTACCTATAAATATACAAAAATGCTGTTTTATAAATATACAAAAATTACCTATAAATATTCAGCTATATAGTGATTAAAAAATGGGCTCAAGAAATTAATTTAAATTGATTTACCAACGAATTCTAAAAACAGATCTATCCTTTGCGAGATTATTTTATTATTTTAATCTGTTTGAAGTTTTATTTCCTTACATTTTTATACCTAGTAAATATGACGAAAATTATATAGTATGTGACAATATTAAGTAACAAAGCCTTCGTTCTCAGGTTTCTAAATAATCTGTCGTTGGTATTCCCCTCTATACCGCACTTAATATACAATGTACTATTTCAACACATTGCTTGTAAAGTAGCTCTTATCGCAACACAAAAATGACTAAGCTTTTATCTTTTTTTTTATTCACAACAATATAGCTTACATAAGACTATGTTACATTCGTAATACAGTTTATTTTACATAAAATTATTTGCATTCGTCAGACATTTGTACTTTTTACTGTACTTTGTAATAGTGATTTTATAATAACTTTACTGAGCAGTGATAGCTCAGTGGCTAAACCCCGGCCTATTAATTGATTAGTCTCTGGTTCAAATCATGATATGGGCATGCACCACTGAATACATTCGGATTTATGTATATATTTGTCATTGGAGTAAAGGTGAAAATTGGTGAAAAAGAAACTCTATTTGAAAGATTATCACCTAACAAAGGGCTGGTTTCCCCTCTGGGTTGTGGAGGTCTAATGGTATATGCTCCATATAAAAATCTGTATCTTCGCCAATTCCTTAAGTTCAGGTAGCTGACCTCGCCAATCCTAATCGATTAGTAAACGGTATAACGCCAAGAAAAAGGAACCGCGTATTTATCTGGTATTTATGTATCCATAGATGTTAAGGAGTTTTATATTTCTGTAATATAGCATTTGGAACGTGTTTTTTTTGTTATTCTTATTTTTTATCAGCGAATCTGTCCCCAGATCATGGCAAAGAGTTTATTTTTTTAACGACTACCTCCTGCTTCAATCCGTTAACATTTTGTTCTTGCATATAAACATATTATGTTTCTTTCGTCTCATAAATCTATAGTCTATTACGTAACCTACTTTCCTTGCATTCCAAATACATTTGAGTCAATAGCGCAGTGTGTCCCATACACAAAAACTAAGCGGACAGTCCAGTCGCTGATGATTGGAGGCCAATATAAAACGCATTATGTGCAAATTGATACAAAACATCATATGTAAACTAGATGGACGGCCACTCTTTCCTCTACCTTGTCTAATTAATATGAAATCATTTTACTGCAACTCTGTGCCAATTTTTCTTACACGAATTCCTGGAGGCATGCAAGCATACGACCCACGTGATGTAAAGCAGTTACCGTACTCTATGAACGCGATTAAAGTATCACTCGTGCGGTGCCGCCTCTGCTGTGATACAGCAACTCCTTCGTAGGTAACCTTACTCACTCGCAGGAACAAAACAACTCTCCGGGGAGTGATTTATTGGTCTGCGGTTTTCAGTTAAAGACAAACGCACAGTAATTTATTTATATATAGATAACTGGAAATTCGATCCATTCCTTAAAAAAGAAATACTAGAAGTCATTGGTAAATTTATCAAATAAATAAAACATGAAGCGCTAGATAGCATAGGGCATTATGTTCTCGCGACCAAATTTAGTAATTTAGCTAAACCTGGTAATTTAGGCTTAATTTACACTTAACTGAAAATTGGTACATGGTATTACGATAACATGTAATAAAATGTATAAAAAAATAAGTGGAGGAGGTTCAGTTAACTTTACATTTATTTATTTACGTATTTATCAACGTAATTGGATACAATCTATTACATATAATAAAGCCGTCCACAAAAACCCGACGAAGGTTTTTGCGTGACACGGCGAGATCACTCACTCGATACAATATAATAATATATTTAAGTATATTTATAGATTTAAATGCATAAACTATATCATCATACATTTACGCTTTAAGAAACATGACATACATTATAACCTCTTTCAAGGCACAGGCCAGATTAAGATTTATCCACCTTCTTAAGAGTTTCGCGGGAACGTTATTCAATCGCAGCAACACACATAACTATTATTATTGGCCTTTTGAAAGATGGAGGTTCGTCTTATGGCGGCTCACTTAATTACATATCAATGCGCCTTTGCAGCTACAGATGCCTGCAACATCACTCTACCTACGCAGTTATAAATGTGTGCAACAGTTATTACACGGTAGTTGCTTTGAAATGATTTATTAAAGTCATACTTAGCTTTTATTAGACGTCAATAAATATAACTGATTTCAACTGATCAACAAGTCAATTTATTAATAAATAAAAAGAAATACGATTGCAACTATTTCAATAACACTTTGCAACTAATATACAGGATTAATGAATAAAGTATGTAGTATAAAGGTAATTGATATGTTATGTTTTATTTATTAAAAAGTTGCTTTAAACATACAAGTTGCATATATATTTTTGATATCACCTTTCAAAATCCTTTATTTTGATACCCCACTCGATAGGGTTTCACTTTCAGTTTGAACAATATTGAGTACATGTCCCGCCGTATTGTATTTATTGTGACGTGTTATAGCCTATTCTATCCGGGATAACGTGAGAATTGTAATTATAAGTCATGTATCTGAATCATTCATACATTCATACATGAACCATGAAAATATTCACTCCAATTTTAGAGCAGTGTAAAAATATATTCAAACTAAAAGGGTGTGAAGATAATTTCATGCTTGAATCTGTCGGTTAGTTTATTGTATGGAGATAATGCACAATAGAGTCAAAATTATTGAATAAGTCGAATATTGTACGGACAAGTTTGGAGATTGGTTTGCACCTGTACAATAAGCAGGCGGAATTCTTAAATGCGCGTGCTGCAAGGTGAAAGTGGTAGCAAGGAGGGATAATCATTTTGGAGGTGGCATCATTAATAAATAATAATAAATAAATATTGCCGGACAAATTACACAGCGCCACCTAGCCCCAAAGTAAGCGAAGCTTGTGTTATGGGTACTAGACAACTGATAAACATACGTAAATACATTTTTTTTTTTTTGTAAATACATACTTATTATACATAGAAAATACCCAGACCAATACAAACAGACATGTTCATGCACACAAATGTTTGTACTGTGTGGGAATCGAACCCACGAGCGTTGGTGTCAAAGTAGCGTAACAGCGCGTTTCACCACTGCGCCACCGAGCTCGTCGTTATGAAACATTGATCATTATGAACAGACTCGAGGAACGAGACGGAGATTACGTTTATTGTGATAATATTTTATACTTGATGGTGAATATGTGTGTTTGGTGTTCTTACACTGATTGGTTGAGTCCACCACTTAAGCCTAAGGATTTGGTGAAAATACATACAATACATATTTTACATAGAAAGACTGCAAGCCACAATCCAGAGGGAAAACTAGTTTTTTTTTTCGGTTAGGTGTTACGCTTTTCGAAATATAAATTCGGAGACATGTGGCTTTCTTTATGAATTCCTTCATATGCTTGACATTTTCTGTATTTATTATTTAAATACAATATGTGGAGCTTGGTACATAAATTACAAACTCCCAATTAGTTTATAGTGATAGACTTCGTAATAAAAATAGTTAAACTTGAAATTTTTGCACAAAAGTGTATATATTATGTACGAGTATCTTATTCTACCAGCTCTAAACAATGAAATTTTACACATGAAGATGATAGGGAAATTGGTTTCCTTATACGTATGACTCCCGCCATAAGAATAATCGAATTGATTTTTTTGTAAATATTTAGTTTTGGGTTATACACAATATATAATTATCAAATCGTTTACGAGTTATGAACTCTTGACATACTGACAGACGAACGGACAGACATTAAAGTGACAGCAATGGTGTTCCGTTTACCCTATAAGTACGGAACACAGCAAAATAATTAAATTAAAAAAGTCACATCCATTATTTCTTTCGTCTCATTCCGCCATGCGATGGCGACATTGACCGCTTTGGTCAACATGGGTATTATATCTAGTTTTTTAAGGATATGACGTCAGAAGTGAAACCAATTCCGTTTGTGGGAGTAGTGTTTTGGAGACCTTTGTGTAAGACTGGTTATGTAGATCTGTTGGAGAATGTTCTGCAGTAGGTAAACAAGTTGACGTAATGACAATGTGCGGAAAGTAAAAGTTATTTCAGTGTCATCATTGAAGATCTGTACACCAGTGCCAATGATCTTGGTGATGGTAAGGGGTATAACAATCTTAAACATGATTGCCAGCAGACTTGACTGCTCATATGTGAACCGTTGCTGTAACATATCGGGTGGTATGGTGCAGAAATGGATGAATGTAATGTTTTATATTATTTCATTTTACTAATACTTAGGTTTTGTACGTATCTTCTACTAACAAAATATGAGTCCTAGTTACTTGAATAAATATATATTATCAGGAACACCGTTCCTATATGAATTCTATGTTTGTCTGTACGTTTGTCCGTGCGTTTGTCCGTGCGTTTGTCTGTGCGTTTGTCTGTCGCTTTTTTCGAATATTCGAATTTTGACTTCAGATTCCGATTCAGCATAAAAAAGTAGAATAGGAATGTTCAGGAAGACCGTTCCTATCTCTTAAGGAAAATGGTCAAAATGACCGACAAATAAAAAATAAAAAATGAATTGTTAGATAATTGACGAGCCAGGTGTTCCTCTGTCAATGCAAGCTGGTAACAAAACACAACAAGCTCAAAAGTGTTGTTGCCTAGTCGAACGGTATTCTGTGATGTAAAGGAACTATCCTGGTCGAGCTACTTTTTTTATGTACAACTGCTTTGATGCGCCCTACCTCTCTCAAAATCTCCTTATCTATTTATATATATACGAGTATCTTACCACTCTTTTGCCAGTCTAATCTATTATTTAGTAGCGTACATGACTTTCAAGTGCTTTCAATGCAAAGCTGCTATTTAGCCTATTACATCCCAAATTATATCACTTTTCGATAAAATATTTACAAGACTCACTTATCGCGGCCAATTTGTTTTTTTTTTTGTTTTTATACAACTAGATTGGCAAACAAGCATGCAGCCCGCATCAGATGGTAACCGGTCACCGCTCGCAACGCCACGGGGATGTTACTCGCGCGCTGCCAATCTTGTGACCTAACGATGTTTCGTCGCAGTACCCTGTAATTTCTCTGCCGTATCTAACCCTTCAAACCTATCACAGCTATATAAATATAGCGCTTTGGTGCGCGAGTCGTAGCTTTCCTCGACTCCTTTATACTTTCGCGTTGTGTCTGTTTTGTCATTACTTCCTTCTCTCTTTTATCGTTCTTTCTACATGAACAATAAAATGATACCTCTTATTTTAAAATCGACACTTTCAATCATAGCTAACATCATCATTGCGAATGCGGTCTGCAAGAGTTACGTCACCAAATTTTGCACAACGCGTTATCTCGTATATTCTATTTTCATTCTCTAGAGAACATGGAAGTAGAATTAACATAACTTGCGCTGTATAGCAGGGATGCGATACCCAGCTGTCGACTTCCATACATTAGTGTTGGTACCGTACATTGTATACAGCAAACCGTACTTTTTAGTTTTTACTTACTCATTCATCATCATCTCTGAACGTTAATCGCGATCGCATCCAATGATTTAGCTTCGGAGTCCAGGGTTCGCTAATACTTAGCGTTATCCCGTTTCCTAATTCATTAGGATTAGCAGGAGTCCGGTACCTAAGCCTAAGGATTTCCCGAAGATACTGATTTTGACAAGGAACGACTGCCGTCAGACCTCAACCCAGAAGGTAAAGAAGACCTTTCTTAGTTAGGTCATCAGCCACCCGTCTTCTATACAGATAAATAAAATTGGAGTGTCTGTTTGTAATATTAAAATAACTGCTTTGTCAGGATTTGAACCGGAGACCGGGTTTGGTCAATAGGCCGGGTCCTTATCCACTGGCATATAACTGCTACTCACTATAATAAAATTAATAAATTTCACATTGTGACCATAATTGTCACCTATATCAACTGCGTCACATTAGGAATTCAACATCCAGTTCCCGGTCAATGCCATGAGCCACATGATATTTCGAACGGATATCCAGTTGCATATTAAAATTTACTGGTATTTTATTACATTTGAATACTTTTCTTATTGTACAAGATTATATTACCTACTCCTATACCTAGCGCCGTCGCTGAAAACCTAGAATCTTATTCCTCAACTACGTTAATAATTCAAAAAGAAATTCTAAAAGTATTTTGTTACGCAAACGTTTTATTAAATAGGCAATCTTTGACAAATAGAAATTTAAATAAGCATATTTTCGTTTCAGTTCGATGTATGGCATGTAGGTAGTGTAGATGGTCAAACTAATTTTTCTTGTTCTAGGTTTGGGGTTGAAGAAAATTTCACTAACTAATCTTTCATTTAAAAGTCGATTTTGTTGTAAATTGTATTCGATACAAAGAATTGCCTGAAAGACATTTTTTCTTTTTATTATTTTCAAAAAGCACATCAAAAATTTAAAAGCAATTTGATGTAAACTACTTTATGTGCTTCCGCTCTCGATTAGTTCACGCGAACTAGTGCCGGCCGGCACCCACCCACTACCGTTAGTAGATGCATGCCGCCGCTGCCATGGCTGCTCCGGTCGTCTCTGCGACACGTGTTTCGCCCCTGTACGAGGCATCCGCAGGTGCTGTAAATGTTATTAGTTAGCATAACATGCTACGAATGGCAAGTGTGTTTCAGAGGGGGCATAAAGGCGGTGAGAGGATAGAGGAAGATAAAGAAGTGAGAGGCAGGTACATTGACATACTGAGAAAATGTGCTGTTTGTCAAAGAGAAAAATATTTTGTCTTTGTAAGTGGCGCCCGCATTTTGTTTTTATTAATAATGCTGAATTTAATTAAGACCAATTCCAAAAAACGCTCAAAACAGCCACTGAAATAACTTTTTTTTCGAAACATATCTTGTATTTATTATCTATGTACAAGTAACCAAAATTTTAATTAATTCTTATTGTGGCCACTTATAGCAATAATCAAAATTATGATTCAATTAGTCATAGATGTTAGTCGTTATTCGTAGCATGTATATGCACGACTAACATCATATATATATATAAGAGAATTGCCAATAAACAAATTTAAAACTACTACAAAGCCAAATTGTGTAGCAGGGCATATTATAAAGTATCTGACTATATTAATGATAAAAATGCCTGGGATTGAGTCGATCCAATTATAATGTAATTAATAAATTATGTAAATTTGTTTGGATACCAAAAGAGGGATGTCTGAGTTTTTTGGCAGTATTTTTATTAGTGTTCACCTAGTCATAAACTGCACGGTAGGGAATAAAATTGTGACGATCCCAAACAAATGTAGCCATTTTTACGGAATAAAAAGATTTTGACTTTGACTTTGACATCTACAGCGCCTGAGGATGCCCAGTGAAGAGGCGAAACATGTGTCGTAGAGACGACCGCAGCAGCCATGGCAGCGGCGGCATGCATCTACTAACGGTAGTGGGTGGGTGCCGGCCGGCACTAGTTCGCACGAACTGATCGGGAGAGGAAGCACACAAAGTAGTTTAGATCAAATTGCCTGTACATTGCAATTTGGACTTTGATTATTGTTTGCAATTGAAAGTGAGCAGTTTTCTTAATACAATGTGTATTTATTTATATAATGAAATGTTCAGAAAGTCTATTTACACGCAATCACAATATTGCGTGTATATGTGACTTCTCTTTAGACGTTTAACGATACTATCTTTTTTAATGATTTGTGGCAGAAATAGTAACAAACACGCGACTTGTACAAGTGAGAGGTACATTTACATACTGAGAAAATGTGCTGTTTGTCAAAGAGAAAAATATTTGGTTTTTGTACAACGTCGGAAGGTACACCAGCACGCGGTCCGCCTGATGTAAAGTGGTTTTCGTATTCTATGAACGCTTGCAATATAAGAAGTATATAGCACAGTAACTCATGAAGAGTTTGTTTGTTTGTATAATCTTTATTGTACTACAAGGAAAAACAAAAATGCAGATAAAAAAAAAATTGTTTGTACAATGGCGGACTTATCCCATCCGGGATCTCTTTCAGTCAACCATAGAATACCTGATAGGAAATGTCAATTTAATGAAGTAGGTATGAGCACAAAGTCATTCACACTATATTAATAAACAAACAAAACAATATCTGTTACACATATACATATATACATATACAGATAAACGCAAACATACATACAAATACTAACATATCCATCTTCACACACATACATAAATACATACAATACACATAAATACCAGTATATATACATATCAAATACTAGTAGACAATTATATAGAAAAAAACAAAACTAAAATTTTCGGGTGCATCAAACCAGAGCTTAAACAATTTTAACTTAAAAGATTGGACAGTTGGAGTTTAGTGGTAGCGGGCTGCTTTGGTGCGCCGTACCTCTCCTAAAACATCCAGACCAAGACAAACAGACATGTTCATGCGCACAAATGTTTGCTTTGTGTAGGAGTCGAACCCACGAGCGCTGGTGCCAAAGTCGCGTCATTCCCGACTGAGCCGCCGAACTCGTCAAAAAATTAATTACAAAGTATCATCTGATGTAAAATGGTTACCGTAGCAACAATTCATTAAATATTGCAAGCGCGATGCCACCTCTGCTACCAACACAGTAACGTCATAGAGCTTTAAATTAGGTTTCTTAAATTCCGTTATGTAATTATTTTACACAAAACATATTGTCATATTGAAATTTGGTTAGCCGGATTTACATGTTTACTTTAGTGAGAATGGAAAGAGGAAGAACAGACCCACCTCAACAATGTCTGTATTGCATTGTCATCTGCGGACATTTTCGAAAGCCATTATTTGAGGTTAAACATTACCATATTTTCAAAAGTACAACCATAGGAAAGTACTGTCAAACTGGTTGCCGCTTGTATATAAAATAATAATAATAAAGCCATTTATTCCTATTAAAGTCATGCATATTACAACAATTCATTTATATTAACATTAAGATGTATTCTAATAATTATATATATTTATTTAATCAATTAAATGGGACACCCATTTTCGGATGTAGGCCTCCTCCAACTCTTTCCAGCGTGTTCGGTCCTGTGCTTCTCTAGTCCACGCGATTCCGGCGACCGCTTATAAAATATCCTTTTTTTAATTTCGAACCGATTTCTTGATATAACTATCCGTTCCCGAAAGGAAAATCAGCTATTAATTAATGGGACCGTATTCTACCATACGGTCCTAATGGAACTATGTGGTAGAATATATACCATGTTCTATATATATCCACATGATTCTGGCAAAGAACATCATGCTTCATCTATGGCAACATTGACGAATAGGCAAGGACATGCGTCCGTAATGGCGGTAAAATTTTTAAAACTATTTATCTATCGCATGTGTATGAGTTGTCGGAATTATATCACACAGCTATTCGCAACTTTAATCACATAACAATCTAAAATAAAGTACACAACTCAAGGCGTAAACCAGTAATCGACCGATATCGAAAGTTGTGACCTTGTTGCTCTACCCAGATCTGTGATTTTACGCCTTAAGGGGAATACGTAAAGGTTATTCCTCATTTTTTCACACAACTGAGCTGACAAACTTGTTTCGGGCCCGCCTAGACACGGTTTTTTTGATATATTGTTATTGGCCCCGCAGATTCTAATCTTTGTTCAGTTCAGATTAAGTTTGTTTAACATAAAAATTGCTTAATATAAAAACCTTCAAAGATTTTAAACCGAAGATAATTTAAATTATTATTTTTAAAGTTGAAGTCATTGATCAAAAAATGACATGGGGCATATATCTCAATGTATAATAATACTATAAAGAAAAAATATTTATTTTCACCGTTCCTATATGAATTCTATATGTTTGTCTGTGCGTTTGTCTGTCGCTTTTTTTTCGAATATTCGAATTTTAACTTCAGATTCGGATTCAGCATAAAAAAGTAGAATAGGAATGTTCATATATCTCTTAAGGAGCATGGTCAAAATGGCCGACAAATTAAAAAAAAAATTGAATTGTTATATAATTGATGAGCCAGGTGTTCCTCTGGCAATGCGCGCAATTGCGCATTCTCAACTGGTTGCATGTGTGTTTGATATAGATAAGCTCAAAAAATACTTAACCTTCTTTCACGTATATAAAGCTACGTTATCAGCGAGTAACATGGCTACATTTTTTAATTTTCACAAATTAGAGATCCTTATGAAAATGGCAATAATGTAACCCAAAGTATCAAACATTTAGCTATAAAAGTAATTATTTGGCGTACGCTGCGAAAACTATTAATGATACATAAAATAATGTTTATAGTACGTATTGTAGTTAAGTTGTATTAACTGTAGTTGTATGTATGTGTATGTATGTATATCTTCACGCCAAGTCCCTTGCGGGGTAGGCAGAGAGAACCGAGCGCCATAAGACGCGGTCCTCGCATACTTCACTCGCTTCTGTGACATTCATAGCTCTTTTCATGCACGCTCGCCGGTTCCTGGGGCTCCTGACATCACCTTCTGATAAAACACGACCAATTTGGTCATGGTAGGTAAGTCTTGGTCTTCCCCGGCTCCTACATCCTTCCACTTTTGCATTGTATATCTGTTTCGTCATTCTTTCGTAACTTTAATTATTATTAAATTTATTTAATTATTATTTTATTCTTTTTAACTGTAGTTATGTTCCAATATGCGTTTCTATTTCAAATTAGTTAATAAAAACAAATTAGAGTTAAAAGATGATGCCATTCATGTCATGATGTTAATCCATAGCGAACTAAATAGTTTCATAAGGAATTGTTTTTCTGTTCTATTTATCCAAATAAAGAACTAGTTTTTCTTAAACCACTATGGTGGCAATCAAGCATACGGCCTGCCTGATGGTAAACAGTCACCGTAGCCTATGGACATTTGCAACACCAGGTCTAGGTATGTGTGTTCGTTTATACTTTACATCTCCCAAATTATTCCTTGTATATTTAACAAATAAGGTATCGTTGGAAGCATTTTGATTATCTTCGGTTAGATTTGACTAAATATAAAATTGAATAGAACTATACTCATGCTTTGCCGACCCTATAAAAAAAGGTTTAAAAAACCAGTTTTCTTTCCGTGTTTCTACCCGTGCAAAGCCGGACAGATCGCTAGTATTTTATAAAGTGAATACATGTTGCCATGTCTCACCTATTTCTACCGCCAAGCAGCTATATTTATATAGCTGTATTCCGTTTTGAAGGGTGAGATATGGCAGAGAAATTACTGGGTACTGTGACGAAACATCCTTAGGTCACAAGATTGGCAGCGCGCGAGTAACATCCCCGTGGTGTTGCGAGCTTCAATAGGCGTACCATCTGATGCGGGCCGCATGCTTGTTTGCCAATCTAGTTGTATAAAAAAAATATTAAACTACCATTGAATAATACTTTATCGTATGTGGGTATGATTTTGTTTAGCAATATACATGTTAATTTATGTTATGTTTAGCTTACGTTAATCCTCCCAGTTTGGTCATACGTACGCATTAATAATTTTTAGAGAGTGGAGATATCTCGCATTCACCCAATTTGGTTTACACGTAGGCATGAATTTTTTCGTTTAATTAGCAGTAGCCCTACTTTGTAGATACTCCCACGTAATGTAATATGTTTCTATTATGGACAGTATCTAAATATGACGTGTGTGTACGATTACACAAACTCTCATATTTATTTTATAAACTAATGACGAGCCAACTGGTTGAGTGGTTAGAAATGTCTTAACAATAATGCTCGTGTGTTCGATTCTTACACAGGACAAACATTTGTGTGCATGAACATATCTGTTTGTCTTGGTCTGGATGTTTTAAAGAGAGGTAGCGTTTTAATGCAGCACGACTGGGGAAGCTTACGTATACCACAAAGAAAACCGCAGCCAAATAGTAACTCCTGCAAGGTTGCTATGTTTCTGCGAGTGAGGTTAGCAGTAAGCTCCTAAGGAGTCGTTCTGTTAGCAGCAGGGGTCGTAACATGTGAGCGATACGTCCAGTATTATATACACTTTACTTCAGGTGAATGGTGTGCTTGTATGCCTTCCTACTTTTCATAGTCACAAATAATAATAAAGATATTACAATAACAACCTGACTACGGCGAAGCCAATGGGACAGTTAGATATGATTTTAGTGGTCTATGTGTGTTCGTTTATACTTTACATCTCCCAAATTAGTCCTTGTATATTTAACAAATAAGGTATCGTTGGAAGCATTTTGATTATCTTCGGTTAGATTTGACTAAATATAAAAGTGAATAGAACTATAAACGTTTGCCATACATTAAGTACCACAAACCACCTCTGCTGCTAACACAGCGACTGTTTAGGAGCGTAACCTCACCTCGCAACAACCCTCCAGGGACTTGTTATAGGGCTGCGGTTGTGTGTGATGTGGAGATACTGCTCTAGACGGGTAACTTGGATCCGCCCTACCTCTCTTGAAAAATAAAAAATAAATTACAATGAACATAAAGGTACATAGGACTAATAATACTAATGATCAGATAATAATAATGTCCAGTAAAAGTAGGCGAATCGATGAGCGAATGGATGGAAGGTCAGAGATCGATGGAAGTGTGTAATTTTTAACAATGAGATGATTTGGTGATAGACGAAATTGTGGATACGCTTCGATATAACCAACGGTGTACAATAGAAAGTAAATTGTGTAGAAAACTCAATTTGAATCTATATTTAGACATCATCGGTCAATTCGAGAGTCTAGACGAGCTTGGTGGCGCAATGGTTAGTAAACGCTACTTTGACACCAACGCTCGTGGGTTCGATTCCCACACAGGACAAACATCTGTGTGCTTGAACATGTCTGTTTGTCTTCATCTGGGTGTTTTCTATGTATTATAAGTATGTGTTTACAGAAAAATCTATTTACGTATGTTTAGCAGTAGTCTAATTAATACCCATAACATAAGCTAAGCTTATTTTAGGCGCTGTGTGACTTTTGCTATAACATTTATGCATAACTTTACGCCAAATCCGTTGCGGGATAGGCAGATTTTACATAGACATAGACATTTATCATTATTATAATTTATTATCTGTAATAATTATTCGTGTACGAAAAGTATGGGCTATGAATTTTGCCATATATGTATAGAATAGAACAGAAAACTTTATTTGCTCAAAATGCATACATTAGACGAGCTCGGTGGCTCAGTCGTGAATGAAGCGACATTGACACCAACGCTCGTGGGTTCGATTGCCACACAAGGCAAACATTTGTGTGCATGAACATGTCTGTTTGTCTTGGTCTGGATATTTTAAGCAGCCCGTCTGGGGAAGTACCTCCACCTCACAGAAATCCGCAGCCAAATAACAACTCCTTAGAGGGTTGTTGTGTTCCTGCGTGTGAGTCACCAGTAATTGTTGCTACCTAATTGAGATGGGTATCAAAAGACGTTTGGAAATCCATGTGGGTTTTTAAATAACTTTTCAAATAATCAATAGTTTGGTTCGTTGGCGCTCTGTCGTCTGTCCTTTTGCTTGTATGTCACATAAAATATTGGGCCCGATTTCTCTAAAGTTGGTAGAGTAGAAAAATTGAAATAATTACATGTGCAATGGACTTGTGTGAAGATATATCTGGATGAGATTATAAATAAACAACACATACTGTGTTATATACTTTTTAACTCATCAAAAAAGAGGATAGAACGAAAAAAAAAAGTGTTTTTTTATACAAAGTCGGGAGACATTACATTAAGTATCACTAGCGCGATGTCATATCTACTGCTAACCCAGCAACTCCTTAAGAGGTTACTGGTGACCTCATTCCCTCGCAGGAAGACAACAACCCCCCAAGGAGTTGTTATTTGGCTGCGGTTTTCTATACCCTGGAGTGCTTTGAAGGACCCTACCTCTCTTAAAATCATACAGACCAACACAAACAGAAATGCACACAAATGGTTATCCTGTGTGGGCATCGAACCCGTGAGCGTTGGTATCAAAGTCGCGTTATTAACCGCGGCGCCACCGAGCTCGTCAAAAAATATGAACAAAAGACTTGATTAAATATTATGGTGAAGCAGTGGATTGGGATGATCCTATGAGAACCACTGCACATTAGACGGATTGTATAATTATTTGTCACTAATTTTTGTACATAAACAAGTAGCTGGCACACCATCTATTCAGGGGTTTAGTCGTAAAAAGGTCACAAAGAGACCGAGTAACATTTGGCTGTGTAATATTAGCACAAATCTGATACCCATGGGTGTAATAGGCAAATCACGCGCGTATACAGCCGTGGGGCAATAGATCACTCGGCTAAGCCGGTGTTAATGACCTGTAATGATCATATAATGACTTCACAGCCACGTAATGCACGTCATCACATATAGATCACGGCCGCTTGACATACGTTATATTCTCATCCCACGATCGTACTACTCATGCATGCTGTATTGTGGATTAATGGGTGCTTTTAGCTCTTGGGTGGTACTCAAGTTTTTTAAAGGTGTAGGGCGCATCATAGCGACCCGTTTGGGGAAGTACCTCCACCTCACAGAATATCGCAGCCAAATAACAACTCCCTAGAGGGTTGTGTTCCTGAGTGTGGTCCTCCAGTAAGCTCCTAAGGAGTTGCTGTGTCAGCAGCAGAGGAGGCATCGCGCGAGTGATACTTAATATATTGCAAGCATTTATGTGCTACATATATGCTAGCATTTCGGAAATGACAATTGGCGAAGAAGAAATGCCGAAAGAAACTTGCCAATATAGGTCTACTTGCAAATTTAAGAGGGGTAGCGCGCATCAAAGCAGTCTGGGGAAGTACCTCCACCTCACAGAAAATCGCAGCCAATGTTGTTATGTTCCTGCGTGTGAGTGAGGTCACCAGTAAACTCGTAAGGAGTTGCTGTGTAAGCAGCAGAGGACGCATCGCGCGAGTGATACCTAATATATTACAAGCGTTAATAGGCTACGGTAACTGCTTTACATTAGGTGAGCAGAAAAGAAAATGTCAATTAGATATTACGGTAAATTCACGTCAGCATATTAGTACACTAATGATATCAAATAATTGAAATAAAAAAATGCGAAAATGTGATTTTTTCTAGACAAATAAAGACATCTTTATTGACTCAAATTATATTAACATACATATGTAGCTCTTAAATTTTTTATTCATTCTCATTTAATATATAAACTTGTTTATAAAATTTTTATTCATTCTCATTTAATATATAAACTTGTTTATATATTTAATGAATTCTCATTTAATATATAAACTTGTTTATAAAATTTTTATTCATTCTCATTTAATATATAAACTTGTTTATTGAGAATGAATAAAAATTTGAAGAGCTCGATGGCGTCGTTGCGCGTGTCATTATAACCGAACACGCAGCTCAAGCAACGTCGACCGCTGCCTGTCTATGGATGGGTTTATTTATCTCGAGTTTGTCTATGCTTCGCAGGGCATGTTAAGCCGTCGGTCCCGGCTGTTGTCGATAGACGACAGTCGTTAACACTGCCCTCCGCCAATCCGCAGTTGAGCGGCGTGGTGGAGTATGCTCTAAACCCCTTCGGTTGAAGGGAGACCCGCATCCCTGCAGTGGGATAAGTATGGGTCGATTTGTGTGAATTAAACTCTTAAAAAATGCAAGTTATGAATTTGTTTTTGTTATTCACGGTATTGAACCCTTAAGTTTAAGGAGAGACTTCGCCTCCCTTTGTGTATTCTACCGATTGTACAACGGGTTGTGTTCTGAAGAGTTGTTCGAAATGATGCCGACGGCTACTTTTTATAACCGCACCGCTCGCCGACGGCGGGGAGTTCACCCTCACACGCTTGAACCGCTATGGTCGCGTACGGTGCGGTTCCAGAGAAGTTTTCTTCCGAGAACACTCAAGCTGTGGAATGAGCTCCCAGCCGAGGTATTTCCAAGGAACTACAGCATGGAGTTCTTCAAGAAATGCGTGAAGAGGTTTTTAGAAGGTCGGCAACGCATGAGTGACGCCCCTGGTGTTGCAAATGTCCATAGGCTACGGTGACTGTTTAACATCAGGCAGACCGTATGCTTGATTGCCACCTTAGTGGTATAAAAAAAAAAACTCGCCTCCTTAAATGTGCCAGTTTTGAATTGAGTTTTGTATTTAACCAACGAAATATGCTTTCAAAACTTGCTGTGAATATTAACAATGTATTTGCACACGTATACTTAGAGACGCAAAAAGAGAAGAGTCAAGACCTAACTACTCTGTCGCAAATGGCAACATTATCTGGCTATTACCAACACACGTTGTGAAAATATAGTCGGAACAAGGTCGGGTTTGCACTTTTTTCACAATGTCCGGAGGCAACTTGATCTTAAGTGGTTACCGTAGCCTGTAAATGCTTGCAATATAGTTAGTGTCGCTCGTTGCCACTCCTCAGGAGCTTACTGGTTACCTCACTCACGCGCAAGAACACGAGAACCCCATAGAAAATTGTTATTTGGCAGTAAAGCCTTTTTGACGAGCTCGGTGGCTCAGTTGTGAATGACGCAACTTTGACACCGTGGGTTCGATTCCCACATATGCGAAACATTTGTGTGCATGGACATGTCTGTTTGTCTCGGTCTAGATGTTTTATGAGAGGTAGGGGGAATCAAAGCAGCCCGTCTGGGGAATTACCTCATAGAAAACCCCTAGAGGGTAGTTGTGTTCCTGCGGGTGAGTGAGGTCACCAGTAGTCCCAAGGCGTTGCTGTGTAAGCAGCAGAGGCATCGCGCGACTGATACTTAAAATATAGCAAGCGTTTATAGTCTACGGTAACCGCTTTACATCAGGTGAGCCATATGCTTGTATGCCCCCCGACGTAGTATAAAAAAAAGCCTCATTCTTTAGCGGGTGCACCACGTGCAGGCGAGGTTGGTTTTAAGTGTAAAGAAAATAATGATCACTTATATCCTAATGCAATATAATTGTGATATGGTCATGATGTTGGACTTTACTATCGATGCAGACGATAAAAGTGGTTTTTTTTATACAACGTCGTATACAAGCATACGCCCCTCCTGATGTAAAGCGGTTACCGTAGCCTTAAAACGCTTGCAACACATTATACTTAATGTGTTGCAAGCGTTCTTAGGCTACGGCACTCGCGTGATTTCGCCTCTGCTGCTAACACAGCAACTCCTTAGGAGCTTACTGGTGACCTCACTCACACGTATGAACACAACAACCCACCAGACAGTTGTTATTTGGCTGCGGTTTTCTATGAGGTAATTCCCCAGACTAACTGTATGCACCCTACCTCTCTAAAAAGACAAACAAATATGTCCATGCACAGAAATGGTTGTCCTGTGTGGGAATCGACCCGCGAGCGTCGATGTCGAATTTACGTTATTAATCGCTGCGCCTTCACCGAGTGCGTCAAAACACAGAGAAGCAGTGCCCTGACTGTTAATTTTACAAATATTTACTATACTATACAAATATTTACTTAACTAATGCATTTGCATTCAATGATATTGTATTAAAAAGAGGTAGATGTCGTACTAGCGCGCAAAAACTGAGGCAATGAAATTAACCCAATTGGTCTAATATGCGCTATTCTATGATGCGCTGACGTATTTCAAGCGCAACTCTTGACAGATAGCTATCTCTCTCTATATCATGCGTTCCGTATTATCTATCCCCTTCATTGTAAGTAAGTACTATAACGTCGTAGTGGAACAATAACAAAACGACGCGCAGTATGAATATACGTCATCTTTAAATACAATATCATTGTTTGCATTTACATCGATAAATTTGTATTGAAATTTGAGTTTCCGAAACGTTTCACTAGCTCTGCCATTCAAATTTCCTAATTATCGGAATAATAGTAAATGTTACGCATACAAGCTATAGCCGTCAATCTGAAGTCAATTGGAATTCACACGTTGACCCAGACACGAAAACGAAAGTGATCTGATCAGTCATTTATATTAATATATGACTGTGGGATGACTCTGACATACTTGATAGACATATTCATTGAAAGAGAAATATCTAAAATAATATACAGCAGAATAATTTCAAAGAAATATCGGAAATCTTCGCTCTGAAAGCATTTGTTGACAGTCTGGTTAATGGTGAAAGTATTTGATTGGATCTGGCATAGTAGACTTCTAATTTGCATTTGGAAGGATTATGGAAAATCGGTTGGTGATTTTTTGTCAGACATATACATATATCTTTTTAATACAACGTCGGAGGCATACAATGCTTTTCGGCAACACATGAGTGATACCCCTGGTGTTGTAAACGCCCATAGGCTGATGTGATGGTCACTGTTTACCATCAGGCAGGCCGTATGCTTGATTGTCACTTTAGTGGTATAAAAAAGCATACGGCCCACTTGCTGTTAGCTGTTACCGTAGCCTATATGAACGCTTGTAATACATTAAGTATCACTTACCCGATGCCGCCCCGGCTGCTAAGACAGCTTCTATATTTAGGAGCTTACTGTTGACCTCACTCACTCGCAGAATCATAACAACCCTCCAGAGAGTTGTTATTTTGGCTGCGGTTTTCTGTGAAGTGGAGGTACTTCCCTGGATGGGCTGCTTTGGTGCACCACACTTCTCTTAAAACACCCAGACCAAAACAAGCAGACAGTGTATATGCACACAAAAGTTTGTCCCGTGTGGTATTCAAACCCACGAGCGTTGTTGTAAAAGTCGCGTTGTTAACCGCTGCGCCATCGAGCTCGTCAAATTACCTATGTTAATAGCAGACCTGATAGCATGGACAAAAATGCTGGTGTCTTGCAAAACTCTGTACTGTCCCCGACTGTATTTTTGCTTCATTTTAATTATATGCGACATATCATTGATGGCAGTCATTGCTATGCAGACAACAGAACCGGATACACTTGTTATATAGCCTGAAATGACATGTATTTTTTCAACGAGATTATTTTTGACACAGCTGTTAGTAACGCCACTTTGGCACTAGAATCCTTGGATTCGATTCCCACACAAGAGAAAATATTTGTGTGCATAAGCATGGAATTGCTTTGTTTCGGTCTAAGTGTCTTTAAGAGAGGTAGGGCAGGTTAAAACAGCGCATTTGGGGTAGTACCTCCACCTCAAAATACGTAAACATATTTTAGAGAGGTCAGACGCATCAAAGCAGCCCGTCTGGGGAAGTACCTTCTCTATAGAGAAGATCGCAGCAAAATACTTTGGCGAGTTTTCACATTTATGCGAGTATGTTAGATCACGTATTACTCCCGTGCATTAGTAATGTGTTGCTCGTTAGTTATATTTGGCAATAATAACTGCTTCATATCAGGCGTATCTTAGTAGTTGTACTATATTTAAAAAATAAATTGAAGAAACTTATATTTTAAATATAGTACAACTACTAAGATACGCCTGAAATGAAGCAGTTATTATTGCCAAATACAACTAACGAGCAGCACATTACTAATGCACATTTGTGATTCCAATTAGGTGCTATCAACACCTTAAACTCTTTCACTGCAACATAGATTCAATTGTATTCATATTCAGACAATGACATATTACGCATGCACGTCCATTGCGCACATTGTAGTGATTTCACAGCAATTTGCTGCCAATAAGCCTCAATGACACCGGTTTGTACTGATTACTTCGATTATCCGCGGTAGACAACGAAAACTGTGAAGGTATAAATATATTGTTGGTATTATTATTTATAAAGTTTTACTATTTACTTATACCTACCATCTATACTAATATTATAATTGCATATATAAATGTATGTAAAAGTAGCTTTGTCTGTTATTTAAATAAACCCATGAATGAATTGTATATAAATTTGTTGTAGGGGGCTATTTATATAGACGAAGCCATGGGCTTAGAAGCCAGTAAGATATTTATATTGTGTTAGATTTGCTCGATTTAGAGTTCGTTTGTTAGAGATGAATAGAATGTTTTATAAATAATTTATCTGCTAATGTCTTATAAATTTAGTGGAAAAAATAAATTGTTGAAATTTAACTAATTGAAGCTGCCTATGAACAGTTTTATATATAGGTGTTAATCAAATTATAACACAAATTAGATGTTTCTTGATTTATTTGTTAAAAATTGCCTTTCCATGGCTACACAGAAGAGAGGCAGGGGCAGACCATGAGACCACAGACGACGTGGATGACGTGAAAGACACGGAAGTTGAGTTATGACATTTGAAATAGGCTTTTGTTAAAATATCATAACCCTATAAATATGTATGGAATGAAAATTTTGTATGGAGTAATCTCTGCGTCTCTGTCAAAAGATTTCCATACTTTATGTAAATTGAAAATATTAAAAAATATACTTACACATATTCTAACTAATTACCGAACGTTATCTAATTGTAAATTAAGGAAAGCTTGTACTAGACAACACAACAAGATATATTTTGTAAATACGATTGTACCACCTAATTACGACATACAAAATTTCGATAAACGCTAGGCCGACAGTTCATAATTTCGTCGCGCAGTAGATCGACAGAAAACTAAACATAGTTTATCTCGACTGAACACTATCGCGACAGTCAGTGAGGCCGACGAAACACTCGATCGACACACTGTTTATCGATTAATGACATCCCTACATGTAATAGACCGACAGAAGGCTGGAATAATTTATCTCGACTGAACATTATCACTCAGATGCTGCATTCGCACATCCGCCTAGGTTGCACCTACATTAATGTGGAGTCTAGACTAATAGAGATATGATAGACTGATATTTTATTTAAGAATATTCTACTACTATATTCTACCACCAACATGTGTCTAGCATATTGTTGGTAGAATACACCTTAGGTATCATAACTAGAATCAAACAAATGTTTGCCGAAGTGCGTTTACTAACCTGTTTAAATTCCTAACACGAGGAACGATGTAATGTTGCACGAAGTTCTAACTGTCTGTGCTCGAACTCCACACTTCAATGATGTCCATCCGCCATTTTCCGCACACGCTTCGTTGGCCACCTTATCCAATTGTGTTCACTTTCCTTTTATGATAATCATAGTTGAACAATCCGTGAAAACATTGTTATTATTTCATAATAAATGTGCATTGCGTTACGTAAGGCTACTTAGACTAACATAGACCCGCAAATGAGGAGATCATTATATTTTTACATGCTACACAAGTGGAAAATAATTATATAACTGCCTAGTATAAAGCGGACACTATTAGCTATAGGTCCATATGTTAAACATGCTTCATTGCTCGCTCCGAATCATTATGCTTTCATCGCATTTTTGTTGGTCTTTATTGGTGAATGTTGGGGAAAATCACAAACCAATAAACTATTTGACTGCGCATGAAGGGAACTCTCCAGTCACAAAAACGTTGTGTTGTAGCGCCTAAATATTATGGCGATTCGAACCTGACCTGACCAGTGGGAGAATATTTTAATGAATAACCCAATAAGTGCCGTGATGTTAATCTGCTAACATGTCAATGTATGGCCAATTAGACAGCCAGGCATGTGGACGAACCTAACTACTTAACATTGATATTCAACAGGCATCAATGTGTGTCTCGTAAGGTTTACAAAACAAAAATGTTCAGTATGTCTATAATCTACAATAATATGGTAAAGTTCGAACGCGCTCATCTCTAGTCTAAGCCTATGACTTCCTCAACGAATATCATCTCAAGGCCAAAATGATTTCTTATAATCGGACTGGTAGATTCGTCCGATTATAAGAAATCATTTTGGCCTTGATAGTCTAATCCTTGAGGAAGTCAGAGGATTAGACTATCTAGTTTTTATATATAAGAATATATAAAATAATATTAGTACTATATTTTCATCGCTAGCACATTCAAAACCACAGATACGAGTTTAACAAATATATTTAAAATCGTTTCCTTTTCTCTTCATTCCTGCAACTTATGCTTTTACGGAAGATTTTTTCCATCGTGAAAGTATCATGGTAATAGCATCTATTAATTTAATTAAAAATGAATTGTTCCATTTATCTATAACTTCACGCCAAATCCCTTGCGGGGTAGGCAGAGAGAACCGAGCGGCACGTGACTCGTTCCTTATACACCTCGCTCGCTTATTTACCATTAATTGCTCTTCTCATGCACGCTCGCCGGTTTCTAAGGCTCCTGTCATTACCTTATGATAGAACACGACCAATTTGGTCATGGTAGGTAAGTCTTGGCATTCCTTGGATCCAACATCCTTCTACTTTTGCATTGTATATCTGCTTCGTCATTATTTCATCCTGCGTACTGTCTACATGTCCGAACTAACGGAGCATGCCTCTTATTATTTTAACACCGACGCTCTCTTTCAGATCAACTCTGTTTCTAACATCATCATTGCGAACACGGTCTACAAGCTTTACGCCACAAATTTTGCGCAACACTCGCATTTTGACAGCGTTTATCCTACTTTCATGCTCTCTCTGTCATACCCAGCTCTCGTTTCCATAAGTAAGCGTTGGGATTAGCACTGCATTGTGTATGCGAGCTGTGCCTTCTGGCTCGTGTTTTAGCAAGAAGTTTTCCCAACTGTACATTCCCATTATTCAAACTCGTTTTTCCACATCAGCGTTTTATCTTCCATTCCTGCTGAAAGCGCATCAATTGATCCGTTACCTAGAAGATCACTCCATAATTAATGATCGTCAGTATGGTTTTAGACCGAAACGATCAACGGGTCTTCTAGCGTATGTGACGCAGTTCTGGGGGGAGGCAATCGATAAATATGGCGAATGCATCGCAGTCAACCTAGATATCGCCAAGGCGTTTGATCGGGTCTGCCACAAAGTACTTCTCACCAAACTTCCGGCACACGATCTGCCCCTACAGCTTTGTACTTGGATTGCTAGCTTCCTGCATGAACGTAGATTCCGCGTCCTTGCAGAAGGATGCGCTTCGCAATTCATATCGATGAATGCCGGTGTCCCACAGGGCTCTATTCTGTCGCCTACCGTCTTTCTTTTTCATACCAATGACATGGTTGGCACCATGTTGGTAATATTCGTTGCTATGCAGATGACAGTACGGTCCATGGGTGATATTTCGGTCGGCCAGTGTTAGTCGGACAGAAATCGATGAGAAGCGCGAGAGTCTTGTCGTTGAGCTTAATTGGGTTTTGGATCTCATTAGTAAATGGGGGTCCAATAACCTGGTTGAGTTTAATGCCGAGAAAACTCAGGTGTGCTCATTAAAAATGTCCCCATTTCTTCCCACTCCCAGTCTTCAGGGCGCTTCCCTCAGTATGCGAGATAGCCTAAATATGCTAGTTATATTCGTTACAAATCAGCGTAATTACATCGAGAGCCTCATCTCAACAACTTCAAGAAAACTCGGAGCAGGACTCCTAGTTTTCTTATGAACATACATAATATGATAGTTATGGCAGGCGTCCGTCTCTCTTCTTTAATAGCCCAGTTCTAATAATGCTTCCAGATCTCAATTCAATAGTCCATTTTTTTCCGACATATTCGCAATAGTCCCAATACCTTCCGTGGCCTGTTCATGGGTATATTGTCCCATTGACTCCCCAATCTGCCTACCCCGTAAGGGATTTGGCGTGAAGTTATAGATAGATAGATAGATAGACTCCCCAATTAATGGCACGCACATTGTAACTCCCCAATGAATGGCACGCGATGCATCAACTTCTAAGTAGCATTCACAAATATGTGACGAGCAACGTGTGCTATCATACCTTTCTTAAATCAAACTATTTGGAATCAATTAAAGACTATCAATAAAGACATAATCGAATCATAAAGACTATCTATATAACAAATATCAATTTTTACTACTAAACTTTGTAACAAGGTTAACAAATAACACTGAACTACTAAATTTTGTAACAAGACCTTTGTTTACCAATTTTTAAATAAATAGCCTTCTCTTATTATACACACCATATAACACCATATTTAGTTTGATTTAATCAGGTCTAGTTTTTATTTTACAGCTATCAATCGTAGATTTAGTGTATCATTTTAGCATATTTTTATCAATTCAGGGTATTTTGAATTTTACTAGCTTGATTGGGTTTTGTTTATTTTCAAGTTAAGTGACTTTCGAATAATGACCTGAAAGTATAAAAATGATCCTGATAGGTTTTGTTACAATATAACACGACATCAGGGAATGGACAGCTCACGTGCGCTAGCGGATTACTTTCAAACTTTGCATCAGGAAGTCTGTGAGCAAATCATGGAACAAAATTATAAGGAAACTTTTATATTAAAGCTATAATTTATATTAACGTTATACATCATTTTATTTAGTTCTAAAAAAATCATGATTTCTAAAAAAAAAACATTATACTCATCGAACATGATTTTACGTATTCCAAATTTTCTATTATCGATACTACGAGTATCATCCTTGTAATCCTATCCTATAAAAGTTTTCTTGTTACATTCAAAATGTATATCAACAAAGACATACATTTCGAATGTAACAAGAAAGTTAAATTCTAAATGTATGTTTGTTGACCAGTATAATTAATAACGAGTAGCAACCCTAAATATTGTAGGAATAAAAAGTAGCCCATGTGTTAATATAGATTATAGTTCATTCGTGTATTTCATCTTAATCCATTAAGCCGTTTATGCGTGAAAGAGTGATAAACACCCATACATCATTACCAAGTTTGGAGCAGTGATAGCCCAGTGCATAAAGAACCGATCTAATATCCGACGGTACCTAGTTCGAATCCCGGTGTGTGCATGTACCACTTATTCGGATTTATGTATATATTTGTAATTGTCACTTGCTCGGCGATGAATGAAAACTACGTAAGGAAACCGCATGTACAAGAAATAACCTAAGAAAGTCCTGGTTTTCTCTCTGGGTAGGTGGTAAAAGACTGACGGCTGTCGAACTGTATCAAAATCAGTATCTTCTCCAAATTCTTAGGCTTAAGGAACGGACCCCGCCCATCCTAATGGAAACTCAAGGAGGAAGAAAATGTCCTTCCAAAATTTCAGATTTGTAATATTAATAAAATTTGAGTAATAGTAAAACAATGGCAAACCTATGCACACATGTAAACCGCAGTGAGAGGTCATCGTATTTACTTTACTGGGACTTATGTTGTAAAGAACAACATAAATAAATTCAAAAAAATGAAGTTGCGAAGACATAATAGGAAATTTTGTGCGCCAACAAGTCGAACAACGTTAAAGAATAATAGTATATTATGTATGGCTCCAAAAATTTATAATAAGCTGCCTGACCATATTGTTATTTCTCCAGATATTGAAACATTTAAGAAAAGACTGACGAGTTTATTGATCGAAAAGGCATATTACAGTACTCAGGAGTTCATTAATGATAAGCTCTGATACATTTATTCTAGCATTTTCATTATAATTTGTTTTTTCTTCTATTTTAATAATTTACATTTTGATTAGATTCTATTTATTTGTATTGTTTAATAATATTTTGAATTTATAACAAATAAGTTTATGGAATCAATTAAGTGTTTACCGAATTGTTGCATACCTTTTGGTAGAATATGGCTGAAACTCTAGTACCTAAAAGATTTTTCTTTTTTTACCACCATCTGTACCCATATTCGCAATAAATATATTTGTATTTGTATTTGTACTTATATTTGAATTGTTAAAAGAACGAAAACTATATTTTTGAGTTGCTGCTGTCTGTACAGCCTTTGCAAGAAAGCCAGCCTTTCTCCGAAACATCCGGGAACGGACGTCGAACCGGCCAGCTGATTCATGCAACTTTTGACATTATAGCATTGGGACAGAGATGGCATCTTATAAATAAATGTGGATGAGAGTGTTAAAGGTGAATCGCCCCTTACATAAATACATAAGGACGAGCTCAGTGACGCAGTGGTTTGTAACGCTACCATAACACCAAAGCTCGCGGGTTCGACTTCCACACAAGAGAAACATTTGTGTGCATGAACATTTGTGTTTGTAGGGCGCATAAAAGCAGTCCGTCTGGGGAAGTACCTTCATTTCATAGAAAAAGGCAGTTAAATAACAACTCCCCAACTCTATAGAGGGCGGTTGTATTGCTGGAAGTGAGTGAGGGGTACCAGTAAGCTCCGAGGGAGTTGCAGTGTTAGCAGCAGAGGTGGTACCATGCGAGTGATACTTAATGTATTGCAAGGCCGTATGCTTGTATGTGACACTCAAGAAAATCACTGACTGAATTACTGTTCGCCAACTGTAACCCATTTTGTTTATGAGCTAGGAATGCGGTAGCACAAACAACAGACTACCCGTTAAGCCTTCTGAGTAAGGAATCCTAAAAATACTCACATATTTCTTTTATACTACGTCGGAAGGCATACAAGCATACGGCCCACCTGATGTAAAGCGCTTACCGTAGCCTATGAACGCTTGTAATACATTAAGTATCACTCGCGCGATGCCACCTCTGCTGCTAATACAGCAACTCCTTAGGAGTTACTATTGACCTCACTCACTTTCAGGAACACAACAATCCTCCAGCGCGCTGTAACATATCTACGGTTTTCTATGAGGCGGAGGTACTTCCCCAGACATTGATGTACCGTACCACTCTTAATGGGCCTTACCTCTTAATAATAGATACGCTGAGATATACCTACGTTAGAATGGTGCAACTTGCAATCGTCTGTGACATACAGGATTTGAAAGTGTGAAATACCCACTGACTCATGAAGCAGATTATGGAGGCACGTAAGTTATTTTTAAAGTTAAATTTCTATTTCATCCGACAGAATATTCCACTAAGTTAGTTTTTAGGGTTCCGTACCCAAAGGGTAAAACGGACCCTATTACTGAGACTCCGCTGTACGTCCGTCCGTCCGTCTGTCAGGCTGTATCTCATGAACCGTGATGGTTAGACTGTTGAAATTTTCACAGATGATGTATTTCTGTTGCCGCTATAACAACAAATACTAAAAAATAGAATAAAATAAATATTTAAGGGGGCTCCCATACAACAAACGTGATTTTTTTACTCGTTTTTGCTCGATGTTGATAACGCCAACAGTAGACGCTTGAAATATTCACAGAATATTTAGTTATATTCACTTTAAAAATAAATAATTAAATTAAAATAAAACAAATATTTAAGGAGGGCTCCCATACAACAAACATGATTTTTTTGCCGTTTTGATAGATAATGGTACGGAACCCTTATGCGCGAGTCCGACTCGCACTTGGCCGGTTTTTTTATATAACATAGGGAGGCATACAAGTATACGGCCCACCTGATATAAAGCGGTTACCGTAGGCTATGATCGCTTGCAACACATTAAACTCTGCTGCTAATATAGTAACTTTGGATACTGGTGACTTCACTCATACGTAGGAACACAACAACACTCCAGGGAGTTGTTATTTGGCTGCGATTTTCTATGAAGTGGATGCACTTCCCCAGACGGGCTGCTTTGATACGCCCTACTTCTCTTAAAAACACCCAGACCAAGACAACTAGACATGTTCGATGCCCACACATGACAAACTCAAATGTTTGTCATGTGTGGGAATCGAATCCACGAGCATTGGTGTCAAAATAGCGTTGCTTACCACCGAGCTAGTCAATTTTTTTTAATACCAGACGCGAGTGGTAAACAGACATTTCGCCTGACAATAAACGGTTTTGATAATTTCGCTATCAAATCCAGAAAGCGGAAGGCATTACTGTAATTATGACAGTCGCCGCTGTTACCGCAACTGTCAATTTGAAATAGCCTCCAGAAATGACTGTGACGACATCCTTCCTAGACTGCGGCAAGCCTAATTATTTCACTTGCCATCGCCGGCAAGTCTACTCCTGTTGCCATTACTAGCGTAATCTGTGTAGGTACAGAATATCTAAAGAAAAGAAATCAGTCAAAAATCTGAAGTATTTAATATCCCCATCCCTACTTTGGATAAAACGTAAAATTCGACCGTTAAATATATTTAAAAGGGAATAAATAATATAAGGATTACAGAAAAATATCCAATAATTCCCATTTAATTTATAAACAGTGTTTCAAGATTCCTGATCGATTTGGGTAAAGATGCAGGAAAATGGGTTTCTAAGTAACAGTTTTCTTTTATACATCGTCGGAAGGCATACAAGCATACGGCCCGCCTGATGTAAAGCGATCACCGTAGCCTATGTAGGCGTGTAATATATTAAGTATCACTCGCGCGATACCTTCTCTGTTGCTAATACAGCAACTCCTAAGGAGCTTACTGGTGACACACAGGAACGCAACAACCCTCTAAGTTGTTATTATTGGCTGCGGTTTTCTGAGGTGGAGGTACTTCTCCAGACGGGCTGCTTTGATGCGCCCTACCTCTTTTAAAAACATCTAGACCAAGACAAATAGACATGTTCACACACACAAATGTTTGTCCTGTGTGGGAATCGAACCTACCGAGCGCTGGTGTCAAAGTCGCGTCATTCACGACTGGGCCACCAAGCTCAAGTTTCGTTTAAGTGATGCGAGTAATGTACGGAAACCTCGCTGTTTGATTCCGACTCGCACTTGGCCGAGGTTGTAATAATAATCTATAGCTAGCATTCGCACCTTTCACGTGACCTCCATTTGTACCTTCAGATTTCATATTTATAGACTATTCAATTTCTCACAAATTTTGCAATAGATTGGGACTATTGCCTACTGAAACCTGCTTATGAGTTCACAATGTATGAATTTTCTTAAAGGGCATCTATGTTTTGGATCCGCCCTCACTTACATCTATATCTATAAAAATGTCATGTCACGGTGTTTGGGGTTGCACTCCTCCGAAACGGCTCGGAAACGGAACGGATTTTTAAGATTTTTTAATGTATATTTGGTAGGTATGAGAATAGGCCTTAAAGCATATTTGATAAAAAAAAAAAATAAAAAAAAAATATAAGAAATAATTTATATACAAAACGTTTGCCGGCTCAGCTAGTAGATAATATGTAGTATACTTAATTAAAACCTTTAATGGTACAAAATGTAGTCATAGACAGAATCTGATATCATTACACTAATCTCGAAGGCGTCTCTATGGCAGTCAGTCTATCAGTCGAGCTGTCATTCAGTTTTGTGTTGTACCTGTACTCCGAAGTTGACAATGTAAATGATTCAGAAACTTGAGATGATTTGGCAACTTAATTAGAACGGTCTCAGTTGAACTTCGAAACCGGTTGTTTGCTGCAATGTCATCCACTCACTTGACCAATTGCTTTACCCAAAATTCTTGAACTTTTATATGTCACCAAGTGTTATAGATTTTGAACTTTCAGACTTGATTCAGAATTTAATGAAGTACGCAATTTCTTTCTTCAATGTCGGGCAGCGAAAGTGTACTTGGTTGATGTCCAATAGTTACCACACCCTCCTACAGATACTCGTACTACCAATGCTCATCTGTTGGCACTCTCGATTCTAACCCTGGGTTATTATCATAGCAAGAGCTGATTTTTTTAGCTACATACAGTTTTAAAGCCAAGCACCCTACGCATTCATGCCATCAGACGAGAGATATAGCAGAAAGTTTTAATAAGGAAGGTCGGATAGGGAATCACCTCCACCTTACAGGAGACCGTAGCTATGTCATAAAACATTTCATAACAGATTGCATCCTACGTCACTTCGACCTGTTTGTTCGGTGACCTAGATTTCTCTTTGTCCTACGTCTTTTCTCTAAACAAGGGATATATTACATCTGCAACCCACGCTGTTCAGAGACTCACTATTTGTTTGTCTCAATTTAACCTTTGCAAAACACTATAACCTAATATAACTTATTTAGTTCATGTAAAGTATGTTAAGAATTATTTTTTCATTAGTTTATTAGAAAAAAAGAAAAAAATATCTTTTGCATATTGATTTATATCAAATTTATACAAAAATAATCACTCATCATTATGGGCCCAAGTCGCTTCCTTGAGACAAAATTAACTGTCTGTACCGTAAAGGTTTCTAAGTATTGTTTGCCATCCGAGGTAGCATAAAAAAGAATTTTGAGTATAAATAAGAGATATTAAAGTGAAATCTGGGCCAAGTCAGCCTCGCATCCTGACTACCTTGGCGCTCAGCGGAACACATGCAATATTTAATTGGATAAAGATAGCACACATACCATTATATTCAAATGTTCCGGTAGCATGTTAGAATGAGTAAGATAACAGTTATGCAGTGAAATATATATTTTTTATTATGTAAGCCATTTAAATCTCATATTAAAAGGAACATAAATGTATGGTATTTTAGGGTTTTGTACGTAGAATTTAAAACAACTTAGAAACAGATGGTTGGACAGAGTGGCGCCATAAGATCCGTTCTTTATCACGGATGCAATTCCTCCCCTTTATCTCCTTCTCCTTAGCCTAAGTCTAATGATTTGGCGAAGATACTGGTTTTTACATGAAGCGACTGCCGCCGCCATGCCTCCACAACCCAGAGGGAAAATCAGTCGTTTCTTAGGTTAGACCACAAGTCTTTCGAAGGAGACGTCGATATAAATCCGAAAACATGAATTTAGTGGTACATGCTCGCACATGGATTCAAACCGAGGACTAGTTGGTCAATATGCCGATTATTTATCCACTGGGCCATCCTCGCTTTATATCTGAATTTAATAAAAAGAAAAATCTGAAATAAAGCCAGGTAAAGAATTAAGGGAATACTGTATGAAAGATAATGTTTAAAACTGGCCTGGTTTAAAAAAAAACATAATATTTTTTATTTCAGAAGTTTGCAAAGTGAAAATTCTGAAATAATTGTAAACGATAGAGGACATGGTAAATATTACAGCAAATATAACATAATGTTTCTATCTAGCATTGTATTTTTAGAAATCATATATATACAATAATAATATTATTAATTAAATACCATGTAAGTTTTACATATATATATTAACGAAATATGATGTTACTAACACAATTTTTCATCGCAAATCCTTACCATACAACTAGGTATGTATATGAAGGTACCTATTTCCCTCACAAACTTGAGATTTGGGTTAGGTTAGGTTATGTTAGATATTTGGGTCAGATTAGAGTCACATTTAGGTTATATTTTTGTATAATTGAGTTGATTTTGGGTCATGTTTGGACAACGTTGAATAAATACATACAACTTTCTAACTTTCACAGTTTTTTTAGAAATCATCAAAACACAAACAACTTAGTTTCTTCAAAGAACGTATGGAAATATCGGTGCACGATATCGTCTCGCTCTAGACTGGTTCTGATTCTTATACTGTCAACTTTTAGAATATGGAAATCGAAGGTTCTATGAATAATAGAGACTCCAAATTATATTTATATTTATATAATACATTTCTGCATATATTCCTTGGTCTAACAAATTGTTTATTAATTGCTTAAATTACGTATATAGGTCCCAGAATGCATAGAATGTGTCAAATCATAAAACATAATTTGCTGTAAAACATTACTTTTAAAATAACTTTAATTCATTGATCAAGGCAGAATATATGTATATTTTCGGTTCTTAGCTGTCCTATTTCATATCTAACGTACGGTTTGAATCTCAAGTTGGCAACACGAGTTATTTTTTTTTTATACTACGTCGGAAGGAATACAAGCATACAGCCCACCTGATGTAAAGCGGGTACCGTAGCCTATTAGCGTTTGTGATATATTAAGTATCACTCGCGCGATGCCTCCTCTGCTGCTTACACAGCAACTCATTGGGAGCTTACTGGTGACCTCACTCACACGCAGGAACACAACAACCCTCTAGGGAGTTGTTAATTGGCTGCGGTTTTCTGTGAGGCGGAGGTACTTCCCCAGACGGGCTGCTTTGATGCCCTACCGCTCTTAAAATATCCAGAGAGAGAGTCAGACAGACATGTTCACGCACACAAATGTTTGCCTTGTGTGGGAATCGAACCCACGAGCGTTGGTGTCAAAGTCGCGTCATTCACGACTGAGCCACCGAGCTCGTCATTTTGTTTTAGTGTAACACTAAGGACAAGACTACGAGACTACAAGCCTACGCCTATTGACGCTTAAAGCACCAGGGGCATTACTCAGCAACGCCTACCCTGTAAATACCGCACAGTGGGGGACCATTGTAGTTTCAGTACTTCCAGATTCAGCAGAGTTGAGTTATAGCCAGAAAACACCTGATTCAAATAGGATCGGTCCTTACAAACTCCATTTGCTTCTTTTGTTTTTATACAACGTCCCACCCAGCATACGGCCCACCTGATGTTAAGCGGATAGCCATTGCAATATGAAGAAATAATAATGAAGTAACCTAAATTATATTCTTTTTTTTCTGCTGCTACTACTACAGAACTACTAATAATGAGTTTCATGCAACTGGCAATTTTTTTGTACAGTTTGAGCATTGGAATGCCTGTTTCTAATTAGCTATTGCTTAATCAAATTTTATTAACGCCCGGTAACACATCGACGATAATTGTCAAAGGTTCAATTTAGAAATGTTCACTTTCTTGTTTGCAGAAATCGCGCAGCCAACATGCGTTTTGGAGTCAGACTTCGGGTTCAAAATAAACTGCGCGTTCAAAAAGTCCAGTCTCTTCAGGGTACGGAACCTCGGAGGGATTAAAGCTCACGCTAGTCTTGGTAAGTTTGGTTATATTCTATTTGTTTAATTCTGAATTGAATTGAACGACTTTTTTATCCAATAGGAAGGTAAACAAGCATATGAACTGTCTGATAGTGTGTACGTAATATTTCATTGGTAATTATTATATTTAAGGTCTTTTTATAATTCCGTGCTCTAAGGGTGCAAACGTGATCCTTTTATTATTCTTCGCAGTCCGTCCGACCGTATATCAGCGGGTAGTATCTCATGATCGGTAAATGGTAGACAGTTGTAATTTTCAAAAGTGTGTATTTAATTTTTTTTATATATACCACTATGTTGGCAAACAAGCATACGGCCTGCCTGATGGTAAACAGTCACCGTAGCCTATGGACATTTGCAACACCATGCCTTGCCGACCCTCTAGAAACCTCTATTACCCGTAAAGGATTCATGAGGAGAGAATATGGATAGGTAGACCGCCACTTAGTCAGGACTTTACATTTAAAACAAGATAAACGCATAGGCGGCACTTTACTCTTACATTGCAGAACATCATAATGATACATACATACGTGCTTTGCTTAATATACACAATTACCTAAATATCTCCATTAATAGTAGTGAAACTAATTTAAATAATCCGGCAAATGTGAGTCGGGCTCGGGCAAGAGACTCATACCATCATAATGCTATTTATCCACTAACCACATCACTTTGGTGGGATGTATGATTATTTTCCACTCAAGTGATATAAATAAAACAATTTACATACATACGTAAATAACTACAGAAACGATATGTAGGATAATATCTTTATCGTTCACTGGAAATCACTGTATAAATTACGAAGAAAGTGAGTGGAAGGCAACTTTCTTTCGACACAGGAATCGATCTCTGACAGCGAATGATAGTGCGAATCCGTAACGTATGAATGCGCATCTTTATCCACACGTTTCACAGTGTTTCATTCGTGCGTGACGAATGTCGCGGCGAAGGGCGGTTTACACGCGACGTGGTGCCAGATATAAAATAAAATTATTGACCATGATACTAAATGGATCATGAATATAGATAATTACTACGATATGATTATTACGATGCTAATTTCATAAAAAAAAACCTCATAAAAATAAGAAAGGTACCACTGCACGAATTTTATTTGTACTGAATTTCTTCAATCCTCCGCCTCCGCCAATTCGCATTTGTGCAGCGTGGTGGAGTATGCTCTAAACCCCTTCGGTTGAAGGGAGACCCGTACCCCTGCAGTGGAATGAGTAAGAGTTGATGTGGAATATATTCAGATGAAAAATCAGGGTAAACGCAAATTTTAAAAGGTATTGCTAAAATAGACAAAAAACTATGTAGAATTTTAATAAAGCTTCATAAGCAGGGTCCGTGAGGTTCAAATTGGAGACGTCTCTAATCTCTAGTAAGTAGTTTAAGTTAGGAATCTAGTTTTAAAATTGTTTTTGACTGAATAATATTTAGTCAGGCAATGCAAAGTACATACATACCGTATAAGTTTCGGTCGGATTCTATATTGAAGTTACTGTTAGAAAGATTAGCTCTCAATATTTAATATAACTATGCTAAACATCGTTTATTTCCATATATCAAAATAAAAAGAGGTAGATAGCACGGGGACTGGGGTTTTGCTTGATATTTTAAATGTTTTGTAGTAAGAAAGTCTTGACGGACAAACAATTACATGGGCAGCAACTATACAATGGCTCGCCCGTTTCTTCAGTTTTTATATTTTCTATATACGGAATAAGTTAATAAAGAGGAAGAAGGTAATTTAATGAATTCAGTCGTAGAGTGTAAACGTACCATTATTTTCTCGATTCAAGCACGTGTCCAATCAGTGATTTAGTTATTACTAGCGGTTCTCCCGCGACTTCGCCCGCGTGTAATTGGTATTTATTCACATATTTCTTGGGTATTATTTCATGGGTTTTATTTTTCTCGCGGAATCTAAAATAAAAATAGCTCAAGTTTTACCCACACCTTTATAACATCAGCTATCTGTCAGTGAAAATCCAGTTAAAATCGGTACAGCTGTTTTGGAGATTAGCCGGAACAAACGGACAGATCGACAGACAAATAATTAAAAAAAAAAAGATTACTGTGTTAGGTACATATTATTTTTTACATTGTACTTTTTAATGGGCTGAATAACTTATGTTATAACTCTACAATATTTTATTATCGATAAACGAATTACGAAACAGATATACAACGTAGACGATATACGAAAGTAGACGGATGTAGGAGCCGAGGAAGGCCAAGACTTACCTACCATGCCAAACTGATCGTGTTTTATCAGAAGGTGATGTCAGGAGCCTTAGAAACCGGTGAACGTGCATAAGAAGAGCAATGGAAGCGAGTGAAGTTTGTAAGGATCGAGTCATGTGGCGCTCGGTTCTCTCTCTCTACCCCGCACGGGATTTGACGTGAAATTATAGATAGATAAACGAATTCTCCTTGCCAATATTTTAACGTTTGGATTTAGGTGTTTACCGATAATAACCCTCCGGGGAATTGCCATTTTGCGGTCACCTTTTTTAGATGCAGGTACTTCCACAGTATCTATCTATATGTATACGCTAATTTCGTTCGGTTATTCGTTCGTTTCGGGATAGACAGAGAGAACCGAATACTATTTGACTCGGTCCTTACATATCTCACTCGCTCACCGGAACACAACAACTCTCCATTTAGTTGTTATATAGCTGCTCTCTGTGTGGGTCTACCATATCTGATTGACATAGACTCTTAAGATGACAGTGAGTCACTTATTGCTCCAGATTTAGAAACTCAGTAAACAGTAATCCAAACATTTTCTATTCAGAACAGGTTAAATATTCACCCGGTATACATTATGTAAGCTATCAACGCTACATTATACATTTCATTCGAACAAAGTACTTGGATCGGTCTCGCTGTGCCCTAACCCACATTATAGATCATCATACTTAGAACAGCCCCACAGAACTTAATCCTCGCTCTTACCACAAGAACAACATTCCCACATTTAGCTCCGTCTCACATATCACCTACACACCCATATCCCTGATGATTATGAAAAAGTTGTCGATTTTTTTAATAAATGATAAGAAATTAACATAAGGGAAACGGGTCATTATCAATCATCTCCAATCAGTATCCTATCCTACTAATATTATAAATGCGAAAGTATATACGGATGGATGTTTGTTGCTCCTTCACGCTTAAACGGCTGAACGGATTTGAATGAAATTTGGCACGTAAATAGATTATAATCTAGATTAACACATAGGCTACGTTATTTGACTCCACGCGGGCGGAGCCACGGGCAGCAGCTAGTATACTACAAATTGAAGTTCACTGCGCTGAGTTTGTGTCAGTTCTGGCTAATCTCATAAACTACGGAACGAAGTCAATGGAGGCCACTGTTTCGACCAGCTCGAAGGCCAATGAAACTATGGATAGCAGCCGGAATCGACGTCTTCAAGAATCCTTCGAGGTCGGTGGAGTTTAACTCGACGGTCGACGCTGCTTAATTTCCATTTCCAAACAAGCACACAGGTCATGGGAAGATACTATCAATTTTCTCGATTATAATATCTTCCTCCTACTAAAGATTTGGCGAAGATACTAATGTTTACATGGAGAGACTGCTATCAGACCCAAATGGGAAAAAAATATTTCTTAGGTTAGGTCAAATGTCTTTTGAAATATAATTTTTTGGACGTTAAAAGAGTAAGTAATCTCAAATCTCATTGAACCTATTGTCAAATTCCAGGATTCAGTCTTGGAGATGAGCTGGGTTTTGAACAGTCCCTCACCAACCAGGACCCGAGCAGACGGAGATCTGTCAACGTCAGAAATGGTGCGCCTCCCAATGTAGGAGATGTTACGCCACGATCTACTGGTAAACAAGAGGTAAGAAAAAAAACAAAACATGTTACACTCTGTGACAAAATTAATCGCGCACCGTTCTTAAATAGAATACTGTTTTGTAACATATATTTGGAGTACTAAGCGTTATGTGAGTAGTTCTGCAATAAAGGAACATCTTTCTCGCATTGTTATATGTACATAAATCCGAAAAGAAGAATTTTGTGGTAGCGTTATACCATAAATTTTGCGCAATGCTCGCATTTCGGCTGCATTTATTTTACTTTCATGCCCTCTGTGCCATACCCAAATTCAAAAATGTTCATGCAAAGTTCATAATTCTAAACAACAATTTAAACAAATAGCACTACGTTTATAAAATTTAATTAATATTTACCTTATTGCCTCTCAATCAAATGATTCAATGTCTAGTAATTTCAAAACAAACTGCAGCTTCCTGTACCATATCTAACTTCAAAATTGTACTTGCATATCGTTACCATATTATTGGCAACCTTACCTTGCTCATTGTCGGACACAAACCGGGTTTGAACCGGTCTCGGTGAATTGAATAAGGCGTTACCGTTAAATACTAAAATATCCCGTTACATTCGGACAACAAACTATGTTACAGTGCAAACACAAACGCAGTATTTTCCAAAGGATTTTTGCACGAACAAGAAAAACAGTTCTTTTTCTTTAATGATTATAGCGTGTACTCATTACCCTTTGACATATTAGGGGTTAAAGTATGAAATTGCCGATTTGTACTGAAAAATTAAAACTCGTTTTTTTCTAAGATGTAACATATTTATTTAATCAAAATATTTACCCTCATTATCGATACATTGTTGCCACCTAATCGGAAGTTTATTTGTATATCTTCACACCAAATCCCTTGCGGGGTAGGCAAAGAGAACCGAGCGCCATAAGACGGAAGTTTATTTATGCCTTATACTTTATGCGATAGAACTCTGGGGTTCGAGATTTGACAAACTGTGTGAAAGCATTTTGTACTGCCTTCTGGGAAGAAAATTTTCATCCCAGGAGGCAGTACAAAATGCTTTCAAAGCCAAAGACATGAGGCACCCATTTTTCATTTTTTTTTGTCTTATTGATTTCATGCACATAAGTCAATATTGTAAGTAAGGTAACGTTAAACCATGCCGCCAATTCCTGGGTAGTTTGACTCGGATCGGCTTCCACCATATCCTTCAATTCAGCGTTATTACCGCGGTATCCTGGGTGTTTTTTAAGAGAGGTAGAAGGCATTAAAAGATAGCCTAAAAGATCAGCTTAATAGATTAGAAAACGGGATAATACTTAATATATTATAAGCGTTCATAAGCTACGGTAACCGCTTTACATCAGATGGGCCGTATGCTTGTATGACACCCGACGTTGTATAAAAAAAATCTTCGTCAGTTCTAACGATTTGGATTAAATTTTGGTTTTCTTGTCAATTTGTCAAAAGGTGTCTTTCCTAAAAAAAAGGCGATTTTACACAAAAATATAAAAGACACCGAGCAAATCTCGGTCGTCCAAGTACTAATTATTAATACCTATTTAATATTTCTCCTCTATGGCAAGACGCTTTCCGATGATATTAAATTTGTGAGCTATTTGTTTTATTTGAAAATATTAAATCAAATATATTAATTTTGATTTAATATTTTCAAATCAGTTTATAATTATTATTATTATCAGTTTATGATTATTAAATATTCTCAAATTTCTAGACTTGCGAATTTATTTTTGATATCAAGTTATATTTAAACTATATTTTGTGAATTTTCAGAAACGCGGAAAGCAGAACAGAATTATGATGAGGCCAATGGCTCCAGTCAGCAGGCCAAATCAAGCCGCCATGGACAAGTTATCTACCTTACATCGCCGAGTATCTAGTACAATGCAGCCAATCGTAGTCTCGGGACCAACAGTTGAAGCCCCAAGAACCGTACCTAGAATGGGCACAGGAATCACTCTTGCTAAACCTGTACCCATGGGAGTTCCTCCATTCAAGCCGCTTCCACCTAAAGAGGATACTCTTAAAGTTGTTCCAATATCATCGACGAAGAAGTCCTACACGCCTCTACAAATCCCGCAGTCAAAAGGACCAGGATTAGCATACCAAAGTGAGAATTACCCACAACCAAGCTTAGCATCACACAATCAAATATCAAAAATGGTATCGCAAATGACAGCAGTACAGTTTGCTCAGCCACATATACTCAGAATCACACCAGCGCCAATCATAATCAACACTCCAAAAATGTACTCCGTACCCACACCAAACGTTAACCCATTCATTCCAATGCCAATAGCTTCTCCACCCACACAAGCCATCTCAATCATACCTGCACCAGTTTTAAAACAACCCCTACAAACATTCGCCCCATATAACACAGCCTATTCTCTGAACACCGTTTCTGTCCATACCAATCCTATTTCTAACTTTATAGACCCGGTTCCCAAGCAAGTCAACGATATTGCAAATGCATACAACACAAAGAAAATTGATGATTACAACACCATTTCTGGTTATGGTGATGATACGCAGTTGAAGTTCAATAAAGAAGACATCAATTCCAAGATTGTGGAAATAGCAAAAGCTGGAAATATTTCTATGGAAGCAGTCGAAGCAGCTATCGCATTAAGGCAACAGCAGCTGTTGAATAAGTATGCAAATTTCCAAATACCAACATCGACGACAAGTACCACGACGACGACAACAACGACAGAAAGACCTGTCGTCTTCCAACCGGAACCTGAACCAGATATTGTACCGTCGGTGATTCACAAACCAAAAAGGTACAAACAAAATTGTTTTTATAAATTTTATTTATGAGTAAAATTTTTTACATGTATTGTATTCAGTATTTCTATACAACGTGGGGAGGTATGTAAGCATACACGCCTAATGTAAAACGGTTACCATAGCCAATGAAAGCTCGCTATATATGAAGTATTATTAGTGCGTTACCACACCCCTATACCCTAAACTGGATCCCGTGAATGGGACGACGACATCCCCTCTTTGAAAGGACCAAAAATGTTTAAGGGCCGTTCGAAAACGGAGGACCTCGTAGAGAGGTAATTTCTCTTGCACACTCGTGACAGTGTTATATTCGGTAGCGGTGCACATTAACCTGCATGATAGCTGAAAGCTAAAAATCGGCCAAGTGCATGTCGGGCCACGCATAGTGTAGGGTTCCGTATAAGTGCAATGTCATATTCTATGACAGTCCTACGTTTTCATGAAAGAACGTCAACTATTACTCGTTAACTTGTAAAGCCTGCTTAGGAGTGATTTTTTCTTTATCTTTTATCAAACGGACACTTGAGTCGTAATATTAATTATATAAATATATCGCAAACAGATAAATCGAACACACAATATCGAAAAATGATGTTCCCACGCCCTCAATGTTTTAAAAAAATCTCATCTAACGACTCCCCACAAATGGATAGGCGCGAATAAAAAAAACATCAACACTTTACGGTTAAGGGAGGTACCACCAAAAAATTTTTGTTTCAAGATTTTATTTTACCACTTTGTCATCATCATTAAGCTGTCGATGCTAGTGAACAGCTGTTGTCTTTAAATGACTGTCATTTAATCAAAGATTGGCATTTGGGTAGTTTCAAAAATCGACAACGTCCTCTATAAATATGTATTACAGCATTGTGCAGAGGTATTTTTTTTTTATTACCGTTTCAATTGTATCTATAGATGAAATAAATATGCGTTAATATTAATAAGGATCACTGCGTAGATTTAGTATAAATAGATAAATTTAAGCATTCAACCCACGGTGCAAATACAATGTATTCAAAAATCACACCAAAAATACTCTCTGTAAAAGGGCTTATTATAGAATTTATGAACATGTCACTGACAAAGATGTCTGGAAATAATTCAGCACAGACACACTTTTCTTTGTGCCAACATGCTGGCCTGAATTTATTGTAATATATAATTGGCAATTCGAAAAGAGACCTATATTGGCAAGTTTCTTTTGGCATTTCTTCTTCGTCAATGGTCATGTCCGAAATGCTGGCAGATTAAAAAAGAAAAATAGTTTCATAAGCGAATTGAATAAGATACAATAAGATTCTATCATCATTCATCAAAGTAATTTGTTTGTGTGTAAAATTTGCAGAAATCCTACATCCGGAAAAGTGATGAATGCTCCTAAAGAATATTATCCGGTCGGATACGAAAAGAATTTTGATGACCATTTCCAATCAAAAGTAGACCTACCTGAGACTACCTTCTATTGCGGCGATCAGAAGTATTTCCCTGGCTTGTATGGCGATGAAAGTCTTGGTTGTATGGTAAGTGTAAAATTTGCTTGAATTATAACAAATAAATAATAAACCTTTCCTTAATTATTTCATTTTTATATAACGTCGGGAAACATGCAAGCATACGGCCCACCAGATGAAAAGCGTTTGCCGTAGCCTATGAACGCTTGTAATATATTAAGTATCACCCGCGTGATGCCACCTCAGCTGCTAACACGCTCCTTAGGAGTTTACTGGTGACCTCACTCACACGTAGGAACACAATAACCCTCCTGAGAATTGTTATTTCGCTGCGGTTTTCTGTGAGGTGGAGGTACTTACCGAGACGGGCTGCTCTGATGCACCCTACCTCTTTCAAACTTGAAAATTGAAGTTTTTTCTGGCAGTTATGAACATGTGTTTCATTATTTTGATATTTCAGGTATTCCACGTCTGTGCCCTAACTGATGATGGATTAGTGATGAAGTCCTTCCTCTGTCCTGAATCTACGCTATTTGACCAGACCATACTTAAGTGCAACTGGTGGTTCTATGTGGATTGCAAGAACACGAGACGTCTTTATGACACCAACATTCCAGTTTCAAAAAGCTATCAGTTAATGAAAGCTTTGACGTTCTTCTCTTCATACAAGAAGGAGATGCAAAATGACGGTACGTCAAAAATATAGAGGAATATTAACCCATTATTTTATATTCTTCCTGCTAGCTAACATACATATTATTTTGTTTTTGAACTTCTGCACCAAAAGGAAAAATAGGACATTTGTGTGCGATGCCTGTTGTGGCATTTATTGATGAAGTTGTCTTTCTGAGATAGAAAATCCTGTCATACAAATGTAACACTATTACTAAATTAAAGTAAAAAAATGTTTAAGCATAACAGTATTTAAGCGCTTTCATACGATACTCCACATGATTCTATATCTTAAAGTTATCACGCTTCCCTAAAGAAGATGTCTAATTGCTTGTAGACCAGGCAACACTCAGCTTAGGAGCGTTTAACTAGTCTAAAATAAACTAAATAAAATATTTAGAAAGAGTACATGGAAAGAATAGCTGGCTACAAAAGCAACAATAGTATTATAAAATTAGGTTGTAGCTTAAAAAAAATCTCAATCGTATTACTTTATAGTTAAAGTTAAATTTAAGTTAAAATTTATATATACCTTTGCAGGTCGCGAAACTAATCCTGAGGAAGTTGAAGGTATTAAAGAAGCTATAACTATTTTAGAAAATCAAAATACGAGGCCAGTTCAAAACGACAATAAATCTAACGTTATGCAAGTAATTACACCGCAGCCTATTGTAGTTGATGAGAGAAATAATAAAAATATTGATAGTTCGCCTTCATCTCCAGTCTATCGCGCCAATAGAAACTACAACGTATCAAGAAATTCAAATAATATCAAAAGAAATACCCCTAAACCAAAGACTCCAGAGCCACAAACAAGTTCAGAATTTAAGTTGGTAACCGTTGGTGCTGATATAAATTTTAATAAGAGTAATGCAGCGACATCGGCAGAAAATACTTCTCGAGCTAGTTCAACAGAGAAAAATTCTCGAGCTAATTCAGCAGAAAAAAAGCACAGAAGAAGAATGACTCTGAAAAATAGCAGTGGACCGACAACAACTACTCCCCCTACAAGCACGAGTACTTCAACCACAACTAGTAAACCTGTTGAAATTATTACATCTTCAGTAGAAATTGTCAAACAGGAAATTCAACCAATAGAACATTTCATCGGTACCGAAGTAAAGCAGGAAAAGTTAACAGATCAACTTGACGCTCCACATAATTATGAGTCGTCGTTAGTAGAGGCACAAAATTTACCACCAGTTAAAAGATTTTACAGATCAAGCGCAGAAAAGTCAAGTAAAGAGGAGAAAGAGATGACTATTATTAATAACGAGAAAGTACAGATAGTAAGGCCAACTTCGATGGCCAGGCTCGTGGGCGAATTCCAAACTCCTACAGCTACTATAGCGATACTAGATGAAGCAATATTAGGAAAACCATCACGATTCAAGAAAGCAGCGATCACAATAGTCACCCCTGAAATTCATAAAGAACCTCAAATTACGACTGATGACGATACATAGCAGATATCAAAATTAATTTAGTCAATAATTAAATTTAAGTGTCATAATAACTTCTTGTTAATTTATTTATTTCTATCGAGGAAGCAAATGCTGTGGACTTGCGTACTTGCTCAATGTTTTATATTAGTCTAGTTGAATCAGTCAAGTGATATTACGGTGTATGTTTTAGATAGTAGAATTAAACTGAATTTCCTAATATTGCTGTATTTTATTTTCAAACTGAGATATTTATTCGCCAGTAAAATATTACATATTGGGTGTTATATGTATAATACGAGTACAATACAATATGATGTAGAAGTGATCTCATACTTCTACGACGAAAACGAAAATAAATGAAATTTCTAAAATAAATGTAGCCTAAGTTACTCCTTATTACATCAGCTATCTGCCAGTGAAAGTCCCGTGAAAATCGGCCCAGCCGTTTCAGAGATTAGCCGGAACAAACAGACATACAGACATACAAAAATTGTCAAAATATTCATTTTGGTATACTACTCTGTGTAAAAAGTATCGGGAATATGTCAATAAAAAGACCCGCGTAAAAGAGGTCGTTCTAATTTTTTTACTGCATGTTGGTAGCACTGTACTGATTTAGCGCGCAAAATTTGAGCGGGATCTGTCATTTAATTTGTTTTAAACTACAGTTTTTGTTGGTCATAGTTTTGAGTCCTCGGCGATTTTTACAATGGAAAATATTGTTGAACAAAGAGTGTGCCTTAAATTTTGTGTTTCAAATGATATTTCATGTGGTGAATCACTAAAAATGTTGCGAAATACCTACGGCGAATCGTGTATATCGAAAACAAGGGCTTATGAATGGTATAAGGCTTTTAAAGAAGGCCGAGAAGTAGTAGTAGACTTGCCTCGTTCTGGTAGACCTTCAACCGCTACGACCAGAGAAAACATCGACAGAATCAAGAAGCTAGTGCTCGAAAATCGACGTATGAGTCTGAGAGAGTTGGCTAGTGAGGTGAACATATCTTTTAAGTCCGTCCACAACATTCTCATTGACATTTTAGGCATGAAACGCGTCGCCGCTCGACTAGTTCCAAAAGAGCTCAATTTTGTTCAAAAAGCGCAGCGAAAGCATGTCGCTGAAGACATGGTTTCCCGAGCTTCTACGGATCCGACCTTTATGAAACGTATAATAACTGGCGACGAGACATGGGTTTATGAGTACGACATGCAAACAAGCCAACAGTCTTCAGAATGGCGTCTCGAAAACGAGCCGAAACCCAAAAAACCGCGGCAAAGTCGCTCCAAAATCAAGGTGATGCTGACAGTTTTTTTTGACTACCGTGGTGTGGTTCACTCCGAATTCCTTCCAGAGGGAGAAACAGTGAATAAAGAATATTATTTAGGCGTCATGAAGCGTTTGCGTGAGAGTATCCGCCGAAAACGTCCAGATTTGTGGCAACACAACTCATGGATGCTGCACCATGATAATGCACCATCACACACAGCCATTATAGTGAAAGAGTTTTTAGCGAAAAATTCAACAAAAGTTCTCGACCAAGCACCGTATTCACCTGATATGGCTCCGTCTGACTTTTTTTTATTTCCCAAGTTAAAATTACCACTTCGAGGAAAACGTTTTGAGTCGATAGAAGCCATAAAAGAAAATTCGCTGAATGAGCTAAAGGCCATACCGCAAATAGCCTATGAAAAATGTATGGAAGACTGGGTGAAGCGGTGGAGATGTTGTATTGCAAGCGATGGGGCCTACTTTGAAGGCGATAAAATAAATTTAGATGAATAATTTGTATTTTTTGTTTTATTGACAAATTCCCGATACTTAGTACACAGAATGTATGTACTGTGTATACATCCATATGCAGTTAGTAAAAAGCGGTTATTTTAATATTACAAACAGACACTCCAATTTTATTTATCTGTACATAGATAACTAAAAAGTTACGTTAGTTACAGCACACCGTATTCATACTTGTTATTGGTATTTTATAACAGTTACTTAAATGAAGTAATAATGATGTGACCATAGATGACGATGTATATCACATAATATATGTAGGTAATCACTGTTTTTAATTACACAATATTTGCGATTTTGGGATTGAGATAGCATATTTTTATTAAATGGTTTTTCCTATTTAGCTTGCCTTGTTCATGTCTTGTGTGGGGTGGGTTAAATCTGGTAATTGAAATTTTAGCCGTTTCCTATTGACCTGAAAATTGGTACACACCTTTATCTATGATGACAATGCAATTATGTGTATTCAGTACTTTTGTAGATGCAAGGTGGCCGCCGCTACAAAATGTCGATCAACATGTATATCAAATAGAGCGCGACTATTTCGGAAGTAAATTCCTCTGGAAGCGCACAGTAAGCGGCCATTAGAATGGCGAAGAACCACTACACTGGAATACAGTACGCGTCGATGAATGTCCTGCCGACGGTGAGCGTTGACCACAGATATAGACCGAACTTGGTGGCATCATGTCGAACAAATCTTTGGGACACAACTCGTGGTATATCGATAGAACACACAAAGCAAGTCAAGGTATCTCCTTAAACTTGGGGGGGTTAATAGATATTATCGTATCCTAGGTAGAATAAAAATATTATAGCTAGTACCAAGGTGCACTCGCCGAAAGTTACAGTACTCTACGCATGATTTAACTTGAGACTTTATAAGCCTTTGACCAGACTTGTACTGCAATACTCTGTTAAGCACATTAAGTTGCTTGGACAACAATTGACCTTTCTCCTCCGGGTATCTTCCAAACTGAACTTCGATGAATATTAAGATACATTAACATTAACAAATACGGTTAACAGTGAACATGCAGACTTTAATATTGGGGCCGAGTTGGAGCATTCAATGGCCTACAGTTAGATACTTCAAGAGTACTGACTCTCAATTTCCGATAAGTTGATTGTGGTTTTTCCACTAACTTGTAGAAAGTACGTGAGATTTTAGAATGGTTCTGTGTGTTAAGTGTCCCGGTACTGTCTTCTGCAGTACTTATCCGATTGGTGTGCCTAATAAATAAGCGAATGCTGTGCGTGGGCTACTTTTTTAGGGTTCCGTACCCAAAGGGTAAAACGGAACCCTATTACTGAGACTCCGCTGTCCGCCCGTCCGTCTGTCACCAGGCTGTATCTCACGAACTGTGATAGATAGTTGAAATTTTCACACATGACATATTTCCGTTGCCGCTATAACAACAAATACTAAAAAATAGAATAATATAAATATTTAAGGGGGCTCCCATACAACAAACGTGATTTTTTTGCTCGTTTTCGCTCGATATTGATAACGGCAACAGGTAGACGCTTGAAATATATACAGAATATTTAGTTATATATCCACTTTGAAAATAAATAATTAAAATAAAACAAATATTTAAAGGGGGCTCCCATACAACAATCGTGATTTTTTTGCCGTTTTTATAGATAATGATACGGAACCTTTCGTGTGCGACTCCGACTCGCACTTGGCCGGTTTTTTTCTAAAGCCTCGTTTACTAAACTAATTGTACATCACAAGTATAGTATCCACATGTTCGCAAACAAACATCATACTAAGGAATTAGTGTACGTGGTGTGAGGAGACGACGAGCTCGGTGGCTCAGTCGTGAATGACGCGACTTTGACACCAACGCTCGTGGGTTCGATTCCCACACAAGACAAACATTTGTGCGCATGAACATATCTGTTTGTCTTGGTCTGGATGTTTAAAGAGAGGTAGGGCGCATCAAAGCAGCCCGTCAGATGAAGTACCTGCACCTCACAGAAAACCGCAGACAAATAACAACTCCCTGGAGGGTTGTTGTGTTCCTGCGTGTGAGTGAGGTCACCAGTAAGTTCCTAAGGAGCTGCTGTTTAAGCAGCAGAGAAGGCATCGCGCGGGTGATACTTAATATATTACAAGTGTTGTTAATAGGCTACGGTAACTGCTTTACATCAGGTGGACCGTATGCTTGAATGCCTCCCGACGTTGTATAAAAAAAAGAGGAGATCGTCGGTCGCTGTGTTTCCGATCCGATCTGATGATATACTAATATATAAAGCAGAAAGTTCGTTTGAACGTGCTCTTCTTTGGAGCAACCCCTCGGATTTCGGAAAAAAACTTTTGTATGTATGTATATCTTCACGCCAAGTCCCTTGCGGGGTAGGCAGAGAGAACCGAGCGCCATAAGACGCGGTATTTGCATACTTCACTCGCTTCTGTGACATTCATAGCTCTTTTCATGCACGCTCGCCGGTTCCTGGGGCTTCTGACATCACCTTCTGATAAAACACGACCAATTTGGTCATGGTAGGTTAGTCTCGGCCTTCCTCGGCTCCTACATCCTTCCACTTTTGCATTGTATATCTGTTTCGTCATTCTTTTGTCCCGCATTCTTTCTACATGTCCGAACCAACGGAGCATACACTTTCTTATCTTAACACCGACACTCTCTTTTAGACCAACTCTTTGTACTTTTTGAAAAAAACTTTTTGTACTTGATAACTTCGTTCTTGAAGAAGGTTATAAGCTACACAATATTACGAACAATTAGAAGTCGAGGAAAAAACCTACCATGACCAAATTGGTCGTGTTTTATAAGAAGGTCAAGAGTCCTAGTAACCGGCGAGCGTGCATGAAAAATGCATGAGTTATGAATGTTAAAGAAGCGAGTGAAGTGTGTAAGGACCGCGTCTTATGGCGCTTGGTACTCTCTGCCTACCCCGCAAGGGATTTGGCGTGAAGTTATAGTAAATATATATGTACATACATATATAAAAGTCGTGGGCTGCTGCTGGTATGGTATAAGGGACTATGAACACGTCAAAAACTACTTCTAATTGCTCACGTCATAATGGCACGATTTTAGTAAAAACTCTAAAATTAAAATAATCAAATTTAATCAAAAAATAAAACAAGAAAAATACATGGCCATAGAACTATTTTACATTTACAAATTTTACCAGAAAACAGATTCTTGAACGCTGTTAAGGACACGGGTTTACTTTTTGCCTTTGACGAAGCATCTGATTACTTTTTCACAAAGCAAGGGGCCAAGCGCTATACAGCCTACGGCTACAGCGGCTGTGGCGCAACTCATGCATATCATTTTCTTAGTTTTCGTATCACCAGATTAAAAAGAAATTATTGATAAAAATGAGCTATCAAGTATATTTATAGAAGAATAAGCTACTTCGCTTGAAATTCAGAAAGGTTCACCACAATCTGGGCAGATGAGTACAGCAGGGCAGGAGCACTTTCTTTGTAGAATTCCTTGAGCACAAAGCGGCACGCATATGATTAAAGTTGCTGCACTAATCAAGCTCAGTAGAGATATGCAAATCATATGCTAAGACAGCTCGCGTGAGTGATGAAATCCTGAAATAAAATTGTAAAAACATAAATAAATTGTAATAATAAAATATTGGTAAAAAAATGTTTTTAATGTTTATTTACTTTGAATTAAACAATTTTTAACGGAAGTATCGCGTGTTTTATTTATTTTTTTGAACCTGACGTTTCGAATGCTTTGCAGCGTCCGTGGTCTTTTCGTGGTTTATTTAATTACTCACAAGGTATTTTGTTTACATGCTTTCAGATTATTTAATAGATATAATAAAGCAGTTTTTGTAAGAGTCTGGAGTGTGCAAAGTTTAAAAGCTATATCATGAGTATTATTCATCGGTTCGGCCTCTATCTATTTTTCCAATTTTACAACTAGACCTTTTATAGATTAGGACAGGCGTATTTCCAAATATAATTTCTTGGCTGTGCGGGTTCTCTCACGATATATTCTTTCACCGCCGCGAAAGTAATAATTTCAAATATATACCTATCCGAATCCATAAGTACGAATTTATTGGTAGTATTGAATATATATTAGCATCAGGAGTCAAACCAGAGACCAGTCATTTCATAGGATTATTCACGAGGATATCACATTTTTAGAAGAAAAATGCGCCCTCAAATTTTCGAACAAAGGATTTGGCTTAACTAAGCTAGGCTTATAATAGTGCGGGATGACACTACACTGCTATCTATAATCGATTTAAAAATGTTTTACATATTAATGGATATTAAAAGTTATGTAAAAAATTAAAAAAAACGTGTGTGATGCACCACCCCGTTTAGCGAATCAGCTGAAAGTAAATAAGGGATTGGCCACACAGCAAAGTCTTTAGATCGATTTGTAGCAGTTTAACTATATAATTGAAATAAGAACCTGTTAGTTCTATAGCAGAGAGACTGCTCCAAGAAGCTTTTCGTGCATTAATACGGGGGAGTTATACGCTTGTCAACGACACTGGATCATACCACTGTGAAGGTAGTGAAGTTCTGATATGCATTATTATCAATTATTTATCATTCGTAAGATCACGACATGACATCATCTTACAGATGGTCTCTTTGTGTAGATTATTAAGACGTTGCAGCCTTGCTATTCGTACACACGATTCTCATTCCGCACGGTATTGAACTGGTCGTCGAACGCTCGTGTTGGCGAGCGACCGCCAGATTGATTCCGAGCGAGACGAAATCCTACCTATGAATAGCTCCGCAATCTTATTTGCCTCTAGGAAAATGAAGTTTATGCATTCATACTATTTGAATTTCAACTACATACATTTACATTACTTTTAATTAGTATTTTGTTTGATATCGAGTGGGGTTTGGCACCAACCAAAATAATTTTAACCGGCTCCAAAAAAGGAGGAGGCTATCAATTCGGCTGCATTTTTTTTTTAATATTTGTTACTTCATAACTCCGTCATTTATAAATCGATTTGAAAATACTTTTTTATTCGAAAGAGTATACTTACATATTGGTCCCAATTTTTTTCATATCATAAAATTTAGTTCTGATAGTGGGGTTCATGAAGATTTGAGAAAACTCCTCAAATATCATAGGCACACATATAACGATTTCGGTATTTATAGCAAACAAAAAAAAAGTTGAGAATTCGCAAGCTTGCATTGCCAGAGGAACACCTGGCTCGTCAATTATATAACAATTCAAATTTTTATTTTTTTAATTTGTCGGCCATGTTGACCATGTTCCTTAAGAGATAGGAACGGTGTCCCTGAACATTCCTATTCTACTTTTTTATGCTGAATCCGAATCTGAAGTCAAAATTCGAAAAAAAGCGACAGACACACGCACACAGACACACACACAGACAAACATATAGATTTCATATAGGAACGGTGTTCCTGAAAATATCGAGAATTCACATTCAGAAGTATCATTTTTAGTTAAATAGAGCTGGTAACGATGACCATCGAAACTTTTAAAATGTTGAGCCGAAGACAGATGGCGTAGCTTTATCATCTCCACCAATGATCTGTCGTCGTGTGGCCGTTCAATAATTTGTTGCCATCTAAATCTGACAAAACTATCTTGGAGTCTGTTTTTTTTTGTTAAAATTTTATATTATATTAAACATAAACCCACACTAATAGTCAGCGGTGGTGTTGATGTCAAAAAAAATATAAATGACGCTACAGTGGCGAGGTCCAGCGGTGACGTTACATGGATACTCCTTGTAGCGTAAGCATTTGGAGACAGTAACACGTTCTGGCACTACGTACGTTTTCTACCACCCTATTAATACAAACAAGTTTATTTTCTAAAAAGATTCTTCCAGTACATCACCGAGTGAAAATCACGTTGAAGACGCCGTGCAAACGCAGTTGGGATTCAATGCTCTGGCAGTACAAACTGGTACGCAAATAAACAAAAATGCACCTGTAGCCAAAGCTAATAGGATTCCGCAAAACATTCGATCTGAAACAGAAACATGTGGATAAAGATCAAATTGAGCAAATACGAATAAGAAATAATCGAGAATTTTTTTTTTTTTATACCACTAAGGTGGAAAACAAGCAAGCCTGATGATGTAAGCAGTTACCGTAGCCTATGGATATTTGCAACACCAGGGGTCTCACTCTTGCGTTGCCGACCCTAGAAGTAAGTGACACTACTTAAAATAGCTTCTTAGATTTTTTATTTATACTACGTCGGAAGGCATACAAGCATACGGACCACCTAATGTAAAGTGGTTATCGTAGCCTATTAATACTTGTAATATATTAAGTATCACTCGGGCGATGCCTTCTATGTTGCTTACACAGCACTTCTTTATGAGCTTACTGGTGACCTCACTCGCACGCCGGAACCCTTCAACCATCTAGGGAGGTGTTATTTGACTGCGGTTTTATGTGAGGTGGAGGTACTTCCCCAGACAAGCTGCTTTGATGGGTCCTATCTCTTAGAACATCCAGACCAAGGCAAACAGACATGTTTATGCACACAAATGTTTGTCTTGTGTGATCGCTGCCATTGCTATCGCAATTTTGGCTTTAAGTTTATGATATAGTGCAGTGAATAAAAAGAAAAGAATACTCTCTAAATATTCTAGACAGAAGGCAGATATACACTTTTTTTTATACCACTAAGGTGGCAATCAAGCATACAGCCTGCCTGATGGCAAACAGTCACCGTAGCCTATGGACATTTGCAACACCATACACTCTTCAACGTAGCTTTTTTTTAAGTTTCCTGCAATAATATTCAAAAGTACTCTTATATAATTAACATCGTTCAACACGTGAACACTTGTATACAAGAACCTTTCGTATTGGGTACGTAGTCTAATAAAGTATCTAACTGCAACTCCTCAGGAGCTAACACCGGTAAACAAAACGTACTTCAGAAATTAACAATTTCAGTTTTAATCGATACTTTATCACATTGTAATAAATGTACAATATTGCGGGAATGAACTTACGTGTAATATGGTGTTTCGTAGCCTATTCTTTGAAGTTCACTTTAAACGGATCTTCTACTTCATTTGGATTTATATGTCAAAAGATAACCCCGACAACAAGATTATCCTGGCACAATTCCACAAAAATTTCATACTCATATTGTTTCCTATTTTCAAATATTAATTTGGATAAAATTTCAAAGATATTTTCAACAACTTACTGACATTTCAACAGATTCTATATTTGAATTTCTGACAGCAGTTTCATTTAATTATCAATCCATAAATTTAGTAAATAGGTACCTAGTAATAGGATAGGATAAACAGTTTACAGTTCAATAAACTTTATTTATTGAACTATAAACTGTTTATCCTATCCTATTGCTTTAAATGTACATACCTTGCATAATATATAAATATATTTCGTGTATTTCGCAAACGGCTTTAACTATTGGAATAAATTTTTTTATTCACATAAACTTCTGATTTTTAAATTTGACTACTTAAGTGTTTTTTTCCGAAACACGATTTTTTTACCAAAAAAAAAAACATTAAAAACCATAAGGAATCTCAGTCACTTAGAATATATAATAAACCAGCGACTCGCCCCGATTTCGCATGGGTACATAGAAAGATAAATTACTTTATTAGTCGACCTTGATTATGAAACTATTGACATAGTAAGTTAAGAATTAATATCATGACATGAGTATATCTAATAATCTTTTCATTATACCCGTGTTTTAACTAATTTGAACAAAAAACAGTTATTGCAACTTATCTATAAGAGTTAGATAAATAGTCTCGCTAACTTTTTATGGGTAATAATGAGTTCTAGGTATAAATATAATGTACAATATTATATGAGCCATCAATAGCGCATGTTAAATAATAACTTTTACAGGCAAATTTGTGATACCTTGGGTTATATTATTTTTGTAGGGATCTCTGACTGATATATTTGATACAAAAATGAAATATAGCCCGTTTTACTCTTTCATAATGTAGCTTTATACGAGTGAACGAAATTTGAAAATCGGTGAAGTATTTTTTGAGTTTATAATATCCAAATATTTTTTTTTACATGTTTTCTCTTTATAATGCGGGACGAAAGAATGACGAAACAGATATACAATGCAAAGTGGAAGGATGTAGGAGCCGAGGAAGGCCGAGACTAACCTACCATGACCAAATTGGTCGTGTTTTATCAGAAGGTGATGTCAGGAGCCCCAGGAACCGGCGAGCGTGCATGAAAAGAGCTATGAATGTCACAGAAGCGAGTGAAGTATGCAAGGACCGCGTCTTATGGCGCTCGGTTCTCTCTGCCTACCCCGCAAGGGACTTGGCGTGAAGATATACATACATACATTCTCTTTATAATATTAGTTTACAAAAATAATACAAGACTTGTTCGGAATATTAGATACTTATTAGTTTACTTGATGACTATACGGCGCAGCGACGTCGCGTGCCCGAGATTGCCTTAGAATAATCTCTGTGCGATACGCAACCGCGAAACTACTGCAACCACTAATACAGCTTATATGAAAATAGCTCACACTGTTTCCTTTGCTGTCAGTACGTTAGGTCTTTTCAGACCCCACATGTCGAAATAGGAGTCCTGCGTAACTGGGTTCCGTTGAGCTTATTTTGACATTCATGTTTCTTAATTGAGTAACATTGGCTTAAGATAAATCTGATGGTGTTCAAGTATTTAGATGCACATGAGTATTTTTGAACTATATGTGAGATAACACTTGTAAATATGTTTATTATCACATTGGGAAACACACAAGCGTACGGTTCACCAGATGTAATGTGATTATCGTAGTCTATAAACGGTTGAATTCAGACGGTATTGCAAAAGAGGGTTCGTTCGAGAGTTGCCACCCCCGCTTCTAACACAGCAATTCCTTAGGAGCTTACTGATAACCTCCCCCACTCAAAAAATTACAACAACCCTCTAGCTAGAGAGTTGTTATTAGGCACAGTCAGGTTCTTTGAAACGTCTTACCATTCGTGCGTCAGAGCTTCGTCAGTTAGATCATGTGCAAGTGAGATGGTTTTAGCTCTTAAGATATCAAAAACAGATATTTAGATTCCTGTTGTAGCTTGAACCATACGTGAAAGCGTTGCCGAACTAAGCTGCTGAGAAGTCTGTTTGTTTGTTTATGAAACTTTATTGTACGAGTATAATTTAACATTAAAAATACATAATAATAATAACACAAAATGTTGCCCTCGGCCGACTTTCTCTGGCATTTCGGGGGTCCATTCAGTGAGTGGCGAGCCGCCATCTGCCGAAATGAAGAATTGATATGATAGTTATGGCAGGTGTCAGTCTCTCCTCTTTAATAGCCCAGCACCAATAACCCTCCAGACCTTATTACAATAGACCAATAATTTCCCACACTTTCGCAATAGTCCACAATAGTAATTTAATTTTAATTTCGTTATTCTTATTATATTCAAACCCAAGTGCAATTTACATGAAATAACTCTTCTAGAATCTAGCCAATGGACCACATTAGAATTCAATTTAGTATTGTAATTAGGAAATATGATCTTTCAATACTTGGATGTGGATAACTCGAAACTAAGGTGAGTGGATATAGTACAAAGCAATAATAGGGCAGCGATGTCGAAAATTATTTTAATGGCTTATTATAAAATTGATGAATATGCTAACAAATATGCCTGGAAATGATTCAGCACAGGCCTGCCATTCTAGGCTTTACATTTGACATTATAGTACCGCTATACCTACTAACTTTATCGTCATATCATTTGATAGAACTACAATTGATAGATGCGAGTGAGGTGTGTAGGGACAGCATGTGTATCATGAGACGCTCTGTTCTCTCCACCTATCCCGCAAGAGACTTGGCGTGAAGTTACAGATAGATATCGATTGATTTGAAAAGAGATACCTACGTTACTTTCGGTATTTCCTCATCGCTAATGAACTTCACTGTTTATTGCCTTTTTGGTGGTCGCCGCTGTTAATTCTGGCTACACAGGAGACACAGTGGTGGGTATGAGTGGTGGGCCTGTTATCGCTAATGGTAAATTCCGAAATGCTAGAAGTTTAAAAAAATAAAAACGATAACCATGAGAAATTAATAAGATACAATAAGTTTTTAATGACTGCAGAGTCTAAGTGCCCGCGAAAGCCTAATGGCTAATAATATATATATATATATATCTCTCTCCTTAAAATGACGAAGCAGATACACAATGCAAAAGTGTTAGGATGTAGGAGCCGAGGAAGGCCAAGACTTACCTACCATGATCAAATTGGTCGTGTTCTATCAGAAGGTGATGTCAGGAGCCCTAGAAACCGGCGAGCGTGCATGAAAAGAGCAATGAATGTTAAAGAAGCGAGTGAGGTATGTAAGGATCGAGACACATGGCGCTCGGCTCTCTGCCTACGCCGCAAGGGAATTGGCGTGAAGTTATAGATAGATAGATCTCCTTGAAACTTTCAGAATAAATAAACACTGTATTTCGATGGTATATTAATTAAAAATTAAAACAACTATTACAAAAATGTTACACAATTAGCTTAATAATAGGAATAGCGTAGACGATCAACTACGACTTTTGTTTTCTATTTGCACAGCAAGGGGAACTGCAAGGTCTTTTAGGCGGCTCTGGTGGTGGTGGCGGCGGCGGTTCTTTGTTGCGTTTTTTAGGCCAGTAACTATCCAGCAGGATGGGTCCGCAAGAGATACAGCTGGCTGCGAGGAACGCCGTCACGAATGTCATGCAGATTGTCAACATATTGTTATCCTATTTCTTGAGGCACTTCACGATGCTCTGCAACTGAAGTCGACGGTAGCAGACTGGAACGCAAGCCAAAATTGTGGCTGACGCAATGAGGGCGTAAAGGGACAGGCAAATCATCTTTTGTGTGGTTGTATGGTGACTTTGTCACCTATTAATTCTGTGTCGAATGTTGTTGGCAGCTTAACTGGTTATTATATCTCTGGAAATAATGTAACATTTAAAATTTTGAGGGTGTAAACTAAACTTGGGGTAAATCACATACAGAGGAGACTAGCCTCACATACAAGTGATGTTAGCCAGCTAATAAATAAAGTTCGGGAGAAAATTAGAAATATTGGTATATACACCAAGGTTTATTATAGCCGGCAATACATGAATAGGAACGCCTGTGGTATTGGTAGTGCCCACAGAGCAGGAGCATCATGCAGGCCGTATGCTTGGTTTCATTGTTGTGTTGTAAGAAACGGAATAGCATCACATCGGGGAAGGAGATACACTTCGTAGAACACCCAGGAGGTCAAATTATTCACTGGAATTTTTATGTTCTTGTTGAGTGAGTAGGTTCAATTCTAAAGAGGTACAGGGTTAGCAACAGCAGTGCCAACAGCAGTAATTTTATACAATACCCTTTTTAAGTACATATTTAAAAGATAATGGTATTTGAAAAAGAAGAAACCAGAACCAATGTAAGGATTACGGTTGATGAAGTGTTGGAACAAGTGGATGAGTTTGTATATCTTGGATGCGCTTTCAGCAGGGATGGAAGGTACACCGCTGATGGAGAAAGACGAGTAAGTGCTGGGAATAGTGTGAATGGAGTATTGGGAATACTTCTTGGCAGTAAAAACTTGAACCAGAAGGCACAGCTCGCTATACACAATGCAGTGCTAGTCCCAATGCTTACTTGTAGAAGCGAGAGCTGGGTATGGCAGAGAGAGTATGGAAGTAGGATAAACGCGGTCGAAATGAGAGCGTTGCGCAAAATTTGTGGCGTAACGCTTGTAGACCGTATTCGGAATGATGATGTTAGAAACAGAGTTGGTCTGAAAGAGAGCATCGGTGTTAAAATAAGAAGAGGCATGCTCCGTTGGTTCGGACATGTAGAAAGAATGCAGAATGAAAGAATGACAAAGCAGATATACAACGCAAAAGTGGAGGGATGTAGGAGCTGAGGAAGGTCAAAACTTACCTACCATGACCAAATTGGGCGTGTTCTATCAGAAGGTGATGTCAGAAGCCTTAGAAACCGGCGAGCGTGCATGAGAGGGCAATGAATGTTAAAGAAGCGAGCGAGGTGTGTAAGGATCGAGGCACGTGGCGCTCGGTTCTCTCTGCCTACTCCGCAAGGGATTTGGCGTGAAGTTATAGATAGAAGTATTTATTAACGTCTGCTGGCTCTTCTAATGCTTCACATCAGGTCGACTGTACACTTGTTTGCCACACAACGTTGTCAAAAAATATATCACAGTACAAATAATGGTCCAAAACTGAAGTTCAGCAGCCATTATCGTTTTTGGATAACCCAGGAACTAAAATTTAAGTTATCACTTCGAAAAGTTAGATTTTTGGAATCCAAATCTTTGATCTATGGAAACATAGGCATCTAGTCGAATTCTACGCTGAATCACGTGCTAAAATTTGTAAAGATAATAAACATAGAGAAATACCTGAAAATATTTTACCAATTTATAAAGGCAATAGTTTTATGCCTCAAATTTGCAAAACGTTCGAGTATAGGCGACAAAAGTACACATAATTTTGAAATTCTTCCAAATGGCTCAAATCCAACTTTACCACGAAAATTCCTCCATGTCAAGTGTCATGAAATCTGACAGTGTCGTTATTTGAATATATTTATCATTAAAAATACTTCTGTGCCAGTACTAAGCACTGGAATACTTAGCTGCTAAGTTAAAATCACCAGTTTCTGTTAGTAATAAAATTCCTTCTTTCCTTCCTAGCGTTATTCCTATATGTACGACGTAGAGGCAATAGGCGCGGCGGCATTCTTTCGTTCATTAAGAAAATAAACTAACTAACACGCATACACGCATTCTTAATTACAAGTTAATGATTCTTCCGCAGGTTCCCCTACGGAAACCTTGTTACGACTTTTACTTCCTCTAAATGATCAAGTTTCTTCAATTTCCCAACAACGCCGACGTGAAGCCTCCGCGTGTCGGTCCAAAGACCTCACTAAATCATTCAATCGGTAGTAGCGACGGGCGGTATGTACAAAGGGCAGGGACTTAATCAATGCGAGCTTATGACTCGCGCTTACTAGGAATTTCTCGTTTATGGAGGATAATTGCAAACCCCAATCCCCACCACGAAGGAGTATCAGCGGGTTGCTCGGACCTCCAGGCCGTGCTTTTTCCCTCAGTGTAGCCTAATTCATAAGGATCGGCGGGGTCCGCTACCTGAGCCTAAATATCTGGCGAAGATACTGACTTCGACATGGAATTAGGTTAGGTTTATTGTCACACGTCTTTTGAAATGTAATTTCTTGTACGTGCGGATTTGCGCAATATGTCTCACTTCACCGCGGAGCAACTGAAAAAATATTAAATAATTTAGTGGTACATTTCCACACCAGCAATCGAACCAGGAACCGATGAAAAAGCTGGTTATTTATTATATGCATCTATCTATAGCTTCACGCCAAATCCCTTGCGGGGTAGGCAGAGAGTACCGGGCGGCACGTGACTCAATCCTTACATATCTCACTCGCTTCTTTAACATTCATTGCTCTTCTCATGCACGCTCGCCGGTTTCTAGGGCTCCTGACATCACCTTCTAGTAGAACAAGACTAATTTGGTCATGGTTCTTTATTCACTAGCACTATCACTACCCTTGCTGATTAATAAAACAAAACTATCCAATTATAATGAACTCAATAAAACCTAATGATAACCTCGTTGAAGAAAGTGGTTTATTCTTCTATATGGAAAAAAATTGCAGTCAATCTGTCATTTTTCCTGATCGTAATTTGTTTGTGTCAAAGATCTTTAGCAAAAATTTTCATCCACCATTCTATTAATAACAATTTAAATTTATTTATGCCAATAGTTATGCGCTGGCAATTTTCGGTTGCCGTTTATAAAATATTGGAAAACAATAGTGTATAAATGAGATTTTTGGTTTATTTTCTCCTGACGGCCGTGTCAGTGTGGGGATTTCCAGATAATAGGGCGGGTGACAAGGTCCAACTACCGCAGTTGCCTTCATCAGGCCTGAACAAAGACAACAAGATTAGAGAAACCCAAAGAGACTGTAAAGGAAAGTGCGCAACTAGCATAGCACAGAAGGCTGCTGCTGAAGCTAAGGCTGCTCAAGCAGCTCAAAATGCAGCTGGAGCTCAAGCAGCTCATATGGTAAGCAATGTGCTTTGTATCAGTCAGGTTTGTTATATTAATGTGGTTCTCAAAAGATGCCATCAATGTATGTAGAAACGCCTGATCTTTTAACAATAGCAAAGTTTTATTTCGTCTCATTAAGCATATTTTACACGACGCCGGGAGCCATACAAGTATACCCACCTGAATAAGTGCTTACGTAGCCTATGAACTCTTGCAACACATGATGTACTCCGCCCCTGCTGCTATCATAGTAACTCCTTAGGACCTTGCTAGTAACCCCACTCACTCACAGGTACACAGCAACCCTTTAGAGAGTTATTTGACTGCGGTTTTCTGTGAGGTGGAGATACTACCAGTCTGGCTGCTTTGATGTACTCTACTTCTCTTAAAGCCACTCAGAACAAAATAAACAGATATGTTCGTGCACACAAATGTCCTGCGATGGAATCGAATCCACAAGCATTGGGTGTTAAAGCATCATTACTTACAACTTTATCATCTGCTCGTCGAAATGCCTAATCTTTGGTTATTGTTACAGTTAAGACATAAATATTGTTCGAATTCAGGTAAAAACTCAACTGGCAGAAAAAGCGCTTCAAGCAGCAAAGGCAGCCGAGGCAGCACTTGCCGGCAAGCAAGCAGTGGTAGAGCAGCTTCAACAAGAAGTTAAGGAAGCCGAAGCCGTTGTCGCGGAAAACACAGCCGCTGTCCATCAGCAGCAGGGTACAGTGAACGCCGCGATAGCAGCAGCACAACAAGCTACTGCAGAGGTAAATATAAACATACACACATATCATCACGGCTGTCTCCCATTAGGGTAGGCAGAGACTATGGAACGCCAGGTGCACTCTTCCAAACATTCCTCCCCCTCTCGCTTCTTCCACACTCATCAACCTCTTCATGCATGCTCTTCGGTTTTGGATAAATATAAATCGGACAGATTTAAATGTTTTAGACAGATTTAAACATATAGACAGATTTAAATGTGTTTTATTGGACATTGGAATTGAAATAGGTATGCCCTACCGGTATAGGTACACTGTTATTTGAGAGATACGAATTCAAAGTTTCTCAGCCTCCTCGCCCATCTTCTAGAGGGGTACCTACGTCGAGAGGTATTCAAGCTTGCGGCTTACCTAATGTAAAATGCTTGCCGTAACCTATGAATCCTTAAAATACAGGAAGTATCTCACGTGTGTTGCCTGCAATTTCTTAGGAGTATAATGGTACCCTCACTCATTTGTAGGCATCGATCACTAGTATATTGTGGTCGATGCTTGTAGGTATACAACAACCCTCTAGGAAGTTAGGTACTATTTGACTGCAGTTTACTGTGAGATGGAGATACTTCCTAGTTGAATCGTTATCAATCTACATTTACAGATGGTATTGAGCCCTTAAAAGGAGAAAGTTTGTATCCCTTTATGTGTATTCCGAGGATTCCGTCGATTTCCTTCTACAACCACTCACCATCGAGGGATCTCATCCCCATACACCCCAAGCAGGTTGAGTTCTGAAAATCGTTAGTTTCTGAAAGAACTCTATTGAAGTTTTCTCAAACACGAGATTCTTCAAAAAAGCGAGAGACCTACAGAATGGGTAACGCACAATCATGCCATCAACAGGCCGTCCGCTTATTCACCACCTTTGTGGCAGAAACAAAAGTATAGGTGAAATCGACAGTGAAAACATATCGATTCCTGCGGACTTTTCATTTTTCGAGTTCCAAATGAAGTATTCGGTTTTAACCATAGTGATGTCTTCGTCAGTCATACGCCCACTGACTGTCAACGCCCGGCACATCAATTGTGTGCAATAAAAATCTTTGTGAAAACATTTCATCTTCAATCTAATAGTAACGACTTTGTGATGCCGGTTTTTTCTGCTTGAAGATTTCAAGACACTTGCTATTAAGATACAGATAATGTTAGCAACTATAAGTTTGACGATTCATGTAGTATGTTATTTCGAGTTGTAATTTTAGTTTAAGTGTTGCCTTCTCATCCAATCTTCAACAATTCCTATCAGATCGGGATGACGAAGTTTTACGAAGTCTAAACTTTTGGACAGTTACTGTTATAAGTTTTATCACAAAAAATATGATTACCAAATCAATTTTTATTTTGTTAGTAATTGTTGAAGAGCCTTACATTTTCAAAGATACTTCGTAAAACTTTGTTTTCTTTCTTCCGAAGGTATAAGAAGGGAGTCAAGATTCGGAAGAAGGTGTAGTTTTCACCATGATCTGTATGTCAATGTGTACATTGGTGGCGTCGGCGGACTTGTTAGCTTGTGTGCCGGTGTGTCTCAAAGCATATGCCGACAAGTTACCCTGCCTGTGTATCAGTAAAAAGAAATAAGTTTGAACAAAGTTGCTACTTATTAAAATTGTGGATACTTGAGTTTGGATTTCTGTATTAAACTTTGAATATGTTGTTGTGGTTTTTACTGTTTTTAAATATAAATATAGAAGTGGAAGGGTGTGAAACGGAAGTCTTAGAGTCAAACCCAACATCACTTTCTCGTAACGCACCAGCCTGAATGTGGAAGTATTTCCACGTCACAGAAGGCCGTACCTCTCTGGAGGGTTTACTAAGATGACTATAAAATCAAGATCGCTAGCCCACGTATGCTATATTATTTTCCTATGTTTTTCCAAAGCTGTGATAGCTAGCTTTTACTTATGAACATATATTCAGGCTTGATAATATAGCATACGCCGATTACCGATCTTGTGAAATAATGAAAAAAGATTGAATAATGCATTTAACTAATGTGAAGTCAATACACGTGAATGTTTGCAATGTATTGAGTATCGCTCGCGAGTTAGCACACCCGATGCCATCTCAACTCCCTATAAGCTTACCGATGATACCGACTCACCCGCCAGGCAGATATTTACTAGAACGCTTGAGATCACAGAACGACAATAAATATGAAATCTATTGGGAACATTAACGTTTGCCAAATTTTGAATTAAAACTTTAGTAGTTTAGTAGTATCATAACTCGGGGACCAAAGGTGAATTTGCTAAGTTTTTTTCTACAGTTGTAATTTTCTATTCCACATCTCCAGATATATAAATGAATATGGGCCAATACACATAAATGAATATGGGCCAATACATATAAATGAATATGGACCATATAATAATATCGCCAGTACGGGTTCGATCGGTTAAGTCCCATTGTTTAATTGTACCGTGCTAGTATTGAACTAATCTCAAAATGATTTTGTATAAGAATGTCTGATGACTGTAATGTCTGAGGTAAGCAGTACCACCAGGTCCTTTATAGAGGCCAAGTGACGGGTGTAATTTAACGGCGCGTAGAAATACATCCTAAGACCTCTCCACAACTGCTGTACATGGAGCTGTTATTCAGCAGCTCTACTGCATTGCCAATTGGCTCTCAAAATACCAGAAACCCTAACACACCCTAAACTTTTTACCTAATGAATATTAAGGGATATTAGTTTCCTAGTAAAGCTGGTTCTAAAACAATCGGAAACCATGTCAGGCCCTACTTTTCATTAATCTCTGATCTTCTCAAAATCTTTTACAGCACAAATTACTCATGCAGGCGGTGCAACTAGCCGCTCAACTGGAAAAGACTGCGCACTGTGTGCTTGAGAAGACGAAAATTGGACTTCAAGAGAAAGGTCACAACCTAGCTGAAGCCAGGGCAAGGTTAGCACACCTGCAGCACAAACTACAATGTGCTTGTGCGGAATGTTCAGCTACCAAACAGGCAGCTCATTCGGCTTGCGAAGCAGCCAGAGCTGCTTGTGGAAACGCTAGAAAGAAGAAACACATAAACAATCAAAATGCACTTGTGACGGTAGATGTAAATCGAGAAACAAGGTGAAACAGTGTCCTATCTTACACCCATTGCATTACAATATTTTATAAGAGGCTTTTAGGAGTTCATAAATTGATGGCTTGGAGAACATTGTGCGGATTTAGTTTAATCTCTGAATAATACTTACAAGGAGATGGAGTTTTTCCAACCACATTAGCATAGCACCTTACGGGCTATGTTTTTGCTCCGGGATGTGAAAAATTGCGTTTTTTAAGATAATCTTTTGGCACATTTCAATTTTTCGATTTCACATTGTACTTTATAATGGAAAATGCTATTTTAGATTAATTGCGTTTACTGTAGTTTTGTTATTATATTACATTAAGATGTCGAATTTAAGATTTTGATAAAATGAGTTGCATTAAGCTTCTGATAATATAGTATTAGATTCGAATTTTGTTTTTCTCTTAGCAATAGTAATCCAAGTTGACATTTGACTAGTACAAAGTAATTGAAGCTAATCCTAGCTAGTTAGTTTGTTCCTGCTCCCTTTCCCTTTTTTTATTCAATTCTATTTATCCGCATTAATTTATTATTATTTTAACGTTCGTTTTTACTACACTTTACTACTACGGTTATTATGATACACGGACGTTTTAAACTGGACATTTCCAATAAATCAGCGGACTCTGGGCTCCGAAGCGAAAGCTAAGAACGCAACGGGGATTAACGCTCGGATGACGATGATGATTTCCAATAAATAAACGTTTTGATTCTACGGACATTTTAATGCTGTAGACCTTATGAAACGAAATGTGTCTTAGTTAGCTCGTCTGTCCCCATATTTTATAAACAAAGCAGTGCAGCGCGGGATTTGTCAGGCGATTAAGAAAAGTAACGTTGCTGTACTTTGATTAGGGAATGCCATGACTATGACTTAGTATACTCTATCTATAACTTCACGCCAAATCCCTTGCGGGGTAGGCAGAGAGAACCGAGCGTCACGTGACGCGATCCTTACATATCTCACTCGCTTCTTTAACATTCATTGCTCTTTTAATGCACGCTCGCCGGTTTCTAGGGCTCCTGACATCACTTTCCGATAGAACACGACCAATTTGGTCATGGTAGGTAAGTCTTGGCCTTCCCCGGCTCCTACATCATTCCACTTTTGCATTGTATATCTGCTTCGTCATTCTTTCATCTTGCATTCTTTCTACATGTCCGAACCAACGGAGCATGCCTCTTCTTATTTTAACACCGACGCTCTCTTTCATACCAACTCTGTTTCTAACATCATCATTGCGAATACGGTCTACAAGCCTTATGCCACAAATTTTGCGCAGCGCTCGCATTTCGACCTTAGTATACTGTCGCGCAAATTTCGCATTTCCCTGGGAATTCATATTTGCGTAATGAATATTGGTACATATATATTTTAATACGCATTACGGAAATAACTCTGCGGCTAAATAATAATTCTAGAAGGATTTGAGTAAGTTTGCCAGCTCGTTGACAAGTCGTGTAGACAGCGTGAGGGCCGGCGGAAGTTGAATCGCCACAAGTAGTCTGGAGCACCTGGATACTGGCTGTTTTCGTCCAGAGACTAGCTTTGAAAATTATAGACTATCCTAAGCTTACACACGGTATTCAGCCCTTGAGTTTAAAGAATTTGATATGATGTCAAAAGCTTTCTTACACAACTGCACTGCCGACTGCGGGAATTTATCCTCTCATATTGGAATCGCAATGATTGTGTACTGTGCGGTCCTAGAGAAGATTTCTTCTTCAAAAAGGTGTAAACTATTTTTACAGGGGCGCTGACACACCACTGGCACCCTTGGTGTTGCAAATCTTAAGCTAGGTTAATAAATAACTGCTTATCATCATCGGGTAAGTCATACACTAGTTTGCCTCTGAGTGGTATTCCGTTACAAGCAGAAAGTTTTTGTAAGTTTGGTACTGTGTCACAAAAAATATAGCCGATTAAAAATAATAATGTAAGACAATTGAAGATACAATAAGATTATATGTATAAAATGTGACTAAGTACCCGCGGAGGACTAATGGCCAACTAAAAATGTTTATCTTTTATAAAAAGTACATGCAAAAGAGTGGTCAAGGTAGTGTCGCCGTGTAAGCCTTCAGCCTTAAGGATTCAGCGAATTGTGTGTGTTGAATTGAATCCTGAATTGATACCAGAAGATCCTATTTATGTCCTTAGTGCGCACAATGGTGCGTGAATATCAGGATGGCAGGTGTACTAGTAGAATTAGACCTGCAGTCATTGTGAAAGCACCCTACCAGCAATCTACCTGATTGTACCTTGAATAGGGCCCTCTATTACTAACAGTCCACCCGAACAATCCACAATCAGTTAGGAATTTTAGTCTTAACCGACCGTCAGCCATCCAAAGCAGAATACTTTTAGAGGGAATGGGGAAGCACCTCATTTAAAAGGCAGTTATCGTAAAAAGCTTGTGGGCCGCCATTCTGATAGCAGAACTACAGGTAACAAGATATGGAGCAATAACGAAATATATTTGTCTAAATTTTTATTTATACAACGTCAGGCACATAAGCATACGGCCCACCTGATGCAAAGTGGTTATCGAAGACTGTGAACACTGACAATACATTAAGAATAACGTTGCACAATGCCACCGCTGCTGTTAACACAGCTACTCCTCACTCGCAGGAGCTCAACAACCCTCCAAGGAGTTGTTATTTGTTGTGGTTTTCTGTGCGGTGAAAGTACTTCCCAGGACTGCTATTTTCATGCATCCTACCTCCCTTAAAAGCACCAATACATAACATGTTCATGCACACAAATGTTTGTCCTGTGTGAAAATGGAACCCATGAGCGTTAGTGTCAAGTAGCGTTACTGACCAACGCGCCACTGAGGTCGTAAATAATTAAGAAAATTAATTGACAGTCATACTAATACGCCGACACGGTAGATTGATGATGACGACGATGATGATTTTGGAATTTATTGAATTTATTTTATTGACATTTGACGCCTACTGAAACTAAATAGCAATTTCTAAGATATCAGTAACATTTGACGCCTACTGAAACTAAATAGCAATTTCTAAGATATCAGTAATAAAATGCTTCACTCGCAACTCTACTCTACTCGCAACTTCGCTTGTACTTAATCCTACAGTTATCTCTAAATATTACCCTAAATATGACCTACATACACTGTACTTTAAACTTTCATTATAGTTTTCGAGTATTTTTCTTTCGTGTCAGTGCGCTCTTCTAGTGTCATAGTCATTGTCGTACTTCGATTTTAACACCTATTACGTATAGCTTAAAAGAGGTTCAAAGGTCGAAATGTCAAGTTTAATGTGTTTTTAATTGTACACAAAAATGGCTGATTTTGAATAATCCGTACTTTACCCGGCAGATGTAGCTCAACTAACTAACTTATTGTGGATACGTATGGATTTAACACGTTATCTGCTGAACATATCATACCTAAAGTATTGCTTACAATTGAAAATTTAGTAATTACGTTTTTTTTACGATTTTTGGTTCTTTTTCGATGTTCTTTGTCGCTTGCTTCAGGTACAACCTAAGCCACAAAACACGCTTCGCTCGCTGTATACAAGTGGCGGTAGTCTCAATGCTAAAAAACAGAAAGAGCATGAAAGTAGAACAAACAAGATGCGAGTATTTGGCCTAAATTTGTGGTATAATGCTTGTTGACCTCGTTCTGTTACAATAAACTGTATGGAGAATCCCTTACTCCAAGAGAAGCTTAATCAGCAGTCGATCGGAGAAATGACGTTGATTATGCTCTAGTTAGTCAATCAGCACCGAGATACCAAACGGAAAGGTTGCCTACTTGTTCCTAAACCTTAGGTGTATTAAATCGGTCCCTGTTCGAAATTTCTCTTTTATTGAAACTCTTCAGTGGGATCTCATCTTACAGTTCGCAACGATGATTTAAGAAAGAAAGTTGGGCTGAAAAAGAGTGTCGGTGTTAAGATCAGAAAAATCATGCTCCGTTGCCAAAATGGAAGATGTAGGAGCAAAGAAAGTCTAAGATTCGCCTACCATGACTAAGGTGATGTCGCGAACTGTGAAAAGCGTGCATGAAAAAAGCTATGTATTTGGGTTTTTATGACGCTCGGTCGCTGACCACACAAGGGAGTTGACGTGAAGATGTAGACATAAATATTTTTTTTATGAATATTTTTTTACAACGATGTGCAAGGTGTTTGACACTTTCCAAATAGAGTTCCTAAAAACTTAGTCAGTTAATGGTGCGTACCTCTGACATAACTTTAACAATGAAATCGACAAAAGTTTCGCCTTGGTAGCATATAGGAAATTTTGAAATTCCTCAGCTAGCAAATACTTTGAATGATTGAAAACTCAAGTTACCTAGTGCCTCTTCTGCGCTCTGATCGACGGTGCACATGCTTGAACTCAGACCGGCATCGAACTGGTCCAGCGATTTGAGTCTACTGACCAATGGGAGGATATTTTAACCAATAAGCCAATAAGACATGCGCGTACTACTTTACCCCCCGACGGCCTCATTGTTTCTCCGTAGGATATTTCCTTTGTGGGTCAATACCAGCGATGAGCGAAGTTTCTCTACGGAAAGGAACTACTCTGGCATTGAAACAAATAAAGCTAACGACGAAAAGAAAAAAAAAGTAGGCATAATAATGAATAATCTTATAATATAAAATTCTAACGTACCTTAAATTAACATGCACGACAGTCTTTTCTTACAATAACAAATAAATAAGTTGGTTCAATTACAAGACATCCAATTGTTGCTTTGTACGTATTGGAAATTATGTTCACCAGAACTAGATTTGGAAGAATATAAACAGTTCTTCATTATGATGACAACTAAATAATACTGATTCATTTCTCTACTATACTAAAGGCGTCATTTAAATTTTGAGGACTAAATGCCATATTGCTATTTTTATAATTCACGTATGGAGAGATGGTTGCAGATGAAACTTCAGAGTCTTCGAACCCTTTTAGAGGAGCAAAATCTTCATCGTTATCGTACATGGGGGCGCTAGGCTGGAATTTGGCATATCTAGCTGGTGGTTCTGCATACTGACCACCGACCAGGAATTCGTCTTCAGAGGGTTTTAGCTTTGGTAACTTCCGTGGTTTATTCATTAGTCTACTATCCGTGAAGTACTGAGGTCGTTTCTTCTTCTGTAAATAATACGGGTCGTTTTTGTAATTATATACATCTGGATAAGAATCAACGTCATGTTCATCTTCATCTTGCTCTGGCCTTTCGAATGGTCTCATCGGTGGTTTAGAAAATGTAGGTCGTTTCTTTGTAAAAGCGTAGTTGTTATCAAAGTCTTCATCTCTTTGAGCCGTGTGCCATGAAGGGTGCTCCCTATAAACGTCGTGATCGGAATCCTCAAAATGACTTGAGAGCTTCGGGTTTTCTGAGTATCCTTGTGGATGTGAGTAGGCGCCAGCAATGCTTGTCGGTACAGGAGCCCCGTAAGAGTCAATGGGCTGTTCACTGTAAGTTGGCATCGGCCTATGGTAATCGCTTGTGTATTCTGGTGGTGGTTCTCCAAATCCAATAGGTTCACTGGGATAGCGAGGGTACGCAACTTTTTTTGGAACACCATATATAGGTTTCGTTTCTGACCATTTATGAGGTCTGTGCGCAGTTGGCTTTGATTTACTGGGCCGTTTAATGTATCTTGGATACGAATATTGTGGCGGCGCATGTTTTTTGTATTTCTTTGCTGAATATCTTCCCTTTAGCCTCGGTTTGCTCCTAGAACTGTATTTAGACTTGGGAGGTCCATATTTTTGACTTGATACTCTCCTGTAGATGATTTTAGGCTCCTGCATAGATAATGGTTCTATAGGCATTGTATCTATAAATATGGCAGCATCGCGTTTATTGATTCTCTTATGTTTTTCTGATAATTTTCGAGTCAAAGTATCTCCTTCCACCCACGTAGCTGTCATTGTTATCTGAAATTAGAGAAAAATAAAGACATTAATAAGTTGACAATATTTTGTGTAGGTACACTTTAGCTAAAGTTGGTCGAATTCAACCCAAAAGTTTTCTTAGCGGTTAACGTGAAGACACTAGTTTGCACGTTAACCGCTAAGAAAACCCCATTTGCTATGATTTCTGAATTTCAGAACACACCTCTTTCCATCGCCAACAGCATTAGGATGCTTGGTGTCGAGATCTCCAATGACATTCAATATCGAAGTCACCTGGAGAAAAAGGTCAAGCTGGCGTGTAAAAAACTTGGTGTGATCAACAAAGCAAAACAGTACTTCAGCGCAGGGCAAAGGCTTATGTTATATAAGTCTCAAGTCAGACCGCACATGGAGTACTGCAGTCACCTTTGGAGCACCTGTATACCAGCTTGGCCCGTGTGACTCCATTCAGAAATAAGCTGTCAGAATTGCCGATGATCCGAAGCTTACACACGGTATTGAACCCTTAAGTTTAAGGAGAGATTTTACCTCCCATTGTGTGTTCTGCCGATTGTAGTACATTGTGTTCTGAAGAATTGATCGATATGATGCCAACAGCATATTTTCATAATCGCACCGCTCGCCGATGGCGGAGAATTCACTCTCACACGCTGGAACCCCAATGGACGCGTACTGTGCGGTTTCAAAGAAGATTTCTTCCGAAAACTCGCAAGTTGTGGAATGAGCTCCCAGCCGAGGTTTTTCCAAGGGACTACAGCATGGGGTTCTTCAAGAAAGGCGTAAAGAGGTTTTTAGAGGGTCGGCAAACACATATTGAAAACCTATGCAACAAATTGTTCAAATTCTCGTATGCCTTATATGCTTGGCAAAGTAGTTGACAGATCAGCTGTATTAACCGCCTATCACGCATATGTATCTTCCTCCATTCGTTATGGGATTATATTTTGGGGAAACTCCACTGACAGAGAAGTTGTTTTCAGAGCACAAAAGAGGTGCGTACGCGGAATGTGTAAGTTGCAAAAGCAGACGGATAGCTGTAAACCCCATTTCAAGGATTTAGGAATATTAACAGTTCCTTGTCTATATATGTTCGAATGTGTCATATTTGTTAAAAGTAATATAGACCTATATACAACACATGTCGATATCCTAATAAAGTTCTCTATCCATTATGTAGGAGCGCACATTTTCAACGAAACTTTATGTTTATGGGACATAAACTATTTCATCATTTACCGAGAACAATTCTATCTCTCAAATATAAACTATTCAAACGTAGCGTTCTCAATTTGTTAAAAGAAAAAGTCTATGAATATCTCTCTGATATTTTATAATTATTTGTAATTTTGTGACTGACATATTATTGTAACTATTATTTGACATTTTAAATTCATAAGAGTTAATGATAATAACAGCAATAAATTCTCTCTCTGTTAGAATGGTACCAATGTGCATTATAAATTGTAATTATTGTATTTTTTTTTTATAATTGTTGCATGCCGAAAGGTAAAATGTAGAAGGCGCTCATAAGAAATATAATGTTAACAACTGTTGTTACCTACATTTGCAAATAAATGAATTGAAAATGTCAGTAGGTTGCAGAGGTGTCAGAGTAGCATTATTAAGCACGGCGCCACCTAGCACCGAGCTTGTATCCAACAGTGTTGAGATGAGATTAGCTTGAAGATATTAATATATATCTTTTTGGCTATTCTGCCATTAGTTGGGTGGCACATTGCTGCATTATATCAAGGGGTCTCAAATTAAATCAAATAGTTTATTTGCAGGAATACATTTTTGTCATAAGGTCTTATATAATATAATATATTAAAATCGAAATTACAAACATTTATAAATAAATTTAAATACATTATTAAAATAATACAATAATAAAATATTACTTCATCTCATTTCATCATTAAAATTTCAAAATTCATGCTATAAAAACATACGTCTAATTGCCATTTAGTCAATTTAGTTTTTAAAATAGTCCCTTGTAATGATTTAAATTCGTCTGGTAGTTTGTTAAATACAAGTACCTATGCTCATATTGTACGCGCTTCGCCTATACATCCTTTCGAACAAGTTACGTTTCGGCATTTCTTTTTCCCCAATGGTCATTTCCTAAATGCTAGTAGATTATAAAATAAAAATTGTAATATTGAATAAGATACAATAAGATTATATTTCAAAAATTGCAAGACTTGTCTAAGTGCCCCCGAGTAATTTTTATCTTTTTGTCTTTGTTGGATGGATTACCATAATTGTACATAGTATTTTGGATCCATATCTATACAAATATAGGTAAACGTAAAGTGGTTCATTACCTTTTATTCCTATGTTTGCCAATCTATCTTTTTTTAGTCGAAAACATGCAAATTCATATATGTTTTCCTCAAATTTTCAATTATAATTTTGACCGAATTTCTGATAAACTATCCGGTGGTATTCTATACTCACACACATAATTTGAATAATATTTTTTTTATACAACGTCGGTAGGCATACAAGCATACAGTAAGCTCTGGAAGTATTTAAAGGGAATAGGTATTGGCAAGCAACAACAAACTGATGGCTGCTGTAGTACCGTGGATATTAACAACCTAAATGCTCATTTCAGTTCGCCGCCAGCTGGTTTCGACCCACTTAATAAACTTTCTATGCTGGCACATCTTAATGATTTGCCAACATTCAATGCAGATTCTTTTGACCTTGGAGAGATAACACCTGCAGAAGTGCTCAAAATACTGGATACCATCAAATCCAAGGCTGTGGGAGATGATGACATTAGTATTGATATGCTAGAGCCTATAAAATATATAATTGCCCCTTATCTGGCAAACATTCTAAATTGCTCGATTACTGATGGAGTTTTTCCTTTAGCTTGGAAGAAAGCTCATATAATACCCCACCCCAAGAAGTCCAATCCGTCTTCCTTTTCTGATTTCCGCCCTATCTCAATTCTACCCGTCTTGTCCAAGGTATTGGAGCACTTTGTGTATCAGCGGCTGTCTAACTATCTGCGAAGGCATAACCTACTGAGTGAGCATCAGTCGGGATTTCGAGCTGGGCACAGTGCTTTATCAGCACTGGTGAAAATCACTGATGACATAAGAGGCAATATAGATAACAAAAAAATAACAATCCTTGTTTTACTTGATTTGACGAATGCCTTTAATACCGTTGACGTCGATATATTGCTTGGTATGTTACGCACCCTTAACCTATCACCCACTGCTTATTTATGGTTCAAGTCTTACCTCACTAACCGAAAGCAGTTAACAAAAACTAAAGACTCTAAGTCCGACTGGTGTGAACTCAAGGCTGGTGTTCCTCAGGGGGGAGTGCTTTCACCTATTCTGTTCTCCTTCTTCATCAATGGCATTGTAACGTCTCTTTCTTCTTCTTATCACTTATATGCCGATGATCTTCAAATTTACGCATCTGCTTCACTTGATGATATTAAATCGGCTGTTGATAATATCAATAAACCTATCCGTCATTGGTAAGTGGACCAATGATTACGGGTTGAATATAAACGCGTTAAAATCTCAGGCCATTGTTGTAGGCAGTCCATACTACATATCAAAGCTGCAAAGCGTGGTATGCCCAAATATAGTCCTTGATGGGAACATCATTCCTTTGGCACCCACTGTCAAGAACTTGGGCATTACCATTGACCAAACTCTATCCTGGGCCCCTCAAATCGGTGAAGTCAGCCGTAAAATTATTGCATCGCTCCACTCATTAAAACGCCTCCAGTATTTTCTTCCTCTGGGCACAAAAGCTTTGCTTGTTCGCTCTCTACTTCTTCCTATACTTGACTATGCGGATGTTGCATATTTAGATCCTACTGAAGACCTCCTTAATAAATTAGAACGCATTCAAAATATGTGCATCAGATATGTCTTCGGTCTGCGAAAGTTTGATCACATAACTGAATTTCGTCACAAACTAAATTTACTACCTATCAGACATCGCAGAAATATGCACATTCTCACGTTGCTTTTTCAGGTTCTATTTAATCCCTCAGCTCCAAATTACCTCTCGGAGAGATTCGAGTTCCGTGTACGAGATGATCGCTTACGTCCTAGCAAAAACCTGATATTGGAGATTCCATTATACAATTGTCATTCCTATGCGAAATCTTTTACTGTGCAGGCGGCGCGTCTTTGGAATTCACTTCCAGGTGATGTGAGAATGGCCCCGTCTGTCCAATCTTTTAAGTTAAAATTGTTTAATCTCTGGTTTGATGCACCTGAAAATTTGAGCTAATTGTCTACTAGTATCTGATATGTATATGTACTGGTATTTATGTGTATTGCATGTATTTGTGTATGTATGCGAAGATGGATATGTTAGTATTTATATGTATGATATTTATATAAGTTTACGTTTATCTATATGTGTAACAGATTGATTTGTTTGTTTATTAATATAGTGTGAATGACTTTGTGCTCATACCTACTTCATTAAATTGACATTTCCTATCAGGTATTCTATGGTTGACTGGAAGAGATCCCGGATGGGATAAGTCCGCCATTGTACAAACAATATTTTATCTGTATTTTGTTTTTCTTTGTAGTACAATAAAGATTATACAAACAAACAAACAAACAGTTCACCAGATATAACTGGTTATTACTGGTTATATGACTGGTTATTCCAATGATTAGCACATTCAAACATACAAACTTTTCTTCACATACGGTGTCATAGTCATAGTGCAGATTACACTAGCTATTCTCAACGTTTAGCTACCCCCAAAATAATAAACTTTTCACAACTAAGTGTTAGCGCTAAGTTTATTTCACTAGTTACCACAAGGCGGTCGAAATTATTTTCGTATAGGCGTCCGAATTTATGTATCTCTTCTGTTCAATAATAATCTCGTTATTTAGATAATTAAAATAGCTTCGAACGCACAACTTTCGTTTAGTTCTTGTTTGATGTGCAACATCTTTCCTCTCCGTTTCCTGCAATCTACGTGAAAAGGTAAACGTAGCAAGAAACAGGGTAAGCGCTCGCTATTGATTTGACCAATGAGCGCGCGCGGTGCGCGGTGGTAGACTTGCCAGTCAGATGGTACCAACACATTTTCCGAGAGGTTGGTACTCAGTGTGTGCGTGTGTGATGAGAAAGAGAAAGCGAAATACTTAATTAAAACAAATACAATATCGTAGTAGTATACTATTCTGATTTGGTGGCAACAAGCCAGAATTACCAGGCGTTTAGGCAGTTCTGCAATCAATTGGAATCGACGTGTTAGGTAACAACTCACAATTTAGATCCCAGTAGTGTTAGATATTTGATAAACCGTGGTGCATGGCAGTTGAGCATCACTTGATAAACCATCTCTTTGAGGTTTTTAAATGCCTTATATTGCCGTCACTTTGCCAAGAGGAGAAGTCTATTCCAAAACTTCCTACTCCTACAAATTCTGATTAAATTCGATATGAGTTCTAAGGCAGCTGTAGTTTTAACCCCCGGGACGGCAATGAACTTCACTGTTCATTGCCTTTTTGGTGGTCGCCGCTGTTAATTCTGGCTACACAGGAGACACAGTGGTGGGAATGTGCGGTGGGCTTGTCCCGACAAAATAAAAAATACAATATTCATTCAATAGAATTATCTTCTTACGAAATTATTCTTTTGAATGATAATTTATATTTTTCGTTACGAAAATCATTTCAAAAAATACCGGATTATTGTTTTTCACGACGTAATGTGAATGTTGCTTATTATATATATCAGATGTTACGCATATGCGACTACTGTAAGACTCGCCCGTTTATTTATGTTTCTGAAATTTCACCGGGTAAGCCATACATACATCGATCACTAATACATACATATTTTATGTGGTTTAATGTTTTCGTCGCGCATGTTAACAAGGTGATAAAAACTCAAATGACTTTGGCATCGCGTAATTCGATGCATTCAATTATTGAACGCGCTAAACGAACGTTGAATATAATGTTGACGACCTATGCTGAAGATGAAAGGGCACAGTGTGGTCATACCTTAATAGTAATAGGGGCCTACACGATATATTATTATGTGAAAGTGATATATTATGTATTTTGTGTAGCACTACCAGAATATATTATTAACTTTCTACGGTCGAGATGCTAATCAAAATCCCTAGAGACAAAGCACTCGCATCTTTGCAATATTAAAAACTACAACTTTCTGTACACGTGACTATAATTTGCAAAGATAGGACACAGCCCGACTGGGGAAGTACCTTTACCTCACAGAAAACTGCAGTTAAATAACTTAGCTTTCGAGGTTTGTTGCGTTTCTGCGAGTTAGTGAGGTTATCAGCAAGCTCTTGAGGATTAGGTGTGTTAGCAGCGCGAGTAACACACGAGCGATACTCCTGTGTTACAAGTGTTATAGGCTATTGTATCCATTTTACATTAGATGGGTAAGCTTGTATACCTCCCTACATTGTATAAAAATAAAATAGTACAAAAAAAAACGCTGATACTTCTTCACACCCGCTATTAACGCAGTGACTCCTCAGGATCTTACTGGTAACTTTACTCTCTCGCACGATAACAACTCTACAGAGAATTGTTTCAGAAAAAGTGGAACCGACTTCATTGAAACTTCTTTCTTTTTTTTTGAAAGTTTTATTTCCTAACTTCTTAGTTCACATCAAACCTTCATTAAAAATCGGGTCACAATTGACGAAGACGTCAGGAAACGTGTCCGTTAATAGACACTGCTGAAATCGGTTTTTCAAGAGCCGTAAGACGAGGTCCTTACACACCTCACTGACTTCTTTAATATTCATAGCTCTTTTCATGCACGCTCGCCGGTTCCTAGGGCTCCTGATATCCGGAGCGGGACAGGGAGGACGATCCCTTGGCTGTCTCGCTCCGGAGACGGCGGACGGGAGTGCGGCGTAGGCTCTACGCGCACCTACTGCCGCCTCCCTAACCTGTGGGACTAGGGGTCAGGATGGGAACCTGGCCCCACAATGGTCCCGCCGCCGGAGGGGCTGTCCCAATTTGCCGGGACGGCCCCTAGATCGAAGAAGTCCGGCCCCTTCTGAGGGGCTGGCCAGTCGCAGAGGTGCCCTGTTGCTAACAGATCCGGGGCACCACACCAACGCGGCCGATGGCATTTCGCGGGGTCGTTTAGTGGGTATACCGTCGGACAGCCGACGGGGAGTCCCACACTACCACCGGAGGCCACCCAGGCACCGGTGGTGTGCGTAACGCATTTTTCCCCGCGTCACAAAAAAAAAATAAAGGGCTCCTGATATAGCCTTCTGATAAAACACGACCAATTTGGTCATAGTAGATTAAGATAAGATAAGATAAAAATTCTTTATTTGCCATTGGGCCCTCGCGGGCACTTAGACACGTCTTACATTTTTTTTTTAATATAATCTTATTGTAACTAGTTTAATTCTCTTATTTAACTTTTTTTCCTTTTTTTTTTAATGTACTAGCATTTCGGAAGTGACCATTGGCTAAGAAGAAATGCCGAAAGAAACTTGCCAATATAGGTCTCTTTTAAAATTGTCAATTATGTATTACAAAATAAAATTACATAAGCATATTGGTACAATAATGATATCAAATCGTAAAATTAAAGATTATTAAGGACAGATAGTCTGTGCTAAATTATTTCCAGACATCTTTGTCAGTTAAATATTCATCAATTCTATAATAAGCCCTTCTACAGAGAGTATTTTTATTTGTGTTTTTTGAATACATTGTCAGGAAAGGACAGAACTGTTTCAGGCAATTTATTATAAAATCGAATACAATTTACAAGAAAAGATCTACCAGTCCTAGCAAGCCGATGTACCGGCATACACAACTTATTTCTACTTCTAAGTTTTAGATTAGTCTTGGTCTTCCTCGGCTCCTACATCCTTCCACTTTCGCATTGTATATCTGTTATTCTTTCATCCTGCATTCTTTGTACATGCCCGAACGAATAATGAAAATGTCCTAACGATAACAACGGAATTATGTTCTAACTATGTACCATAAAGATTATTCACAATTCAAAATGTCACCAAGGCAAGTCAGTCTTGGAACCTGTAATCAGCGACGGTAAAAGCCACGAAGTTCAACGTTCCTTACACCACCGGCCTTCCTTCCGCATGCAACCTCAATGATTAGAACACTAATGTCAGATTTCCTATTTTACTGCTGAATATGCTCTAGACCACTAGATCGTGAGACTAATTTCCTCAATTAATTCAGAACATTGAAACTAGTGAGAAAGTCTTGCGATAATAATAATAAATAAATATTGCCGGACTAATAACACAGCGCCACCTAGCCCCAAAGTAAGCGAACCTTGGGTTATGGGTACTAGACAAAACATACGTAAATACATTTTTTTTTTTGTAAATACATACTTATTATACGTAGAAAATACTCAGACCAAGACAAACATAATAGTATTAAAAACCAGTAGAGGAGGCATCGCGCGAGTGATATATGTTACAAGCGTTAATAGGCTACGGTAACTGCTTTACATCAGGTGGACCGTATGCTTGTATGCCTCCCGACGTTGTATAAAAAAAGAAGTATATTTTATGTTTTTTGTATAAAATCATATTTTTTAGGAAATACCCCTACAGATAAACTTTAAAATGCAAAAATTATCTAAACATAAAATATCGTTAGGGAGTTATACAAGAACTGTTCGTTTAAAGTAACAGGATGTATGTTTAGTTCAGTGTCATCAAAAAGAAGCAATTTTATTGTAATTAACCATGCATTAAGGGTTTGAGAGGCAAAGAAATTATACGAGGGTCCCAGAGTCATGGGAGCTAAATGTGTGCAATAAACAGACTTTGCAAAATATATAGTATATCGGTCTCATCGACTCTCCACAGGTTATTTCTTTTATGCCTGTAAACTATGTGCCTGTATATGTATTTACGAGTATCATATAATATATAGAGTAGGTGCTTATCTGCATGTTCATCGTATAATTTCATAATTGACAAAGAGCAATCATAAAATCATAAAAGAGACAATTCATCTTCGTGATGTGGACAATCGGTTGGGTCCTGTGGTACTCTCGATATTCCGAGTCAGAATACCAATTCGTACACACAGTCTTTTTCAGCAAAGTCTGTTAATCTATGAAATGCACTTCCTCTAGAGCTTAGACTGGCGCCCTCCATAGATTATTTCACATTCCGAGTCAAAAAAAAAAAAATAGTGAATTGTGAACATTTTTGGATGCATACCCAAAAATATATCTCATGTTTGTTTGTTTTTAACTTTTGTATTTAATGTTTGTATATATTTCTATTTCTTTTTTCATCTTTATTTATTGTTTTGTTCATGTATAAATTAGTAATATGTATTAGGTAAAGTTGATATGCGTTAGTTTTATGAAATGTATGATAATGTTGTAGTCAATTTGTGAACATTTGTTCTCTAGCCCATGTATGTAATTCTATCAATAGATTTGGGTTAACTGGAAGAGATCCCTTCTAGGGATAAGTCCGCCTTTGTAACATATAATTAATTTCATTGTAATATATATATATATATTTAATTTATCGTACAATAAAGATATTACAACAACAACAACAATCATTAACTCGTTGTATATATTAACACTAAATACTCGTATGTACAACTCTATAAACGTATGTATAATTCATAAGTACATACATTAAAAGATAATTTTACACTTATAGTAACAATAGTACCTGCCATTCATATCGGGTCGGCATTATGCAAGAACTGTACAGCAATTCGCAAGGTTCAAGAGGTTACATCCGCGAGTAATAAACTTACTTTCAATGATGTATGGCTTGCTGTCAAAGGTTTTGAGAAAGTCTGTTCCCATACGCATTATGACAGTAATGTCCAACAAAAAAAAAAAAGTAATTACACGGGTTAATAATAATTTTATGCAACTTATTATACGTTGATCTGTATTGAAGTATGCTATATTAGAACCAATCTACAGAGAGATTTGTTGTTAAAAAAATGTGTTAACGCACAGCGCAGTCCCTACTAGCAGTAAGTAAGTATTAAAAACGAGTGTGCTTTAGACCACACGACTGAAGTAAAACTTCTTTAGCTCCATAGTGTGATACAGACACAGTGCAGGCCGCACTGTGTCTTTGATATACCTACGAAAATTATCTCGCTATGAGAGAAAGAAAATGTGTGCTCGCACCTCTCTCTCTTGCCCCTACAGTAATATACGAAACGTAACTCTCTCTAACTTATGCCTCCCTCTCAACGTCCGTTCGCCTCGCCCGATCACACTTTTCGTAACGCTCTCGTCACGCATTCACGAGCTAACTCCCCAAGTCAAGCGTGCGTAAAGAAGTTTTCCTTTAAAAAACGGGGCACGCCTGTGTCGTGAACACGGCCGTGAGTTTTACTTGAATACGTCTTCGTAACCGGTAAACGGAAGAAAGTTATAATAAACGGAAAGTATATGATACAGCGAAATAATCTCTAAACAAAATACTTTGCCCCAAACGCGATTCGTCATAGATCAACACCAAACAAAGCATTCCCTTTTTTTTTGTTTTTCGCCCATGAAAATGAAGACCCACAAAAGAAGGGGTGTGCGTTAGTCATTCTTCCGTGAGGGGCACCCTCCGGGACCCGATGGGAGGGAGGCGGTGAACTCTCACTTTATCATTAGTTTATGAATTGCCTCTCACTACGGAAGCATCGATATATAGCTAGATAGATCGCCATATAACTTGTTAAACTTCTTCGCAGCGCTATCCTGTTTCCTAATCCATTAAGATAGGCGGGGTCTGCTACCTAACCCCAAGGATTAGGCGAAGAGCAACTGCTGTTAGACCTTCACAAACTTGTCGGAAAACCAGACCTTTCATAGGTTAGATGACACGTTTTTTTTTCTAGGAGTGCCTCACGATGTTTTCTTTTACTACCGAGGAAGTGACAATTACAAATATGTACACGCCAGGATTCGAACTGGGCACCCGTTGGTTAATAGGTCAGTTCTTGATCCACTGGGCTATCACAGCTCGTCAATATATCGAGTTATATCTAACACATGCTACAGTTCCAATAAAGCGTGATGTAGTAATCCTTTTTGACACCCGAGTTGTATACAAACAATATTAAGGCACGTACACGCGCACACGTACGTGCGCACGTAACACGCAATCATATCTGTTACTCAGAGCTACGTCCGACGTTACAACTTTCTGGCTTCTTCTTGGAATCATGCCTTATAGAAAAAGAGTACTCATGAAAGGTAACCATCTAGTAACAGATAAATCGCAATTTGCTATCAATTTTACTGTAGCAAATCTGTTATTACCATTTTCGCTGTCACGCGATATTTTCCTAATGTGATATCACACGTAATGAGAATAATGTAAGTGATTTATCGCCACTATTACACCCACACTTTCCCAACAATCGCTGCACTATAGTTGTCACATCGTTTGTATGTATGAACATCACTTTGTTTTATAACATTATGTTATATAAACCTACGTGGTATAACTAGTCGTTAAATAGGTGGCTAAAAAATTGTCACTGCTGTTCTTGTGAATTGTTACTTTGATAATGATTTATATTGTAACACTTTATTCATATTATCTGTTCCAAGTTCCACTGCCCACTTACATACACTAGTAAATAACAGCAAGCTGTGTAGGCAGAGCTGATATTTATTAAATTTAAGAAATATTTAAATATTTTATTTTTAATTTTTTAAAAATATATGGAACCCTGTACGACATCTAGCGACGAGTGCTGTTACTTTTTCTGTCGATGGGAGTGCAGTGCAGACTCTGCACTGCAGAGTGGCCGGCCATACGTTTTCCCATATGTTTTTTTTTTCTAATTGGAACGATTTTGGACCGTTCTTCCCCACCAACGAACATTTAAATTTCAAATTAAAGGATACAAAACTACAATATGTTAGCTATTAGTGTGTCGATTTTGGAGTTTCTCACTATTACCGTCTAAACGCTAGCTGGATGACATCAGTCTACCCCAAACGGGAATTTTGAGGGTAATGTGGCTCTGCTGGCTATCGCAGCTCTGCCAATTACATCACGCCTGTCTCGCATTGGGGTAGGCAGAGATTATGGAACGCCAGATGCCCCGATCCAAACATACCTCTCTCGCTTCTTCCATACTTATCAACCTTTTCATGCATGCACTTCGGTTTAGAGTACTTTTGATTTCAACACATCACTAATTTGATCTATATGTCTGCGTCTAGGACGGCCCTACCGATCTGCATTCACCTTTGCCTGATACAAAAGAATTTGTGACTCTTTTGTTAACTCTTTTCTTTTTTTAAGAGAGGTCAGGCGCATCAAAGCTGCTCGTCTGGGGAAGTACCTCCACCTCACAGAAAACCGCAACCAAATAACAACTCCGTAGAGGGTCATTGTGTTCTTGCGTGTGAGTGAGGTCACCGGTAAGCTCCTAAAGATTTGCTGTGTTAGCAGAGGTGTCATCGCGCGAGTGATATTTAATATATTACAAGCGTTTTACATTAGGTGGGCCGTATGTTTGAATGCCTTCCGACGTTGAATATAAAAAAAATCTATTTTTCTAAATGACCAAACCATGTCATCGTATACTCTTTTCAATGTTTGTCACTACATAAACTGCCTATTTTATACTAGTTACTTAATTCTAAGGTTGCATAGATTTTCGTTTGTTGATTAGTGTGTTTATTAATTTCTTAATATTTTTACGAAGCAGATATACAATGCAAAAGTGGAAGGATGTAGGAGCCGAGGAAGGCCAAGACTTACCTACCATGACCAAATTGGTCGTATTCTATCAGAAGGTGATGTCAGGAGCTCTCGAAACCGGTGAGCGTGCATGAGAAGAGCCATGAATGTTAAAGAATCGAGTGAGATACGTAAGGATCGAGTCACGTGGCGCTCGGTTCTCTATGCCTACCCCGCAAGGGATTTGGCGTGAAGTTATAGATAGATAGACAGAATATTATTATTTTTTGTACAGGCTACTTCCGCTTCTTCCCGCTACTTCGTCCATGTTTTTTTCTTTCTAAATCTCCCCGGTAACGTAATCAACATACGAAAAAAAAACAATTCCCATCGGTGTAGTCATTTTCGAGTTTTTGCTAGACAAACACACGGCAATTGATTTATATTTCCATATCTATGGTAATATATAAAGCGGAATAGTTTGTTTTGAACGCGTTAATCTTTGAAACTACCTGTCTGATTTGAAAATTTTTTGCCTATATAACTTTCTTGAGTAAGTTTAATATATATTATTTATAAAGATATTTAACATCACGATACGTCCTGTAGAAGCAGAGGAAAAAGATAGAGATGTTGTAAAAGCGGTTCCCGCGGGATACGGGCTGCAGCTAGACTCAACAGATGTTGTCCATTCCGCTCAAATACACACAAAAGATTTCATAAAAGTACAGTCTACTCGTTTAGAAGGAATTCTGTTACATGCACACATACAGAACATGTATAAAGATATAAATTACAGAAGGGTATAAACGCAGCGTGGATTTTTTTAAATTATATTTTCTATTGTCAAATATTAACTCACTTCCCCGTGGCCGAGATTTGAACCTGTTTTGAACTTGTCTCGGACCACGTAAAGCACAACAAAGTCGTCATCGCATACCATACGTGACAACCACAACTATTTCACCTTTGACTTGCATTGTCTTGCCTACATGTCAATGGGTTACAAATGTCTTAGAAAGCGCTATAAAGTTTAAACAAAGTGGTGATAGCATAATAGATATCCAACCCTAATAAAGAAACAGTCTATTAATTGGAATTAGAGTACATGCCTCTACATCTACTCTACCTCCCCTCAAGGGACCTGACGTCCCTGAGGTGGAGAGAACCGAGCGCCATATGAAGCGGCCTTATTAAGACACGCTCGCTTCTTTAACATCGGAATTATGTATGTGCATAAATCCAATGTACATAAATACATATATAAATATGTATTTGTAAGTATCGCTAGTTCGACGATGAAGGAAAACGATCAAGAAATTATATTTCGAAAAACGTAGGGCCTAAACTAATAAAAGCCTGGTTTTCTCTCGTGGTCGTGGTATGACAGTAGTCGCTTCATATTAAAGTCAGTTAGGTAGCAGAGCCCATTTTCTAATCCATTAGGATTGCCGGGGTCCGCTACCTAACCCTAAGGATTTGGCGAGATTACTTATTTTTACGTCTTGAAAAGTCTTTTAAATACAATTTCTTGGCCGTGCGGGTTTCCTCACGATGTTTTCCTTCACCGCCGAGCAAGCGATAATTACAAAAAAGTACAGATAGGCGAAAACACGAATATAGTTGTACATGCCAGGGGTCGAACCGGCCCCAGAAGGAGGCCGCGGAGCGGGACAGGGAGGATGATCCCTTGGCTGTCCCGCTCCGGAGACGGCGGACGGGAGTGCGGCGTAGGCGCTACGCGCACCTCCCTAACCTGTGGGACTAGGGGTCAGGATGGGAACCTGGCCCCATAATGGTCCCGCCGCCGGAGGGGCTGTCCTAATTTGCCGGGACGGCCCCTAGAGAGAAGAAGTCCGGCCCCTTTTGAGGGGCTGGCCAGTCGCAGTGGTGCCCTGTTGCTGACAGATCCGGGGCACCACACCAACGCGGCCGATGGCATTTCGCGGGGTCGTTTAGTGGGTATACCGTCGGACAGCCGACGGGGAGTCCCACACTACCACCGGAGGCCACCCAGGCACCGGTGGTGTGCGTAACGCATTTTTCCCCGCGTTACAAAAAAAAAAAAAGGGGTCGAACCGGCGACCTGTTGTTCACTAGGGTTTCACAGCTCTTGCGGTTTCAGCTAGGTTATGTGAGCTGAATGAACTCCGTGCTGACTTTTTTCTAAGAAGCTACTGGTACCAAACATGGCGATTAAGTGTGAGACTGACTTACGCTACGAGGGTTCCGTATACCGGTCATTAAATTTCTTCGTGTGATACCATACTAATATATTTATATTTTTACCAGAGGAAGACTTTGTACAAGAGTCATAGGTGCCTCTGTCTCATCTATTTCTACCGCCAAGCTACATTTATATAGCTGTGTTCCGATTTGAAGGGTGAGATATGGCAGAGAAATTACTGGGTACTGTGACGAAACATCCTTAGGTCACAAGATTCGACGTGTAGTGGTTTATCTGCTTAATTTAGTTTTATGTATTGAAAAGAATTAACTATGGATTTATTGAATAGCTTTGATATAGAAAAGTACGTAGTAAGTGTGTGTGTATGTATGTATATCTTCACGACAGACCCTTGACCTTTTTAACATGTAAAAAGAATGTAGGATGAAAGAATAACGAATCAGGTATGCAATGCGAAAGTGAAAGGATGTAGGAGCCGAGAAAGATCAAGACTAGCATATCATGACCAAATTGGTCGTGTTTTATTAGAAGGTGATGACAGGAGCCCTAGGAACCAGAGAGCGTGCGTGAATAGATCTATGAATATGGAAGCGCGGTGGTTGCCTATCCCGCAAGGGACCTGGCTTAGTAAGTAAAGACTTCCGCGACTGAGAAAATGATCACCGAAAAGATCAATAGTAGTTTTTTTATACAACTAATTTGCCAAACAAGCATGCGGCCTGCATTAGATGGTAAGCGGTCACCGCAGCCTATTAATGCTCGCAACACCACGGGGATGTTACTCGCTCGCTGCCAATCTTGTGACCTAAGGCTGTTTCGTCACAGTACCCAGTAATTTCTCTGCCATATCTCACCCTTCAAACCGGAACACAGCTATATAAATATATCTGCTTGGCGGTAGAAATAGGTGAGACAGAGGTACCGACGCAAACGACGTTTGTACCCTCTGGTTAAAAAGTTGATCTATTGGCAGCTGGTTTGATAATCGAGAGATACTCTTTCTGTTTTTAATGGCCACAGGCATTGGTAATTGCTTCAAATCATGCGAGGCCTACACTTGTAAGTAGGGTAAACGGCATAGAAATAAGAACGCTGTGCATTGAGAATTTGAGAATGATTGATTGAGTAAGAAATAGCACGATACGAGAATTATGTGGAATGAAAGATGATGACAGATGATGATGATGAGGACAGAAAGATAGTGACAAAAATTGAAAAGGCTATGCTGAGATAGGTTGGTCATTTAGAAAGAATGAATGACCAAAAGGGTTACGAAAGAAGTGTATCAGGCAAGAGTGAATGGAGATATCGGCAGGGAAGACCTAGACTCAAACATATAGATCAAATTAGTGATGTGTTGAAAAGACATGTAAAAAGAGGTTGATGGGTGCGGAAAAGGCGAGAGAAGTATGTTTGGATCGGCGCTCCTGGCTTTCCATAATCTCTGCCTAACCCAATGGGAGACAGGCGTGCATCTATGTACTTATGAAAAAAAATATGTCATGAAATGCCTGGCCTACTAAATTGTAAGCATATTAAGATAACATTTTATATAAAAATATAAGCAATATAACATTTATTTAATAGCACCTGTAGCAAGATTATTTTAGAAAGTGCTTCAAAGCCATTTACGCGATGTTAAATTCGAGATAATGGCTGTTCAAATTATTATTCTCTTTCGCCAATTTCGCGAATATTTTTTTTTAAAGAAACGTTTTATTTTTATCTCTTTGGAAAGTGTAAACATTTATTGCTAAAGGTAAATTAGTTGAATAGTAAAACTTGTACCCACACAATTTAAGGATTATGACACTAAAAGCGATAATTATGGAAGACGTATAAAGGTGTATTACATTATTTAGTCTCTCTTTGTGCTTCGGGAACGATACTTGGGGTGTAAGTGGCGATGCAATTTTAGCGGAGATATATAAAAGAATCGCTAGGACAACGTACAAACTGAACTAAGTGAAATAAGTATTTCTAATACTCAAATAAATCAATAGCGAGCGAAATAATTTAAATTGAATTTATATATATTTGTTCATTATTATGTATGAGAATGTGGTGTAGGGGGGGGGGGGGGGGGGACAGAACGTCACAACAAATTGATAATTATAAAGATATATGTAACGCAATGCTTCAAAAGATTTAGAACTAAGTGTTTGTTGTAATGGGCTGTGTCGGGACCCTGCTCATTATGATATTGTGCAGGTGCTATCTGCGGCTGCTATACCGACTAGTGGTAAAAAATGTTTAAGAAAGGGGGGCTATGTTGCTGTGTGGAATTAGCACGGCACACGGGGAACCTAGGGAAAAAAAAAATAATTTTGGCTTCAGACAGGATGACCACGCACAGCAACATGTTTTGATGAAATGACACAAGCTAGGAAAATCATTAAATGAAAATTAAAGTGGTGTCAGAATAGACAAGATCAGTTGAAAATGGATGTAATTACATCTAATCGATAGAATAAAAAAATCAAAGCACTTTGGAAAAGTACAAACGACCTAAATAGTAAACCTAGCAGCTTTCCTGTGAGCATCGTGGGTATGAATAACCATAAAGAATGCTGAATTATTTAGAAATTACTTCATTATTCCGCCTCCTCTGGGTTCCTCGTCTCATAGGGTAACTGATAATGAAACCGTCATGACTGTACGATATGTAAAGTTTTCATCAGACGAGATGAAACATTTATTAGAAACAAGTATTAGAAAAATGCAGAAAGGAAAGTCACCTGGTTATGACGGCCTAAGCGATGAGCACCTTGAGAATACTGGGATACAATTAGCACGAGTGCTCTCAATGTTTTATAACTTCTGTCTTTGCCACTCTTACCTGCCTCATGATCTAACTCGAACTATTGTAGTGCCAGTTGTTAAGAACTAGACGGGAGACACATCTGATGATAACAATTATCCGACCCATCTCACTTGCTACAATTACAGCTGTTTGACAGTTTGAGTAGTGTCCTCAATGCGAAAGTCAAACTACGACGTACGATATACTAACATACGACTGATACCAAGCTTTTGAAGTATCTTGAATATGGCCACGGATCCATACCCATTTTGTGCAAGGCAATCACTGCAATACTATGTTCTTGAACACCCCATTCTCTATTGTAATTTGATAATAAACACGAAAAAAATATGTAAAACGGCGGGAAATCGATAGAAGTTAACATAATAAACGCGTTCCAAATTTAAAATAATTAATGAGTAAAGAGGACTAGGTATACAATATGGTTAAATAGAAAAGAGCCTATATTCCCCTAAAAAGGCTGGCAACAGGTCAGTGACTCTTTGGTGTCGCTGATGTCTATGGTCGGTGGTGACCACTACCATTAGCTGACCCAAATGCTTGTTTGCCTCCTATACCCCTCTAATATAAAAAAAGAAACAAAATTAACTTCTGCAAATTAAAAGCCGACTATAATAGGTATGCATATAATCCGACTGAGTCGACAGCCATTGTTGTTCTGGCAATCAGTTCTGGAGTAACATAACGAAAGTCATTAATAACACATAATTCCAATAATGGGTAAGTTCGCACTTTCGTTAGTGAAAACCGAAACTATCGATTTAACGGTCGACTGGATAATAACCGGTTATCGGAACTATTTGTTTATTCGCATCGTTCAACCGTTGGAACCGAAACGGCAATTCGTTTGGATCACATTCATTAACATGGCCGATTGATCGTGACTTTTATATGACACATTACTTTTTCCCAAATATGTATTTGGATATTTGTAACTTTTAAAACTGACATTATTAAAAAAATTACAGTGAAAACGCACATATTCTTACAACCTATCTACTCTGTCGATCCATGTATGTATGTCATTACATCTAGGCCCTCAGGGGTAGGCAACGAGATCCGAACGCTGCATGCCTAGGTCCTTATACATCTCACTTGCTTCTTCAACAGACCACGACCTTACCCACGACCCCTAACCGTGTATTTTCTAAATAAATCTTTTCCCTCTTATATTATTTTTGTCACCCTAGCGAAATACCGACCCTTCTTGCTCCAGAGGCACTAACCCCTTAGGCATGGTATCAGCTGTACGTTCGTATATCGTACTATCGACAGATATACCACCACTTCCTCTGTCGAAGACCATAAAAGATCGGGGCGATCGCGTGCTGTTAGAACTACAAAGGCTGTTAATGCTGTTAAAGCCAGAATTCGCAGAAATCCCATTAGGAAACAAAAATCTTATCGCGATAAATGAAGATTCCCGCTAGGACTCTGTCGCGTATAATAAAACAAGACCTGAAGCTCGACGCTTATCGTCGATATACAGGACACGGCCTAAATCAATCCCCACAGTTGAAGATAGTGGATCGATCAAAACACCGTCTGTCCCGACATGTGAAAAGCAAAGACATATCCTCTATCCTGATGAAAAAAATTTCACGATTGAAGAGTACTACAACAAGCAAAATGACAAGGTGTACGCACACAGTTCTAAAGTAGCCGCCCAAATGGTCGGAAAGGTACAGGTGGTCATCATCCTGCGTCTGTAAGGGTTTGGAGGGGGGTGTCTTATCCAGTAGTCATTAAGCTTCATTTTTGTGAAAATTTCAGTCAAAGTGTATCAAGACACTGTCTTGGATCGTGTTGTGAAACCTCTCAGCAATACACTTTTTAAAAATGTACCGTGGACTTTTCAGCAGGACTGCACCTGGTCTGGAGGTGGGGCGGTATTGCCAGCAAGGACAGGCAGAGATGATGCGGAGGTGGGGCGAGGACCTGGCGCAGCCGCGGTATGGAGTCCGCGTTGCGGATGCGCTGCACCCGGTCCCGGAGGCATGGATGCGCCGCAGGCGCAAACCCCTCACCTTCCGCATGGTGCAGGTGCTCACCGGACATGGGTGCTTCGATGACTACCTGCACCGGGTCGCGAGGCGGGAAGAGCAACCGGGCTGCCACGATTGTGGCGCGGCCGAGGACACTGCCCAACACACGCTGGAGCAGTGTCCCAGGTGGTCTCGGCAGCGCCACGATCTGGTGTCCGCGCTAGGAAGCGCGGACCTCTTGCTCCCGAGCGTGGTCCGCTCCATGCTCGGGGGCGACAGTGCCTGGCAGGCGATGGCCTCCTTCTGTGAGACGGTCATGTCCCAGAAGGAGGCCTCGGAGCGGGACAGGGAGGATGATCCCTTGGCTGTCCCGCTCCGGAGACGGCGGACGGGAGTGCGGCGGAGGCGCTACGCGCACCTCTTGCCGCCTCCCTAACCTGTGGGACTAGGGGTCAGGATGGGAACCTGGCCCCATAACGGTCCCGTCGCCGGAGGGGCTGTCCCAATTTGCCGGGACGGCCCCTAGATTGAAGAAGTCCGGCCCCTTTTGAGGGGCTGGCTAGTCGCAGTGGTGCCCTGTTGCTGACAGATCCGGGATCACACCAACGCGGCCGATGGCATTTCGCGGGGACGTTTAGTGGGACCGTCGGACAGCCGACGGTGAGTCCCACACTACCACCGGAGGCCACGCAGGCACCAGTGGTGTGCGTAACGCATTTTTCCCCGCGTCACAAAAAAAAAAAGGACTGCACCTGGTCACAAGGCACGAACAACCTAAGCCTGGCTCGAAACCAACGTTTCGGACTTTAGAAGAGCTCAACTACTGGCCCTCGTCTAGTCCAGATCTGAACCCCTTAGACTACAAATTATGATCTGTTTTAAAATACACGGCCTGTTTGAAGTACACGTCGACATTGTTTCTCTTTAAGAAATCTCTGGAGCAAGCGGTGGCTAAATTTCCCATGGAAACAGTGCGTAGTAGTAGTAGGTTCGTGGCCAGACAGATTAAAGGCCTGTGTCAAAGCCAATGATGGCCATTTCGAATAAAATCATTTTATAAGTTTTTGCCGAGACTTCCATAAATATGTATATATAAGTTTTACTAAGATTACATGACTTCAAAAAAAATAATTTGTAACATAACTTATCGCCGGACTAGATATTACAATTAGAAAAAGAAGACATTGTTTTTCGTGCAGTGATAGCCCAGTGGATAAAGAACCGGCTTTGTGACCGATAGGTCCCCAGTTCGAATCCCGGCAAGTACCACTAAATTCATGATTTTGAATTTATGTACATATTTGTGATTGTCACTTGCTCGGCGGTGAAGGAAAATATCGTGAGGAAACCTACACGCCCAATAAATTATATTTCGATATAATTCGATATATACGAGCTCGGTGGCGCAGTGGTGAAACGCGCTGTTACGCTACTTTGACACCAACGCTCGTGGGTTCGATTCCCACACAGTACAAACATTTGTGTGCATGAACATGTCTGTTTGTATTGGTCTGGCTATATTCTATGTATAATAAGTATGTATTTCCAAAAAAAAAATGTATTTACGTATGTTTATCAGTTGTCTAGTACCCATAACACAAGCTTCGCTTACTTTGGGGCTAGATGGCACTGTGTAATTTGTCCGACAATATTTATATTTATTTATATATTTATGTTCTTGCACATGAAATAAAATTTCGAAAGAGGCGTGAATCTAAATTGAGATATGCCTGGTTTTGCCTCTGGGGTGTGGAGCTCTGACGGCTGTCGCTCCATGTTAAAATGATGTTAGGCAAATAGGCTTAGTCCTAATCGATTAGGTTAGGTTAGGGGATACCGCTAAGAAGAAGAAGAATTTGAAGTGATTTGAATATTTTTGAAAACATTTGACGGGTCCAGTGGTAGAGAGGTTAGCAATGCTAGTTTAACTCCATTTACTACTCCAAAGGGTTCTATTATCATGCAGGTACATTTTTTAACATATCTGATTGTCTTGGTCTGGGCATTTTAATAGAGATAGTTCATATCAAAGCAGCATTAACAACTCCTGGACAGTTGTTGTGTTCCTGCGAATAAATGGTTTCCAGTAAGATTCTAAGGAGCTGTGTTAGCAGTAGAGATGGCATTCGGCGAGTTATACGTAATGTATTGAAAGTATTCAAAAGCTGCGGTATCCACTTTTCATCAGGCGGCCCGTACGTACGCATGCTTCCGAATGTTGTATGAAAAAAAACTTTTCATGTCTGTATGATCATTGATGCAAATCGATGAAACTTATTAGGAAATAGCCCCAACGTGCAATTGGAACTTGTGTACAATTACATGGGTTTTATTTTTTCCTATGAGACCCTAATTTTTTTCTAAAATTAACATAGCCTAATTACTTCCTATAACATCAGCTGCCAATGAAAGTCCCGTCAAAGTCGGTTCAGCATTTTGAAGATTACCCAGAAAAACAGCTCATTAGCTATGTAAAAATTGTTAGTAGTAGAAGGCTGTTATTACCACATTGCAAACAGATACTTCAAATTTATTTGTTTGTTTATATTGACCACGGTAACGCATGCCTGATTGTAACAACGCGTACTCGAAACGCGTAATTAAATCCTGTTATAATCTGAGATAACCGCCAATTACCCATATCGGGGTCACTCGACATTCATCCGATATGCGTATAATTTCTCTCACGGAATCTAATATCTTTAGTGAAATTGTGAGAAATATAATTAAATTCTTTTCTAGTTACCAGTCTTGGAATTCGGACATGTAGAAAGAATGCAGGATGAAAGAATGACGAAGCAGATATACAATGCAAAAGTGAAAGGATGTAGGAGCCGGGGAAGGCCAAGACTTACCTATCATGACCAAATTGGTCGTGTTCTATTAGAAGGTGATGTCAGGAGCCCTAGAAACCGGGGAGCGTGCACGAGAAGAGCAATGAATGTTAAAGAAGCGAGTGAGATATGTTAGGATCGAGTCACGTGGCGCTCGGTTCTCTCTGCCTACCCCGCAAGGGATTTGGCGTGAAGTTATAGATAGATAGATAGTACCTTTTAGTTACATGGAAATTAGCCATCTTGCATCGCATATGAACGTTCTTCAGTACGGAACTCATCAAATACTCTTGCATTTCACTCTAAATGGTTTTATTTTGTTTACATATTATCCATAATTTTCATATTACAAGCGCAATATACTTAAAAAGAGGTACAGATCTTTTCCTTCACGTATTAATCTATGTAAAGCACAGATATCTATTAGGCAAACAATGACTATAACATTATCATAATTATGATTTTTTTAACATTCGGTAAGATTTTTTTAACATTCAATATTATAGACCAATAATATTAATTTCCTGACAGTTTGACCACAGACGTAACCATAAACAAAAAATTTTTTATTTATTTTTATTTTATTTTATTCGGAGAATATACAGTCTGAAATAATAACTAAAAAACAAAACTAAATAGAAAACTACAGACTAATTACATATTCTCGCATATGTGTATCAAAATAGCTTGTCTGTTAGAGAATTTTCGTATTACAAAGAATTTTGCAGAATTTAAGAAAAGCAATAAAAGGTAGAAATACCTTTAAATGAAATTAGTACCTTCTTAAATTACCAGATTAGAACCATTAAACCACGCCTTTGATAAAATATTTTTAAATTTAACCGGTTTTGAGTTAAATAAGTCAATCTGAGGACAATCAGCCAGTTTGTTTATCTCTTTAGCAGATCTAATGAAAAAAGTATTTTGCCTACAATTACTTGCACTGAATGGTACAGCAAGGAACGCAGGAATACGCACTGCTCGTTTGGGTACCTTTAAATAAATATTCTGTAATAGAATAGGTGAGTCTATAACATTTTGAGCAATTTTAACCAAGAATAATATGTCCGAAATTTGTCTTGTCGTGATGCATATGGCACATCGCATCATAGGTCCATAGGTCATAGGTCCAAAAGTAGTTATATATTTGGGTATATATTTGTCTGTGTGTCAAACGCATGGTAGTGTGTGTTTATTATTATTTTATTTTATTTACAAACATTATTATAAAACAAATTTAGCTTTCTGCACTTCTCCACATAAACTTCAAATATGCCAAATTCCATACTCCCCCGTTCGCGTAAATTTCGTAGGGGTACAAAGTTTTTGCTTCACGTATTAACATATTGATAAAGATAAAACAAACAACTATTATAAAACCATGGAACAAATGTGTATGTTCCCTATGGACTCCAAATCCGCCAGATCGAATTTATTGAAATTTTCACAGTATGTTCATATTTAGTCAGCAGGTTATCTTGTGAAATTTGGATTCGATTGGATCATTCGTGCAAATCCTGGGCCTGTCGTTAGATCACACGTAAAAATGAAAACACTGGCGTTGTATAATCATGTCACCAAGTGAATATATTAGACATTTATTATGGATTATTATTTATGTTCATTTTATGAAAGTTATGTCATAATAAACGTTCTGAATAGTTGATAGGAAACCAGTTTACTATGTTTATGTTAATAAGGCGTGTTCCAAACAAAATCTCTAGTAGGTACCTATCTAGTTTTTTTTAGACTAACACATCGTAAATTTTAATAGATTTGTACTGACGAGCTTGGTGGCAGCGGCAGCGGTTTATAACGTGACTTTGACACTGCGCTCGTTGGTTCGATTGGACAAATGTTTGTGTGTATGAACATGTCTGTTTGTCTTAGTCTGGGTGTTTTGTTAGTAGAGATAGAGCAAAGCAGCCCGGCTGGCGAAGTAAGTCCACTTCATAGAACACCACAGCCAAATAACAATTCTCTGGAGGGTTGTTGTGTTTCTGCGTGTGAGTGAGGTCACCAGTAAGCTATTAAGGAATTGCTGTGTTAGCGCAGAGGTGGCACCGTGCGAGTGATACTCAATGTATTACAAGCGTCTACATGCTACGGTAACCGCTTTACATCAGTTGAGCCGTATGCTTCTAGGCCCTATGCCCGACGTTGTACAAAAAAAAGTAAAGAAATGATTTGAGGGTAAGTAGATTTTTCTTTTTCTTTTATCAGAAGGTGATGTTAAGAGTTCCAGTAAACGACTACCATTCATGAAAAGAGCTAAATATGAACCGTGCTAAATGTGTAAGGACCAGTTAATGTGGCGCTCGGTTCTCTCTCCCTGAGCCGCAAGGGATCAGGTTGGAAGATATAGATATGGGCATAAACCTACCAACCAAAGTTGTTATCCGATGTTAACACTGTAACTCTTCAGGAGCTTACTATGACCTCTCTCACTTACGGTAATACAATAGAACGCGAGGGAGCTGTTATTTGGCTGCAGTCTTCTACGAGGTGGGAGATATTATATTACCGGGTTACTTTGCCCAAGTCTCATATCCCTCCCTAGAGATTCAAAACCAACCTCCATAATTGACCCTGACTAGCAGACGCATCTCTGGCTAACGAGAGGCAGGTCATATTGCACCTTCAACTTGAAGCAGTTTGATTCGGGAAGTTCTTTATAGAAAGCAACCACATCAATATCAGACATCACTATAAAATTTTGTAGTCAATAAGTTCACCAAAACTTTTCAATGTATACTTCTTTAAAAGCAGGAATGATAATAAGCTAATAATACCGCTGGGGGACGATATCTGCCTATCAGAGTCAGACTGACAGAATCGTGACGTTGCCATAAGGATTCCGTTTTTAGGGTTCCGTACCCAAAGGGTAAAACTTAACCCTATTACTGATGCTCCGCTGTCCGTCCGTCCGTCTGTCACCAGGCTGTATCTCATGAACCGTGATAGTTAAACAGTTGAAATTTTCACAGATGATGTATTTCTGTTGCCGCTATAACAACAAATACTAAAAAATAGAATAAAATAAATATTTAAGGGGGCTCCCATACAACAAACTCGATTTTTTTGCTCATTTTTGCTCGATATTGATAACGGCAACAGGTAGACGCTTGAAATATTCACAGAATATTTATTTATATATTCACTTTAAGAACAAATAATTAAATTAAAATAAAACAAATATTTAAGGGGGCTCCCATACAACAAACGTGATTTTTTTGCCGTTTTTATCGATAATGGTACGGAACCCTTCGTGTGCGAGTCCGACTCGCACTTGGCCGATTTTTTTAAATCTAGGCACGGTACTATGTTTCAGTCCTGTAAGCGAACTACATAAACAACCGCAATAGCATTTTCTTTTCTGCCTGTTATGACTCTATCACGCCAATACGCAATTGCATTGATTTTATTAGCACGCTCAATTAGAGCACGCGTTGCATTTCTTCACGCTAGATCACAGTGTAATGACTCTACTCTTAGAGAAAAGCTGTTTTTAACACCAATCGAGTGGCAGATAAGCAAACTGCCAGTCAGTCATAGTTTATTTGGCTACGTACTTAATAGCTTGATACTATAAGACAGTATATATTCATCCCCCCACCTCGGAAAGAGTATTTTTGCTCTTCGATATCCGTTTTTATCCGCTAGAGGATAAAGTAAATTGAATTTAGAACATCGTGTGCACTAAGTTTGTGAATTCTAAACATCATTAAACACCTATTTACTTCTACCTCCATGGTGCCGAATTTCTCATACAACTTTTTTTAATTTGTTAACAGCTCTGACTCGGAACCTTCGTGGTGTTTTTTTTAATTTGCTTTGCGCGCGCCATTTTCTTTTTTTTTCATTTTTAGTCATTTCCTCGCTGATGTGGGATCAAAAGTTACGTGTTGCACTCGAGTGCAAAGATTTTTCACCTCGTGCTCTTTTGATTCCCTCGCTAACGCTCAGGATTCTAATTTTAGTATCCTTCGCTTGCTCGGTCATCAAAATTGAGCACACGGTTAAAAAGCCACTTTGCACTCTTGTATAACCAATAACTATTTTAGTGCTTGCTTTTTAATCTGACACTAACTGCAGAAAAACGGGTCTCCCTTCAACCGAAGGGGTTTAGAGCATACTACACCATGGTACTCAACTGCGGATTGGTGGAGGTGAATGTTTTCAAACCGACCAAAAGCCATTGACTCAGTTTAATGACTATAATCTATTGATAATAGTTGGAACCGAACGGTTTAACGTTTTCCGTGCTAGGGTACGGAAAAGCTTGTGATAGTAAACCTATGCATAGACAGGCTGCGATCGACGTTGCTTTACGGCGTGTTCGGTTAGAATGATATGCGAATTAAAGCCATCAAGCTCGCCACTCACTGGATGGATCCCCGAAATGCCAGGGACAGTCGGTCGGAGCAAAAGCGGTGTGAGGGGTGTCGAGAGGTGTGCTGCGCTTTCTCCGAAGTTACTCGCTGCGTTATGCCCTTTAACACTTCCACCCTTGGAGCATATCAACTGATAGAGCAATTTGCTCTACGATCGAATTAATATTACGACAATAAGTACTTGTAGTATACCTAATAATAAGCCTTTGGAGATAATTTAATGTACTTAAATAATTGACTAACTTGGCTGAACGATTCGTTAATATACTGGCCTGTTATTTATTCAGGAAACGGTTTAGGCCCGTGACAACACACATATGTATAAAAGCTGAAACTGTCAAGCGTATGTCGTTATGATTGTGTGACGTAAGGGTCAGAGTATTGGCGTAAATTCAAGTTGGCAGCTTTGGAGGACATGAACTGACTGCAATAATAATCCATCTTCAATATTCTGACAAATATAGGCACGGCAGTTTGAACATTAAGCATTTTATTTACTTTTAAGGTTTGTAGCGGGTTCTACTGTCGATACAGAAGTTAAATCATTAGTTTTACTTTTATTTATCTGTTCAACGGTCAGTTCGTTATACAAGCAGCATGTATAAACTGCTGAATAGATTTAGACGAAATTATAAACTAAGGTATATCATATGTCATGTTAATATTAGTCACTTATTTTCCTCGAAAATGAAAATGCTAGCTATAAAAAACAAACAAACTCTAAGTACGTGAAACCGCAAGCAGGAACTAGTAGGTATGTTAATAAAAGCCGTGAAGAGTGAGTCGAAACGGAATATACCGTACGGAATATACGTTACTGTTTTAGTAGTTTTTTAAATACGCGCACTTATTACTTTGTAAATTTTTATGAATATTCGAAAGTTGAGCAAAAAAAGCAATAAAAAAATGTTTTTAATTTTTCTCCTCATTCCATTAAATTATGTTTGACTGTTGACGTTTTACTGCAACCGGGCCTTAAACAAATTACAATTCATCTCTATTTGTAAATTTCGTAAAATAATACGGATTAAACTTAATTTGTGTATAATAAAGATATAAAAGAATAAGAAAGAAAGAACTTTATAGGGACGTCATTACAGGCCCCCTACAAATTACTAACTTAATGTCTTATGTCACTTCTTATACCCACTTCTTCTTTTTTAATGCAGATACACACCAATTTCCAATTTTGTTTCTCAACGCTGAGAAATTTAAACTATAATTTTAAACCGTTTTGGGGTAATTACGTTCACGTTTCATATTAAGGTGGAATAGAAATCGCAAACAAACTCACTCACCGTCAATAGTACATAACAAATCGCACCAGAGAGCAGCATTTTTCACAAGTCACTTGTACGGGTGCCCAAGAAGTAGCGCCGTAGATCCGTAGATCGACGTCTGTATGTCACGACAATCCGTTAGATAGTGCGTGCGTGAATAGAGTTGGATTGCAGACATCTCCTCAACCGTGAAGCATCTACACAGAGCTGTTTTTACCACTTTCTCCTTTATTTATTTTTTGTCCTACATTTTGGAAATGTGTAGTATGTATATTGTATTCCTAATAATATAATATTCGTACAATTAGATTTTTTCTCAGAATTCATCTTTCTTATCCTATTTTAGTACACCCCGGAAACTCGCAACGCTTAGGAATATTGAGCAACAAAAAAAAATATATATTCCTCTCAATTACTGAAATGTGCACAAGTTTCTTGATTTAGTGCGTATTTCAGTATTTTAGATGAACATTATATTTTTTAAAGTTTCCAACGTAGGGTTCAATTGGCGAACAGTCAAATACAACCCCAAAGATTACTTTCCCGTTCAAGTTCTTTCCGTCTCTAGGTCCACTAATTTAGGGTTATGTGTTACCTGTCAGTAAGAAAGTAAGTCAGGCACGTATGGTATTGTCTATAGTGCCAATATATAGAAGAATAATATATGGAAATTGAAATTAACAAGTCGTATAATTCAGTAACAAACTACCGCGTACCACATTGAGTTATTATTGCAATGAAGTAAGGGAACAATAAATAGGTATGGCGTCTTCTTTATAGTTATTTGAAGGAGCAATAATTAGAAAAAGTATTGGAAGAGTACTAATTATGACGAGGTTGGCGACACAGTGACGAAACACGCTGTAACGTTACTTTGGCACCAACATTCGTGGGGTCGATTCCCAGACATGACAATTATTTGTGTGCAGCAGAGGTGGCACCGCGCTCGTGATACTTAATGTATTCATATGCGTTCATATGAGCGTTCATATGCTACGTTAACTGCTTTCTATCAGGTGGGCTGTATGCTAGTATGCCTCCCGATGTTGTATATAAAAAAACATACATACGCGTTGCATAATTTTACTCCTTCATATCAAGCTGCTGAAAATAGCGTACCAAATATTATGTTGACTCAGTAATAATAACATTACAACATCACTCACCAAATTGCTGCGGGGTCTCACTTCAGGATTTTAGAGTATAATTCGTGACTGGGCTCAATAGAGGCCACTTACAGGTTCTTCCTTCTTCTTTGTAGTGATCTCACCCGCAGGAACTCTACAGATTTGTAGGAAATTGAAGACTTCCAAATAATTTGTTAAACTATTCAAGTTACACAAAACTTTCTTGTCAGTGCAATTGGTAATGCAGCTCTATATCGATCTTGCCTGTCGACCGGGGCACGCGAGCCTACTCTCACATTTTGTTTATTTATTTATTCTAATACAACAACGCCTTAACTGATCATTCAATGAAATACAATGGAACATCAAATTCATCATCAGAACAATTCAGCGACTGACAACATTGTTATCTGTATATTTTATACTTGATTATATTTTACCTCATTATTCTTATACTTTTATTAGAAAGAAATAAAATTTATATTCAGTGTTAAACAGGTTAATCTCTATGACATGATATTGTATTCTCTCAGCATATATATATAGTACTAACTCTACGTAAATTTAACTTTTTTTATATACTACGTCGCGTCGGGAGGCATACAAGCATACGGCCCACGTGATGTAAAGCGGGTACCATAGCCTATTAACGCTTGCGATATATTGAGTATCACTCGCGCGATGCCTCCTCTGCTGCTTACACAGCAACTCCTTGGGAGCTTACTGGTGACCTCACTCACTCGCAGGAACACAACAACCCTCAATTGAGTTGTTATTTGGCTGCGATTTTCTGTGAGATGGAGGTACTTCCCCAGACGAGCTGATTTGATGCGCCCTACCTCTATTAAAACATCCAGACCAATGCCTTGTGTGGGAATCGAACCCACGAGCGTTGGTGTACTAGCCGCGTCATTCACGACTGAGCCACCGAGCTCGTCAAAAACTAACTAAACATGAGAAAATCGTAGCAGGGTCGAGTTTGTACATTTGTACATATACTTACATTTTTTTAATAATAATAATAAATAATAAATATTGTCGGACAAATTACACAATACTAATGCTAATGAATCTTATCGCCGCAGTAGACAAAACCATCCTTTAAAGTCTGCATGTTCAATATGAATGTATCACGCTAAAACTACTTAATAGATTTTGAAGAAATTTTACTTCCACATCATCCGCATCAACCCTTACTCATCCCACTGCAGGGATACGGGTCTCCCTTCAACCGAAAGCGTTTAGAGCATACTCCACCACGCTGATCAAATACGGATTGGCGGAGGTCAGTGTTTTCAAGCCGCCCGAGGGCCACTGACTTAGCTTAACGACTGTCATCTATCGACAACACCCGGGACCGACGTCTTAACGTGCCCTCCGAAGTACGGAGAAACTTGAAATGGATAAACCCATCTATAGACAGGCTGCGGTCGACGTTATTGCATAGAAAAAATTGTGTTCCTACGTAAAACTACGTCGTGTGGTGGCTTGGATGAGTCCTGATGGTTCCACAAGGAATGAGATAGACATTATCTTGACCACCAGAAGACAGATATTCAACGACGTCTCCGTGATCGCTTGAGTGAAAACCGGTAGCAATCACTATATTGTAAGAGGCGTCAATCAATGTCAGACTGGAAAGGTCCCGCATGATAAAGTCTACTCTAAGACCTTCAAGAGCCCACATCTAAAACCCCGAAAGCTTTCGGCTTGAAGTCCAAAATCACTTCGAAAGCCTAGAGTACTGCGTCTCCGTTGACGAGCTAAATAGCGGTCTGAAAGAAACTGTCTACGCACTTGGAACTAAGTTCGTTAAATCCTGCCGCACAAACAAACCTCAGAAGCTTTCAATCCAAACCCTGAGGCTAACACTAAAGGCTATATTCGACCACGAACCGGAAAACGCAGCGTAGGACAGCCACCCACACGATGGACAGTCAATCCTGTGAAGATCGCAGGGAGCTGTTGGATGCAAGCAGCACAAGACCGATCGCTGTGGAAGTCTAAGGGGGAGGCCTATGTTCAGCAGAGGACGTCTTTCGGCTGATATGATGATGATAATGACGTAAAACTTAAAAAAATCTACTTAATAATTCTACGTGGTGATTCACCTAGGTGCGATATGATAACATAGACAACATCTAATTAATCGAATTTCTACTACATCTAATGTATATCACCATAAAGTCATTCGAGAGTTATATAGCCAGTAAATAAGAAAGTGTCCTGGCTTTACAATGCCGTACTTCCCCTTCGCCGACTAAATACATTTAAAGATAATACAGCATTTAGCCTGTAATTTTAGAGTACATGAGTGGCTTATTTTGTGGATGTTTAAATTGTTTACATACGCTTGCCATAACAATTCCAAGAATGAAAGGGTTTCTGGCTCCGTTTGTAGCAGCTGATTGAATAATTATTTTCATACGTCAAAAGATTTCCTAGAAGCCTATAATATATAATCCATTCGACATTTATCACAATCGACCCTATTATTTTTACGAATAATTTAATTGATCTAAAGTACTTTGTGTGCTTCCGTTACCAAACAGTTCATGAGAACTAGTGCCTGCCGGCATCTAACATCTACAGCGCCTGAGGAGGTGGTTAGAATAGTAGTAATAGACAGAGACGACCGGAGCAGCCGAGACAGAGACGACCGGAGCAGCCGAGACAGAAACGACCGGAGCAGCCGAGACAGAAACGACCGGAGCAGCCGAGACAGAGACGACCGGAGCAGCCGAGACAGAGACGACCGGAGCAACCGAGCCAGACACGACCGGAGCAGCCGAGACAGAAACGACCGGAGCAGCCGAGACAGAAACGACCGGAGCAGCCGAGACAGAAACGACCGGAGCAGCCGAGACAGAGACGACCGGAGCAGCCGAGACAGAAACGACCGGAGCAGCCGAGACAGAAACGACCGGAGCAGCCGAGACAGAAACGACCGGAGCAGCCGAGACAGAAACGACCGGAGCAGCCGAGACAGAGACGACCGGAGCAGCCGAGACAGAGACGACCGGAGCAGCCGAGACAGAGACGACCGGAGCAGCCGAGACAGACACGACCGGAGCAGCCGAGACAGAGACGACCGGAGCAGCCGAGACAGACACGACCGGAGCAGCCGAGACAGAAACGACCGGAGCAGCCGAGACAGAAACGACCGGAGCAGCCGAGACAGAGACGACCGGAGCAGCCGAGACAGAGACGACCGGAGCAGCCGAGACAGACACGACCGGAGCAGCCGAGACAGAGACGACCGGAGCAGCCGAGACAGAAACGACCGGAGCAGCCGAGACAGACACGACCGGAGCAGCCGAGACAGAAACGACCGGAGCAGCCGAGCCAGACACGACCGGAGCAGCCGAGACAGAAACGACCGGAGCAGCCGAGACAGAAACGACCGGAGCAGCCGAGACAGAAACGACCGGAGCAGCCGAGACAGAGACGACCGGAGCAGCCGAGACAGAAACGACCGGAGCAGCCGAGACAGAAACGACCGGAGCAGCCGAGACAGAAACGACCGGAGCAGCCGAGACAGAAACGACCGGAGCAGCCGAGACAGAGACGACCGGAGCAGCCGAGACAGAGACGACCGGAGCAGCCGAGACAGAGACGACCGGAGCAGCCGAGACAGAAACGACCGGAGCAGCCGAGACAGAGACGACCGGAGCAGCCGAGACAGACACGACCGGAGCAGCCGAGACAGAAACGACCGGAGCAGCCGAGACAGAAACGACCGGAGCAGCCGAGACAGAAACGACCGGAGCAGCCGAGACAGAGACGACCGGAGCAGCCGAGACAGAGACGACCGGAGCAGCCGAGACAGACACGACCGGAGCAGCCGAGACAGAGACGACCGGAGCAGCCGAGACAGAAACGACCGGAGCAGCCGAGACAGAGACGACCGGAGCAGCCGAGACAGAGACGACCGGAGCAGCCGAGACAGAAACGACCGGAGCAGCCGAGACAGAAACGACCGGAGCAGCCGAGACAGAAACGACCGGAGCAGCCGAGACAGAGACGACCGGAGCAGCCGAGACAGAGACGACCGGAGCAGCCGAGACAGAGACGACCGGAGCAGCCGAGACAGAGACGACCGGAGCAGCCGAGACAGAAACGACCGGAGCAGCCGAGACAGAGACGACCGGAGCAGCCGAGACAGACACGACCGGAGCAGCCGAGACAGAAACGACCGGAGCAGCCGAGACAGAAACGACCGGAGCAGCCGAGACAGAAACGACCGGAGCAGCCGAGACAGAAACGACCGGAGCAGCCGAGACAGAGACGACCGGAGCAGCCGAGACAGAGACGACCGGAGCAGCCGAGACAGACACGACCGGAGCAGCCGAGACAGAGACGACCGGAGCAGCCGAGACAGAAACGACCGGAGCAGCCGAGACAGAGACGACCGGAGCAGCCGAGACAGAGACGACCGGAGCAGCCGAGACAGAAACGACCGGAGCAGCCGAGACAGAAACGACCGGAGCAGCCGAGACAGAAACGACCGGAGCAGCCGAGACAGAGACGACCGGAGCAGCCGAGACAGAGACGACCGGAGCAGCCGAGACAGAGACGACCGGAGCAGCCGAGACAGAGACGACCGGAGCAGCCGAGACAGAAACGACCGGAGCAGCCGAGACAGAGACGACCGGAGCAGCCGAGACAGACACGACCGGAGCAGCCGAGACAGAAACGACCGGAGCAGCCGAGACAGAAACGACCGGAGCAGCCGAGACAGAAACGACCGGAGCAGCCGAGACAGAGACGACCGGAGCAGCCGAGACAGAGACGACCGGAGCAGCCGAGACAGAAACGACCGGAGCAGCCGAGACAAAGACGACCGGAGCAGCCGAGACAGAAACGACCGGAGCAGCCGAGACAGAGACGACCGGAGCAGCCGAGACAGAAACGACCGGAGCAGCCGAGACAGAAACGACCGGAGCAGCCGAGACAGAAACGACCGGAGCAGCCGAGACAGAGACGACCGGAGCAGCCGAGACAGAGACGACCGGAGCAGCCGAGACAGAGACGACCGGAGCAGCCGACACAGACACGACCGGAGCAGCCGAGACAGAAACGACCGGAACAGCCATGGCAGCGGCGGCATGCATCTACTAACGGTAGTAGGTGGGTGCCGGCCGGCACTAGTTCGCATGAACTGTTAGGTAACGGAAGTTCACAAAGTACTTTAGATTAATTAAATCATTCGTAAAAATAATAGGGTCGATTGTGGTTGATGTCGAATTGATTAGGATAAAAAAAAATAAGTATTACGAATATTGTTACATACGTAATACAGATTAACTTGACGTGCTGGAATGATGCGACTTTGACACCAATGCTCGTGGATTCGATTCCCACACAGGATAAAAATTTGTTCATGCACACAAACACGCAAACACTCATGCTTTGGTCTGGATGTTTTTAAGAGAGATAGGGCGCATCAAGCCGTCTGGGGAAGTACCTCCACCGCACAGAAAACCACATCATTACATCAGGAGGGCCGTATATTGTATGCCTCTCGACGTAGTATAAAAAAAATGTCTATTGCTTTATGGTGTATGCCAAAAAAAATTGATTTCATGAACACAAAAAGTTTTTTTTTATACTACATCGGGAGGCATACAAGCATACGACCCACTACGGTACCCGCTTAAGTATCACTAGCGCGATGCCTCCGCTGCTGCTTACACAGCAACTCCTTGGGAGCTTACTGGTGACCTCACTCACACGCAGGAATACAATAACCCTCTAGGGAGTTGTTATTTGTCTGCGGTTTTCTGTGAGGTAGAGGTACTTCCCCAGATGAGCTGCTTTGATGCGCCCTATGTCTCTTAAAACATCCAGACCAAAATAAAACAGACATGTTCATTGTTCATGCACACTAATGTTTGCCTTGTGTGGGAATTGAACGCACGAGCGTTGGTGTCAAAGTCGCGTCATTCACGAGTGAGCCACCGAGCTTGTCATTATGGTCAATAGCAGTCACATCCGCGCTATGGTGTATGTATGGGTTGTGTTAGGGTACTGAATCCTAAAAGCCTAGCTTTAATAGCCATTACCTATAGATCGGCAGAGCGTCAGTATCAAAAGCCTCTAGTTAGATGTTAAAAAGGAAAAAGTCCACAAGAGCAAACTATAGAAATATGAAACTACTCCGTGAAATACATTCCATCGTTAAGGCGGAACATACTAAGAGATACAAACCATCTCATTAAATTTAAGGGGTCTCCAAGTAGTAAGTATGAAAAGCTTGTAAGTACACACAGTTGAACGAAACAATAAATTTAATATTCACAACGGTTAATATGGCTACCCAGTTGTATTACATGGCTTACGTATATTCATACCCTTCGAGAAACAGGCACCGTGTATGTTATGATTAGAGTAATGACAAACAGTTCTACCAACAGGTGATATAAAAGACCATTAAAGATGGGTACTTTAAAAATAATAGCTATTGTTGGTTGACCATTGCAGATAGATTTCTTAGGTGTTACAATTGATAATAATCTTAATTGGAAATGTCAAACTAATAAAATTTGTAATAAAATAAATCGATTTGTATATGTACCTACTTAGGCGATTGTGAAATGTGACAAATCAGACAACTGCGTTAACAGTTTACCATGCTTATGTTGCCTCGATTTTGAGATATGGACTGCCCTTGTGGGGTAACGCTGTTTTTATGAACAGAATAATAAGAACATAGCACAAAAAAAGATAAGAAAGGGCATGCTCCGTTGGTTCGGACATGTAGAAAGAATGCAAGATGAAAGAATGACGAAACAGATATACAATGCGAAAGTGGAAGGATGTAGGAGCCGAGGAAGACCAAGACTAACCTACCATGACCAAATTGGTCGTGTTTTATCAGAAGGTGATGTCAGGAGCCTTAGGAACCGGCGAGCGTGCATGAAAAAAGCTATGAATGTGAAAGCAGCGAGTAAAGTGTGTAAGGATCGCGTTTTATGGCGCTCGGTTCTCTCTGCCTACCCTGCAAGGGACCTGGCGTGAACATACATACATATCACAAAAAAGTGCATCGGTCATTGTGTGGTGTTTAGTCGTGGACTTCATGTAAAACACTCTTTCAGAAACTTGGCTTGTTGACTGTCCCATGTCTATACATATTTAAGGTATGCGTCTTTGTCAAAGAATATCCATAAATATATCTTAAAGCGTCTCAGACATGCCCTCGAAATACTAGGAATCCAGATAGATTGGTGTTGGACCGTGTACCGCTGACAACCCAGTTTAAAAGTAATTGTTTAGCTATGCATGTTAAAATATTGAATAAAATTCCATATGATATAAAAATGTTAAATGTGAAACCTTTTAAATTAAAATTATTCCAATGACTAAATAATAAATTATTTTAGAATGTTACCGAATTTCTAAATTACAGATGATATATTCAATTAATATCTCCAATTTTGTATGTAAATAAGTTAATTGTGTTAGAATTAGAATAAACATACATTGCATGTCATGTATGATGAAGCATGTTTGATCACATTTGTATACGAGTATTGTAACCCTCATACACCATGTTTCTGCAATGAATAAATGAATTGTGATACTTGTCACTATAAACGTAGAAATAATAATAATATATAAACAGAGAAAGGGCTATTTTTATTCTAATTTGTCATACTGCAGAAGTTTTAATTATAATAATAACGCCATCTCTTAACATGTACGGAAACTATAGTGTATACAAACGCGAAAAGCAAGCACTAAAAAAACATAAGTGCCTTGTACGACATTAAATTGCTAGATGGCGCTACTCTTAAAAATTTGATTCGATATGCAATAATTTATTTCTTGGAAAATTATGATTGAATAGAAAAAGAAGCTTGCAAACCAAGATACTTACGGTTAGTATTATTAATTTAATCTAGTTATAGAATAAATAGAAAAGGCTGTCACGGGGTTTGCCGGTTAGTGTTAATATAAGCAAGTTGGAGACGGGATCCAAGATATTTTTCCTTACCAAAAATTAGTTCAGGTTCCCTAAAATGTTATCACTTCAAATAAAATTACTTTATGAATGCAAATTGCTGCTCATGCGCCAATTTTTAATGTTTGAATAATGCAGCGACATTAATTATTATTTACTCTAGACTTGCATAAAAGAGTACGTGTTACTAGAAGAAACATACAGAACGATTCATTGGAGATTGGTTGTGTTCTTAAGTGAAGTGTAACTCTGACTGAAGAATTGTTGTATGGGAGCGCCTTTGATGCCGTGCGAGCAATACTCCTCTAATTGAAAATTTTTATTGGCTGAACTATTTTGTCCTTAAGTTAGAGTATTTTCCACTAGGTGGGCACTATGCCCGATTATAATTTATTGTAATACAAAAAAAAAACATTAGATATCAGTAACGTACGAATTAGTAAATATGCTTATAATAAAATTAGTAACGCTAGTTCAAGATCAAGGTTCGTGGGTTTGATTCCCACATAGGTCAAACATGTGTGTGCATGTCTTGGTCGACAGCCCGTCTCGGAAAGTACGAGTACTTCAAAGAAAACAGCAGATAAAAACAACTCCCGGGAGGGATGTTGAGTTTCTGCGAGTGAGTGTGGCTACCAGTAAGCTTCTAAGGAGTTCCTGTGTTAGCAGCAGATATAGCATCGCGCATGTGATACTTAATGCAAGCGTTATAGGCTACGGTAACCGCTTTACATTAGGCCGTATACTTGTATGCCTCCCGACGTTGTATAAAAATAACAATAACTCTACCTAAACTTGTAGAATATTGGAAACTGGTCTGCAGGAGACTATATTATTTACTCTACCGCTAAAAAGTAGAGACAATTTGAGTACATACTCTGGGATATTGATTTTTCCTATAGAATTACTCGTACATAAAAAAAAACAAATTGTCAGTGGCATGAAAAATTTATTTGATTTTCTTTTAATTACATTATTGCTATGCTAAAATAAATACAGAAATTGTTCGGATATTTTCATCTCATTTATATGTTCATTTAAATAATTATGATTAATTATAATACGAATTTAAGCGACTAACCTAATTATTTATTTACAAATTGATAAGTTAAAAGTGAACTTATTTTGTTTTAAAATGCCGTGACGATTAAAAATACAAAAAAAAAAATATGTAACAACCCTTTCTCAACACTCCATCACTATATATCGCCATGAATATGCTTTCAGATAAATGTTTATATAACAGAAATACTATTCCCAACGTTTGCTTATTATTATTTTGTAATTACATTATATTTTATAAATAATAAAAAGTGCTTTTCAATTTGTGTACAATATCATTTATTACCATATGGAAATTGGAATGTAATAAATATTTTTAAATTGTTATTTTAAAAGTGTGTTTTAATTCAGTCACGGAGTATTTTAGTGATAACTGAATATAATTCAATATGGAAGATATTTCGTAAAATGACTCGATACAATAAAAAAAAACCCAATGTCGCGTGATCGACAAACAAGTTTTTTAAGAAATATACTTACAATGAGAAGACGGAGATATAAATATGCAACGAATAACATTGTTTTTAGTTACTTGAATACTGATTATTTAATAACCCATTTATTACTATCATTGCTTAAATTGTAGTAATTTTTAGTACAAATAAAATATCTGTTAATGATGACTATACAGTCAGTAATACTCGTAAATATATTGAATGATTTTAACAGGTCAAATGACCTATTATTAATCGAAACGCCCTGTATATAAATAAAAACCCATAAATAGATTAGTATTCTCAAGTCACTCTATATTTTATTGCTTACCATTTTTCAAGAATACAAATCTAATTTATGCTTATAATTATATAAATAAATCTTAGGAACTTTGCTACAATCTGTCAATATTGATCATACGTTAAATTTAGGAAGTATTCTTACAAACAAAACTTGTCACATTAATCATCTTTGCGACATAATATTTGAGAAGAAACCTACCGATAGTCGATGAACGACAGAATAAATTGTAAACGTAATTTCCACCAAATAGTTATTTGGTGGTAAGCTCAATTGTATAAAATAATATATTTTTCACATGTATAAAAAATATTACAACAATTTTAACGTGTCCCATCCCTATTTGCGTTAAATTATTACAATTTTAACACCATTACAACATATGCATACGTGTCCTTTTCTTCGAGAGAACGTGCGTTTATATTGTTTTAAATGCCCCTACAAATTTAAAGCAGAATAAAAGATACCAATATGATTAAGTTTTATTTCTCACTACATTTTACCAACCCGAAATAGAATGTAAAAACAATGTTATTCGTAGTCATTTTATAACTAACTTATTCTAAATTGACGGCGGAAGATACATTTGGTTGCCATCTTGCCGTGCCAACGTCGCCGGTCACTGTAGCACAACGAAAGTATTCATTATTATGTATAAATAAAAATGGAAGGCTATGTTGTTGAAAGGCACGCGGAGTGTATTTACAAGAGTGCTACTTGGGCGTTGGCAAGGCAGTGCTGTGGGGATGATCCTCAATCAATAACTTATTCGTGATAACGGTTTCAAAAATAACGTAATTTGAAGCATAAAGGTTACTTTACTATCTGTTGTCAATAGTTTTTTAATTGTAATCATAAAACATTATTTAAAAAGATGTACTCTTTGAAACCACCACCTCAGTTGTCGATGAAAATACTGCTTTGTTTCCGGTAATATCATTTGGTAGTTGATATAGGCTATAAAACAGTGATGTTATAAAAGTTATTTGCTATATAGTCAATGATGATCAAGTATAAATTTATTGATTGAAGTAATATTTTCACTCAGTACAGATATCTCCGGTAGAACAGTAAACGCCATTTAAATTAAAAATAAAATGTAGTTGTACGGTACATTTTTACATATGTTACCATAGATTAGTGTTGCTAGTGTAACTATAAATATTGTGACAAGTACAATAAATATATTAAAGAAAATAAATTATTTGGAGACATCTGCACTTGCATACAGGAGTGTCACAGTAAGTGCAGTGAACTTTACATTACGCATGCTTACATACTGATATGTTTCTTTCTTAAAGGAACTATGTATACAACTATCATTCAAGTTGTGAATGAAGCAAAGCGGATGTATTCTGTCAAATGTATTTATTTTGCGTATTTCAGATTTCTGTCAAAATTGCATTTAATTAAGATGCAGTGAGATTATTAACAAATTAATGTGTTTATAAAAAAATATATAAATAACAATGAATATGTAGAACAAATAGGATACATAGATGTTTAATGTATAAAAAATATGACGATAAATCAACTGAGAAAGTATCACAAGTTTACGAAAATCTGTACTAAATGAAATATACCAAGGGATGCCTGTACATGAGGTTATCATGTGGCTTTTGAGGAGGTGCTGCATTGGGTGCCAATGCAACTACAAAGCTCCTGAAGTTTGCCTACCCTGCGATATGCAAACATGAAATGTAATAACTTCACATCAAGGATATGCTTATGTGCCTCAATGTAGTATTAAGATAGGTATCTTAATAGTATTATTTTATATTTTTAGAATGCTACTTAATTTTTTGAGCAAGACAACATCTGTAGGGTCCGTCCATAGTCTTGTGTCTTGCCCGAAAATCCCTAGAATCCTATTACAACGCCTCCTACTAGCTGCCACTCAAATACGCACAGAAAAGTTACCGTACTGGAAGAATTATATATAAAAAGATATCAATATATGTACAATATTATTGATGAAATTGAATTGGTGTTAGAAATAGGCTCCCATCATTGGTATCGACGAGTCATTTGGGAATGGTAGACTACTCAAAATTTGGTAGGCCACGTCCTGCTCGATCTTGGCCGCTGCAGATAATCGACTGTGACTTGACTTTTTTTACAACGTTGGTAGGGAAATGAGCATACGACCTACATGATGTGAAGTACACGCACGATGCTGTGAGTATTAAAATAGTTAACAAATTGGATCAAAACTAATAAAATTAAACTTAAACATATTTTAATATACGTTCAAATATTTATTAACATATTTCAACAAAGATTTCATCACATTAACTGTATTATTAGAAAAAGATATAAATGTTAAATAATAATGAAATTTTGTAATGATCTGCCTTTAGCTACAAACATTTTCATTTATTAGTTAGACTTATGTGCCATATTTAATCTGAGTTGATCTATCGATGAGATGTCTAATGACCACACAAAAAGGAAGCGGTGTTAATTTATTTATATAATTGGCTTTGCTTCATTCTTATTCAAATGTATATCTCAAAAGCGCTCACCCTATGCATTCAAAACGTCAATACAAAAGCCAAAGCTTCCAAACAAATATTTACAATCATTAAACATAACGTGTAACATTGCACTGCGTGTAGAGATGGGCAATTTAAGGATATTTACTAAAAAATCAATACAATTTTTCCAAAATATTTCCATATAAATAAACTAGATGAATATATGTCGGAAAAATTAACATTGACATAAAAATTTACATCGCTAATTGTGTGCTAAAAACCATAATATTACTATTAACTATTAAACTGGACTATGAATTTAAAATATTTGGATAAATTTCTCGAATTATAATACAATTAGGTTAGGTTATCTACAATGGAAATTATGGAAAGACCCTGTTTTAACAAGACCTAGCTTAAATCGAAGTCTACGTAGATAGCCTACATACCGAGCGAGGTATCAGTAAGAACTCCAAACACATGGTAACAAGCGACGGATAAGATACTTCAGCAAATGATACACCAGTATAAAACACAACTCTGGATGCACGCTCCATGATATTGACAGTGGTCATGCTTATGTCGACTCAGCTTAGATAAGATTCCGAGTAAAGGAAATCGATTTTAATTTATAATAAATATTTATTTACTCCATGAACAAAATGTTTTTGTCGCGTCGATCTTCTTCGAGCTAGAGATGTGCCGTTCTCGCTAACAATTTCAAATGTCCGCTCTAGAATATATCCATTCATCTATATGCAATCCATATCTTTACGCCTTTTCCGAGACCGACTTATCTACGAGTATACTCTGATCTATCTATGATCTTTAATTTTGTTGAGCGTCTCTAATTAGGACTTTAAAACAGCATAAAGTTATTTTATTACATTAAAAAAGATTATTAAAACTTTTTTGATAGATTATGCACCTTGACTTAATTGGAGAAACGTTCTAATAATAATACGGAAGATTATTGAAACTTTTTTCATAGATTATGCATCTTTACTGAACTGGAGAAAGGTTCTAATAAAAAATACCCACAACTAAAAAGGAATATTGAGATTTGAGAAAAGAATATTAAAACGCTATGTTCATCTTAAACGAAGACTAAAACTAAAATAACTTTGATTGCACAAAAACGAACTAAAATCACTGAGTCGCTTCAGCGGTGTGGTAATGCGAGGGATGATAGCGCCAAACCTGTGGTGGGGAGTATTCCACCGGCACTTCTTGAGCTGTCCCACCAGCGCCCCACATCAACACCGTCTGTCGCGGTATCTCTGAAGCTTGGGTCTGCTGCATTCTCTCCTGATCTGTCGATCCACTTGAACCGCCTGGACTAGGTCCAGGGACAACACTGGGCGATCTTCTTTCTTGTCCGGTCACTGGACTCATGTACCTTCCACTGCTATCCACATATGTATACTCTCTGGAGGGAGGCCTGTGATAAGTTGGCGTCACTTCATAACCCGGTGGTGGAGCGGGTTCTAGGAAGCCATTTGGCGCATAAGGAGTATAATGGTAAGAGAGAGGTTTATATTGATGGAAGAGGTTATCTGCTGTAAGAAATCTATCATCTAATGGTGGTGGTGCGTAGTGCAAGGCTGGGGCTGGAGGGTATTCGCCGTAAGGAGCAGTATATGCTCCGTTTAGGTTGGTATACGCTGCAGCTACTGCATCTGCAGCTAGGTATTCGACCGTCGGGGGAGCGGGAGTAGTGGGTGCTCTTCTTTTGTTTCGACACGTGGATAAGAAGTCCCGTAACTGTGTTTTATATCTCCTCGCTGCTCGAGGCGGTGTTGTGACGTTGGATTCGCAGCCAGAAAGCTGTTCTGTTTCGGAGAAGTATAAACTGGTGAGACCAGTGTCGAGGTAGCTAACTTTAAAGTCCATTGTTCTTTTTCCTAGTAAATCTCTACCTTCTTCCTCCCTGAAACAAGCGATTTGATCGTTAGTAATAAATAAATATTGTCGGATAAATTACACAGCGCCATCTAGCCCCAAAGTAAGCGAAGCTTGTGTTATGGGTACTAGACAACTGATAAACATACGTTAATACATTTTTTTTTGTAAATACATACATCCCGGACGTAAGTGGCACCTAATTTGATCATCTCAGCTGTGATCAGATCAATTCCCGCTGATTTTCTATTTTTCAAGCTTCGTATTGACCATTCGATCTCATTCGTAGCTATGTCTTCGTCGGACGCAGTCAAAGTGGAGTAAGCAACAGACTCACTCTCATTGCCAGCGTTCGAGGCATTGTCATATATTTCTTCAAAATATTCACTCCACCGTTCTAACACTTCCTGACTTCGCAAGAATGACACTAGCTTTAGACTTTATCTTGTCCATTCTGGATGCCGACGAACTACTCCGAGACTTCTTTACCTCTCTCCAAAGGAGTTTTGATATTTGCCCCGAAGCTTTTCGTCAGCCTCTCTTCCTCATTCATAATTTGTCTTTCACGCTTCTCTTTCACTAAAGCCTTGGTTTCCTTAGACGTTTCCTCTCCGATCATTATCTGACAATCTGTAATGTACTACTTACATTAAAGGTCTATGAGTACTAATTACAAAGTCGGGCTTGGAGTTCTTGTAGACCAGCCTCGACGAGGTCTGCAGCCACTGCCACTGGCCGTCTTTTGTCTGGAAGCGATACGCGATCATGCCGGAAGCACCTGTTTTTAATACTGTAACAAACAGGGAATATACTTTAGATTTAGTTAACTAATTAACTTGAGAATAATTTATATTGCTCCTGAAGTTCTAATGAGTTTGAGCGAAGTGTTGTCAGTAAGTATTCTCATATTTTTCTCATTTCTTATATAACTACGGGTATTAAACAGGCATACGGTCTTCTCAAAGTTACTTGCCATTTGAAGCCATAAAAACTCTTAGTAGTTGATTAGTAACCTTAACGGATTGAAGGATTTTGTTCGTTTTTCTGGCGCCTAGTTATTATTTTACTAGCTTTGTAAGATGGTGGATAGGTTAGGTATGTTATAACTTTTGCTAGATGGCAGTTGACTTCATTCTCATGTTTAATGATGTGTTGCCTACAAAATGAAAAAACTTCAGAGACGCATTTTGTAACTAGTAACTTTTTAGCTGCAGGACGCAGACGTTCTTTAGCGAACTTTTGAACAGGCGGCGAGTCGCCTTTTTCACCAAGATTAAACACGGTCATTACCATCAAATAGCTTGGAATCCAGTCGCAAAAGCAAAAGTCACTGTTTTCAGGATTTTTACACCTTCATTATTATTACTCTACAGCTGCACTTATTAAATTATTATTAAATATTAAATTTATAAATGAAATACAATACTTACATTCTTGATGTGCGCTGGCGACATATGCCAGGTCATCGTAATGCACTAGATCATAACCACCCATGTTAGCTAATTCTGCATCTGTGTAACCCAGAAGCATTTTACCCCTGAAATGAAAATAAAAACTTTTTATATCTCTACATAGTTTTACATTAGAAAGATTAATCCATTCCGCCTAGGTATGTTTAGAACCCACGGCCTTTTCATTTTTTATATTAACAATATTTGAGCATAAACTTTTATACAAAACTGTCTTCGTTAAAGCCATTAAAGCTTAAGTGTTATAATTAGAGTTCTTTTCACAGTGTACATTATAATTTATTATAGATTTTAGAATAGTAAAGTTACTTTTTTATTTTTACATCGTACCCATTCTTGAGTTCTTAATATAGTGACAAATACAAGACTAGGTTTTGACCAGTGGCTTTTTGTCAATTATCATAATCACCAGTTCACTTTCATTCCACTGCTGGGAAGGTATCAAGCGTGAGTTTCATATATTTATTGCATATCATATGGATAGTGCATGGTCAGTGCACCCTGTAAATGTAAACCTAGGTCGGTGCTTAAAATAATTTTGCACTTGAAATAACATTTAAACTTCGCAACATTGGATGCAAGTTTTCTATATTATTTTGTACAGTTAGTTAATTTAGTTTTACATTACAAATTATGAGCTAATTATATTTTCAAAAATGTTCTATCTATATCTTTATACCATGTCCCATGCAGGGTAGGCAGATAATCGAACGTCACATAATTCGAATCAAAGTTGTTTTGTGTAAACATTGGTTTTATTTGTTTACAGCAAGAACTGAATAAAATTATTTAGCTAAGGAAGGTTGTTTACGTAAAGTAGAAAGAGAGTACAACTCAGGACTCTACTTGATTGATAACCTAATTTAACTTACACTTAGTACACGATGGTATTTTCTATTTCGATGCATTGGAGGTAAGATTGAAAAGATTTAAGGGATAAGCTTCCTACTCCAAGTTCATAGAGTCCATAATATAAATAAATAAAGGAAAGCACATATAGTTGAAAGGAGTCGTGAAAAAGATAGTGAGCCCTCACTAGATTTTTGAAGGTCGATAACGTTTGATTACGTCTACTTTTTATTTAGTGTCTCTAAATTTGTTTTTCGATGAAAACGCGAAAACCTTTTAAGTTTTTCTATTACCTTTGATCCATCGAGACTAGAGAAAGATCGAGCTTGTGCTTGCTCTTGAACATGACCTCCTTTTGCGGAATTTCCAGCAGACTCGGAGGTCCAAATGGTGCGCATATTGCAAATAAGGCTAGAGGTGGCTCCTCTGTCTTCTTGTTCTGACCGTGAAGAACCTTGATCCGACCCCGGATGTCCAGCCTCTGTTAATTGTAATGTTAGAAGTATTTTAGTTGTAATAGATTAAGAAAGATAGCAGATAAAAAATACATATCTGAAGCCATTGTTTAATAGGTTATCTTACTCGCAATGTACATAATGAAATGGTATCGTACTCTGTAAACACTGTCAATACAAAGAGGATCGAGTTCTTATTTAGCTGCGGCATTCTATGAAGTAGAGGTTCTCTACATTCCAGCTCATTTTTGCTAAATGTATTTATGCCCTACCTCTCTTTAGACAGAACTTTGTTTGATAATTTCCTTACCAAAGTTCACATTCACATGCGGTGCATTTATCATCTGTTCCGTGGAGAAATAATACTAAAAATACGACTACGAGGCGACTAAGGGATTTCCTGAGCTTTCAGCTTGTCAGCCGGTCGTAGGGTAAATACCCGTCTGATTGGCTACCACCGTACACACGGCGAAACACCCGTGAAGTGGCGTGCCTATGAGTAACCAGTGCTCAGGGGATTGTTGACGTAATATTATGGGAACAGTGGTGGATTCTGTCTATCAATTGTTAGAAGGACTGAAATGGTCTGTCTGCAGAATTATATAGTGTAGATATAAACTTCGTACAATTATATAGCTCGCATTAATTTAGCATAATTTAAAATATCTTACCAAGAAACCAGAAGTATTATCCAATAAGCACCTAAACCGAACAGTAAAACTTCTCTCCAACAGATGGGTCCTGTCCGGCCGCAGCACGTCTTGAAGGTTCAAGTTAGTAGCCTCGGGGGGCAGGAAGGAATTCCATAGCAACTGCCGCTGCAGCTCCTCGCGATCCTCTGAGTGGACCAACTCGTACACTGATTGGTGGACAATGTCTGACTGAAAATGGAGAAGAAGAAATTTTGAATAACTATCCAAGCCAAAATTAACATTACAGTAATTGTAGTAAGACAACTTGTAGTTCTTGTAGCAAGACCGCAATTACATGTAAATGAAATTAATTTATTTTGGTTATATTTCGATGTACTGTTTTTTTAAGGAAAATGTGGCAAATTGTGCGTATAAAATTAACCAACCAGTTTCGTATGTCAAATATTTAAATTTGAATGCCAGAACTGAATTTAAATAGTGCCTTTGTCCAAAAGTTTTCAAAATGCTATTGATAACTCAAATCTCAGTCTATTAAAGCAGAACTAACAACATCCAATCAATTAAGTCAGGATAACAAGATAATTATGATCACAAAGAAAAATATTTATGAGCATAAAAGAGCAAGTCATCGACCGGCCCGTAAATCAATAAAGCATCAATAACTTTAAAAATCGATTCAAACTGAATCATTAAAGAATCATCTGTAACGAAGATGGACGTGTTCGTTTTGAATTACATAAAAGCGATTTTCAACTTAATCGACGATGAATATGGCATGTAATAGAATAGAATCGATGCCCATTTATTTTTAACACGTCATATAATAAAGAACCGTGTAAACACTGTGGATAATACGGCAACAGCGTATGATGCGAGTACAAAACTAATTGATAATCAATGGGGTCGCGCAAGGCACAATTCTCGGCCCCTCGCTTATTGTTGACATGTAAATGAATGATTGGAAAATACGCTAGAATTGGGGTGGTTTTGGTAGAGGTACTACTATGTGAGTCGGAACATATTGCGATGGTAAATGTCAGAAGATGATTTGTGGGGTAATTGCTTTTTGTTCTCTACGTTTTGGGGGTACGGTTTCGTTGCTATGGTTTGGAGCGATATTTTGTTAATATATCTTTGTTTTGGCCGTTGTATCACGTTTTTTGATTTTTAGGAGTATGATTGATACCACTACCACCACATCAACCTCATCCCACTGCAGTGATGCGGGTCTCCCTTCAACCGAGTGAGTTTAAAGCATACTCCACTACGTTGCTCAAATGCGGATTGGCGGAGGCCAGTGTTCAAGCCACCCGAGGGCCACTGACTTAGCTTAACAACTGTCATCTATCGACAACAGCCGGGACCGACGGCTTAACGTGCCCTCCGAAGCGCGGAGAATCGAGATAGATAAACCCATCCATCCATAGGTTGCGGTCAACGTTGCTCACTGTGTGTTCGGTTAGAATGACACGCGCAACGACGCCATCGGGCTCTCAGTATGATTGATAGTTTTAGTTTATTTATATTTTAATTATATATACTTATGAGGACCATCCTATGTATTGTAATGAACAACAATAGTTTAGTTACCTTAATTTTTCAATATACTGTAATCATATATACCTATAAAATATTTAATCATGTTTGATTAAATATAATTTAAAAAATAAATTATCCCCGTAAGTATGGAAAAGGGACTTATTTATCTATTTATACAAACATTTACCATAATAGATGTGTTTAAGTGTTAATATATTATAAATATATAACACGACATAAAAATTGTATCTAATTAATATAATCTTAATACATTTGATATAAATTTCAATGAATCATAATACTTTATCTGCTTTAGCAGAAGGTAAGTCTCACTTATAGGCCACGGTGAGTGTATTACATCAGGTGGGCCGTATGTTTATTTACCTCCCGAGATTGTATTAAAATAACATATACAATGGTGAATAAAATTTATATAAAATGAATTAACAGTTAAAGTTATGAAAACATTTGTTCTGCTCATAGAAATATTCTTTGACGATACATATTCAAACTAAACGGGCTCTCTTAAAATATTTTAAGATTTAGTATCCGGTGAAATGTCCCTTTGAAATAGAGGCTATTTCGATGATTATACTAACCATGGCCTAAGTTTTAGGTTAAAAGTGGGTTAAACAATGTTATATGTGCTTTTACGGCAAGGCAGTATTTGAAGATGAAAAGTTCATTCTGAATTTTATATTATAAGAACAGTAAAGATAAATGATTTAAAGATATTACATATAAAGATATATTCTACCAGAACATTAAGACAATGACCAATCTGGTCATGGTAGGTGAGTCTTGATCTTCCTCGGCTCCTACATTCTTCCAGTTTGCCATTGTATATTCTGTATTATCATTCTGTCATCCTGTATTCTTTTCACATGTCCGAACCAACGGAGCTTCTTATTGTTGTCCCGTTTCCTAATCATTTAGAATTGGCGGGTTCCGCTATCTAAGCCTAAGGTTTTTGCAAAGATACTGATTTTTACATGGACTTCCACAACCCAGAGGGAAAACCAGACCATTCATAGGTAAGGACACATGTCTATCAAATATAATTTATTGGACGTGGGGGTTTCGTCACGATATTTTTCACCGCCAGCATGTGATTATTCCAAATATGTACATAAACCAAAAACACGAATTTAGTGTGCCAGAATTCAAACTGGGGATTTGTTCACTAGGCCGGTTCTTTCTCCACTGGGCTATCTCAACACCGACATTCTCTTTCAGACCAACTCCCTTTCTTACCTCATCATTGCCAACGCGGTCAGCAAGTGTAACGCCACAAATTTTGCGCAATGATCGCTTCTCGACCGCATTTATTCTACTTCCATGCCAGCTTTCACTTCCATAAGATTGCATTGGGATTAGCACCGTGTCATGTACAGCGAGCTGTACCAGGCTCAGATTTCGACTGGCTGATATCCAACTGACTGTGTCCTACACTCACTCGCCTTTCCACATCAGCGGTGTATCTTCCTACAATATTTAAAAAATGCATGACGTATAGTGCCCTCGAGGCCCCATATATAGCAAATAAAGAACGTTATCTTATCTTTATTAATAAAGCACATTCGATGACTAAACATAATCAAATAATTTCATAGACATCAAAGCAAATATTTCAATGATCAAAACAAAATAATTAGAGTTACATTGATGAATGCCCCAAGTAAAACATCAGCCCATTAGAGCACAGTGCCCGAACACCACCTGGCGAGTATTGTACAAGTTAAACTGTACCAGTCACCCCCTCTTTTTGCTATTGTTATTTAATTTATAAGTTCGTTTATGCACATCTGTATTGGGGTTGTAATTTGTGCGGTGGGATATGGTGTAACAATTAATATTGTTTTTACAAATGGGCATTTTTTTGGAAAGTTTGGTTGATTTGAACTTTAATGGATAATTACGTACAAAAACTAAAGACTACTAATGTAGAATTGCGCATGGATGATATAGTCGTGAAAAAAGATTGTATTATTTGCAGAAACACCATCTGAACTGCAAATATTGGTTGAAATGATGAAGGACGAATGTATGGAGAAAGGCTGACAACTGAATGCAAAGAAAGCACAGAATGCAAGGGCTACAGTTAATGATGTAGTGTACGAAACAAGTGGATGAGATTGTGTATCTTAAATGCGATTTCAGCAAGGATGTATCGTACACTGCTGTATTGGAAAGGTGAGTGAGTGCTAGGAATTGTATGAATGGAGTGTGGGAAAACATCTAGGTGGTAAAACCTTCTTCTAGACGGAATAACTCGCTCATAACTTATTACTCGTGAGGATTTTAAAAACTTTTTGCGCGCTTTTTTTAAGAATCTCATTCGGGAGTCCAGTGGAAAAATTCTGTAAGGTAGAGTTTCTAGTTTTTTGTTCCTCCACAAATTTTTTTGTACATTATTTTATAAAAAATAATGTGGGAGTCAGCACGTCATAACGACATCAAACTACACATTTGTACAAAGATATTTTACAACCGGTTGTGTTCTGAAGAATTGTTCGATATGATGCTGACGTCTTCATTTTACAGCCGCACCATTCCGTTCCGCAGAAGTTGGAATCACAATGGTTGCGTACTGTGTATGACCTCCGATCCAAAATTTTGACAAGGGACTACAACATGCCGTCTTTACAGCGGCGGTAACGTTTTAGTGTCACACCTGATGATGCAAATGTCCATAGGTAACTACCGTACCGTACTACCAGGCGGAACGTTTGCTATCTTAGTGGTATAAAAACAACAAGCTTTCTGCGACAAATATTGTGACAGACTGACAAAGAGATAAAGTGGTCTTGTAAGTATTTAATTCTTTTCGTTTCAGGTACTTTTTAGAATCCTGAAAAGTACAGAAGTATCAGTTCATTTACATATTTATCAGTTTTGAAAGCTTAATTAGTTTAAGGCTAGATAGAGCTAAGTAATTCATCTGGAAAAAGATGGCAGTAGAAGTCAGAAGTAATAAATCATATACTAATCTAGAATATACCAGTGCCCCAGGTCACCGTTCACCGTCATGAGGGCAATTTAGTTTGTGGCACGTGTCCTCGACCAGGAAGTACCAAGTACCCGTACCGATTTAATGATCCCCAAATCGATTTGTTTTAATCGCAAACCCACCCCTGCTCGTTGAAGGGCATAACTTTATTTGTAGATATGAGAATAGGCACAATATACGTGCATTTTGATACTATGAACATTGGTCGAATACTATACTTTATTATTGTTTGTTTCACATATTTAAACATTAATATTAAGTTAAGTTATAATGTTAATATATAAGTGGCATATATCTGTATATGAAGCGGAAGCGTTTTTTGTTTGAAGCGCTAATCTGGGAACTAACGGTCGGATTTGGAAAAATATTTTTTCATTTGATATCCCAATTATTAAGGAAGGTTAATGATCCTTAGAAATCGAGAAAAGAGAAAGAAAGTGAGAAAAAGCTATTCAGCACGGTATACGTAGGGAGGAAGTAATGGGCCTGTAATTAGTATTAGGATACGCTCCAGCACTAAGAATTTCTCGATTATGTTGAGGTTCTTTGGAAGAAATTGTATGGTGCTGCTATTAATACATAAATTATATCTTTTCGGTATCTTTCTTCTTCGAACTTTAATGTGCCACATCTCACACTTCTTCTAGCGGAATGCGCTTGATTACAGTTTTTTTCTTCATGTATAGGTATAGATTGCGTTTTAATAATAACAAAAAAAATGTCAATACGCAAGTAATAATACTTTTTGTAGTACAGGCGATCACTGATTATCAGGTGGGTCATATGCTTGTTTACGAGTGGAAACGTGAAATTTTGTCCGTAGTCTAAAACTATGATTTTTAGGGTTCCGTACCCAAAGGGTAAAACGGAACCCTATTACTGAGGCTCCGCTGTCCGTCCGTCCGTCCGTCCGTCCGTCTGTCACCAGGCTGTATCTCATGAACCGTGATAGTTAGACAGTTGAAATTTTCACAGGTGATGTATTTCTATTGCCGCTATAACAACAAATACTAAAAAATAGAATAAAATAAATATTTAAGGGGGCTCCCATACAACAAACGTGATTTTTTTGCCGTTTTTATAGATAATGGTACGGAACCCTTCGTGTGCGAGTCCGACTCGCACTTGGCCGATTTTTTATAGAGAAGGAAGATTTTATTCACGATATTATTCATTTCCTAAAAGAGGTTTGCAATATCTCCTCAGGATAGCGAAAAGTGAGTGGAGGGATGTTCGATCTCTTAGTTCGAGCCTTAGTGGAAGAGTGAAATGGAAATAGTTCTAACGCTACATAGAAATTAAAAACGTTATGTACATTTATGGTACATTTATCTTTTAAGATTATGTGACAAATAAGTAATGTCACCAGGAACCCAGTGTATTAGGTTACATTAACAGTGAGGGCAGCAATGCATGAGCGATAATCATGGTCTAGAAATATAATATTCCATTATAACTACCTCCCATCAGGAAAACCGTCCTTGCCGTAAGAATAACTCCTTTACACTGTGTTTATGAGTACATAATATTATTAATGAATTGTATATTAATAATTTGATATTAATGTTGACATTAAATAATGACTACATGTCACTTTAATAATAAAAGTGTACGAGTTATGTTGTAGAAAATAAAAATAAATGTTCAATTAATATCCAAAGGCATAAATATTCATTAAAGTATATGCTTTTATGTTACGTTTACCGTAATGACTCTTTAATAGTTATTAATTGCAATACATATTTTATTATGGCAAATTTCTCAGTGACAAGTTTCATTTTACATTAAGCACCAACGTTGCATGCGTCATTTATTTATCAGGAACACCTTTCCTATATGAAATCTATATTATGTTTGTCTCTCTCTCTGTGTGTGTGTGTGTGTCGCTTTTTTTTCGAATATTCGAATTTTGGCTTCAGATTCGGATTCAGCATAAAAAAGTAGAATAGAAATGTCCGAAAAACCAACCTCTTATCTCTTAAGGAAAATGGTCAAAATGGCCGACAAATAAAAAAAAATATATATATTTCAGATTCGAAAAGTAAATTAAAAAGTAGAATAGGAATATCATATTTCTTAAGGAACATGGTCAAAATGGCCGACAAAGTTTTAAAAAAATAATTAAATTGTTATATAATTGACTAGCCAGGTGTTCTTCTGGCAATGCAAGCTTGCGCATTCTTAACTGGTTTTTAGAAATTGATAGTCAACGATGTAAACGTTTAGTTTAGCGAAAATTTAAAAAGTTTAACTTATCTTTGACATAAGCCCAGGCAAGTCAGGTAACCGAATTACTCGGTCGCTTCGCCCGCAAACAAAACAAAGCGGGGGTTGCTACAATAAAACTTATATACGATCGCCGACTGAAAGTTTTATGGCGTGGGGTCGATTTCTGCCCAAAAATGGGGTTTTTACTTCTGATAGCAATATTTCATTGTGAACTTTATTAGATGTAATGCGGGGGCATTTATTAACGAGCAGTTTTAATGTTTTCGTTGCTGCTTTTTTAGATTTGTTTTGGGTTGCGTTGTGATTTTGAGCTATTGTTAATTAAGTTTAAATAGTAATGGTATATTACGTAGATTTATCGTTACAATTTTGTTGTTACAATTTTTAGAACAGTGGTTACCGACCAGAGGTTCGTGGGTCACTAATGGACCGCAAGAGCAGAAATGTGCTCCGCATAAGATTTAAAGTTTCAAAAATAAATATTATTTATTTCAAGAAGAAAGGCCTACACTTGCCTACTATGATCAAATTGATCGTATTTTATCAAAAACGATATCGGGAGATCTAAAAACCGACGTGCGTACGTGAGAAGAGATATGAATATTAAAGACACGAGTGAAGTAAAGACCGAATCATATGGCGCTCAGTAATCTTTGGCTACTTTTCACGTGAAGGTATGATAGAAAAAAATATTTCAAATTTTACATCCCGGATCCCTTGGACATAGTCTAGGCCTTGGACAAATGACATTCTTTCGGTAACCACACTGCGAGACGAAAAAACACTTTTTTCATCAGGGATGCAGATGCCATTCTCTTTCCGCTAATAATATATACTAGAGGTCGCCCCGTGGTCAAAGTTGAACTATAAAACCTCGACCTTTTTGAACGTTATTAAGGTCCTTTTGTCAAAGAATATACCTCTATTGTCGTTGCACATATTTTTTTTTTATTTAATCTATTAAAAAAACATTGTTTGACATTTTTTTCGGTTTTTTACAAGTCCGCCAATGTGTACACATTTGTCTGTTTTAATACATAATAGTATATTATAAAGTGTGCTAACTTTTAGCCAGAGTAAGTCAATTCACATTGCATATCGCATTTTCATTAATTCATTCACATGTATGTACAAAGTAAACAATGTATATTTAAGTATTTTATTTCAACAATATTATTTAAATATTCTTTAGCGATAATATATAACCTCAGTGTGACAGTGTGATCACAGTCTAATATGTATTTGACATTGACAGATTTTAATTATCAACAATTTGTATTTGACTCTGAAGAGTTTTATTTTGTTTAATTTAGTATATTTTTAACACATATTGTGCATAATTTTCATATTTCTGCTCTTCTTCTCCATATGTACATTAATTATGACAAATATCATACTTCTCCGTGCACGTAATATGCTTAAAAAGTGGTACAAAGCCTTCACATATTAATATATAGTTACTAGCTGACCCGGCAAACGTTCCGCCATATAAATTATTTCGTATTATTTTTTTTCTAATTATTTTTTTAAAGAAATATACGACCTATTCTCATTCCTACCAAATATACATAAAATTTCATAAAAATCGGTCGAGCCGTTTCGGAGGAGTGCGACCACAAACATCGTGACACGATATTTTTATAGATATAGATAAGCAGCGAACTTAATAGATAAGGCACAAATATCTATTAGGCAAACTATGACTATGACACTATCATAAATGTGATTTTTTTCAGTAAGACTATAGACAAATAATACTAAAGTAAAAATCAATAATATTCATCTCTTCTCAGTTTGACCACAGACTTTAATTAAAAACAAAAGAATAGATATGCGTTTGCGTCAAACGCATGGTAGTGTGTATAATGTAACGTATTTTCCAAGCCATACTATTTAACAATTTTAGCTTTCTGCACTTCTTCTATATAAACTTTAACTGTCCCAAAATGTGATACTACTCCGTTCGCGTAATTTTCGTTAAAAGTAGTAAGTACAAAGTTATTGCTTCACGTATTTAATGTATTGATATTTCCAAATATTGAAGGAAACAAAATATGAAGTCATGACTGACAGCAGAAGTGAAAACTTAAAACTCACACTCACCGCTAATTTTTATTGTTAATATTAGCATGTCGGTGACGGGAACCCATAATATTTGACTCTACCGGATATTGGTTTCAACGTCGGGTGGTATCCTAGCATACGGCTCACCTAATGTAAAGTGGTTACATAGCCTATGAATGTTTGCAGTAGAGGAAGTATTGTTCGCGCGTTGCCAACCCATCTAACTCCTTAGGAAGTTATTTATAACCTCACGCACTTGTCAGAACGCAATATCCCTTCAGGGAGTTGTTCTATGAGGTAGAGGTACTTTCCTAGTCAGGCTGCTTTGATACACTCATCCAAACAAACATGTTCATGCACACAAATAATTGTTTTATATGGGAATCGAAACCGAATACTATAATACAATGTCTATATTTTCACCGACGGAATTTAATTAAACGTACGGAACACGTGTTTTAATTGGCCCCACCCGTTTCATAATTCCATTCGCGAGAATAATTCCGATAAAAGTTCCAACGATAACCACCTTTTAATGAAACTCAAAGCCTTTTTGAGTCCACTTATCGCGTTAATTAATATTTTTTCATACGGAATTGTAATAATTAAAATTCAGCCCTTATCATATTCTAAGTGATTAATAACTCGGTTAAGCAATTTATTCGGAAAATTAGGTTATATTTTATAGGGAAATGACGCAAGTTCATTATTGCTTAAGTTGACCTGTTCATTACGGAGATTTTGTGTCGATAATTCTGGAAAATTATAAGGTACTTTATTGTAATGGCGAGTTATAAAAGCCGGAAGTACATTTAAAACGAAAATGTTTCTCCAAAAAGATATATAGGGGATATTATTTCAGTTATGTTTAGAACTAAAGGTAATCTCACTTAGAGAGGTAAGGCATAACCACTTAGTCAGAAGTTAGACGTTATCAGTAGTATATATGTATATAGTTAGAAAACCGCAGCCATACCCTGGAGGGTTGTTTTTTTCTCCGAGTGAGTAAAGTCACTACGAAACTGTTAAATTTCTGCGTCAAGGGTAAGATGGCGAAGTCCAAGCGATAGTCTAGTTAAGGGTCTGTGTTACATCAACAATTTCGTAACAGTCCCACTGTATACTTGTTTGGCGTAGTAAAAAATAACGAAATATATTATTTGTCTACAAGTTTTCCATTAACAACCGTCCGAGCGACAGGTAGGAGTTTTTGACAATCTTTAGGCAAACCTGACAAGTATTTATATATTTGTAACATAATGTAAAGTTAGTACAGAGCACTGAAATACACATGTTTTGAAATCCATCACCCATTTCACTTTGTGTATCATTTTTTTATTATGTGTATTGTTTTAGTTGTTTCTACCAATAAATATATCTTTCTTTCTTCTTTCTTGATAGCCTAGTGGATAAAGAATTGACGTATTGATCGTCTGGTCCCCGGTTCACTAAACTCGGATTTATGTGCATATTTGTAATCATCACTTGCTTGGCGGTGAAGAAAAACATTGGGAAACTCGCACTTCTAAGAATTTATGTTTAGAAATATGTACGTGTGACCTTAGAAACGTCTGATTTTCCCTCCAGGTTTTGGAGGTCTGACGGCAGTCGTTCCATGTAAAAATCAGTATCGTCGTCAAATCCTTCGGCTTAGTTAGCAGACCACACCAATGCTAATTGATTATGAAACGGGATTACGCTAAGAAGAAGTTTACCCATAATAACTGTCCGAACGACTTGTACGATTTTAGTACTTATATTGTATTTGTAACATAAAGTACAGTTAGTGATACATCTACCATACCTGATGGAAGCCTAAGTAACTCTCGATGCTGTGCGTCGCGAAGAAAACTTCTCCTTCGCAGGTCAGTATCATGAGGAAGCCATTGAGTGCCTGCAATTCAAGAACAAAATACTTAAATAAACGCGTTGTTAAAGAACAAATCACACTTTAGTTTGTGGGGGATAAATTTCCTATAGATGCAGAATAAGCGATTGGAGACGTAACATATAGGTATTTTGTTAATTCGATATTCCCTGAAGCGGTTCACGATAGCTGTCTTATGTAATGTCATCCCGAAATAGCTTTTTTATATATACATTCCTACGAATGCGTATGAAATCGCTGTGATTAACACCCGTGACTTTAGAGTGCCAGTTAAGTATTGCGGGAATAATACTTCTTGTGCAGTAGATTTGTACAGAAAAAGTATTTGTACAGCAAAAGTATTTGTACGGAGCTGTAGTAGTGCTTCTGCGTGTTAATTAGCACAATACACTTTTATTTTCTATATTGGCTCGGCATAGAGGCTCCGCTTCGCGTGATAGTAAGCGAAAAGAGGAGACCAACTTGCAGCGGCAACTGACAAAGAACTACAGTGCCCTGTCAGTGCCACCATGCTGTCCCACAAGGTGCTTCTTCACGCTTCGTTTGAAGGATCCCATATTGCAGGAAGGAGAGAAACACATGTGCAGGCAAGGCGTTCCACTTTTTAATAGTATGACAGCGGTAGGAGTTGCCGTACTTTTTAGTACGAGAAGAAATGTCGTCGACAGTGGAATGATGACATCGCAAGCTTGCACGTGTGGTTCTATGAAGTTCTATACCTTTAACTACTCCATTTATATTTTAATATGATGCTCACATTTTGTGGTGACAGTCTAGTCAAAAAAAACCGGCCAAGTGCGCGTCGGACTCGCGCACAAAGGGTCCCGTACCATTATCTATAAAAACGGCAAAAAATCATGTCTGTTGTATGGGAGCCCCCCTTAAATATTTATTTATTCTGTTTTTTAGTATTTATTGTTATAGCGGCAATAGAAATACATCATCTGTGAAAATTTCAACTGTCTAACTATCACGGTTCATGAGATACAGCCTGGTGACAGCAGCGTATTAACCGATTGGTTAAAATCCTGACGTGGGCATGTATCACTGAATTCGTGTTTTAGGATGTATGTACTATATTCGTAGTTATCACTTGCTCGGCGTTGAAGTAAAACATTGCCAGGAAACCCGCACGAATTTGTATTTTTAAAGACACAACTAACCTAACATAACCAAAGAAATGTCTAGTTTTCCCTGTGAGTTGTGGAGGCCTGATGACAGTATCATTGCCAAACCCTTAGGCTTATATTGCGGACCCCGCTGACCCCAATGGATTAGCAAACTGGATAGTCCTAGCAAGAAACTGATGATTAATTTTTGAGGTGTGTATAGATCAGTCACGTGGTAAGACTGCAGACGCGAATGTACTTTTTTTTTATACTACGTACTTGGTATTAAATATAGCTAAATGTACTGCTATTCTTCTATCTCCTTGAACTCTATGTTATCGCATTTAAACAGCTAAGAAGTACTAAGATATTTGATTGCTGTCTTCTATTAAGTGGAAGAATTTCGATTTGCCTTACCTCCATGAATACAATGACCTATAGACAACCGATGTGACCGATATTACTTGGTAACTCAATTCACCGATTTTTTTTTATACAACGTCGGGAGCCATACAAACATACAGCCCGCCTGATGTAAATCAGTTACCGTAACCTATTAACGCTTGTAATACATTAAGCATTACTCGCGCGATGCATCCTCTGCTGCTAACACAGCAACTCCTTAGGAACTTACTGGTAACCTCACTCACACGCATGAACACAACAACCCTCTAGGAGTTGTTATTTGACTGCGGTTTTCTGTAAAGAGGTACTTCTCCAGACTGGCTGCTTTGATGCGCCCTACCTCTCTTAATTGATACGAGTCGGCGGCTAGCAGATCTTATTGGCTAGTTCACGAATGAACATCGCATCGGTTATCTGCTTACCTATTGGTTAAAATACTGTCCCATTGGTCAGTAGGCTCGAATCATTGAGATGTTTAAGGACTAAAACACAACGTTTTTATGAGGCAGGGTGCTTTCATGCGCAGGCAAGTGGTTTATGGTTTGTTGCCTCTCTTAAAATGTCTTTTTATTTATTTCTGTCATTGTCATTCTATATTATACAGTATTTAAAATTGATTCTCCGCGCTTGCCAGGCATATGTTTTAGGTATGAGTTGCAACCTCCGTTGTAAAAATTCAAATAAAAATGTTATTCGTTTTTTAAAGCAAATCATAAAAAGTTACGTAATAACCGAACCTATCAGTAATTCCGTAAATAAAGTAATAAAAAAGCGAACTTTTCAGGGGGCGGTCGAAGTTTCGAAGCAATTTCCTTGTCCCAGCGACACCGGCTGAGTTATGAACCCCACTGAAATGCCATACCTGTGCGCGTTTCCATTTGCTTTATGTTACAGAATGTCAGGGATATCGTCCACTTAGGTAACACCAAGATCTCAAATATAACAGCTATTGGACCGTATAGTGCAGTACGATATAGCTTAGAACCTCCAAATCTAAACGCAGAACCGGTATTGAAATTTCACATCAGTCTGTTTAAAAAAAATAACAGACAGGAATAATGTTGACTTTTAATTGAATTCTACTGTATAAAACACTGAATATGCGCGAGCCAGCCACTCTACTGCTTTTAATTTGGGTATTTAATATGTAATAGCTATATGTCGTTTCCTTCCATTGGTATTGGTGGGGTCCGTTACCTAAGTCTAAGGATTTGGCAAAGATTTGGGAAAATCAGATCCGTCTTAGGTTAGTCAAATGTCTTTCGAAATATAATTTGGACGTGCGGGTTTTCCCACGATGTTTTCCTTCATTGCCGAGCAAGTGATAATTACAAATATGTGTACATTAAATCCTAAACTACGAATTTAGTGGTATGTACCACTAAATTCGTAGTTTAGGATTTATGTACACATATTAGCTCAGTATTCGAATCAAGGTTCATCGGGTAATATTCTGATTCTTCATCCACTAAGCTATCTATATTCTAATTTAAATGTATTATAAGTATTTAGGTATATTTTATTACAGTTGTCAGTAAGCTATGTTTGTACCATGGGTACCTATTACCTACATGGTATAAACATTGCTTAGGATCGAAGTATCAAGATTCCGTGGTAGACGTTACATATACCTAATAATTTTTTATTAAAGTAATTGTTTGAAGCAAGAATATTACGTTAAAATAACGTATCGTATGAATCAATGGAAATACGGCCAATCCGGAGTAGAAAACGTGAAATATTAAGTACGCCTGCAGACCATATTTATTACTTTAGGTCACCATTGATATATTAACGAAAGCTCGATACAATGTATTTATTGCAGTCGGTATATATGAAAAAACGTACAACTTTGAAATAACTTGTTTGGTGAAGTTGATTATAATGATATGTAGTAACTTAGGTATGCTTTATAAGTAGAATAGCTATTTGTGAAGTCGAACTAACATCCTAAGTTCTCAAACAGTACTGAGCCTTTGAGTTTGCCTTCATTTGTGAATTTTACCGATAGTAGTAGTTGTGTTCCGAGGAGTTGTTCGATATGTCAAAGTCAAAATCTTTTTATTCCCTAAAAATGGCTACATTTGTTTGGAATCGTCACAATTGTTTTCCCTACCGTGCAGTTTATGACTAGGTGAGCACTGATAAAAATACTGCCAAAATGATGACAACACCCTCGTTTTACAATCGCACCGCTCGCCGACGGCTGGGAATTCATCATCATGCACTAGAACACAATAGTCACGTACTGTGCGTTCTGTGTTCCAAATAAGTTTTCAGAGAACTCTTAAGTTGAGCAGTGACCTCCTTACCGAGATTTTCCTTAAGGTTCCGAGTACAGGCTACAGTATAAGGTTCTTTGAAAAAGGCGAGCAGGTATTTACTGGGCCAGCAAGGTACGACTGACATTACAGGTGCTGCAATTGTCCTCAGGCTACGGTTGCCCGATTGATAGTAAGCAGTTGCTTACTATCAATCGGGCTGAATGCTTTTTTTGCCACCTTAGTGGTATAAAAAAAAGACCTATGTAGAAGGTTAGATTTAATTTGCCCAACATTGAGGTTTGAAGTCTGTCTTTCTATCTGAATATGTATATAACATCTTGCATACAAATCTCAAGTCGTCAAGTTCAACAGCCACCTATGGGCGGGAGCATCTGGATACCAGCTAGGACCCAGTAATCGGTTCAAAGCGAACTATGGATAATTGTCGTAGATCGAAGCTTACACACGGTATTCAGACCTTGAGGTTAAAAAGAGGCTGACCCTTTTGTGGGTTCTACCAGTTATATAGGGGTCTGTGTTCCGAAAAGTTGTCCGAAAAAAATTTTGTATAAAATATTTTGTATCATATCGGGTGAAATACAAGCGGTCTGTTTTATTTGCAGCGATTACCAATCAGCGGTGGACATTGAAATCTAAACTCTAATAATAGTGCCTCCATCTGAAGATCATTTGACATGTTGTAACTCTTTTATCAATAGAGCATGTTTTTAACTTGGCGCTTACCTGCAGGAACATCTCCCCATCAGGCATGGCGTGGTCGTAAGGCGAGTGCTCTCGCCGGTGACCGTGGATGTCTTCCTTTTCTTTGTGCATGACCACTGTAAAAAAAAGAAACATTTCATTCTCCTCTCTTCTCTATTATATATTATATATTAATTGTTGCTCCACGAGCCTGGTGGCCCAGTGGCTAGCAATGGCTATTCGACAAGGACGTGGTTGTTGTTTGTACGAACATATCTGTTTATCATCGTATACTATTTATTATATGTACCTATGTATTTGCAAAAAAGAATTCCGTATCTATGTAAAATCTTCTGGATCAATTTGAATCAAATTTTATCTAAATACAAAATTTGATTCGAGTAATTAGAGCCGTTTTCTAGTTACTTGAAATACGAGTACGTTCACATACGAGTACTTATGTAGGTACAAAATAGCTCAATTAAAAAATAAGTAATATAAGTTTCACTTAATTTGGGCCTACATTTAGTTATGTAATTTGTCAGGACATAAAAATTCCGTCCAGGGTTTCCGAAAACACAAAGTTCGGGATAAAAACTATGTGTTCATCCAGAACGTAGGGTACGTTCTGGATGGACACATTATCTTATCTGTAAAACTCTATTCCAATCTCTTCGGCTGAGTATGTGTTAAACTTTTTTTAAACCACTATACAGACATAGTGTACAGCCTACCCTATGGTATACCGCCATCGTATCATATGAACACTAACAATATCAAGGGCATCACTCGTACGTTGCTGACCCTATTATGACCTAGTACTATTGTTAGGAAAAACCTCGGCAAGGAGTTCATTCCACAACTTAACAGAACTCGGTAGAAAACTTTATTGGAATCGCACAGTACGTGACCATTGCAGTTTAGTGTATATTTATACATCAAGTTTTACATTTAGAATAACAATTACATCTGCCGGTCAACCCATAAACGTTTGTTTCCTTACCTTGTTCACAAACAACAAATACTTATCAATAAAGCGATACATCATATACTAAATACACTATACTTATTCTTCATCAATGTGCTAAAAATGATTGATAGTATATTAAAATGCTAAGTGGTATATTTATCTTGGTATCCTTATTTCTATAATGCTTTATTAGTCTATCAGTATGACATTTAAGATACATTATAATTATTAGTGTGAGCACACCTTGGAAGTTTTGTGTTGGGATAAATTTGTATAACGTACAATAAACTGGCAACACCTGCTTATTAAGGAGAAGGCTACCGATCTGTTTAATATATTCGATTGCAAAAACTTGTATACTCCTTTTCGGAAATGATTGTGCTTGGTAAAATAAATATTTTTGCTATGAAAACGTTTTTCGAAGAAAGAGAAACAACTATTTTATAGAACAAGAGTAAAATTCTTCCTGCGTATATATTAATAACCTTTAGCCCAAGGCCTTCTTTTTCTTCTTTGCGTTTTCCCGTTTCCTAATGCATTAGGATTGGGCCCGCAACCTAAACCTTAAAATTAGGCGAATATACTGATTTTTACAGACGGGATCATTCTAAAGTACACTGAATAAAATGTTTAGTTAGATTTCCCAGATTGCTAATAGAATTCACCAAAGTCGACGGTTGAACTGGGTCCTACCTTTGACTTAAGTTGATTTTATCAATCACAAAAGGATAATGAAGTACCAGTAAAAATAATAAAATTTATTATTTAGTACGATAAACTGTACCATATTATATGTACAATCCATTTATTAGCGGTAAATTATACATTTAAAATAGTGATAGCTACAAAATACTTTTGTATGAAGACCAACCGTAATACATTTGTAAATTTAACTACAAATTTTTGCATTAATTAACAAAGTTTACTAGTAAAATAGCCTACCTTTGCTTCTTTGGTAAATTCAACTAATCTTTTTTTTCAGTGTAAGGTCACAAGTCTTTCGAAATATATTTTTTTGGACGTGCGGGTCATCAGGTGGGCCGTATGTTTGTATGCCTGACGACGGTGTAATACATATATTATATATATATATATATATATCTCAGCGATTCGAGCCTCTCGACCCATGAGAGAGTATTTTAGACCTCCAAGAATGTGCTGACAAAAGATGAAGCAGAACTCGGGAAGATTTCGTCAGTCCCTGCTAAACAAACCCACATTTAAAAACCAAGCTTCGCTTCTTCCCCTTAAGTATATTAATAATACAATGTGTACATTAATCCATAATCAAATGCTTTCTTCGGTCATACAAATCTATTACAAATGCAGAAATGCCATTGTTTCATACAAACGTCCTTATTGTGGTCGTTATCGTATAAGTAGTATAGACAATGTAACACATGGCGAAATTAAAATAAGCTTGCCTACTTGGGGCTATGATGGTTTTTTTATACAACTTCGAGGGCATAAATAGGTAGGTAACCCACCTGATGTGAAATTGTGGCTGTAGGTTCGGACATGTAAAAAGAATGGATGAAATAATGACAAAACAGGACGTAATATGCCTTGGGTCATGAAAGTGGAAAGAAGTGGGAGACGAGGAAGACCAAGACTTACCAATGACGATCGATTTTCAGGAACACCGTTCCTATATGAAATCTATATGTTTGTCTGTGTGTTCATTTTTTACGAATATTCGAATTTTGACTTCAGATTCGGATTCAGCATAAAAAAGTAGAATAGGAATGTTCTGGAACACCGTTCCTATCTCTTAAGGAACATGGTCAAAATGGCCGACAAATTAAAAAAAAAATGAATTGTTATATAATTGACGAGCCAGGTGTTCCTCTGGCAATGCAAGCTTGCGCATTCTCAACTGGTTTTTTTATACAATATTACATTAGGTATCACTCGCACGATGCCACCTCTGCCGTCAACACAGTTAGATACTCTCTGTGAGATTACTGGTGACTTCATTCACTCGCAGGAATACAACAACCCTCCAGGGAGTTGTTATTTGGCTGCGGTTTTCTGTGAGGTGGAGGTACTTCTCCAGACGGGCTGCGTTAATGCACCCTACCTCCCATAATAATATGGAAATGGTAGTGTTTTATCAGGTGATGTCGGGAGTCTTAAGTTAGCATGTAATGATTTATGAATATTAAAGAGGGAATGTAGTATGTACTCGTATGAACCATGAGCTGAGTAAAAGCCAAGTCATGTAGCGGTTTCTTTGCCTAGTCCGCAAAGGATTTGGTGTGAAGTAAGTAAGTATTTGGATCATACCATCACCATATCAAACCTTTACTTATCCCACTGCAGGGATACGAGTCTCCCTTCAACCGAAGGCGTTTAGACCATACTCCGCCACGCTGCCCGAGGGCCACTGACTTAGCTTAACGACTGTCATCTATCGACAACAGCCGGAACCGACGGCTTAACGTGCCCTCCGAAGCACGGAGAAACTCGAGATATATAAACCCATCCATAGCCATGCTGCGGTCGACTTTGCTTAACTTGCGTGTTCGGTTACAACGCGCAACGACGTGATCGAGCTCTCCGACATTTACAATTATTAGCCAAATACATATAGATTACAATAATTTGATTTTTATGACATTAAAATCTACTATAATATTAATTTCGACATGTAAAGAATCCGTAGTAAATTCTAGTTAACGCTTCTGTTACTGAATATGCCTACGTTACATTACATTTTTGCTAGAGCATTATCAACTCTACGATTATGCAGTAAAGACAATTTCACGTTACCTCTGTCCGCCCTGCAGCTTCCCTACTAAGTACCTACAGAGATGTGATTTGTAGACTGACGCCACGCCCATATCAGCTCCATTCTATTGCGAGGTTTGCGAACAACTTATGTTTGTGTCATATATATGACGAATGACGTGGTGGAATGATTAGCGATGGCTACTTTGACGCTAAAGCTCTTGGCTTCGATTCCCGCACAAGACAAACGTTTGTGTGCATATCTGTTTGTCTTGGCTTGGGTTTTTTTGTATATTTATAGATATAATTGTTGTTTATATGAGGCTGTTTCGTCACAGTATCCAGTAATTTCTCTGCCATATCTCATCCTTCAAACCGGAACACAGCTGTATAAACATAGCAGCCTGGCGGTAGAAATAGGTGAGACATTGGTACCCACACAGATGACTTTTGTACTAATTCTCCCTTTGGTAAGTTTCTATATTTATATATATAATTGTTCTTTAAGGGTGTATATTATTGACCTCCTAAACGGCTAGACCGATTTCAAATTTTTTTTTTATGTTAACGGCTGGAGTGTTCGTAATGCTCTTTTCGCAATCACAGTTTAATTGTAATACTTCACTAGTTATTATTACATTTTGCATGAGTGACACCCCTGGTGTTGCAAATGTCCATAGGCTACGGTAACTGCTTATCATCAGGCAAACCGTAGGCTTGATTGCAAACTTAGTAGGTATGCCACTAAGGTTCGCAATAAAAAAAAGTTACGTTTTATTTCGATGCTTAGCGTAAATTCGTTGTCACCGCCTGAGTTCTCTGTAGTAGCTATGATTGAGTACATACGATCACATTGTCTTGTTTAGAAACTAATTACATACTGTCTCACTAGACACTTGCACTGGTTCCGTATAAAAAAAAATCGGCTAAGTGCGAGTCGGACTCGCGCACGAAGGGTTCCGTAACATAATCTATAAAAACGGAAAAAATAACACGTTTGTTGTATGGAAGCCCCCCATAAATATTTGTTTTATATTAATTTAATTATTTATTTTTAAAGTGAATATATAACTAAATATTCTGTGAATATTTCAAGCGTCTACCTGTTGCCGTTATCAATATCGAGCAAAAACAAGCAAAATAAAATCGGCCAAGTGCGAGTGGGACTCGCGCACGAAGGGTTCCGTACCTATTAAAAGTATCTATAAAAAGGCAAAAAAATCACGTTTGTTGTATGGGAGCCCCCTTAAATATTTATTTTATTCTATTTTTTAGTATTTGTTGTTATAGTGGCAACAGAAATACATCATCTGTGAAAATTTCAACTGTCTAACTATCACGGTTCATGAGATACAGCCTGGTGACAGACGGACGGACGGACAGCGGAGCCTCAGTAATAGGGTTCCGTTTTACCCTTTAGGTACGGAACCCTAAAGATTGCGTTTGTTGTATGGGAGCCCCCTTAAATATTTATTTTACTCTATTTTTTAGTATTTGTTGTTATAGCGGCAATAGAAATACATCATCTGTGAAAATTTCAACTGTCTAACTATCACAATTCACGAGATACAGCCTGGTGACAGACGGACGGACAGCGAAGCCTCAGTAATAGGGTTCCGTTTTACCCTTTGGGTACGGAACTCTAAAAACAAGCTACACCTCGCGCGTTCGTTCGCGTTTATCGCGATATCCTTGTAGGAACCGCGTTTTAGGGTTCCGTAGTAAACAAGGAACCGATAGTTTCGCTATGTCCGTCTGTCTGTCCGTCAGTCCACGGCCTAGAGACGCTTGACACTAGAAACCTGTAGTTTGACGTGCATATGAATATTAACTATGCTGACAAAATGGTAAATAAATACATAATAAGGCACTAGCGAACTCAACAGACGTCCTATGCTGAAATAAAACGATACTAGAGTCCCGATTGAAGCGTCACCTACCGGGTCTAATTACGAATCTGAAACACTCTGGAACCACTTAAAAAAAAAACACGTTTTTCATAATGTAATTTCTTGAACGTACGGGACCTAACATAAATAAGGTCTGGTTTTAACTCTGGAATGCGTAGGTCTGACCGACTTAGGTACGGACCCCGCCGATCATAATGGATTAGGGATAAAGCTAGAAAGATAATTAAGAATATATTGAATTAAACAATTTTTAACGGAAGTATCGCGTGTTTTATTTATTTTGTTTTTTTACGCTTTGCAGCGTCCGTGGTCGCAAGAAGACTGTCTTCTTGCGACCACGGATGCTGCAAAGCGTTCGAAACGTCAGGTTCAACAAAATAAATAAAACACGCGATACTTCCGTTAAAAATTGTTTAATTCAATGTGTAACAATCGCGAAAACCTAAGACAATACTAATTAACAATATATATTAGACAAAGTAGGTTAAGGAATAATTAATAACAATTTGATGTTAAAATGGATACGACGTGTAATTTATGTCAAAGATTATCTATCTATCTATAACTTAGCGCTAAGTTCCTTGCGTGGTGGACAGAGAAATCTCAGCGCCGCATGACTTGGTCCTATCTCACTCACTCGCTAATTTAACACCCATAGCTCTTTTCATTCATGCTCGCTAGTTCTTAGGGCTCTTGTTTGATCTGGTATCATGTGACTTCTAAGACTACAAAACTATTATAGCTAGAATAAAAAAAACTGCACCAAATTCGATATTATAACGCAGACTGGGTCATATATTTTTTACGACCACACATTTTCATAAAATAATAAATAAGTACATTCATTTCTCTATCATCCATCAGAAACAATGTTGGTGTTTTTAATCTACACAGATTAATTCAATCGTAGCCATCGCCAATGAAAGGTAAGCATTAGCTAAATTACAGGCTGCACACAGGGTTGCCACATAGCACATACGACTTGAGAATTTAAAGTATTTGTACCTCATTCTAATTTTACAATAATAAATAGTTATGTTTTAGTTTCTTACGTAAAAACAACAAATTAGATATATAGAAAATATTCACGTACAGTACTATAATAGTAAGAATACAGTACCTACAGCTAAGTGCACGTCAAGCGTAACACTTTGACCCTTATACTGTTCTTATGCAGCATACAATAAGATGTGTACTTACGAACGCATTTCGAGTTTAAAGTGCGACTCCTATTTCAACAAATGTGTATAGGGATACGCACATCTGCGTTAATAGATACAGATTAAACTGGTAATTGGTAAGTAGTTAATAGCTTTAGGCATTCTTTGCGCATGTCAAATTTACCGGCAATTTGCTAATTAAGTTACTTGCGAGGTATCGATGAACATACATAATGAAATGACATATGCCTTGAAAATAGACCCAACTCCTTTTAAGTCCTCCTTTAAAGTTGACTAAAAACTAGTGGCAGCTGCTCGCATGATAAACGTTAAAAAACATAAGAGAAAGTTATTTCTTTAAAATAACTTCGGCATCGAAAATGACAAACAGACTACTAAGTAGCATATGGTTTATATTGCAATGTAAACATTTCTTTGAATAGTTAATAGATTCAGGTGTTATTTTGTAAAATTAGAGGCAGTTTGATTTAAATTACTTTGTGCTTCCGCTACCGATTAGTTCGACGTTGCCTAACTGACATTGATAGCTGCTTTGGTCATCTCTGCCTCGACTGCTCCCTCCACTCTCCACTGTTCCTATTCTGGTTATGCTTCACCTTCCTACGAGGTATCCTCGGACATCGTAAATATTACTCGTAAGAATAACACGCTGACAATAAACAATAATAGACGATGTTGGGATCATGTGAGTTTACAATTAGTGTAGGTAGAACTAATTCTGGTCCTTGTGATAACAAGCCCACGGCACACCTGATGTAAAGCGGTTACCGTGGCCTATGAACGCTTGTAATACATTAAGTATGCACATGTTAACATTAACTTTAATATTTAAATGCATTAAATATTTATCTCCATAAAGGTTCAAATTCGAAGCCTATGTTACTATTATCGTGTTAGTATATTACAATAGGTACTTATAATATACAAGCATAATCATAACAATGCACGAATAATGTGCCCCAATCATTACCACTCATCTTTCAAGTTAAGCAGATTAAAATTCAAGTTTTGACAACCCTAACCGCAAGCAGTTAGTTCATATCGGAGATATAAAAGACTGATATATAATTACATACTGCTTTGAATGTGTGGAGTGAACATTTTATGTGGGCTAGTAGTTTAATTTGTGGTTAATTGCTGACTATGCAAGTGTTTTACACCACCAGTGGTAAAGAAGCATATGCCCCTAAGTTGTTACTGTAGCCTATGAACTTTTCAGGTACTAAAAGCCAAGGCTCACAATCACAATGATGGAGGATTTCTATTCAGCCAGTATATTAATGTAGAGTATAAATATTGTAACATATGTGAGTTGTATAAAAATCATGTGCTTATATTAATATAGGTATGTAATTTATGTAACAAGTTTATAGTTCAATATTTGAGAAACGAGAATTCTTATCACTCAGGTGGCAAATAAGCTAGGCTGTGTATGAGGTAGGTAGTTACCGTAGGTTACGGACACAACACCAAGAGCATCACTCGTGTATTGCCAAGCTAAGAAACACCTCTTCATACCCTTTCTGAAGGAACCTGTATTGTAGTCACTTATGAAGATTTTGGCGGGCAGTTAATTTTATATGTATTAACACCCCATTTGTTCAGTACATGCCAAATCACAAATTATTGTGATTTCTTCAAAAGCAGATAGACAGACAAAGAATCAGAATATTACTGCAATGTGTATCTTTCTAGTTTTCTTTTTACGTTTCCTGCTATATTTCATGATTCTAGATTAGCTGAATATACCCATTTCTTGAACAACAAACACATGTAACCACAAAATGCAAAATTTTTATTTTACCCTAAATTGGCGCTATAAGACTTCTTTACAAGTTTAAGGCTTCTTGACAGATTTTGGTGATCCTAGGACATAAGTTCTCTATTATTATATTCATAATCTGTTATACATATATTTCTTGACCACCTTGACATAATCTCGTTCTTAAAGAAAAAACCGATTTGGTCGTGGAAGATGAGTCTTGGCCTTCCTCTGGTCCTACATCCTTCCACTTTCACATTGTGTACGTGTTTCGTCGCACTTTCTTTCTGTATTGTTTCTACGAGTTCGAACCAGCGGAGCATGCTTCTTCTTTCCTTAACACCGGCACTCTCTTTCAAAACAACTCTTTTCTTAGGTTATTCGTCTAGGTTATCTAGTTTTATCATATATCATACTTAAACCGCCTTAATTTTTCTTTCATGCTCTTTCTGCAATACCCAGCTCACGTTTCCAAAAATAATATTGAATATCAAAATCTACCAACAATAAACATTTTACAAATAAAGAAACAAACGTAATGTTTGTCCGCCGGCCAATTACATCACCTGGTCTACCAGAGCTACGCCATGTGGCCAGCCAGCGACGTAATGACACGATGGTATCGATATCGATGTACCTGTCAACGAAATTGAAAAAAATATATCGAATATAAGAATCGGTTAGGTCGGACTTTATTTGTTTAAAATACATCATTCTCAATAAATACTAGCTGTATCTGCAACTTCAAAACGCTGCATGATATATGTGTATAGGTATTGAAGTCACTTTTCACTGTGAAAGTCAAAATATAAACTTATACAAATACTTACTTACTTATACAAATAATTGTTATGTCAATCCATCCACATTTCGGATTACTAACAGTGATTGTATGAATATAATTATCATTTATTATCGTTAATATGAATACGTGTGTTTGCAACAAAGTGTAGCACACTTATCAATACTTCTGAGACACTCACGCCGGTTTTGTCCTCGACCAACTTTTGTTAGCATTTTGTAGGCCCATCCAGTGATTGGTTAGATACCGTCTGCCGAGGTGTAGGAGAGTTTTTTTAGCAGACCCTATGTGCAATGCAAAACGTCTACTACAGATCTTAGTTTTGAACGATGCCTAATTTTTCTCAGATGAACTACGATGCGATGAATGCCATGGCCAACATGGCCAACAGTGGACCAACCTAGGGAAGCTTTAAACTTCCAATAAAAATCCGATTGGAGTGTGTCATGGTAACCATAGGTGATGTGTGAAGAGTATTTTTTTTATAATAAAAGTTATATTATTTTTAAGAGACTCGCCGCGTTCCGTTTCTGGAGCGTATAAATGGACACGTACAAAAAAATCGATGTAAATTCGATGAATAAGTGCCTTTATTTGTACCAAATAATCGCACTGATAAGCGAAAGATCGTGTTCAGAATTTTAATGAATCGATTGCGATTGATTGTCGTGGCAATTTTGAATGTTGGCTTTCGTTACAAAATTTTTAAATGCTAATTTGATTGAAAACGTTTTGATTTACTTGGTTTGCACAGTACACAAGGAGCCGTTATATTTTTTTGATGTCCGTCTGTCTAGACAAGGATAAGGATAGACAAGGATGTTTCAATTTTCAAAGTTATGTCTACTTTCAAAAGTAGACATAACCGTAACCATAACCTAACCAAATTTTAGGACACGGGACTTAAGTATTAATTAACCTACCCTTGTGTGTATTACACATGTGTACATGTAATGTATACGCATGTATGTAGGCAATGGTGTCATATTTTTAATTAAACAAAACCATTAACTAATAAATCAATTCCTTGTAAATTCTATCACAGTGTTATTTAAAAATATACAGTGTTTAATTTTATCAAGCTGTATATCGGTTTGCATTTAAATTTATTACACGTTTCTATATTTGTTTAAAACAATTAATCTATAAAAAATCTAAACATATAAATAATAGAACCCTCAATAAATACGCCAATAGCTCTGTATTTATCTTTAATTATCCTTTAATCTACTACGCCTATAACCATTTAGATAAACAAAGCCAAACGTCGTATGTGGTGTCAATTATAAATACTTTTTTGCAACTGTTTAATAAACGAGTTAGTGTTTGCACACCACGAGTATAATCAAGATAAGGGTAGCGGTAATCGATTCGTTTTATCGATAATGGGCAAAGACACGTCACTAATCGAATGCTCGGCTGTTTTATCACCCTTTATAATCGTCATTCTGCCCTCCGGCTGAAAGAATTATTTAGTATTTTTTTTTACTTAACGAACTTTGTCATTATTATATATTCAATTATATATCTACAAGAGGAGAGTATATCTAAGGAGTGCGAATGGGAAAGTAGTTACTTTCCCGTTCGCACGCAAGCAGTCAAATGATAAATGCATACAGAGGATTTTTGTATTTCTGCAAGTGAGTAAGCTCCTTAGGTGATCTGCTCGTGTGGCAAGCGTTCTTGGGCTCTAGTAATAATTAAACATAATGTGAGCCGCGTATGACTATATGTTTAAAAAAATACAATAATAGAATTCGTGTGCTTTAAAAATAAGTTATAAATTGTATATTGGGCACATCTATCATTTAATTATATTATTTAACTGCTGCTAACCAGAGAGTAAAATTTTAAATTGGTGGCGGAAGCACACAAAGCAGGCTAGATCAAACTGCATAAAATTTTAAGTTTGATCAGAAAACGGAAATAAAAGTAGATAGTATATATCTATGAATGATTCAAATTAAATATATGTCTAACAAATTCTACAAGTTTACACTCTCCCCCACTACCCAGGCAGTTAAATACGGCATGGCTCTTGTTTGACATTCGAATAATAATGCGTGTTTTGCATACATTACTTGCATATTGCTAATGCATATTCATTAGCCAAGGTGCAAGAGCAATGCATGACCTCATTTCGATTCGATAAAGTTAGTTTTTGCGAGTTACTCGGTATAATATACAAACAAGTTTAATGATTATTGCTTAATCAGTATCATTATAGTGGACCACCGCGGAGAATTTTAAATAGGTACTCGGTTGCGCGTAGCTTCAGGTTGTAGACTGTATCTGTCTAGCCAAGGGGATGCATAAAAAATTAAAGCACGCGTCAGGGCATTCTTCTCAGTTTAAACCCGCTATGTAAGTACTGATAATCATTCCTTCTAGAACTTTCGCTGTTTGCCGTCGGTGGGGAATTTAATGATCGACAACGCACAAGTGACACCCCTGATGTTATGGATATAGGCTACGGTAACTGCTTACCATTAGACAGGTGTTTCTCACCTTAGCAGTATATAAAATAAATCTTCCTCACACACTGCAACTGCAATGGTTGTCGGTGCAGTTCCAGAGAAGTTTTCTTTCCAGAGCGCTTAAGTTGTGGAATGAACTCTCTGCCGAGGTTTTTCTAACGGACTAGCATGAGGTTCAAGTTTTTACAGAGCCTACAAGGCTCGACAACCTAGTGCTGCAAATGTCCATAGGTAACGGTAAGTGCTTACCTTCAAGAAGGGCGTATGTTTGGTTATTTGTATAAAAAAAACCCATTTCAAAAGGATAAGAATACTGTAGTTATACCAGAAGGTGATGTCAGGAGCCCCAGGAACCGGTGAGCGTGCATGAATAGAGCTATGAATGTTACAGAAGCGAGTGAAGTATGTTAGGACCACGTCTTACGCTCGGTTCTCTCTGCCTACCCCGCAAGGGACCTGGCGTGATGATATACATACATACTTATTATTCCATGCACTCTCATACAGAAGTAATATACACACCAACCCTTACTTATCCCATTGCATCGGATACAAGCATTTTCCGCTACGTAACTCAAGTGCCGATTGGCGGAGGCCAGTATTCTCAAGGCGCCCGAAGGCTATTGACTTAGCTTAACGACTGTCATATATCGACAACAGCCGTGCCCTTCGAGCCCAGAGAATCCATTCATAGATAGACTGTCTGCGGTCGATGTTGTTTCGTATTAGATTAGAGTAACGGGCGCAACAACGCATTGAACTCCTCTAAGTAATACAACAGAATAAGTACGACGAAGAACTCGATGGCGCAGTGATTTGTAACTAGACACAATATTTTATAAAGAAGATAGTAATAAAGAATATGAATCTAAAACTAGGGAAATATACACTCCTAAATACTATACCCGTATAGACTACACACTACTCTGTTATCTAGTAAACAAAGCTCTACCGAAAGAGAAGTAGTAGAGCACTAACTACCGAGTACAGAAGTTTGAAATCATACAGAAGTGGAAGAAGTGAACCTTACGGAATAGTCTTGCGAAAGAGTGAGCTTAGTTACCAAAAAGCTCTACGGGTATTGCTGCTTTAGTATCACAAACCAATAAACCGACTTCACTGCGCATGAAGACACCTCACGCTCAGAAAAATGTAGCGCTTTACCGTCTAAATTGAATTTGACGAGCTCGGTGGCGCAGTGGTGAAACGCGCTGTTACGCTACTTTGACACCAACGCTCGTGGGTTCGATTCCCACACAGTACAAACATTTGTGTGCATGAACATGTCTGTTTGTCTTGGTCTGGGTATTTCTATGTATAATAAGTATGTATTTACAAAGAAAAATGTATTTACGTATGTTTATCAGTTGTCTAGTACCCGTAACACAAGCTTCGCTTACTTTGGGGCTAAGTGGCGCTGTGTAATTTGTCAGACAATATTTATTTAAAAAAAAAAAATCTAAATACTTAGCGATTCGAGCCTACCAATAGGGACCAATGGGAGAATATTTTAACCAATAAGCCGATAAGTGCCGCGATGTTGATCCGGGAACTAGCCAATAAGGGCTGCGCGTTTTACATTACCTCCCGACCCGTAGCGGTGAATTAAGTTACTATGTAATATCGATCTCGTCGATTCTCCATAGGTTATTCCCTTCATGTTTAGTATCGAGGGTGGCAACGCGCGATCTCCTTGTATTACAAGCAGCCAGCGGCTACATAAGCAGGCATGCTAGTTTGCTATCGGAAATAGTATAAAAAGTAGTTAACTTTTACATAGAGTGGGCAGTTCAACGTGTATTAATAATAAATACATAATTACAGGCACATATATTAGTAATAATTAGGCTTGGTACACGACAAGCTGTTCGTGCCATTTAACCATAAAGTTAAGCTAACCTTAATCTACCGGTTATGGTATGAACAAAGGGTATGAACATAACGGTCATTGTTTAAAACTGATATGTGGAAAAAGCAAGCTTGTATTTAAAAAAACAATTTTAAACACCAGCGTAATTTCTGAAAACATGCCTTTTTGATATTACTTAGATTATTTTGATAATTCCACAATAAAATAAATTATGTAAAACGTCTTCGTGGATATTTTAATCTAAATTAATATTATGAATAAAAATCATTTTTTTTTAACGTCTAGAGGCGTGCAAGCATACGGCCCAGCTGATGCAAAGCAGTTTCCGCAGTCTATAAACGCTTGGAATTCATTAAGTATAACTTGCGTAGTGCCACCTTTGCTGCTAACACAGTAATTCGGAGGAGCTTAATTGACCTCACTCACTCGCAGTAACACAACAACCTTCTAAGGCGTTGTTATTTGGCTGCGGTTTTCTGTGAGGCGGGGTTAATTCCTTAGACGAATTGCTTTTATGCGCCCTACCTCTCTTAAAAACACCCAGACTAATATAAACAGACATGCTCATACGCACAAATGTTTATCTTGTGTGGGAATCGAACCTACGAGCGTTGGTGTTAAAATAACGTTACTAATCACGGCGCCACGGAGCTCGGTTTGCTGAGTAGAGCCACGATGTCTATCGCAAGCTACGATCACTAACAAAAAACATTTTTTTTTAATTTTGTCGTTATTAGTGATCGAAGATTGCAAGCGTCCACAAGCTACGTTATGCGTCTTATACCTGGCTGTCATAAAACACTCGAACCCGTTTTCAACCCCCAAATAAAGAGCTATCATTAGAGTCGTTATCAGTTTTTGCTTGGCTGGTCATTACGGGGTCATGTGCCATACCGAGGGGGCTGGTGCCATATTGTGCAGCCGTTGAACCAGATGGTCGGCTAATATAGGTTTTTAATTGTCCACGGTGAATTATTAGGCGCTAAGTTTTATTTTTTGAGTTTACACTTTTATTTGGCCTGAGGTGTATTGTTTATAAAACGCTGGGAGGCATACAAATTTACGGCGCACCTGATGTGAAGCGGTTACCGTAGCCTATGGACGCTTGTAATAATTATTAAGTATTACTCACGCGATGCCACCTCTGCTGCTGGCACAGTAACTCCTAAGGAGTTTCCTCGTGGCCTCCCTCACACGCAGGAACATAACGTCCCTCCTGAGAGTTGTTATTTGGCTACGGTTTTCTGCGAGGTGGAGGTATAGTTCCCCAGGCGGAATGCTTTGATGGACCCGTTCGTAGGCTACGGTAACGGCTTTACATCATACATATGTTGTAGGTATGCCTTCTGACGTTGTATAAAAAAAATATTGTTACTGCACAAGTGATGAACGTACGTAAATACCTTGATTTTGGATAATATGTACTATTTTTTAATACTAAGTCGGGAGGCATACAAGCATATGGCCCACCTGCGGGTAAAGCGGCTACCGTAGCCTATTGACGCTTGCAATATATTAAGTATCACTCGCGCGATGCCTCCTCTGCTGCTTACACATCAACTCCTTGGGAGCTTACTAGTGACCCTCACTCACACGCAGGAACACAACAACCTTCTAGGGAGTTGTTATTTGGCTGCGGTTTTCTATGAGGTAGAGGTACTTCCCCAGACGGGCTGGTTTGATGCCCCCTACCATCCAGACCAAGACAAACAGCCATGTTCATGCACTCAAATGTTTGCCTTGTATAGTAATCGAATCCACGAGCCTTGGTGTCAAAGTTGCGTTATTCACGACTAAGCCACCGAGCATAAACTTATAATGCATAGGAAACACCGAATCCACGATATATTTACACAAATGTTTGCTTTGTACGGGAATGGAACCCACGAGCTTTGCTGTCAAACTGTCCAACTCCAGCCATTGCACCACTAAGCTCGTCAATTATTCTCGGGACATTGTCCGAAGAGACCAAGAGTTTCCGTGCGTGTTGTAGCGTATGGCACGCACCATTTCACATCATTTAGAGAATAATTCAATAATTTTTTTGTGGATATCTCACTTTCCTTTAGATACTTAACAAGGATAGGATCTCACTCATAGGTTTAATATTTACCTATACTTCGGGGCATCCCCAAGATTAGCATATGAGACTTTTCGGAGAAGCATTTTTAGAGAAATTTGGCATCTTCTTTTACTTCTTAGCATCATCAAGCCTAAGGAGTTGGTGAAGATTCTGTTGTTTACATGGAACGACTGCCGTTAGGCCTCTGCAAATCATAGGGAATAACGAACCTTTCGTAGGTTTGGTTGGAAGGTTGGACACGTCTTTCGAAATAAAATTTCTTTAACTTATACGGGTTTCCTTACTAACCACTGCGCCATCGAGCTCTTCAAATAAAATGTTTGTTCCATATTGGCGTCAAGTGAAAGGTTGCCAGAAGGTTTTACTTCGTTTCAGATTCTATCCCTGACGAGCTCGGTGGCGCAGTGGTGGAACGCGCTGTCACGCTACTTTGACACCAACGCTCGTGGGTTCGATTCCCACACAGTACAAACATTTGTGTGCATGAACATGTCTGTTTGTCTTGGTCTGGGTATTTTCTATGTATATTACGTGTGTATTTACAAAAAAAATGTATTTACGTATGTTTATCAGTTGTCTAGTACCCATAACACAAGCTTCGCTTACTTTGGGGCTAGATGGCGCTGCGTAATTTGCCCGACAATATTTATCCCTTAGAGAAAATTCACCATGGCCCTCCACCTATACATGCCAAGGTAAGATTAAAATAAACAGTCTAATAAGCGACCACATAAGCAAACCCCTTGTATTTCTGCTTCAAAGCGTTAATGTGACATTTATAACAACCTCGGGACGTATCGCGCGCGCTGTAGCGTGTTCCATTGCTCATTATAATATTTTGTCGCGTTCGCAACGAGTTTGCTTTGAGGAAGTGTTAAAATACTTCCCAACGACTTCATTGTCGAGTTGTTCGAACTTTGTACTACAAAATAAAAATTATTTTCTAGAAGAATTAACGCTGGACAAAAATACTACACTTATTAGCTGACCCGACAAACGTTGTTCTGCCATATAAATTATTTCTTATTAATTTTTGTCTAGTAATTTTGATTGTGAAATGTACTTTACGACCTATTCTCGTACTTAGCAAATATACATAAAAAAATCATAAAAATGTGGGACCACAAACACCGTGACACCCGATTTTTATATATAAGATATTAACATAGTTAACCTACCATAACCAAATTGGTCGTGTTTTATCAGAAGGTGATGTCAGAAGCCCCAGGAACCGGCGAGCCTGCATGAAAAGAGCTACGAATGTCACAGAAGCGAGTGAAGTATGCAAGGACCGCGTCTTATGGCGCTCGGTTCTCTCTGCCTACCCCGCAAGGGACTTGGCGTGATGATATACATACATACAACATAGTTCGAAAACGGGTATCCAGGGCGTGAAAAAAAAATCTATGTCTATAGAAAGTACTCAAGGGACCAATAATCGAATACACACATTTAAAATATTCGAAACATTTACAAAATTGTAATTTTAAATTTAGAATAAAAGGACCCTATAACTCTTTAGGATTCCCACAGGGCGCGTTGACAGCGCGTGATTTAGAGTCTGTACGCTCCTTAATTAAAACGAAACGAGATTTACTAGTCATCTTACTCTCGCATTAGCATTTTAGAAGAGAATTGTACGTCTGTCTTTGTCGCACCAGTGGTAAAATTGTATTGAGACATCTTAGGTCTGATTTATTCTTAGTCGGTAAGAAATTCTATCGATATGTTTACTTTATGGATTAGGAGCGTCACGCGCGGCGATTTAGTTCGGTATGTCAATTTGATAACACTGTTTAAAATGCGCGGTTAAACTACTTAATATTAGATATGTTTGTAGACTATTTGACTACCACCTTAGGATTACACTTCGTCGGATGCGTAAAACTAACTTGTGTGTGTGGTGCATCAAAGCAGCCCATCCAGGGAAGTACCTCCACTTCACAGAAAACCGCAGCCAAAATAACAACTCTCTGGAGGGTTGTTGTGATTCTGCGAGTGAGTGAGGTCAACAGTAAGCTCCTAAATATAGAAGCTGTCTTAGCAGCCGGGGCGGTATCGGGTAAGTGATACTTAATGTATTACAAGCGTTCATATAGGCTACGGTAACAGCTAACAGCAAGTGGGCCGTATGCTTTTTTTATACCACTAAGGTGGCAATCAAGCATACGGCCTGCCTGATGATAAACAGTCACCGTAGCCTATGCAACAAGGGGTGTCACTAATGCGTTGCCGACCCTCGAAAAACCTCTTCACGCATTTCTTGAAGAATTCCATGCTGTTGTCACTTGGAAAAACCTAGGCTGGGAGCTCATTCCACAGCTTGAGAGTTCTCGGAAGAAAACTTCTCTGGAACCGCACAGTACGCGACCATTGCCGTTACAGCGTGTAAGGGTGAACTCCCCGCCCGAAGTGAAGCGATTGTGTAGTCTATGTATGCCTCCAACTTGCGTAGTTAGCTCTATATCTTTTCATAAATTCTAAGGAGGCAAATAAATTCACCTGCAGTGGTGATCACATTGCCTCGAACCACTATATTCGAAACGGATTCGAAAGTTGTCTATAAAAAATATATATGAATGAAAACTTTTCGATTCCCTTTCGAATATAGTTTTCCGAGGCAATGTAAAAATCCCCACTGATATGAAGAGGTTACCGTAATGTATGAACACTTGGAACAAGGAGTCTCTTGCTATACGCACAGTTGCTGCTAACTCTCAACTAAAATGACAAGTTCTCTGAAAATAGTAAGAAAATTCTCGAAGAGCTTACTGATCACCTTACTAACTCGCATCAATACTTCCATTGAGTTGTCATTTACCCACGATCTTTTGTGAGGTGGAGGTATTTATTTCCCAAGTCGGGCTGATTCTGCCCTACGTGGCTTTCGCCAGAGCCTCGTTCTACCAAGTTCAAGTTTTTACAGAGCCTACAAGGCTCGACCTAGTGCTGCAAATGTCTATAGGTAACGGTAAGTGCTTACCTTCAAGAAGGGCGTACGTTAGTTGTTGGTTAAAAAAACCCATTTGGAAAGGTTAAGAATACTGTACTTATATCAGGTGATGTCAGGAGCCCCAGGAACCGGCGAGCGTGCATGAAAAGAGCTATGAATGTTACAGAAGCGAGTGAAGTATGTAAGGACCACGTCTTACGCTCGGTTCTCTCTGCCTACCCCGCAAGGGACCTGGCGTGATGATATACATACATACATACTTATATTATTGCATGCACTCTCATACAGAAGTAATATACACACCAACCCTTATTCATCCCACTGCAGGGGATACGAACATCTTCTGCTACGTAACTCAAGTGCCGATTGGCGGAGGCCAGTATTCTCAAGGCGCCCGAAGGCTATTGACTTAGCTTAACGACTGTCATATATCGACAACAGCCGTGCCCTTCGAGCCCAGAGAATCCATTCATAGATAGACTGTCTGCGGTCGATGTTGTTTCGTATTAGATTAGAGTAACGAGCGCAACGACGCATTGAACTCCTCTAAGTAATAAGGCAGAATAAGTACGACGATGAACTCGATGGCGCAGTGATTTGTAACTAGACACAATATTTTATAAAGAAGATAGTTATAAAGAATATGAATCTAAAACTAGGGAAATATACACTCCTAAATACTATACCCGTATAGACTACACACTACTCTGTTATCTAGCAAACAAAGCTCTACCGAAAGAGAAGTAGTAGAGCACTAACTACCGACTACAGAAGTTTGAAATCATACAGAAGTGGAAGAAGTGAACCTTACGGAATAGTCTTGCGAAAGAGTGAGCTTAGTTACCAAAAAGCTCTACGGGTATTGCTACTTTAGTATCACAAACCAATAAACCGACTTCACTGCGCATGAAGACACCTCACGCTCAGAAAAATGTAGCGCTTTACCGTCTAAATTGAATTTGACGAGCTCGGTGGCGCAGTGGTGAAACGCGCTGTTACGCTACTTTGACACCAACGCTCGTGGGTTCGATTCCCACACAGTACAAACATTTGTGTACATGAACATGTCTGTTTGTCTTGGTCTGGGTATTTCTATGTATAATAAGTATGTATTTACAAAGAAAAATGTATTTACGTATGTTTATCAGTTGTCTAGTACCCATAACACAAGCTTCGCTTACTTTGGGGCTAGATGGCGCTGTGTAATTTGTCAGACAATATTTATTTAAAAAAAAAATATTTTAAATACTTAGCGATTCGAGCCTACCAATAGGGACCAATGGGAGAATATTTTAACCAATAAGTACCTAACCAACCTTGTAACCTAAGACTGTTTCGTCACTGTACCCTGTAATTTCACTGCCATATCTCACCCTTCAAACCGGAACACATCTATACAAATATAGCTGCTTGGAGGTAGAAATAGGTGAGACAGAGGTACCCACGCAGACGACTTTTGTACAAAGTCTCCATCTGGTATAAACTGTGGTCAAGGCGTAAGAATATACCATCCCATCTTAAATCCGTGGCTGCCGTAAAAGATTACTAATGCAAAATACTGGAAACGGTCAGCAATATCCCCTGAGTACTCATGAATAACTTGCTGCGGTTGCTAATCCGCCCGCCAATCGTGGCAACTGTGGCAAAGGCCCCCTCAATTGTATTATTAGGTAGTAATAATTAATGAATGAAAAAGTTATATTTAGAAACATACTCAAATAAAAACATTCAAATTTTAATTATAATTCTAATATTCAAAACCAATTAAGACCGTTTCGTTTCACACAGGCATTATCTATGCGGTTGCCAACTGTCACGAAGGCGTCAGTTGCATGAAACGGAACGTCAGAGGCTAATTGTGAGATGTCCGACGATATGCGATTGTTGAATGCTAACACAATATAAAGGCCAGTATGTAAGTTACGAGTATATTCATGAGGTAAGCAGAAGTATCTTACGGAAGGGCGAAAATAACAAACTGCCAAGGGTTGTTTGTGCGAGTGATAGTAGTTACCGGTGAGCTCCTGAGGAGTTGAGAATAGAGGTGACATCGTGCAAATAATTTATTTGTCACTTGATGTTTGAGAAAATGAAACCATTGATTCAAATCATGTCATGTCATAATACTATAAAAGGTACGTTTTTATACCACTAAGGCAGGTCGTACGTTTGTTTGCCACCAACAAACGTACGACCTGATGGTAAGCAGTTACCGTAGCGTATGGACATTTGCAACACCAGGAGTGTCACTCTTGCATTGCCAACCCTGTAAGAACCTCTTTACGCCGTTTTTGAAGACCCCCATACTGTAGTCCCTTGGGCAAACCTCCGCAAGGAGCACATTCCACAACTTAATAGTTCTTGGTAGAAAACTTCTCTGGAACCGCACAGTACGCGACCATTGCGGTTCTAGTATAGTAGGATGAACTCACAGCCGTCGGCAAGCTGTGCAATTGTAAAACGAACCTGTTAGCATAATGTCGAACAACTCCTCAGAACGCAACCCGTTATCAATCGGTAGAACACGTAAAGGCAGGAAAAACTCTTCTCAAACTCAAGGGCTCAATATCATGTGTGAGTCACAAGGTCCAAGGTGGTATTCGGATGCTCCCGCCCAAAGGTCGCTACAGTATTCCATATGCGGCCTGATTTGGGACGTATATAAAATAAGTCTTTGCCTCGAGCTGAAGTACTGTTTGGCCCTGTTGAGCACTCTAAGTTTCTTTGACGTCAGCTTGATCTAAATTTAACAATACTTTACAAAAATCACAATTTTGTAATGGCAACGAGCCAAACAGAATATGAGTTGCAGAGGTCCACTAATGTGATTATACCCTATATATATAATACTTTTACGCAAATTGGAATTATATGGTATTAGAGGCAAAGCACATGATTGGCTAGACAGCTACTTGAGGAATAGAATGCAATGCACCGAAATAAATAAAGTAACGAAAAACAGAAATAAATTTCTTAACACGAAACATCGTTCCAATTTTCTAGCAAAAACAACAGGAGTTCCTCAGGGAAGTATTCTCGGCCCGTTACTTTTCCTTATTTATATCAATGACCTCCCAAGTACTATATCACATAAGTGCATACTTTTTGCAGATGATACGACCCTTGTGATAAAACCGGATGATAAATATAATGTGGAAACTATAGTAAACAAGGCTTTAGCAGACATTATTGACTGGCTTAAATCCAATAATCTTAAAATTAATTTAGGAAAAACCAAAGGCATGACATTTTCTTCATATAATTCCATACAAATACCAATAAAATTAGACTATAATGGCACAAAAATTGAGATAGTAGATAAAATCAATTTTCTAGAGATAAATTTGGACTCACATCTTAACTGGAAGGACCACATTGACGTAGTATGCAAAAGGTTAGACCGCTTTGCTTATGCTCTTGGAAGACTGCGTCAAACAGTGTCTACTGCAGCAGCTCTTACAGCCTACCACGGTTACGTTTCCTCTGTGCTCAACTATGGTATTGTGCTATGGGGAAACTCTGTTCTTGTGGATAAAATGTTTAAGCTGCAGAAGAGGTGCATGCGCGCTTTAAGTAATGCATGGTATCTAGATAGTTGTAAGCCGCTATTTAAAAAATTTTATGTACTACCTGTGCCATGCATGTATATAAGAGAGGTATGCATTTTTGTAAAACAAAATTCAGGATTTTACAAAATGCGATCAGATTGTACTGCTAGGCGAACTAGAGCTCAATATAAAAACTTAATACATCGACCAACCTGTCATAAGTATATATATGAAAAAAATGCCTTTAATATGAGTATATTAATATATAACAATCTACCAGAGGAATTTAAGACTATAATGGGAAATATGTTTAAGACGAAATTGACGACATGGCTCTTAGATCACTGTTTTTGTAGTATTAAGGAATATCTGGACTACAAATGTAAATGACAACAGTAGTTAGTAGTAATTAATAATGTTAATTTTTATATGACATGATTTAATTAATAATAATACATGTAACTATAAATTTTTTGCACGTCTGCACGCAGACTGAATACACTACCATCCACGCCATTTGTAACACCTATTATAATATTGTGTATTCTTGCAAATAAAATTATTTGATTTGATTTGATATGCTACAGGACTGTGTCTACAAAACATAAAGAAATCCGCCAAAATGTCATTTAACTGGATATTTTTTTATTATCTCTTTAGAATGTTTACTACATTCAAATATATAATAAGCGTTTATTTTCTCATCACAAATAGCAAATAGCAGACAATGAAGTAATATGTTCTGAGTTAAACTGTATCCTTACACACCTCACTCGCTTCTTTAACATATATGACTGTAAAAAACTACAGCCTGTAGAATACTACATGAAGGTGTGTAAATTATCTCCTTTTTTTGTAAATCTTTCACGTCAGGAAGGCTGTATGCTTGTTTGATACTGACGTAGTATCAAAAAACTTTCGATAGAAGTCAAACTTGTACCGTTTGAATATATACTATGCGCCTCGTAACGGGCACAGAATGTTTTATAACTAGTGCTAGTTCAGGATGCAGTGATCGATTGTTTGTATAATGTTAACTTACTGAATATATTTTATAAATTGTGGTTTTTAAAGGGTTGAACGCCATTGAAATGTCGCATTAAATTCGTAATTAATTAATTGATAAGATTGCGAGTTCAAGGTAGTAATATTTGATATACTCGTACCTACTATATCAAGAAACGGAAATAATATTTAGATGCATAAAAAGGTAATATTCAAAATTCTGAATATAACCTTACGGACCCCTGTAAGTATTACTTTGTGGTTACAGCAAACAACAATAATCATAACTAAATTAAAGAAGTAACACCTCTGCTGTACATTGCCAAGATTAAAATTGGTGGTTAAAAAAATATAATCCTCCCACAGGTCGGATGGTCGAGTTGTTAGCAATACCTAATTTAACATCAAAGGTTGTGGATTGGATTCTCTCACAAGTCAAACTGTGTTCACGAACTTGTCCATTTATCTTGGACAGAGTATCGGTGTCGAAATAAGATGAGGTATGCTCCATTGCTTGGGACATGTAGAAAAAATGCCAGAAGAAAGAATTACAAAACAGATGTACAAAGCGAAAGTAGAACGATATAGGAGACGAGGAAGGCAAAGACTACCATAACCAAATTGATCGTATTTTAACAGGAGGTGATGTCAGAAACTCTAGAAACCGGCGAGCGTGCATGAGAAAGGCTATGAATGTTAAAGAAGTGATTGAGGAGTGCATGGAGTGAATCACGTGGCGCTCGATTCTCTCTGCCTACCCTGCAAGGGACTTGTTGTGAAGTTCTATATAGATAGAGAAGTATTTGAGAAAAAGTCAAACATTTCATAAAATCTTTAAGTTTCGATAAAATAACGTAAAGGTTGGGTTACGACTATTTTTTTAGAGGTTAAAAATAACTTTTTAGCATTGTCATGATGCGGCTTCTTGGTTGCTTAAAAATACGACAAATTGTTCATTCTCGTATTTTTAAATAAAGGGTGATGTACAAATAAATATTAACATATCTTCGAACTTCAAATTTGATCGTGCCCCGAATAGAACGTAATATATACATAATCAAAAAGTACCTTTAGGCCATTAAAGACGAATGTACACTACCCATAAAACACGATCGAATAATGTATTCCAGTGTACCAGTTTAAACATAGCTACGGTGTGATAATTCGGTTTTCTTTTTACTAAGGACCGCGGCGTGACCCGACAGAGACTTCTGTTATAGGGTTGGTTTACATGGCCGACGAAATATATATTTTTTAATCATGCGGGTTGGCAACAAGAATGCAACCTGCTTAGTGTAACTCTAATACTATTATCTCTTCAAGGACGACAGGACCAATACTCATACGTGGCCACCCCTGCTGGAAATCGCTCGCTCTCATCTTAGAAGCTTACCGGTGATATCAATGACTCGCAAAAATAAATAATCCTGGAGGGATCTGCGATTATTTACCTGTGTAGTGGATGTACATCCTACAGTCGGGCTACCTTCATACATACATATTATCATGCCTGTTTCCCATTGAGCTAGACATACTTCGGTTCTCTCTAAAGATTTCAATTGCAATTAACCTGGCGCAAAGATTTACATACGTACATTTCATTTTATAAGTTTTTAACCGCCATTAAACAGATATAGATTCCTGACTGTATTTTTTTTTATACAACGACGGGAGGCATTCAAGTATACGGCCCACCTAATGTAAAGCTGTTATCGTAGCCTATTAACGCTTGTAATATATTAAGTATCATTCGCGCGATGCCTCCTGTGCTGCTTACACAGCAACTCCTTAAGAGCTTACTGGTGACCTCACTCACACGCAGGAACACAACAACCTTCTAAGGAGTTGTTATTTGGCTACGGTTTTCTGTGAGGTGGAGGTACTTCCCCAGACGGGCTGGTTTGATGCGCCCTACCTCTCTTAAAACATCCATTGTATTTTTGTGTGTCATGCAATAATTTCGCGGATAATCCAACTGTGGACAGGTTTTTATTCGAAAGATTCTTCCATTCAATAGACCATAAATGCGGCAAATTGAAGTCGATTTTTACTTTAAAACTTTTGTAATTATAATTAACTTATGTTTCCTTACGAAAGCTGCAACCGATTTAAATATCTGTGATGACGACGCAATATAAAAGCCGGCCTTGGACTTGCGATTTATAAATCTTGCCTCTATACAATACGGAGGCATGTGACCTCACCGTTACGACTCGGTGTGAAATCAGTATTGTGATAAGCTAACGACCGTTTCTTGAGTCGGAGCCCCAGTCGCCTGCTCCTCGTATCAATTAAGCGAGCGACACAATCTTCGCTAAATTGACCGCTGGAACGAATGCCTCTGCTGTTTTTAATTAATGATGTTTGTCCCGTATTTGTATTATGTTTTGACATAAGTTATAGCCATATTGAATACTAATAAAGTAAGGCCTTGTGAAGTGGCGGATAATGACGTTCCCGTACTGGTACTCCAGACATCCCTCTGATAAAACACGACCAATTTGGTCATGGTAGGTAGTCTTGGCTCCTACATCCTTTCACTGTATCTGTTTCGTAATACTTTCATCCAGCATTGTGTCTACATGTCCGAACCAGTAGAGCTTGTCTCTCTTATCTTAACACCGCCACTTTCTTTCAGACCAACTCCCGTTTTTGCATCGTCTTTGCGAACAGTTGGATCGTGGTAAAATTCCTGGACCAGGAGCAAATCCAAACGCTTCTCCTCTGCTACGGTCCGCAGTTCCGCCGTTGACAACGCTGTGCCTCCAAGGTTGATTTGTCCAACCTTGAGGGCTCTGTTATCCTGATGGTTCCGTCTCTCAGCCATAATTGACGGTGGCTAGATAGCGTGACCTCTGCGTGCTTGTGGGCCGGGCAGTCCACTGGCGCTGTATTTGGTCAGAAGGGCGGTTGAACCGTGCAGTTTAACAGCAGAGAAGGCGTGAGAATTGTCGACAATCCTAAGCTTACTCGCGGTATTAAGCCCTTGAGTTTAAGGAGAGACTTTGTCTCTGTATGATCTACTGTATACAATGGGTTGTATTTCGAGGAGTTCTATATTATACCTTTGAGGAGATCTAATGATGTAATGACTAGCTCGATGGTGCAGTGATTAGACGATAATGCTACTTTGATACGCTTGTGAGTTCGATTCCCACGCAGGACAAACATTTGTGTGTATGAACATGTCTGTTTGAGTTGGTCTGGGTGGTAAGAGAGGTAGGGCGCATTATATATATTAGGGCAAGTGTCTCTACCTCACAGAAAACTGCAGCCCAATAACAACTCACTGAAGGATTGTCGTGTTGCTGCGGGTGAGTGCAGTCACCAGTAAGCTCCTGAGGAGTTGTGGTGTTAGGTGTTCAGCTTCATGTGTTGCAAGCTTTCATAGGCTACGGTAACCCGCTTTACATCAGGTGGGCCGCATGTTTATATGACTCCCGAAGTTGTATAAAAAAATAGCAGCTCCCTCCTGTAACTGATGCCGGCGTTCTACAAATTACGAGCTACTCTTTTACCAGATCTCGTTACTATAAGTTTGGGGTTTAGTCGGTAAAAGTGACACACCGACAGACAAGTCCATAGGTAACTGATTACTATCAGACAAACCGTCAAAACTAGTTGAGAATGCGCAAGCTTGCATTGCCAGAGGAACACCTAGCTCGTCAATTATATAACAATTTTTTTTTATTTGTCGGCCATTTTGATCATGTTCCTTAAGAGATAGGAACGGTGTTCCTGAACATTCCTTTTCTACTTTTTATGCTGAATCCGAATCTAAAGTCAAAATTCGAATATTCGAAAAAAACGCACACACAGACAAACGCACACATAGACAAACATATAAATTTCATATAGGAACAGTGTTCCTGAATATACACACACAATAAGTTGCTTTTCTAATCTATCTTACGCGAATCGCGGATAAGCTAAAGTTGAAGAGCTGGTATGAATACAGATGACGACAGAACAGTCTCAAACACCCACCCTAACCCATCCCACAGCAGGGATTCAGATCTCCCTTCAACCGAATGGGTTTAGAGATCCTCCACCACGTTGCTTAAATGCGGATTGGCGGAGGCCAGTGTTTTCAAGCCCCCCCAAAGGCCACTGACTTAGCTTAACGACTGCCATCAATCGACAACAGCCGGGACCGACGGCTTAACGTGATAAACTAAACCATTTACAGACAAATTTGACAAACTTGGTGGCTCAGTCGTGACGCGACTTTGACACCAACGATCGTGGGTTCGATTCCCACACAAGGCAAAAATTTATGTGCAAGTCTGTTTGTTGAATTAAACAATTTTTAACGGAAGTATCGCGTGTTTTATTTATTTTGTTGAACCTGACGTTTCGAATGCTTTGCAGCGTCCGTGGTCGCAGGAAGACTAAGGTGACATTTGTCTTACATTGGTTATTCAATTATTACATCTACCGACAGTAATGGATTAATTACACAGTACGTTCCGATTCACATAAAAATCACTCACTGTGTCCGAATGTTTTTGAGTAGATCTCTGGGTTTGTGATTTGATTATTTTTAGAACTGGATCCCAAGCAGGTGGTACTTGCCAATCATCTTCTCTATTGAAATTGGGGTGTTTTCTTATTTTAATAGCCTCGCGTAGCATTCTAGGCATATAGCGATTCTCCTTGGCAAGGATTTGTGGTTTATCGAACCGTATGTAATGGTTTGGCTGGTCCAGTGTATGTTCACATACTGCACTGTTTTTATCGCGCCTATTATTCATGTCAGCAATGTGTTCTTTCACTCGAGTACCTATGCTTCTCTTTGTTTGCACTATGTATGATAAACCACATTCGCAGTCTAATTTGTACACTCCTGCATCCAAGTCTGTTTGTATTGGTCTGGATGTTTTAAAAGAGGTAGGGCACATTAAAGCAGCCCGTCTGGGGATGTACCTCCACCTCACAGAAAACCGCAGCCAAATAACAACTCCCTAGAGGGTTGTTGTGTTCCTGCGTGTGAGTGAGGTCACCAGTATGCTCCCAAGGAGTTGCTGTGTAAGCAGCAGAGGAGGCATCGCGCGAGTGATACTTAACATATTACAAGCGTTAATAAGCTACGGTAGCCGCTTTACATCGGGTGGGCCCTATGCTTGTATGCCTCCCGACATAGAGTAAAAAAAGACTACGATCGACGTTGCTTAACCTGCGTTTACGGTTAGAAAGACAAAATGACGTTATGGAGCTCTCACACCTTATGTCATAGCAGTAGAGATGAAATTTGCATGTAACGTAGACACAGGAAACTTGTGTAGTGGTAGGTAGTATTGGCATTTCATAATTTGTGTAGTGTGGGTCTGACAGTGGTTCCAGACAGATGTCTCATCAGTGCACAATCTACCATTTCGTGTCCATATATCCAGTCACGTTTGTAAAGGGGCAGAGGTCAGTTGAGATATTCTGATTGCTTGCCGTGGTGAACGGTTTACTGAGCAACTCCTACCGCCGTTTCGTAATTAAATTGAATGAGTAAATTCAAAGATCATTCACGCGGCTATATGTCATATTTAATAATAAATAATAATATAATATACTAGCTGCTGCCCGCGGCTCCGCCCGTGTCGAGTCAAATAACGTAGCCATGCCACATTTCATTTAAATCCGTTCAGCCGTTTAAGCGTGAAAGAGCAACAAACATCCATCCATACATACAAACTTTCGCATTTATAATATTAGTAGGATTTATTTTCTCTCCAAGGTTACAATGTTAAATTTGGGTTACATAGCTTGTTTTGCTTGAAGTATACCTTACAGGAGAGAACTGGTGGCCGTGCTAAGTGGAGAACCCGCCTGTATTACGAGTCACCAGGCCCCCTCCGCGCTATTATATGCTATAACTATGATAGAGACAATATACTGTGTTGAAATAAACGAAGAGTACTTAGGCTAGAGAGACAATATACTGTGTTGAAATAAACGAAGAGTACTTAGGCTAGAGAGACAATATACTGTGTTGAAATAAATGAAGAGTACTTACATCTGTTTATTTATTTTTATTTAATACTAGCTGCTGCCCGCGGCTCCGCCCGCGTGGAGTCAAATAACGTAGCCTATGTGTTAATCCAGATCATAATCTATCTACGTGCCAAATTTCACGTAGATAGATTATGATCTGGATTCAAATTTTTTGATGATTGGAAACAAACATCCATACATACAAACTTTCGCATTCATAATATTGGTAGGATTGGTCGTCAATTTTGATGAACTCGGTGGCGCGGTAGTGAAACTCACTGTTAAGTTAATTTGACACCGACGCGCGTGGGTTCGAATCATTGACAAACATTTGTGTGCTTGAACATGTCTGTTTGTCTTGGTCTGGGTGTTTATAAGAGAGGTAGGGCGCATAAGAACAGACCGTCTAAGGAAGTACCTCCACCTCACAGAGAACCGCAGCCAAGTACCAACTTTCAAGGATTGTTGTGTTCATACATGTGAGTGATCATCAATAGGCTCCATCATTACCAGTATCAGCAGCAGAGTTGGCATCACGCGAGTTATACTTAATGTATTACAAGTGTTCGTAGGCTATGGTAACTGCTTTACATCAGGTGGGACGTATGTGTGTATGCCTGTCGACGTTGTATATAAGAAAGATAAGGAAGGATGTTTGTATATAACCCGACTTGGTAATATCGTACCGTAAAACCGCAGCCAAATAAGAACTTCCTAAAGAGTCGTTAGTTGAGTTCTCGAAAATGATTGATGTTATCAACGAGCTCCTGACCGGTTTCTGTGTTAGCAATAGAGGTAGCAATACACCAGGCGATACATCAAGTATATGCTTATAGGGTACTGTTAGCATTGTAGATCATGTGGACCGTATGCTTGTATGCTTTCTGAACTTCTATAAAATAGATAAACTAAGGTAAGTGGTTTAAGTCTACAGGTGTATTGTACCTGATGTTAAAAAGCTAACCGTATCCTATGAACACTAACAGCACACAGCATCATCTTAGAAGCTTACTGGCAACCTTATTTACTCGCAGGAACTCAGCGACCCTCACAACCCTCAAAGGGGATGTTCTTTGGCGACGGTTTTCTGTTGGGTTAAGATACTTCCCTTTCTTAAAAGAACCTTCATGCACGAGCGTTATCCCGTTTCCTTTTCCGTTAGGATTGGCGGAGTCCGCTACCTAAGCCTAAGGATTTAGCGAACATTTTTATATGGAGCTACTGCCGTCAGACTTCACACACGTCAGACACAATCTAAAGGGAAAACCAAAGAAAGGTTTCTTAGGTAAGGTCGAACGTCTTTCGAAATGTAATTTTTGGACGTGCGGCTTTCCTCACGATGTTTTTCTTCATCGCCGAGAAAGTGATAATTACAAATATATACATAAATGCGAAAAAGCAGCACGGAGCAGCCATGACTGCGGCATCATGCATCTACTGACGGTAGTGGGTGGGTGCCGGCCGGCACTAGTTCGTACGAACTAATCGGGAGCGGAAGCACACAAAGTAGTTTAGATCAAATTGTCTGTATGTCATGTGTCACGGGAAGGGATCGGTGAGTAAAAAAGCGAGTGAGGTGTGTAAGGTAGTCAGTTCTCTCTGTCTACTCCCCAGAAGACCTGGCTTGGAGATATAGACAGAAAGATACGTTTATGTTTCACTGAAGTTACAGATTAATACCCGATTAATTAATGGACGTGATCCATAACGTTGAGGATCTTTGGGGAACTAGTTCACATGTACTTATCGGTGGCGAAAGCACGCAACGAAAATTAATATGTAGATTTTTTTAAGTTTAATAAAATTTTTGTATTATTAATAATATTTTAAACTTTTTCTGTAATATTTTTTTTTACCGAGACTAACCTACCATGATCAAATTGGTCGTGTTTTATCAGAAGGTGATGTCAGGAGAAACAGGAACCGGCGAGGGTGCATAAAAAGAGCTGTGAATGACACAGAAGCGAGTGAAGTATGTAAGGACCGCGTCTTATGGCGCTCGGTTCTCTCTGCCTACCCCGCAAGGGACTTGACTGGAAGATATACATACAAACTTATTTATATTTTATTTATTTTTGGAGGGTAGATTTATTCCAAGTAGTTTAGATTAAATTACTTGTGAACAGGAGTCGAGAAGTTGCGGGTTGTGAGAATCCACACAACCTTCCATTTCATGTATTGTGGAGGGAGAAGATTTGAAACAATTTGTAATAAACAAGTGCTAGTGGAACTCTAGCATATAAGGTTTTACATCTGTACTTTGATATGCATAACTAGATTAGGTTTGTTTGGAAAGCATTTCTGTACGTTTATTTTTTTTTGTTTAATAAGTTATTGTATTTTTCACCAAACTATGTCGAATTAAGGATTGATAAAAGATAATACATTTTTTTTACTTGCCATTGGGTCCTCACGGGTTCTTAGACTGAACTTAGATAATTTCTTTGACATGCGAACCAGAACTTTCCTTGATCGCGACGTGTTTCGAAACATAATTTCTGGGAATGGCTTGTTTCCTCACGACATTTCCATCACCGCCGAACGAGTGATTTGAACGAGAGATTCGAACCAAGTACCGTAGGTTAATGGACTGATTCTTTATCCACTGACTTATCACAGCTCACAAATTATTAATTAAGATATATATTATTAGTTAACATTATATATTTTTTTATTATTATTTGAAGCGATTAAAATTTGGTTCCTTAGATTATGAGATAGTTACATTCAGGTCGACTTACGATGGTGAAAGAGTGATAAAAAGATAAATCTATGGTTAACCAATTCATTAGAAACCGAATCAGAAATATGTGAATGGAAATCCAATAAAGCCACCATAATGAACCATTGATTCCTTTAAAAAGGAAATAAACGTATGACAAAAAGTGTTTGAAACTGCCGATATATCTTGAAAAAATAAAGGGACCTTCTGTACCAGAAGTGCATCAGATATAGGGTGGTTTTAATTGAGCTGCACTGGTCTTTCTGATTTATGAGATGGTCCCGCCAAAAGTTATTCTCATTTTGCGCCTCGCGGCTGTGGAATACAGACGGCCGGGATGGTGAACGTTGGTGAGATAAGAATTGTTTCAAAGTTGATTTATCATAGAGTAAATGACTCTATTATAAATTTATCTATGCATACTTACTACTACTTTACTACTTCACGTCAAGTCTCTTGCGGGGTAGGCAGAGAGAACCGAGCGCCACATGACTCGATCTTTACACTCCTCACAAGCTTCTTTATTTATTGCTCTTTTCATGCATACTCTTCTTAATGTTCCTGATGCCACCTTCTGATAAAACCTGATCTATTTGATCGTATTACGCTAGTTTAGGTCTTCCTCGACACCTACATCTTTCTACTTTTGCGTTGTATATTTGTTATAATTATTATGATAAATCTACTTTATGACGATTCACATTGCCTACCAAAAGGTTATGAAATTTATAACTTACAAACTGACATGAATAACTGAACTCATTTAGAGATAGTAACGGTTTGATAGGCATTGATTCATTGATTGATTTGTGATTTCTTGTGACACTTCATTTCTGCAAATGTGATTTGAAGAAATGAAGTTTTCTTCGGCGAACATTTACGTTGTTGAATGAAGTTTTCAAAAAATCTTTCAAGTACTGCGGTTTAGGCAGTACATGAAAGCTTTTTTTCTTTACACAACGTCGGAAGGTATACCTACAAGTATTAGGCCCACCTAATGTATAGTGTCAGGAAATACAAAGGTAATATTTTTATCCAAATAACGCGTTAAGTCCCACATTATCTAAATTTATGTGATGTAAAGCGGTTACAGCAGCCTATTAACGTTTGCAATATATGCAATAGCATTATTCGCGTGATGCCATCTCGGCTTAGAAGCTTACTGGTGACTTCACTCATACGCAGGAACTCTCAGGATTTGTTATTTGACTGTGATTTTCTGTGAGGTGGAGGTATTTCCCCGGACGGCCTGCTTTGATGCGCCCTACCTCACTTATATTACAATTAAAAAGTTACAAGCAAATATAATCATCGAGCCGGCCGCAATGCCACCAGTGATATAAAAAACCATTTATTTCACGTATACATCAATCTATGTTCATGACAATGTTTAATAAAAAAATAAGATTCATATATGTTCTCATGCTTTCTCGGCCGTGTGTCACATTAGATCTTCACGGCTGATACACACTCGGTACTGGTCCTTTCTTACAGTTTGTTTTGTTTCGTTTTACTGATGGAATAAATATAATTCGATCTCGATTGAATTCTCATCACCACGAGCGTTAGGCGTCATCGTTGGACGGCGATGTTTGTTTAATTGAATCGCGTTGATTAATGAAACGAGTTATACCTACCTTGTAACGTAATAATGTCACAAACAGTTCGATGTCATTTTTATGTAGGTACGACGTGAATTTGTAAACCTCTTATCGGATCCCGTTTCCTAATTTATTAGGATTGGCGGCGTCCGCTTCGCCTAAGCCTAAGACGAGGATACTGATTTTGACATAGAGCGACTGCTGTCAGATCTTCACAGCCCAGAGGGAAAGCCAGATTTTTCTTAGGTATGGTCACTAGTCTTTAGAAATATAATTTCTTGGAGAGACTTTTACTGGCAGTTTCTTTTATGTGCTTTCGTCGCCAATTATTAACGAGCTCGGTAGCGTAGCGCTAATTTGAGATCAGCGCTCGTGGGCTCGATTCCCACACAGTTAGCCAGACAATGTCTGTTTGTTAAAGCAGCCCATTTGGGAAAGTATCTCCACCTTACAGAAAACCAACCAAATCAAACCTGTGTTCCTGCATTTGAATGACGTCACCAATAAGCTCTTAAGAAGTTGCTGTATTAGGGACAGAGGTAGCATCACGCGAGTAATACTTAGCTGTATAACAACCGTTCATATGCTACTGGAACTGCTTTACATCAGGCGGACCGCTTGCATGCTTCTCGACTTTGTATAAAAAAAAAAGTCTATATGAATTAGTACCTTTAGGTACCCACCGAATACCAATAATAGATGCAGGCCGAAACTGCCATGGATGCTCTGCCATGCAATTCTGTGCAAACATTCTTACATCCTCGGAAACATCGGCTGTTATAGCCTTGAACACAAAATTGCAATTCCTTAGTGTCGCTTTTCATGGTTGTGCGACACTAGCGCCGCAAGGCTGCGTTTGGAATTGGAATTCTACAAGGCAAATAGCCTCGCGTACGCTTACAGCCTTATAGAATACCAAATAAAAAGCCGTGATCGCAGTAGACGATGTCAAAGCTGAGACATCTGTGATCACAGCGACGCACACAGCCATTACGAGTCGCTTAGAGAATTGCATGGCTGGTCGTCTTTGCGTCTGTGGCTGTAGTTGCTTCTGCGATTGTCCGCCGTCTGTACCGCAAACTGCACTGCACTGGTCGTCTTTACAACACGTGTTTCGCCTATCTACGATCTTTATCTGCATATGTGTAGTAACAGTGGCGGGTGCATGCAGTTCAGAGACGATCGCTGCAGCTGAAGCAGAGACGACCAGAATGGCTATGCCCGTGGCGACATGCGCCTATTAAAGGTAGTGGGTGGGTGTCGGCCGGCGCTGGTTCGCATGAACTAATCAGTGGCGAAGGCCTACAACGTAGTATAGACGAATTTGTAGAAATCCTCAAGTGCGAGGCGGTCCCACGTACTGAGAATTTCTTACGTTATTCCCGTATGTTCCTCCGTAAATGCATTTTACACTCTATTCTAATTACGAATATCCCATAACGCATCTACATAATCGTACTCTATATTTATGGTAATATATCACCTAATTTGAATTTAGTGAAAATTTTAAATAAAATACTTACATGCATTGATTGCAGAAAATCAATCGAAATCGAAAAAGACTTCGTAATTGGGATGAAGTGTAGCAAAATGACGAGCTCGCTATTCTGACCAAGTCTCGTAGGTTCGATTCCCACTCAAGGCAAATATTTGTGTGTACGAACATGTTTGTCTTGGTTTGGGTGTTTCTTATGTATTATAAGTACTTATGTATTTACGCGAATCAGTATTTGCGTGTGTTTATCAGCTATCTAGCACAAACTTTACTTAGTTTAGAACTAGATGGCGCTGTATAAATTGTGCATCAATATTTATTTATTATTTTGGACAAGAGAAAGTGTCTGGCTCAGTTTATTTTTCTCACTGTTAAAGTACTGACAGGCCCACCACTCATTCCCACCACTGTGTCTCCTGTGTAGCCAGAATTAACAGTGGCGACCACAAAAAGGCAATGAACAGCGAAGTTCATTGCTGTCTCGGGGGTTAAACTACAGTTGCCTTGGAAGGAAAACATTGTGAGGAACCCGCACGTCCAAGAAATTATATTTCGAAAGAACCAACCAAAAGTAACCTGACCTAATAGCGGTCTGGCAAGCAGAGCAGCCCCACCTAGGACTAATGTTGCATACCTCGGCTATACTCTGTATAGCCGATGGGATCGCGGTGGCTAGGTGGAGCTGTGACGCTCGCTGACGCCCGTGGCTGGACTGATGCAGTATGGGTAGGGAAGTTGGACATATGAAGATATTTCACCGGCGTTCTAGAACGGGCAAATCAAAAATTTTTGGAAATGTAACTGAAAGATGATGAATGTAAGAATGATTTGTGGAAAATGAAAGAGAGTGTGATGTATGAATGTGTTTTATATTGAACAGTGATTTTTAAATGTGAATTGAATTATTATGTTGTGCAAAAAGTGCCTTGCCCACGGCAGGGGTGTAAGTATAAAAAAAAAAAAAATAATAATAATAGCGGTCTGGTTTTCCCTATGGGTTGTGGAAGTCTGGCGGCAGTCGCGACTTGTAAATATCTATTTATTCGTCAAATCAAATCCTAGGCTTAGGTAGCAGATTCCAATGGATTACGAAACGGAATAACGCTTTGAAGAACACTATTAAATTGTCTGTGACACAATATTCTGACTAGGGAAAGTACAGGCAAATACAAAACGTTTTTCGAATAATCGTAATGACGATTATAAGAAACGAACTATTAACCGATTCACTGTGCGATACGCTTCAGTTTACTATAACTTTCGGCTATTAAATGTGCGATTCGTTTGGCAGATACGGTGCTTTCCCAAATCAGCTCGTGCGGTCAATCAATTATTACGATTGTAATCGATCGTAATCGGTAATAGCGCGTGAGAGCGCACACCTGTAATTTTGTGTTCGTGCTCTTTAATAAAAGATGCAGTTAAGTATTACTGTGTTTCGGTGATTTGATTGAGCTGTGTGGGGAGATCAGCTAAATTGAGTGAGGATGGGTGAATTGGCAATATTTACAAAAAAAAAAAATGGATCTGATTCGTGTGTCACGTGTTGATTTTTTTTTTTTGTAAAATGGGACACTAGAACAAGAATGGCGAAGGTTTGATGAATTTGATTTTTTAATCAAAAAGTTATTTGAAAGAGTTTTCAAAAACAGGTTTTCTTTTTAGGATCGTTTTTTTTTATACATACAAGCATACGGCCCACCTGTAAAGCGGGTACTGTAACCTATTAACGCTTGCGATTTATCAAGTATCACTCGCGCGATGCCTCCTCTTACACAGCAACTCCTTGGGAGCTTACTGGTGACCTCACTTACACGCAGGAACACAGCAACCCTCTAAGGAGTTGTTATTTGGCTGCGATTTTCTGTGAGGTGGAGGTACTTCCCCAGACGTGCTGCTTTGATGCTCCCTACCTCTCTTGAAATCGTGTTTTAATTGTGACAATTATGATGATAGAAATGTTCTGAAATGAAATCTTTTAATTAAAATGTAAAACCGACTTTATTGAAGTCGAATCCAGTAAAAGACAGGTTTCAAATAGACTTTAATGAAATCGAATCTTTTTTTGTAAAGTTCTTATATTATTGTACTAACAATATGTAACCAACAGTTAGTACCCAAGAGATAGAAGTCCAAGGGTAGACTGAAAACAACATCTCAAACCCGTTTACACTAGACCTTAACAAAATACAAACAAACTAACCGCCCCAAGGTACAGTCGGTTACATAAATAACCTCCAGCGAGATATGAAGATGTCGGCCGATATAATGAAACGTCAAAATATCGCGCTCATTGATTGCTTGCGAGCAAGCCGTAAATACTGCGGGCTGTGCCTTGCTTAAATTATGTGCCTGATTGTACTTGTTTATTTGCGCGTGTGTTGTTGATGGAAATACTGCGTTTCATATGAAATACACCTTGGTACATTCAGTTAAAGTTCTTTATTCGCAAAATCATATCTAGGAACTTTATTTTTTGCCTAATTACACATAATAATTAAAAAAAAAAGACTACATGAAAACTTCGATAAGCCGAGGTGGGCCGATATGTCTACTCACCGTTGCTCGATATATTTCTTTCGTAACTCTTTTTTCATCCATCTTTCCAAATATCCAAACATCTCATCATACCCTGTTAAATTTTTGCCACTTCATCATCTTTCATTTCACATTGTTCTCGTAGGGTACTTGTGTACGTGCCAACGCGCGGGTGACAGCTCAAGTGCGTATAGACTACAATAATACTTACCAGACAGGCCGCATGCTTGTTTTCGAACTTGTGCAATAAAAAAACATAAGCCAGATTAATCTCACTCAAAATTAAATAAATATATTTAACCAGGTACCCAATTAACGAGCACACAAGTATTTCTAACGAAATAAACCACGGGCGCATTGAAAACCTACAAACAATCCTTTTTTTTTACTAACCGAAAAATGCACTCAATTAAACAACAGAAGTCGTGAGATAAAATTAAATCTTAATTAAAAGTTTATAACGAGTAAAAAACGTATACGCGCTGAGGGCGAGGCGTAAAAACGTTTTGTCATTTCGCCTCGGTCGTGATTCGGTTCCATTCTGTTGTTTTCTGATTTGTTGTTTCAAGAGAGATTGTTTTCTGACTTGTTGTTTTCGCACTTGTTTTAAGAGAGTTTTTAAAACTTGCGTGGTGTTAAGATAATGGGCGTGCGCCTTGCTTCGGGTATGTAGAAAGAATGGAGGACGAAATGACCAAATAGATGTAAGATGCGAAAGTGGAAGGATGTAGGAGCTGAGCAAGGCTATAACCACCAAGACCAAGTTGTTCGTCTTTTATGAGAAGGTATAATCTTAAAGAACGAGGGACTTCATGAGTTCGATTCACCACAGAGGACAAACATTTATGTGCATGAACATGTCTTTTTGTTTTGATCTGGATGTATTTTAGAAAAAGCAGCCCGTCTGGGGAAGTACCTCCTCGACACAGAAAAGCGCAGTCAAATAACATCTCCCTGGAGTGTAGTTGTGTTCTTGTAAGGTTACCAGCAAGCTTCTAATTAGTTGCTGTGTTAGCTGCAGTGGTGGTATCGTGCAAGTGATACTAAATGTGAAAGCATTCACAGGCTATGGTAACCGCTGTATGTCATGTGCACCGTACGTTTGCATGCCTAAAATATTGTATAAAAAAAAAAATTGTGAGGTGTGTAGGGATCACGTCTTAAATACGCTCGGTTCTCTCTGCCTACCCCACAAAGGAACCTGGCGTTAAATAGTTGTATAAAGGAAAAATATTATTTGATTTGTGGTTTTCGTACATTATGTTTTACGAGAGCTTAAAAGCTTGATTCTCCATGCGTGGTTCACTGAAATAGGATCATGAAGATCTTATATGTCGACGGAGACCATGTTCAGTCAGATCCTGAATGTTATATACAAGGTTTTGAGGGAAACAAACATACGGATACCTGATTTAGTGCGTACCGCTCATTGCTAACACCCTAACTCCTTAGAAGCTTAATAATAAAGTCACAAACTCGCAGGTGGTTTTTATTTAGCTATGGCCTGTGGATGCATCAAAAGCATGCAGTCCGTCTGGGGAAGTACCACCACCTCAAAGAAAACCGCAGCCAAAAACCACTCTCTGGAGGGTTGTTGTGCTGCACTGCACTCGCAGGAAGTGTGTAAGGTCACCAGTAAGCTTTAGGAGTTACTATGTTATCAGCAGAGATGGCATCGCCCTTGTGATACTATTGCATTGGATATTTGCATAGTTCGACACTCGGGAGATAGTTCCTTTATTACAAGTGTTCATGAGCTACTGTTTGTAGCTGTACTGTTTTCATAGCTTACGGACGTAAGCTACTGAAACAATTTCGCATGAAGTCGACGCGTGTGGGAAATAAAATTGTCGCGGACACAAAAGTCGCTCGTGTGCGCCTTGACAGATGACGATGATGATTATTTAAAGTCCGTACTTATCTGTATTAATATTATGTAATTATTTCAAGACGAGTAGAGTATTCAAATCATATACAATGTCATCAAAACACTGCTAAATTGAGGTTGTCACACCGCTCCTGTAATTTCTTTCATACATCGATGCTCTATAATTTGCCTTAATTACTAATAATAAGGCCCAGTTATACCTCTTTTCACATACATACAACCTGATTTATTATGTATTCATGTGTATTTGATATCTTAAACCGTGAGCCATAAACACGGGTGCGCGGGCGCACGCTGACGACCTAATGAAACGACAGTAAGTGATTTTGACATAAAACGATGATTCCGTACAATCTTTCTTTTTAGTATGACATATTTTGTTAGGTTAAATTTTCCTTCGTTTCTAGTTCGATTCATTAGTTCGATCCTTGAACTAGGGAGATTTTTTTTTCTCATTTGTTCGACCGTCGAAGTAGTGAGATTTTTTTTTTCATTTGTTCGACTGACAAACTTATTTTAATCGAGATATGTTATGATACATTGATTGTATTTTTTAAGATTCTAATTATGTATAACTAGCTTTTACCCGCGGCTTCGCTCGTATTTTTATTTTAATAAAAAGTATCCTATATTATTCTGATACTTCCAAGAATATGTGTACAAAGTTTCATGATGATCGGTTGAGTAGTTTTCGCGTGAAAGCGTTTACACATTTATAATATATTAGGAATTGTAATTTTGACGTTTCCAATAAGATCTTAGACTAATGATCATTTATTACACATAATAGCATTTTATTTGTTTCTGATTGAGCTTGTTGAGATAAGTAAGACAGAGAAATATTTTTTTTCAATTATGTATTTGATCAAGGTTGAGAGAGGTTTCCGGCAAGTGGGACCGCAATTGTCTCGGACCGCGGTCCAGTCGCCGGATCCATTTAATTTAATTTTTTTCTTCCTGCGACTGAGACCACTCATAAATGAACAAAAAAAAATAGTGCGTGGAGTGCCTCCGCGCGGAAGAAGTGAAACTTCACACTGTTTACTTCGCTATAACATTGGGCGCTACTCGTTGCTAACGTATAAGTATACTACGCGCATGTGTTCGAGTGCCACGCATTCACTCTCGCTCTGTCTCTTTTTATTCCCCCTCCATGGTAGTGTTAAACGTTTAACGCAACCTTGAAGGAAGTCGCATTAGAAGTATAACTTCATATTGTGGTTGTGGAGGTGGTCGTGGAGGCTACAGATGTACGGATATGTTATGCATACTATTTAATTTTGTTTTTTGTATCTCTATTAAAATACGGCGATCCTCGTACAAATTAAAAAAATCTCAGTAGTTCGACGGTCTAATGAGAACGAAGGTAAATTTTCTTGTTCTTATTCACTTTCTCTATTTGAGACTGTCAGTACAGTCCAGTGTATGGTGTCAATGATGACTTACGGCGCAGAAACATGGTCGCTAACTACAATACAATGAGAGCCATTGGAGAGAGTCATGCTAGGAGTTTCTACGAGTAATAGATTCAAGAATGAGTACTTCCGTAGTAGAACGTAGAAGATGTGCCTCTAAGGATAAGCATGCTCAAGTGGCAGCGTGCAGGCCACATGGCTCGAATAACCGGAGGCCGTTGGAGTAGAAAGTTTCTAGAATGGCAACTACTGATACTGATCTGGCGAAGATCATTAGGGGGCCCGGAGATCAGCACAGCATCGATCGCTGGGAAAATCTTAGAGGGGCCAATGTTCGGTAGTGAACGTTCTTCGCCTAAAATGATTCTTATGATGACAGACCAAATTCTTTGCTGTGCAATCATCGTTCAACGCATTTAAATATTTAGCTGTATTTAGATTATTGTTGACAAAAGATCTTTTTTTATAATAGACGAAGAGCTAGACATAAATGAACCCTAGTGTGTTTTGATTAGTACTACGAGTAAAATAAGAAAAAGTCAGTTAAGCGATTCTCTGTAAGTGAAACTGTTATCTAACAACAACAATTTTACTTATTTAGATGAATTATACGCATGTTGATTCGAGTTGTTGTTTTAGATGGGCTTACTTCTCTCGGCATCCCTGAGGTTACAACTAAATGTCTTCTTCACGTTTAGTTTATAGGAACAACAAAATTTTCGGTGACTTACTCACATCAGGCGGGTCACAATGCTGCTATGTCATATAGAGTAATAAAAAACTCAATCAATATCGTAAAATTTACTTCTTACTTTAGATTTATTAGACTTTTATCCATAGACTTTTATGCAGTTCTGAAAGTCAGTGAAAGTTACAAAGTTACAATTGCACCTAGACCGTCTACTCGATTCTTTAAAAAGATTGACAGACATTTGATTTATATTTTTAAATAACGTCCTGACCATCCTGTTCTATGACTTATGCATTTTAATACTTCGATGATCATAATTAGTGCTCAGCAATTTTAATTCTTTGTAAAAATATTTTGCATTTGCGAGTATAAAATATGTAATTTCAAGCATGCTTCAATCGATCAATGTATTTTCCATCATGTTAAGTTACTGCGTGTTGATTCAGCGTACAGTCGATCACAATCGCCCGCATTCAAATGAGCTCCAACGAATTTATGACCCCAAGTTCGATGAGTAAGACATTCCAATATAGAGTTAAGATTTATTACATCTGGCACAAAAACAAAAAAAAAAATGATAATGTGTCTTGAATCAATAAATTATAAATCCATTTATTTATGTAGCATTTCTATTCTTGTGCATATTGCTTGTCACATTAATTTCACATTTTCTATAGCAGGTAATTGATTTTTTAATTATCTTTTGCTCGCAGTTTCGTTCGTTTACTGCCAGGATAAATTGAATCTTCTTCCTTGTTTCTTTTTCCTTCCTAAACATTTTTTATTTGTTATTTCTAAACAATATGGTGGTACTTAATGTCTATATAGCCTAACTAAAAAAAACAGTACAGTAGTATTTCATAGACAGGTAAGTGGGCCAAGTAAGGTAGTAAAGCAGCTCGAGTGTAAAAAAAAAACAGTACAGTAGTATTTCATAGACAGGTAAGTGGGCCAAGTAAGGACGTAGAGCAGCAATGGCTACTTCTGTATTAAGTGTGAGAGTTCATTCCCACACGAGACAAATATTTGCGCGTGAGTATATGTTTGTCCTGTTTATTTTAGCCTGGGGATTATTAGTATGAATGTCCAAAAAAAAGGAAAATTTGTTTACCTGTGCTTATCTGTTGATCAGTACGCACAGTTCAAACAAGCATGCTAACATTTTGAGTATTACTACAGTCCAATTTTATTTTAGAAATAACATACTAATATTACTCAAAAATACCCAGACTAAATAAACAGATATGTTTGTACATACTTTTTAATTTAATTTAAAAGTTTAATTGTGCGGGAATATTTACTATCTTTCTTTCTCTTCATAATAAATTTGACATGAATTTTGGCTTTTAGGGAAGCGACGGCCATTCAACCACCCAACCACGAAGGGAGAGCCCGCGCCAGATCCTCGTCTGTCGATTAGCAGGTGCACCAACTTGCAGGTAAGGTTGACTTCGACCCCGTAAATGTTGGTGGGGTAAATATTTACTATATGCAACAGAAGACACCCGACTGGCGAAGTTGTATCACTTTTTAGAAGCTAAAAATCGTGAAGGATTTTTGTGTTCCCGCTAATGAGTACGATCTACCGCTTGAGCGTGGCTACGCGCGAAATAATAAATATTCCATTGTTATCGTAACAGTAACCACTTTACATCACGTTATTCCTATACTTGTTTACTGCCCGACATGCTTAATATCACAAAAAAAGAAATAAAGTGTGTCTAGTAGATTGTAAAGGCTACTTTGAGTCGGCATCCCATATTTAACAGGTAGCATCCGAACATTGTCACTGATAACTTGAATTAAACAGGCCGAACGTGCCTATTACTACAGATGTCCAGTCCAGCATTATCTGTGAAATAGTCAAGGCACGTCTTGTACTCCACTAATGGTTATAGAATGTAAACGGCTTATTACGGTAGGGGTAATTCGGTTGCTGGGAATGGTTACTCTTAGACCCTCGGATCGACTTTTATCATGGTACATACTGTGTGGTGCCAGAGACAGTGTTGTCAATTTAGCGACTTTGTCGCTAGATCTATCGACATATCGTTTTCTACAGCGGCTTAAATTATGTGTCTAGCGACAAAAAAAATCTAGCGACTATTCTAACGACTTCTAGTTTAAATAAAAAAATAAAGAAGTATTTTAACTATCTTCATAAAATATGGCAAAATCTCAGCCCAGACTTTTTATTTGTGAACTAGATATTTTTTCATTTGGTGGCAATAAATAATATTTTATGTTATATTTTATTTTTAGTATTAATTTGTTGACTTTTCGTTTGTTAAATAATTGTTTTTTTATAATTTTCAATTTATCTAAGCCGATTGCAAATAGTATTCTGTGTAAGTAAATCAAATTATTTTCTTTTATTCACACAGACCAAAAAACTGTGGCACATTCTACCGTGCGTAAAACAGTATAGAATTCCCTAGCACTCAGTCTTCTGGAATCATTTAGCGACTTCTAGCGACTTTTGATTTTTGTACATAGCTAGCGACATCTAGCGACTTTTCAAGCGTACGTTAACGACTTTTTGACATGTAGAGTTGGCAATACTGGCCAGAGAGGGTTTCTCCTGTGTATAATTAGGTGTGGGAGGAACTGCCTGCGGATGTTTCTTAAAGACATAAAGAAAACTTAAAAATATTACATAGACTCGTTTTGCATTTTTAAAATGAAATCTTAGTGTATTTTATTATCTCTTTCTAGGGAAATTTGGCATGGATTAGGCATACTGCTGAGTATCGGACATGCCGTCCATTTGTTTGTCACCTTCTGGTATAAAAATTACTCACTCAAAGAAAAGCCACCCTTTGAGGTTGTTGTTTTCCTGCGAGTGAGTAAGATTCATGGATAAGTTAATTATTATTGCTGTAACTCACCGGTTATACTACTTTTTAATAAATATAACTGTAACCTATAAGTGTTTTATTAGAGACTTATCTAATAATCGACGGGGTACGCCACGTACAGCTGAAGTTTGGTTTCATTTGAAACTTATTGGGAAACAACATGAACGCCTCTATTTGAAATGACTTCTGTGATAAATTCGAAATAATAAGTTCATATTCATTGGAGTTTTGGAATCATGTAGGTTGGGTTTACACAACCCTTAGCCTAAGCTTGGTTTATAATTTGCATGACTCAGGTGCGTACATAGTAGCTCCCAACCCCATGTTCTCCACCCTATTTTTGCAAAGCTAAGAGATAGACAGCGTTAAGCAATTTTCTGTTATATCAGACTTATATAAGGGTACTGAGTGTGCGTATATACATAAAACTTTAAGGTAAAATTGTAGGAAATTATATTTTCGATATTCTGATATGTAGGTTATTTTTATCTCGAGAGTCTAACACAAAATGAGCGAATTTATTTTCGAAAATCTGACCGGCAAATTGTGAGTGTTTTTCGGGTGTCTGACACGCTAGTGCATTTTCTTTTTCGGCGATTCTAACCGAGTCATTTTATATTTAGGAATCTATGCCGAGCTTACTGGTACAGTGGTTAGTAACGTTGCTTTAACACCAACGCTCGTGGATTCGATTCCCACATAGGACAAACATTTGAAAGAAAGAAATAAAGATAAAGCACTTATTCTGCTACATAAACACATCACATGTAAAAAAAACATACTTTACTATGAAAATCATTATTGAACAGTGTTATGGCAGCAGAAACGTCCCCGCCTCAGCATGACGTCCCAGCAGAGCTGTGACATTGATTTTCAGACGGTGGCGGATGACGTAGTTGCGCTTCAATAAAGAAATAACGGGTATTCCAGTTTATTCAGTAATAAATTGCGCTGTGATTAATTATAAATTTCAGCGTAATTTAATAATATTGTCCTATGCATAGCGCTATAATTGTGTAGCAGTTCAATTAAAAAAATAATAAAGATTCAGTAAATATTATAAAATTAATAAATAATATAAAAAGTGCGACCGCAACAAGTTCGATGTTTGATACTCTTTCACGGCTAAACCGATTCTGATGACTTTTGACACATATTTAATTCATGGTTTCGTATATTTATGTGACTAATGTTTAACAATGTAAAAGATGATGTTTCTGTTTTTTTAAAGAGATTTTAGATTTAAGCTGCCTAATAGGTGGCGGGAGGTAATTCCAACATTTAGTTGCCAAATATCTGAAACTACCACGAAAAGCCGCAGTTTTGTGCCCTGGAAGGATTAACTTCCTCGTGTATTGTATATAGATTGCGAATTTTTCAAATAGATATTTTGGTTGCTTGTAGTTTACCACACCAAACAATACGGATGCAAAATTCAGGTCACATCGTTTGTGGATATGAACAATAGTTAGTAACAGAACTAGAGCTACAGACATGCCTCTGAGGATGTGCTCTTTGACGAGCTCTGTGGCTCAGCGGTTAATAAAGCGACTTTGTAACCGATGGTTGTGGGTTCGATTCCCACACTGGGCGAATATTTGTGCGCATGAACATGTTGTCTTAGTCGGGCAGTCCGTCTGACGAAGTACATCCAGCTTACAGAAAACCGCAGCCAAATAACAATGAAGGAGGTTGCATCTGTAGCAGAAAAGGTGACATCGCGCCTGATACTTAATGTGTTGCAAGCGTCCATAGGCTATGGTAACAACTTTACATCAAGTAAGCCGTATGCTTTGTATGTCTCCCAGCGTTGTATAAAAGATAATACGTTAGTACAAATACATATCAGATTTCCGAAAATTTTTCGGAAATCTGAAATGCGTTGGACGAGTTTATTTTAGTTAAAACTAGTACAGTCTTTTTCTTCAGTGACTACTAATATACATTAATATGTGAAATTTTCATTTGACCATTATTATCCTCCGCCAATGTACGAACAATATCAACACAAATAAATCAAAACGCACGTTTATCATTGACATTAGAACTGAGCATTGCAACGAGAAATAATTGAAGTAATTGCATAATTATTTCGTATCCATGGCATACCCGCGCGTTTTCTCTCGCATGCTTTCTAGCATAATTGCTATTTACCGACCAGATGTGACTAAGAAAAAAAAAACGAAAGTCCAAGAAAAAATGGTCAATTACACGATATTATAGGCCACAATCAGATGAATACAAATTTAGAATCAAATGAGTCGAAGCGATCTTTCCTCATTAGCGTGTTTTGTTAAGTAGTTTGATGGATGGTAACAGGTCTGATAATACAAATGATTGTATTCTTTAGAAACAGATACTTTTTAACACATTTCTATCAGACTACGTAATAGAATCAAGGAATCAGTTGTAGACCTATATGGCTGTTCTAGGAATCAATTTCGTGTAGCGGCTTACAGTTTCGCCGAAAGACTTCAATTAGTTTGTTTTCTTTTTAATATATTTTGTATTACTATATTTTATTTTATACAACGTCGGGAGGCATACAAGCATACGGCCAACCTGATGTGAAGCGGTTACTGTAGCCTATAAAGCTTGCATTAAGTATTACTAGCACGATGCCGCCTCTGCTGCTAACACAGCATTTCCTTAGAAGCTTACTGGTGACCTCGCTCACACGCGGAAACACTACAACCCTCTAGAGAGTTGTTATTGGGCCGCGGTTTGCTGTGAGGTGGAGGTGCTTCCCCAGATGTGCTGCTTTGTACTCATATCAGCGCGTAATATATTTAATATACATTATGATATATATAATATTTAAGATGTGTCAATTAAATAACCATGTGTATTATTTGTTTTATCAGTCTGTTTATTTTATATCTCGATAATTGTCTACAGAGAATAAGATCGACGAATGTAGGATTACGCATGGGTGACCTAGTGGTGAACTGTCTGCTGTATGCAGACGATGCCATCTTATAATCCAAATGAGCAATAATAAAACGTAAACGTAAACAATGTAGTAAACGTATACCGCCATTTAATTATTACCATATACCTATAACACGCAAGCTAAGTAACGTCGACCGCAGCCTGCCCATGAATGGGTTTATCTATCTCGAGCTTCTCCGAGCGGAGGGCACATTAATTCAGTGACCTTCGGGCGGCGGAGTATGCTCTAAACCCCTTCGGCTGAAGAGCTCTGTATCCCTGCAATGGGATGAGTTAGAGTTGGTACAGTAGATAAAAAACTAGCTGCGCCCTCCGACTTCATCCACGCATTTACCCGTTATCCCGTAGGAACCATTATTCTACCTTATTTCTACCTTCTTTCTTTTCCTCGGCTTCTGAGAGTCGTATCGTGATGTTAAATAGTAACTTTCTTCAAGAATTGGGCAAACAAGTGTAAAAAGACTTGTTCCAATCCGATTGATATTTCTAAATTCAAATTCAAATTCATTTATTGCTTTCATGTGGTACATTTAGTTCTTAAGATTAAGGTGATGGTAGCCGTAACATGAGCCCTATGAGGACATTGCAAAATTAAGACATTTAAATTAATTAAATTTTCAGTTTATAAATTATAACAAAATAATATAAAAAATATTTGGGTTCAAATTAAAAATTACGAATAAATTACATTTTAACATTTATCTTTACCTTAATAATTGTATTATACCCTTATGTATTATACTCTAGAGACCAGCGCGTTCAAACACACAAACAAACTCTTTCGGTTTATATATTCATATACATTTTTACCACAATATTGTCTAATATTATGCCAGTAATTTTTTGAAATAGCGACTTCAATTTATAATAACTGTTTAGATTACAGGAAATTTATATTGATGCGTTTAATTAGGTCACATTATTAAGAATATCATAAAAATTAGAGGTTTTTATTCAAGATGTTAGATGGCCGGCAATTCATGAGTGACACACCTGGTGTTGCAAATGTCCGTAGGCTACGGTTAATGTTTACCATCAGGCAGGCCGCACTCTTACACCTTAGTGGTATAAAAAATAATATTTCACATATAAATTTGATTATGCACTCTAAGGCACGTACGATAAACTTTTGTATGCCCCAGTGGCCAAACATGTGGAAATAATTTAATTATGTAACATCAGTATTCATGTAACCGCTGATGTTTGATAAAATAAAAAATATTAATTTGAATATGATGCCATCGGTGTGCTGGTCTAGTTTTTTTTTAGATTTGAGTGACTCTTCCAGCGGATCTCCTATATCTGTGTTACGGTTAGTGTTTATGTTAGTGAAAACTAAGTTATCTTAATGTTACAGATCTAAGTGAGTTAGTGGAACGTTCACGGTACCTGATTTCATGAGTGTTAACTGTCTCAAAGTACATAAGATAATACAGTAAATAGATAATATTGTTAGAAGGGAGGGAACGGTCCACATAAAGTTAGTTTATTTATTGAATGAATCGTGCCATAGAGAATAATTGGGCTGGTTAATTTGTTAATAGATTATTATCGAGATCAAATTAACTGATTGGAAGATTCAATGAGAGGGAGAGGACAATTTCGTCGATAGAGTTGGAGGATGGGTTTCGAAGTTTCACTGTGGGACCCTGCTTTCAGAGGACAACATCTGTTCACGATTTAATGACAATTTTTGAAGTGAAAACTTCTTTAGCGGCGTTGTGCACTTTTTGGGATGAGTAAAAAATGTTAAACTCGCGTCAAGATAAGTGACCTGATCGAAAATTCGTAAGACGGAGGGAGAGTAGGCCGCCGGCGTGGCGTAGGAGAGGAAGCAATATTCCCCTCTCTTTCTGCCGCGCGGCGAAAATGTATGCCTGCTCCTGCTTTTTCGTTTAAGCGGCGCAGGTAATGTTTGTGTACAATAGCGCAATAAATGAATATTGTATTTTACCACATACATGATAGTACTTTTGAACTGATAAATAAAGCAATTCGTGCGAAATTATTCCCTAACCATTCCAAAGTATTCAAAAATGCACAACGTTAATGTTCAAGTTTTCACTTCTGCCGGCACTTCCGGAGTGCAACCCGTTTAATAAAATGGTTACCGTAGCTAATGAACGCATGTAAAACAATAAGTATCACTTGCGCGATGCCGTCTCTACTTTTTCTTCTTCAACACAGCATATCCTTAGGAGTATACTGGTGACGTCACATGTGACACACACATGAACACAACACCTCTTCAGGCTGTTGTTATTTGACTGCTTTTCTCTGTGAGGTGGAGGTAGATGTACTTCACCAGATGGGCTGCATTGATGCGACCTACCTTTCTTAAAAATACTCAGACTGTACAAATAGACATGTTCATGAACACATATTAAAATAAAATTAAAAATATTGTGGGACAAATTACACAGCGCCACCTAGCCCCAAAGTAAGCGAAGCTTGTGTTATGGGTACTAGACAACTGATAAACATACATAAATACATTTTTTTTTTGTAAATACTTATTATACATAGAAAATACCCAGACCCATACAAACAGAGATGTTCATGCACACAAATGTTGGTACTGTGTGGGACTCGAACCCACGAGCGTTGGTGTCACAGTAGCGTAACAGCGCGTTTCACCACTACGCCACCGAGCTCGTCAATCAATATTTGTCATATGTGAGAATCGAACCCACGAGCGCTGCTGTCTCGTCTTTTGCCTGTGTTAATGTTGTACTTCTCAGTCCAATATCCTAGTCGGGTTTTTAAGCCAAGAATTCGCCGCTTGTACAAGATATTGGTTGTATGAAATTATTACCGCATTATTCATTATTACCGAGACGAGCAAAATAATTTTATCATTACACAACACATCTCATTAATTCTACACCTGTCATACAACATACATCATACACCAACATGGTAATTTTTTCATAATTATTTTAGGTTATCATTAGAAAACATGGTGTTGTTTTCATTCCATTACCATATTCTCATTATCGTGAGGCAGTGGACATAAATTAAGTTAATATGTCATAATAAAAATTATAAAGCCAGCGCCCTCTAGGGGCGGCTCTGGTAGAGTCTATCTTTACGTCCGTTTATCATGAATCATAAAATGGTAATGGTTTGGGTTAAGCCCTATATGAAATCTGCATATTTTTTTATAGGATAACAAAATTTCGCGTGGGTGGAGTCGGTAGTTAAGGCAACCTGTGTATGGATAAGTTTATTTATCATTATTCCTTTAATTTGACATCACATACATGTTAACATCATTATTATAAGCCTAAAGATATACATTTATTGTAATATCAATTCGAAAATGACCTTTATTGGCAAGTTTGTTTCGGATTTTTTAGTTTGTTTTTGTTTTTTTAAGACATATTCTGTATTTACTATTAATGAACAATTAGTCACTAATTTGATTAGTGCTATAAGTAAGTACTCGAGATTTTATACTACATTTTCAATTTTTGGACCTAATTCCTAACAACTACCTAGTTTATCAACATTTAGTAAGTCAATTTGATTTGTTTTTTTAAAACAAAATTTTTTAATGCGAAATGAACCTAACAGTGCTACTAGCTGCAAGCGTCATGAAGCAGTTATTAAATGAAAAATTACGAATTTAAACATACATATATACATAGAATTTAAGTTTTTGTATTCTTGAAATTCTTTTCTATGTATCTATATGTATAAGTGCGGTCCTCGCACACCGTGCTTGATTCTTTAACATTCATAGTTCTTTTCATGACGCTCAATACTTCACAGTATATATACTGAGAATACTCGGACGGTATACCTTAACTTTGGTCATTCGTAAAATATTATTCTAACAACTAACATCTCCAGCGCCTGAAGATGTCTGATATTTTGTCTAATGGTGCCGACAGCAGGTAATAAACTTATATATACACAATAACAGATCCCATAAACGTTATTCTGTGCGAAAATAATTATAAAAAACTACCCGATAGCATTCAGAATTGGATCCTATAGGGGACTATAGGATCCAATTCTGAATGTAAACCATCCAGAGACTCAAGTATAATTATACAAAAGTTTTAAAAGAAGGCGCATCAAAGCGGCTCGCCTGAGGAATGACCACCACCTCTCGGAAAACCACAACTCCCTGGAGGGTTGTCGTCTTTCTGTGAGTGAGTAAGGTTACCAGAAAGCTAAAGAGTTGCTGTGTTAGCAGCAGAAGTGGCAAGACGCGAGCGATACTTATTACAAGCGTGCATAGGTACGATGCGGTAACCTCTTTACATTTCAACTTTGGTCCGCTTGCTTGTACACTATTCGACGTTGTATAAAAAAATAAGAGGAGTTCAATAAGACATCATAATTATATCATAAAAATATATACATGAGACTTTATATGTCACACCATGCTTGTACACACACTAAAAATGGCGCTGCAAGTGTCTAACATGATTTGTCTCAATGATCATATGATAAAGTATCATCGAAAATATATTTATTTAGACAAAATGGCGTTTCATAGCAGCCACACTACTTTAGTATATATATTAATTAATCTAATTTCGCTTTGACTATCAAGACAAGTTCAAGGAGGGAAACCTTAATTTAAGCGACACTTAGTTGATTAGTACGAAAGCGATGTGGAAAATTTGCTACTTTCCCTACTCCCCCTGTATAATGAACAGCGCTAACTTGCAGTGAGTCTTCTAAAGCCCGTTACAGACATAGCTAGAATATATCGTAAGATAACATGCTATCTCGAAAGAGAGTGTCGGTGTTAAAATAAGAAGAGATCATGTAGAAAGAATGCATGAAGAAAGAATTACGACACGAAAGGATGAAGATAGAGCCGAGGAAGACTACAACTTACCAATGATGTCCAAATTGATCATGTTTTATCAGAAGCCGATGTCAGAAGACCTAGAAACCGGCGAGCGTGCGTGAGAAGAACTATGAATATTAAAGATGCAAGTGAGGCGTGTAAGGGTCGAGTCATGTGGTGCTCGGTTCTCTCTGCCTACCCCGCAAATGATTTGGCGTGAGGTTATAGATAGATAGATAACATGCTATCTTACATTGGATGTATATAACATGCTGAAACAGAAGAAGAAATACAGATTCACATTGATTTAGAGCGAGACAGAATGTTATCTTACTTGACTTTATAGCTACGTCTGTGACGGGCTTAATTGTTTCAACTTCTATCAATTGTTTTTGTACTACCATGTTTATTTGTAATTATATATGTAAACAATTTTTTTTTCACAACGCAGTAAAGGCGTGAACAGAGATAGCCCCGTGGAGAAAGAACCAGCCTGTTAAGCGACGATATCTCTTGGAATACTAGCGTGGAGCTTCTTTCCGCGCTTTTGACGAGTGACATTGTTTTCATTCAGTATGAAATTAGTTTTGTGTGACAATTTCCATAGTATTTTGTGACATAAGTGCTGGCGAAATTGTACAATAATGAAAAAACTCAAATATAACACGTTTATGCACTTTTTGGAAGACGTGAATAAGTTCAGCAAGAAAACCTTGTAAAAATCACTATCGTTTTACGGGTGGTATTTAAACTGGGTTGATTGGGTCTAGTTTCTCTAACTTTGACACTGGCATAAAGTAGCAACACTATTGCCATATATATACATATATACTACCGTGGATGTAATAAAAGACATGTGACCTGAGGAGGGTCTGACTTTGTGCTCTGGTGAACTGATGGCAGTCGCTCTGTGTAAATCAGTATCTTTGCCAAATATTTAGGGTTAGGTAGCGGTTTGCGCCAATTCGAATGGATTGTGAAACCGGATAGCGCTAGTCATAAGAAGATGAGTAAAGGCATGTAAGCATACGGCCATCTGAACTATAGTGTTTACCTAACCTACGAATGCTTGCTACAAGTATATAAAACAGTATCTACCGTCAAGCAGCTATATTTATAGGTCTGTTCCGGTGTGTGTGTGTGTCTGCCCCTTCCTTGTGGAGTTGGGTTGGTTGCGTACGCTGACGATGTGACGGTTATCATTGAGTCCAATTCTAGAGCGGCCATTGAAAGAACAGCTAGCGAGGTTCTAAGGCTGGTTGGGGACTGGGGCGCCCGGAACAGGCTGAGCTTTTCTCCATCGAAGTCGTTGACTATGACAGTAAAGGGTAAGTTTCAGCGACCCCCAGTAATAAAATTCGGCCAGGTTTCTGTGAGATCCGTCACATCAGCGGTGGTCCTCGGAGTGGAATTGGATACGGCCCTTTTGTTTATGCAGCATGCCACACGGATTGGTGAACGTGCGGCAACTTGCTTCGGGAAAATGTCGAGGGTCACTGCAACATCCTGGGGGATCAGGTACCCGGCTCTCAAGGTTCTGTATAGGGGAACGTATGTTGCAACATTAACATATGCTGCAGCGATCTGGTGCCACCGATTACAAACGTATGCTTGCCGCAGTGCCGTACTGAGGAGTCAGAGACAGGCACTGATTCTCTTGACTAAGGCTTACAGATCCGCCAGTACGGCTGCCCTGCCCGTTCTGGCTGGAGTCCTCCCTGCAGATCTGGAGGTAATCCGTGCTGGTCAGTTGGATGGTGCACGTAGGTCCGTGGTTGGTGGGGAGTTAAGCCGACGGAAACGCGAAATTTGGGTAGCTGCAGTGGCTGCCTGGCAGGATCGTTGGGCTGACGATACCAAGGGTCGGGAACTGTATCAGTTCTTCCCGGAGGTGGGGGCTCGACTCAGGGCGACTTGGGTTGAGCCTGATTATCAATCCTCCCAGATGCTCCTGGGTCATGGCATTTTTCGGAAGAGATTGTTTGAACTGGGAAGGTATGACTCAAGTATGTGTGCGTGCGGGGAAAGCGAGGAGGACAGAGACCATGTTTTGTGGTCCTGTCCTAGGTATGATGACCTGCGGTGTGAGATGATGGATGGGATATGGCGCTGTGGCGCGGTAATGGGTCCGGTGTTCCACACTGATCTCGTGTCGTCGGCGGCAAGCTTCGCGGTTTTCCGCAGGTTCGCCCACGGGTGGCACAAGCGCAGATCTGCGGAGGAACAGGCAGAGAAGGCTGGGGAGGATGTAGGACTGTAATCGACTACAGTACACTTACGGACGGCGACGAAGGCGTAAGTGTGCTTGTTGCTGCCCCAGAAAGGGGAGAAAGAAAAATAGAGACAGGACAGAGATGTAAATAATTTGTAGGGAGTCAAGCAAATGCCCACGGCACGAAGAGAGCCTTAGAGCAGCATGTGCCGTGCGCATCTCCCGCGATTCGGCTCATATGACCGTGAGGTCGGTGGAGCCATGGGCGGTGGTGGGTTAGACCGGAGGTCTGTTCCGGTTTGAAGGGTGAGATATGGCAGAGAAATTACTGGGTACTGTGACGAAACTGCCTTAGGCCACAAGATCGGTAGCGCGCGAGTCCAACATCCTCGTGGTGTTGCGAGCGTCAATAGGCTGCGGTGATCGCTTACCATCTGATGCGGGCCGCATGCCGCATGTTTGCCAAACTACTTGTATAAAAAAAATGAGAACTCGCTCCCTCGTTGCGCCTTCTACTAACATAGTAACTCCTTAGAAGTAACTCGACTGGAACAGAACAATTCTCGAGGCAGTTGTTATTTAGCTGCGGTTTTTTGTAAGATCCTAGCTCTCTTAAATAGACAAAGAAATTTCATTACATGTTATGTTGAATACATATTCACTACCTATAATAAATTTGAAGATTTGGTTGTGTGTAAGTATTAAAATAAGAAGAGGTATGCTCCCTTGTTTCGTACGTAGATACATGAGGAGGGAATTATGAATCAGATATATAACGCGAAAGTAGAAAGTTGCAGGAGCCGAGGAAGGCCAAGACTTGATCGTGTTTTACCAGAAGGTGTATCATCAGCCTTAGAAACCATCGAAGGTGTATAAGAAGAGCAATGAATGTTAAGGATGCGAGTGAGGTTTGTCTCGGTTCTCTCTGTCTACACCGCAAGGGATTTGATTTGGTTATCTTTTTCCATCTCCCATTTTTAAGCTTTTTACAAGCAACGGTAAGCAATTGACGTACATAAAGATCTGTCTGTCAGTATATTTTATTGTTTCATTTCAGTATGTAGGTACAGTTAAGTGCTTACAATCGCATGTTGAGTAAATCTTATTACTTAAAGAATAAGAACGATACAAAGATCAAAGTGTTAAGTTAAACGCACACTTAACTGTACATACTGAAATGAAAAAATAATATATAATGTCAGACAGACAGATCTTTAAGTACATCAAATAAGAACGTCAAGCGTGATCTTAATATTTGATTTTACTGTACGAACAGTGTAACGGCAAAATCTATAGTTGTATATATGGTAGATGATTTTACTTAAATATACACGTATATAAAAAACTGTCTACTCAAGTGAACCAAGGGTAAACTATTAGTCACTACACACTACGTGGTTGATATTTATGTCTGTTTGTGAAACGTAGCGGTACACAAACAAGTTCTATTCCAAAATATTTACGAAAATATTGCTCACAATTTGGTTATAATAAAATTTTCCGTAGCGCGTTCAAATACCTGTGAAATATATAGAGTGGCGATACGTCATTTGATTTTATCAATAAGAGAAAATAAAATTATAAGTTATTGTTAGTATTAGATTCGAAGATTATTGAAAAAGTAATTGTTCTGATTTTGCGATTTCACTTATTCGGGATAATTTTATTTCATTTTTACTGAACATATCATAGAATTTAAATTATTTGCGGAATTTAAAAAAATGTAGGCTATTTTATTGAAGCTAATGTATGTAAGTAAAAAGTGAGACTCGTGGCTCATCATTTTGCTCAGTTTATCAGGTTCTACAGTTTTCAAACCAAACTTAATACTAATAATATTGTATATTACACTCTAAATTGTAATCATTTTACCGTAGTAATCTAATATGAAGTAATTAACAAAGATACCTAGCATTTTTTTTAAATCACGAAATTTTATAATTGGCGCATAAAAGTGGTATCATCAGCTTCGTAAAGATATTTTCACTTTCACATTGAGCCCTGGGTCACTGCCGAAATTCTGTCACGCGATGCCGCCATTAGGGGTTGTTTCCCTCCCCCCGACCCCTCGCACTACCACTCACCCCCTCCGAGGAGTCGGCGAATTTTACAAACTACCCTGCGTAATTTCGTAGTCTTATATACAAGGGGTGCTTATTTAAGGGTCTTTTATGTGAACACCCATTGGTTGGTTACTGAAAAGATTTTTTAAGTGCACTTTTATTAGAGATATGAAGAGGTTTGAAAAACAAACCATGCCCGTTTCACATTCAAATTCCTTTTTATTTTCAGTCATAAAAAGAAATATTTGAAACTACATATTAAATTTTTTATTTGTCATGACACGCCACTGACAAAGTATAAATAAACTATTGTGGTCCCTAATAAAAATAAATTCTAGTTAGGTGATTATTATAATAAGAATATGCCTATTATTTCAATTATAATCTTATTAAACTTTAATAATATAGTTAGCGGCAAAAAATCCTTCACAAACTAACTTAGGTATGAGGTCAAGTGTTTGATGATTTCTAAGAAATTATGTTAGTTAGGAACCCAATTAACAGATAGACGGACGGACGAAATAAGTCTATAAGTGTACCTTTCTTACATTATGGCTTCTGAACCCTAAAACAACAACTTGTCAAATGTTCATCGTTTAATTAAATAATGTGTAATTTAATTAAATGTGAAATTATTTAATTAAATGTGAAATTATTTAATTAAATGTGAAATTATTTAATTAAATGATATTTTCTACTGTTGCTAGGGGCTCTAGGTACCTAAGCTCTTAGGCTCTACGCAGCTAGGGACTATTAAAAAGCACTGGGTATGAGATTGACGATTTCTTAAATGATCCTGTCAATTTTTTTCATCTTTCTGGTTGATGAAAAAGCAACTGGTGAAATACGTCCACCTCACGTAAGACATCAACTAAATAACAACTTTCTGGATTGATTCTGAAACCAGACCTTAAGGAAGGTCTGGTTTTGCCTTCGGTTTATGGAGGTCTGACGTCAGTCTTTCCATAAAAAAATCAGTATCTTCTCCAAATCCTTAGGCATAGGTAGTGGACCCTGCCAATTCTAATGAGTTTCGAAACGGGATAATGCTAATGCTTAGAATAGAGACCTGTTATGAACCTACTTTCGCTGTTTACTCTTTTACACTGTTAACATATCAGTAGAAGTTCCCCCCACCTCTCTCCCTACCTACCGCTCCCCTTCTACTAATCGGTAAAAACATCCAGTTTAAAGGACTCGTGTTTTATGTACCGCGGTTAACTTTACGATCTTTAACTTGCGACGGCTCGTTAAGCCATTTAACTTAGTTTTGTATAAAGCTGCTTTTAATTCGCCCATTATGGAGTGCTATAAGTTAGGTATACCCCTGAAGGTGCCTGTACCTTCCACTTGGATGAACTGATAATTGTCGACCTCGACTTGGTTAACAAGTGTTCAGATAAATAGTAAGTTAGTTGACCTTGTAGATTGACGAGTAAGTAGAGACAAAGTGTGGAGTATTAGGATAGATTCTCGGCAGCTGAAACCTAAAACCGAAGACACCTTTGGAAGCGAGAACTGGCTTGTTATGTGGAGATGGGTAAGACAGACAAACGCGGTTGAGATGCGAACATTCCACAAAATCAGTGATAAAGCGCCTGCTAACCGCGTTGGCAATAAGCCTGTAAGAAAATGAGTAACTCCCGCACTCTTTAAGGTAAGAAACGGCATGTTACAACGGCATCCTTGGGTTCATCAACGTGGAATATAAGAATGACAAATCAGAACTTCAACACGAAAGTGGAAGGATGTACACCTACAACGACTATTAGTTGTGCTTTATTAGGAGACGATAGGAGCTCTTGAACTTGTGTAGAAACTGCAGGCTACATTCACGCAAACTGCTTCACATTAGGTGAACTTCGTTTGCCAGCCAACAAAAAATAAATCCCACTAATATTACAAATGTGGAAGTTTATGAGCATGTACGGATGTTTGTTGCTTTCACGCAAATACGACTGAAGGTAATTGAACACACTAATGGAGTTTATTCAGGATTATGAACATATAGCTTGTTTCCAAAAAAACACTTAGGTTTCCTTCATATAACTCGCAGAAATCCACACAGGCATACCCGGAGTCAATATATAGCAAAAAATAAAAGAAAACTTTACACTTTGCTGTTAGTGCCATTGCTATTCCGCGTGCAATAAGACGTTATTTCAGATTTCGATCCGATTACAAGTGTTTAATTAGTCATGTTCTTGACTGTACTTTACATCGAATAATGAGCTTTATACACAGGAGAACAACCTATGAAACGGCAACACTTAATTACCTATTCACTATTCGTGTTTCAGACCTTCTTATCAGATCTCGTTTTTTCTCTACAATTTTGAAAACAATTACCATTGGGCCGATAAGCTCAGCTTCGATGTGACAAATTAGACTTTTTTTCAGCATGGCTTATGAAAAACAATAATCTCTGATAAGCCATGGTAATCCATCATGGGCTCCGTAAATGGAAAATGGTTTTTGTAGTGCCTTAATTTGATGTTGATGGTGGTAAAGTAACGCTCTATCGGTGTTTGTTCTTGGAATTTTGTGAATAATAGAAATATATTAAAATGTAAATTGAAAGCATAAGAACTACTAGTTTCTAACTGCGGTTTCGCTCGTTTGGATCTCGTAATTGGATAGGAATAGCCTGTTTCTTTACGACTCTATTTCTTGTTAAGCCATTGTTTATAATTTGTATCACTTAATGTGACACAATACGTAAAAAGCACTAGGGGCAGTATAGAGAAGTTGCTAAGTGTGTAAATTTTATATTTTCTAAATTACTGGCCAGATAATATTAAAAACCTAGTCGAGGCTAAGTTACATTCGGATACATCTACTGTACAGTACAATTGCTATATACACAAACACGAACACACACACACACAAGACACAGAGCGACACGCACTCGTATACACACACAAACAATGGGAGAGAGAGACACCCATACGTACTCACGTATACACACAAAAATACGTATGGGTACCAACAGGAAAGTGAGAGAGAAAGAGAGACACACGACGTGCTCGCAATTACTTCATCCATTATAAAAATATTATATAACAAGCTCATCTAAGTGAGTTGAAACCTAAACATATCGACAAAATGTAGATTTGAATTTTGACGCAGTTACAATCTTTTTCTTACGGTTGTGCCGTTTGGCAATCCTTTAGGATAAGCATGGTCCTTTAACTAAACCTAAGGATTAGTCGAAAATGCTGATTTGTAACAAGTGACTACCGTCAGATCTCCACAATCCTGAGGGAAAAATCAGATCTTTCTTTGGTTAAGCCCGACATTGTTAAGAAAATAAATGATTTTCTTAACAACAGACTGTCTGCACCTACTTTCAAATCAATTTAAATATTTCTAGCTATAAAACTTCAAACATACTCGTAAGTATAAAACGGACTTTACTTAACATCTCAAAATTTGGGACATGGGACTAACAGTACTATTTTCCAAGAAAAATGGAATTCTCGATATCAAATGTAATCGAAAAAATGGCGTAAGATACTCACAGAAAAACTTTTTAAATAAAAAACTGGTAACGGGTAAAAAACCGGCAAAATTGGCGTCTCTCTGACGAGATATCTGGTGAAAAGTAGGTGAAAATCACTACATCACTAAAACTTACGTGAAGCCATCCTCCCAGACAATAAAATAGGAATCATCAAAATCGGTCACAATTGGTAAAGATGTCGCGTAACATAAAAAATAAATCAGGCAAATTGAAAACGTCCTCCTTTTATTGAAGTCGATTAAATATACAGTTGATTGACATTTCTCCTTTTTGAAGTCAAAAAAATAACAAAAAAGGATAGGACACTCGATTGCAATATTTTCTTTACATGTAAAGCAAACGTGTTGCGCCTGCGTTGCTAAATTCTAGTTTTACATAGGTATCCTAAATATTTTCGAAATAAAAGGTAGTTTCTGTGTTAATCCAGATTACACTATATTTGTGTGCCAAATTTCATCGTTCAGCCGCTTTTGCATGAAAGAGGAACAAACATTATCATCAAATTTTCACATTTGTCATATACTAAGGGAATTAATAATCTCCAGTCATTCCAAATCATCTAATAAATTTTGTGCTTACCCTAAATCCACTTTTTGGCTGAAAATACCTCAATAGCTTTATCAGATGAATTATATGCCGACGCTGACTCATGTTCATTTTATATATTTTTTTGATTATGTGTTTATTAGAGGTAACTACTTTAATGCTGAGAATTACCTTTGACTTGCTTTTATTAGAAGGACTTGTTAGTACTTACTTACTATAATAGTTAATAAATTCACGTGTTATTTTGCAAAAGTGAAATTTACAGGCAATTTGTCCAATTTGTTGTTGTCAAATTTATTTTTTATTTTTATACCACTAAGGCCATCAAGCATACGGCCTGCCTGATGGTAAACAGTCACCGTAGCCTATGGATATTTGCAACTCCAGGGGTGTCACTCATGCGTTGCCGACCGAAATCTTTTCAATAAAGGACATAATTTATGCCAATATGATAATAACAACTGTAAAATCTTTGACATGGTAGATAATGGGTTAAAATTGACGAAATAAAGTTCTTATGAACAAACACACAGACACAGCAATTAAAAATATTTTCATTCATCCCTTCCATCCCTCCACCAAGGCAAATACCCCTATATTGGCAATGCGATGGATTTGTCATTGGTACTATGGTTATTCTCAATAACCAAGTATCTCTCAGGATGCTTCGTGGAGAGACGGAACACGTGTCGCAGAGATGACCAGAACGGCCAGGTCAGCAACTGTAGCGGTTCCATGCGGTTCCTGTTCCAGATGGCGGATAATCACGGGGACAACGAAGGCAGAGACGACCTGAGTTGGCAGCTACGGCATGCAACTAATGGCCACACACTAAGCGGTAAAGACATAGGAGAAATTAGTAACGTGGAGAAGAAACTCTATCTCACAAAAACCATAACCAAACAACAACTCTCTGAAGGGTTGTTTTGTTTTTGTTTTTTTTAAGCATACGGCCCACCTGATGTAAAGCAGTTACCGTAGCCTATTAACACTTCTAATATATTAAGTATCACACGCGCGATGCCTCCTCTGCTGTTTACACAGCAACTCCTTAGGAGCTTACTGGTGACCTCACTCACACGCAGAAATACAACAACCCTCTAGGGAGCTATTATTTGGCCGCGGTTTTCTGTGAGGTGGAGGTACTTCCCCAGACGGGCTGCTTTGATGCGCCCTACCTCTCTTAAAGGCTGTTGCTTGTGAGCGAGGTCACGAGTAAGATCCTATGAAGTTGTTGTGTTAAGAGCAGTGATGGCAACGCTTAAATGAGACTTAGCGTACAAGCGTTCATAGGCTACGGTAACCACTTGACATTAGTTTAGACGTATGCTTGTATATCTCTCGACGTTGTTAAAAAAAAAAACAAAAAGCAACTCTATAGATTTCCAAAAGGTAAACAGGAAAACAATATTAGCATTATGTTTGCGTTTTGGTAAATAATGAAACGAGCTAGTGTTAAAATAAGAAGAGGAATGCTCCGTTGGTTCGGACATATAGAAAGAATGCAGGATGAAAGAATGACGAAGCAGATATACAATGCAAAAGTGGAAGGATGTAGGAGCCGAGGAAGGCCAAGACTTACCTATCATGATCAGATTGGTGGAGTTCTATCAGAAGGTGATGTCAGGAGCCCTAGAAACCGGCGAGCGTGCATGAAAAGAGCAATGAATGTGAAAGAAGCGAGTGAGGTATGTAAGGATCGAGTCGCGTGACGCTCGGTTCTCTCTGCCTACCCCGTAAAGGATTTGGCGTGAAGTAATAGATGAAACGAGCTGTGAGAATTGCGGACGAGTCCAAGTTGACACATGGTATAAAGGCCAAGTTTCTGGAGAGACTTTTCCTCCCTCTGTATACGTTGTGATGAAATCAGTGGCGCGGTCGTTCATAATGTTACTTTGATACCACGGCTCGTGGGTTCGACACACAGGACAAACATTGGTGGTCTGGGTGTTTTTAAAAGAGGTAGGGCGCATCAAAGCAACCCGTATGGGAAGTAACTCACAGGAAACTGCAGTCAAAGAACACCTCTCTGGTGGATTATTGTGTCGAGCAGTCGAGCGTGGCGATGTATGGTCTAAACCCCTTCAATTGATGAAAGAACCATATCCCAGCAGTGGGATGAATTAGAATGGTGTAGTAGTTGATACTGCGGCCTATCTGCACGCTAGCCATTATTAAATATCAACAATTTTCCTTTTTTTTTATACAACGTCGGGAGGAATACAAGCATACGGCCTACCTGATGTAAAGCAGTTACCGTAGCCTATTAATGCTTGTAATATATTAAGTATCACTCGCACGATGCCTCCTCTGCTGCTTACATAGCAACTCCTTAGGAGCTTCCTGGTGATCTCACTCACACACAGGAACACAACAACCCCCTAGGGAGTTGTTATTTGCCTGCGGTTTTCTGTGAGTTACAGGTACTTCCCCAGACGGGCTGCTTTGATGCGCCCTACCTCACTTAAAACATCCAGACCAAGACAAACAGACATGATCATGCACACAAATGTTTGTCTTGTGTGGGAATCGAACCCACGAGCGTTGTTGTCAAAGTCGCGTCATTCACGACTGAGCCACCTCGTCAAAAACTTCCTTAACTTTAAGCTTAAGAAAATAATTCAATAACTTTAGACTGTCATTTGACCTATTAGAATGAGTTCAACATTGCCTATAACTGTATAAATTTTTAAATTAACCATATTTCTTCAATGGAAGGTATAAATCACATATCGGTAACCAACGTCGTACAAATGGCGTACGATTCGCCGTCAATACTACGGAGGCAAATTACCATACGATCGATAGTATGGTTCTTCCGGGCCGTACTGTGTCGCGGCAGGCACCGAAGGAGGCGCATGGGGAGGGAAGGCAGGGGATATTTACAGAATTATGTTATATAGTTTATATGTTAAACAAGTTTCCTATGTTCTGTTATTTATATGTGTTTTTAGGATGCGGTTGTTTCGATGAAAGAAAATATATAAACAGTTTATACAGGGTGTCTTGGAACAAGTCATTATAAGCTATTTTCAGGAACACCGTTCCTATATGAAATCTATATGTTTGTCTCTGTGTGTGTCTGTCGCTTTTTTCGAATATTCGAATTTTGACTTCAGATTCGGATTCAGCATAAAAAAGTAGAATGGGAATGTCTGAAAAACCAACCTCCGATCTCTTAAGGAACATGGTCAAAATAGCCGACTAATTAAAAAAAAAATTGAATTTTTATTTCAGATTCGAAATGTAAATTAAAAAGTAGAATAGGAATGTCTTAAAAACCAATATCATATTTCTGAAGGAACATGGACAAAATGGCCGACAAAGTTTAAAAAAAAAAAAATTAAATTGTTATATATAATTGACGAGCCAGGTGTTCCTTTGGCAATGCAAGCTTGCGCATTCTCAACTGGTTTTTTTTATTACCAGAGGGAGACTTTGTACAAAAGTCGTCTGCATCTGCAACTCTGTCATATCTATTTCTACCGCCAAGCAGTTATATAGCTGTGTTCCGGTTTGAAGGGGAGATATGGCAGAGAAATTACTGGGTACTGTGACGAAACATCCTTAGGTCACAAGATTGGCAGCGCGCGAGTGACATCCCCGTGGTGATGCGAGCGTCAATAGGCTGCGGAGCTTACCATCTGATGCGGGCCGCATGCTTGTTTACCAATCTAGTTGTATAAAAAAAATCTTTAGTCAAGTCGCTGTGCTAATATTTTATATGACTGACATTTTTTTGTAATCATATTGCCTACTTGATGTAAAGAGGGTGCTGTCACTTAATAGGAACACTAGCAATGATCTAAGCTTGCACGAAATATAGCTCGCGTGTTGTAGCAAATCCTCTTTAGTTTCCTAGTGAGTATACTCTTAGCTTGATGATTCAAATAATATTTCTGGAGATTCGACTCCAGAAATTAGAAATTTGAATCCAGACCTCTCTTATATCAGGTCGGACCATGTTTTCCTTCACCGCCGAGCTAGTGATAATTACAAATAAGTACATACATAAATTCGAAGAGACAAATTTAGTGGTATACGTCAGGATTCAAACCGGTGATCAGCTTTTTTTTTGTTCTTTTTTATACATCGTCGGGAGGCATACAAGCATACGGCCCGCCTGATGGAAAACGGTTAGCGTAGCCTATAAACGCTTAGAATATATTAGGTATCACTCACGCAATGCTAGCTCTGCTGCACACTGCAACTCCTGAGGAGCTTACAGGAGACTTCGCTCACACGCAGGAACGCAACAACCCTCTAAGGAGTTTTATTTGGCTACGGTATTCTGTGAGATGGAGGTAAAACGCATCAAAGCCCATTTTCCCAGATGGATGGCTTAACGTGTCCTACCTCTCTCAACAATCTACCTCTCTATCTGTTTTTCTATCTATTGTGCTCGCATTATACAAAAACCAATTGAATAGCTCCTATGTTACCTATAAAAGTTGTATAGTTTATAAGTAAAGGGTATACAAAATTCTAGTAGACAAAAAAAAAATGTTAGAAATGAATAAGATACTGATGAAATAAAAGAATTCTGACGGGTTCGGTGACGCTATGGTTAGTAAAGCTAATAAGACACTAATGCTCGTGGGTTCGAGTCCCACACAGGACAAACCTTAGTGTGCATGAACATGTCCGTTTGTCTTTATCTGAATGATTTTAAGGGAGGTGGAGCACATCAAAGCAGCCCATCTCTACCTCACGTAAAACCGTAGCCAAATAACAAATCGCTGGAGGGCTGTTGTGTTCCTGGTCATTAGTAAACTCCCATAGAGTTCCTATGTCAGCAGTAGAGGTGGCAGTAAAATACTTAATGTATTACAAGCGTTCACAGATAATCGCTTTGACATCAGGTAGGCCGTATGCTACTATGCCTTCCGATATTGTATGAAAAAAAGGCCCAATACGTGAGACCCAAACTTTCTATACGTTCGTGTAGATATTTTCAAAAATCTTAATAAGAAAGAGGTACACTGAGAATGAACTTAATAGTAAGGAGTTAATACTTTCCATTCCTGTCCCGTGTTTTTAACATCCTGTATAATTCAGCTACCGATTTTAATATTAACTTGTAAATTACATTACAACCTGCTTCAATAAGACGTATGGTCGTATTCGCAACGTTCGCACAACGCTTTCTAAGAACTTGGTCGTAATGTAAAGCTACCGGTATACTGTGTTTTCTTTAACCCTGTCCAACTAGCACCGAGCCGCGCCCCGCGGTGCAGCGCCGAAATCGTACCCAATCGAAAGACTGCTTGTAATCGATGCTTCAACAATCGCTTTAATTAGAATTATCGAGATTTTTAATGTACACTTGTCGGGAAAAGTGGAATGGTTTTTTAACACAATTTTGCTGTGTGAATCTGTGTTTCTATTTAGATAAAATACTATTCGCATGTAAGATTGAGAATGGCTGTACTTGGATTGGATTTTGTCATTTTTTTTTATATTGTAAATTAACAATACTAATAGGCAGAATTGGAAAATTTAAAAAAAAACCGAAATTCTTTTTCTATGAGTGAGTTTTTTAATTCAGGACTTTTTGGGATGAGTAAAAATGTTAAACTCGCGTCAGGACACGTGACCCTGACCGTAAGATTTTGGTGAAAATTAGTACTTAAGTTCGCTGCAGCGCTTAAACATTAGTTACCCCTTATTAAACAATTAAAACATGAAACGCTAGATCGTTCGATAGGGCATTATTTTCTCGCGACCAAAACGTTGTAAGCGCCATGAAATTCTTGGTGCTTACGCGTTTCGTTCAACGTAGTTTATCAACATCGCTATTTGGTCCGCATGTTCAAGTTTTCACTTCTGCCGGCACTCCCGGAGTTTCTTTTATAATAAACGGATAAGTGCCGCGATGTTGATCCGCGAAAGCCAATAAGGGCTGCGCGTTCTACTTTAACCCCGACCCGTAGCGATGTATGGAGTTATCTGTCTATTGCGTCACTACATAATATCATTCTCGTTTCTCCATATGTTATTTCCTTTGTTTGCATTGGTGAACATTTCTGTTCGCAAGCGTCCAGTACCCCGGACACCCGTTAACTTACAATCCCCGTCATCGATCGCTTAGCCGCCGATCCCCCCTACTGATTTTTATATTCGATACGCAACGGAATAAAATTATAAAGGGCATTAATAACTCACTAAGTGATATATGCATACGATGGTAGCGGGACATATGCAAAGTGGGACTTTTTGTGGTACGATTTACGCGTTCAATTACTGGCGTCGGCTTGTAACGAAATTAGGATTGCAGTGCAGTAATGGATTTAGAAATTATTGTTTTCATAGTTGTGTTCACTGGTGTCTCACTGTCGTGAATCGAACACGCAACTGTATTCTATTACAAGTAAAGATTAAATTCAAAATTTTGAAAAACCCCGACGCGAAAGTAACTTGTAAAAGTAACAAAATTTATTATCATTAATTATTATTCAACTATTATCATTCATTATTAATAATGATAGACACAAAAACACTCTTGATTAAGTCCCCTTTTAAACAAAAAAAACTAAATCGAAATCGGTTCATCCGTTTCGAAGCTACGATGTCACAGACAGATACACAGATACACACGTCAAACTTATAACACTCCTCCTCTTTTCCGTCGGGGGTTAAAAATAGAAGCAACAGTAGTATTATGGCTCGATGGCGTCGTTGCGCGTGTCATTCTAACTGAACACACAGGTTAAGCAACGTCGACCGCAGCCTGTCTATCGATGGGTTATCTATCTCGAGTTTCTCTGCGTTTCGGAGGGCACGTTAAGCCGTCGGTCCCGGCTGTTGTCGATAGATAAGCTAAGTCAGTGGCCCTCGGGCAGCTTGAAAACACTGGCCTCCGCCAATCCGCAGTTGAGCAGCGTGGTGAGGTATGCTCCAAACCCCTTCGGTTGAAGGGAGACCCGTATCCCTACAGCGAGACGATTAAGGGTTGATGTGTGTGTAGTATTATGGCGATTAGGTAAAAAGTGACAAAGAAAACTTATTTTTTTATCAGACTTAGGTACTTCCTTTTGATTATTATTTCATAAATAATCGAACTGTTACGACGACCTCCTGTAATTTTGTGACGATTTGTTTACAAATTAAGAAATAAACTATAAAAAAAGGCAACAGATCACCGTGGGCCTGCGCTAACTTCATACTGTTTAACTAGTCTGCAAAGGTGCATGAAAAAATTATTGATTAGGTATTTAGGGTGAAATTCATAGGAGGATAGCGTGGGGGGTACGAGGGGGATTTCGAAAGGGAAGACAACGAACGGTTTAAGTTTTCTCTCTCCGCAACATTTCAAGGAGACACAACTACTTCTAAAACAGTTTTTAAAGATCTTAAGAAAAATTTAAGATGATATCTGCAATTTATTTCCGGGATATAGAACTGACAGTACAAAGACTTCTTTTTATACAACGTCGGAAACATACAAGCATACGGCCCACCTGTTGTAAAGCGGTTACCGTAGTCTATCAACGATTGTAATACATAAAGTATCACTCGCGCGACGCCTCCTCTGCTGCTAACACAGCAACTCCTTAGGAACTTACTGGTGGCCTCACTCACACGCAGGAACACAACAACCCTCTAGGGAGTTGTTATTTGGCTGCGGTTTTCTGTGAGGTGGAGGTACTTCCCCAGACAGGCTACTTTGATGCGCCCTAACTCTCTTAAAATCTGTGCTGTACAGTCAATTTATAAGGAAACTACACTGTATTGTACTGTATTTTTAATCTAAACAAATCTCTGCAGAAAATGTGAGCAAATAGCATTGTGATTGAGTAATGGGGCCCTAGTTTTAAATTATATGCTTTATACAGACGTATTTGTACCAATAGCACCACCTAGATTGCAAACACTAATAACAGTGATGGAAATTGATGTATGAAAATAGGCTTACAGTTAAATAACCAAACCAAACTAAGGTAATGTTACACGAAAGACAGGAAATCAAATCAAATCAAAAAGAATGGTTTGATGGTGTACTGCCGAAAGTTTAGTTCTGAGAAGCTCGGTGGCACTTTGACACCAACGCTCGTTCGATTTCCACACAGGACAAACATTTGTGTGCATAAACATGTCTGTTTGTCTTGGTCTGGATGTTTTAACAGAGGTAGGGCGCATCGAAACAGCCCTTCTGGGGATGTACCTCCACCACACAAAAAAAAAGCCGCAGCCAAATACAACTCCGTGGAGGGTTGATACTTTCCTGCGTGTGAGTGAGAATACTAGTAATCTCCTAAGGAGTAGATAGACGAGCGTTGGTGTCAAAGTCGCGACATTCACAACTAAGCCACCGAGTTCGCCAAAACTTTTTTTTTATATTGGTTTAGCATAGTGGCTCCTCTTCGCCTGTTGGTAAGCGAAAAGAGGAGCCCAAATTGCAGCGGCAACTGACAAAGGACTACAGTGTCCTGTCAGTTGACGCTACCATGCTGGCCCGTAAGTTGCTTCTTCACGCTTCGTTTGAAGGATCCCATGTTGTACTACGACTTTTTAGTACGAGAAAAAATATCCTCAACAGTGGAGTGATGACATCGCAAGCCTGCACGTGTCGTTCTATGACGGAAGGGAGAGGGTGGGATGAGGGAAAATTGTTCTTCAGAGCATTCACCATGGTAAGTCGTCGCTGCAAGCTATCGAGGGCCTCGAGAAGATACTGTGCGAAGCCGTCCCAGAGATGCGAGCAATACTCCACGCAGGCCCGAACTTGAGACTTGCCTATAAAGCAGACAAAGTTGGTCCGGCGTGAAGAACCGGCGCACCCTGTTCAGGACTCCGAGTTTCTTTGAAGCCGTTAAGATGAGGCTCTCGATGTAATTTCGTTGGTTTGGGTCGCAACGAATATCCATGCCTAGCATATTCAGGCTATTTCACATATTGAGGGTAGCGCCCTGAAGACTGGGAGTGGGGTGAAATGGGGACATTTTTGTTGTGAACGCGCACGCCTGAGTTTTCTTCGACTGAATAATGCAGCATTGATAGCCCAGTGTATAAAGAATCGGCCTAGTGTTCAAAAGATGCCCGGTTCGAATCCTGATATGTAAAAATTGCACTCTCAAGTATGGGTTCTCGCTCCTTCCACTCGTTCATGTACCTAAATATCTTTGGTATAATTACTCACTTTCTTCCCTTAGTTAATAATCTACTATTACATTTAAATACAATTGAGAAGATTAGAAAACTTCAATATTAGTTATAATATCGATTAATAAATGTTCAGTTTACTTACGTCAAAATCGAGTTGAGTATCGATTGCAGTTTACAAGAATCGAGAACTCGAGCCCATCGCGATCATTTATTAATACTTGTAGAGTGCAATAAAGTCGACTGACAACGTTAAATACGTGTCCCTTCGTACATTTGTAAGTAATCGATACATTGGTATGCAATCGATTCTAAAGGCAGATTTAGACTAAACGAGATTTAAGGCTAGGTCAAGATTTTATGCAATATATCTCTTCGTATATCTACCAACGGTGCGTAAAGTATGCGAACGTTCTGCTGAACGGCGATCGGCTGAGTAATGCAGCATTGATAGCCTAGTGTATAAAGAACCACTCTAGCGTCCAAAAGGTCCCCGGTTGGAATCCTGGCATGTACTACTAAAATTCGCGTTTTTAGATTTATCTACATATTTGTAATTACCACTCGCTTGGCAGTGAAGTAAAATATCGCGAGGAATTCCGTACGTCCATGAAATTATATTTCGAAAGACGTATAACCTTACCTACGAATGATCTGGCTTTTCCTCTGTGTAGTGGAGGTCTGACAGTAATCGCTCCGTTTAAAAATCAGCATCTTCGCCGAATCCTCAGGCTTAAGTAGTGGACCCCGCCAATCCAAATAGATTAGGAAACGGGATAATGCAAGAAGAAGAAAACATTCTGTTGAATAATACGAACATTCGCTCGTCAGGTGTAAAACAGGCTTAAAATCGATATTAATCGGTAATAAATGTTGTAATGGCCACGTAATGTATGTAAGGAGTTAATATTACCAACAAGAATTTCTATTTCTGGACCGAGAAACAATGTTTTCGCATAAATGAGGGTAACGCTGTAACATTGCGGGCAAACAATTATGTTAGTATGTTAAGGGAACGGTCTTGAGGAAAGGGAATGTTAAGGGAAAGAGCAGTGAGAGCTCAGTGGATAAAACACCAGCCAGTTAACCGACGGTGCCTGATTCAAATACTGACGTAAGTTGCGGTGCTTCTAAGGAGTTGCTGTGTTAGCAGCAGATGTGGTATCATGCGAATAAATATATAAATGCAATTTGATCTTACCTGCTTTGTGTGCTTTCGCCACCAATTAGTTCACTTCCACCACCAAACTAGTTGGTGACGGAAGCACACAAAGCAGGTTAGATCAAATTGCATGTAAATTTGACTTTCGCGAAATAACGCCTGAATCTATTAACTAAATAAATAAATATTGTCGGACAAATTACACAGCGCCACCTGGCCCCAAAGTAAGCGAAGCTTGTATTATGGGTACTAGACAACTGATAAACATACGTATATATATATATATATATATATATATATATATATATATATATATATATATATATATATATATATATATATATATATATATATATTGTAAATACATACATACTTATTATACATAGAAAATACCCAGACCAAGACAAACAGACATATGTTCATGCACACAAATGTTTGTACTGTGTGGGAATCGAACCCACGAGCGTCGGTGTCAAAGTAGCGTAACAGCGCGTTTCACCACTGCGCCACCGAGCTCGTCCATGCTAGTAATACTTAATGCATTGCAAGCCTTTATAGGCTACGATAATCGCTTTATATCAGGCTGGCCGTATACATTAAGTATTACTCGAGCGATGCCATCTCTGCTGCTAACACAGCAACTCCTTGAGAGCTTACTGGAGACCTCACTCAAAGGCAGGAATTTTCTGTGAAGTGGAAGTACTTCCCCAGGCGGGCTGCTTTGATGCGGCCTACCTCTCTTAAAAACACCCAGACCAAGACAAACAGGCATGTTCGTGCACACAAATGTTTGTCCCGTGTGGGAATCGAACTTTGGTGTGGAAGTAGCATATCAGTGCGTTTCACGACTGCGCCACATAGCTCGTCAAATAGACTTCATTTACATTGAAAAGAGCTACATATATCTAACAGGAAGTACAGTATTATTGAGTGGTCACTTACAAAAAATATTATGCACTGTTTATAGCAATTGAGTAAAAGTCAACTCGTAGGTAGTAACAACTGCAATGAAAAAAATGTTTAGTTGGATTTCCCAAATTCCTAATAGAATTCACCAAAGTCGACGGTTGAACTGGGTCCTACCTTTGACTTAAGTTGATTTTACAATCAAAAAAAGTTAATGAAGTACCAGTAAAAATAATAAAAATATATATATAATATGATAAACTGTACCATATTGTATGTACAATCCATTTATTATCGGTAAATTTTACATTTAAAATAGTGATAGCTCAAAATACTTTTGTATGAAGACCAACCGTAATACATTTGTAAATTTAACTACAAATTTTTGCATTAATTAACAAAGTTTACTAGTAAAATAGCCTACCTTTGCTTCTTTGGTAAATTCAACTAATCTTTTTTTTCAGTGTGAGCATACACTAACTGCTATAAGTTAACTGAATGCTCAGTATTGAGCGCTCACTTACCTTGGAAGTAGCTCTTGGTCCGCAAGTAGCTGACCGACAGTCGCAGTATCGAGAGTCGATCAAGCTTGCTGAGTATGTTCTGCTCGAACGGTAGCAATGATGCCAAAGTGTCCAGCTCAGCGTTGAGCCTCTCTCGGTGACGTTTGCTAGGGTTGCTCTTGGTGACGCCGTCCTTTGATGGGGGTTTGATGCTGTAACGAAACAAGTAAGCTTGAATAGATATTTTTACTTTAGGCGTTTAAATAAAAAATGGTAGTTTCTATAAGTAGTTGTTCCAGAATGTAGAAGGATGTGGGTGCCGAGGAAGATCAAGACTCAACTACCACGACGCCACCACCAAATATGTCGTGTATTATGAGAATAGAATAGAGCGTATTTTTTTTTATACTACGTCGGGAGGCATACAAACATACGGCCCACCTGATGTAAAGCGGGTACCGCAGCCTGTGTTACATCAATTATCACTTGCGCGATGCCTCCTCTGCTGCTTACACAGCAACTCCTTAGGAGCTTACTGGTCACCTCACTCACACGCAGGAATACAGATACACTGGTGGGGTGGAGTAAGGGTTCGTGTATGTGGATGGAAAATGTCTTATAGCTAACTAAGTTTAAACTAACACACGAACATTATTTTAAGTTTAAGCAGTGCCATTTCGCCAGTCACTAAACCGCGCGCGTTCTATGTACTTTGACTACACACAGCAAGGCTTTTGCGGAATTTCCGAAAAAATCAAGTACAATATAATGCATGCTTGGCTTGTATCCGGAGCCTATTATGCTAACAAGCATGGTCGCGTGACTGGCCGCTCGTTAGGCGAGTGACGCCGAGCGCCACCGTTAGCTAATGCGACGTGTCATTTGAAATTGCTCCTTGTGAGACGAGCTTCTACAGGTCTTAAGGTCTTAAGACCGCCTTATCTACTGCAAAGACCATAAGAGTCCATGTCACGAGTTGACATTTTGTTAAGTGTACACATGCACAAAACTACTTTGTAAATGACTAGGATAGTAGTAGTTCAGAATCAAATCATAACAAATTGATTCTGTGGAATCATTTAATTTAACTTTTTATTTAATGTTTAACATTAATAACAGAATTATTATTCTATTTAGCATTACATAATATTATTACAGTAAAATGTGTACGATACAATAGCCCAGTGGATTAAGAAACGGTCTGTTGACCAACTGGCCCCCAGTTCAATCCATCCTGGCTTGTATCACTATATTCGTATTTTCAGATTTATCTACAAATTTGTAATTATCCACTCGGCGCGCGGTGTTGGCAATCCTCAAGTCCAAAAAATTATATTTCGAAAGACGTGTGAACGAACCTTAGAGAGGTCTGAGCCTCTAGGTTGAAGCGGTCTATCGGTAGGCGCTTCATGTAAAACTCAGTATCTTCGCCAAATATTTAGGCTAAGGTTAGGAAACGGGATAATGCTAAAGAGAAGAAGATAAGGAAATCATATATATTTGTTCATCCGTGAAGAAACATATAGAGACTTCCTAAGTCTTTCTAAGCACATCGCGTCGGATGAGTGTAAAAACAATAATCCACAGGGACGGGAAAAGCAGGAAAGTGTCAGGGACGGGAAAAGCAGAAAACTGGCCGATATCGGGGATGGGTTTTTTTTGTAACATTCCTGTTTGTATCAAACTTGTAACACATATAGCGGGCGCGACCCAGCGTGGTTCGTTTTGTGTTACATACAACACGAATGTTAGAAACAAAAAATTTTAAAAAAAAATCTATTTATCGACTGCCCACAACAAGGCGCGCGTGGCGCGAATATAAAAATCATCCCCACTTTACGTGTAAGCGAGGTATCACAAAAATTTTATTTTTCTTTATTATTTTATTTTATCACTTTATCAGCATAGTTAATATGTATATTACACGCCAAACTACAGCTTTCAAGTATCAAGCGTCTCTGAGCTAGGCCGCGGACAGACGGACGGACAGACAGATGGACATGGCGAAACTATAAGGGTTCCTTGTTTACTACGGAACCCTAAAAATGAATGTATCAAAATCGATCCAGTCGGTTACGAGCTCCGAACTCGAAAACGGCTGGATCGATTTAAGTGAAATTTTCAGGGGAATCTTCAGATTAGTCCTGCGGTTAATTCTGTGTAGTTTGGTGGCGATCAGATCAACCGTACGACGATAGTTCTCTGTACACACAAAAAGGCGATGACAAAATCATTAGTATCTTTTTGTTTAGTAACAATTATCGTAACACCAAAAAAAAAAGGAAATATTAGCAAAAGAAATGAATTCATGCAAATTCATATGTTTGATGATTTTTTTTATATTCTTTAGAATAAGTTTACAGTTATCGGGTCTACTAGTTTTATTAATAGTTATAAAATAAACAAAATAAAATGATCTGTATTGTTTACTTTATAAATCTCCAGTTTCAATAACGGGATGCCTGCCACGATAATCTATATCCATTACTATTAGTTAGCGGTGTAAATTATATTCGGTGCGGAGGTCGGAGGTACCTATTTGTTTTTGTTAATGTGGCGGTGAGCGCGATCTCTTGCGCTGGGTTACTTTAAATGAGTTGAAGGTTAGTGACATATGTAGAGAGGATTTTTGAGAGTTAAGTTTCGTATATCTAAGACACAGTGCAGGCCTGTTGTCTGTGTCACTCTATAAATAAATAAATAAATATTGTCGGACAAATTACACAGCGCCATCTAGCCCCAAAGTAAGCGAAGCTTGTGTTATGGGTACTAGACAACTGATAAACATACGTAAATACATTTTTTTTTGTACATAAATACTTATTATACATAGAAAATACCCAGACCAAGACAAACAGACATGTTCATGCACACAAATGTTTGCCATGTGTGGAAATCGAACCCACGAGCGTTGGTGTCAAAGTCACGTCATTCGCGACTGAGCCACCGAGCTCGTCGAATGGAGCTAAAGAAGTTTTACTTTAGTCGTGTGGTCTAAAGCACACTCGTGCTTTAGACCACGCTTAACTTGGGGAGTAAGCTGGTGAATGCGTGACTAGAGCGTTACGTAAAGTGTCATCGGGTGAGGCGAACGGAAGTTGAGAGGGAGATATAAGTTAGTGAAGATAGAAAGAGAGAGAGTTACGTTTCGTATATTACTGTAGGGGCAAGAGAGAAAGGTGCGAGCACACATTTTCTTTCTCTCTTTCTCTCACAGTGAGTTAAGATTCGTATATCTAAGACACAGTGCAGGACTATTGTCTGTATTATACTATGGAGCTAAAGAAGTTTAATTTCAGTCGTTTGGTCTAAAGCACACTCGTTTTTTTTTCTAATGGTTTTCCCATGGTTTTCGGGTATGGGGGCATTGGGCATGAGGTTCTTTAGAAAGACGCGGTAAGGTCTGTAAATGGCTCTGGTGTTGCAAGTATTACAGTATATAGGCTGATAGTAACTGCTTGCTATCTAGCGGATGCTGATCGGGACTAGTTCGCAATAACTTGCTGGTCGAAACACAGAGTTGTATAGATCAAATTGCCTGTAAATTTTACATTCGCAAAAAAGCACCTAAATTAATTAAGCAGTCTATTAATTAAATTATCTATTTATCACAGTTGCCACCAATGTAAAAATTACAAAAATAATATATTACGATAATATGAGCTTACTCGCCTGTACACATTAATTATATTTTAGAATTATTAATTACACTTAATGTCATTATGTATTAGAATACATTTATACTTCATTATTACATTTGTCATTAAAACATTCGTTACATGTCAGTTTAAATTTATTGCAAACACCGTGAAAAGAAATGCATTACAACGAAATACTATTAATGTCTTAATCGGGGAAAATTGTGTAGTACGCGTAACATTAAAACGGTTCTTTCCACGCTACCTACAATGAACTCAACCACTATACTATAAAAATATTTAACGCATTCGCCATCATCATCATCAGCTTCCGCTTTTATTGTATCTCATAATACTTGCAACGTGGCGCTCTATAAAATGCAGTACCAAAACGGTTGTTCCCTTTGGTATAAATTCCAATCTAAACACAAAAAGATAACTAAAAATAAAGAAAAATTTTATTGTTTAAGTACTTAAATTTAAAAAGATTGAAATAACCATACGACATACGGAAATGTAACCACTTTTAACAAATATTAAAAAAATTTAAAGTTTTTATTTTAGCAAACCACTGAAGTTTTTAATAATTATTGAGAACATGATATAATATAAACGTGAAAGCAACTCCACGGATTGCCATGCTCCAACAAATGTACGTTTGGATATTACTCATCGGGCATTCTTTTTTTGATTTATTCAAAGGTGGGGATCAAACGGCGCATGGTTCGTTCTTTGATATAACCTCCATATAATTTGTACCCATGCTCACTGCAACCTTAAAAGAATTCACAACCCTACGCCGTTGCACATAAGGTAAAAGTCCTGTTGATTTTCATGATCTCTCGTGGTATAAATCAACCGATTATTTCTATAAATTGTAACTCGATTAAGTTATAATCGACTGATTGTGATAGGTCGTATTTCTACACGTGATTATAATTGTAAATCGCTTGTTAATTTGTTTGCTTTATCTGTTATATTTTTACTGAAGTTTCTCGGTATGGTGTTACAAGAAGTAATTTTAAATAAAAAATGGCTCCCGTTTTGTACTCGTATAAAAAAATACATATTATTCTACATTTATATAGTACATCGGGAACCAAACATAGCATACGTTCCACCTAATTTTAAGTAGTTACCATGTCCTATCAATGCATGCAATAAAAGTTAGCATCAATTCGATGGTTACTCACTCGCAAGTTTACTGTGAAGGGGAGTAATTCACTAATCGGGTTGCTTTAACGTAACCCACCTCTCTTAAGGTCACTTCGGGTCATGTTTTTTTATAACTACTAAAAAGCATACGTACTTGTCGAATGACAAACAAGCATGCAACAGTCGGCTGTATGTTTCTTTGCTAATGCACGTTTGCTAACATTGCATAAAAAAATAAACAGAGAATTTTCCCAAAGTATTCGACTACTTTTGGAGGAAATTCCCCTCTCTATTCTTTTTTTCGATTTTTCCGATGAATTCCATTAAATAAAACTCTAAGAAAGTACGAAAATCTCTCGGATAATATTACAACTATTAATTGCGCCTATTTCGTTTTTAAATAGTTCCAATTTCAAAATACTAGACATTCCACAGCGGTTAGAAACATGCGTGTAATATTCAAATCGAAGTTATCTGGAAAGTCATTATGTCTATTGGTCATAATAACTTTTTTTTTATTAAAATTTATAATCCATTGTCTACGCTACGGTGTTTCGCAATGAAATCGTTAATAACTGAGGCGGCAATAAAATGTTTTAGATATTGTCCATGTTGCTATTTTCAATTATTCGCTACGAATGTATGTCTACGTTTTAACCGACTTCAAATATGGGGAAGGTTTTATAGTCGTCGCGTATGTTTTCTTGAGATTCCGGTGCAAAAGGTGCCGGGACGTTATTATAAATGTTCCGCTCTCTGTCCTTCCATCCGTCTCTCACAAGACTGTATATTTTGAATAGTAATATGTAGACACCTGAATGATTTCCACAGCCTGTGTATTACCGCAACTATTAATATGACCACTGCAGCAAAATATAAAGCACTGCCTAATCCTACTAATATTATAAATGTGAATGTCCGTTTGTTTGTTACGCTTTCACGCGAAAACTACTGAACCAATCATCATGAAACTTTGTACACATATTCTTGGAGGTATCAGAAGTAACATAGGATACTATTTATTTTAAAAAAGGCGAGGGAAGCCGCGGGTAAAAGCTAATAACATATAAATATAAAAGTAAGGAACATATTTTTGTTTTTTTTTACGAAACTGAAGCTGAAGCAAGGCACACAAATTGCAGTCAGTAATAAGAATAAGTTTTTTTATCAACGTCGAGAGGCATACAAGCATACGGCACACGTGATGTAAAGCGGTTACCGTAGCCGCTTGTAATATATTAAGTATCATCAACCCCTTAGGAGCTTTCTCTGGTGACCCCACTCACACTCAGGAACACAACAACCCTCTGGGGAATTGATATTTGGCTGTGGTTTTCTGTGAGGTGGAGGTACTTCCCCAGACGGACTGCTATGATGCACCCTACCTCTCTTAAATCATCCAGGCTAAGAAAAACAAACATGCTCATGAACACAAATGTTTGCCTTGTGTGGGAATCGAACCCACGAACGTTGGCGTCAAAGTCGCGTAATTCACGACTGAGTAAGTAATGTACTTATTTATTTTTAGTGTTTTACTGTAATAACTCTAGGTATTATAGTGCTTATGTATTTATAGATATCGATTTAGTCTTCGTGTTCCGTATCTGTGTGAAATTCTTTTGTTCCGAATTACGGAGCAAAGGGTCGTAGATCAAACATCTCTGTAAACGCTTACAAACGTCCAAATTGTCGTAAATGACCCAAACAAAGGCCCAAGCAACTCTTTCTCATGTTTATGTGTAATCTTTACTAACGAATATTTAATAGGAGTCTAATCGAAACGTTTTAACTTATCCCGTTTTCGAAAAATTATATAGAGAGAGATTTCAAATGACGCTTTATGTGTTACTGAGTTTGATGATTGGGAATTGTACTCATTTACTACATTTTAGAATTTTTTAAAGCACCTCTTTTGCATTTTTTTATTCGGGGATTTATTTATACCTATATGAAAATAGCTGTTTGAAGTACACTCGTGTGTTACAGGAAGTATTACCAGTGTGTTGCCACCGATGCTGCTAGCACAGCACCTGGCAGGAACAAGTTCCCACCATGGAGTTATTCGCTACTCTTTGACGAGCTCAGTACCAATGCTCATTGGTTTGATTCCATTCAAACATGTGTGCATGAACATGTCTGTATGTTTTGGACTGGGTATTTTAAGCGAGGTGGAGTGTTTCAAAGCAGCCCGTCGTCTGGGGAACTACCTCCACGGCACAGACAATAGCAGCAAAGTAACAATTACCTAAACGGTTGTTGCATTCTTGTGAGAGTGTGAGGTTGCCAGTAAGTAGTTGCAGTATTGCCATCGCATCGCGCGAGTGATACTTATTTTATTGTAAGCGTTCATACACTATGTTAACCGGTTTACACCAGGTGGGCCGTATGCTTGTATGCCTCCCGACGTAACTATGTTTGTGAAACTGTGCTTGTTAAAAACATGTCAAATATAATTATTTTTAATTTTTCGCTTCTCAAACTTCGAAGATAATCTTCCTTATCCACTGAGCTATCACTGCTCTTAACGACTACTCGTTACCACCCTGTATAAAGGTGTGTCTGTAGTTTTCGAGAAACTTCATAGTCTCATAAAGAAACGTTGACAGCATGTATATATTGAATATTCAGATTAACATTGAATGTGTAGTTTTTATGTCCGTCTGTAGACGTGTATGCACGCAACTCGCAGAGCCCCCTTACAGAAGATGTAATATTAAAGAAATGAACGATTACGTGTGGTATTAATCATTTGTTTTTAATTAATATTTCGACTAAATCACTAACAGAAGAGAAGAAATCTTTCAAGTTGACTTTCATACAAGTTGAAAGTTTTCGCTAGAGGAAGACACGGTTGTCATTGAAGTCAAATGTTCCTCTCGACCACAACGGAATCGACTTGGCTGCATCTCGTGTCAGCCAGCCTTTATTCCTACTAAGGTGTAGTAAAGATTCATTTTCGTTGGATGCGTGACAGCACCTCGCATGTCAGCACGGAACACTCCTCGTTCAAGGCATGGTGTTTGTTTTGGTCAATGACTCTCATGATTGACCTTATGGCAATTATTTTTGTGGGTCACTGGTGCATTTTGGATATTTTGCAATTAAATTACTTTGATTTAGATTGATTTTTGGACGTTTTAATGTTGACTGTTAAGGTGTAAATTTTGTTCATAGCTCAAATAATGGGTAGGAAGTAAATACTACCATTGCAACATTTTTCTCATGGTTTGACTGGGGATAAATAAAACATTTTTAAACTAGACTTTTCGGTAACAAATGGAACAATCGGAGAGTGTGATCAGTTCAATGGTCAGAAAATAGACATTACGGGAATATAGTATTTTTGGTAGAAAAATTGAGATTTTAGGACATTAATAATAAGAAATACTAAATGGTGTAGGTGGTGAATATATTTTCGTGATCAGTCCAGAACAGTTCTAGAGACTCCCTTCCCTTTTTAAACAAACTTTACCTATCAATAAAACATCATAAATACCTATTCAAAACACTTAAATACTCACTAGTGTATAGTCACAGTAAACTTCACCTACACGTGGTGCACCCTACCCTAGTAAACGTATCTTTGTCAACAGAAAGGTGGGCACAGTTATATGTAAACTAATGAACAGGCTAGGGTAAGCGAAGGGTATTCTAAAATACAGGAACCTCAGCGAATGTAGAGAGATTGACGAAATACAACGCTGAGGAAGAGGAGCTGAGGAAGGTCAAAACTTACCTTCCACGACCAAATTGGCTATGAATGTTAAAGAAGCAAGCGAGGTGTATAAGGCCCGTGTATTGTGACGCTCGGTTCTACCGGCTTAGCGTGAAAAAATATATAGATATTCCTAAAAAATTTAATCAGGCAACTATATTCCGAAGGTCGGCGCGATCGTGGGGTCCAAAAAAAACAATTAATAAAACTAGTATAGTTATGTAACTTGACAGAGCCTGTGTTTACTAATGTACCGGGCGAGTTTACTATAATTATAAACGAATTAGAGAGGTCGATGCTCGGGTTAAGGCCTCGAGGTCTGCTGGGAATGTCCTTTTTGGGAATACGGAAATCCAAACCAATATTAGACAAACAGGTTGAAGAGCCCGATAGTGGAGCGGTTAGCAATGATATTTGACACCAAGGTTCGATTGTCATACAGGATAAACATTATTTTATCTATACATATAAATAAAATTGAAGTGTCTGTCTGTGATTTCAAAATAAAGCCTTTATCTTAAGCTCATATCGTTATTTTCACGTTACCAAAGCCTAAACATGCATTTTTTAACTTTTTTGTCTGTCTGTCTGTCTGTTTGTTTGTCCGGGCTAATCTTCGAAATGGCTGAACCGATTTTGACGGGACTTTCACTGGCAGGTAGAGGACTGTTCAGAACAGAATATAGGCTACTTTTTATTCCGTAACTATTTAGGGTTCCTGCGTAAAAAATGAAAAACTGTTAAAATTAGGGGGAAATATCGGTATCTTTGCGATTTTATTTTTTATGTTATAAAAATAAAATAAATATACGTTGCCTCCCGTGCGTCAATAGATGGCGCTGTTAAAAATTGAATCGCTCTATGGTTGCATCTACGACCCTGAACTTTGTTTTTTAAACAGAAAGAATTTGAGGTCTATAGAGAAATAAAGGCTACTAAAAGCCCAAATCTCATGCGTGCGAAGCCGCGGGCTTCGGCTAGTCTTACATAAACATGTTTGTTTGTCTACGTCTGAGTGTTTTTAAGAGTGGGGATACAGTCATGAACGACAGAGAAGTTGATATTATCTTCATCATCAGACATATTCCAATTGTCAGGTTTCACGATAATAAAACCAATGAAAATGGTTGACCATCACACACAGATTCAAACCAGGGACCACTCAGCTAATAGGCCAGTTCATTATATACTAGACTATCACTACTGTTAAAATAATAAAATATGTCTGATGCAATAAAAAAGATTGTTTTTTATACAACTTCGGCATACAAGCAGACGGTCTACCTGATGTAAAGCAGTTACCGTAGCCTATTAACGCTTGTAACATATATCACTCGCGCGATGCCTCAACTGCTTACACAACGTCTCCTTAGGAGCTTACTGGTGACCTCACTCACACGCAGGAACACAACAAGTCTCTAGGGAGTTGTTATTTGGCTGCGGTTTTCTTTGAGGTGGAGGTACTTCCCCAGACGGGCTGCTTTGATGCGCCGTACCTCTCTTAAAACTTCAGACCAAGACAAACAGACATGTTCCTACATACAAATGTTTGTCTTGTGTGGGAATCGAACCCACGAGCGTTGGTGTCAAAGTCGCGTCTTTCACGACCGAGTCACCGAGCTCGTCAGACGTAACGTAGAAGATGAACAAAAATTACAATAAATAAAATAACCAATAAAATAAATAAATAATAAAATAAATAATTTTATCAGAAGATAATGTCACGAGCCTTAAGAACCGGCGAGGGTTCATGAATGTTAAAAATGCGAGTTAAGTGCGTATGAACTAATGGCGCTCGGTTCACTCTCCCTACCCCGTAAAGGACCTGGCGTGAAGATATACACATATACATACATAAATAAATAAGAAAATCTTAAAAGTATGCCACGTACTACACTACACCTTTGAACAATTAACCCTCTAAAGAAGCATTTAAACGCAAACAAAGAAAATTTAATGGCCGCCAATTAAAAATAACGAGGTGTTGTAAAAAATATCCTATTCTATACGTTGACCTGTAACTACGTCTAGTCTATAGGTACATCGTATCGATAATTCATTAAAAAAAACATCACAATAGGCAATGTACTCACGTAACCTTCGCTTTAAGTGAATAATCGAATACTAAGATTTAGGACAAACAACTCGTAAAACATCCCATCAGCAAATTCTTAGCAATTAAAAAGGAACTTTAATTGATTAATGCTAAAAATCAAAATTGTACGAACATTAATTGGTACTTACATCATGTAGTATTTGAATGAAACCAGCGTAACTTAAGGCTAAGCGAACGCAATTAGAGACTTTATGTCTGAGAGCACAGGAATCATTTTTAGGTAGTATTTTTTACTCTATCATTGTTCATACTCGGATGATCATATGTGCCAAGTAAAATTAAGTGTGCCAATATCATAAGAGTTCACGGTTGATCGCGCACAGCCTTCGTACAAACAACCGTTTTCCGACGATTTTTCTTGTATAACACTTTAGTACTTTTCTATTCCAGTCAAGGTTTCTTGTATGGGAAGTCAGGTTATATAATTGTAGAATATACTATTGGCGAAACTTGCATACTGCCCGCTGTCTAATATGATTACATGTAACTAAATCAACACCGCTCATTTTTTTATAAAACTAATATGGCAAACAAGCATACGACCAGCCTGATTGTAGGCAGTTACCGTAGTATATGCACACACTTTCAGCACCAGAGGTGTCATTCTTCACGCCTTTTTGAAGAAGGCAATACACCCTGGAAAACTATCGGCAGGGAGTTGATTTCACAGGTTAAGAGTTCGCGGTAGAAAAATTCTCTGGAACCAAACAGAATTGTTTGGTTCTCACTCCCATTATTTCAACAACACTGACTTATTTGGTTATACTTCCCAACATTATGAAGTTCTACTTCCAACTATTTATCAATTGAAGCTATGAATCTTCAAACCTGTGGTTTTTAACTCTTCTGGTGCCATTTCTGCCTAAAGATCTTTAATGTTTGTAAAAAAAACCTTATGCCCATTTATGCTTATAACTGCATCAATGGAACATAATGACAAATATCTGTTTACCCGCAGTTAGTCGGGGCAGCCATCGCTGGGCAAATCTGGGCAATTTGTGGACAATAGCGGCTATTTGCGGCAATGGCCCTCTGTCAACCTGCTGGAGTGTCATTAAATGTGACCTGATACGATAGGGGCTATATTCACTATTGCAGTTCCGTAATTTAATTTTAAGCATAGTTTCTATATTATAAGAATCCGAAATAAATAATAAACAAATATTTGTTTACAGACAACTTAATCAACACTACTTTGTATGCTTCCGTCATCACCCGGTGGAAACAGACAAAGTTGTTGAATGGAGACCCGTACACCTGCAGTGGGATAAGTTAAGGTTGGTATAGTACCGTATTAATGCTACAAATAGAAAATTTTCAATTTATAAAGTACTTTGAAAGTCTATTATTAAAATAAACATTTAATAGGTAATAGTTTCAGGCGTTACTTTGCGGAAGTTATACTTACAGGCAATTCCAAAACTACCTTGTGGGCCTCCGCCATAATGTTAATCATGGTTAATCATCTTTTAAAGTACATTGTGAATTGAAGATTTTATTGTTGTGTTAATACGGTACAACACTAACTTTCACTCATCCCACTCCCATATACCTACTTGGTATACGCATCTCCTTTTCAACGGAAAGTACATACAACATACTCTACTCTCTTTTTAAATTCATATACAATATGGTTTTTAAGTTGTACTACTTAAACATGGTCTAAAACTGTCTACTTTTATCCTTGTGGTACCATAATAATACTTCAAATTGTAAAACCTTCGAGAACTAAGTAGGTACTTTGATAGTCTGTTATTAATAAAGTAAACATTACATAGCTAATGGATTCAGACGTTATTTTCAAAACTACTTTCTATGCTTCCGCCATAATGTGACTATCTATTGACTATTTAATGGTTGTTTATTCTAATCTAAATTATATCAAATAACGCACATTTAATTAAGGTTATGAATTAAAGATTTTATTAAATACAGGTACATATAATTTTTGTACTGCAAGTATTCATAGGCTACAGTAACCAATTTACATCAACAGGGCTGCATGATTATTTGCCTCCCATCGTTATGTAAAAATAAGTTAAAACTTTATTTAGGTCAATTTTCAGGATTTATAAAGCTTGAAAATTATATTATAAGAGTCCTAATAGCAAATTAACCCTACTAGTAACATGTACGAAAAATTACGACGTTATTAGGATATTTGTGGCCTACTAATAAACTACGTACTACTACATCTCCACGCGAAGTCGCTTGTGGGGTAGGCAGAGAACGAATATATATAAACATAGACCATAGATTTAGTAAAATGCGCACATACCGCAGCCAGTAACAATGTCATAGGCTACTTTTTATAAAAGATATGTTTACTTGAGTGTATAAATTCCGCTAGCCGTTGCAGTATATTGAAGGATTAAATAACTTTATACAATGGGAGATGTGACGAATTACTTACGAAAACTTGAACATTGATCTTTTATCACCAATCTCATCTCAATAAAACCCCTCTAAATCTCCCCTTAAATAAATTAAATACAGACAAGTGCTGTAACCCTCCGGTGTACAATATGACACACGTCGGGTAGGGTCCATTATACCCGCGATTGTGCCCAATGATCCAAACAGGTAGAGCTATCGGCCCCCCTGACGCTTGCATTAACTCCTGTCAAAATAGATGGGTCTTTTGTACCCGCGACATTGATACTTAGGGTTGCAATAGTACCAGAGTAAATTGAGAGGAGAGGGTTGGGTAAATTTTATTGTCGTGGTATTTCACGGACGTTTTGAATGTCCATAGTTGAAATGAATATTTATTTATGGAAAAGGTACACCAACAGTATACATACATCGCATTGCTTATGACATAGAATTAGTGGGAAAATGATCAAATCGATTGAAGATATTGTTTTGAAAGCTTTTAAGCAAGATATTTCTGTAATAACTAACAAATTTGCCACCGGATTCCGTGACAGTGTATAAAAAAAATATAAACCCATGTAACATTAATTTACTAGATGAAAAAATGTACGTAAGAAGCTGTGAAATGTCTATGAGAATGAGTCTGGCAACGGAAGAGGTTATTTTTTCAATAATAAAACATATGAACGACAAGAAAAGTCCTGGTATCGATGGCATCCGCGTAAAAGATATAAAGCACGTAAATAAAGATATTACGCCGTTGGTAGTACATCTCATAAACATGTGTATAACTAGGTGTATATTCCCGAATGATTTAAAAATAGGTCTAATAAGGCCTATTTACAAAAAAGGTAGCCATGCAGAAGTAGACAACTACAGGCCTATAACTATATTATCAAGTATCGATAAAGTAGTTGAGAAGTACTTTGGTTCAGAAATTAAAAAGTTCTTATCGAATAATAACATAATTAATCAAAGGCAATACGGATTTCAAAGGAACCGAAGTACATCTCAATTATTGTCGGACTTTTCTAACGAAATATGTGACTATATGGACAAAAGCAGCATTTGTTGTTTTAGCAGTATTTGTCGATTTTCAAAAAGCTTTTGATGTTTTAAATTATAGTATACTTTTTTCCAAATTACAGCAAAGTGCTATACGGCTATATCATACAAATGATATCACAGCGGTGAGTGTAGCCAACATACGCAGTGACTTGTTTCCTACTGAACAAGGTACATCACAGGGTTCGATAGCAGGCCCTATAGAATACCTTTTGTATGTAAATGAAATGTGCAGTTTGTGTATCAATTTGCCGACGATACATGCCTAGTAGTTGCTCATAAAAACGTAACAGAAGCTGAAAAAATAATGCAACGAAATCTTGACTTATTGTGCAAGTGGGTACATGATGTTCGGTTGGTAATTAATGCAAAACAACAAAACTAATGCACATAGTTCACAATTAAAGACCAGTACCACACCACGAGTCGTAGCACATTCACATGAGTGTATGCATAATAAAGATATTATATATGCATGCCAGTGTATGCCCTTAGAAATTGTACACAAACACACATATTTAGATTACACTGGTTTAATAATTGATAACAGATTTAACTGGGGGCCGCACATCGAGTATGTGTGCAATAAGCTAAGATCAATTAATTCAAAAATGGTAGTATTGAGATTTAAGATACCTTATAGTATATTAAGAACGATGTACTTATCACTAGCGGATTCGGTGATTAGTTATGGTTTGAGTAGTTACGGCCGTTCCTATAAAACGTATTTGGAGAGCATCTATAACCTGCAAGTCAGCCTACTTAAAACCATTTTACCAAAACAAATTAAAGCAAGATTAAAGAAACAAGAAATTGATATATTTACGCACTGCAAAGTTGTGAATGTCTTCAATAAATTTAGGATGGCCATTGCTAGGGAATACTGGATTACTAGGGATGCCTGAGTTTTTTGGCAGTATTTTTATCAGTGCTCACCTAGTCATGAACTGCACGGTAGGGAAAAAAATTGTGACGATTCCAAACAAATGTAGCCATTTTTACGGAATAAAAAGATTTTGACTTTGACTTTGACTTTGTACTGCAACAGAATTGAACAACTGCATAAAAGGTCACGGGAAAAAAATCTAAGACAAAATTTAAGTCAATTGAATACTTACGCGTTACCAAACTATACAAACGTATATGGTAAACGAAAATGGGAGTACTTACTACCTGACATACTTAATAATCTACCTAGTAATCTATTGAAAAACATGATAATAAAATCAAAATAATATTAAAAAAATACTTTATCAATGGAAATAACAATAATATGTAGTGTTCAATTCTGTGTAAGATATATAAGAAATTGATAGGACAAAATTTAATTAACTAATATCTATGTTAAAGTTGTATAATATCTATGTTAAAGTTATATAAAGAACTCGCCACTTGGTAAATAAGCCACTGCGATGGCTTCAACTAATGGCTATGCATGTATGTCCAAGATTATGTATTTTTGTTTTGAATAAATAATATAAAAAAAAAAACATTGTACAAACATAATTCTTATATACCTATTACGAGCGTACACAGCATTTATATTATCTGGGTATTTTGCTTACATTAATAAATTTCTGAGATAAGATTATATGTAAAAACTATTAACAAAATAAATCATATAGCCAAGTTTAGTAGTGCTAACTGCTGGAGTTCCATGACGGTGAGTTACCGGTCTTGGGACTCCAATAGCCGCATAATATTCAATTTAAATTTAGAAGAGGAGTCATGGAGAACGTCTGCACTAGTAGCATTATTTTTAGTCAGTGCATTATATTTCGCGGAACATCGGGCGAGAGGGGCGTTTTGAACAACATTGGTTTTTAATGTAGGTAGCACGAACGTTTTATTTATTGGCTGGCGAGGCAGACGGGATGGCACATAGAGATGTTGACACAAAGTATACCGTTGTTCTATTAATTTATACGATCTTTCTTGCATGTACATACATATATTGGAAAGATTAGGTATAAATATATATTAGGTATATCTCCTGATAATTTTACAAAGGAGAAAAGGCAGAGCGAAGCTTTTGTGGTATTTGTGAGTAAAGTAACGTTTAATTAATATATCCTTTTTCAGGAACACCATTCCTATATGAAATCTATATGTTTGTCTGTGCGTTTGTCCGTGTGGTTGGCTGTCGCTTTTTTTTTTCGAATATTCGAATTTTGACTTCAGATTCGGATTCAGCATAAAAAGTAGAATAGGAATGTTTAGGAACACCGTTCCTATCTCTTAAGGAACATGATCAAAATGGCCGACAAATTTAAAAAAAAATGAATTGTTATATAATTGATGAGCCAGGTGTTCCTCTGGCAATGCAAGCTTGCGCATTCTCAACTGGTTTTTATATACTACGTCGGAAGACATACAAGCATACGGCCCGCCTGATGTAAAGCGGGTAACGTAGCCTATTAACGCTTGCGATATATTAAGTATCACTCGCACGATGCCTCCTCCGCTGCTTACACAGCAACTCCTTGGGAGCTTACTAGTGACCTCACTCACACGCAGGAACACAACAACCCTCTAGGGAGTTGTTATTTGGCTTCGGTTTTCTGTGAGGTGGAGGTACTTCCCCAGACGGGCTGCTTTGATGCGCTCTACCTCTCTTAAAACATCCAGCCCAAGACAAACAGACATGTTCATGCCCACAAATGTTTGCCTTGTGTGGGAATCGAACCAACGAGCGTTCACGACTGAGCCACCAAGTTCGCTAAAAGTCCTGAAGTACTATGAACCTAAGAGGTATACAATACCCTCAGGGTAATAATTTCCAAGTTTCGAGATGACTTTGCAGAAGCATATTTGACTTTTTCTGAACCTTATCTGAAGAACCGCATACTATAGTCCTCTAGAAGCACTTTGTAGAGAGTATTCTACAACTTAGTTTACATTTTGGTTCAATTGTAAAACGTAATCCTTTTTCTTCTTTGAGTCTTTGTATATAGCCACCTAAATCAAGAAAAATTGAATTTGTTATAAGATGACGGATCTTTTAGGTATATGATAAACGCAACTGCTGATGCAGTGATACGAGTAGCATAGTGGATAAGAACTGACCTTGTGACCAACAGGTCCCTGGTTGCTCGGCGGTGAAGGAAAACATCGCGAGGAAACCCGCACGTCCAAGAAGTGACCTTAGGTACATAAGAATGATCTAGTTTCCCTCTGAGTTGCGGAGGTCTGACGGCAGTCGCTCCATGTCAAAATCAGTATATTCGCCAAATACTTAGGCTTAGGTAGCGGACCCTATCCTAATGGACTAGGAAAACGGGATAACGATATAAAGAAGAAGATAAACGCAACTGTTAACCATCAGAACATGTGATTTACTGGCTACAAAAAAAAGTTTTATAACTTTATAACCCTTTTACTTCAATTATTCAGTTTAAAAGTTCTTCAATATTCATTGCCGCATGTAGTATTCACAGGTATACTAACAAGAAAGGGTATACCGACAATGTAAATACAATCGACTATTCCATCTATCAAAAAATGCGAGCAAGTTTGATCGAGGCGGACGGCTCGCCCGCGCAGAAATTATTCCTAGAATTACAAGAATGTTTTTGTTAGGTACCGTTCACAATAGCTGGTGAGATCGCAGCGATGTTTATCAAATTAATGAAATTTACATTTAAATTTCCTTTTTGAAGCAGGCGGACAGCGGTAGGGTTAAAAGGGGGCTGCATTACCTTCAAATCGGTATATTAATCGAAGATAATCGAAATCGAAGATATAGATATAGCTCAGTGGTTTTGTTTTATACGTATACCTGATGTAAAGCGGTTATAATTTTTTTTTTTTTATTTCGTCGGGAGGCATACTAGCATACGGCCCACCTGATGTAAAGCGGGTAGCGTAGCCTATTAACGCTTGCAACACATTAACTATCGCTCGCGCGATGTCAACTCTGCTGGTAACACAGCAACTCCTTAGGAGCTTGCTGGTGACCTCACTCCCATCCAGGAACACAACAACCCTTTAGGTAGTTGTTATTTAGTTGCGGTTTTCTGTGAGGTGGAGGTGCTTCTCCAGACGGGCTGCTTTGATGCACCCTACCGCTCTTGAAAAACACCCAGACCAAGACAAACAGATATGTTCATGCACACAAATATTTCTCCTGTGTTGGAATCAAACCCACAAGCTCTCCTAAAGAACCTACGTTATATACATAACTGAGTCTACATAACTGAGATGATCAAATTAGGTGGCACTTACGTCCGGGACGCCTTCTGGTACTTATACAACCTATGCTGGAGAACTGGAAGGGTCCCAATGGACTGGAGACGCGCAGTCATCTTGCCCTTGTATAAAGACAAGAGGTCACGCATGGACTGCGCCAGTTATAGGGCCATCAGTTTGATCAGCTTAGCAGCAAAAGTATATGAAAGGTGATTGAAAGGAGAATGAGGGTGAAATCAGATGAAATGCTGTGGGAGGAGGAGGAACAAGGAGGTTTCCGAAATGGAAGGGGATGTACGGATCAAGTTTTCTCGCTTCGCAATATCGTAGAGAAGCATCTGGCCATAGACCAGAAGGTTTTCTGCGGTTTTGTGGATCTTGAGAAAGCCTTTGATAGGGATGTGCGAAAGGAACTGTGGGACATATTGCCGAGATATGGGATTGACGGTTCACTGCTCCATGCTGTGCAGTCCACTTACAAGGATTGCTCAGCATGTGAGCGGATAGATGGTGGCATGTCACCCTGGTTTGATGTCAAAATTGGTGTCAAACAGGGTTGCATGCTATCTGCTAGGCTGTTTATCCTGTATCTCGATAGTTGTCTGCAGAGAATAAGGTCAACGAATGTGGGATTGCGCATGGGTGACCTAGTGGTGAACTGTCTGCTGTATGCAGACGATGCCGTGCTATTCGCAGATGCAGATACACCATCTGAACTGCACACACTGGTCACAACGATGAAAGACGAATGTATGGAGAAAGGCTTACTACTGAATGCGAAGAAAACAAAGATAATGGTATTTGAAAGAGCAGAAACCAGAACTAATGTTAGGATTACGATTGATGATGAAGTGTTGGCACAAGTGGATGAGTTTGTATATCTTGGATGCGCTTTCAGCAGGGATGGAAGGTACACCGCAGATGTGGAAAGACGAGTGAGGGAATAGTGTGAATGGAGCGTTGGGAAAACTTCTTGGCAGTAAAAACCTGAGCCAGAAGGCACAACTCGCTATACACAATGCAGTGTTAGTCCCAACGCTAACTTATGGAAGCGAGAGCTGGGTATGGCAGAAAGAGCATGAAAGTAGAATAAACGCGGTCGAAATGCGAGCGCTGCGCAAAATTTGTGGCGTAAGGCTTGTAGACCGTATTCGCAATGACGATGTTAGAAACAGAGTTGGTCTGAAAGAGAGCGTCGGTGTTAAAATAAGAAGAGGCATGCTCCGATGGTTCGGACATGTAGAAAGAATGCAATATGAAAGATGACGAAGCAGATATACAATACAAAAGTGGAAGGATGTAGGAGCCGGGGAAGGCTGTATGTAATTATAAGTACTTTGTATGTAATTATAAGACCTTTTATAGAAAAAATCTGTAAAATCCAAAAATTGAAATTTAGTCAGCAAACGTATATAGTTCAGTAATAAAATACTCGTATGATTCAACTTTATTTCAACAACATCAACTTTATTATAATTTTAGTTACTCCTGACACCTGTATAACATTTTTTTTTTGCAAGTACAGCTATATCAGGTAAAATTTGATATTAATTAAGACTTGATTAGTTAGTAAATTGTTCTTGTTTGATGTTTTTGAAGTTGATTATTAGTAATTATTATTGAATTAGACGTTTGCTAACTGAATTAAAATTTAATTTTTTGGGTTGAACTGATTTTTTTCAAATTAAAGGTCTTATTTCAAGCATTTTTACTGACTGTACCTTATATCTTTGAATTTGTTTTGGTATTAGTTCAAACAATGGTATCCGTTCGGAATAGAAAATAAATATGAGTTGAAACAAATACCAGTGGTATTATTAGTTGTTGGTATTAGAACGGAATAAATAGGTATGAAAGAGAGCGTCGGTGTTAAAATAAAAAGAGGCATGTTTCGTTGGTTCGTACATGTAGAAAGAACGCAGGAGGTAGAAACAGATATTACAACGCGAAAGTAGAAGGATGTAGGAGCCGAGGAAGACCAAGACTTACCTACCCAGACCAAGTTAATTGTATTTTATCAGAAAGTGATGTCAGTAGCCCTAGAAACCGGCGAGCGTCCACAAGAAGAGCTACAAATATTAAAGAAGCGTATGAGATATGTAACGACCGAGTTATGTGGCTCTCGGTTCTCTCTGCCTGCAAGGGATTTTCGTGAAGTTATATATAGATAAATAGTACAGGAAAATTAACCTGCAAAGCAGTTAAAATCCAAGTATCAGAAATAGAATTAAATAAGGCAGTACGAGTCCCATATGAAATCACCTCAAGCGATCTACATATCGGATTGCGGTGTTTAGCGGTTTACTACCGTTTCGGGGGCTCCGGAGCCGGTCCTCGGGCTCCGGCGTCTGTTCAACATATCGCAAATCGGCCGTTACGGAATTTATGTTACATTGATTTATTTTCCTTTGAAGCGGACTGTGAGGAATAATTAAACAGTATTTTATATAGTCACTAGCTGCTGCCCGCGGCTCCACCCGCGTCGAGTCAAATAACGTAGCCTATGTGTTAATCCAGATCATAATCTATCTACGTGCCAAAATTCATTCAAATTCGTTCAGCCGTTTAAGCGTGAAAGAGAAACAAACATCCATACATACAAACTTTCGCATTTATAATATTAGTAGGATTTTATTTAAGAGGAAACTCTCCGGTTTTATGTTACAACAGAATCGAAAGCAAAAGTGGGCAAGAGAGAGTCGAACACGCGCAAGAAAGGGTTCCGTAGTATTTTTTTATACTACGTCGGGAGGCATACAAGCATACGGCCCAATGTAAAGCGGGTACTGTAACCTATTAACGCTTGATATATTAAGTATCACTCGCGTGATGCCTCCTCTGCTGCTTACACAGTACAGGGAGCTTACTGGTGACCTCACTCACACGCAGGAACACAACAATCCTGTAGGGAGTTATTTGGCTGTGATTTTCTGTGAGGTGGAGGTACTTCCCCAGACGGGCTGCCTTGATGCGCCTTCTCTTAACAATATTAGTATATGTAATGCAATATTTATGTAAATATATATTTTTTTGTTTCAGTTGCTTATATATCCTACGTGTTAGGAGAAGATAGGAGGATCTAACTTCTGTTAGATCCTCCTATCTTCTCCTAACTACAAAACTCTACTACTACTATTAACCAATGGTAATAAAATATATTTTGTCGTTCAGATTGCATATAAATTTTGATGAGCTCGGTGGCGAAACGGTTAACGCGACTTTGACACCAACTCTCGTAGGTTCTATTCCAACACAGGACGAACATTTGTGTGCATGAACATGTCTTTATGTGTGGGTGTTTTAAAAGATGTAGGACGCATCAAAGCAGCCCACCTAGGGTAGTACCTCTACCTCACAATAAACGACAGTCAAATAACAACTCTCTGAAGGGTTGTTGTGTTCCTGCGTGTGACTGAGGACCAGTAAGCTCCATAGGAGTGCTGTGTTAGCAGCGCGAGTCATACTTACTATATTACATCAGGTGTCGTATACTTGAATGCCTTCCGACGTTGCATGAAAAAAGGATCTATACAAGATTTTGACGAGCTCGGTGGCTCAGTCGTGAATGACGCGAATTTTTTTTTATACCACTAAGGTGGCAATCAAGCATACGGCCTGCCTGATGTTAAACAGTCACCGTAGCCTATTGACATTTGCAACACCAGAGGCGTCACTCATGCGTTGCCGACCCTCTAAAAACCTCTTCACGCATTTCTTGAAGAACGCCATGCTGTAGTCCCTTGGAAAAACCTCGGCTGGGAGCTCATTCCACAGCTTGAGTGTTCTCGGAAGAAAACTTCTCTGGAACCGCACAGTACGCGACCATAGCGGTTCAAGTGTGTGAGGGTGAACTCCCCGCCGTCGGCGAGCGGTGCGGTTATAAAAAGTAGCTGTCGGCATCATTTCGAACAACTCTTCAGAACACAACCCGTTGTACAATCGGTAGAACACACAAAGGGAGGCAAAGTCTCTCCTTAAACTTAAGGGTTCAGTACCGTGTGTAAGCTTAGGATTGTCGACAATTCTCACAGCTCGACACCAATACTCGTGGGTTCGATTCCCACACAAGGCAAACATTTGTGTGGATGAACATGTCTGTTTGTCTTGGTCTGGATATTTTAAGAGAGGTAGGGCGCATCAAAGCAGCCGCCTGGGGTAATACCCCCACCTCACAGAAAACTGCAGCCAAATAACAACTCCCTAGAGGGTTGTCGTGTTCCTGCGTGTGAGTGAGGTCACCAGTAAGGAGTGCTGTGTTAGCAGCGCGAGACATACTTAATGTCATAACATCAGGTGTCGTATACTTGAACGCCTCGCGACGTTGTATGAAAAATCGGCCAAGTGCGAGTGGGACTCGCGCACGAAGGGTTCCGTACCATTATCTATAAAAAAAATGCAAAAAAAATCACGTTTGTTGTATGGGAGCCCCCTTGAATATTTATTTTATTATATTTTTTAGTATTTGTTGTTATAGCGGCAACAGAAATACATCATCTGTGAAAATTTCAACTGTCTAACTATCACGGTTCAAGAGATACAGCCTGGTTACAGACGGACGGACGGACAGCGGAGCCTCAGTAATAGGGTTCCGTTTTACCCTTTGGGTACGGAACCCTAAAAAGGATCTATACAAGATACAAAATCACACCAAAAAGTGTCAATCCTGAGAGTAATGAGTCGTGACCGATCGAAACCGATTCCCGACCATTACTCACGAAGTATCGGTTACAGGTGGAACCGAGTGCCATTGTTAGTCCGGCAATGGGTGTGTGCACACGCGGAACTAATGCCTTTTAAAGTCGGGGAGGGTTGATCACGGATTTTTGGATCTTGCTAATGGATTCTCTACGGATTATTAGATGGAAGTGATTATTTTAAAATTGCTTTATGGAGTGCGATACTATGACTATGTTACCTTAGCAATTTTTTTTATACTGCTGTAATGTTACTAGAAAAAGTTTTTTTCATATAAATTTTATTTAACAGACATGTGCATGCGCACAAATGTTTGTCCTGTGTAGGAATCAGTGGAATATACTACTGAGAAGCTCGGTAGCCTGTTAAAAGGGAATATTCTCTTTGAACGTTTGCTATGAAAAAGTTTGAAACAGCCGCTAGTATTTTATGAATATAACTTTAAATTATATGTTTTGACGAGCACGGTGACTTAGTCGTGAATGACACGACTTTGACACTAACGCTCGTGGGTTCGATTCCCACACAAGGCAAACATTTGTGTGCATGAACATGTCAGTTTGTCTTAGGCTGGATGTTCTAAGAGAGGTAGGGCGCATCAAAGCAGCCCGTCTGGGGAAGTACTTCCACCTCACAAAAAATCGCAGCCAAATAACAACTCCATAGAGGGTTGTTGTGTTCCTGCGTGTGAGTGAGGCCACCAGTAAGCTCCCAAGGAGTTGCTGTGTAAGCAGCAGAGGAGGTATCGCTCAAGTGATACTTAATATATCACAAGCGTTAATAGGCTACGGTACCCGCTTTACATCGGGTGGGCCGTATGCTTGTATGCCTCCCGACATAGTATAAAAAAAAATATGTAGGTTATAACAGCGAGTCTCTTCTATTACCAACACGTGTCCACTATACCTACTATACTCCAACTCATCCCACTGCAGGGATACGGCTCTCCCTTCAACCGAAGGGGTTGGCGGAGGCAGTGTTTTTAAGCCACTCGAAGCCCACCGACTTAGCTCAACGATTGGCATCTATCGACAACAGCCGGGATCGACAGTATAACGTGCCCTCCGAGTTATGAGAAGCTCGAGGTAGAAAACCCATCCATGGACAGGCAGCGGTCGATGTTGATGAACCTGCGTGTCCGACTTAGCGTAACTTCTGTCATCTATCGACAACAACCGGGATCGACAGTATAACGTGTCCGAAGCTCGGAGAAGCTCGAGGTAGAAAACCCATCCATGGACAGGCAGCGGTCGATGTTGATGAACCTGCGTGTCCGACTTAGCGTAACTTCTGTCATCTATCGACAACAACCGGGATCGACAGTATAACGTGTCCGAAGCTCGGAGAAGCTCGAGGTAGAAAACCCATCCAAGGACAGGCTGCGTCGACGTTGATGAACCTGCGTGTCCGACTTAGGTTAACGACTGTCATCTATCGACAACAGCCGGGATCGACAGTTTAATGTGCCCTCCGAACGCGGAGAAGCTCCAGCTAGAAAACCCATCCATGAACAGGCTGCGGTCGAAGTTGCTTAACCTGTGTGTTTGGTTAGAAAGCCACGCGCAACGACGCCATCGTGCTCACAACCAACTCTTATGAAATCTCTCAAATAATCAAGAGATAGTTAAGGGCAGACGCACGCGCTATTAAAACCATATTAGGTTAGCTGCAGGCTTATGAACCGTAATGACGCGTCATCAAACACGGTCTAAATCACCGAATTGATGCGATGGACCTATTATTTTCTATCTACATTAGAATTTGTACAAGTGAATATTTAGAGTTCCTTAATACAATATTTATGTATCTTTTTAGGGTTCCGTACCCAAAGGGTAAAACGGACCCCATTACTGAGACTCCGCTGTCCGTCCGTCCGTCTGTCTCCAGGCTGTGTCTTGTGTGTCTTTCTGTTACCGCTATAACAACAAATACTAAAAAACAGAATAAAATAAATGTTTAAGGGGGCTCCCATACAACAAACGTGATTTTTTTGCTCGATATTAATAACAGGTAGACGCTTGAAATATTCACAGAATATTTAGTTATATATTCACTTACACACAAAATAAATAATTGAATTAAAATAAAACAAATATTAAAGGGTGATTTTTTTTTGCCGTTTTTATAGATAATGGTACGGAACCCTTCGTGCGCGAGTCCGACTCGCTCTTGGCCGGTTTTTTTTTACAACATCGGGTGCCATACAACCATACATACACCTACCATGAAAGAAATACCGCCCATACATACCCCATGGAGAACAGATTTTGCGTTCAACTCATTGCTACGGATCGGGGAGTAAAGCAGTACGCGCACCTCTTATTGGGTAGTTTGTGGATCTACATCGCGTCATTTATCGTTTTATTGGTTAAAATATCCTTCTATTGGTCAGTAGGTTCGAATTGCTGAGGCTGCCTTTATGCACAGTAAAGTGATTTATTGATTTGTGGGTTTTCTGATGTGAAATGGTTACCGTAGCTTATGAACGCGTGCAGTATAGGAAGTATTGCTTGCGCGTTGCCATCCCTGCTGTTAACACAGCAACTCATTCCTCACACAGGTCCATGTGATCGACATTCGAGAACCTTTCTATCCTAACGGCCATCGGTTTTTCGAGCTATGTAGCCTGCTCACTCCCTCTTTTTTATGCCGTCGGGAGGCATACAAGCATACGGCCCACCTGATGTGAAGCGGTTACCGTAGCCTATGAACGCACGTAATACATTAAGTATCACTCACTTTGCCACCTCTGCTGCTGACATAACAACTCCGTAGGAGATTACGGTGACTTCACTCATACGCAGGAATACAACAACCTTCTAGGAATACACGCACACGGGCTGCTTTGATACGTCCTACCTCTCTTAAACCTCTTACCTCTCTGCTCTCTCTCTTCAGCTTACTGATCCTTAGAGCCACGTCGGTAACTCTACGAACATGCTCAATTCAAAGTGTTTTTTTTTTATACTACGTCGGGAGGCTTATAAGCATACGGCTCACCTGATGTAAAACGGGTACCGTAGCCTATTAACGCTTGTGATATATTAAGTATCACTCGCGCGATACCTCCTCTGCTGCTTGCACAGCAACTCCTTGGGAGCTTACTGGTGACCTCACTCACGCGCAGGAACACAATAACCCTCAAGGGAGTTGTTATTTGGCTGCGGTTTTCTGTGAGGTGGAGGTACTTCTCCAGACGGCTTTGATGCGCCCCAGCTCTCTTAGTGTATCTCGGATGCAAACTCGGAGCTTGGTTCTCTCCATTTGGGAACTGAATCGCACCGCACATTACCAATTTAAGTATTTTTTAAATATTTTTATTAAAATAGATGTATGTATACGGAAAGAAATTCATATGTATTCATGTATGCGAAAAAGAATCGTGACAGAATACAATTAAATCACAAAACAGAATGAAGATTTTATTTCCATGAAAGGAAATTGACATGATATGAGAGTATGCGCGATTGCTTACAGCTGAAGCGTGTAATTACTATAACTTCTACAAACGGCTATACCTTCGTGATATGGAAAATCAAATGTCTCTGTTTAATAATTACACATGCGCCGGTAAAGAATATTAATTTATGAATCTCTAGTACCTACACAGTAAATTAAAACAATCAACAACAACATATAAATTTTTCATTGATTTTATAGAAGATATTATATTTTTGCGATTTTACAGTCACGAAAATGTTATTTGATTTTCTAGATTGAGATATTTTTGATTTAGTTATATACATCGATGTTTAGTTAATATCGGGTTCATATTGGTTCACATAAAAATCATATTCCTATTTTTGTTTTACTACCGATTTGTGTTCATAATAATCACTCTTTTCATTTTTTTTCCTCATGCTTTTTTTGTTTATAAAATTTTATTACTACCAACGGAATTCATAACAGACAGTTATCATATTTTTTTATTAATAATGTCATTACTAGGAACATACTTCAACTTGTGTAATGTTGTTTTTCAGAACAGTTTCCTTCATAACAGACAATGTTCGGGTCTGGCACTTCGCCGGTCGCTGACGCGGCACGCTCGCTTAGCTCGCTCGGACCGCGCATTGTAGGGTCGCAGTTCTACCTAACAATCCTCCTCGCTTCGCTCGTCGTCATACCTATTATTTATACAACTATTGAGCTATCACTGTTACGCCCCATTATATTATAAAGTAATTAACTTACATACTTGCAATTTTGCTTGGTTATTAACACAGTATATGTATGCCTCCTGACTTTGTGTTAACAAAAATCTTGGAAAGTATGTAACAACCAATAAACTGTAGAGCTGAAGCTTTCCTCTCCTCTATATGGTGCACCTAGCTGATTTACTAAACGATGTCCTGTGAACGGAGTAACAGAGAGATAGGAAGTAAAGAGCGGCCCGACTGGAGAAGTACCTCCGCCTTTCGTAATATCGTAGTATGTTAACCACAAACAAACGCCCGCCTGATGTTAAGCGTAGTCAGAGTACAATACATGCAGGAGAGCTTGACTTTGGCTCTAAAGATGATGATACCCCAAAATCTTACTATCAAGGCGTGACTTTTACAATTATTTGTTATTATAAAACTTATTCATATACCTCCTAGCTAATTTTTTTCACAGGATTGGCAACAAGCAAGCAATGCATCTGATTGATAGTAAGCTGAACAAACTGTGAATGCATGCAGTGCGTAATACTAGCCTTGTACAAACGTTTTCACGCCTGTTTTGAGGAACCTCCAGACCCCTTGAGTAAAAGGTAGCATAGAATTCATTACACAACCTAAGGATTCGCGAGAGAAAATTTCTTTGCAGACGCGTATTGCTTGATCGTTTCGCTATACTCAAGTTATAGAAGTTAGTGTTGGTGTAGTACATAAGTATTGTGATATCTCTGAACCGAACCCGGCTAATACCCTTGTAGGTGTGGCTGTTAACACGATTTGTGTACTAATCCGTCAGTCTGTTGCATATTATTTGATAGAGGCGTGACATTTTCAGTTACAGGGTCGGTATGCATTCTGTTTGACCTATGAGGCCTTGGTGGCAAGTAAAACCACGCCTTTTTAGCAATGGCTGGAAAATAATAATGTATGTTAAGCGTTGATGTCTTTTGTCTTGAGATGAGAAGTGTAAGTTATTAAGTTTTATAAGCATCTAAATTGCTACTCGAGTAAAAAAACGCGAGGTTTTATTTTTCCTAAATTTATTAAGTACATGAAGTAAAAATCTTCGGTAATTTATAGAAAGGTTTTGTAATACTATGTGCCTTTAAGTTAGGAAAGAGAATTTATATTTGATATTATCTCTTTCTTAAATTGAAAAAAAAAACAGAAACTAAACAGAAAATAAAGAAATTAACATAGCACTTGTGCCTAAGACGGGGAGTCTTAGGCACAAGTGCTATGTTAATTTCTTTTAATTTCCTTCAATACCTTCTGTGATCTAGAATTATACGAAGCGATATAATATTATATATATCAGCAAAATATTATAAAACTGTAATGAATTATCACTAGATAGAGAAATTTGTAGAATTGGTTAGGTTTCTCAAATATTGTATGCAAATATTTGAGAAAGAGGTAATGCTATTTTTATAAACATACATTGTTTCCGTTCTGTTTGTCTGTACTTTGAGACTCGCTAAGTAAGCAGGTATAAAGCTAAATCCAAGTTAAACCAATAAAAGGGTTTATTAAATGAAAACCTATTGGATTTGCCGCCGGCGACGCGCCGCCGATGCATTTTGTGTTGATTCAACAACGGGTATTGTGCGTGCAAAAACGACGAGGTCAATGCGCTATCTATTTATAACGTTATATGTTTTTTTAAATTCTTTTAGTCTTTTGGTGCAGTAGTAACATAACATATATCATTTTTGATGTTATCCTAAAAGTACTCATTGCGAGTAAATCGAATAACTATTATTGAACATAAAAGGTGTACTTATTTTTTCAACCCTTTTATACATATTTTTTAATTACAGAAGTAATTGTACATAAATCTGTGAATTGAATTAAACTTTTACATGCACGCAAACCATCCATACATTTATAGTATGTTACTAATAATTATTGATTTATTTAAACTTTATTTACCACATATAAAATACACAAATAAGGCGGACTTAATGCCAATAGCATTCTCCACCAGAGAACCTTATGGAAGGGTACAAATATAGGAAATTGGTACACAAATGATCCAATTTCCTATATGTGTGTGTTATATTTTAAAATATTACAATATAATTTAAAATATAACATAGATAATCTTCTTCTTATTACCTTTTCGTTACTAAAACACTGAACGAATCGTATTGAGATTTGACAAAGAGATGGTTACTTAGGACCTGAAGAAGACCATGTACTAATTTATTAACCTAATAACAGGATCCCGCTGACAGCGGCATGTAATGATAAGAAAATAATGAAAACAAAGAATAAGAAAAAATAATAGTACTGTGTGTTTTTCTTGTTTAATTGTAACGCTTTAGAGACCATTGTACGTACATGCGTGAACAACTGACAATGCCGCACTACATTTTTAATTCTTTTGACCACTTGTGTGGTTAACAACGTAGTATTAAAGTCAACCACATGAACCTCCCAGCAACAACGTTCTAATTATAGTGTAAATGGAATTCAGCGTTAAGTCAGCGTTTTTGTCGCTCAGTGTACGCTCACCCAACCCTTGCCCGCAAAGCTCGGCTTATTCGATTAGTAAGCGCTGCTGATTGAATTAACGTAAATACGCTACCGTATTGAGTTTTCATAGGGTCGCACTGGGACTAGTAATCTCAAATAATTGTTATTTATTGGTTTCAAATATTACATTAAATGTAACACAAAATGATGAGACGGATGTGTAGAGTAATCACAAGGGACAAGGATGAATATGTAAGAAGTAAAGATTAGGAAGTATTATATTGACACGCGAACAGAAAAGGAAATCATGTTGTCTGGTAGGTCGTAAGAAAGAATGAAAGGGTTACGACTAAAAGAGTCCCCTTTTCTCTAGCATTCTCCCGTTTAATAGTTCATCGGGATTGACGGAGTCTGCCTAAGGATTTGGTAAAGACACCTACTGATTTTTACGAGTACATAAAGCGATTGCTGTTAGACTTTCACAACCCAGAGCGTAATCCAGACGTTTCTTAGTTTGGTTAGATTGTCTTTCGACATATAATTTATTGGACTTGTTGGTTTCCTCAAAAAAAAAATCCTTTACCGTCGAGTAAGTGATAATATCAAATATATACATATTTCTTTAGTATATAGGTCCGAATACATGAATTTAATGGGACATGCACACATCAGAATTCGAACCACAGACTGTCCGATAATAGATCGGTTATTTAACCTCTGAGCTATCTCTGCTCTGTGGTTATGACGAAAAGTGATAATAGTCTATTGGCGAGCAAAAAACTGCAACTGTATTAAAGATGGACGGATTGTGATATGAATAAAAATTGAATTTATAACTAAGAATCTGATTCCGATGAATGGAAGCGAAAATCATACAGCGCTATTCACGCTAGTCATGTACCAAGAAGGGCAAGACAAGGTTGATGCTGTTGTAATATCAGGAGTTAGTGACTCAAATAGCTTGAAAATTCTAATCTCTATTAATACCTAATAGTCTAACGATGAATCAAAGGGTATTTCACTTATTTTCCTAACGAATAAAGACCTGCAGTCCTTAAGAATCGTTTAATTAAATTTGTTCATCGGAGCATGCCTTGACGTAATGTTAATAGACATTGAATTGGAAGATATTGAAATAGTATTGTTAACCGTTCGGTTTACAGTACATTTTCAACATCTTCCAATCCAATGTGTGTATAGTATATAATAGTGTGCTCTTTGACATTGTTCGAAGAATGCGTCGAAGAAATATGAAATCCGCATACTTCATTCCTTCACTTTTTACGAATACATTGTATCAAAAATAAGGTTGTGGTTAATTGGTTGAATTTGGATTGCGGTCACTTCTTGTTGACTTACAAGGTTTTATTTTTAAAGCTTCAAGGAATCACAAATATGACTATTTTATTTTCAACTTAATATAATCCACGCTTTCCTAAGAAAAAGAGCTACTTATACACAGATAGATGAAAAATGGAGTGATCCTACGAGGGTTTGATTTTTTTATCGATTGTAGTACCTAAAATGTGACAAACAATATGCCTGATGGAATGTAAGCAGTACAATAATATTGTCTTACCAACACTATGAAAATGTGCAACTATCATTAATAAACATTAGAGTGTATGTACATCATTCCTGCTGACCACATCTCATTGGCAGAAACAAACGGAGAGTAGCTAAAACAATTATTATAATGAGTGCCGCGAAGCATGGAGGGACGATTTTTTCATAACATCGCCTCAACCATCTCGTAGAGTTGTTTAGCGTTTACAATTTACATAATTCATAATCGTCGGGGCGTGAGGTATGGTTCAAGTATTAGCGGAATTCAAATACTTCTTCAAATAACTATTGGTTTAGTACATTAATAAAATAATGGACGAGGAGATCCGCCGAAGGATGATTCCAAGAAAATGACGATCATAATGAGTAATGAATGAGATACAAGTACTTCGTCAATGTCAGTAATGACATGGTAGTACTTTATAATATTGTACTTTATTCTCATAGATATTTATTACATGTTGATTTAGATGAGATCGGTATATTGCTTGTACATTATGCTGATGCCACTATACGTTATTTTTTTTACTGATTTCTATTTTTTTTTATCAAAAATAATATGCTCATATAATTTTAATTGTTATAAAAATAACATCATAGTTACATAGTTATAGTATTCATAATACGACAATTTACTTGTTATTCGTAGTTTTTCTCTCTTTGCTCTCATAATATGTGTTTTCTACAAAATATTTGGTAAGAAAATGTAGATTGCTTTTTTTCGGGAGCCTGTCAATCGCGGAAATACAGCTAGATAAAAGTAATAAGCATACTTCCACTAGATAATTAAATAGAAGTAGTTTTGGGAGTTTATTTCTGCCAAGTTGTTGAAATATATATAGTTAATATATATTATTACGTGCACAGTGCTAAATGTAAGCCTTCACTAATGCGTCTAGTAAACAACCCGCCTGTAGTAGCGAAATGCGGAAGTCGCATATTTTTATGTACAAGTCTGTCAAATTCGTGTAAACAATAATTAGAATAGATGCTAATGCAAATTGTAGATATCAAAGTATACATTTCTATACTTTAAATCAAAAAACCGATTATTCGTAATGGTTAATGTATTGGCTGTAATTTGTTGAATCGTAAATGTATTGTATGAAGTTTATTAATTAATAAAATAGTTTTTCGCGACTACTCTTTGTAGCTAATCATCTGTATATGATCACGAGAAAATCTATCAAGTAATTGAGGCAACAACTAGAGGAAACTCAATCTTAGTGCACAAATGCACGAATAGGAAGATAGGCAGTCTGTTCATTTAGTTACGGCAATATACTCGTATAGATACTTAAAATAAGAGATATCACTTGTGAGTGTACTAGGTATTACAAATATATTAAAAGTGGCTATTATATCTGAACACATTAAAAGAGACGTACTCGCTCTTCATGCCGTTTCCATTCTCGCTCGCAAAGGGACTCCACCCTACCGCCTAATCATTTTAATTACTGACACAGTTGCTTGAAGCCGGTGCACAATAAACGGAATAATACCTTTGTTTTAGCTCCGACAAAAAATCCTTCGACCTAGAATTATAACAATGTTTGCAGTTATCGACAAGTTATGCATGAGTGTAGTGTTTTGATGTTAAATAATTGAGAAAATATGAGATCGAGTACTTGAGATAATTCGGATTATTCATGATTATCGTAATAATTGATGACTTGAAAAAGATCCACGGCGGCAAATTTCCCTAGACATTTCTTCTTCGCCAATGACCAATTCCTAAGGGCTGGTAAGTTAAAAAGCGAAAAACGCAAATGAATAAATAAAAAATTAAACCAATAAAATATCAAAAAATTGTATTAATTAAATATATTTTCCAAGCATTAATATAAAAAACTTTCAGCTTTCAGCACTTCGTCTCCATATAAACTTTATCTATACTCCTCCGTCCGCGTAATTTTCGTAAAAAGGGGCATAACGTTTTTGCTTCACGTACTAATATATTGATAAAGACAAATAACTTTTTTAAGGATCTAAGATCTTCCTCGAGTTTTCGAAATCGTACTTTTAGAGTTTAGCTCGTTAATTCCGCAACTTAAGAGATCTCGGATGAAAACTTCCTGATTGTTTGCCATCGGATATAGAACAACGTCGAGAGGCATATAAGCATACAGTCTACGCGATGCAAAGTAGATATCGTAACCTATGAACGCCTGTAAACGCGAATATTTTAACGCCCTAACAGGATAAAAGGCGATAAATTTACACTAATAATCTCAAGTAGATGACCATTAGTTTCCATCAAGTAACAACTTTTATAATGAAAACTGTCATGTACGGAACCTCTAAAATGATAAAATGTTGCAGGGGTAATAGGTCATTTGTAGCCAATACAAAAAAAGCTAGAAATTTTATTTAAAAACAGTACCGCGAGAGGGTAACGACCGGCACGTTGCTGACGCCCTGCTAGGCGTTAGTCGCTGGACGTTGACCTTTCATGATATGTTTATTTACTGAATTTGTAGTTTCTTTTTTAAACATCGAGGGCAGGTCTACAAGCATATGGTCTACCTGATGTAAAGCCAGCAACACATTAAGTGACACTTGCGTGATGCCACCTTTGCTCACTCACAGGAACACAACAAGCCTCTAGAGTGTTATTACTTGTCCGCGGTTTTCTGTAAAGTGGAAGTACCTCCACAGACGGACTGCTTTGATGCACCCTACCTCTCTTCAATAAGTACACATTACCCCTGTAATGGCAGCCGGGTTAATTTTGTTACACCATACATATAATCAGAGCTCTGTTTAAGTTAGCTATAACACCTATCCCGAAGTGCATAGCCCACAGAATAAGCAAGCTGAAGTGGCAGTGTGCCTTACTTTAGAACTGACAACGAATGGAGAAAAAAGGTTCATTTTTGGACTACAGTGTCCTGTCAGTTGACGCTACCATGCTGGCCCGCATGGTGCTTCTTCACGCTTCGTTTGAAGGATCCCACGTTGTAGGAAGGAGGAAACACATGTGCAGGCAAGGCGTTCCACTTTTTAATAGTTCGATAGAGATAGGAGTTGCCGAACTTTTTAGTACGAGAACAAATGTCCTCAACAGTGGAATGGTGACATCGCAAGCCTGCACGTGTGGTTCTATGACGGAAGGGAGTGGGAGGGATAAGGGAAAACAGTTATTCAGAGCACTCACCATGGTACAGGCGGTAAAATATACTTTGTGAGCCAACGTCCCTACGAAGTTGCAGAGGTTCTAGGTTTCTTGTGATCTCTTCGTCGTCGATTATGCGGATAGCCCGTCGCTGCAACCTATCGAGATCCTCGAAAGACGTCTCATTTCACTGCGCATGAAAGCATCCCGCTAAAATATTTAGCGCCTAAATATTTTAGCGAATCGAACCTGTTGACTAATGGGTGAATACTTTCACCAACAAGCCGACAAGTATCGCCAATAGGAGCTGCGCGTTCTACTTTACCCCACAACCTATAAAGATTTAGATTTTCACGAGCTCGGTGGCGCAGTCGTGAATGACGCGACTTTAACACCGACACTCGTGGGTTCGATTCCCACACAAGATGTCTGTTTGTCTTGATCTGGATGTTATAAGAGAAGGAAGTCCCTCCATCTCACAGAAAGCCACAGCCGAATACAGTAACAACACCCTAGACTAGAGGATTGATGTATGCCTGCGTGTGAGTGAGGTCACAAGTAAGCTCCTAAGGAGTTGCTGTATTAGCAGCAGAGAAGGTATCGCGCGATTCATACTTAATGTATTACAAGCGTTCATAGGCTACAGAAGCGCTTTACATCAGATGGGCCGTATGCTTGTATGACTCCCGACGTTGTATAAAAAAAAACGATGAATTGAGTTACTACGTAATGTCAATCTCATTGATTCTTCATAGGTTATTTACCTTACGACCATAAAAGAAGTCGATGGATGAAAGAGGCTCAGGATCGAGGCAAATGGCTCTCTAGGGTGAAGGTCTATGTCCAGCAGTGGACGAACACAGGTTGATATGACGGTGACTTGTCCTACCACGACAATATGTTCACGACAATATTTTCTTTGCGAAAGGGTTTATTATAGACTGGCAGAGATGTATGGTAATGATGCATCACATGCGTATATTTTTTTATGTCATCACTTGACATTATCATTATTATTGTACTGTACTGACATAGAGTAGTGTTATATCATTTTTTAATACTTTTAATAGTTCTAAAAATACTTTCCAATTTAAATACTTTTTTGTTTGAGTATCGAGTCTAGCGTACACGTGCCTTATATAAAAACTTAATATGGGTACCTTAAAAATAACTTAAAAATGAAAAGTAAACTAAAACTAAATAAATCTCGATGGCGCGCGATGCGCAAATCATTTTAACCGTACATGCAGGTTAGGCAACGGCGACCGTAACTTGTCTACGGGTGGGTTTATCTATCTCGAGGTTTTGCGTGCTTCAGAGGGCACGTCGGTCCCGGCTGTTATCGATAGATGACTTTTGGTCGGCTTGAAACATTTGCCGCCGCCAATCCGCAATTGAGAACCGTGGTATGCTCTAAACCCCCTTCGGTTGGAGAGAGACCCGTATCCCTGCAGTGGAATAAGTTAGAGTTGGAGTGTACGTGTACAAAACTAAATATCAATTGAAAAATGTTAATGGCAATTTTTTCTTTATCTTTATCAAAATAAAGTGATTTTTATTACTTTATGTATATTGATGCATACATATATGCACACATATCATCACACCTGTCTCCCATTGGGGTAGGCAGAGACTATGGAACGCCAGGTGCATCGAGCCAAACATACCTCTCTCGCTTTTTCTACACTCATCAATCTCTTTATGCAAGCTCTTCGGTTTGATTGTTTATGAAATTAATATAAAGGTATTATGTATATTGAAAAGTTTATTAACGAATTCAATAAAATTCGGTAAATTATAACACAAAATAAAAGCGCTTGATTACCATGTTAGTGGTGCCAACTGCTCCATTTTCTAACATGAACAGCGCCATCGAGTAATTAACATAAAATCGATTTAGCACTACTTAGAGTATGCAACTGTAAACTTTAATTAATAAACGTCATTCAGCCTTATAGGGCGTGTAATCGAAGCAGACAGCCGCGCGAGTGTAAAATAAGCCTTAACTTTGTACATACAATATACACCCCAACAATAAAGTAACTAGCTTTTGTCGGTGCAAACATCAATTTTCCGCGATATAAGTTATAAGCGGCAGCGTGGTAGTGGTTATTAAATGCTCTCTGTGTATGCTCGTAAAAATATAAAGTCATTTTCAAAATTCTGTGAAAATCTTGAGGCAAACGTCGTATATATCTGCTTGCTTGGACGCTAATATGAATGAATCTGTAATGAATTGCCTGAAACATATCTTCAGAAATCCTTATTGCAGGAGCCGAGGAAGGCCAAGACTTACCTACCATGAGCAAATTAATCGTGTTTTATCAGAAGGTGATGTAAGGAGCATTAGAAACCGACAAGCGTGCTCAGAGGAGCAATGAATATTAAAGAAGCGAGTGAAGTGTGTAAGGATCAAGTCAAGTGGTGCTCGGTTCAGGTCGGTTTGTGGACAGGCTTGTATCAGATTTGAATCAGGTTTGCATTTGATTTGGATCAATTTTGGGATCGATTTAAGTAAACGTAAAGAAAAATAGAATGACAATGAATGAAAAATGACAAATAGAATTACTTCCGAGAAAACTAGCAGCCGAGGGTTTCCCCAAAGGACTACAGCATGGGGCTTCTCAGAAAGGGCGTGTTGCAAATGTCCATAGGCTACGGTAACTGCTTACACATAAGGCAGATCATACGCCTGTTTACCTCCTTGGTGGTATAAAAAAAACTTAACCGACCTTGCTTTGTAACGGATATGTTTTGAAATGGACATACCATCGCCTCCCGCTGCCTCTCATAACTCGGAACCCTACTTATCGTCCACACAATCTTGATCCTATTAATCGCAATAAAGCATCGCATTCGCATACAAATTTGCATAATTAATAAACTAATTATCTCGAAAAAAAACAGTGTGTAATAACAGTGTGGGACTGACAAAGTTTTTTTTTTCTTGGACACGTCGAAAGTGGGAGACTTGCGGAGAAATGGTAGTATTTTCTAATTATTAGGTGCAGTTAATGAAGTAATGTTTACGATCGTGGAACATGAAATATTGGAATGTCGTATAATAAAAATGGAAAAAATACGAATGCTATTGTTGTGTGTAAGAAAGATTATAGTGATTTCATAGCACAGTATTTTATGACTGAAGAATGTCATTAATTATATACTACTACTACTGACTACTGAATAGTTTTTTAATACTACTAATGTGGCAAATACGCATACGCCCTGCCGGTAAGCAGTTACTGCTATATGGACAGTTGCAACACCAGGAGTGGCTCGTGCGTTGCCGACCCGTAAAAAACCTCTTTACGGTTTAGTTTTGATGCAGTTTAATATATTTTTGTTGTTTGGTACCTCTGCACTTTACATCAGCCCTATTATACTTGTTTGTCTCCCAACATATGTAAATAAATGCTCTAATTTCCTTCGGACGGATGGATTGCTATTTATTTTCAAAATAAGGAACTTTCTGCGGACATCACTAGCACGCAAGAATTCAGTAACTCTGATAACTCTGAAAATTTATGCAGTATTTCGCAAGAAAGAGATACTTCCCATACCGGACTACCCTACTACTATAATCCTCTCACACTCTAAACATACTGTTATGCCGTAACTTTATTCCACGAGCGCCTTGATTGGCAGAGTGCAGCGGGTAAATTATTTGTTTAAAGATGTAGGAGCTTTATATCCTATATTACAACAGTTCAAAGGTACAGTTTAGGTAAGTCGCATGCGTGAAAAATATATAGAATTTTTCACATTTACACATTTTTTTATACAACGTTGGGACACATACAAGTATAAGACCCGCCAAATGTAAAGCGGTTACTGTAACCAATGAACGCTTGCAATTCGCTCGCGCAATGCCCCCTCTGCTGCCAACACAGCAAGTCAATAGAACCTTACCGGTGACCTCAGTCAGGAACACGGCATCTCTACAGTTTAGTTATTCGGCTGCGGTTTCCTGTGAGGTGGAGGTACTTCCTCAGACGGACTGCTTTGATACGCTCTACCTCTCCTAAAAATACCCTGATCAAGACAACGGACATGTTCATGCAAACAAATGTTTGTCCTGTGTGGGAATCGAACCCCACACAGGACAAACATTTGTTTGTTTGTTGTCATTCACCACTGCGCCATATATTTATATCTACATTCAAATTATACATATATTATGTACATATGCTAATCTTCTCAATAACAGTCAAAATGCTTGAACAAAATCTAAAAAGGAAAGCTACCATTTCGATGATTACCCGGAGGAAATCGAATGCGCAGCACATCCTGCATTAAAAAGGGATGGATACACAAAAAATTGGCGCTAGATAGAGACGCAAGACGCCACCCTAAGAATAAACCACGCCCATTTCTTAAGAGGGTAAATTCCCAGGGGTAGTAATATCACTACCCCTTGTAGGGGTGAATGTACCTACGATATAGTAATTGTGTTGCACGTGGCTGAATTCGGGGGTAATGCATTTCAGTGGATAGTTTCAGATTTTGTAGAATCGTTTTTTAATAGGAATTTTGTTTTAGTTGGTACATTTGAGGTTTTCTTGGAATCGCGGTTTATGAATTTTGTTTTACTTACTTATTCAAATTATTATACTATTAATAATATATATGTATAGAGCGTTTGTTTGTCTTCACACAAAACGGAGCAACATAGTGATGTGATTCTTTGTATGTAGATAGTGGTAGGGTGAGAGAATGACATAGACTATATTCCTATTAGACTACATTCTTATAATAGGACGAGCTAGGTGGCGCGGTGGTGAAACACGCTGTTACGCTACTTTGACACCAACGCTCGTGGGTTCGATTCCCACACAGTACAAACATTTGTGTGCATGAACATGTCTATTTGTCTTCGTCTGGGTATTTTCTATGTATAATAAGTATGTATTTACAAAAAAAAAATGTATTTACGTATGTTTACCAGTTGTCTAGTACCCATAACACAAGCTTCGCTTACTTTGGGGCTAGATGGCGCTGTGTAATTTGTCTGACAATATTTATATTATTTATTTATTCTTATTCTTCGTATGATCCTGTTTTTTAATCGATTTTCTCAGGAATTATTGACGAAGACACATTTTACATAGAGCCACAACCCAGAGAGAAAATCAAGGTTTTCTTACTTAATACAGGGAAGCCGATGCTGTCACCGTTTACCAAGTTCTATCAGTCCAAAGTCGTTAGTAATCACAGATACGTTCACATCTTATGCCGCGGAAATAACACTCGAACATAATAAATAATCGGTGCTTTGTTGAAAATATAGACTACGGTAACTGCTTACCATCAGGCAAGACTGTAGTCTTGTAAGGCATCTGGATACTAACTAGGATACCAACAGCTTCATCCTCACGCACTGAAATCGCAATGGTCTCGTCACGTAGGCTGAGCTTGTGGTTCTTTGTCAGGTATAAAACAGTTGAGAATGCGCAAGCTTGCATTGCCAGAGGAACACCTGGCTCGTCAATTATATAACAATTCATTTTTTTTTTAATTTCGGCCATTTTGACCATGTTCAAGATAGGAACGGTGTTCCTGAACATTCCTACTCTACTTCTTTATGCTGAATCCGAATCTGAAGTCAAAATTCGAATATTCGAAAAAAGCGACAGACAAACACACAGACAAACGCACAGACAAACATATCGATTTCATATATCAACGGTGTTCCTGAAAATGTTCAATTTTTTCTACTAACCGTACAAAAAAAGAAAACACAAGTCAGAAATAGAAAAATATCGGCGCGCCGCACACCGGTGCAGACAGCGGCACTTCGGAACAGTCTTCATTTGAAATTCATTCTTGGTTCACCCCCACACGTGCCCTTTAATCCACCCCCGAATAATTAGTGGTCACGCGATTCTGTCCATTCATATTATGTGGGGTGATTCCGCTCGTGATTATGATAGGGCCACGTGCTGGGTTCGAGCTATCAAGGCAGATACCAAAATCAAGGTAAAGTTTTGTCATCGATTTGTTTTACTCACCGAAAATAAAGGTCAAGAGAGAGTTGGGCCTCGGCTTTACTTCAAAATAGTAAATCATTGTCTTTTTTTTATTTTCGTCCCTACATTGTAGCTGTTTGTGAAAGGTACAGTGCAGTTTTTTTTGCTTTTGTCATAACTCATAACTTATCTACTGGATACATTAAGTCAGCGTTTTTAGTATTTATTGTTCTTTCTTTTATGCCACTAAGGTTGCAAACAGGCATATCTTGATCGTAAGTATAAGAATGTACCTCCTATGTACGTGGTGCAACTATCGCTGTAAAGTGGTTGCCGTAACCTGTGTACGCTTACAATACGGGAAGTATCGCTGGCGCGTTGCCACCCCTGCTGCTAATAGAGCAACTCCTTAAGAGTTTACTGGTAACCTCACTCATTCGCGGGTCCACAACAACCTTCCAGGGAGTTATAATCTGTGAGGTGGTGGTACTTCTTCAGTCGGACAGTCTTGATGCGCTCTGCCTCTTTTAAAAACTCTCAGACCAAGAAAAATAAACGTTTAACCACACTTTGTGGGAATTGTATTCTAATTAAATTAAAAAGTATTTTGTATTTTACCCCTGTCACATAGTCTATTTTTTTCAGGAACACTCTACCTATATGAAATCTATATGTTTGTCTGTGCGTTTGTCTGTCTGTTTGTCTGTTGCTTTTCGAATATTCGAATTTTGACTTCAGATTCGGATTCAGCATAAAAAAGTAGAATAGGAATGTTCAGGAACACCGTTCCTATCTCTTAAGGAACATGGTCAAAATGACTGACAAATAAAATAAAAAAATTAATTGTTATATAATTGACGAGCAAGGTGTTCCTCTGGCAATGTAAGCTTGTGCATTCTCAACTGGTTTTAATTTCCTTTATTTCACAAACATTTCGGAATTGACATTGACGAAACAGAAATTACAGAAAGAAACAAATTGTAAAGTACATTATTCTACTACTACATTTTTTTTTGCATAAAACGTGAATTAACTCCAACCATACGTAAATCATGTTTCTTGCATATGCTAATAAACATTTTTATAATGACCTTTTAAAACAAAAGTATTTTTCAATATTTAAAATCGAGGAAAGACCTCGTTAAAATTTTAATATTACATAAGGTAGGCTAATTAAAAATATACTTTAAGCCCTTAACAAGCGCTTTAAAGCTGAAATTATGTGAAGCCAGGTGAAAACAAAAACGATTTTAATTGGTAAACAACACTTTATTTGACGTTGGGCTTTTGCATAACTATACTAATTATAACGTGCAGCAGCGGAATCGAACCCGTCAGCTGGGGGCAGCGCGGCGTGACGTCTCGTGTCCACAACACATTTGGTGTGTTAAGGTCTGGTAGCTGGGGAACGATCGTTTTTGCAGTTCGAAGCTAGGACAGGGACAGTTGGCTATTTTTAACCGACTTCAAAAATGTTACGTCGGTCTGTCTAAACTAATATCATCAAGAGAAAAAACCAGTTGAGAATGCGCAAGCTTGCATTGCCAGAGGAATACCTGGCTCGTCAATTATATAACAATTCATTTTTTTTTATTTGTCGGCCATTTTAACCATGTACCATAAGAGATAGGAACGGTGTTCCTGAACATTCCTATTCTACTTTTTTATGCTGAATCCGAATCTGAAGTCAAAATTCGAATATTCGAAAAAAACAAACGCACAACAAACGCACACACAGACAAACATATAGATTTCAAATAGGAACGGTGTTTCTGAAAATGTATGTTTGTTTGTAATGAAAAATTTGGGTTCGTTTACCACACAGGACAAACATTTGTGTGTTACTAGCGCCGGAACTAACGCAAGTAATCTCACTCACTCACCAAGTCGGATTGCTTTGATTCATTCTACCTCTCTTGAAAACATCCAGATCAAACAAACAGACATGTTCATACACACAAATCTTGGGCCTGCGTGGATATCGAACCCACGAGCATTGGTGCTGAAGTTGCACTGCTACTCCTCCACGGAACTCAATTCACCTCATAATTGTGTGTATAATATAAGTTTTAATATAAGAACGTAATTAGGTACCAATAAGTATTTGGTACACTTGTAAGTTATAGCTTGCTCAGGCCATCTAGAAGATGGGCAAGCACCTGCTTTTTAAACATAAACTTCACAACATTCCATTTACTGCAACAACTTTCCTAACCAAACGTCGAATAGTATAAAAAAATCGGCCAAGTGCGAGTCCGACTCGCGCACGAAGGGTTTCGTACCATTATCTATAAAAAAGGCAAAAAAATCACGTTTGTTGTATGGGAGCCCCCTTAAATATTTATTTTATTCTATTTTTTAGTATTTGTTGTTATAGCGACAACAGAAATACATCATCTGTGAAAATTTCAACTGTCTAGCTATCACGGTTCATGAGATACAGCCTGGTGACAGACGGACGGACGGACGGACGGACGGACAGCGGAGCCTCAGTAATAGGGTTCCGTTTTACCCTTTGGGTATGGAACCCTAAAAACGAGAATGATGTGAGATGAAATACCTAGAGTTGTGAAATTAAATCTACGAAGTACAGCTTAGAGTCCCATAGAAAAGGACGGGAGCTTCTGGATACTGTAGGATGCCAACGGCCTCAGTTTACAAGCGCACCGCTCGCCGACGGCTAGAGCTGGTGACACACACACTGGAACCAAAATGGTCGCCTACCGTGCAGTTCCAGAGAGGTTTTCTAGTGAGTACATTTTTTTTTTTGGATTTTTCCTTAGCCCCGAAGTAAGCGAAGCTTGTGTTATGGGCACTAGACAACAGATAAATGTACGTTAATTCATTATTTTTTGTAAATACATACTTATTGTATATAGAAAACGCCCAGACCAAGACAAACAGAAATGTTCATACACACAAATGTTTGCCGTGCGTGGGAATCGAACCCACAAGCGTTGGTGTCAAAGTAGCATTACTTACCACTGTGTGACGGAGTTCTTAATTTGCGGAATGAACTTCTTGCTGAGATTTTCCCAAGGAACTAGCACGAGGTTCTTCAAAAGAGGTTTTACAGGGTTGGCAACGTACGAATGACACCTCAGATATTGCAAGTCTCCATAAGTTACGGTAGCTGTTTACCATCAGGCCGGCCATATGGCCGGTTGTTACCTTAATGGTAACTAAAAGTGTGTTTAAAGAGGTCGCATCGCAAATGAATTTGTTTGTATTTTTGAGAGATACATATAGAGATAATTATACGAGTATTTGTTATTTTTGTGTATTACAGGGGAACAGATGAACATTCAAGTCACATGATGGTAATTCATCCCCGTCGCCCATAAACATTGGTAACACCAGATTGTCACAGGGAAAAATTGACACCTTCTAGAAGGACCCACTTGTCACGTTTTTCAGAATACGGTTGATGGAAATTCTTTGCACAATTGAACCGTTCGTGGAATAGAATTGAAAAAGTGATAAAGAACGGCATATTGATCAACTGGTCACAGGTTCGAATCTTGGCATGTACCCCTAAATTCATGTATTTTTGCGGATTTATGTACACGTTTGTTAAATTACCATTAATTACTTCTAACTAGCTGTGCCCGCGACTTCGTCCGCGCGGAATAGTTATTTTTTATTTATTTATTTATATTAATGAAAATAAATAAAATTTCAAAAATAAAAGTATCCTAAGTTACTCCTTATTACATCAGCTATCTGCCAGTGAAAGTCCCGTCAAAATCCGTCTAGCCGTTTCGGAAATTACCCAGAACAGCAACATAGGTACATACTTTTTATAACCGCACCGCTCGCCGACGGCGGGGAGTTCACCCTCACACGCTTGAACCGCAATGGTCGCGTACTGTGCGGTTCCAGAACAGTTTTCTTCCGAGAACTCTCAAGCTGTGGAATGAGCTCCCAGCCGAGGTTTTTCCAAGGGACTAGGTACAGCATGGAGTTCTTCAAGAAATGCGTGAAGAGGTTTTTAAAGGGTCGGCAACGCATGAGTGACGCCCCTGGTGTTGTGTCCATAGGCTACGGTGACTGTTTAACATCAGGCAGGCCGTATGCTTGATTGCCACCTTAGTGGTATAAAAAAAAAAGAGAGAGACAAAAATTGTAAAAAAATATTTTGGTATATGTACCGTGTATACATCCATATTTAATAAAAAGCGGTTATTTTAATATTACAAACAGACACTCCAATTTTATTTATCTGTATAGAAGACATGTGACCTAAACTCGGAAAGGCCTGGTTTTTCCTGTGAATTGTCGAGGTTTGATGACAGTCGCTCCATATCAAAATCAGTATCTTCGCCAAATCGTTAAGCTTAGGAAACGGAATAACGGTCAGAAGAAGAAACAACTTTAATAGTACGCCAATCAAAGGGACGATATGAATAGTATCTCACAGTTACGTTTATTAAAGAGAGGTAGGGTGCATCGAAGCAGCCCGTCTGGGGAAGTACCTTCACAGAAAACCGCAGCCAAATAACAACTCCCTAGAGGGTTGTGTTCCTGTGTGTGAGTGAGGTCACCAGTAAGCTCCTAATGAGTTGCTGTGTAAACAGCAGAGGAGGCATCGCGCGAGTGATACTTATTATATTACAAGTGTTCATAGGCTACGGTAACTGCTTTACATCAGGTGGGCCGTATGCTTGAATGCCTCCCGACTTTGTATAAAAAAATAGTTACAGAAATTTGTAATTAAAATAACTGGAACTTCTGCCCAGACGTCATCGGCATTATGATATCCCGTTATTGAAATAATAGGTAGCCTATGTCCTTTTCAATGCCTCAGACCACCTCTGTACTAAACTTCATTACGATCTGTATAGAATATTTTCCGTGAAACGGCAACAAACTTCTACATTGGTAGAGTTCTCTTGTATTGTTATCATTTGTTATTTGTCATTGTTATTTGTTATCATTTGTTATTCGTCATTGTTATTTGTTATCATTTGTTATTTGTCGATGTTATTTGTTATCATTTATTTTTGTCATTGTTATTTGTTATCATTAATTATTTGTCATTGTTATTTGTTATCATTTGTTATTTGTCAGTGTTATTTGTTATCATTTGTTATTTGTCATTGTTATTTGTAATTTGTTATCTTCTCCTACTTAGCGTTATCACGTCTCTTAATTCATTAGGATTGGCGGGGTCCGCTACCTAAGCCTAAGGATTTGGCGAAGACACTGATTTTTACATGAAGCAACGGCCGCCATACCTCCACAACCCAGACGAAAAACCAGACCTTTCTTAGGTTAGGTCACACGTGCTTCGAAATATAATTTCTTGGACTTGTTGGTTTCCCCACGATGGTTTCCATCACGCCGAACAAGTGATAATTACAAATATGTACGTAAGAAAACACGAATATAGTGGCACATGCTAGGATTCGAACCGGCGACCAGTTTGTCTATAGGTCAATTCTTTATCCACTAGGCTATCACGGCTCTTTCCCTTGTCATTTGTTATATCGAAAGAAAACCCCTGGGATCATTACATTGCGCCAGAATAAACGCATGAGACGACCCGAACATAGTTCCAGGGTTATAATCCGGCGGTGTACAGTCACGAACACGGATAATGTTCCTCCGTCACGAACGACACGGTCCGCGGACGTCAGCTGACGATGGCGGGTTCGATGCCGGAGATAATGACCGGGCGTTTGTTTAGCTGGTGGAAACATCTTTATGAAACTTGTTAGAATTTCAATGATTAGTATTTATGCAAAGGACTTGTGCAAAGAGAGAGTCATTGCACGTGTCATTTTAACAGAACACGCAGGTTAAACAATGTCCACCGCATCCTGTCTATGGATGGGTTTATATATCTCGAGCTTCTCGAAGCTGTAAGTCAGTCTTAGCTGTTGTCGATAGATGACAGTCGTTAAGCTAAATCAGTGGCCCTCGGGCGGCTTGAAAAACACTGGCCTCCGCCAATCCGTGGAGTATGCTTTAAACCTCTCCGGTTGAAGAGAAACTCGTATCCCTGCAGTGAGATCAGTAAGGGTTGATGTGATGACACCTCCCAGAGATGTAGAAAATATTAACACGAGTCATTAAAGACTCTTAGTAGGTGTTCGTTTGCAATTTCCTCTTTACCGCCCTTAATAAATAAAGTATCATTAATGTGCATATTATAAATTATAAAATAAATATTATAAATATTGTCGGACAAATTACACAGCGCCATCTAGCCCCAAAGTAAGCGAAGCTTGTGTTATGGGTACTAGACAACTGATAAACATACGTAAATACATTTTTTTTTGTAAATATATACTTATTATATATAGAAAATATCCAGACCAAGACAAACAGACATGTTCATGCACACAAATGTTTGTACTGTGTGGGAATCGAACCCACGAGCGTTGGTGTCAAAGTAGCGTAACAGCGTGTTCCACCACTGCGCCACCGAGCTCGTCAAAAAAAATAAAGTATGTACTTAAAAATGTTCGCTAGCTCATTGTATTAAAATATATTTTGTTATGATAAAAGTGCCTCCCTCCGTGTTCGAAAAGTTCTGTTGATTGAGGGTTGCAAATATCTCTATTAGTTTTAGGTCTTCACGCCAGGTCCCTTACGTGGCAAAGAGAACAGAGCGTCATAAGACGCGAGCGCCTTATGCACCTCGCAACCTTGCTAGCTAGCTTCTTTAACATTCATAGATCTTTTCTCAATGGTTCCTAGCAACATAATATATTTTTTTCTGTAAATAATACAGCAAATATTAAATTATACCGCTAATTAGCATGGCTTCGCTTTATCTTCATTACACCAGCTCGTTCTCATCACACAGCCAGAATACGGATCACCTTTCCACCAACAGAATGTAAAGCGTCACTAAGAATTTGAGGTAACCAAATCTACAAAGATTGTCTGGTAGAAAATCCTTAAGAAACCTTCCGCACAAGAAAATGACGGCGTGGGACGACTCACATTTGACTTTGAGGTTTAAATTAGGTTTGCATCAGGTTTAGGAAGAGTTTGTAATTTGGCTTCTATAAAAATGAAGCTTACAATGTTTTTTTTTATGTAAAGAGATCACCGTAGCCCATGAACACTTATTATACATTAAGTATCACTCGTTAACAACGCAGTAAGCATCAATCGCATGATGCCACCTGCAATGTTAACGCAGCAACTCCTTAGGAGCCTGCTGGTGAACACATTCATTCACAGGAACACAACATCATCCCTCCTGGGAGTTGTCATTTGAGTGCGGTTTTCAGTGATTTGAAGGTACTTCCCCAGATGGACTCTTTTTGTTTGTGTACACAAATGTTTGTTCTGTGAAGAAATATTTGTTTTATAAATTCGTTTCAATACTTAGTAATGCAGTTTAATGACAATGCGGAACCCTTAGTCTGCAAGTCCGATTTGCACTTGACTGGCCTGGTTTCCTCAATTGAGTCATAGTCATAGTCTTAGCGGCAGTCAAGAAGTTGTTTTCCGCCAATTTGTATTACTTTCTACCTGTATTACAGAACTTACTCCAAACACTGTATTTATCCGTAGTAAAGAGAACGAGTTAAAACTGACTGTTATTTAACACATTTCTGTTTCCTAGTCCTTAAACGTGAGTGATCGTTGTTTACCTATTATTTTGCATTGGCTCTAATAGATAGTATACTGCTTTTATATATATTTATATATATTATTCAATGACGGTATACAAGCGTGGCCCACCTGATGTACAACGGTTACCGTAGCCTAAGAACGCTTGGAACTCATTAAATTGGCTTACTGGTAACCTCATTCACTGGCAGGAACAACAACCTTCCAGAGAGTTGTTATTTGCCTGTGGTTTTCTGTGAGGTGGAGGCACTTCCCCAAGCGGGTTCCTTTGATACGCCCTACCTCTCTTTAAAACAATCACGAATATGTTGTTTACATTCAAGAATTCATGTAAGGTATAACCAAGACTGTTTCAAGGCTGCATACCTTTACATCATAATCTATTTCCCTAATATATTATTATCTACTTAACTAGGTACTTATAACTTATACATGAAATTACTTGTTGTAGTTCCTATGCACGGATTTATTATTTATATAATGTCTCTTCCATGTTCTCTTTCGACGAGCTCAGTGGCACTGCAGGTTATAACGCGACTTTGACACGTGGGTTCGATTCCTACATCATATATCATGCACACAAATATTTATGAACATGTCTGTTTGTCTTGTTCAGGATATTTTTAAGAGAGGTAGGTCGCATCAAAGCTGCCCGTCTGGAGAAAAACCTACACTTCATAGAAAACTGCAGCTAAATAACTACTCCCTACACCAAGAGGGTTGTTGTCTTCTTGCGTGCGTACCAGTAAGCTGCTAACGAGTTGCTGTGTGAGCAGCAGGGGTGGCATCGCGTGAGTAATATTTAATGTGTTACAAGCATTCATAGACAACGATAACTGGTAACTGATTAGACGTATGCTTATATGACGTTGCTTAAAATATATATATCTTCACGCTTGGTTCCTTGCGTGTGGCGAAGGCTAGGTACATTAGTAAAGATTAATTCGCATGAGGCAGTAGGAGGCTGAATGACCTCCTGACGCAACATATAAATAAATCAACGAAATCGGTCGTTAACTTTAAATAGGTAAACAGCGATCACTCCCATGGACCTAGGAAACAGAAATGTGTTAAAAAGATGTGGGCCGTATTTTTCCCTCCCGAACTTAACCGAGTATAAAATAAGCGCTACATTCGTTCGCTACGAATGGTGATAAATAATGATCATTCTCTAGCTTACTTATGTAGACACCTTAAGAATAGGAGCGCATAAAGACAAGGAGGCATATAAGCATACGTTGAATGTCCACCGACGTTGTACATTAACAAACAGCTATCTGAAAACAGGCCTCCGTTCCGTTTTAAGTTCACGTTTCCAAGTAAACTGGTAGGCGCAGTTAGCACACACTCATTTCCTCCGACGTCACTACGCATGGACTCACGCAAGCGTTTCGTGATTTCCCGAAGCTCACCTCAAGCTTGCAGCGTACATGTCGCGTGCTCGCGTGCATACTCCACGTGTAACAATCACGCAAAGTGACGTACTGATAACTGTGTGTCAATGGATAGCGTGATGCTGATTTTTAATCATGGCGCGCGATGGGATGTTTGCGTGACACGGTGCGCCGTTCACTCCAACGGTTTTGCTAGTAAGAGTGAGTGAATAGTTCCGTTTGGTCAGTCCGTGGTGGAGTTTGGAGGTCACTGAACTAGGTTTGCATCGGGTTTGAAGAGTTTTGTTTCTGCGTGTGCTGTTGTCGCAAATCGACCGTTAAGCGCTAAGTGTGGAAACATTGGCGGATGTGCATTTCTTCATTCGCGTTTTATATATAGAGATAATCGGAAGTACTCTATGCAAATGGATAGTGAAAAGTGAAATAGTTTGAAGTATAAAATACAGCACCATATAAACATAATTTGTTCGTAAATACATTTGTTATATATACATACAGGAATTATCTGCGATCGCCCATATTTCAGCTCGTAGCTCGTTGGCGCAGTCGTCTACACTACTTGGACACCAACGCTCGTGGGTTAGATTCGAACACAGGACAAACATTTATGTGCATAAACATGTTTGTATGTTTTGTCTGGATGTTTTTGAGATACTTACTCTTAAAACATTCAGATCAAAACAAACAAACATGTTTCACACAGGGCGCATCAAAATAACCCGTTTGGGGAAGTACTTCCACCTCAAGGAAAACCGCAGGCAAATAACAACTCTCTGGAGTGTATTATGCGTGTGATTGAGGTCGCCAGCAAACTCTTAAAAAGTTGCTGTGTTAGCAGTAGAGGTAGCATCTCACGAGTGGTGCATAATGTATTGCAGGAGCTCATAAGCAACAGTAACCGCTATGTATCAGGTGGGCCGTATACTTGTTCTCACGACGCATATCACATTCATCTTCGAATTCAAGGCTAATACCACAAGCACGTGGTACACCCTGCTTCTAATAAACGAGGTTCTGGCAAATGAGAGGCAAGGCGGAACATTGTTGTATGTATACCTTCACGCCAGGTAGGCAGAGTGCCATAAGACGCGGTTCTTATCCATCTCGTTCGCTTCTTGTACCATGTTTATCGTGTGTGGGAATCGAACCCACGAGCGTTGGTATAAAAGTAGCATCATCACTGCGCCGCCACCGAACTCGTCTAATCCTCCAATATCTATTTCAAAATTAATTTATAGATACGAATACATAGCGTTTGTTCACTTTCTAAGCAACTAACAGAAGTTAACAAATATTAACTAAAACTTTAAGCCAAGCCACTGACCGCCAAACGAAGCATTACAAAAATACCCACTAAAGTCTATAATAACCAACAATGCTCAGTGCCTAACAGAGCTCCTAATGGTACCCTGATCGATTCCTGGGTCCAATTTGCATATCTCATTATTGGTTGCGCACAGCAATTTTTGAACTTAAGAAATTTTGTTTTGTTAACGTAATAAGAGGTTGGAGAAAGTTATTATTGCTAATCCTTTTGTGTTTCTGAATAATGATAAAGTAAGCTTGTAGTATTCGTTTGGGAAGAATGGCCGATAGAGCGGTGCGATTGCAAAAGAAACATATGTATGACATGCATGCTATTACAGCTTTGAATATTAAGAAGCGAGTGAGGTATATAAGGCCCGCCGCGTTTTGTGGCACTCGGTTCTCTCTGCCTGTTTGGAAGAGACCGGGCGTAGAAGTATGTATCGTATAGAATAACTCCTCTAAAACAACAGAAGCGGTATCCTGTCATATTTTTTTTTTGTTTAGATTTTTTTAAAACAGGTACAGCACACAATACCGGATGGGGTAGTAGGAGGTACTTCTAGAGCCTCACAGTAAAACACAATAATCAAATAACAATGCCCTGAAGGATCATTGTGTTCTTGCGAGTTAGTGGGTTACCAGTAAGCTCCTAAGGAGTTGCTGTGTCAGCAGCTTTGAGGTCATCACTAGAGCAATATTTTCTGTGTTACGATTGTTATGTTTCATAAAAAAATCGGCCAAGTGCGAGTCGGACTCGCGCACGAAGGGTTCCGTACCATTATCTATAAAAACGGCAAAAAAATCACGTTTGTTGTATGGGAGCCCCCTTAAATATTTATCTTATTCTATTTTTTAGTATTTGTTGTTATAGCGGCAACAGAAATACATCATCTGTGAAAATTTCAACTGTCTAACTATCACGGTTCATGAGATACAGCCTGGTGACAGACGGACGGACGGACGGACGGACGGACGGACGGACGGACGGACGGACAGCGAAGTCTCAGTAATAGGGTTCCGTTTTACCCTTTGGGTACGGAACCCTAAAAACGATAACTCAAGACGACTAAACACTTCCACAGACAGACTACGTCTACAGGGCGACCTCGGGAGGGAATTATTTCCACTACCAAACGATTCGCGGAAGAAAATCTCTCTGCGACCGCACAGTACGCGACCATTCCATTCCATCTTTTTCAGTGGCTGAAGATTAATTCTCCGATGAGAATACGGTAAGAGGTGCAAAGATTCTGTCCAAAAGGAGATTGTAGTGTGGGCATCATAGCGAACAACTTCAGAACACAAAAACCTTTAGCACTCAAATAAATAATTAGTCATATTCCGCTAGTCATTATTTATATTATTTATTTGTTTATCTTGTGGTTTATAACCGCTTTGCGGCTCTTAATTTAACGATGACATGTTTATTAACTCAAAAAGACTGCAGCGACCAAAGGCGTAAGCAAGATTTCATTAAAATTCAAAATGTAAGCTGACGTTATATATTGAAATGACTTACAGTATTAAAAAAATCGGACTATACAAGTATCTATGCATTTATTTGATATATTCTTATGTATATATCTCCTATATTTGAGATACCTGGTCATCGCATTACCTTGAAAAATCACGACATAAATCTAGGAAATTGATATTTATTTGCTCCTCAGCCAGCCTGGGGCATAAATATAGCTACGCCGTACCCATGTTTCACCAAAGCCTCATTCGATACGCAATAAAAAATGTCTTTAGTGTAAAAATATGGTAAGCCACTTACACCCCATAACTAAGTTTAGTTATAACCATATAGGTACTCAGGTCAAATTTGGATACTACCATTTCTTATTGTCATTTATTCTAATTAAGTTAATTGTGAGTCCTAAAGCACTTGTGAGACTTATAAACTTAACAACACATTGCTGTTTTTGTTAAAGATAAATAATATTTATTTACCATTGGGCCCTTGCCACGTCTTACATTTTTAAGAAAATCTTATTATCTGATTAATTAATCATAGTTTTCATATATCTTTTAATCTATCAGCATTCCGGAAATGGCCATTTTCGAAGAAGAAATGCCGAAAACTTGACATTACAGGTCTTTTTCAAATCGTCCATTTATATTACAATCGTTGTTCTTATTATTCTGGTACAGATATTGATTGACATTATTAGTCCTAGCTATACTATACCCAATAGTGGGAATGCGATGTAGACCATTACCTAGCTGATATTGCATTCATTAAATTTTGCTAAAAAATTCGTAAGAATTTTGAGGTCATTGTCAATAGAAACAATTGTTTCATTATATTGTTGCATGGATTTAATAGTACTATTTCGTACCAATCTCCATTTTTAGGGTTCCGTACCCAAAGGGGGTCCGTACCCAAAGGGGGTACGGAACCCTAAAAATTGCAAACGGAACCCTATTACTGAGGCTCCGCTGTCCGTCCGTCCGTCTGTCACCAGGCTGTATCTCTTGAACCGTGATAGTCAGACAGTTGAAATTTTCACAGATGATGTATTTCTATTGCCGCTATAACAACAAATACTAAAAAATAGAATAAAATAAATATTTAAGGGGGCTCCCATACAACAAACGTGATTTTTTTTGCTGTTTTTATAGATAATGGTACGGAACCCTTCGTGCGCGAGTCGACTCGCACTTGGCCGATTTTTTATTCTTATAATATGATTATATTAACGTCAAGTGAATTACTTTGTGGAGGTATTACGAACAAAATTGGACGAAGTCCTTGGTTGACAAGTAAATTAACTATTACTTTTAGTCAGTAAAAAATAAAAGGATTTTTTGTTCATCGTATGTTTAAAATTAGTCACTAGTGTTCCCACTGAACAATTCATTTAGAAACCCTTTTTTCTTATACTACGTCGGGAGGCATACAAGCATATTGCCCATCTGATGTAAAGCCGTACTCACTCGCGCGATGCCTCCTCTGCTGCGTACACAGTAACCCCTTGGGAGCTTACTCGTACCTATATTGATCATACAGATTAAGGGTATCGTATCGTCAATAAAAGACCGACTATGTTTTTTGTTTTGCAAACTTTATAAACATTTAAGTCAAGCAATTTACGTTGTCCGTCTGTTAAAACCGGGACTTACAGCGGTCTATTCCAAAAGAATCTTTGTCTGTATTTGAACTAATCCGGAAAGATTTATGGTGGTGACAAAATCCCCATATCTATTTACAACTACAATATGGTTATACTACCATATCCTTCTATGTGATTCAGAATATGGGTCCAACGTCGTCCAACTTTTGACTCTTAATATATTGAATTATTTGGCGATATTAATCGAGCTGGTATGAAAACTACTTAAAATATTTTAATATAACAGAAATCTTACTATAGATGTTCCTATCAGTAATAAAGCACTAAATCTACCCTAGACTAATAGCCCTATTTCGAAATGTTATCACATTAAAAAGAAAAATTCCAGTCAGCCACTTTTCGTAATTCTTGGATTACGTCTCTTTGCCTCTCGGCAGTTCACTGCTTCTCGGCGTCTGCACTGAATCTCAAGTACTGATATATGTCTCAATTATCTGTATCGGGTATGCGCAGGCGCAGTGGGGGTTTGCATTCAATATACTGTTGTTAGATTTTATAGCAGCGTGAGATATTTATATTAATTTTTGGAAATAATCTTATAAATAATGATACACATTTTATTTTTAATCGAGTTCATACACTAAATCATTACTTTTCGATATGGCAAGCAAGTTTACAACAACGAAAGACAGCGTTTAAACAAAATGAAATGATAAATGGAGCTTTACATTTCGTTTGAACTGTTAGTTAATAAATTTACAATTATGTTACATTTAAAAATACTGGTGGCAATAGCATTCCAGGTCAGTTGCATTGCTGAACATTTTTTCAATTTTTGAATATTTCAGGTAAACATTACTTCGTATTCATATATAATCCTGGTGTGTGCATGTACCACTAAATTCGTGTTTTGGGATTAATGAGTATTTGTAGTTATCTAGGCGTTGAAGAAAAACTTTTTAGAGACAACCCGCATGTTTCAGAAATTATATTTTGAAAGACGACGTAGTCTTTCAAAATATAATTTCTACTACGTCTACTAAGTAAAAAGGGGTGATTTTTTTTTACAGTGTTGCCAGTGGTTCCCTAGTACTACAAGTGACCATAGACTATAGCAACTGTTTACCATCAGGTTGTTTGTTATATAAAATAACGTAATATGAGTCGAAGAATTTTCTAATATCGATTTCTTGGGGACCATCTCATCCAATTCCAAGGGAGTCAATTGTATACAAAAAAACATGAAGTAATCTCAAACAAAATTGATAATAGCAAAATGATCTTTCATAAACACCAAAATAATTTATTTATATATCTATATGCTCCATCATTTATGGGGTAAGCATAGAGAACCGAGCCATGAGTGCTACACGACTCGGTCCTTACACACTTAGTTTGCTTTTTTTAACATTTATAGCTCGATTCACGCATATCCACCGATTCCTAGGGCTCCTGACATCACCTTCTGATGTAACACGACTAATTTAGTTGTGGTAGGTGGGTTTTAGCGTTCATCATATATCCTTCCACTTTCGTCCTGAATATATGTTTCTACCACCATTCTTTAAAGTCAAACTATAAACCAGTTGAGAATGCGCAAGCTTGCATTGCCAGAGGAACACCTGGCTCGTCAATTATATAATAATTCAAATATTTTTTTTTGAAGTGAAATCTTCTTTAGTTGTTCTGTTTTTGGGATGAGTAAAAAATGCTAAACTCGCGTCAGGCTGTCATCAGGCCGTCAGGTTACGTGACCCTGACCGTAAGATTTTGGTGAGAATTAGAACTTAAGTTCGCTGCAGCGCCTCTAACATTAGTTACCTCTAATCACACAATTAAAACATGAAGCGTTAGATCGTTCATAGGGCATTATTTTCTCGCGACCAAAACGTCGTAAGCGCCATGAGATTGTTGGCGTTTACGCGTTTCGTTCAACGTAGTTTATCAACATCGCTGTTTGGTTTAAGCGGCGCAGGGCGCTTGAGCGAATGTGTGTGTGTATTTGAGTTTTAGAGATTGGCGATGATGATGCTGGCAATGATGATGGTGAGTCGTTGAAATTATGGATGAAAGTTGATTTTTCTGAGAGATAAACTTTTTAATGTAAAATAATTGTAATAGTTCTGAAGTGTTAAATTTTTAATGTACTATAAATTGTCATGTTTGTGTACGATAGCGCAATAAATGAATAATGTATTTTACCACATACATTATTGTACTTTTATACTGAAAAAAAAAGCAATTCGTGCGAAATTATTCCCTAACCATTCCAAAATATTCAAAATTGAACAACGTTAATGTTCAAGTTTTCACTTCTGCCGGCACTCCCGGAGTGCAACCCGTTTTTTTTTTAATTTGTCGGCCATTTTGACCATGATCCCGGGTGTGGGTTAGTCTTTCTATTGTGGGTCTTCATTTTCTTGGGCGAAAAACAAAAAAAAACTTTGTGAGTGAGTGTCTTAATGTGTTGTCAAGCGATTTGTTGATTTTTGCCATTGGGCTAGGCTCTTTAAAAGGCACAACGTTCAGCGAGCTTCAAGCCTATTTACAACTCGAGTGGTATTTAAAAATGTATAAAAATTAAAAACACAAATCCATTTTTTGCCTTTACTATAGTCAGCAAATTTTTTCCACTGTCTCAATTCGCCGTATCAAGGTTCAATTTAGTCAAAGCCTTGTTCCCCGAATATAATAACCTGATTTATTGATCAGGAATCGAATTTTGGACATCAAAACTTACCGTGGCAGTAAACTGACACTAAACAGTAGCGAATTGACACTGCTCGAATGTCACGATATTGCCAATTTAATTTCAACTGTACTCCTAAGAACGAAGGTACAAATTCTTTTACGCTTTCGTGTACAGGGATTTCAAAGTAAATTAAACTTTAAGCGCCTACACAAAAAGGTGATTTCGTTTTGAATGAAGTTAGTCAGGTTACAAAGATATAGAGTTACAAAATCCAAGCGGTTTCCATACCATTAAGCAGTTAACATCTGCACGTCAAATCGCATTAATCCTTTTAAAGTGACGAACGAAGGGGTTTTGCTTAAAAATAAAATATTTATTTATATTACGGGCTCGGTGGCGCAGTGGTTAATAACGCTACCTTGACACCAGTGGGTTCGGTTCCCATGCAGAATAAACATTTGTGCGCATGAAAATGTTTGTTTGTCTTGGTCTGGGTGTTTTTAAGTGAGGTAATATGTATCAAGGCATCTTCTGGGAAAGCAGGCAGCCAGTATTTTTTTTTATACTACGCATACAAGCATACGACCGACCTGATGTAAAGCGAGTACCGTAGCATATTAACGCTTGCAATATATTAAGTATCACTCGCACGATGCCGCCTCTGCTGCTTACACAGCAACTTCTTGGGAGATGCCTAGTGACCTCACTCACACGCAGGAACACAACAACCCTCTAGGTAGTTGTTATTTGGCTGCGATTTTCTGTGAGGTGGAGGTAGGTACATCCCCAGACGGGCTGCTTTGATGCGCCCTACCTCTCTTAAAACACCCAGACCAAGACAAACAGACATGTTCATGCACACAAATGTTTGCCTTGTGTGGGAACCGAACCCACGAGCGTTGGTGTCAAAATCGAGTCATTCACGACTGAGCCACCGAGCTCATCAATAATTCTACCCGCTTATGAAAGTAAAGTAAAGCTATACATCGGTATGTGCTTAATCGATTAAAAGAATATTTGCAAAATGTGACTATGTTAATAAATCGGTAAATAATATTATTTTATCGAGATAACTTGGACAATCGGAGAGAGCACGTAGCGTATTTATCGCTAAATCCCCTCATCGTACGTCAAACGGCTACTTGGAGTGCGCCCGCGCAAAGAACAGGGACTTCCGTAGAGATCACGTAGGTAGCAAATAATTGCCACATACATACTTTCAGTTGATTTTTCTTCTTAACGTTAGCTCGTTTAATAATCTATTGCGGACAACGGGGTCCGCTACCAAAGCCCAAGGATTCGGCAAAGATACTGATTTTTACAAATCAGACTATTTTTAAGTAAGGTCACACGTTATTCAAATTATAATTTCTTGGACGTGCAGGTTTTCTCACTATCTCTTCCTTCATCGGCGACAATTACATTTCAGAACACAAGCCAACCTCAACTTCAAAGGAGGTAGGGCTTATTGCCTTACGATAAGGTTGCAGGCCTATTGAAAAACAGCTATCTTTAAAGAGCCCGAGGCATTGACAATTCCATAGACTACCGATAATACCGACCAAAATAAATATTTTATATATTCTTTATTACACACATATAAAACAAAATAATCAGTGTCATACATAATGTACAAAGGTGAGTTTATCTCTATAAGAGATTTCTTTCATCCAACTCTAATAAATGTGAAAACAAATTATACAAGAGCAATATTGTATAAAAACAGATACTCACCGTAAAATAAAATACAACAAATATAAGAAAAAAGCGAATGAAAAAAAACAATATATATACATACACATATATAAATATATGCATATTATTTTTCGTTAGATGATAATGTATTTAGATAGTGCTCCTTTAGTTTTCTCTTAAAATTAAACACAGAAGGACTTTCTCTTTATATCGGGCGAGAAACTTTTGTTTTTCGCAAATTACCATTGTATGACATTCGCAAATGACCATAAGTAATGCTCTTTAGGATCGTCAAATTATTGAGCTATAAAATTCTCAATATTAGATTGAACATGATTCGAGTCATTAACTTTTACGATTCTGTGCTGATGAGAGAAACCGAGGTGATAATTGTTTATGATTTTAAATTTACGTAAATAACGCTACGTAAACGATTTAACTACTCGTACTTAAAATTTCTCATTTATGCAGCATTTTAAAATCTATATTTAAGTATATTATTTGACGAGCTCGGTGGCGCAGTGGTGAAACACGCTGTTACGCTACTTTGACACCAACGCTCGTGGGTTCGATTTCCATACAGTACAAACATTTGTGTATATGAATATGTCTGTTTGTATTGGTCTGGGTATTTTCTATGTATAATAAGTATGTATTTACAAAAAAAAAATGTATTTACGTATGTTTATCAGTTGTCTAGTACCCATAACACAAGCTTCGCTTACTTTGGGGCTAGGTGGCGCTGTGTAATTTGTTCGACCATATTTATTATTATTATTATATAGTTCTTATTATTATTATTATATTAAATTAGCTATTTAAGCTTTACTTATGTTTCGTAGTGTTTTAGTATAGATGAACATATAAATTTTTGGAACAAATTATATATTCGTATCGGTTTTATGAATATAATTTTTGAACAGATTTTGTTAGATATTACTGTTGGTTCGATCAAAAAAGAGTGATGGGATTTCTTTACCGAACGTCTTTTTAACCCTTCGAAGCAAACGAACGAATAGATGGTAAACATAAAGTTATATTTAGATTATACGTAAGAGTTCAGTATTACAAGTAATTACGTTAAATAATATCAAATAGTTTAAAACATATACATGTAAAGAAATACTTTAATAAAATAAAAAATATTGCTAGAGGCTCTACTCCATTCGTTATTCTATAAGCTAAGATAAGAGGCGTCGAGAGATAGCACAGTACAATACTTATCCAATTAAACTTACCGACAGCTGCTATATGGGCAGTAATGAGTTTAGTTTATTTATGAGTATAGGTACTGGTATTCTAAGCTACAATATAATTAAGTGAAGTTTTTAGAACAATTTAAGGATCATAAAACTTAGAAACTAATATAAAACCGACTTCATTGTAATCCTGTACTATGATATAGTTTATTTGTTTTTACTGGCATCGCTTTCCTCGAAGTTGGTTTATTTTTATGAATAAGTTTTTAAGTTTATTGATAAATCTTAACAAAAATCTTAGATACTCGTAGATTATCAAATAACAAAACACGTATCGACCAAATAGACGATGTGCTGAATAAGGTCCAAACCAAAATAATCTGAAACCGACACGAAATAGTTGATGAATGTAGAAAAAGGACAATAGATATGTTGAAAATATGAAAAACCGAATATTATATTTTCCTAAACATTTTAATGTTATTTCTAGTAGAATTTCGACCATAGTTTTTAATCCGACTGCGTAACAATAAACACAGGGTAATGTTTTTAACACGCATTGTGTTAACCATGATAAATAAGCCGTTAAGTGCGAGTCCGACTCGCGCATCGAAGGTTCCGTAAAAAAATATTTTCGCAAAAATATATATTTTTTGCATGATGTAATTACAAATTTTCCGTTTTTGGATTTTTTCTTTACTTGTGGTACATAACATTGGTTCTTACCAAATTTCATAATTCTAGGTCGACAGGAAGTACCCTGTAGGTTTTGAGTCCCTTACGAGTGTCAAAATATGCGCATAAACAACCGTATCTTTTGATTGCGATGACTTAGAAGTTTGATTTGCTTCACCGCTCGAAGAGTTTGTAGACCTGAGTATTTGATATTAATTTCATATCTCGATAGCTCCACTTGCCCTGAGGAAAAGGGTCTTGACAGACGGACAGACAGACAGACGACAGACAGACAGACGAACAACCTAGTGATCCTATAAGGGTTCCGTTTTTCCTTTTGAGGTACGGAATTCTAAAAAACCGATAAAAACTATTTATTTGCTATTAAAACTCAAGGGCACTTAGACACGTCTTACATTCTCTCAATCAGATCATATTGTATCTTTTATTTTTTCATAGCATTAATCTCTTTTTTTTAATCTACCAGCATTCCGAAAATGGCTATGGCGAAGAGGAATTGTCAAAAGAAACTTGCCAATATAGGTATTTTTTCAAATGGTCAATCTCTATTACAATACATTTATGTACATGTGTGTGCATATAGTACTGTCAAGTGGTTTAAAGATATATTAATACATGTCTATCTCTCTCTCTGAATCATTTCCAGACATCTCTGTAGGTAAGCTTGATATTCATCGATTCTGTTGAACATATTGTCAGGCAAGGACAGAACTGTTTCAGATAATTTAATAAAAAATCGAATACAATTTACAACAACAAAAGATCTACTAGTATAAACGACTATTTGAAAACGACTCTATATTTTTACGAACATACCTTAGCACGTGGATAAATATCTCATAAATTAGCAAAGTATAGGGCTGGGCCTACATAAAATTATTTACCTTGGGTATATATTGTTCTATACGTTAAAAAAAAGTTTCCTAAAACAAAATGGCGTCCAACACTTCAATGAACATAGCCAACAACGTCTACTTTAATTATGATAATGAAATTAGGTGGGCGTTTTGACCTACTTTTGGGCTATATTTTAGAAATTATTATCTGACCATCAATTTGCTGTGTTTAGTTTTAGTGTAGTTTCATGGCCGCTCTGTTTTCAATTTAATACATTTTTTTCATTTTATTACTGGTAAAGCTGAGTTTCCCTAGATTCGCGTCGTGCCTAAGAACCTTTCAGAAGGAATCCTGTCAATTCTGGCAGTGAAACCCATCGAAGTCCCTAACCTAGTTTAAAAGAACTAAGCAAACAAACATAGCTATGATTATTTGCTATGTATTGGATTCTGGCAAAAATGTTACATTCTTATCTATTTTGCCATTTAATGTGCACCAAAAACGGCTTAGATTCTTGCCCCGCTTCACCTAGGCATTTATCGCTTTACCATGTGAATATGCAAGCAATGCACGAAAATGTTAATGATCGTTATATTATATAGAGTTTTCTCCCATCCTCCTCTTGATTTCTACCTTGCTTCTCAAGCTTCACTTTCAAAAGGAAGGGGTTCCGTACCGAAAATGTAAAAAATCGGTCAAGTGCGAGTCGGACTCGCGCACGAAGGGTTCCGTACCACTATCTATAAAAACGGCAAAAAAATCACGTTTGTTGTATGGGAGCCCCCCTTAAATATTTGTTGTATTTTAATTTAATTATTTATTCTTAAAGTGAATATATAACTAAATATTCTGTGAATATTTCAAGCGTCTACCTGTTGCCGTTATCAATATCGAGCAAAAACGAGCAAAAAAAATCACGTTTGTTGTATGGGAGCCCCCTTAAATATTTATGTTATTCTATTTTTTTGTATTTGTTGTTATAGCGGCAACAGAAATACATCATCTGTGAAAATTTCAACTGTCTAACTATCACGGTTCGTGAGATACAGCCTGGTGACAGACGGACGGACGGACGGACGGACGGACGGACGGACGGACGGACGGACGGACGGACAGCGAAGTCTCAGTAATAGGGTTCCGTTTTACCCTGTGGGTACGGAACCCTAAAAAGGATGATGTGTACGGGGAGCCCTTGGTGCCCGAGTCCATCATTCTTCTTAGCGTAATCCCATAGGTGGATTCAAGAGTTTGCCGTAAATACTGATTGGCTCTCGAAATATAATTTCTTGATGTCTTCACTCCCGAGCAATTGATAATTTCAAATGCGTACACAAATTCCTGACACCACGATTTGAACCAGGGACCAGTACGGTAATTGGATTTTGGATGTTTGTCACTGCTCCTCGCAGTGCTCGAGTCCAACTCGCATTTAATAGACTTCGTTTTTAGGGTTCCGTACCCAAAGGGTAAAACGGAACCCTATTACTGAGGCTCCGCTGTCCGTCCGTCCGTCCGTCCGTCTGTCACCAGGCTGTATCTCTTGAACCGTGATAGTTAGATAGTTGAAATTTCCACAGATGATGTATTTCTGTTGCCGCTATAACAACAAATACTAAAAAATAGAATAAAACAAATATTTAAGGGGGCTCCCATACAACAAACGTGTTTTTTTTTTTGCTGTTTTTATAGATAATGGTACGGAACCCTTCGTGCGCGAGTCCGACTCGCACTTGACCGATTTTTATACTACAATGAACTTTAAATTTAAAAACTTATAATTTAAATTGAAATCTAAACCTAGCGTAACCAAATATACTTTCGGGAGGGTATATCATTTTTTGTATTTCAGACGAATGTATGGAGAAAGGCTTACTTTTGAATGCGAAGAAAACAAAGATAGTGGTATTTGAAAGAGAAGAATCCAGGACTAATGTAAGGATTACGATTGATGATGAAGTGTTGGAACAAGTGGATGAGTTTGTATATCTTGGATGCGCTTTCAGCAGGGATGGAAGGTACACCGCTGATGTGGAAAGACGAGTGAGTGCTGGAATAGTGTGAATGGAGCATTGGGAAAACTTCTTGGCAGCAAAAACCTGAGCCAGAAGGCACAACTCGCTATACACAATGCAGTGTTGATCCCAACGCTAACTTATGGAAGCGAGAGCTGGGTATGGCAGAAAGAGCATGAAAGTAGAATAAACGCGATCGAAATGCGAGCGCTGCGCAAAATTTGCGGCGTAAGGCTTGTAGACCGTATTCGCAATGATGATGTTAGAAACAGAGTTGGTCTGAAAGAGAGCGTCGGTGTTAAAATAGGAAGAGGCATGCTCCGTTGGTTCGGACATGTAGAAAGAATGCAAGATGAAAGAATGACGAAGCAGATATACAATGCAAAAGTGGAAGGATGTAGGAGCCGGGGAAGGCCAAGACTTACCTACCATGACCAAATTGGTCGTGTACTATCAGAAGGTGATGTCAGGAGCCCTAGAAACAGGCGAGCGTGCATGAGAAGAGCAATGAATGTTAAAGAAGCTAGTGAAATATGTAAGGATCGAGTCACGTGGCGCTCGGTTCTCTCTGCCTACCCCGCAAGGGATTTGGCGTGAAGTTATAGATAGATAGATAGATATCATTTTTTAAACTCCACATGAAAACTCATACTCATCATTAAAAGAAAGTCAACGACCTAACAGAAAAAAAATATACTTAGAAACGCCGTAATGCGTTTGATTAAAGCTGAATCAGGCTTCGCAGAACGGCGGTTTGTTTGTTCAATGTAACAGATTGAACCGACTGCTTATCAAAATGGCCGTTTGACTGGCAATTACTTTATTAATGCAATATAGCTCTCCATAAAAGCTTAATGTCTAAGATTATTGTTAGAAAAACAATTATTCCCGTCAACAAAAAGTTATCAAATCGATTCGGATGCGATTGGACAATGACCCTTAAAGGGAAACATAAATTAGTGACAATGAGGAAGATTTCTGAGACCAGAACAGAAAGACGGCGGCTCGGAAATTCGTATGAACAAGGAAGGACAAGCCTTGGTAGCTATGCTCAGCGTCATTGGTGAAATTAAAACAGCGCAAGTTTGTTGGTTAGGCCACCTAGAGAGGATAAATCAGGGTTAAGCAGTCAAGAGAACGTATATTGGACAACCCACGGTAAAACATCCTGATACCGTAGCAGAAATTCGAAAATATGTAGATCGATATTGCATACAGTCGCACCAACGTGTATCATGGTGGAAAATATTCGAGAGTATGTGGATAGGTAGCGTAATTTCGCACAAACGTACGTCGCTTTTTAGTGCTTTCGAAATTTAGTACTCCAACGACATTATGATAACATGTATATGTTACTAACATTTAATGTAGTTACTTTTATCTTTTACATGTAAAGAGTTTAGTAAAGTTTGTTTAGGTAGAATCAGCAATTCCCTTACTGCTCAACTATCATTGCCTTATGAAGTGGCAGTCGTTCACCATTATGTGCGCAATGATAGCCCAGTGGATAAAGAATGGGCCTATCGACCAACTGGTCCTCGGTTCAAGTCCTGGCATGTACCACTAACTTGGCGTTTTCGCATTTATGTACGTATTTGTAGTTATCACTTACTCCATGGTGAAGAAAAGCATTGTAAGGAAACTCGCATGTCCAAGAAATTGTATTTCAAAGAAACGTGCCGCCTAACCTAAGAAAAAATCGGGTTCTCCCTCTGGGTTGTGAGGTCTGACTGCAGTAGCTCCATGTAAAAATCAGTATCTTTGCCAAATCCTTAGGCTTGGGCAGCGGACCCGGTCAATCCTAATAGATTAGGAAACGGTATAACGCTAAGAGAAATAGAGTCGTTCACCATCGTCTCTGGGATAAAAGCCACAGGACATTAGGTACTAGTTTAGGTACACATGTGTTTACTTGTTTGCTAGCTGGACCTCAAGAGAGGTAGGGAGCATCAAAGTAAAGTGGGAAGTACCTCCACCTCACAGAAAACTGCAGCCAAATAACAACTCCTTTGAGGGTTGTTGTGTTCCTGCGAGTGAGCGAGGTCACCAGTAAGCTCCCAAGGAGTTGCTGTGTAAGCATCAGAGGAAGCATCCCGCGAGTGATATTTAATATATCGCAAGCGTTAATAGGCTACAGTACCCGCTTTACATCAAGTGGGCCGTATGCTTGTATGCCTCCCGACGTAGTATAAAAAGAAACCTCATGAAACTAGAAATTGAAACTCTAGCAAAAGAGAGGATCCAGTGTCATTTAAAATAGACTCGACTGAGGAAGTACCTCTACCATACAGAAAATCAGCTACCAACGATATCTAACATTTCTTTGTGTGTTATTGTGTTCCAACAAGTGACTAAGTTTATCAGCTCTTGCGGAGTCTCTATATTAGCGGGTGCCAATACGCGAGAGATACAAACGGCTACGATAACCGCTTCGTATCAGGCGAGCTGTATGCTTGTTTGTCACCATATTAAAAAAACTTACAGCCTTTAGAACTCGTTTTACATTGGACGAGCTTTGTGGTACAGTGGTGAAATGCGCTGTTACGCTGCTTTGACACCAGTGCTCGTGAGGTCGATTCCCACACAGGACAAACATTTGTGTGCATAAACGTGTTTGTTTGTCTTGGTCTGGGTATTTTCTATGTATAATAAGTATGTGTATACAAAAAAAATGTATTTACGTATGTTTATCAGTTGTCTATTACCTACCCATAACACAAGCTTCGCTTACTTTGGGGCTAGGTGGCGCTGTGTAATTTGTCCGATAATATTTATTTGACATTGCTACGAATTATTTACAATGAATTAATAAGCAAGCGTCCAGCGCACTTGTTGACAATTTTGATTGAATGTAAGTCCCCAATACTAAATTTTGTTTTCGAGAGTGACGTCAAAAAATATTTATTGTCTTAATTCGGCGTCTATGATACTTTTCATTTTTGCCCCTCGTGTCTATGGTGAATTAATGAACATATTGTTTTTTTTTTTGGTTCTTTTTATCCCCGAGGGGAAAGGCAAAGGGATCTAGCCCATACAGCCAAGTCATCAGTTTAGAACCATTTGAAAATCTTAATCCTATAGTCCAGCTTCAGGAACTGTGCTGAAAAAATACTTGGGATGGGTACCTCGACCCAATCAACCCAGTTTAAATACCACCCGTAAAACGATAGTGATATTTACAAGGTTTTCTTGATGAACTTATTCACGTCTTCCAAAAAGTACATAAACGTGTTATATTTGAGTTTATCTATTACTGTACAATTTCACTAGCACTTATGTTACAAAATACTATCAAAATTGTCACATAAAACTAATTTTATGTTGAATTGTAAAAAATTCAAGTAAAACAACAATGCCACTCGTCAAAAGCGCGGGAAGAAGTCCTAATGAACATATTTTGATCTAAGTTGCACTCCTCATCAATGAAAAATACTACTAAAAAGCAGTTTGTTGTTGGACAACGAAGATATTTTGTGGGTGTTGCCGAAAATCTGATATAATAATGTTTACACATTCATTTAAAGACACAGTTATTTATATTTATATTCAGTAGAAAAAACCAGTTTGTTTCATACATCTGCTCTATTAGTTACTACACAATTAAGCTTAAGATAAGTTGCAGTAGATATACATACAAAATTAAGATGTGGTAACAACTTAATTTTGTATGATATACTGATTTGTGAAAAATAATGATAATTTAATTTGATTGATACTTGCATTATGTATGAAAATTCACGAACACCTTGAAACCAATGACTACATGTTACCAATGTTATAGTAAATAAATAAATATATTTTTTTCAAGCTGTGAGTTGATCCATCAGACGACCATTCGAAACATCTGTCTATGATAGATGTACAATAAAATTATCAAAATCGCCACGTACTAATTCAAACCTTTATAAAAATTTAATAAAAACCGAATTACACTTTCATACGAGCACATCAATCAACAATAAATATCGTGATATTCCCAAAATGGCCGCCATGTATATTCAAGAATGCAACGACTGCTCAATCCATATAGAGACACGTTTTGCATAAGAATGGGCATACATACAAGTACATATATCTTGCTTATACAATTCCTCAGTTTCTAGATAAAAATGCTTTGTGAAACTTTGTACATTTTTTGCTGCAATATTATGTTATATTCGATTCAATATTACATTGTTTTTCTCAATAAGGTATTTGTTGTGATCCGATATTGTTTTTATACAGCGCAGAAAGGCATAGAAGTATCATTCGCGAGTTGCTAACACCTGTTATTAATACCTACTGCAACTCTAGAGTTGATGTATGAAACACACTGAAATTTTCTACTGAATATAAATATAAAGTACATAAAATGTCTTAAAATGAATAACATTATTATATCAGATTTTCGACTACATCACAAAATATTTTTCATTATTAAACAACAAGCGTTCTTTTTTAGTAGTATTTTTTTTACTAAGATACGTAGACATGTTCGATCATACAGATGTCTATCTTTTGCAGATCGATTTTGAACATCCACAGAATCAAATAATGTGTTTTAATATGTCTTTCTTCTTATTTCCTCCACCACATCTACGATTCGCATCTGTTGCACTACCTTAGGTGGAAAGCATGTAGTCAGCTAGCCTATGGTATCCAACACAAGGAGAATTGCTTGCGCATTGTCTTCTACACATATTTCTTCCAGGAACACAGTACTTGTTACTAGTCACTCGTCATTCACTAAATCATAATGCACTTTTATCTGTTTGTGTTCACGCCTAGTTCCCGGCAGGGTAGGCAGAGAGAACCGAGGGCCACGTTACACACTTCAGTCGCTTCTTAACATTCATAGCTTTTTCCGCTGCAAGCGTTACAGCGCCGAATATGCCCAACGCTCGTATTTTTAGAAGCTTTCCTTTTTTTTAATGTATTTTTTAATGTAAAGCTATTTCCGTAGCCTACAAACATTAAGTATCACTCGCGCGATGGGCTGCTTTGATGCACCCTATTTCTCTTATACACCAAGACTAACACAAACACATATATTCATGCTTACAAATACTTGTTCTGTATGGAAATAGAACCCACAGCTTTGATGTCAAAGTAGCGTTACTTACCACTGAGTCACCGAGCTCGTCAAAGGTTAAGTTAGCATCCCTACCCTTCTACTGGCTCAAGCTTTTCCTGCCAAGAAATTTTCCCAATGCTTCATTACTACTTATACCAGTACTATACCATGATACATATGTACCATGATATACCATGAATCTATGCTCAAACTATATCCATGAATCTATGCTATAACTATAACCCTTGCGTTTGTTCGTCTTGCTTATAGTTTGTTTTCCTCTCCGACTTTCATTAAAATGAGCCCTTGCCCAGCTTTATTAAAAAGACAACATCAGCCATCGCGTTGACTGACACCAATGAGTATGGTGAGGACAATAATAGTAATTACGTAATGATAAGCCATTTAAACAGCGCCCGCGGTGCGGGCAGCTAATACCCAGTACCGACAACACCCAAACATTGGCTTATATATACGTATTGATACTCATAACTCTTGATAACATTTCATTCTACCGCCTAACATTTCCAATCCCGCAAATTGATGAGTTCGATGGTCTTAGCTATTATTGCTACTTAGACACTAAAGCTCAGGGATTCGATTCCCACACAGGAAAAATATTTCTATGCATGTCTGTGTTGGTCAGAATGTTTCTTAAAGAGGTAGGGCGCTTCAAAGCAGTCCATCGAGGAAAGTACCTATTCCTCTGTTTAACAGTTACAAGTAAGCTCCTAAAGAGTTGCTGTGTTAGCAGCAGATGTTTAGTGTATTGTAGTATAGTATTAAAATGAGTATTCGTAATTAAGCCGTACTACCAGGCTGTTTCTATGAACTGACCAAGTTAGAATGAGTAGCATGGAATAAATAATTTTATTCTTTTTTATAGCATAAAAGTATTATAAATAAAAATATTTCTTATTCTTTCTTAACTCGTTTCTCAATCCATTCGAATTAGCGGGGTCCGCTACCTAAGGCTGAGGTCCCTTGCGGGGTAGACAGATATATCCGAACGCCATGTGATGCGGTGCTCACACACTCTGATTATTAAAGTAAAATATTTTAATTAAAATGGTTTTAAATAAAAGTGCATTATAACTTCAACTATATATATATCGTCACGGCATTTCTTTTGTGAGGTCGACTGTGCATCCTTTCACACCTCACTACCTTCTTCCACGTTCACATCTCTTTTTATGCACGTTTGCCAGTTCCTAGGACTTACCTTCTTTTCTTCTTTTATTTTCTTTAATTAATATATTCACCGGTCGCTACAATAAATATAGCACTAGATCCGCCATTATGAATACGTAACAATGTGCATGTAGTCTTGTCATCTAAACCACTGAAGTTCAAACGCTACAATTTTCCTCTGAAATGAGGATAAAACTGCACCAAATTTGATGTGTTTCAAATTCTTTCGATTGCAAACTTCGTATATAGATGGCGCAATCATTAAATTCTGTAGATTATTGAATATAACTCTCAAATTAATCAATAGCTTTCAAAACAAAACTTACTTCAATAAAACTACAATGTTTATTTGTAGAATTTATTTTTTCAGTCAGAGAAAATAAAATTGATCTGCAAATAACAATTTCAATTTCTTAAAAATAATATTAGACAATTATTTGAAATTTCATGGTTTTATATATGCGACGTTTCTGACATAAATGCCCGACTGAACATTTACTGATATGAAAGACTGGCAGACTGATGCGTGAGTGATCTTATCTGTAATTAGGTATGGAAACTTACAAATAATATAATATTTGAGCTGTCATATAAGAATAAGGAAAATACATTTTAAGGAGTTCGATGGCGTAGATGCACGCTAGTGTTATCGAGCACTAAAGTCAAGCGACTTCTATCGCAGACTATCCATGGATCGGTTTAGTTTATGTCTATTGTAAACTACCAAAATCGATGACTTAACATGACTTCTGTATTGAAGGCAAGGAAAGCTTTTAGTCCTGATTTTCAATAGATAACTATAGTTATGGAAGGAAAGGTCACGGCACAGCCCAAATGGGTAAGTACCTCCATCAGAATTCCGCAGCCAAACAACGATTCCTGTAGGATTTTTGTGTTCCTGGGAGTAAGGAAAGTTCCCGTAGAGTTGTTCGCGGAGGTGCACAGAGCGGTGGCAACAATCGTGAGATACTTCCTGTATTGCAAACGTTCACAATTACATTGGAGCCGTAAGCTCGTCTCCAGACGTTATGAAAAAAATATGTAGACAGGGCCTTTTTGTTGTGACACACAATACCCACAAATTGCTACCGTTTGGGGCCTACTGCACAATTTCTTTTATATTTAAATATTTACTGTCATTACTGCTGTCATTGTCACCTATACATGGGATTTTTCTTTTTCTTGTGTTTCTGTATTTGTGTGTTTTTACGTGGTAACGAATAAAACTATTTATCTATACATATAAGTATCCATATAAGTGATCATACTCGTAGCATTTCCTTTATTCTATCTATAACTTCACGCCAAATCTCAGTAGGCAGAGAAACCCAGCGCCAGCTGACACGGCCCTTCTACACCTTACTCGCTTCTTTAACTTTGACAGCTCTTCTCAGCACGCTCGCCGGTCTCTAGGGCTTCTGATGTCACCTTCTGATAAAACGCGATCAATTTGGTTAAGGTAGGTAATTGTTGGATTTCCTCGGCTCCTACACCCTTCTACTTTCGCGTTCTTCATTCACGAGTATTAAATATTTTTATTCGGAAAACAACAAAACAGTTCTAAATAAACCCGCAGTATTCGAGTTATAATGGCGGTTAACTTTCGTAAAAAACATTTGGAAATAATTTATAATAATTGGGACGATTATGCTGATAGTTTCGTGTTATGCCGACAGTACCCAGTTCTTGGAACGAATTCCGTACCATTTCGTTTGATGTTTTATAATAAGGCGCAATTATGAAAACGTTAGCATTGTAAGAAATATCCATGTAATGTAAGGAATAAATTTACAATTGTTGATCTCTACTAAGAGTTGAAATACTTTTTTTCTTTTACTTGATAACGGCAAATCCGAATCATCATCATCCGAGCTTAGCTCGGTCCGCTTTCTAACTCCATCCCTTACTGTGCCACCATTGGCATGCATGTCATGCCTTACGTCAAGCCAGCACTTCTTGAGCCTTCCCCTTCTACCGAGACCCGGTGGCATGGTCTGACTTTTGTTCTCCACGTAACTAGACGTGGCCATACGAGCGTAGGTGAGGCTCTTGCAGTTTATCTGCTATGGCACGAACATGATGGCTACCGTGAACGCGGGAGTCTTTTACGCGATCCTTTCATTTCACGACGCACATCCAGCGCAGTGATTCATCTCCGTGACACGCAGCTTGTGTCGCTAAAGTACAAACCACGCTTAGCTGTCATATAAAAGAACAGCCATGCAATTCTGTAAGAGCAAACATCCTTACATCCTCGGAAACATCGGCTGTTATAGCCTTGAACACAAAATTGCAATTCCTTAGTGTCGCTTTTCATGGTTGTGCGACACTAGCGCCGCAAGGCTGCGTTTGGAATTGGAATTCTACAAGGCAAACAGCCTCGCGTACGATAGAATACCAAATAATTTAGCCGTGATCGCAGTAGACGATGTCAAAGCTGTGACATCTGTGATCACAGCGACGCACACAGCCATTACGAGTCGCTTAGAGAATTGCATGGCTGGTCTAATGATAGATTTATAAATCTATCCTGTCAGTTTAACTGCCATTTTAGGGTAATCGCCATTTTATGGCAAATTCGAATTATTAATCATAATAGTCATTAATTTTCAGACAAATTGATCCATGTTTTTTATGCAATGTCAGGAGGCAAACAAGTATAAGGTCCACTTGATACAGGCATGCATGTATTTTGACGAGCTGGTGCTGGAGTGGTTACGAACCTATAGAACAAATATTTGTATTGTATATCTTCACATATCGTAGGTTCCTTGCTGGGCAGGTAGAGGGAACCGATCGCCATAAGAGCGGCCCTTGCACACCTCCCCAGCTTCTTTAACGTTTATAGCTCTTTTCATAGACACTCGTCGGTTCCTAGGGCTCCTGATCTCTTTCTGATAAAACGCGATCAATTTGATCACGCATTCTTTGATCCAGCATTCCCGTCCGAACCAACGGAGCATGCTTTTCCGTATATTTAGAAATATTTGTGCGCACGAATACGTCTGTGTCTTTATCTGCGTATTTTCAAGAATAGTAGGGCTTAAATAACTTAAAGGCTGCTATCGAACAACAGCTAGGTCTGACGGCTTAACGTGTCCTTAAGCGCGAAAAAGTACCTGATAGATAAACCCATATACAGACTGGAGTTGACGTTGCTTACCCTGTGTGTTCGATTAGAGTGACACGCGCAACAACACCATCAAGCTCCTGGCTAATGTTTATTTAAAAAAATATTTAAACAATATTTGTAAAACTAAAAAGTTTTGCAATAAAAACTTCTCACTAAGGAAGTAAAAAGACTTCAAAGAAACCGACGATAGTAAAGACACAGCATAATGCAGGATATAATAGGCGTTGACTTTAATGAAGACAATTTTTTTTTATGTGTTTTTAAAAACACATTTTATGAAGCCAAGGTATCGTTGCATGCAGCTTAGCGGACCACACACTCGCAAACACCGACGCAGACGCGAATAAATTCTTTAATCTAACTGATTATACGCAGGTGTGCGTCTTTCTACAAATGTCAACTATTTTTTTAAACGTGCAACTAATTTCTGTAATGTATCCTTTTTTATTTTTTTTATTCCTGTAGTAACTTAGCTAGTATATGGATAATATTTATTCTACTTTTTAGCGTTCCCGTTTCCTAATCCATTAGGATTAACGAGGTCCGCTACCTAAGCCTAAGAATTTAGTGAAGATACAGATTTTTACATGAAGCGACTACCGTCAGATCACTACAACCCAGAGAGAAAACCAGACCAATCTGAGGTAAGATCCACACGTCTTTCGAAATATATTTTTTTCATCATGAGGAAACACGATGTTTTCCATCACCGCCAAGCTTGTGATAATTTCAAATTACAAATATGTATATAAATCCGAAATCACGAATTTAGTAGTACATACCAGGATTCGACCCGAGGACCTGTTGGTCACTTGGCCGTTTCTTTATCTACTAGGCTATCACTGCTTCAGGATATTATTTATTGTTATATTACTACTAGCTAATTTACAACAGATTAGACGTTTCTTTTGAACATACTTTTATCAAATAATTACGTAGCAATTCTTAGCGTTATCCAGTTTCCTAATACCTAAGCCTAAGGATTTAGCGAAGATACTGATTTTTACATGAAGCGACTGCCGTCAGACCTTTACAATCCAGAAGGTAAACCAGATCATTCACAGACAAGGGCACACCTCTTTCGAAATATAATTTCTTGGACGTGCGGGTTTTCTCGCGATGGTTTTCCTTCACCGCCGCAATGATAATTACAAATATGTATGTAAAAACACGAACTTAGTATAATAATAATATATAATATTTATTTGATCCAAAAATGTACACAGACTTATTGCTAAAGCAACATTAGCCATGCAAACACATACAATATTGCTGCCGGTGCTTAAATTAGGATTAACCTGTGCTATAAGTACCGGCTACCTTCCAATGACATTGAATGAATTAGTAATACTCGTACATTGTCTGTTTATAAAGTTACTTGAATTAAAGTGGAGGAAATATAATATCACAAATTTATGCAAATATATAGTCTATGGCGTTTTGAGAGGATATGTGTGTGTGTGTGTGTGAGTGAGTGTGTGTGTGTGTGTGCGTGAGTGTGTGTGTGAGTATGTGTGTGTATGTGTTTATAAATTTTATTCTGAAAACATCATTTAATGATCACAATCAGATTTTCAGTTTCGTCAAACGATAGTTTTAACAGCCAGTCAGTTAGAATTCTTTTACACTCAAATCTGCTTTTTGGATGTATGTTTAGTAATTTATTTATTTTATTAAATAAATAGCTGCCAAGAAAGTAGTAAAACCGCTGGCAAAAGGAAATCTTGCAGACTCTGCTACAAGCCACTTTATATTTTCGCATTGAGCGGGTTTTGGAGGGACGCAGGGGACCCATTTCGGAGCTCTCAGAATGCTGCCTCAAGACTATTTGAAGGACAAATAGTTGACGTACCGTACGACGTACGTAGTAGTACATACATGCCCAGACTGCAGTACCAGCCTGAGACCATTGGGCGAATAGACCTTGTCGCTACACATAGTACAATCAATTGCAGTGTAATTATGTTATACTAAAACATGAAGCCGAATGATTGATTGAAGTACCATATATATTTTATTAGAAAATATACTACTGTCTATGCTATAACTTCACGCCAAATCCCTTACGGCGTAGGCTGAGGAAACCGAGCGTCACGCGACTCGATCCTTTCACACCTCACTCGCTTCATTAACAGTCACAGCTTTTTCATGCACGCTCGTACGGTCATGGTAGGTTAGTGTTGGTCTTCCTCGGCTCCTACATCCTTCCACGTTCGCATTGTACATCTGTTGCGTCATTCTTTCATTCTGCATTCCTTCTAAATATCCGGACCAACAATAATAATGTATCTTATAAGAATCTGTCACAGAGTCACAAAGGTCCTTCTATATATATAAAAATGAATGTTTGTCTGTATCAGTGAATCTTCAGGTTAGCCCAGCAGGTGATCCTGTGAAGTTTGGTAGCGATCATATCACCCATGCGAAGCCGGGGCGGATAGCTAGTCTATATATGTAAAAATGAATGTTTGTCTGTATGTCCTCTATGGACTCAAAAACGGCTGTGCAGATTTTGATGAAATTTTCAGTGAATCTTCAGGTTAGCCCAGCAGGTGATCCTGTGAAGTTTGGTAATGATTGAATCACCCGTGCGAAGCTGGGTCGAGTAGCTAGTATTTATATAAATACTTTTTTATAATTTTATAGTTCGTATTTCTCGGAAACGGCTCTTCCAATTTGCATTAAACTTTGTATTTAGATAAAGGTACTACTTTTTAAGTTTATGTCTATAGATATCTTTTCAAGAAAATGCGATTTTATACAAAAAAAAAAATATAAAAAAGTCGAGCAAAGGTCGATTGTCAAGTACAACTATTTAACATACGGCATATACAACTTATCTAGTCAGCCATGACAAGCCATCTAATTGCCAGGCTAATTGGCCATCAACAGGAAATATACTAGAATAAGTTGTATGTTTATTTATCTATTACTTCATACCAAATCCTTTTCCGGGATAGGCAGATAGAAAGAAGCATCAGATCTTCAGAGTCTATTCTCAAAACTCAATAAGTTATGGCAAATATTTTTTTTTTTATGTCCTGTATGGACTCGAAAACGGCTGGACCGATTCGCCCTGTGGGTAATCTTTGTGAAGTTTAGTAACTTTCGAATCACCTGTGCGATAAGTAATAATTGAATAAATGCGGTTGAAATGCAAGTGTTGCCCAAAGAATTACGGAATAGATATACCTACAACGCGAAAGTGGAATGATGTAGGAGACAAGAAGTGCCAAGATTTACCTACCATGACCAAATTGATCGTGTTTTATTAAAAGTTGATGTTTGCATGAGAAGAGCTTTGAATACTAAAGAAGCGAGTGAGGTGTGTAAAAGTCAAATCTCGTGGCGTTCGTCTTTTTTATGTAGTACAACGCCGGGAGGCATACAAGTATACAACCCACCTGATGTAAAGCGGTTTCCGTTGCCTATGAAGGCTAGTAATACATTAGTTACCGTTCGCGTGATGCGACCCCTAGTGCTAACACAACAACTCATTAGGAAGTCGGCTGTCTCTGCTTGCTCCGTAGGGTACTCAGCGTGAAGATATGTGTAGGTATATAGAATAACAGGTTGTAGTAGAAAAAATACTTGTACTGTATTTAAATGTATCCTACCAGTGCTTTTCGTATAAAGTGAGATTATTTCAACAAACATTCATTCAAAATGACATAGGCTACTTGAAATCTAACAACAGCTACTACATTTTCATAAACAACTGGGTATTCTAAAAATAGCTATGTATGCGTCCACTTTAACAAGATCCCTGCATATCTCTTAATGCAATATTGTCAATTAGTACTGTTTACTTCTATACGGATCAAACAATAACGGTTATCATATACCGCTTGGTTAAACGCTTCACTGAACATTACTGAAGAGGCAAAAAAGAATTGTGGTTAATTAGAGAGTCAAAGTACATTACTTGTTTATTATCGTTTGTTTCCAAGATTTAATCATATAATACGGAAACTATGCGGTGTGCATCGCGTAGGTATGGTATGGCAAGATGCAATGATTACCCATTTTAAGGGGTAAAAACTACATCCAACTTTAAACAAGCTATTCTTCTATTTACATATTAACATAAAAAGAAAAAAAATAATATGTGAACTTCAAGATAATGAGACGAATGTAGAATATCAGGAGTAAGACAATTGAAGGGTTTATTTCTGATGATGATGATCGTACTTGAAAAATGTTTCTATTTAAATAATTATGTAAACTGTACACGTGTACACAACGGTTGTTATGACGCCTTAGCCCAAGCTTCGTAATACGCAGGTGGGCAGGCAAACGCACAACGCTCGGACCCTGTAATAAACACTGTATAATGCCTGCTATCTCATTCTCTCGCACGTTAAATGGTATAGATGCGACGACGAAAAAGCGACAGTAAAAAAAATCAACCATATGGTACAATGATGCCAAAGAAATTTATTTTTATATAATGTCGGTACGCAGACAAGCATACAGCATACGTACCGTATCCTAAAACCCTTACAATAAATTAAATATCACTAGCGCGATGCTATTTCTACTTCTAATACGACTCCTTAAGAGCTTACTGATAATCTCACTCACTGGCAAGAACACCACAACCCTCCAGAAAGTCATTATTTGGCTGCGGATTTCTGTGAGTTGGAGGTGCCTACTTTCCCAGCTGGCTGTTTTGACGTTCCCTACGTCTCTTAAAATATATGGTGGATCATGTACTTATATGCCCCCCGATATTGTACAAAGAAAATGAGAAGCATGAACCTACATAACATACAGTAACCCTTTATTGTAATCCTGTGAGTGAGTGTTAGCAGCGAGGGTGGCAACACGTGAGCTACTGTGTTACAAACGTTACATAGTCATATAGTTTATATTGATCTATGTTCCTACGTTCATAAAATATTTCCATCTCAATGTGTTATTCTTAAAAATACAATAAAATGTTAAAGTGCCATTGAGAATTAATTAACAGTAAAAGTTGGTGAATTTAATTCACAAACTGGCGACATTTACAAAAAAAACAAAAATAATGAAGAAAACAATGGCTGTTAATTGAATGCAAGAAGCATTTTTAAAGCGACGTAAAAAGTTATATAATGTTTTAAATTGGAAAACTATAATTTTAATTTTAAAGGGTAAATTTTAGACATGGTAACTTCAACTGACTTTTTACTTTGGTGACTTAAAAATTGATATTATTGGTCATTTATAATTTTTAATCGCAGTTTTTTAAAATAAATTTCGACCTTATCGTTAGCGTTCCGCGAACTTCTTATATTAAATTGCCCAATCAAGAAATTATACATGTACTAGCTGCTGCCCGCGGCTCCGCCCGCGTGGAGTCAAATAACGTAGCCTATGTGTTAATCCAGATCATAATCTATCTACGTGCCAAATTTTATTCAAATCCGTTCAGCCGTTTAAGCGTGAAAGAGCAACAAACATCCATACATACAAACTTTCGCATTTATAATATTAATAGGATATATACCGTAGAAGAAGGCAACGTTTATTTAATATCTGGTTTATATTTAAACTAAATATGAGGCATGCTTCGATGGTTCGGGCATGTATGTAAAGTAGAAGGATGTAGAAGTCGTAGAAAGCTAAGACTCACTTACCACGACCAAACTGATTGAGAAAGTGGTGACAGAAGCCATAGGAATCAACGAGCATGCATGAAAATAGCTATATTAAAATTTTGCAAGGACCGAGTCATGTGGCACAGGCCTCTCTCTGTCTACCCCGCAAGGGATTTTGCGTGAAAACGTAGTGGTATATAATCGTATCCCGGTATTCCGTGAGATCCTCGCTTTTTCTTTCTTTCTTTTATTTTACTCGGTTTCTAAAGGTCGTATCGTGATGTTGAATTTATAACCTTCCTCAAGAATTGGGCTAACAAATCCAATTTTTTTTCCAATCCTACTGGAGATTAGTATATTAAAGTAGACAAATTCTTCCTTTTTATTATATCTATGATACTATTTTATGTTGCTATATCCTTTGATGCTTTCAATAATAGTGGCTTTTATTATACTTTGTAACTGATTTATTGCCGCATGTAAATTTATATGTTTGATTCTACGCGGGTGACTCCTATGGGACAGGCTTAGCCTAGTTTAGGAGTCACAGGATACTGTATCATTGGAAATTTGGTTGTAATAAATATATGTCTTTCTTTCTTTCTATATTATATCTATACTAATAATATATAAATCGGAGAAGATTGTTCGTTTGTTTGAACGCGTTAATTTCTGGAACTATCAGTAGGTTTAGAAAAAATATTTTTGCATTTGATAGCCCAATTCGGGAGGAACGTTATATAATATTACGATACATCCCTTAAAAATCCGCGGAAAAGGAAAGAAAGTAGAAAAAGCGGTTTCTACGGGAGAACGGGATATGCGCGGACAAAGTCGCGAGATACATACAACCAACTTGTAATTGATGAGTTTATTTAAAACATTGGAAATGTTATTTACATATTATATATAATATTGATTACATTACGATAATTTGGTGCCATCAAGTTGAGCTGATGATTGAACCAAGAGGTGGATATTGGAACTCTTCAATGGGATGTAGTCAACCCATTGGCTATTCAACGTCACGATAAGACTCTTAGAAGCTGCTGAAAAAAAAAGTAAGCAAAAGTAGTCCCCACGGGACACCAGCATATGGGCAAAGCCACTAGATAGCTAGTTTATATATGTAGATAAAGGTAAATGAATGAAATTTAAGAGTAAAGTCATTAAAAACAGACTTTATTAAATTAATTACCTACCTTAAGTTTGACAATTTTCTAATTCTATCAAGTCTATTGCAAAGCTAGAACTACTAATTTAGAGTAACAACTAAATAACCGGAAATTACCGGTTTACTGGCATCCGAAGTTCAACTGAACGACTAAAACAAAAAAATGGGGGGCACCATTACATGAACCGTCGCAACCTCGTGGGAGACGCAATTATTTTCCAATTTTAATCAAAAATCGCCTTCTCAGCCTTTCACTTCCACTTAAGCATTTAAATGTCAATCTCTCGCTATTTGAACACTTCGCCTTAACTCCACTTAAGGCCTTCAAACAAAATGAAACTCTAACGGTGAAGTGTTACAATTCAAAACCGTTTAGCTAACAATGATTGATCTAAAACAATTTGGTATCGTATGATTAATGTATGCTAGATTATTCTTTTCTTAAACAGTTTCAAGTGACCGTATTGCGCTGTACGAGAAATAACTGTAATGTATTAGTCATTAAGTTGCTATTCAAGTGCATTTGTGCAACAAAAAATCCTGAAGAGAAAGCACTTCAAAAAATTGATAAAAATAACATTAGATTGCAATAATGATGTTTATTATCTAGATGTGGTGCTAATGAAACTGGGTATTAAAATTTCATAGGAAATGGCGGTTTTTGCCGTGTGAAGATATGGGAAATAATCCATCAAGAAATTATAAACAATGGGTTTTTTGTGACTATTAGGAAATATCTAGTGGGAAATAATGACGCGTTATGGGATTAGAATACAGAGTAATATGTTTTTCTATAATAATATAGGAAGCGGTAGAAATGGGGCCAGTTTTCATTAATTTAGTAGAAGAAACCTGCTTGCAGATCAATCAAATTTTCTTCATGTTAAAACAGTACCCTATTACAATGCCCCATTGATCACTAATATGCACATATTAGTGATCATCGATACAATGCCCATTTATACCTCTGCTGCTAAACAGCAACTCCTTAGAAGTTTACTGGTGACCTCACTCATACGCACAACACAGCAACCCTCTAGAGAGTTGTTATCTTGCTGCGCTTTTCGGTAAGGTGGAGGTACTTCCCCAAATGGGCTGCTTTGAAGCGTTCTACCTTGCTTAGAAATAGGTCTACAAACGTTGTATGTCACAAATTTTGTGCAGCGCTCGCATTTCGACTACATTTATTCTACTTTCATGCTCTCTCTGGCATATTCAGCTTTTGCTTCCATAAGCTAGTGTTGGGACCAGCACTGCGTTGTGTATAGCGAGCTGTGCCTTCTGGTTCAAAATTTTACTGCCCAGAATTTTTCCCAACGCTCCATTCACCCTACCTATTCCCAGCACTCACTCGTCTTTACACATCAGCAGCCTTACTGAAAGTGCATCCAAGACATACAACCTCATTCAAATGTTCGAACATTTCATCATCAACCGTGTAATCCTTAGTTGGTTCTGGTTCCTTTCCTTTCAAATACCATTATCTTTGTTTTCTTCACATTCAGTAGTAAGCCCTTCTCCGTACAATCAATTGTATAAGAAAATAGCCGTCAACTGCGAGTCCGACTCGAGCTCTGAAGGTTCCGTAAAAAAAAATTTTCACGAATTATTGTCGCAAAAAAAGTATTTTTTTTTATGATGGGACTACAAACTACGGATTTGTTTCTTTACTTGTGCTACATGACATCGCATCTTACCAAATTTCATGATTCTATCCCAATAGGAGGCGGGTGTAATGATGTGTGTGTATGCCTATGAGTTTGCGTGCCAAAGCCATGGTAGTGCGTGTAATGTGTTTTTTTATTAATATAATGAATTTTCGGAGCATTATTATAAAAAAATTGTTTAGCTTTCTGCACTTCTTCTTCATATAAACTTCAACTGTGCCAAATTTCATACTCCTCCGTCCGCGTAATTTTCATAAAAAGGGGTACAAAGTTTTTCTTCACTTATTAATAGATATAATTATATATAAATATAAGCTGACTATTCAAGTTACAGGTCATCTTAATGATTAAAAATTATACATCTATAAAGTTTAACACTAAGATATCAGATAACTTCCAACCATCTCAAATTGGTCCAAAATCCGTGCTTTTTCTTAGTCATTGCTACATATTTCGATCATCAATCAACACGATCATATAACTCCATCAGTATACTGCCATGCAATTCTCTAAGCGACTCGTAATGGCTGTGTGCGTCGCTGTGATCACAGATGTCACAGCTTTGACATCGTCTACTGCGATCACGGCTAAATAATTTGGTATTCTATAAGGCTGTAAGCGTACGCGAGGCTGTTTGCCTTGTAGAATTCCAATTCCAAACGCATCCTTGCGGCGCTTATGTCGCACAACCATAAAAAGCGACACCAAAGAATTGCAATTTTGTGTTCAAGGCTGTAACAGCCGATGTTTCCGAGGATGTAAGGACGTTTGCGCTTACAGAATTGCATGGCTGGTCATTTCTGACAGATCATGTTATATACAACGGTGCAACGATTATAAAAACTGCACTACATCTCTCTCGACTGACGCCGGATGTAAACCGCGGTGTATACTGAGATGATACGTAGGATGACTTGAGACGAGTCAATATCTCAATATTTTTGCATATTTTCCCTGATTTTTCTTGGTTTACCTTTTATAGTGTGTCTTATCAATGGTCTCTACCAATAAATATTTTTGGAATATTTACGCATATTGAATATAAGGATTTATTTGCGTAAAAATAGAGTACGTTTTAATTGCAATGGTGTCGTTATTACATACTATAGTTTTATGATCATATTTAAAACCTCCGTTTAGGGGTAACATACTTTATAAATATGCTATATTAATTACATTATAATTTAATATTATGCAGTATATCTCCCTTTCGAGAATTACGGGTATTGTCCTTGTCATTTGATGGCCGTGCGCAGGGTTATAGATTCAACGCATTAAGTAGAGGCCCGTTTGAGAAGATTAATGTATATAGTACACCCATCGTAAACTGCTCCGGGGGATATCAAAGAAACACTATTTCCTTGAACTGGCCTTGGCAGGTATTGGAATGCATATGTTTTGGAAAATGTTGTGCTATTGTAATGAGATCTGGGGAACTATTGATACTGTAGTATGACAGAAGCAGAACGGAGGTCTGCCATAACTATCATATGTGATCGCTACTTCCCGCAGACGATGATTCCTTACTCTGGTTGGATCAACATGCCAGAGAAAATAGACCAGGGCCAATACCAGCGTGAGTGACTCAGGAGTGTAGAGGGGTATACCTCTTTTATTAATGGTTTATTTCCGAGAATATTCCAATACATACATTACTATATAAAGCGGAGTGTTTGTTTGTTTGTTTAAACGCGCTAAGTTTTGGAACTACTAGAAGAAGGTAAGTTTTTAGGAGCTGAGGAAAACAAAAGAAGGTAGAAAAGCGGTTCCTACGAGACACCGCGATACGTGCAGTCAGCAGTTATTAATTACATTACGTTACAACTATTTTAATTATGTACTTGAAATTATACGTAGTTTAATGAGTAAAAGATACAAAAAATCATTAAATAATTTGGAAAAATATTAATTTATATATACTATAGCCAATTATTTTCGATTAAATAGATTACATGAATAAGTAATTAGAAAAGCAAATTCATACAAAGACAATTCACGAAATACTTATATGGAAACAGCGAATAACAATGAAATAGGTTTATCTATGAATAATATGCTCAAATAACCGTGTATTTTATATTACCATTATTTTTCTGGTTTTCGTGTACCAATCAATTAATCAGATTTTTTTAACAGACAGCACCATTACGTTTATGTATAATTGCAAAAGAAAACATGACTGCTTATATTTTCATGCACCGTGATTTACATTGCATTTGCGCAAAAAATATACGATACTAAACAAACCGGTCATAATTCTGAACACAGCAAATAGTAAAACGCATTTGCCGTCATAATTCATAACAAACAAATGTGATGTCCATTGTTGTACGCCAATATCGAATATGATTAGCATAATTACCCCGCTTCTACTTCTGTCGTTATTAAAATATGTTTAAAGTAGTATTGACGGTTTTCCATGAACTTTCTAATTTTTTGTATGTACGGAAAATTAGTATCGTAGTGAATCAATTCCATTATTAATTATGGTATACTAATATAATTTTACGAGAAGTAAAATTTTGCAACATGTTATCGAATTTTTAATTTTCTTTAGATATCATAATTAATAGTGGGCATAATTCATTACGTATCGTAGTGAATTATTAATTATTGTATTCCCATTATTAATTAAGATGCAGTTCATTTTAGCATAAAGCATTTAAATTCTATTAATTGTAATTCTATTCCTATATTATCATTCTATCGCCATATACCTTCACGCCAAATCCCAGGAGTCGGCAGAGAAAGACAAGTGCCAGGCATGTATTGTCATTGTACCTACGTATTAAATCGTTTTTATTCCTTATATATATTTTAATATTTATTGTTATATAGTTAAAAAATATAGAATGTTATTGTTTTAAATAGGTATATATTGTTCTAATATTTCTTTATAAATGAATAAAATATTATCCCGCCATCGGAGTATACCAGTGTCCGTCGCGCCTATTTCGCCAACAAACCGTGACGCGCGTCCATACCTACGGTGAAAATTGCAGAAAATTAATTCATTTATACAACTGTGTGGTTGCTACGGACAGTGAGCGCGCATCGTATCGTTCCAGTACGCGGTGGCCTTTAAGGGCCACGGCACACGATGACCGACTTTTGGACTTTATGTATCTCCTAAACGGATCGTTGTTCATACAAACTGATATTTTGACCACTGCTTTCAAATCCACTTTTTCAGACATCTTTCATATGTATTAATTTTTTTAAGCGACTACGAGAGGCAAACACGTACCGCCCGATGTGAAATGGGTATTCTATGTAAGTGGTAACCTATGAACACGCGCTCGCGCCTCGCCGCCCCAGCTGCAAATACAGAGCATACAACACAATATATTGTTAGTAAACTCAATCACTTACAAGAACACAACCCTGGAGGGAGTTGTTATTTGGCTGTGGGCTTCTGTGAGTGTGAGGTACTTCCACAGACGGACTCCTTTGATCATCTACCTCTAGAAATCATTACATATCTTTTCATATCATGTTACTACTTATTGTAATTACTACGTCTTACGCCAATTTCCTTGCGGGGTTACCAGAGTAACACGAGCACCACATGACACAGCCCGCGCACACCTCACTCGCTTCACTAACATTCATAGCTCTGTTCATGCATGCTCGCCGGCTCCTAGAACTTCTGACACCCTCGTCTCAAAACACACGATCAATTTAGCCCTTGTAGACGAGTCTCAGCCTACCTTGACGCCTACTTGCCTACACATAGATCCTATGCTGTATGTACATCTCTTTTGCCAGAGCCTTCTTTGTTACGTAGCAGGATACACCACGAATGGGTACGGATAGACACGAGTGATATCAATGTGAAGTAAATTCATCAGGTGGGTCACATACTTTCATGCAACACACGTTGTAGAAAATAAAAATTGATCGTGTCGGGAGGCAAAAGCTCTATTGCTGACATGGAAAGAGCAATGGCTGTTAAAGAAGCGAGTAAGCTATGTAACAACCTCATTATATGGCACTGGATTTCTCTGTAAACCTCTCTATTGACTTGACGCGGAGTAATAAATATATCAATTCTAGATCCTAAGAATTGAACCTGCTATAAAGTAGACTGCGTACTCACGCCTACGTCGGGTAACATATTAATAACAATACCTATTAGCATAAATATACAAGGTGGCAGTTTTAATTATCGTGAGATCTAAACACAATGGCGTCTAATAACTATTATTTGCTTTAATAATACCTATCAATAGCGCAAAACTGGTTTAAGGTTCCATTGGAAAATAGAAAAGCGCCGGTTTTTAACTGAAGACGGAAGTGATTGAAAATTATTTGCGCTTCTCGTCTGCTTAGCATTATCCCGTTTCCTAACCCATTAGGATTGGTGGAGTCCACCATCTAAGTCTAAGGATTTAGCGAAGATATTGTCTTTGACATAGAAATCGAACCTTTCTTAGGTTAGGTTAGGTTAGAAACCTAATTTAAGAAAGGTCTACATTAGCTAGTTCACCGTTGATCGCGATTAACATCGCGGCATTTATCGACTTATTGCTTAAAATGTCCTCCCATTGGTCAGTAGGCTTGAATCACTGGGATATTTAGGCGCTAAAACACTACATTATGGCGGGTGAAGGTGGCTTCATACGACGTCAAATGGCCTCTTTGGCTTCTGTTTTTTTTTTATATAAAGTCGGGAGGCATACAAGCATACGGCCCACCTGATGCAAAGCGGTTACCGTAGCCTATGAACGTTTGTAATGCATTAAGAAGCATGCAGGAACACAACAACCCTCCATAGAGTTTTTATTACTTCCCCAGACAGGCTGCTTTGGTGCGCCGTACCTCTCTCAAAAACACCAGGACCAAGACAAACGGACATGTTCATGCACACAAATGTATGTCTTGTGTGGGAATCGAACCGACGAGACTCGGTGCCAACTACTCGTCAAGCCAATCTTTTACCTAATAAATCAATTTTGAACCAGGACTGCCGACTGGTGACAAAAACGGCTTATTAACCGCTGTTCCACCGAGCTCGTCAATTCTGTCTGATTGCAAGGGTTTATACCCATTATACATCATTATGACTAACGATGTTGTATGAAAAAAATGCTATTTATTGGCCTTACAAAATCAACTTAAATATACCCATCATATTTGTTTCGATATTGCATTCTATGTGATCGCAGACAATTGCTATATTATCTACAATTTTGTAAAGAACACCCGCTGGCAAAATTATAGCTATGTACAAAAACTTTCTCGGTTCAGTACAACTCGCGCCAGCCTGCTTTCCTTTACTTTTTCTATTCCACGCTTCTATTACCATACGAGAATACCTATTGTCTAATAATTAAAGATGAAGTTAACGCGCGCGAAACCATTAAATGTAATGGCCGTAAACGGGGATTGTTAACTGAAAACTTTACGGTGATACGGTACGTATAGTGTGATTGGAATGATCGGAGAACCGATTATAATTAGATTCTTGTTTTTGAACCGGATCCAAAAGTTACTGTGAATCACTTTCCAATTTTTTTTTAATTGCGCAAAATTTGTGGCATAACGCTTGCTGACCGCGTTCGTAATGAAGACGTGAGAGAAAGAGTTGGTCTAAAAGAGAGTGTCGGTGTTAAGATAAGAAAGGGCATGCTCCGTTGGTTCGGACATGTAGAAAGAATGCGGGACGAAAGAATGACGAAACAGATATACAATGCAAAAGTGGAAGGATGTAGGAGCCGAGGCAGGCCGAGACTAACCTACCATGACCAAATTGGTCGTGTTTTATCAGAAGGTGATGTCAGAAGCCCCAGGAACCGGCGAGCGTGCATGAAAAGAGCTATGAATGTCACAGAAGCGAGTGAAGTATGCAAGGACCGCGTCTTATGGCGCTCGGTTCTCTCTGCCTACCCCGCAAGGGACTTGGCGTGAAGATATACATACAATACATACATACATACATACACTTTCCAATTTTTGACGAGCACTCGCGAATTTGACACCAAGGTTCGTGGGTTCGATTCTCACACAGGACAAACATTTGTGTGCGTGAACATCTCTGTTTGTGTTGATCTGGATATTTTTAAGAGAGGTAGGGCGCATCAAAGCAGGCCATCGGGGAAGTATCTCCATTTCACAGATAACCGCAGCTAACTAACAACTCTCTAGACGAGAGGGTTGTTGTGTTCCTGTGTGTGAATGAGGTCACCAGTAATCTCCTAAGTAAGCTACGGTACGGTACGGTCACAGGCTACGGTAGGCCATAAGCTTGTATTCCTCTCGATGTTGTATAAAAACAATAAAAACTTTAGGGTCTTAGTGGTAACTTCACTCCCTCGAAGGGAAACAACCCTCCAGTGAGTTGTTATTTCGTTGCCGCTCCATCTCACAGAAAAACCTGTGAGATGGAGGTACTTCCATTCGCTATGACCTCAGTTTTTTAGCAGGCAAGCAGGATGTATTCCGTGCAGTTGAGCTTAGCTTTAACATTTTATATGATAGTGAGTCACTTGCACCTAAGTCTTCTCCTATTCAGCGTTATTCCATTCCCTAATTCCCTAATAAGATCCGCAGGATCCGCTTAAGTCCTCAACCTATGATTTTTTACATGAAACGACTGCCGTCAGACCTCCATGACCTAGAGGAAAACCAGACTTTTCTTAGATTAGGTCACACGCCTCCCGTAATATTTTTTTATTACCTGTACGTCCAGGTTTCCTCTCGTTATTTTACTTCACCGCCGAGTGACAAATTTCAAATATGTACATAAATCAGAAGACACGAGTTTACGTGCCAGGAATCAAACCGGGGATCAGTTGGTCAAGAGAGCGATTTTTTATCCACTGGACTATAACTGCTCTTCAGTTAAACCAAAGTATTGACGAAAAACTACGTCACTTTTTACAAGGGACAATGTTTGTACAGCCGTTAATATAAAGTCATTATGACGAACTATCGCTACATATCATGCGAAGAAAGAAACAGAACGTGGAAGAATGACAATGTGTTATTAAAAAGTGACAAAGCGACAATGGCGTATTATCAGACGACTGGCGTACACTCAGGTGCAAAATTAATAGCATATCTGCTATAAGCGTAGGCTTACATGAAACTAAAATTTGCAATCAAGATGTCCGAACTTGATTTCTATATAATTTCAGAGCAAATTTACTTCGTTCTCTTAGAAAACTGTAGGTTTGTTGGTGAATCGCTTCGTACATATTTTTATTAAGACAGGTACAATTTATAAAAAGAAGCGTAATGATTTATTTTTTAAATAAGAGAAAATTAAATTAATGTTAATATCCCTTCATCTTATCTAATTTTCGAGTAACATACGGTCAAATTCTAAAAGGCAAGAGTTACGCTACATCTTTAAAGGAATTTTTAAGAGAAAATTTTTACATATTGTACAGGAAAGCTGTAAGCAGTCGAACACATTGTAATTGTTTTAGAGAAAAATAAACAAATGGTTCTGGCACGGACCCTCAGTACTCAAACTTAATTCGCACTAGACCAGTACTAAATTAGTATTTGTTTGAACTAGTAATTTCAAAATTATAAGTAATTTTTACGGTCCCAAAAAGAAAAGAAAAATTGTTTTGTTGACGAAATTTTAAAGCCAATTGGGTCGTTCTATACCATTTTTAGAGGATGGTTGTATGTGCATGCTTCAATGTCCAGTAATTAAAAAGCCACTTAAAAATATGAAATTGCACGTACTTTAAAATGCAACTCGCCAGTCAGCCGTCAACGCCTTCTTCATCTTATTCAAGCTAATCTTTGATAATCAATCGATCGATTTTATCTTTATTTGTTCTAAAAATTGGCTGCACCTCCATATGAATTTCCTCTTACATTTTCGTTACCATAGCCAACAAAATGTGATACATAAAGCATATCTCCACAGACAGTGTTCCTCTATACCATGGTTTTTCTCATAGCAGTGGATTACTGGAAGTGATTGTAACGGCATGATCGGGCTGTTAATGAACTGAAAATATTTTTATAGTTTCATCATGGCTTACTTCGTGGCGCTAAGTACGTGGTGAGAACGTGGTACACTTTTTACAGGCTAGGGTAACATCTTTAATTGGTATGAGTACTTATTTTTTGCGTTATAAAAGCGGTTTTCTTATTGAAATTCCTTTGGATAGTCAATTTTTGATAAGAAGAGCTGTGGTACCCCTGTGGATTAATAACCGGTCTATTGAATAACTGGTCACCGGTTCGGATTCTGGCATGTACCACTAAATTCATGTTTTTGGATTAATGTGTATTGGTAATTATCACTTGCTCGGCGCTGAAGGAAAACATCGTGAGCAAATCCACATGTACAAGAAATTATGTTTTGAATTACATGTGACCTTATCTAAAACAAATCTGATTTGTATGGGTTGTAGAGGTCAAACGGCAGTCACTTTATGTAAAAATCAGTATCCTCGCCAAATCCTTAGGCTTTGAGTAGTGGACCCTGCCCATCCTTATGGATTAGGAAGCGAGATAATGATAAGAAGAAGAAGGTCAATCTTTGAAGAGAAAACTTGACTGGCATATTAATGTCAATAGCAACGCTTTTGTGTCACCTCTGGTGTATCTACGTATCTATAGACTACAGTAACTGCTTACTCAGGCAGGACGTATGCTTATTTGACATCTTAATGTACACAAGACTTTTTTACAACGTCAGGAGACAAAGCCGACCTCAACCCTCGCTGCTAAAATAATATTTTTTCAGGAACAAACTGCTAACTTACACGCTTGCAACAACACAACAGCTCTCCAAGGAGTAGTTATTTGGCTACCGTCTTCTGTAAGGCGGAGGTTCCTCCATCACTCACCATCAATGTACTCTACCTCTCTTTAGCCATGGAGGGTTAATTACTAGGAGTGCACCACAAGCAAGTAAGTTTGGTTTGACTCTAAAGATAATTATGATCCATTTAAAAGCCTATATTCCAATGTTAATTATATTAAATATTTTCAAGTGAGTACATGTGAGAGCTCGATGGCATCGTTGCGCGCATCATTCTAACCGAACGCGCAGGTTAAGCAATGTCTATCGCAATCTGTGTATGGATGGGTTTGTATATCTCGAGCCTTTCCGTGTTCCAGGGCACGTTAAGCCGTCGCTCCAGGCTATCGTCAATAGATGACAATCGTTAAGGTAAATCAGTGGAATTCGGGCGGGTTGGAAAGACTGGCCTCCGCCAATTCGCAGTTGAGTAACGAGGTAGAAGAGATACTAGATATAAGCATAATCTTGTGTTACATGCAAGCCGTCTCCACAAAATAAGTAATTCTTTTATGGGGCAATGTATACGGTTCTATAACAAACTTCCCAGCAATATAAGAGAATTGTCAATAAACAAATTTAAAACTACTATTAAAGCCAAATTGTGTAGCAGGGCATATTATAAAGTATCTGACTATATTAATGATAGAAATGCCTGGGATTGAGTCGATCCAATTATAATGTAATTAATAAATTATGTAAATTTGTTTGGATACCAAAAGAGGGATGCCTGAGTTTTTTGGCAGTATTTTTATCAGTGCTCACCTAGTCATGAACTGCGCGGTAGGGGAAAAATGTGACGATTCCAAACAAATGTAGCCATTATTACGGAATAAAAAGATTTTGACTTTGACTTTGAGGTTGAATATGCTCTAATCGCCTTCGGTTGAAAGGAAACCCGTATCTCTGTACTGAGATGAGTTAGGGTTGGTGGAGTAGTACGAACATTAACTGAATTAATAATAAGCATAGCGCCATCTAGTATCAAGCCAAAAGACGTTTGTAAATAACTGACAAATGTAGATAGACATTTTGTTTTTTTACATACAGACTCTGCTGCTAACACAGCACCTCCTTAAGAGTCTAACGGTAACCTTACTACTAGGGTTCCCCTGTGTAAGTAATAAGTGGTAGTAAATGATAATGAAATATAATATAATGGACTACATACTCTACTAGTTTAGTAGGAAAGACGTAGTTGTCTATTAAGAGATTAATAAAAAATGTGCAAGAAAAACTATGAAACATCTTGTGGACAATTTGAATTGAACTAATTTACATGTTTCCGCAAAAAAGTCTGTATTTATATAATACTTAGGACTTATCAAGGACTTTTGTCCTTACATGATATAATGTATAAATATATATCTATCTACAACTCCACGCCAACACCCTTGCGGTGTAGGCAGTGAGAACCAACCGCCACGTTACATGACCCTTATATACCTCACTCGTTTCTTTAACATCCTCTTCTTATGCACGCTCGCCGGTTTCTAAGGCTCCTGACATCATCTTCTGATATGAATCTTTGCCTGCTTTATAAGACACAAGTTCGGGCCTGCGTGGAGTATTGCTCGCATCTCTGGGACGGCTCCGCACAGTATCTTCTTGAGGCTCTCGATAGGTTGCAGCGGCTTGCGATGTCATCGTTCCACGGTTGAGAATATCTCTTCGCGTACCAAAAAGTTTGGCAACTCCTATCTTTGTTGTACCATTAAAAAGTGGAACACCTTGCCTGCACATGTGTTCCCTCCTTCCTACTATATGGGATCCTTCAAACGAAGCGTGAAGAAGCATTTTGCGAATCAGCATGGCAGCGTCAACTGACAGAATATGGTATGTAGTACGTTGTCAGTTCCAGTTGTGATTTGGGCTCCTATTTCGCTTACCATCAGGCAAAGAGGAGCCATAATGCTGAACTAATATAAAAAAGAAATTAATATACGTTTCAGGAAATTTATAATCTAATATGATCTACAACAATCTACCGGCCCTGCCAAGCTAAACATTTTTTTTTTAATTTTTTATGCAACCGAATTGGCATACAAGTATATATGCTAATGTTACCTATTTTTTTTTTATTATATAAGCATACGGCCCACTTTATAGAAAGCAGTTACCGTAGCGTACGTTCGCAATATATTAAGTATCACTCGCGCGATGCTACCTCTGCTACTAGTACAGCAATTCCTCTTAGAAGTGCCTTCATGAGTAAGGTCATCAGTAAGCTGATGACCTCACTCACACGAAGGCACATAACAACTCTCCATGGAGTTGTTATTTTACTACAGTTTTCTATGAGGTGGAGGTACTTCCTCTTCCTACTTTAATGCTCGCTAAAGTAGCTGAAATAGATTAGACACGTAGTAACCACGTACTTACATACGTCAATAGTCCGATTATCCTAAGTAAGCATATGCGGCGGATCTGAGCTTACTGGCAAGTTTATTTAAATATGGGGATCCAACTGTAATTTAAAGTCAACTGTAAAAATATAAAAGTATCATTAACTATTTCTATATCTATAACTTCACGCCAAATCCCTTGCGGGGTAGGCAGAGAGAACCGAGCGCCACGTGACTCGATCCTTACATATCTCACTCGCTTCTTTAACATTCATTGCTCTTCTCATGCACGCACGCCGGTTTCTAGGGCTCCTGACATCACCTTCTGATAGAACATGACCAATTTGGTCATGGTAGGTAAGTCTTGGCCTTCCCCGGCTCCTACATCCTTCCACTTTTGCATTGTATATCTGCTTCGTCATTCTTTCATCTTGCATTCTTTCTACATGCCCGAACCATCGGAGCATGCCTCTTCTTATTTTAACACCGACACTCTCTTTCAGACCAACTCTATTTCTAACATCATCATTGCGAATACGGTCTACAAGCCTTACGCCACAAATTTTGCGCAGCGCTCGCATTTCAACCGCGTTTATTCTACTTTCATGCTCTTTCTGCCATACCCAACTCTCGCTTCCATAAGTTAGCGTTGGGACCAACACTGCATTGTGTATAGCGAGTTGTGCCTTCTGGCTCAGGATTTTACTGCCAAGAAGTTTTCCCAACGCTCCATTCACACTATTCCCAGCACTCACTCGTCTTTCCACATCTGCGGTGTACCTTCCATCCCTGCTGAAAGCGCATCCAAGATATACAAACTCATCCACTTGTTCCAACACTTCATCATCAATCGTAATCCTTACATTAGTTCTGGATTCTTCTCTTTCAAATACCACTACCATACAATACCAATACTATTCCTAATTAAAACTTACGTATTGGCAGAAGTTTCATTTGGAATACCAAATTTGATGCATTTGGTTCATTTTGTACGAATATTTCTAATTTTACAATACTACGTAAACAAATTTGTCTGTTAATTTGTTTATTAATTAGATAAATATTTCCCCGCATGTTTTATTACAGAACCTCTACAAACTTAACCGTGGGATAGTAGGTTCAAAGAGTAATAACGGCTTGATATACCGCCCGTCAACTTATTAACGGTAAGTAAGTAAGAAAGTAAAAAAGGTAATTCAATCAACATAGGCGCCTGCTTGCCTCCCATATCCAATATCAAGTTATTATTACTCAACTGTGAAAGAAGGGTTGTGTAATTAATGTCTAAGGAGATTAGATGTGATGCTACAGTAGGTAGTAAACAATTGTATGCTGTAAAAAAAATTGTGAACGTGATACTGCTTCATGTTTAATAAATAATAATAAATAAATAAATATTCTCGGACAAATTACACAGCGCCACCTAGCCCCAAAGTAAGCGAAGCTTGTGTTATGGGTGCTAGACAACTGATAAACATACGTAAATACATTTTATTTTGTAAATACATACTTATTATACATAGTAAATACCCAGACCAAGACAAACAGACATGTTCATGCACACAAATGTTTGTTCTGTGTGGGAATCGAACCCACGAGCGTTGGTGTCAAAGTAGCGTAACAGCGCGTTTCACTACTGCGCCACCGAGCTCGTCAAGCTTTATTGACTAGGTATTTTTAAGAAAGGCATCTATACACTAACTTCTCGGTTCAGGCCACACGTAGGCGAATCTGTGCAATTCTCCAAGCACGATGTCCGCTTACGATACCTACCGAAACTCTTGTCGGCTGTATTGTTGAGGGGTAAATAACCCTCCTTCCATTAGGATCCCCAGTCTAGCTCCACATGTAGACACAATTATCCATGGATCCTTGGATACTTTTATCTCCTCTTCAATCCACTATTGAGTGGATTCATAGTAATTTTATTTGGCACTTGGGTCCACAAACGAAAGGATTCAAAAATATTTACATTTTTATATGCCGCTTGCATCCACAATTCGCTAACATGTTGGGATGGAAAATAATATCGCAGTCGATACGCTGCTATCAATATATATATATATATAGGTATATTTTATTCCGCAGATTATTAGATAGCGTGGTACATTTCTTTTTATACTACGTCGGGAGGCATACATGCATACGGCCCACCTGATGTAAAGCGGGCACCGTAGCCTATTAACGCTTGCCATATATTAAGTATCACTCGCGCGATGCCTCCTCTGCTGCTTACACAGCAACGCCTCTTAGAAGTGCCTACGTGTGAGTGAGGTCATCAGTAAGCTGATGACCTCACTCACACGAAGGCACTTGGAAGCTTACTGGTGACCTCACTCACACGCAGGAACACAACAACCCTCTAGGGAGTTGTTAATTGGCTGCGATTTTCTGTGAGGTGGACGTACTTCCCCAGACGGGCTGCTTTGATACGCCCTACCTCTTTTTTTTTTTTTTTTTTTTTTTATAGCAGTTCAGCATAGTGGCCCCTCTTTGCCTGATGGTAAGCGACAGAGGAGCCCAAATCGCAACTGCAACTGACAATATACTACATCCCGTATCCTGTCAGTTGACGCTGCCATGCTGACCCGCAAAATGCTTCTTCACGCTCACTTCCTCTGTTATTTGATATTAAGAAAAACGAGACTTTTTCTATGTAAATAAAAATCTTTCGAACTAACACTAAAACATTAAAATCTCGAATATCGATATCATTGTTCTATAAACTAAGAAAAGTTGACTAAAAAATAAAGAAATAAATAGTAAAAATTTGTGCTCATCCTTCCATGGAATCTATTCTGTCAACCTCAATGTATCTGATAAATACGCGAGGGTTAAATACATACAGAACTAGCTGCAACTCGTCCGCACGTGTCCCGGTATTCCGAGGGAACTGCTTTTCCTCATTTCTTGTTTCCTCGCCTTCTAAGAGTCATATCGTGACGTTGAATAGCTTATAACCTTCCTCCTGAATTGTGCTGTTAAATGTAAAAAAGCATATTTCAAATTCGACCGGTTGTTCCAGAAATTGTCGCGTTAAAACAAACAATGATCACCTCCGTTTTATGTGTATATATATATATATATATAATATTTACAGCCGGATAGTTAAATTTAAATGTTACACAATGTTAAGGCGGATTAGTTATTTATGAGCTAACAGTTCGAAGCATTATCAAACAACTTTTAGCGTCAATTTGAAGGATCATAAAAAAGGTTTAAGTGTCGTAAGTATATTAACGAGACAGCGAGTGGCCAGTAGAAGTCAGTTACTAATAGCAATAGAGTAGGGTTCAAACTTAACGTGGACAATCTCATATTTTACCGCTGACATCGTTTACAATTAGAACTCTCTGTCATAGTAAGAAGTACGCGCTGCGTACAAAATTGTCACCGCGATCGTTCGTCTGTGCAGCCCTTAACTTCTTCTTAGCGTCATCCCGTATCCTAATCCATGAAGCCTAGAGATGTCCGCTCCCTAAGCTTAAAGATTTGGCGAAGATAACGATTTTTATAACAAGCAAGGCAACAAACAAGGAAAACTAGATCATTCTTAGGTAAGGGTCACACGTTCTACGAAATACATTTTATTGGACGTGCGGTTTTCCATCATCATTTTTTAACACAACATGTACATAGTCTACATTACAGTGTAATTAGTAATTGATGTAATTATTATTTTATCATTATTTCGTGTAACGATAGTGAGAAGCATGTAGGGGGCAAGTATTGGCGGTTTCACCTTTGATCTAATTAGGACAATCAACATGGCAGTCACGTACTGCAAAAAGGATGCCTCGTTTACTTAGGCGAGTCGACGGTGCAAGCAAGTTCCTTTAATGAGCGGTATGTAATAAATAGTAACGAACACATTAAAATAAATAAAAGATTTCAAAATGTGACGTTAACTGTTATGAAATTGCCGCTTAATTTGATTCAGAAAAAATTGCAGCAAAAATAATTATATCACCAAGTTACTATGTACTCCACTATATCAACTAGATGCATCAATAGATACAGAGAAAGTACTTCTACATAAACAAAAAAAAGTTGGATTAATTAAAATAAGTGTTGGAATTTTAATTACTCACAAGGAAGAAATAATGTATAGCTATATTATAAAAATAACAGCAAGTTCAATACATCAAAGAAATCAATTTTATTACATATTTAATGTAAAAAACTTGACGAGCCTGGTGGTGAATTGGTTAGCAATCGCTACTTTACCAAGGCTCGTGGGCTAGGTTCCCATGCAATACGAACATTTGTGAGCATGAACGTTTCTGGCTTAGTCCAGGTGTTTTAAAGAGAGGTAGAGCGATAAAACAACAGATAGATAACAACTCCCTGAAGAGTTATGTGTTTTTGCGGGTGAGTGGTTATTCAGCGAAGGCGGCGATGCCTGAGCGATATTTCCTGTATTGTTAATGTTATGATAAAGTAAGTTAAGGACTACAAGTCATTTGGAGAGCAACATACGATGCTAAAATTCAGCTATGAGGCAATATAATTTAAAACCTTGGATCAGTTGGTTGGTTGGAATCGTATTGGGTAGGGTAACCTCTGCACTACTTGAACCACATAACGAAGGTTTCTGTGCAGGACAAGTATTGATTTCTGAATAGCCACTACGGTATTTAAAACATCATTCTATCTTCTTTGTCTTCGTCTAAACCTGACTCAAATGTAACCTAAATCTTACTCACACGTAAACTGAACCTCAAAGTAATTGAAATTTTATTTTATTTTTTCAGAAATATTAATCGTATTCTTTTTCATCTACAATTATTTCAGATATTTCGCATTACAAATATCGGAGTTCGATGGTAGGAGACAATACTGTAATGGACGGACGGATAGAGCGTTACTATAATACTTCTTTTTTTACTTATTTTTAGGGTTCCGTACCCAAAGGGTAAAACGGAACCCTTTGGGTACGGGTACGATTACTGAGGCTCCGCTGTCCATCCGTCCATCCGTCCGTCCGTCCGTCCGTCCGTCTGTCACCAGGCTGTATCTCATGAACGGTGATAGTTAGACAGTTGAAATTTTCACAGATGATGTATTTCTGTTGCCGCTATAACAACAAATACTAAAAAATAGAATAAAATAAATATTTAAGGGGGCTCCCATACAACAAACGTGATTTTTTTGCCGTTTTCATAGATAATGGTACGGATCCCTTCGTGCGCGAGTCCTACTCGCACTTGGCCGATTTTTTTACCCTTTAAGATAGAAAAAATGGATAATGTAGATATGTATTAATGACATGTTTTCTTAAATAAATTAGTTTTTGTCACTACATCATCTAATCCAACTGGCAAGTTCAGTCGATACTTCGATTCCACCAAGTTGACTTTGCCATATCACTAACTTACTCGCCCGTCCAAACGCTCCACAGTACACATCTGCCCGTATTAACCCAAGTTCGTTATGCTCAGTTTAAAAATCTTTAATGCGCTCATTTTTCGTTAAAACTGCAACAGGTTCAAACTTAATTACATCCACTAATCGTCGCGTGGCACTACGATTATATGCAGTTTGTATGCACTTCATGCAACTGCATATGCACATTGCCATAAATTTTAGCAGTCATATAAATTTTGCGTCAAAAAAAAAATACAATTTTAACATAATGTCGGGAGAAAAATGAGCATTATAGCCCAACTGATGTAAAATGGTTACCAAGAATATAAACGTTTGTAATACAAGGAGTGTAGTTTGTGTGCTGCCAGTACCAGCTCTTAACACACCAATCCCTCAGAAGCTTCCCACCCATAGTTTTCCACCTTAACCATTCTCAGGAAACAACAAGCCTTTATTTGGTCGCGGTCTGTGAACCGTGATTCGTCTTACCTCCCTTTCGTCAGAGCCTCGTTTGTCAACTAACAGGATGTACGAGATGCGGGCAAGATGACTTTGGTCACGTTAAGTCCTCTGTGGTGTACATAGAGAACACTGAGCACCACTAGATGCGGACTACTCTACACAACTACTACTATTACACAACTCACCCGTTTCTTTAACGCTCATAGTAAATATAAACCAGTAGAGAATGCGCAAGCTTGCATTGCCAGAGACCTGGCTCGTCAATTATATAACAATTCAATTTTTTTTTAATTTGTCGGCCATTTTGACCATGTTCCTTAAGAGATAGGAACGGTGTTCCTGAATATTCCTATTCTACTTTTTTATGCTGAATCCGAATCTGAAGTCAAAATTCGCATTCGCACACACAGACAAACGCACAGACAAATATAGATTTCATATAGGAACGGTGTTCCTGAAAATAAGTAATATATGGGTATAAATAAGTTATATATAGGTATAAATAAGTAATATATGCTCATTTCGAAATTATATCGTATTACTTCTACACGAACAATTCTTCTATATACATATATACATATCGTGTATTTCCGATGCGGCTCTACCCATTTGGATCAAATTTTGTTCATTTTAAGTTTCCCAATGTATTTTCTTTTTATCGTCTTGTCTGAGAAAAAATAAATTTGCACAAAAAGTAAAATTAAATATCATATATAAATATAAATTATATCATTTTTATATGTAATATCTACAAAGGAGGATCTTTCTGAGGACATGTTTGCGGTTCCAATGTAAAAGTGGTCAAGCTATGAATATAAACATCAAATAAAAACATAAGCAGTCTTTAGGACTGTCAACAGAAGTGACAATTTGTAACTCACGGCTACAGATGCACTGTTAGCATTAGCAAGTCGGTAACGCGAACACATAATATTTTCTCTTACCGAAAATCAATCAACGCTAAAGAAGGTTAGACGCGAATAGAATCTACTATTTTTAAATGCCCCTTATTTCCTTTATGTACTGTTGAAAAAAACTTTTTTTTCATAGCGTTATTACGTTTCCTAATCCTTCAGGTTTGACTGGGTCCACAACCTAATAAGATTTCGACATGTGGCGATTGCCATTAGATCTACATAACACAGAAGGAAAATCAGACCTTTCTTAGGTGACACACGATTTATCAAAATATAATTTCTTGGACATTATACGGAATTACTCAAGATAGGAAAATTTGTTCCTTTGTTTGTTTGTTTGTTTGAACACACTACTCGCTAGAACTACCAGTTAATTTGAAAAATCTTTTCGCATTTGATAGCCCAACTCTTGAGTAAGGTTATAGGATATTCAACATCACGATACGACTCATAAAAGGCGAAGAAAAAAAGAAAATACGAAAAGCAATCCCTACGGGATAACGGGATACACGCGGATGAACTTGCGGGATTCAGATAGTATGGTACTGATAATGAAAACTTTTTTATTTAGTGCTACGGGTCCACACCAGGATTCCAGCTAGGACCAGCCGGTTTTTATGGCTGCTTCTGTATCGACAATAATATTGAAAAAGAGAGCATGAAAGTAGAATAAATGCGGTCGAGATGAGAGCATTGCGCAAAATTGGCGGCATAACACTTGCTGACCGCGTTCGTAATGGTGACGTAAGAAAGAGAGTGACCTGAAAGAGAATGTCGGTGTTAAGAAGAAAAACATGCTCCTTTGGTTCGGACATGTAGAAAGAATGCAGAATGGAAGAATGACGAATCAGATATACAATGAGAAAGTGGAAGGATGTACTAGCCGAGGAAGATCAAGACTAAATTGGTCCAATTTTATGAAAAGGTGATGTCAGGAGGTCTAGGAACAGGCGAGCGTGCATGACAAGAGCTATGAATATTAATGAAGCGAGTGGAATGTGTAAGCACCGCGTCTTATGACGCTCGATTGTCTATGCCTACCCCGCAAAGGACCTTATGTGAAGATATATAGAATATTGAAGGTTTTGTAGGTAAAGTTGAAGAAAACTGTTTTGCCAATTATAAATACTAATAATTATACGAGTAGTACTAGACAGGCATATTTTTAAATTACAATGAGGGAAAAGAAAAAATATAACGCATTGTACTTGAAGGAGGTGCGATCTCGATCGCTCGATATCAGAGTTCGATCGCCCGGAGCTATGTCGAGCAATTTCTCGATCCTCGGCGCGAGTGTCGTGTGCCTTTAATAGCACATCGATCAACAATTACCGAACGTGTTATTTGGATGCCGATACCGATTATTTGTATATTCAAGTGCCTTTTTTAATTGCACCTGGTTTGTAATTTTGTCTTACTTATTGCTTGCTTTTTTTGTTTTTTCTGTGCAAATAGATTTGTTAATTTTGTTTCCTTTTTTAATATCTTTATTTTTCCATTGTTTTCTGTGCAAATAGATTTGTTAATTTTGTTTCCTTTTTTAATATCTTTTTTGCTACTAGTATCTGTAAAAACGCTATGCGTGAGTCCGTCAATTTTTAGTAAATTTTCTACTTAAAAGATTAAATGATGTCTATTTATTTGCATCGTATTCATTCGATATGGAATAAAAGATATATATATTTTATACCAATAAGGTGGCAATCTGCGTACGGTCTGCTTGATGGTAAACAGACGACGTAGTGTATGGATATTTGGAAGCCAAGGGTATCACTTATGCATTGCCGACACTGTAAAAACCTCTTCAAGTCTTTCTTGAAGAACCCCATGCTGTCCCTAGGTAAAACCTCGGCTAGGAGTTTATTCCATAACTTAAGAGTTTTTGGAAGAAAACTTTTCTGCAACCGATGAGTGCCTACGCAACATTGCGGTTCGCGCACGTACCCTGGTAACTTTGATAGAAGACCCCGACGCCAGAGGCAATTGAACGCCTTCGCCATATCTTAGCTGATTGTGAATTTCTTGACTTGACTCTTAAATCCCGAAAACCAGCGGTCTGTAAGATACACTGGAAGATCAGTTAAACAACCGTGCCGGAAGCCGTATTGACGGTCGCTGATCAAATCCTCTAGGTATGCCAGGAGCCGTGTATTTATCAAAAACTCCATCATGAGGGAGGTTGTAGCAATAGCCCTGATGTGCCTCGGCAGCTCGGCACACACCTTGCGAAACGCTGTTCTAGGCAACGATTTTTTTAAATAATAAATTTAAAGTTAATGTTTTCTGTGAGGTACTTCCCCAGTCAGACTGCATTGCTTATGCACTTATAACGACATATTCAGTTAATATCTATGTGCATACATTTAACGAAGTTGCTTTGGTAATATAAAATCGCTATAAAAAACATGTACTTATACAATTCTGTCATTTTTATTCATCATAAGAAGTTCCAATTAGATCTTATATTTTATTCACCATTATGGACACTTCATTAATTAGTCTGCATATCCCATTGTCAGAGGCTCTTATAATCTTATTCACTGAGTAACAAGTTACGACCTACTTGTATTCTTCACGCCTTTATGTGCTCATCAAAAAAAAACTGAAATGTGACGTACAAACATGTCTTGTATGACTTGCCACGTAAGAGTGTGTACACATTAAACATTTCACTATTTTAAGAATGTTTATTTCTGATTAGATGTTAACTATGGAACCGCACTGTTGTTGCTCTCTGATTGGGCAACTAAATGATCTGATTGGTTACACACTTTCTTCCTCCTATCCTTGATCAGCGTAACATTTAAAATTTCTATAGTACATACATATCATCACGCCGGTCTCCCATTGGGGTAGGCAGAGACTATGGAACGCCAGGTGCACCGATACAAACATACCCCTCTCGCATAATTTCTATAGTAATAAATTGTTAATCAAGGCCACATTTGAATAAACGCACACGCAACAGGATTTCCTCAATGTGAAGATACTCATACATCACTTAGGAGAATTTTAAAACATAACAGGCCTACCATGCCTGAAACTCATGGAAGCTTTCTTTTCATTGGTTCTCTTCTATTTCATTTAAATTCCAAATACAAAAAACTCTTACTATAATACAAATAGGAATATTATTTATTGCATACAAACATGATACAATAATTGTTTATTTAATGGCACGTAACATGACACTAAAATTGCATTACATTTTTTTACAAACGAGCACAACAATATTTATTTACAACTATTCTTATTTTATAAATGTTGCATTTCTTTGACACCCATCCGTCATAAGTTTTCTTTTAGAAAAGACAAATTATTTACATTCGTATTATTTACGTTAGTAACCCATATCTAGTTACGTATTCAATGTAAGTTCAATGGCGAAGGTGATAAACAACTTGCAAACAAACAATACTAATATGCTCACACCTTTACAGCTCAGAAGAACCTTCCATTAGTATTCCAGAAGTGTACCCTTTAGCCGTGAAGTTGTAGCCTTTAATCTTTTTATCCGCTAAACGTAAGGGGTCATATTTTGTGTCAAGTCTAGTGTCAAGTTAACATTTTAATTAGTCGTTCTTGGAATTCGAATTAGAGTTATAATAGTAGATACAAATATAAAGATAAGCCGAAAATTAAGTATATCATACAGTTAAATTTTATACTATGGTATATCTTCGCCAAATCTCTTGCGGAGTAGGCAGAGAGAATGGAGCGCTACATGACTTGATCTTTACACACCTCACTCGATCCTTTAACAGCTTTTCTCATGCATTCTAGGGCTCCTGATATAAATTTAATACATTAATTTTATAGAGGTAAAGTTTGTATGTAACTTTTTCTTTTTGTTTTGTTACACGAAACATGAGGAATTTGAAAGTTTCTAGCTGATAAGTAGCATTATCTCTGCGGTTGTTTCTTAAAGAAGATTCGTTTGTGGAACTTAAAATACCCATCTCCATTTTTTTTTTGTACAATGTTGAGAGGCATAGCAAGTTTGCCCACCTCTGCTGCTAACACAGCAACTCTTTAGGAGCTTACTGGTGACTTCACACGCACGCGCGTGAAGCCATTGGCTGCGGCTGATACTTTGTACTCTATATCCAAACATTTTAATTAAATATATATATATGTAGCTTTTTGTATTACGAGCATTTTATTAATGCTCGTAATATGAATGTTAAAATAGGTACGTTAACCACTTCGCATCAGGCCGGCTGTATGCTTGTTCAGCATTTGCGATATTACGTCTACGATACTATATGATACACGAGATTCTTACTTATAGTCTCGTTTAATAATCGCGTCACTTGCCGACGGTTGAGGATACATCCTCACAATGGAATCGCAACGGTCGCCGTTCCAAAGAAGTCTTCCTACCTGCCAAGATTTCTTGGGTACTAGCATTAAGTTCTTAAAAAAAAGCTTGAAGAGGTTTTTACAGGATCGGCAACTAATGCGTTCATATTCTATGGTAACTGCTGGATAGGTCAGACCGTACGCTTCTATGCCACCATTCGTCGTCGTTGGGAGGCATACAAGCATACGGCCAACCTGATGTAAAGCGGTTACCATAGCGTATAAACGCTTGCAATACATTAAGTATCAGTCGCGCGATGCCACCGCTGCTGCTAACACAGGAACTGCTTTGAAGCTTACTGGTGACCTCACTCACATGCCGGAACACAACAACCCTCTAGGGAGTTGTTATTTAGCTTCGGTTTTCTGTGAGGAGGAAGCTTTGATGCGCCCTACCTCTCTCAAAAAATAAAGGTCTTTACAGGGCCGGCAACTGATATGTCCAAAGGCTACGGTAACTGCTGGATAGGTCCGTAAGCTTATTTGCCACCGTGGTAGTAAATAATGACAATATAGATAGAACCTATTCAGCCCTGTCATGCATAATATAAAAATGGCCACAGATAACGGAAACAACAAAATTCCGTGCAAATCGCGAAGTCAAAGCGGCCGTCGAAACATTAAAAAAAATTGCAAAATTACTTGCACTGCCGGTATGCGCATGCGCCGCGGTCACCTGCCAGTTGCAGATGGCGCGGCGTCCGTTACTAATAAGTTCGATATTAACTCCAGCTAAATTGGCTAGAAATTATTTAAAATTATTGATGTGCATTTGTTGAAGACTTCGATTATATACAAGGACGTTGGGGGCAGCCGATGGTATTCCTCTCAGATGTCATACAAGCATACGCCCCAGTTGATTTATTTTTTCACATCACTAACGTCAGTTGCCACTTCATGAATAGTGGTTACCGTAGCCTATGAACATTTGCAATACAATAAATATTGCAAATATTTGTCATAATGCTGATTGCCAAATGTATTTAATGAATGATCGATTAAATTAGGTAAAATTTTCTGACGACCTTGTAGATACTTTTAACAACGTCGGAAGCAATCAAGCATATAGCCCATACTTGATGTAATGTTACCGGAGCCTATGATCGTTTGCAATACAAGAGTATTGTTCGCTACCACCCCTGATAGCCAGCATCTCAGGAGGTTACTGGTAACCTTACTCACTCGCACGAACATAACAACCCTCCGACGAGCTCGGTGGCGCTGTCATCAGTAACTTGCCTCCAGGTTTTTGAAGGGTTGCATCGCGAAGGCAAAGTCAGAATTTTGAGAGACTCGCATGCTTGCCCTCCGGGACTTGTGCGTTCTGGTCTCTTGCCATAGCTGTTCAGGGTAACTTCTGTCAGTCGTCGTTTCCTCCGCCACGTAAAGGGGATGAATCGCTGGCCCATACTGCAAAGGAGAAAGCCGGTCTTCTGGGCTCTATTTTTGTATCCAACTCGAATATTGTTGAGCAGGGAAGAACACCGCCGACCATCCCGCGGTCTGAGAGCTCTATGCCAGAAATTCATTACTCGCAAAAAAGCTGTACGTAGAGCCCTCCCGGGACATTCATCAGTCGAGCGAGTCAGATGGAATTCCACCCACTGTGTTAAAGATATGTGCTCCGGAGTTAGCTCCGATTCTAACATGCCTCTTTCGGTACTCCTATTCGCTAGGTGTGGTTCCCAGCTCATGGAAGGAGGCTCTGGTACATCCGACCCCTAAAACAGGAGCTTGCTAGGATCCATCCAACTATAGGCCTACACCAAATAACTCCCATACTTTCCAAAATCATGGAAAATATTATCAACCAGTAACAATTAGATTACTTAGAGGATCATCAGCTGATAAGTTATCGCCAATATAGCTTCAGCCGTGGCCGCTCGGCTGGCGATTTTCTGTTATACTTGAACCACCGCTGAGCGGAGTCAGTAGAAAGCAAAGGCTTTAGCAGTTAGTTTGGACATAGCAAAGGCCTTCGATCGAGTTTGGCACAAAGCACTTCTCTCGAAGCTTTCTTGTTTTGGGCTACCTGAAAAGTTTTGTGCATGGGTGGCCAGTTTTGTCACTGGGCGGAGCATCAAGGTCATAGTTGACGGCGCGTCGGATGCACTGCCCATGAACGCTGGTGTACCACAAGGTTGCGTGTTAGCTCCTACTCTGTTTCTTCTGCATATCAATGACTTGTTGCGAGTGCGCAACATTCATTGCTATACAGACAGTACGATGGACGCACGATACTCTGGCCAAGCCAATATATGGAATTGAAACATCATTAGAACAGGTCTCGGATTGGGGTATACTGAATTTTGGTCGACTTACCCGAAAGATACAAGTGTGCGAATTTTCCGCGAAAAAGTATTAATTTATCTTATCATTATTGAGGCATTTTCTACCACTTAAGGTGAAATTGTGGAATCAACTACCTTCAGCAGTATTCCCGAACAAATCCGATATAGGTGCCTTCAAGAATAGAACCGATGTTTCCCACACAAGGCAGACATTTGTGTGTATGAACATATCTGTTTGTCTTGGTCTGGATGTTTTAAGAGAGCTAGGACGCATCCTAGTAGCCCATCTTGGGAAGTACCTCCACCTCACAAAAAATCGCAACCAAATAAAATTCCCTGGCGGGTTGTTGTGGCCCTCGAGTCAGTGAGGTTATCAGTAGGCTCCTAAGGAGATGTTGTGTTAACAGCAGCAACATACGAAATAATTCAAAGACAAGCGTTCATTGGCTAGGGTAGCTTTATATCAGATGGGCCGTATGCTTGTGTGCCTCCCGACATTGTATAAAAAAAGGATATTGGTTTTTGACTGTGGTCTTCTGTGAGGGACCTCCACATCTAGTGGCTTTAATGCGGCCGTTATTAGATACAAAATGTGCAGGTGAAAGTGGTTTTAACAATATCCCAAAGGCCCCATATCACCTCTTTACTACTTATTTACTATCGTGCTTTTTACTACCGGAGTTCTGTAAAATATACACTGTTAAAGTGATCCATAAAACATTAGACTTATTTTTCGAATTTGAAATTACAATAAGATTAAGTGCCCATGCACACTAGGCGGCTTTGTTCAGCGGCAAGTTACACATCACAGCTGTGTTACTTCAAAAATATCTTCATAAAAATGATAGATATTACTGTAATAAGAAAAATATGGTAACGGAGCATTATGACATTCTGAAATGTTGATCTCTCAAAATATTTTCCAGCTCACAATAGTATGCTGAATTAACTAAACTTATGCTCTTTCAGCATGGATCGAAGGTACACTGCTGATGTGGAAAGACGAGTGAGTACTGGAAATAGGGTGAATGGAGCATTGGGAAAAGTTCTTGACAGTAAAAGCTTGAGCCTAAAGGCACAGCGCGCTATACATGTAGTGCTGGTCCCAATGCTTACTTATGGAAGCGAGAGCTGGGTATGACAGAGAGAGCATGAAAGTAGGATAAACGCCGTCTCAATGGGAGGTTGCGTAAAACTTATGTCATAACACTTGTAGACCGTATGCGCAATGATGATGTTAGAAACAGAGTTAATCTGAAAGAGAGTGACACTATTAAAATAAGGAGAGGCATGCTCCGTTGGGTCGGATATGTAGAAAGAATGCTGGAAGAAGAATTACGGAATAGATATATAACACGAAAGTAGAAGGATGTAGGAACCGAGGAAGGCGGCGAGCGTGCGTAAGAAGAGCAATGAATGTTAAAGAAGCGGGTGAAGTTTATGCGCTCGGTTCCCTCTACCTACCTCGCAAGGGATTTTGCATGAAGTTATAGAATAACAAAACATATTATATTGTAGAGAGGTCACGTCTGTAGTTGTGTGCGCTTTTATGCGCTAGGAGGATTTGTCAGATAAAGATGAAAAGAGAGATCAGACGCGCTCTACTGGTTATTCATATTGTTTCTGAAAGTCATATTCGAAACGGATTCGAAAAGTCTTCATTCAGATTTCAAACATTTTGAGGATATGTATTTATATGTATTTATTACTTAATGATCGTTATTCATCCTTATCATATCCATTATTATCCATCTTAACAATATATATCAATGATCAAAATTTAAATAAAATTAAAATAAATAATATATATTAAAATGAAAATCGCCTACTGTGCCTATGCTCTTAGAAACCTAGACCGAAACTGGTTCTGTATCGTATTTATAGATTTTTAATTTGTGATATTCACTGACCGTATCGATTTAAATTTACCTCACTATTAGAACTTCATGCAATGTACTCGCAGTAACAGAGAGGGAGTATCATTGCAACCGACCGTCTTAACCGACATAAAAAAGGAATACGTATGTAACATTTATTTATTGTCCATTTTGCAATGACCTCAGCATCTCTTCTTAATGATCGAAAGTTTTTTTATTTTTATATACAACCAGATTGGAAAACAGGCATGCAGCCCGCATCAGATGGTAAGCGGTCACTGCAGCCTATTGACGCTCGCGACACCACCGGGATGTTACATGCGCGCTGCCAATCTTGTGACCTAAGGATGTTTCGTCACAGTGCCCAGTAATTTCTCTGCCATGAGATATGGCTTCCTCAATTCAAACCGGAACATAGCTATATATAAATATAGCTGCATGGCAGTAGAAATAGGTGAGACAGACGACTTTAGTACAAAGTCTCGCTCTTGGCAACCCTAAATAAATATCGTCTCTAATGAAATATCTTTCGGGAGGCTCACCTGATGGGAAGTGGTAATGACCTATGAACGTTTGTAATACAGGAAGAATAGCTCGCACGTTGCTACCAACAAGCAATTCTTTAGGAGTTTAACTAGACAATTAATTAAGCATTTAGCTGCAGTTTTCTATAAGGTGGAGGTATTTCACCATTTGGGCTGCTTCGATTCGCCCTACCTCTCTTTAAAACACCCAGAGCAAAACAAACAGACAGGTTAATGCACACATATATTTGTCCAGAGTGGGAACCTATCAGCATTACAGTAACCATTGTTAGTAGATTAAAAAAAGGAAAATAAGAGAATTAAATAAGATACAATAAGATTATATTTCGAAAAATGTAAGACGTGTCTAAGTGCCCGCGAGAGCCCAATGGCAAATAAAGCATTTTTACCTTTTAATCACTTGACCATTGAGTTCGTCATCTCCACTGTTATGAACCTAGTGCCTTTCAATTGATTCGGTTCTGTGGACGAAGTATAACTCTTAACCATGGATAGGCTTCTAAAAAGGAGGTGACCCCATGGGTAGAGATAAGCATTTGCTGATTGATATGATGGATATGCAGCGGATTGGATCTGAAGAAGATGAATAGCTACTTATGCCCCAATTTTATTGCAAACTAGCTATAACACACCCCTTTTTTCTCGTATCTGTATCTTTTTAAGAGAGGACACATCAAAGCAGCGCGTCTGGGGAAGTACCTCCACCTCACAGAAAACCGCAGCCAAGTAACAACTTCCTGCAGGGTTGGTATCGGTTAATACATGCTCGTTTCTTTGCAACAGGGTTTATATAGAAAACCATAACTACATTGAGCATTCCCTAACAAAATAATTAAAAACGGGGTATGGCTGTGTCGTGGACACGGAAGCAAGTTTTACGTGAGAACTTCTTCGTAATGAGTAAATAGAAGTAAGTTATACTAAAACGAAATTCCGCAGTGAAATGATCTCAAAATACCGGTGCATTCACCCCGCCGCCGGTGATGCGTCACAGTCCTCACTCAAAGTAATAAAATCTTTAGCTATCAAGTGGTGTAATTTTTTTTTTTATGTAAATGACAGATATGTAATTACAACACAAAAGTGTATCCCCCCGTTTTGACATAAATGTATGGGTAATATTTCGTACACAAATTCTGGATATTTTTTATTTATTTACAGTTTGAACATACCTTTTTATTTACCGTCGCCATGCATTACTCCATACAGAAAGACAAAAGCAATGGTTGACTGGAAGAGATTCCTCGAAGCAATAGGTACCTAAGCCCGCTTGCAAACCAAACTCATGTATCTTATGAATGTAAACATTTGAGCAATAAAGTTGTACAAACAAACGTAATCACGTCTAAACTCTATGACATTATTCATTGTTACGCATTTAAATAATAATTAAATAATAGAGTAAAGTCTAAATCACACAAATTATTGTGTCTTATGGTCGACGGGTGCATAAATTATACATTTGTCCACATTACACGGCATCTGAGCATCGCGGTCTGCCACCGTTTTGTCCATAAGCCATTATTTGGAACATCATATCATTATCATATGCTTCTATATTGAGAAGTGTTAAATTAACGACTATCTAGGTAACCATGGCATAGCATAACCTAAAGAAAGAATTAGGCATTAAGTAAATTGTAAGGGAATTTTATTCATGTAGGGGCAGCCGATGGTATTCCTCTCAGATGTCAAACATGCATACGCTCCAGTTGATTTATATAATACGCGCGTATCATTCTAATAGAAAACGCAGGTTAAGTAAGTTCGCCCGCAGGCTGTCTATAGATGAGTTTATCTATGTAGAGTTTCTCACGTCCCGGCTGGTATAGATGATAGTCATACTCTCTGGTAGATTTTTGTGTTCCTACGAGTGAGTGAAGTCACCAGTAAGCTCCTAAAGTGTAGCTGTGTTAGCAGCGAGGTGGCATTGCGCGTGTGATACTTAATGTGTTGCAAGCGTTCATAGGCTACGGTATCCGGTTTACATCAGGTGGGTCGTATGCTTGTATGCCTCCCGACATTATGTACAAAAAAATATCTTTATAGGTTATTTAATGAGAAAACTTGATTTTATGAAAAAAAAAAGGTTGGAAAGGAAACAAGAATTTAGTGTTACATACCAGGATTGGAACCGGTGACCAGTTGAACAGTAGGTCGGTTCTTCATCCACTGATCTATCACTCGTCATATATTCGAAACATTGAACTTTATTATTCACAAGTTTCCCCGTTCCTGAAACGAGTTTAGTACATTTATTACGCTTTCCCCGAAACAGGGGCAGTTGATATGTGGAATGGTCATTGATATGCCGAGGGGAGAGTTGGCATCAGACAATAAATTCACGTGTAAATATAGATTTCTTGTTATATTATTGAAGTTTTTTTTTATACTACGTCGGGTGGCATACAAGCATACGGCCCGCCTGATGTTAAGCGGGTACCGTAGCCTATTAACGCTTGCAATATATTAGGTATCACTCGCGCGATGCCTCCTCTGCTGCTTACACAGCAACTCCTTGGGAGCTACTGGTGACCTCACTCACACGCAGGAACACAACAACCCTCTAAGAAGTTGTTACTTAGCTGCTGTTTTCTGTGAGGTACTTCCCCAGACGGGCTGCTTTGATGCGCCCTACCTCTCTTGTTTTCCCGTGCACCAGTTATTTCCTAGTAATATTTGGATTGTATGACACAACATAAAAATTGATGATTCAAATTGGTGACGTGCTGAAAAAGGGCTAAATCAAAAGCACCTAAGACCGAAGAACATGCATGAAGAGGTTGATGAGTGTGAAAAAGGGGTATGTTTGGCTCGGTGCACCTAACGTTCCATAGTCTCTGTCGAACCCAATGGAAGACAGGCGTGATGTACGTTTTTTTTACTCAACTATATATGTATGTATGACTCAACATCAGCTTCAAGTTAATTTGTTTGCACGAGATTATCCCTACTTGTGATTCCCAAACAGGACAAATAACTTGTTTAAAGAAATACGTAAGCAATCTAATAATTCCCTGGGTGTGCCTGTGAGTGAGTCGCGTGGGCGTATAATAATAAATAAACTATCGTAGAAGTAAAATTGATGACCATTCTTACATAAGGTCCCACGTCTTCCACTGATCTATCACTCGTCGTATATTCGAAACATTGAACTATCTTATTCACAAGTCTCCCCGTTCCTGAAACGAGTTTAGTACATTTATTACGCTTTCCCCGAAACAGGGGCAGTTGATATGTGGAATGGTCATTGATATGCCGAGGGGAGAGTTGGCATCAGACAATAAATTCATGTGTAAATATAGAGTTTTTGTTGTATCGTAGAAGTTTTCCCGTGCACCAGTTATTTCCTAGTAATATTTGGATTATATGACACAACATAAAAATTGATGATTCAAATTGGTGATGTGCTGAAAAAGGGCTAAATCAAAAGCACCTAAAACCGAAGAACATGCATGAAGAGGTTGATGAGGGTGGAAAAGAGGTATGTTTGGATCGGTGCACCTAACGTTTCATAGTCTCTGTCGAACCCAATGGGAGACGGGCGTGTTTTTTTATTCAACTATATATGTGTGTATGACTGAACATTACCTTAAAGTAAATTTGTTTGCACACCCAAACAGGACGAACAGCCTTTTTAAGAAAATACGTAAGCAATCAAATAATTTTCTAGGGGGATATGCCTGTGACTGTGAGGTTATCAGTAAGCTTCTATGGAGTTGCTGTATTAGTAGTAGGGGTGAGATCGCGCGGGCGATGTATAAAAAAAACTCTCATAGATCTATAAGCTAATGGGGCACTAGACAGGTAGCAAATAGCTGTCGAACTAGCAGACGACAAAGTACAGAAAGGTTTTCAATGCAGGGCCAAGAAACGAGAAACGTAAGCTACCACTCCCTCAGATGGGCCGACGTGCAGAAAGAGATGAGGATCGGTGTATGCAAACCAGCAAGAGAGGTTTTTTTTATACAACGTCGGGAAACATACAAGCATACGGCCCACCTGATGTAAAGCAGTTACCGTAGTTTATTAACGCTTGTAATATATTAAGTATCACTCGCGCGATGTCTCCTCTGCAGCAGCAACTCCTTAGGAGCGTACTGGTAACCTCACTCACAAGCAGGAACACAACAACCCTCTAGGGAGTTGTTACTTGGCTGCGGTTTTCTGTGTGGTGGAGATACTTCCCCAGACGGGCTGCTTTGATGCGCCCTACTTCTCTTAATCAGTTATTAATAATTAATAAGAGGTATCATCAAAGCAGCCCCATGTTGAAGAAGCCGAGGAAGACCAAAACTCTTATCATGACCAAATTGATCGTGTTTTACCAGAAAGTAACGTCAGAACCCCTAGAAACCGGCGAGCGTGCATAAGAATATGTTTGAATGTTAAAGAAGCGAGTCCAGTGTGTAAGGACCGAGGCATATGGCGCTATGGTGAAGTAACAGATAAATAGGCAGATAAGTAATTAAGTATAAATGTAATAATAAGTTTAAAGGGTAAACCTCTCCACATTCAAATAATAAAAAATGTATCTAATTTTTTATAACTTTAAAAGTAATTTTACAGCGAAGTCGCCGATTTATGAACATACTAGCTTTTACCCGCGGCTTCGCTCGCAATGATATATATATTTATTTTTTAAATAAAAGTATCTTATTTTACTTCTGATACCTCCAAGAATATGTGTACAAAGTTTCATGATGATCGGTTCAGTAGTTTTTGCGTGAAAGCGTAACAAACAAACGGACATTCACATTTATAATATTAGTATTTTACAGCGAAGTCGCCGATTTATGAACATACTAGCTTTTACCCGCGGCTTCGCTCGCAATGATATATATATTTATTTTTTAAATAAAAGTATCTTATTTTACTTCTGATACCTCCAAGAATATGTGTACAAAGTTTCATGATGATCGGTTCAGTAGTTTTTGCGTGAAAGCGTAACAAACAAACGGACATTCACATTTATAATATTAGTATTTTACAGCGAAGTCGCCGATTTATGAACATAATAATACAGCCCAAATCGCTACAACTAGTGATGTACTTAGAAAATACATTTATACATCTAATATTCTAATAGAATACTCGTAAAAGGATATTACATCCAAAATATAAGGTGTTAACAAAACGTCGTCAAACTTCACGTACTCGCCGTTATTCGATTATCAATCAACTCACGGTCAGAAACTCACTGCAACAATCGATTCAACTGTATCGATACCACGGTTATTATTCACCTAATAAATTACTAATCAAATCAATATAATCGGCCGAGACTAATTTTTGAACGCACCATTCGAAACGCTCTTAGTTTTATCGATATAGAAATTCTAGATGTGACAACAGTTCAGCGATTTCATATTCGACAAATTAAAACTTGGAGCGATTTCTAAAATTTATAATATTATTTCCTATTTATTTAGTTTAAGGCAAATATTAAATTAAAACTTTTATTAAAATTTTATATTAGTGAAACATTTGACTTTTATAAATAAAAGAATTGAAATTGACTGAATTTACCAGAGGGAGACTTTGTACAAAAGTCGTCTGCGTGGGTACCTCTGTCTCACCTATTTCTACCGCCAAACAGCTACATTTATATAGCTAGCTGTGTTCCGGTTTGAAGGGTGAGATATGGCAGAGAAATTTCTGGGTATTCTGTGACGAAACAGCCTTACAACAGTAGTTACAACAGTGTTGCTAGCGTCAATAGGCTGCGGTGACCACTTACCATCTAATGCAGGCTGCATGCTAGTTTGCCAACCTAGGTGTAAAAAAAAATTGACGCCTTCCGAAATGTACACCTGCTTTTTATAAAGTTATGTGTGTTCTTTGATTCTTTAATTAATACATTTTACATATAACCACTTGTAGTGCTACATTTATTAATATTTTTTCTATAAAGTATATATAAAATTACATTTCGAATTTCTTCTAATTTTCTGTATTGTGAAATTTGTAAATTTGGTTACCTTTGTAAATTTTGAATATTTTGAAATATAAATCAAGAAATAGGTAACATATATTAATATTAAACAAAATACCTAGGTACGTGTTGAGCTCTTTCATGACACACACACTCGACATACTTTTTTTTTCTAGCCCCGCTTCTTATTCCCTTCTTATGTGTAACGCATTATTTTTTGAGAACATAATGTTGGTACATGTAGAGGTCAGCATATACGTAACTTTGCCAAATTTAACATTTGTGTGTAACACTTTCTTTGATAAATACCTGTAAATGGTAGATAAGTATCAAGTCACGTGAGAGAGTTCAACGTTTTTAGATACGGAATCCTAAAAAGAAAGATATAGTAAACAATCGATAATATAAAAGTCCTAGAGGACTTTTATACGAGCTTATCTTGCTTACAGATACTCTTAATTACAGTTACATACCGACAGGACACATTAGTCACCCTCAATTCGTATTAAAACTGGTCTATAATAAATCTCAGGTATTGCGTGTTAGCTAAATAGCTAGTGCTATAATAACGAAGAAATGAGTCGTGACACTGGCTCTCGGATTAAAGCGTAACATTGTTGTCATTTCGAGAGAAGCTCGGTGGTAGTCTGCGCATTCACAGTTATGGAACACGCGAATAAATTAATGGCACCCACGACTAGTTGCGAATTGATTTGATATGACATGAAGATTCTTCACTCCTTGTCAATTTCTTCTCTGTCTTTGGACATGTAGTTGTCATTTATGTGACCGCATGCGAGAATGTATGCGAAAATGAAGGTTATCGCACGTGTACAATATATTAGGGGTTAAAGTATGAAATCATCGTTTTATAGTAATAAGTACTTTGAATTGACCTTCATGGTGTGAGATTTTCGAGTGAAACTTTTTTCACATGATACCTATAAAGATTTTCTTTTAAAAATGTGCATTATTTGATTTTCGAATTTCAATTGCCATTTTATTCAGGTTAGACGAGTAAGATATCCATCTTACTCGTCTAATGATGGTAAAAAGTTTTTTTCCCAGGAGGCAGTACAAAATGCTTTCACACAGTTTGTCGAATCTAGATCCGCAGAGTTCTATCGCAAAGGCATAAATAAACTTCCGATTAGATGGCATCAATGTATAGATAATAAGGGTAAATATTTTGATCAAATAAAATGTTACATCTTAGAAAAATACGAGTTTTAATTTTTCAGTACAAATCGGCAATTTCATATTTTAACCCCTAATATAAATATAAGCACATGCGACCCCTCAATCAAACTGTCTTAAATAAATCTCCACACGGACTTCTTCCCGCGCTTTTGACGAGTGACATTGTTGTTTTACTTGAAATTTTCACAATTCAGTATAAAATTAGTTTTGTGTGACAATTTCGATAGTATTTTGTAACATAAGTGCTAGTGAAATTATACAGTAATGAAAATACTCAAATATAAGACGTTTATGCACTTTTTGGAAGACGTGAATAAGTTCATCAAGAAAACCTCGTAAAATCACTATCGTTTTACGGGTGGTATTAAACTGGGTTATTTGGGTCTAGATACCCTTTCTAAGTATTTTTTCAGCACAGTTCCTGAAGCTGGACATAGAATTACGATTTTCAAATGGATCTAAACTGAATACTTTGACACTGGCATAAAGTAGCAACACTATTGCCATATATATTTAATAATAAATCTCCACACATTTATTCGATTCAAGATTGCGCTACGCAGATGAAGACGGAGTCACGTAATCATACAATGTCACGTAAACGTTACTAAATGTAGTTTTTTCATTTAGTATGGAGCGGGCCGCTGTATTATGTTAATTTCGTGACGATACACTAACGCATACTTGTATTACAATACAGTTATGTCAAAAAACTATCTCAGTCAACCTATATACCTACGCATTAACAGAATAAAATGGGAATGTCAGGAGAAAGAGCCTGCATGAAAATAACAATGAATATTAGATGCGAGGTGTGTGTAAAGATTGAGTCATGTGACACTTGGCTCTCTATGCTTACCCTGCAAGAGATTAGGAAAGTAGAGATAGGTAGATCCTATTGTAGCTAAACCATATTGACGTTAAAATTGAAGTAAGTGCATTGAAGTTCGCATGATACAATTTTACTTCGACAATAGCTGTCATCTCTAGCAACTGTATATCGTTGTATGTTAAACATCAAATTTTACTGCCCCAATCGTACGCTTGAATGACAAACGTGAAGTGTAGTACATAAAATTCAAATTACTTCGACAATAGAGCACTTATGATCGACGAAATTTTTAGATTTCCACCATTACCGATTGTTGTTAATCGATTTGTTACGATTTTTTTTTGTAACAACACTATATTCGGAATTTTAAAACTTAGAAATTTTACATTTTTATTGTTAAACAATTTTTGATATAAAATATCCGGATTTATCCGAATAAAATAACAAATGTACTGTAATTAACCAAGCTTGTTTGTTAGTATACACCTGCAAATATGAGGCAAAAGCCTCTTTGCATCAAATCTTGCTTGAATTTTGAAGAGGAATTGAATGGTTGCACCGACTTTAATTCCAAATTAATACCTCGCATGCACGTTGTTGTACCTAGCAGTAAAATAGAGTACCGGGGGTTGCTTGTAGATGTAGTCTCAAAGTTAAATTCGCTGTTAAAAACTGTTGTTTCCATATATGGATACAAGTCGCGGTTAGTTTACCAACTGCAAATAAGTTTGTAATCGTAAGAAATATTTTTTTTTTGTGATGTCATTACAAATTTTTGTGGGTACTCCTTTATTTGTGCTACATGACATTGCTTCTTGTCAAATGTCATGAGTCTACATCGACGGGATATACCCTACACATTTTCATTCCCTTGTGAGTATCAAAATATGCGACATAAACTGGACATAAACGGCCGTGAATTATGATTGCGTGGACATAGAATTTTGATTTTTTCACTGCTCCAAGGAGTAGCAGATTTGAGTATTTGACATTAATATCAACTTGATACCTCAACGCGTTCTTGAGAGAAAGGATCTTGGCAGGCGCAAACAAAGTGATCCTACAACGGGACCGTATATAATATATAGCGTTTGAAATACGGAATTCTAAAAACGACGCATTTAATAATATATTCTACCGTAATTTACAATGTTTCAGCTGCTTTCTGTGTAAATAAGTACCTACCTATGACAGTGTACCTATATAATATAGAGAATTATTTAAATAAATAATCACTTTGTAATGCGAAATATATTTATAGCGTCAATCAGTAAGTGATATATGTATGAAATGTAACGTATAAATTATTTTATACGTATAACTAAAAAAAAGTGTGATTTATGAAAATTTTACTTTACTTTACTTTTAATTTTTAATGTTTTTTTTTTAATTTTACTTTACTTTTTTATGTTTAATCTCTACTGTATAGAATTTTGCTTATTACCTACAATTTGTGCAAAAAAAAAATATTTTTTTGGTTGTGTTACTTTAACGAGCTTTGTAGTCGGGTAAAGAAATTTGTAAGACAGGTGCTCATAGATAAGCATTTATAACCCAGAACTTTGGACTTACTTTCGCTTTTGAATACATTTAAAACAAAGGCCAAAAATCCCGATCACAATACGTTCTTCATGATCTTCGATAACTCGAAAATAAATAGAAACACAGTTTTATATGGCACAGGGGAGCTACAGCTCTAATTAGTAGGAAGTTACCTACCTACCTACACTACATTATATGTTTTTATGCACGATAATTCTACTTTTTTCACAAAAAGAAAAAGGCAACACGAAGCATACGATTATGTTCTCTCTTATTAGACCGGATACATATTGCTGTTTCTTATTGAATTTTTTTATAGAAAAAAATCTGCAAGCGCACTAGAATTGAAACAAAAATTGTACATATGGTATTGTTCGTTACTGTAAATAAAAAATATTGCAGTTTTGTATTTTGAAATTTCTATGGTTTGACGAGCTCGGTGGCGCGGTGGTGAAACGCGCTGTTACGCTACTTTGACACCAACGCTCGTGGGTTCGATTCCCACACAGTACAAACATTTGTGTGCATGAACATGTCTGTTTGTATTGGTCTGGGTATTTTCTATGTATAATAAGTATGTAATAACAAAAAAAATGTATCTACGTATGTTTACCAGTTGTCTAGTACCCATAACACAAGCTTCGCTTACTTTGGGGCTAGGTGGCGCTGTGTAATTTGTCGGACAATATTTATTTATTTATTTATGGTATATTATTATTATATATTTGTTGATTAGTTTATTTTTTGCAATTCTATCAATAAACAGTCACTAATATGTAGTTAATACTGTCAAAACAGATAGGAGTAGTAATAGTCCAGTGGGTAAGGAACCGGCTTATTGACCAACAGGTCCCTGGTTCGAATCCTTGCATGTACTCACAAAATTCGTGTTTTTTTTTTGTAAATATCACCTGCTCGGTGGTGAGGGAAAACATCGTGAGGAAACCCGCGCGTCCAAGAAATTATATTTTGATAGACCTAACCTAAGAAAGGTCTGGTCTTTCCCTGTTGGTTGGGAAAGTCTGACGGCAGACGCTCCATGTCTAACCCTCAAACCTAAAAGCAACCAAAAGGTTGAAAACGCCTGCCTTAGAGGGATGAGCCTGCTTTTGTAATACCTATTTCTTTTCTTTGTAAAGTTATATTTTTTATACAACATTGGGAGGTATACAAGCACTTGTTGTAAAGCAGTTACTTTAGCTTATAAACACTTGCAATTCATTAAGTATCTATCAGTCGCGTGATGCCACCTCTGCTGCTTTTGCTCTGGCCTCGTCTGCGTGCATCTGCTTATAACGGTAACGAGTACACTACAAAGAGTTTCTCCAGGTACCACAAGATTGTCAAATCTCATTATGATTAGTTCGGGTGTTTTGTCAAAAAAGGACAGACAGACATGAAAAGCGACAACAAACAGATAGACCGGGTTTCTTTCGCTTAATAATAATGCATATGCTAAGTGATTTCTTTTCTGTTTCTATAATTTTTTTTGTTCTTAGTCTATCCCGTTTACTAAATCATTAGGATAGGCGGGACGCGCTACCTAAGCCAGAAGATACTTAATTTGACACGGAGCAACTGCTGTCAGACCTTTTTTTATATGCAACGTCGGGAGTCATGCAATGTAAAGCAGTTACCCTAGCCTATTAACGCGTATAATATATTGAGTATCACTCGCACGATGCCTCCTCTGCTGCTTACACAGCAACTCCTTAGGAGCTTACTGGTGACCTCACTCACACACAGGAACACAACAACCCTCTAACATCCAGACCAAGACAGACATGTTCATGCACACAAATGTTTGCCGTGTGTGGGAATCGAACCCACGAGCGTTGGTGTCTAAATCGCGTCTTTCACGACTGAGCCACCGAGCTCGTCAATTCCCAAACCATAGGGAAAGGATTTGGCGAAGATACGGATTTTTACGTGGAGCGACTTCTACACTCCGCAACCTAGAGGGAGAACCAGACCTTTCTTAGGTAAGGACACAATGCTGTTCAAAACATAATTCCTTGGACGTGGTGGTTTTCTCAAGATGTTTTCCTTCACCGTCGAGCAAGTGATAACTAATTAATAATCCACACGAGTTTAGTGACATATCTGTATTCGAATCGGGGATCAATTGATCAACAGACCTTTATCCATTGGGCTGTCACTGTGAGTGAGGTCGACAGTAAACTCCTAAGGAGTAATCGTATGCAGAGGTGGCATCGCGCGAGTGATACTTAAAGTATTGCGAGCGTCCATACGCTGAGGTAACTGCTTTCCATCAGATGGACGGAATGCTTATATGCCTCCTGACGTTGTATAAAAAAAAACGTTTTTTTTTTTAATAGCCAGACTGGTATTGTAGAATAATTCTTTAAAAAATAAGTAGCAAATAATTAGGTACGTGAATATGTAATAAATATTTTCATTGCCAAGACTCATACTTTACAAGTCACGACTTCAGTCGCCTCCATGTGAATAAACCTTCCGATCCCTATGGAGACGCATACGCAGATGCAGAATCATTGTTTTTTATGCGCAACATTTTTTTGTTTAAAATCTTTTGAATGCCTACACTCGAGAACATACGGTGAACGATCAGCGAATTTTCAATCTTCTAGCCACGTTTCGACTGATGATTGTCTAAATACCAGCTATTAAGAAATTTTCGTGTATAATGGACACATGTATAGTAGTGATAACCTAGTGGAGAAAGAATCGACCTACTGACTAACTAGTCCCAGGTTGGTTTTTTTTTTTATACAACTAGATTGCTCAACAAGCATGCGGCCCGCATCAGATGGTAAGCGGTCTCCGCAGGCTATTGACGCTCGCAACACCACGGGGATGTTACTCGCGCACTGCCAATCTTGTGACCTAATGCTGTTTCGTCACAGTACCCAGTAATTTCACTGCCATATCCCCACCCTTCAAACCGGAACACAGCTATATAAATATAGCTGCTTGGCGGTAGAAATAGGTGAAACAGAGGTACCCACGCAGACCACTTTTGTACAAAGTCTAAAATCGAATGTTGGTCATATGTACGAGCTCGGTGGCGCAGTGGTGAAACGCGTTGTTACGCTACTTTGACACCAACGCTCGTGGGTTCGATTCCCACACAGGACAAACATTTGTGTGCATGAACATGTCTGTTTGTCTTGGTCTGGGTAGTTTCTATGTATAATAAGTATGTATTTACAAAAAAAAAAATGTATTTACGTATGTTTATCAGTTGTCTAGTACCCATAACACAAGCTTCGCTTACTTTGGGGCTAGGTGGCGCTGTGTAATTTGTCCGACAATATTTATTTATTTATTTATTTATGTAGCACTTAATTCGTGTTTTCTGATTTATGTACTCATATTTGTAATCATCACTTGCTCAGCGGTGAAGGAAAACATCGTGAGGGAAACCCGCACGTCTAGAAATTATATTTTGATAACGTGTGACCATACCTAAGAAAGGTCTGGTTTTCCCTCTGGGTTGTCGCAGTGGCTCCACGTAAGAAGCAGTATCGCCAAATCTTTAGGCTTAGGTAGTGGATCCTGCAAATCATATCTAATGGTTTAAGAAACGGGATAACGTATGTGAATCACCAGATATATATATTTACATTTTAATATGCAAATTATTTAGATATATATATGTAGGTAAAATGTACATAGCCAACTGCCTTTTCTTCACGTAACTCCCTCTCTCTGCCTGGACAATATTGTTTCTGCGAGTGAGTAAGATTACAAGTTAACTCTTGAGTCAGTTTATTGCAAGGTTGTTGCGAGTGAGCGATACTTCTTTTATTGTGGCGCGTGTTGTTTACCTTACGGTAACCACTTAACATCAGGTGATTAAAAAAAATGGAAATGCAAATATTTGTAACGTTTACGTAACTACGAAATATTAAAAAAAATGCGGTTCTATGAAATCTTTTTTTATATCTCTATGGAAATGCGTTTATTATAGCGTCTTTAAGCTAAACTAACGTGCATGGATCAAATTAATTAGGTATGCAGGCAATTTACAGGATTTTAATCAATTATCGTGATGTACCGTATAATGATTAAACTTTCGTAGTAAACTCTATGGTATCTTGGTAGCGCTATCGATAGGTATCAGACAGTAGATTTATAGTCATTTATTGATATCTATTAGCTAGTTTTTATTTATTTAATAAAGATGTATACACGTAAGTCATTAGATTTTATAAATTTATGTTCCTAATTTCAAAAATCTGAAGCAATACATTTTAATAACCATAACAAAAATGCTTACCTTATTGGTTGAAAGGGAGTTTTGCTGTTAAATGGTCAACTGTAAAGATTGCATTGTTGACTATACATGTGTAGCTGGTGTTGCCCTAAGTATTGATATAAAAAAACCTCGACTGTTTGTAGATATTTGAATTTCTAAATTCATCAATATTTCTTTCTGAGCATACCATATCATACCCTCTAAAAGAGACTGTAGATTTTACCCGAGTGAATTAAAATCGGAATTAGATTTCTGTCTTTTAGTTTGGAAGAAATTAGACGCGTTCCGTACCACACAAGCAGGGCGGGAAAGGAACGTTTAAGTTCTATGTTCCCTGCATCTTACTGAAATGATCTTTCTTGGTCCGGGAACATGTCGACGTGAAGAGGCATAACCTCCTAAAGAATCATGTTTTGATCATTTGATTCGGCGCTTTGTCTCCTTTTTCTCAAAAATATGATACAATCACTAGTTGATAGACAGAGCTGCACGAACGTACGAATACAACGAAACCCACGGTGTACTCCTTCCTGAGCAATTAAGAAGTATCTCTAAAGCTTTATGCATAAACTGAGTCATTCTGGCTGTAAAAAATGTAGAGTTAATTTGCCAGTAAATAACTGTTTCCTTGTGACATAAATCTTCGTACCACTTAAAACGTTTTTTTACGTTTAATCCGGACTGAAATACATTTATATATTATGTCATTACTTCAAATTGCAGTTCAATCATTCATATTTTAAGAAGTGCTTTCATAGCAATTGCTTGTCAACATAACCTCATTTCATTTTGACATCACAAGAATATTTACCAAAGATTGACACGAAAATAACAAGACCATGAATATTTATGATTTGAAAATGACAGGTTTAAATATTTATAATTTTATTTTATTTTGTTATAGTTATTATAAAGATTTTTTAAACAGGACCTATATCTCCCAAGGTTGTAATGAGAAACAAAGTAATATTATGTATTTGTAAAATTTGGGTCAAATGTGGAGCAACTATGATATTTTTTTTTAAATTAATTTTCAATTATATAAAATTGCAAAAAAAATGTTTCTACACTAAACTGATACATGCTTACAATTTATGTTATAGTCATCCGATTATGGCAAAGTGAAAGGATGATTTTAGCAGGCTATGTGTGTACCTATGTAAGTTCGTCTGCCACGCATATCTCCTAAAATATTCATCGCGTAATAACAAATGAGGTATCGTTAGAAGCGTCATGCTATTCTGCTATATATAGATTATATGACGTCATTGAAGATGTAACATGGGAACTTACGGAGGCCATAAAGTTCTATAAGAAACTGTTAGGTACTACTCGTACTTTTTTACATATCTAATAAGATTCCGTTTTCTCTGCCTTCCTGAAAGACAGCTGGCCTAAAGATATGAACAGATAGAAAAGTAGGATACCGTTATTTCATTTGTATATATTATTAAGCTTTACTGAGAAGATTTAGCACTTGAACTAAAATTACATGTCTACGTATGCAATCAAAAACATTCACTATCCAAAGACTGCATAAAATAAGAAATGAATTTGTATTAGTAGAACGTGATTAGGTATTAGTTGATTAATAAACATATAATAATAAAAAACATTAAATATAATACATGCTTGGTATTTACAACCGAAATTTGTTTATACAGGAGAACTTATTTCACTGCTTTATTATTTGTTCCAATAAATCAGTAAATAAGTGCTTAATTGATAATTGAAATAAATAAACTTTATTTTATTTTCTGAGCATAAATATTTAAACAGTAAAAACAAAAAAAAGTGTACCGTACTTTCTGTAAATATTGAAATAAATATTTTTTTAATAAGGTGCTGAAAACCAGTTCCATTTTGATTTTGATATTCTGGAAATTATTACTATTCTTCTTCAGACCAAGTCCCTTGCGAGGTAGGCAGAGAGACGCGAGTGCCACGTGGCTCGGTCTTTAAATAACATCTTCCAGATGGGAAGATACCGTGCATCAAGCACCAGGAGAACATTAAAGGAATCGGTTTTGGCAAAATGTTATGGATTCATATAATTAAAGCATTTGTTCGTCGCTCAGGAGATTGTCCATATATTTTCATTATCTATGCTTTTGAAATCAAACAATCAGACACGGATTAATTTTCTATTCATACTAATATATATAAAATGTGACAGTGTTTGTTTCTCCTTTTTCCCCGTCAAAACGAACAATGGATGACGATATTGATGTGATTTTTTCAAATAGAAACAGCTACAAAATTTTGTCCACCAACAAAAATATTTAAGCTTATTAATAAAATAGTTTTAGTGACTATGAGAGATATAGAATTAGGTGTGATTGGCATATTCAATTCAATAAAGAAAAAAAATGGATTTAGATAAAAAAAATTCAAGCGCTCGAAATTTCCTATCACTTTGAGCGATATTAGATTTTAAATAATTTGTTGTTTTCGCAAAATAAATATGAATTCTTACCTCTTTCCATTTCTGCGTCTCCTCTTGGTCGCGTACACTGTTCCCAGTTGGCTGGTGTGGGGCTGCGGCGGCCGGAGCAGGGTCGTGTCCACGCATCCATCGAGAGCGTAGCCAGGTTGCCCACTCCAGCCGCACAGCTGCAGTTTAGAGTCTGTGGCTATTTTGACGGCTGGTGGTACAGGATCCAGACTAGTGATGGCCACTTTGCAATGCTACACTTACATTGGTATTAATCGGAGTCCAATCGCCCTTGCACTTCGGTTAGACTACCTACAGAATTGCATTGGATTTTTTGTGACAATTCATTTGATGTTTAATTTAGATATTCAAAACCACTTACTATATGTGTCAGGGATTTTATGGGGTTTGAACAGTACACTAGTGATGTTCCAGATCGGTGGCAATTTGAATTGTAATATTCATCAAATTTGAATTGTAATATTCGCCAAACATGTTTGCTTCTTGAGGATTTCACACTGAAATTCTGATTAGACTAAGAAACTAAGGGTTGACAAAGAGTTTACTGACATTTGTTACATGGAATGTATTTAACAATTTGATACATGTAATCATGACACACTTACATTTGAGATTTGATTAAAAAAATCAATACAGAAATGTGCACACTTAAATTTTTATATAATTTTAAGATGGTTGTGTTATTTTTAAATCTGACCAAATGGAAATTATTTTTGATGTTGACAAAATGAGCAAATAGATAGCTGGACAGTAAGCAAAATATGTCTAAATAATGTGGCTAATATTGCTTTGGAAACTTCAATTTTGTTCTGAAGATTTTCAACTTTAAAAGCAATTATTTCATCCGGCGGTAAAAGCTGGGTAAATACATCCACTTATTTTGTTAATGATTCAGAAATATATCCATTCAATACGTTCACGTCGTTTTCAATTATTTTTGAATTTACAATTCATTTCTTGTTCAAGACAATCTTGAAATCGTTTTCTTTAATTTGGAAGATGATATTGAGCTAAAGAGAGACTAGTCAAGACGTTGGTATGGAATTTTTTTAATTTGGAAGAATTTCAGTTAATCAAAATGGTTGTTTATTTTTGTTCATTAACACTATTACACTTTAGTTTTGCACTATCATGTTTAATGTTTCAGTCTTTATGTAACACTCGCCCACAAATTTGGTTATCACCACCAGAGGTCACTGTTTCAGCCAATCGATTTCTCACTGTTATTGTTTCCACTACAACTTCAGTTGCGGCACTTACTACGTGAATCCGATTATAATGATCAATATCATCACTAACACCACAAACAACGAGAGTTAAATCACTGAACACATAGTCACTGAGTGGTTTGTTTGTACCGGTTTTTAGATTTATTGCATTCACGTGTTCTTTTTAGGTTATATCTATCGATACGTAATGGGAACGCGTGGCGCTACGGGCAAGCGCCTGATGTGGTTTGCTGGCTTGATCATCAAGGCCCGTATCTGTGGGGGGTGGGACTTAAATTGCGCACGCCCACTAATTCTGATCGGCCAATCGCGGGGCCCCGGCATCATCAAAAAGCACAAGGGGACGTATTGAGTGACGTACGTTTTTATTTTTCCAAACAATTGCATGCGTCCCTTTTTTTGCACTTGTTCGCCTGCCGTTACTTTTGTTTTAAATTATATCAGTTCTGTTTACCGTACAGCTTCTGAAATGCCAGTTCTGACGCTGACAGTTACCGGTAAAGACTGGTTGGCATTTTTAGCGTTACTATTTTTGAATTTTTAAATTCTTTGTAAGCGAATCGTACTTTATTATTGCAGGCGAACTTAAATCGTTCTCTTGTTTATTTCTATCGAAGATTCGTTAAAGTTTTGTTAATTTTACGAGTAAAATGTTAATGAATAAGTAACATTTGTCCGAGTGATTTTACAATAGTGTTTATATGTTTTTTCTTTGTTGTTTAATAATTGCCCTTAGTACGTCCCTTGCGGCATTCGATGACGTCACAAAATGGCTGCCGACAGAGGGAGAGTTTTCGCATTTTCCCCCAAGTCGTCCGGTCGAACAGACCGACAACCCTTAGTTTGCTTTTGTATTTAACTAATTAAACATTCAGTTAAAGTTTCATGTAATTATTGTGACAGCTTAAAAGAAAACTGCATTTGATATTAGGTATCTTTCAAGTTATTGTACAGTCTTCCAAGTAAAGAAAAATCACCTATTGATATATCTATTTAAAATACTTATAAAATTATTAGTGGGCATATTAGAGTTATGAAAATACAAACCAAGGCCAAGGGGGAGTCGGATTCGCGTATGAAGGGCTCCGTACCGCGCGCTAGAATTTTTGCCATATCTTTTGAAATAGTTAATAAAAAAACCGAAATTTTCATTTTTTGAAAGGGGAATCCCTTTCAAAAAATGAAAATTTCGCTTTAATTATTCTTCATCCTGTTTATATATTTTGTTGTTATAATGGCTATTATACTATTAAAGTGTTTACTATGGTTCTTAAGATACAGCCCTGTGATATACGGAAGGATTCACAGACAGCGGAACCTTAGTAGTACCTAGTAGTAATACTAATACGTCGACATCTTTGGGGAACGGAATCATAATAAGATATTTTAAACTCTTGAATAAACATGATATTAGACATAGATACAAGGCAGATTTTTAATTATTAATGGTATTCGATAAGTTATTATCAACTACAGTCAAAAGTGATTTGTTTCATTCCTATATAGGTAGGTAGATATATATTTTAATAATTGATCTTCCTTTAATTCAATTGTTTAATCATAAATATTTTAGTTACTTTTCTTTTTCAGTGTTCCGTACCGTAAAAGGAAAAATGGAGCCCTTATATCACTTTGTTGTCCGTCTGTCTGCCTGTCAAGACCTTTTTCTCAGGAACGGGTGGAGCTATCTACTCGCAAGAGAATCAAAACCTATAGGGTAGTTCCCGTTGACTTAGAATTATGAAATTTGGTAAGAAGTAATGTCATGTAGCACAAGTAAAGGAAAAAATCCGAAAACCGGGAGTTGGTAGTACCATCACAAAAATTAAACTACTTGTTTTGCGACAATAATTTGCGAAAATATTTTTTTACGGAACCCTCAGAGTGCGTGTCAGACTCGCACTTGACGCCTTTTTTTAATTAAAAGAACGCGAGATTGTCTCTACCTATACTGAAAGGGACTTGGCGTGAAGATAACATAGATACTTATAATAGATTTAGTTTCCTTAGATTTCATTAGGTAGGTATATAGCCTGCCTACTATAAGCGAAAATACAAATTCCTACCTATCTATCTATACCTTCACGCCAAATCCCTTGCGGAGTAGACAGAGAGAACCGAGGGACATATGACTCGATCTTTACAAACCTCAATCGCTTATTTAACATTCATTACTCTTCTTATGCACGCTCGCCGGTTTCCAAGGCTCCTGACATCACCTTCTGACAAAACAAGATCAGCTTGGTCATGGTAGGTCTTGGCCTCCCTCGGCTCCTACATCCTTCTTCTTTCGTGTTGTATATCTGTTTCGTAATTCTGTCTTCCTGCATTCTTTTTACATGTCCGAACCAACGGAGCATGTCTTTTCTTATTTTAACACTGACACTCTTTCAGACCAGCTCTATTTCTAACATCATTATTGCGAATAGGCTACCTCGTCTACTTCTTCTTGGTGCTATCCCGTTTCCTAATCCATTAGGATTGGCGGGGTCCACTACCTAAGCCTAAGGATTTGGCGAAGATACTGATTGTTACACGGAGCGACTGCCGTCAGACCTTCACAACCCAGAGGGAAAACCAGATCTTGACGTGTGGACTTCCGCCGAGCAAGTGATAAATATGTAGATAAATCCGAGCACACGAATTCAGTGGTACACGCCCCACCAGGATTCGAAGCGGGGTCCCATTGGTCAATAGGCTGTTTCCTTCACCACTGGGCACTGCTCTGGCTCTTCAAGAACTGGGCTATCAAAGATGAAATGGATTTTTCAAATACGACTGGTTGTTATAGAACAGCGTGCCGCACAAAACAAACACTTGCGTACATGAACATGTCTGTCTGTCATGGTCTGAAGGTCTGGAAAAGTTGTCCCTCTGTGGCAATTAAATTGTGGTCTTTGTTGATATGGTTGATGTTGATTTATTGTATCTAATACTAGCTGACCCGGCGAACTTCGTACCGCCTCAGGATCAATAAATGGTGTGTTAACTTATTAGATGGTACAAATTCTTTTAACACTTATTATCCTATTCCAGACGAAGACAAATCCAAAAACACAAAAATCATAAAAATCGGTCCAGCCGTTCTTGAGTTATAAATGGTGTAACTAACACGACTTTGTTTTATATATATATATATAGATGCCAATTCGTACTTGAGATATCATAAAAAAAGAATTTAATATAAAATGATGAGAAATGTAATTTACTTCTTTTTTTTTTGTTATTTTTTCCATGTTTTAATACTTATTATCCTATTCCCGACGAAGACAAATCCAAAAACACAAAAATCATAAAAATCGGTCCAGCCGTTCTTGAGTTATAAATGGTGTAACTAACTATGCGATAAGTATCACTCGCGCGGTGACTCCTCTGCTGCTTACACAGCAACACCTTGGGAGCTTACTGGTGTCCTCACTGACACACAGGAACACAACAACCCTTTAGGGAGTTGTTATTTGGCTGCGGTTTTCTGTGAGGTGGAGGTACTTCCCCAGACGGGCTGCTTTGATTTGACGCCCTACCTATCTTAAAACATCCAGATCAAGTCAAACAGTAATGTTCACGCACACAAATGTTTGCCTTGTGTGGGAATCGAACCCACAGCGTTGGTGTCAAAGTCGCTTCATTCACGACTGAGCCACTAGAGCTCGTTACCAAAGCGTAAGTTCGACTCGCTCTTGAAGATGAATTGAAATAAAATCGTTCGTTTGCGAGAAACATGGTTGTACTAATACATATAACTTTACGGTTAAAAATAATATTTGGCTAACATTACTTTTATACTTATGGTTGGTGGAAATAAATATTTCACATATTACAGATTAGTCAGATTGTGACATGCAAATGTTTAAAATAAACAAATTCACTAAAGCAATTTTATATTCAGTGAAAGAGACAAAGACGTAGAGCTGGACATCAGAAGTGAAGACTTCTTACAACTGCTTAAAACTTCTTTTTTATTAAAAAATATTTTTATCAACATATTAATGTTGTAATAATTTTCAGGAACACCGTTCCTATATGAAATCTATATGTTTATCTGTGCGTTTGTCTGTGTGTTTGTCTGTCGCTTTTTTTCGAATATTCGAATTTTGACTTCAGATTAGGATTCAGCATAAAAAAGTAGAATAGGAATGTTCAGGAACACCGTTCCTATCTCTTAAGGAACATGGTCAAAATGGCCGACAAATTAAAAAAAAATTGCATGCATTGCCAGAGGAACACTTGGCTCGTCAATTGTTATATAATTGACGAGCCAGGTGTTCCTCTGGCAATGCAAGCTTGCGCATTCTCAACTGGTTTAAAATGATCATTCTTTATAATACTTGCAAACAAATTTATAAATACATCTTCATCTTCTTGGTGCTATCCCGTTTCCTAATCCATTATTATAGGCGGGGTCCGCTACCTAACCCTAAGGATTTGGCGAAGATACGGATTTTTACATGGAGCGACTGCCGTCAGACCTCCACAACCCTGGGGGAAAATCAGATCATTCCTAGGTAAGGTCACCTTCGAAATATAAAACATCATGAGGGGGTTACCTAAAAAACAAAAAGCACGTCTAAAAAAAATATACTTCGAAAGTCGTACCTACAACCTTACCTAAGAATGATCTGGTTTTCCCCCAGGGTTGTATATAAATATATAGGAAGTTTATAAAATTTAATAGAAGGCATTGGCGAGCTCGGTGGCTCAGTCGTGAATGACACGACTTTGACACCAACGCTCGTGGGTTCGATTCCCACACAAGGCAAACATTTGTGTGCATGAACATGTCTGTTTGTCTTGGTCTGGATGTTTTAAGAGAGGTAGGGCTCATCAAAGCAGCCCGTCTGGGGAAGTACCTCCACCTCACGGAAAACCGCAGCCAAATAACAACTCCCTAGAGGGCTATTGTGTTCCTGCGTGTGAGTGAGGTCACCAGTAAGCTCCCAAGGACTTGTTGTGTAAGCAGCAGAGAAGGCATCGCGGATTCGCGGATTTTTTACACACCACGTCGGAGAATAAGGGAAGGCTGATACCAAAATACTAACCATTGCCTATGGTCCCTGTATGTTCACAAAGATAGAGTTCGCGATTAGAACACAGTTTTGTTAGAGAGGGGAGTGTAATGGAAATGAGACCTGTAATAAATAATACCAGACAGTTTAAAAACATTGCCATCGACCTTGTTTCGGAATAAATTAAAATCTTTTTTCAACAAATGACAGAAATAATTTAATATACCTACTTTTATGTATGTATTAACATTAATTATTTTGAGTAGGATAAACATAACTGCTCATGTATTTTTAATTAAATATGGCGATAGGTTTAATTGAAGCCCTTGTAGGCTTCAATTAAACCGTGTATCACTTACTTAAATATACTATGTTTCAAGCAAAGAAATTTATGATTATCTATCTATCTATCTATAACTTCACGCCAAATCCCTTGCGGGGTAGGCAGAGAGAACCGAGCGCCACGTGACTCGATCCTTACATATCTCACTCGCTTCTTTAACATTCATTGCTCTTCTCATGCACGCTCGCCGGTTTCTAGGGCTCCTGACATCACCTTCTGATAGAACACGACCAATTTGGCCATGGTAGGTAAGTCTTGGCCTTCCCCGGCTCCTACATCCTTCCACTTTTGCATTGTATATCTGCTTCGTCATTATTTCATTACATGTCCGAACCATCGGAGCATGCCTCTTCTTATTTTAACACCGACGCTCTCTTTCAGACCAAATTTATGATTATAACGCTTGCAATACAAGGTATCACTGTCTCGTTGCCGACCGAATGAAGCAACTCTTCAGTATGCAATCTCACAAAATCTCTGGAACACAACTATGTTCATAGGTTGTCATTTTATTGTAGCTTCCTCTAAAGTCTCTCGAGACTGTGCCGCAGACCATTTTCAGGGGAACGAACTATATTTTCCCTTTTATCTATTTTATGCGAAATACAATGCCAATTGTTAGCGAAATTTCCAAAATCATAGTAAACAACCGTATCAAATTTGTAAAGTAGTTAAATATGAACGATATGATTTATACTTGTGTGTCCGACGCGACACCGCCACTAAATCACGGTGGAATTGCCGAAACTCACGCAGTTCGCTGTCTGTGATTCGTGTGGTCCAATGCATAAGCTGTAGCGGGATATGTTGGCAATGAATGTGACGAACTCGTTGACGCAGTGGTTTGTACCGCGATGCGTTATTATTGAATACGAGCGTTGGTGTCAGAGTCGCGTCATTCACCACTGCGCCACCGGGCCCGTCATGTTAGAAACGTACATAAGATTATTGTCAACTTGCAACAGTTTAGTATCAGTCACTCACCTAATCTCTGGAAGGTGTATTAAAAGCTTACGACTTGATGGTAAGCAATCATCACAACCTATTTGTGCTTCTATCATTAGACGCTTTATGTGTGTTGTTCATATCTCCCATTTGAGGAAATCTCGACAGAAAGCTAATTCTGATAGTTGGCGAAAGATCTCTTCTGAAACTGAGAAATCTTAATTTAAAGAAATCTTATCTACCGTGAGTAATGTATGATTTTGTACGATCGGACCTAATACCTAATATTATCACTAACCTAATCCAGAGTCTGACTTTTGAATTATAAAAATCCATTGCGAATCATTTTTCCCTCTGTAGAAAGACTCGCTGAGATTAAACACCACTATCAGCTTGTACCTTGTTCCAAGCACGCAGTAGTAAAATTTTCGACACAAGTGCGTCCGTAAAAGCTGTATGATATTTTTTATTATTCAAATGTCGTATCAAAATAATATCCTGCTGATGTCACCCTTATAGCCCTATTTAACAAAGTATGCCATATATGTCATTAAATTTTCATGCACACCGCTGAAATTCATACTTACAATAAAATACCTTTTTTTTTTCCGTACCCAAAGGGTAAAACGGACCCTATTACTGAGACTCCGCTGTCCGTCCGTCCGTCCGTCTGTCACCAGGCTGTATCTCATGAACCGTCATAGATTGACAGTTGAAATTTTCACAGATGATGTATTTCTGTTGCCGCTATAACAACAAATACTAAAAAACAGAATAAAATAAATATTTTTTTGCTCGTTTTTACTCGATATTGATAACGGCAACAGGTAGACGCTTCAAATATTCACAGAATATTTAGTTATATATTCACTTTAAAAGTAAATAATTAAATTAAAATAAAACAAATATTTAAGGGCCATATATTTAACGCCCCATACAACAAGCGTGATTTTTTTGCCGTTTTTGTAGATAACGGTACGGAGTCCGGCTCGCACTTGGCCGGTTTTTTATTTTAGACAGACTTTTCATACCTAGAACAGTGATGGCACTGTGGGTAAAGAACAGAACTATTCCCTGACGGCCCCTGTCCATGAGATTATATTTCGAGAGACGTTTGACCTAACTTAAGAAAGATCTGGTATTATAAAAAGCGCGATCTATATAAAAATAATATATAATTATATATTTTTTTTAATATTGTCGGACAAATTACACAGCGCCACCTAGCCCCAAAGTAAGCGAAGCTTGTGTTATGCGTACTAGACAACTGATAAACATACGTAAATACATTTTTTTTTGTTAATACATAGTTATTATACATAGAAAATGCCCAGACCAAGACAAACAGACATGTTCATGCACAAACATTTGTTGTACTGTGTGGGAATCGAACGAGCGTTGGTGTCCAAGTAATGTTACTAACCACTGTGCCACCGAGTTTTTGTTTATCTGGTTGTTGTGTTCCTGAGAGTGATTGATCAACACACTCGTAACGAGTTGCTGTGTTAGTAATAGAGGTGGTAATACGTCAGGAATATTCAGTTTTTACGTACGGTAACCAATTTACATCAGGTGGATATTAACCAATACCATGTAATACAAAATAATCGATCCCTGAAGACTTCGATCCAAACTATCACTTCTTTCTTAATATCTATCTAACTATATCATCACACTTTTTCCCTTGCGGGATAGGCAGCATGAACCGAGCGCTGCAAGACTGGACCCTTACGCACTTCACTGGCTTCTTCAACACTCATAGCTCTGTTAATGCACGCCTGTTCCTAGGGCTCCTTACATCACATGAACATGTCTGTTTGTCTTTATTTTTATCGAACGTCAGAATGCATACAAGCATACGGGCCACCTCATGTATAGCGGTTACGACATAGGTACCTACTAGTTATACTGGAATATGCGCGACATCACGATAATAAGTAACCAATTTATTTATTATTATATTCATTTTTAGGATAATTCACTACCAAATTTCATTGCTTCCATTTCCGCTACATATCCGTGAATTGGTAACAAACATATAGACTTTCGCATTTATTTGCGTTAATAATTGTTGTAAACTGCGTCAACGGAATCTAAATATACATTTAGCGACATCTTTCGTTTGCGATGTGAACTTGATCCAATGCGGTGTGTCCTTGCTTACAACAAAGCTCCGTGAGGGTGGCATGCGAGCGATCGATAGAGCTACGAGCACGCCACCACCGGCCATGACAGTGTTAAATATAAGTAAGTAAGTAACAGTAAGTGACTCACTATCGACTTTAGAGTCAAAGTCAGCCTTATCTGCACGCGGTGCATACTGCTTATTAAAAAACGAGACGAAAAATATGTTGAACGCATCAAAGCAGACTGACTGGGAAAGTACCGCAGACAATATTCAAAACAAAGTTGGGTGGTATACAAACACGCTGTTCACATTATGTAAACTGGTTACGTAGCCTGGCAGAACACTAAATATTGCTGCCGTATTGCTACCTCTACTTCTATCACAGCAACTCGTCTCTTAAAAACATTCAGACCAGGACAAGCTCCGAGGCGCAGTGGACATCAACGTCACTTTCACACCAACTTGTGGGTTCGATTCCCATACAGGACAAATATTTGTGTGCATGTCTATTTGTGTTGGTTTGGGTCTCTATGGTACCGACCAATACAGTGGATTATTATTGCAGTTCCCAGTGTGACGGGATGAATTCCTCGCCGACGGCAGGTGGTGCAGTCAGCGAAGAATACTGATCTCAATCGATTTTTAGATGCAACATTTCTTGCGAGGTTCAGAGTAGAAATAATCTGGATGAAATGATTAAGCTGTCTCCATGAAAATGTGTTCACCAGAGAGAAATAGTAGGTTTTTCAACTCCATCTAAATACTTGTTTTAAAAATCACAAGTCAGATCACACAAATTATTATACTCGCCTTTGGGACCAACTGGATACCAGCTAAGACTATGAACTGAATGTTCAAAGATGTACTTTCTGTGCGAATTGTCAACGATGACAAGTTTATTATGTCCTTAAGTTCAAAAAGTAAGTCAACTTTGCTCCTCTTTTTGTGTTCTACCGATTGTACAACGGGTTGTGTTTCGACGAGTTGACGAATATAGTGCCCACAGCTTCGTTCTGCACCACACAGCTTATCGCCGGCGGACAATTCATCCCATCAACTGGAACCACAATGGCGACTAATCCACTGTATTGGCCGATAGCATAGAGTTTTTTTTTCAGGGATGTCCTAAGTTGTAGAATCAACTCCCTGTTGAGGTTTTCTTCATACTGACGCGAGGTTCTTCGCAAAAGGCGTTTAGAATACAACAAGGTGAATGTAAGGTAGTAAAAAAAATCAAGGGTTGAAAAAATGCGTCATATTCTCAGTTAGCAGTATTACGCTCCAGCACTTGGCTCGATGTGCCTCTAGAAACAGAGGGGTATCGATAGCCTATGATAGCTTAGCAATGTTATATTGGTATATACGAACTGAATGACGCAATACCGTTATGAAGCTGCAGTGCCTCCCTGGACATATAGGTTTAAGTGGTATCGCAGTGGTTGGCTGCTTAGCATAATTGGCTATTATAACAGAGTTGGAAACTTTAATTGCAATATTTAGGAAATTTGAAAGTGCTGTTAACTGGAAAGAGTATTTGGATCAACGCTCATTAGGAAAGGGAGTTTTACCATAGTATGGTTTATTGAAATTAGAATGGGAAGAAATATTGTAAAATTTGTCATGAAACTTCGATCTGGTCACTATAGATAAAGAAAGTTTGGATTTCTTATGAAAAAGTTGGGCTCACCTAATTGTGTGGAGTCATAGAGGACGTCCAAAATTTATATCAAGCACAAGTAAAAGAGAGATTTACTGATGAAAAAGTTTAAACTAAATGTTAAAGACGTGGGGCTAGCTCAATACGAGTACATATTGGCTAAACATACGTCAGTTTCATTTCATTAATTTATTTAATTTCAGTGGTTGCTAGAATGTTCTATAAACTGATTACCATATCTTAACACTGAGTCCTTTAGTATGACGAGCTCGGTGGCGCAGTGGTGGAACACGTTGTTACGCTACTTTGACACGCTCGTGGGTTTGATTTCCACACAGTACAAACATTTGTATGCATGAACATATCTGTTTGTCTTAGTCTGGGTATTTTCTATGTATAATAAGTATGTATTTACAAAAAAAAAATATTTACGTATGTTTATCAGTTGTCCAGTACCCATAACACAAGCTTCGCTTACTTTGGGGCTAGATGGCGCTGTGTAATTTGTCTGACAATATTTATTTAGGGTCCCATATCTAATCTGGATAAAAGCCTTTCTCAAAAAAAAAGGGTTAAACAAATGTATGGAAGTTAGTGAACAAAAGCGGATGGACCTCTTAAAATGCATATTCCCGCAGAATACTAAGTTGTGATTTTCAAAAGTGGTTTCAAATCAAATCATATTTAATCGCATTAAAAGTGGTTACAATAGTTGGTACAAGTTTATATGTCACTATTAACCTATACAGTAATGCAAATATTTAAAAAGGTACAAAATGGTTCAGTAATACAAACATATTAATTGACATATTCCTAAATCATTGGAACATTACATTAATATAATTTAATTTCTTTATACGTAATTTTACTTTAAGAATATTATACAATGTTCATTTTATTATTTCTTCAACTTGTCAGTCAAATATTCTTGTAGGGGTTAATATCATAGATTCACAAGCAAATTTAAATTTGCATCAATTAGTTTCTGGCCGCTCCTGTAAAAATCCATTAAGGGGACAAGTTCGCTATGTTCTCCAGCCCCCATTATGTACTATGTAAATTACTGTCTTAGCTTATACATACATGCATATTTGTCATCACGCCTGTGTCTCCCTTTGGAATAGGCAGAGACTGGAACGCCAAACTCTCGCCTCTTTCACACTCACCAACCCTTCACGCTTGGTTTCGGGTGCTTTTAATTTGGCCCTTTTTCACCACATCAGCTATTTGATTCATATGTGTGCGCGGAGGGTGGCCCCTGCTGATATCTCCACTCACTCTTGCCCGATAAACTCCTTCCTTAGAAGCCGCGCTTCATTACTGTTTAAACGACCATTACGTAAGTTCAAATCTCCTACTACTGATATCAGTATATACTCATAAAAGTTACAGATTTCATGCCTACGCATAATCCCATTTCACTGAACTAAAGGTAACATTAAAATATTTGAATTTAAAAGACGAACAATTCGAACCAATTTCGAATATCATTTTGGAATACAATTTTCTCGGAACGTTTAATTCCGAACGCCGCGACTCAATCGAACATATGCCATGAAATTTCACCGATAATCTCCGTTAATTCGATTCAACCTGGAATCGAAATTTGTCCGAATTTTTTAGTCGATACGGCAAACGCACCGGCGCCCTGTCAATCAAAAATACCCTTGCATGTTATTATTTAAGGTATCGTAATCACAAGAAGAGACCAAAATTCGGATGTTTTGAGTTCGACAGGCGTATTTTTTTGGATCTAATTGTTTTGTCCTGCGGCTATGTAATTGTCTTCGGCTAGGCGGCTTGTAAAAACGCTTATTAGTTTTTGTTCTTTTTATAAAATGGTCTTATCCCTAATCTCGAATTGACACGGTAATGAGACGAAAATATTGTACCTCTTGGATTATTATTTAAATGAATGGAGACTTCCTTCGCTATAAATTTTTTATTATTTTTATCTATCTACATACATAATCTACGGGTGTATTAGCAGAGAGAAATGAACGTCGCATGGCTCTTTATACTACTCATGGCTCTTTTCATGCACCTTCACGTAACTTCTGATAAGATACGATTAAGATGATCGTGTCAGGTAAGTCTTGGCCTTCGTCGGCTGCTTCATCCTTCTACTTTCGCATTATATATATTTTTTCCATTACTTTAAGAAGTTATTCAATCATTTATTACATTGAGGTACAAGTAAACATTTCCACGTATTGATTAAGTAGTTGATATTGCGCAGAAAAAAAAAATGCATCTTACGGTCAGCATAAGTTGTGTATGCAAATATATTTATTTCTATCTATCTATCTATAACTTTACGCCAAATCCCTTGCGGGGTAGGCAGAGAGAACCGAGCGCCATAAGATGCGGTCCTTACATACTTCACTCGCTTCTTTACCATTCGTAACTCTTTTCATGCACGCCCTCCGGTTTCTAGGACTCTAGACTTCACCTTCTGATATTCTTGGTCTTCCTCGACTCCCATATCCTTCCGTCGGGAGGCAGACAAGCATACGGTCCACCTGATATAAAGCAGTTACCGTAGCCTTTTAACGCTTGTAACATATATCAATCGCGCGGTGCCTCCTCTACTGCTTATAGCACAGCAACTCCTTAGGAGCTTACTGGTGAACTCACTCACACGCAGGAACACAACAATCCTCTAGGGAGTTGTTATTTGGCTACGATTTTCTGTGAGGTATAGGTACTTCCTTGGACTGCTTCAATGCGCCCTACCTCTCTTAAAACATCCAGACCAAGACAAACAGACATGTTCATCCACACAAATGTCTGTCTTTTGTGGGAATCGAACCCACGAGCGTAAGTATCAAAGTCACGTCTTTCACGACTGCGCCACCGAGCTAGTCATTGTGTATCTGTTTCGTCATTCATATATCAATACATATAAATAAAATTGAAGTGTCTGTCTGTGATTTCAAAATAAAGCCATTATCTTAAGCTCATATTATTATTTTTACGTTACCAAAGCCTAAACATGCATTTTTACTTTTTTGGTGTCTGTCTTGATATAATCAACGTGCAAAAATATGTCGTTCATTAAACTCTTATTGAGCGCGAAAGTCGAGTGGCTAACAATGGATGATATCCCTGGTGTGGTGTCTTTTGCACGGCGGTGAAGAAAAACATCTTGAGGGGTCTCCTCCAAGAAATTATATTTCGAAAGACGTGTATGTATTCTAAGTGAGGTCTAGTATTCCCTGTAGTCTGTGGACGTTGACAGCATGGAGCGACTCCATGTAAAAAGTCAGTATCTTAGCCAAATTCTTAGGCTTGGGTAGCGGACCTCGCCAATCCTAATGAATTAGGAAACGGGGTTAACGTTAGAAGAAGAGTTTATTGGAAAGTGGAAGTATTTTCTCAGTCTAACAGCTCCTGACATTCCCTGAGTTGTCAAAAGAGTAGATCTACATCTCTTTCAAAAGTTTTCATTGTTGTACTACGGAATGAAACTAGAGTACCTACTCTAATAGTATTCTACTCAACAGTTTTCTTAGTCCAACTGGCCAGCCACCGGGCGGATTTGGTTCCGTGAAACTAATCAAGCTAAATAAGTAAATTGGGGCCGCAGTCACGCAATGCCGAATAGTGCCGGATACATTGTTAAGTTCGTCTGTAACTACCATCTCCTGAACTCTTGTACGGTCTCTTATTGTGGTAATCGATCTTATGATTGAGAGTATAATAATGATAACGCCACAGAATAGATAATAAAACTGACATATAGAAGTTGCACTCCTTTGACTTTGAAGAAATGCCGCCATTTTAATAGCCTGTAAAATTTGCGAAAAAAACTACGTTCATTTAATATCGAAACTTACAGCTAGGCGTTCTATAGCGTAATTCCTTTGTATTCAGAGTTTGCCCACACGACTGTTCAAGCGTCAGGGTTGTCAAGCAAATTAAAATAAAATAGGTACCAACATAATTATAAAGAACATTTATTACTTTAACCTTGATGTAATGTTGCAGGTATATATTTTTTTTATACTCTGAATATTTGTTGTACTTCGTTATGATGAAAATTCAATTTTTTATACAACATGGGGGGGGGGGGGGGGCACACAAGCATACGAGCCTGACGGCGCAGTAGTTAGCTACTTCAACGCCAACGCTCGTGGGTTGGATTCTCACGCAGGGCAAAAATGTGTGTGCATGAACATGTCTGTTTGTCTTGGACTGGGTGTTTTCAAGAGAGACATGGCGCATTTAAGCTGCCACCACCTCACAGCAACGCAAAATAACAATTCCCTGGAGAGTTGTTATGTTCCTGCGAGTAAGTGACTTCACAAGTAAACTCCTAAGGAGTCGGTGTGTTAACAACAGGGTGGCATCGCGTGATCGATACTTCAGTATTTCAAGTTCATAGGATACGGTAACGACTTTAGATCAGTTGGTCATATGTTAGTAAAGCTCTCAAAAAAGCCATCAAGTGCGGGTCTGACTCGCGACAGAGGGTTCCGTAAAAAAATATTTTCTCAAATCATTTTCGCAAAAAAAGTATAACAACAAATTTACGGTTTTCAAATTTTCCCTTTACCTGTGCTACATGACATTGTTTCTCAAATTTCATGGTCAATGGGAAGTACCCTGTAGGTTTTGATTCCCTTGCGTATGACAAAATGTGCCCATAAACGAGGCATAAACAGCCGTATCTTTCGATTGCGTTGGCTTAGAAGTTTGATTTTTTCAATGCTCGAAGTGATTACAGACCTGAGTACTTGATGTTAATTTCAGCTTGATAGCTCCACCCACCACTGAAAAAAGGGTTTTGACTACATGACAGACAGATGGACAACAAAGTGATCTGTAAGGGTTCCGTTTTTCTTTGTACGGAATCCTAAACATGTGGCAAATTAATAGTAATAACATGTACATTATAATACAGCGGCCATTCGGTGATAATTTAAAATGTCTACCGACTGGGATTCAAACAATACAGCCCTGTGGCAGACAGACGAATAGACAGGCTTACAGACTGCGGAGCCTCAGTAATAGGGTGCTGTTGGTACACTTTGGATACAAAATCCTAAAAATTACAGAAATCTTATAACTTATAAATCTTATACGCCCTACCTTATGGTAAGCTGTTACTGTAGCATATGAATACATGCAACACTTTCTTTCGCCAGGAGCCTCGTTTGTTAATTAGTACCTAGAGCCGAGGGCAAGGTAGGTTGGCTTTGACTCCTTCTCTACCAAAATTATAACAGGGTAAAAATTGAATCAATGGCTAGTCTACTGATAAACATAGAATAAGAAGATTACTAATTAAGAGGGAGAATTTCGAAATGCCTCCGCAATATCGTGGAGGAGCATCTGGCCATAGACCAGAAGGTTTTCTACGGTTCCGTGGAGCTTGAGAAGGAAATTGATAGGGTTGTGCGAAAGGAACTATGAGGCATATTGCCCAGATATGGGATTGACGGTTCACCGCGCCGTGCTGTGTAGTCCACTTACAAGGATTGTTCAGCATATGTGCGATTGGTGGCAACATGCCACCCTGATTTCATGTCAAAATTGGTGTCAAACAGGGTTGCATGTTGTCTGTTAGGCTGTTTATTTTGAATCTCGATAGTTGTCTACAGAGAATAAGATCGACGAATGTAGGATTACGCATGGGTGACCTAGTGGTGAACTGTCTGCTGTATGCAGATGATGCCGTCCTGTTAGCAGAAACACCATCTGAACTGCAATTACTGTTCACAATGATGGAAGACGAATGTAAGGAAAAAGCTTACTATGGAATGCGAAGAAAACAAAGATAATGGTATTTGAAAGAGAAGAAACCAGAACCAATGTAAGGATTACGGTTGATGATGAAGTGCTGGAACAAGTGGATGAGATTGTATATCTTGGATGCGCTTTCAGCAGGGATGGAAGGTACGCCGCAGATATAGAAAGGCGAGTGAGTGCTGGGAATAGTGTGAATAGAGCGTTGGGAAAACTTCTTGGCAGTAAAAACTTGAGCCAGAAGGCACAGCTGGCTAAGCTATATACAGTGCAGTGATGGTCCCAATGCTTACTTATGGAAGCGAGAGCTGGGTATGGCAGAGAGAGCATGAAAGTAGGATAATCGCGGTTGAAATGCGAGCGTTGCGCAAAATTAGTGGCGTAACGCTTGTAAACCATGTTCGCAATGATAAGGTTAGATGCAGAGTTGCTCTGAAAGAGAGCGTCGGTGTTAAAATAAGAAGAGGCATGCTCCGTTGGTTCGGACATGTAGAAAGAATGCAGGATTATAGAATGACGAAGCAGATATACAAAGCATAAGTGGAAGGATGTAGGAGCCGAGGAAGGCTAAGGCTTACCTACCATGATCAAATTGGTCGTGTTTTCAGAAGGTGATCTCAGGAGCCCTAGAAACCGGCGAGCGTGCATGAAAATAGCCATGAATGTTAAAAAGCGAGTGAGGTATGTAAGGATCGAGTCACGTGGCGCTCGGTTCTCTCGGCCTACTCCGTAAGGGATTTGGCGTGAAGTTATAGATATATAGATAAGGGCGTTGGAAAAACTTCTTGGTAGTACAATATGTTAAGATTTTGTGTAAATCAGCTGAAATACGACGATAATTGCAAAGTTTTCATCGGATAGAAAGTGGGAACTAAGGAAAAATAATACTCACCTACCATACTCAAATAATACTCACCTACCATACTCAAATAAGTCGTGTTTTATCAGAAGGTGATGGCAGGAACCATAAGAACTGGCGAGCATGCACAATAAGAACTATGAATGTTGAAGAAGTGACCGTTGTGATGTGAATGTGAGACGCTATGAATGTTGAAGAAGTGACCGTTGTGATGTGAATGTGAGACGCTATGAATGCTAAGTAAGTGGAGGTGTGTATATACCGAGCTATGTCGTGTTCGGTACCCTCTGTCTATTTCGCAAGGAATTCAGCGTGAAGTTATAGATTTGCCGTCGTTGTACGTTTTATGGCACTCGGTTCTCTCTGCCTACCCTGCAAGGGACCTGGCGTGAAGATATACATACTACATCCCTTGCTTATTAAAAAAAAACGGGTTGCACTTCTGGAATGCCGGCAGAAGTGAAAACTTGAACATTAACGTTGTGCATTTTCGAATATTTTGGAATGGTTAGGGAATAATTTCACACGAATTGCTTTATTTATCAGTATAAAAGTACTATCATGTATGTGGTAAAATACAATATTCATATATTGAGCTATCGTACACAAATATGACAATTTATATTGCATTAAAAATGTAACACTTCAGAACTATTACAATTATTTTACATTCAAACGTTTATCTCTCAGAAAAATCAACTTTCATCTATAATTACAACGACTCTTTCACCATCATCATTACCAGCATCCTCATCGCCAATCTCTAAAACTCAAACACATACGTACACTCGCGCAAGCGCCCTGCGCCGTTTAAATCAAACAGCCATGTTGATAAACTACGTTGAACAAAACGCGTAAGCGCCATGAATTTCATGGCGCTTACAACGTTTCGGTCGCGAAAAAATAATGCCCTATGAACGATCTAGCGCTTAATGTATTAATTGTTTAATTAGAGGTAACTAATGTTTTAGCGCTGCAGCGAACTTAAGTTCTAATTCTCACCAAAATCTTACGGTCAGGGTCACGTGTCCTGACGCGAGTTTAACATTTTTTACTCATCCCAAAAAGTGCTCATCGCCGCTAAATAAGTTTTCACTTCAAAAATGTTTGCACTAAAAGTCTAGACAACAAGAAAAAATTAACGAGCCAATCTTCTATGCGGAAGCTGATCTTTTGTTATTTTTGTATTTGTTATCCTTTGATCAAGAAGGGTAGCTATGTCAGTCGTCCGCCCGCTGTCCATCATTCCTGTAGCCGATACCATAAAAACAAAATGTTGTCGGACACTTAATTACAGGCCTTAAAAAAGCAGTTTCAGAGATAAGCCATTTAAACGTTGGCATTAAGAATATAGAAGTCAAGTTACTTGTCGCCGCATAACTATTAAGGGAATAAAATGTAGTTAGTATTAGTATGTTAGTTTATTAAGCGGGAACACGTGGATACCAGCTAGGACTTGGCGATCAGGTTCATAGATGTACTGTGAAAAATGTCTACTATTTTAAGCTCATAAGTATTGCAACGCTTGTGCAATGGGTTGTGTACTGAGGAGTTGTTCGACATGATGCCAACACAGACAGCTGAGAGTTCAACGTCGTATACTGGAGCAGCAATAGTCGAGTTCCAGAGATATTTCCTACTGGGATCTATTAAGATGTGGAATGAGCTCGCCGCCAAGGTTTAATCTGGGGATTACAGCGTGGGATTCTTCAAGAAAGGCGTGAAGAGGTTTTTACAGGGTAGGCAACGCAAGAGCGAGACCCTTGGCGTTGCAAATGTCCATAGGTTACGGTACCTGCTTACCAACAGGCAGCGCGTACGCGCCTCAGTAGTATAAAGAGAAAAAAGAAGAGTAAAGCTTGTAGACCGAATTCGCAATGGTGGAGTAAGAGAGTCGGTATTAAGCGAGCATAAGTGTTAGGACAGTAAGGGAGATACGTTCGTTGATTCGGACATGTAGAAAGAAAACAAGCTTAAAGAGTTACAAAACATTTTCGAAGAGTTCGGTGGCGCAATGATTAATAACCCGACTTTGACACTAACCCATGAGGAGTTCGAATCCCACACAGGACAAACATTCGTGGGCATAAACATGTCTATTTGTCTTAGTCTGGATGTTTTTAAGAGGGGTTGGCCGTATGCAGCTCGTCTGGAGAAGTACCTCCACCTCATAGAAAACCGCAACCAAACTCCCTTAAGGGTTGTTGTGTTCCTGCGTGTGAGTGAAGTCACAAGTGAATTCCTAAGAAATTTCTGTTAGCAGCAGTGGCATCGCGCGATTGGTACTTAATATATTACGGGCTACGATAACCGCTTTACATCGAGTGGGCCGTATGTGTGTACGCTTTTAGTTGAACGTAGACGAAAAACTTTATAATACATCAAATTGTGTGTATATTTGACATCCCCAAAATAACATACAATTCGCAATGATGATGTTAGAAACAGAGCTGGTCTGAAAGAGAGTGTCGGTGTAAAAATAATAAGAGGCATGCTCCGTTGGTTCGCACCTGTAGAAAGAATTCAGGAAGAAAGAATTACGAAACAGATATACATCGCGAAAGTAGAAGGATGTAGAAGCCAAGGAACTCCAAGGCTTACCTGCTATGATCAAATTGATCGTGTTTTATATGGAGGTGATGTCAGGAGCCTTAGAAACCGGCGAGCTTGCAGAAGAAGAGCAATGAATGTTAAAGAAGCGAGTGAGGTTTGTAAGGATAGTGTCATGTTGCGTTGTGTTCGCTCTGCCTACACGGCAAGGGATTTGGCGAGAAGTTGTAGATAGATATATAAATATATATTCCATCTCGGAAATGGCTCTAACAATTAGGATCATATTTCGTATTTTGGCACGACTTTGTTTATCTACTTACACATGTACTTATGTTTCCTAAAAAAACGCGATTTTCCACAAAACATAAATAAAGCCAAACAAAGCTCGGTAGTCTAAATACTAAGTCCATGAAACTAAGCACAACTATCTAACAAAAAATAAATAAATACCTACATAATAATCACATTACATCAATCCTTACTCATTCCACAGCAGGGATATGGGTCACCATTCAACCGAAGGGGTTTAGAGCATACTCCGCCACGCTGCTCAACTGCAGATTGGCGGAGGCCAGTGTTTTCAAGCCGCCCGAGGGCCACTGACTTAGCTGAACGACTGTCATCTATCGACAACAGCCGGGACCGACGACTTAACGTGCCCTCCGAGCGCGGAGAACCTGCATGTTTGGTTAGAATGACACGCGCCACGACACCATCGAGCTTTCACCACAATAATACTAAAACTAAATTACATCTATAATACCTACTAAAACTAAATTACGTCTAAAGTTAAATAATACCTAATTAGTCTAAAAAATAATAGTAACCTAAAATAAATCTAAAAAGTGTGTCCCACGCAGTACCAACGATGCTGGCGGCATTTTAGCGGTGAATCGTATTGCGACAATGCGCTGAGCAAGAAAGCTACCAGCTCTATGGTCGCCAGTGACGTCGACCAGACGTCTCGCTAGTTTTTTTATACCACTAAGGTGGCAAACAAGCATACGGCCTGCCTGATGGTAAGCAGCCACCGTAGCGTATGGACATTTGCAACACCAGGAGTGTCACTCTTGCGTTGCCGACCCTGTAAAAACCTCTTCACGCCTTTCTTGAAGTACCCTATACTGTAGTCCCTTGGGAAAACCTCGGCAGGGTAAAATCGTACGGATTTTGAATAGACTTTTAAGTCTTTAATATCCTCTTCTTTACAGAAAACCGTGCTCATTCCACAACTTAATAGTTCTCGGTAGAAAACTTCTCAGGAATAGCACAGTACGCGACCATTGCGGTTCCAGTGTATGAGGATGAACTACCAGCCGACGGTGAGAAGTGCGATCATAAAACGAGGTTGTTGGCATGATATCGAACAACTCCTCAGAACACAACCCATTGTACGAGTATAATCGGTAGAACACACAAAGGGAGGCGAAATCTCTCCTTAAACTCAAGGGCTCAATACCGTGTGTGAGTTTAGGATCATCATAAAAAGCTACTGTGCGCCTAGACCCCACGGACCAAGGGTCTCCACTTCGAAAGCAGCAAAGTTGAGGTCGGAGCCATGACCCCTGTATTTATTTACTTTCAAAAGTTATTTTCTGAATCTACGAATGGACATTTTACTAGTTTAACCGTTTATTCTCACATTAACTTAATGCTAATTTATAACAAATTGAAGCTATAAAATTCAGTTACACTATTTTTTTGCTTAACTACAAGACCTAATGTTTCTATAGACAGACAGTGAGACAGTTATGAATGTAGTTGTCAGACGAAAGGTGTGCGTTGGCACATTGGCGGCCGCAGCGGGTTCGATTTCCAACAGAAAAACGTGGCCGAGCGTACAGTCATATTTCAATTTCTCTGGGAAATTTATTAACTAGGCAGGCAAGCCTAACAGTATTAGCTAGTCGAATGTGGACATGTTATTAAAGTAGTATTGTGAAAATAATTCGAATTGTGACAATTAAAAATATTAAGTATGTGTGTATGTAAGCATGAAGGTAGTGTCATGAACCCGCCACCAATTAGTTCATGAGAACTAGCGCCGGCCGGCACCCACCAACTACAGTTAGTAGACGCAACATGCCGTCGCTGCCACGGCACTTCCGCCATCTGGAACAGAAACCGCGTGCACCCGCCACCGTCGCTGCCACGACTGCCCTGCCATGCAATTCTCTAAGCGACTTGTAATGGCTGTGTGCTTCGCTGTGATCACAGATGTCACAGCTTTGACATCGTCTACTGCGATCACGGCTAAATTATTTGGTATTCTATAAGGCTGTAAGCGTACGCGAGGCTGTTTGCCTTGTAGAATTCCAATTCCAAACGCAGCCTTGCGGCGCTAGTGTCGCACAACCATGAAAAGCGACACCAAAGAATTGCAATTTTGTGTTCAAGGCTGTAACAGCCGATGTTTCCGAGGATGTAAGTATGTTTGCTCTTACAGAATTGCATGGCTGGTCGTCGCTGCAACACGTATTTCGCCTCTCTTTTTTTATACCACTAAGGTGGCAAACAAGCACACGGCCTACCTGGTGGTAAGCAGTTACCGCCGCATATGGACGTTTGCAACACCAACATTTCTACCAAAGCGAGACTTTGTACAAAAGTCATCTGCGTGGGTACCTCTGTCTCACTTATTTCTACCGCCAAGCTGCTATATTTATATAGCTGTGTTCCGGTTTGAAGGGTGAGATATGGCAGAGAAATTACTGGGTAGTGTGACGAAACATCCTTCACAATGGTCAGGTCACAAGAATGGCAGCGCGCGAGTATCTTCACCGTGGTGTTGCGAGCGTCAATAGGCTGCGGTGACCGCTTACCATCTAATTCGAGACGAATGCGTGTTTGCCAATCAAGTTGTATAAAAAAAATGTTATGAAAACAGTGTCAAATTGAACTTTATTACAATTTATTTAGATTTTCATTCACACTCATTATAACGAATAAATAAAAATGGCCAAACCGGTTGAGACGTTCTCGTATGAAAAATAATTGCCACATATATATATTGCAATTATTATTTATTTATATATAGATATGTACAAGATTGAAATATTTTAGAAATATTTTAAACACCGTCGGGAGACATACAAGAATACAGGCCACCTGTCGGAAAGTTGTTACAGTGAACGATTGTAACACGGATAGTATCGCTCGCGCGTTACCACCCCAGCTGCTGACACGGCGTCTCCTTAGCTTACTGGTAACCTCACTCATTTGCAGGAACAAAACAGTTGTCATCTGGCTGCGGTTTTCTGTAAAGAAGAGGATGTTAAAGACTTAAAAGTCTATTCAAAGTCAGTACGAATTTATCTTGTCTCCAAAAATTTAACCACAGTTTGAAAGTGTAGGTATATGTTGTATACGTAGTACCTATGTAAAACCTCTGGCCAGTGGTTAGTAATGCTACTTTGACACCCACGCTCGTGGGTTCGATTCTCACACAGGACAAACATTTATGTGCTTGAACATGTCTGTTTATCTTGATCTGGGTGTATTATTAGAGGTAGGGCGCATCAATGCCTGTTTGGGGAAGTACTAGCTTGAGGATCGCAGGAATACAACTGCGTGTAAGTGAGAATATCATCCCAAGGAGTTTCTTTGTTAGAAGCAGAGGTGGCAAAGCGCTAGTCATAAAAACGGCCATTAGATTTTGTATATTTTTGTAAGAAAGATAAACGAGTTCGTCATATCAACTTTTAACAAAATGGTAATATTGTCTGTTAAAAATGTTTAGATTTTTTAAAAGCTAACCGTGCGTCATAAATCAATAGTCGTACTTGTAAACGTCACACATGTGCACCGTACGACATTATTGGTTGCAGTTGCATGCGTTATGTTGTGTTGCGGTAATGTTGAGAAAAACGTCGCAATAAATACTACACCGCTGGTGTTTTTGTAAGTTGTTAATTTGGAAATATGTCTGCGCATCAATCGTCGCTATTCATCCTGCGCGGCAGTCATTATAACCAATTTGACAATACTATAAACTAGTAACCCGCCCCAGTTTCGCATGAGTGATCTCACATGGGTGAGCCGATCACTCCCAAACTTCACGGGATTACCCGCTGGGCGAATAAGAAAATTTCAACAAATTCGATACAACCGTTATCAAACCACGGATCATAAATACACACATCCACTTTTATGTATAAGTAACAAGTACTAATGTGACATATTTAGATGTAATAAATAAAAGCTATAATCTTATTACAATTGCAATTGTAGAGTGTCGTCAATAAAACGACATGGTCTTTAAGTACGTTTCGTAAGGTAACCTATAATATGCTAGCTAATCCGTTGGTGACTCTCGACGCGTGTCTTCCACGCTCTTTAAGTTTTGCGCAGTTTTATAGTTAATGAAGGTTCCTATTAATTAAAAAAAAAAAACAGAATCCGTTCAGTAGTTATAGACATTACTCCTATAGCTAAACACACAAACGAACTCTTTATAATAGTGAAGATTCGGACCTTTTGTAATGTGCCAAAAAGCTGTTAAAACTGCTACATTGAGTTTGAAATGTAAATAATTTCGTTTACATTTTTGGCATTTATAAAATTTGAAGGTAATATCTAAAGATATCGAACACCATCTAGTGACTAGACTAGAGTGCAAACCAGAGCTATGCATATAGTGGAAAGAACTAGGGAAGGTCTCTATCCAGGAGTTGGGAGATACGAGCTGACAATGATAATTACGCAGAATTGCGAAACCCTAAGCAAATATTCATGTTTGTAATTCTAACAGTAGTATCCTTGAGTCGTTTTACTCATTAAGAAGGATCGTGACCACTCATAACAGCCTATTGGTCAGACTAACGGACTCTAACTAAGGTAATTTTAAGCTATTCTAGGATTGATTGGTCATGTGCCCCCCCCCCCTCCCCGCGCGATACATAGGCAACTTCATAGTTCATTTAAATTTCATCTATAATTTTAGTTTCGATATTTTATAGATGGCGCTGTTCATAAATAGTTAATCGTTTTCATTAATCTTAGCAAGCGAAGCAAATACGGAACCCTACTTTGTGCGTGGCCCGACATGCACTAGGTCGGTTTTTTTCTTAGGCACTTCATAATAACCAACTTTTAACATAACACCGTAACACACTCATCCCGGCAAAGTAACTTTCTTGAAAGTAAATGTTGGTATGTAATTAAACGCATTACTGCACTTAATTGTGCAGCGTCGGTTACAATGATATTTTGTTTTTCTATGAGTTTCAATTCTCCGGTACGTTAATTAGAAATACTCATTATTCTGGAACTTCGATAAATAGCTACTGCATACTGGCAGCAGAGTTGTAAAATGTTACGAAATCAGAAAAAACTTAAGGAATACAAAAATAAATTCTTCTTCCCGGTCGTGAACTTTCGGCACACTTTCCGTCCGTTTATAAAACTCAGAGGAGTGGTCAGTAATGCGTCTTTAACACCAAGTCTCGTGGGTTCGATTTCCACACAGCACAAACATTTGTGTGAAGAAAGAAACTAATGTTTCGGACTTTATAAGAGCTGAGACTGGCCCTCATCTAGCCCAGATCTGAACCCCTTAGGCTACATATTATGACCGGTTTTAGAGGACATGGCTTGGTCGAAAAGAGAGGTAGACTATCGACATTATGTCTCTTAAGAAATCTCTGGAGCAAGCAGTAGCTAAATTTCCCTAACCTAAATGGTAGCAGTGTGTAAATCCATAGATTCGTGGCCAGACAGACAGACAGGCATGTATTAAATCCAAAGGCGGCCATTTCGAATAAAATCATTTCTTATTTTTAGCTGAGATTTCCATAAATATGTACATATACGTTTTATTAATATTACATGTTGTAACAGAACTTATAGCCGCACAACGTATATAGTTAATCTATATATATATATATATATATATATATATATATATATATACTATATATATAATCTACATATATATATATATATATGTAGATTAACTTATATACATATACTTATATAAATAAGTAATTTTTAAAGGTTACAAGCTACAGTTTGATCAGTTTGATCAGCTTAGCAGCAAAAGTATATGGAAAGATAATTGAAAGGAGAATGAGGGTGAAATCTGACGAAATGCTGTGGGAGGCACAAGGAGGATTCCGAAATGGAAGGGGATGCACGGATCAAGTTTTCTCGCTCCGCAATATCGTAGAGAAGCATCTGGCCACAGACCAGAAGGTTTTCTGCGGTTTTGTGGATCTTGAGAAGGCATTTGATAGGGTTGTGCGAAAGGAACTGTGGTGCATATTGCCGAGATATGGGATTGACGGCTCACTGCTGCGTGCTGTGCAGTCCACCTACAAGGATTGCTCAGCATGTGTGCGAATAGATGGCAACATGTCACCCTGGTTTGATGTCAAAATTGGTGTCAAACAGGGTTGCATGTTGTCTGCTAGGCTGTTTATTCTGTATCTCGATAGTTGTCTACAGAGAATAAGATCGACGAATGTAGGATTACGCATGGGTGACCTAGTGGTGAACTGTCTGCTGTATGCAGATGATGCTGTCCTGTTAGCAGAAACACCATCTGAGCTGCAAACACTAGTCACAATGATGAAAGACGAATGTATGAAGGAAGGCTTACTATTGAATGCGAAGAAAACAAAGATTATGGTATTTGAAAGAGAAGAAACCAGAACCAATGTAAGAATTACGGTAAATGATGAAGTGTTGGAACAAGTGAATGAGTTTGTATATCTTGGATGCGCTTTCAGCAGGGATGGAAGGTACACCGCAGATGTGGAAAGGCGAGTGAGTGCTGGGAATAGTGTGAATGGAGCGTTGGGAAAACTTCTTGGCAGTAAAAACCTGAGCCAGAAGGCGCAGCTGGCTATACACAATGCAGTGCTGGTCCCAACGCTTACTTATGGAAGCGAGAGCTGGGTATGGCAGAGAGAGCATGAAAGTAGGATAAACGCGGTTGAAATGCGAGCGTTGCGCAAAATCTGTGGTGTAACGCTTGCAGACCGTATCCGCAATAATGAGGTTAGAAGCAGAGTTGGTCTGAAAGAGAGCGTCGGTGTTAAAATAAGAATAGGCATGCTCCGTTGGTTCGGACATGTAGAAAGAATGCAGGATGAAAGAATGACGAAGCAGATATACAATGCAAAAGTGGAAGGATGTAGGAGCCGAGGAAGGCCAAGACTTACCTATCATGATCAGATTGGTCGTGTTCTATCAGAAGGTGATGTCAGGAGCCCTAGAAACCGGCGAGCGTGCATGAAAAGAGCAATGAATGTGAAAGAAGCGAGTGAGGTATGTAAGGATCGAGTCGCGTGGCGCTCGGTTCTCTCTGCCTACCCCGTAAGGGATTTGGCGTGAAGTTATAGATAGATAGACAAGCTACTTTCCTCAAAAAAAAACGCAACGTTACACACAAAACATTAAACACGCTGAACGAAGCTCGTTCCTTAGTACTTAGTTTTTAACAAAGCTTATTTCGCTCCACTAATATGTGTTTATCGTGTTTGACACTGATGTCCCACCGTGCTAATTAACACCAAGTGGTGAATTGCAACTTTCTAAAAAAAAACTTACAGAGATATAATTATAAAGTAATCATATCAACATAATGGTTACCTTCTTTATGTAATCATTACTGCATTATATGTTCAACGAAGATGTTGTGCAAGTGTTTTAAAATACACATTTTGTATGAGTAAACAACATAAATGTAATGTAACTTACATATTTTTTTTATACAACATCGGCATTCAAGCTTCCGTCTCACCTATGTAAAGCGGTCACCGTAGCCTATGAGCGCCTGCAATACATTAAGTGTCACTCGCGCGATACCACCTCTGCTGCAAACACAGCAACTCCTTAGAAACTTACTGGAGACCGACCTCACTCACACGCAGGAACGCAACAACCCACTAACCCTCTAGGGGTTGTTATTTGGCTGCGGTTTTCTGCGAATGGAGGTACTTCCCCAGACGGACAACTTTGATTCGGCCTATCCCCTTTTAAAATCGTCATCAACCGATAATCATTCTATTGCTAAGGTTTTTCTTCAGTCATGAAAAATTTGGTTTGCATACTAATATATGTACGTATAGCCTTGCATGTAAACTGATGAGCTTGAGATAATTAAATCCATACAAAAAGCGACGAGCTCGGTGGCGCAGTGGTGAAACGCGCTGTTACGCTACTTTGTCACCAACGCTCGTGGGTTCGATTCCCACACAGGACAAACATTTGTGTACATGAACATGTCTGTTTGTCTTGGTCTGGGTATTTTCTATAATTATATAATAAGTATGTATTTACAAAATAAAAAAAAATGTATTTACGTATGTTTATCAGTCTAGTACCACCTATAACACAAGCTTCGCTTACTTTGGGGCTAGGTGGCGCTGTGTAATTTATCCGACAACATTTATTTATTTAAAGACAGACAATGGTCAAGTTGCTTAACTTGAATGTAATTTTTAATGTAATCGATTGTGATTTTACGAGATAAATAGATCAAAGCTGCTCAAATTCCACCTTACAGAAAACCGGTGCCAAATAACTCTTAACAGGGTTGTTGTGTTCCTGCGAGTGTATAAGGTTACAAAATGCTACTGAGGAGTTGTTTCTGTGTTAGCAATAACCCAGGATAACTTTGTGTTTGTTTAGTAGAATTTAAATATCCGGCAAGATTCCATAGATTTTTTTTCTTCTCATATCGGGAGGCATTCAAGCATACGGTCCACCTGATGTAAAGCAGTTACCGTAGCCTATGAACGCTGGTATTACATTACGTATTACTCGCGTGATGCTACTTCTGCTGCTAATATAGCAACTCCTTAGGAGCTTAGTGGTGATCTCACTAACACGCGGGAATACAGCAACCCTCCAGGGAGCTGTCATTTGGCTACGAATTAAAATTTTGACGAACTCGGTGGCTCAGTCGTGAATGACGCGACTTTGACACCAACACTCGTGGGTTCGATACCCACACAAGGCAAACATTTGTGTGTATGAACATGTTCGTTTGCCTTGCTTCAGATGTTTTACGAGAGGTAGGGTGCATCAAAGCAGCCCGTCTAGGGAAGTACTTGCACCTCACAGAAAACCGCATCCAAATAACAACTCCCTAGAGGGTTATTGTGTTCCTACGTGTGAGTGAGGTTACCACTAAGATCCTGGGGAGTTGCTGTGTTAGTAGCAGTGGAGGCATTGCGCGAGTAAAACTTAATGTTTTACAAGCGTTAATAGGCTACGGTAACTGCTTTATATCAGGTGGGCCGTATGCTTATCTGCCTCCCGATGTTGTATAAAAAAATACATTACTTCCGGTAGGCCTATAGCTTACTAACCACACGAAATTGTATAAAAACAACTCCTTAGGAGTTTACTGGTGACCTCCCTCATACGCTGGTACACAACAACCCTTCAGGGAGCTAGGGAGGAGGGAGCATTAAGAGAGGTAGGGCGCATCAAAGCAGCCCGTCTGGGAAAGTACCTCCACCTCACAGAAAACCGCAGCCAAATAACAACTCCCTAGAGGGTTGTAGTGTTCCTGCGTGTGAGTGAGGTCACCAGTAAGCTCCCAAGGAGTTCCTGTGTAAGCAGCAGAGGAGGCATCGCACGAGTAGTACTTAATATATTACAAGCGTTAATAGGCTACGGTACCCGCTTTATATCAGGTGGGCCGTATGCTTGTATGCCTGCCGACGTAGTATAAAAATGAACTATCATTTGACCACAAATTAATATCCCTTTACTTCCGGCAGGCCGATAGCTTACTTGCCGTACGAAGTTGTATAAAAACATTTTGTTCAAAACGATGTAACCTATAAGTAATATAAAGTGGTAAGCCATCAAATAGCCATCTATTAAACTTAATAACTAAAACTTCAAAACTAATTATGTTACAAACTAAGATATAAACGTAATAAAAATAGTAATTGTACAGTCCATGACACTTAAACGTCTGCACCGCAAGGATGGCACGAGGCAAAATGACCAATTATAATTGTATTAAAGTCAATTGCAAAATTATTTCAATTCATCCAATTAACATTCTTAATGAATTCCTAGTTGGGCATTTTATTATTTATTATTGTATGAAAGCGAGAGCTGGGCTTGGTAGAGAGAGTAAGAATAAACGCAACATCTGCGGCGTAACGCTGGTAGGTTGAATTCGCAAGGAAGATGTAAGAAAGAGTTATGAAAGAGAGCACAAAAATCTGTATCTGTTTTAATATACAAAGATATATATAAGAAGAGACGCGCAAAATTTGTGGCATAACGCTTGCTGACTGCATGAAGACGTGAGAGAAAGAGTTGGTCTAAAAGAGAGTGTCGGTGTTAAGATAAGAAAGGGCATGCTCCGTTGGTTCGGACATGTAGAAAGAATGCGGGACGAAAGAATGACGAAACAGATATACAATGCAAAAGTGGAAGGATGTAGGAGCCGAGGAAGGCCGAGGCTAACCTACCATGACCAAATTGGTCGTGTTTTATCAGAAGGTGATGTCAGAAGCCCCGGGAACCGGCGAGTGTGCATGAAAAGAGCTATGAATGTCACAGAAGTGAGTGAAGTATGCAAGGACCGCGTCTTATGGCGCTCGGTTCTCTCTGCCTACCCCGCAAGGGACTTGGCGTGAAGATATACATATGCAAAGAAGTCTGTCGGTTTTACATGTAGAAAGAACGCAAGAGAAATAACGACACAGATAACTAAGACAGAAGTTGACGGATAGGAGCCGAGAAAGGTCAAGTAAGAACGTAGTAAAAAAGCAGATACGCAAATCGAAAATATGAAGATAAAAAATATTTATTTGCCATTGGGCCCTCACGGACACTAATACACGTTTTACATTCTTTAAATCAGTAATATCCAATCTTATTAATTTTTCATAGCTTTAATCTCTTTTTTCATTTACCAGCACTTCGAAAATGACTAAAACTTGACAATATAGGTCTTTTTTTAAATCGTCAATTTCTATTACAATAAATATATGTGAGTGTACACATAGTGATATCGAGTGGTACAGTTAAAGATATATTAATACATGTGCTGAATCATTTCCAAACATCTCTGTCAGTTAGATATTGATCGATTCTGTAATAACCCTTCTGACATAGAATATTTTTGATTTGCCTTTTGTACACATTGTCAGGCAACGACAGAACTGTTTCAGGTAATTTATTATAGAATCAAATACAATTTACAACAAAAGATCTACTAGTCTTAGTTAGCTAGCATATGTAATCTATTACTGCTTCTAAGATTTTCATAAAATTTTGAGAACGACTCTATTTTTACGAGCATAAATAATGTTCTCATAAATATATTGAGAGGTAACCGTGAGGATATTTATTTATTTCGTTCTTTCTTTGAACGTCTAAATCAGATTTTTTTTTATACTACGTCGGGAGGTATACAAGCATACGGCCCACCTGATGTAAAGCGGGTACCGTAGCCTATTAACGCTTGCGACATATTAATTATGACTCGCGCGATGCCTCCTCTGCTGCTTACACAGCAACTCCTTAGGAGCTTACTGGTGACCTCACTCACACGCATGAACACAACAACCCTCTAGGGAGTTGTTATTTGGCTACGATTTTCTGTGAGGTGGAGGTACTTCTGCCAGACGGGCTACTTTGATGCGCCCTACCTTTCTTAAAACATTCTGACCAAGACCAACAGACAAGTTCATGCACACAAATGTTTGCCTTGTGTGGGAATCGAACCCACGAGCGTTGGTGTCAAAGTCGCGTCATTCACGACTGAGCTACCGAGCTCGTCAACGTCTTGTGTTATCAAAATGTAGTGTCAGGAGTCCTAAGAACCGGGCGAGCATGATAAGAGCCGCGAATGTTAGAGAAGCTAATGTGTGAGCACTGAGTCGTAGGCGCCCGAGTCTCTCTGACCATCCTGCATAGGATATAGCGTGAAGATATACATACATGTATAATGTAATATACAATAATATAATATACGAGATATGTGAAAAAGGTTACATAAATTTAAGATCGATATCCCCACGATCGCTTATCAAAAGATTATACCCATGATTTTAGAAAGGAATAATCTACCTATCCATTTAGTAACCTATCTTCACGCCTGGTCTCTTGTGGGGTAGGCAGAGATAACCGAGCTCTAGAAGACGCAGTCCTTACACACCCCGCTCGCTTTTTTAACATTCATAGCTCTTTTCATGCACGCTCGTTAGTTTCGGGGGCTCCTGACACCACCTTCTGATGAAACACGAGCAATTTGGTCATATTTCGTGGATCTTGGCCTTCCTCGGCTCCTATATCTGTTTCGTTATTCTTTCATCCTGCGTTCTTTCTACATTTTTTTATACAACTAGATTACACAGCTATAGCTGCTTGGCGGTATATATATGCAGACGACTTTTGTACAAAGTCTCCCTCTGGTGATACATGTCCGAACTAACATAGAATTTTCTTATCTTAACACCGACACTCTTTTCCAAACCAACTGCCTCCCTTCCTACCAACCGACCAACTTATAATTCTATCAACCACTACAACTTGGATTTACATATTTGTAATTATCGCTTGCCAGACGGTAAAAACATAGGCAACCCGTACGTCCTAGAAATTATATTATGAACGTTACCTTGTGACGTTACCTATGAAAAATTTGGTTTCCCCTATAGGTTATAGAGGTCTGGCAGCAGTCCTTCCATATAAAAATATGCATCTTCATCAAATCCTCAGACTTATGTAGCGGACCCCGCCAATAGGAAGATGAAAACAATTATCGTCGAAACAGGTGGTACAAAGATGTATATAATAATATTTCTAATAATTAATTATTATTTACTTAAAGCAACAATAAAAAGTTAAAGGTTGCAAGTTAAAATAACAAATGTGGTAATTTGTCTTCATAAAAAGTTCTGCGTAAATGTCTAAATCGACGTCCTTAAGCTTTATGACCAATTACTCAAGTTGTTGATGGAAAGCGGTGCCCGGGGCTAGTTGAGTACAGCAGTCCTAGTTTTAGGGTCGTAAAGTGCAGCCATAGCGACCTCCGTGTAGTAATCATAATCATCATATATTTATTGTGTTCATCAATACATATATTGGTCTTATACAATTTAATTAATGTATTCAGCCTGCATCCGTACCAATATTAATTGAAATCTGAATACAATTTTGCAAAACATAAGATGCTTTTAAATTCGGTCAATCCATATATATGCAAAATGAATGTTTGTGCGTATGTCCTCTATGGACTCAAAAACGGCTGGGCAGATTATGATGAAATTTTCATTGAATCTTCAGGTTAGCCCAGCAGGTGATCCTGTGAAGTTTGGTAACGATTGGATCACCCGTGCGAAGCTGGGTCAAGTAGCTAGTAGCATTATATAATAATTGAAACGTTAGTTGTTAATACATAAATCTCTTCTTCTTTACTTAATTGGCTGAGTCCACTTCCTGCCGTCTGACCTTCGTGACCTAGACAGAAAACCAGATCATTCTTAGGCAAGGTCACACGTCATTGGAAATATAATTTCTTGGACGTCTGGGTTTCTTCACGATGTTTTTCTTCACCGCGGAGCAAGCGATAATTACAATGTGCATAAATACGAAAACACGAATTTCAGTGGTACATGCCAGGATTTGAACCGCGAACCGGTTGATCATATACCCGGTTCTTTAAGCACTGCTCATTCATTGTTAATACATAAATGTTGCAAGAAATACTAATGGAAAATAATACTATTATTGTTGATTATTAAAACGTGCTATAGAACCCTCAGTAGGCGAAGTTGACTTACTTTTGACACGTTCTTTCCCTTTGCAAAGCGCTATTTTTATGCAACTTCGGAAAGCATACAACCATACGGCCCACCTGATGTAAAGCGGTTACCGTAACCTATGAACGCTTGCAATAAATTAAGTATCACTCGCGCGATGCCACCTCTGCTGCTACTGATGACCTCACTCACACAGCAACCAAAGGAATTGTTATTTAACTGCGGTTTTCTGTGATGCGGAGTTACTTCCCCAGGCGGACTGCATTGATCCGCCCTACGACTCTTAAAAACACCCAGACAAAGACAAATAGCCAAGTTTATCCTGTATGGGAATCGAACCCACAAGTGTTGGTGTCAAATTTGACCTTTCTGCATTATACCTTACCGCGTTAACACCATCATACTTTTTTAGGGTTCCGTACCCAAAGGGTAAAACGGAACCCTATTACGGAGGCTCCGCTGTCCGTCCGTCCGTCCGTCCGTCCGTCTGTCACCAGGCTGTATCTCATGAACCGTGATAGTTAGAGAGTTGAAATTTTCACAGATGATGTATTTCTTTTGCCGCTATAACGACAAATACTAAAAAATAGAATAAAATAAATATTTAAGGGGGCTCCCATACAACAAACGTGATTTTTTTTGCCGTTTTTGTAGATAATGGTACGGAACCCTTCGTGCGCGAGTCCGACTCGCACTTGGCCGATTTTATTAATTTTACCACCCGCCGTGTTATGTGAAACTATTTTTTCAATGTTTTTATTAAAAATGAGTATAATTATACCTACATAGATTGTACTTAATTACGCTTGCAGCTGGTGAGTTAGTACGTGACTTGAATGTTAACAAAGCTGTGAAAGCATCAGAAATTAATGCAGTTTTTGAAGTAAAACTTCTTTACGCACGCTTGACTTGGGGAGTAAGCTGGTGAATGCGTGACGAGAGCGTTACGAAAAGTGTGATCGGGCGAGGCGAACGGAAGTTGAGAGGGAGATATAAGTTAGTGAATATAGAAAGAGAGAGTTACGTTTCGTATATTACTGTAGGGGCAAGAGAGAGAGGTGCGAGCACACAATTCTTTCTCTCTTTCTCTCATGGCGAGTTAAGTTTCGTATATGTAAGACACAGTGCAGGCCTATTGTCTGTATCACACTATGGAGCTAAATAAGTTTTACTTTAGTCGTGTGGTCTAAAGCACACTCGTTTTTAGGGTTCCGTACCCAAAGGGTAAAACGGAACCCTATTACTGAGGCTCCGCTGTATGTCCATCCGTTCGTCCGTCTGTCACCAGGCTGTATCTCATAAACCGTGATAGTAGATAGTTGAAATTTTCACAGATGATGGATTTCTGTTGCCGCTATAACAACAAATACTAAAAAATAGAATATAATAAATATTTAAGGGGGGCTCCTATATAACAAACGTGATTTTTTTGTTCATTTTTGCTCGATATTGATAACGGCAACAGGTAGACACTTGAAATATTCACAGAATATTTAGTTATATATTCACTTTAAGAATAAATAATTAAATTAAAATAAAACAAATATTTAAGGGGGCTCCGATACAACAAACGTGTTTTTTTTTGCCGCTTTTATAGATAATGGTACGGAACCCTTGGTGCGCGAGTCCGACTCGCACTTGGCCGATTTTTTTTTATGAACAGCCCTCACAACAACTCGTATGGTGGCAGAGAATGCCGTAGCCTATAGAAGTATGAAACACAAAGTCCTCTTTGTACAACTTCTTCTTCTACGCGTTATCCCGTTTGCTAATCCATTAGGATTGGCAGGGTCCTTGGCTTAAGCTTCAGGATTTGGCGATGACATTGATTGTACATACTGCACTGCCGTCACATCTCCACAGCATAGAGAGAAATCAAGATCTATCTTAGGTCAGGTCACACGTCTTGCGAAATACAATTTCTTGGACGTGTGTGTTTCCTCACACATATTTAAGGGGGGCTCCCATACAACAGACGTGTATTTTTGCCGTTTTTATAGATAATGGTACGGAACCCTTCGTGCGCGAGTCCTACTCGCACTTAGCCGATTTTTTTAGATGTAGGGGGCATCAAAACAGCCCAAGAAGTTGCTCCGGTAGCATGGATATCAATGCTGGCGTCCCGCAGGGCTTTGTATTGTGGCCGATGCTGTTTCTGCTGCGATCGGATGTTGTCAATTGACAGCATTAATCGTTATGCGGACGACAGCACTGGGCACACTACAGGCCGTGCTTACTACAGGCGTCGCTTATAATTGCCAATTGGGATTCTCGGTGTCGAGATGTCCAGCGACGTACAGTATCGAGGTCACCTGGAGGAGAAGGTGAAGCTGGAGTCAAATACACTCGGTGTGTTCAACAGAGCCAACCAGTACTTCAACTCGCGGCAAAGACTTATGTTATATAAGTCCAACCGCATATGGAGTACTGTAGGCACCTTTGGGCACTTGGACAATAGCTAGGGCCTAGTGGCTCAGTGCAGAGACGAGCTATGAGGATCATCGATGATCCTGAACTCACCCACGGTGTTGAGCCCTTGAGGTTTTGCCTCCCTTAGCGTGTTCTACTGATTCCATGGGTTGTGGTCTGTGGAGTTGTTTGACATTATGCCAACAGCCTCATTTTCACACAGCTCGCCGACGGTTCGGGAGTTCATCCTCATACACTGGAAGGGCAATGGTCGCGTACTGTGTGATTCCAGGGAAGTTTTCTACCAAAAATTATCCCTGCCGAGGTTTTCCCAAGGGCTACGGCATGGGGCTCTTACAGTGTCGACAACGTAAGAGTGACCCTTGATGATGCAAATGTCCATATGCTGCGGTAATTGCTTACCATCAGGCGGGCCGCACGCTTGTTTGCTACCTTAGTGGTAAATAAAAAACTCTTAAGAAGTTGCTGTGTTAGTAGCAGAGAAAACCATACTTAATTTTTTTTTATACAACGTCGGGAGTCATGCAAGCATACGGTCCACCTGATGTAAAGCAGTTACCGTAGCCTATTAAAGCGTGTAATATATTAAGTATCACTCGCGCGATGCCTCCTCTACGGCTTACACAACAACTCCTTGGCAGCTTACTGGTGACCTCACTCACACACAGGAACACAACAACCCTCTAGGGAGTTGTTATTTGGCTGCGGTTTTCTGTGAGGTGGAGGTACTTCCCCAGACAGGCTGCTTTGATGCGCCCTACTTCTCTTAAAACATCCAGAACAATACAAACATACATGTTCATGCACACAAATGTTTGTCTTGTGTGGGAATCGAACCCACAAGTGTCAGTGTCAAAGTCGCGTCATTCATGACTGAGCTACCGAGCTCGTCAGTTGATTTTTCATTTGGGGATATCTAATATTATTTTGTTAATTATCCTACTTTTTGGGACCTTGACAGTCATTATTATATGGCATCTACCGTACATAAAAGCGGTGCTTAACAAAGAAGATTCATCGATAGGTGGTACACCATGCACTGCATCGCAGACCCTGGAGAAGGAGCAGCGGTTGAAAGAAAGACTTCCGCGAGCGTAGTGCAGTGATAAAGTGCGTCGATAAGGTTCTCATAAAGTTGCTGACAACGGCGTCTACGGTAATAAATAATGCATTTATAAACACATTATTTTTCTATTCTATGTATATTATACACTATATTTGAGCCTAATTACTTTATAATCAATTTATTTACACCGAACCCACGAGCTTTAGTGTCAAAGTCGCGTCTTTCACGACTGAGCCACCGAGCTCGTAATGGGTTGCCAATGTTCATAGGCTACACGGTAACTGCTTTACATGGGGGCCCGTATGCTAGTAGGTCTTCCACAGTTGCATAAAAAAATGTTCAACACCTTATATATTATTGCAATTTGCTATGGTGTGGAGAATCATTGACATCACTACGCTATAGAGTTATTTATTAGTGTGCAACAATGTTTTCCCCAGATGTAGAGCTACAATGAAATAATTATTCTCAGAACTCATGATTAAGCTTCTCTACTAAACCGCCATGGTGGGCAATTCTCCATTATAAGTACTCTTTGGTATCTTAGTAATAATATATATTATGTACTGTATTCTTTTAAATTTGTATTATTTTATCTCATAATTTAATATAAAATCTACTTGTATCAATTTCAACTAAGTGAATAATTAACATAAAAAAACAGACACTAAAATTTGAATACCAAGTTTAAAATGAGCAAGACTTCAATATATACTGAAATATACAGCGAAAAAGTTCGCTCGTTAGTTTGATTTTGCGGTAATTGCGGAGATTAGAGCAATCTATTATAATATAAAGATATATTATAATATATCTGGTAGTGACGTATGGCCACGTAATAAATTATCGAAAACCAGTGTAGTAACAAAGACTAGTTTAAAAAAAGTTCTTTCGACATTTCATAATTTCTAAAATACTGACAGAAATGCTAAATCTATGATAAATTACTAGTACTAAGATGCGATAGAATTTTATATAAAACATATACGACACAGATGTGTAAGTGCCCGCACGAGCCCAATGGCAAATAAATAATTTTGAACTTGAAACAAAACTGATTTTCGTTAAATTTGTATTTTCACATCATTAAAAAAAACAGAGATAAAAATAATGTTAGAACGAAGTGTAGAATGACCCTCTGATTTATTTAAGTGGCAGCGCGTTGGTAAGCATTCACTTGTATTTTACCAACCTTTATGGACCATTTGCCACTGCCTACATCAAATTATATCACCTTAATAGAACCATAAAACTACCTTTTGTTCAATGTGCTATGACTGTATGAATAATGATGAGGTATTTAGTTTTTGAATAGACGACTATGAAGCAGTCAACGTGCCTTTGAATTGTTAACAAATCGATCGAGTAACCATTCAATTAGATTATTCATTCTTTTAGGTATAAGGCAAGACTCACCTACCACCACTAAATTGGTCATGTATGATCGGAAAACGATGTCAAGGGCTCTAGAAACCAACGAGCGTGCAAGAAAAGAGATATGAATGTTAAATAATGGAGTAAGAGGATATAATTATATAGCGTTTGGCTCTCTCTGTCTACCCCGCAAGGGACTTGGCATGATTGATATAAATAGATATGGTTATTAGGCATATGAAGAGGCAAATTTTTCTTATGTATATTTTTATACAACGTCAGATGGTAAACAAGCGTAAAATCTTGCAACATGAGTCACTTGGCGTTTACCGTCGCCGCATCTATCCTTAAATTTTCTGGTGAACTCACTCTTACTATTTATTTATTTATATAAAACAATACAGAAGCCATTATGGATGTAACTCCAATATTTCCATGTTACAAAGAATGCAAAACACCATCTTGCGTACTTATAGCATACGTTCCCTCGTATGTGACAAACTCAGAAATGCATAAACACCTAGCAATGAACACAGTGAAGGAAGAAATCCGATGTACTTACTTTTACATACATTCATACATTACATTTATTGGAAACACAGCTGACTAGCCGCAGCAATCACAGAAGACTCAACAGAAAAGACATACTGCAGTTGGAGTGATGTTTGCCATTTGGAGCAGAAGGGGGAGAAGCTTTTAGTGGAGGGCTCAGCCATTATGACATAGCTACATAAATACAGCTAATAGTCAAAGTGATCGCAGATAAAACCCACAATAAAAAAAAATTGACATACAACATACACGTTGATTGTCCTGTGTGGGAATGCAACACACGAGTGTTGGTGTCAAAGTTACCTACTAAGCACTGCGCCACCGAGCTCATCAAGAACTGTTAAAAATAAGCTATTTTTCACTTAGAAATATATATTGAACTCAATTACTTTGCGATTAACATTACACGCATCGAGAAATCATGTTAAACACTCGCCTTAAGAATGTTCCAGAGGTCAAACAGTCTAACTTGAGGTGTCGCTGTGTGTACATATCTCTACTTGTGTCATACAAATATTCTTTAAAGTGTTCGATATGCAAATCGGTAAGGAGAACTTAAGATGTCACGTTTCACTTAAACGACGGCCTCATTAAGACCGGAAGTGTTACTTTTAATTAATAATGCTAGGAAATGTTAAGCAGATACGTTTGACAGTTATCGGGTTATTAAGTATGGTGTACTAGGCACTTTATTTATGGTATCGGTCCTTTTTAAAACCTGAATTCAAGTAGTAACTTGGTATTTAATTTATTCATGTAATAAAAGCGTAACTTTGGCCTACCTTTTTTTTTTATTCAACGTCGGATGGCGTGTAATTAAACTCATGTAAAGTGCTTACCGTATGATCGCTTGCGATACAGGAAGCATCTACAAATGTATTGGCAACCTAACCTAGTGGTAGAAACGCAACAAGTCTTCAGGAAATTGTTATTTTGCTGTTTTCTGTGCGGTAGAGGTGATTTTCATACAATGTAAGGAGGCCTAGCATATAAAAAGCGTTACCGTAGCCTAGGAACGATTGCTATACATGAAGTATCACTCACGCATTGCCACCTCTGTCGATAATACATCAATTCGTTAGGCTTACCACACTCACTCGTGAGAATGCAACAATCTTCCAGGTACCTTTTATTTGACTGTGGTTTTCTGTTAGGTTACTTCGACAGTCTGTGAGGTATGATGCGCCCTACTTCTTTTTTAAAAATACACGTTTTATGGAAGTATTGGCACTTACTACAATTTCTTACCATAAGTATATAAAAGTCGGTTCATTCGCTATGGTGGATTGTGAGCGACCAGCGATACTTTTAAGGCCAAGATTTTTTTTATGTAAGCTCAGCATATTGGCTCCGCTTCGCCTGATGATAAGCGGAAGAGAAGCCCAAATCGCAACTGACAAAAGACTACACAATGTCCTGTTAGTTGACGCCGCCATGCTGACCCGCAAGATGCTTCTTCACGCTTCGTTTGAAAGATTCCATATTATAGGAAGAAGGAAACACATGTGCAGGCAAGGCGTTCCACCTTTTGATGTTACGACACAGATAGCAGTTGCCGAACATTATGGTACGCGAAGAAATGTTCTCAATAGTGGAACAATGACATCGCAAACCTGCACGTATGGTTCTATGATGCAGGATAGCGAGCAAAGTTTGTGGCGTAACGCTTGTTACAGGCTTGGTCTGAAAGAGAGTGTCGGTATTAAAACAAGATGATACATGCTCCGTTGATACGGACATGTTAAATTAATACAGGAAGAAACTAGTTAAAAAAAAGGAATCCTTATTGTGCCGCTGTGTACGTCCGTATGTCGTCACAAATGCTTATTACTTTATATAAAATCTGATATAATTAGAAATGATGCTTATGAAGATATTAAAAAAACCAGTTAAGAATGCACAAGCTTCCATTGCCAGAGGATCGTCAATTATATAACAAATCAATTTTTTTTTTTAATTTGTCGGCCATTTTGACCATGTTCCTTAAGAGATAGGTACGGTGTTCCTGAACATTCCTATTCTACTTGTTTATGCTGAATCCGAATCTGAAGTTAAAATCCGAATATTCAAAAAAAAAGCGACAGACAAACGCACAGACAAACGCACGGACAAACGCACAGACAAACATATAGAATTCATATAGGAACGGTGTTCCTGATAAATATCAAACAGATATACAATGAGAAAGAAGAAGGATGTAGAAGCTGAGGAAGGCCAATACTTACCTACCATGACCAAAATGTACTAGAAGGAGATGTAAGGATATGTTGCGCTCGATCCTCTCTGCCTACTCCGCAAGGGATTTGGCGTAAAGTTACAGATAGATTTAGGATTTTTAGTTAGTTACTGGGAGTTATACTAACATGTTTATACATACATAGTCATACTGTATGTTACAACATAGCATGAGAATTGATAACGCTGAAAGGGTTATAGAGCTTGTGTCTTATGTTTCTAGGACTCACTAACATACAAAAAATTAAGATAAGAAAAAGCGTGCTCCGGTATTTCGGACATGTAGAAAGAACGCAAGAGTTTAACTACATTATGTTCAAACAGAGATAGCGTGGACCGACCACGGATCACCACCACCAGGGATTAATTACGGTAATAATTAATTAAAGAACTATTAATTATTTATAATTAGCAGCCGAGGCAGATAGGGACCTATGTGCAGATAGGTACATTTTTCCATTGATATCCCCTGGTGCGTTTCATCTATACTGCAGTCTTCCCAAAGGGGACACAAAGTGTTAGATCCGCTGTAAGAAAAGGCATCCCTAGGTACGGACTATGACTAAACAGATATACAATGCGAAACTGTTTTTTTTTTATATACAACGTCGGAAGGCATACAAACAAGCGGTTACCGTAGTCTATAAACGATCGCAATACATTAAGTGTCACTCGCGCGACACACACAGCAACTCCATTGGAGCTTATTGGTGACCCCACTCACACGCAGGAACACAACAACCCTCTAGGGAGTTGTTATTTGGCTGCGGTTTTATGCGAGGCGAAGCTACTTTCCCAGACGGCTGTTTGATGCGCTCTACATCTCTTAAAGTGGATGTAAGTGCCGAGAGAGACCTAGACTCATCTACAAGCAGGTGTGCTATGCGAAGATAGTATCAATCAGCAACTCCTTAGGAACTTACTGCTGACCTTACACGCAGGAACACAACAACCCTCTACGGAGTTGTTAATTAGATGCGGTTTAATGTGAGGCGGAGGTACTTCCCCAGGCAGGCTACTTCGATGCGCCCTGCATCTCATAAATACAGCCAGACCAAGACAAACAGACATGTTTGTCCTGTGTGGACAAACATTTGTGTGCCTGAACATTTTGAGTATTTAAGTGTATTTCTATCTGAGAGAAAGCACATTATCCGCTCCTAATCTTACTTTTAATATCTATTTATTAAAACAGTGAGTCTACAGAATATTGTGCGACTTGTAGCCAATCTAGACTACGTAAATAGATGTTAAAATGTTACTATCTCCATGCTAGGGTATGGCTCGCCGCGCTTCAATTAAAGATAAAAATGCATTATGCAGATGCATTTTGCTGGTTTAATAATTTAGTTTATCTATGTCGTGTTAAAAGAAAGATAGCGGGTACACGGTCGCGGACCACCCTCCGTTACGTGTTAAATGGCAATAATTAATTAAAGGACTATTAATTATTTATAATAAGCAACAGACACCTGCTTATAGGTATATTTTCCACTGATATCCCCTGAAGCATTTCACGGTATTTCATTATAGCAGACATTACGCCTGCGGAGTTTCTCTGCCAGATAGATTCAGAAATGAGCATCCGTAGCAGAAATGGAGTTGCCAACGTGGCTCTAAGCTGGCTCTAAGGATCAGCACAACAGCTGTAGTGGTAGTGGGCAGGATACAAGTTATTTATCATTACTACTATAACTTCACGCCAAATCCCTTACGGGGTAGGCAGAGAGATCCGAGCGCCACGTGACTCGATCCTTACATACCTCACTCGCTTCTTTCACATTCATTGCTCTTTTCATGCACGCTCGCCGGTTTTGAGGGCTCCTGACATCACCTTCAAAAGTTACAAAAGTTGTAGATTAAATTCAGAAACCACAACGTCGTGACATGCTTACAACTATCATTAACCTTGTTGTTCTGGTGATTACACTTATAAATGGATCATTCAGTGGTCAACTGCCTGCTTTATACAGACGACGCGGTATTAATAGCAGAATCACCATCCGAAGTGCAAACACTAGTTACAACAATGAAAGATGTTTGTATGAAGAAAGGCTTACAATTGAATGCGAAGAAAACCAAGATAATGGTATTTGAAAGAGAGACAACTAGAACGAACACTAGGATTACGGTTGATGTTGTAGTGTTGGAGCAAGTGAATGAGATTGTATATCTTGGAAGTGCTTTAGAATTGCTTTAGCAGCAATGGAAGGTACACCGCTGATGTGGAGAGACGAGTGAGTGCAGGGAATAGGGTGTTGGGTAAACTTCTAGGCAGCCAAAACCTAAGCCAGAAGGCACAGCTCGATGTACACAACGTGGTGCTAATTCCAACGCTAACTTATGGAAGTGAGAGCTGGGTATGGCTGAGAGAGCATGAAAGTAGAATAAATGCGGTCGAGATGAGAGAATTGCGCAAAATTTGTGGCATAACGCTTGCTGACCGCGTTCGTAATGAAGACGTGAGAGAAAGAGTTGGTCTGAAAGAGAGTGTCGGTGTTAAGATAAGAAAGGGCATGCTCCGTTGGTTCGGACATGTAGAAAGAATGCGGGACGAAGGAATGACGAAACAGATATACAATGCAAAAGTGGAAAGATGTAGAAACCGAGGAAGACCGAGACTAACCTACGATGACCAAATTGGTTGTGTGTTTTATCAGAAGGTGATTTCAGGAGCCCCAGGAACTGGCGAGCGTGCATAAAAAGAGCTATGAATGTCATAGAAGCGAGTGAAGTACGTAAGGACCGCATCTTATGGCGCTCGGTTCTCTCTGCCTATTCCGCAAGGGACCTGGCGTGAAGATATACATACATACAAACACATATAATAATTTTTTCTCTAACTCACAGCGGGGAACACTTTTGGGGACTGCTTGGAAAATGGCTCAAGTTATTCCTCTTTTTAAGACGTCAAATCCATCGCTTTTTTTACACGGTTTTATTTAGCTTGCCCTGTTTGGGTCAAATCTAGTAATTGAAATTTGACCTCCTTCCTGTTGACAGATTGATTTGAAATTTAGTACACACCTTTAGTTCTGGTGACAATACAATTAAATAAAATCTGTTTCATTGTAAATCCAAGATGGCCGCCGCTACAAAATGGCGGTTTACAAATTTTGTCACGACTACCTCAATTTGGGTATTCTTTTTTTGTCTGATCAATGCCTTAGATTGATGAGGGAGATGGGTGTGATGACTGGAACCTGGGACCTGGGAGTGGATCTTATTGCAGGTGTGCCACAGGGCGGTATATCTTCTATATCACTTCTCACTTCCACCTATATGCAGACGACAGATTTACAACCATTTCTCAACTAACGAAGCTGATGAAATTATTGAGGCTCCAATAATTTCATCACCTTTTAAAGGTTCACATAATCGCCAACTATGTGCTATCCAGGGTTAGGCTGGACGCATTTCACTCTCTCAAGCGACTTCAGAACTTTTTACCTCACTAACACGAAATTCGCCTTAAATTAGTGACCCGTACACGCTCCTAGACTTTGGAATAAATTACCACTAGAGATAAGAGAAAGTCCTTCTGTGTTTGCATTCAAGAGAAAACTAAAGAAGCACTATCTAAATACATCATCAACAACAACGAGAAATAATATGTGTATATTTATACATATGTATATGGTTATATATTGTATGTATGTATATTTGTGTATTTTATAGTAGTTGTAGTATTTTTTTTTTACTGTTAATGTCTGGTTTTATTTTGCTAGTTGGCACATATATTTGTTATAGCCCTTGTACAATTTATTTCCATTGATTATTTTGATTTATCTGTGTACAATAAAGAATATATGATTATGAAATGACTACTGACTATCGCACACCAATATTTTAAATGTGAAAGATTCTCTTGATGTTTGTTATTCTTTCACGCAAAAACAACTGAAGAGAATTGAAAGTATATTCTTGATTAATCATACATAGGCTACGTTTATCTCGAAAATATTTAGGGTTCCTGTGTGAAATTTGAAACGCTGAATGCAGACGGAGTAACAAGCAGAAGCTAGATAAGAAGCGGACAAATGGGAAGTACCTTGCGGAAGTCGAAGTCAAAAAGCTATTCATCCATAGCAGCTGAAGTTCCAAAGCTGGTGAAGAGTTGCTGAATGCAACACATTCGTAACCACTATAACTTACGGTAATCGTTGATTAACATCATAGAAGACTAGCTGAGACCTGCAACTCAGTTTTTCTTTTTGCTCGGCTTCAGGTCGTGATCCTGAATAGCCTTCCTTCAGAATAGTGATATCAAATGCAAAAATATTATTTCACATACGGCTGATCGCTCCTGACATTAGCGTGTTAAAATTAGTACGTATACCAATGATATTTTTTTTTTTTTAAATATTGTCAGACAAATTACACAGCGCCACCTAGCCCCAAAGTAAGCGAAGCTTGTGTTATGGGTACTAGACAACTGATAAACATACGTAAATATTTTTTTTTTTTTTTTGTAAATACATACTTATTATACATAGAAAAACCCAGACCAATACAAACAGACATGTTCATGCACACAAATATTTGTACTGTGTGGGAATCGAACCCACGAGCGTTGGTGTCAAAGTAGCGTAACAGCGCGTTCCACCACTGCGCCACCGAGCTCGTCGTATTTAAAGATGACGTATATTCATACTGCGCGTCGTTTTGTTATTGTTCCACTACGACATTATAGTACTTACTTACTTATGAAGGGGATAGATAATACGGAACGCATGACATAGAGAGAGATAGCTATCTGTCAAAAGTTGCGCTTGAAATACGTCAGCGCATCATAGAATAGCGCATATTAGACCAATTGGGTTAATTTCATTGCCTCAGTTTTTGCGCGCTAGTACGACATCTACCTCTTTTTAATACAATATCATTGACGTATACCTACTAATTGACTAGTAGATTTTTTTTTCGGACAAATTACACAGCGCCACCTAGCCCCAAGGTAAGCGAAGCTTGTGTTATGGGTACTAGACAACTGATAAACATACGTAAATTTTTTTTTTGTAAATACATACTTATTATATATAGAAAATACCCAGACCAAGACAAACAGACATGTTCACGCACACAAATGTTTGTCCTGTGTGGGAATAGATATACCTAACTAGTTATTTTGCGGGATACCAGCATAGATTTGGACGCAGACTTTTGGAGCAGCCATCAATAACATCTTTTTTATACAATGTTGGGAGACATACAAGCATACCGCCCACATGATGTAAATAGGTTACCGTAGCATAATAACGCTTATAATACATTAAGTATCACTCTCGCGGTGCCACCTCTGCTGCTAACACTTCAACTCCTTATGAGCTTACTGTTAACCTCACTCACACGCAAGAACACAACAAGCCTCCAGAGACTTGTTATTTGACTGTGGTTTTCTGTGAGGTGGAGGTACTTTCCCAGATAGGCAGCTCTGATGCGTACCCTGTGTGGGAATCAAACCTACTAGCTTCGGTAACAAAGCCGCGTTATTAATCGCTGCGCTGCAGAGTTCTACGAAGTTTTGACTTTATTAAATTAGATTAATTACAGAAGTTTAAAACCCATGAAAACCGACTTTAATGAAGTCGGAGCTTCATGGCTTCCACATGGAGCCAATAACGCTAAAACCACATCACAACAAAAAAAGATTCATCAAAATCGGTCTACACTTGACGAAGATATCGCGTAACATAAACAAAAAAACTTTGAGCACGACTCGCGCTATTAGGGTTCCGTAAAACAAATTTTTCGCAAATTTTTGTGGCAAAAAAGTACTTTTTTACGATGGAACTACAAATTTACGGTTTTCGGATTTTTCCTTTACTTGTGCTACATGACATTGCTTCTTACCAAATTTCACGATTCTAGGTCAACGGGAAGTACCCTCTAGGTTTTGATGACCTTGAGAATGTCAAAATATGCGCATAAAGAAAGCATAAACAGCCGTATCTTTTGCGTTGACTTAGAAGTTTGATTTTTTTACTGCTCAAAGGGATTACAGACCTGAGTATTTGACATTAATTTCAGCTTGATAGCTCTACCCGTTCCTGAGAAAAGGGTAGAGACAAACAGACAGACAGACGGACAGCAAAGTGATCCTATAAGGGCTCCGTTTTTCCGTTTAAGGTACGGAATTCTAAAAATCAATCGAATTAAAAGCGTACTTTTTTTTAAGTCGGTTAAATGTTCACACATGGTCTCTTGCAGGGCAGGCAGAGAGACCTGCCATGCAATTCTGTAAGAGCAAACATCCTTACATCCTCGGAAACATCGGCTGTTATAGCCTTGAACACAAAATTGCAATTCCTTAGTGTCGCTTTTCATGGTTGTGCGACACTAGCGCCGCAAGGCTGCGTTTGGAATTGGAATTCTACAAGGCAAACAGCCTCGCGTACGCTTACAGCCTTATAGAATACCAAATAAAAAGCCGTGATCGCAGTAGACGATGTCAAAGCTGTGACATCTGTGATCACAGCGACGCACACAGCCATTACGAGTCGCTTAGAGAATTGCATGGCTGATCGCCAAATTACCCAGTTCTTACACACCTCGCGTGCTTTTCTACTTATTTCTAGATTTTAATAAAGTTTTTAAGCAATATCTTGCCACCTATACACCAAGTCTAGTAAATAAGTACTAAATGTGGGTAATTTGTGTCTAGAAAATAGGTATTCAAGGAAGCGAGTTCGATATAATACACACATCAAAAGTGTCTAGGGATCAACATATATTTTTGCAATAACTTTTCTCCTGATTGATATTAATTAAAATTTTCTTTAAGGATTCATCAAATAAAGTGTTTTCGTTTGTCTACAGTAACGATAAATCAAGTCACCTTTGCATTAATAAAGAAATTTGCCATTTTCATAATAAAGGGATTTTTGACATTTGAACCACTAACATTAAAGTTCGAAAAAAAGACTGAAATAACAGTTTTCTTTAAAATTTTATTGGGTAACTTAAACAATTAATAATCCGTGTTTCTACCGCGAACACTAACAACACGTGGGAATGATAGAAGCTGGTTCCCGGCAACGTACTGTGGCTTTAGCTCTGAATACAAGTCAGAGTGTTATCAGTCGACTTTGGACACGTTACCGAAGCACTGGTACCGTGGCTGAGCGCCATGGAGGACGGTATCGCTGCACCACACGGAGACAAGACCGATACATTCAAATCACAACTCGAAGAGCTCCAACAATAACCGCCATGATGTTAGCCGTGACGCTTCATCACTCTTCAGGGTCGCAACTTAATTAGCGACCAAACAGTCAGAAACCGCTTGCATGAAGTGAACCTTCATTCCCGAAGACCGCTAAGGGTACCACCTATAGCAATGCACAATCGTAGGATTCGATATCAATGGGCTCTTGAACACAGAAATTGGGCAGAAGAACAATGGCGTTTCGTGTGCTTTTCTGATGAGTCTCGTTTTGGTATGAGACCGGATACAAGACGTATACGACACTGGAGAACCCCTGGACGCCAACAGCGATTAAAATCCTGCCAGGAAGTCCATCCTTATAGTGGTGGAACCATCATGGTATGGGCGGGTATTTGGATCGGCGGAAGAACTGAGTTGATTTGGATCAGAGGCAACCTCAACGCTCAAATTTATGCTGAGACGATTGTATCAGACGTCATCGTTCCTCTACAAGTGCAAATCGGTCCCTTATTTCAGTTAATGCATGATAATGCACGACCGCACACCGCAAGAGTTGTAAGACAGACTCTCGCCATCAATGTCATGCCCTGGCCTGCTCAGTCGCCAGACTTGAACCCGATTGAGCATGCATGGGATATGCTACAGAGAAGAGCTCTGCCGAATATGGAGGGTATCCAGTCGCAAGAAGACCTTTTTTTGTTGTTGCAACGAACATGGGCGGCCATTCCACAGCGTGATTTGGATGAACTCATTTTGAGTATGCCAAACCGATGTTCTTGTGTTGTTAGTGTTCGCGGTAGAAACACGGATTATTAATTGTTTAAGTTACCCAATAAAATTTTAAAGAAAACTGTTAATTCAGTCTTTTTTTCGAACTTTAATGTTAGTGGTTCAAATGTCAAAAATCCCTTTATTATGAAAATGGCAAATTTCTTTATTAATGCAAAGGTGACTTGGTTTATCGTTACTGTAGACAAACGAAAACACTTTATTTGATGAATCCTTAAAGAAAATTTTAATTAATATCAATCAGGAGAAAAGTTATTGCAAAAATATATGTTGATCCCTAGACACTTTTGATGTGTGTAGTTGTTTTTAACAGGACGAGGAGTACAGTCATTTACATTTTTTTATTGGCACTGCGTCGGATGACTAATGATGTGAAGCGGTCACCATAGATAGCATAACGCTTAAGACAGCATAGACGTTGCAATCAACCGCTACTAACGCAGCAACTCCTCAGTTTACTCGTAACCTCACACACTCGCAGCAATACTATAACTCTGTTATTTTCAATAAAAATACGAAGCTACTTTCCTTCACACATCATTCTATTACATACATTTCCATCTTTCGCTCGAACCTCGTTTCCTAATCGACAAGTTTCACCATGTGCATGCAGGTAAGGTGGGCTTAGGGCCTAAGACCCAGTTTCACCAATCTTTTAATAATCAGGCATTAGTTAATGAGACATTAAAATTAACATGAATGTTAATAAATAATACGTCCCATGAAACAAATTTAACAGACCATTAGTAAACCAACCATCACTTGACCGACTCGCAAACCATTCACTCTTTTTCTGGCCAAAACCAAAAGGGCTTAGAACTTCCTCCACGACGCTGCTCAACTGTAGACTGACGGAGGGCTGTCTGTTCAAGCCGCCCGAAGGCTACTACTGACTTAGTTTAATTACTGTTATGTATGGACAACAATCGTAACCATGGCTTAACGTTTTTTTCTATCTACAAACATCTATATAAACCCATCCACAGATAGGGTGCGGTCAATATTGCTTATCCTGCGTGGTCGATTAGAATAACGCGCCCAACGATGGCATTGAGCTACCGGAGAGAATAAATATAATATATACATGAGTATGAAAAAATCTTAGGTTGGAAGTAGTTTACCAACATTTACAGAGCCAAATCCAAGGTCACTTGACTTGGTGCTCCCTGTCTACAATTCCTGGTACAAGATACATATTTCATAGAGAGTATGCCCAACGGAGACGTACCGCTGTCTTCTTCTTTATATCCTTCGGACCGAATGCTTATTTGCCACCCGACACGATGTAAAGACACTTTTTCCATCGCGACTGTACCCGCCAGTTATAATTATGTAAATGTGACTTAAACCGTAAAGTTTGTACAGTGTGACAAGAAAATGTGTGCAATTAAATAGGTATGTATTATATAAGATTACTGCTGGGACAATCATGGAACGAAACTTGGGGGAAAATGTTTTTATATAAAAAATTCTTGAAATCAGAACTTGAATTTACAGTCTCGCAGTATTAGAAATAGGTATTTTTTAGATGGAAAAGTGGTTGTTGATAATGCTATAATAAGCGAATAGAACTTATTTATATCTTTCTCTTTTTTAGCATTATCTAACTCGGCCTAAGTATTTGGCGAAGACACTGATTTTTACATACAGCGACTGCTGTCAGACCTCCAAGATCCAGAGGTATGGCAGGTATAGCGGTTAATAGGTTACAAAGGATTAAAAATACACATACAGTGTAAAATATAAATATTAAAAGCAAAATCATATCTAAATACAAAATTTTAACCAAATCATATTACCCTGATATTATGATTTGGTTAATGCATACGAAATATATTTATATGTATATTATATGTATGCAATTTGATCTAACCTGCTTTGTGTGCTTCCGCCACCAATTAGTTCATAATATATTAACTAATTGCTGGCGGAAGCACACAAAGCAGGTTAGATCAAATTGCATGTAAATTTGACTTTCGCAAAATAACGTCTGAATCTATTAACTATTAGGTATATGTATATAATCCACGATGTAATTGCATACATAAATTAATAAATACAGGGGTCTTGGCTCCGAGTAAAACTTTGTTGCTTTCGGATTAGAGACCCTTGGTCCGTGGGGTCCAGGCGCGCAGTCGTAGGAACATGTAGGAACAGCTCATTTTATGTAATAGACTATGTATATTAAGATTCATGCATTATTATGTACTTTTAGCCTAAAAATGCTTGCAGTATATTAGGTATCACTGGCGCGATGCTAGATTTGCTGCGTTGACAGCAACTTCTTAGAAACTTCATATTCATCTATTGCAACTATAATGTGTACATTAGGTCTCATAAATATAATTACAGTAGCATTATAGACCCTATCGGGCGCCGCAGTTCTGAGAGGAGGACGAGTTCTTTACCGTACTATATTTATTATTATTCAACTTTATCACATTACATTATTTATTCACTATTATTTACTTATGGTAAGATTTATATAATAACATTTTATACTTCTAAGTCGTTCTGGATATGTTTAGGTAGGTTTGTTTTGTTTATTTATATAAATTTATTATCGTATTATATTTATTGATTTTATTATTTAACATTTATATTTATTGTATATTAACATCGTTTAGGAACTCACTTACTGAACAATAACATTTGGCAAGTAGGATATTTTTTAATGTTTTTTTTAAATGTTTGTCATGACATTCTTTCAAGGATAAAGGTAGCTTATTGTATATTTTGATTGACATATTAAACGTACTCGATGAACGTATGTTTAGTCGAGCGACCGGTGTCTGCAGTTTGTTTCTGTGCCCTAATGAGTAGCCGGTAGGTATGTCTCGGCGTCTTGTATACAAGTACGGGTGCTCACGTACAAATTGGCATATTTCTAATATATACATCCATGGGAGCGGGAGTATGCCATATTTCCTAAAGTAGGGTTTACAACTATCTCTTTGGTCTATATTTGTTATTATTCGAATCAGTTTTTTTTGTTGAATAAAGACGGTGGGCGCATCTACACTATTTCCCCATAGGATAACACCATAGGATAACCATGAATAGGCATAGCCATAATAGGTACTTATTGCTGTTTCTACATCAGTTGACTTTTTGACCTCGCGCAGGGCATATGCGAAACTTGCTAGTTTTGATCTTATTTTTTTTGTGTGAGATTTCCAATTTATATGTGAGTCTATGTCTATACCGAGCAAAGTAAATGTACTTACAGATTCTAATTTTGTTCCGTTATACGTATAATTTACATTGAGTGAATGTTTTTGGGGAGGGTGAAATGTCATTAGTTTTGTTTTGGAATAGTTAATTTCAAGATTGTGGTCATCTGTCCAGTTTGATATGTTGGTAAGTGCTAAGTTTAGTTTGTCATTTATTATGTAACCATTTTGACACGATGTGAGAAGGGATATGTCGTCAGCGAATAAAACACACGGCGCGTCCATAGTTTTCGGTAGATCGTTAATGTATATTAGAAACAAAAGGCAGCCGACGACACTGCCTTGGGGAATTGAAGCGTTGGTGATTATGTGGTTTGAACGGATATTACTTACTTGTTTACGGGTTTCATCAAAATGTTCGATTTCAACGTATTGTTCTCTGTTTTTTAAGTACGTAGCAAACCATCCATGATCATGGCCGCGGATCCCTACTCCGTACAGCATATTCAATAGTATATCGTGCCGATCCCTATCATATGCCTTGCTCATATCGAGCAGTAATCCGATAGCGTGCTCTTTTTTATCCAACACTTTAACTATCTCTTGTATAAACTTGTATACGGCAAGAATCGTCGAACGTTTCCTTCTAAAACCGTTCTGACTATCATCAAATCCTATTATCCTACCAATAATATAAATGCGAAAGTTTGTATGTATGGATGTTTGTTGCTCTTTCACGCTTAAACGGCTGAACGGATTTGAATGAAATTTGGCACGTAGATAGATTATGATCTGGATTAACACATAGGCTACGTTATTTGACTCCACGCGGGCGGAGCCGCGGGCAGCAGCTAGTATTTTATATTTCTCACAGAAACTATAAATACGATTGCAAATAGGTTTTTCAAAGATTTTAGAAGCAGTAGATAAAAGGGCTATGGGGCGATAGTTCTTCTCGTCAGTTTCTTCGTTATTCTTATATGTAGGTTTTATTATTGTGTTTTTTAATAATTTTGGGAATTTGCCTTCATTATATGACTCATCATCAGCACATTGTCTAATTAAGCTAGGTGGTAATTCGTCATACCCATGGCTGTATTTATTTTTTAAAGATTTAATTATTTTGTGGATCTCTGCATTATATAACTATAACTTACTGGTGACCTCACTCACACGCTGGAACACAATAATCCTCTAGGGAGTTGTTATTTGGCTGTTGTTTTCTGTTAGGTGGAGGTATTTCCCAAGACGGGATGCTTCCATGCTTTCTACCTCTCTTAAAAACACCCAGACCAAGACAAACAGACATGGTCATGCACACAAATATTTGTTCTGTGTGTCGAACTCACGAGCGTTGATATCGCAGTAACGTAACAGCGCGTTTCACCACTACGCCACCGACCTCGCCAAAACTTGAAATGAGAACTTGAATTTACACCCATATAACATATATTCGAAAATTTCTAATCCATTAGGATTGATGGGGTCCGCTACCTAAGCCTAAGGGTTTGGCGAAGATGCTGACTTAGACATGGAGCGACTGCCGTCAGACCTCGACAAACCGTTGCCTTCGAGAGGTATAAAAAAAAATCGGCCAAGTGCGAGTCGGACTCGCGCACGAAGGGTTCCGTACCACTATCTATAAAAACGGCAAAAAAAACACGTTTGTTGTATGGGCGCCCTTAAATATTGGTTTTATTTTAATTTAATTATTTATTCTTAAAGTGAATATATAACTAAATATTCTGTGAATATTTCAAGCGTCTACCTGTTGCCGTTATCAATATCGAGCAAAAACGAGCAAAAAAATCGGTCAAGTGCGAGTCGGGCTCGCGCAGTAAGGGTTCCGTACCATTATCTATAAAAACGGCATAAAAATCACGTTTGTTGTATGGGAGCTCCCCTTAAATATTTGTTTTATTTTGATTTAATTATTTATTCTTAAAGTGAATATATAACTAAATATTCTGTGGCCTATGAACGCTTGTAATACATTAAACCTCTGCTGCTAACGCAGCAACACCTTAGGACCTTACTCACTCGCAGGTACACAATATTTGGCTACGGTTTTCTTTGAAGTGGAGGTAAGTACTTCTCCAGACGGGCCGCTTTGCTCTCTTAGAAACACCCAGAGCAAGACAAACTGACATGTTCTTAGACACAGATGTTTGTGCTGTGTGGGAATCGAACCTACTTGTGCTAGTGTCAAAGTACGCAGTAGCAGTGTCGGTGACGCAGTAGTTTTATGGTTATGGTGGCCATTAACAAGAGATTGTTAATAAATTTTAATACTATATTAAATTTATTGAACATAATTCTGGTAACCTCACCTCACTTGCTCGCTCTTTAATTCTCTAATTAACTAATGAGGTTTCGACAAAATTGAAGTAGGACGGGCACCAAAAGAATCCAAATCTTAATATATTACAAGCGGTAATAGGCTACGGTAACTGCTTTACATCAGGTGGGCCGTATTTGCGTGCCTCCCGACGTTGTATAAAAAAAAATAGGGAATGACCTCCATATCCACTGATGCAAAATAAATAAATAAATATTATCGGACAAATTATACAGCGCCATCTAGCCACAAAGTAAGCGAAGCTTGTGTTAAGGCTAATATACAACTGATAAACATACGTAAATATATATTTTTTTTTGTAAATACATACTTATTATACATATAAAATACCCAGACCAAGACAAACAGACATGTTCTGTTTATTGTGTTCCTACAAGTTAGGTTACTAGTAAGCTCCAAAGGAGTGCCTGTGTCAGCGGCGTCAGCAGTAACGTACGAGCACTTCCTGTACTTCTTGTATTGCAAGTGTTCATAGGCTACCTTGAGCACTTTACATCATGTGGGTCGTATGCTTGTTATGCCCCCCCCCCCCCCCCGTCGCCGTATGCGATGCCTCACAGTCATCACTAAATTCTTTAGCTATCATGTGGTGTAAAGTTATGAATGCAAATGATAGATATGTTGTAGTAGACAACAACTGTATTCCTCGATTTATATTTGTTCGTTATCATCAGATTTCTGAATTGCCTCGCACTATAGAAGCCAATTTGAAGACGTATTCACATCAATAGACCGTTACTCATTACATAATTATCTAGGTGTACTAATTATACGTTTATATCCTAGGAATTCCTAAGCCTAACTCAAATTAGCACTTTAAAAAGTCGATTCTTTTAAAAACGGGCAACAACAATGTGTAAAAACGTAATTAATACGTCTGTAAGTACAGGTGAGCCCTGGTAGCTTTGTTAGTCCGTTGAATTATAAAATATCTTATCATATCGTGTTGACTGATGGTACACCGTTCGAACGAACAGAATTAGTACTTGAACATTGCAAACTTGCTAAATAATATCGGCTAACGTAATAAGTTGGTACAGAGCGCAAAAAAATATTTAATACAGACCATTAAATAGGAAAATTGTATTATTATTATGTGGCATCCCACAGGGAAGTGTCTTGGGCCCAACAGTCATCTCCTAATTTATATAAAGTATCTGTATAGGATGCTCTGTAAAATTAACTCTTAGGCAGACTTATATTGGGTGGATGCTAAAGCTAATGGGAATTAAATAGGAAAACAAAGTTTCTTGTAGGATCCCACAGGGAAGTGTTTGGGGCCCAACAGTCTTCTACTAATTTACATAAATTACTTGTGTAGTATGTCTGGTAAAATTAACTCTTAGGCAGACGACTCAGCGATCGTTTTCTCTGGGTCATATTGGGCGGATGCTAAAGCAAATGCGAAGAAGTCATACATAACCCGGTTAAAATGCAAACTTTTAACGCTAAAGACAAAACGGATTCCGGCTGCTTTAGTATCAATAAAAATTCAAAACCAAGACAGAACCTTGAAAGCGAAATGCATGTATTTGGTGATAATTTGGTCAAATTTGTCAGTGTCAAAAAATAATTAAGTACTTAAGTTAAGATAGTGGACCAGAGACAGATGTTTTCCAAAAATGACGTGAAGAGACCTATCGTCAGATTGGCGATAATTCTATTTCCCTCATCATGCTACCAAAAAAAAAACTGAACTTCTTTTTGTATGAATTTAGTACCTAAGTACGACTTCTAAATGAACCTCACAACACTGTTTCCATGTTTGATTCTAAGAACACGTGGATTTATAAAAAAATATCCAATAGCACTCAGGAATAATCTATTGATTTGAACTACCAGAATAGGATCAGTAATTTCGAAGATTATCCACTAATCCAACCAACAAACTTTCATCATCATCATCATCTTCATGTCAGCCGAAAGACGTCCACTGCTGAACATAGGCCTCCCCCTTAGACTTCCACAGCGATCGGTCTTGTGCTGCTTGCATCCAACGGTTCCCTGTGATCTTCACAAGATCGTTTGTCCATCGTGTGGGTAGCCGACCTATGCTGCATTTTCCGGTTCGTGGTCGCCATTCGCGAACCTTTCTGCCCCCACGAGCATCGGTTCTCCGAGCTATGTGGCCTGCTCACTGCTGCTTCAGCTTGCTGATCCTTACTCTCCACAAACAAACTTTACTGCTTTAATATCGTAAAAACAAAAAAATATATAAAAGCAATAGCTTTTTTTTCATACAGTACAAACCGCGAATACTGCAAACCGGACCGATTTCCTGTCTGCCGTTTGGTTCTGGTCAGTTTATACAATATGAAATACTGTATTAATTAATTGTTTATTTTTTCTTTTTCTTTATTTCTTACGGCACGTACATGTCTGAAAAAAACGATACAATTTAACACACAATAAAATAATTAATCAAGAAAAGATACTGTATTAAACTCTATTCCAATTTAGACTCCATCTATTTGATATATTGAATACCTATCTCTCCGTACATTTTGCTCGACAGTTTTGTACAGAATATTTTTTCCATGTATAAGAATTGGATACAATAATGCACTACATCCAGAGCACGCCGTGTGCGCGATAAATACCGATTTAAATCATTTGAACATCACACATTTTTGTTCCACAATTATCAGAAAATAACCTGGAATTCGAATTTCGCCAAACTATATTACACAAACACGAAATATCCAAATGATACATAATTACAAATCTCTTGTAATAACCCAAAGTAGACTAAAAAGGTATAATTTCAGGTATAAATTCAGATTAAAAAATTGTCAAGTGATACTTATTCTTATCGTACCGGTGCGTAAAAATCTCTGAAATATTAAGCACGCTTAGAGAAATACTAGCAGAAAACAAAATTCTTCCCTCATTAATTATTCATCATACATGAGAACCATTGCTTTTAACACAGGTTTTCTTCAATACAAGCAAGCCAATATATCAATTATAAAAAACCCGAATATGCCCGTGTCTAGGAACTTTTACGTGAATATGTCTTCGTGACGGGTAAACGGAAGTAAGGTACACTAAAAGGAAATTATCGGATACAGCTGAATAATCAACAAAATGGCGGCACTTACCCCTCTGCCGCGTGAGATTTGTCATTTCATTTCATTTTCAATTTTATGTTTCTTTTGCTATGTAGTGGCGTAATTGAATTTTGGATGTAAACTCCTTCTAATTGCCTCCTACTATGAAAGCAAATTTAAAGACGTATTCACGTCAAAATCAAGGTACATCATTCTGTGTACTTCTGAGGAAAACCTCGAGAGTAACTTAGTTCCACAAACAGAGCACTCACGAGAGACAGGTTAAGTCACCATTCGTACCTTTTGCATAACACTTTCAAATTAAACACAATATAATATAAATACCGCTGTTTATCTTTAATAACCAGCTGTACGATATACATCTTAATCGTCCATCAGCGGTTCCATGAAAGAACACGAAAGAATTATACCGTTTTGCACCTTTATCCCTTATTAATTGTTGGTGAAGCCACTGATTGAGACTAAGATACATACATTGCTCACACCATGTATAATGTCGAAATGATGGATTCGAACTTTTGTCCTTGTACATACAAAGTAGGCATTATTATTCCTCGTAACTGAATAATCTGCTGTATTTTTTATATCAGATATATTAACCGCTGATCATTTTGCGAATTCTGAAATTCCGGATATGCATACGATATCCTGCATTTTTGACACCAATTTAATTTACAATATGGGTTTGCCTAAATTCTGTTCTTTGTTCTGCTTATAGAATGTCTAACCTAGGTTTATGTTTTTCACCCGCTGACCCCAACTGCGCCAAACATTTGCTTTGAGAGTTTTTTTCAACATTAAAATAAATAAATAAAATAAATATTGCCGGACAAATTACACAGCGCCACCTAGCCCCAAAGTAAGCGAAGCTTGTGTTACGGGTACTAGACAACTGATAAACATACGTAAATACATTTTTTTTGTAAATACATACTTATTATACATAGAAAATACCCAGACCAAGACGAACAAACATGTTCATGCACACAAATTTTTGTACTGTGTGGGAATCGAACCCACGAGCGTTGGTGTCAAAGTAGCGTAACAGCGCGTTCCACCACTGCGCCACGGAGCTCATCAAACATTATGCATACGTGTTTTATTTTACACTGACTATATAAATATATACTAATATATAAAAAAGAGTGTGCATGTTTGAACGCGCGAAACTCTGGAACCACCTAAAACAAATTAAACTAAACACTGGAAAATATATGATTGCATTTGATAGCCCAATCCATAAGGAAGGAAGGTTATAGGCTATTCAATGTTACGATACGATCCCTAGAAGCCGAAGAAAAAGAAACAAACAATAAAAACCAGCGGGCTGCAGCTAGTAAATGATAAAGCTATATAAATCGAAATAGCAGGATTTTTTATAATTGCTAATTTCGTCTTGTAAGTAATTATACACAATACATAATACTACAATACATTATTTGTTCCTTAGTAGTTTTTCAAAATGTTATTAAATTTATTGTTTTCTTAAATGTATTAATATTTCAAGTTGAATGCCACAAAATGGAGAATAATAATTCATACAGGATCACAAATCATAACATATTATGACACACTGTTACGAAAGATATGTGTATCGAGGAAGAGTGAACAGAGACATCAGCAGAGGCCGCCCTAGACGCACACATGTGGATCAAGTTGGCTGCAAAAGGATCAGATCAAGGGCACCCAAAACCAAAGGGCATGCACGAAGCGAGGGAGGTATTTTCAGATCAGTGCACGTGGTTACATAGTCTCTGCCTGCTAAAAGGGACATAGCCGTTATGGTATGTATATAAGGGAGGTAGGGCGCATAAAAGCAGCCGGTCTGCGGAAGTACCTCCACCTCACAGAAAACCGCAGCCGAATAACAACTCCCTAGAGGGTTTGTGTGTTCCTGCGTGTGAGTGAAATCACCAATAAGCTCCTAAGGAGTTGCTGTGTCAGCAGCGAGGAGGCATCGCCCGAGTGATAATTAATGTATTACAAGCGCTACGGTAACCGCTTTACATCCGGCGGGCCTTATATTTGTATGCCTTCTGACGCAAGATACTTACTGTTGACCTGATATAAACTTAGAAAGTACGAGTGAATATTAAAAAATACCATTTTACAGTTATGTTATAATATTATGTATTTATTTTTTCGATTCCAAAATATTAAACTGTGCGGTTTGGCACAGCCTCATGAATATTGCCAAGGGCCAGTACTTAGAAATAGCCAAGTAAATATCTTTCTGTCTTTTTGTCCGTCAGTATGATATGGTTTCTTCTATCCTAAAGTAGCTGACCTTAAGAGGACATATAAAGCTAAGAGGCGCCCATTTTGTTTTTATTAATAACGCTGAATTTAAGACCAATTCCAAAGAGACGCACAACACTGGCACTCTAGAACCATATTTATATATTTTTGAAACAAATCTTGACTTATCATCTATGTACAAGTAACCAAAATTTTAATTATTGCGTGTTGTGGCCACTCATTGCAATAATCAAAATTATGACTAATTGTAAACAAATAATAAACACAGAATATGTCTCAAAAAACATAAATATGGTTCTAGAGTGCCAGTATTGATGTATTTTTTTTGAAATGTCTTAAATTGAGCGTTGTTAATAAAAACAAAATGAGGGCACCACTTAGCTTCATACGCTCTATTAAATCTCAAATTACGGATACATTTTTAAACTCTCGTTTATCGAACTCTATATAAATTTGGACTTTTAAGAGGGGCAGGACGCATCGAAGCATCCCGACTGTGGAAGCACTTCCACCTCACAGAAAACCGCAGGTACCTAACTAAAAACTTCTTGGCGGATTGTTGCGTTCCTTCGAGTAGGTAAGTGAAATTACCAGTAAGACCCTGAGGAGTTACAGTGTTAACAGTGGAGGTGGCAACACAGAGCGATACTTTCTATATTGCAAGTGTTAATGTAAATCATAATAATCAATAATTGACATGGCAATTAATTACAAATAGCATAGAATTATATAGAATACGAGTAAATTGGTCAGCAGGTGTGACGTTTAATAATTTTTAGGGTTCCGTACCTTGAAAAGGAAAACGGAACCGCTATAGGATCACTTTGCAGTCCGTCCGTCTGTCTGTCATCTGTCAAAACGATTTTTCTCAGAATATCAAGCTGAAATTAATATCAAATACTCAGGTCTGTAATCCATTCGAGTAGTGAAAAAATCAAACTTCTAAATCAACGCAATCAAAAGATACGGCTGTTTATGCCTCGTTTATGCGCATATTTTGACATTGACCTTTCATTGAACATTTTCTCGTTGACCTAGAATCATGAAATTTGGTAAGAAGCAATATCATGTAACACAAGTAAAGGAAAAAATCCGAAAATCGTAAATTTGTAGTTCCATCACAAAAAAAAGTACTTTTTTCGACAATAATTTGCGAAAATAGTTTTTACGGAACCCTCAGAGCGCGAGTTGGACTTGACGGGATTTTTAATGTTACATCAGAAGATGATGTCAGGAGTCTTAGGAACCGGCGACTGTGCGTGAAAAGAGCTATGAATGTTAGAGAAGCGAGTGAAGGACCGCGTCTTGTGGCGCTTGGTGCTCTCTGCCTACCCCGCAAGGACCTGGCGTGAAGATATACATACATACATTTAATAATGTAATGTACACAAATCGAGTGGTTGATCTAAGGTTCATAGCACCAACCAATAAATTATAATAATCGTTTATTTCAGACAACAGGTTTTATATATACATACTTTAAATTAAAATATATATGATAATATAAACTAATTACTAATTCACACAAACCAATAAAGTACTTGATTGCCCATGAAAGCACAAACTCATAAAAAAGTTGAGTTTTAGCGCCTAATTATCCGCGATTCGACCCTACCGACCTATGGGAGAATATTTTAACCAATAAGCTGATAAGTGCCGCCATGTTGATCCACGAACTAACCAATAAGAGCGCATTCTACTTTAGCCCCGACCCGTAGCGGTGAATTGAGTATGATACAAAATCAGTCTCATCGCTTCTCCATAGGCTATTTCCATCATGGTTTATAGTAACATATCTGACGAGCTCGGTGGCGCAGTGGTGAATCGCCATTCATATACATTTGTGTGCATGAACATGTCTGTTTGCCTTGGTCTGGATGTTTTTAAGAGCGGTAGGTACGCATCAAAGCAGCCTGTCTGGGAAAGTACCTCCACCTCACAGAAAACCGCAGTCAAATAACAAGTCTCTGAAGGGTTGTGTCCCTGCAAGTGAGTGAGGTTACCAGTAAGATCCTAAGGAGTTGCCGTGTTAATAGTAGGGGTTACTTCGCGCCCTAATGTATTGGAAGTAGTCTTCGAGGCTGTGGTTAACTACTTCACATTAGGTGGGCCACATGCTTGTATGCCTCCCGACTTTGTATAAAATAGGGGTGTTTTTAAGATCAGCCCGTCTGAGGCAGTATCTCCACCGCAGCCAATTAACAACTGCGTGTGAGTGAGGTCACCAGTAAGCTCCTAAGGGGTTGCTGTATTAGCAACTGAGGTGGCATCGCGCGAGTGATGCTTAGTGTACTACAAGCGTTTATAGGCTACGATAACCGTATTGTATGCCTCCCGACGTTGTAAAAAAAACTGTCTATTATCAAAACCATTTGACGTTGCCAATATAACGTGAATAAATTGAGAGACTTCTTCCCGCGCTTTTGACGAGCGACATTGTTCTTATATTTGAAATTTTTACAATTCAGATTAAATTAGTTTTATGTGACAATTTCGATAGTGTTTTGTAACATAAGTGCTAGTGCAATTATACAGTAATGAAAAAACTCAAATATAACACGTTTATGCACTTTTTGGAAGACGCGAATAAGTTCATCAAGAAAACCTTGTAAAATTCCTGTCGTTTTACGGGTGGTATTTAAACTGGGTTGATTGGGTCGAAGTACCCTTCCCAAGTATTTTTTGAGCACAGTTCCTGAAGCTGGAACGTAGAGTTAAGATTTTCAAATGGTTCTAAACTGATGACGTGGCTGTATGGGCTAGATCCCTTTGCCTTAATTTCCCCTCGGGGATAAAAAGAACCAAAAAAAAAAGTGAATAAATTGAATATAGGTATGGCTACTTACACTCATGCTTATGTACATGGCTCTTGCTGACTCTGTCATCAATTACGGAATTAGCAGCTATGGTAGAACTTACAAAACATACATAGAAGATATTTATAAACTACAATTAAAACTTTTGAAAATAATCGTTCCCAAGAATATAAAGGCCAAATTCAAAGAAGATGAAAATGGGCTGTTTAAATATTGTAAGGTCATGTCAATTAGAAACAAGATTAAATTTTCAATATTAACCGAAGATTATAACTCGGAGGTCATAGTAAATAAAAAACAAGGCCGAGCCATCTGCGAAACATATCTCATAAAAATAAATATCTTCTACCAAAAATTAGTAATGTATACGGCGCTAGATCGTGTAATTATCTTACTGCAACTTATCTAAATGAATTGCCAGACCAGTTGCAGAATGTATATTTACAAAATGCAAAATATAACTTATGTAAAATTAAAGGGAAGTTCAAAAACTGCTACATAAATAATTTCGTCTGATGAACGACTCGCTGTACACAGATAAACCCAGTGGGTTTTCGTGACGTAGCATTTGTAAACATTTTAAATAGGTACTTATGTTGAATTAAACAATTTTTAACGGAAGTATCGCGTGTTTTATTTATTTTGTTGAACCTGACGGTTCGAACGCTTTGCAGCGTCCGTGGTCGCAGGAAAGACTAAGGTGATATTTGTCTTACATTAGTTATTCAATTATTACATCTACCGACATGGATGGATTAACTATAAGAGATCTACTAAAAAATGTTCGGACACTGTGAGCGATTTTTGTGTGAATAGGAACATATATAATTAATCCATCCATGTCGGTAGATGTAATAATTGAATAACTAATGTAAGACAAATATCACCTTAGTCTTCCTGCGACCACGGACGCTGCAAAGCGTTCGAAACGTCAGGTTCAACAAAATAAATAAAACACGCGATACTTCCGTTAAAAATTGTTTAATTCAATGTGTAACAATCGCGAAAACCTAAGACTGGTACTTATGCTTTGAATAAATGCTTTAAAAAAAACATAGAGAGGACATTCGTATACCTCCCAACGCTGTATAAAACTCTGAGTGCAAAATTACATATCCATAAATTTTACAATACTAAACCAGCCGTGAGCTATTGAATACAATTTTCGAATGTGGTGTGAAACACGAAATTAATTCCAAGCCAGTACAATGAGCGCCGGCCATAACAAAACAAACGGCCCGCCTTTTTGCTGTAAACCGAGCGGTAATAATAAATACGGCAAACAGCTCGCTCGCATTGTCAGCTTGCATCGCAAATTGTTTGATTTGTAAGATATGCAAGTTCAAACTGCCCACGAAATTGCCGTTTTTGCTGTTGTGCCGTTTTGGCTTTGCAACTGTTTGTTAATGTTGAGTTCAATTCACTCCCGGTTTTGTTTGCGGCAAGAGTCGCATATTTTGTATACAACGTTGAGAGCGTTGAGAATAAGCAGGTTAAGCAACGTCGGCCGCAGCCTGTCTATGGAAGGGTTTATCTATCTCGAGTTTCTCCGTGCTTAAGCCGTCGGTCCCGGATGTTGTCGATAGATGACAGATGTTAAGCTAAGTCAGTGGCCTTTAGGCGGCTTGAAAACACTGGCCTCCGCCAATCCGCATTTGAGTGTGGTGGAGTATGCTCTAAATCCCTTCGGTTGAAGGAAGACCCGTATCCCTGCAGTGGGATGAGTAAGGGTTGATGTGTGTAGGTATGATCACTGTTTAGACTTTTGTATTTATCACTTGCTCGGCGGTGATGAAAAACATCGTGAGGTATATAAGAAATTATATTTCGATAGATATATGACCTGTGTGACCGTATCCGTGCAGAGAGATGACTACGGGTTGATGTGGTGTATACAACGTCGGGGGGCATACGTTGGAAGCAATCGACATGCTGGCTACTTCAGCATCAAGGCTCTTGTTTTCGATTCCCACACAAGGCAAATGTTTGTGTGCATTAATATGTCTGTTCGTCTTGATCTGGGGTTTTTCTATGTATTGTAACTACTATAAGTACATATTTACAAAAATGGTATTATATATTATATGTATGTTTTACCCTACAATACGTTTGACACACGAACACTTGTACTACTCTGTGTAAAAAGTATCGGGAATATGTCAATAAAAAGACCCGCGTAAAAGAGGTCGTTCTAATTTTTTTACTGCATGTTGGTAGCACTGTACTGATTTAGCGCGCAAAATTTGAGCGGGATCTGTCATTTAATTTGTTTTAAACTACACTTTTTGTTGGTCATAGTTTTGAGTCCTCGGCGATTTTTACAATGGAAAATATTGTTGAACAAAGAGTGTGCCTTAAATTTTGTGTTTCAAATGATATTTCATGTGGTGAATCACTAAAAATGTTGCGAAATACCTACGGCGAATCGTGTATATCGAAAACAAGGGCTTATGAATGGTATAAGGCTTTTAAAGAAGGCCGAGAAGTAGTAGTAGACTTGCCTCGTTCTGGTAGACCTTCAACCGCTACGACCAGAGAAAACATCGACAGAATCAAGAAGCTAGTGCTCGAAAATCGACGTATGAGTCTGAGAGAGTTGGCTAGTGAGGTGAACATATCTTTTAAGTCCGTCCACAACATTCTCATTGACATTTTAGGCATGAAACGCGTCGCCGCTCGACTAGTTCCAAAAGAGCTCAATTTTGTTCAAAAAGCGCAGCGAAAGCATGTCGCTGAAGACATGGTTTCCCGAGCTTCTACGGATCCGACCTTTATGAAACGTATAATAACTGGCGACGAGACATGGGTTTATGAGTACGACATGCAAACAAGCCAACAGTCTTCAGAATGGCGTCTCGAAAACGAGCCGAAACCCAAAAAACCGCGGCAAAGTCGCTCCAAAATCAAGGTGATGCTGACAGTTTTTTTTGACTACCGTGGTGTGGTTCACTCCGAATTCCTTCCAGAGGGAGAAACAGTGAATAAAGAATATTATTTAGGCGTCATGAAGCGTTTGCGTGAGAGTATCCGCCGAAAACGTCCAGATTTGTGGCAACACAACTCATGGATGCTGCACCATGATAATGCACCATCACACACAGCCATTATAGTGAAAGAGTTTTTAGCGAAAAATTCAACAAAAGTTCTCGACCAAGCACCGTATTCACCTGATATGGCTCCGTCTGACTTTTTTTTATTTCCCAAGTTAAAATTACCACTTCGAGGAAAACGTTTTGAGTCGATAGAAGCCATAAAAGAAAATTCGCTGAATGAGCTAAAGGCCATACCGCAAATAGCCTATGAAAAATGTATGGAAGACTGGGTGAAGCGGTGGAGATGTTGTATTGCAAGCGATGGGGCCTACTTTGAAGGCGATAAAATAAATTTAGATGAATAATTTGTATTTTTTGTTTTATTGACAAATTCCCGATACTTAGTACACAGAATGTATATATGTGTAATGTTTTTTTTTTATTAACTTTATGTACTTGTCTTTTCCATATAAACTTCAAATATGCCAAATTTCATAGTCCCCCGTTCGCGTATTTTTCGTAAAAAGGGGTACAAAGTTTTTGCTTCACGTATTAAATATATTGATATTAACAACGAAATAACAATGTTAATTAAGACGCGTTTAATTATAACATGCTCTATGGCCTTCAGAAAATGCTTTATGTTACATATAAAATCGAATTGCACGTCATTCCTTGCGCCACCATCTGCAAAATGTCAGTATAGATAATTGATTAACTTAGTAAACTATCTAATAAATAATAATTTAATTAACGAAATAATTATTTATGGTGCTAGTCAACGTGAGCATCGGTTAAACGTAATTTTTCCATACAAATGTTGATTTTAGCAACATTTTATCATACTACTCGTAAGTCGCGCATACAAGCTTGTTCAAGTAGTAGCTTAGTCAAGTAGCCATCCCTGCCGTTAACACAGCAAGCCGTTAGGAGGTTTCCGGTAACCTCACTCACTTGTAGGAACGCAACAACTCTTTTTCAGTGAAGTGGGGATACCAGTAGAGTTACTAATGCGGGCCCTATTTATCTTAAAAACACCGAAACAAAGACAACCAGACTTAATATAAATTATGTTTGTCCTGTGTGGAAATCGAGCCTTGGTGCTAAGGTAGCCATTGTTAATCACTATATCGCCGGGCTAGTCAAAATTCACTTTAAACTAAATTATCTAAAAATTGTCCTATATTACACTCCATTCCAATTGCATACACATAATTAAAATTAAAAATGTGTTTATTTACTATAATAAACACAAACATACTTTTTAATTTTTCATTAAATTCAAATGGTAGGTAATTTACTATTGTAACTAAATTTATTATTTAACTTATGTATGTATGAGTATGTTCGCGTAGAGAGCCAATGGGACTTCGTATTTGGTAAGGGTTATATTTTGGATTTAACACCCTCACAAGTTTATAGGCCATTCGGTCTACGTTCATAATGTTCATCCTGCCCCTCATGGCATCCATCTTTTTCCTCTCTTTTTAACCCCCGACGGAAAAGGGGGGTGTTAAAAGTTTGACGTGTGTATCTGTCTGTGGCATCGTAGCTTCGAAATGGATGAACCGATTTTGATTTTGTATTTTTTTGTTTAAAAGGGAACTTAATCGAGAGTGTTTTTGTGTATATTATTATTAATAATAATAATTAATGATAATAAATTTTGATACTTTTTATAGGTTATTTTTGCGTCAGGGGGTTTTTTTAATTTTTAATGTAATCTTTACTTGTCGTTATAGAACCTAGAATGCAGAAAATTACCTTCTATTACACACTTATTCCTCAACCAACCTCCAGTGTCAATCATTCCTTGATTAAAATGGTTCACTAGTAGCTAAGCTCTACCCTGCATCATCTCATTCACTCCCTGATCTCACCTCCACGTTCTGCTGGTCCGCACTCTCTTCTACCTTTCACCTGCGAAAATACCTCCATCTCACAGAAACCGCAACCAAATAACAACTCCCTGGAGGGTTGTTGTGTTTCTGCGAGTGAGTGAGGTCACCAGTAAGCTACTATAGACTATCTGCGTTAGCAGCAGAGGTAGCAACGCGCGAGTGACATTTATTGTGTTGCAAGTGTTCATAGGATACGGTGTATCTATCGCGTATATGTATCCCGATGTCGTATAAAAAAATGGGTTATAATAAATAAATATTGTCGGACAAATTACACAGCGCCACCTAGCCCCAAAGTAAGCGAAGCTTGTGTTATGGGTACTAGACATCTGATACATTTTTTTTTTTAAATACGTACTTATTATACATAGAAAATACCCAGACCAAGACAAACGGACATGTTCATGCACACAAATGTTTGTATTGTGTGGGAATCGAACTCACGAGCGTTGGTGTCAAAGTAGCGTAACAGCGCGTTTCACCACTGCGCCACCGAGCTCGTCATTTTGAGGTTATACCCGAACTGAAGTACTTTGGAACGATGAAAAACAAGTATAAACGCTTGCAACACAATAAACATCACTCGCGCGATGCCACCTCATCGTCCATCTCACAGGATACTTATCAAATGTCAATTCCTAGAACCATTGCTAAGTTATATCATTCTATAGCAGGTCCATAGCAGGTCCATAGCAGGTCCGATACCCAATACGTACAGAAAAAAGCTCTCTCCGTAAACTTAAATCTTTCCGGACGAGCTCGGTGGCGCAGTGGTGAAACACGTTGTTACGCTACTGTGACACCAACGCTCGTGGGTTCGATTCCCACACAGTACAAACATTTGTGTGCATGAACATGTTTGTCTGGGTCTGGGTATTTTCTATGTATAATAAGTATGTATTTACAAAAAAAAAATGTATTTTCGTATGTTTATCAGTTGTCTATTACCCATAACACAAGCTTCGCTTACTTTGGGGCTAGATGGCGCTGTGTAATTTGTCTGACAATATTTATTATTTTATTTATTATTTATTATTTCCCCAAATGAATAATTTTGCTTGAATATTAAGCTTATCTTTATTATATCTATTAGTGGAAATTTGGAAATTTCATTTCTTTTTATTTATAACTAGCTGCTGCCCGCGGCTCCGCCCGCGTGGTGTCAAATAACATAGCCCATGTGTTAATCCAGATCATAATCTGTCTACGTGCCAAATTTCTCTCAAATCCGTTCAGCCGTTTAAGCGTGAAAGAGTAACAAACATCCATACATACAAACTTTCGCATTTATAATATTACAAGTAATAGGATACATACACACGCCGAGTCCTGTGCGGAGCCGGCAGAGGTCCGAACGCAGACTCTGATCCTACACACCACACTCGCTTTTTTTATACTACGTCGGGAGGCATACAAGCATACGGCCCGCCTTATGTAAAATGGGTACCGTAGCCTATTAACGCTTCCGATATATTAAAGTATCACTCGCGCGATGCCTCCTCTGCTGCAAAGCAAGTCCTTAGTAGCTCACTGGTGACCTCACTCACACGCAGGAACACAACAACCGTCTAGGGAGTTGATATTTGGCTGCGGTTTTCTGTGAGGTTTAGTTCATAGTTTACTTCACCAGACGGGTTACTTTGATGCGCCCTACCTCTCTTAAAACATCCAGACCAAGACAAACAGGCATGAATCGAACCCACGACAATCAATTCACGACTGAGCCACTGAGCTCGTCAAAACTTGGTCGTGATAGGTGAGGCTTGGCCTTCGTATCAACGAATATACTCAACGCGAAAGTAGAAGCATGTAAATATCAATTTACATGCTTCTACTTTCGCGTTGAGTATCTTATTTTTAGGGTTCCGTACCTCAAAAGGAAAAACGGAACACATATTTTTAAGAGATGTAGGGCGCATCCAAGCAACCCGTCTGGGGAAGTACCACCACCTCACAGAAAACCGCAGCCAAATAACAACTCCCTAGAGGGTTGTTGTGTTCCTGTGTGTGAGTGAGGTCACTAGTAAGCTCCCAAGGAGTTGCTGTGTAAGCAGCAGAGGAGGCATCGCGCGAGTGATACTTAATATATTGCAAACGTTAATAGGCTACGTTGCCCGCTTTACATCAGATGGGCCGTATGCTTGTATGCCTCCCGTCGTAGTATAAAAAAACAATATAGGATCACTTTTGTGTCTGTTTATCTGACTGTTCGTCTGTCAAGACCCTTTTTCCCAGGCACGGCTGGAGCTATCAAGCAAATACTCAGGTCTGTAATCCCTTCAAACTCCTAAGTCAACGCAATCAAAAGATACGGCTCCTTTTGTCTCGTTTATGCGCATACTCGTATTTTGACACTCGCAAGGTAATCAAAATCTACAGGATATTTCCCGTTGACCTAGGATCATGAAATTTAGTAAGAAGCAATATCATGTTGCAAAGGAAATGTAGTAAAAAAAATCGGCCAAGTGCGAGTCGGACTCGCGCACGAAGGGTTCCGTACCATTATCTATAAAAACGGCAAAAAACAGGTTTGTTGTATGAAAGCCCCCCTTAAATATTTGTTTTATTTTAATTAAATTATTTATTCTTAAAGTGAATATATAACTAAACATTGTGTGAATATTTCAAGCGTTCACCTATTGCCGTTATCAATATCGAGAAAAAATGAGCAAAAAAATCACGTTTGTTGTATGGGAGCCCCCTTAAATATTTATTTTATTCTACTTTTTAGTATTTGTTGTTATAGCGGCAACAGAAATACATCATCTGTGAAAATTCCAACTGTCTAACTATCACGGTTCATGAGATACAGCCTGGTGACAGACGGACGGACGGACGGACGGACAGCGGAGCCTTAGTAATAGGGTTCCGTTTTACCCTTTGGGTACGGAACCCTAAAAAGAAGCTAAAAATCGTAAACTTGTAGTTATGTCACAAAAAAAAAAATCCAAAATATTTTTTTACCGAACCCACGGTGCGCGAATCGGACTCGCGCTCGACTTTTTGTTTTTCTCTTCCATGTATTTAATATAAGTTCGCGGTACAATACAGAACGGAACCAAAGATTCCAAAGCGGAACCCAAATAATATCAAGCAATTAGGACCTTTTGTAGCCGCCGCTGCATCAAAAAGACCGCTTTGAACGATTCGTCGTGCTCATTGACTAACATTAACCCACTGTACATCAACCATTTAACACTGAACCGCCTACCCTCTCGAAAGATCCCCTTATTCGTCGGTGACTTGAAGACGTCGGGGGGGACAGGGAACGTCAGCTAAGATTGTGGGACAATACAGTATTGTGTAAGTCAAATAGACAAAGATATACCGACATATTATCTCATTAACACGAACAAGTGAGTATTTCTCAAGGATTAAATAAATTATGGATATGTCGAAATTTTCATATACTTAGTCGGTACCCGTTTTACATCAGGCGGGCGGTATGCTTGTATGCCTCCCGACGTAGTATAAAAAAAAAATCGGCCAAGTGCGAGTCGGACTCGCGCACGAAGGGTTCCGTACCATTATCTATAAAAACGGCAAAAGAAAACACGTTTGTTGTATGGGAGCCTCCTTAAATATTTATGTTATTCTATTTTTTAGTATTTGTTGTTATAGCGGCAAGAGAAATACATCATCTGTGAAAATTTCAACTGTCTAACTATCACGGTTCGTGAGATACAGACGGACGGACAGCGAAGTCTCAGTAATAGGGTTCCGTTTTACCCTTTGGGCACGGAACCCTAAAAAGCGAGTGTGGTGTGTAGGATCAGAGTCTGCGCTCGGACCTCTGCCGACTCCGCACAGGACTCGGCGTGAGTATGTTAAAATAAGTTAAAATAAGAAGAGGCATGCTCCGTTGGTTCGGACATGTAGTACATGTAGTACAACAAAAAGTATGAGTAGTTTGATTTCACATTCAGACAAAGCTTTTACATTTAACAAGCGACTTTTTTACTTTTTTATACAACGTTGGAAGGCATAAGCCCACCTGATGTAAAGCTGTTACCGTAGCCTATGAACGCTTGCAATACATTAAGTATCACTCGCGCGATGCCTTCTCTGCTGCTAACACGGGAACCCCATAGGAGCTTATTGGAGACCCTCTCACGCGCAGGAACACGACAACCCTCTAGGGAGTTGTTATTTGACTGCGGTTTTCTGTGAGGTGGAGGTGTGCTCCTTTGATGTGCCCTGCCTCTCTTGAATATCTGTTTCGTCATTATTTCATCCCGCATTCTTTCTAGATGTCCGAACCAACGGATCATGTCTTTTGTTATCTTAACACCAACACTCTCTTTCAGGTCAACTCTCTTTCTTACGTAGAAGAATATAACCATTACGCCATTAGCAATTAAATTTTACTGTAACACGTTTTTTGTTTTGTTTTATGTATTTATACTTTCGTCATATAAATACCACTACACGCTATCCAATAATGTAATAGTAATCTGTGGTGAACGGTGCTGATGGCACAGTCACTCTCATTCTTGTAGAGTGTTGTTTTTGATAATGTTTACAGTGTCATTGTTTAGTATTGTCTTAGGTTTTCGCGATTGTTACACATTGAATTAAACAATTTTTAACGGAAACAAAACAAAACGTTCGAAACGTCAGGTTCAACAAAATAAATAAAATACGCGATACTTCCGTTAAAAATTGTTTAATTCAGTGTCATTGTTTGTTTACTGTGTCATTGTTTGTTTACAGTGTCATTGTTTGTTTACTGTGTCATTGATTGTTTACAGTCATTGTTTGTTTACAGTGTCATTGTTTGTTTACTGTGTCATTGTTTGTTTACCTCAATAAATTGAAAAAAAAAGCCGTTGAGTGCAGTGATGTTGATCTATGAACTACCCAATAAGAGAGCGTATTACTTAAACCCCCGACTCGTAGCGATTAATTGAGTTTCTACGTAAAATCCATCTAATCGTCTCTTCATAGGTTATTTCTTTCCCGGTGGTACGGAACCCTGCATATGCGAGTCAGACTCGCCTCGTCCGGTTTTCGTTAAGCCCACGCGCACGCATAGCTGCGGGTTGAAATTACATAAACGAAAATTACGATTAACTTTAACATTTGACTAACCTTCATTACGATCTGTAATAAAAAGTTAATAAACAGAAATAATTAACTAATTAAATTCGTACAATCTATAATTACATTTGTAATTACCAAATTTGAAATATTCAGCCGTTTTTATTGAAATGTACAATCATATATGAAATTGATGGATAAGGTAACATACGTGAGCGTTCAAATATCACTCTAATCGAACACGCAGGTAAAGCTACGTCTGCCGGAGTCTGTCTATAGATGGGTTAAACCATCTCCAGTTCCTCTGTTCATACGTCAACTAAAAAATCGGCCAAGTGCGAGTCGGACTCGCGCACGAAGGGTTCCGTACCATTATCTATAAAAACGGCGAAAAAATCACGTTTGTTGTATGGGAGCCCCCTTAAATATTTATTTTATTCTATTTTTTAGTATTTGTTGTTATAGCGGCAACAGAAATACATCATCTGTGAAAATTTCAACTGTCTAACTATCACGGTTCATGAGATACAGCCTGGTGACAGACGGACGGACGGACGGACGGACAGCGGAGCCTCAGTAATAGGGTTCCGTTTTACCCTTTGGGTACGGAACCCTAAAAATGGACCCATCTTAGGGTGCCGTACCTAAAGATCTAAACTGGTACACAAACAATATTTTGTCAAACTCAACTAAACCATATACTCGATACGCGGAGTGTCTAGTATGCGCACGCACACACGCAAGGAAGTCGAGAGTGGCGGCGTAGAGGGGGCGTAACGGCATGAGAGAGTGTCATGCCATTTGGCATCACGGCATACGGTTCGATTTGCCAAGGCGCGCCAATAGATGTTTCACCAATGATATTGTATTTAAAGATGACGTATATTCATACTGCGCGTCGTTTTGTTATTGTTCCACTACGACATAATAGTACTTACTTACTTAAGAAGGGGATAGATAATATGGAACGCATGATATAGAGAGAGATAGCTATCTGTCAAGAGTTGCGCTTGAAATACGTCAGCGCATCATAGAATAGCGCATATTAGACCAATTGGGTTAATTTCATTGCCTCAGTTTTTGCGCGCTAGTACGACATCTACCTCTTTTTAATACAATATCATTGTGTTTCACATAAAAAAAATCTTACCTTGTGGGTTAAAAAATAATTGATGGGCAAGCTATGCCCTATGTATATATGCTCTTGTATTGTAATGCTCACACCAGGTTGCAAACACAGGTCTGGCAGGTTAACATGTTACTTCTCATACAACGATACGGCCCTCTTAAACATATTATGGAAGTCGTGGTGAACGTGTTTCTTACTTTACTCAATTCTATTCCAAATCGTTTTCAGTTCAAGCAGTATGTTTCTGGAATGTTCTACCACTTAATATTCGTTGTGCTCAAACACTTTCCTCTTTTAAATCTCCTGTCAAAGAACCTTTCCTGTAACTCTATTTGATCATTCTCTTTCTCTTTCTTGATCATTCCTGAGTCTCTGACATTATTGTAACTACAATATAAAGTAACTTTTAATGCTTTTCATGTGTGTCAGAACTTTGTTTTAATTCGTATGGTTTGCTCTGCTCCACATACCTATATTATTACAAGATAACAGTATTGTTTTATCTTAAGGTTGTCTGGAAGAGATTGCTTAGCGACAAGTCCGCCTATTGTAATATAGTTTCTAAGTATCTTTTGTTTACAATTTTAATTTGGTGCAATAAAGAATATTTGTATTGTATTGTGTTTCAAATCAAATCAGATCTCAGCACAAGGATCTAATATGTCAACCCCCTGTTCGAATGTATATGTTTAGGAGAAACGCGTACAATATGAGCATACTTGTATTTAACAAACTACAAGACGAACTTAAATAATTACAAGGGACTGTTTTAAATCTAAATTGACTAAATAGTTGTACTAAGTACTTCCATGTTATTTAAGAATGTCGGTACTGCCAGCATCATCTGTTAAGAAGGAGATGAATTCATCATGATGGCAACACGTAGCCGTCAACTGGTAGGTTTGGTTTGACAGATGCAGATTCCGCCTTATATGGCCGCAGTACTCCATAAAGGAAGCATGGAAAGATCTTTTAAGAATTACTGTGTGTGTCTGAATTTCTTTTGAGTAATAAACTCAGCCATGCAATATGGCTTTTGAAGTAATAAGTTAACACATTGTTATAATCCTGAAGATTAAATATATATCGTTGATCGGGAAACATGTTGCAGACTGTAAGGTTCGGTCGCAAGCACCGTCTTAATTCGAGGTTATAATAGCCGCGTGCAGCAATGAATCCCGTAACTCGCAGTTGCTGGTCGTCTACTCACCACTTGACTCTTTAGTTATATATTGAATGTGCCCTGTAGAATATGGAACTCTCAATGCTAACTTAGTTTCCTATTAATTGTGTCTGGAAGCGACTGTGAAGTATAAATACCTAGTCTTGCCAAAAATACTGAAACAAAGAAAAAAAAACAATCTATTGCAAAAAACATTTATTACTTTTACAGTGTGTTAGTTTAATACATAAATATAAAACAATTTAAAATATTAAAAGCTTATTCGAAGTGGTTTCCATTGGCTGCCATACAGTCCTTTAAACGTTAAGGCCAGTTATCAATAGAAGCACGCAGTCTTTCCATGGGAAAATTCTTCACTGCCAATCGTACGGATTGTTTTAGGGACTCCAAATTATCATGGCGTTTAGAGCAAGCCGTACTCTCTAAAGCTGACCATAAATCATAATCCAGCGGATTAAGATCGGAACTAGACGACGGCCAGTCTTGAGCTCTGATGAAGTCCGAAACGTTCGTTTCCAACCAAGGCTGCGTAGACCGAGCTTTATGACCCGGCGCCGAGTCTTGCTGGAAGGACCATTCTTGGTTATTGAACATGGTGTTGTTAAGGGGCTTCACTACCTTCTGTAGAATGGTATTTTGATACACTTGTGCCGATGTTTTGATACCTTTTTCACAAAAGTATGGCTCAGTCACTCCTTCATAGCTAATGCCCCACCAAACCATCACTGAAGTCGGTTAGTGCCCACGTTGCATTCTGTCGACTAATTGGGAAGCTTCCTTAGAGCTTTGAGCCTGAATATGGTCATTTTGTTTGTTAAAATTATAAAAATTTTCTCATCAGTAAACAATTTTTTTCTGTGACCTCCCTTTGCGTACCGCTTCAGTAGTTGTTTCGATTTTACCACCCTATTCTTTTTTAAATTACCAGTTTAGAAATGACCAGTACGTCTCTTATAGGCTGCAAGTCCTAAGTCATCTTTTAAAATACGCGACATGGTTCTATCTTCATCTCCCGAGATTAAATCTTTCGCTTTCGGACTGGATTTCTTCGAATTCTTTCCCTTACTGCTTTGACCACCTTTTTCGTACGAACATTACGTTGACGGCCAGATCTTTTTCTGTCACAAACAGAGGAGGTCTCATTGTACCTATTAATAGCCCGGTACACAAACATTTCACTAATACCAAGCGTATGGAGAGTTTTAAAAATTGCATTTGGCTCCATACCTACTTTGTGTAATGCAATCACAGCGATTCGGTTCTCTTTATCACCCCACTCCATTTTAATATCGCAAAATATTGGACAATGTTTTTGCGCTAAAATGGGAAAACTCAATGAATAATCATATAAAAATGACAGATTCCAAATTCAAATGTAATATTTTGTTTATTTTTTATTGTAACTGTATTTATGGCCAGACTAAGTATATGATTACATTCTCTTTATATCCGTTTGTATATTGCTTTGTTATACCTTCCTAATAGTTTCAGGTAAATTAGGTGGCGTTCTTTCTTTCTCTTATCTATAGTCTTTGAAATAGACTAGATTATTAACAATCTGGTTTTGGCCTGTAAAACAAACCGAATACGCGCCCTCTTGCTCTCTCTCTCTACATCAGTTTGTACAAATGTTATATGGTTATTAGACAATCTATCTCCATAAAATTTTAAGACAATACGACATAACGTACTTTTGTTTATCCCAATGATATTTACGCATAATAGCTTCCGCATAATTTCTCTAAGCATAACATTTTAAAGCATAAATTTATTAACGGATAATGATTATTCATTAAAACATATATTTAGGCATACGCAGAACAATAATGTACTTAGTGAAAAAGTAAGTTTTGTAATTATAAGATTGTAAAATATATGTAAGATTGTAAAACATATTGGCGGCTTAGGGCCATCCCCGTCGCACTCTAACCTATTGATACACTCTCTTCTTCTGGAATCTGTTAGTTTCAAGGCCGGTTCTTTATCCACTAGGCTATCACTGATCAACCTATTGATACACCACATTACACAAATAATATTAGGCTAATAGTCATTATGCCTAGTAATATTATGCGAATTAAAATTATATGCCAAAACAAATTAGCCTAAAATATAATTATTAATTATGTCAACGTAAATGTATGCCAAATACCAATTATGGCTAAGTATTATAGCTAAGTTACAGGCATAAAGTGTTTGATTTAGTATTTCTTTTCAAAATCATCAACAACTTGGACTCTCCATCGCTGTTAAGTGACGTTAATTTTAATTTCATTGGTCGTTAATTTCATTGGTCGTGTTTGTTTGGCTGTGCGCTCCCCACGGAGACTGTATCTGTTTGTCCCTCCAAAATTACGTAAAAGCTTTACTCGTAACTCATTTATTTATCGTTCCACCAACGCATATAATAGGGAATTCAGTGGCATTGATTTATTTAACATATCACTGAAAGACCTAAAAACATGCTAAAAGCTTGTTATGCGCATATATTTTTTTCATTCTATAGCTAAGTAGGTGTATGTATGAACGTGTATACATGGGTATAGGTATATGTAAATATTTCGTCATTTTATTTTAAGATTATTCAAATAAATAATATGTGAAGTGTGTGTGTGTGTGTGCACGCTTGTGCGGATGCGTGCGTATATTTGTGTATGGATGCATGTGTATGTATATAAGTAATTATATAGGGTTTTGTAGAAATGTGTCTCTTTTTTAATTGTTTACCAACTTCTCAACTGACTGTCATGCACTACTGTCATTATTTATGCTCCTGACACTGTTAAGGTATATATTAACTAAGTATAACTTAAGAATATATCTTGTAATATGTATGACAGTATCATAGATAAACGGGACAGGCCCACTCATTCCCACCACTGTGTCTCCTATGTAATCAGAATTAACAGCGGCGACCACCAAAAAAATCGGTTTCGGGTTCTACGAAAAGGTGATGTCAGGAGCCCTAGAAACCGGCGAACGTGCACGAAAAGAGCAATGAATGTTAAAGAAGCGAGTGAGGTATGTAAGGATCGAGTTTATGTGGCGCTCGGTACTCTCTGCCTACCCCGTAAGGGATTTGGCGTGAAGTTATAGATAGATAGATAGACCACCAAAAAAGGCAATGAACAGTGAAGTTCATTGCTGTCCCGGGGGTTAAACTACAGCTGCCTTGGAACTCACAAGAATTTAATCAGAAGAAATTTGTAGGAGTAGAATGTTTTGGAATTGACTTCCCCCTTGGCAAAGTGAGAGACAGCAATATGACAAATAAAGCATTAAAAAACCTCAAAGAGATGTCTAGTCAAGTGAAGCTCAACTGCTGTGCACCACAGTTTATCAGATATCTAACACTAACGCCTAAACGCCTGGTAATTCTCCAGAGATCGCACCACAGAGAACATAATGTGCTGTTTATTCGAATTCATGATTTGTCGTAGAACGTTAACATAAAGGCGATGACACAAGTCTAAACCAAAAGAACTTAGCCGTAAAGTTTCCATGCCCAGTTAATAATTGCGCAACGGGATGATCGACTTCTAGCCACTCTTTACTTAATCTGTCTCGCACTGATTGAAAGAACAGAAACAAGTGGCGTTCTTTAGTAGAAGTTTCCCATCTTTCTTGCCATTCAGACAGCAAAATTTCAAGTACATCGTCAATTAGTTTGAACAATCTAAGAGTAAAGAATGGGTTTTAAAGAAAGGTGGACTGTATGTAATAGATAGGTAAAAGACCAGATATCAGAGTATTTTCTATTTATTTAGGAGATGGGAGTTACAATAATAATGCTTACCAAAGACGAACGATGAAAAAATGACAGAAGAAGCCAAAAGCCAAGAATAATGCCAAAGTGTAAAAACATAGACTTTACAAAAGTATTAAGGTTATATTAAAGCTATCCTCAACAACAAAAAGAATGAAACCAAGGCTTTAGTGAAAGAGAAGCGTGAAAGACAAATTATGAATGAGGAAGAGAGAGATATATAAACAATTGATAAACTATCTGTGGTAGCTTGTAATTGGCTTATTTTCATAAATTTAGATGCTCGTATTGTAATAATAGCTATAAGCTTCCCTCAAAATAAAATAAATAAAATGAAACGTAATCGTGGCGGAACCTACATATTTCCCTTGGGTAAGAGTTGATATGTTTTGTGGGGTGCGAAATCGAGACGGTTACGATAGCCCCAGTCTGAAATCAGGCTAAGGCAAGTACTGGCTAGTTTTTCTATACTTGATCTGGAATTAATAAAATTAACAAGAAGCCAGTTAACGAGCACGCTTTCGGTAAAGGTAGGTTAAGAAAGTTACCAAAACCGATACTGCAAAGGCCCCAACATCGAACCCTGATAACAGCCCTGCGTAAGCACCTTCGAAGCAGCATATTGGCCAAGCTTTAATGTGGTTGTGGAGTATATGTTGCTATGGCAACCTCTCGCCTTTAGTTTCAGCAACAACATTGGCCACCAAGCATTATCGAAGGCACCCGAAATGTCTAAGAAAATACCTACAACGTATTTACTATCTGAGAGTTTTACGCACCGCGAGTGCCGCATCAACAGTAGACTTGTCGATGGTAAAGCCGTCTTGATTTTTATGAAATTAAGAGCCACCGGACTACAAACGTGGCACAATTAAACGATCAAGTAGTTTGCTCAGCGATAGTAGTAGGCTAATAGGGCGATAAGACTTCGAATCGTCGAGTAGCTCATCATCGCTTTTTGGTGTTATCTTATCACAGCGTAAATCTCACAGTTGACACCACAGTTGACATTGGAGTGGTAGGGCACAGATCCACTGCGGCCCTCACCTCCCGGTGGTAGCCACTGTCAATATCAGGACAGTCATCTGAAATGAAAGCATAAAGATGTGCATCAGTAGTCTCCTCTACACCGAGGGTGTGGTTATTATCAAGTTTAATATTAGAAACAAAGGCCTGATCTATGCGCCAATTTGCCTTAAATTCGTGATCAAGGGAAGACCACGGTCACTCACAATTTAATCTTTCTACTATTCGTTTTAGCAAATTACCTTTAGATTTTTCGACGACGCGACGGCGCGATTGTGAGATCTAGCAATATGCAAGTTACCCAGAGTTGTTTGCTATGGTTCTACTTCGATGTTACGTTTTCTTAATTTAGAAACCTTACGTCGGGCACAGCGGAGACCCCTACGCAATCTGACAAACGTATCATTCCACCAGTCACAGTGGCTCTTATTTATGGCTTTTCGGCCCAATGTCGATATCGGTGTATCATAAATAAAATGAGAAAGAGCAATGAATTAATGATTCATAGCTGTTTTCATGTACGCTCGCCGGTTTCTAGGGCTCTTAACATTACCTTCTGATAAAACACGACCAATTTGGATGTGGTAGATTAGTCTTGGTCTTCGCCCGGCTCCTTTTACTTTCGCGTTGTATATCTGTTTCGTCATTATTTCATTCTGCATCTAGATGCCCGAACCAACGGAGCATGCCTTTTTTATCTTAACACCGACACTCTATTTCAGACCCACCCTCTCTCTATTACATGGTCATGACGATTTTTTTTTTGACCTGACTATCTAGTTGGCCCCTGTGGGCCGTTACCACGAGTACGTCACCAGAAGCGAGGTCATGACGAACGCGGTCAGCAAGCGTTATGCCACAAATTGCGCAATGCTCTCATCTCGACCGCATTTATTCTACTTTCATGCTCTCTCTGCCATACCCAACATTCACTTCCATAAGTTAACGTTGCACCGCGTTGTGTACAGCGACGTTTGCCTTCTGGCTTACATTTTGGCTGCCTAGAAGGTTACCCAACGCTCCATTAATCCTATTCCCTGCCCTCACTCATCTCTCCACATCAGCGGTGTACCTTTCATCGCTGCTAAAAGCGCTTCCAAGATATACAATCTCATCCACTTGCTTCAACACTACATCATCAACCGTAATCCTAATATTCATTCTGGTTGTCTCTCTTTCAAATACAATTATCTTGGTTTGCTTCACATTCAATTGTAAGCTTTTCTTCATACAATCAATTTTCATTGTTGTAACTATTTGTTTGCAGTTCGATTGGTAATTTTGTTACTAATACCGCGTCATCTGCATAAGCAGGCAATGGACCACTGAGTCACCCATTCGCATTCCCACATTCATATTTCTTATTTATTTATTTATTATTAAGGAAACAAGTCGCGTATAAATAATTTTACATTGTTCTTTTTTTGAACAGAAATTTATTATCTGAAGGCAACTATCCAGATAAAGGATGAATAGCCGACCTGAAGCATGCATCCCTGTCTGACAACAATATTGATATCAAACCAAGGCGATAAGCTGCCGTCCACTCGCACACATGCTGTACAATCCTCATTAGTGGTTTGCACAGCACGGAGCAGGTTACCGTCAATTCCATATGTGGCCAAAACGTTCCAGACATTCTTCCGCACGACCCTATCAAATGCTTTCTCAGGGTCCACAAACCCCCAGAAAACCTTCTGGTCCATAGCCAGATGCTTCTCTACGATGTTGCGGAGTGAAAAAACTTTATCCGGGCTTCCTCTGCCGCTACGAAATTCACCCAAAAAAATATGCCAAAATATTTATGCATTAGGAAAAAACATTATGCCAAAAGAAGGGATCCCATTGACCAATGTTTTATAGTATTAAGGAATTTTTAAATTTTATTGAATTGTAATGAGATGATATAATATTATATTAATGTACTAGTTTCCGCCCGGGTTTCGCCCGCGTGGCCCACATCATCCTACAACGACGTATTTCAATAAATACTATACCTACCACAGTCTCACTTTGTATTACACACAAAGAGAAACATATTTATGCACTAGACGCGTTCAAATAACCTGCAGAAACTTACATATTTGCCTAAATTTGTACTCTCTACGTAAATATAATAATTTATATGGGATGAGAGTTTGGGAATTTATGTTACCTAAATTACTAAATTAACTGCCTCCAAAAATAAGTTAGATAATACGAGTAGTAACATGAATTCCAAAAGAAGTAAATCTGCTCTGAAAAACTTTTATTTTGTCTCTTGATTGAGTTTCTTGAAGCCTAAATGTATAATGATATAGTCTATGCATTTATATCTATAAATATACTCAAATATGTTATTGTATTGTATCGAGTTAGTGATATCGCCGTGCCACACATAAACTTTCATTAGGTTTTTGTGATCGGCTATATTGTATGTGATAGAGTGTATCCAATTATATTGATATAAAAATAATAACTCGCAAGGGAATCAAAACCTATGGCATGTACGTATGTATGTATCTATGGTACTTCTCGTTGACCTAGAGTCATGAAATTTGGTAAAAAAGCAATGTATATATATGTAAAATATGTAATGCAGTTCCGACAATGTTAATTGCTGCAGTCGAAATACATTATTATTTCTCTTATTTCACGGGTTTTAATCCCGGTCATTTGATAGGCGTGCGCGGGGATATAAGTCCAACGCGTAGAGGCCCCTTCTAAAAGAATGATGTAATGTATTATACCAGCTGTGACCTGCTCTGAGGGATATCAATGGGAGGATATACCAACGAACAGGTCACAGCAGGTATTGGGACTATTGCAAATGTGTCGGAAATAATTGAGCAATTGAAATGAGATCTGGAGGGATTATTAGTACTGGGCTATTACAGAAGAGAGACGGACACCTGCCATAACTATCCTATCTGATGTTACTTTGGCAGGCGGTGGCTCGCCACTCACTAGATGGACCCCCGAAATGCCAGAGAAAGTCGGGGCAACACCGGTGTGAGTGACTCAGGGGTGTCGAGAGGTGTGCTGCGCTTTCTCCGAAGTTACTCGCGGCGTTATGCCCTTTAACACTTCCACTCCTTGAGCATATCACCTGCTAGAGCAATACACTCTATCGACTCCTCTCTGGACCGCCAATGAAGGTAAGCCAGAGCTGAGAGTCCTGCGGGCCTTCTTGACATTTCACTCCGACCGATGAAGACACGCCGGAGGCGAAGGCCCTAATCGACTCTCTGGAGCACTCGGGTACCCGTGGTGTCGTTACGCACCAACAACTCGCCACAAGCTGCCCTGCGGGGACATTATTATTATTATTATATATACCTACAAGTTTCTACGGAACCCTCGATGCGTGAGTCATACTTGCACTTGACGGCTTTTTGATGTAAGGATGGCATACTCGCATGACCATTCTGCAGGTTTATCGTGAATATCACTAATATCTAGTACATTTTAGATATTAGCTCCACTACACACGCAGTTTGTTTTGTTTATATTTGTTTAACGTTTTTTTAAGCTGCATTATTCTAGCTATACCAGTAAATCTTGCCATACATTTTTTTTAATGGAAGCGACTCTTCCTGTCTAATTGGCGTAGAAATATCTTCTGAATGTAAAGAACCGATTAATTCAGTCTCAGACTGCTGAAAAATACGTGTTTTATTTCATGTTTTTAAATGTGTTTATACCAAGCTGATACACGCAGGAAATACAATTTATCCTTTAGGGCTTGATTTTAGAACTCCTAAAATATGTGTTAAGTTATTTGTTTTGTAGAGTATATATGCCAAGTCACAAGTTGATATACGCATGGAACACGATTTTCCATTCAAACTTTTACAGCCCATTTCACCCCCTTGGAGGTTTATTTTCAACAAATTATTTCATAATGCACGTCTATAGGTACCCATTATGGAACATTATTTCAAATTTCATGATTATATGTTTAGTGGTTTGGGTTGTGCATTCTGTCTCATGTAACCTATTACATACCTAGTTAATAGATTCAGGCGTTATTTTGCGAAAGTCAAATTTACATGCAATTTGATCTAACCTGCTTTGTGTGCTTCCGCCACCAATTAGTTCATGCGGCTTAGCGCCGGCCGGCACCCACCCACTACTGTTAGTACGTGCTACATGCCGACGCTGCCTCGGCTGCTGCGGTCGTCCGCCATCTGGAACAGAATCCGCATGCCCCCACCACCACCGTCGCTGCCACGACTGGCCTGGTCGTCGCTGCGACACGTGTTTCGCCTCTCCACGAGGCATCATCAGGCGTTGTAGACGTTAATCGTAAGAATAACATGCTACAAGTGACAAATCCATCGCAGTGCCGTCCCTTATATTGAATTGAGGGTGGGGGTGGATGGTGTGAGCGAAAAGATATTTAATAGTGGGGAATGGTTTACGTCAGTCTGTTTGTTCATGAGAGTAATTTTAGAATTTTTATGTTTATTAATTTCTAATTGTTCCCTAATATTTAGTTTTAAACCTTTGTCTATGGTGTGTAAAATTTGATATGTATTAGTGGGGGATAAGTTATGTCCTTTGTCTATAAGATGCTCGGCGAAGTGTGACCTTTCTGGGCGATTGTTTTTATACGCCGATACGTGTTCGTGAATTCGTGTTATAAAGTTACGACCAGTTTGCCCGATATAAACGTGTTCACATTAATCGCAGAACAGCTTATAGACGCCGGATTTTTTATTGGGTGGGATTTTATCTTTAGTGTTACAAAGTGACTTGAGTGAATTATGGGATTTGAGAGCAACATGTATGTTATTTTTTCTAAATATGTGAACTATTTTGTCAGTGATTTTTCCCAGGTATGACAAACTCGCAGTGTATTTATTTGTCGAAATATATAAAATATTTATAAATATTTTTTATACTATCTATTAAATGTAAACTATTTCTAAGACTGTGTTTTGGCTCAAAAGATATCTTTTCACGGTTATGTACATTAAGAAATTTTGCCAACTTATAGGTGGAGCTCCAATGTACGACACAACTGGCCTTATTGGAATATTGATTTTATGTAATTTTGGTAAACTATAAAGCATAGGAGAATGGGGATTCATGGGAATAATTTTGAATTTTGAATATGAATTATCCGGAAAGATATATTTCGAGCCGTTAACAGTTAACTTTAATTGGGCCAAATATTTGTTGGTGGGATCTTGACTTACCGTCAAAAAGCTGTCTGTCTGTAAAACGTCACTGACTTTGGAGTTATACTCATTACGGTCCATGATGACTAACGTATTTCCTTTATCCGCTTTAGATAAAACAATATTATCGGTTAAAATTCTCTGCCTGACAGATACCAACGTCTTGGCCTCACTATTAACGATATTTTGATTTGGAAAACATTTAAGTTGTTGGGCTATGGAGTGCTTTAAGAAATTATCTTTTTTATTTCTAATAACCGCGACCTCCGCGTCAACCGCCAGGTTTTCAAGGGATGTTTGTGTTATTTTGGGGGGGATACTGTACTTTAAACCCTTTTCCAAAAGTGTGATTTCCTGGTTAGTAAACTGTGTATTTGATAATTTGTTTACGCGGGGGTAGAAGGTGTGACATGCAGAATTAGTGTAATTTGAGGTTAAATCACTTTGTAACACAGGAGATGGGCGTTGTTGTGAAATGAGTCTGTCAAGTTTGTCTGTTTGAGAGGTGTACTGTTTGTGTATAAAATAAGACGCGAGTTCTCGGGCTTTTTGATCTACTAAATCGAATTCTACGGGATGTAATTTGTGGGCGAGTTCGGTATGTAATATTTTTAAATGTGATTTGAGGTTGTCCCTAACGGCAAACCAACGACGTGATTCCCCATTTAGCCAGATGAATTGGGCTTTTTTGATGGCTTTTTTAGCCGCTATTGAACGTGAATGTGATGTTATAGAAATATAGTTGGGAATCACGTGGTTGTGTTTGCACTGTTGGTTGAACCAGAGATTTTGAACGCAATGCGGTGGAGTTTTGTCAACTTAATATACACCTTCACCTGATCAGCTATACTTGCTGCCATTAAATAGTTAATAGATTCAGGCGTTATTTTGCGAAAGCACACAAAGCAGGTTAGATCAAATTGCATGTCTATTGCATACCATTTCAACCCCTTAAGTATTTCGTTTTAAAAAATCCTGACATACGTATTTCATTATTTGTTTTAAGAGTATTTATACTAAGTATCAAGTTGTTGCACACAAATTGTTTCATACAAGTACTTACACCCCTTTTCACTACTTGAGAGGTGGAATTTCGAAAAACCCTTTCTTAGTGGATACCTACACTTCACAAAGAAAACACCATCCAAATTTCATGTCCTTGGGACCAGCGGTTTAGGCTGTGTGTTGATATATCAGTCAGCCAAGAAAAATTTTTTTTTAGAGAAGTAGAGCGCATCAAAGCATCCCGGCTAGGGAAGTACCTCCACCTCACAGAAAACCGCAGCCATATAACAACTCCTTAGAGAGTTGTTGTGATCCTGCGTGTGAGTGAGGTCACCAGTAAGCTTCTAAGGAGTTTCTGTGTAAGCAGCAGAGGAGGCATCGCACGAGTGATAAGTTAATATTACAAGCGTTAATAGGCCACGGTAACTGCTTTACATCAGGTGGACCGTATGCTTGTATGCGTCCCGACGTTGCATACAAAAAGTCTGGGCTTTGAATTTTATATATATAGTTTATTTTAATAATGTATTTTAGTTAATTTATAAATGTTGGTAATTTCGTTTTTAATATATTTGGACATGTCGTTTTTAGGGTTCCGTACCCAAAGGGTAAAACGGAACCCTATTACTGAGGCTCCGCTGTCCGTCCGTCCGTCCGTCCGTCCGTCCGTCTGTCACCAGGCTGTATCTCATGAACCGTGATAGTTAGACAGTTGAAATTTTCACAGATGATGTATTTCTGTTGCCGCTATAACAACAAATACTAAAAAATAGAATAAAATAAATATTCAAGGGGGCTCCCATACAACAAACGTGATTTTTTTGCCGTTTTTATAGATAATGGTACGGAACCCTTCGTGTGCGAGTCCGACTCGCACTTGGCCGATTTTTTTATGCACGTGTGCGCGCAGACTGGATACAATTACTGACTAAATTTGATAAGACCTCATGACAAAAATGTATTCTTGTAAATAAACTATTTGATTTCATTTGATTTCGGGATGTAAGGGGCTCAATGTCACCTTTAGAGCCAAATCCAACCTCACCTGCACGTAGTGCGCACTGCTTATCAACGGACGAGGCTCTAGCGAAACAGAGGTAGGGCACGACGTTAGTCCGACTGGCGAAGTACCTCCAGCTCACAGAAGACGTCAGCCAAATAACAACTCCCAGGAGGGTTGTTCTGTTCCTGAGTGAGCTAACGAGAAGATGAGGAGTTGCTGTGTTGACTTGTTGTGTTGGCGGGGGTGGTAACGCGCTAGCGACATTTTTATTGTTGCTAGCGTTCGTAGGTTACGGTAACCTCTCTACATCAGGCGGGCCGCATGCTCAGTTCCGTCGCCCCGCTTCCCCTGGGGCGATCGCCTCCCATGAAGCCTTTAATTTAAAGCCTTCCAGGCCAAAGGCAGTCCCCAAGCGGTGTTTAGTATGAGTCTGAGATAACTCGTTCCGACAGCCGAAAGGTATCCACGGGGAGTCACCTGGAGGGTGTCCCTCAGAAGAATGACTAACGCACGATGTTAGTGGGTTAGTCCTTCTTTTGTGTGTCTTTTTTACGTCGGGCGTAAAAAACAAATAAAAATAAACTCAGTCTGTTTACGATTTGTTCCTCCTGCACAACAGATGGCGCTGATAAAATTTTAGATCGCGCTATGGTTTGTCACGCGGTTGGTATGATTATTTCAAGGAATTAAATATTAAATTAGGAATTTCAGTATATCAATAATACTAGTCTTATTGGCTAAACTTAAATTTTTGCCGACACAGTACCTGCTAAGACTCGTAAGGCTCGCGAGGCAGATGTTGAAGCACAGTACAAGTGTCTTATTTATTGGCAGAGCTGCGATAGCCAGCGGAGCCACATTTCCTCAAAATTGCCGTTTGGGGTAGACTGATGTCATCCAGCTAGCGTTTAGACGGTAATAGTGAGAAACTCCAAAATCGACACACTAATAGCTAACATAATATTGTAGTTTTGTATCCTTTAATTTGAAATTTAAATGTTCGTTGGTGAGGAAGAACGGTCCAAAATCGTTCCAATTAGAAAAAAAAACATATGGGAAAACGTATGGCCGGCCACACTGCACTCCCATCAACAGAAAAAGTAACAGCACTCGTCGCTAGATGTCGTACAGGGTTCCATATATTTAAAAAAAATTAAAAATAAAATATTTAAATATTTTTTAAATTTAAAAAATATCAGCTCTGCCTACACAGCTTGCTGTTATTTACTAGTGTATTATATAGTATTGCGTACCGTCGGTGTCGATACTGTTGAATTGATGAAAATAAAATACCGTATGTGTTATGTCATTCTTTTATTGTACGATGTATTGCATTTGCATGGCAACCGTACAGATTCGCAGCGTAAGCATTACGCTACGTGCGCCGTCGTACGTGCTCCAAAATCTATCCAATCATATTAAACTTTATATATCATCATCAGCATATCAAAACATTCATGCTCACTTAGTAATAAAGTTGAACAATGTAGACATTTTCCAGTAGTTAAAGAATCAGAATCAAGACATTAAATACCAACTAAGTGTCTGTGCGGTTATCAGTAATTCGTACAGTTATATTCTACACGTGTACCAAATCATATATATATATATATATATATATATTTATATATTATACCACTAAGTTGAATAACAAGCGTACGGCCTGCCTGATGGTAAGCAGTTACCGGAGCCTATGGATATTTGCAATACCGGGGGTGTCGCTCTTGCGTTGCCGACCCTGTAGGAACCTCTTCACGCCTTTCTTGAAGAGCTCCATACTGTAGTACGTTGGGAAAGCTCGCCATGGAGCTCGTTCCACAACTTAATAGTTTTCGGTAGAAAACTTCTCAAGAACCGTACAGTACGCGACCATTGCGTTCCAGTGTATGAGGATGGACTCCCAGCCGCCGTATAATATATCGATATTACAATACTATCGGTATCTTCATACTAATAGCAGCAATAGTATCGATGCTATCGATAGTATCTAAATTCAATAGTATCGATAGTCCTATCGATGGTGTTACTGTTTTTGAGTCCGCGATAGTCTATCGATATTTTATGATGTTGCTTGTAACGCTTGAATTCTCCATTAGACTCCTAAGGAGTTGCTGTATGAAACAGAGGTGTCATCGCTCGAGTAATACTCATAGTATTGCAAGCGTTTACAGGCTATGGTAACCGCTTTAAATCAGGTGGGCCGTATGCTTGTATGACTACTGACGTTGATTAAAAAAAATGGCAAAATGACTGCGTATATTTCACAATGAAAAAAAGAAAGTTATGTTTGGGTGGAGTTTGAATGTACGACGTGGAGATTGGAGTTCTGTCACAACTGAGCTACCGGTAACGTTCGTGAAGGAGTTTCTCCGCGCTTCGGAGGGCGCGTTAAGCCGTCGGTCCCGGCTGTTGTCGATAGATAGATGACAGTCGTTAAGCTAAGTCAGTGGCCCTCGGGCGGTTCGAAATCGCTGGCCTCCGCCAATCCGCATTTGAGCAGCGTGGTGGAGTATGCCCCAACCACTTCGGTTGAAGGTAGGCCCGTATCCCTGAATATCCCTGCAGTGGGATGAGTGAGGGTTCATGCGGTGGTGGTATATATATATCTGTGAAGCCGCGGTAGTGATACTGCTGTTATCAAGGTAGTGTTGCGGGAACACATACGCAACATTTCTCTGATGACACAACCGCCGGAGTCACAGGAGTGAAACATTGCCCGCGGTGCCACTGGTAGAGCCCCGCGATAGTGCCTCGGGGAAAAGAGGCAGTTGACCCATCACTATGACTCATTCCTTCCTACGATCGTCACTGAAGAATCCGAGGATATTTTTGGACGAGCTCGGTGGCTCAGTCGTGGAAGACGCGACTTTGACACCAACGCTCGTGGGTTCGATTCACACACAAGACAAACATTTGTGTGCATGAACATGTCTGTTTGTCCAACCTGATGTAAAGCGGTTACCGCAGCCTATTGACGCTTGTAACATATATCACTCGCGCGATCCCTCCTCTGCTGCTTACACAGCAACTCCATAGGAGCTTACTGATGACCTCACTCACACGTAGGAACTCAACAACCCTCTAGGAAGCTGTTATTTGGCTGCGGTTTTCTGTGAGGTGGAGGCACTTCCCCAGACGGGCTGCTTTGATGCGCTCTACCTCACTTAAAATATCCAGACCAAGACAAACAGACACGTTCATGCACACAAATGTTTGTCTTGTGTGGGGAATCGAACCCACGAGCGTCGGTGTCAAAGTCCGACTGAGCCACCGAGCTCGTCAAAATCATCATCTCTCTGGTACTCGCTCATCGCACTGGTACTTGCGAGAACCCGGTTCAAAGCCTTGTGAGTGGGTTCGCAACGACTTGACTTCTGCCGGTGAGATGGTAGTGCGACTCGGGTAGCCTATGCGTAATCACGTCTCGCGGGGTTGACGTGTTTACGTTTGTAGTCGGCTCTGTTGGGGAGCGGGCGGCTGGCACGGCAAGTCGCCTATTCGTCAAAGCGTTCTCCCACTGGACAAATAGGCTCCATCGCTGTTGCGGTATTTGAGCGCTAAAAGACGTTTTTTGAGCGCGGGGTGCATTCATGCGCAGTCAAGTGGTTTATTTGTTTGTGATTCGTGCGCACAAACGTCCTGTGTGGAAATCGAACCCACGAGCCTTGTTGTTCAAGTAGCACTGCCAACCACTCCGCTGTCGGGCTCGTCTTCCAAGTTCTCTCTTCTGTTGGTGTAAGGAAAGTTTTATTTTTATCAACGTCGAGAGGCATACAAGCATACGACCCACCTGATGTAAAGTGGTTACCGTATCCTATGACCGCTTGCAATACATTAAGTATCACTCACGCGATGCTACCTCTGCTGCCAACACAGTAACCCCTTAGGAGCTTACTGGTGACCTCACTCACACGCAGGAACACAACAACCCTCTAAGGAGTTGTTATTTGACTACGGTTTCCTGTGAGGTGGAGGTACTTCCCCAGACGGGCTGCTTTAATAATAATAAAAACATTCTGAAAATTTTTATTCATTTTCTCATTACTTATATATTATTGCATCTTAATTCATAAATTGATTTCGGGGGATATAAATATGAAATTACATGTAAAATTAAAAACCTATCAACCAAGAAGAACTAATGTAAAATCTATACATAAAATATAAATGAACCTACAACTACATCTCTAAGAAAACACGTTGCAATGGGAAATATCAACGAATATAAAATAGTGGATTTGCCGTGTTTAACTACAAAAGACCATGAATGAAAATGATCACGAGAGAGCAGCAAGAAGACAAAAGCCACGTGACGCGCCCCCACCACCACCCGCTTCGTCTAGCCCCACGTCGTCGTTGAAGGAGCAACATGACACCTCCGACCGGCAACGTGTCGAGCGATGAGGACGGGCCGCCGCCGAGACCTGCGCGACGTAGGGCGCGGCGCCCACTGCCGGCCAGCCTGGGGTCTGCGGGCCCCCTGCCTGCGACAGGCTCCCGCTGCCGGTGGTGTAGTGCGACACATGAGGTGGACAGATGCAATTAACTTAAACGTCATACACGCCTATTTTGCAACAGAGGGAGGACTAATCTCAACGCCTCTTGCCAACGGTGGTCGAATGCTGACTCTGTTTCAGGTACTCAAACCAACTGTCACCGTTTCTGCTCGACGTCTATCAGATCAAGTGAGGCCTATTCAGCGTTGTTGTTTGTTGGATGTGCCTACCCTTGAGCGGCTTCGACAGGCATCGCGACCTGTTCACACAGTCAACTAGGTAAGACAATCTTCCGCTGCTACGATGCCCAATAATGTAAATTCGACATCGAAGCAGGCGGAGGATCAGGCGGTGCCACAGGGCTATGTAAACACAAGTAGAGACCTAACCAGAATGATGAGCAACTGAGGAGAGCATTGGATGATTCGCTTCCTGAATACCGAACTACTCCAATTGCCCAAAGACCTCGTCTATCACGTTTACCCGCGCATAGACGAAGTATAGCGCTCGTGGGGGCCGTAGATCGCTTGCTAGTTCCATATTTAGAATCTAGCCAAGATCTTGCTGATACCCATTCGATTCTCTATTGCGCGGCCATTGCGGTGCGACTCTCTCTCTATTACGTCGTCATGACGAACGCGGTCAGCAAGCGTTATGCTACAAATTTTGCGCAATGCTCTCATTTCGACCGCATTTATTCTACTTTCATACTCCCTCTGATATACCCAGCTTTCACTTCCATAACATAACGTGTGCCTTCTGGCTTATATTTTGGCTGCCTAGAAGGTTACCGAACGCTCAATTCACCCTATTCCCTGCACTCAATCGTCTCTCCACATCAGAGGTGTACCTTTCATCGCTGCTAAAAGCGCTTCCAAGATATACAATCTCATCCACTTGCTTCAACCCTACATCATCAACCGTAATCCTAGTGTTCATTCTAGTTGTCTCTCTTTCAAATACAATTATCTTGGTTTGCTTCACATTCAATTGTAAGCTTTTCTTCATACAATCATCTTTCATTGTTGTAACTATTTGTTTGCAGTTCGGTTGGTAATTTTGCGATTAATACCGCGTCGTCTGCATAAGCAGGCAATGGATCACTGAGTGACCCATTCGCATTCCCACATTCATATTTCTTATTCTCTGAAGACAACTGTCCACATACAGGATGAATAGCCGACCTGACAGCATGCATCCCTCTCTGACAACAATGTTGATATCCAACCAAGGCAATAAGCTGCCGTCCACTCGCACACATGCTGTACAATCCTCATTAGTGGTTTGCACAGCACGGAGCAGGTTATCGTCAATTCCATATGTGGGCAAAACGTTCCAGACATTCTTCCGCACGACCCTATCAAATGCTTTCTCAGGGTCCACAAACCCCCAAAAAACATTTTGGTCCATAGCCAGATGCTTCTCTACGATGTTGCGGTGTGAAAAAACTTAATCCGGGCTTCCTCTGCCGCTACGAAATTCACCCAAAATAAAAATATGCCAAATATTTATGCATTAGGAAAAAACATTATGCGAAAAGAAAGGATCCCATTGACAATAGATAACAGAAACAACAACAGACCCCTTGTTTCTGTTATCTATACCATTGACCAATGTTTTGTAGTATTAAGGAATTTATAAATTTTATTGAATTGTAATGAGATGATATAACATTATATTAATGTACTAGCTTCTGCCCGGGCTTCGCCCGCGTGGCCCACATCATCCTACGACGACGTATTTCATGAAATACTATACCTACCGCAGTATTTCCTTGTGTTACACACAAAGAGAAACATATTTTGACACTCGCAAGGGAATCAAAACCTATTGTACCTATGATTTAGTAAGAAAAGCAATATATATATATATACAAGTTTCTACGGAACCCTCGATGCGTGAGCGATACTTGCACTTGACGGCTTTTTGATGTTAGGATGGCACACTCGCATGACCATTCTGCAGGTTTATCGTGAATATCACTGATATCTAGTACATTTTAGATCCTCCACTACACACGCAGTTTGTTTTGTTTATATTTATTTAACGTTTTTTTAAGCTGCATTATTCTAGCTATACCAGTAAATCTTGCCCTACCTTTTTTTTTAATGGATGTATCTCTTCCTGTCTAATTGGCGTAGAAATATCTTCTGAATTTAAAGAAACGTTTAATTCAGTCTCAGACTGCTGAAAAATGCGTGTTTTATTTTATGTTTTCAAAAGTGTTTATACCAAGTTGATACACGCAGGAAATACATTTTATCATACAAACTTGCACACCCTTTAGGGGTTGATTTTCGAAAACTCCTAAAATATGTGTTTAGTTATTTGTTTTGAAGAGTATTTATGCCAAGTCACAAGTTGATATACGATTTTCCATTCAAACTTTTACAGCCCATTTCACCCCCTTGGAGGTTTATTTTCAACAAATTCTTTCATAATGCACCTCTATACCCATTAAGGAACATTATTTCAAATTTCATGATTTTATGTTTAGTGGTTTGGGTTGTGCATTCTGTCTCATGTAACCTATTGCATACCATTTTAACCCCTTAAGTATTTCGTTTTAAACAAGCATCCCGGCTAGAGAAGTATCTCCACCTCACAGAAAACCGCAGCCACATAACAACTCCTTAGAGAGTTGTTGTGATCCTGCGTGTGAGTGAGGTCACCAGTAAGCTTCTAAGGAGTTGCTGTGTAAGCAGCAGAGGAGGCATCGCACGAGTGATAAGTTAATATTACAAGCGTTAATAGACCACGGTAACTGCTTTACATCAGGTGGACCGTATGCTTGTATACATCCCGACGTTGCATACAAAACGTCTGGGCTTTGAATTTTATATATATAGTTTATTTTAATAATGTATTTTAGTTAATTTATAAATGTTTGTAATTTCGTTTTTAATATATTTGGACATGTCTTTTTTTTATGCACGTGTGCGCGCAGACTGGATATAATTACTGACTAAATTTGATAAGACCTCATGACAAAAATGTATTCTTGTAAATAAACTATTTGATTTTATTTGATTTCGGGATGTAAGGGGCTCAATGTCACCTTTAGAGCCAAATCCAACGTCATCTGCACGTAGTGCGCACTGCTTATCAACGTACGAGGCTGTAGCGAAACAGAGGTAGGGCACGACATTAGCCCAACTGGGGAAGTACCTCCAGCTCACAGAAGACGTCATCCAAATAACAACTCCCAGGAGGGTTGTTCTGTTCTTGAGTGAGCTCACGAGAAGATGAGGAGTTGCTGTGTTGACTTGTTGTGTTGGCGGGGGTGGCAACGCGCTAGCGACATTTTTATTGTTGCTAGCGTTCGTAGGTTACGGTAACCTCTCTACATCAGGCGGGCCGCATGCTCAGTTCCGTCGCCCCGCTTCCCCTGGGGCGATCGCCTCCCATGAAGCCTTTAATTTAAAGCCTTCCAGGCCAAAGGCAGTCCCCAAGCGGTGTTTAGTATGAGTCTGAGATAACTCGTTCCGACAGCCGAAAGGTATCCACGGGGAGTCACCTGGAGGGTGTCTCTCAGAAGAATGACTAACGCACGATGTTAGTGGGTTAGTCCTTCTTTTGTGTGTCTTTTTTACGTCGGGTGTAAAAAACAAACAAAAATAAACTCAGTCTGTTTACGATTTGTTCCTCCTGCACAACAGATGGCGCTGATAAAATTTTAGATCGCGCTATGGTTTGTCACGCGGTTGGTATGATTATTTCAAAGAATTAAATTTTAAATAAACATAACACGGAATTTAGTATAAATTACAATCTTATTGGCTAAACTTAAATTTTTGCCGACACAGTACCTGCTAAGACTCGTAAGGCTCGCGAGGCAGATGTTGAAGCACAGTACAAGTGTCTTATTTATTGGCAGAGCTGCGATAGCCGGCGGAGCCACATTACCTCAAAATTGCCGTTTGGGGTAGACTGATGTCATCCAGCTAGCGTTTAGACGGTAATAGTGAGAAACTCCAAAATCGACACACTAATAGCTAACATAATATTGTAGTTTTGTATCCTTTAATTTGAAATTTAAATGTTCGTTGGTGAGGAAGAACGGTCCAAAATCGTTCCAATTAGAAAAAAAAACATATGGGAAAACGTATGGCCGGCCACACTGCACTCCCATCAACAGAAAAAGTAACAGCACTCGTCGCTAGATGTCGTACAGGGTTCCATATATTTAAAAAAAATTAAAAATAAAATATTTAAATATTTTTTAAATTTAAAAAATATCAGCTCTGCCTACACAGCTTGCTGTTATTTACTAGTGTATTATATAGTATTGCGTACCGTCGGTGTCGATACTGTTGAATTGATGAAAATAAAATACCGTATGTGGTATGTTATTCTTTTATTGTACGATGTATTGCATTTGCATGGCAACCGTACAGATTCGCAGCGTAAGCATTACGCTACGTGCGCCGTCGTACGTGCTCCAAAATCTATCCAATCATATTAAACTTTATATATCATCATCAGCATATCAAAACATTCATGCTCACTTAGTAATAAAGTTGAACAATGTAGACATTTTCCAGTAGTTAAAGAATCAGAATCAAGACATTAAATACCAACTAAGTGTCTGTGCGGTTATCAGTAATTCGTACAGTTATATTCTACACGTGTACCAAATCATATATATATATATATATTTATATATTATACCACTAAGTTGAATAACAAGCGTACGGCCTGCCTGATGGTAAGCAGTTACCGGAGCCTATGGATATTTGCAATACCGGGGGTGTCGCTCTTGCGTTGCCGACCCTGTAGGAACCTCTTCACGCCTTTCTTGAAGAGCTCCATACTGTAGTACGTTGGGAAAGCTCGCCAAGGAGCTCGTTCCACAACTTAATAGTTTTCGGTAGAAAACTTCTCAAGAACCGTACAGTACGCGACCATTGCGTTCCAGTGTATGAGGATGGACTCCCAGCCGCCGTATAATATATCGATATTACAATACTATCGGTATCTTCATACTAATAGCAGCAATAGTATCGATGCTATCGATAGTATCTAAATTCAATAGTATCGATAGTCCTATCGATGGTGTTACTGTTTTTGAGTCCGCGATAGTCTATCGATATTTTATGATGTTGCTTGTAACGCTTGAATTCTCCATTAAACTCCTAAGGAGTTGCTGTATGAAACAGAGGTGTCATCGCTCGAGTAATACTCATAGTATTGCAAGCGTTTACAGGCTATGGTAACCGCTTTAAATCAGGTGGGCCGTATGCTTGTATTACTCCTGACGTTGATTAAAAAAATGGCAAAATGACTGCGTATATTTCACAATGAAAAAAAGAAAGTAATGTTTGGGTGGAGTTTGAATGTACGACGTGGAGATTGGAGTTCTGTCACAACTGAGCTACCGGTAACGTTCGTGAAGGAGTTTCTCCGCGCTTCGGAGGGCGCGTTAAGCCGTCGGTCCCGGCTGTTATCGATAAATAGATGACAGTCGTTAAGCTAGGTCAGTGGTCCACGGGCGGTTCGAAATCGCTGGCCTCCGCCAATCCGCATTTGAGCAGCGTGGTGGAGTATGCCCCAACCACTTCGGTTGTAGGTAGGCCCGTATCCCTGCAGTGGGATGAGTGAGGGTTGATGCGGTGGTGGTATATATATCTGTGAAGCCGCGGTAGTGATACTGCTGTTATCAAGGTAGTGTTGCGGGAACACATACGCAACATTTCTCTGATGACACAACCGCCGGAGTCACAGGAGTGAAACATTGCCCGCGGTGCCACTGGTAGTGCCCCGCGATAGTGCCTCGGGGAAAAGAGGCACTTGACCGAGGATATTTTTGGACGAGCTCGGTGGCTCAGTTGTGGAAGACGCGACTTTGACACCAACGCTCGTGAGTTAGATTCACACACAAGACAAACATTTGTGTGCATGAACATGTCTGTTTGTCTAAATGTTTGTCTGTGTGTGTGTCTGTCGCTTTTTTTCGAATATTCGAGTTTTGACTTCAGATTCGGATTCAGCATAAAAAAGTAGAATAGGAGTCTGAAAAACCTCCTCTCTCTTAAGGAACATGGTCAAAATGGCAGAGAAATATAAAAAAAAATTTTTGAATTGTTATATAATTGACGAGACAGGTGTTCCTCTGGCAATGCAAGCTTGCGCATTCTCAACTGGTTTAATTTAAGGTGGGTATCTATGGAGCCCTGTTGAAATAAATGCTGATTATTATTATTATCAACAAGCCGATAAGTGCCGCTATGTTCATCCGTGAGCTAATCAATAAGAGCTTTGCATTCTACTTTACGTGCGTTCGAGTCAAAGTAACGGTAGCTACTATTTTGTTTTTATACAACGCCGGAAGGCATACAAGCATACGTCCCACCTGATGTAAAGCGGTTACCGTAGCCTATTGACGCTTGTAACATAATTATATCACTCGCGCGATGCCTCCTCTGCTGCTTACACAGCAACTCCATAGGAGCTTACTGATGACCTCACTCACACGTAGGAACTCAACAACCCTCTAGGAAGTTGTTATTTGGCTGCGGTTTTCTGTGAGGTGGAGGCACTTCCCCAGACGGGCTGCTTTGATGCGCTCTACCTCACTTAAAATATCCAGACCAAGACAAACAGACACGTTCATGCACACAAATGTTTGTCTTGTGTGGGGAATCGAACCCACGAGCGTCGGTGTCAAAGTCCGACTGAGCCACCGAGCTCGTCAAAATCATCATCTCTCTGGTACTCGCTCATCGCACTGGTACTTGCGAGAACCCGGTTCAAAGCCTTGTGAGTGGGTTCGCAACGACTTGACTTCTGCCGGTGAGATGGTAGTGCGACTCGGGTAGCCTATGCGTAATCACGTCCCGCGGGGTTGACGTGTTTACGTTTGTAGTCGGCTCTGTTGGGGAGCGGGCGGCTGGCACGGCAAGTCGCCTATTCGTCAAAGCGTTCTCCCACTGGACAAATAGGCTCCATCGCTGAGGTATTTGAGCGCTAAAAGACGTTTTTTGAGGCGCGGGGTGCATTCATGCGCAGTCAAGTGGTTTATTTGTTTGTGATTCGTGCGCACAAACGTCCTGTGTGGAAATCGAACCCACGAGCCTTGTTGTTCAAGTAGCACTGCCAACCACTCCGCTGTCGAGCTCGTCTTCCAAGTTCTCTCTTCTGTTGGTGTAAGGAAAGTTTTATTTTTATCAACGTCGGGAGGCATACAAGCATACGACCTACCTGATGTAAAGTGGTTACCGTATCCTATGACCGCTTGCAATACATTAAGTATCACTCACGCGATGCTACCTCTGCTGCCAACACAGTAACCCCTTAGGAGCTTACTGGTGACCTCACTCACACGCAGGAACACAACAACCCTCTAAGGAGTTGTTATTTGACTACGGTTTCCTGTGAGGTGGAGGTACTTCCCCAGACGGGCTGCTTTAATAATAATAAAAACATTCTGAAAATTTTTATTAATTTTCTCATTACTTATATATTATTGCATCTTAATTCATAAATTGATTTCGGGGGATATAAATATGAAATTACATGTAAAATTAAAAATCTATCAACCAAGAAGAACTAATGTAAAATATATACATAAAATATAAATGAACCTACAACTACATCTCTAAGAAAACACGTTGCAATGAGAAATATCAACAACAAAAATAGTGGATTTGTCGTGTTTAACTACAAAAGACCATGAATGAAAATGATCACGAGAGAGCAGCAAGAAGACAAAAGCCACATGACGCGCGCCCACCACCACCCGCTTCGTCTAGCCCCACGTCGTCGTCGGAGGAGCAACATGACACCTCCGACCGGCAACGTGTCGAGCGACGAGGACGGGCCGCCGCCGAGACCTGCGCGACGTAGGGCGCGGCGCCCACTGCCGGCCAGCCTGGGGTCTGCGGGCCCCCTGCCTCGCGACAGGCTCCCGCTGCCGGTGGTGTAGCGCGACACATGAGGTGGACAGATGCAATTAATTTAAACGTCATACACGCCTATTTTGCAACAGAGGGAGGACTAGACTCATTGCCAACGGTGGTCGAATGCTGACTCTGTTTCAGGTACTGAAACCAACTGTCACCGTTTCTGCTCGACGACTATCAGATCAAGTGAGGCCTATCCAGCGTTGTTGTTTGTTGGATGTGCCTACCCTTGAGCGGCTTCGACAGGCATCGCGACCTGTTCACACAGTCAACTAGGTAAGACTGCTACGATGCTTCCACTGCTACGATGCCCAATAATGTAAATTCGACATCGAAGCAGGCGGAGGATCAGGCGGTGCCACAGGGCTATGTAAACACAAGTAGAGACCTAACCAGAATGATGAGCAACTGAGGAGAGCATTGGATGATTCGCTTCCTGAATACTGATCTACTCCAATTGCCCAAAGACCTCGTCTATCACGTTTACCCGCGCACAGACGAAGTATAGCGCTCGTGGGGGCCGTAGATCGCTTGCTAGTTCCATATTTAGAATCTAGCCAAGATCTTGCTGATACCCATTCGATTCTCTATTGCGCGGCCATTGCGGTGCGACTCTCTCTCTCTATTACGTCGTCATGACGAACGCGGTCAGCAAGCGTTATGCTACAAATTTTGCGCAATGCTCTCATTTCGACCGCATTTATTCTACTTTAATACTCCCTCTGATATACCCAGCTTTCACTTCCATAAGTTAAAGTTCCACCGCATTGTGTACAGCGACGTGTGCCTTCGGGCTTATATTTTGGCTGCCTAGAAGGTTACCGAACGCTCAATTCACCCTATTCCCTGCACTCAATCGTCTCTCCACATCAGAGGTGTACCTTTCATCGCTGCTAAAAGCGCTTCCAAGATATACAATCTCATCCACTTGCTTCAACACTACATCATCAACCGTAATCCTAGTGTTCATTCTAGTTGTCTCTCTTTCAAATACAATTATCTTGGTTTGCTTCACATTCAATTGTAAGCTTTTCTTCATACAATCATCTTTCATTGTTGTAACTATTTGTTTGCAGTTCGGTTGGTAATTTTGCGATTAATACCGCGTCGTCTGCATAAGCAGGCAATGGATCACTGAGTGACCCATTCGCATTCCCACATTCATATTTCTTATTCTCTGAAGATAACTGTCCAGATACAGGATGAATAGCCGACCTGACAGCATGCATCCCTGTCTGACAACAATGTTGATATCCAACCAAGGCAATAAGCTGCCGTCCACTCGCACACATGCTGTACAATCCTCATTAGTGGTTTGTACAGCACGGAGCAGGTTATCGTCAATTCCATATGTGGGCAAAACGTTCCAGACATTCTTCCGCACGACCCTATCAAATGCTTTCTCAGGGTCCACAAACCCCCAAAAAACATTTTGGTCCATAGCCAGATGCTTCTCTACGATGTTGCGGTGTGAAAAAACTTAATCCGGGCTTCCTCTGCCGCTACGAAATTCACCCAAAATAAAAATATGCCAAATATTTATGCATTAGGAAAAAACATTATGCGAAAAGAAAGGATCCCATTCACAATAGATAACAGAAACAACAACAGAACCCTTGTTTCTGTTATCTATACCGTTGACCAATGTTTTGTAGTATTAAGGAATTTATAAATTTTATTGAATTGTAATGAGATGATATAACATTATATTAATGTACTAGCTTCTGCCCGGGCTTCGCCCGCGTGGCCCACATCATCCTACGACGACGTATTTCATGAAATACTATACCTACCGCAGTATTTCCTTGTGTTACACATAAAGAGAAACATATTTTGACACTCGCAAGGGAATCAAAACCTATTGTACCTATGATTTAGTAAGAAAAGCAATATATATACAAGTTTCTACGGAACCCTCAATGCGTGAGCCATACTTGCACTTGACGGCTTTTTGATGTTAGGATGGCATACTCGCATGACCATTCTGCAGGTTTATCGTGAATATCACTAATATCTAGTACATTTTAGATCCTCCACTACACACGCAGTTTGTTTTGTTTATATTTATTTAACGTTTTTTTAAGCTGCATTATTCTAGCTGTACCAGTAAATCTTGCCCTACCTTTTTTTTAATGGATGTATCTCTTCCTGTCTAATTGGCGTAGAAATATCTTCTGAATTTAAAGAAACGTTTAATTCAGTCTCAAACTGCTGAGAAATTTGTGTTTTATTATATGTTTTTAAAAGTGTTTATACCAAGTTGATACACGCAGGAAATACATTTTATCATACAAACTTGCACACCCTTTAGGGGTTGATTTTCGAAAACTCCTAAAATATGTGTTTAGTTATTTGTTTTGAAGAGTATTTATGCCAAGTCACAAGTTGATTTACGCATGCAACACGATTTTCCATTCAAACTTTTACAGCCCATTTCACCCCCTTGGAGGTTTATTTTCAAGAAATTCTTTCATAATGCACCTCTATACCCATTAAGGAACATTATTTCAAATTTCATGATTTTATGTTTAGTGGTTTGGGTTGTGCATTCTGTCTCATGTAACCTATTGCATACCATTATAACCCCTTAAGTATTTCGTTTTAAAAAAGCATCCCGGCTAGAGAAGTATCTCCACCTCACAGAAAACCGCAGCCACATAACAACTCCTTAGAGAGTTGTTGTGATCCTGCGTGTGAGTGAGGTCACCAGTAAACTTCTAAGGAGTTGCTGTGTAAGCAGCAGAGGAGGCATCGCACGAGTGATAAGTTAATATTACAAGCGTTAATAGGCCACGGTAACTGCTTTACATCAGGTGGACCGTATGCTTGTATACATCCCGACGTTGCATACAAAAAGTCTGGGCTTTGAATTTTATATATATAGTTTATTTTAATAATGTATTTTAGTTAATTTATAAATGTTTGTAATTTCGTTTTTAATATATTTGGACATGTCGTTTTTTTATGCACGTGTGCGCGCAGACTGGATACAATTACTGACTAAATTTGATAAGACCTCATGACAAAAATGTATTCTTGTAAATAAACTATTTGATTTCATTTGATTTCGGGATGTAAGGGGCTCAATGTCACCTTTAGAGCCAAATCCAAACTCACCTGCACTTAGTGCGCACTGCTTATCAACGTACGAGGCTGTAGCGAAACAGAGGTAGGGCACGACATTAGCCCAACTGGGGAAGTACCTCCAGCTCACAGAAGACGTCATCAAAATAACAACTACCAGGAGGGTTGTTCTGTTCCTGAGTGAGCTAACGAGAAGATGAGGAGTTGCTGTGTTGACTTGTTGTGTTGGCGGGGGTGGTAACGCGCTAGCGACATTTTTATTGTTGCTAGCGTTCGTAGGTTACGGTAACCTCTCTACATCAGGCGGGCCGCATGCTCAGTTCCGTCGCCCCGCTTCCCCTGGGGCGATCGCCTCCCATGAAGCCTTTAATTTAAAGCCTTCCAGGTCAAAGGCAGTCCCCAAGCGGTGTTTAGTATGAGTCTGAGATAACTCGTTCCGACAGCCGAAAGGTATCCACGGGGAGTCACCTGGAGGGTGTCCCTCAGAAGAATGACTAACGCACGATGTTAGTGGGTTAGTCCTTCTTTTGTGTGTAAGTCTTGTGTGCGGGCGTAAAAAACAAATAAAAATAAACTCAGTCTGTTTACGATTTGTTCCTCCTGCACAACAGATGGCGCTGATAAAATTTTAGATCGCGCTATGGTTTGTCACTCGGTTGGTATGATTATTTCAAGGAATTGAATGTTAAATTAGGATAAAATAAATACAGTCTTATTGGCTAAACTTAAATTTTTGTCGACACAGTACCTGCTAAGGCTCGCGAGGCAGATGTTGAAGCACAGTACAAGTGTCTTATTTATTGGCAGAGCTGCGATAGCCAGCGGAGCCACATTACCTCAAAATTGCCGTTTTGGGGTAGACTGATGTCATCCAGCTAGCGTTTAGACGGTAATAGTGAGAAACTCCAAAATCGACACACTAATAGCTAACATAATATTGTAGTTTTGTATCCTTTAATTTGAAATTTAAATGTTCGTTGGTGAGGAAGAACGGTCCAAAATCGTTCCAATTAGAAAAAAAAACATATGGGAAAACGTATGGCCGGCCACACTGCACTCCCATCAACAGAAAAAGTAACAGCACTCGTCGCTAGATGTCGTACAGGGTTCCATATATTTAAAAAAAATTAAAAATAAAATATTTAAATATTTTTTAAATTTAAAAAATATCAGCTCTGCCTACACAGCTTGCTGTTATTTACTAGTGTATTATATAGTATTGCGTACCGTCGGTGTCGATACTGTTGAATTGATGAAAATAAAATACCGTATGTGTTATGTCATTCTGTTATTGTACGATGTATTGCATTTGCATGGCAACCGTACAGATTCGCAGCGTAAGCATTACGCTACGTGCGCCGTCGTACGTGCTCCAAAATCTATCCAATCATATTAAACTTTATATATCATCATCAGCATATCAAAACATTCATGCTCACTTAGTAATAAAGTTGAACAATGTAGACATTTTCCAGTAGTTAAAGAATCAGAATCAAGACATTAAATACCAACTAAGTGTCTGTGCGGTTATCAGTAATTCGTACAGTTATATTCTACACGTGTACCAAATCATATATATATATATATATATATATATTATACCACTAAGTTGAATAACAAGCGTGCAGCCTTCCTGATGGTAAGCAGTTACCGGAGCCTATGGATATTTGCAATACCGGGGGTGTCGCTCTTGCGTTGCCACAGGGTCGGCAACGCAAGAGCGACACCCCCGAACCTCTTCACGCCTTTCTTGAAGAGCTCCATACTGTAGTACGTTGGGAAAGCTCGCCATGGAGCTCGTTCCACAACTTAATAGTTTTCGGTAGAAAATTTCTCAAGAACCGTACAGTACGCGACCATTGCGTTCCAGTGTATGAGGATGGACTCCCAGCCGCCGTATAATATATCGATATTACAATACTATCGGTATCTTCATACTAATAGCAGCAATAGTATCGATACTATCGATAGTATCTAAATTCAATAGTATCGATAGTCCTATCGATGGTGTTACTGTTTTTGAGTCCGCGATAGTCTATCGATATTTTATGATGTTGCTTGTAACGCTTGAATTCTCCATTAAACTCCTAAGGAGTTGCTGTATGAAACAGAGGTGTCATCGCTCGAGTAATACTCATAGTATTGCAAGCGTTTACAGGCTATGGTAACCGCTTTAAATCAGGTGGGCCGTATGCTTGTATGACTCCTGACGTTGATTAAAAAAAATGGCAAAATGACTGCGTATATTTCACAATGAAAAAAAGAAAGTAATGTTTGGGTGGAGTTTGAATGTACGACGTGGAGATTGGAGTTCTGTCACAACTGAGCTACCGGTAACGTTCGTGAAGGAGTTTCTCCGCGCTTCGGAGGGCGCGTTAAGCCGTCGGTCCCGTCTGTTGTCGATAGATAGATGACAGTCGTTAAGCTAAGTCAGTGGTCCTCGGGCGGTTCGAAATCGCTGGCCTCCGCCAATCCGCATTTGAGCAGCGTGGTGGAGTATGCCCCAACCACTTCGGTTGAAGGTAGGCCCGTATCCCTGCAGTGGGATGAGTGAGGGTTGATGCGGTGGTGGTATATATATATCTGTGAAGCCGCGGTAGTGATACTGCTGTTATCAAGGTAGTGTTGCGGGAACACATACGCAACATTTCTCTGATGACACAACCGCCGGAGTCACAGGAGTGAAACATTGCCCGTGGTGCCACTGGTAGTGCCCCGCGATAGTGCCTCGGGGAAAAGAGGCACTTGACCGAGGATATTTTTGGACGAGCTCGGTGGCTCAGTCGTGGAAGACGCGACTTTGACACCAACGCTCGTGGGTTAGATTCACACACAAGACAAACATTTGTGTGCATGAACATGTCTGTTTGTCTATATGTTTGTCTGTGTGTGTGTCTGTCGCTTTTTTTCGAATATTCGAGTTTTGACTTCAGATTCGGATTCAGCATAAAAAAGTAGAATAGGAGTCTGAAAAACCTCCTCTCTCTTAAGGAACATGGTCAAAATGGCCGCGAAATATAAAAAAAGAAATTTGAATTGTTATATAATTGACGAGACAGGTGTTCCACTGGCAATGCAAGCTTGCGCATTCTCAACTGGTTTAATTTAAGGTGGGTATCTATGGAGCCCTGTTGAAATAAATGCTGATTATTATTATTATCAACAAGCCGATAAGTGCCGCTATGTTCATCCGTGAGCTAATCAATAAGAGCTTTGCATTCTACTTTACGTGCGTTCGAGTCAACGTAACGGTAGCTACTATTTTGTTTTTATACAACGCCGGAAGGCATACAAGCATACGTCCCACCTGATGTAAAGCGGTTACCGTAGCCTATTGACGCTTGTATCATAATTATATCACTCGCGCGATGCCTCCTCTGCTGCTTACACAGCAACTCCATAGGAGCTTACTGATGACCTCACTCACACGTAGGAAACCAACAACCCTCTAGGAAGTTGTTATTTGGCTGCGATTTTCTGTGAGGTGGAGGCACTTCCCCAGACGGGCTGCTTTGATGCGCTCTACCTCACTTAAAATATCCAGACCAAGACAAACAGACACGTTCATGCACACAAATGTTTGTCTTGTGTGGGGAATCGAACCCACGAGCGTCGGTGTCAAAGTCCGACTGAGCCACCGAGCTCGTCAAAATCATCATCTCTCTGGTACTCGCTCATCGCACTGGTACTTGCGAGAACCCGGTTCAAAGCCTTGTGAGTGGGTTCGCAACGACTTGACTTCTGCCGGTGAGATGGTAGTGCGACTCGGGTAGCCTATGCGTAATCACGTCCCGCGGGGTTGACGTGTTTACGTTTGTAGTCGGCTCTGTTGGGGAGCGGGCGGCTGGCACGGCAAGTCGCCTATTCGTCAAAGCGTTCTCCCACTGGACAAATAGGCTCCATCGCTGAGGTATTTGAGCGCTAAAAGACGTTTTTTGAGCGCGGGGTGCATTCATGCGCAGTCATTTTGCCATTTTTTTAGTCAAGTGGTTTATTTGTTTGTGATTCGTGCGCACAAACGTCCTGTGTGGAAATCGAATCCACGAGCCTTGTTGTTCAAGTAGCACTGCCAACCACTCCGCTGTCGGGCTCGTCTTCCAAGTTCTCTCTTCTGTTGGTGTAAGGAAAGTTTTATTTTTATCAACGTCGGGAGGCATACAAGCATACGACCCACCTGATGTAAAGTGGTTACCGTATCCTATGACCGCTTGCAATACATTAAGTATCACTCACGCGATGCTACCTCTGCTGCCAACACAGTAACCAACACTCACACGCAGGAACACAACAACCCTCTAAGGAGTTGTTATTTGACTACGGTTTCCTGTGAGGTGGAGGTACTTCCCCAGACGGGCTGCTTTAATAATAATAAAAACATTCTGAAAATTTTTATTAATTTTCTCATTACTTATATATTATTGCATCTTAATTCATAAATTGATTTCGGGGGATATAAATATGAAATTACATGTAAAATTAAAAATCTATCAACCAAGAAGAACTAATGTAAAATATATACATAAAATATAAATGAACCTACAACTACATCTCTAAGAAAACACGTTGCAATGAGAAATACCAACAACAAAAATAGTGGATTTGTCGTGTTTAACTACAAAAGACCATGAATGAAAATGATCACGAGAGAGCAGCAAAAAGACAAAAGCCACATGACGCGCGCCCACCACCACCCGCTTCGTCCAGCCCCACGTCGTCGTCGGAGGAGCAACATGACACCTCCGACCGGCAACGTGTCGAGCGATGAGGACGGGCCGCCGCCGAGACCTGCGCGACGTAGGGCGCGGCGCCCACTGCCAGCCAGCCTGGGGTCTGCGGGCCCCCTGCCTCGCGACAGGCTCCCGCTGCCGGTGGTGTAGTGCGACACATGAGGTGGACAGATGCAATTAACTTAAACGTCATACACGCCTATTTTGCAACAGAGGGAGGACTAGACTCATTGCCAACGGTGGTCGAATGCTGACTCAGTTTCAGGTACTCAAACCAACTGTCACCGTTTCTGCTCGACGACTATCAAATCAAGTGAGGCCTATCCAGCGTTGTTGTTTGTTGGATGTGCCTACCCTTGAGCGGCTTCGACAGGCATCGCGACCGGTTCACACAGTCAACTAGGTAAGACAATCTTCCGCTGCTACTATGCCCAATAATGTAAATTCGACATCGAAGCAGGCGGAGGATCAGGCGGTGCCACAGGGCTATGTAAACACAAGTAGAGACCTAACCAGAATGATGAGCAACTGAGGAGAGCATTGGATGATTCGCTTCCTGAATACCGAACTACTCCAATTGCCCAAAGACCTCGTCTATCACGTTTACCCGCGCACAGACGAAGTATAGCGCTCGTGGGGGCCGTAGATCGCTTGCTAGCTCCATATTTAGAATCTAGCCAAGATCTTGCTGATACCCATTCGATTCTCTATTGCGCGGCCATTGCGGTGCGACTCTCTCTCTATTACGTCGTCATGACGAACGCGGTCAGCAAGCGTTATGCTACAAAGGAGAATGACCAAATATGTATGGGAGTTCGGCCCACTTGCGTCAGTCATGCGTCTTGACCAAACCATCGGCAAAACAAAGGAAATATATTGTAGATGACTCATAAGAAATATTATTTCAATACGAATAGGAGTTATCGAGTATTTTTAAATCAAATTAGGCATTTTGAGGTTATGTTTTGCGAGTGTAACACTACAAGGTACACCTATACAGAGTGCATGTTATATTTTAAATGCATCTTCAAATAATTAAACCACAGGATAAGTAGTAGATATTTATTTTCAACTTTTTATGTTCATATATATGTATTATACATTTCATTTGGAGTAAAGTAGCTCAACATCACCTTTAACTGAAACAAACCTTACCTGGATGTTGTGCACCCTACGATACTGATGGAACAATAGCTTAACTGGGGAAGAACGCAGCAAAAGGTTATTTGGAGAATTGTTGTTCCCTTGGGTGAGTGTGGTAACCATATTGCACCTACATTGGCATTCAGAGTGGCAATGTGCGACTTACATTACTTACATAACATAACATAAATCTTTATTTGCGTAAAACATGGTGTACATTAAGTAGGTGTTACATTTTTTTTTGGTCTACATGTTTCGCTTATTTATAAAAACATGCAAATTATATAATTATACATTAACAGTTTTCCTTTAATTTAATCTAATATATATGTCAATTAATGTCAAAATTTTAAAATACTACTTACATAATTTAAGTTATTCTATCATACAATTCTTTAATGTCATAATAATTATTTTCTTTGAGCCATAAAAACAATTTCTTTTTAAATAATGTGATATTAAGTCCTTTAAATGCATTTGGTATTTTATTATATATGTGAATGCACATGGTTATACAACTTTTAGCATATTTTTCAGATCTTGGAACATCGTTCAAAACCAGCCTATACTGGTTCCTTTGTAGTCTTGAGGTTATCTTTTGGGCTTCCTTAAACAAGTCTTTATGTTTGTGTACAAAACAGCAAGTTTCAAGTATATAAAGCGATGGTAGTGGCAGCAACCCGAGTTCTTTGAATAATGGTTTGCATGATTGACGCGGTGAGATTCCGCATATAGCTCTAATACATTTCTTTTGTGCTATAAATGCTCGGTTTCGGTCTGTACTATTTCCCCATAATATTACGCCGTAACGTTTAAGTTATTTTTATCAAGCCATTCAATAATTTTGTCAATTGTATTATTAATATCTATTTCATGGTCATAAATTGTATTATTCTTCCTGTCAGATGTAACAATTATTGAAATGTCATCTGCAAATAAAACAAACCTATGATTAGTCACGCTAGTTATGTCATTAATGTATAATAAAAATAAAATTGGTCCTAATACGCTTCCCTGCGGAACTCCTTGTTTAATTACTCTAGAATTGGAATAATAAGGTACTAGTTCATCTTTTACCGTCCTATTAATAACTACATATTGTTTTCTGTCTGCCAAGTAAGATGACATCCATTGTAAAACAAGTCCTCTAATTCCTATTGCTTCCAATTTTCGAAACAAAATCGAAAGCCTTCGATAGGTCGAAGAAGAGACCCGTAGTGAACTTGTTATTATTGATTCCTGTCAGAATTATATTTAGGAGTTTATAAATAGCTAAGGTAGTTGATTTATCTTTCTGAAATCCATTTTGCTCATTAGAAATTATATCAAACCTACCACAGAACTCCATCAATCTTTTGTGCATACATTTTTCGAGAATTTTGGATAGGATCGGGACTAGTGCAATAGGTCGATAGTTACAGACCTCATCTTTATTGCCATTTTTAAATAAAGGCCTTACGATGGACACTTTTAGTTTTTCGGGAAACTTTCCCGTAGCAAATGATAAATTGACTAAATGTGTTAAAGGGGCAACTAACTCATTAATACACGCTTTTATGACCCTTGTGTTAATACCATCGTAACCTTCGGCACTCGTGTTATTTAACGCCATAATTTCCTCTCTTACTTCTTTTTCTGTCATAGGTCTAAGAAACATAGAGTTACTAAATGATAAACTTGATAAGTTATACGTTGTTTTATTTAATGTCAATGGATTGTTTGAATCAATGTAATTATTATTAAAAGCAGTGGCAATGTCAATAGGATCAGTTATGCATTCATTATTTATTTTTAGTTCCGTAATATCGTCGTCGAATTTTGTATTAGAACTTTCATTTTTTATGACTGACCATGTAGCCTTACATTTGTTTGTACTTTTGCTTATGAATTTTATATTTGAGTATTTTTTTGATTTGTCAATGCACTTTCTTAATAAGTAAGAATATTTTATGTAGGTATTTTTATTCGAGACTGTTTTATTACTGTAGTATAGATATCTTAAAGTTCTTTTAGTTGTACAACTCTTCTTAATACCTTGACTCATCCAAGCCTGTTTATTCTTATTAAGTTTATTTATTTTTATTTTTATTTGGTTGTAAGCATTGGCAGGCTATGGTAACTATTTAACATCAGGCGGATTGTATGCCTATTATATATACTTACATTGTTCATAATGACACAATATTCATTGGAGATAAATAAGAACAACACCTAGTATATTGACACTTTTATTCATATTTATTAAGTTCTTATATATAAAAAAAAAAATTCTTTAAATTGTTTATTATTATATTTTTATCGTCAATAAATACATTAAATAAAAATCTAAAAATAGAGTAGGAGCCTGTACATAATTCTAACTTAAATACCAAATTACCAACATTATGTGCGCACTGTATTGTTCATTTTCCTACAAAGCAATTGCAACAGTAGCTGACCAATACCTCTCTAGACATTTAAACAAATGTGTTGTTGAACTGATGTGCCTCCACTTTATATGTGCTCTGATAATTATTTTTCCTAATATAAGGGGAGCATTTTCTACTAATGTCCACAGCATACAGTTCATTAGGAATATGTTCTCCAAAGTAAAACTGCTATCCCAAGGGCACACAATACATATGTTTAAACCATTCAGTTTCTCAAACGTCACCCCAAAAACATGTGCATCATGTTGATACATGTATTTAAGATCCATGAAATTATAGATTGTGTGGGTTGACAAAAAAATGATGAAGGCACTGGAACTTTAGGTGCAGCCTCGATGAATTTCCGGTTAATTTCCTCTAGCAGTGATCAATTATTATCATGCTTTCTTGATACCTAGAATTATAGAATAGAAATATATTAAGTGGAGAAAATGAAATATGTGTATACCGTAGGAGTATCAGAATGATTAAAATGATTTGAATGGAAGTATAAAGATCCTAGCTATTTAGATAAAGTAACAATGTACAAATTATAAAAAAATATATATAATTACAGGGAAACATCATAAAAAAATGTTTAAGAAATTAAGTACCATATGAACTGGAATCTATCTAACTATAACAATCTATTTCTGATATTCTGGTGATAACTCTGTATAATTGAGATCTTATTATCATTATGTCAACATCCCACATTCAAGGCATACTTGTTGATGTCCAAATTCTTTTGAAGGTTTGACTTCAAATGTTATCGATTTCAATGGGTTAAGAAAATCGATTCAATCGGTATTGAAATATACAATTATTTGTACGCATCAAAAAACATAATAATAGTACACAGTTTTTCACTATATCTGGCATTGATCTCAATACCTACTGTGTTATTGTTTCTATACAGTGCTACCACGAAATAAAATGGAATGTACCGTTATCCCTTTACCTTTTTCTTATGATCTCACGTAAATACAATAATGTTGCAAGTTATTTATTTGTGATGACATGACATAAAGTATCTTTTGAGAACTACGTAATACTTACGTCTTATTAATAAATTGAAAGTAAAAAAAACGATCGATTAAATAATTACGAATAATCTAACACTTTGACATAGTATGAACGGGGCTTAAAAGATACAGGATCTTACTACTAATGGGACTAACAGGACTCCTGTCTATCTATAACTTCACACCAAATCCTTTGCGGGGTAGGCAGAGAGAACCAAGCGCCACATGACTCGATCCTTACAGTCCTGACACACCTCATTCGCTTCTTTAACCGATTAATATATGTTAAATCGATTATGTTATGATTAACAACTTTTGTTAAAGAAATATTTCGAGTAGTGGTGTTATGTATGCATCATGATTGTTTATAGACATTTTTATATGAAGGCTAGCTATTAAAGTGAATAGAAGCTTTTCATATTCACTTTATAAGCAATGAATTATTAAGGTTCTTAATTACAAACGATTATTTAGTATATTTTATAATCGATACATAATCGATTGCATAATCATCGCAACCCTAAACTCATTCATGATTTACCTGTCATTCTCCATTTGTAGTATAAGCGGAAATGCAAATAACTTTTAATACTTAACTTTTAAACCCCTGTTCCAATAGGACTGAAAAAAATACGAGAACATTTTCAATTTGGAAAAGGTTTTTTAGAGAATAAATGGTGAAGACGCAAGGTGGGCCCACTTTTGGTCATTCTCCTTTTCCGCAATGCTCTCATTTCGACCGCATTTATTCTACTTTCATACTCCCTCTGATATACCCAGCTTTCACTTCCATAAGTTAAAGTTCCACCGCGTTGTGTACAGCGACGTGTGCCTTCGGGCTTATATTTTGGCTGCCTAGAAGGTTACCGAACGCTCAATTCACCCTATTCCCTGCACTCAATCGTCTCTCCACATCAGAGGTGTACCTTTCATCGCTGCTAAAAGCGCTTCCAAGATATACAATCTCATCCACTTGCTTCAACACTACATCATCAACCGTAATCCTAGTGTTCATTCTAGTTGTCTCTCTTTCAAATACAATTATCTTGGTTTGCTTCACATTCAATTGTAAGCTTTTCTTCATACAATCATCTTTCATTGTTGTAACTATTTGTTTGCAGTTCGGTTGGTAATTTTGCGATTAATACCGCGTCGTCTGCATAAGCAGGCAATGGATCACTGAGTGACCCATTCGCATTCCCACATTCATATTTCTTATTCTCTGAAGACAACTGTCCAGATACAGAATGAATAGCCGACCTGACAGCATGCATCCCTGTCTGACAACAATGTTGATATCCAACCAAGGCAATAAGCTGCCGTCCACTCGCACATATGCTGTACAATCCTCATTAGTGGTTTGCACAGCACGGAGCAGGTTATCGTCAATTCCATATGTGAGCAAAACGTTCCAGACATTCTTCCGCACGACCCTATCAAATGCTTTCTCAGGATCCACAAACCCCCAAAAAAACCTTTTGGTACATATCCAGATGCTTCTCTACGATGTTGCGGTGTGAAAAAACTTAATCCGGGCTTCCTCTGCCGCTACGAAATTCACCCAAAATAACAATATGCCAAATATTTATGCATTAGGAAAAAACATTATACGAAAAGAAAGGATCCCATTGACAATAGATAACAGAAACAACAACAGATCCCTTGTTTCTGTTATCTATACCATTGACCAATGTTTTATAGTATTAAGGAATTTATAAATTTTATTGAATTGTAATGAGATGATATAACATTATATTAATGTACTAGCTTCTGCCCGGGCTTCGCCCGCGTGGCCCACATCATCCTACGACGACGTATTTCATGAAATACTATACCTACCGCAGTATTTCCTTGTGTTACACACAAAGAGAAACATATTTTGACACTCGCAAGGGAATCAAAACCTATTGTACCTATGATTTAGTAAGAAAAGCAATATATATACAAGTTTCTACGGAACCCTCAATGCGTGAGCCATACTTGCACTTGACGGCTTTTTGATGTTAGGATGGCATACTCGCACGACCATTCTGCAGGTTTATCGTGAATATCACTAATATCTAGTACATTTTAGATCCTCCACTACACACGCAGTTTGTTTTGTTTATATTGTTAACGCGTTTTTAAGCTGCATTTTTCTAGCTATGCCAGTAAATCTTGCCCCACGTTTTGTTTTAATGAAAGCATCTCTACCTGTCTAATTGGCGTAGAAATATCTTCTGAATTTAAAGAAACGTTTAATTCAGTCTCAAACTGCTGAGAAATTCGTGTTTTATTTTATGTTTTTAAAAGTGTTTATACCAAGTTGATACACGCAGGAAATACATTTTATCATACAAACTTGCACACCCTTTAGGGGTTGATTTTCGAAAACTCCTAAAATATGTGTTTAGTTATTTGTTTTGAAGAGTATTTATGCCAAGTCACAAGTTGATATACGCATGCAACACGATTTTACATTCAAACTTTTACAGCCCATTTCACCCCCTTGGAGGTTTATTTTCAAGAAATTCTTTCATAATGCACCTCTATACCCATTAAGGAACATTATTTCAAATTTCATGATTTTATGTTTAGTGGTTTGGGTTGTGCATTCTGTCTCATGTAACCTATTGCATACCATTTCAACCCCTTAAGTATTTCGTTTTAAAAAATCCTGACATACATATTTCATTATTTGTTTTAAGAGTATTTATACTAAGTATCAAGTTGTTACACACAAGTTATTTTATATAAATACTTACACCCCTTTTCACTACTTGAGAGGTGGAATTTCGAAAACCCCTTTCTTAGTGGATACCTACACTTCACAAAGAAAACACCATCCAAATTTCATGTCCTTAGGACCAGCGGTTTAGGCTGTGTGTTGATATATCAGCCAGCCAATAAAAATTTTTTTAGAGAAGTAGAGCGCATCAAAGCATCCCGGCTAGGGAAGTACCTCCACATCACAGAAAACCGCAGCCACATAACAACTCCTTAGAGAGTTGTTGTGATCCTGCGTGTGAGTGAGGTCACCAGTAAGCTTCTAAGGGGTTGCTGTGTAAGCAGCAGAGGAGGCATCGCGCGAGTGATAAGTTAATATTACAAGCTTTAATAGGCCACGGTAACTGCTTTACATCAGGTGGATCGTATGCTTGTATGCCTCCCGACGTTGCATAAAAAAAGTCTGGGCTTTGAATTTTATATATATTAATGTATTTTAGTTAATTTATAAATGTTTGTAATTTCGCTTTTGATATACTTGGTCATGTCGTTTTTTTTTATGCACGTGTGCGCGCAGACTGGATACAATTACTGACTAAATTTGATTTGATTTCGGGATGTAAGGGGCTCAATGTCACCTTTAGAGCCAAATCCAACCTCACCTGCACGTAGTGCGCACTGCTTATCAACGGACGAGGCTCTAGCGAAACAGAGGTAGGGCACGACGTTAGTCCGACTGGGGAAGTACCTCCAGCTCACAGAAGACGTCAGCCAAATAACAACTCCCAGGAGGGTTGTTCTGTTCCTGAGTGAGCTAACGAGAAGATGAGGAGTTGCTGTGTTGACTTGTTGTGTTGGCGGGGGTGGTAACGCGCTAGCGACATTTTTATTGTTGCTAGCGTTCGTAGGTTACGGTAACCTCTCTACATCAGGCGGGCCGCATGCTCAGTTCCGTCGCCCCGCTTCCCCTGGGGCGATCGCCTCCCATGAAGCCTTTAATTTAAAGCCTTCCAGGCCAAAGGCAGTCCCCAAGCGGTGTTTAGTATGAGTCTGAGATAACTCGTTCCGACAGCCGAAAGGTATCCACGGGGAGTCACCTGGAGGGTGTCCCTCAGAAGAATGACTAACGCACGATGTTAGTGGGTTAGTCCTTCTTTTGTGTGTCTTTTTTACGTCGGGCGTAAAAAACAAATAAAAATAAACTCAGTCTGTTTACGATTTGTTCCTCCTGCACAACAGATGGCGCTGATAAAATTTTAGATCGCGCTATGGTTTGTCACGCGGTTGGTATGATTATTTCAAGGAATTGAATGTTAAATTACGCATCAGTCCGGTTTGAGCAGCGCTCGGAGACGGTCACGGTTCGCTCCCGCTTACCGATTCGGACCCGTGCGCTACTTGTGCCATTTCCCTACAGGCTTCCGCCTAATACACACGCTTCGTTGTACGGTCTTTCTCAAGACCCTCTGCAGCTCGTGTCCCGAGGTACTGTACGGTCTATATAGACCCACTGCAGGCCCGTCTCCAGCGGATATTAGCCCGGCTAATTTTTCGCTGACTTCGAGTGAGGTTGAAGTTCTTTTCAGAACTTGCCTCAGTAGAAAAAGTTTCTAAGGAGCGGTCTGCAAATCCACACGATTTTAGTGCGGTCGGCTTGTGGAAAACGTGTCGGCAATTCACGGTGAGTTTGTCGTACGAAAGTGCGGCATCTCACTAGGTTAGCAGTCAAACGTGAGGTACTCGCCTTGTGAGCTAGCTCCAAGGCAGAGGAAAGCGTAGCTGACCACCTCGCTGCTTCGGCAGTGGTGAATTTGCGAACGTGCCAACAAAGCGAGTCGTAGCGTTGACCCGTACGCTAGCCTTTCCCCCTCTGGGAACGGCAAGTCATTCGGCTGGGACTGGGACCACTGGCTAGGGCTTGGGGGCTACCCTCGTCAACCCCAGTTATCGGTTAGGTAGTTAAGTTTCTTAGTTTTAAGACTAGGTACTCAAACCGGTGCACAATAAGACTGGCACCGGTCCACACACACTAGGGACTAGGACCCTCCTGGCCTACACCCGGCCGGGAGGTTAGGCTTTTCACGCAGGGTACACACCGCCCGAGTGTACCCCTCGGGCGGCCCTTCACCCCCTCAGGTAGGCAATGTCTGCCATGGATCCCCGGCTGGATCCAACTACGCAGCTTCATATGCTGCGTAGGTACGTGGCCTCGATGGCCCCCGACCTATTAACGGGGTTCGGCACCTGGTGCCGAACAAACCCCGCACCCCCCGCCCCTCAGGCAAAAACCCCAGCGACCACTAAGGTCGCCCCCCCACCCCCGCCCCCGGCCCCTCAGGCCAAACAAACCAAGGCCCCTCAGGCAAAATCCCCCAAGGCCCCTCAGGCCTCGCCCGCTAAAGCCACTCAGGCTAAAGCCGTTAAGGCCCCTCAGGTCAAACCCAAGGAAGTCGCACCTGCGACTACCAAGGCCCCTCAGGCCACCCCCGCTAAGGCCCCTCAGGCCGCCACCGCTGTTGCCTCTTGCAGCAGCGCCTCTCCCGTCCCTCCTGCAGCCCCTTCAGGACCACAGGAGATGGACATAGACCAGGGTGCAGCTGCAGCTGCAATCATAACGGGGCCCACCAGCTCCTTGTCCGACGACGAGTCAGACCTAGAGTCCATTGTCGACCCCCTTACGGAGGCCAAATGGACCACTGTCCCGGAGAACCGGAAGCGGAAGCCCCGCTCCAGTGACTCCCGTCCCGCAAAGGCCGCAAAGGGTAACACCGGAGTGGCCCGTCCCTCTTCGCCAACGGTGCTCTCGCAAGAGACACCGAAGGCCAAGCTCCCGCCGCCGATCACCATCCGTGACGGAAAGGTCTGGGAGCGGCTCTACGCGGTCGATCTCCCCGCGAAAGAGATTCGCCTCACAAGGGCAAAGTCGACCCACCTTGGCATCAGCGTCACGGTGGCAACACCCAACGACCACCGAAAACTCACGGGCCTCCTCCGAGAGCGGCGCGTGGAGTACTTCACGTACGCTCTCGAGGAGGAACGTGAACTTCGCGTGGTGGTTAAACGCGTCCCCACGTCGCTGTCACTAGATGGCATAACCGAGTCCATTAAAGGACAAGGAGTCCCCGTCCGGTCGGTACACCGGATGACCCGCAACCACCGCAAGGATGGCGAGCCATATAATATGGTTATCTGCCACCTTCCCCTTACCCCCGAGGGTAAGAAGATCTTTCAGATCACAAATATTTGTGGTCTCTTCGACATCGAAGTCGAACTCCCCCACAAACGTGGACTCCCAGGGCAGTGTCACAACTGCCAAAATTACGGGCACGCTGCCCGTAATTGCTTCTCGCGGTTCCGTTGCGTGAAATGCTTAGGCGATCACGAACGGGGCCAGTGTCCGCGCGACCCAGCGGTGGAGCCGCCAGCGTGCGTTCTCTGCGGCGCCGTGGGGCATACCGCCAACTATGGCGGCTGCCCTAAGGCGCCGAAGAGGCGCACGAGGCCGGCACAAGCCAAAGGGCGCTCGCACACGCGCCTCCCTCCGCCCTCCCAGAGCCAAACGGCTTACCCCCAGCTTCGGCCCACTCGGGTCCCCCAGCCATTTATTCCGGCACCCATCCCCGCAGTGTCTGCATGGGCTTCACCCAGGCAGCCTCTTGCGCCCCTACCCACACCGGTCGAACCCGTAGAGACTGCCCCAGCAGCTGCACCCCAGCAGACTCCCCCTCTGGGAGGACGCAAACCCCATTTGACGGACATAGTGTTTGACATGGCGAGTAAAATCGACATGTCAGAGCTATTCGTCCTAGCCCGCGAGCTACATGACTTCCAAGACACTGGAGTGGGAAACCAATTCCAGATCGTCTGCAAACACATCGCTGTGTTTGAGTCCATCATGGACTATCGCGCGCCTGCCCACCTTCGGCGCACAAACCTCTCCCAACAATAATGGGTTCACGGAATCAAAGAGTGAAACCACGCTCCCTTTCCCTTGCGTTCTATAACGCAAACGGCCTTGCGTGGCAACGGGATGAAGTACGCCAGTACCTAACCGACCACCAAGTTGATATCCTCCTAGTGCAGGAGACCCTTTTGAAACCATGCAATCGCGACCCGCGCATTGCAAATTACAACGTCATCCGTAATGATAGAGAGGGCCGCGGGGGCGGAACCCTAGTCTATTACAAAAGGTCCCTGCACTGCATCCCACTAGAACCCCCATCTCTCGAAAACCTCGAGGTCACCATCTGCAGGCTAGGGATGACCGGCCATCAGCCGATCAATATCGCGTCCGCGTACCTCCCCCCGAGCAAGCGTATCCTTCAGAGCGACTTGCAAGCCCTCTTTGCCCTAGGAAACTCCACCATTCTGGCTGGAGATTTCAATAGTAAGCACATCCAGTGGAATAGCCACTCGTCTTCACCAAACGGCGTAATCCTAGAGAGCCTACAGGACTCCCTAGGATTCGACGTCATAGCTCCCATGTCTCCCACCCACTATTCCGCAACAGTGGGACACCGCCCGACCGTTCTGGATTTTGCACTTCTAAAGAACGTAGCCTTACGGATGCGTTCAATCCAAGTGCACACAGAACTTAGCTCTGACCACCGGCCAGTTCTGATCGAGTTCGGGCTACCAACTGACTCACCGACAGACGAGGACACCAGACGGGTAACGGACTGGCGAAAACTCAAAAGAGTGCTCGCACAGACTTCCACACCCGAGCTGGAGCAAGTACCCGAACAGATTCTCACAAATGACGAGACCGACCTTGCGATCGACGCCCTCACTAGCCACTTGCAAACGGCAGCTAACAACTGCTCCAGAGAGGTTTCAACGGCCGACTTAGCTCGGCGTTGGGAACTCCCTGCTTATTTGCGAGAACTAGTGTCGGAAAAGAACGCAGCGACACGCGCCCATGACTCTTGTCCCACCGAACAGAACCGTTCTCGGATGCGCTATTTACAACGCCAAGTAAAGAAGCGCATCAAAGAGTTCAGGGATGAACGGTGGGCCAACTTTGTTGGAGAAAGTAAGCCCTCGCACACGGCGTACTGGCGAGTTGCTAAATCTCTCCGTTCCGACCAAATAACCCAATGCCCTCCCCTGACCCGACCAGACGGTACGATAGCGTTCGATGATGACGAAAAGGCTGAATGCTTTGCAGACAGCCTGGAGAGCCAATGCTCTCCTAGTCTAGAACCAACCGACGACGAACACGTTCAGATGGTTGACTCCGAGGTGGAACGAATCCTCGCGACACCTCCCACGATCCCCCTCGAGCCTACAACGGTTGAGGAGGTCCAAACGATCATCAGGGACCTTCGGAGCCGGAAAGCTCCCGGAGCTGACGGCATCACGAACTCGGTCCTCAAACTCCTCCCAGGCCCCCTGTTAGTCCTTCTCGTGGCGATATTCAACGCCGCTCTCGCGAACTGCAGATTTCCAGACTCCTGGAAAGATGCAGACGTAGTTGGCATCCCCAAACCAGGCAAATGCCTGAAGAACCCCGCCTCTTACAGGCCCATTAGTCTCCTCAAATGCCTGGGGAAAGTCTATGAGCGCATCATAGCCATTCGCCTCAAAAAGTTCGTTGAACTTAGAGGCCTTCTCATAGACGAGCAGTTTGGGTTCCGTCCCAAACACTCGGCAGTCCACCAAGTGCACCGCATCACGGAGCACGTCCTCTCCAACTTTCAAACAGGGCGCCATACCGGTGCCCTGTTTTTCGACGTCGCGAAAGCGTTCGACAAAGTCTGGCACAATGGCTTAATATATAAGCTACACCAAATGGAAGTGCCAGACAGTCTCGTGCACATCTTACGAGACTACTTGTCGAATCGCTCCCTCCGCGTCAGAGTCCACGGCACTCTCTCGAGGCCGCACCCTATCCGAGCCGGGGTCCCTCAGGGCTCCGTGCTCGGCCCTATCCTATACACGTTGTACACCAACGATATTCCCAAGACTCCCTTCGTGGAGCTAGCCCTCTTTGCCGATGATACGGCACTTTACACTTCCGAACGAGCCAAATCCAACATATCGGATAGGCTCCAGAGAGCGGCTAACGCTCTAGGCGAATGGTTCCGACGTTGGCGAATCGAAGTGAATCCGGAGAAAAGTGCCGCTGTGTTCTTTTCTCGGGATCCACGAGGTCTTACGAGACCAGATTCCCAACATAGGACCGTGAGCCCCATCTCATTGTTCGGCCGACCCATCCCATGGGTCGAGAAGGCCAAATACCTAGGTGTCATCCTAGACTCCAGAATGACGTTTGGACCTCACATCACCGCTGTCAGGAACAAAGCCGCGTTCTACCTAGGCCGGCTCGGTCCGATATTCAGGAATCGTAGAATGTCACTTAGAAATAAGTGTACACTCTACAAAGCCTGCATCCGCCCCGTTCTCACATACGCCAGCGTAGTGTTCGCACACGCTGCGCGCTCCCATCTGGCTAAGCTCCAGATTATCCAAAACCGGTTTGCCCGCAATGCAACCGCTGCCCCTCACTATCTCAGGGTCGCAGATCTCCATCTCGACCTTGAACTCCCTTCCATCATTAGTTTCATGAAGAAAGCGTCTAGACGCTACTTCGAAACTGCCTCTCAACATCCCAACCCATTGATAGCCCGGGCTGTCAATTACACCCCGCGGATCGACGCCCGGGGGTTCCGGCGCAGACCGCGGAATTCACTCTTTGATCCCGATGATCGCATTACTGTTGCGAACGCCCCCTACCTCTCCCCCTCCAACCCCAACACTCCAGACACACACCGCGCTCGGCGGCTCCGGGCGCGAAGAGTAAGGACTTCTGCGCGATACACCAGGTACCGGTAGCCCACGGTACCTGGGCGCCTCTCTCTCCGACAGGCCCTTAAGGCACGAACCCGCGTGTTCGATTTGTTTCTCCAGCGACGTCCTGAGCCGAGGTCCGACCCCTCTCGGGGGCCCTTAGGCTGTCGCTTAACTTTGTTTTTCAGGCTGTGGCGCCTCACGCCCGCCCTCTAGTCCGGTGACGTAGTGACAGCCCAACCGGGGCTAACTACATAGTCAGGTCAAAAAAAAAAAAAAAAAAAATGTTAAATTAGCTTAAAATAAATCCAGTCTTATTGGCTAAACTTAAATTTTTGCCGACACAGTACCTGCTAAGACTCGTAAGGCTCGCGAGGCAGATGTTGAAGCACAGTACAAGTGTCTTATTTATTGGCAGAGCTGCGATAGCCAGCGGAGCCACATTACCTCAAAATTGCCGTTTTGGGGTAGACTGATGTCATCCAGCTAGCGTTTAGACTAGGGGTGGGTAATATCGGTACCACGCAATATTGAATCGTATCTATATATTGGTTTTGAATATCAGATATCGTAACTATATATTGCAATATCTATGTATCTGTCAGAAGCCTACGATACGCCACACGCTGAAAACTAAGTGATATTATACGGTACTGTGATTCTTTACGATTCGGTTATGTCTATCTATATTTTCATAATCAGTATACATATATTGGTTAACATCCAATGATTTTCTATGAAGATAGAAGATGATGTTTAATAAGGATAATATGTAAGGTGATAAATAATAAAAATAATATTTATTATTTAAAACTTTAAAAAGGATATTTTGTCATTTTTTTAATAATATCTATTTTGGTCTAAATTAACGTTTAGGAAAGTTAATTGTGTCACTTTTTGTGACGTTCGTCGTGATAAAAAAAGCGGAGAAGTTACTGTCACATACAATTTACGCGGCGCAAAGCAAAGCACGAAACTAAAAATAGAATTCCAAAATATTTAGAGCAAACTATTAATTTAGTTAGACCGTCGTCTCGGTCAAGGACAAAGGTTAACAACAAAGAAATTAATTTAAAATAAATTTTATTGTGTATAAGGAAAGTTTATAATCGTTTGAGTTGCTTTATTGAACACGTGTACGTTTTATTTTCGTTGACTAAAGCGAAGTGTTCAGAAAATAACTTTGCAATGCAATTATAAGCCTTGTGGATGCTACAAATAATGTTTAAATTAAAATGAATATTCACAGGGAAATGTACCTGTCTATATCAGTCTTGTAGCCGTTTCACTCAAATATCTAGCTCGTATTCTTTCACGCGCCTATTGTTTAACCGAATCAGTATCAGATATTCAGATTCAGTTACGTACCGTACCGTACTGTACCTTAGTGCGAGGTGATACGAGTTATTACTTGTTAACACGACAGCGATATCCAATTATAGTTTTCGTGCCGCCCGATATATAGATATCGGGTATTGGACCTAGGGCATCGAAACTCGGTTCATTTTTGAAAACCCGGGTTTTCGAGTCTAAGAGTAATCAAAACCCGGGTAGACCGGTTTTTTCGAGCATTTCGATCTTTTTATTGAATTTTTTTAAAATACACTAATCTGCGTTTATATATCGATTTCCAACAATAAGTACGTACATAATATAAAGAATGAGGAAGAATTTAAATAAATGAAACAGTACTTTACAAATTACAAAAACAGTTTTAATGTTTAAAAAAGTGATAAAGATTTATTTTTTCTTCAGAATATCTTAAAACTTAGTAAGTAATCTAGTCTTTTTTAAATCACAGATTTGCAGAGATTAGTTTTAACATTAAATGAATTATTTTGGTAACGTATTCACTTATTGTATTTGAAAGCTAATAAAAATAATAATTATGTCACTCTGCGCAATAAATGTAATAAACAATGTAGGGTAGCAAAAAGAAATTTCATTCTCTCGTCAATTGACAATTGTCCCCACGATAAATTGTGGATTGTTTTTTAATAAGATAGGTATAGGAAAGCCCAGATCTAGTAATTCATCCAATTTAAACGCTGATGACCTAAATAAACACTTCCGCTCAACTCCAAGTATCTTGTCACCTCAGGTTAGATTGGCTACTGTAAGTCACTTGAATTCATCTCCTGGACTAAGCGGTAATCAATTTGAGCTTGGTACGGTTTCGGCGGATGAAGTGGTGAAATTCATAGGCTCCTTAAAGTCTAAAGCAGTAGGGTGCGATGGCATGTGCATCGACATGATGGTGCCAATCAATGACATAATAGCTCCTAATCCTCCGGCATTTTTCCTGCTTTATGGAAACGTGGCCATATCATTCCACTTCCAAAAACATCAAATCCTTCCTCTTTCGCAGATTTTCGGCCCATCACTATCCTTCCCATTCTCACACACGGCCACAGCACTGTTTCAGCACTCATAAATATTACTGACGACATTCGGAACAATATAGATAATAAACTTCTTACTCTTCTCGTCTTACTTGACTTTTCCAATGCTTTCAATATGGTTGATCACGAAATTTTACTAGCAGTGCTTCGGCAAATGAATCTATCGTGTGTTTCTCTTTCCTGGTTTCATTCTTACCTTTCTGACCGGCTTCAATCAGTAAAAATCGACGATTGTAAATCTGACTGGTGCAAAGTCGACGTGGGTGTCCCACAAGGTAGTGTGTTATCACCTCTCTTATTCTCTATTTTTGTTAATGGCATTACTTCATATATGTCCTCCTCTATTCATTTGTACGCTGATGATGTCCAAATCTATACAGCTGCCTCTCTTCAAGACTTTTCAAATGCTACAGACGTTATTAATTCAGATCTCAGCGCTATTGCAAAATGGGCACAGAACTTCGGCCTAAAAATTAATGCGATAAAGTCATAATGTATCGTAATAGGCAGCCCTCACTTCATTTCCAGGTTCCAATCAGGAAGTTATCCAAATATTGTTTGCAACGGTACAATAATTCCTTATTCTTCTACTGTTAAAAACCTTGGAATTGTCATTGATCAGACACTATCTTGGGGACCCCAAATAAATGCCATAAGCCGCAAATTGTTCTCTTCCCTTCACTCTCTGAAACGCCTTCAAAATTTGCTTCCAACGGAAACCAAGGCGTTGCTGGCTCAATCTCTTCTCCTACCACTCCTTGATTATGCCGATGTAGCCTTTCTGGATCCCTCCGAAGATTTACTGAATAAATTGGACAGGCTTCAAAATCAATGTATCCGATTTATATTTGGTCTTCGCAAGTATGACCATATTTCTCAATTTCGACAGCAACTTAACTGGCTGCCTATAAGGCTACGGCGTAAAATCCACATTCTAACCTTTCTCTATAATGTTCTTTTTAATCCTTCTTTTCCAACGTACCTCAGGAGGAGGTTTCATTTTCGGATCATGGACGAGCGTCTACGATGTAGCCAAGACCCCATCTTGAAGGTGCCTGCCTCCCTGACCAACACATTCGGGAATTCTTATACCGTGCGTGCCGCCCGTCTATGGAACACACTTCCGCTCGACATCAGAGCTTCGCCTACTATAAGTTCTTTCAAAAAACGTCTAAAAAACTTTTTCAGTACTTCTGCGAGACATTGAGTTTACATTATGTATTATTTTTATTCAAATATATTAAATATTTGTTTGTATTCTATCGTTATCCATTAGTGTGTATATATGTATCTGTGCCCATGTGTATATACATTTGAGTGTCTATATGCATATGTACATAAATTAATATACTTAAAAATACTTTCTCAATTTTCTTAATATATGCTGGCATCAATTTAGTTATTATGTTAACCTTATATACTTTTTATCTACCACCGCCATACATTATTCCACGCAGGAGCTCATAAGCAATGGTTGGCTGGAAGAGATTCCTCGAAGGAATAAGCCCGCCTTTGCAAATCAAATTCCAATATTTTAAGAATGTAAACATTAATATAGCAATAAAGTTCTACAAACAAATAATATCTTCAAAAGACATTTTTGTAGTATCACAAACAATTTTAACATTAATAAAACTCTTCTTCGCATTAACAATTAAGTAACGAATAGTTCTAGTCTAATTAACTAAAATACTAAGTAAAAAGTAGTTATGCATTTGACACATTATTTAAACAACATAGTTAAGACATACCCTCTGACCATCTGACCACTTTAGAAAAAAAGAGATATTCATATAAATTAATAACTAATACCGTACTAATATATAGATGGACGCGCGTTCCATTTATCTTGCATGGCTTGTTTTATTGGTAGCAACGAAGCTACTTTTTACGTAATTACTAATAATTTATCAAAGCGTGTTTTTATTTCACTTACTTATTATTGCATTCGAAGTGGTTTAAACTTAATAAATAACAAAAACAAAAGTATTAAAAAAAACCCGAAAAACCCGAGTTTTCAAAATCAAACCCGGGTTTTTTTGTAATCCTCAGAACCGGGAAAACCCGGGTTTTTTCGGTCCGGGTAAACCCGGGTTCGATGCCCTAATTGGACCAATACATAGATATTGTATCTATATACGATTTGTATCGCCCACCACTAGTTTAGACGGTAATAGTGAGAAACTCCAAAATCGACACACTAATAGCTAACATAATATTGTAGTTTTGTATCCTTTAATTTGAAATTTAAATGTTCGTTGGTGAGGAAGAACGGTCCAAAATCGTTCCAATTAGAAAAAAAAACATATGGGAAAACGTATGGCCGGCCACACTGCACTCCCATCAACAGAAAAAGTAACAGCACTCGTCGCTAGATGTCGTACAGGGTTCCATATATTTAAAAAAAAATAAAAATAAAATATTTAAATATTTTTTAAATTTAAAAAATATCAGCTCTGCCTACACAGCTTGCTGTTATTTACTAGTGTATTATATAGTATTGCGTACCGTCGGTGTCGATACTGTTGAATTGATGAAAATAAAATACCGTATGTGTTATGTCATTCTTTTATTGTACGATGTATTGCATTTGCATGGCAACCGTACAGATTCGCAGCGTAAGCATTACGCTACGTGCGCCGTCGTACGTGCTCCAAAATCTATCCAATCATATTAAACTTTATATATCATCATCAGCATATCAAAACATTCATGCTCACTTAGTAATAAAGTTGAACAATGTAGACATTTTCCAGTAGTTAAAGAATCAGAATCAAGACATTAAATACCAACTAAGTGTCTGTGCGGTTATCAGTAATTCGTACAGTTATATTCTACACGTGTACCAAATCATATATATATATATATATTATACCACTAAGTTGAATAACAAGCGTACGGCCTGCCTGATGGTAAGCAGTTACCGGAGCCAATGGATATTTGCAATACCGGGGGTGTCGCTCTTGCGTTGCCGACCCTGTAGGAACCTCTTCACGCCTTTCTTGAAGAGCTCCATACTGTAGTACGTTGGGAAAGCTCGCCATGGAGCTCGTTCCACAACTTAATAGTTTTCGGTAGAAAACTTCTCAAGAACCGTACAGTACGCGACCATTGCGTTCCAGTGTATGAGGATGGACTCCCAGCCGCCGTATAATATATCGATATTACAATACTATCGGTATCTTCATACTAATAGCAGCAATAGTATCGATGCTATCGATAGTATCTAAATTCAATAGTATCGATAGTCCTATCGATGGTGTTACTGTTTTTGAGTCCGCGATAGTCTATCGATATTTTATGATGTTGCTTGTAACGCTTGAATTCTCCATTAAACTCCTAAGGAGTTGCTGTATGAAACAGAGGTGTCATCGCTCGAGTAATACTCATAGTATTGCAAGCGTTTACAGGCTATGGTAACCGCTTTAAATCAGGTGGGCCGTATGCTTGTATGACTACTGACGTTGATTAAAAAAAATGGCAAAATGACTGCGTATATTTCACAATGAAAAAAAGAAAGTAATGTTTGGGTGGAGTTTGAATGTACGACGTGGAGATTGGAGTTCTGTCACAACTGAGCTACCGGTAACGTTCGTGAAGGAGTTTCTCCGCGCTTCGGAGGGCGCGTTAAGCCGTCGGTCCCGGCTGTTGTCGATAGATAGATGACAGTCGTTAAGCTAAGTCAGTGGCCCTCGGGCGGTTCGAAATCGCTGGCCTCCGCCAATCCGCATTTGAGCAGCGTGGTGGAGTATGCCCCAACCACTTCGGTTGAAGGTAGGCCCGTATCCCTGAATATCCCTGCAGTGGGATGAGTGAGGGTTCATGCGGTGGTGGTATATATATATCTGTGAAGCCGCGGTAGTGATACTGCTGTTATCAAGGTAGTGTTGCGGGAACACATACGCAACATTTCTCTGATGACACAACCGCCGGAGTCACAGGAGTGAAACATTGCCCGCGGTGCCACTGGTAGAGCCCCGCGATAGTGCCTCGGGGAAAAGAGGCAGTTGACCCATCACTATGACTCATTCCTTCCTACGATCGTCACTGAAGAATCCGAGGATATTTTTGGACGAGCTCGGTGGCTCAGTCGTGGAAGACGCGACTTTGACACCAACGCTCGTGGGTTCGATTCACACACAAGACAAACATTTGTGTGCATGAACATGTCTGTTTGTCCAACCTGATGTAAAGCGGTTACCGCAGCCTATTGACGCTTGTAACATATATCACTCGCGCGATCCCTCCTCTGCTGCTTACACAGCAGCAGAGGAGGCACTCCTTAGAGGAGCAACCCTCTAAGGAGTTGTTATTTGACTACGGTTTCCTGTGAGGTGGAGGTACTTCCCCAGACGGGCTGCTTTAATAATAATAAAAACATTCTGAAAATTTTTATTCATTTTCTCATTACTTATATATTATTGCATCTTAATTCATAAATTGATTTCGGGGGATATAAATATGAAATTACATGTAAAATTAAAAACCTATCAACCAAGAAGAACTAATGTAAAATCTATACATAAAATATAAATGAACCTACAACTACATCTCTAAGAAAACACGTTGCAATGGGAAATATCAACGAATATAAAATAGTGGATTTGCCGTGTTTAACTACAAAAGACCATGAATGAAAATGATCACGAGAGAGCAGCAAGAAGACAAAAGCCACGTGACGCGCCCCCACCACCACCCGCTTCGTCTAGCCCCACGTCGTCGTTGAAGGAGCAACATGACACCTCCGACCGGCAACGTGTCGAGCGATGAGGACGGGCCGCCGCCGAGACCTGCGCGACGTAGGGCGCGGCGCCCACTGCCGGCCAGCCTGGGGTCTGCGGGCCCCCTGCCTGCGACAGGCTCCCGCTGCCGGTGGTGTAGTGCGACACATGAGGTGGACAGATGCAATTAACTTAAACGTCATACACGCCTATTTTGCAACAGAGGGAGGACTAATCTCAACGCCTCTTGCCAACGGTGGTCGAATGCTGACTCTGTTTCAGGTACTCAAACCAACTGTCACCGTTTCTGCTCGACGTCTATCAGATCAAGTGAGGCCTATCCAGCGTTGTTGTTTGTTGGATGTGCCTACCCTTGAGCGGCTTCGACAGGCATCGCGACCTGTTCACACAGTCAACTAGGTAAGACAATCTTCCGCTGCTACGATGCCCAATAATGTAAATTCGACATCGAAGCAGGCGGAGGATCAGGCGGTGCCACAGGGCTATGTAAACACAAGTAGAGACCTAACCAGAATGATGAGCAACTGAGGAGAGCATTGGATGATTCGCTTCCTGAATACCGAACTACTCCAATTGCCCAAAGACCTCGTCTATCACGTTTACCCGCGCATAGACGAAGTATAGCGCTCGTGGGGGCCGTAGATCGCTTGCTAGTTCCATATTTAGAATCTAGCCAAGATCTTGCTGATACCCATTCGATTCTCTATTGCGCGGCCATTGCGGTGCGACTCTCTCTCTATTACGTCGTCATGACGAACGCGGTCAGCAAGCGTTATGCTACAAATTTTGCGCAATGCTCTCATTTCGACCGCATTTATTCTACTTTCATACTCCCTCTGATATACCCAGCTTTCACTTCCATAACATAACGTGTGCCTTCTGGCTTATATTTTGGCTGCCTAGAAGGTTACCGAACGCTCAATTCACCCTTTTCCCTGCACTCAATCGTCTCTCCACATCAGAGGTGTACCTTTCATCGCTGCTAAAAGCGCTTCCAAGATATACAATCTCATCCACTTGCTTCAACCCTACATCATCAACCGTAATCCTAGTGTTCATTCTAGTTGTCTCTCTTTCAAATACAATTATCTTGGTTTGCTTCACATTCAATTGTAAGCTTTTCTTCATACAATCATCTTTCATTGTTGTAACTATTTGTTTGCAGTTCGGTTGGTAATTTTGCGATTAATACCGCGTCGTCTGCATAAGCAGGCAATGGATCACTGAGTGACCCATTCGCATTCCCACATTCATATTTCTTATTCTCTGAAGACAACTGTCCACATACAGGATGAATAGCCGACCTGACAGCATGCATCCCTCTCTGACAACAATGTTGATATCCAACCAAGGCAATAAGCTGCCGTCCACTCGCACACATGCTGTACAATCCTCATTAGTGGTTTGCACAGCACGGAGCAGGTTATCGTCAATTCCATATGTGGGCAAAACGTTCCAGACATTCTTCCGCACGTCACGTCCACAAACCCCCAAAAAACATTTTGGTCCATAGCCAGATGCTTCTCTACGATGTTGCGGTGTGAAAAAACTTAATCCGGGCTTCCTCTGCCGCTACGAAATTCACCCAAAATAAAAATATGCCAAATATTTTTATGTTTTCAAAAGTGTTTATACCAAGTTGATACACGCAGGAAATACATTTTATCATACAAACTTGCACAATCTTTAGGGGTTGATTTTCGAAAACTCCTAAAATATGTGTTTAGTTATTTGTTTTGAAGAGTATTTATGCCAAGTCATAAGTTGATATACGATTTTCCATTCAAACTTTTACAGCCCATTTCACCCCCTTGGAGGTTTATTTTCAACAAATTCTTTCATAATGCACCTCTATACCCATTAAGGAACATTATTTCAAATTTCATGATTTTATGTTTAGCGGTTTGGGTTGTGCATTCTGTCTCATGTAACCTATTGCATACCATTTTAACCCCTTAAGTATTTCGTTTTAAACAAGCATCCCGGCTAGAGAAGTATCTCCACCTCACAGAAAACCGCAGCCACATAACAACTCCTTAGAGAGTTGTTGTGATCCTGCGTGTGAGTGAGGTCACCAGTAAGCTTCTAAGGAGTTGCTGTGTAAGCAGCAGAGGAGGCATCGCACGAGTGATAAGTTAATATTACAAGCGTTAATAGACCACGGTAACTGCTTTACATCAGGTGGATCGTATGCTTGTATACATCCCGACATTGCATACAAAACGTCTGGGCTTTGAATTTTATATATATAGTTTATTTTAATAATGTATTTTAGTTAATTTATAAATGTTTGTAATTTCGTTTTTAATATATTTGGACATGTCTTTTTTTTATGCACGTGTGCGCGCAGACTGGATATAATTACTGACTAAATTTGATAAGACCTCATGACAAAAATGTATTCTTGTAAATAAACTATTTGATTTTATTTGATTTCGGGATGTAAGGGGCTCAATGTCACCTTTAGAGCCAAATCCAACGTCATCTGCACGTAGTGCGCACTGCTTATCAACGTACGAGGATGTAGCGAAACAGAGGTAGGGCACGACATTAGCCCAACTGGGGAAGTACCTCCAGCTCACAGAAGACGTCATCCAAATAACAACTACCAGGAGGGTTGTTCTGTTCTTGAGTGAGCTCACGAGAAGATGAGGAGTTGCTGTGTTGACTTGTTGTGTTGGCGGGGGTGGTAACGCGCTAGCGACATTTTTATTGTTGCTAGCGTTCGTAGGTTACGGTAACCTCTCTACATCAGGCGGGCCGCATGCTCAGTTCCGTCGCCCCGCTTCCCCTGGGGCGATCGCCTCCCATGAAGCCTTTAATTTAAAGCCTTCCAGGCCAAAGGCAGTCCCCAAGCGGTGTTTAGTACGAGTCTGAGATAACTCGTTCCGACAGCCGAAAGGTATCCACGGGGAGTCACCTGGAGGGTGTCCCTCAGAAGAATGACTAACGCACGATGTTAGTGGGTTAGTCCTTCTTTTGTGTGTCTTTTTTACGTCGGGCGTAAAAAACAAATAAAAATAAACTCAGTCTGTTTACGATTTGTTCCTCCTGCACAACAGATGGCGCTGATAAAATTTTAGATCGCGCTATGGTTTGTCACGCGGTTGGTATGATTATTTCAACGAATATAAGTTTCTTCCTAGTCCGGTGACGTAGTGACAACCCACTCGGGGCTAACTACATATTCAGGTCAAAAAAAAATAAAAGTTTCTGCAGTTTCGTAATTCTCGACCCAATTTTTGCCGACATAGTACATGCTAAGACTCGTAAAGTCGTAAGGCCCGCGAGGCAGATGTTTAAGCACAGTACAAGTGTCATATTTATGTATTATATTATATAGTATTGCGTACCGTCGGTGTCGATACTGTTGAATTGATGAAAATAAAATACCGTACCTATGTGTCATTCTATGTTATTGTACTGTGTATTGCATTTGCATGGCAACCGTACAGATTCGCAGCGTTAGTATTACGCTACGTGCGCCGTCGTACGTGCTCCAAAATCTATTAAATCATATTAAACTTTATATATCATCATCAGCATATCAAAACATTCATGTTCGCTTAGTAATAAAGTTGAACAATGTAGACATTTATATAACAATGTAGATATTTTATGTAGACATTCCGTAAAAATGGCTACATTTGTTTGGAATCGTCACATTTTTTCCCCTACCGTGCAGTTCATGACTAGGTGAGCACTGTTAAAAATACTGCCAAAAAACTCATGCATCACTCTTTTGATATCCAAAGAAATTTACATAATTTATTAATTACATTATAATTGGATCGACTCAATCCCAGGCATTTTTATCATTAATATAGTCAGATACTTTATAATATGCCCTGCTACACAATTTGGCTTTAATAGTAGTTTTAAATTTCTTTATTGACAATTCTCTTATATTGCTGGGAAGTTTGTTATAGAACCGTATACATTGCCCCATAAAAGAATTACTTATTTTTTGGAGACGGCTTGCATGTAACTCAAGATTATGCTTATACGAGTATCTAGTATTTATGTTATGAGTATCACTCTTTTTACAAAATGAGTCTATGTTTTTATGGACATACAAAAGATTTTCATAGATATATTGCGATGCGACTGTTAGAATATTTATTTCTTTGAATTTTTCTCTAAGGCTCTCACGGGGACCAAGTTTGTAGATAGCTCTTATGGCTCTCTTTTGCAATAAAAAGATGGTGTTAATGTCCGCGGAGTTACCCCAAAGAAGAATTCCGTAGTAGCTGAAATAAACTATTCTAGCCGTATCAACATCAGTGAGCCGTCTAATAGTTTTCACTGCATAGGCAGCAGAACTTAGTTTTCCTGATAATTTTTCAATTTGTAGATTGGAATTCTGTCACAACTGAGCTACCGGTAACGTTCGTGAAGGAGTTACTCCGCGCTTCGGCACGTTAAGCCGCCGGTCCCGGCTGTTGTCGATACATAGATGACAGTCCTTAAGCTAAGTCAGTGGCCCTCGGGCGGTTCGAAATCGCTGGCCTCCCCCAATCCGCATTTGAGCAGCGTGGTGGAGTATGCTTCAAACCACTTCGGTTGAAGGAAGGCCCGTATCCCTGCAGTGGGATGAGTGAGGGTTGATGCGGTGGTGGTATATATATCTGTGAAGCCGCGGTAATGATACTGCTGTTATGTTCACTGTGCTCCACTGTGAAAGTGAGATACATAGCGATGTTGTAGTTGTTGATAAAAGACTTACGCCACTATCCGTGGCAAACGAGAACTGGCGTAAACCACTGGTGCTTACTACCCAGAACCGCTGGAATATATGGAAGAGCAAGGAGCTACATAGGCGGTTCTATAGGGTTCTTAATGGGCCTGATGTTGACTTGCTCGCGTCGGTGTCCTAGCTACATTTCGGTGATCTCTTTGGAGAAACCGAAGGTTTTGCCTGTGCAATTATGGACGTAGTTATCAAGAAGAATAACTACCGAAAGTAGATCCTGAAGGACGGTACGCTCGACATTTGTCGAGCAAGGCACCGTTCCTGTGAGTCACTCAGGCGTATAGTTTCCAGTTGTGTCATCTTGCTAATGGCGAATATTTACACAGGCATAATCAAGTAGCTAACATTATACACCAGCAACTTGCTCTTAAACACAGACAGACAGAGTCACAGGAATGAAAAATTTCCCGCGGTGCCCCCCACTACTGCTAGTGCCACGCGTTAGTGTCTTGGTAAAAGAGGGAGTTGACCCATCACTATGACTCATTCCTTCGTACGATCGTCAATAAACAATCCAAGGATTTTTTGGAGACGAGCTCAGTGGCGCAATGGTGAAACGCTCTGTTACGTTACTTTGACACCAAAGCTCGTGGGGTCGATTCCTACACAGGACAAACATTTATATGCATGAACATGTCTGTTTGTCTTGGTCTAGACGTTTTTAAGTGAGATAGGGCGCATCGAAGCAGCCCGTCTGGGGAATACCTCCAACTCCCAGAAAACCGCAACCAAATAACAACTCCCTAGATGGTTGTTGTGTTCCTGTTTGTGAGTGAGATCACCAGTAAACTCCTAAGAAAATGCTGTGTTAGCAGCAGAAATGGCATCGCGCAAGTGATACTTAATGTATTACAAGCATTCATAGGCTACGGTAACCGCTTTATGTCAGGTGTGCCGTATGCTTGTATGCCTCCCGATGTTGTATAAAAAATATCTGAACCAGCATGCCTCTTCATAACTTAACATCGATACTTCTTTCAAACCAGCGCTCTTTCTTACATCCTCCGAACTCTGTTTACAAGTGAGTGAGTGCAGGGAATAGAGCGTTGATAAACTTCTAGGCAGCCGAAATCTAAGCCAGAAGGCACAGCTCGCTGTACACAACGCGGTGCTAATACCACCATGGAAGTGAAAGCTGGGTATGGCAGGGAGAGCATAAAAGTAGAATAAATGCGGTCGAGATGCAAAGCATTGGTCAAAAATTATGGACTGTATGCTTATATGCCTTTCGAGATCGTATAAAAAAGCTGTTAAGTGCGAGTCGAACTCGCGCCCTGAGGGTTCCGTAATAAAATATTTTCCCAAATTATTGTCGCAAAAAAAGTATTTTTCTTTTGTGATGGAACTACAAATTTACGCTTTTCGGATTATTTCCTTTACTTGTGCTACAGGACATTGCTTCTTACTAAATTTCATCATTCTAGGTTAACGAGAAGTATAGGTTTTGATTCCCTTGCGAGTGTCAAAATATGCGCATAAACGAGGCATTAACAGCCGTACCTTTTGATTGCATTGACTTAGAAGTTTGATTTTTTCACTGCTCGAAGGGATTATAGACTTAAATATTTGATATTAATTTCTGCTTGATAACTTCACCCGTTCCTGAAAAAAGGGTCTTGACAGACATACGAACAACAAAGTGATCCTATAAGGGTTGAGTTTTCCTTTTAAGGTACGAAACTCTAAAAAAGTGATCAGATTGATTGTTTATAACTAGAGATGTAACGACTCGACTTTTCAAACCGGTTTGACTATAAAGCGATTTGGATCGGTTACCGCGTCTACTAAACCGATTCGACTGCGTGCGTCGTCCGTCCATCCGTCAGGCCGCTCTGCGCGCCTGTTTGTTCGTGTTTCGCGCTACTCCGCGCCGCGTCGCTGGTCTGACCAATCAGAAATCAGAATAGAAGTTAGGTAGCGGCTAGCTCGCGTAGTCACTCGTCACTCGTCTGTCAGTTACCGACCAAATCGAACTGAACTCTTGTTGATTTTGATAATTATTTTCAATTTTCATATTATCATACTATAGTTTTGTCTGAAAGTTTTTAGTTTTCGTTCAAAGTGATTGTGCAACTGAAAAAATACACACGCGATTAAGAATTAAAACTACTTTTGTAATGTTAAATTGTTTTTCTTTATCTTTGAAAGTACTTAGAAACAAATGATTTTGAATCTTGATATTGTTTTCCTTATATGCACCAAACAAAAGAAAAGTAAGGATAAATAAATTAATCTATTATTATGCCTAAATGTTTTTCTAGCTGGACCGAGTAGGTAGGTTAAGTACTTAACCGTAAACCTTGGTTCTTCGAGCAACGTCGGAAACCCGCGTTCTCGATGTCGTCAACTCGTCAAACGGTTCAAACCGATTCAAACCGCGATTTTGACGATTCGGTTTGGAATCGACTTTTGCGATTTTTTAACCGATTCAAATCGGTTTGACAAAATTCAAGATCGTAACATCTCTATTTATAACCGCACTTTGTGGTTGATATACAGTGGTTGGAAAACAGTTACATTTTAATTGATCGGAGATCGAAATCTCAATAATCAGTCACTGCCGTTGCGGTGCCCAGTAATGTATAGTTACAAACAATTATCATGTATGCAAACTATGAATAATTGCCGCTTCTGAGTACTAGCGAGCTCGTGCCTACTTTTTGCTGGTCTGGAGAAAATCTCCAATCGTTTACTGCATCACTGGTTAAACGTTACTTGGTCTGGGTTCCGTCGGCACGCTGGGAAAACCATTGGCACACGTGACAAACAAACTCCTTTCCGACGCTCGTGGGTTCGATTCTCACACATGACAAAATATTTGTGTGCATGAACATGTCTGTTTGTCTCGGTCAGGGTTTTTTCTTTTTTTTATATTAGTTCAGCATAGTGGCTTCGCTTCACCTGATGGTAAGCGAAAAGAGGTGCCCAAATCACATCGCAGCTGGCAAAAGACTACAGTGACTTCGCAGTTGACGCTGCCATGCTTGCTTCATCACTATTCGTTTGAAGTTTTTAACAGAGGTAGGGCGCATCAAAGCAGTCCTACTGGGGAAGTACCATCATCTCACAGAATGCGATATCTGATGGACGTACTTCCTCAGTTACCTAAGTACCTAAGGTAAGCTCCTAAGGAGTTGCTGTGTTAGCAGCAAATGGTTTCATCGCGCGAACAATACTTCCTGTATGGCGAGAATTAATATATAACGGTAACTACTTAAAATCCGGAGGGTCATATGCTTGTATACCTTCCAACGTTGTATAAAAAAAAATGATATATGTTAGATTAATTCACGCCTATTTCAAAGGCCGATCATCAAGTTTGGATCGAAAAAAAAACAAGGTAAAATCTTCCCTGATTTTATAGCAATAATGTGATCCATGATGAGAGATGATATAGCCCAGTGCATAAAGAACAGGTGTTTTGACACCGTGGGTTTCCTCACATGTTTGTATTTCGATGAGGAAACCCACATGTTTGTATTTCAAAAGACGTGTGGCCTAAACTAAGAAAGGTCTGATTTTTACTCTGGACTGTGGACGTCCGACGGCAGCCGCTCCGTGAAAAACAGTATCTTCGCCAAATCCTCGGGCTTAGGTAGCGGACCCCGCCAATCCTTGCATTAGGGAACAGGAAAACTGCAAAAAGAAAAAGAATTTAACCTATGATATAGCGCATGGAAATCCAGACAAAAATCACCATTGGAGGCATCGGCCGCCCAGTATTTCTTCGTCTTACCGTTATCCCGTTTTCTGATCCATCGGGATCAGCTGGGTCCGCTACCTCAGCCTAAAGATTTGGTGGAGATACTGAATTTTACATAGGGCGACTACCGTCAGACCCCCACATCCCAGACGAAAGACCAGCCATGCAATTCTCTAAGCGACTCGTAATGGCTGTGTGCGTCGCTGTGATCACAGATGTCACAGCTTTGACATCGTCTACTGCGATCACGGCTAAATTATTTGATATTCTATAAGTCTGTAAGCGTACGCGAGGCTGTTTGCCTTGTAGAATTCCAATTCCAAACGCAGCCTTGCGGCGCTAGTGTCGCGCAACCATGAAAAGCGACACCAAAGAATTGCAATTTTGTGTTCAAGGCTGTAACAGCCGATGTTTCCGAGGATGTAAGCACGTTTGCTCTTACAGAATTGCATGGCAGACCTCTCTCAGGTAAAGTCGCACATCCTTCGAAATATAATTTCTATGGCCGTCTCGAACCCACACGATGTTTTCCTTCACCGCTACGCTAGTGATAATTACAAATATGTAAGTATATAAATCCGAAAACATAAATTAGTAGTACATGCCAGGATTGAACCGGGGACTTGTATAGGCCGATTTATTCACTGCTCTAATGCGCCCCAACATTATCTTTAATCACAAGTAAAGATTAAATTAAAAATTTAAAAAAACCCCGTCGCAAAAATAACCTATGAAATGTAACAAAATTTATTATCATTAATTATGATTAATAATGATATACACAAAAACACTCTCGATTAAGTCCCCTTTTAAACAAAAATAACAAAATCACAATCGGTTCATCCATTTCGAAGCTACGATGCCACAGACAGATACACACGTCAAACTTATAATACCCCTCTTTTCCGTCGGGGGTTAAAAAGAACGTTGAAGTCTTTATATCGCTTCTTTATCAGCAATAAATTTTCAAATGCAATTGTACAAGATAAGCAAATATCAAAATGGCATAACATAAAACATAAAGACTAAAATGGACAGTAAAGACCGGTAGCATAATAAGTTGTAAAGTACGCATAATTGATTGCGAGGCCTGTTTCATTGAATATTATGCCATCGCCAGAGGCGACGAAATGCACCTTCTATTGTAAAGTCACAAATTGTTTTTTTTTTTAATAACGCGTACCTACATAAAATACTGCGGCTGTAGGATTCAAGTTATTTATTGTTTTCGTAAGCTTGTTTGTGATCAAGGTTTTTACCGCTTTTTTACTAAATGACAACTTTCTAGAAGATTCTCGTGTTCCTGCGTATTAGTGAGGCCAACGGTAAGCTCCTAAGGGATTGCTGTGTTAGCAGCGGAGGTGACATCGCGTGAGTGATACTTAATGTATTCCAAGCATTCATAGGCTACGGTAACCGCTTCATATCACGTGGGCCGTACGCTTGTATGCCTCTTCTACTGATTGTAGAACGGGTTTTGTTTCGAGTTGTTCGATATGATGCCAACAGTCCTGTCAACAATCGTGCAGCTCGTTGTCGGCGGAGAATTCATCCTTATTCCCCCTAATTTTAACAGTTTTTCATATTTTACGCAGGAACCCTAACTATTTACGGGATAAAAATTACCCTATATTGTGCTCTGAACAGTCGTCTACCTACCAGTGAAAGTCCCGTCAAAATCGGTCCAGCCGTTTCAGAGATTAGCCGGAACAAACAGACAGACAGACAAAAATTGTAAAAATATTCATTTTGGTATATGTGCCGTGTATATATCCATATGCATTTAGTAAAAAGCGGTTATTTTAATATTACAAACAGACACTCTAATTTTATTTATCTGTATAGTTGTATAGATTAAATACATATGTCAAGTCTCAATACATAACATTTTTTGTATTCTTTATTTCAGTGGTTATTATTTTTGACAATACAACCTTAACAACGTTCAAAACTTAAAAATTAAATGAATTGTGGCCGAATTAATTATTAATTTGCCAGAAACTATTCTGTCCTTCACTGGAAATATTTTCAAGAGGCACATCAAAAATACTTTTCAGGAACACCGTTGCTATATGAAATCTATATGTTTGTCTGTGTGTCTGTCTGTGTGTGCGTGTGTCTGTCGCTTTTTTTCGAATATTCGAATTTTAACTTCAGATTCGGATTCAGCATAAAAAAGTAAAATAGGAATGTTCAGGAACACCGTTCCTATCTCTTAAGGAACGTGGTCAAAATGGCCGAAAATGCAAGCTTGCGCATTCTCAACTGGTTATGAGAGGAGTTATTAAAAAAATCCTTTGCATGTGATACTCCAACGCAATTGAAAAATTCCTTTTGCATGTGATACTCCAATTTTGGAAGAAACCCTGAGGAAGGTTATATCCTATTCAACATCACGATATGATACTTAGAAATGGAAAAAGAAAAAGAAGAGGAAAAAGAAAGTAGGAAGAAAAAACGGTTCCGACGGAAATAAGAACAAAATTCTGTGCAGGTATGTGTGTATATCTTCACGCCTGGTCCCTTGCCTTCTTATTTGTAAATTATATTTGTCATTTTTAGGGTTCTGTACCTTAATCGGAAAAACGAAACCATTATAGGATTACTTTTTTGTCCGTCGTAAGTTTCGCTTTTATTACATGCATAAATTAATTGCCAAGTTAAAAGATAAAAAGACAAAATCATTTATTTGGCATTAGGCCTCCACGGGCACTTAGACACGTTTTACAGTCTTTAAATCGGATCATATTGTATCTTCTTAATTTTTCAAAGTTTTAATCTCTCTTTTTTTAATCTACCAGCATTTCGAAAATGACCATTGGCGAAGAAGAAATGCCAAAAGAAACTTGCCAATATAGGTCTTTTTTCAAAACATCAATTTATATTACAATAAATATATGTGAGTGTACACATTGTAATATCAAATCGTACAATTAAAGATATATTAACGCATGTGCTGAATCATTTCCAAACATCTCAGTTAGCCCTGGAGCCCATGTTATAAATAGAGCGAATGGCTCTTACACACGGTCCTTACATACTTCACTCGTTTCTCTAACATTCATAGCTCATTTCATGCACGCTCGCTGGTGCCTGTTGCTCCTGACCTCACCTTCTGAGAAAACACGACCAATTTGGTCATGGTAGGTTAGTCTCGGTCTTCCTCGGCTCCTACATCTTTCCACTTTTGCATTGTATATCTGTTACGTCATTCTTTTTTGTAAGATAAAAATTGTCCCAATGTCAGCCGCCGTTACCCACAACAGTATACCATACGACGTAATGCTGTGAAAGTAGCTGAAACTGACTAAGCGCGCAGTAGCCACATCCGTCAATTGTCTAATTCTCCTAACTGCATGTGCAGCGGAGATGAGCTTACCGGCAAGTTTATTTGCGTGGGGTAATAATAAAATGTGGAGTTTACTATAATTCTAAGAAACACAGTATTATTAACAAGTTAGAATTTATTAGTTGAAGTCACATTTGGAAAACTAAATATAATACATTTTATCCGAGTTTAGCAAAAGATTGTTACATGTGATCTTAAGAGAGGTTGGGCGCATCAAAGCAGTCCGTCTGGGGAAGCACCTCCACCTTATAGAAAACCGTAGCCAAATAACAACCCCGTAGAGGGTTGTTGTGTTCCTACGTGTGAGGTTACCAGTAAGTTCCTAACGAGTTGCTGTGTTAGTAGCACAGGAGGCATCGCGCGAGTGATACTTAATGCATTACAACCGTTCATAGGCTGCAGTAACTGCTTCACATCAGGTGGACCGTGCTTGTATGCCTCCGGACGTTGTATATAAAAAAAGTGAACCAGTTTAGAAAGAGATTAAGAGTTGCTACTTTAATTCAGGTTTAAAAAAGGACCGATACCATAAATAAAGTGCCTAGTACTCCATACTTAATAACCCGATAACTGTCAAACGTATCTGCTTAACATTTCCTAGCATTATTAATTAAAAGTAACACTTCCGGTCTTAATGAGGTCGTCGTTTAAGCGAGACGTGACATCTTAAATTCTCCTTATCGATTTGCATATCGAACACTTTAAAGAATATTTGTATGACACAAGTAGAGATATGCGTACACACAGCGACACCTCAAGTTAGACTGTTTCACCTCTGTAACGTTCTTAACGCGAGTGTCTAACATGATTTGTCGATATGTGTAATCTTAATCGCAAAGTACTCGTAATTGAGTTCAATATATTTCTCGCATATTTCGTGAAATATAGCTTCCTATAACAGTTTTTCATGAGCTCGGTGGCGCAGTGATTAGTAGGTAACTTTGACACCAACGCTCGTGGGTTCGATTCCCACACAGGACAACCAACATTTATAGTGTGTATGTTGTCTGACAAATTACGCAGCCCAAAGTAAGCGATGTTTGTGTTATGCTAGACAACTGATAAACATACGTGAATATATATTTTCTTGTAAATATATACTTATGTATGATACACAGAAAACACCCAGACCAAAACAAACAGACATGTCCATGCACATAATTATGCTAGAACATCTCTGTTAGTCCTGTGTGGGAATCGAACTCACGAGCGTTGGTGTAAAGTAGTGTTACTAACCATTGCACCACAGACCTCGTCAAACGCCCTACACTACTCTTAAAAACACCCAGACCCACATAAGTATGTCTGTTTATCTTGGCATGGCTGTTTTAAGAAAAGAAAATAAACTCAGTCGGTTTATCATTTGTTTCTCCTGCACAACAGATGGCGGTGACGACATATTAGATCGCGCTATGGTTTGTCGCGCGGTTGGTATGACTATTTCAGCGAATTACACATAAATTATAGCTTATGGGTGAAGTATTTGAAAGAGGAGTTTTTGCCGACGCTGAGACTCGTAATGCCCGCGAGGCAGATGTTGACAGTTGAAGCATTGTATAATTATACAAGTGTCTAAGGAGCATTTGCCTTGTATTAGGGGTATTCAGATTCGTGATTCGTATAAATAAATAGTAAAATACGAAATAACTTCTAACTTCAAATATTTGCCGATGAAAGACATGTTTAGGTGTGGCTTGAATGTACTATCGACGAAGCTCGCGGTTGACTTCCTGGGGCTATTTTTGCTTGCAATGGTCAACGCGATCCTCACTTTTGTTTTATAATGTCCACCAATAACATAACATTTAAGTGTTATAAAATTAAATACTTTTTACGAAAAAAAACCAAGGCTTTAGTGTTTTATTGTGACAAGTGTGGACTAAACTCGCGCACTTTGCGTCCTGTAGCACCGTAAAAATTAAATGGTAGAAAAAGAACGTCTTGAGACAAACGAACAACAGACGGATAGACAGGAGAGCGGTTCCACTTTTACTGTTGTTTATGGAATCCTAAAAATGCTAGATAAAAAGAAATGTGAATGCAAAATCTTTCATCAGGCAAATTAAAACACCCGAAAACAAGGAAATGGTTTCGACTTATTGTTTGACTATTAACATTTATTGATATTTTACAAGATGTGGCGAAAGTTTGAAGCTATAAAGATTAATGACCATAATAAAAAGTATTACCTTCTTGGTTAAAAATAATGGAAAGGACTAGCTATGAAAACACGTTGCAAGAAGGGAGTTTTATTGTTAAAGGGTCAATCGTGAACGTTGCAAGGGAATTTTGTTCTTAAAGGGCCAACCGTGAACGCTGCAAGGGAGTTTTGTTGTTAAAGGGCCAACCGTGAACGTTGCAAGGGAGTTTTGTTGTTAAAGGGCCAACCGTGGGAGTTGCAGGAGGGTTTATTGTTAAAGGGTCAACCGTGAACGTTGCAAGGGAGGTTTTTTGTTTTATACCACTAAGGTGGTAAACAAGCGTACGGCCTGCCTGATGGTAAGCAGTTACCGTAGCCTATGGGCATTTGCAACACCAGTGTTGTCACTCTTGCGTTGCCGACCCTGTAAGAACCTCTTCACGCTTGAGTTGGTGATATTTTTTAAAGTTAATAAAGGTTAAGCAACAATTAAACACTTTATACGTTTCACGTTTCGGTTTTGAAAGAAAGCATCAACTTCCAATAATAATAACATAAATTGTCAAATAAAAAATATCTATTACATTACAGATAAATTATAGGGGGCGTCCATAAATTACGTGAGGTGTTTTTTTGAATTTTCTGTCCCTTCCTCCCCCCCTGGTGAGATGTCGTGAGATTTTATTCAACCCCCTCCCCCATCCCCCAATCTCACGTGAGATTTTTCAAAATGTGGGTTTCTTACGTAAACGCGTTGAATTGTTATTGTAAAAAGAAAAAAAAATTGCTTCGTGCTTTTATTTACGACTAGTGAAGACTAGTAATCAATATTGCTGAGAGTTATAAGTGTAATAAAAATTTAACAATAAAATACTTAAATCGTAACTACTGTGATTAAAAAAAGAATATCTTCTCTAATTCAGTCCATGGAGAATCATGCGCGGTCTCAAGAGAGACTATTGGAACCAACATGTCCATATGATTTTCAGTAAAATCATCTGCTCCTTCAACTTCGTTCTGATCTAGCCACTCTAAGCCGTTGGCGCTTGCGCACAGTAACTCATTAGCTCGTTTTGTGACAATCCGTGAGGGCCGCACTTTGCGGAACATACGCGCTTGCTTAGCTGGTGCAATGTGGGCTGCTCGCCGGTGCTCTGCAGCTCTTGTGATAGATGCAAAGTAAATATCACATGTACTGCAGCATCTTTTCTCTAAATCATCACGTACACTTGGGCAATAGAGATCATAAGGCGTGCTGATGAAGGCATTCAGCGGTTGAATCGGTAGGCAGTGGCGTATTAGAGATGGAGCAAATGACTTTCCGTCATGCTCTTTAAAGTCCGGAATTGTCAAATGTCCATCAACCTGAGTGATAGGGTATGGAGGTGGCAGAAAATGGTCGTGAAGAATCATTTGCAGATCACTCCGGTGTGGGCTGCAGCACTTCTGGTCATCGCATTTCACAACCTAAAAAAACATTAAAAACTATTTCCCTTTGTAACTCTTAATAAAAATTTGTTGACATTCGCGCTCGTAAAAAATAAAAAAAATAGGCACGCATAAAAATTTGATGCGAACCAACTGCAATGTACCTGGAGTAAATATTGGCTCTCTCTAACGTGCTCAGTGTACCATTCTTGGGCTGGCAGGTCTGGAACGCTGGAAGTGTCATTATTCGGGTCTATATATTTAGCGACTACTTCGTGTCCGTCAATGCACACTGCAGACCATATTTCAGCCAAAATATCCCCTGCCTTTTAGAAATTATCCTTTTCCAGACTTTCGTCTAATGTTCTGCCGCTGGAGTCAAGATGTGTCCCAAAAGAATCATGGGAAAGAACAACGCCTGTTAGTTCTCGACAGAGTGGAGCCATGTGCATGGAGCTTAAGCATGTACAATCTGGATTAAATGGACCAAAATAGTATAATTTTTTTTTGTTTCAATCAGAAAAAAAAATTGCGTGATATTTGCCGAGACCCCCCCTCTCTCCAACGTAAGATTAGATGAGATTTGACTCGACCCCCTCCCCCCCTTAAACATCTCACGTAATTTATGGACGCCCCCATAAGGCATGTTACAGTACGAGTGGAAAATGCAAAGTATAGACCTTCTATATACATATAATAGCATTTGTGCGTTGCAGTAATACAAAAAGGTTACGGCTCGATGTATATCTTTGCCCACAGTATATGAGCAAAACATCTATTTTCGGCCATAACCTTTGGGACTGATTAAATTGAAATACAATAGTACGTCAGATGCCAGCTTAAGCTAAATACGTAGTTATAAAAAAGTACGTGTTAAGGTGACATCAACCTATTTTCGAAAAATATTGTGTTAAGTGCCTGTTTGCGCATGAATGAAGGGAGTGTGCAATTGTGCATACGTGTGTATTGTGCAATTTATTGTATTATTCAAAACGAAACAGTATAAGGGCAAAAATATTCGCGATGATTGTAATCAACTATTAAGATGTAACATCTAATTTACGGAATACGGAAAACATACGGAACACGGAATCAATAAATAATTTGTGTTTGCAATCACACAGCAAAATCCGCTACCATCCATACTTGTGGTGTATCTAACCGCTGTCTGTGTATGAGAAATGATTGATTACTAACAGTAGTGGGTGGGTGCCGGCCGGCGCTAGGCCGCATGAACTAATTGGTGGCGGAAGTACACAAAGCAGGTTAGATCAAATTGCAAGCAATGATTTGTATTGTTTTCAGAACAATATTTTGATGACCCTTGACATTTTACTTACCTTTACATAGAAGGTGTATGGGATTGTATTTTCCACTCTTACTGTAAAATGCCTTATGAATTATCTGTAATGTGTGTTATTGGAGAAACAAATAAACAGTTTATATATACACAAACAAATACTTGGCATTAATTGGCCGAGATCAACAATATATTTCATATTAGCTGCTGCCCGCGGCTCCGCCCGCGTGGAGTCAAATAACGTAGCCTATGTGTTAATCCAGATCATAATCTATCTACGTGCCAAATTTCATTCAAATCCGTTCAGCCGTTTAAGCGTAAAAGAACAACAAACATCTATCCATACATACAAACTTTCGCATTTATAATATTACTAGCTGCTGCCCGCGGCTCCGCCCGCGTGGAGTCAAATAACGTAGCCTATGTGTTAATCCAGATCATAATCTATCTACGTGCCAAATTTCATTCAAATTCGTTCAGCCGTTTAAGCGTGAAAGAGTAACAAACATCCATACATACAAACTTTCGCATTTATAATATTATATAATAGGATAGTAGGATTATAAGTATGTCCCATAGTCCTAGATTTTCCCTTAATATCACTGGATGTTGCTCTGTGTATGCGGAACCCATTGTAACGAGACGTTGCGCACGCGGCTCGCTGTGCGCACTCAACCAACTGCCCGTTAAAGGTATGGTGCAGCATAACTCGTAAACTAATGACGATTATGCATGCCACAATGCAGTTTTCCTTGCATTTACATGCATTTTTATTAACACACAATTAGTAGTCGATGTTAAATTAATGATAGATACCATTAGGTTTAAAATTATAAATTTAGGATTGTGTTCTGAGGAGTTGTTCGATATAATGCCAACAGCCTCGTTTTATAATCGCACTGCTCGCCGACGGCTGGGAGTTCACCCTCATACACTGGAACCGCAATGGTCGCGTACTGTGCGGTTACTGAGAAGCTTTCTACCGAGAACTATTAAGTTGTGGAATGAGCTCCCTGCCGAGGTATGGCAAGGGACTACAGTATGGGGTTCTTCAAGAAAGGCGTGAAGAGGTTCTTACAGGGTCGGCAACGCAAGAGTGACACCCCTGGTGTTGCAAATGTCCATCAGGCAGGCCGTATGCTTGTTTGCCGCCTTAGTGGTATAAAAAAAGGTAAATACATATTTTCGTATAAATAAATAAATATAAATAAAATTGTCGGACAAATTACACAGCGCCATCTAGCCCCAAAGTAAGCGAAGCTTGTGTTATGGGTACTAGACAACTGATAAACATACGTAAATACATTTTTTTTTGTAAATACATACTTATTATACATAGAAAATACCCAGACCAAGACAAACAGACATGTTCATGCACACAAATGTTTGTACTGTGTGGGAATCGAACCCACGAGCGTTGGTGTCAAAGTAGTGTAACAACGCGTTTCACCACTGCGCCACCGAGCTCGTCAATCGTATAAGATACTTGAAATACTCGCTTCGGCCTCAGTCTCTAACTCGTACTGCCTTTAAGAACTCTCTTGTTTTACCCTTAGAAACATTACCACAGAAGTATATCGACCGGGGAAGTGCAGTCACCTTACAGAAAATCGCAACCAAATAATAACTCGCTTGAGGATTGTCTTCCTGCGAGTAAGTAACGTTACCAATAAGCTCGTAAAGAGATACTGTATTAGTAGGAGGGACGGCGCCACGCTAGCATTCCTGTATTGCAAGTATTCATAGCCAGCAGTAACTACTTTATAACACTGTGGCGTATGCTTGTACTCGTATATTTTCCGACGTTGTAAAAGACTTATTCGTTTTTAGTATATATATATAAATAAATAGTGTGCATCTCGGGACGCCCGACAGAAGTGGTAACTTAAACTAATCTAAGTTGAACTATTTAATATTGAAATTGTTTAACTTGAGAAAAGCTTAGGTTATTACTTAAATTTTATTCATAAAATCTTTTATTGATTATAAAATATATTTTCCTACCGCTGCCGTATGCGTGAGAGAAAGGGAAGCCAGAGAGACTGGCGCCGTAACGCGTTACGTAACGAAGCGGTTTACCCTCCCATAAGAAGTTATCACTTCAAAAATAAAATAGAATTGCCATGTTTCGTAAATATCATTACGAAACTTGGATATTATGTATAGATCTGATGATATATATCTCTATCTATCTATAACTTCAAGCCAAATCCCTTGCGGGGTAGGCAGAGAGAACCGAACGCTATGTGACTTGATCCTTACGTACCTCACTCGCTTCTTTGACATTCATTGCTCTTTTCATGCACGCTCGCTGGTTTCCAGGGCTCCTGAGATCACCTTCTGGTAGAACACGACCAATCTGATGACATAATACAATAATATGATTCAATCGCGACTTGAATCATTACGTAACTTGTAAATCGAGTATGATTCAGACGACAATATATATGGTAGGACAATCGAGCGGTATGACGAAGATGACGAAGCTCAGCAGCTTCATCAACGTAATCTTAGGGAATTACAAACGGTTCTAGACTCTACGACTAATCCACATGTTATCATTACGAAAGTTGTCAACTATACAATATACAATAGAGCTGGTATGAAGATGGAGTTCGGAAGCTTAATCTACATAACCAATGTACCTGAATTACAACCACTTCTGGTAGTGCACCATTACGATACTTGGCAACGAGTGTGGTTCAGATGGTAACACAATAATATGATACAATAACTAGTATGATGATGAATTTAAATAGATTAGAACTGAATTACAACCACTTCTGTAGAGCATTCAACGAGGCGAGATAATAATGGTAAATACGGCCTTTACTGAGTTTCGTTACAAATCAAGGGATAAGTATCCCCGTTCTTTTTTTTTATACTACGTCGGGAGGCATGCTAGCATACGGCCCACCTGATGTAAAGCGGATACCGTAGCCTTTTATCGCTTGCGATATATCACTCGCGCGATACCTCCTCTGCTGCTTACACAGCAACTCCTTGGTAGCTTATTGGTGACCTCACTAACTCGCAGGAACAACAACCCTCAAGGGAGTTGTTATTTGGCCGCGGTTTTTTGTGAGGTGGCGGTACTTCCCCAGACGGGCTGCTTTGACGCGCCCTACCTCTCATAAAACATCCAGATCAAGACAAACAGACATGTTCATGCACACATATGTTTGCCTTGTGTGGGAATCGAACCCACGAGCGTTGGTGTCAAAGTGGCGTCATTCACGACTGAGCCACCGAGCTCGTCACTAACTTGTCTCTCGCAGGGAGGCTAATTATCGCTAAGTGTTACTGTCTTTAAATTTTGGTACGGGAATCGCTTATGTAGGTACATGAATTCATCACATTTGGCAAGTTAAGTAATATTCACGTGGTTGAGTCGTCAATTAATTAAATTTTAATAGAAACGTTTAATAAAGCAACAAATCCTATGACCTATGCCGGTTTAAATAAGATACATGACATTGCTGCATATTTAATAATGATGAGCAACTACGGCTGGACAAAATACACCTTTATTTTAATACCATCTGCTCATATATGTAGTGTAATATTTTTTATTGTTTATCAATTTATAATAAAAATATGTATACTACGAAGTATTGTCTATATCTTTTGCTAGCTAGGCAAGATTATGATAACATCGAGCTTATAGGATTTGTTAATGGAAGTATAATATCGAAGCAAACACGAAAACTCCAAAAATATGAACTAAGAGAAAGTGACTTTGAAATGTGTTACAATTTCTTACTTACTTGCAGCTAAGTGTACGCAAACGCTTTGGCTATTGTACAGTTCTTATGTACCTATATGTAATAAGTGCTATAATATTTTTTATATAATAACAAGGGTTAAAGTATGAAATTGCCGTGTTATAATAAATACGAGTAGATACTTTGAATTGCCATTAAACCTTCGTGGTGTGAGATTTTCGAGTGAAACTTTTTTCGCCTGATTGCAACATTTGATTTTCGAATTTCAATTGTCTTTTTTATTCAGCTTAGATGGGAATGATGGATACTTCGAAAATCCGAGTAATTTTTTAACACGAGTTCCGACGCGGAACTAACGCGGCATAAACGGCTCGCAATATCAATGCCGCGTTTGGAGAGGAGACTGCTAATGAACGCACCGTGCGTTTTTGGTTTAAATGCTTTGTATTCCTGCGTGTGAGTGAGGTCACCAGCCATGCAATTCTCTAAGCGACTCGTAATGGCTGTGTGCGTCGCTGTGATCACAGATGTCACAGCTTTGACTTCGTCTATTGCGATCACGGCTTTTTATTTGGTATTCTATAAGTCTGTAAGCGTACGCGAGGCTGTTTGCCTTGTAGAATTCCAATTCCAAACGCAGCCTTGCGGCGCTAGTGTCGCACAACCATGAAAAGCGACACTAAGGAATTGCAATTTTGTGTTCAAGGCTATAACAGCCGATGTTTCCGAGGATGTAAGGATGTTTGCTCTTACAGAATTGCATGGCAGTATGCGCCTAAGAAGTTGCTGTGTTAGCAGTAGAGGTGGCATCGGGGGAGTGATATTTAATGTATTACAAGCGTTCACAGGCTACGGTAACCGCTTTACATCCGGTGAGCCGTAAGAATGTATGCTTGACGTCGTATTAAAAAAAAAGACAGAATCTAAAACTCCAAATGTCTATAACTCTATAGGTAGAATAATTATGGAGACTATAGACGCTGTGAAATGTAGTATAAAAAATCTAGTAAACAATTAAGTAGTTAATAGATTCAAGGGTTAGGTATTTTGTAAAAGTCAAATTGACTATACAATTTGATTGACCTAAGCTGCTTCGTGTGCTTCCGGCACCAAAAAGCGAAAATTGGTGGCGAAAGCAGACGAAGCAGGTTACATCAAATTGCATACTGAACATTTCTTCGTGTCAATTACGGTCTTAAAAAGACGAGCTAAAAAACTTAGGGATAATGTTAACCATCCTTCTTTCTATACTGTATTACCTGTGAGAATGCGCAAGCTTGCATTGTCAGAGGAACACCTGGCTCGTCAATTATATACCTAACAATTCAATTATTTATTTTTTTATTTGTCGGCCATTTTGACCATGTTTCTTAAGAGATAGGAACGGTGTTCCTGAACATTCCTATTCTACTTTTTTATGCTGAATCCGAATCTGAATCTAAAATTCGAATATTCGAAAAAAACGCACACACAGACAAACATATAGATTTCAGATAGGAACGGTGTTCCTGAAAACTACTTTTAGCTATTCACTTTTTGAACTTCAATTTTTGTAACTATCATACATGAGTACGATCTGTTTATAAATTCCATATAGCCATAGTAAAATCAATTTGTTTATACTATGATATAGCTTTATTCAACCGGAAGTAATATTGCCAGTAACGGCCAGTTTGATTTGAGTTGCCTACATCGGGCCTAATTAGGAACATGTACGGAACGGTAAATGTATATGTATGTTCCTATATACCTATTACCCCTGTTAGTTGATTGATAATGTAAAAATGTTCTAATGTCAGAAATTGTTTTAGATGCCTAGATATTACAAAAGAAAAACCTCACCGCTAAGGAAAATTGAAGATCTTCGTCGTGCAATACAGGATGTTAGGAGTAAACAGCTTACTTTGGGCAAAACAACCATCAAATACCAGTGGGTTTAGAGTGGCTGGGATTTATCCTATTGACATGGACAAGTTTAAAGAATGTTTTGAAAACATGTCATCAGTTAAAATGCAACATCAGTCAAACTCAAGAAACAAGTACTTCCATTGGTGAAACTGCAGCTGAGCAATGATTGAATGAACTAATTGACAAAGAGAGTCAAAATGCCACTCTTGTTATTGAAAATCAAACTGACAAGGATATGGCCACTAATACAGCTCCTTGATCCTCTTCTGTACTTCTTGCTGAAATTACTAATATACCTACCTACCTGTCATTTCTAAAATAACAACTTCTAAACGGTTTAATAAAAAGCATTCTGAAATTTTAGAGGAAAAACAGAAAAGACAAATTGAGAAGAAAATTAAAAAAGAGAAAATTCAAACTAACAACCACTAAAATTACAAAAATGAAGAAAATTCAAACTAACAACCACTAAAATGAAGAAAATTCAAACTAACAACCACTAAAATTACAAAAATGAAGAAAATTCAAACTAACAACCACTAAAATTACAAAAATGAAGAAAATTCAAACTAACAACCACTAAAATGAAGAAAATTCAAACTAACAACCACTAAAATTACAAAAATGAAGAAAATTCAAACTAACAACCACTAAAATTACAAAAATGAAGAAAATTCAAACTAACAACCACTAAAATTACAAAAATGAAGAGAATTCAAACTAACAACCACTAAAATTACAAAAGTGAAGAAAATTCAAACTATCAACCACTAAAATTACAAAAATGAAGAAAATTCAAACTAACAACCACTATAATTACAAAAGTGAAGCCATAAGTTAAAGGCAATGAAATCAGAAAGAGGGTTAAAGAGGGCATTCGAAGAAAATGAGAATGAAAAGGAGTATTACTGTAGGTACCTATATTCTACAACGAAAAATGTGAATCTCCACCTGCAGAAGGCTGGATCGTAAATGTAGCATGATAAATGTAGGTACCACCGGTCAATCTAGTAAGGGTTACGTCTGCGATTACTGTCAAACAAAGTAATTGTAGTATTTATTTAGTTAATTACCTATTTTGTTCATAATTACCCCGCATCGTTCCTATTTCCCCTGCGGGCTGATCTCAATTACCCCAAAGGTATCGGGTAAACAAAATCGACAGTGTTTTTTTATTGTCTTTAATTTTTTGATTATGAAGTTTATTTCGAAGAAATTTAATATTTTTTTTTTGTACGTAGATTAGTAATAAAAGTTGATTATATTTGTGATGTCTCTTATCATTTTAGAGTGTTATACGTAAGGTGTTCCTACATTTACCCTACTTTGCCGTAGGGCACACAAAGGAAGAAGGAATTATGAAATAAATATAACACGCGAAAGTAGAAGAATGTAGGAGCCAAGGAAGGCCAAGATTTGCCTACCATGACCAAATTGATCGTGTTTTATCAGATAGTGATGTCAGGAGCTATATAAACCGGTGAGCGTGCATGAGAAGAGTAATGTTAAAAGAAGCGAGTGAAGTTTGCTACCCCGCAAGGATTTGGCGTGAAGTTATAGATAGATAAGCGTCACGAACGTTTTAACGTTACTACTAGAACGTCGAAAATAATTTCCGTAGGTATTATAATTTTCGGTACTTTGGTCTACTTTACTATCAAGGGTCACGCGTTCGATTCTCACAGGAGGTATAGGTACATTTGGGTGCATGAATTTGTCTGTTTCTCTTGGTGTTTTGCTATTTAACCGTATTTTCCGCTTGCGTTACCTAAACTTTTTTACTTAAATATTCTAGTGAAATTCAACATTTAGATATTCCTTCATTTCTCTAGGTAGGTATAACATAGGTATTATCTACTGTCTTAGGTTTTCGCGATTGTTATAGGACATTGAATTAAACAATTTTTAACGGTAATATCGCATGTTTTATTTTTTGTTGAACCTGACTTTTCGAATGCTTTGCAGCGTCCGTGGTCGCAGGAAGACTTCCTGCGACCACGATATACGATACGATATGCGATATTTCCGTTAAAAATTGTTTAATTCAAAACATAGGTATTAGCTACAATTGTAAACACAAAGTAACGAGAAATCATAAAATCTCTTATTACCTATTCAACTTTTGTCACATTCCATGTTTACTTATTTGTTACCTGTTTACCTACAAGTTTATTGCTTCATAGAGATTTCTTTTGGTTACATTTACGACAGCTACATCCGCGTGAAATTTGTATTTAAGTAGGTAAGTAACACATTAGTAGGTAGCTATAGGTATACTTACCTATAGCGGAAGTGTTTGTTTGTTTTAACGCACTAATCTCTGGAAATACCAGCGGAATTCGAATAAGAAATATTTCTACGAGCCCGGTGGCGCAGTGGTTAGCAACGCTACTTTAACACCAAGGTTCGTGGGTTCGATTCCCACACAACACAAACATTTGTGTGTATGAACATGTCGTGTTTGTCTTGATCTGGCTGCCTTTAAGGGAGGTAGGGTCAAAGCAGCCCGACTGGGAAGTACACTACACCTGACAGAAAACCGCAGCCAAATAACAACTCTCTGGAGGGTTGTTGTGTTCCTGCGAGTGAGAGACATTACCAGTAAGCTCCTAAAAAGTATCTGTGTCTGCGCGAGCAATACTTTCTATAGCTGCAAACGTGCATAGGCTACAGCGACCACTTTACATCGTTGTATAAAAAATATTAAAACAACACAGCGGGTGTTGTCTCCTGCAATTTTAATGCAGGCGGAAGGATATATCGAATAATGTGTAAAAACCTTTATCAGAAATCAAGATAAGAACGAACGTAATTATAAACTCCGTTTCCAGAATAAATAACACGGCCATACTTATTAGCAAAAAAAAATTAAAATTATATCCTCACAAACGCTTTAAAACGTCGCAACAGCTATTACATATCCAAGCTGAAAACCATCTTATTCCACGTGTGCTAAGATACAAATTTGATTAGCGCAGCTGTACGTTACAATCCCTAAAATAACAATTACAACAACGAGTAGGAAAAGGCATTAGTAGTAAATTTTCTGTAATCTCCCATAGCTGTGCGTGAAAGAGAAAGCGGTACCACGGCCGTCTAACTTTAATATGAGTGACAAGGACAAACAGAGGTTTGCGTGAGACTTTCTAACAATGTAGCTGACCAATCCAGCGATGGGCGGGCCTTAGCTCGTTTCAAGCTGTGCCATTTTGAACGTGGAACTTTTGAAGAATGAATTTTTAAAAAGTACCGTTAAAACCTTTCTCGTGTTATTTAATAATTTATTTGTAACAATGTATTGGTTTGTGTTATAAATATTAATATTTTCATTAACTAGAGAGAATATACCTAATAATTGATTTCTAATAGTACGAAGGTAGGTAACTCTCAGCTTTCCCATCGTCGAGACCAGAGATTTCCAATCATTATTGTCCTGTAGACCCCTTGACTTGACGAACCCCTTAGGTACCTACCTAATTGTTTGTTCAACAATTAATTTTTTTTTTTATATTATCGGCCATTTTGACCATGTTGAGATAGGAACGGTGTTCCTGAGCATTCCTATTCTACTTTTTACGCTGAATCCGAATCTGAAGTCAAAATTCGAATATTCGAAACGCACACACAGACAAACGCACAGACAAACATATAGAATTCATATAGGAACGGTGTTCCTGAAAATGGGCACTCAACTTTTAATAAAAAATAAAAAAGGGTTGTAGAGTTTTTATTCCAAAAACAATCTCATGGATTATTTCAATTTAAAATATGAAAAACATTTCTTATTATTTCTTTTTAAACCCACGAGTAATCAACGCCGGTTATTTGATAGGCGTGGACGGGGAAATAGATCCAATGCGTAGAAGCCTCTTTTAGGATATTGATGTAATGTTGTGTAACCTGCCCCGAAAATTGTGTCGAAAATTAATGTGTTACTGATATCTGGAGGGATTGTTTGTTTGTTTGTAATTTATTTATTGTATACTCATAGTAAATAACAATATAATAAACATAAAAATAGAATTATAAATGTACAAAGGCGGGCTTATCTCTATAAGAGATCTCTACCGGCCAACCTTTGAGATTGGATATGTTACTGCAGAGTGGCGAGGGATTATTGGTACGAGGCTATTACAGAAAAGTGACGGACGCCTGTAGTATTAGAGAAAGTTGTCGAGATGTGCTGAGCTTCCTCCGAAGTTACCCGCGGCGTTATACCCTTTAACACTTCCACCCTTGTAGCGTATTGCTCTATGTCGACCCCTCTGGACGGCCAATGAAGGCAAGTCAGAACTGATAGTCCTGTCGGTCTTGTGTTTCCGCTCCGACCCACGAAGACACGCCAGAGACGAGACTCCTGATCCTCTCTCTGAACACTTTGTGAACACGTCACTCGGGCGCCCTTAGTAAGTATGATTACTCACCTGCAGCACACCACGAGCTGCCATGCGGGCATATAACGCGCCGTTGTCGCCGACGCTCGTGGGTTCGATTCCCACACAAGACAAATATTTGTGTAGGTATGTAAGAAGGGGCATGAACATATTGTCTTCGCTCAGTGTTTTAAGAGAGGTAAGGTGCATCAACGCAGCCCGTCTGGGGAGCAACCTCACAGAAAACCACAGCCAAATAACTCTATGGAGGGTTGTTGTGTTCCTGCGTGTGAGTGAAGTCACCAGGAAGCTCCTAAGGAGTCGCTGTGTTAGCAGCAGAGGAGGCGTGGCGAGTGATACTAGTAATACGAGCTCGATGTCGTCGTTGCTCGATTTGTATATCTAGAGCTTCTCCATGCAGAGGGTACGATAAGCCGTCGGTCCCGGCTGTTGTCGATAGATGACAGTCGTTAAGCGAAGTTAGTGGCTCTTGAGCGGCTTGAAAACACTGGCCCCCGCCAATCCGCAGTTGAGCAGCGTGGTATGTTCTAAACCCTTCGATTGAAGGGGACTCGTAGGTATCCCTGCAGTGGGATGAGTAAAGGCTGATGTGGTGGGTAGGCTACGATAACTGCTTTGCATCAGGTGAGTGCCTCCCTACGTTGTAAAAAAAAAAATACGACGTAACTTAGTTGTAGGTATGTAGTTACACAATTTTTTGTAATTGTATGTAGGTATGTTACATCTTCTAGCCAGATCCCTTGCGGGATAAGCAGAGAGGTCCGAGCGCCGTGAGATGCGGTCCTTATACACTTCATTCGCTTCTCTAACATTCATAGCTGTTTTCATGCACGCTCGCCGGTTCCTAGGACCCCTGACATCACCTTCTGATGAAATTCCAATTTGCTCATGATAGGTTAGTCTTCGTCTTCCTCGGCTCCTACGTCCTTCCACTTTCGCATTGTAGGTATATCCGTTATGTCATTCTTTTATCCTGCATACTTTCTACATGTCCGAACCAACAGAACATGCCTTTTCTTATCATAACACCGACACTCTTTTTCAGACCATCTCTCTTTCTTACGTCATCATTACGAACGCGGTCAGCAAGCGTTATATTTGTAAAAGTCCAAAATATATTGGTTTGATAAAGTGCCTTAACTTTGCTGCTTGATTTTATATTAAAGACGTAGATTATATTGTGATAGTTCTTGTATCACAAGCATTCATAGGCAATAAGAACCCCTTCATATCAGGTGCATCATACGTTGCTTATTTACCTTTCGACGCTGTAAATAATAAAAAAAAAACGGGCTGCACTCCGGGAGTGCCGGCAGAAGTGAAAACTTGAACATTAACGTTGTGCATTTTTGAATATTTTGGAATGGTTAGGGAATAATTTCGAATAAACAGCGATGTTGATAAACCACGTTGAACGAAACGCGTAAACGCCAACAATTTCATGGCGCTTACAACGTTTTGGTCGCGAGAAAATAATGCCCTATGAACGACCTAGCGCTTGTTTTAATTGTTTAATTAGAGGTAACTAATGTTTTAGCGCTGCAGCGAACTTAAGTTCTAATTCTCATCAAAATCTTACATCAGGGTCACGTGTCCTGACGCGAGTTTAACATTTTTTACTCATCCCAAAAAGTGCACAACGCCGCTAAAGAAGTTTTCACTTCAAAAATAAGACAACTGTAGGCATAAACTTAGGAAAGTAAATAGGAGTATCTACCTAATTATAGGAGTTCACAATTACTTAGGTATAAATAGGTGTAGATATCTATTTATACCTAAGTAATTGTGAAATCCTATAATACATAAACTAAACAGTAAAATGTTAATGTAGGTACCTACTTATGTGAATTTACGCAATATGATGATGATAATTATTTTGGGAAAAAAATCTGGGATTGTTTCTTTCTCATAGTGATAAATTACCTACTTATTTTATATTAACCTACCTAAGGAAATGGGCACTGTGGAAATTTACCCAGATAGGTAGGTATACAAAGGTGTACATATGTTATAATAACTTCTATATCAATTGTGACCATATAGATATACTTGTATCTAGACAACTTGTTAATGTATAAAATATGTAACGACTGCTAACCATTATAATCACAATATATGAATGAAGCAGTAAGTAATAACAATTAGAAAAGTAAGTAACCAGAAACTCCCTCTGGGGAAGTACTAAATTAAACAGAAAAAAACTGCCAAATAACAACTTCTTGGAGGGTTATTGTATATTTTTGTGTGAGTGTGGTTCTGAGGGAGCCTTATATGAGTATTATATTATAGAGTTGTTGTTCCTTCTGCTGTTAGCGCGATGTTCTCTGTATTGCCAGCATTCATAGGCTACGATAATTATTTCGCATTTGATCAGCAGTAGGTATGCCTGATTGCACCCAAGTTGTAGGAAATAAAAAGATAACCGAGTTTGTTGCTTCACTTGCCAACTCAACAAAATTTTAATAACACACGAGTGGCACTATACCTATTTATTTAGCTCATGTTAATAAGATGACAGATGATGAGAGCTCCATGGCGTCGTTGCGAAAAAAAAAACATGCCGACGTTGCCATGGCTGCTCCGGTAGTCTCTGCCTCGGCTGCTACAGTCGTCCGCCATCTGGAACAGAAACCGCATGCACTAACGGTAGTGGGTGGGTGCCGGTCGGCGCTAGGCCGCATGAACTAATTGGTGGCGGAAGCACACAAAGGAGGTTAGATCAAATGCATGTAAATTTGACTTTCGCAAAATAACGCCTGAATCCATTAACGATCCATTATCCATTGGGCTATCACTGCCAATATTATGCTATACAATGCTATTCAAGCCAGCCCGTCTGGGGAAGTACCTCCACCTCACAGAAAACCGCAGCCAAATAACAACTCCATAGAGGGTTGTTGTGTTCCTGCGTGTGAGTGAGGTCACCAGTAAGCTGCTCCTAAGGAGTTACTGTGTAAGCAGCAGAGGAGGCATCGCGCTAGTGATACTTAATATTACAAGCGTTAATAGGCTACGGTACTCGCTTTACATCATCAGGTGGGCCGTATGCTTGGATGGCTCCCGACGTAGTATATAAAAAAAAAGTGGGAGTTATAAACAACTTGAATACCTAATAGGCTACAGGTCGTATGGAAAAGCTCAAGGTTGGTCAGCGCGCTATGGTTTAAGCTATGCTTGGAGTTTCTCTATCACGCATGATAGAATCAGAAATGAGGATATCCGCAGTGTAACTAAAGGGTATGTAAGCTGAGATGGCAGTGGGCCGGCTACATAGTTCGTAGAACCAACAACCGCTGGGGAAGAAAAGCTCCTGATCGACGTCCTCGTACTAGTATAGGTATGTAGTCGATGGTACGAAATTTAATTTCTTGGACGGGCGGGTTTCCACACGATGTTTTCCTTCACCGCCGAGCAAGTGATAATTACAAATATGTACACAAATCACAAAACAGGAATTTAAACCGGTACTGTACCCACTGGGTTATCACACCTCCACTGTTAAGCTATACTCAGACCAAGACTAACCTGCCATAACCAAATTAGTCGTGTTTTATCGGAAGGTGACGTGTGCCCTAGCAATCGGCGAGCGTGCATGATAAGAACTATGAGTGTTAAAGAATATACATACTGTTAAATGTATATAGTGTAGATATGTGGACGTTGCGGTATGTTTATAATTTCCACAACACGACAATGTCGCCGCGCCGCCGAGATCTTTGTTTAGATTGTACGTAATTGTTTCGACCCGGTTACGATAATTTTACTGAACATGTACATAATTATATGTGCAATTTTACATAGTACATTTTTTTTAATGTGGCCTGCCAAAATGACTTTAGTGCGCCTGATGGAAAGCGTCATTGAAAACCAGATGAGAGAACAGCCATCACAGTGATTACCGCTGTGCTGACTTTGCCCCCTTGGCGGACCCGCTAAGGTGCTTCTTCACACCTCGTCTGAACGATCCAGGATTATAGGAGGTGGGGAGCACATGCGCCGGAAGCGAATTCTCCATTTTGACAGTCCGACAGAGAAATGAGTCGCTGAATCTCTTAGTACGGAAGGTCAGCGACCCAACTCTATGTGGATGCGATCTCAGTCCAGCACGAGTGTTCCGGAACAGGAAGGGAGGAGGGACGAGATTGAAAAGCTCCTCAGAACATTCCCCATGATAATTTACAAAAGACACAAAACCGATTGCTGCTTTATTAAAAATTTGAAGTGCTGTTGTTATCCTTTTGGTCGAACTGATGCGATGATATCCAGGGTATGAATTTGTACAAAGGTATCTGTGATACATGGGGCACACTAAAAGTTTTGCACTTCTAGCTAATCGGAACTATTTGAATTTCGAATGTTATATTTTTTGAAACGTTGCAACCTACTTAGTAATAAAAAAAAAACAATTGGCGGGAAATCATTTGTCAATTGTTTTTTATCACACATCAAAGTTCTACGTACGCAACGAAAATGGAATTGAGTCGAAAAGATTTTAGAGCGATGATTTTTTATGATTTTAAAAGTTCTCTCTCTCCGCAAGACTGTGCTGCTCGTCTTCAAAATGCTTTTGGGAGAGAAGCACCTTCTTTGAGCACCGCGAGGCGATGGTTTGCTGAATTTGAGAGAGGTCGAGTTTCTTTACATGACGAATTTCGTGTAGGGCGGCCTTCAACTGCCGTCAACGTAAATAATGTGACTACTGTTAAGCGGCTAATTGAAGAAAACCCGCGGATTACCTATGAGACAATTCGAGAACTATTGGGGATTGGCATGAGCCAAATTCAGAAAATTTTACACGAAGAATTGAAAGTTCGGAAACTTTGTTGTCGTTGGATCCCTCATGAACTGACAGCGGAGCAGAAGCGGGCTCGCGTGGAATTGTGCTCACAGATGCTACTGAAGTACGACCACGGACATTCTAATGCTGTTTATGACATTGTCACAGGAGACGAAACGTGGATTTATTGTTTTGAACCCGAAAAAAAAACAGCAATCTTGTGAATGGGTGTTTGAAAATGAGAACAGGCCAACAAAAGTAAGGCAGGCGAGAAACGTTGGTAAAAAAATGATCGCGTTTTTTTTCTCAGCTACGGGTCCCATCTGCACAATTCCACTTGAAGTTTAAAAGAGTGTTAATGCCGAGTGGTATTCTACCATTTGTTTACCCAGGGTGTTAGAAAAAGTTCGCGAAAGACGACCAAAAAGCCGCGTTCTCCTACATCATGACAACGCTTCTTCACACACAGCCAACAAAACAAAGTCATTTTTAACTTCCGAAAAAGTACAACTCGTTACCCATCCTGCGCATAGCCCCGACCTAGCACCCTGTGATTTCAGTATTTTCCCCAAAATCAAAGATTTGATGAGAGGTTTCACTTTTACCAACTCCGAAGAGGCAGTGATAGCGTTCAATCAGCACGTAGAAAACATGCCTTCAGATCTGTGGTCCTCCCGTTTTAAAAAATGGTTCGATCGCATGAAAAAATGTTTAAAATGTAAAGGAGAGTATTTTGAAAAGCAATAAACATAATATTTTGGTTATAACATGTTGTTTTTTTAAGTTACGCAAAACTTATAGTGTGACCTACGTATATACCTATATATATAAATATTTCTTTTATATTTGTACTAGTCTCTTCTTTGTACAATTTCGGTGGTTGTTTTTAGCCTAAAAATGACATCAACATTATTTCCAGAGCGGGACGTGATTACTAGCTTGTCTTAAACCGAAGGTTTCGAGTCCAATAATTCCGATCTTGAACATGATGTAGGTACCTTCATGATATTGTATTGTACCTATATCCGAGAATATTTGAGTTTCTCGTCCTCATCGCTTCATCATTTTCAGATTTCATGAGTTTTATATATTCCCGCGGAACCTTTATTTTCTAAAATTAAAGTAGCTTAAATTGCACCTTATATCACCCGCTATCGGCCTGTGAAAGTCCTATGGAAAACGGTCCAACCGTTTTGGAAATTAGGCGGAATAAACAAACGATGCTTATACCTGCATATACCTAAGTTTACATAATTTGTGATGAAGGAACCCTAGGAAGAAATTTGATGAAATTATCTAGCACCAGAATAAACCGTATAGCATTATTGATTAGCCGGTCAAGTCAAGTACTTACGGGATCTCAAGAAGTTTGAACTGTACCTACATTTAAGGAGGTAGGGCTCCAAATAAAACTTTGTGTTAAAGTTCGAAGTGTTTAGGCTCACCTAAACATGTAGGTAGTCCTACTACCTACCTCAAGAAACAATGCTGATGTTGCAATTTTTTGAAGCTGAAAACTAATGAAAACTAAAAAACCAAACCTATGCAAAGAATAGAATGTACCTACCTACAGAGATACAATAAATGTTAAAAATGTAAGATACCCGGTCACATTTTTACCCGACTACGGCGAAACAAAAAGGAGGGTTATGATTTTGAACGGTATGTGTTTATACCCTAGATAGATATCTATCATCGTCGTAACATTTCGGCCACTTCTCCAGACGGGCTACTTTGTATCCTATCTATCTCTCTTAAACCATTACCATTATAATTATTTAAGGAAATCACGGAGTCATGTTCAATGTTCATTGCACTTGAACACAGTGGGAGCATAGTACCTAACTACAAAGGCATATTCAATTCAATTCTTCATGAGGATCTTGGTGATGTTCTAGACAATGACAATGCAGGTATATAAATTGAAATTTTACATAGAACATTCCAAATAACTGTAATTGGTGAAATAATAACTGTACAAATCTCAATATAATTCTGGCTTAATGCCTCACTACACAACAAACATGACATTCGGGTTTCCACGCGTCGTTTTCCTTCGCCTACCGAACAATTGATAATTAGTTAAAATTATGTTAATCCAATACACGAACTTAGTTGGTCGCCACACACGTATGACATGCTCACACCAGGAGTCGAAACAGGCACCGCTCGGATAGGCTGGTTTTACCCACTAGGCTATCACTGCCCTTGAAGTTAGCTATCACTTATACCCAGGTTTATTTTTAACCCCCGACGGAAAAGAGGGGTGTTATAAGTTTGACGTGCGTATCTGTGTTTCTGTCTGTGGCATCGTAGCTTCGAAATGGATGAACCGATTTTAATTTTGTTTTTTTTTTGTTTAAAAGGGGACTTAATCGAGAGTGTTTTTGTGTATATCATTATTAATGATTAATGATAAGAAATCAATAATTGAATAATAATTAACGACAATAAATTTTGTTACTTTTTATAGGTTATTTTTGCGTCGGGGTTTTTTTTTAAATTTTAAATTTAATCTTTACTTGTTTAGTTAGTGTTTAAGTAGAAAAGACAAACCGATTTCATTAAATCAATGCCAATGACGATCGCAAAGATCATCCACTTCTGTACGCACTAGAAGTGATATTAGTCTGGCGATTTTTTATACAATGTGGTGAATAATTATATGGATAACTAGAAGGACAACAGACAAAAATTATCCACGCTATTTTATCTGAAAGGGGAGACTATAAGTTTGGGTAAATGGCTCGATATCACAGTGTCAAAGTCAGTCGTCTGCACGGGAGGGACTATGATAATTGACTAGATTTTGGTGAAAGAAAGGCTGATTGCAACACAGCCCGCGGCGAAATAACAACTCCCTGAAGGGTTGTTTTGTTTGTGCGCGTGTAAGTATGAACGTACTTAAAAAAACCTCGTCTGTATAGGAGTCTACTGTGGAAGCAGGGAACTCCATCTTACAGGCCATGCCCTAATAAAAACTCTCTAAGTGCGTTATTGTGTTCCTGCGAATGTAACAGCGAACGTAGGTAATAAGCATCTTGTCTGTATACGATCGCTCTCATTTCTTTGATTTTCCGATGATTTAATATTCGTCAGAAATATGCTATAATAACATATTTTCTGTGAATATATCAACTCTCTACCGGAAATAGGTCATTAAAAGTTAAGTAGACTGACGAAAGGATAGATGAATAGAGTTGGGAATCTGTGACATATAATGACCAAAGAACTAAAGTTTTTATCTCTACGATTTATTGCGCCATCTAGTAGCTATTTATGGAACTCTGAAGATCTTGCAAAAAAATAACTAAAGACGCGTTCTTTTGAGGATTTTTTAGATATTACGACTGCAAAGTTTGTGTTTTTACATAATAATAAGTGTAATCATAAAATGATAATGTAGGCATATTTTGGTAAAATTCTCATAATAAAATTTGAGCTACAGTACAACCGAATTAAATGTATACAGCGCCATCTAGTCCTTAATAATCAAAGTATTAAAAGCATTAGGGGTGCTTGCTATGTACTAAATTGGTTTAAGTTCTACAAATATTTACTAGGTGGCGTGGGTTTGAAATTAGCGATGCTAGCTCGGGTAATTGCAGACGCTATTATAATTTTGATAAGGGCGTAAGTTACGGGGTGTACGTCTTTCTGTTTAATCATCTTGAGAGCCAAAACCAGACTCACCCGCTCACTCAGGCCTATCGACTAGGAAACGGGGCTCTGAAAAGAATATTTTCTGGTTGTTCATCTGACAGAGAAAGCTTCCCATTGAGTTACATATATTATAGGAATATGGATTATGGAAGATCATAACAACGAGCGCTGTTTGCAAAAGTGTCTGTCTTTACAAAGAGTCATACAATCATACTGCCCACCTGATGAAAAATGGGTATCGTAGCCTATTTGGAACGCTCCTTGCGTATCTCTAGCACCGTTAACATCGCAACTTCTCTGGAGCTTAGATACTGTTAACCTCAGTTCAAGAAACTGAACAACCCTCCAAGGAGTAGTATTATGTAGTGAGTAGAGTTGCGGTCTTCTGTTAGGTGGAAGCTTCACCAAGGTTGCTTTGATGCGCTTTGCCTTTCCCTCTTGATTCCCTTTATGAGATCCCTCGCGGGACAGGCAGAGGGAGCTGAGCGCCAATGACTCGATCCTTACAAACTTCACTCGCTTCTTTAACATTCATAGCTCTTGTCATGCACGCTCGCCGGTTTTCAAGGCTCCTGACATCACCTTCTGATAAAACACGATCAATTTGGTCATGGTAGGTAAGTCTTGGCCTTCCTCGGCTCCTACATCCGTCTACTTCCGCGTTGAATATCTGTTTCGTAAATTCTGTCTTCCTGCATTCTTTCTACATGTCCGAACCAACGGAGCATGCCTCTTCTTATTTTAACTCCAGTAAATTTGTAACAGAAAACTATGAACTATGAACGTAAACTGATAATTTTGAATAGTTTCGAATGTAACAGTGCAGTGACAGCCCAGTGCACAAAGAACCAACTTCTTGACCAACTGTTCAATGTACCGCTAAATGCATATTTTGAGATTTATGTACATATTTGTAAATTACACATTTACACGCCTTATGGACTATTATACCTATTGTAATTACAACTTGTCCGGCGGTGAAGGAAAACAACACGAGGAAACCAGCCAGTCCAAGAAATTATACTTTTAAAAGATGTGTGACCTAAGAACAGGTGGTTCTCTCTCTAGGTTGCGCAGATCTGACGGAAATCGCTTCATGCGTAAGTCAATACCTTCGCCAAATCGTAAAGCTTGGGAAGCGGACCCCGCCAACCCTTATAGATTAGGAAACGGGTAACGTTAAGAATTAGAATTTCGAATATAACATTTTTGAAAATAAATATAATAATAATTAATCTAATATAGGTTAATTAGATAGTTAATTATAATATACCTAAGTATTTTTCAAATCCGACTGGTCTTAAACAACCAGTCGGATTTGAAAAATACTTAATTTAGAGATACCTAATGGTAGGAAGAAAAGTTCACTTAAAGCTTGCAAATAACCCACCGTCACATTTAGGGTCGCAGCCTACACCACGCATGCACGTGCTGCATCCTGTCGATTCACATTCGAGGCTGTACCGAAGGAAGGGTAGAGTAAGCTGTCTGTGGAATATGGAACTGTCCAGCTCTTGAAGAATAGAAACTAGGGAATTAGGGGTTTCTGCGAATGAGGATGATCATGTGGGAGCCAATGAGGAGTTGCTGTGTTAGCAGCAGGGCTGTTAATGCTTTTGTTTCGTAAGCCGTACCTATGCTTGTTAACAAGCTGCAATAGGTAGCATTTTTTTAATCAATGTGTATTTTTTATACCACAAAGCTGGAAAATAAACGTACGTATGACAAACATGACCAAATTGGTCGTGTTTTATCAGAAGGTGATGTCAGGAGTGCCAGGAACCGGCGAGCGTGCATGAAAAGAGCTATGAATGTCACAGAAGCGAGTGAAGTACGAGTATGTAAGGACCGCGTCTCAAGGCGCTCGGTTCTCTCTGTCTACCCCGCAAGGGACTTGGCGTGAAGATATACATACATACATACATCAAATATAAATTATATTCACTTATTTCATCTTTAATCTTACGTTAATTTGAATTATATTAGTTGTAATGAATATATAAATACTAAAGTTAATGAAACACAAATTATTTCTTCATTTTATTATTGAAACTAAATATTAAATTCGTTACGGCAGTTATTTGAACCTATCGCAAATATCTATTTCGGTTGAAAACTAGATTGTGATACATAAAACAAAAACAGAATAGCCGGTCAATGATTTCAATGAAATTTTTAATCGAGAATAAAGAAATGTATACACAAAAATATTTACAGTAAATACAATTACTGATAACAGAGTAGTTTCAAATGTAATCAACGAGGACCAGCATAACAATTCGATAATTCAAACGGAGGTGACTTTGAACTTATTTGTAATCTCGTCTCATTTGAAGATAAATTTCAAATTTTGGTCAGTTTAACGAATTTAATTCCGTTTGACGAGAAGGTTCAGGTTTCGGTTCATTGGTTCGTTTATAGTAAGATGCTGTGTTTAGGGTCCTTCTCGTGGTAGCATTTGATGTAGTTCCAGGCTGTCTGCTGTGGAGTGTTGCCCTTGTTGGCGAGACACGCGTCGATCAGCTTCTCAACTGCTGGCTTGTCATCTAAAAACGGAATAATTATTATTCAGAAATTATTTTTGTCTAATTCTATCTATAACTTCACACACCAAATCAGTATCAAACAGGTAGGCAAGAAGAACCGACATGACTCGATCCTTACACACCTCGCTTATTGAACATTAATTGCTCATCTCAAGCACGCTCGCCAGTTTCTAAGGCTTTTGACATCACCTTCTAAATCTTCTAATTTATTGTATTTTTTGATGAAGTTAATTTTATAAAAGAAGGTCTGATTTAAGAGCCTGATGCAAGCCAGGCTCGAAGAAATGAATCAGCAACCATTCTTAAATATCCTTACTAAACATGATAATATAAATACGCCAGGTTCAGTCACGTTTAAAAATGAGAATCATACATCCGCAAGGATAAATAAATAGGTATTGACTATTGAGTAGAGCTCGAGTGAAGTCGACGACGAGTGAAGTCTCCGTCTAGAGAAGAATACATTTATATAGCCTTCACCGCCGATACTAGGTTGTATTTAGATCTCTCATCTTTAAAATATGTAACAACCTAATTTGTTCTTTTTACTTTTTAACTTAAACATAAAAACCCGAATGTTCAACAGCTTAACATAAAATTAAGAGTAACTATTATATGAATATCAGCATAAAGCTACATATTATCGTATCGAATCATATATGGTTACATGCAGCGGGCAGAGTACGACACCCTGAGGTAGCGGATGAAAATAAATTGAGGGATCAATTTCGATTAAGGCGTTTATCTTGTTTTCATAATAATACTATTACAAAATGATGCTTATTTCTTCTGTAGGTTAAGACATGGTATATTTTAAGATTTATTTATCACTGTCAAACATAAATATTAATAAAAATAGCACATAACACTCGAGGAGAATATAGCTTCCTAAGTAAAAAACTATCAGAATCGGATCAGTAATTCCAAAGATTACCCGTATCTATACATCCAATCAAACAAGGAAACTTTTTTTTTTTAATTGTAAGTGTAGACGAAGAGCAGTGATAAAGAACCAATGTATTTATTGACTGGATCAAATTCTGGTGTGGATATGCACCACTAAATTCGGGCTTACGGTTTATGAACATATTTGTAATTATCTCTTGCTCGGTTGACAGTTAATCATTGTGAAGGAACTTGCTCGTGCAAGAAATTATATTCCGAAAGTCGTGTGACTTAACCTAGAAAGCAAGAAAGCTCTGGTTTTCCCCCTACGTTGTGGTGGTTTGTCGTCAGCTCCTCCGTGTCAAAATCAGTATTTTCGCCAAATCCTTCGGTTTGGGTAACAGATTCCGCAAATCTAATGTATCAGAAAACAGGATTACAAAAAAATGGCAATAAAGAACTTGCCTTTGGTTATATTTCTGTGGAAGAAGCTTTATGAAAAACGTAATGATATTTTTTGTGACGCATAATGTAAATTACATCAATTTGATGACGACTCAGTGACACTTTGAAATGTAACACCACTAAACTATTGTTTCCTTTTTAACTCGCAGTCCAAATTATCTGGCTGGAGCAAGTGCAAACTGCGCATTAATTTCATCTCTTCTCGCACCACCGCCAGTGTTTCTCTAGTGTTGTGCAGTGTTTGTGATAAAATCATTGTGTACATTGTGTGCTTGATAGATTTGTGCAGTGATCCGCAAACATTTTGTGTTCCAGGTACACTTAGACTACACCATTTACACTATGCCTGTACCTACACTATTTTATATGTACACTGTAAAAAAATCTAAAGTTTAACTAACAAATTTGTGGCGAATAGTGACATGTTTTCGTTATTTCGTATATACATCTTTTGTTGATCATATCTTGTTGACAAAACTTGCTATTTTTTAATGTCTACGGTACACCAATATGCAGCTTCACAGACTTTGCGGTATACTGGATTAGTGTACGTATAACTGAATTAAGAATTGATTTTAAATTGAAATCAGTTGGGTAATTTCCATATTTTCGCTCATTATGAAATATTAGAATAACGAAGTCAGGATTCTTTCAATATACTTTTGCCACTAGAAGCTGTGGTAAGTTATATATACCGAACAAGTTAATTAATAGAGAAAGGCAGGAATCACTAGGTTAGTAGGTAGATTCTATCAGATAGGTAGGAAATAAATCTGATCTGGTATTAGAATTTAATTCGATTGCCACACTACATTTAAAGATATACCTAGCAACAAAAAAACACATAACGGCTTAAAGGCACCCCTCACTTTCAAAATCCTACTAATCAATAGGAGGATATTTTAACTAATGAGCCAATAACAGCGCGTTTTACCTAACCTTCCGACCTATACCGGTGAGTAGCTTTGTAAAGCAATTTTGTTTCATTGGTTATCTTATTTGCGGCTCTATCAGCTTGGTTAGCATACCGCTCGCCGACTGCTGGAAAAATCAGACCTTTCTTAGGTTAGGTGACACATCTTTTGAAATATAATTTCTTTAGACGTACCGTTTCCTCACGATGTTTTCTATCACCGCGCAACAGGAGATAATTGTGAATATGTACGTAAATTCAAAAACACAATTTAGTGGTACATGCCTAAAATATAGCATCCATGTCAATGCTTACCTGCGTTAGGAACCTTGGCGAGAGCGACATCCTTCTTGAACTTTCCATCCTTGGTCATCAGCTCAGATTTCACCATCATGCAGAGAGCATATTTCTTTAATGAGTCATTCTCGGTCTGTAAAAAGGGATCAATGCTATTGTTTTTATTCTATTCTGTATATTATTGTTTTAATGTAAAGCGGCTACCGTAGCCTATTGACTCTAGTTTAAGGCATACCGATGTCCCCCCCCCCCATAGGTACTTGGTACTTGAACTTGGTTTTTTTATGCAATGTCAGGAGGTATACATATACGGCCCCTTTACCGTAAAGGAGGAAGGTAAAGGAGCTACCGTAGCCTGTGAACGCTAGCAATACAGGAAGTATCTTGCTACTCCTTCACTTAACGTAGTAACTCCTTAGATGTTTGCAGATATATCAGTCACTCGCAGGAACACAACAGCCATGTTTTTTTTTATACTACATCGGGAGGCATACAAGTATACGGCCCACCTGATGTAAAGCGGATACCGTAGCCTATTAACGCTTGTGATATATTATGTATCACTCGCGCGATGCCTCCTCTGCTGCTTACACAGCGACTCCTTGGAAGCTTACTGGTGACCTCACCCACACGTAGGAACACAACAACCCTCTAGGGAGTTGTTATTTGGCTGCGGTTTTCTGTGAGGTGGAGGTACTTGCCCAGACGGGCTGCTTTGATGCGCCCTACCTCTCCTAAAACATCCAGACCAAGCCAAACAGACATGTTCATGCACAAATGTTTGCCTTGTGTGGGAATCGAGCCCACGAGCGTTGGTGTCAAAGTCGCGTCGTTCACCACTGAGCCACCGAGCTCGTCATATTCCTGCGAGCGAGTGAGTAAGCTCCACCACCAGTACCTTAGCTCCAATTGTTGTTGCGTCTGTAATAGGAGTGGCAGTGCAGTATCAATACTCTTTGTACTGAGAGGTTTAGGTATGCGCTTTACCTAAGACAACCGGAAGCTTGCCACCCAACGTAGAATATTTCGTTATATGTAAAATACTTGTTACCAAATAACATAAAAATGTTTTTCATGGGTTACGGTACTAAAACGGAAAAGCATTCGTACAAAACTCATGTCTGTCTGTTTGTCACGGTATTTATCTCGGGAAGTATACAAATATGACATTTGACGTAGCTACGTAACATGTTCCAATATTAGTTTCATCAATATTCTAAAATAATAAATATCCTCGCGGTTACCTCTCAGTATATTTATGAGAACATAATGTATGCTCGTAAAAATAGAGTCGTTCTCAAAACTTAGTGAACATCTTAGAAGGAGGCATAGATTGCGTATGCTGGTACATCGACTTGCTAATTCGTATATTAAAAAAAAAACTAATCTCTTGTCGTAAATTGTATTCAATTCTATTCTTCTTATTCGTTTCTACTCTTCTTCTATTAAAAAAGAGAGATTAAAGCTTAGAAAAATTAATAAAATACAATATGAGACGTGTCTAAGTGCCCTCACGGGCACTTAGACACGTCTTACATTCTTTAAGTCAGTTAAAGAATGTAAGACGTGTCTAAGTGCCCGTGAGGGCACTAATAGCAAATAAATATTTGTTACTTTATCAGTCTATTTTTTTATACAAATCGGTCGGAGTATCGTAAGAAAGCGTTTAATTAAGATATCCTAACAGTTTTTAATTTCAATTTATGCTCTTATAGTTTTTGTTCAGAAATGTTCAAAATTTGCATAAAAACTAAGACACATTGTGAACGCGATCAAGTAATACCTATTTATCGGTAGTTACCTTGAAGTCTCCAGTCTTCAGTTTGTTGACTAGCTGCTCGTCGGCCTTGGAGTCTGTCAGACATTCCGAGCGATGTTTCTTCAGCTTCTCTTTCTGCTCATCTGTCAGGGCCTATTGGGATAGAATTAATATATATTAAAAAGTACTGCTCACTACACAACACTCAACTCAAACTAGAGGACTCGCAACTTAGACAATTACTCTAATTCGGTCTCAATTCAAAATAGAGGACTGACAATTTATAATTTGCTAATAGAAACCGTTCCATATTTTTGTGGTTATATGTATTTGCATACAGTTCCAATGGAATTTCTAAGGGGAACCATTGCAATTGCATGCAATTTATACACGGTACTACACGGTAACTAACAGGGTAAATAATGATAAACACGGTTCTAAGCACCTGCCTCTTTATAATCAAGTGACTTCCGGTTTCAAACAAGTTAACTTCTGAGAAATCTTATGTTAAATGTATTTCCTGTCGAGTTATCGCAAGGGACCAGCATGAGGTTCCTTTTAAATAATCGTGACAAGGTTTTTACCGGGTGCCATAGTGCTACAAATAAAACAATAGTAACTGCTTACCATCAGTTTGGCCCTAAGTAGGTTTCCATCTTAGTAATATAAAAAATGGTCAATACTATACCAGCCATGATATTACGTTATTGTTAAATCATTAGAACTACACTCGTCTGTCAAGATTCCTTTTTAAACAACGCGAGGCATGCAAGCCTTCGACCTATCTGATGTAAAGCGGTTACCGTAGCCTATAAATTCCTTGCGACCCCAGCTGCTAATACAGCAACTTGGACACTTAGGACACTATCATCTTACTGGTAACTTCACTCACTCGTAGTAACACAAAACCCTCCAGAGCGTTATAATTTTAACTTTGGTTTTTATTGTGCGGTGAAGTCCCATTTGAGTGTTTAGCAAAATGCAAATGTTTGTTTCATGTGGGAATCGAACCCACGAGAATTGGTGTTAAAGTAACCCCGCTAACCATTCCGCTACTGAGCTCGTGAAATAATTGTTATATCATTAGAACTACATTCGTTTGTCAAGTTTCATGTTGGTACAACGTTGGTAGTTGAAATTGGGCATAAATTCCATTACGTAGTTATGGTTGTTCCAGTAATAGTTACAGATAGATCCAACAAAAGTTACAGGCAAATGTAATAAAAGTTACAGGCCAGTCAGTAGGCAGAGAGTACTGAGCGCCTCAATACACGGTTCTTACACAGCTCGTTCGCTTCCTCTCCATTCTTTTACACTCTTTCATTTAGGTATAGCTCTTTTCCCACGCTCGTGATGTCATCTTCTGATAAAACAGGACCTTGTTTGTCGTGATAGGTGAATCTGATGACTACAGTGCCTACATTCTCCTACTTTCCCATTGTATTTGTTTTAAGTTTTATTGTTTCGTCATTCTTTATTCCCCCATTTTTTCTACGTGCCCGAACCTAAAGAGCACGCATTTTCTTATCATTTATTTTATATTTCATGCTCTCTCTCTCTCTAATATACCCAGCTTTCACTTCTATACGCTCTAACACGCTACTGATGTTACAAGTCGATGTAATAAAAGCTATAAGTAGATCTAACAAAAGTTACATTTGGATCTAATAAAAGGTACAGATCAATCTAACGAAAGTTACATTTCAAGCCAATAAAAGTTACATTTCGATATAATAAATTACACAGGTAGATATAACAAAATTTATATCTTGATATAGGTACTTAATACATTTTACAGGTAAATCTATTAAAAGTTGTAGTTCAAACTAATAAAAGTTACAGATTAGTCTAATAAAAGTTACAGGTCAATCTAATAAAAGTTACAGGTCGATGTGACAATAATAAAGGGAGTTAGGCACTTACCTGAGCCACGACGATGCAGATAGCGAACACAATGAAAGATTTCATGTTTATTATATATCAAGGGCTTGAATGACACAGTGGCGGAGCAAACTACCGTATTTATACTGATGGAAGACGATTCTGGATAATAGGTTTGAGAGAGAAACGGGATGCGCAGGGGTGACCAACCTCCTGGCTCTATATTAAACTTGTTTTAAATAACACACTGATAGCGTTAAACTTGGATAATGGATAAATATATTAGGTAGTAAGTTAAGTGTAACTATTACTTGTTAATGTTTAGTTTTGTAAAAAACACCTAATTTTAACCGACTGACTGAAAAGGGTCATGTTTTTCGCGCGTATTTATGTATGTCCATTCTGCTGTGACCTATTGTAGCCTAAATTTGGTCAATTTTTTTTTTCATTTTTGCAACAACATCGGAGGGCACACGTTCCACGTAATCTTCATCAATCAAGGTGAGTTGTTTGACTGCAGTTTTCTGTAAAATACTTCCCGGGGCTGGTATCTTCAAAGCTAATTTATGCCATCTGTCCTACTTCCTAGCGTTAATGCGTTCCCTTGGGATTCGCGGGATTCGCTAACTAACCCTATTCGGTGAAGATACAGATTTTACATGGAGCGACTGCCGTCAGACCTCCGCAACCCAGAGGGAAAATCAGACATTTCTTAGATTACGTCATCACCCTTCTTTCGAAACATTTGAATTTCTTAGACGTGGGTTTTTCCTCACGATGTCTTCTTTCACCGCCGCGTAAGTGATGTTTACAAAACCGAAAACACGAATTTAGTCGTATATCCAAAGCAGGATTCGAAATGGAACCAGCTGGTTATTATATTAGGCTAATTCTTTATCTACTAGTCTGTCACTATTCCCTACGTGTAAATAGCTAATTATTTCTATCTAATTACCTATAATTATATCGTCATTTCGAAGCACATTATCACGAGGACATTTTGAAGTACCTACATGACGAGCTCGGTGGCTCAGTGGCGAAACCCACTGTTTTTTTGAAGTGAAAACTTCTTTAGCGGCGTTGTGTACTTTTTGGGATGAGTAAAAAATGTTAAACTCGCGTCAGGACACGTGACCCTGACGTGACACTGTTTAAGATTTTGGTGAGAATTAGAACTTAAGTTCGCTGCAGCGCTAAAACATTAGTTACCTCTAATTAAACAATTAAAACATGAAGCGCTAGATCGTTCGTAGGGCATTATTTTCTCGCGACCAAAACGTTGTAAGCGCCATGAAATTCTTGGCGCTTACGCGTTTCGTTCAACGTAGTTTATCAACATCGCTGTTTGGTCCGCATGTTCAAGTTTTCACTTCTGCAGGCACTCCCGGAGTGCAACCCGTTTTATTTTTATACTACGTCGGGAGGATACAAGCACACGGCCCACCTGATGTAAAGCGGTACCGCAGCCTATTAACGCTTGCGATATATTAAGTATCACTCCCGCGATACCTCCTCTGCTGCTTCCACAGCAATTCCTTAGGAGCTTATTAGTGACCTCACTCACACACAGGAACACAACAAGCCTCTAGAGAGTTGTTATTTTCTGTGAGGTGGAGGTACTTCTCCAGACGGGCTGCTTTGATGCGCCCTACTTCTCTTGTTACTGTTACGGTACTTTGACACAAACGCTCGTGGGTTCGAGTCCCACACAGAACAAACATTTGTGAGCATGAACGTATCTGTTTGTCTTGGTTTGGTTTTTTTAAGAGAGGTAGGTCGCATCAAAGCAGCCCGTCTGGGGAAGTACCTTCAACTCGCAGAAAACCACAGCAAAATAACGTTGTGTTCCTGCTTGTGAGTGAGGTCACCAGTAAACTCCTATGGAGTTGCTGTGTTAGCAGCAGATGTGGTGTCGCGAGAGTGATACTTAATGTATTGCAAGCGTATATTCGCTACGGTAACCGCTTTACCGGTGGGCCGTGTCCTGACGTTGTATAAAAAAAACATTCATTAGTATAAATCTTGCTTACCACTTACCAACACTATTTTTATTTTACCATGATGGTAATTTTAGTAGAGTTGATAACCGGGATTATTTTTATGCCATTTCGCGAAGTCAAGAAAAAAGTAGCTGTTTGTCAAAATGAACAACTTTTCTTTACAAAGGCTTAATGAACCCAGAAACGTGTTTGAAATGTACCTCGCCTCACCTAGCTATTAGAACCGTAGTAGGTCAGTCTTTCTTGGCTATTACATTCTTCCACTTCCGCATTGTATATACGAAGCAACGAAGCATGCCTTATGTTAACACCGACGCTATCTTACAGACCAATTTTTACATCATAGCGAACGCGGCCATCAAGCGTTACGCCACAAAATTTTGCGCAACGCTCACATCTCGACCGTGTTTATCCTACTTTCATGCTCTCCCTGCCATACACTGCTTGCCCTGCCATAAGTTTCCGTTGGGATTAGCACTGTGTTGTTTACAGTGAGCTGTGTCTTCTGACTTAATTAAACAATTCTCCACACTGTTCCCTGCACTCATTCATCTCTCCACATCAGCTGTGTACTGACTGATTCTGAAGCCGACAGCATCCATTGATATCCATTTACAATGGATGTCTATGTTGGAAATGGATATCAATGATACCAATGGATGCTGTCGGCATATTGTAAGCTAAATGCATTTATCTGCGAAAGTCATATTTACATGCAATTTGATCGAACTTTGTAGTATAACAACATACTCTAACGACTAACATCTACAGCATCTGAGGATGCCCAGTGGAGAGGCGAAACACGTATCGCAGGATGACCGGAGCAGCCATGGCAGCATTTGTTTTTTTTTTAATGGGACAGGCCCACCACTCATTCCCACCACTGTATTCTTGTGTAGCCAGAATTAACAGCGGCGACCACAAAAAGGCAATGAACAGTGAAGTCCATTGCTATCCCGGGGGTTAAACTACAGCTGCCTTGGAACTCACAACGAATTTAATCAGAAGAAATTTGTAAGAGTAGAAAGTTTTCGAATTGACTTTCCCTCTTGGCAAAGTGAGAGACAGCAATATGACAAATAAGGCATTAAAAAACCTCATAGAGATGGCTAGTCAAGTGAAACTCAACTGCCGTGCACCACGGTTTATCAGATATCTAACACAGTAGTGTTAGATAGGACCTAAATTGTGAGTTGTTACCTAACACATCGATTCTAATAATATAGATTGCAGAACCGCCTAAATGCCCGGTAATTCTCCCTTGTTGCTACCAAATCAGAATAGTATACTATCCCGGATGTGACATGCAAGGAATTTAACATATCGTCCCGCTCCCGACGCCAGAGATCGCACTCCCAGAGAACATGATGTGCTGTTTGCTCGAATTCATGATTTGTCGTAGAACACTCACATAAAGGCGATGACACAAGTCTAAACGAAAAGAGCTTATAAAGTTTCCACGTCAAGCCATGGCAGCAACGGTGGGTGCATGCGATTCATATTCCATATGGCCGGTAATCGCGAGGACGACCGCAGCAGCTGAGGCAAAGCAACGGGAGCAGCCATTGCATGGTGAACGGATGATTTATCTCATAACGATAGCGGGTGGGTGCTGGCCAGCGCTATTTTACATGAACTAACTGGTGGAGGAAGCACACAAATCAGGTTAGACCAAATTGCACGTATAGTAAGCGTCTTTAACCACTTTATACCAGGTCCGTATGTTTGTTTTCCTCTCGACTTTGTGTAAAGAGTTGTAAAACTGACAGAAGCGTCATATCGATGTAATTACATGTTTTGGTTAACTCGTTTCTATAAAACGTAGTTACTGTCTGATAATTTACGTTGTATCTATAACTTTTATTTTAAAAGCAAAAATTTAAAACCGGTTCCAACATTGGCGTGATGTTTGCAGTAAGTTTACTAGCGCACTTAGGTCTTTTTATCATACAGCGGAGAGTATTGTATTTATCTACATCTGTATGTATGTTTGTTTCTCCGTGGCGCAGTAGAGAAGAACGCGTGGGTTGGTTTTAATGATTTTACGACAATCGATTCGCCGTTTTCTTGTGTATGTCACGAAAGACATTACAGTACCCAAAATTCAATATGGTGTACACCAGACGACATGAAGTGATGAATAAAAATCATCATGATCATTGTCTCGTCCACTGCTGAACATAGGCCTCCCCTCTAGAGTGCCATTCGTCTCGATCCTGTGCCACCTGCATCCATCTAGAGGGGAGTCGTCTCACCCTGCGTGTACCAGTGCGGGGACGCCATTCGAGAACCTTTCTTCAACAGTGGTCGTCGGATCTATGAACTATGTGGCCGGTTCACTGCCGCTTCAGCTTCCTTCTCCTTTGGGTTATGTCGGTTACCTTAGTTCTACTGTGGGTATCCTCATTTTTGATTACGTATATTACGAGAATAGCTCTTTCCATGGCACGCTGAACGACCTTGAGCTTCCCCATACGGCCCGCAGTAAAAGGCCATGCACAAATAGTTAAACTTGATGAACTGTGACAAATTATATGAATTTCACATTGTATGATTTTTCAAGAACCATACAAACTTATGTGGCTCCATATCATTGTATGGTTCTTGAATAATCATACGTTTAGGATTTTTGTTGTATTGATGTATAGTGAAAAGAAAGAAAAGTGATTGAAATTCTAATTATTTTTTATCTGTACTCTACTACTAATAATAATGGAATAGTGATAACTTACTGGATACAGAACCGGTTTATTAATTGACCGACTGAACCCTCCCCTGTTGGAACCCTGGTGTATGTATGTACCACTAACTTCGTATTGATGTAGTTAGCATTTGCTCGTCGGCGATGGAAATCATCGTGTGAAAACCCGCAGGTACCAGAAACTACACATCGAAAGACGTGACCAAACATATCAAAGGTCTGGTTTTTTCTCTGGAACGCGGAGGTGTGACGGTACTCGCTATACGTCAAAATCAGTATCTTCGGCAAATCCTCAAAGTCAAAGTCAAAATCTTTTTATTCCGTAAAAATGGCTACATTTGTTTGGAATCGTCACAATTTTTTTCCCTACCGTGCAGTTCATGACTAGGTGAGCACTGATAAAAATACTGCCAAAAAACTCAGGCATCCCTCTTTTGGTATCCAAACAAATTTACATATTTTATTAATTACATTATAATTGGATCGACTCACTCCCAGGCATTTTTATCATTAATATAGTCAGATACTTTATAATATGCCCTGCTACACAATTTGGCTTTAACAGTAGTTTTAAATTTGTTTATTGACAATTCTCTTATATTGCTGGGAAGTTTGTTATAGAACCGTATACATTGCCCCATAAAAGAATTACTTATTTTGTGGAGACGGCTTGGATGTAACACAAGATTATGCTTATATCTAGTATTTTAGGCTTAGGCTTAGGTAGGAGGCCCCGCGGATTAGGAAACGGGGTAACGCTAGGAAAAATAACACTTACTTAATAATGCTATAATATTCATCTCATCGTTTTAGTATTTCTCATTAATGTAAAGATATATCTCTTAAAAGTGTGTCTAGGAGGAGGAGGGGGAGAGTTAAAGAGTATTAAGAGTGTACTTGTAGCTTATGGACATTTGCAACGTCACGTATATAACTCGTGCATTGCGCTGTAAAAACGTTTTCCATTTTCTTGATAAAAGGCGTTGCATTCGGGATTTTGGTTTTTCTAATTACTTTATTATTTGATAAAATTATCAACGCTGTGGTAGAGTCATCACTATCCAAGACTAGGAACAGTGAGCTTCCCTCTATATGATCTCGTCGCGTATGCAAGTGCTACAATTCCGGACGTTTCTATGAAGTTATCCTACTGCTTATATAGCTCCACTGCGCATGGACATCTGTGCTCGCGTATAGTGTGGAAAAAATATATAATTAAGCCTCAACTTTTATATATATATAATATAATGTACACGATGATAGGTGATGACAGTACGCTGATGGTTTTATGATAAAGAGTATCCCTCCAGTCGAGCTTTTAAGAATTTTTAAACCTATTTACAAGTGAAGAAAACAGATGGATATCTGTTGTCTTCCCTGGCACCGACGCCAACAATATATATATATATATATATCAAAATCTCGTCTCACGGTGTTTGTGGTCGCACTCCTCCGAAACGGCTCGACCGATTTTTATGTTTTATTTTTTATGTTTGCACTTGAGTCTAACAAAAATTTGCACTTTTAATATAAATATTTCATAAACGGATCATTATAAGTAAAAATAATCTTCCCACACCGTCAATGTTTTTAAAAAAAACCTATCTAATGACTCTCCACATCATAGGGTGGGCGCGAATAAAAAATATCATACCACTTTGCGTGTAGGCGAGGTACCACCAATTTTTTTTTCAAGATTTTATTCTACCACTGTCAGCATAGCTAATACATGCCAAACTACAGCTTTTTAGAATCAAGCGTCTCTTAGCTAGGCCGCGGACAGACGGACGGACTACGGAACCCTAAAAAGTATTGAATAGTAAAAACACCGAAAGACCTTTGTCACCTTAGTGATATAAAAAAAATAGCGACCATAATGCCCACTGAATGACATATTTTTCTGTTATTTTAATTTAAAAACCAAACTACGAAACCTATTTTGATAAAATTTGTATGGAACCAAAGTAAAGATACATTCTTTCAATTAAAAATTAAGTATTCAAGTCGGTTTATAAATGGCAAAGTTTTGAGGTAATATACATAAAGAAAAATACAGCCGAATGGAGTACCTCCTCTTCATTTTGAAGTCGGTTAAAAATTCAGAATTCATTTCAGTCGAACACCGGGTCAAATTTAATTTCAATGTTTTTTTATATAGTTCCATATGAAGATAACAAAGACTTTTAAAAAATGTTGACAACTGCTACCCAGTACGTGTACGTCGCTCTGGAAAGATCTGGCGGCAGTTTACGCCGCAACTGTCAACCACACGGGGTGAAACTGACTTGATGTGGTTTTAACCAATTTATATGAGTTTCTTTTTATTTAATTTTAGACTTAATAGTAGAGGGTCCGAATAAAAAACTATCCTCGCCCATCTGTTCAATGGATGAAAGGTGTTTTATATGAAACTTAATATGTTAAACATTTATTCGAATTGGTTGGTTAAAAATTCCTGGCTATACTATAACTACGAAAGTAAAAAAAACCAAAGATTATTAGATTATTGATCGTGTTCTATCAGAAGGTGATGTCAGAAGCATCAGAAACAGACGAGTGTGTATGAGAGGAGCAATGAATGTTAAAGAAGCGAGTGAGGTTTGTAATGATCGAGTCATGTGACGCTCTCTCTGCCTACCCCACAAGGGATTCAGCGTGAAGTTATAGATAGATGGATAGAAAAAATGTCTTTTTTTTTTTATAAATTGCAATCATTCGTTTAAGAATAAATTATATACGAATCGAAAGTATATATCGGGCATTGTATTGCAAACTTGAATCTTAATTTATATTTTCACGAAAATATCTTAATCAGAATAAAGATATTATTAAACCGAAGAAGCCCATAAAATATGCAAACGTTGGTTTGACTATTTTCCCGGCCTAACTACAGGTTGGCAGGTATAAACAGGTAAGTTTTTTAAGATAGGTAGGGCGCATCAAAGCAGCCCGTGTGGGGGAATTACCTCTACCTCACAGAAAACCGCAGCCAAATAACAACTACCTAGAGGGTTGCTGTATTTCTGCGTGTGAGTGAGGTCACCAGTAGGCTCCTAAGGAGTTGCTGTGTAAGCAGCACAGGAGGCATCGCGCGAGAAATATATGTTAATAGGCTACGGTAACTGCTTTACATCAGGTGGACCGTATGCTTGTATGCCTCCCGAAGTTGTATAAAAAAAAGCACCCAGTGAAACAGACATGTTCAAGCACACAAATGTTTGTGCTGTGTGGGAATCGAACGCACGAGCGTTGGTGCCAGAGTAGCGTTACAAACCACTGCGTACAGTGAACATTAAACCATGTAGTGTGTACCGCGCCCGCCCTAACTGATAAATTGCGATCGGACCATCTCGCTAACTACATAATACAATGACACTGTCGTTGACATCATTGATTTGTTGTTGTCCGTTGACCCTTACGGCCTGGCGACTTAATACGCTCCCATCCTTAAAGTACCTACATAAGCAAGGTAGAGGATGCACATAACTTCTCATGGTCCGTAGCTAAATAAATACAGCGCATATTTGGACCGTATTCGCAATGATGATGTTAGAAATAGAGTTGGTCTGAAAGAGAGCGTCGGTGTTAAAATAAGAAGAGGCATGCTCCGATGGTTCGGGCATGTAGAAAGAATGCAAGATGAAAGAATGACGAAGCAGATATACAGTGCAAAAGTGGAAGGATGTAGGAGCAGGGGAAGGCCAAGACTTACCTATCATGACCAAATTGGTCATGTTCTATCAGAAGGTGATGTCAGGAGCCCTAGAAACCGGCGTGCGTGCATGAGAAGAGCAATGAATGTTAAAGAAGCGAGTGAGATATGTAAGGATCGAGTCACGTGGCGCTCGGTTCTCTCTGCCTACCCCGCAAGGGATTTGGCGTGAAGTTATAGATAGAGAGATATTTTGTACTTGTCATGAAAAATCCTTGACGAGCTCGGTGTGCAGTGATTAGGAAGACTGCTTTGTGACCAACGTTCGTTGGTTCCCATACAGGACAAACATGTCTGTTTGTATTGGTGTGGGTGGTTTTAAAACTCGTAGGGTGCATCAAAGCAGCCCGTGTGGGGAAGTACCCCTACCTCACAGAAAAACGTTAGCCAAATAACAACTCCCTAGGGGGGCGTTGTGTTCCTGTTGTGTTCCTTCATGCACACACGACGAGACGACGACGAGCTCGGTGGCTCAGTCGTAAAAGACGCGACTTTGACACCAACGCTCGTGGGTTCCATTCCCACACAAGGCAAACATTTGTGTGCATGAACATGTCTGTTTGTCTTGGTCTGGATGTTTAAGAGAGGTAGGGCGCAACAAAGCAGCCCGTCTGCGGAAGTACCTCCACCTCACAGAAAACCGCAGGCAAATAACAACTCCCTAGAGGGTTGTTGTGTTCCTGCGTGTGAGTGAGGTCACCAGTAAGCTCCCAAGGAGTTGCTGTATAAGCAGCAGAGGAGGCATCGCACGAGTGATAATTAATATATCGCAACCGTTAATAGGCTACGGTACCCGCTTTACATCAGGTGGGCCGTATGCTTGTACGCCTTCCGACGTAGTATATAAAAAAAAATCAAAGCAGCCCGTCTGGGGAAGTACCTCTACCTCACAGAAAACCGCAGCCAAATAACAAGTCCCTAGAGGGTTGTTGTGTTCCTGCGTTTGAGTGAAGTCACCAGCAAGCTCCTAAGGAGTTGGTGTGTAAGCAGCAGAGGAGACATCGCGCGAGTGATATATGTTACAAGCGTTATTAAGGCTACGGTAACTACTTTACATCAGGTGGACCGTATGCTTGTATGCCTCCCGACGTTGAAACGAAAACACGCGTTTCACCACTGTTAATTATCTGCTACATTTTGTGAGGTGGAGTTTACTGTCCAGTGGGGTTGCTTCGAAGTGCCCCCTCACTTTAAATATAATTGATTTAGTAGACAAAAACGTCTCAGAATAGTTATATGAGATTTCGGAAGTAACTCTATCTTATAGAAGATCGAAACTGAAGTTTCTATAGGGTTATTGTGTTTCTGTTAGTGAGTGAGATTACCCGTAAGCTCCTGAGGAGTTGCTGTGTTAACAATGGGGCCAGAAAACTGCTAGCGATTCTCTTTATATTGCAATCGTTCATAGGATAAAGTAATCACTTTACGTAAGGTGGGCTATATGCTTGTTTGTCTCCCGACATTGGTAAAAAATGTAGTTTGTTAATGGTTTTTAAGTACTTGGAATGAGAATAAGTGTAGGTATTTTCTAATGCATTTTCTTAAAGAAGACGATTGGTAGTTTCTATTAATTGTATGTCTGTATATCATGTTCACGTCAGGTATTTTAAGGGTAGACAGAGTAAAATGTGGTCGGTTCATACGTCGATTTTCTCACTATAATACATATGTACGTAGAAGAGACAGACAGTAATTTATATATAGGGAGAAATGACAGCCTAGTGGATCAAGAACCAGCCTCTCCGACCAATCGGTCCACAGTTCAATTCTCGTACGGGCACTTTTTAAACAACGTCTGGAAGCATACAAGCAAACGGCCCCACCTGACGTATCGCTCGCGCGATGCCATCTCTGATGCTAACACATCAATTTACTAACGAGCTTACTTACACTCACTCGCAGGAACACAACAACCCTCTAGGGAGTTATTTGGCTGCCATTTTCTGTGAGCTGGAGGAACTTCCCATACATGTTTGACACGCCCTACCTCTCCTAAAAGCACCCGCACCAAGACAAACAGATAGGTTCGTGTACACAAATATTTGCCCAGTATGGGTATCAAACCCACGAAGCCTTGCTATTACTAGCTATTTTGCCACCGTGCTTGATGAAATATACTACAAAATTCGAATTTTTGTACATATTTGTAATTATCACTTGCTCGACGGCGAAGGAAAAGTAATGCTAAGAAATTATATTTCAAAAGACATATGGCCTAACCTAAGAAAGGTAGGTTTTCCGCTCTGGATTTTCCAGCTAAATTCCCATCTGAGATAGACAGCTGACAGTCAGACGAACTGACGGCACAATCTTATCATTAACCGAAAATGGTCGCCTTCCATTATGACAATTTTTATATTGAACCCCTCCTCTTTCCACCCTGTCTGCACTTTCACTCGTTTTCCCTTTCCCCCTTATGAACGACAATAATATGAAATACAGTGACCGAAAATTATAAACTACCTTCATGCTACCTTCCATTTTTAAAAATGAAAGTATGTAGGTTCACTTCTAAATTTTTAATGACTGCCCAGAAAAGAAGTGTAATGTTCATAAGTTTGTTTATATCACCGTAATTACTAAACACCTAAACCGATTCAGATATACGAGATATCGTTAAAATCCTTACTCCGATTATATGAATTTATAATAAAAACAATGCAATGGATTATGCGCTCAATATTGACGGAAAAAAAATCTTCCAAAAGTGTGATATGTAAATAAAATGTTTTGAAAGGTGATCTTAAAAATATACACGACTTATATTTTTTTCGACTTATACTTTATTCTTAAAATTTTATTTGTTAATCTTGTGTACTTATTAATTAAAAACGTGTATTAGAAATAAAAACATGTTTAAACTAATGGCAGGCAAGTCATTTTATTAAGAAATTAATAAAACACTTTTTTAATTTCTTAATGTGTAGACTTGCTACAAACTTTAAAAAATAATGAAGCAATCTCCTTTCAATATCCATTCTAATCGAATTTCAAAAAGTCGATGAAAACGTTGCAAGCCTGATAAACGTTACTCAAATTTGGCAATCAGACAAGCCTGCGCTTTGAGACATCTAACGTAAACCAAAACTTTACTTAAACGCAAGGACACTGTTGACTTGGAAACACGTGCTATGTCTGCAAACATGTAAACAATAATTGAATTTGACCCACAGTCTGATCAACCAATCGACGTTCAGAAAATGGAAATTGTTTTTATATTTAAAGCACTGGGTAAGAATTATTCTATTGTTTTATCTCAGTTATAGAAAATAAAATTGGAAAGAAACTACGCGCTTAATATTATTAAATTAATAACCTATAAAGAATAGTCTAAACGCTGGTTTTGTATTTGAGATTTATGTGTTATTCTATTTTATCTATCTTTCTATATCTATATACCGAGTCTTTTGCAGGGTAGGCAGGGAGAATGGAACGTGTAATATATATTATTACAGCACGTGTATTTTTCTGTTCCATATCAGAATACACGTCCTAGATTTCTTATCGGATTTAATCATTTGTTAAGAATATAGAAACATTAAAATTAAACTTTTAATAATTATCGCTTTTGATGTAAACGCTCATCAATTTATTACCAAGTTTAAAAATTATAATTTCAACATTTTTCTTTGTTGATTTATTAATGATTGCATTTTATTTGTTAATTATGTTTTATTATATTTATTATACATACTAAGAAATTCTTAGTGCGGCAAATGATATACATGTACGACAACTTCAAGCTGATACAAAGAACCCCGCATTGCGCAGTAAAATCGACGGCTAACTTCACTTCAGTTGTCTAAAAGCAGGGTGGTTTTTGTACGTCAGCGAAAATTAACAACAAATGCTGTGATAATACAATATATTGTTGAAATTAACTGTGCTGTATCAAACATATTTATGGGTATTTTGACTATGTATACAGCTTTTGTTTTGGAAGAACATTAATTCTACAAATTGTTAGTTACAATTGGTAAGTCTTGCCGTTTTCTTGTTATCATATTTATTTTAGTTATTATTTGATTAATTTATTGGATGTATTATAAACAATTTTATGGACATTGTTTTGTTTCTTTTTTCTATATTTAATACTATAGTGTAGACCTAGTCAATTGTTATTTACTCTAAACATATAGGTACTTTATGTTACTTTTCATAACATGGTAGTCAATAGAAATATTGCACAAAATTTATTTTAACAAGAATATACCTGTTGAGTAATAGCGGAAATATGAAAATTATGTTATAATTAAATGTATTTACGAATCTATTTATAGTATACACTACGTAATACTTAAAAAATATATCTTTTTATATATTGACACAATCATTATATACTAGCAATAAGTACACAATCACTCATATACTTGTCAAGCTGCATTGCGCGATGTGTATATATTGTTATTAGTATTGTCTCGGCCATTGACATCAATGAATTATAAAAAAAAATAGCACATTCGCGGTTGCCCGCACTGCGCCCGATCGATTGTACTACCGCGCCTGCGTAAACTACCCCTTCATACGTCAGTGATACAACAACGAGAGCCATCGCTGGTATTCAACATGCCGAAGCCGACGCCTGTCGAGGACTTAATAATACCCCCGCAGGACCAAAAAATATGTGGGACAATATGTATATGTCAAATGACAGCTGTTCTTAGTGCCGTAGCTCTTGTGTACCTGACTGTTGCGATATATATGCCGTACTCCCGCGCTACGGCTTCAGGAATCGACCCAGTTCCCATTATGTGCACTACGACCCGAGCAGTTAATAAAGACAATTGTGATTGGGGATCTTGTGGAGAATGGTGTCTTAGTAAAACATCAGGCGCATGCATTCAAATTTACGTGAACGTCAGGAAGAATGGCTCATCATTGCTTTTATCTGAATGCGGAAGTGCTGCCAACAAAACTTGCTACGGAATAGATCAAGAAAATGCTAGGAAATATCACTGCATTCGTGATGAATGCAGAAATCTGACGGGAACTTTCAATTGCACTGAAGGAAAATGTATAAACATCACTGATGCTTTCGAATGTGCATTTAGAGAAACAGATCCACCGTTGAAGTGTTCGGGTAGACGAGGGAAAATTACGTGTATAGATGTTCATGGACTGTTCTATTGTAACAGAGGCACTTGTAGAAAAATAAGAACGCCGTATAATTGCGATCGACGATGTGTTGATATTCCTACTCGGAATAAAAATGTGATTGTTTTAAGCGGGGACAGAGTATTTTTAGCAAGATGTGCAAAATTAGCTCAAGAGGAAGGAGGGAATGTTGTTTGGACCGATTCTGGAGAAGAAGTTTTAATGTTATCTTGTCATGCAGTACACAATGGGACTAACGGAGTTGTTGCTGTTGATTGCATTAATGCAGCATTACTACCTCGAAACGATATAGCTGACCTTACAAATTTTACGTATTTGCAATATTTATACACAATCAGAGCGACACCAAATCGTCTCATTGCCCCTTCAGAAGTAGAATTAACTTTGGCAAACGACAGTCGCCTAATGATAAATCTAGAAGGCTGCGTGAACACCTTAGCTGACGAATGCAAAGAATTTCTTAAAGATTATGGAAGAGACGGTACTGATCATAACGCTAAAGCAAGATTCCCCTGTTTTTACACAGAAAATGATCCAGAAACAGTCGTTGCAAGATTCGATCTAGATGCCACCTACCGGCAGTTTATAGTAGCTTTAACATTCCCAACAGTTTTAGTATGCGTGTCATGTGTAACTTTGGTGTTGTGTCAAAAGACTATTGAAGTTGGTGACGATGCTAAAATGAGATTTAAGAAGCTCAAGGGCGGTGCTGGCCAAGCCGAAATGCAAATGTCTCCGAATGATCCTGTTTCTCCACTCTGAGATCAGTCACGTGAGATATTAATAATTATTTTAACACTAATTATTTCTTATTTTGTCATTTTATAAAGCAGTCATCGATATAATGTACACGTATGTAGTATTATCTTTAGGAAAACGACGAACTAAGCTCTGAAATGAAGAAGCATTTCAGAGCTTAGCTAAAAGAGCTGATGTTGTTTATGAAAGTGTATCTATAGTTACGCAAAACGTATAAAATGACGTCATTTCAAACAACGCTATGGCTAAGTTATATAAACTGACATTTTGTTCACATTTCAATATGTATTTTGTAACCTTGACACGAATGTCGTGATGGCGGTGGGGTGTTTTTGTTAGATATGAACATTTGAAGCCAAGTTTTTGTTATTTTAAATTAGTTATATAAGTCTGAGCCGTAAATTTCCATTTCCGCTCTTTTTCGAATAATAAATAACTTTATATCTCAGACAAATAATAATTGTATACAATTAAGACGAACCATATTCTTCTCCGTGTACAGATACGGGTTTTCTTCAAATGGTAACCTCAGCTTAATCAGCAAGGACATGTTGGCTAGTGGGAACTTAAATACTGCTACTTCTATGACAGAACTCAAGATAAAATACAAAGTAAGACAGTACGATTCTTTGTCATAGGCCTCAATTGAATTTGTTTTTTGTTACAGGCGTACCCCTCCTTAGTGAGGGTCCGGCTAGTTCCCTAAGAGACGACTAAATGCTTGAAATGCTTGCTACTGGCTGAACCTCCCTCATGTCTTCAATGAGCAGATCTCGTGCCAGCCTCTCGCCGGCTGCGTCTGAGAGGTCCACATTGCCTATGGGCGCCTCTGCGGAGCCTGGAAGTCCAGAATTCAAACCATTGGAGCCAACGAGGGAACAGCTATTAACGCACTTTTTCGAAAGATTCAAGTTCTACACCTCACTGTGTCTTGGTACTTCAGCTATACTCGCAGTGTTTGCTTTCCTATTCTTGATACCATTTGTCGTCGAACCCGCCATACAGACGATATTGGCAGAATTCGTACCAGAAGCTGGGATTTGTTCAGTATCAGAGCATGTACATGCAGCAACCCTAACCAACTGTACCTGGGCATCTTGTAGAGAAGGCTGCACAACCGCACACACAAAATGTCATAAAATTAGAGTAAACTTGGCAAGAAGGCCGTTTGTAGAAAATTCACCAATGCCGACTGAATGGGACGAAACTGATTTACGTTTCTTAATTAATCCTGAGGGTTGTGGCTATCCGCCAAGAGTAAATTGCTCAGTTTTTGCTAATGAATATGCTGGGCCAAAGTCACCGAAAGTTTTCCCATGCTACTATAGCTTGACAAGACCGGATTTAGTAGTAGCGAGATATTCATGGGAATCAACTATTAGAGGATTAATTCTAGCTCTGGTGTTGCCTACAACAGTATTCGTATTCAGTTTAAGTGTACTCGCCTATTGGCACTGTCGCTGTTGTGAGAGAGCTTGCAATAGGCGAGTGCATGCCGAATCATATGCAAGTAAAGAGGAGTAAGTGTATTTTTTTTTCTTTTATCTAGTAACAAATTTAGGACGTATAATAGAGTGCAGGAACTGCAAGAATTTTCGCGTACTATTTTCTATGAGGTGGCGATTTAGTCACCGGTCACAGTTCTATTTTCCTACAGAAAAGTCATGAGCTGAACTAAAACAATCAATGAGAAAGTAATTCTCATTGAATTGGATTGAAAAGTCTTTTAATTTCACATAGGTCCCTCATACATGTAATTAATAAGTAGTTTCATTTCCTAATCTATTGGGATTAAATCGCCACCTTCTTTGAATTCCGGCAGTCACTGTACTGGTAGTAGAAGTTTTTTTTTTTGTGTAAAAATCTTAGGTGATTGATTTATGTAAATACTGGACTTTCAGGTCCGATAGCGATTTCAAGTTTGGCGATGGAAATTCTTAGTCGCTGTAGTTGTGGAACTAGTATATTTACAAGTACGTTTCATGTTGAAACAATTGCACTGTGCCGAGTGGATGAATACAAAATTTTCATTTTGTACAAAATAACTTTGACATCACTGTATCCGTCAATCAAACTATTATTTGCTACCTTATATTTGCTCCTAAAGATAATTCAAAAACTGTTCATGATATTGAGAATTGATATATTGACAAGGACAAATTATCTTTACTATAATTTGTTATTGTTTACTTCAGTTTCTAATTCGCATCGATCAGTTCAATGACGTGAAGAATCTTATAAAAACATTATGAATAAACTAAAACGATATATATTGCGTGATATATTGTTATTAATTTTTCTCAATTTTCATTAACACAAGAATATACGTTATTGAAATATTATACTTATTTCATTATAAAACATTTATTCAATTTTTTATAATTTGCATGTAAATATGAGGCAGCAAAATATTCTAGATACATGTGTATTTAGGTATAGAATATCCTCAGAAGTCACTATAGATTGCACAATCAATACTGTTCGATTTGTTAGAACGAATCATGCACAACTATTAAAACTACCGTAGTTTCTTTCTATCGTAACTTAGATAGGCAACTTTAAATACGTCTTGTACAATTTTCAGATCTGCTTGTCTATTTTTGTGTATTCGAAAATAACTTCATATTTTTTGCTAAATTAAATCTATAAATTAGCAATGACTTATCTTTAACCTTGTAGATAGTAAAGCTTTCTAAATTTCCAAATTTTATAAAATTATTTGTATTTTTTCTGATTTTCAAACAATGACAAAAACTACTGATGCAAAATAAAAAGAACAGTACTTTAATTTGGGATTCTGTCACATAAATTTTATATTAAAATTCATTTATAATACGGACCATAGTTAACAATTAAATTTACTTAAATCCATCTCATAAAAAAGGTGACTTACCGTGTTAGAACGTTTATTTAAAGTTTGAAACATATATCGTTTTTTTTAGAATATTGGTTTTTCGTTCATATTCCTTGCCACTTTGTCAAAGATAAGTAATGATTATGTAAGTAGTAAGTAACTACAAGTTTTAAATCTTTAAAATTATAACAAAGAGATACGAATCAAATGTACTTCGCTTATTTCTGAGAGTCCCAAATTGAAATCCGTGGTTATTCCTAATATAGCCAGTAAAATCTTTACATACGAAGCGAAAAATAAATTATTTTAAACAAATGAAGAACGAATATAAAAATAAGTAATAAGTTTATTATTCGTAAGTAAAACATAATTTCTACAAAATAGTTTCCTCGTGAGCTAAATAAAAGATCTTTTGAATGCCTTTAATAATCTTGATGAAACTATCATCCTGAGCAGAATAAAAGATTATTTCAAATTAAAATCCCACTATTTTAAATTACAGTAGCAAACTGCTCTGCGAGTTGGATGACGACCCAAGTGATGACGTGTTCTGACGCCGAGCTTCAGCCGCCCGCCGCCGTGCCTCCCCTCGAGCCGAAGGGTACACGCAGTTGTAAATCTTCGCTGAACTTACCCATACGCTGCATTATGTGACGACAGCATTCATAATGCAGTTACATGGTAATAATGCAGCTACATTGCTTAATTTAACCGCATTTAATCATTGGTCGAAATAATATCTTTTGAACTTAGCAGGAGAAATTCGATACCATTTATGCAGATTCGAAGTGATTTCAGGACGAAGTTATGATGATAAAATTGTGTAATTTAATCGTTGGATGAATCTAATAAATATTAATTTGGTAAAATGCATCTTCAACCTAAGAGGAGTATTAAAATGGCGTAAAAAGTTTAAAATAATTTTCAGATCATTATTAACGACATTTTCTGTACTTTTATATTCTGAAACTAACGTCTAATCTCTTAGACAGGTATTAAAAATAAGGAGCATCCTAAAAATGAATGGAAAATGAACAAATTATGAGCATAGTTAGTTCTTATATTTTCTCATTCATCTATCTCATTTAGAGACAAAATGTTTAAAGAATAGCAAACTATTTTTCTGTCAACGCTAGCTTGTGACACGATCCTAAAACGATTCTGAATGATAGGCTCCGTGATAGTAACGTTTTCTATTTATAAAATGCCAACAATGTTATAGTTCTGGCATGTTACTGTATAAAGCTATCGAAATGATCTGAAAAAATACCTGAATTGAACGACTGCTAAGTTTTTAAAGCCGTTTTTGAACACTATCATAATTATTCTCCCCTTTGCGTCTACAGTAAATGATTTTAAAAAGTATTAAAGTCTTTCGTACCTTTTAATATGAGAATTAATTATTAAAACTTTAAGCAATACTTACCCCAACTTGTAACTTGCTTGAAACGTATAAAGAATTTGCTAATTAATAAGTATATAATCAGTATCTTCCCTTATAACATTATTATAAAAAATTTTAGATGAGAATGGTGGGAAGACAATGACCAGTATTAAATTTTTACCGTTTTGGCGGGCAGCATGGCTTTGGCTTAAATATAATTAGAAGAGTGTGGTAAAAATGAAGATAAAAGCGTCTCTTTGTTCTAAAATTGAGCTATGCCGGATAAATATAAGTATTCTTGTTGATTTGCTTCCGATAAAAAAATGTACAGATTATAGTATGTAGAAAATAATATGACACATCACATAGAAATGATAGCTAGACAACTTTAAAAAAATAATGCTTCTTTACAATGAGTTGATTACAAGATCTTACGATGTATTAAATAATTCTAAATAATGTTTGAATATAATTGTAATATAAAATTGCGTTGAATTCAATCGTTAGATTAAGTTACAGTCAGTAACGTAAGTACTTTGATTGTTAGACTCAGCTACGATGGTTATTGAAATAGCTGTGTAAGTATTGCGTGCATGTTTGATTTTTTCCCCATGTTATGGCTGAAAATATACTCAGTTACAATTTAATACCGTTAGAGTCAACTTGCTTAACATGTTCCCTGTCTATGACTTCATATGGAGTCGTACTTTTCTATATTACTATTCCATACGTACATGACTTTCTTTGGAGTCGTGCAGCCTAAGCAAATTTTATGACGATTTTACGAACGAACGTGTAACAAAAACTAGTTGACGTCTAGGATGTAAAAGTAGAGTACGTTTAATACAAAACCTGCGCTGCATAAGTTTTTTTGGTTCTGAAGTCAGAGATGCTGATGAGAGTCAGTTAGTAATATAATATCAAAAGAAAAATATTTATAAAAATGGACGAGACGATATGGATAGTACTAATTGCTTTGTTCTATGGACAGGGATCGTGTTAAATAACTTGTGTAACATAGCAGCAGAGCTGCCAAATATAGTTTCAGTCTAAAACGCGTTTAGCACCTAAAGCCTATAAAGTTTACACAATGTGCTTTCAAAAAAAGAAAAGTAACAGCGCATTAAAGTAGTAAATACATATTTTTTCGGAATAGGTATTTATTGTCCCACATTGCCAGAAAATAAGATTACACATTTATCCACTCACTTAAGTACAACATTAATATCATTACATCCAACTGCCTTTAATATTTTATAATGTATCTGCCATATTTTTGTGATATTAGCGCTTATTGTGGATAGTTAATATGTATTTACGATAATGTACGTGATATAATAATAAAAACTAAATTTTTCAAATAGTAGTTGTAAAGATTTGAAATGATTGCCGTATCTCGACGCAAAAGCGCATAATGCCACATTACAAGGCAAATAGACCTGCTTTATAGCAGTGATTTTTTTAGGAAGAATATTTGTTTAAATATGCCATTGAAAAATTTAACGAGTTCACAGTGTAACCAGTTTATTTTTTCTTTGTGGTGCATCAAAACATGTTACTGAAAACAGCAGCCAAATTCCTGGAGGATTTTTGTGTTTCTGCGAGAGATCCTTTATTGGAGAGGTTACCCGTAAATGTTAGCAGTAGGGATAGGAATGAGCAAGTGATTTTTTCCTGTATTACAAGTGTACATAAACTGTGGTAACTACTATACCTACATCATTGTGCCGTACATTTGAATACCCCCCGACATTAATAAAAAAAAAAAACGAATTTTGTTTCTTTGCGATATTTATTGCAAAAAAACTTAATGTTTTAAAAGTACAAAATATACTTTTATTTTTATTATACATTTTAATTTATTATTAAAAGTTTTAAACACTTTAAAAAAATAGATATGCTGTATGTGAATGTTATGCGAAAGCGTCGTCTATGTATATGTTATGCATATTTGCCATTTTGCGATATTGTAGTATTCATTTATGCCACTATGAGTCGAATCGAGATTGATTACCGTGGAATTTGATTTTTAATTTCGTTGCTTAAATTTACTCTATTTTTATAACAGCATATAGAAATCAACATTTTTAATTTATTAGTAAACGTCAATGGCCATTTAATAGAAATATCACGTTAAATAAAAATACTGTTAAGAATGTCGCAAGTACAATTTATCACTCAATAAAATTGACTTAAATTATTATTGATATTAAATAAAATATATGGTACAGTGTTAGTTGTTATATAATTATAAAAAATGAGTTTAAATTATTCTTATACTTAAATTATTTTAATATTTATTTAACATGCTAGCGTTTGCATATTTTCCTATTCTTTAGGCGTATGTATATTAATATTTTAAATATTAAACTTTTGACTTTTTTCATTATTGTTTTTCAATATCATATAATAAATATATTTATAAGTAAGTATGTTGCCTTCTAAAGCGTTTGTAAATAATTTAAATAATTGTATTCAGATTAATTGCTCTTAAGAAAATATTGTAAATAATCAAATTTTCGAGTTTATAAATGAATGAATATTTAGATTTAGTGATAATGATAATTTGTAAGTTTGCAAATTGCATTGCAAGAAGACACAAATATGACAAATAAAGCTTATTTTACAACAGAAAGTTATTTAATTTAACTATCAGATAAAATAATCTATGCGTAAAATATTTTTATAATAACCTACATAGCATACGGACCGATTAATTTTTAAGAGAGGTACGGCGCATAAAAGCAGCCTGTCTGGGGAAATACCTATGCTTTACAGAAAACGGCAGCCAAATAACAGCTTCCTGTAGGGTTGTTGTGTTCCTGCATGTGAGTGAGGTCACCAGTAAGCTCATAAGGACTTGCTGTGTTAGCATAAAAGTAGAATAAACGCGGTCGAAATGCGAGCGCTACGCCAAATTTGTGGCGTAAGGCTTGTAGACCTTATTCCCAATGATGATCTTAGAAACAGAGTTGGTCTGAAAGAGAGCGTCGGTGTTAAAATATGAAGAGACATGCTCCGTTGGTTCAGACATGTAGAAAGAATGCAGGATGAAAGAATGACGAAGCAGATATACAATGCAAAAGTGGAAGGATGTAGGAGCCGAGGAAGGCAAGACTTACCTACCATGACCAAATTGGTCGTGTTTTATCAAAAGGTAATGTCAGGAGCCCTAGAAACCGGCGAGCGTGCATGCGAAGAGCAATGAATATTAAAGAAGCGAGTGAGATATGTAAGGATCAAGTCACGTGGCGCTCGGTTCTCTCTGCCTACCCGGCAAAGGATTTGGTGTGAAGTTATAGCAACCTACAGCATTGTCTTGATAAAATCTAAATACACGGCAGTGTGTCAGTCAAGTTCGGAAAACGAAAGATCGTTAAGCCGCCGGCCAGGGTGTATTAACACATAAACAGTTTAAACTACTTTCGACCCACCGAAGTACTCAAACACTATTAAATCTATATACTTGCAATTTTGTATGTCCAGTAAAGATCACTTGAACATACCAAGTGTTATCGATTTACTACTTATAGTCATAGAGAAAGCAACCTAAAGTAATAGGCCCTTAAAATGCCATTTCTAACACTGACACTCATCGAAAACCTTCATTTAGATACTTAAAATTTCAACTAGCTACAATTTGTAGATATTGTTGTCTCAATATATTAAGGTAAAAATATTTGGCTATCACGATTTGTATTTTAACTGCTATATCTTGCCACATAATTTTACTTACCAACATCATAATAGAAATTTCTAATTGAAGAAGAAAATTCTGGAAAGTAATTTATGGACAATTATCTTCGTTATGTATTGATAGTTAAATTTGTCGAGTTAGTAATCTGACATAAATCTGTGGAGCGGTGGTAGCCCAGAGGTATAACCGCACACCTAACAAGCGTGAGGTACCGCGTTCGAACCCCGGCGGGTGTCTAATCGGTTTTAACGAGTAGGTACAATTTACTTACTTTCGGCCACCACTTGCTCCCGGTGAGGGAAAACACCGCGGGGAAACCTGCACGCGCAGATCATCTGGATGTCAAATCATTGTCTTGTCTGGTTCACCTTTAAGGGTTACTGTAATAAGTGGAGTCACCAGATCTTGGATCATGATCATAGCGAACCCCGGGCTCCGTAGTGGATGCAACCGGGACTTACCGCTTGATTAGTGAGTGAGTGAGTAATCTGACATAAAACAATGTATATTTTATTGATTCGACTCTCAACTCGACGTTTGTACGTCCTCTTTTTACATTTTAATATCAAGTAACAAATATGTACGCAAGTTAATAATTACTTATGTCATGTACCGGCTCCGCGCAGTATCTTCTCGAGGCTCTCGATAGGTTACAGCGACGGGCTATCCGCGTAATCGACGACGACGAGGTCACAAACAACTAGAAACTCTGCAACTTCGTAGGGACATTGGCTCCCTAAGTATATTTTACCGTCTGTGTCATGGTGAGTGCTCTGAAGAACTATTTTCCCTTATCCCACCCTCTCCCTTCCGTCATAGAACCACACGTGCAGGCTTGCGATGTCATCATTCCACTGTTGAGGATATTTCTTCTCGTACTAAAAAGTTCGACAACTCCTATCTCTGTCGTACTATTAAAAAGTGGAACGCCTTGCCTCCACATGTGTTTCCTCCTTCCTACAATATGGGATCCTTCAAATGAAGCATCAACTGACAGGACACTGTAGCCCTTTGTCAGTTGTCGCTTACAATCAGGCGAAGCGCAGTCACTATGTTGAGCCAATAAAAAAAAATAAAGATCTGGGTATTTTTAAGAGAGGTAGGGCGCATCAAAGCAGCCCGTCGGAGAAAGTACAAGAAAACCGCAGCGAAATAACAACTCCCAAGAAGGTTGTTGTGTTCCTGCGTATGAGTGAGGTCACCAGTACGCTCCCAAGGAGTTGCTGTGTTAGCAGCAGAGGTGGCATCGCGCGAGTGACACTTAAGTAATAATATTGCAAGCATTCATAGGCTAGGGTAACCGCTTTACACCCGGTGGGTCGTATGCTCATTTGTCTTCTTACGTTGTATAAGATAATGTGAGATTACCAATAATCTCTTGACGATTAGCTGTACTAGCAGCGAGAACGGCAGCGCGCTGGCAATACTCCTTGTCATGCGTACCTTTGGGAGGTCCGTAGCTACTACGTGGGCCGGTGCTGGCAGGGAGCCGTCCTAATTCCTTGCCATCAGATATGTTGAAGCGTAAGCAATCATATATGGTAAAATAATGTCAAATATGTCAAGAAAATGCGTACCTTTAGAAACATAATTAAAACTCATCGCCACAAAACATTAATATTTACACATAGTCGATCTAGCTTGGCGTGTATCGTTTAGCCATGCTAAGGTTCCGTCGAATATCACTAAGGTGAAAAATAGGTTATCTGTCTGATGGTAAACCGTGACCGTAGCCGATGAGCACTTGCAACATCAGGAGCGTAACACTCGTGCGTTACACAGACTCGATCAAAACTTCTTCACGCTCCTTCAAGAAGTTTGCATGGCACGCTGTATTCGTTTGAACCTCCTTCCTAGGAAATGAGTGGGTTTTCCTGACTCCTCCCTGAGTACCGGGAAGAAAACTTCTCTTGAACTGCTCTGTACGCGACCAATGTGGTTTCAATGAAGTCAGAGTCTTGTTGCCGACGACGGATGTAGACGGATGCACTTGACATCTATCTATCTATAACTTCACGCCAAATCCCTTGCGGGGTAGGCAGAGAGAACCGAGCGCCACGTGACTCGATACTTGCATATCTCACTCGCTTCTTTAACATTCATTGCTCTTCTCATGCACGCTCGCCGGTTTCTAGGGCTCCTGACATCGCCTTCTGATAGAACACGACCAATTTGGTCATGGTAGGTAAGTCTTGGCCTTCCCCGGCTCCTACATCCTTCCACTTTTGCATTGTATATCTGCTCCGTCGTTCTTTCATCTTGCATTCTTTCTACATGTCCGAACCATCGGAACATGCCTCTTCTTATTTTAACACCGACGCTCTCTTTCAGACCAACTCTGTTTCTAACATCATCATTGCGAATACGGTCTACAAGCCTCACGCCACAAATTTTGCGCACCGCTCGCATTTCGACCGCGTTTATTCTACTTTCATGCTCTTTCTGCCATACCCAGCTCTCGCTTCCATAAGTTAGCGTTGGGACCAACACTGCATTGTGTATAGCGAGTTGTGCCTTCTTCTCCATTCACACTATTCCCAGCACTCACTCGTCTTTCCACATCTGCGGTGTACCTTCCATCCCACTTGACATAATAACGAACAATTATATATAAACCCTTGTTATTATAGGTAGACCCGCTGGGTAGACCGCATAAATGTAAACAGACAAAATTTATTTTAAAACTTAAGCGCTAAATACTATACATCGATGCTAAATACAGTCTATTTGTATAGTTAGGATCATTGCCATCGTCCGCATAAATGTAAACAGACAAAATTTATTTTAAAACTTAAGGGCTAAATACTATACATCGATGCTAAATACAGTCTATTTGTATAGTTAGGATCATTGAAAATCGTCCGCATAAATGTAAACAGACAAAATTTATTTTAAAACTTAAGGGCTAAATACTATACATCGATGCTAAATACAGTCTATCTGTATAGTTAGGATCATTGACAATCGTCACAGCTCATCTCTGAACCGAATTACAATATCTTAGCTGTATTCTATGTGCGGTCTGAATAATCTACCTGCTGCAAGAACGCGTTCAGCAATCATGAAAAATTTCACAATTTTTTTTACCCTAGCCTATGAACGCTTGCAACGCAGGTAGTATTACTCGCACGTCGCCAGTCTCTCAGTTCGCATACTTTATTACAGGCAATGGTGAGTACTATAAACATGCAGTATACTTTGGATATCATAAAAAGTTTCGCAGCGCACATCAAATTTTTGATACTTTATGTTACATTATTGCGATTGTCGTAGCGAACGCTTATTTTTTTTTAAAACAATATATAGCCTATATTACTCGCTGATAACGCGGTCGAGATGCGAGCGCTGCTCGAAATTTGTGGCGTAAGGCTTGTAGACCGTATTCGCAATGATGATGTTAGAAACAGAGTTGGTCTGAAAGAGAGCGTCGGTGTTAAAATAAGAAGAGACATGCACCGTTGGTTCGGAAATGTAGAAAGAATGCAGGATGAAAGAATGACGAAGCAGATATACAATGCAAAAGTGGAAGGATGTTGGAGCCGAGGAAGGCAAGACTTACCCACCATGACCAAATTGATCGTGTTCTATCAGGAGCCCTAGAAACAGGCCGGCGTGCATGAGAAGAGAAATGAATGTTAAAGAAGCGAGTGAGATACGTAAGGATCGAGTAACGTAACGCTCGGATCTCTCTGCCTACCCCGCAAGGGGTTTAGCGTAAAGTTATAGATAGATAGATACTCGCTGATAATGCAGTATTCTATAGGTGAAAGAATTTTTAAAATCGGTAAGGTTTGTTTTGTGTTTATCCATTACGAACAAACGTATAAAAACAAATCTTTTCTCTTTATAATATTAGTTTATATTGGATAGATAACGACAGTCCCGTAAAATGTTCATTACGTACCAAATGCTAGGCGTATAAAAATGCTTGTCAGGATCAATAAAGAGTAATAATTTAGCACTGCTTATTAGGTGTAGACGTTATTGTATAAGCGACAGCGATTTTCAGGAACACCGTTCCTATGTGAAATCTATGTTTGTCTGTGTGTGCGTTTGCCTGTGTGTGTCTGTCGCTTTTTTCGAATGTACGAATTTTGACTTAAGATTCGGATTCAGCATAAAAAAGTAGAATAGGAACGTTCAGGAACACCGTTCCTATCTCTTAAGGAACATGGTCAAAATGGCCGACAATTTTTTTTTTTATTTCAATTGTTATAGGTATAATTGACTTGCTAGGTGTTCCTCTGGCAATGCAAGCTTGTGCATTCTCAACTGGTTTTAGAATGAAATCATGTAATATAATATCTGCCAATATCGTTGATGATGGCTGAAATGGGATGGAATATTTATGCTGTGTGCTTCCGGTTTGCACCTAGTTGATCATAGAGACATCATTGAACAATGCCGGTTGGTCGTCAAGACGAATTCTATCTCGTTTTCAGTCTATCTCCAGGTTCACTTGCACCGGCTGCTTTTTGAAGGAGTTCCTTATAAGGAGTTCCTTCTTCTCCATAAAATCGACCAGCAGTTGGCCCCTTTAGTTTCGTCGCCCGATTCCAAAATTTCCGGTTATGGTTATATATTTATTGCATTTAATTTCACATACCATGGTTACATTAAAGGTGTACAAAGGTGAGCTTATATCTAAAAGAGATCTCTTCTAGCCAACCCTACAGGCAGGAAAAGAAATCATTGTTGGCCGGGTAACAAATACAAAAAATATTGGTAGGTAGAAATAGCACTATGAATAAAGAACAGAACCTATACTTATTATACGTAATATTTCATTCATAGTCTACAAATACAATAGACAGATATTTCAATATATATATATATATATATTTATACATATATACATATTTATATACAAATAAATAAATACATATTATATACATATTTCATTACAAAGTTTGAGAAATATAATAGTATTTTAACCTTTTCTTACAAGTCGTGGCTGATGGACAGTCCCTTATTTGTGGTGGCAGTTTGTTCCAGAGCAGCGCGGCACGAACAGTGAAAGAGTTGAAGAAATAATTATGCATGACTTTGGATAATTCAAGGTTTGGAAGTGACAAGGGCATTGAGACCGCGTGGGGGTGGCGTGGGGGAAGCGAGAACCGAGGTATTGGGGAGAGGCGGGGTTATTGAAGAGTTTATAATGAAATAAAGTTCGTTCAAAGCATCCAAATGATAGGACTCATCTCTGAGGTGTAACATACATAAAAAACATTTAATATACTAGACATATCTTGCCTATTTATATGAAGTCGATTAAAACCTAAAAAAGATACGACAAATGTCTGGGGCAGGCAGGTCAGATAAGGATGGTTCCAATGATTCCCACTAATGGGGACGATTTATGGTTTTGTTATAATGCATCAGTATTACAATAGTACAACCCGTTTGAAGAATTACCGGCGAAGGGTCGTTGAACCCTTCATGACACGGAACCTTGCGTTTCACTGCATTGCCGTATAAACTACCGGCGACAATTATTATATTAGAACCAAACTAGGAAACCTAGAAAATATTGCCATTTTACTGTACATTTCGTAAAGAAATTTTCGAATATTCGAATTTTGACTTCAGATTCGGATTCAGCATAAAAAAGTAGAATAGGAATGTTCAGGAACACCGTTCCTATCTCTTAAGGAACATGGTCAATAGTTTGGTTTTAGCACGTGAATCTTTTTTTATATTATCTAAGTATTAAGACTGAAAGTGTATTGATAAGAGGCTTGAGAGGCTTATCCTCTTATCAGTAAATTAATAGTCTTAGATTCCATTTGACATTAAATATTTCTAATTATTTCAAGAACGGTTCTGCAAGTGCCAAAAATTGCGTAGGTTACCCTACATGGTTGCTCAATTAAACATTATGAAGACAAGGTTTTTATAAACAGTAGGTATATGTACTATTAAAGCTAATTTCAATGGCAATCGAAATTTCGCAAAAAATTTTGTAATGTTAAATATGATAACAACGTGTAAATCTCATTAATAGTGACAGACTAGGTAATCTACCGTCAAAATTAAAAATATTTGGCGCTCATGATCTAACTAAGAGATTGATTGAAATTGGTTTCATGATAAATCTCTTGTCAATTTCTGAGCGCCTTGTCATGTAAGCGGTTTTTGTTCTCGCTTCACAACTACAAAATATTGTAATTTCATATATTTTTTTGGTCGTATATTTTTTATGCGAAAATAATTATTCTCCTAAAATAAATACGACCGTTTTGAGGCGCATTCACCTACAGAACCCATCGCCTCACATGGCTCTACTGACCTTTCATTTGAGCCGAATCGCGGGAGATTCGCACGGCACATGCTGCTCTGAGGCTCTCTTCGTGCCGCGGGCACTTCGTTCCCTACAAATTATTTATTCTACTACGTTGTCTCTTTGTCGGCCTTCTCCCCATTCTGGGGCAACGTCATGCACGTTCACGCCTTCCTTGCCATCTGCCAAGCGTACTATGACATAATTTAGTCACCCAAGTCAGCTTTCTCAGCTCGCAGCACTACTTCTCCCGTGCCAATAATGGGCGAAACTGCGGAAAGCCGCTAAGTTCGCCGCCGACGACGGTACATTAGGTGCATTCACCTACAGTTGAATACTACAAATTAAGCAAAATACTGCGCATGTGACCCATTTTCATGAACGCTAACTGTGCGTGTTCAGCTTTCAGCACAGGCTGAAGCCGTAAAATACGTGTATTAATTATATGTACACTACACGGTTCTATTTTTTTTTATACTACGTCGGGAGGCATACTAGCATACGGTCCACCTGATATAAAGCGGGAACCGTAGCCTATTAACGTTTGTAATATATTAAGTATCACTTGCGCGATGCCTCCTCTGCTGCTTACACATCAACTCCTTGGGAGCATACTGGTGACACTCACACGCAGGAACACAACAACCCTCTAGGGAGTTGTTATATGGCTGCGGTTTTCTATAAGGTGGAGACTTCCACAGACGGGCTGCTTTATAGCGCCCTACCTCTCTTATTCTAGTGTGTGCACTGTTGTCACTTAAGGCGCCCAATTTAATTTTCATATGTAATTTATTTATTATAAGAAATATATATCCTGCTGTCAACTAATATTACTTTGGAATTGTTGAAAATATTTAATGAGGCCTAATGTGAAAATAAAATGCTCTTCCATCCATTAGTCTGTATATACGTATATGTTGTACTTTTACATTGTACGTGGGGCATAGTGACTAGAACTACTGGCTACTTACTTTGGGGTGTAAGTGGCCCAATATCAACTTTAGAGCCAAAGCCAACCTCACCTGCACTTGGTGGACCCTGTTCATAAACAGACGACGCTCTGGCGAAAGAGAGGTAGGGCACGACGTTAGCCCGATTGGGCAAGTACCTCCACCTCGCAGAAGACAGCAGCCAAATAACAACTCCATGGAGAGTTGTGTTCCTGCGAGTGAGTGGTCACCAGAAGAAGATAAGGAGTTGCTGTGTAGACAGCGAGTGTGACAACGCGCTAGCGACATTCTTTTTGTTGCTAGCGTTCAAAGGCTAGAATATCCGCTTTATGTCAGGCGGACTATATGCTTGTTTGCTATCCGCCGTAGTATAAAAACTTATACTAACTAACTTATAATAAAAGAAATATGTAATATTAATGTTACTTTTTAACTGGCGAGATTGTTAATGTTTGTCATTGTAGTGTCACTTCCAATTTATATGTAGAAATTACAAATAATTGCGAATTGGTTATTTCGGATTTTTGAGCAGAAATCAGTTAAGTAATTGCCAGAGACAATTCGCAGTCGGCGACGAAGTAAGCTCGAAGAGATCTCATAGCGTGTGCGTGTTTCATTCATCTATCTATCTACATATCTATAACTCCTACGCAGAGTCCCTTGTGGGTCAAGGCAGTCAGTCAGGCAATCAGAACCGAGCGCCACGTTACACGATCCTTACACATCGCTTCTTTGACATTCATTCTTCTTTGACTCCTAATAGAACACGACCAACTTGGTCATGGTAGGTAAGTCTTGGCCTTCCTCGGCCCCTACATCCTTCCTTCTCCTATATCTTACTTTTGCGTTGTGACATTTTTTCATCCTGCATTCTTTCTACATTTCCGAACGAACGGAGCATGCCTCTTCTTAATTTAACATCGACGCTCTCTTTCAAACCAAATTGTAATTGTAACGTTTGTAGACGCTTGTTGTAGTATTCGCAATGATGATGTTGCAAACAGAGTTAGACTGTTTCATTGATGTATACTTGTATTCTAGTTTAATTTCATTAACATTACATTCAGAGATTATCTTCAAGAGAGGTAGGGCGCATCAAAACAGCCCGTCCGAAGTAAATCCACCTCACAGAAAACCGCAGCCAAATAACAACTCCCTAGAGGGTTGTGGTGTTCCTGCGTGTGAGTGAGGTCACCAGTACGCTCCTAAGGAGTTGCTGTGTAAGCAGCAGAGGAGGCATCGCGCGAGTGATATATGTTACAAGCGTTAATAGGCTACGGTAACTGCTTTACATCAGGTAGACGGTATGCTTGTATGCCTCTCGACGTTATATAAAAAAAAAATCAGAGATTTTCATGCTCTCTCTGCCAAATCCAGCTCTCGTTTGAACACATTAGCGTTGGGATTAGCACCGCGTTGTGAATAGCGAGCTTAGCTCGCCTTCATACTGCCAAAAAACATCCCAACGTTGCAGTCATACGACTCCCTGGACCCATGCACCTCTCTCCATCAGCGATGTATATACCATCCCTCCTAAAAGTGCATCCAAGGTCGTTCACTTGTTCCAATATTACATCACTATCATTCTATTGTTCCAGCTATACCATCATTCGCTATTTTTACGTTAAGTCTGGTTTCTACTCTTTCAAATACCATTTTCTTTGTTTTCTTTGCATTCAGTTGTAAGCCTTTTTCCATACAACCCTCTGCCATCGTTGTGACTAGTGTTTGCAGTTAACATATAATAAGCACGACAACGTCTACATAAGGCAAACAATTCACCGCTAGACCACCCTACTCCTACATTCGTAGATATATTATCTGTAGACAATTATCAAGATATAGAATAAACAGAAGAGACATACAGCATGCAATCCTGCTTACTTACTACCACTTATGTGACCTATCCAGACACATGCTGTACGATCTTCATAAGTGAACTGTCCAGTACGCAGTAGTACAGTCAAGTCCATACCCTGGCAATATGTATGTACCAGAGGTCCTTTTGCACAAGCCTGTCGAACGCTTTCTCAAGATTCACAAAACCGCAGAAAATCTCCCGGGTTAGCGCCTAATAGATTATAGATAGATATCACGAAATAACAAGACAATAAAACTGTATAACCTTTGTTGCTTTATTTATAATAGTCGAAATAAAATATAATTCATTGTCTAATGCATTGACTTTGAATTGTGTTTTTTACCAGGAAATGTAAAAAAATATTAATCTTATTTGAAAAAGTGTTTTAACAAGATTTATGTTTCAGAAAAATAAAACTAAAAACAAAAAGAACCGAAGTTATAACTTACAATTATGACACCAAGGAAGATGTTGTTCGGCCATTTATTTTACTCTATAGATTTTATTTATATTAGATGTCTGTTTGTGTCTCAATTTATTAATATTTTTTTGTTGTCCAAATCCATTTTGATAGATAGATAGAATAAGCTTTATTTACATAACAATTTACATTTGGTTTATAATATACAGATTATTATATTTCAATAAATGTATTTTCCCTTCACGAACTTTCATGTTTTTATTTTGTATTTTGCTTGCGTAGGTATCTATGGCTAATCATAGTTTTAGACCTATTCTTATTGAAAGAGTTCCAATTAAAAACATGATTAATTTAATTAATAATTATTGATAGTAAATACTTTTAATATAAGTAAAATATAATTAAACTTATTATAATAAGTATAAAAGATTTTGAAAAAAAATCATGATAGTTCATTTTGGGAAAATTCAATAAAAGGTATAAAATGGAGTTAAAGTGTCATTGCAGACCATTACTACAACAAGTAGATACCCCAGTTTGGTTTCTATCTTTAGAAAACAATATTTTATGGGAATATAACAAATTGAGAAACAAAAAATACTAACTATTCATCTAAAATATTGAAATACATATCAGATTGTTGATTTGATGTATATTTCAGTATTTATAGATGCGAACATACTATGTTACTACGTCGATTTCGTAGGTTAGGTTAGTACGTTGACCAATTAAAATTAAATTAAATACAATGCTTATTTTATTAAAAACAAAGGATTAAAAAATGAAAATAATTAAGAAAAGAAATAGTAACTTACTATGAAATGTTATGAAACAAACAAAAGTACAAGCTTGTCGCGTCAAAACATTGGAATGCAAAATATCAATATTTAAAAAGATAAAAGATCATAAATTGAACGTAAATAAAAAAAACGAAAATATGTATGTATATCTTCACGCCAGGTCCCTTGCAGGGTAGGCAGAGAGAACCGAGCGCCGTAAGACCTTACATACTTACATACTTCACCCGGATCTTTCACATTCATAGCTCTTTTCATGCACGCTCGCCGGTTCCTAAGGTCCTGATATCACCTTCTGATAAAACACGACCAATTTGGTCATAAAAATATGTAATTTACGATAATTGTGTCAGTATTAAATGAATAATAGATTTATAACGCAATGAACCTAATAGCACTATTTAAATAAAAATAAAAAACAAACTCATATACGCCATAGACCCGGTTGTCGCACACTGATCTGAACAAGGTCTTTTAAAAATCTTAAAATGGTCTTTCCACGCTTCAAGCGAAACGTTGTATTATTTATTTACATTTTATCGAAGTCTAATATTTTATAGTATACACGTGGGATATTTTTTGTCTCTGCTCCATTAGGTACTTGTTCGAATACAAAAGTGCAACAAACTAAGCGAATTGAACAGAACGAGCCGTGCGTTGGCGGTAAACCGTTTTATAGCGAGGGATATTAAACAATGCGTGTTTTACGAGCTCAACGACCAATTTGCTCTTGGACCTTTAGGTTTATTGCTTTTAATTTTTGTTTTAAATTTTTTAACGCGCTTTTATTACGTGTATGTAACTATATAACCGAGTACAACCGAATTTCGACCATTTCTTACGGTTGTAAGTAAGTATACATCACTATCATGAATATTGACAATGGCAGATTGAAATGTTTAAAATTAATAGACCGTCTTTCACGAAGTTGTTGGATAATATGTTTACCAGGTTATTCAGTTAGATAACTTCAATTTCAGTTGAGATGAGAGGTCAACAGACAAATCGAACTTGGCTAGGGACCGTACCGGACACTTCGACACATCTTCTCGTCCAAGATACCTCATCGCCTGAAGATTAAAGTCTTCGAACAATGTGCGGGTTTACGATGTCATTATTCTACTGGCCAGAACATATCTTCGCGTACTAAAAAGTTCGACAACTCCTATCTATGACGTACCATTAAAAAGTGGAACGCGTTGCCGGCACATGAGTTTCCTTCCTACAACATGGGATTCTTAAACGAAGCGTGAAGGAGGACCTTGCGGGCTAGCATGGCAGCGTCAACTGACAGGACAATGTAGCTTTTTGCCAGTTGCCGTTGGGATTTGAGCTACTATACTGAGTTAGTATAAAAAAAGTGTGGGATAACCCACCACTGAATGGAGCGTCGATCTCAATCGACCTGTAGGAAGTCGATGGACGCAGGTAGCTCAGGATCGAGGCGACTGGCTCTCTGGAAGGAATGCCTATGTCCAGCAGAAGAATAATATGGGCTGAAATGATGATGAAGGACTATGTCTCTAACTGGCACACTTTTTAAAAATCCTTCACAATCAAAAATGGCTATACGTTCGGCTTGTTCAAAACTATAGAATATTACGAGTATATTGACCACGTATAATTGTGCGGAACTCTTAGGACGCGATTTATTCGCGTTACACCTTCACCAAAAGATCAGTAAAGAATCGATGACACTTCGGTGATACTAATTGCTAGGATGGACGTGATCACGTACCATCATTGACTCATACGCTCGTTTATATAATAAAAAAATACAAGTTTCAACTAGGTCAGATATGTAGTATTGTCATTAGATATATGTAGATTTTTTGGATCATTTGCGTATTAGCTTAGGTCTTGTGGTTTAGATATGAGTTGTGAGAATAATAATTGTTAACGTACCTAAGCTTACACAAGGTATTGATTCCTTAATCCCCTTTGAGTACGCTACCGTTTCGTATAATGTGTTTTGTATAGAGGAGTAGTTCGGTATGATGTATATATACAACCTCCTCGTACATCATCATAGCGCTTGCCATTGAATTCATTGTCACAATCTCACAATGAGCGCGTGTTGCGCCATTCCTGGGAGGTTTTCTTCCGGGAAGCCTATAGTTATAGAATCGGGAGTTCATTCGCAATTTCCCAAGAGCTAGCATGGGTTTTACAGAGAAGACATAATGAGGTTTTTACAGAATCGGCAAACGACAAACTGGGCTCTTGTATTAATACGCAGTCCTGACGTTTGGTTACCTAGGTAGGTACGAAATTAAATTAATTAAATTTACGCTTTTTATACTACATAGGTATGTAGTATAAAAAGCGTAAGATAAATTTGTTCCTGATTTTTTCCTGCAGTTATCTGAATCGAGACAGTTTTAGTGGATTAGATAGAATTTTGCTATGTCCCCCAATCAGTGTCCTCAGAAAGCTATCAGACATTTGCGAACTGTAAGCAGAGATACAAGGTGCAACACCAGCAAAAACGAACAGCAATTATTCAAATGAGTTTTAAATGTAATGAAATGTTTAATTATCGTAAGTACGTCCGAAATGGGCAACTATTGTTCTATTTTTGTATAAAATACTCATAAGAAAGAAAGAAAAAGAAATACTCATAATAAGAAGAAAGTCATCAGTTCGAAATTGGCAGCTGTTGTTCTATTATACTTATTTTTAAACGATAAAGGTAAGATATTAATTTTAAACAATTAAAATAAAATCTTATCACAGAGATGATAGGGAATTACTTACACCATTTAGACAATTTGAAGTTTTAGCAAATCTGTTTCAGTTGTGCTTAATCATTTCGTTCTTCCTAGCGTTATTCCGTTTTCTAATCCATTAGGATTAACGGGGTTCGCTACCTAAGTCTAAAGATTTGGCAAAGGCTAAAATTTTGACAGGGAGCGACTGCTATCAGACCTCTGCAACCGAAAAGATAGGGAAATCAAACCATTCTTAGGTTCGGACACACGTCATTCGAAATATTATTTGTTGGATGTGTTGGGTTTCCTTGCAATGTTTTCCTTCACCATTGAGCAAGCGATAAATACAAAGCGTTAATCATTTCGTTCATCTGCCAGTTGTATATACACATGTATAGGGAAATGATACAACTTTGTCAAGTCCAGTGTAATTTTACCAGTCAGAGACCAGATGAATTTCTCAGCGTCAAGGCATCTGCGAGGTCTTGCAATAGTGCAGCATACATAGTAAGCTCTGCTGGTGATGACGACATATTCTAAGCCAAATCCTTAAGGGCTGCATCATGTAGATCACCCGATGTAAAATCGTAACTCTTGAAGACTTGCAACTTGCACTCACTCACAGAAACACAACTACCCTACAGGCAGTTACTGCTTCGCGGCGTTCTTCTGTAAGGTGACAGTAGCTCATCAGTCGTACGGCTTCGATGCGCCCTATCTATCGCCAAAGCCTTGTTTGTTAACTAGCAAGCTACACCACGCGCAGGTAGGGGTTTTGACTCCAAAAATGATAGTGAGCCACTTACTACGAGCTTGATTCTTTGGAAACAGTAGAACATACAATAGAAGACCAGAAATTAAAGACAACTGTTGGTCAAATCTTGTCACCTTTATATAACAATATTTAACGGTAATAACAATACAAGTGAGTTTAAAGCAAAATAACTCCACCTCCCGTAAACTGCAGTCAAATAACAACTCCTTGGATGGTTGTTGTGTTCCAGTGACCGTGTAAGGAGTTATAAAAAAATAAATAATAATAAATAAATATTGTCGGACAAATTACACAGCGCCATCTAGCCCCAAAGTAAGCGAAGCCTGTGTTACGGGTACTAGACAACTGATAAACATACGTAAATACATTTTTTTTGTAAATACATACTTATTATACATAGAAAATACCCAGATCAAGACAAACAGACATGTTCATGTACACAAATGTTTGTACTGTTTGGGAATCGAACCTACGAGCGTTGCTGCATTAGTAGCAAGGGCGACTACGCGTGAACATTACTTCATGTGTTGGAAGCGATTGGGTTAAGGTAACCATTTCATATAAGTCAGGCTGAATATTTGTATGCCTCCCGACGTTCTATAAAAAAATCGGCCAAGTGCGAGAGGGACTCGCGCACGAAGGGTTCCGTACCATTATCTATAAAAAAGGCACAAAAATAACGTTTGTTGTATGGGAGCCCCCTTAAATATTTATTTTATTCTATTTTTTAGTATTTGTTGTTATAGCGGCAACAGAAATACATCATCTGTGAAAATTTCAACTGTCTAACTATCACGGTTCATGAGATACAGCCTGGTGACAGACGGACGGACGGACGGACGGACGGACGGACAGCGGAGCCTCAGTAATAGGGTTCCGTTTTACCCTTTGGGTACGGAACCCTAAAAAACGAATACCTATTTTAGACAGTTCCATCAGTAACCGCAAAATCTGTTATCTAGAGAATTAAAAATAAAATCGTATCTATTTCTGTCTTTATTACATCTATGGTAGGTGTAACTTATATGTAACTAATTTCAATCAATACTTGTATATTTATCAAACAATCGTATAAAATATTATGTAAGTAATTAATTTTCTTCGATGCAATTTTAATATTACTAGGCAAGCTTGCGCTCGTTTCCTTGGCAGAGTTCCAACTCAATGATTGAAAAAAAAAACATGACATTATTTTGCGATGGCAGTTAAAAACGCTATCAAATTTCCCGCTCATTTCATCATAAACTGCAAAGGAGTCATTCATAACATTGTCATAACGAATGAAGACAAAACCAAGGAAGGTCGTCACGAAATGATTGAAAAATATGTTTATAATTTATTTTCATGTGCGTTCAAAAAAGATGATCTCATATTTTGTAGCATCGTGCCCCTGTAAAGTGCACAGGAAAATAATCCCAATAAAACGTGGCACTAAAACCCTAGAATTGTAAAACAAGAAAGACTGTCTGTCGCCGCACGGCCGCGGAGCACACGACACGGGCTGTATCGACCGGGTTCGGCCGACGCGCGCACTCAAATAAACGAATGTGGAACCGCCAAAATAATATTCAAACATTAAAATTAAAAAATCGAACAACATTCAATTTAATCGACATTCATTGTATGAAATAAAAAACGTAAACTTCAAATTTAGAATAATTGTTACAAAATTTATAATTTATAATTTACTATTTACCATTTTAAAGTTTAAAATTATTTTTTCCACAATTAAAACTAAACTTAATTTAGTTTTTATTTTTTTCGTGTATTTATTTACGTTTTAATACGACGATAATATGTATACGTAGTCCCTTTTGAAGTGCCAATAAGTCCAATACGACACAGCCTGCGCCCAGTAGTGAGCGGGTCGCGGAATCGCGTCGACGTCTAACCCAAAAAGACGTACAATTCCAAAGGAAAAGACTTGAAAGACGTTTCCAATTTGGAACAGAATAGTCTAGTGTTTGAATAATTTAGTGTTTGTACGTGCTTATAAACGTGTTCGATGTAGGGCACTGCGTTTTGTGCGAGCTGCGTCAAGCTGGTTTACTCAACACCAATGCTGCTATTTTCGGTCTGCACCACACATTTGTTAATATTTGCCCCACTTGTATCCCACTTAGTGGTATTAGCTTTTACTATCTGCTTTATTGGCCGAGGAGTCGAACGCGAAATGTGTTAACTCATTACTGCATTATGGCAAAATTGCGTAAGTTTGTTATTAAAATATTTTTTCGTCTATTTTACTTTTGTTTAGAATTTTCACGTAAATATTATTAGGGAGTCATTAGTTTTACGTAAACTAAGCAATTTATAAACTTAACTTACTTTATGATTTAGGAACATGAAGTTCAAACCACGCATTGTATGAATTCACTACAGTTTTCTACTACGTAGTGTAGCATGGTTTTATATACATTTTCATGCTAGTATTATACACTGGAGGTCGTTAAAATTGGTATGGCTTTAATAAGTGACGTCACTTTACTTTGAGGTTAGGTTATGTAATAGTTCTATAATGTAACAATAGAAAGAATAGGTGTTTTTCTTTTAAATTGGTAGTAAGTTGCGTTTATGAATACGATATTTCTTATTTAATAATCCTTTTAGGATATAGGATTTTATAGTTTTACTATATGCAAAGAATAAAGTAGAAATGCCAATAGAACATTAGGATACTGCAAAATAAGTTTTATTTGTCTAGCCCTAAAGGTTTATTTGATTAGATAACCATTTTAGAGCCTACTTTAAATTGTTTTTTTTTACTACGTCGGGAGGCATAAAGCGTACGGCGTACCTAATGTAAAGCGGTTACCATAGCCTATTAACGCTTGCGATATATTAAGTATCACTCGCGCGATGCCTCCTCTGCTGCTTACACAGCAACACCTTGGGAGCTTACTGGTGACCTCACTAACACGCAGGAATACAACAAACTTCTAGGGAGCTGTTATTTGGCTGCGATTTTCTGAGAGATAGAGGTACTTCCCCAGACGGGCTGCCGATGATACGGCTGACGGGATGATATACATAGATAAATTGACGAAAAAGATAACAAATATCTTACTTCTTACCTATATCTTTTTGACCAGTTCGGTGTTGTCCTGTGTGGGAATCGAACCTACAATTCCCACTCAGGGTAAACATTTTTGTGCATGAACATGTCTTTTTGTCCTGGTCTGTATGTTTTAAGAGAGGTAGAGGGAAGTACCTTCACCTTACAGAAAACCGGAGGGTTGTTGTGTCCCTGCGTATGAGCGAGGTCACCAGTAAGCTCTTAAGAAGTACTTGTGTTAGCGTTCATAGGCTACGGTAACTGCTTTACATCAGGTGGGTCGTATGCTTTTATACCTTCCGACGTCGTATAAAAAACCACATACTACTACCTTTATTCATTATATTACTAAACTTTTAACGTACATATTACTAAACTTTTGTCATTTTTATGCAATGTCAGTATGCATACAAATATACAACCCACCTGATGTAAATTGGCTACCGCAGCGTATGAACTTTTGCAATGTAGTATGTATCATGCCTACCATTGTTGTTATTATTTGTTATTACCACTCTTTAATCAGCTAACGGCTGTCATCTATCGAAACAACCGATCAGGCGGCTTAATATGCCCTCTGAACAACGCAGGAAGCCTAAACCCATCCGCGGACAGGCTGCGGTCGAAGCTGCTTAACTTACGTGTTCAATAAGACTGACTCGTTCAACAATGCCTCATTTAAAGAGAGAAGTCACACTTAAAATTTGTGCACGTGGTACAACCTGTCCATCGGCAAAAGAGGCGATTGCGAAAGAAGAAACGTCCTGACCTAAACGGGCAAGTCCCTACGAATGAATGAGCATGTATGGATGTACCTATATCTTCACGCCAGGTCCCTTGCGGGGTAGGTAGAGAGGATCGAGCGCCATAAACCGCGATCATTACACACCTCACTCGCTTCATTAACATTCATAGATCTTTTCATACACGCTCACCGGTTCCTAGGGCTCCTGACGTCACCATCTGATAAAACACGACCAATTTAGCCATGGCAAGTCATGGTCTTCCTTGGCTCCTACATCCTTCCACTTTCGCATTATATATCTGTTTCGTCATTCTTTCATCCTGCATTCTTTCTACATGTCCGAACTAACGGAACATGCCTTTCTTATCTTAACACCGAATTTTCTTTCTTAAATCGTCATTGCAAACGCGATAAGCAAGTTTTACGCCACAAATTTTGCACAACGCTTGCATCTCAACCGCCTTTATTCTACTTTCACGTTCACTTCCATAAGTTGGGATAAGCGAGTGAGTGAGGTTACCGGTCAAAAGCTAAGCTTAAACTTGAGAGTGACTTAACGCCGTGTGCTTGTTTGCCTCCTAAGTGGAATAAAAAAAGATTACAATATTTTACGCGGAAACTTTTGCTTTTATTGTAAAAGGAAAGTTTTAATATGCTCCATGGGGGAAGTTACGTCTTTAATGTGTGAAGGAATGGGCTACGCGGCCGTAGTTTTCCCCCGGGTGGCACATTGAGATGATGTGTCGATTGCCTATGTTAATTTTGGCAACGTATAGACCAACTGATGGCTGATCTTCTTCGTTTTCCTAATATTATCCCGTTTAGGTTTACTGGCCCACCACTCATACCCACCACTGTGTCTCCTGTGTAGCCAGAATTAACAGCGGCGACCAACAAAAAGGCAATGAACAGTGAAGTTCACTGCCGTCCCGGGGGTTAAACTACAGCTGCCTTGGAACTCACAACGAATTTAATCACAAGAAATTTATAGGAGTAGGAAGTTTTGGAATTGACTTCCCCTCTTGGCAAAGTGAGAGACAGCAATATGACTATTAAGGCATTTAAAAACCTCAAAGAGATGGCTAGTCAAGTGAAGCTCAACTGCCGTGCACCACGGTTTATCAAATATCTAACACTATTGCGACCTAAACTGTGAGTTGTTACCTAACACATCGATTCCAATAATATAGATTGATTGAAGTTAGTATATTACATGCGTTAATAGGCTACGGTAACCGCTTTACATCAGGTGGGTCGTATGCTTGAATGCCTTCCGACGTAGTATAAAAAAAAATGTGTCAGTACAGCGAGACTAGAAAATGAATGCATAAATAAAATAAAAATAATTTATTTTCTGACCTTGGCCCATAGATTACTATTTTTGCAGTTAAAACTTATAGCGAAATGTATTTTATTTCTATATTCTATATTTTATGTGAGAGGTGACATGCAATTCAATTCAATGTCTCGCACCGGGCTTTCCAATTTATTCGCAATAACTTTCAGGATGCTGACGTCTGTTTTGACGCATCAGAGATGCCGTTCTTTTACGAATGATTACGTAGAAGTAATCCACCCTTGCATCAGCAAACATTCCCGGTGCACTACAGAAACTAGGCAGTAGCATCAGCACTCTAAAAGTTGATTTTACGACCATAATGTCAAATGGTAAAATTAATGTTATATTAATGCAGGTGTTGAATCGTTTTCCGACATCTTTGTCAGTCAAATATGCATAAATTCTGTAATAAGAATATTTACTATGCGGTTTATTTGTTTATGATATGTTAAATATTTTTGCCGTGATTTTATTTATGAACATATTTTATCAGGAAATGACAAAACTGTTTACACGTCAATTGTATATATAATATACAACATATTTTTTACTATTTTAATTACTATTTTATCAAATGCTTAACAGAGTTCTGTTGGAAAACAATGTTATAAGTTAGGTTTTATTGAATTTTTTTTTTCTGAGAGACTACAGAAGTCATTATGCAGGTTTATATGTAGCCAGGTCATGCCAGCCATATGCAGCCAGGAGAAGCATCTGGCTATAGACCTTAGGTTTTCTGCGGCTTTGTGGATCTTGAGAAAGCTTTTGATAGGGTTGTGCGAACTGTGGGACGATTATTCCCAATTATTTAAATTTTATAATGTGCTTCCCGTGCAAAGACTTTTGATGTACCCAAATGCAATAACAAATATGGTATGAGAACATACCAACATATATTACCAGAAATTGTAAATAGCCTGCCAAAACATATACAAGAAAAGTACCACTCCGGCGAAAATTCACTTAAGAGAATAAAAAAATATGCAATGTCTATTAATGATTCCGATTACGTGTTGTGAGGCACAATGTATATCGTAGCATTTTACATGTATCTACTAATATAAATATTGTGATATACTTAACGTCAAACTTCTGGCTACGTATAAGCCGCTGTATGGCTTTGTAGTCGTTACCTAATTGGAACTTTGCGATGGTTAAATGTTTGAAACTTTAATAATAAAATAGCATAGAGTATTTTTGATGTGTCTTTTGAACATTTTGTCGGGCATGAATAGAACTGGTTCGAGTATTTTATTATAGAATCGAATACAATTTGCAACAAAAGATCTATCGTAGCAAGTCAATGTACCAGCATATGCAATCTATATCACAAAGTACGTGGTGAACATTCTGCGTCTGTAATGGTTTGGTGGGGGGTGTCTTATCAAGGAGTCACAAAGATAGATAGATAGATAGAATACACTTTATTTGCATAACACAGAATTTAAGGAAATACATTCAAAAGATTCTTACAATTATAAAAAATGTACTATGCAACAAGGCGGCCTTATTGCTAAAAGCAATCTTTTCAAGGCAACCTTAAGGTTACGAAACAGATTACAAGAAAAAGGTAGGGCTAGTCCGGAAGGAAATGAATAATTAAATAAAACTGATACTAATTTAAACTTATTGATATTAGTTACAGGTATACAAATATAAACATAACTACACACATATAGACAAATATATATATATATATATATATTACATACATACGCGTAAACATATCATTACATACACAATATACATACACTGTACATAAATACACAAACATGTATAAGTTTTAAATGTCAGTTCTAACTAGTTGAAATCAGAGAAAAAGAAGATGATTTTTTACTAGTTTTTTGAAAATGGCAATAGAATTCGCTGTTCTGATAACTACTGGTAAATTATTCCACTGCCTAATAGCTTCGACGGTGAAGGATTGATCGAAGAATTTAGAGGAATGAGAGGGAAAGGACAGAGTAAGGTTTTCACAAGAACGAAGTTGCAAGTTGGCAATAAGGTGGCGCTCTAGGGTCGAAGAGTATGAAATAGAGAAAGGAAAGAATATGCAAATTTCTACGTTGGCGAATAGATAGCCATTTAAGTTGTTCGCGGTATTGAGTTACGTGGTCATATTTACGGAGACCGAATATGAACCTAATAGGTACATAGATTCTGAAGTCTTTCCAATTTATTCAGTAGATCCACATTAAGGTCAGGATAAGAAACATCAGCGTAGTCAAGGATAGGAAAAAGAAGGGATTGTGCAAGAACTACTTTAGTGGCAGTGGGCAAAAAATTTCTAATACGTCGGAGAGACGCCGACGCAGCAAACATTTTCCTGCTAAGATCTGCAACCTGTGGCCTCCAAGATAAGGTGGAATCGAAAATAATACCCAGATTTTTTACCGTTTCACTAAATGGAATGCAGGTACCATCAAACACAACCGAAGGGATTTGAGAAACATCAAGCCTGGAAATAAACGCTGGACTGCCTAAAATAATGCATTGGAATTTACTTGCATTTATTTTCAATCCGAAGCGTTACTCCATAACGAAATCCGGTTTAAGTCAACATTCGTTTGATTAATGGCCTGTGCGATGTTAGTAAGCGAGGCTTGAGAATAAATTTGTAAATCATCTGCATAAAGGTGGTAGGATGAAGTGATATTGTGAGTTATTGAATTAATGAAAAGAGAAAATAACAGCGGAGACAGCACGCCACCCTGCGGCACTCCTGCAGTTGTGTCACACCAGGTGGAATTTGAGTGATCAATTTTGCTTAATTGCTGTGAAAAGCTTAATTGTTGTGAAAAGCTTAATTGTTGTGAAGACTTCTGCCAAAGTGAATCAAGGGACTATCTTGGATCGTGTTGTGAAACCTCTCTTGCTGATAGGACACTTATTAATAATTTACCTTGGACTTTCCAGCAAGACTCTACACCTGATCACAAGGCATGAACTTCCTAAGCCTGGCTCGAAACCAACGTTTCGGATTTTATAAGAGCTGAAGACTGGCCCTCGTCTAGCCCCGATCTGAACCCCTTAGACTACAAATTATTGTCAGTTTTAGAGGACATGGTCTGCTCGAAACGACACGCCGACATTGTGTCTCTTAAGAAATCTCTGGAGCAAGCAATGGCTTTTCCAGTAAGCTTCCAATGAGTTGCTGTGTAAGCAGCAGAGAAGGCATCGCGCGTGTGATAATTAATATATCGCAAGCGTTAATAGGCTACGGTATCCGCTTTACATCAGGTGGGCCATATGCTTGTATACCTCCCGACGTAGTATAGAAAAATATGGCTAAATTTAATAATAATAATAATATAATAATAATAATATAATAACTTTATTTCGAAAAATAGGTTTAAAACAGATCCGAGTTGCACTGACCCCACACTAGGCTAGGCCTGTGTCGTGGGCGTCAAATGAGTACAGTAGAATACATAGTTATAGTTCTTAAAAAGTACCTTAAAAAAATATGTTGCGTTGCGGCGAGAAAAATGTTACATTATATAAATTCGATATATGATAAAATAAATAAAGTAGAGGGGAATTTAATTCATTAAAGTTATACAAAGAAAAAATATAGATATAGAAGCTACAATCCACAAGAGTGCATTCATGTAACATGAATTCAAATAAAGTAATCTTTATCCAATAGTATTTGAAGCGCACGTGCATTTATGAAATGAGTTTGTGTGTGTGAGTGTGTGAGATATATATATATATATATTTATATTGTATAGAGTGATGTTGTGGAAAGTAAAACTAACATATTTCAATTACAAGTTACTGAAGATTTGGTATTATAAGTTCGATTTATTATAATTTTAAGAAATAATCCTAATTATATTTTCTGATTCCTCATAGTCCAATTGTATTAAAAATAATTTTAAACGATTTCTTGCTTCGAAATTACAACAACATTTTATTTCACATTTATTCACTAATCTGTTGTATACTAGAGGAAAGAGAAATGCTTTAAATCGTTGAGCAAAGGTGGTATTTGTATCATTAACAGGAATCTTAAAGACTCTTTTTTCTAGCATTGCATTATATGTAGATGAACTTGTGACACATTTATGCATGTATAGTGTGGCGCGCAACAGAAATAACTTCCGAACACTTAGAACATCTGCTTCCCTGTACAAGTCAAATGTACAAAATCTACGTGGCTTCCTGAGTGACACCTTTAGAACAGCGCGCTGAGCTCTCTCCAGTACTATTAGGGTCGACTTTGCTATTCCACCCCAGGCCAGAATACAGTAATTTAAGATAGACTGACACAAAGCTAAGTACACTTTTTTCAACAGGGGGCCTTCGGTGACTTCCCTCAGCAACTTGAAAGTATGAATAAGTTTACGAGTTCTTGACGCGGTTATTGAAATGTGCCTCTTGAAATTCAGTTTTTCGTCGATTTCCACTCCCAGATACCGCAACGTATGCACCCGAGTAATAGTGTTGCATTCACAATCTGAACCATTAGAAGAAAGAGCATAGTCACAACCATGAACTTTAATATTTGATAACATGGTGGGAGGGTCAGAGAGTGATGTTTTGTGAAAACACAAAAATTTAGTTTTTGAAGCATTCAAAGTCAGAAGATTCTTATTTAACCACTTATAAATTATACGCATCCCAGACTCCGCCTTTTGTTGAGCTTCTAGCCAGGAACTCCCGTGGAATATAACTGCTGTGTCATCGGCATAACAGATCATCTCACAATCTTTGGAGGTTGATAGTATATTATTGAGATAGACGATGAAAAGAGAGGGACCTAGAATGCTTCCCTGAGGAACCCCGAAGCCTACATGCTTCGAGTCACTGACCTGACTACCTATCCTGACACATTGTAAACGGTTCATTAAATAACTACTGAACCAGCTCAATGGCGTACCTCTGATCCCAAAAGCCTCTAGTTTTTTTAGCAATAAAAAAATTAGAAAATTATTAATTATTTCCCATGAAATAGAGCATAAATCCATAGATTCGTGGCCAGACAGATTAAAGGCCTATATCAAATCCAAAGGTGACCATTTCGAATAGAATCATTATTTGCTGAAACTTCCATAAATATGTAGGTAGGTATAGAAGATTTATTAAGATTACATTACTTTTTTAAAAAATGTATATTAATTTGTAACAAAACTTATGGCTGGACTAGGTGCAATAAAAGATCTACTAGTCTTAGCAAGTCGATGTACATACGCACTCTATTCATGTTCCTAAGGTTTTCCATCAAATTTTGAAACGACTTTACATTTTTACGAGCATATGTTTTCATAAATAACCGCGAGGATATTTATTTCTTTGAATAGTTCTTTAAATGATTCCCTGGAGCTCCTGAAATAAAGCGGATGGCTCGTTTGTTATATATAAAACGTTTTAATATCAGCTAATTTTACCCGCAACAGTATACCATACGACATAATGCTGTGGAAGAAACTGAAAAAGATTAATCGTGCAGTAGTCACATCAATTGTCTGACTCTCCTAACTACGTATGTGGCGGAGCTGAGCTTACTGGCCAGTTTATTTATGTGACGGCCCACTGCCATTTGGAATCCTGTATTTAGTTCAATTTAATAAAAGATTATTACATGTGAACCAATCTAAAATAGCAGACAGAACACTATTTACCTTGTCAATATTTTCGCACCGGTGGGCAACATTAAAAATTAAATAAGTATAATCAGCAAACAGTTGCATATCCGCCATTTTTTGCACCATATAGGGCAGATCATTCACATGTGCTAATAATAAAATGGAAACTAAAGTAGAGTCCCGGGTTATCCCCGTATTTTCATTCCTCGTCCGGATTCGAACCTGGGACCAGTTGGTCAATAGACAGGCTCCTTATTCGCTGGGCTGTCACTAATAACTGAGCAGCAACATGTAGAGATAAGTTAAGGGTATTAGGGTTAATGTTGTGTATGTTAGTAAAGTCGTCATCAATATATAGTACTTGTTGAACAGCTGGTACAGTTTGATTATTATGTTTTATAGATCAATTTTTCTTAGGATTTTGTTGCAAAGGAAGGGGAAACATGACTTTGGAGAAACGTTTTGTAAAGGTAGTTTTTACAGCTGGCACTGGTATTCTCAGTACGCGCTTTTTCAGTAAGAACCGATAGTCGGGAGACCCGAAGAACGATTTATGTGTGGTCAGCACCGCATGCAATATATAAATTTGTCTAATACTCGACACCTCGGCCTCTCGGGGAATCAATATGGTAGGATACCAGAAAGGCCTACCATGTATAACCTTCAATATGGATCTATGGGCTCTCTGATGTTTGCGCTCTCTCAAGCTGAGTGATGACAGAAACCAATACACACTACCCTACACCGAGATGCGTATGCGAGAGTAAGTACCGATTGATAGAGTCCAATGTAGACTGTTCTCAAAAGCGCTAAATCAGTTACGTTTCGTAGTGCTCGCATCGCGTAAATAAGTTTTCTGACTCAATTAGACGGAATATTTTTTAAATTAATAAACTTTTAAGGTAATTAAAACTATGTTTAAACAAAAATGTCGCGTAAATGTCGCATTGACCTCGGAACGCATCATTTGTGTGTAAACAATCTACCAGCGTATAATTGATTGTGTACAAAAATTTTAGTAAGTACAACTTTCAAATAGCTTTAATATCAGGAATAAATATTAATTAAGGAATAATTATACGGCTTTTACTTCGAATACACACAAGTGACGTCACGTGTTTTTACGCGATATTTTTAAATAGATGTATGAATATCTTCATACCAAATCCCTTGCGGTGTCGACAGAGGGAACCGAGCACCACATGACTCGATCCTTACATATCTCAATCACTTCTTTAACATTCATTGCTCTTCTCATGCAAGCTCACCGGCTTCTAAGGTTCCTGACATCACCTTCTGATAGAACACGATCATTTTGGTCATGGTTAAGTCTTTTAAATAAATAATCTATAGTTCTGCGTGAACTAAAGGTTTATTTAATTATTCAGTACAAGCTTAAATGTAGGAATAAATTATATATGCATGTATATTACGTTGTTAGAGCCGCAAATATTTTTTTCTCAATTGTATTCGATACTTCAATACATTGCCGGATAATGTTTTGTTTTAGGCCGGAAGTACGTTCAAGAGGTACATTAAAATTAACCTTCATAGAAAGGCTATTTATTTAGGATATTTGTTTATTGTTATTCGATGAATATATAAAAAATGTCTGGAAATTATTCAGCAAAAATAACCCAATGCCTTATCTTACAACCTCATTGTTATTCCAATGAATTATATGATATCGTTTATTTATTGTAATTGTTTTTTGGTGATTTTTATTAATTATCGATTTGTAAAAACCCATATTGGCAAGATTCTTTCGGCTTTCCTTCTTCGGGAATTTCGTAAATATCTTGACGGTATCTGGAAATTATTTGGCACAAACATCCATGTATGTTATCTCACTTGAAAAAGGAAATAACCTATATTTGCATGTTTCTATCTGAATTTCGTATTTGTTAATAGTCACTTGCTAAATGCTGGTAGCTTAAAGGAAAGATAATGTAATTTATTAAATAAAAATTAGACGCACCTAATGTACATGGAGGTAATAACCAGTGGAGAACCGAAGAAACGATGTTGCTTAATAACTCAACTGACCGTTGCGGGAGGGTGAAGTAAAATGCGCAGGTTTTATTGGCTAGTCCCCGGATCAACATGGTGACACTTGTCGCCCTACTGGTTAAAATATCTCCTGTTGGTCAGTAGACTCGGATCGCTGAGTATTTAGGCGCTAAAACTTTTGGTGAGTGAGAGTGCCTTTATGGGCCACCAATTGGTTTCTGGTCCAATGGCCAGTAAAGAATAATTTTATAGAAAAAATATATATTACGATGAAAATTTAGTATGTTTTATGCTGAAGAATTTGTACTTATGGTAATCATAAAATTCGAAAAATATTTTGATTCTGTTGAATTTCTCAAAATTTACCCTCCCTTTGCTTTTAGTATACTTATAATATTTTAAATTTTGCTAAATATAGGACAAAAACTTTGCAAACGTATGCACGTACTAGATAAGTTTATCTGCGGTAAGTTTTTTCTTATACAAGCATACTGCCCGCTATGATCGTATGCAATATGAGTTGTATGTACTAACCATTATAATGACCCATTATGATGTATATTATGTTTGAACGCTACTATTGTGGTTGCCAAGACAGCGATTCCTCAGGGGTAACCTCACTTACTCGCCAGAACACAATAATCCTCCTGAAAGTTATTATTTCGCTGTGGTTCTGTGAGTTATCACCCGACAACGCGCGAGCGCGACATACTTTCTGCAAGCATTTATGGGCTACGATAACCACTTTACATCAACTAGGACGTACGCTAGTATACCCCCCAATATTACATAAAAAAAGGAACCCTAAAAACATCCCATATTTCATGCAGCCATTAGTAGAATAACTAGAATCGATCGACCGTTTTTATCTTTTTTATACACAAAAATTAAAAACACTGAGATTTTTTTTTTAATTATGTAAATACAACATTGTGTGGGAGAATTGTATTTTTTTCAAACGTTGAAAATTATCTTTCATATTAATATTATAACAAATTTGTAATTTCCTTGTCTCTACCATCTAATGATGATATTAAAGATAGACCCAAAATGAGTCTCTTGTCCTTCCTTAAAAATAAGCTACAAAATCCTTTTCCTTTGAACGAGCAATTCTTATATATATATATTTCCCTGTCCATAGGTTAAATAGTTGTCTATTTATAGTACCCATAACACAAACTTCGCTTACTTTGGGGCTGCATGGCGCTGTGTAATTTGTCCGACAATAAATAAAAAAATCCGTCAAGTGCGAGTCGGATTCGCGCACGAAGGGTTCCGTACCATTATCTATAAAAACAGCAAAAAAATCACGTTTGTTATATGGGAGCCTCCCTTAAATATTTGTTTTATTTTAATTTAATTATTTATTCTTAAAGTGAATATATAACTAAATATTCTGTGAATATTTTAAGCGTCCACCTGTTGCCGTTATCAATATCAAGCAAAAATGAGCAAAAAAATCACGTTTGTTGTATGGGAGCCCCCTTAAATATTTATTTAATTCTATTTTTTGGTATTTGTTGTTATAGCAGCAACAGAAATACATCATCTGGGAAAATTTCAACTGTCTAACTATCACGGTTCAAGAGATACAGCCTGGTGACAGTCGGACCGACGGACGGACAGCGGAGCCTCAGTAATAGGGTTCCGTTTTACCCTTTGGGTAAACCCTAAAAACGCGTTGCACTCCGGGAGTGCCGGCAGAATTGAAAACTTGAACATTAATGTTGTGCATTTTTTAATATTTTGGAATGGTTACGGAATAAATTCGCACGAATTGCTTTATTTATCAGTATACTCGTAAAAGTACTATCTGGAGCCATCAGCAGTCACCATCCGTGGATACGCGTAGCAGGCTGTAGTACAAACGTCAAACATCATGCACACTCGCGCATGCGCCCTGCGACGCTTAAACAAAGCGATGTTTATAAACTTGATTTTACTATGACTACGTTGAACGAAACGCGTAAGAGCCAACAATTTCATGGCGCATCGTTTTGGTTGCGAGAAAATAATGCCCTATGAATGATCTAGCGCTTCATGTTTTAATTGTTTAATTAGGTAACTAACGTTTTATCGCTGCCGCGAACTTAAGTTATAATTCTCACCAAAATCTTACGGGCAGGGTCACGTGTCCTGACGCGAGTTTAACATTTTTTACTCATCCCAAAAAGTGGACAAAGCCGCTAAAGAAGTTTTCACTTCAAAAAAATCAACCATTTGACTGGGCGGCTGGTCCATTCGTCAAATGTCGGCATTGAATTTTAAAAACCTATGCGGGTATACCAATGACTTTTAATTTTAACATGAAATCATTAATACTTTCCATTCTCTGTGTACTTAAGCCATCTACCATACATGGTAGCTTCATTCAATTAAACATCGGTAAGCCTTCTTGTTAAACATTGGGTCCAGCAAATATGGTCTAGGTGTACTGTATCCATTAAAACAAATACCGTCATGTAATGAACAAGCCAGTCAACGAATGAACTGGTTGGTTAAACTAGTTGACTGTGACATATACCTATTTATAAATATATTTTGTATTTTGATAAGGTTCTACTTTTTAAATTTATGTACGTACGGGTTTTTTGAAAAAGAAAATCGCGTTTTTTTACACAAAAGATATTGACTGCGTTTATTCTACGTTATGCCCTCTCTGCTTCCCCATCTCTCTCTGTATACCCATCTTTTATTTCCATATTCTATAAGTTGGCATCGGCATTAACACCATATAGTGTATACAACGAACTGAGCCTTCTCTCTCATATTTCCACTGTTGAGCCAATGCTCCATTCACATTGTCCCCTGCACTCACTCGTCCCTCCACATCAGCGGTGTACGTTCCATCCCTGCTGAAAGTGCATCCATAATGTACAATATCATCCCCTTGTTTCAACACTACACCCGTATGGGTTGAATAAAACAAAAAAAAATCACTTCACTTTTCGATTAGTACCAGTTTTTTACCAGAGGGAGACTTTGTACGAAAGTCGTCTGCGTGAGTACCTACCTCTGTCTCACCTATTTCTACCGCCAAGCAGCTATATTTATACATCTGTGTTCCAGTTTGAAAGGTGAAATATGGCAGATAAATTACTGGGTACTGTGACGAAACAGCCTTAGGTCACAAGATTGGGTTAGGCTGTGGTGACCGCTGCAACTGCGGTTAGACCTCCACAACCTAGAGGAAAAGTCATTCTTAGGTAAGGCTAGCTGTGCCCGCGACTTCGTCCGCGTGGAATATTATTTATTTATGTTAATAAAAATAAATACAATTTCTAAAATAAAAGTAGCCTAAGTTACTCCTTATTACATCAGCTATCTGCCAGTGAAAGTCCCGTCAAAATCGGTCCAGCCGTTTCAGAGATTAGCCGGAACAAACAATCAGACAGACAGACAGACAAAAATTGTAAAATTATTCATTTTGGTATATGTACCATGTATACATCCATATGCATTTAGTAAAAAGCGGTTATTTCAACATTACAAACAGACACTCCAATTTTATTTATCTACGAGTATATAGATCACATGTCTTTTGAAATATTATTTTTGGGACATGTGAGTTTCCTCACGATGTTTACCTTCACCGCCGAGCGAGTGATAATTACAAATATGTACATACTCGTAAAACCGAAAACACGGTTTTGGTGGATTCGAACCTGTTGTTCACTAAGCTGGTTCTTTATCCACTGGGCTATCTCTGGTCATAATGCTATAATGATTGTCATCGCCATTTCAGTCAAATGACGTCTACTGTTGAACATAGGTCACGCCCTCAGTTTGATTTTTCATAATTAAATATGTATATGTATGTATATCTTCAAGCCAAGTCCCTTGCGAGGTAGGCAGAGAGTACCGAGCACCATTAGACGCTGTTGTTACACACCTCACTCGCCTCTTTAACATTCATAGCCCTTTTCATACACGCTCGTCGGTTCCTAGGGCTTCCGATGTCACCTTCTGATAAAACACGACTAATTTGGTCATGGTAGGAGAATCTTGGTCTTACTCGGATCCCACATACTTCCACTTTAGCATTGTAATCTGTTTCGGCATTATTTCATCCTGCATTCTTTCTACGTGTCCGAACCAACGGAGCATGAGCAAATAGATAGATGGACAAAATTAAAAATATTGATTGTTTGGTATAGGTTTCGTGTATATACATACATAATAAAGCTGCTATTTTGACACTACAAACAGACATTTCAAATATTTGTACAAATTAAGTTAAGTTATATCTATACCAATTAATAAAGTTGAAGTCTCTGTTTCTATTTGATATTATTACTTGTACGGCGGTGAAGGAAGGAAGCAATTTATTTCGAAAGACGCGAACTTTAACCTAAGAGATAAGTAGCTCGTGGAATAAGAAGGCTAGTAACAATACTTTGACACGAACATTCGTGGATTCGATTCCCACACAGAACAAACATTTAGGTAGCCGTTTTTCATCAGGTGGGCCATATTCTATGTCTCTTGACGTTGTATAAAATATATATATAGGGGCTTTACCGCGTATTTACTCCGATTCATAGAGCAGACCACGTTTTATGACGCTCAGAACTCTGTCTACCCCGCAAGGGACCCGGCGTGAAGATATACATACATAAATACATTGTGGTTTACCACCACATCCACCCTTACTTATCCCACTGCAGGGATACAGGTTTCCCTTCAACCGAAGTTCAGAGCGTACTCCGCCACGCTGCACAACTGTGGACTGGTACCTACTACTGACTAATTTTCACAACCGTCATCTATCGATAAAATCCGGGACTGATACTTTAATGTGGCGTCCGTAGCACGGAAAAGCTCCACATAGGTGAACCCATCCATAGACAAGTTACGGTCCACGTTACCTTCATGTTCGATTAGAGTGATAAGTACAACAACACTATCGAATCCCGCCATATAGAAAGAGATCCTGCCATATGCTAGAGAGATCTAACCATAGAGAACCAGCAATTTATTACCTCTGGTGCTGACAGCAACATCTTGGTAGCTTCTGGTTACTTTACTCACATACCGACTCTGTAAAAACCTCTTAAGCCTTTCGTTTAGGACCCCATGCTGAAACCTCCCGGGAAAACCTCGGCTGGGAGTTCATTCCTTAATTTGAGCGTTCTCGGAAGAAAACTCTGCAACCGCACAGTACGCAACCATTGCGGTTCCAGCGTGTGAGGGTGAACTCCCCGCCGTCGGCGAGCGGTGCGGTTGTAAAGCTGCCGGCATCATGTTGAATAATTCTTCAGAACACAACCCGTTGTATAGTCGGTAGAACACATAAAGATCGGCAAAATTTCTCATTAAACTTTAACGTTTTCTGAGAGATGGAAGTATTCCCCATACGGGCTGATTAGCTATATAAATCAAATATGCCCCTGTATTGATTTTGTCTAAAAGTGTAACATCTGGTCCATTCTGGAGAATGCTTGAGTCAGCAAAAATAACACAGTAAAAATACATCTTGCGTTTGCCGCTGTTCAAAGCCGTAGGATTATTCCGTAACATTTTCGAATATGCATTGTTTTAACTAATTACGATATCTGTGTTATTTGTGAATCAATTTCATACACAAACACAGGTATTCATTGTATTCCTTAATATTTATTTTCTTCTTCTTCTCTTTCTGTTCTTAGTTAGCGTTATCCCGTTTCTCAATCCATTAGAATTGGCGGGGTCAGGTACGCCTTCTGCTAAGCCTAAGGATTTGGCAAAGGTATTGATTTTTACTTGGAGTGACTGCCGACCGACCTCCACAAGCCAGAGGGAAAACCAGACCATTCTTAGGGCAGGTCACACGTCTATCGGAATATAATCGAAATACATCGGTCAAAGTGTAGACTATGGCGTGCACTTAACTGTACCAATTTCGAAATCAATAAAAAGATCATATTCCCTACTGTCTACAGGTCTGCCTCACACTGAAGGCAACGACAACAGCCTAGAACGATGACTTGTAGTTGGAGTAAATGACTTTCGGCCTTCCTCGGCTCTTACATCCTTCCACCGTCACATTATACATTTTCTTTTGTCACTATTTCATCCAGTGTTCTTTCTTTATGTCCGAACCAACGTAGCACGCCTTTTCTTAACACCTACACTATATTTCAGACCAAGTCCGTTTTCACCAGACGAAGACTTTGCACAAAAGTCGTCTGCGTGAGTACCTCTGTCTCACCCATATTTACCGCTTTTTTTTTTTTATTTTCGCCCAAGAAATTTGAAGACCCACAAAGGAAGGACCAACCCACACCCGGGTGTGCATTGGTCATTCCTCCGTGAGGGGCACCCTCCGGAAAAAGGGAGGGAGGAGGTGAAATCTTTTAAAGATACCATTTCGTGCGAACGAACTGATTATGTCGGATTTCCAACGACTAAAACACCCCCTGGGACTGCCTTTAGCCGGGAAGGCTACAAAGGCTTCATCTGAAGCGATCACCCCAGGGGAACGGGGTGACGCAAAATATATATATATATTTACCGCCAAGCAGCTATATCTATATAGCTGTGTTCCGGTTTGAAGGGTGAGATATGGCAGGGAAATTACTGGGTACTGTGGCGAAACAGCCTTAGGTCATAAGATAAAGAAGCAGCGCACGAGTAACATCCCCGTGCTGTTGCGAGCGTCAATAGGCTGCCAAACTAGTTGTATAAAAAACCAGTTGAGAATGCGCAAGCTTGCATTGCCAGAGGAACACCTGGCTCGTCAATTATATAACTTTTTTTTTTAATTTGTCGGCCATTTTGACATGTTCCTTAAGAGATAGGAACCGTGTTCCTGAACATTCATATTCTACTTTCTTATGCTGAATCCGAATCTGAAGTCAAAATTCGAATATTCGCAAAAAACACACAGTCAAACAAACATATCGATTTCATATAGGAACGGTGTTCCTGAAAATATCGAAGCCGATACACAACGCAAAAGTAAGATATAGGAGAAGGAAGGATGTAGGAGCCGAGGAAGGCCAAGACTAACCTACCATGACCAGAAGGTGATGTAAGGAGCCTTTTTTAGGGTTCCGTACCCAATTTCATGTAGGAACGGTGTTCCTGAAAAGTCTCTTTATTACATTATCGTTGTAAACGCAGTCAGCAAGCGCTACGTCAGAGATTTTGTGGAATGGTTGGCATTTGTTATCATGCCCTCTTTCTCTCTGCCAAATCCAACTTTCGCTTCCATATATTAGCACCGTATTGCGCACTTTTTGGCTCAGTTTTCAGCTGCCTAGAGGTTTTTTTTAACCTAACAACTGGTGTAAAGCGGTTACCATAGCCTATGAACGATTGCATTATTAAGTTCATTCACTCGCGCGTAGCCACCTCTGCCGCTAACACAGCAACTCCTTAGGAGCTTTCTGGTGACCTCGCGGTTATGCGAGAACACGACAATCCTATTGGGAGTAGTAATTTTGCTATGGTTTTCTGTGAGGTGGAGGTACTTGTCCAGACGGGCTACTTTGATGCGCTTTGCCTATCTTAAATACACCCAGACCAAGACAAACAGACATGTTTATGCACACAAATGTTTGTCCTGGACTTCTTCCCGCGCTTTTGACGAGTGACATTGTTGTTTTACTTGAAATTTTTACAATTCAGTATAAAATTAGTTTTGTGTGACAATTTCGATAATATTTTGTAGCATAAGTGCTAGTGAAATTATACAGTAATGAAAAAACTCAAATATAACACGTTTATGCACTTTTTGGGAGACGTGAATAAGTTCTTCAAGAAAACCTTGTAAAAATCACTATCGTTTTACGAGTGGTATTTAAATTGGGTTGATTGGGTCTAGGTACCCTTCCCAAGTATTTGTTCAGCACAGTTCCTGAAGCTGGAACTTAGAATTAAGATTTTCAAATGGTTCTAAACTGAAGACTTGGCTGTTTCTCTAACTTTGACACTGGCATAAAGTAGCAACACTATTGCCATATTAAAAAAAAAATGTTTGTCCTATGTGGGAATCGAATCCACCAGCAGCGTTGGTGTCAAAGTAAAGTAACAGCTCGTTTCACCACTGCGCCACCGAGCTCGTCAAACGTTTGCCCTGTTTGGTGTCAAACATTTCCCCAACACTCCAATCACGCTGTTCCCTGCACTCACTGGTTTCTCCATATCAGCGTTTCCAAAAAAATCACTGGTATTCATCATCGACTGTAGTCCTTGTGTTCGTTCTGGTTTCCTCTCTTCAAATACCACTATCTTGGTTTTCTTCGCATTCGATTGTAAGCCTCTCTTTTTTTTATATACCACTAAAGCGGCAAACAAGCATACGTCCTGCCGGATGGTTAACAGTTACAGTAGCCTATAGGCATTTGCAACATCAGACGTTGGCGATCCTTAAAAACTTCCTTGAAGAACCCTATGCTGTAGTCTCTTGAGAAAACCTTGACCGGGAGTTAATCCCACAACTAGAGAGTTTTCGGAATAAATCGATAGAACCCAGAAATGGAGGCAACATTCTGCCTTAAACTTAAGGGCTTATAACCGTGTGAGCTTACGAACGCCGACAATTCTCACAGCTCGTCTCTGAATCGGATCACAAGGTCCTAGCTGGTATCCAGATGCACCCGCCCAAAGGTGACTACAGTACTCCATGTGCAGTCTGACTTGAGACTTGTATAACATAAGTTTTTGTCCCGCGCTGAAGTACTGCTTTGCTTTACTCTGTTGTTTCTTTCTTTAATCTTCATTCATCGTTGTGGCAACTGTAAAATATATTATTATTTAAACTTTTGAACATCGTATCGACATTAATTACTTGAAAATAAATATTTGAAAGGTTAAATCGGACCAATTTTCCTTAAGTACACACTCATTTATTTATACTGAGTAATTTATTCGCCTTTGATTGATCCATTTACTTTCCTTTATTTATGTTTTGTTAACAACCTGTCCTATTACCTACATTAGAATTAGATTATGTCAGTTGTACTAATAAGTCTATTTGATGATCGTGCTTTTTGATTGGCTCCTATAAATAGCGATTAAAAGAAACAATTTATAAAACACTAGCTACTCGACTTCGCACGGGTGATTCAATCGTTGCCAAACTTCACAGGATCACCTGCTGGGCTAACCTGAAAGTTCACTGAAAATTTCATCAAAATCTGCCCAGCCGTTTTTGAGTCCATAGAGGACATACAGACAAACATTAATTTTTAGGGTTCCGTACCCAAAGGGTAAAACGGAACCCTATTACTGAGGCTCCGCTGTCCGTCCGTCCGTCCGTCTGTCACCAGGATGTATCTCATGAACCGTGATAGTTAGACAGTTGAAATTTTCACAGATGATGTATTTCTGTTGCCGCTATAACAACAAATACTAAAAAATTGAATAAAATAAATATTTAAGGAGGCTCCCATGCAACAAACGTGATTTTTTTTGCCGTTTTTATAGATAATGGCACGGAACCCTTCGTGTGCGAGTCCGACTCGCACTTGGCCGATTTTTATATATATAGAAGAAGAAGATTTGCTTACTCCATTTGATCGCATTCAACGTAGAGCAGTTCGAATGGTCGGCGACGCAGTGATCTCCGCTCGGCTGGACTCGCTTTGTACACGAAGAGACGTTGCTTCTCTTTGTGTACTGTACAAATTGTATCACGGTGAGTGTTCGGAGGAGCTGTTCAACTTAATACCAGCCGCTGAGTTCCACTGTCATACCATTCGCCATACAACTTAAATTTCACCCTTATCATCTTGATGAGAGGCAATCCACTGCAGTACGCATTTTCTACCGCGTACGGTGAAATTGTGGAATAAATTTCCCTCAGCGGTGTACAAATGCGATATGGGTGCCTTCAAGAAAAGATGTTACTCTGGCTGGCAACAGATCAGCGACCCTTTGGTGTTGATGTCTATGGGCGGTGGTGACCACTTACCATCTGGTGACCCACATGTTCGTTTGCCCCCTCCAATATAAAAAAAATACGTGTGCAGTTCACACGCGATAGAAATGAAACCTCTAAACATGTGAACTTGCGAATATTCACGACAATATTCTGCATTCGTCTTCGGCATACTTGAAAAATGTTTTTATTAAAATAATGAAATATATATGTAAACAATACACGTGTACAATACACCACAGTTGTTATGACGCCTTATCCCAAGCTTCGTAACACGCAGGCGCACACACACACGTTACAACGCTCAGACCCTTTAATAAACACTATATAATGCCTTCTATCTCATTCTCTCGCATGGTAAATCTCATAGACGTATGTGGTTGTCTCTTTTTACTGTCGCTTTTTCGTTTCATCGAGTTTCAAATCACAATGATGCTAAAGAAGTTTTCACTTCAATAAATGAAAGTAAGTAGTATATGTTAAACTTTAACATGTACTAGTGTACCGTTTTCTTTTAAATATATCGATTTTTTATATGCCTTTGAAATCCCTAATTTGTCTCCGTCCAAAAAAAATACGTCACACACGAAAACACGACCGCGACTTGATCTTCCCCCTCGAGAAAATGTCCGCTGGTTACTACTCCCTAGGAACCTGCGTCTAGATGAGGAGCCTCTAGTGTAGCGGAACATGATACCTTCAGAAGTAGAAGACAAGTCCTCATCCAGGCCTCCTTGGATAGCGTACTGCAAAGGGTCGTAGTTCCGCGTAATAACCGTGCTGAGTCGTGTATTTCGTAGCCCATTGGCGAAGCAAATTAGCTCATTAATAGGTTTTAAAATATTATATCTTTAAGAGTCACCGTTGGACTGTGAAATAGCTCTACATTTGTTCGATACTCTTGCCGTATTTCTCAATGGTTTGTTGATTCTGCTTGGCTCTCTGCAACTTCTGATGGATCGCCATGTGGGACTTTCTAGTTAAAAGAAGCATTCTCATGTCCCTGACTAAATCTGAAACAGATAGGTAATTTTGCGACATACGCAGCTTAGCAGCTTCGGAATGCCGTGATTTTTAAACGAAATTAATTAATGCCGATTTTCCGCTATTCCTCAATATACAGTCATACATTTCTATATTTGACATAAGTTATACATTTCGACTACTGGGCGACCACTAGTATGTATTATCGGACCGTAGGTAGGTTGGGCATATATTAAGTAGTTAACATTATTGACTATGATGATGATGGAGATTATTTACCAGAGGGAGACTGTATACAAAAGTCGTCTTCTTGGGTACCTATTTCTACCGCCAAGCAGCTATATTTATATAGCTGTGTTCCATTTTGAAGGGTGAGATATGGCAGAGAAATTACTGGATACTGTGACGAAACATCCTTAGGTCCCAAGATAGGCAGCGCGCGAGTAACATCCCCGTGGTGTTGCGAGCGTCAATAGGATGCGGTGACCGCTTACCTGTTTGCCAATCTAGTAGTATAAAAAAAAAATATGACGCTTATATTTCGCTTAATTGCTCTTATATGAGTGTAAATAAAATTGTGTACAATACTACATATAACTAGGGGTTATCACACTCGTATGATGTATTAAAGTTATAAGCGGATTCTCGACATCAGAATAATTTATTTCATTTGTCACCACCCTAAAACGATTTTTGTTTTTAAGATAAATATCGTTCATAATAATTTCAACTGTTATGGTTCCGTACCTAAAGGGTGCACCCGGAACCCTATTAGTAAGCCTATGTCATCCGTCTGTCCATCCGTCCTCTGTCCTTCAAAGGCCCTTTGAAGAACAGTGGACAGAGTTCTTGATCATCCATTAAAAAAAACAGAAATCATAAGCACGAACGTTTTACAAGTATCTAAAACGTCAAAAATTTAAAAATTAAAAGTGTCTTTTTCTTGTATTATCTTTAGAAAGAAAGTACCTTCACTTCACAGAAAACCATAGCCAAATAACAACTCCCTGGAGGGTTGGCGTGTTTCTCCTGAGGAACTTTTGTGTTAGGAGCAACTGGCAAAGCGCGAGAAATACTTTCTGCATTACAAGCTTTTGTAGGCTACGCTAACCACCTTACGTCAGGTAGACCGCATGCTTGCACTTTAAGTTTATCTATATAGGTGTCATTCCTGATAAAACGCGATTTTTATAAAACCAAAAGAACGCCGAGCGATGCTCGGTCACACAGATACTTTCTCTAAAATACATACAAATATTTCCATTTTAAAATAAGCTCGCCAAACCGATAATTTTGTAGGCAACACATAAGAAATCTGTACATCATTTTTTTTAATAGAGGTAGGGCGCATCATAGCTTGTCCTCTGTGGAAGTACCTCCATCTCACAGAAAACCGCAACCAAATAACAAATCCCTCGAGGGTTGTTCTATTCCTGGGAGTGAGTGAGTTTACTAGTAAATTCCTAATGAGTTGTTGTGTGTTTCTGTACTGCAAGCATTCATAGTCTACGGTATCAACTTGACATCAGATAGGCCGTATGCTTGTATGTCTCCCGACGTTGCGTTAAAAAAATCCTCATGTATATTTAATGTCTGATTTTTAAATTAAACCCATTTTAGAATTCACGTCATTTTATTATAGGAGCATGACGTTTACACTTGTATAATACAGGGAATATTTGCACAGCATTGTTATTTCAGTATTGCCTTGACTATTTCAGATAGTCTGCTGAAGCTATTCTAGCCAGAATCGATAGCAGCTGGATTCCACCCAGACAGACTAGCCGGCGTCAAAACGCTTGTGGTTTGCAGTGCGGTCTCACTTACGGCGATTTAACTAAATATGGAATGTTGACCATTCCTATTTCATACCCCAGCTTTCATATGTAGAAAATGTTGTAAAGATATGAAAAACCCGACGACAAAAAAAATAAAGAAAGTACGGATTAAAAAAAAGTGTGCAGATCACACGCGGTTGAAGTGAACCCAAAGAAGCTGCAAGATAACGAGGAATGTAGAATTTCAGAAATAGCATAATTGTCGGATTTATTTATGATGATGTTGATCATACTTGAAAGATGTTTTTATTAAAATAATGAAATATTTATGTAAACAATACAGTCGCTTTTTCGTTTTATCGAGTTTCAAATCATAACGATGTTAAAGAAGTTTTTAATTCAAAATACGAAAATGTAGTGTAAAGTCCTTGCGTTAACCCGTTTACTAATCCTTTAGGATTAGAGGTGTCCGCTAAGCCTAAAGATTTGGCGAAGATACTGATTTTGCCATGGGGTCACTGCTATCAAACTTCCTTACGTTAGGTCACACGTCTATCGAAATATTATTTCTTGGACGTGCAGGTTTCCTTGCGATGTTTTCCATTACCGATGAGCAAGGGATAATTGCAAATACGTACATAAGTGTGAAAATACGAATTTAGTGGTACTTGCCAGGATTCGAACCGAGGACCTGTTTATTGACAAACACGGCGGTTTCTTATCCATTGGACTATCACTGCTCTCAAATTTTGCGCGAAGCTCGCATCTCGACCGCACATATTCTACTTTCATGCTCACTGTGCTATACCCAGCTCTACTCATACTATTACCAGTAGTCACTCGTCTTTCCACACCAGCGGTGTACCTTCCATCCCTGCTGAAAGGACATCCAATATATACAACCACATTCACTTGTTCCAACACTTCGTCATCAACCGTAATCCTTACATTGGTTCTGGTTTCTTATCTTTCAAATACCATTATCTTTGTCTTCTTTGCATTCAATAGTAAGCTTTTCTCCATACAATCGTCTTTCATTATGACCAGTGTTTGCAGTTCAGATGGTATTTCTGCTAATATCACGGCATCGTCTGCATACAGCAGACAGTTGACCACTAGGTCACCCATGCGCAATCCTACATTCGTCGATCTTATTCTCTGTAGACAACTATCGAACTTAGACACGTCTTACACAAATTCCTCTATGTATACAGATCTTACTCGCTTCTTTAACATTTACAGCTCCTAAAATCACCTTCTGTCAAAACACAATCAATTTGGTCATGGTAGGTAAGTCTTGGCCTTCCTCGGTTGCTATATCCATAAAATCTTATTGTATCTTATTCTGTTCGCGACAACTATGTACATAAATAGATAACCGTCGCGCGTAGTTATAAGTGATGCACATTTTTATATAGTTAATAGTTATAGTTGTTTGTATTAGTTGTTTATGTAAGGATTAGAATAGGTTTACACAGTTTTCATACATACTTTGTTAGAGATAAGTTTTACATGTTTAGTATAGGTACGAGCTGTTGCAAGCCAAGTATATAATAAAGTTATAACGGCGAATTACTGGCTGCAACAGCTCAATAGTGCATAGATGTACCTATTAACGTAATTTTAAGTTTATAATGAAAACATTTTTATGTAAAACTTCACTGACCCATAGGTTTTGACAATAACTTTAGCAAAAGTTTTTATGGTTTTATATGAAAAAGGGTCAAATGTATGAAATAATAGTACAACTTACAAACATTTTAGACACAAATAAAGCGAGCACGATCAGGTATTGCCTCTAGGTCTGGGCGATTTTGGCTATTGCTATCTCTTTCCCACACATGTGTCTCTCGCTCGCACAGCGGGGGTATAAATATGGGCCATACATCGTCGATCGGCACCAGTCGTCCGCTACACTCAGCGCTCACACTACAGTGAAATAGCCAGCCAAGTCACTCCAAAGCCAAGCCAGTCCAGACCTAGCAGCAAGTACCTACGGCTCCATACTTCTGAAGACAGCAACAGGCGTTTCATTCTGCACCAACCCACAGACCTGCGACTTACAACCGGAGGTCGAAGAACGAAGCCCGCCAGTGCCTACATTCTATTATTTTTATATTCATCTACGAAAGTGTACGGGTCGTATCGAAGGGGCCCGTACATTTTGGTCCTTCAGCAGCCGGATACTGGGAATAGTTCTTCAGACGACGAAGAAAAATGCCTGTCACAAGAAGTATGGAGTCGGAAAGGAGGACAACGCCTGCTCAAGTCGACGGAGCCGCCGCCGCCGCCACAGTGACGCCCGCCGCCGCCGCCACCGCCGCCGCACCCGCCGTAGCGACGCCAGAGACGTCTACAGCCGAAACATCGACGACGACGAACACTACGGCCACTGCAACGACTGGCGAGACGACAGCGACCGGCGAGACGACAACCGGCAAGACTGCAGCGACGAACAAGACAGCCAGCCCACAGAAGGAGGCCTCTCGCCGCCCGCCCAGCGCGCCCCGCACTACGTCGACAATCAAGAGGAGAGCGCTGGCCAAGGCGCGAGAATTCCTTCTACAGAAGGAAGTGGAGCTGGCAGCTGCACGTGTCGCCGCGTTGGAGGCGGACTCTGAAGACGAGATCGAAGCAGACGAGGACTTGGCAACTAGGAACGAGCGAACAACCGACTGGGTCAACAGAAGCACGCTGGCACTCACAATGGAGCCCTACGTACCGAAGCCCGACGTCCCAGGCCCGGACCATCGCAGGACCGATGAAGAGGAGGTTATAGCAGCGCCGCCGCCGCAGACGTGCAGCGACGCACTTCATCGGGGCCACAGCGAGGTCACGCGGCACGCCGAGCAACAAGTACCGGTTCCAGTGAGAGAAGATATAGAGCCAGCACGCTATTGTGAAGAGAGACGACCGCAACGGGAGTTTGACTACAATCAACTAGCAACTGCCATCACACTTGCAGCGAGAGCCGTTCAACCCGCCATTGCACCGAGGACCGTCGAGTTACCGTCTTTTCACGGGTCATCGAACGAGTGGCTGCCATTCAAGGCCGCCTATGATGAAGCTGCAAGTCACCTCTCCGAACAAGAAAGGCTGTCCAAGTTACGTCACAGCCTGAAGGGAGCCGCCAGAGATGCAACACTATGTCTCTTCGTCGGGTCAACGACTTCAGAAGAAGTTATGAAGATGTTAGCCGCGAGGTTCGGTCGTCCAGATGCACTGGCAATGACCGAACTGAACAAGCTCCGTGCGCTACCACGACTGGCCGAGAACCCAAGAGACATCTGCATCTTCGCTTCAAAGGTGCTTAACGTCACAGCCACAGTTAAAGCACTGAAGAAGCATCACTATCTACACAACGCCGAAGTGGTACGCAGCGTCATTGAAAAACTGCCGCCAGCGCTGCGCTACAGGTATTACGACTTCGCCGCCGAACAGCCGGAAGATCATCCAGACCTTCTCACGCTGTCCAAGTTTCTGGAAGTCACCGCCGATCGATGTGGAAGCTACGCACCGGCCGAGCTCACTGCGGTTGAAGACCGGCGGGAGCCTGCCGTACGAAAAGGACTACGTGCTTACCACACTCAAGATCAGAAGTCTACTGCGGTGCAACTAAAGTGTCAAGTTTGCAAGAAAGAGGGTCACCATCCGTACGACTGCAACGTGTTCAAGAAAGCCGACCAATTTGCGAGATGGGAGCTAGCCAGAACTCACAGGCTATGCTTCCGTTGTTTGCGAGTCCGCAAATTTCGGCATAACTGCAAGCCAAAGCAGTGTGAAGTCGACGGATGCAAATACACGCACCACCCTCTTCTACACGACACAAAAAGGAAAGAAAATGAAGTTGAAAATTCAACAGCCATAGTTACGTCGACAAGGGAAAATTCCACTGCTGCCTATCTCAAGATTCTGCCTGTACAAGTGACCGGTCCGAAGGGTACATACGACACTTACGCCCTTTTGGACGACGGCTCTACGTGCACACTCATCGAGTCGGCAGTGGCGAACAAGATCGGCGTACACGGGCCGCCCGCGCCTTTTTACATAGAGGGTGTGGCCGGCGCACGTATAACGGCCGATACATCGGAACGTGTACACTTCACTATACAAGGAAGAAACTCAGTGAAGCACGATGTGTCGGCGCGTACAATGGACAAGCTGATGTTGACGACTCAAGGTGTGCCACGTAGTGTCGTGAAACACTGTCGTCATTTGGAAGACATCGAAGATCAGCTGATTTATGAGGAAGGCCATCCAACCGTGTTGCTGGGTCAAGATAATTGGTCGTTGCTGCTCACACACGACGTGCGAAGAGGGACCACAGCCCAACCAGTCGCTTCATTAACCGACTTGGGATGGGTATTGCACGGCGCGACGGGAAATAAGAAGAAGCAGCAAGTCCATCGAGTTAGCCATCTGACTACAGTAACACTAACGGAGGAACAGACAATGGATGACCTCATGAAGGAGCACTTCGCCCTCGAGTCTCTGGGTGTTCAGCCTAAACATTCACACACCAACGACGAGCTCCACGCGCTGCGCACACTCGAGGAGAAGACGCGTCGATTACCGGCGGGAGGGTTTGAAACAGGATTGCTATTCAAACAAAGCGATTTTGTACCGCCGGATAACTACAACACAGCGATGCGTCGCCTCGAGTTAGTCGAGAAGAAACTCGACAAAAATGTTGAATTGAAGCGGCGCTACGAGACACAAATGAACACTCTGATACAGAGCGGCTATGCAGAGAAGGCTCCAGCAGTGAAAAGCGACAGAACTTGGTATCTGCCACATTTTGCAGTTATCAACCCGCAAAAGCCCGAGAAACTACGCATCGTGCACGACGCGGCAGCCAGGACCCGTGGTATCAGCCTCAACGACATGCTGCTGTCTGGGCCCGACCTCATACAGTCTCTACCCGGAGTGCTGATGAGGTTCCGTCAACGCCCAGTAGCGGTCGCAGCCGATATCAAGGACATGTTCCTGCGCATCAACATACGAGAGGAAGACCGAGACATGCAGAGGTTCCTGTGGAGAGAAGACAGAAGAATCGGTCCACCCACAGAGTACCGCATGAGAAGCGTGATCTTCGGCGCCACGTCGTCACCATGCACGGCGATATACATCAAAAACAAAAACGCCGAGGAATTCAAAGAACAGTTTCCCGAGGCAGCGCAGGCAGTGATAGCAAACCACTACGTCGACGACTATCTTGCCAGCTTTGACACGGAGGAGGTCGCCATACAAGTATCAACACAAGTCGCTAATATACACAAACGAGCGAATTATCATCTTCAACGCTGGGCATCGAACTCAAACAAGGTGCGCGCCGAATTCTCCACTACACCTAAGGGGAATTTAGTGCAACTCGATGCAGAGAAGATATTGGGCATGGTGTGGGACCCGAATGAAGACTATCTGGGCTTCAACATCAATCAACACAAGCTTCCGCCTTCAATATTGGAAGGCACGAAAACACCGACGAAGCGAGAAGCCCTACGTACAGTGATGTCTTTGTTCGACCCGCTGGGCTTAGTTACACCTGTTACAATACAAGCGAAGAAGATTTTACAAGATACTTGGCGTACTGGAATCGACTGGGATGTCAAGTTGCAAGACAGTGAAGCCGAAAGTTGGTCATACTGGCTCTCTCACGTGAGAAGACTACCGAGCCTAGCTATACCAAGGTGCTATCCCGGCGTATCGACCGCACATACGAACGAGATACATACTTTCGTCGATGCAAGTTCGTCGCAATACGCCTGCGCTGTGTATTGGAGGGCACAGGATGCATGCGGGAATATACATGTGTCGTTGATAGCTGCAAAAGGCAAAGTTGCACCGTTGAACAAAGTGACGTCAATACCGAGACTCGAACTCCAGTCAGCTGTACTTGGGTGTCGTCTTGCGCGCACAGCCATAGACGAACACGACATAAAGCCGACCCGCCGAGTATATTGGTCGGATTCACGCACGGTACTCTCGTGGCTACGCACTGGCCCGCGAGCGTACAAGCCGTTTGTGGCCCACCGGATCGCGGAGATCGCCGAGGAGACGAAGACCAGCGAGTGGAGATGGGTGCCTACCAAGGAAAATGTTGCAGACGACGCAACGCGCGACACTCCACACGACTTCAACTCCCAACACCGGTGGTTCCACGGGCCCGCGTTTCTACGCGAGTCGGAAACAAACTGGCCGCGAGAGGTCAATGAACCCGACCATATGGGTCTGACCGGCGAGGAAAGAGTCAACTTTGTTCGAAACACTACATCACCAAAGGAAGCACTGCCCGACGCAACTCGTTTTTCAAGTTGGTTAAAGTTAGTGCGTACGACGGCGCGTGTATTACAATTCATCGAACTTCTGCGCATCAAGAAACATCTGTGCAACGCGGCCTACAAACGCAATAAGAAAAACGAAGTTGACGACGCTACTTGGACGAAAATAAAGAAAGCAGCGAAGGGAAAAAACAAGAAAATCAGTGCTACGTGTGAAAGTGAAAACAGCTGTTTCATTCAACTTGAAACACATCAATTACATCGTGCCCAACAGCTGTGGATACGCTCAGTGCAAGATGATGCGTTTAGTGAAGATGTCGCAGCTTTAAAGTGTAAAAAACAGTTGCCTGCTAATAGCCGACTAAGTCAGCTGTCCGTCATTATAGACAGCGATGACGTCATACGGCTACGGTCACGAATAGCAGCCGCTGTCGACATCACGGACGAACAAAAAGCTCCGCCGATTATGGATGGCAAACATACATATGTGCAACTGTACATCTCATGGGTACATCGAAGACTCCATCACGGGGGCTTCGAGACCACGACCAACGAAGTTCGACAACACTTATGGGTACTACGACTGCGCAATACAGTTAGAAGTGTGTTGAAAAGATGTCAACAGTGTCGCATCAGGCGGGCCGTGCCCGCTCAACCGTCTACGGGTGACCATCCACGGAGCAGACTGGCGCATCATCAGCGCCCTTTCACCTACACCGGCCTCGACTACTTCGGCCCGATGACAGTCACTGTTGGGCGTGCTCATCAGAAGAGATACGGCGTACTGTTTACGTGTCTAACAACGCGAGCAGTGCACTTAGAAGTCGCCGGCACTCTCAGCACCGACTCAGCAGTGATGGCATTGCGACGCTTCATCGGCCGTCGTGGATGTCCAACTGAGCTGTGGTCAGACCAGGGTACCAACCTGAAGGGCGCAGACGTGGAGCTGCGCAGAGCTGCGGAGGAAGCCATGAAGGAGGAATCTTCGGTGCGCTTCATACAATGGCGTTACATCCCGCCGAGCGCTCCATTCATGGGCGGCGCTTGGGAGCGCCTTGTACGGAGCGTGAAGACCGCACTGGCTGCCACACTGCATGAACGAGCCCCGAAGGAAGAAGTTCTCACCACTCTGCTCATCGAGGTCGAACATACACTCAACAGCCGACCACTCACTCACGTGTCAACGGAGGCCGACGACGACGACGCACTCACACCTAACCATTTTTTGATGGGAGGGCCATCACGAGTGCCACTGCCGGGGTCATTCACCGACGCCGACGCAACAGGGCGACGGGAGTGGCGTGCGAGTCAACAGCTCGCCAACCATTTCTGGAGTCGCTGGGTGAAGGAGTACCTGCCAGAACTCCAACACCGGCGGGACCCACACGCTTCACACGGCGCTATCCGGGTCAATGACCTCGTACTGATAGCAGATGGCACTCTACCTCGTAACTTGTGGCCACGAGGTGTAGTCGTCGCTACCTACCCCGGACCGGACGGAGAGACACGAGCGGTGGACGTGCGGACCAACAAGGGCGTGCTGCGAAGGCCCACCAAGAAGCTGGTGATCCTGCCTACAGCGACGGTCGACGGCGCGAACACGAAAAATATCTCCAGCTGAGATAGCTGCGGCGGGAGTATATGTTCGCGACAACTATGTACATAAATAGATAACCGTCGCGCGTAGTTATAAGTGATGCACATTTTTATATAGTTAATAGTTATAGTTGTTTGTATTAGTTGTTTATGTAAGGATTAGAATAGGTTTACACAGTTTTCATACATACTTTGTTAGAGATAAGTTTTACATGTTTAGTATAGGTACGAGCTGTTGCAAGCCAAGTATATAATAAAGTTATAACGGCGAATTACTGGCTGCAACAGCTCAATAGTGCATAGATGTACCTATTAACGTAATTTTAAGTTTATAATGAAAACATTTTTATGTAAAACTTCACTGACCCATAGGTTTTGACAATAACTTTAGCAAAAGTTTTTATGGTTTTATATGAAAAAGGGTCAAATGTATGAAATAATAGTACAACTTACAAACATTTTAGACACAAATAAAGCGAGCACGATCAGGTATTGCCTCTAGGTCTGGGCGATTTTGGCTATTGCTATCTCTTTCCCACACATGTGTCTCTCGCTCGCACAGCGGGGGTATAAATATGGGCCATACATCGTCGATCGGCACCAGTCGTCCGCTACACTCAGCGCTCACACTACAGTGAAATAGCCAGCCAAGTCACTCCAAAGCCAAGCCAGTCCAGACCTAGCAGCAAGTACCTACGGCTCCATACTTCTGAAGACAGCAACAGGCGTTTCATTCTGCACCAACCCACAGACCTGCGACTTACAACCGGAGGTCGAAGAACGAAGCCCGCCAGTGCCTACATTCTATTATTTTTATATTCATCTACGAAAGTGTACGGGTCGTATCGAAGGGGCCCGTACATATTCATTTCTCATAGCTTTCATTTTCTGAACCTTTACAGGAATTACTTACGTCGGTCTATGCGGCAAATATACCATGAACATATACTTATTGGTTAAAAGATTCTCCCATTGGTCAGTAGGCTCGACTCACTGAGATCATGCGCAGTCAACAGATTAATTGATGTGTCTGCACCCACCGTGCTGTGGGTAAATAAATAAATATTCTCGGGCAAATTACACAGCGCCATCCAGCCTCAAAATAAGCGAAGCCTGTGTTATAGGTACTAGACAACTGATAAACATACACGTAAATACATTTTATTTTATACATACATGCTTATGATACATAGAAAATACAACCAGAACAAGGCAAACAGACATGTTCATGTACCCAAATGTTTGTTCTGTGTGGGAATCGATCGCACGAGCGTTTGTGTCAATATTCCATCACTAACCACTGCGCCACCGAGCCTGTCAGGTACTAGGTTTTGTAATATGGTTGGTTGTACCTGTGATTTAATATACTATTCAAGAATTCTTAGTAAGTAGGTAGGTACTTACCTATATTAAATCACAGGTACCTTTGATTTAATATACTGTTCAACAATTCTTATTTTACATATATATATTTCAAAATGCAAATAAACTAAATATTTATCATCTGGCAAGCAATCTATTGATACGTAGTTCGCTGTCAAAGGAGCCCGACCCAGCTGACGTCACGTTATGTGGTATTTACATCGCATTGCTGGTGACAGTTGAAATGGCATGCTTTGATTTACACTTACATATACGAACTATGGCTCGTGAGTTCGATTCCCACACAGGATAAACATTTGTGTGCATGAACATGTCTATTTGTCTCGGTCTGGATGTTTTTAAAAGAGGCAGAGCACATCAAAGCAGCCCGTCTGGGGAAGTACCTCTACCTCACAGAAAATCGCAGGCAAATAACAACTCCCCAGAGGGTTGTTGTGTTCCTGCGTGTGAGTCACATCACCAGTAAGGTTCTATGAGATATGGAGGAGAGGTAGAGGTATGGAGTTGCTGTGTTAGCAGCAGAGGTCGCATCGCACCAGTGATACTTAGTGTATTGCAAGCGTTTATATGCTACGGTAACCGCTGTACATCAGGTGGGCCGTATGCTTGTATGCCTCCCGACGTTTTATAAAAAAAAGCGGATTTTAGCCATTAGACCTTGTCAAAAAGCGACGATATAAAAAAGTATTTTACATTTTTGGGTGCATCAATGAACATTAATATTTTCTGGTTATGTATTTATATCTTTACCCGAAGCCCCTTGCAATGTAGAAAGAAGAAGAAGAAGCGCCATATGACTCGGTATTTCCACACCTCACTCGATTTTTTTGTTGTTGTTGTAATCTCTTTATTGCACAAATATACATAACATATACAGTTACAAATCTTTAGAAAGGCGGATTTATCTCTGTAAGAGATCTCTTCCAGCCAACCTTTATAGGCTTGATAGGAATATGTAATACATATATAGGTAGAGAAACTATCTGTACCTTCTTTAACTAAAATATCATGGTTTTTTTTATTTTAATACCTATATGAATAACTTTCAACCAAAATAAAATTCGTCAAAAGTACTTTATATCACAACTATTTTGATATAAAGTACTTTTGACGAATTGTAAAGTTATTTTTTATGGAATTTGTATGAAGAAAAATTTATTTATTTCTACCACATGACTTCATTATTATTATACCGATAAGTTTAAATAAATTTATTGCATACTAGCATCCGCCCCGGCTTCGCACGGGTGATATGATCGCTACCAAACTTCACAGGATCACCTGCTGGGCTAGCCTGAAGATTCACTGAATTTCAATTTATATATATATATATGTATATATATATATATATATATATATATGTAATTAACGATTTGAAATTAGATAAACAGTAAAATCATATTATATGAGTATGAAATAAGATAAAAAAATCTAAAAATGTAAGAAGGAGATTACCAGAGTGAGACTTTGTACAAAAATGGTCTGCGGTACCTCTGTCTCACCTATTTCTACCACTTTTTTTTTTTAGTTAGCCCCGAGTGGGCTGTTACTACGTCACCGGACTAAAGAGGCGGTCGTTTCTACCGCCAAGCAGATATATTTATATAGCTGTGTTCCGGTTTGAAGGGTGAGATATGGGCAGAGAAATCACCGGGTACTGTAACGAAACAGCCTTAGGTCACAAGATTGGCAGTGTGCAAGTAACATCCCCGTGGTGTTGCGAGTGTCAATAGGCCGCGGTGACCTATTGCCATCTAATGCGGGCCGCATGCTTGTTTGCAAATCTAGTTGTTTAAAAAAAATACGTATCTATTTTATCTTTATAGAAGTTGAAATGTTCTTCACGAGTTCATAATTAAAGTAAAATATGTTCATACAAATGATCCACTCATTTGTATGAACAAATTTTAATTTAATTATCTTTAACCATCCTTTTTCGTTTCGAACATTCCTTCTGGATTATAATGTCTTCATCTACTTTGCGTTATTCTGTTTCCTAATCCATTAAGATTGGCAGGATCCCCTACCTAAGCCTATGGATTTGTGACGATACTGTTTTATACATGGAGCTCAATCGATTGTATAAAACAATGCAAAAACGGAGCATCGCATGTGGTATACAGTATTAGGAAAGGCCCATATCTACCATTGGGCAGATACAGGTTAATGATAATAATTATTATACATGGACTTTATTCTATTACTATTATACATATACATGATGTTAAGATCCCAGCAGTGATAGTCCAGTGGATAAAGAAACGGCTTATTGACCTACTGGTCTCCGATTCGAATCTTGCCATGTACTTACCACTAAATTGGTGTTTTCCGATTTATGTACATATTTGTAATTATCACTTTCTCGGCGATGAGTGAAAACATGGCGAGGAAACCCGCAGTCGTTTCATGGAAAAGTCATGTAAAGAAGTCAGTATTTTCGACAAATCCTTAGCTAGGTAGTGGATCCCGCTAATCCTAATTCTAACCCATTAAACGACGTAAAGCTAGGAAAAAACATATTTATCGACAGGTAGTTTTCACAGTTGCAATTGGTAGTTTTTCAACATTAATAAATTGCTCGCTTCCATGAACAGTACGAACATGTACGAGTAATTCGAAAACACCAAATAGGACGTGAGGCGACACATCGAAAAATTAGACCAACTTTCATCGAATAGTATAGGCTAATGACTAAACTGACGGATCTAAGATTTTAATATAAATAACTTCATTTCTTTATCTTGAATTTGCTTGCTCAAATACGCGATTGTGTAAAATTGATTCGATAATAATTACTTTCGAAAACACCTCCTGAAATTCATTATTTTTGAAATTACAAAGAAGTTGTTCTGTTTATACGCTTCAAAATTACTTAAATCTATTAGTAATATCTATGTTTATAATATGCTTGCTGCATATTTTGATAAGTGAAACATGAAATTTTTTAAAAATATTTTAAGTTTCTGACAATTTCTAAGCGATCACATTCGTCTTGGGTGCTACGTGTTTTCGACCTTATTGTGTGGTAATGAGGATTATAAACGCGTTGACTAACTACATCCAGCCAGTCCGGCTGCAGCCCGCTTCGAGGTAAGACCTATGTCGACTGTCTGCTCGAGCTCGCTCCATTTACATCGCGACACCGAAGTTTTTATAATTAATAGTTGTAAATATTCAATATTATAGTATTTAGCGTAAGTGTATTATTATTAGATATAAGTAGTAAATAATATTATAGGTTTATATATATTTATTATACTGTTGTAATAATGGGGAACACTAAAAAGAAAATATATAGAATAAAAATACAAAGAAAATGTTCGTAGAATGGGGGAGGCGAACAAGACAAGGTATTTTTTTTTTTTAATTATTATATTCATTAAACATATTATAATAACATTGTGTAGACATATTTCTAGTTTTTAGAACAGTTCCTAGGTATGGTTGGCCCAAGCTATTTAATTCCTCTTCAAACTTTTTTTTAATTTTGATTACTTAATAACTCTATATAAAACTGCATTAATTAAATAAGAGTTATTTTTTGCAGGAATAAACAGTAACATTTGATAATTGGTATACATTATCCACAGGCTGACCGCGTACCTATATAGGACGTCAAACTCCTATTTTGTCCATTATAATCTGACCGAACTCCGACTTAGAAGTTGTACGTCGGTGGAGGTCAGGTTACGTTGGAAATTTATACCAATAAGGTTCGCGTTCTCAGCACATAGCAACCAGTGGAGACTCTTTATTTCTTTGTATTAAAATAAAAACTTATAAAATAGAATATTTTTGCTGTTTTGTTTTTTATTTAATTTTATTATAATAACATTGTGTAGACATATTTCTAGTTTTTAGAACAGTTCCTAGGTATGGTTGGCCCAAGCTATTTAATTCCTCTTCAAACTTTTTTTTAATTTTGATTACTTAATAACTCTATATAAAACTGCATTAATTAAATAAGAGTTATTTTTTGCAGGAATAAACAGTAACATTTGATAATTGGTATACATTATCCACAGGCTGACCGCGTACCTATATAGGACGTCAAACTCCTATTTTGTCCATTATAATCTGACCGAACTCCGACTTAGAAGTTGTACGTCGGTGGAGGTCAGGTTACGTTGGAAATTTATACCAATAAGGTTCGCGTTCTCAGCACATAGCAACCAGTGGAGACTCTTTATTTCTTTGTATTAAAATAAAAACTTATAAAATAGAATATTTTTGCTGTTTTGTTTTTTAGGAGAAACTTACTAAATAAACATATTCCACTAGAAGAATCACTACTCGATTTATATGCTACTTTAACGTAAGTGTCATACGGGACGACAAACTCATAGTAACCATTATAAGCTCACCGAACTCCGACTTAGACATTGTACGTAGGTGAAGGTTAGTTTACGTTGGAAATTTATCCAATCAGAAGATAGAAAACCAGTGGAGGTTTTTTTTTTTTTTGTATTAAAATAATTACTAGTAAAATAGTATATTTTGATAGTTTTTAAAAAAACTCGGTATGTTTCATGTTAAAGAAGCGAGCGAGGTGTGTAAGTACCGAGTCATGTGGCGCTCACGAGGGATTTAGCGTGAAGATATAGATAGATAGTATACTTATACCCATGGTACTCGTGAAAACAAATAATATTTACTATGAACCAACACTGAAAACACAAAAAAATCATCTATTCTATACATTGTGGTTAGTATTGAACTATTGTACGGATTAGATTTATTTTGCAACATCAGAGATGGTCCTGGTTCTTTCTTCTTGAGAGTTTAATAAATAACAAGGAAACGTACAACAATACAAAACACAGAGTATACATAAGTAAAATACAATAAATGTCATTATACTGAAGTTAAAGTTATGAAACAGCAAGAAAATCATTTGTCACATGTTTTTTTTAAATATGAATAGATTATAAAATCTATTTGTATATATGTATATTAGGGTGTCCCTTATTTTTCAAAGTTTTTATTTTCTAACGCATAGGTCTTAGTTTTGTTCATTTGCTTTTAAAACACTCGGAAATTAATTTTTAACTTATTTGGATTACGATAATCCGTGCCGAATTATATCGAAACATGTTCATACAAGTTGCGCAGCAGTGCCGCACGTACTCGCGGTATTAATTTGTTCAAATTCAAAGTCAAAATCTTTTTATTCCGTAAAAATGGCTACATTTGTTTGGAATCGTCACAATTTTTTTCCCTACCGTGCAGTTTATGACTAGTTGAGCACTGATAAAAATACTGCCAAAAAACTCAGGCATCCCTCTTTTGGTATCCAAACAAATTTACATATTTTGTTAATTACATTATAATTGGATCGACTCACTCCCAGGCATTTTTATCATTAATATAGTTAGATACTTTATAATATGCCCTGCTACACAATTTGGCTTTAATAGTAGTTTCAAATTTGTTTATTGACAAATCTCTTAATTGCTGGAAAGTTTGTTATAGAACCGTATACATTGCCCCATAAAATAATTACTTGTTTTGTGGAGACGGCTTGCATATAACACAAGATTATGCTTATATCTAGTATTTATGCTATGAGTATCACTCTTTTTACAAAATGAGTCTATGTTTTTATGGACATACAAAAGATTTTCATAGATATATTGCGATGCGACTGTTAAAATATTTATTTCTTTGAATTTTTCTCTAAGGCTCTCACGGGGACCAAGTTTGTAGATAGCTCTTATGGCTCTCTTTTGCAATAAAAAGATGGTGTTAATATCCGCGGAGTTACCCCAAAGAAGAATTCCATATGACATAATACTATGAAAGTAGCTGAAATAAACTATTCTAGCCGTATCAATATCAGTGAGCCGTCTAATAGTTTTCACTGCATAAGCTGCAGAACTTAGTTTTCCTGATAATTTTTCAATTTGTGGGCCCCTTTGTAGTCTGGAGTCAATTGTTATACCCAAGAACACAGTTGTCTCCACAGAGGCTAAATTAGTTCCATTAACATGTACATTGGTAGCCACCTGCCTTACATTAGGTGTTGAGAACTTAATTACTTTAGTCTTTTTATCATTTAAAAGCAGATTATTAACACTAAACCAATGAATAACTTTAGAGAGAGCATCGTTAACTTCGTCATAATTACCTAACCGTCTATTAATTTTGAATGTCAGTTATTCTCGTGATTAATACGTAATGTTTTAACTTTTATAAGATGGCAGTGGAATTGAGAAGCAATAAATCAAGTATTTTCTTAGTTGGAGACGTAAATTATCAAATAATAGGCGCAAAATTACCGTCTAACCGTCAAGTTCTTCCTGTACTTTTTTATAAAATTCGCGAAGTTAAATTGACTGTTAGTGAAAGCGCATACCTAGTCATTCGAGAGTGTATTATATTTAGGGAAAAAGGTAGGATCCCTACCAGAGCTATACCTAACTGTGTAAAATAACTTGTGAATCTTCACCAGGAGGGAGTTGCAAAAAAATTCCAATTTTCTATTTCAATTTCAATCTAATTCAATCTGATAATTTTATTTCTCTTATTTATTCGAAATAAAAAAATCCTGTGTTTACTCGGCGCTATCAGCCATTATGACACTCGAACATCTATAACTTCAAGCCAAATCCCTTGCGGGGTAGGCAGAGAGAGCCGAGCGCCACGTGACTCGATCCTTACATATCTCACTCGCTTCTTTAACATTCATTGCTCTTCTCATGCACGCACGCCGGTTTCTAGGGCTCCTGACATCACCTTCTGATAGAACATGACCAATTTGGTCATGGTAGGTAAGTCTTGGCCTTCCCCGGCTCCTACATCCTTCCACTTTTGCATTGTATATCTGCTTCGTCATTCTTTCATCTTGCATTCTTTCTACATGCCCGAACCATCGGAGCATGCCTCTTCTTATTTTAACACCGACGCTCTCTTTCAGACCAACTCTATTTCTAACATCATCATTACGAATACGGTCTACAAGCCTTACGCCACAAATTTTGCGCAGCGCTCGCATTTCAACCGCGTTTATTCTACTTTCATGCTCTTTCTGCCATACCCAACTCTCGCTTCCATAAGTTAGCGTTGGGACCAACACTGCATTGTGTATAGCGAGTTGTGCCTTCTGGCTCAGGATTTTACTACCAAGAAGTTTTCCCAACGCTCCATTCACACTATTCCCAGCACTCACTCGTCTTTCCACATCTGCGGTGTACCTTCCATCCCTGCTGAAAGCGCATCCAAGATATACAAACTCATCCACTTGTTCCAACACTTCATCATCAATCGTAATCCTTACATTAGTTCTGGATTCTTCTCTTTCAAATACCATTATCTTTGTTTTCTTCGCATTCAGTAGTAAGCCTTTCTCCATACAGTCGTCTTTCATCGCTGTGACCAGTGTTTGCAGTTTAGATGGTGTATCTGCTAACTAAACATATGTGTCCGAATCAACAAATGGCCCGCTTTAGCCTCTCGATAAACAATGTTGTATTATGTAGCTGGTGTTTCATTCTTCTTAAGGGGGATACATGCCGTCCAGTGGCGCCTCAAGGAATAAAATATCGTATCTTAGCGTGGAAGATAAACATTATAAAGTCATGTGTTGCGTGTGTTACAAATACAATAACGTACTTTTACGTCATTAAACCAACAATTGAAATGTTTTGCTTTCGTTGTTATAGGCATAATTGCCAAAAACGGCCTCTTTTAGCACTTTTGCTTATAACAACGATAGTGGAATATTTTGAGTGTTGGTTTAATGACGTAAAAATACTTTACTATCTTCGTAATAAATGCAACATAAGATTTCATAATGTTTATCTTCTATGCTATAATATGTTTTTTTATTCAATGAGGGCGCCACTGGACGAGACCTAAGTAAGAACAACATAGATACCAAGACATGTTAACTTGTAGAGATATAAACATAAAACGATGTCATTGATTTCTCTTTCAATAAACTTTTAAAAGTGAATACGTTTCTGTAGTTTTTTATTACTATTATTACTATTGTTTTCCGTCTAGCTTAAATAAATATGTTTGGTTCAGTATGTATAAAGCTAAATAATAATTAAATCAATAATTTTTATTAAATATTGATATTATAAATTTTATTTAAGTGTGACGCGACTCTGTAGCTTTTCTGTTCGTTTGCATTGACTATACGTTGACCCCAGGTTACCTATTAGGCGCTAATTTCAAATTTTACAAATCGAGCGTCGAGTGTCAATTGAGGGGCGCGGGGTGATTGGGCGGAGCCATTTTAAAGCTTCACGATCGAGGTGTCGCCTTAACCGTTTGATGGCTTTAATCCGGCAAATTACTGCTTGTAAAGAGGTAAAGGTTTGTTTCGAGACAATCTCGAAATCTGTCATATTCCACGAAGCAAATCGGTAAATCAACAATTAATCAATAGTTGCGCAGGTTAATCTATCTATCTATAACTTCACGCCAAATCCCTTGCGGGGTAGGCAGAGAGAACCGAGCGCCATGTGACTCGATCCTTACATATCTCACTAGCGTCTTTAACATTCATTGCTCTTCTCATGCACGCACGCCGGTTTCTAGGGCTCCTGACATCACCTTCTGATAGAACATGACCAATTTGGTCATGGTAGGTAAGTCTTGGCCTTCCCCGGCTCCTACATCCTTCCACTTTTGCATTGTATATCTGCTTCGTCATTCTTTCATCTTGCATTCTTTCTACATGCCCGAATAGGAGCATGCCTCTTCTTATTTTAACACCGACGCTCTCTTTCGGACCAACTCTTTTTCTAACATCATCATTGCGAATACGGTCTACAAGCCTTACGCCACAAATTTTGCGCAGCGCTCGCATTTCAACCGCGTTTATTCTACTTTCATGCCCTTTCTGCCATACCCAACTCTCGCTTCCATAAGTTAGCAACACTGCATTGTGTATAGCGAGTTGTGCCTTCTGGCTCAGGATTTTACTGCCAAGAAGTTTTCCCAACGCTCCATTCACACTATTCCCAGCACTTACTCGTCTTTCCACATCTGCGGTGTACCTTCCATCCCTGCTGAAAGCGCATCCAAGATATACAAACTCATCCAGGGGGCGCAGGTTAATCAACAGTTATAAAAATTAATTAAGAGTTACACAAATTAATTAACAGCTATATAGCAAGGTGTTCCATGGATGGTCATGGGGAAACTTTTATTGGTTTACTAAACTAAACTTTTACTACTGTTTGGAAATGCTTTTTGGAGAGTGAACATTGTGCAGAATGCTTGATGAATTGGCTCATGTGGCGGGATAGGTACACGATAATAGCTAAAATTAATTGGAGACATGAGTAAATGACCATGTTACCTCCACACTAATATTTTATAAGAGTAAGTAATTATGTCTATCTGCCTGTCTGTCACGTTTCAAGACTACTGAACTTTCGAGTTACTCTTATAACCAATTCCGGTACATTGAAGTTTAAATTTAAAGTCTTAAAGTTCGATAGGTTCTTGGTTGTCATATGTCTATTAAAATGAAAATAGAAATATAAAATTAAAAAATAAATGAAGCTGACATTAGGTTTGGAGTAAACCAGTTATTGACTAAATGTATTTAATTTCACAGAAGTTGATATAAAAATGTGATTAAAGTGATTTAAAAATAAAATAAGCAAAAACGTTGTTAAAATAAATCTGAAAGACTGAAACGCCCGTTTTTAAATGAAATGACGCGGCCGAGCTGAAACTAGCGCTATGATCGCTACTAACGCATTTACGCCAACATGGCTGACGAAGAAAAAGAACCTCCCACTTTCGCAGAGAAACTTCTCTTCTATACAACAGCAAGCTTCGTCCTACTTGCCATCTTTAGTCTTTTTGCGTTCCTCTTCTTAGTACCATTTGTGATAGAACCAGCGTTCACAACAATCTTCATGCAATTCGATCCTCTAGCAGCATTATGCGTCACGGCACAAGTCAAACATCTCGTCGGTGCCAGCAACTGTACTTGGGCATCCTGCAGGGAAGGATGCACCAAAGACCTCTTTGAATGCACCCAAATACGAGTAAACTACAAACTCGGCGTCAACAATACAAATTTTACAGCAGATATAGAAAATCTTATCAGAGTCGAAAGAGCTCTTCGAAAGGATTACGAATACGAAAATTACGAATCGTCAGCTGATAAATCATACCCAGAAATGATTGACGAAGATTTACCTGACGTCTTACCAACTGGACTCCAGGGTAATGATTCAGAATGGTACTTTACAGGAGCACGCCTCTTTCCAAACGTGAAAGGATGTGGATATCCACCAATTTTGAACTGCACCATATTCTATGGCAAATACAGGCCTTTGGGTACCAACTTTACTTGCTATTACAGCAAAGTAGATCCTGGTTTAGTTATCACGGAGTTGGATATGTGGCAGAATACATTAAATTTGGTGTATGCGACGGCGATTCCGATACCTTCATTCATTATTTCAGTGATTTATCTAACATTTGCCTATTTCAAAATTTATAATACTGAGGAAGAGTCTGAACAAGCTCCACTGAAGAGCGACGCTGAGGCGATGGCTACCGGAGACGATGAAAAGCCTACAACACCAGGTTCTGACACCTTCAGGGAAGACTTGGCATGCTTCGGTCACCAGCTGAAGATGCAACTGGCTAATGAAAAGCCCAAGGAAGGCTTCGAGTCTAACAGTCCACCAATTTCCAATTCGGCTTCATTGTCTGGGTAAGTGATCTACCTTACTATTTTAATTGATGCATGGGAAAGGTTTTGTTTGTGAATGTAGTTGTATAACGAAATCATTGCATGTGTAGAGTTTTAAATTTGGTAAATATTTTTGTTAAATATAGCAAACTTTAAAGATATGTTATATCAAAAATTTCCACAAATAAATTTTATCACATTCTTATAATCATTTTGAGATCATATACGGATTTTATTGTACAATTCAAGGTATTCTAATTTTCTGTAACGGACATATTACATAATCCAGAGAAGGTATTAAAAAGACACTGGATTGGACTATTCTTGACGTTAACTAATCAGAAATACAGTCAATTTATTATTGACGTACATCACGATATGTAAGTTATTACAGTGACGTCGAATACTGTAAGGGCAAACTTGAGTGACATGGTGGGCTTGCCTTGTAATATAGAAACGCTGACAGGCCACTTATGTGTATTGCACTATGCTGAATTATATATATATATATAGCCTTCCTCGGCTCCTATATCCTATCACTTTTACAACATAGTTTAACAATACATTATTGTATATAATCATTGCGTTCTTTTTTTTATACAACGTCGGGAGGCATACAAGCATACGATGAAGCAGTTACCGTAGCCTATAAACGCTTGTAATACATTAAGTTATTACTCGCGCGATGCCACCTCTGCTGCTAACACAGCAACTCCTTAGGAGCTTACTGAAAACCTCATTCACGCGCAGGAACCCAAGAACCCTCTAGGGAGTTGTTATTTGGCTGCGGTTTTCTGTGAGGTGGAGGTACTCCCCCAGACGGGCTGCTTTGATGCGCCCTACCTCTCTTAAAATAATCTCTTAGTATTGGTCTTTGGTCAAGGACATCCTAAACCGGGCCAGACTTGGACTATGAAGGCACACAATGGAACTCCTTATCGACAGAGAGCATGAATACATACCTATAGATCGAGTATATAAGTATAGATAGGTACCGAATTGCTATAGAACTAAGGTGCTACCTCTCTTAAAAATACCCAGACCAAGATCAACAGACATGTTCATGCACACAAATGTTTGTCCTGTCCAGTTGTGACCTGGAATTGAGCCCACCAGCCACCGCTCGTGTCAATGTAGCGTAACAGCGCGTTTTATCACTGCGCCAAAGAGCTTGTTCCAGTTCTAGTCTTTATCTTTGTGTTCTTCACATTCAGTTTGCAATCCTCGTTGCTCACTTTCATCATTCCTCGTGTTACATCGGTGTGACTAGTGTTTGCAGTCCAGACGGTGCATCTGCTAGTGAGACGGTGTCATCTGCATATAGCAGACAATTCGTCACTAGGTCAGCCATTCGAACCATATATTAGTAGATTTATTCTCTCTAGACAATTATCGAGATAAAGAATGTCCATTCAACCCGAGAATACGCAACTCTGCTTGACACCAATATTCACGTTAATCTGGGACGACAATTTGCCACCCACCCGCATACATTTTACAGCACGCAGTAGAGCATGATCAAATTATACACCGACAACCCCGAGATCCTTTCGCTCAAGTTAGCAAAACTGCAGATAACCCTCCTTCTAACGCCAGAAGCTCCACAATATTGCAGATGAGAAAACTTAGTGCGTACCTCTTCCATTTCGAAAACGCCTTCCACAACATTCCATCGAACTTCAACCCTTTCGATTATTTTTTTCATGCACTTTTGCAATGCTAATGGCGCTATAGCTGGTGCAGACTATCCGTGATTGTGCAATAGCACCATAATATCTCGTCACCAATCCGCTGGAAGTCTTCCGGTTATCATAATTTACAAGCTAGTGCCACCTAGTTCGATTGCCTCACCCGCAACCAAAACGATTCCTACTGACTTTCCATTTTTCCAACTCCGTATTAACCAATCAATCACATCCATAGTGTCATTATCAGACGTAGACCTCAGAATCAATCATAAGTTCACTCATAGCATCATCGTCCTGGAAAATATTATATTATATTATAATACACACATTTTGCTAAAGCATTCCTCCATAATTCTAAATCTGATTTAGAAACATTAATAATAATATATCTTCAATAATCTGGCAAGTATCATTTCTACAAGTTATTACAACTATCGAGCTGATGACAACAAGCAATTGATGTATTTTTCTTATAGAGGTTTATAATATACATAATTTCAAAAGGTAATTCTCCTACAATCTAGATAAAATCTAGGTCAAATACACCATATCTTCTGCTTTGGAATTTCTTGATAAACAAATATTGCTACAAAAGACTATTTTTGGATTTTACCCCACAAAACTTAATTAATAAGTATAATTGAAATCTTTAGCAACGGACAAATACATGGATATTTTAATCAACTTTTAAAAATCAATACCTTGTCACTCGGAAGCGAAAATAAGTAAAAATAAATGTTTTTATACTCCTACAGATTACCACACTGTAATTAATACTAATAGTATGTAATCATATTTATTTTGTACGCCGCTATTTAAAACTGGTAACCCAAAATGTATTTAAGTATACATTTTGGGACCAGGTTTAAATAACAAATTAATAAAAAACCTCAAGTATGATTAAAATGTCATAATATAAAATAAAAATACAAAATTATAATATAAAATTAGTACATATCTAGTAAGAATCTATCTAAATTAGAAACCACCACTCATTACCACAATTAATCAACAAATATTATTTTTAATTAAATGCTAATAATAAAAAATGGGGGGGTTTACAGACAATTAAAATTCTGTTTGGTTCCCTGGCTGTAACAATATTTGACTGTACCAAAAGTCATGTTTTGGTATTTCATTATGATTACAATATTTTAAAAAGTGGTTTCTGTATGAAGTACTAAATAAGAATCATTAAAAAAGAAAATACAATTTGTATTTGAATGTTTTTCTGTGGAATAAATAGCTAGTGAAATATTTTAATTTTACCTAACTACTACGTCGACAGCAATCATTAAAATTAGAAGTTCTAATTCTATTGGAACTTCAACGTTAAACTTTTTCATTAAACATGAAGAGTACGAAACACATCAGCTTTTGTATATGTTTGAAAAACCTGCTCCGAGTCGGACAGATACTTAAAATTCTCTCGCACCCTTCAAACTAAAGTATTAACATACTTTAACTTTAAAGATGAAGGGAGGGAATGGTACATTTTTACCTTTTGGGTACGGTACCTTAAAAACTGAAAATGACTTTCCAATTCAAAGAGTACATATTTGTCTATTTATCCAAAACTCATACATTTATTATCTCCGACAGGACCAAGTCATCCTTCGTGAACGCCTAACCTGATCTTAACATCTATAAATACCACTCATAGAGGTACGTGGGAAGCTTTAGCTTAATTATATTTGATTTTAAAGTTGAATATCGCAAAACACGCAATTTGACAATATCGCACGACAAGTATATACTAAGTCCGCGACGTACACTCAGACACCTCGTTTCAAGATTTTAAAGCAAGAATCCAATTAATTCAAACCACTAATACTACGCTTTATATAATGTAATTTGTAAATTTTATTTGTAAATAAGCATAGAGTAATCAACAATTTGTTTTCATTAATTTATGTTTGTTTTCGTAGAGTAGGGGCGGTTTTTTTGGTTTTTATCTAGTTTTTGCATGGTATATTTGAAATGTGCAATATAAAATTAAATAGGACGTCGTAGTTAGTAGTAGTTTAATATTATGTATTATGAGCGCTATATCATAATATAGCGCTATGTTCAAGTATATAACATATGCTACTCTAGTAATGTGCGAAATGGTTACAGATTAAGACTGCAATCTGGGATCACAATATCTGTGATAAGAGATTTACATACAGATAAATTGTAATAATGATCATATTTTTGTAATAATATTTTTTGAGGGCGATTAGGGACAGTGACCTTGTTTTATTTCTGTCCTTCAAACCATTTCGATGTCGACACATACACGAGTATACTAAACAGCGTGACGTAACACATTCTATTTTCTTTTTTTTTCAGATGACAGGATTCCTGAAGAGTCAGAATTGGTTACAAAGTGTATCACGAGTTAAGGTGAATGATATGAAAACTATTTAGAAAGAAAAGTGCTCACCATGTGATTTTGTATAGAGACAAATGGAACATATATCCATTTCACTCACTCCTAAAGGAGAAATTAAATAAGAGGTGCAAAATGGATAGCTTGAATACCACGGGTTGTAAGATATTGAAATACTTGGCAATGTCCAAAATAGGCGAAAGAGATTTTTTTATAAAGCGTTGTGAAATAAAAAAAATGATATTGAAAAACGATTCGTGATAATAATTTCTACAATTATAAAAGAAAATCATTGAAATACGTGATACATTCGTTCAAAAAATTTATCAATTATTTTGTGTATGTACAACAAGAAGGCAAAAAAGTATTTTTTTTTTAATTGTAAATTATATATTTTTTGCATCGGTAAGTGTTATATTGCTCAAAAGAGAATGCTGATTTGTGGAAATTAATGTCACGATAAACAGTTTATATTAGAAATAAAAGAATTTTATCTTCTATAATAGCAAATAAAAATAATTAAGATTTAATGCTCGTATGCTAACTGTGTCAAATTGCACGCGTGCTAATTATATAGAATTATATATAATACATTATATATTGTACATTATAAATGCGAAGAACTTCAAGTTGTTTGTAATAAAATTATCCAGTGTTGATTTTAAAAAGCAATAGTCGAAAATACATTCGAAATAGTATTTAGAAAAAAGTATATTGAATAATAATATTTAATACATCGATTAAAATACAATTTATAATTGTTTAGTACAACATCTAATATCATTTTAGTTTGTAAGTAATATAAAATATTTCTGTTTTGATTAATGTTTGTACGTGCGTAATATAATTTGAAATTTGATTGAATTTATTTTAGGACAATTTCAAAAATATTGGTAAGTATATTTTTCATGTCATTTTCGTTATAAAATTATTAAGTGCTAACCTTATTTTATGTTACCTATCATACTTTAAAGTTATATTTACATTGATTTGTATGTAATCGAAATGATGTATAGGATGGATCTCTGTGATTTTCTGACAAAATCAATCTTCCTGATAATGAAAAAGATATACGTACTTTTTGATTTTAATAATATATAATAACATATTACGAAAATACTTTAGAAAGCACCTTTGTTGAATGTCACTGATACGTTTTTTTAGTCTTGAATTTTATACAGATTGCAATTTTACGTTTTATAAAATGTAGGCACTGTAGCATCCAGAAACGCCCAATTAAAGTTTAAAATTCACAGTAAGGCATAATATATCAAAAGGCAAATGGTACGAGTATTGTGGAAACACGTAATTCCTTGGTATATCGTTATAGGCGATATTGATTCTTCCGTCCCATGGCTGACTATTTAAAAATTCATCGATACTTAGTGTCCATACCGATCCGAACCGAATAGTCCGAAATAGACAACATTACCTAATCAATATTAACATTTTGAATATACAAGTTTGAAAAAGTTAAATTTAGAATTTGGGTCCTATTTTTTTCGACTTTCGAGCGCCAATAAATTTATAGGAGTAATTAATCTAAATATAAATAGACAAACACAAAACAGTTCAATACTTTTTTCTCCTCTATTTGCCAACTGAATTTCTTTTAAATTTGTAGCTACTGACAATCTTTAGAAGGGGGATGCCTATGTTCAGCAGTGGACGTCTTTCGGCTGATATGATGATGATGATCACAATCTTTAGTGTAATCGAAAATAGAGAAGAATGAAAAGAGTAGAAATATAAAGTTGGAAACGTACGAATTCGTTTATGTTTTCATCGAATGTTCAATATCGATTAAGGTCGAATTTCGACTATTGAGCCGAATAGTGAAGTATAACTACATTAATGTGAATGTTAAAGGGAGGTAGTAACGTGCTTATTTTATTCTTCACACACAGTATTATTCATACTGAATTTCGAATTTCTAGAAAACGTCCCTTACCATCACTGTCTTAGTCTAAGCAACTTACGTTCTTTTGCGAGTTATGACGTTTGTACAATGACTTTATTAAGGGGTCGATATGATGCACACAACCTTCTTCTACAACTGCATCCCTGCCAATAGACAGGGATTCATCATTCATCCTCGCAAGTGGAACCACAATGTTCACGTCCTGTTCTATACGATTCCAGAGGGATGTTCATCTATATATAAAAGTAATTACCATAGCAATTACTTTTATGTGCACCTTAGTGACATGAAGAAAATGGGGGACTGATGTATTGATTTTGACTTAACACCGTAGGTTCACAATTGAAACGCTATTCCAAAGAACAGTTAACTAAGTTTATTTACGTTATTTTGTAGCCATCTGAGGGCAATTTTGTTCACGATATTTAAATATATAAAAATAAATATTTGTTATTCTTAAAGTTACTAGCAGGACATTACACGGGTTTTCTCTCTCTGTATTTGTGTATTAACTTTAGGGTTGTGCATGCGTTACGAAACTTTAGTGTGAAGATTCCGCCGTGTCGTGTGTATATTTTCATATTCTTTGTAACATTGTTTGATGCACTCTTTACATTCATATTCGTCGTCGTACAGTCGTTGATACTTCTAATTTTGCTTCTAATCATAATAAAAAGACAAATAAAAATTTCACTGATTTTCTATATAATAAGTTGCATAAAATACGTAGTTGTGAATGTTATATTAAAGATTTGAAAAATGATGTTATTTAAAATATCGTTGTAAAATATATTAAAATGGTACCTGTTTATCCACCAATATTTTTTGCAGTTCAGTTATTTGATTGCTATTGAAAAATAAAAAACAAATGTGCATTGTATAATTTATCCCAAAACTGTAAACGGAACTACGAAATTTTGAACGGGAATATTCTGAAAGTGTGATTGAATGCATAAAAATGTTTATTGCCTACAAGTGCAAGTGCATGCGTCATTATGTTTTTATCAATTTACTGAATCATGAAAAGGCTTGTGAATATTGCGTAAATGCTAGAATAGTCAATATACCTACATGGTTTACTTAGTTCTTAAATACATGTAAAATATTATCTCTTGTTATAATTTTACTTTGAGTGTATTTTGGGACCATACTCCAATAAACGGTTTCAAATTTTATATTTCGATAAAAAGTACTCCAAATGTTTATGTTTCCTCATGGTAATTAAAAAGATAATATTACTGTTGAATTTGAAAAAGTATGGTAAAACCTATATATCTGGAAAATTTCCTATTTATTAACTGTTTAGACTGGAGAATATGGAATAGCTAAATATCGCTAAACCTACGCACATATTTAGAATACTTTTAAATTATCTATAAGAAAAGAAATTACTTCATAATCAACATCTCAATGTCAATCAATAATAATTTAAGAAAATTTAGTTTGGAAACTGTTTTGAAATGATATCGTACCTTATTGTTACAATAATTGTAATCATGTGTGTATTACGAAAATTGTAATGTATTGCGTTAATTATAATAAATTTACATTTTACCATATCTCATCAAGAAAAAAATAAAATAAACGTACAATGAAATACACTGACATTGAACTGCCTGTTTTAATGTACAGATGTGACATATTTTCATTTAATATCGACTTTTTGTTTTTTTTTTATACTTGTTCATTCTTCATTTGTTTGACAGCAAATATTACAGTTTTTGTAATATACATTATAAATTAGATTATAAAGAAATTAATATCTGTAACAGCTTTAGTAGTAAGTGAAAAAGCAATTCATTAAAATATCATTGTAATTTAAAGTCAATTTATTTTTAGATTATTATACATTTTGTTTCCCCTGTGAACGTCTGAATTTTGGTTGTGTAATTTAGTATTTTAGTGTAATTTATAATTATTGAAAATTATAATTGCAGTAAATATGAATTTATGCTGTTAAAGATGTATCACTTTAGTTGCGAGTATGTGTATTAATGAGCTCAGATGAGTTTCTTTGTGTAAATTTCTGTTGATGTACTAATATTGATATTTTAAAATGTTTCCCCGACGGATAATTAAATAACCAGAAGTTCATTCCTACTAAGGGTAAAAATACTGATGTTTCATTTGTATAAATGACTTGGTCTTTACACCTCAGTACCAAGTTATCATTAGAAAACTTTATTAATAACTCGGAGACATTTTTTGTCATATAATTTCTCTACTTAAAGCACTTTTCTTTTTACAGTATCAAGTCTTTTTTGGAAACAATCCAAAATATTAAAACAATAATAAAATTTTGAAAGTATTTGTTTTAATTTTTAGAATAATTATACCGGCTTGATGATAAAATCTAGTTGCGTCCCTAAAGGAGAATATTGTTAGGTTACTTCACGAAGTTACAGCTCTAAGCTTTTTGGCTTGAAAAAAATCTTATTGTATATTAAAAAAAAAAAAAATTATGAAATATGTTCATCTAGATAAATGAATAGATCTCGATAGCTGTTGGCTATATACGTATATATGAGGGAGTCCACTTAGATACCTGTAAAGACCTCACAATCGGTTTTGACCTATTTAGATATTTGTAAAAGATTTAGTAATAAGAGCAAAAACTATTCGTAGTAAATCGCGATAATGCCAGTTACACACGTGCGTAATTAAATTTTAGGCTTATATCCATTAATAAATTAAATAAAGCCTTGCACAATATGTGAATATATGTTACTAGCGGAGGAATGAGCCTGAAATAGCCCCAAAATTATGCCCGAAGAATGATAAAGTGTTCCATTTATAAATGTGCGTTGTTTGTACTATTTGCATGCTCAAAAGAATAATTATTAGACGAAGAAAAATATAAGTATTATGTACCTAATTGTTACCGTTGGTTATAAAATATAATTGAAAAAAAAACAGATTATTATGTACCGAATACATACCAAGATTAAAGATAAATATTTTTTAACAAAGCATATATTTATTATACTATATATTACATCATATTTAATTAATATGTTTAATTAATTTCCACGGCATGCATTAAAAGCACGTGTGTAACCGGCTTAACATTTTAAAGTGTGCGCAAAGTCTCATGCTAAAAGCGAAAGTTTATCATCAAAAAATGCGTTTTCATTCATTTTGAACTGTTGCCTTATTAACCATTTTGTACATAAAGAAATAAATGGAAAAGTTTGTAGGAAATAAATACACTTATTGGCTTCAATGCGTTGTTTTATTTAGTAATTCCGGCATTGACCTTTCGTGTCCGGCTATCCTATGTTAAATTTAGTGTAATCGATGGAATTTGTGAACGGAACTGGTCATTAAATAGTGTACGTTTACATTTTTTGTATATATATATATGTAAATACTGTTTTGAGTCGATATAGATATGTGAAGATTATGGTAAGTGTTGATTATGGTAACTATTTTTAACAGAGTTCAATTATATTAGTCAACAACAGATTTTCATGACCAAGTTCCTCTCGGCTGAAAACTCGTGATATTCTTTGGAGAGTTGTATCATGAAGCCTTGTGAACGTCAGTTGTGGTTCCGTGTGTGGGTAAAAAAAAACGCCGTAATAATCACTTTACCTTTTTAGGGTTCGGTAGTAAACAAGGAAGCCTTATAGAAGCAAATTTTTGTTAGACTCAAATATGACATTGCACTTGTCTGCACTGAGCGTTTTGCTTCCTAGTTTTTAATTTGAACGGCGAATAGTGGAATCCGCCCCCCCCCCCCCGCATTTCAATTTTGAATCATCGCAAGAAAGCAAAGCGCAGCAAAATGGAACTCTATACTGTGCGTGCCGACATATTGCCTTGCCCGGTTTTTTTAGGGTTCCGTACCCAAAGGGTAAATAGGAACCGATCCGTCCGTCTGTCACCAGGCTGTATCTCATGAACCGTGATAGTTAGACAGTTGAATTTTTTACAGATGATGTATTTCTGTTGCCGCTATAACAAAAAGCACTAAAAAAATGGAATAAAATAAATATTTAAGGGGGCTCCCATACAACAAACGTGATTTTTTTGCTCGTGTTTGCTCGATATTGATAACGGCAACAGGTAGACGCTTGAAATATTCACAGAATATTTAGTTATATATTCACTTTAAAAATAAATAATTAAATTAAAATAAAACAAATATTTAAGGGGGCACAAACGAGATTTTTTTTTTTGCTGTTTTTATAGATAATGGTACGGAACCCTTCGAGCGTGAGTACGACTCGCACTTGGCCGGTTTTTTATTATTTGTTGTCTATATTCATGAGAACCGGCGGACACACAGATGGACGGACGGACAGCGGAGGATTAGTAATCGGGTCCCGTTGGCGCCCTTTGGATACTTAACCCTAAAAAAAACTATTTTAATGACAACTTTTTAATTGCCACTTTTAAGACAAGCAGGGCACCTCAAAGTAGCGCAACTGGGGAGTATCTCCACCTAACAGAAAATCGAAACAAAATAACACTTCCCTGGAACGTTGGTGTGTTCCTGTGAGTGAGTGAGCCAGTAAGTTCTAGATGAGTAGCTATGTTAGTAGCGGGGGTGGCAACGCGCGAGGAATAATTCCTATATTTCAAGTGTTCATTGACTATGGGCCTTTGTATCCATTGGGAAATTGTGTATTTCCAGACGCTAAAACATAATGTCTAAAGCATATGGTGGCTTATTTGAGATTCCGTGGACAAGAACAGAGCTTGCCAAGCAAGGCCCACTGTCACTCGCGTTAAGTCTTCTGAATCGAATCGCTCACCAGTACCTATCCCGAGTTTTCCATTGCAAACTGCATGGCGAGCTCGGTGGCTCGGTCGTGAAAGACGCGACTTTGACACCGACGCTCGTGGGTTCGATTACCACACAAGACAAACATTTGTGCGCATGAACACGTCTGTTTGTCTTGGTCTGGATGTTTTAAGAGAGGTAGGGCGCATCAAAGCAGCCCGCCTGGGGAAGTATCTCCACCTCACAGAAAACCGCAGCCAAATAACAACTCCCTAGAGGGTTGTTGTGTGAGTGAGGTCACCAGTAAGCTCCTAGGAGTTGCTGTGTAAGCAGCAGAGGAGGCATCGCGCGAGTGATATATGTCACAAGCGTTAATAGGCTACGGTAACTGCTTCACATCAGGAGGACCGTATGCTTGTATGCCTCCCGACGTTGTATAAAAAAAAATGAGTTTCACAGAATGGCAACAAAGTAGGTACTTAGAGCAAAATAGTACCTAAAAAAATGTATTTTTTGCGCAAATGAACCTAATTGAGCATATTGGGAAACTGTTAAGCTCATTTAAGTCAATAGAATGAATAAATAAATAATAATACATTTCAATTTAAAATTGAATTAAAATTCAATTATTTCTTAAAAACGAACTTTATGACCAGAATCAAGTTTGTGGTTCTAGTATATACATAGTTGTAGTTTTATTGCAATGTAATGTTTGCATATGAAATATGAAAACAAAACTACCCCAAATCATGTTAATACCCAGCAAAGTAATAGATTTTTGGTAAATATATAGGATACAAATATATCTACCTATATAAAAACAATAAAAAAGTTAAAAAATATATTACACATGTCACAAAAATACTGATTATATATTAAAGTTTATAAATAAAGATTATACAGTTATTCACTGATCTCTCGTCACCAATCCGGCTGGCCCTTGGCCTATAACTGGCGATAAACCTGCAACGGCGACTGCTCTCAGTGGTCTGAAAAATGGTAAGTACAAAATTGAATTAATTATGATTAAATACAATATTTTATACGCAATTTAAAGTTTCGAACGACACAAAACCAGTATATTCAGTACTGGACCTTCTTTTTATACAATGAAAATGACAAATAAGATGAAATTATTTTTGGATACACGCTAGGGGTCCGCTCGCCTGTTTTCCTAAAAAATACAATCATGAAACTGATCATACTTTTATTTCACTAAAACCCCGTTTCTGCAGTTTTATTTCAGTCTTCACATATTCGTTCAGACGCCATAGATGGCGCTAATAAAAGTAAAAATATACAAATCTTAATGAAAATGCACAAGTGTTAGTATTAATACCAGCTAGTGACATCTATTATAAATTACTTGCACTAAGTTCCGTTAAAGTACGCATGAAATTGTACAGACGGCAATGTGCGTAGTTCACCATTTATCGCATAGATGGCGTTAAACTGATAGTTTCGTGGTATTTCTATAGATGGCGTTAACAATAATTCTTACTTGAATCCAAGTTCCTCCACGGGAATACCAAGTTTCGCAAGTTTTGCTTCATAAGTTGCTAGAAGGTCATCATGTGCTTTACGTAAACGAGCTGCTTCATACCTCAAGTCTTCGACTTGCGTGTCCTTTAACTTGAGGAGTTCCTAAAAAGAAACAAATAAGTAGGTAAGCACAAAAGTAAGCTAGGTCAGGCATAAGGCAAGATCAGAAGTTTTATAAAAGAGGTAAGGTATTTTTTTTATACAACTTTTGTACTTTGCTGATGCCTTGTGCTTTAATAATCACTTCGGAACGCTACTTTGTCTCGTTTTCTAATATCCCTCGGTCATCAAATCCATTATTTTATACAGACTTTAATGATGTGATAATTTAAAAACATACGTGAATCTCCCTTGGTCCTAAATCCCGCCCCTCGTAGTTTTTTAGCTTAGCCTCCAGAAGTGCAGTCTTCAAGGAGGCCTTCTGCTGCACCTCGAGCACGGCCCTGGAGAACCTCGACTTCAGCTCGTCCCTCTCCGCCAGCACCCGGTCGAACCTCACTTGTAACACTTCGTACTCCCATTTGAGGACTCCGAATTGTTTCTCCAAAGATGTTAGTTGTTTGCTTTTCGCCTGGAATTTAATAATTATTAAAAACACATTGTATTGCTAGAGGACTTAGGTGCTGCGCAAACGTAAACACCTTTTGTTACCAATACGGTACACCTGGCGTAAAGTGGTTAATATAATATCAATCAATCGATCAAGATCGTAGCCTATAAATATTTGCAAGACAAGTAGTAGTTTGACGAGCTCGGTGGCGCAGTGATGAAACGCGCTGTTACCCTACTTTGACACCAATGCTCGTGGGTTCGATTCCCACACAGTACAAACATTTATGTGCATGAACATGTCTGTTTGTCTTGGTATTTTCTATGTATAATAAGTATGTATTTACAAAAACAAATGTATTTACGTATGTTTATCAGTTGTCTAGTACCCATAACACAAGCTTCGCTTACTTTGGGGCTAGATGACGCTGTGTAATTTGTCCGACAATATTTATTATTTATTATTATTGCTCGTAAGTTATCATCCCCTCTGCTAAATCCAATTGCTTAGGAACTTATCATTTTGTTGACTGGCAACCACACTCACTCAACGAACCTTCAGGGAGGTGGTATTTGACTGCAGTCTTCTGTAAGGGGGGAGTACTTCCCCAGGAGCTGCTTCGATGCACCCTACTTTCAGCAGAGCCTCGTCAGTTAACTAGCAGGATGTACGCGCGTCCTCTTGAAACATAAAAAAAAAGTTTTGGTAAATATTGTTTCACAAAATCATCTTAACTTCACGCCAAATCCCTTGCGGGGTAGGCAGAGAGAACCGAGCGCCACATGACTCGATTCTTACAAACCTCACTCGCTTCTTTAACATTCAATGCTCTTCTTATACACGTTCGCCGGTTTCTAAGGCTCCTGACATCACCTTATGATAAAACCCGATCAATTTATAACCCGGTCATGGTAGGTAAGTCTTAGCGTTTCTGGGCTCCGACATCCTTCTACTTTCTCGTTGTATATTTGGTAATTCTTTCTTCCTGAATTTCTTCATCCAAATCAAGGGAGCATGTCTCTTCTAATTACACCCATACTCTCAGACCATCTCTGTTTCTAACATCATCATTGTGAAATCATCATTATTTTCAATAATATGTAACATATTTTATTGAAAATTAAAAAAACAATCGTTTGTCACTAATGTAGTACAAAAAATAATGTAACTCACAGCTAACGCAGCCTTATCCCGATCATAATTAGACATTTGTCTCTTCAACTCCTTGTTGTCTATGATCGCCGCCTCCAGAGGCTCCCGGAGGCTCTTCGTCTCTGCCACAGCATCTCTGGCTATTTTCTCAGCCCTTTCTTTTACCTTCTGCATTTCTTCCATTTGCTGCTTCAAGCTGCTTATAAGACCTTGAACAGATTAGAGATCTTATTTGGAGCGACTTACTCGATGCCATCCTCATCTGCACGTAGAGCATCCCACTGAATAGCAAACGAAGCTCTTGGGAAAGAGAGTCAAAAACAGGCCTGACAAATGGAGGCACGTTTGTACCAAATAGAAGAAAGAAGGCTTCATCTTACAGAAGATCGTAGCGAAATAATTCTCTAAAAGGTTGTTGTGTTCCTGTGAGTGAGTTAGTAAGTTAGTAAGAAAGCATGAATGACGCCTGTACTTTTCTATTCAATCAAATCAAAGCACGTGCGTTCACATGCGATAGCTGGTACATACACGTCGCAGATACGAGTATATTGCGTATCGTCTGTGCTGAGTTAATGTCTCAATGAAATTCGAATTCTAAAATAACGTACAATTTCAGTGTATCCATCGACACAAAAGCAGATATCCGGGCAGTTGTTATTGGGCTGCAGTTCTTTGTCTGGGATTTGCTATGAAAGATAACATATAGGTACAAAACATATTACACAATGCCTGCCGTCAAATATCTTTAAGTCACTACATACGTATCCCAGTGCTGTGATACGAATCTTCCTGTAACTGGAGATATTGGGCGCTTCGTTCTTCGGCGCGCTCTACAGTTGCAGATTCGCGACGGTCAGATTTTTCAAACCTACTAAAGAGTATATGTGAATAGTACTCGAGATTATTTGAATAACTGTCATGTATCGATAACAGCCGGCTTAAATAACCTACCCACAGGCAGGATGCAGTCACCGTTAATAACTTTAGTGTTTGATTAGACCCAGATGCGCAACGGTACCTTCAATCACCTGTTATAATTTATTATCAATAGATAACATATCCACTTACCAAGGTTGTTCAATGTGATATCATTGTAATAATTTTTCAGATCGGAAAATGCTCTTTCATGATGGGCTATCAACTCTGACAATTGTTTATTTTTTCTTTCCTCTACTTCAGCTATTTCAGTTCTTTGCATTACCGTCAACTCAATTTTAGTTTCGTGTAGTTTCTTTTCAGCCTTATCCTCTATCTGTCTAGCTTTCTCTTGAAATTCTTCTCTAGTTTTCGATAATTCTTCTGCATGCATTAACTTAGCTCTCCTCAACTCATCTTGGGCAGCGAGTAACTTCTCTCTCATTTCCTGTCTTAGCATTCGTTTGTCGTTAAGCAGTTCTAGCTCTTGTTCAGCGTGTTCTTCTTTTGCTGCTTTTAAAGCTACTAAATTTTCTGCCCTTAAAGCGGCTGCAGCGGCTGCCTGTTCATACTTCAAATGCTTTATCTTTTGCTTTTCTGTTTCTAGAAGAGCTTCATTTTCCTCCTGAGCTTCTTCTGTAGCGCGCTCTCTGTTTCTTAGTTCTGCTTTGGCTTCTTCCAATTGTTGTCTAGTGATTTCCCAGAATGTTCTAATTTTGTCTCTCTCTAGTTGAAAGTAATTTCTTTCCTCTCTTTCCTTATCTAACTCTTCTTTGACCCGTAGTGTGAACTGCTCTAGTTTTTCGCGAGTCATCTCGGAGGTGTCCACGCCGTCGATGATGATGGCTGCAATGAGAAGAACCAATCTATATTTATTGTAAGAAATCTAATTGTGGCGATGTTTGGAGCTGTAGGAAAAGGGATGGTAAAGAAGTGAGTGAGGCGTGTAAGAACTACGTCTTGTGTCGCTCGTTTCTCTCTCTCTACCTCGCTAGGGACCTACTGTGAAGATATAGATAGATAAATCAAATCGTTAAATATTATTCGTAACCGGTTACCTACATCCATTAACTTCCATCCTTCCATCTGATTGTTAAATATTATTTGATATTATCAGTGCAAGTTAATTTACACGTGCAGATTTTAAAAATTAACGTAAAAATGACCATTTTAATTTGATTTTTACCTGCAGCTTTCTTACCGCCACCTTTTCCTCCTTTTGGCGCCTGAAAATTAAAACAGGTTATATTGTTTACAACACAACAATTTAATATATTAATACATAGTATCAATCACGCGTATTTATTTATCATTCTGGGTGTACACACCAACATTGATGTACGGCAGTGAAACATGGGTAAGGGAGAAGAAGCATGAAAGCAGGGTGAACGCCGTAGAAATAAAAGCGCTGAGCAGCATGTGTGGAGTGAGAATGATTGATAAAGTATAAAATAGCACGATACGAGCTTTGTGGAATGAAAGATGATGTAATGACAAAAATTCAAAAGGGTATGAGGATGGTTTGGTCATTTAGAATAAAATAAATATCAATAAAATTAATGACAAAAGAGTTACGAAAGAAGTGTATCAGGCAAGAGTGAATGGAGATTTTGGGAGGGGACCCTCTAGACGCACACATATAAGATCAAATTAGTGATGTGTTCAAAAGGGGCCAAATCAAAAGCATCCAAAACTGAAGAGCATATATGAAGAGGTTGATGAGTGTGGAAGTAGCGAGAGGGGTATGTTTGGATCGGTGCACCTGGCGTTCCATAGTCTCTGCCTACTCCAAAGGAAGGCAGGAATGATGATATGTATGTATGATGGAATATTGAATAATTATATCAGTGTTATAAAGATGACACACATCTTCAGAACCGTTCACGCCAATTTCTACTGAATAATGAAAATTATATCATATAAAAGAGAGGCAACAGATTTAATGTTTGCGTCGCCTCTTCCTCTGGGGTACTCGCCTCCGATGAAGCATTTGAAGCTTTCCCGGTTAAAGGCAGTGCCTTGGTGGTGTTTAGTCAATAAGAGTCTGACATAAACCGTACGGCCGATCGTAAGGCTACTCATGAGAGTTCACCACCTCCCTCTCATTGGGTCCAGGCAGGTGCCCCCTCAGAAGAATGACCAATGAATGATTTTAGTGCGATAATTCACCTTTCGAGAGTCGGCGGCGGCGGCGGCTACTAACTTTATTTGTTTTTACGGCGAGCGTAAAAACAAATAAAGTTAGTAGTCGTTCTGGATGTCTAAATAAGTATAAAGTACAAATTAGTGTTTTATTAAGTATTATTTATTATTAAGTTATTATTTGGCGATCCTGACCACTATCTGTAATATAAAAGTATTTTTTACCCAAAGCTATACCCAGAACGATACATTCTCCCACAAGAGTAGATTATTTAGTCAACGTAAATTAAAATGACCACATTCTATATCTTTTACAAGAGTATGCTAGTAAAAAAGTCCCATTTAAAAAGCATAAGAAAATTGGAAATTCTCCAAAAGACGATGCAACACTCCGGAGACTGCAGTACTTGATCTGAAACTCTAATACCTCACGAGATCTCTAACGAAGATTGTTAATGTATAATATGGATTAAGAACATAAAAACACTGATATACTCACCATTTTAACGTGTTATTACAACCAAATGATTTTATAAACAATCCAAATGCCTTACGCAGTGCAACAAGCTTTGATCGGCTTATCAAAATAAAATCCGCTTGAGTTGGCGTTGCCATGGCGAAAAAACGTCGCTGTGGCAACGGCCTGCACGCAGCACAGAGGTGGGATTGGTTGAAAACTTTCCTATCACGGTTGAACAGTTCGTAATTAATTTTAGACTTTTATCCTTTAATCCACAATATATACTAATGCCTGAAGGGGAGGACTTCGATTTAACTTGAAAAAAAAAAAACCTTTTTTGCATTTGATAGCCAAATTCTTAAGGTTATTGGCTATTCAGTATCACGATACGACTCTTAGAAGCTAATCAATAATAAAGAAAAACCGGCCAAGTGCGAGTCGGACTCGCGCACGAAGGGTTCCGTACCATTATCTAAAACGGCAAACAAATCACGTTTGTTGTATGGGAGCCCCCTTAAATATTTATTTTATTCTGTTTTTTAGTATTTGTTGTTACCTATAGCGGCACCAGAAATACATCATCTGTGAAAATTTCAACTGCCTAACTATCACGGTTCATGAGATACAGCGGTGACAGACGGACGGACGGAGTCTCAGTAATAGGTTCCGTTTTACCCTTTGGGTACGGAACCCTAAAAACGGGTTCCCATGTCGCGCACCTATATCACTATATATGTTATCCACGTGGGTATTATATATCTACTGAATTGGAATTTTCACCAATATACAAAGTTGTAAAAATATAAACTCAGATTGTAAATTTTTGACGTAAATACGTCTTCAAAGACATCGGCCAATTCTCATACTAGAACGGGCCTGGCTTGAACTGACCTCGTCTACAAATAACTTAGCATGAATTAGAGTAGTTCAAATATTTTGCCAATTATTACATACTCGTATTATTTCTTTAAAGTCACATTAATTATTTTTGAGGTTAGAAAGAATGCGGTATCAGGGGAACAATAAGCCAGGGTCCGCCAATAAAGTAAACGAGGATCTGGCGAAAGAGAGGTAGGACACGACGGTAGCCCGTCTGGGGAAGTACCTCCACCTCACAGAAAACCGCAGCAAAATAACCAGGAGAATTCTTGTGTTCCTGCGCGAGATTACCAGGAGGCTCCTAAGGAGTGTTATTAACCGGGGTGGCAACGCGCGAGCGACACCTCTTATGTTGCACGCGTCTATAGGCTACGGTAACTGCTTTACATCAGGTGGACTGTACGCTTGTTTGTCACCCACGTAGTATAAAAATAAACAGAAAGGGGATTTCGATTTTTCCACTTGTTTTATTTCTCTAAATGTACAAGTACCTTCCTTCTTATTTACCTAAAATACCTTTGATGTGACATTAGGAAGGAGTATCAAAAAATAATATCCCGGTGCATAATTGTAAGCTTATCAGACAGATATCCTGAGGAAGCACTGCGCTGGTAGCGGGAAATGGTAAGACAACGCTCATATGATAACTACAGCTGCAAGAGCTCACAGTCTACGATTTGCGGTAACCGCCTTCCATTAAGCAATCTTGACATACTTATACTGTTGTTAAATATTTCAAAATGAAAATTCGCATTAAAAAAGATAAAATATCAATTAAATTATGATCATTCCACTCCTTATTGATATCCATTTTGTTAACATGTCGCTCCGTTTCACAAAATTGTATCAACTATTTATTTTCAATTACCAATAGAACAATGGGGAAATAGTTTACCAAACGGATTTATTGAATATGATAATAAACATGATGTCAGGAGCCCTAGAAACCGGCGAGCGTGCATGAAAAGAGCAATGAATGTTAAAGAAGCGAGTGAGGTATGTAAGGATCGAGTCACGTGGCGTTCGGTTCTCTCTGCCTGCAAGGGATTAGGCGTGAAATTATAGATAGATAATGTGCAAATTCTACGTTGTTCATAACCGTGAAAGGCGTAATAACAATTATATAGAAAAATACCTTCATGGTTGTAGGTACATAGAATTCATGAAATGAAGCGTACTTCTATAAAACAGTGTCGCCTTATTGTATAGGTGCGTTTAAAAACTACGATTAGGTATCATTAAATATTCAGAAAAAATATTGAAATGAAAAATAATATTTTTTTTTTTAACTTAACAATTTGATTTCCTGATATAAAATAAAATTACATATTTTTCTATGTATATCTCGTGTCAATAGTCAGCTAGTGTCAGTTCCATTTTGACCGTTGTTCTTTGCTTCCATAGTCAGAGGTAATTCAGAATACTTTCGAAAACAAAATCGGGCTTTCATTCATTCGTTTCGGTCATTTTGGTGCTGTAGCTACATAGTTATCGTTTACATCCAAAATTTAATTACACCACTTGATAGTCAAAAACATTTGCTACGTTGAGTGAGGACTGTGACGCATAGCGCGTGGCGGGGGAGAAAGTGCAGCCATCTGGAGATCATTTGGCATTACATAATTTAATTTTAGTGTAACTTACTTCCGTTTTCCAGTTACGAAGGCGTATTCACGTAAAACTCACGGCAACGTCCACGACACGGCCAAACAACACAACACCAAACTGATTCCCCAGTTTTCTGAATTGCCTCCCATGTCCTCACGTCAAAAGCAGATTTAAAACAAATAAAACCTGTTCTAGCCTAAAATTTAACGTTACGTTTCTACGAAGGTACAACGTAGGCTATCAGAGAGAAGATAAAGACTATAGAGTTGTGTTGTCAAATTGACACTTTCAGAAAAATTTTCGTAACTCCCATTTGCAAGTAAATTCTAAGTCAATGAAATCATGTAAATTTATATCGAGTGCATAATTCTCATCTCCTGTAAGATCAGGATTAACCACCATGTGGTCACAGGCACTTAGCTCTCTTATTTACAGCTCGTTTATCTTGAGCCTGCTCTTCATTGACTTCATCCTGGGCAATGGCTTCGTGGTTATGCTTCAGCAGTTCTTTTATCGTCTAATAGATTTCGTTAGAAATTCTGGTTGGAAGGAATCCAATGTTCTGCTTGTTGGCGAGAATCCTGATAATATCACAATGTTGTTAATTGAATTTTTACTATTATGTTTGACATTGGCGGTAAGATTTCTTTTGAATCATCTTTTTACTACGACGGGAGGCATACGAACATACGGCCCACCTGATGTTAAAGCGGTTGGGTATGAACACTTGCAATACATTAAGTATAAGTAGGCGCAATACCGTGTGCGATCTACTGCTAACACAGTAACTCCTTAGGAGCTTACTGGTGACCTCACTCGCACGCAGGAACACAACAACTCTGCAAGGAGTTTGGCTTGTTTTGCTGCGGTTTTCTGTGAGGTGGAGGTACTTCCCCAGACGGGCTGCTTTGATGCGCCCTACCTGTGTAACACCCACACATATGTTCATGCACACAAATGTGTATTATTTGTGGAACTAAACCCACGAGCGTTGGTGTCAATATAGTATTACTAACCGCTGCGCCAATGAGCTCGTTAAAATTTTAAAAAAATTATGTAACAAAATATATATTCAAATAATATGAAAAAAAAATCTGTACTATCATTGAAAACATACCCCTTCTTCTTTTCTTTTACCATGATCAAATTGCGGGCAAGGAAAAGAGCTAGGAATTTTGAAGTAGCGAGCGAAGTATGTAAGGATCGCGTCTTGTGGCGTCCGGTTGTTTCTGCCGACCCTGTAATGGACCTGCCGTCAATATGTAGGAAGAGGCTATTCAGCTCAGATATTTGGCTCTATAACCTCTTTCTTATACTTACTGTTGAACAGGTAACACAAGCAACATTGATTCGTGTCCGTTATAGGATGGGTTTCGAATTTCGCTTTTTATTATTACTTGGTTTGATCAAGAATTAAAACTATAGAGTAAAAGCTGAAAAACTCTGACGTTAAATATGTGAAATTCACTCAGTTTCTTCTTCTTGGCGTTATCTCGTTTCCTAATTAACTAGGAGCCCATTACCTAAGCATAAGGATTTGGGGAAGATACTGATTTTTACAAGGAGCGACTGCCGTCAGACCTCCAACCCAGAGGGAAAATCATATCATTCTTACGTAAGGTCACACAACTTTCGAAGTATAAATTCTTAGATGTGCTGGTTTCGTTACGATGAATTTCTTCACGAACCAACAAGTGATAATTACAAATATGTACATAAATCGGAATATACAAATTTTGTGGTACATGCCAGCATTCGAACCGGCGCCCAGTTTATCAATAGGCTGGTTCTTTATCCACTGAGCTCTCATAATGTGAAAATCAGTTAGTTTCTTCTTATGCAATTTGATCCAACCTGCTTTGTGTGCTTCCGCCACCAATTAGTTCATGCGGCCTAGCGCCGGCCGGCACCCACCCACTACTGTTAGTACGTGCTACATGCCGACGCTGCCATGGCTGCTCCGGTAGTCTCTGCCTCGGCTGCTGCGGTCGTCCGCCATCTGGAACAGAATCTGCATGCCCCTACCACCACCGTCACTGCCACGACTGGCCTGGTCGTCGCTGCGACACGTGTTTCGCCTCTCCACGAGGCATCATCAGGCGTTGTAGACGTTAATCGTAAGAATAACATGCTTGCAACAAATTGCATGTGAATTTGACTTTCGCAAAATAACGCCTGAATCTATTGAGTAGTTTCTTCTTAGTTATCTTGAGTGAATTTTCACTACAGGAATCGTAATATTTTCAGTTTCTTAATAAATATAAAAACTCAAGAGTCCACGGAATGGACAGAATGGACTTTCTGCTTCAAGAGAGCAGGAGAACTCTCATGCAAACTAATAAATATTTGGAGAAGTGGAGAATACGACGAGTAAGTAACAAATCTTTTTTTATACTACGTTGGGAGGCATACAAGCATGCGGCCCACCTGATGTAAAGCTGCTACCGTAGCCTGTTAACGCTTGCGATATATTACTCGTAATTATCACTCGCGCGATGTCTCCTCTGCTGCTTACACAGCAACTCCTTGGGAGCTTACTGGTGACCTCACCCACACGCAGGATCACAACAAGGGAGTTGTTATTTGGCTGTGGTTTTCTGTGAGGTGGAGGTACTTCCCCAGACGGACTGCTTTGATGCGCCCTATCTCTCTTTTACTTATCCATATTCTAATTTAGGTAACATCTAGAGGTTTATAAGTGTACAGTCTATATAATGTAAAATGGTTATCGTAGCCTTTAAAAGCATTCAACGCAGTGAGTGTCGCTCTCGCGTTGCCACCCCCGCTGCCAACCTGGCTTTTACGGTCGGCAACGCATGAGTGACACCACCGGTGTTGCCACTGTTCGTAGGCTACGGTAGCTGCTTATTATCAGGCAGGCCGTACACTTGTTTGTCACCTTATTGGTTAAAAAAAAAAACATGAAATGTGACGCCAAGTACACACAAGGACACATCAATTTGGACACTTTCTTGTGTCTTATGTCGTTACAACGAAAGTAAATTTTATTGCATACTAGCTATCCGCCCCGGCTTCGCACGGGTGATATGATCACTACCAAACTTCACAGGATCACCTGCTGGGCTAACCTGAAGATTCACTGAAAATTTCATCAAAATCTGCCCAGCCGTTTTTGAGTCCATAGAGGACATACAGACAAACATTCATTTATATATATATATATATAGATGGTTTTACGAGCCCGGTAGTTTAATACCAAGGCTGGTGGGTTCGATTCCCATACAAGATAAACATTTGTGTGCATGCACATGTCTCCTTGTCTTGCTCTGGATGTTTTTAAGAGAGGAAGAGCGCATCAAAGTAGACTGGTAAGAGTCGACTGGGGAAGTACCTCCACCTCACAGAAAACCGTAGCCAAATAACAATTACTTGGAAGCTTGTTATGTTCCTACAAGTGAGTGATGTTACCAGTCGTATAAAAAAGCTCGATCTGGCACCGCCAATATCTATGCGTAGAGTGAACCGCAATCAAATAACATATCTCTATAGAGTTCTTGTATTTCTACGAGTAAGTGATCACTATAACACCGCCAACCAACCGCCACTACCACTCACTATGTAATCACTTATTTTATATTTCTTTTTATACAAAGTCGGGAGGCATACAAACATACGGCCCACCTGATGTAAAGCTGTTGCCGTAGCCTATGAACGCTGGTAACACATTAAGTATCATTCGATACTACCGCTGCTGCTAACACAGCAACTCCTTAGGTGCTTACTGGTGACCTCACCCACACGCAAGAATACAATAACCCTCCAGAGAGTTGTTATTTGGCTGCGGTATTCAGTCAGGTGGAGGTGGAGGTTGACCTCACTTACACCATGTGGGTCGTATGCTATGCTATACTCCTTACGTTGTATGTACTACACCAACCTAGCTCATCCCACTGCAGGCATACGGGTCTCCTTTCAATAAAAGGGGTTAAGGCACGCTGTATTAAAGTACCTGAAGGGCTCCGATTTACATTAACGACTGTCCTCTATCGACAACACGACCGACGGCTTAACGTGCCCTCCGAAACACGGAGAGCTCGAGAAATGTAAACCCATCCATGGACAGGCTGCGGTCGACGTTGCTTAACCTGCGTGATAATTATTTCATTTCACACCAGCAGACACCCTCGGAATATTCATATCTGGAGGAGGGACCTCTGGAAAGGAAGCCTCTCAATCTGGAAGTGCCAATTCTGCACATCGCTGTTATAGACGTAAGGCGTTATTAACAATGATTATCAAATTGTATGTTATCCCTCACAGGACAAGCACTTGTGTCCATGGACATGCCCTTTCGTCAAAGTCTATGTATATGTTTTCAGGAGATTATGATGACATCGCGGTGCGTGGGCTCAATTCCCACACAGTATCTGTTTGCCTTGGTCTGGGTGTTTTTAAGAGAGGTAGGGCGCATCAATACAGCCCGTCTGGGGGAGTACCTCCACCTCACAGAAAACCGGAGCCAAATAACAACTCCCTAGAGGGTTGTTGTGTTCCTGCGTGTGAGCGAGGTCACCAGTAAGCTCCCAAGGAGTTGGAGATGGGCCGTATGCTTGTATGCCTCCCGACGTAGTATAAAAAAAAATCGGCCAAGTGCGAGTCGGACTCGCGCACGAAGGGTTCCGTACCATTATCTATAAAAACGGCAAAAAAATCACTTCTGTTGTATGGGAGCCCCCCTTAAATATTTGTTTTATTTTAATTTAATTATTTATTTTTAAAATGGATATATAACTAAATGTTTTGTGAATATTTCAAGCGTCTACCTGTTGCCGTTATCAACATCCAGCAAAAACGCGCAAAAAAAATCACGTTTGTTGTATGGGAGCCCCCTTAAATATTTATCTTATTCTATTTTTTATTATTATTTGTTGTTATAGCGGCAACAGAAATACATCATCTGTGAAAATTTCAACTGTCTAGCTATCACGGTTCATGAGATACAGCCTGGTGACAGACGGACGGACGGACGGACGGACGGACAGCGAAGTCTCAGTAATAGGGTTCCGTTTTACCCTTTGGGTACGGAACCCTAAAAACCAACGCTCTGTTCGATTTCCACACAGGACAAACATTTGTGTGCATGAACATGTCTGTTTGTCTTGGTTTGGATGTTTTCTATGTATCAAACGTATATATTTAGAAAAAAAGAGTATTTACGTATGTTCGTCAGTTGTCTAGTACCCATAAACAACTTAGCTTACTTTCAGGCTGTGTAATTAGATCGACAATGGATTGTGTTTCGGGAAGTTGTTCAATGTTTGCCTTGTGTGGGAACCGAACCCACGAGCGTCGGTGTCAAAGTCGCGTCATTCACGACTGAGCCACCGAGCTCGTCAAAGTAGCAAATCAAAGTGTCAAAGTATCGTTACTAACCACTGCGCCAATGAGGTGGTCATTGAGTTCAGAGCATTCGAGTATTGTGCAATCGGTAGAACACACAAAAAGAGGCGAGGTCTCACCCTAAATTCAGGCTGAATACCGTGTTTAAGCTCACAGCTCGTCCCTAATCACAAGGTACCCAGTTTCTCCCGCGCAAAGGTCACTACAGCATCATTATGCGGTGTAACTTGAAATATATCTTTGCCCCGAGCTGAAGAACTGCTTCGCTCTGTTAGACACATCAATTGTCAGTTAATTCAATATTGTAAATTCTTTACAGACTATAGGAGTAACCAGGAGTAAATCAGAAAGGGGAGACGCGGGTGATACGATCAACATCGCAGACTCTTCATTACTCTCTGTGACGTCACTGATTGATGACGACACAGCTTCAAATCGGGAGCCGCTTGCTGATGATACCGTCGATGACTCAAGGATCATCGAATTAAAAACTGATGGGGTGTCTTGAAGTAAGGCTGGAGAGATGTCTTTGGATGATCTTAAATTGTATTTTTTTACAATAAAACGGTTTACGTTCATACAATTAATGTATTTATGTAAGATAAAGATATAAAATATTTATTTGCCATTACGCTCTCACGGGCACTTAGACACATCTTACATTCTTTAAATCAGTTCATATTGTATCTTTTTAAATTTTCATAGCTTTAAGCTCTCTTTTTTAGTCTACTAGGTCTACTAGCATTCGACACCAGGTCGAAAATGACCATTGGCGAAGAAAAAATGCCAAAAGAAACAATAAATATATGTGAGTGTACGTAATATATCTTTAGTAAATATAAGTATACATTCTGTGTACTAAGTATCGGGAATTTGTCAATAAAACAAAAAATACAAATTATTCATCTAAATTTATTTTATCGCCTTCAAAGTAGGCCCCATCGCTTGCAATACAACATCTCCACCGCTTCACCCAGTCTTCCATACATTTTTCATAGGCTATTTGCGGTATGGCCTTTAGCTCATTCAGCGAATTTTCTTTTATGGCTTCTATCGACTCAAAACGTTTTCCTCGAAGTGGTAATTTTAACTTGGGAAATAAAAAAAAGTCAGACGGAGCCATATCAGGTGAATACGGTGCTTGGTCGAGAACTTTTGTTGAATTTTTCGCTAAAAACTCTTTCACTATAATGGCTGTGTGTGATGGTGCATTATCATGGTGCAGCATCCATGAGTTGTGTTGCCACAAATCTGGACGTTTTCGGCGGATACTCTCACGCAAACGCTTCATGACGCCTAAATAATATTCTTTATTCACTTTTTCTCCCTCTGGAAGGAATTCGGAGTGAACCACACCACGGTAGTCAAAAAAAACTGTCAGCATCACCTTGATTTTGGAGCGACTTTGCCGCGGTTTTTTGGGTTTCGGCTCGTTTTCGAGACGCCATTCTGAAGACTGTTGGCTTGTTTGCATGTCGTACTCATAAACCCATGTCTCGTCGCCAGTTATTATACGTTTCATAAAGGTCGGATCCGTAGAAGCTCGGGAAACCATGTCTTCAGCGACATGCTTTCGCTGCGCTTTTTGAACAAAATTGAGCTCTTTTGGAACTAGTCGAGCGGCGACGCGTTTCATGCCTAAAATGTCAATGAGAATGTTGTGGACGGACTTAAAAGATATGTTCACCTCACTAGCCAACTCTCTCAGACTCATACGTCGATTTTCGAGCACTAGCTTCTTGATTCTGTCGATGTTTTCTCTGGTCGTAGCGGTTGAAGGTCTACCAGAACGAGGCAAGTCTACTACTACTTCTCGGCCTTCTTTAAAAGCCTTATACCATTCATAAGCCCTTGTTTTCGATATACACGATTCGCCGTAGGTATTTCGCAACATTTTTAGTGATTCACCACATGAAATATCATTTGAAACACAAAATTTAAGGCACACTCTTTGTTCAACAATATTTTCCATTGTAAAAATCGCCGAGGACTCAAAACTATGACCAACAAAAAGTGTAGTTTAAAACAAATTAAATGACAGATCCCGCTCAAATTTTGCGCGCTAAATCAGTACAGTGCTACCAACATGCAGTAAAAAAATTAGAACGACCTCTTTTACGCGGGTCTTTTTATTGACATATTCCCGATACTTTTTACACAGAGTAGTACATGTGCTGAATCATAGAAGAACACGTAAGTATGAAATCTCCGGATTTGGCGGAGATACTGATTTTGATATGGAGCGACTGTAGTCAGACCTCCAGAAGAGAAGCCCAGTGAGAGAACCAGATCTTTCTTAGGTTAGTCACAAATCTTTCGAAATAATTTCTAACGAATAATATCTTGGACGTGTGGCTGTTTTCACGATGAGATTCTTAACCGCCGTGCAAGCGATAATTACAAATATGTTCATATATATAAATTTTGTGGTACATGTCCACACAAAGGTTCGAACCACTCGGTTAACTGCCAGAACTGAATTCTACCTGTTTTACTTGGTTAGGGCATCTCATTTAACAAACCAAGTACCTACTTGGTTAAATGAATAGTTTTCAAATGATAATAGGTTTGTTATGTCTAATGATAATTACACATTGAGAATCTTCTACCAATTGATTCATATACGCATAGAAAGTTTATTATACGTAACAACCAATAGATTTCATGAATTTTATACCAATATAAATGTATGCCAAAGGTTTGTTAGATTTAACAATTGTTATGTTAGGGGTTAAAGTATGAAATCGACCATTTGTACTGAAAAATTAAAACTTTTTTTTTCTAAGATGTACCATATTTATTTAATCAAAATATTTACCTTCATTATCTATACACTACTGCCATCTCGGATCGGAAGTTTATTTATACCTTTGCGATAGAACTCTGGGGCTCTAGATTTGACAAACTGTGTGAAAGCATTTTGTATTGCCTCCTGGGAAGATAATTTTTTATCACGTAGAAAATTGGCCAAATCACGAAAAAATAGTAGTCAGATGGAGCAAGGCCTGGCGAGCGGAGGATGACGTACGGTTTCTAACTGCAGCTTCTGTAGAGTTACGATTTCTCGTGCAGTGTGAGGTCTTCCGTTATCATGGAGCAATAATGGTGAAGATTGGATTCACGAGTCAGGGCTGTTTCACTGCTAGCTCGTCATCATTGTTCGAAATTCAGCACAGTAAACATCTACTGTTATTGCTTGACTAGAACTGAGAAAGCTATAGTGAATAATGCCATGAAGAGACCACCAAACAGATACCATTTTATTAGTAAACGTTGCTTTAGGGTACGGTTGCGGCGTTTGACCTGGGGTCAGCCATTGCATTTTTCGCTTACGGTTATCGTAAAGAATTCACTTTTCATTACATATTACAATTCGTTCCAATATTCTTTCATATCTGTACAGATTCAACAAGGCAACACAAGTTTCAACATGCGTTTCTTTCTGCAGATCAGTCAAATCATGAGGCACCCCCTTTTCATATTTTTTATCTTATTGACTTGATGCAAATGAGTCAATATTGTAGGTAAGGTAACGTTAAACCATGCCGCTAACTCCTGGGTAGTTTGACTCGGATGGACTTCCACCATCTCCTTCAATTCAGCGTTATTTACCTGTGTGAGCGGTCTTCCAAGTGGTTCGTTCTTCAAGTCGAAGTTTCCATTACGAAAGCGTTTAAACCAAAAACGCACGGTGCGTTCATTAGCAGTCTCCTCTCCAAACGCAGCATTGATATTGCGAGCCGTTTCTGCCGCGTTAGTTCCGCGTCAGAACTCGTATTCATAAATTACTCAGATTTTCGAAGTATCCATCTTTCCCGTCAAAGGCAATGATATTGTATTAAAAAGAGGTAGATGTCGTACTAGCGCGCAAAAACTGAGGCAATGAAATTAACCCAATTGGTCTAATATGCGCTATTCTATGATGCGCTGACGTATTTCAAGCGCAACTCTTGACAGATAGCTATCTCTCTCTATATCATGCGTTCCGTATTATCTATCCCCTTCTTAAGTAAGTACTATAATGTCGTAGTGGAACAATAACAAAACGACGCGCAGTATGAATATACGTCATCTTTAAATACAATATCATTGGTCTAAGGTGAAGTTATTTTCACAATTGAAATTCGAAAATCAAATGTTGCACATTTTTTAAAGGAAAAACCTCATAGTTATCATGTGAAAAAAGTTTCACTCGAAAATCACACACCATGAAGGTTTAATGTCAATTCAAAGTATCTATTACTATAAAACTGCAATTTTTTAACTCGTATTGTTAAACGGTTTTATACATTTGAAAAGTATGTTTTACGATATCTATCTTAATTGAAAATTACACCAACCGAATTTTAAATTTCGTTGGTACCTATTTATTTAAAAAAATATATACTTTGTTGTTATATCTTATATTACTTACTCGATGTGAAGTGGTTACCGTAGCCATTAAACGCTTGCAATACAGAAAATATCTCTCGTGCGTTACCCCTGCTGCTAACACAGATACGCCTCAGGAGTTTACTGGTAATCTCACGCGACAACTCTCCAGAAGATTGTTACTTGATTGATGTTTTGTGAGTTGATAGTACTTCTATAGACGAGCTGATATAATGCACTCTACCTTTTTTTTATATACTACATCGGGAGGCAGGCAAGCATACGGTTCACTTGATGTAAAATCGTTACCGTAGCATATGAACGCTGGTAATATATTAAGTATCGATCGCGCGATGCCACCTCCGCTGATAACGCAGCAATTCCTTAGGCACTTACTGGTGACCTCACTCACACGCAGGAACACAACAACTGACTTCCCCAGACGGGCAGCTTTGATTCGTCCTACCTCTATTACAAACACCCAGACCAAGGAAAACAGACATGTTCGTGCTTAGAAGGTAGGTTTTTCAGGAACACCGTTCCTACATGAAATCTATATTATGTTTGTCTGTGTGTGCGTTTTTTGAATATTCAAATTTTGACTTCAGATTCGGATTCAGCATAAAAAAGTAGAATAGGAATGTCTTAAAAACCAATATCATATTTCTTAAGGAACATGGTCAAAATGGCCGACAAAGTTTAAAAAAATAATATTAAATTGTTAAATAATTGACGAGCCAGGTGTTCCTCTGGCAATGCAAGTTTGCGCATTCTCAACTGGTTCATTATTAGGTACAGATCGTAATTCATAAGGCCCATGTAACGTGTTGAAACAGGGACGGCTAAAGAGATCCAATCGGAAGAAAGCTTTCTTTCGACCGAGAGACTCGCGATCGAGACCGCACTTCAGCCATGCAATTCTCTAAGCGACTCGTAATGGCTGTGTGCGTCGCTGTGATCACAGATGTCACAGCTTTGACATCGTCTACTGCGATCACGGCTAAATTATTTGGTATTCTATAAGGCTGTAAGCGTACGCGAGGCTGTTTGCCTTGTAGAATTCCAATTCCAAACGTAGCCTTGCGGCGCTAGTGTCGCATAACCATGAAAATCGACACCAAAGAATTGCAATTTTGTGTTCAAGGCTGTAACAGCCGATGTTTCCGAGGATGTAAGGACGTTTGCTCTTACAGAATTGCATGGCTGAACACACTCGCATAAATCTGCTGATAATAACATATATTGTGTTATGGGTCTATTGCGCAACAACTCGCAATAGTATCACGGTCTAGTATCAAATTGGCTATTCTTAACAATGCTTCTCTTAAAGGATCACACGCTTCCTCTAGCAATGCAAGCTTGCGCATTCTCAACTGGTTATTCCTGTGTGGGAATCGAACCACCGAGCCTAGGTATTAAGGTACCATTGCTAACTGCACTTCGCCAACATGCTCGCCAAAACTACTACTTATACACTAATTACTTACTAGTCCCACCGCAGTACTTTATCGTACGTTATTGACATTTCATATAATCCCTTTTTATGACGATAGCCCCTCAGCTTTGTATAATCCTACAAAGGAACCCTAATATTGCACACTTCTCGTGTCAAATGATGGAATAATGACGCCGTACAGTCGGCAGAAAGTAATGTATGCCGGCCAGGACAGGGTCTGTCATCTCGCGAACTTAATACAAGAAAGTGCCATACGGTTAAATCTGTCTAGGTGGCAAGTATGCTGACTTTAAGACTTCGTCTATGGTTCTATACCCTGACTAATTATTATCCAATCGATCCCATTGGTTCTATAGACCATATAATGCATTTGTTCTTCGCCAATGGGCATTTTCGAAATGCTGGTAGATTAAAAAGGAGAAACCAAAACTATGAAAAATTAATAAGTTACAATAATGTGAACGTAAGACGGATTTAAGTGCCCGTGAGTAAATGTTTTTTTTTACTTATTATTATTAAAAAAAAACAGCAATTAATGAGACGACGAGGGGAGGTCTATGTTCAGCAGTGGACGAATACAAAATAATAATTAAAATAAAAATTGTCTCAAAAGTACTATAATAAATAATAAATATTGTCGTATAAATTAATTATTATCTAGCCCCAAAGTAAGCGAAGCTTGTGTTATGGGTACTAGACTTTATTTACAAAAAAAATGTATTTATGTATTTTTTTATCAGTTAAACATACGTAAATACATTTTTTTTTGTAAATACATGCTTATTATACATAGAAAATACCCATACCAACACAAACAGATATGTTCATGCACACAAATGTTTGACCCGTGTGGGAGTCGAACCCACGAGCGTTGGTGTCAAAGTAGCGTAACAGCGCGTTTCACCACTGCGCCACCGAGCTCGTCAAAAACTATATATGCTGTATAGTTTCTTCTTCTTCTTTTTAATGTTATCCCATTTCCTAATTCAATAGGGTTGGCGGGGTACGCTACGTAAGCATAAGGATTTGGCGAAGTTTTAGATTTACATGGAGTGGAGCGACTGCCGTCCGACCTCCACGACCCATAAGGAAAATCTGATCTTTTCATGTGACCTAACGTCTTTCGAAATATAAATTCTTGGACGTGTGGGTTTCCTCAAGATGTTTTCCTTCACCGCTGAGCATATTATAATTACAAATATGTACAAAAACACGAATTTAGTGGTACATGCAGGTTTCGAACCGGGGACCAGTTGGTTTACAGGCCGGTTCTTTACCCACTAGGCTATCACTGCTCAACGTTTGCAGTATAGTTTGAATATTCAACATATCTAAATAAATATTATACAATTAGTGTATTTATGTGTTTGAATAATAATCGTTAAAATTTAAGCGGATATTAATAAGCATAATTAAACCTAAGATGTTTTTATAGTTATATGATACGTCGTACACGCTCTAGAATGGCAATACGAAAGTAAGGTAATTGCCCAACTCGCATTCAGTTGGCCACGCTCTCCCGTCGCGTCTATACGTACTTCGCCACAAAGCATAAATGTCTTAAGATATATTCTATTATTATATATATTCATCTCTTTCTAACGGCAGGTATGCCCTATCATATGTTTCTTTGTTAGAGCAAAGTTTCATAATAACTGTACGTAGGTATAGTACTAGTTGCGCCATTTTAAAATACAATAATGTTGGTGTACAACGTGTCTACCTTTTGATATGTCTCTGAGTTAAACAGTTTAATTAACTTGTTCATCGCCATGCCAAATGCAAAAGTCGCCGCTCACATGCCAAGCCTGTTTGACGCAAAATGTCGATTACAACGTCAAAATATTTGTTATTCTATCTGTATAATTTAATAGAACTAATGTAAGGATTACGATTGATGATGAAGTGTTGGAACAAGTGGATGAGTTTCTATATCTTGGATGCGCTTTCAGTAGGGATGGAAGGTACACCGCTGATGTGGAAAGACGAGTGAGTGCTGGGAATAGTGTGAATGGAGCACTGGGAAAACTTCTTGGCAGTAAAATCCTGAACCAGAAGGCACAACTCGCTATACACAATGCAGTGTTGGTCCCAACGCTAACTTATGGAAGCGAGAGCTGGGTATGGCAGAAAGAGCATGAAAGTAGAATAAACGCGGTCGAAATGCGAGCGCTATGCAAAATTTGTGGCGTAAGGCTTGTAGACCGTATTCGCAATGATGATGTTAGAAACAGAGTTGGTCTGAAAGAGAGCGTCGGTGTTAAAATAAGAAGAGGCATGCTCCGATGGTTCGGACATGTAGAAAGAATGCAAGATGAAAGAATGACGAAGCAGATATACAATGCAAAAGTGGAAGAATGTAGGAGCCGGGGAAGGCCAAGACTTACCTACCATGACCAAATTGGTCGTGTTCTATCAGAAGGTGATGTCAGGAGCCCTAGAAACCGGCGAGCGTGCATGAGAAGAGCAATGAATGTTAAAGAAGCGAGTGAGATATGTAAGGATCGAGTCACGTGGCGCTCGGTTCTCTCTGCCTACCCCGCAAGGGATTTGGCGTGAAGTTATAGATAGATAATTTAATAGAAAACAATGCACATAGACTGGTTACACTTTTACTACCTATAGCATTTCGTGTATAGGGAAAATGTTACATCTGTTTATTGTATCATATGTTCAAAAGGCACATCAATGATACTCAATGTAAGAAGATTTGCCAAAGAATCGATAAATATCTGTCTGACGGAGATATCTGGAAATGATTCAGTGCATGTATTAACATATCTTTAATTGTACCACTTGCCACCATTACACATTGTCATAAATTTATTGGAATAGAAATTGACGATTTGAAAAGAGGCACCTATATTGGCAAGTTACTTTTGACATTTCTTTTTCGCCCATGGTCATTTTTGAAATGCAGGTAGATTAAAAAAGAGAAGTCAAAACTGTGAAAAATTAACAAGATACAATAATGAGAACGTAAGATGTGTCTAAGTACCCGCTAGGGTCTGGCAACGGCAAATAAAAATAAACTGACGAGCTCGGTGGCTCAGTCGTGAATGACGCGACTTTGATACCAACGCTCGTGGGTTCGATTCCCACACAAGGCAAACATTTACGTGTACATGAACATGTCTGTTTGTCTTGGTCTGGATGTTTTAAGAGAGGTAGGGCGCATCAAAGCAGCCCGTCTGGGGAAGTACCTCCACCTCACAGGAAACCGCAGCCAAATAACAACTCCCTAGAGGGTTGTTGTGTTCCTGCGTGTGAGTGAGGTCACCAGTAAGCTCCCAAGGAGTTGCTGTGTAAGCAGTAGAGGAGGCATCGCGCGAGTGATACTTAATATATCGCAAACGTTAATAGGCTACGGTAACCGCTTTACATCAGTTGGGCCGTATGCTTGTATGCCTCCCGACGTTGTATAAAATAATACAGACATGTTAAACCAATGATTATATCGAGTGTGAAGTCATAAATATCCTCAGTTCCATAATTAATTCCCTTTGCCCCAGACTCCCCCAAAGTTATTAATACAAGTGTTGCATAAGTAATATAATGCTGAAGTAATAAGCACAAAATCCTACCTGATCCATCAAAGCAAATCTTCAGTCAGAGTGTTAAGCTCTTATGAGGAAATAGGGGGATTAATCAATTCTGTCTTTTTATATCCCCACATTTGCAAACAAGGTCTGTCTGCTTGATGGTAATCGGTTACCTGCACACCCCTGCAATACTAAGAGTGTCACTCGGGTTTCGCTTAGAGGCTAGGTAAATAACGTTCCAAATAACTAACTTAGGAATCATACTGGTCTCTAAGTCAACTTTATTTTTTGTTTGAATAAGTTAATTAAAAATTTGAATGGTTAAAATGAGATTCCTGTATGTTTACTAATATTAAAAATAATATGATACATAAAATCTATTATTTATCGAAAGATCAACTTCATTATTTACATCACTGGCCATGAGGCATTTGTGCCTCATTGGACTGCGAATCTGACAATATTCTGTCCATATATATCCTCACGCCAGGTTCCTTGAGGGGTAGACAGGGATCACGGTTGCGGTTTGCTGTTATGTGGAGGTACTTCCCCAGACGGACAGCTTTGAAGTGCCCTACCTCTTTAAACACACCTAAGCCTAGACAAACAGTATGTTCATGCACTCAAATGTTCGTCCTGTGTGGGAATCGATCCCACGAGCGTTGGTGTCAAAGTCGCGGTATTGTTGTTAGTTTAGTCTGGAGAAGGTCAAGCTCACGTCCAAGAAACTTGATATGCTAAACAGAGTGAGGCAGTACTTCATAACGGGGCAAAGACTTGTGTTGCACAAGACTCAAACAGACTTATATGGCTACGCTATACTAGTTTTTTTATATACTACGTCGGGAGCCATACAAGTATACGGCCCACCTGATGTAAAGCGGGTACCGTAGCCTATTAACGCTTGCGATATATTAATTGTCACTCGCGCGAGGCCTCCTCTGCTGCTTACACAGCAACTCCTTAGACCTCACACACACGCAGGAACACAACAACCCTCTAGGGAGTTGTTATTTGGCTGCGGTTTTCTGTGAGGTGGAGGTACTTCCCCAGACTATAATGCGCCCTACCTCTTGGCAGTATTAACTGGATAGAGCTCGATGGCGTAGTTGCGCGTGTCATTCTTACCGAATATGCATTAAGCAACACGGGCCGCAGCCTGTCCATGGATGGGCTTATCTATCTCGAGCTTCTCTGTCGATCTCGGCTGTTGTCGATAGAAGACAGATGTCAAGCTAAATGCGGCTTTAAAATGCTGGCCTCCGCCAACCGACAGATGAGCAGCGTGATGCAATATGCTCTAAACCCCCTTCGGTTGAAAGGAGACCCGTATCCCTGCAGGGTAGGGAGGGTTGTAGGGTAGGGTTGGTATAGTAACTGCATAGAAGCTAGGACCTTGTGACTCTGATCAGAGCTAGACTAGCTGTGAGAATTGTCGACGATCCTAAGCTTACACAAGGTATTCCTTGAGTTTAAGGAGATTTTGGCTCTTTTAATGTGTTCTACCTATTGTACAACAAGTTATTTTCGGAAAATTATTCGATACTAGCTGCTGCCCGCGGCTCCACCCGCGTGGAGTCAAATAACGTAGCGTATGTGTTAATCCAGATCATAATCTATCTACGTGTCAAATTTCATTCAAATCCGTGCAGCCGTTTAAGCGTGAAAGAGCAACAAACATCCATCCATACATACAAACTTTCGCATTTATAATATTAGTAGGATGATGGCAATAGGTTCCTTCTAGAACCGTACCACTCGCCGTAGCCGAGGGTTTCTTCCTCCCAACGTGCTACACACTGTGCAGTTCCACAGAAGCATTCTTCCGGGAATTCGATGGAGTCCTACTGGAGAAATACCTCCACATCACAGAAGACCGAAGGACAACTCTTTGGAGTTTTTATGTATTCCTGTGAATGAGATCACCAGCAAGTTCCTAAGGAGGTGTTGGGCTAGCAGCGGCGCAGGCAATGCTCGAGTATTGTATTATAATCGCTTATAGGTTACGGTTGACCTCTATACTAAAAAAAAACGAGTGGGTAAAAACGGCACTCTCGTGCATAGTAAGAACGTAGAATTTAAAATGGCGTTGGTAGAAAATCAAAATGGTGGCTAAATCGATTGTATCCAAAATTACGTGTCGCAACTTATGCAACGGAATTCCCGTATCTAACAGCATATAAAGCTCATACTAGACCTTTTTTTTTGAACCTCATTAGAGTAATTCTTCGCCTTCTAAATTCGGTAGCATATTAAAAAGATCGAATAGTAATATATTTATTGAAAAAAATAGTAGTAAAAAAACTGATATTGACAATGACGTTCCTTCAATTTTGCTGCATAACACTAAACATACGTAAACGGAATTTAAGTACACGTTACATAGTCAAAAATGCCTTCGGAAATAACCCAACCAAAAATTATGAACAGCTAAACCAATAAAGAACCAACCGTGTATACGACACCATAATTTGGTAAATTCAAACAAAGGGCACGTGGCTGCTTCATCAACCCTTACAATGGTGGTATAATGACACCGAAGATGACGTATAGAGTCCCGCCCAGTGGTTTTGTCCTATGATTTTAGAATTTTTAGGGCTGGTAACCCTTTGTTGTCTATGGGAAAAGATTTTTAATTTTTGCTCTAACCTTTCATTTGTCGCATTCGCTTTGGCTATGTCTGTGAGTGTGTTCTTGAAGAAGATGATGTCAACCATATTCTTTTGCTTGTAACAATTATGATCGCTGCCTATTTTTGAATACTCTCATTCATCAGAAACGTACGTTTCCTACTAGTATCAAGTGTATAGTATAATATCTCTATATATAATATGTTTATATATATATATAATTTGTCTCTAAACCCATTCTATGTAAATTTTATTTTAGACTTTATTTTCTAGAGCAATAACAGTTGGTAATTAAAATTTTATTAGCGTTATGTCCTTAGTTGTACAAATGGATAGATGTAAAAAGGTAAGAAAGAAATAAAGAAAGAATCATTGACAGGAAGTATTGACAATACACACCATAAAAAGAAGCAAACAAAAACGGGAGATAAATTTATACCATACAAAAATACTTGTACGACAATGGCTACCGATAAGGTGCCTTCTCAGCATAATGTTGCCTTCCGTACCTTCTTTTCTTTTTCTTCCTAGTTCATAAATAATGCTTCTTTTTCTTCTTCTTCTTAGTGTTGTCCCGTTTCCTAATTCATTAGGATTGGCGGGGTCCGCTGCCTAAACCTAGTGCTTTGGCGATGATATTGAAAAGATAGAGATAAAACATGAAGCGACCTGTCGTACATGTTATCAGAGAATAGATAAATGTATTTAATATCACATGTTATTAGAATTCATCAAGGTACCTTCAAATACAAATAGTGAATATACAGTATCTTCGCCTAATCTTTAGGCTTAGGCTACGGACCCTACCTGTCCTAATAAAAATTAGAAAACGGGATGACGCTAGGAGGAGAAAGTATCTGTGACATACTGTGTCGATTATAACGTAAGGTACGAGTGATACGAGTTCCAAGCATCTTTGTATATATATATTTGTATAAATGACATTTGTATATATATATTTTTAATTGTTGAGATAAAGTGCAGGAAGTACCAAGACAGTCAAATAACATTACAAAGAACCCTTTGTAATAATGATTCCTATTTTTAATACGGAATTCTAAAATAATTGAAGGTTTAATCGACCCACACAGATTATCTACGTACACGATTTGGTAGACGCGACATGACAATAAAACAATAAAAAACGATGTCATCAAAATATCAATTCAACCCTTCGAAATAATTCCCAAACCGCAAAAATCATAATCAGTGTAACAGCAACCAGACTTGCTAAAAAAGAAAAAAAAACCAAATGACAAGATGGGGACAGACAACGGCAAATTTTAAAAGCTCCTTCCAATCCCTCGAAATTTCCCCTGATGGATCCTAACTACACGAATGTCAAAGAGGGGCGGTGTGTCTTCGAAAATTGGTCGGCGGTATTAATGGTTCGGACTTCGAACGCGACGTGCGAAATTTAATCTTCCGCACAAAAAGTATTGAATAGAGAGGGACAAAAAGATACGGGAGTGATAAATGGATCGCCTCGCTGATCATGGGCGCCTAGTTATTTTGGTCTTGTTGGAGTCGAAGTTTCTTGTTCGTTCTGGAGTATATTTTGATTGTTTTTGATTTTGTGCAGTCTAAGGGGACAGTGATTTTAAGCATTACACCGATACATACCAGTAAAATGCATTTTTGATTTATTTATCAAAAAATGTCAATAAAAGCGTTTATACGTGAACAATTAGGAAGCTATCTGCCCTAAACAGGCCCTAAACTTGAGGTGCGATGATCCAGTATGCCTGAAATCCTAAGTGATCAAAGCCTGAAATGCAAAGTTGCATAAATAGATTTTGATTGATTTCGAAATGCGTATAAAAATAACACTAAAATATTCCTAAAAAACATTATCTGTAACTTCACGCGAAATCCCTTGCGGGGTAGGCAGAGTATACCGAGCGCTACATGACTCGATCCTTACAAACCTCATTCGCTTCTTTAACATTCATTGCTCTTATTATGCACGCTCGCCGGTTTCTAAGGCTCCTGACATCACCTTCTGATAAAACACGATTTATTTGGTCATGGAAGGTAAAGTCTTGACCTAAAAGAAAGTTAAATGTAATATAATGTGAAAATCCTACTTTTAATATTGTTCTGAAGACATTTTATGCTGTTCCTAGGTGCACCCCGCTACTTCGTCCACACCGTATACTGGTATCTCGTAGAAACATCTTTTTTGGGTTCTTTCTTTTTCCTCAGCTTCTGAGGGGCATGTCCTGATGTTAAATAGCCTATAACATTCTTCAAGAATTGGGCTATGTTCAAAAAGGAATTTTCGAATCCGACATGTAATTCTAGAGATTAGTGCATTCAAACATACTGTATTTTACAAACTGTATTTTATATCCAACTTAGTCAACACTTTAAAAACAATATAACAGTGTAAAATTCTTATTTTTCCTTGAATTATCCTGTTTTTTAATCCATTAGGATTGGCGAGGACAGCTACCGAAGCCTAAGGATTTGGCGAAGATACTGATATTTACGTGGAGCTATTGGCGTCAGACCTCCACAATCCAGAGGGAAAACCAGACCTAGGTTCTTAGGCAAGGGCACACGTCTTTCGAAATATTATTTCTTTGACGTACGGGTTTTCTCACGATGTTACCCTTTACCGCCGAACAAGTGATAATCACAAATTTGTACATTTAAATTCGTATGAATTTAGTACAAGCCAGGACTCGAACTGGCGACAAGTTGGTCAATATGCTATCTCTTTATCAACTTTGCTATCACTGCTGGGAATGTAACAATATAATATGTTAAGTGTGGTCTACAAACATTCACAACATCGATATAAAGTTTTTTAGGGGAATGATATCTATGTCTTTATGCATTAAATAAAGTCAGTGTGTACTGAATAATTTATTCTTCAAAATTAATTATGAACTGCAATTATGAACACCTGAAGTACATGAACTTCGCCTGAACGAGACGGGCGAAGCGGAGCGACTAGTTGGATTAAACGGACGAAAACGCTGCGCTTGCAATATCCAACCATGTCGTCATGCCGCTAAAGTTTCATTCTCCAAACGGTTAACAACAAACTACAAATAGGTGTCATCGACATTTCAAATAAACAAGAATAAATACACAAGTCCACCAACACAATGCGTGATAAATTACTAGAATATCCGTGTAAACACGCCCTAAACATTTTACAAATCACCAAAACTCTATGGTGAAAACCTATCGCTCTTTACACAATATTAAATTGCTTGAAAAGCAAATATTATACGTTTACCTTAACCTTTAACTTTAGTGAAATAAGGGTTAATGTCGGCTGATACAAGTACGTTGTAAAAATTGTTAGTGAAATTCAAAATTCGGATGCTCGAAATAATTACCATTAATACGACCAACTTAAATAGGCACCAATTTCGTAGAAGTTTAATACAAATGATATGTGTACTAAATTTGGTTTTTATTTCAAAGATGGCGTCGAAATTGTGGTCACGTGTTGGTCACGTGTCAAAGAAGAAAATGCAAGCGTTGGTTCGGAATAACAGCTTAAATGCGGTCATTAGGAGTTTGATTATAGTTTTTTCGGACATTGTTTGTTCCGATAGGATTTGTAATAGATAGGGGCATGAATTTAATGTTTTTGTCGAAGCCGGGGGCATGGTAGTGCATGCGTTAAGTCAAGCAAAACACTACTCTAGGTACTTCTAGCAGACACACCAACTGTAAATTGGAATTCACTTAGTTTCCTTTGAAGGAAGGAAATACTGAAACATTCCGTAACAACTATGTACATAATGAATTTACCTAGTGCGAGCGATGCGATGGATTTGCCAATAAAGATATAATATCTCCTACTTCCATTATCCATCGTCAGGTCAGCTGGTACCATATTCATGAAAACTATATCAAAAGTATACTCAATTGCCAAGTTTCATGGTGATCCAAGAATTAGAAGTATTTACATGCAATTTGATCTAACCTGCTTTGTGTGCTTCCGGTCCAGGTTAGATCAAATTGCATGTAAATTTGACTTTCGCAAAATAACGCCTGAATCTATTAACTAGAAGTATTTAAAAATATTTTCTTTACTTCTCTAAAGTTACTTACAAGCCTAACCAAACAGTCTTTTTGTGCTAGTAGCGTGTATTGGTCCAATAGTAGCCATTAGTTTATGGCAATGTCCCTGATAAGGGAATCCCAGGTTAGCATGCGGTCCTGATATGAAGTGGTTATAGTTGTCTACGAACAATTCAAATATAAAGGGTTTCCTCACGCTACCCTATAAGAAGCAATAGCTGCATTAATACTAAGGTTCGTGGGTTCGATTCCCATAGAGATTCCCAAGACAAATATTTGTACGCATAACTGTTTGTCTTCATCAGGGTATTTTAAATGAGTAATGCAAACCTGCAGTCAAATACCCGCTACCTGGAGCGTTGATGTTTTCCTGGTTACCTGTAAGTTCTTTGAATTACTGTGCTAGCATCAGGGGTGGTAACGTACGAACGTTCTCTCACTCGTATTTCAAACCTTTATAAGCTATAGTAACTACTTTACCTGTATGCTTTGTATGCTTGTATGTCTCCCGACGTTGTATAAACAATAAACTAAGTACTAATGCAGCCAATCTATAGAAGCTAACTCACTTGTAGGAATAACATTCACAATAACATTCCAGGATCTTATTGTTCAGCTATGTTCGTATAAAAGGTTGTAGTATGTCATCTATATCTATAACTTCACGCCAAATCCCTTGCGGGGTAGGCAGAGAGAACCGAACGCCACGTGACTCGATCCTTACATTCCTCAATCGCTTCTTTAACATTCATTGCTCTTCTCATGCACACTCGCCGGTTTCTAGTAGTACTTCATAGTATTTATATTTATTATTATAGGTTTACACAAGATTCCTCCTAATTGTCAAGTCGGTCCCTCACTAGTGAGGATCGTGGCTTCGACGAAAATTGCGCTGTATTGATCTCTATCTGTCTCTATCATTAGTTTGATGGAGAGCTTCGTTGAAAGTCGATTTCTCGACATTTGCTGTTCAGATATCTGGTCAGAACACCACTTGGAACTTTTTCCACGGGGTCCTTTTCCTTTCGTTTGCCTATAATTACCAATTTCTCAAGGTTGTAGCTATTTCAGCGCCTAATGTGATCGACATATTGGAGAATTTTGCGCAGACAAAATTTCGAGCGACGTTTTCCATTATCAATCTCGATTTCTTTTAAAGTTGAGATATTGGCATTCTCTTGATTGAATATATCTAAATATCTATGATTAAATATAGCTAATTTTCTATGATTAAATGTTTCCTAATTCGTTGGCATTGGCAGAGTTCGCTAACTTAGCCTAAGGATTTGGTGAAGATACAGATTTTTACATAGAGCGACTGCCATCAGACTTCTATAACCTAGAGGGCAATTCAGATCTTTAAGGTCACACGTTTTTCGACATATTATTTCTCAGACGTTAGGGTTCCCTCACCGCCGAACATGTAATAATTACAAATATATACATATTATATCTATGATTAAACATAGTTAAATTTCTATGACAAAACACAGCTAAATATTTGTGACTAAACATTTTGACGAGTTCGGTGGAGCAGTGGTGTAACGTGCTGTTACGCTACTTTGACATGGGTTCGATTCCCATACAGGACAAACATTTGTGTGCATGAACGTGACTGTTCATCACGATCTGATTATTTTTAAGATATGTAGAGCGCGTCAATGCACCCCGTCTGGGGAAGTACCTCCACTTCACAGAAAACCGTAGCCAAATAACAACTCCCTAGAGGGTTGTTCTGTTCCTGGGTGTGAGTGAGGTATCCAGTAAGCCCTTGCTATGTTAGCAGCAAAGATGGCATCCCGCGAGTATTACTTAATGTATTGCAAGTGTTTGTGTTGTATGCATGTATGTCTCCGACGTCATATAAAAAGCATATCTGAACCAGCGGAGCATGCCTCTTCATATCTTAACATCGATACTTCTTTCAAAGCAACACTGTTTCATACATCTTCATTGCGAACTCTGTTTTACAAGTAATTATTACATTGTTAGTAGATGCATGCCGTCGTGATTGCTGTGGCTGTTTCTGCCTCGGCTGCTCTGGTCGTCTCAGGAACTGCCATGGATTTATCATTCGTAGCATGGTATTCTATCTAATGGTATTCTAATGACTAACATTTTCATCGTCAATGAAAGAAAGACGAAACACGTGTAGCAAAGACAACTGCAGCAGACGAGGAAGATACGGCCGGTGCAGCTAAGGCAGCAACGGCACGTATTTGCTAACGTTACTGCCGGCCGGCTCTAGTTCGAATAACCTAACTGGTAGCGGAAGCAGAAAAGGTAATTTAGGTCGAATTGCCTGTTAATCCCTAATATTTTTAAATCATATTAACTAATTCCCACAGTCAATGACTAAGGAGAAACTTATTAAATATGAAACACGTGCCCGAAAAATTAGCCCTTTTAATGTGGTCGGGTGGCACGCCGGTGTGAACCACACCTTACATTGTGTGGGGTTTAGTAGACAGGTAAATGGAGTTTAAATTATTAATATTATGTTGTTTATAATTTTTAACAGGCTTATAAATGGCGGGTGAGATTTATTGTAGTTAAGGGTAAATGAATTTGTGGGATATTTGTTACTAATATATTTGATGTTAAATTCTGGTGTGAGGCAGATTAAGATAAAAAATATATATTTACCGTTGAGTTACAGGCACTTGGTCACGTCCTACATGTCAGAATAAAATATTATTTTGCTAATTTGTTATAGTTTTTAGGGTTCCGTACCCAAAGGGTAAAACGGAGCCCTATTACTGAGGCTCCGCTGTCTGTCCGCCCGTCCGCCCGTCTGTGACCAGGCTGTATCTCATGAACCGTGATAGTTAGACAGTAGAAATTTTCACAGATGATGTATTTCTGTTGCCGCTATAACAACAAATACTAAAAAATAGAATAAAATAAATATTTAAGGGGGCTCCCATACAACAAACGTGATTTTTTTGCCTTTTTTATAGATAATGGTACGGAACCCTTCGTGCGCGAGTCCGACTCGCACTTGGCCGATTTTTTTTTAATCTACCAACGTTCGTAAATGAACATTGGCGGAGAAGAAATGCCGAAATGGACTTGTAAGTCTTTTTCTCAAATCATCAATTTTGATTACAATAAATTTATGTTAGTATTATAATGAAGTCAGGTGGTAAAATTAAAGATAAATTAATAGTCTGTAATAAATCTTTTCACAGAGAGTATTTTTGATGTGACTTTTGAAGATATTGTCAGGTAAGGACAGAACTGTTTCAGGCAATTTATTATACAATGGAATACAATTTACAAGATAAGTCCTACCGGTCTTACCAAGCCTGCTTACCATCATACGTAATTAATTAAGGACGAGCTCAGTGGCTCAGCCGTGAATGACGCGACTTTGACGCCAGCGCTCGTGGGTTCGATTCCCACACAAGACAAACATCTGTGTGCATGAACATGTCTGTTTGTCTTGGTCTGGATGTTTTAAGAGAGGTAGGGCGCATCAAAGCAGCACGTCTGGGGAAGTACCTACACCTCACAGAAAACCGCAGCCAAATAACAACTCCCGAGGGTTGTTGTGTTCCTGCGTGTGAGTGAGGTCGCCAGTAAGCTCCCAAGGAGTTGCTGTGTAAGCAGCAGAGGAGGCATCGAGCGAGTGATACTTAATGTATCGCAAGCGTTAATAGGCTACGGTATCCGCTTTACATCAGGTGGGCCGTATGCTTGTATGCCTCCCGACGTAGTACCTATAAAAAAAAAGAAGACACTCAGTAAATGATTATATAATTGACATAGAATTAATTTGATATATTCAATTTATTTTATTTTTACTTTAAATTTAACTATAAACCTTAATTTTTGCTATAAACATCAACTGAATAAGTTTCCTCAAATATTGTTATTTTCTTTTTCTAACACTCATTGGACCTTCATCACCATCACACCACATCAACCCTCACTCATCCCACTGCAGGGTTACGGGTCTCCCTTCAACCGAAGGGGTTTAGAGCATACTCCACCACGCTGCTCAATTGCGGTTTGGCGGAGGCTAGTGTTTTCAAACTGAGCCCGAAGGCCACTGACTTAGCTTAACCACTGTCAATTGACAACAGCCGACCGATAACCGATGGCTAAACGTGCCCTCCAAAGCACAAGTGAAACGCGAGATTAGATAAACCCATCCATAGACAGGCTGCGGTCGACGTTGCTTAACCTGCGTGTTCGGTTAGAATGACACGCACAACTACGCCATCGAGCTCTCGAGGATTAGACCTTATTCATGAGCAAATAAACATTTGTCATACGACATAATTTGCATGTTGTACATCTTTACGTGTCGTTGTGTGTACATACATACGATATTTACGCAATAAACATGAACGGCAACTCAGCGAGACATTTGCATCGATATTGAATGTCCAGCGGCTTCTGTGTTCACAATCAAGGGATGATTTTACGATGCATAGAGTATAAAATACGTTATTATGACAGATATGTGATTAGTCATTTCCATTTTTTGTTGGTAAGTATGTTTGTATCAAACCAGGCGTGTGTTGGTAAGTATAGTAATGGTATCGTGCAGTTTCTGGGTATGTTTTAAAAAAAAAGTAGTTTTTTGATACTTTTGTATACATTAAATTTGACGAGCTCGGTGGCGCAGTGGTGAAAGGCGTTGTTACGCTACTTTGACACCAACGCTCGTGGTTTCGATTCCCACACAGTACAAACATTTGTGTGCATGAACATGTCTGTTTGTATTGGTCTGGGTATTTTCTATGTATAATAAGTATGTATTTAGGAAAAAAAAAGGGAATTTACGTATGTTTATCAGTTGCCTAGTACCCATAACACAAGCTTCGCTTACTTTGGAGCTAGGTGGCGCTGTGTAATTTGTCCGACAATATTTATATTTATTTATTTATAGACCAAATTACATGTAAATTTAACTTTCGCAAAATAACGCCTGAATCTATTAGATATATATCAAACATAAGAGTTTGGTTTTCTACATATTCGCACAATAGTGGCTATATCGCCACACAAAACAATCAGAGGCTTATCATGAAGGCTTAGAAGGTATGCCCTGATATGATATGAATGCATAGTTGACTTTTATTACATTAAAATTGTTTCATTGTAATAAAATTCATGGTTAATTGTAATAAAATTAAAATTTGAAATTTATTCATTTCTCTTTTTAAACACGAGTATTAATATTGTCTTAGGTTTTCGCGTTTGTTATACATTGAATTAAACAATTTTTAACGGAAATGTCGCGTATTTTATTTATTTTGTCGAACCTGACGTTTCGAACGCTTTGCAGCGTCCGTGGCTTCCTGCGACCACGGACGCTGCAAAGCGTAAAATACGCGATATTTTCGTTAAAAATTGTTTAATTCAACGTGTATTAATCTTGGTCATTGGACAGGCAGCGCGTATATGGATCCAATACATAGAGACCCCTTTGAGAACAATATATCCATAAGCAGATTTCAGTATTGTTTCAGTTCAGGTATTTGGACTGCTGTGAATGTGTCTGAAATAATTAGGCTATTGAAAGAAAGCGGCATGGACGCCTGGAATAACTATTATATCTGATAATAGCTAATTTGTTCATTAATGAAAAGTTTTTCATTGTAATAAAATTCATGATAATTGTAATAAAGTTCAAATATGAATTTCATATGAACTCAAATTGAAATATGAATTTTATTATTAAATAATCTAAATTGTTTCATTGTGCATTTTATTAAGTTTTGTTATATTATAATTAATGAAAATTGAAACAGTGATTGCCCAACGGATGAGGAAGAAGCCCATTGAACAGGTTTTGGTACGAATCCTGGCATGTACCACTAAATTCGTGTTTTCGGATTTATGTACATATTTGTAATTATCAGTTGCTCGACGGTGAAGAAAAACATCGTGAGGAAACACGCACGTCGAAGAAATTATATTTAGTTAGACGTGTAACTTAACCTAAGAAAGGTCTGGTTTTCCCTTCTGAAGGTCTGACGGCAGTCCCTCCATGCCAATATCAGTATCTCCGCCAAATCATTCAGCTTAGGTAGCGGACCCCGCCAATCCTAATGGATTAGGAAACGGGACAACGCTACGCAAAAGAAGAAGCCTATAATAATAAATGAAATTAATGAAAATTATTTTAATGTAATATTCATCCACGTATTCATACTCTTTGCCCACTCCTGAATATTATTAAGGTTTCCCATTTGGGGTCCAGCAGCGTGTTTAAGTGATATTAGAACCGAACGAGCACGTCATGATTGATTCCGGCAATTTTAGCTCAATGACGGAACGTGAACGACGATTTCAAACTAGACAATACATTAGGCCTTGTAAATGCACTTAGTGCGTCTGGGATAACATTTGAATCGAATACTACGTATAATTAGGGCTTGGTACGCATGTTTAATACTTAATTAGGCGGCAGGGAAAATAGCTTAGCTTTTAGCCTGCTATATGAAGTACAATGTATATATATCTTCACGTCAGGTCTCTTGGTGGGGTAGGCAGGGAGAATTGAGCACCATAAGATGCGGTCTTTATACACACCTCGCTAGCTCCTTTAACATTTATAGCTTATCATGTACGCTAGCTGGTTCCTAGGGCTCCCTCACATTACCTTTTGATAAAACACGACATATATATACATGTATATGTACATACATATATATATACATATGTCGAGTCCGATGGCGCAGTCGTGAATGACGCGACTTTGACAACAATGCTCGTGGGTTCGATTCCCACACAAGACAAACATTTGTGTTCGTGAACATGTCTGTTTGTCTTGGTCTGGATGTTTTAAGAGAGGTAGGGCGCATCAAAGCAGTCCGTCTGGGGAAGTACCACCACATCACAGAAAACCGCAGCCAAATAATAACTCCGTTGAGGGCTGTTGTTTTCCTGCGTGTGAGTGAGGTCACCAGTAAGCTCCTAAGGAGTTGCAGTGTTAGCAGCAGAGGAGGCATCCCGCGAGCGATACTTAATGTAATACAAGCGTTCATAGGCTACGGTAACCGCTTTACATCAGGTAAGTCGTATGCTTGTATGCCTTCCGACGTTGTATAATATATACATATGTATATTATATATACACTATAACAATGTGTATTATAGTACAAAGTATCTTATAAGTATTTAATATCTCCTTAAGAGCTTAGTATCTGCGGTTTTTTGTGCGGTTGAGGTTTCTCCGTGCTCGGAGGGCACGTAAACATCGGTCCCGGCTGTTGTCGATAGAAGACAGTCGTTAAGCTAAGTCAGCAGCTTTTGGGTGGGTGTGGTGGGGTATACTCTAAACCTCTTCGGTTGGAAGGAGACCTGTAACCCAGCAGTGGGATGTGTTAGAGTTGATGTAATAGTGCAGAGGTTTCCCCAAATCTGGCGAATCTTCGACTGATCTTCTAGGACTTGCTGTTAATTAACCATTGAGGATCTATGGCTCTCCGGCTTCCCTCACTGAACCAGCTCAATAGTACCATGTCATTGTCATCAGATCTACGCTCATATATCGTATTTGACATTACAGCAACAAAACACAATAAGCAATACTTTTTTTTATATATTGTCGGACAAATTACACAGCGCCATCTAACCCCAAAGTGTGCGAAGCTTGTGCTATAGGTACCAGACAACTGATAAACATACGTAAATATATATATATTTAAATACATACTTATGATACATAGCAAGCACCCAGACCAAGACAAACAGATGTTCATGCACATAGATGTTTGTCCTGTATGGGAATCGAACGCACGGGCATTGACGTCAAATTACCGCTACTAACCACTGCGTTATCGAGCTCGACACTATACCATAAATAAGCAATTACAACAAGTTTAGATTAAGTTCATTAGATTGTTTTACATAGCCACTGAATTATCACGCACTACTTTTATCCCGAAAAAAATTGATGTTTCTATGTAAAACTTAAAAAGTCAAACTTCACATGACGGAGCTGCTAGAAAAAAAATATCACGAGATTTATGTTATTTTTGTACTTGAGTTGTACTTATGTTATTTTTCTCGTAAATTATTCATTTCCAACATCCACAAGCAAATCAGCATAACTCGTAAAACAAGCAAAAAATAATGTACATTGTAGCTCGCCGTATTGTATCCGCATATAACTCGGGTTTAATGATGTAACGCGAAGCGGCAGTGTATAGCACAACCCCTTCGCTGTGGTTATTCTGCATTTTTTGTTATCCGTTCTTTTTGCCGAATTTCTTTTTTATTTTGCTATCGTGATTTTTCCGACTTTGATATTTTGATAGAAACATGTTTAGAAGCCTAAATATAGTCAAGAAACTCGATTTAAAATCTCTAAGTGTCTGTTTGTCCGTCGTCAATGACTCTAGCTAAATTAATAATCCATTTAATAAGCTCGGTTCACAAAGTTATTTTATAAATACCTATATAAGGCACACATATATATCATAAGGCATAAGTGCCTTACGTGAAAAAACAGTCTTGTAAAACACATTCTGCTCCATCGTGCGTGTGAGATTTGGCATAGTTAATATTTATATGGAATAGAACTACATAAATATATAACTTATGGGTAATGATAAATTATCAACAAAGTCTAATATTAAAAAATATTACTCACGGGATTTCGATTGCAAGGCGATCGCTAGTAAAATTTAATATATAAAAGAAAACTTTCAACTTTTGAGCAATTTATGCAGTCTCGTACAAAACCCTGACAAACGTCAGAGAGATTCTAATAACCATATCGGACATATCCATAAAATAGACATTTATTAGGTATATTACTTCAGAAATAAAAAAGAAATGTGGAATAATCGAGGATATTAGCACAGTTATAAACTGTGCTAATATACAAAAGCAGATGAGAGAGTCGGATTTGTGCACTGAAAGTTCTGTACCAGCATTGAAACTATGCGTTTCTTACATCCGATCACGAATGCTGTCGAGTACATTTAATAAATAAATTTTTACACTATCTATTAACAACTAATAATTTATAAGTGATTTTTTAATAACTACTCAACACTTATATGTTAGATATTTTATACTAACTCTGTAAGGTTCTTGTGTATACACACGAAACTTATCTCGCTAATATATAGACAAGTTTCGTGTCGTGCTTATCAAGTTATTACATCAACACGTTCGGTGTCGCCGATATCTTACATATTTTCACTGAAATCCTATTGTATTTCATTATTTATCGTAATTTTTGTTTTTCTTTTTGTGATTTACCCACATTTCGAAAACGACCTTTGGAGAGAAGAAATAGCGACAAAAAGTTCTCAATTTAAGTCTTTTAGGGTTCCGTATCTCAAAAGGAAAACGGAACCCTTATAGGATCACTTTGTTGTATGTCTGTCTGTCCATCCGTCTGTCAAGGCCCTTTTTCTCAGGGATAGGTGGAGCTATCAAGCTGAAATTAATAACGAACACTCAGATCTACTATCCCTTCGCGCAATGAAAAAATCAAACTTCTAGGTCAGAGCAAGCAAAAAATACTGCTGTTTATGCTTCGTTTATGCGCATATTTTGACACTCGCAAGGGAATCAAAACCTATAGGGTACTTCCCGTTGACTTAGATACATGAAATTTGATAAGAAGCAACGTCATGTAGCACAAGTAAAGGAAAAAATCCGAAAACTGCAAATTTTCCAAAAAATATATTTTTTCCGAAAATATTAATTTACCAGTCTACAGTAATTCTAAGAAATACTCTATCATTATAAAATTCTAATTTATTATTGTCAATGAGAATGTCGGTATTGGCAAACATCACATTTGATAAACTAAATTTAATACATTTGGTTTCAGTTGAGATTAATAAAAGATTATTGCATGGTTTAAGCCCTAATCTGGTAAACTTAATTCACTCATATGATATTTCAAGGAACCGTTTGTGTGTAAATACCTTAGCTATTCGAATTATCACAGAAGAAATATGAACAAAAAAGAAGTTGGAAAGTAGGTAACATAATATAAATGTAAGTAATATCATTTTAATCAATTACTAATGGAAAATGGAGAGTGACAGGAACATTATTAAGAAGAACTATGTGCGGGACATTACAGAGAGGAAACTTCCCGAAAAATCGAATCAAAAAATAGGCTGTGACTGAGACTACTAAGTTATTTAGTGTTATCTTTTTAATTCAAGAATATGACCAACATATATATTACTGTTACAAATTGCATTAAGCTCAACCAGTTAAATTAATTTACATTTTACACCGATATGTGTATCTAAGTTAAAAAGTTATTTCCATGTTAAATCTTGTTTTAGTGACTATATCTAGAATGATGTAACAACAGAGATATGTTAACAATAATTACGTATAATAATGCTTTGACAAGATGTTATTAAAGCAAATTATGATATAAAAGTTATGTGCCAAGTGAAAAAGTACATTTTATGTACACACTTCGTCTTTAGAGTTAGTCTCTACTGGAGATAATATAGCTTTTATGAAGTCAATATTAAAGGATAAAAAATAAAGATAAAATCAATTATTTGCCATTAGGCACTCACTGGTACTTAAGCACGTCTTACATTCTTTGAATCATATTGTATCTTATTAATTATTCATAGCTTTAATATCTCTTTTTCCAATGAAATTATCATTCCAAAGTTGGGGGTAAAATTTAGATATCTCGAACACTCACCAAAATTTAATTGAATATCATTAGCAGTAAAATTAAGTCAAACACCAACCTATCACCGAGATTAAGCTACTTTGATACTGTTTTACGAAATGAATGATTTTTGTATGAAAAGTTTAAATGTTACTTTAATTTATAGCGTTAATAATATCAATACACCTAGGTATAAGAAATGTATAATAATCCTAGCAATTATGCCATTCGAAGCTAATCGTAATGACGTCATTGATTGATGTCCGGTGCCTGATCAGCTTATTATATTACCATACGATTAGTTCCTGATTGAATAATGACTGAATATCTAATGGACATCAGCGGTATAATATATTTGGTAATAATATGGGTTAATATGTCTATATTGTAGATAATCGGAAAACAAGATTTATGTTAGATCGTAATTAATAATTTAATCTAGTAAGTATTGCTTTTTTATGCCACTAATTTGGTAATCAAGCGTGTCCATCTGATAATATTAACCCCGGTTTATTAACCGATTGGTGGTGGTACGAACCCTGGCTGCTCATGTATCACTTTTTGACTTTTATATTTTTGTAATTATCACTTATTCAGCGGTGAGGAAAGAGTTTTGAGAAAACCTGCACGTCCAAGAAATTATATTGCTCGAAAGACCTGTGACCCAATCTATGGAAGATCTGATTTTCCCTATGAGTTGCGGAGGCATGTCGGCAGTCGCTCCATGTCAAAAATCTGAATCTTTGCTAAAGTCTTATGCTTAGGTAGTGGATTCCATCAATCCTAATGGATTAGGAAACGGTATAATGCTAATATGAAGCTATATTTGATAGTAAGCAGTAGTCGTATTGCTTGCAACACCAAGAAAACCTATTCGCACCTATTTCGAAGCACCCTATGCTGTCTCTTCGTATAAACTTTATATTACATTTATCTTCCTATAAATATTTGGTTAATAACATTTCTTTGTTGGATATTCCAAATTTTTGAATCAAATGTATGTCCATTAATTTTATATGATCTTTACACAAATATTTGTTTGAAAAAAGACGTTCAATTTTTGAACCAAATGAAAAATCTTATTTTCTGGGAATAGCCCTGTATCAACTCGATCCCCAGAATCAAAAAAGCAATATGTAACAAATTTGTTTTTCAATTTCGTACCAATTTTGCATACGGTACCCCGTCCCCGGGTAGGGTGTGCGAATAAAACGCGGTATTGTGGTTTTTACGATGAGTAAATATTTTTTTGCTATTTTTTTTCTCAACTTTTATTGGCGTCGCAAGGTGGAAATGAAAAGGATTTCAGCTCATAACGGTCTCGTATTGTCGTTGGAATTTGTTAATAACGACACGAAGCCATATTTTTTTTTTATGTTTCTATGTCTCCCTGTAACCAAGCTTTATACCTTTGTCGTCTGTTGACTTTTATAGGGGAGCAAGCATACAACCCACCGTATGGTAAGCGGTTACTGCAGAGCCTATTATTTTGGTTACAAGTAATATTGCTCGCGCGTCGCCACACGGCTCCTAAAGAGCTTACCGGTAGCCTAAGTCACTCGCTGAAGCGCAACAACTCCAGGGAGCTGTTATTTGGTTGCAGTTTTCTGTGAGGTATTTCATTTTAATATGCTATACTTTTTGGATGTTTTTGAAAACTTTGCTTAATTACACTTAAAAACACTCAGACCAAGACAAACAAACATGTCAATAACCATATACACGAACACGTCGGCGGGAGTGACGGCATCTACTAACGATAGTTGGTGGGTGCTGGCCGGCGTTATTGTAAATTAACTAATTGGTGGCGGAAACACAGAAATCAGGTTAGATCAATTTGCATATTAATCGTAATTATTAAAAACAAACTAGCTTTAATTATCGGGGTATGTTTAAATAATACAAATAAAGTTATATATCATCATTTTTGACATCTACCTATCCCACTAGGGGGCAATGGAGGTGCATGCATGTCACTGTAACATTGAAACATCGGTCCGTGCAATCTGTCAGCTACCGTCTTCAGGAGGCTGTTGGAACTGCCACGCACCCGCCTTATCAGGGAGGCGACCCTTTTACGCATAATGCAATAAAAGTCATCTACCCGATTTTCAGCAAACATCCCTGACGCACTACAATGTCGTGGCAGCCCCAACAAAAAAGTTTAAAGTCTTTCGAAAATGTGGATGACATTATGGGACAGGCCTACCACTCATTCCTACCACTGTGTCTCCTGTGTAGCTAGAATTAACAGCGGCGACCACCAAAAAGGCAATGAACAGTGAAGTCCATTGCTGTCCCGGCGGTTAAACTACAGCTGCCTTGGACTCACAACGAATTTAATTAGAAGAAATTTGTAGGAGTAGGAAATTTTCGAATTGACTTGAATGACAGTAAAAAAAAAATGGTGTAAAGTTGTCTACTCCATGGTAATTCGTACGAGACGAGTAACAATAACAATTTTTCTTCTTCCTTGTGTTCTCCCGTTTCCTAATCCATTAGGATAGGTGGGATCGCCTACCTAAGCCTAAAGATTTGGCGACGATACTGGTTTTGATATGGAGCGACTGACATCAGACCTCCATAATTACAGAACTCAGTTTTTCTTTATTTGCCACCAAGATGAATACGGCCTTCCTGAAGGTAAGCTGTTGTTGTAGCCTATAGACACTCGCAATACCAGGGTGTCACTCGTACAGTTAAGTGCCGCTCATGCTTTACACTTGGACCTTTGTACCGTTCTTATGCCGTTCATGATAAGAGTTATAATCCCACTTCGAGTGCTAAGCGTGATCTGCTCTTAGCTGTACTTTGTCGAGCCTTTAAAATGTTTATGTCTTTTTTTGAAGCACCCTACTGTGACCCTCAGGGAAAACCTCGTCAGAGATTTCATTCCACATCTTAAGAGTTCTCGATAGACAACAGTCTCTGAAACCGCACAGCATGAGGTCATTGCGGTTCCAGTGTGCGATTGTAAAACGACGCTGTAGGCATCATCAAACAACTCCTCGATTTTCCGACACATTATACAATCAGCAAAACACACAAGAGGTTTTCTCAAGGGAAACAGGGTCGGCAACACATGAGTGACATTAGCAAATGTCTATAGATTATGGTAACTGCTTACCATCAGGCAAGCCGTATGTTTGTTAAACAGCTTAGTGGTATAAAAAATACAAAGGGAGGTAAACCTTTTCTTACACCGAAGGATCAAGGACGTGTGTTCTGACATAAAGAATCTAATCTCAGCAACGTGCTCGGTAGCGCAGTCGTGAATGAAGCGATTTTGACACCAACGCTCGTGGGTTCGATTCCCACACAGAACAAACATTTGCGTGCATAAACATGTCTGCTAGTCTTGGTGTGGATGTTCTTAAGAGAGGTAGGGCGCATCTAAGCAGCCCGTCTGGGGAAGTGCCTCTATCTCTCAGAAAACCGCAGTCAAATAACAACTCCCTCAGAGGATTGTTGTGTTCATGCGTGTGACCGAGGTCGCCAGTAAAAATAAGAGATAGAGTTGCTGTGATAGCAGTGGAGACATCGCGCGAGTGATACTTATTTTTCATTTTATATGCCTTCCGACGTTGTATAAAAAAACCTTTGATCACTGATCGTCCATCCTTAGCTGGCTACCTGCCAATGTGGGAGTGAGAACATAATACTCATAAGCGGTACAAATGGTAGCAAATTACTGCGGTCTGTCGCGTATTGACTGCTATAACGCAGGTGCGTCCGCGTAATTGGGAATTGATTAGCGACATGCTCTCCCCCCACAGTGTGTGTCTGTTGTACATACAGACATATCAAATGATATTATTAGATCTAATTAGTGATGTCCAGTTGGGTAGGATTCTGTATTATCGTCAATGAGGAAAAGCCCAGTGCATAACGAATCGGCCTAATGAACAACTAGTCCCGGTTTGAAATCGTGTTTTCGTATTTATATTTTTCTTTTATACGTCGGGAGGCATACGGCCCACCTAATGTAAAGCGGTTAGCGTAGCTTATGAACGCTTACAACACATTAAGTATCACTCGCGCGATGCCACCCCTGCTGTTCTCCTTGTATACCTCTCGACGTTGTATAAATATATATATGTATTTATTAAGTGAAGTTGGATACAGTATACCAACCTGATTGGGGAAGTATCTGTACCTCACAGAAAACTGCAGCCAAATAACAACTTCCTAGGGGGTTGTTGTGTTCCTGCGTGTGAGTGAGGTCACCAGTAAGCTTCCAAGGAGTTGCTGTGTAAGCAGCAGAGGAGGCATCGCGCTAGTGACAATTAATATATCGCAAGCGTTAATACGCTACGGTACCGGCTTTACATCAGGTGGGCCGTATGCTTGTATGCCTTCCGACGTAGTATATAAAAAAAAAGTCACACGCAAAGGCCTTTGCGCCGCTGACGCCCAACTGGGCATTGGTCACTGTACATTGATATTTCGTTGATTTATCGATTTACTAATCTATTTATAACTTACGCCACATCCTTTGTAGGATAGGCAGAGAGTCCACATGACTCGGTCCTTACACACCTCCCACGCTTCTTCAATATTCATGGCCCTTCTCATGCACGCTCGCCTGTTCCTACAGCGCCTGACATCACTCTCTGACAGAATACGATCAATTTGGTAATGGTAGGTAAGTCTTGGTTTTCCTTGGCTCTTATATCCTTCTACTTTCGCGTTGTATTATTATTTCGTGATTCTTTCTACATATCCTAATCAACGGAGCATACTTATTCTTGTTTTGACACCCCCACTCTATTTCACACCAACTTCCATCGTCATTGCAAACGCGGTCTACGTACGTTACGCCACAAATTTCGCGTAACGCTCGCATTTTGACCGCATTTGTTCTAATTTCATGCTCTCTCTGCCCAGCTCTCGTTTCCATAAGCTAGCATTGGGATCAGCACTGCGTTGTGTACAGCGTGCTGTGTTTTTGCTAATATTTGAATACTTTCACAATGGTAATGCATGACTAACTCTGTAAAATTAATCCAGAGTTAATTCTGTTACACTGTGTATATATATATCCGCTAATTCCGCAGTACTAAACCGACACCCCTATAATCGGTCACTATAATCACTCCATAAATAATACTGCTATATTGAAATTACTCGTGATCGATGTTTCACCTTGTCTATATGCAAATTTCGAATAGTTCGCGGCTGCCAAAAATTTGAATTTCAAATATATTTGTTTATTTTTTTCGATACACTGCCTAATAGTGCATGCATTGCAGTTTGAATATTGCGTATGCAAAATTTGAAATTGTTCAGTTGTGCCAGTTTGCCTTTCGTCGGCTGATGTTTATTCAAGCTTCGTTACCGGGTGTTAAATTGATGGTTTTGATTGATACTTTGATATTAGCATACGATTTTTGACGGATGTCAATGATTTTGACGTGCAATGGGAATGTGTAAGGATGGGGCGGTGATGGGAAAATGATTTTTATTGATGTGTTAAACAGGAGACACAGGGTGAAAATTCTTTAACTGTTGAGGATTAAATTATACACTGTGTTTTTTTATACGACGTCGGGAGGCATTAGGCCTACCTGATGTAAAAACGACGCTATCGAGCTCTCACTCTTATGATTGACTTACATTAATACATATATCTTCACACAGAGTCCCTTACGGGGTAGGCAGAACAAACCGAGCGCCATATGACTCAGTACACACTTCATTCTATCTTTCTCATTCATTGGTCTTTTCATGCACGCTTGCCGGTTACAAGGGCTCCTGACATTACCTTCTGACAAGACACAGTCAATTTCCTCGGCTCCTACATCCTTCTACTTTCACGTTGTGTGTACTTATGTATCGTCAATCTTTCATACTCCGTTATTTCTACATGTCTGGAACAAAAGAGCATGCCTTTTCTTTTCTTAACGCCGATATGCTCTTTTAGATCAACTCACTATCTTGCATCTTCGTTGCGTTATGCTGCAGATTTTAGTCAACGTGAACGTACATTACCTCTTAACGAGCACATAAGCTTAGTCTTTAAGCTACTCAGGATTTGCTTTCTTAGCAGAAAGAGTGACAACGCGTCAACAATACTTCCTGTTGTACAAATGTTCGTAGGCGATAACCACTTTTCATCAGGTGGGTCGTATACCTTCAAATGTTGTTTAAAAAAATAAAAATCTGAAATAACAAAACAGGTTAAGGTTACGTGTTAATTTCTGAGAACAACCAATAAACAACCCCTCCTAAACTCCCACGGTTCATTCAATAGATAAAAGATGGAGAAAAAATGATAATCCCTTGTGAATTATGCGCACTCACTACCTACCCTTGTTTTGTGCGTAAAATGTGTTTAATCTTTATTTTAATTTAATCATAATGTTGGTTTTTACACTATTAATAGATTTCCTGCTGTGAATAAACGTTCCCACGGTGTTTCGATGAAATGATTATTTAATCGTGTTATATTTTGATGTTTTTCTTAATACAACTTCGGAATACAAGCCCACCTGATGTTAAGTGGCCGCCGTAGCCTATGAAACCTTGCGATACAGGAGGTATCAGTCGTGCGTTGCCAGTTGAGAACACAGCAACTCCTCAAGCCTACTGATAACCTCACTCACTCTCAGGAGTAGAACAATCCTTCAAGAAGTTGTTATTTGGCTTCGCTTTTATGTGAGTCACAGGTACGTAATCAGTTTAGCTGCCTACCCTACCTACCTCTATGGAAAATATATGCCTTGTGTGGGAATCGAACCCACGAGCGTTGGAGTCAAAGTCGCGTCATTCTCGACTGAGCCACTGAGCTCGATTTATACACAAGACATACAATTGTGTGCATGAACATGTCTGTTGGTTTCGATCAGGTGTTTTTAATAGAGGTGGAAAGTCAATCAAATCGTCTCACCAAATTTATAAAAAACGGCAGCGAAATAACTTTCTTTCTAGAGGGTCGTTGTGTTTCTGAGAGTGAGCGGGGTTACAGAGTCCCTAATGAGTTGCTGTGTTAGCAGAGGGAGTAGTAACGCGCGGGCGACATTTCCTTCATTGCCAGCAGTCATAGGCTACGGTATCACTATCTACTAATTATCAGGTGCACTGTATTCTTTGTTGTAACTCAACATCTCCTTAGGAGTTTCTGGTAACCTCACTCACAGGCTGCAAAACAACAACCTTGTTTTTCCGGCATGAGAATCGAACCCACGAGTGTTGGTGTCAAAATAGCGCTACTAACCACTGCGCCATTGAGCCCGTCAAAATCGTTTGCACAGGTAGGTTCTATTAGGGCTATTAGGGTAGGTTTATGTACAGCTTTATCGGAATTTGCTTTATCTCTATTCCACGAGAGTCGGGCTTTTTTGAGCAGAGTACAGCCCGTGGTAATTTGGATTCACAGGATTTTACCTTTTATATCTTCTTCTTCTTCCTTTATTGGCGGGATCCGCTATCTAAGCCTAATGATTTGGCGAAGATACAGATTTTTACGTAGAGAGATTGCCAGACCCCCACAATCCTGAGGGAAATCAGATCTTTTCAGGTAGGTATTTCGAAATATAATTTCTTGGACGTGCTGATTTCCTCGCGATGTTTTCCATCACCGCCGAGCAAGTGATAATTACCAATATGTACATACATCCGGAAACGCGAATTTAGTGGAATTTTGCCTATCATATCATTGCATCTTAATGCATGCTGCATATAAAGGTGGCTTAAATAAAATAATCCAAGTTTTTAAGTTCCGCACGACACTAACTTGAAGTAACTAACTTAAGCACATTACGCCCCTCACTGAACGCTCCCCCACTTACTTTAACGATTTGAAAAGCTCCGAAAAGCATTCAACTCAACTGAAATAGAACTCAAGTCAAGTCCAACTGACCGTTAAGTTAACTACTTAACTTGACTAGATAATGTTTGTCTGATGTGCTAAACTTATGTGGGAAAAGATGTAAGTTATACGAGAGAAGACATCCAACTTAGATGGATGGTGCTTAGATACCGTATGAGTTTTAAACTTAAAGTGTATTGAAGTTATAAGAGATATCCATTTGCAAAATATAAAGTACCTACTTGATATTTCCGCATTTTTATTTTCATTCAACGTCGGGAGGGAAACAAGCTTAGCAAGCTTTTAACAGATGAAGGGCGCATCAAAGCAGCCCGTCCGGGGAAGCACCTCCCTCTCACAGAAAACCACAGCCAGATAACAACTACCTAGGGTTGCTGTGTTCCTGCGTTAGTGATACTTAATGAATTAGAAGCGTTCATAGGCTACGGTAATCGCTTCACATCAGTATGATTGCGTGCCCGACGTTGTATATAAAAATAAGCTTACGGTGCACTTGATGTAAAGCGTTTATCGTAGCCAATGAACGCTTGCTATAACGTATCCCTATCGCAATGCCGCCGCTGCTGTTAGCGTTGGCAGCAGAGGTATTGGTATTAATTCAAATGTACGCAATCTTCTTGTTAATGTACGATTAAGAAGAAGGTCCATACTCTTGACAAAGTGGTCGTGGTTATGGATTATCTATCGTTTGACGAGCTCGGTGGCGCAGTGGTGAAACGCGTTGTTACGCTACATTGACACCAATGCTGGGTTGCGTGGATTCGATTCCCACACAGTACAAACATTTGTGTGCATGAATGTCTGTCTTGGTCTGGGTATTTTCTATGTATAACTAGTAAATAACAGCAAGCTGTGTAGGCAGAGCTGATATTTTTTAAATTTAAAAAATATTTAATTATTTTATTTTTAATTTTTTAATTTTTTAAAAATATATGGAACCCTGTACGACATCTAGCGACGAGTGCTGTTACTTTTTCTGTTGATGGGAGTGCAGTGCAGACTCTGCACTGCAGAGTGGCCGGCCATACGTGTTCCCATATGTTTTTTTTTCTAATTGGAACGATTTTGGACCGTTCTTCCTCACCAACGAACATTTAAATTTCAAATTAAAGGATACAAAACTACAATATGTTAGCTATTAGTGTGTCGATTTTGGAGTTTCCCACTATTACCGTCTAAACACTAGCTGGATGACATCAGTCTACCCCAAACGGCAATTTTGAGGGTAATGTGGCTCCGCTGGCTATCGCAGCTCTGCCAATAAGTATGTATTTACAAAAAAAAATGTGTTTACGTATGTTTATCAGTTGTCCAGTAGCCATAACACAAGCTTCGCTTACTTTGGGACTAGATGGCGCTGTGTAATTTGTCCGACAATATTTATTTATTTATCGTCCACGTCAACTGCTCTAGCTGTGTTCCTCCATTTCTCTCGATTGATGGCATTTTGAGAACATTCCGTGACGGGGTTCTGCCTCGTGCATTGTTGGGGTTGCCCACGAGACCTTACTTCGACGATGCTTGACGTTCAGATTACGGGTGACGTTTTCGAAGGTTTTTTGGATGCGTAGCTGAACAGTCGACGCCTTTATATAGTTGGAAATTCCCTCAGTTTTGTTTAAACAACATCGGGAGGCATGTAAGCGTACGGCCCGCCTGATGTGAAGCGGTAACCGTAGTTTATGAACGTTTGCAATACATTAAGTATCACTCGCATGGTTTGCTGCTGACACAGCAACTCACTCGCACCCAAGAACACAACAACTCTCTGGGGAATTGTAATTCGGCTACGGTGTTCGGTGGAGGTACTTCCCCAGACAGGTTGCTTTGATGCGCCCTACCTCTCTTGATCTTTCTTTGGTCGTGTAGTGTGAACAGCCAAGTTTCCGGTAAGACTGAGGAGTTCATCAGTTTTTCGTAATTCTGTTATTCTTCCAGACTTTGGTGAGTTTTTATTTTTATTAAAAGTGGTAATACTTTTAATTTCAGACGAAAGAAATGGGTGAGTATCAGTTAGTCGGTTTTTTAGGAGCAGGGTTTATTTACCATACACTTTACCAACAATAACTTTAGAGTTTTCATTCTAAAATCATCCGATATGTGGGGAATGGTAAACGGAGATGGATAAACAGAGTGGCTCCATACTTACCCATCATTTTTGTATGGTGGAAGTAAAAATGGATGACATACACGCCTTATTTTAAATGCAACGTTGTACAAGGAAGGAATCCAAGCATACGATCGACCTGATAAAATAAATCTTATATACCGTAGCCTATGAATGCTGGCAATGCAGAAACTATTTTTCGTGCGTTACCACCACTGCTGCTGACTAATAACTCTTTAGGAGTTATACCAGTAAACCTCACTTAGGGAGTTGTTTTGGCTGCGGTTTTCTGTTTGGTGGAGATACTTCCCCAGACGACACTGGTGTTAAATAATTAATATTATTTGCCTTTTATACGTAAGAAACTTTCTAAATATTACATACATCCTACTAATATTATAAATGCGAAAGTTTGTATGTATGGATGGATGTTTGTTGCTCTTTCACGCTTAAACGGCTGAACGGATTTGAATGAATTTTGGCACGTAGATAGATTATGATCTGGATTAACACATAGGCTACGTAATTTGACTCCACGCGGGCGGAGCCGCGGGCAACAGCTAGTGTTAATATACTTTCTAGTTACTGATTTATATACTATATATTTTATATATTCCGTGTAATTATTGATTAATATCTGAATATTATGAAAGGTCTTTATTATGTTTCCATGGAAAACCAAATTCCAAAGTATTTCATAATAAGTGTCAGTAATGCCCCTGGTATTGAAAATGTCCATAGACGCCTGTTTGCTATCTTAATGGTATATAAAAATTTGACCATAATTTGATGACAATTTATAAATAAAACTAGATGATTGACCATCAAGATCAAATCAGTCTGGTCTACTGTCATGACGTAAGGGTTTAAATCCTTTAAGGTTTCTATATTCATTATTATATGGCGGTTTTCAGGGTACCATATCATAATATTTGTAAAACTCACATTGAATTGTATGATATTGTGTATTAATTGCTTTCGTCTGTTTATTCATTATAGCAGAAACTCTGTGAATAGTCCTAATATAGCCATAATATACAATTATGTCCGAATCATTTGCGAATTAAAGATAATGTAAATGTTAAGTAATAAAACATCATGTATATTTATAAAAAGTATATTTTCAAATAAAGATAAAAACAGACAATAATTGGCAGTTGATTTCAAATAATAAAAGTTACAAAATCAATAAGATTACATAGTTTTATTTGTAATTAAGCCACATGCTGTACATTGCAAATAGATTAAATGAAAATTACAAATAAAATAATTACGTAAAATATCTAAATTAACTAAAATATACAGGCCTTTACATGTAATTAAACATCACACGAGCTTACAAATTAACTGCAAACAATAAATCTAATAATAAAGTAATAAATGTAAAAAAGAAAAGGGCTGTTCATTTAATCAAAATTGATAAATTTTGTTAGATCTAAGAATTAAATGTAAATTGATGCAAGAGACTAAATATATAGGTATTAATTTCACCAGATTTTCAGTACAAGCAAGAACACATTTGCTCGATAAATACTTCGTCCGTTCATCCATTTATTTCGTACATGCCAATTTATACATTTTTATCTATATTATCTCACTTTTTATTGTTATCCCACGCACAATTGTAACTGTCAAATATTATTGAGAACAAGAATAATGTTAGAAAGTTCTATGAATTAAGAACACACTATCTAAGTCCCCACTTTTCGTGTGACCTATATTTTCAATAAATGATTGTATGTTTTACAGGTGATTAGGAATTTTATGTAGTAAATTTTCTATAATAACTTCGGTGAGTTTATTTACCGTTTAGATAATTCCTGATTGAGTTTACTAAATCTCATGCAACAATTATTCCAGCATGAAATATAAATAAACAGCCCGTATTTACAATGTAAGTATATTCTCCTGTCCGGAAAGTAAATATTTATTATCTAGTAAGAAAATAGTATTTCCATTCCTAGGAAAGATCTCGTCTTATATGTTGTCATTTACTTTCCTCACAGTCGAAAAGAAAAGTGTTTACTGGCGTCGAAAGTGATCAATTGTATTCTATAAATATCATAATCATATAAATATCTCCAATACATTGGTTCACTTTCTTCCAATCACAAATAAATCAATATAAGTTTTGAATAAAACTTGTAATAAAATATAACTAAGAAAGACTCGGTAGCGAGAGATGCCTTATACGACTATGATTTTACAATTATATTGCTTAAAGTTTCGTAATTGTTACAATGTTATTACAATATTGTTATTAGCAACAAGCTTTATTTTTATTTGACTTGTACAGGAGACACAATTAGAAAGCTTATTTTATAATATCCATCAAATTTAAACGTGTCGCCATTTTATTTGGCTGGCGACTTAAGAGTATATAGTCTGTGAAAGATATTTGGTAATAAATAAATTAAATTGAAAAAGTTGGATGTATGCATGTTGCATGATACAGATGTTTTAGTTTCAACATTTTGAGAACGGTATTATTTTCTAAATATTATTGAAATAGAAAAGTTTACCTTGTCAGCCCTTTTGTGGACATTGAAAGCTCCCTTTGTCGGGTCGAGTACTTTTCCAACTAAGCTACCGGAAAGCTTTGTACCTAATAGTAGCATTTTTTTTATTTTCATGTATCGCTGGAAAACTGCCGTTTAACCTTAGAACCTGAACTGTATTAAGGGGAAGTATACTTTTCTCTATATAACATATGTTTAAAAGATGTGGTGGAACAATCATAAAACTGTACTTAAAAAAGTAGGTCCTTTGATTAATTATTTTTTTGACTACATTTTTCTGAATTGATCTGATACTCTCGAATAATTGTGTCTTCCATATAGCCTAAGATATCGGTGCAAAATTATGCAGGTATCTGTTTTTTTAATAAAATATCATTCAGATGAATGACTATTAGTAATATAATTTATTAATTCCGGGTTGCATATAAAAATTAGCTGCAAGGGCTTGAATATGTCTGTTTGTCTTGGTCTGGGTGTTTTTAAAAGACGTAGCGGTTGCGGCTGACTGGTAGGTGCCACCTTCCAGTCAGCCGCAACCCACATATTTTTTAATTTTTAGATCATTTCCTTTAAAATTACATTTCTTTCACTTAAAAAACATATAGTTCAAAATCGTACAAATTCATTAATTATAAAATATTTCATTTAAAATCTTTGCGGCTAATTTTTATATGAAACCCGGAATTAATACATTATATTATCAATAATCATTCATCTGAATGATGTTTTATTAAAAAACAGATACCTACATAATTTTGCACCGAGATCTCGGGTTTAGTACAAATAGTATTTTGTGATAAGCATTAATCATGGAAATTTAGAAAATTTTCTCTACAAGTTATATTAAGTATACCAATTTTAATTTATGTACAAAACTCTTAAATGCAGTGCTTTTTTATTTACTACTTTGTGCTAACAATGATTATTTTTATTACGGACAAAAATATATTATTTTAATCACATCACCAATAATAAAGCCGCTACAAAAATACAAAATAAAGTTTTTTGATAGCACAAATCAGTAAACATTTCAACAAATAAGAGTTTCCAAGAGATCATTAGGAAAACTTCTTTTTTATGTAACCATTTCCTTAAATAAATACAATATCACATTTGAACACATGCTTCTATGTATTTTGTAACTTCTTAAAATAAATCACTAAAATACTAAAAATAAAAAATGGTACTATTTAATATAAAAAAAAATATTGTTCCCAAAAACGTTTTGTTCCCTCTGAAAACCACTACATAATTGTTACTCTTGTATTTTTTTGTCTATTCTGATTCAATATTGTAATTTGATTTTTGAATTTTTCTAATATTTTTGTCAAAATTAATCTAACATTGTGCTAAAAATGTTTCCAGGATATTCTATTTTAGAATATTTTATTAAAAGGATATTAAGTAAAAAGATTTTTTTAATAAAAAAAAAGCCTCAAATCTTAATTTTATGAGTAACCAACTAGCATCGTACTAATGGAGTATTATTGCTATTGCTTATAACTAAAGGTGTACCAAACCGTGTACTTTTCCAAAATACATTAAATAGACGTATAGATCTTCTAGGTTTGGTAGCAATCTTACGTCGACAAAAGTATCATTTCTGTCTTATAAACGAAAGTATACTTTATTATTAACTTAAAATCTCGAAAATTGATGTGACATATTTGTTTATAATTTCTATATTGTATAAAAATGTTTTCATTTTCAGTTATTTTATTTCAAATCTGTACGACGAACAGTGTTTCGAACATCCAAGATATATCCCCACTGCCATACATACAAACATACATTTTCTCTAAAAACACGTTATATTTATAAAATATTGGAAACAAATTACAAAACAGAAATGATAATTCATCGATTAGTCTTAATTAAATTATTTACAATTAATCATAATATTAAAATAGAACCTTTTCTGATAAAAATCTCGCTTAACAACTTGGCACGAACCTATCTGAATGGCCTACGATAAATACATTAAAATATTTCTAAAATAAACATTTCCATTATAAAAAAAATAAAAAATGAGATCAATCGATGATAATTTTAGGCTGCTCTCTTTGGAACAATTTATGGAGAAATGGATTTTATTTTGCTTAAATAAAATCTACTTTTATACAATTTAAAACGTGGTCCTTTTTACATTTTATTTCATTTGTTTAACTACGAAATAGCGTTATAACTGTATGCATTTTCAAATATAACTATGGATATATTTCAACACCGAAAGCGGAATGTAAAATTGACATTTGATTAATTATAGATATTTATTATTATTATTAACCAGAATCGCCGTCTTCCAGTATAATTATAGCCAGTATAATGTTAATCTTGCTTTTATATCGAGAAAATGGCGAAGCTTATAATGTAATATGAATAATTCTTCGTTTACTTTTACAAACGTGCAACAGTACAAATAAACTCAATTGAAAAACACGGGCAGGATTTTTGCTACCATTACTATGCCGATAATTTATGTCTAATATTTCAGTTTCTTATCTTCATTCAACAATTTACAACATTATGTTTTATATTATAAGGAATTAATTAGGATAGAAGGATTTAATTTTAAGGAATGTGACCATATGTGACAAGTATAAAATCTTATATGTTCTGGCTATGTTCTGTATGAATATAGGAAATCGAATTTCTTATATCTTATATGAGAATTGTAGGTATATTCGTAATTATAATTATTATCATTATATAAAATAAAACTAGTTATTAATTTGTAAGAAAAATGTTGAAAAGGAATTGTAAGTTATTATTGTAATGTGTGGACAAGTGCCCTTATTTGCAAATGAGTTTATATAGTAATTTATTTGTATGTTTTTTATAAAAATTTCACAGTTATTTGAGTTTATTCCGTGTTGCTGAATTTAAATACAATATGGCATTACATCTTACTTAACTTTACATTTCAGTCTAACGTTTCACTTATTTTTCTTTTACGAAAACTTGAACAATGTGCCAACAATGATAGGTCACGAACAGTCAAACAACTTATCAACACTTTGTTGAGGCTTTTACAAGAGATCTTAGTAAAACCAGCAATGTAATTATATGCATAAATAAAAAGAAATATTTCGTATTACAATTTAAAATATTTTATCGTGGAATTAATAGTGAAATAGTTTAACCAAACAAACAAACTTGTTTGGAAAGTCAACATCATTTTAAAACAATGTTTATATGCCACACTACTTTTAATAATTAGCAAAACTGTCACTGCCATTCCTCCGATAGCAACGATCAAATATACTCATCCCTGTCATCATTTACAATTACAATACATATATGTGCGTTTACAATTACACAACTTTACATAAAAGCTGTGCATTATAATCAAAAATGGTTATTTATAATATACATAGACGCGTGTCGATAGAATAACTTGAAAATTACTCTTACCACGCTAATACAAAACCTGGCTTGCAGGGGAAGTGTTCACCGCTTATTAGAGAGGAACTTCCATCCCAGCATGAGGAGGACGACAGTACAGATTGACCCTGATACTTTGTCTGGTAAGATGGAAGAGAGAATAGAGCCTTCGGATGTGGATGACGAAGTCGAGGGTGTTGATACTGCATCAGTCTGGAAAGAGAGGAAAATACGTGTAAATGTTTGAAATTTAACAGAAATTCACAAAGAGTATCAAAGGTTCGCGAATTTTTTGCTAAAAAAGAAGCCAATTCTGTCCTATTGGATATATTTGTATAATAATTTTTTGGGCATTATTATTATTAAAATTGGACAAAAACGTAGTAAAAGATTCGCGAGTTTTCCCTCAGAATGAGACTACTTGTTACTGTACATTTGACTGTCTATCTATCTATCTATAACTTCACGCCAAATCCCTTGCGGGGTAGGCAGAGAGAACCGAGCGCCAAGTGACTCGATCCTTACATAACTCACTCGCTTCTTTAACATTCATTGCTCTTCTCATGAACGCTGGCCGGTTTCTAGGGCTCCTGACATCACCTTCTGATAGAACACGACCAATTTGGTCATTACATTTGACTATATTCATATAATGTCTTTTACGTTAACTATGTTTGTCAATATTACAAATTTGTATGCATACACTTTTGTTTTATTTTGTTATTATATTATGTATATGCTCACCGGTTACTTGGGAAAGGCTAAACGGTTTCGAGTATTTCAAACTACGCTGTGTATAAGTCACATATCATTTTATTTATGAATCATGATCATGAATCTGAATATTGATTGTTTTTAAATATTATTAAAAAAAACTTTCCAAAACCAACATAAATCTAAACTAGTTTACTTTTATATTTTATTTGTTTTCCACAAATATCGTTTAGCGTTAAATGGAACGCAACGTGTCATCGAGTTTATTATATTTTAATATTTATTTTTAATTATTAACAATTGGAAATAGTAGAAAAGAAAGTTGGAAACATGCAAATTATACGTTTTCTCTAACATTTCAAATATCATAATGGTGCAACGTCTACCACGGGGCGAACACTAATTAAAATTAATTAATAAATCTTTACGAACAAAATAATAACACAGAGCCATCTTAGTAACATGTCCAGAGAGTTTCGGTGGCCGTTACCGTACCGTAGAGTTCGAGGTACGAGTACATCCCCAGACGCGCCCTACCTTTTTCAAGAAACATCCAGACCAAGACAAACAGACATGTCATAAATGTTTGTCCTGTGTGGGAATCAAACGAGCGTTGATGTCAAAGAAGCGTTACTAACCACTGTTCCACCGAGCTCGTCAAAACATGCTGCTTGCCAGACAACTGGTAAACTTGTCCTTTTTTTCCAATCGCACCTTGACGAAATCTATACTAATACTAGCTGACCGGCAAACGTTGTTTTGCCATATAAATTATTCCTAGGATTATTTTAGTATTATAAAAATAGGGGTTGATGGTAGAAGGCTGAAAATTTAGGGTTGTATGTATTTTTTAATGACACATCATAAAAAAAAAATATTGTCAAAAAAAAAAATTTGGCACCCTTATCACTTAGGGGTATGAAAAATAGATAGTAGCCGATTCTCAGACCTACTGAATATGCACATAAAATTTCATCAAAATCGGTCCGTTTCGGAGGATTATGGTAACTAACATTGTGACACGAGAATTTTATATATAAGATATGAACCGGGAGAGTTTGTTTGTTTGAAGCTTTTCTTCGGAATTACTGGTTGGATTAGAAAATATTTTTTTGCATTTGATAGCCCAATTCTTGAGGAAGGTTAGGTTCTTCAACATAACGATACGACCCTTAGAAAACGAACGAGTACATATATATGCATTGAAAACTCACACACTAAGATAAACAGACATATTGATGAACATTGTTCGTCTTGCGCGAGAAGCCAATTCACGAACGTTGGTGTTAAAGCCATTGATCTACAACCGGGCTCGTCAATCATACGAAACACCACCTCACAGAAAACCGCAGCCAAATACCGACTCCCTAAAGGGTTGTTGTGTTCCTTCGAGTGAGATTGTCATTAAGCCCCTAAGGAAAAAAATGGGTGCGTGTACTTATGTACGCGCGTGAGAAGTTATACTTCTCTGGCATCATTAAATAAATATTTAGCATTAATAACTTAATAATATTTAGAATTAATTATATTAAAAAAAAAAAAAAAAAAGGTTGTCAAAATTTAGCAGGCTCTATAAAATTATTTACATAAAATATAGTTTCCTTATTTTCTAAACATAAATTGTGCCACTTTTGGAGAGCGTATCTGATGTGGTGAAGCTACAGTTGTGGGCAGCCTTTGTTTTACATAGAATCAGCTGTTTCCCGTCAGTGTAATATAATAATAATTTTCACGATCGAATTGGGACACCGTTTTTGACGTACGCGTTTCCAGGGAGACGCGATAACCGATAGCGCTGATTGGTAGTATTTTCGCCGTCTCCCTGGTTACTACAAACAACGCATGCGCTAAGGAGCGATATAATACGCCTTTCCGAAGCCTATCTGAGTGAATAAATACACATATATGTTACTTACTGGAAAATAAATATATTAACTAAATATACCTTTAACAGTGGAAAAATCAAAAATGTGTTCATACAAAATATTGTGATAGTTTATTTTTAAGTGTTTTTTTTTTTTATATACATAGTAAGTGATATTTTTTAGTTGCGTTTATAAGTACTTTATTTATTAAATCTTGTGTGGATGCACTCGCCGGTTTCAGTCCTTGATAATGAAACTGCTGGCACTTCCTCATCTGTCTCAATATGCAATTTATGCCAAAAATCATTTAGCTCTATGCGTGGACTTAAAATTCATTTTGGTAAATCACATAAAAAATCTTGTTCGCAAAATTCAATAATCTCTAGCTCTTTATCTACCAATAACACTTGTAACTCATTTAACACTCCTCCAATCGAACCGTTTCATGAAAAACTCGCTCATTTTAAACAAAATATTCCAGTGGTCAAGAGGATACCTCGAGGCGCAAGGATCTCCGTTGCTAACGCTTTGTCTCATCTTGTATCAAACTGCACCGAAAATAACGCTATAGATGACTGGGAAAAATTGTTATCGTTTTCATATCGCACCCTATATGCTTCTAATGATAATAAACAAACATCCCTTACCCAAAAAATTAAAGACAATTGCACTCACTTAGAAATTCCCGCAATAACCATTAGAAATAATAAACTTTATTCTCATCACAAATTGTCCAAAAAAGTTGAGCAAAAACTGGAGATCTAAAAGGTGCTGCGCAGCTTTTATTTTCAAGTGACGTTCTTTCCCCAGATTCCCCAGTCACTCTTTCGGCATTACAGTGTAAACATCCCCCAGCTCCTGCAACTCCTTACTTTCTGGATTCACCAACAGATTTCGAGGTGTGTCTACAAATAACAGATAGACAGGTCTTAGCTGGTATTAACTCATTCAAAGCCGGCTCAGCCTCTGGATTGGACGGTATCTCACCCCAGCATCTCAAGGATTTAACAGCGCTAAATGTGGGTGATGCAGGTAAAAAATTACTTTTGGCTATTACGAAATTACTTAACCAAATGCTAGCAGGAAACGTTAATACCACCATAGTACCTATTTTGTATGGCGCAAACCTCATTGCCCTGTCCAAAAAAGACGGTGGGGTGAGACCAATTGCTGTGGGTTCCATTTTTCGTCGTTTGGCATCTAAAATTGCAGTGAAACATATTTTGTCAAAATTAAAACCAAATTTTGAACCCAAACAACTTGGTTTCGGTACAAAGGGTGGTTGCGAAGCCGCAGTCCACGCCTTGCGTACTCATTTAAATAGTGACCAGTGTGAGGTGTTGCTCAAAATTTGACGTTAAAAATGCATTTAATTCGGTAAATAGAGACACATTGCTGACAGAAATCAGGCACAATATTCCAGAAATTTATAATTATCTTTTACATTGTTACTCTGAGCCCACAAAATTAATGTACCGAACCAACATATTATCTTCTGAAGTTGGTTGTCAGCAAGGTGATCCCCTCGGGCCGGCAATTTTTAGTCTAGCCATTAATCCAATTATTCAAAATTTAAAGTCCAAATTTAATACGTGGTACTTGGACGACGGGACTTTAGGAGACGACGTAGACATTGTGCTCTCTGACCTGTTGGAAATCAAAAATAAATTTCAATCAATCGGTCTAGAACTAAATTTTGATAAATGTGAACTATATATTCAAAATAGAAATAAGAACATTGACAAAATTATTAAAAATTTTAATAACTTGGCTCCTAATATAAAAATTGTTAATAAAACATCCCTCTGCCTCCTAGGGTCCCCGATTTTCCAAGAAGCATTTCCGGATTTTATCAATAATATGATTACAAAATTTGAAACATGTACTGAACGCCTATTGGAAATTAATTCCCATTCAGCTTTATTCATTTTAAAATTTTGTCTATTCGTTCCAAAATTAACTTATGTACTTCGTAGCTGCGACATTTGGAAATATGCAAATTTACTCACTCCTTTAGACACTATTTTAAAATCTACCGTAGAACGTATTTTTAACATACAGCTAAGCGAAGAATCTTGGTTACAAGCTTCCCTACCCATTCGCCACGGTGGTTAAGGGTTGCGCAAAATTTCCAGTGTAGCTCTACCGGCTTTTCTCTCGTCTGTTCACAGATCTAGTCTTCTCATAGGTAAAATCCTCAAGGAATTCCCTTTAAACTATGAGACGGCTGGACTGGTAGATGCAAGAAATGCTTGGTCGATTGCCTGCCCGGGTCAAAAATTTCCATCAGATCCCAACTCGCAAAGGAGCTGGGACGATGCCATCTGCAAAATTCATTATAATGATTTGTTTCACAGAGTTTCAGACTTTGAACAAGCGAGACTGAGGGCGGCAGAGTGTAAGGATGCTGGCCACTGGCTACAAGCCTACCCGTCGTCTAATACCGGCACGTTTTTAGACCCTGACACCCTCAGGCTGGCTGTCTGTCTGCGCCTTGGAATCCCAATATGTGCTCCACACAAGTGCCCCTGCGGCAGTGATGTCGATCAGTTTGGACACCACGGACTTTCTTGTCAAAAAAGTGCAGGTCGTTTCTCCCGTCATGCCGCACTCAACGACATTATACGTCGGGCCCTCGCCTCTGTCAACGTTCCAGCTATTCTGGAACCCACTGGACTAGCCAGGGACGATGGTAAGCGACCCGATGGAATGTCGTTGATTCCATGGAAGATGGGGAGAGTTTTAGTGTGGGACGCAACTTGCGTTGACACACTGGCCTCTTCTCATCTTCATCGCACTACCATCAAGGCAGGCGGGGCGGCTGAGGCTGCGGAACATTTAAAAATTAATAAATACAAGGGTCTTGGCTCCGAGTACAACTTTGTTCCTTTCGGAGTAGAGACCCTTGGTCCGTGGGGTCCAAACGCGCAGTCGCTTTTTCAAGAACTAGCGAGACGTCTGATCGACGTCACTGGCGACCAAAGAGCTGGTAGCTTTCTCGCTCAGCGCATAAGTATTGCGATTCAGCGCGGGAATGCTGCCAGCATCGTTGGTACAATGCCGCGGGGGCCACATTTTTTAGATTTATTTTAGGTTATTATTATTATTTTAGATTTATTAAATTTTAGATGTAATTTAGTTTTAGTTTTATTGTGTATTATATTATAAGAAAATTAAATAAAATAAATTATATTAAATAATAATATTTTAATTTATAAGAAGGGTTATTGGAGTAAAATTAAAAAAAAACGTCTATCAACTAGTAGCGGCGATGTTTATGGAATGTATTACATACAAGTCAAATGTAAAATACAAATGTTATACATTTTTAAATATAGCGCCATCTACCGGTAATACCGTGAAACATTTAACAGTTTTAACCTATTGCACATTTTTAACTATAGCGCCATCTACCGGTAATATCGTGAAACATTTAGCAGCTTCACTCTCGCTCTGTCTCTTTCTATTCCCCCTCCATGGTAGCGTTAAACGTTTAACGCAACCTTGTTGGAAGTCGCATTAGAAGTGTAACTTCAAAAAATTGTTTAATTTTGTCCACAACGCTAACGGCAATTTACAATGGTATACTTAAATACACAAACAAATGTAGTGTGGTGATGTAACCATATACAAGTATCAACACATTGAAAAACGGCCAAGTTGTGGAGAACTGGTGTCAGAACTAGGTATCCGAAGAACCTGTATCACAGGTCACCAGGTCTCCAACCGGTGTTGTAAACCAAAGAACCTATTAAATATTAAATGCATACATGTCTTATTAAATATTACAAACAGTATACAATTATTATGTAGGAGTTGTTGTATTAGCCGCAAAGGCATCGCGTGTGCCTCCCAATGTCGTACAACAAAAGGAACCCTAAAGTATTCCATATTTAATGCAATCATATATCGCTTGGTTCTCTCTGCCTATCCCGCAAGGGACTTGGCGTGAAGGTATACTTACACAATACAGTCATTAGTAGAATAACTAGATAAATCTACCTAAATAAATCGGCTAAATCTACCTAAATAAATCGGCTAAATCTACCTAAACAAATCGGCTAAATCTACCTAATGACTGTGTTTTAATTGAAAATTACGAAGACTAAGTTTTTATTTTAATTTAGTAAAAAAATTGTGAGGGAGAATTTTATTTTCATTATACGTTAATTAGAAATAATTCTACTAATTTTATTATTAAATAATGTGTAAATATTATATTATTTTTACATCTTATGTCGCTTGGTGCTCTCTGCCTACTCCGCAAGGGAACTGGCGTAACTAAAATACTTGTCTTATATGAATGTATGACTTTTTCTTCCTGGCGATATCCTGTTTCCCAATCCATTAGGATAAGCAGGGTCCGCTACTTAAGAATAAGGATTTGGCGAAGATACTGATATTTCCTTTTAGCGACTGCCGTCAGACCACCACAACCCAGGAGGTAATCAGAACTTTCCTAGGTCACACGACTTTCGAAATACAATTCCTTGGCCATGCGGTTTTCTATACTCCAACGCCGATCAAGTGATAATTCTAAAACACAAATTTAGTGTTACATGCCCTACCAGATTTCGAACCCGAGACCGTAGAATAAGAGATCGTTCTTTATCCACTGGGCTATCACTCACAAGACGAATGTATGACTGGATGTAAATAATCATAAAACAACATTGCTATTAAAAGTCTTGAGTATTTTCAGCAATTTCGATAGAGACGCCATTTGCTTTATTGTGGATGGTTTATTAGCATTAAAATGTAACTTAGCACAATTGTTTTAAGCTAATAAACAATATAACCATTCCGGTCATCGCAGTGAGTGCATATTTATTACTTTGTGGTAACACAATAGCTTTTATTTAACCCGTAATAGTTTATTGTGTTCGCTTTAGTATTTCTTTGTGAAGTGCTCTAGTTTGGCTTTATTTGGATTTAAACAAGGACTTTTCCTCGTAACTTTGTGGATTTGCTATTTTAATATCAAAGCTCGTGGATTCGATTCCCACACGAGACAAATATTTGTGTGTATGGACATATATGTTAGTTTGCAAGAGAGATAGGGTGCATTAAAGCCTGCTCGCGCCTCGCAGAAATCCGCAGCCAATAACGAGTCGCTGCTGGAAGGTCGATGTATTCTTTCGAGTGAGGTTAACAGCGAGCCATATTATTACAAAAGGGAAAATAAGAGTAGGTAAACGAGGAAGCAAGAGTACAGTTTTTTGAAAAGGTAGGTCATCTGCCTGAGGAAGTACAGAAAATTGTAGTCAAATTTCGTTGGAGGGTTGTTGTGTTCTTGGGAGCGAGTGAGGGCACTAAAAGTAAGCTCCTAAGAAGTTGCTGTGTTAGCAGCAGATGTGGCATCGCGCGAGATACTTGCCAGTTGGATTATCATTCAGGATTGTGTTGCTTCTATTATGTAGATCTTATCTTAAAAGGCTATGTTTATATACATGTGTGACATACATGAAGTCCCTAAACAGTATTGAGTGGGAATCGAGCGCAGTTTAATGCGACCATAACAGTTGCACCCTACTAATAAAAATACCATTCAAATTATCCTTACAATAAAACAGGCAAGTGTATCACTCACTTGAATTGCTACCTTCGGGGTGTTTTACACCGTGCGGTCCGATTGATTCGGATTAGAAAACATTCTTTATAAGGCAAAACTCTCAGTGGTGGGAAAAGTGGGAAAACGGCAACGATCCGCGACGGAATTTTGTTAACAATTGTTCTGTATGCAACGCGCAATTGCGCCCTCTTTTTATGACATATACAAACACAAATATCGCAAAAAAAAATGTTTTATGTTTTATATATTTAATGTAACATGCATTCTACTTTCAAAACAAAATTTTATTCATGCAAATGTACACACAGTGACACTTGAAGCATAGTCTAACATGCCTTGTCGCTGTGTGTACGTATAAAAGACGTTAGAAATATGACACAGTACCACTAGTATATGTTGTCTTTCGAGCAGACATGCAAGATTATAAACTGTTGTTAATGAAAACTTAAAAACATTTTTAAGGAACGTTCATAATATCGTTATTGTGCATTAAGATAATATATTTGACTAGCTGATCTCTGCAGTCTGACCAACAATAACTACCTAAATTAAAATCTTCACACGGAAACACACAAGATATATGCAAGCTTTCGTGGTTAATCGATCAAACAACTTTTTAATTTATCTATTCATCTATCAATAACTTCATGCCAAATTCCTTGCGGAGTAGGTAGAGGGGATCGAGCATTAATTTTTGTTTTAACATATTTTACAACGTATGAAATCTAGATGTATTTTCTCACCATTTTATGAAATGCCGAAAAAATTACGTTAAAAACTGGGTGTCGGGTCTAAAAGGAATTAGCTTTCTTAGAGTATTAAGAATTGATTGCCTTTTTTCCTTGGCGCCCACTTGGTGTATCTATCGTTATGGCAAATTTTGTATATTTTCCATTTGTATATATGAAATGTACAGAATTGCTACGGTATGTATACAATTTTTGCGGATATTAGGCATTATATATATTTTCTTAGAATTCTATGTAAAATGATACAGTAACACAAATTTAAATGGGCATACTGTGATGGTTTGGACATTTAGAAAGTAAAGATATCGGTAGGGACCGCCCTAGACGTATACGTTAGATCAAATTGATGATGTGAGTTTCGATCGATGCACCTATCGTTCTATTCTATAGTCTCTGCCTACCCCGATGGAAGACAGACGTGATGATAAGTATACGAGGATTTTGATATTTTTGCGATGACAGATATACTCTTGCAAAATTGCAGGTTTCAATATAACTAAATCCATTTTAATTACATTAGATACGAATGGATTTCTAAACAACTATTTAGAGTACATTCAGACACGCTTGCTACTAAAGTCGTGCCAATATCGTAAGCAGTAAAAGGTCTCACTATTCGAGTACTGTACTAAACTTTATGAGGGCATTGTTTTATTAATATCTATAAAAAGTGCTTCCAAGTACGGAGCTTTAGCTAGAAATTTTCTTATAGCTTCAGTGTTTACAGTCTTTATGGATGTGCTAAGTTTATTGTTCGTATGACTTAGTTCTTTGTTTGCATTTATATTTGCACAGGGTTGTACAGTAATGTATAGACTAGTAAAGTTACACCGGTGTAACTGAATATTTCCTTTATCGTTTACCCACGGCATCGCCTGCGTAGAGCCAATAATTTATGTACTGGGTGGCAAGCAAGTAAAAGGTCGGCATGTTGAGAAGCAGCCGAAGTGCGGAGATTCTTTGAAGATTTGGGTCAATCTACAATTCTCTGGTCGTTATTGTGTTCCTGAGAGGGTATTAAATCAGCAGCAATATTCTGAGCAAGTGCTTTGTAAACAGCGAGATGGCAACATGTGATTATTCTTTTATTTTACAGCTAACGGTTATCAGCTCCCAAACCGATACTTTCGAAGAAATTCGATGCATAATGCATAGGTATATAGAAATCGTAAATTTGAGATCATGATACGGAACCCTTTGTGCGCGAATCCGTTTCACACTTGACCTATTTTTACGTCGACTTAGGGTATTGCATTACATTCACGCCGTGTTTGACGATTTAATGAATAATAATGTTAAAAAATGGGTTAAAACCCTGTTTTTATCTGCTGTATTTTTTTATACAAAGGCAAGTGACATACAAGCATAAGGCCCACCTGATAGAAACCGGTTACCGTAGCCTATGATCGCTTGAAATGAATGATATATCCACGTGTCACCGTTGCTGAGAACACAGCAACTACTTCGGAGTTTACTGGTAACCTCAATCACTTGCAGGAACACAACAACCCTCCAGGGAGTTGTTATTTAGCTGCGGTTTTCGGCCAGGGACATCGCCAGTCGGGCTACTTTGATGCCCTCTGCGTTTCTTGATAAGATCCAGATCAAGACAAACAGATGTTCATGCACGCAAATGTTTTTCCTGTATGGGAATCGAACCAACGAGCGTCGGTATTAAAGTCGCTTTGCTAACCACTTCGCCACCGATCACGTAGATATGTATTTGTTATTAATAATTTAATTCGCCATAACAACATGTTAAATTAAAAGTAGAAGAAAAGGCAGACGAATTTAGATACGGAATAAGGAAGAAAGATAAACAAGAAAAAGTCTAAACGCAAATCGGCAAAAACAATAATATAATTAACCATACACACACATACATCAACCCTTAATCGTCCCACTGCAGGGATACTGGTCTCCCTTCAACCGAAGGGGTTTAGACCATACTCCACCACGCTGCTCAAATGCGGATTAGCGGGGGCCAGTAACCTGCGTGCGGTTAGAATTACACGTGCAACGACACCATCGAGCTCTCTAGTTAACCATATGCACACTGACTATCCTGCAAAGGACTTGGCGTAAAGATATAGCTAAATAGAATAAAAAAAAAAAGCAGAAATGTAAATTGTATGTATGTTTAGCGACATGTATGGATATCTTCAAGCTAAACAAATTACAAACAGGTATAAAAGAACCCTTCGAATTATAAATTAAAGTCCTCAATCTACCCACAAAATACTCTTTTCAAACATACCTTAGTAAATCCGTATAATTTTATTATACCCTAATTTTGTACGCTCAAATTGAATTCGCGATCAAATTGCTTACATTATTAAGAGATAAAGGGAAATGGATGTATGCGGAACACAATGAGAATGAAAGAGAGGGAGCATTCACCATATAATCTAGACGGCATCAATCGCAAGAAACCGTTTGCATTTTAAGTAAATAAAAAAATAAATTAGTTCGCCACATCGCATGGTTACCCCAATGTCCTTTTTACGGGTGAATTTTATTCTTAATGTTATAGCCGTAAGATACAAATTTCTATAGACAGGTCTCTATTTATCCCGAATTGAGTCGTTTTTTTTTTTGGAAATCGAAATTTGAATGTGATATAGTAATATAACCGGTCAAACGTGATGTTTCCGTACTCTTCTTCTTAATGTTATGCCGTTTCCAAATTTAATATAATAGGCGGAGTCCGCTACATAATATCTTCTGGGGACCTTTCAAAGTTTTTCATCATCTATCGACGTAATGTCATCGTCCAACTGTCCCTACTATTGTCTTCCTTTTCAATTTCAATTATAAGAGAGAAATTAAATTTTTGAAGGTGATTCAGTAGTGAGACGGTTCATTTGCACAAACTCTGCGTACTAAACGATATATCTGTAGCTGTTGATGTACAAGGTGCAGTAAGTATACATTATATATATTGTACAGCCATGCAATTCTCTAAGCGACTCGTAATGGCTGTGTGCGTCGCTGTGATCACAGATGTCACAGCTTTGACATCGTCTACTGCGATCACGGCTGAATTATTTGGTATTCTATAAGGCTGTAAGCGTACGCGAGGCTGTTTGCCTTGTAGAATTCCAATTCCAAACGCAGCCTTGCGGCGCTAGTGTCGCACAACCATGAAAAGCGACACTAAGGAATTGCAATTTTGTGTTCAAGGCTATAACAGCCGATGTTTCCGAGGATGTAAGGATGTTTGCTCTTACAGAATTGCATGGCAGTGCTCATCATATAGGCATGAAGATTTACAGGCGTCGAAATAATCTAACTTATAGTACGTCCTACCACAACCGAATATCTTAATGGTTTATGCCAGCACACAAACAAACAAAGAACCGAAACAAGAGTCTGCGAACGAAATTTTTGTATATCTTCACGCCAGGTCCCTTGCGGGGTAGGCAGAGAGTACCGAGCGCCATAAGACGCGGCCCTTACACACTTCACTCGCTTCTTTCACATTCATAGCTCTTTTCATGCACGCTCGCCGGTTCCTAAGGCTCCTGATCCTGACATCACCTTCTGATAAAACACGACCAATTTGATCATGGTAGATTAGTCTTGGTCTTCCTCGGCTCCTACATCCTTCCACTTTCGCATTGTATATCTGTTTCGTCATTCTTTCATCTTGCATTCTTTCTACATGTCCGAACCAACGGAATATGCCCTTTCTTATCTTAACACCGACACTCTCTTTTAGTCCAACTCTCTTTTGTACGTCATCATTTCGAACGCGGTCAGCAAGCGCTATGCCACAAATATATCAATTTTTTTTTTAATTTGTAGCTCACGAATCATATTCTCAGTTTTAAAAGACGGTTTGTAATGTAGGAGTTACAACACAACTGTGTACTACCCATGTTCGCAAATAATAATTGATTTCAAATTATTAAATCATCATCACCATCCGAGCGTTAATCCCGGTCTTCGGAGCCCAGGGTCTGCTTTTTGACTCGTCTCGCCCATTCGCGCGATCTTCGGCATCCCTAATCACTATAAGTTCAATTAATTATATTTCGAAATATAATTTCTTGAACTTGCGGGTTACCACACGATGGTTCCCATCACCGACGAGTAACTGTTAATTTACAAATATGTGGTACCTAAATTCGTACATGCCAGGTTAATCAGAGACCAGATGGTCAACAGGCCGCTTCTTTATCCAGTGGGTTATCATTGAATGTTAGGTACTACCACACACAAAAAAAACCGGCCAAGTGCGAGTCGGACTCGCGCACGAAGGGTTCCGTACCATTATCTATCACGTTTATTTTAATTTAATTATTTATTTTTAAAGTGGATATATAACTAAATATTCTGTGAATATTTCAAGCGTCTACCTGTTGCTGTTATTAATATTGAGCAAAAACGAGCAAAAAAAAATAACGTTTGTTGTATGGGTTGTATGTTATTCTATTTTTTAGTATTTGTTGTTATAGCGGCAACAGAAATACATCATCTGTGAAAATTTCAACTGTCTAACTATCACGGTTCATGAGATACAGCCTGGTGACAGACGGACGGACGGACGGACGGACAGCGGAGCCTCAGTAATAGGGTTCCGTTTTACCCTTTGGGTACGGAACCCTAAAAAGACACTTCTGACACTCTTGAAGACCCTAACTGCCCACTTTGCATGCTTTTGATGCCTTTAATCCCACGTGCTAACCTAATTCACACTTTGCCATTTGTATTTACTTTTTGTACTCCTTTCGAGTTTGCATTAGGTATATTCGCATCGAATTTGACCGTTTTCTCGAAATAACAAAAAAAAAACAAAAACGTACTTATGTACGCACTTATTTTGTTTGCTACACGAATGAAGTATAACTTCTTTAAGGTTGAAATACTTTAAGGTTGACTGGAAGAGATCCCTTAGAGGGATTAGTACGACATAGTACTACTTATTTCTTTCTATTTGGTAAACTATTATTATATTGTGTAAATAATAATGCATTAAATAAACAAAGATAAAGGTATATCAATCACTATGAATTTATTTCAAACTATTTGATACATGTATTTGTTTACACTATAAATATTAACGTAGGAGAGAGCACCATCAAAGGGTTCCGAAGGTAGCTTACGTAAATATTGGAAAACCATTCAGGGATGTTTTCTTTGATATTTAAGTGTGTTGGTATTCAATCATTTTTATTATTTATCGTTTGTATTTTCTTTGAGTGATTTTATAACGGTGTATTGTTGTTTTTTACCAGTTTATTACGATATCTGGGCTCGAGGTCTGATATGACTCTTGCTGTTTGTATCAGACGTATCTTATATTTTTTTGTGCAACGTAGGAAGATATACAAACATACGACCCACCTCATGTAAAACGGTTACTGTCGCCTATAAACACCTGCAATACATTAAGTGTCACTTGCGCGTGGCTAACACAACTCCTTGTGACCTCACTTACCCGCAGGAACTCAACAACTCATATAGGGAGCTGGTATTAGTCTGCAGTTTTCTGTGAGATAGAGGTACTTTCCCTGACGGGCTACTATTAATACATTTAAAGTCTAAAAAAATAGAAAACAAATCTCATTCCTCTCATTTCTTGGTGTAAGTGTTCTAAGGGCAATCTAACTATAGATTTTACATCCATCTATGGAGTCCCTTGGGAAAAACCTCGGCAAGGAGTTCATTAAACAACTTGAGAGTTTTTGGAAGAAACCTTCTCTGGAACAGCACAGTACGCAACCATTGCGGTTCCTGTGTGTGAGGGTAAATCGGTAGATCTACCGATTGTACATCGGGTTGTGTTCTGAAAAATTGTTCGATATGATGTCGACAGCTTCCTATAACCGTACTGGTCGCCGCCCTTTACCCTCACATCATGGGGTTTTTCAAGAAAGGCGTGAAGAGGTTTTTAATAGTGGGCATAGCATGAGAGTTACCATCAGGCGGCCATTGCGCTTGTTTCCACCTTAGTAGTATAAAAAAAGAGAATTTTATACAACCTCGGGAGGCATATAACCATACGGCCTAGCTGATGTAATATTAGCGTTTTAGAGGGTTCATTATAAAGAAATTCTTTCTCAGTGCTCATCTACGTCTTAGAGGAACCTGAAAGAATAATTCCATGGTTCCCTCGTTCTGGTTTAGGCTGTAGGTTGTGTCGGTTCAATTATTCTCCTTATTAACTCCACCCAAACAGAGTTATGTTTTTATATTTTAACACCACGAACACTAAAAATAATATCGGTACAACTAACCCTGGCATCAATCTGTGTATGCATATATACATATATCTCCGTATGGACTCCAGTGAGTAGTGACATCCCAGTGGGTAAAGAAACAACCTATTAACCGAGTCCTCGGTTCGAATTCTGATGGGGCACGTACCGTTATTTTTTCGGATTTATGTAACATATAGTTATCACTTGTTCGGGGGTGAAGGAAAACACCGTGAGGAAACCGGCGCATCCCAGAAATTATATTTCGGAAGATGACGTAAGGAAGATACGATTTTCCTTCAGGGTTGTGGAGGGCTGACGGCAAGCGCTCTATGTAAAAATCAATATCCTCGTCACATCTTTGGCTTTTTTTTATACCACTAAAGTGACAAACAGGCGTACGCTTGTTTGTCACCTTAGTGGTATAAAAAAATACCGCCTGCCTGGTGGTAAGCAGTTACCGTAGCCTATGGACATTTGCAACACCAGGGGTGTCACTCTTACGTTGCCGACCGGCTTAGGTAGTGGACCCCGCCAATCGTAATAATTTAGGAAACAGAATAATGCAAAGAAGAATATAATTCGTAAGGACTCCAAAACGCTAGACCGATTTTCTTCAAGCAATATTCAGATTAACCCTGCGGGTGCGGGCGGTGCGGGATCCAGAAATTTGGTAGCGACCAAGTCGAAGTACGAAGGCGACGCGGGTCGCTAGTACGAAATAAAAATAACATTATCTTCCATAATGTGAATTTGTCAGTGAAAGAAATGCCAGAATTGTACCAGACTTTACTCACCACATCACAAATAAACAAACAACCAAACGTTACCTGTTTTACATTAATATAGAAGCGTAGACTAGTATGGTATACATTAAAACTGTCGAACAGTAAAAATCTGGTACAAATTGGATCTGAATTTAATCAATGCACAAATACGAAAACAATTTCAGACGGTACGGAACCGTGCACCCGGAATAATAAACTGGCAGGCTTTGAAGTAGCACAAAGGAGGGGGGATTGTGTGGAATCCTAAGAAACGATTGAAGTAGATAGCTTGCCGCTGGATATTGATACTGGTATTTGTTGGAGCGAGATTTAAATTTTAAGGTGACTGTAATTATTATTATACAACGTCGGTAGGCATACCAGCACACGGCTACCTGATGTTAAGCGGTTACCGCAACCTATAAACGGTTGCAATACTTTTAAGTATTACTAGCGCGATGCCACCTCTGCTGCTAACACAACAACTCTTTAGGAGCAGGAACACAACAATCCTCTAGGGAGTTGTTATTTGGCTACGGTTTTTTTTTGGTACGTCCACTTCACAGAGGTGCTTTAAAAACGTCTTGAAGGGGTTTTTACAGAGCAGGCAATGCACAAATGTGACGCTTGTGTTGCCACTATAACTGCCCATTTTCTGACATCACTATCTCCATGTCTTATAGGTACCTATCTCTTAAGTAGTACAAGATCTTTCTTGACGAGCCTGGTGGTCGAGTATTGCAATAGCTACTTTAAGCCAAGGCTCATGGTTCGATTTCCACATAGGACAAACTTTTGTGTGCGCGAGTATATTCTATTTGTGTTGGTGTAAGTGTTTCTAAGAATGGTAGGGTGCATTAAAGCAGCCTGACTAGGCAAGTACTTCTACATCATACAATATCGCAGTCAAATACCAACTTTCTAGAGGGTTGTTGTGTTCTTGCGAGTGAGTTAGGTTACCAGTAAGCTCCCGAGGAGTTGCTGTATGAGCATTATTGCTGTCCACGCATTGTCGATAATACTTCAAATATTGCAAGTGTATAGGCTACACCAAGTGGGCTGTATACTAGTATATAATTTTAACCTTTCACAGTACTGGATGTAAGGTAAAATAAAAAATAAACCGGGTAAAGTCCCGTACTTAAACAGTGACGTAAAAATTAGTAACGCTATGCTTGTTGCCACCAGACATTGTATAAAAAAACTTTCTTTCAATCAATTATCTTGTTCTTCCTAGCGTTATTCTGTTTCTTAATCCATTAGGATCGACGGGATCCGCTACCTAAGCCTAAGGATTTTAGGCGTAGATACTGATTTTTACATGGAGCTACTGCCGTCAGACCACCACAACCCAGAGGGAAAACCAGGCCATTCTTAGGTAATGTCGCACATCTTTCGAAATAATAGGGGTTCTATCTATCTATCTATAACTTCACGCCAAATCCCTTATGGGATAGGCAGAGAGATCCGAGCGCCACGTGACTCGATCCTTACATTTGAATTGAATCAAACAATGAGATTGATCTGCAGAAAGAAACAGTGTTGAAACTTGTGTTGCTTTGTTGCTAAAGATTTGGCGACTGCCGTTCGACCTCCACAATCCAGAGGTAAAACCAGACTTTTCTTAGGTTTGGTCACATGTCTATCGAAATATAATTTCTTGGACGTGCTGGTTTCCTCACTATGTTTTCCTTCACCGCCGAGAAAACAGTGCTTCGATCAGCATAACATGGGCTCCAGGAGGCTCCAAGGAATCACTTAGAGAACTAGTTCAAAGAAATAAATATCCTCACGGTTACCTCCCAGTACATTTATGGGAACATAATGTATGCTCGTAAATATAAATTCGTTTTCAAAATGTACTGAAAATCTTAGGAGCAGGAATAGATTGCGTATGCCAGTACATTGGCTTGCTGAGACTAATAGATCTTTTGTTGGAAATTGTATTCAATTCTTTAATAAATTACCTGAAACAGTTCTGTCATCACAGACACATCAAAAATACTCTATGTAAAAAGGGTTATTATAGAATCGATGAATATCTAACTGATAGAGATGTGTGGAAATGATTCACATGAGTTAATATAACTTTAATTGTACCACTTGATATCACTATATGTACACTTATATCGTTATATTTATTGTAATATGTATAAGATGATTTGAAATAAAATTACCTATATTGGCAAGTTTCTTTTGGCATTTCTTCTTCGCCAATGGTCATTTGAAATGCTGGTAGATAAAAAAGACAAAAATTTATGTACTTATGAAAATGTAAGATGTGTTTAAGTGCCCGTGAGGGTTTAAAGCATCATAAAGAAATAATAAATGTAAAATAATTTGTTCAATAAATAAACTTAAACTTATAATAAAATTTTACAAAATTAAATTTTACAAAATTAAAAAATTTAATTAAAAAAGATTTTCTTCTTTTAACTATATAAAGGCAAAATCTGCGGTGTGACCCTAGTAGACCGATTTCGCAATGAAGACTTAAGAAAGAGAGTTGGTATGAAAGAGAGTGTTCAGTAGAGGCTTGCGCTGGTTTGGATATGTAGGAAGAATGCAAGTGGAAAGAACACACTCAGACAGATGTAGAACGTGAAAGTTGAAGGATGTAGGAGCCGGGGAAGATCAAGATTCATCAACTATGACCAAATTGGCCGTTTGTTATCAGAAGCTAGTGTCAAGCGCCCTAGGAACCGCCAAGCGTGCATAAAGAGAGCTATGAATATTAAAAAAGCGATAGTGAAGTGACAGCCTAGTGAATATAGGAATTATAATTATTAACTATTACGCTTGTATTCGCAATGATGTTAGAAACAGAGTTGGTCTGAAAGAGAGCATCGGTGTTAAAATAAGAAGAGGCATGCTCCGTTGGTTCGGACATGTAGAAAGAATCATCCTGCAGATGAAAGAATGGCGAAGCAGATATACAGATAAAGTGGAAGGATGTAGGAGCCGAGAAAGGCCTTACCCACCATGACCAAATTGATCGTGTTCTATCAGATTGTGATGTCAGCAGCGTTAGAAGTCGACGAGCATGCATGAGAAGAGCAATCAATGTTAAAGAAGCGAGTGAGGTGTATAAGATCGAGGTTCCCTCTGTTTAGCCTGCAAGGGATTTGGCGTGAAGTTATAGATAGATAGTAATTATCACTTGCTCGGCCGTGAAGGAAAATCACACGTCCAAGAAATTATATTTCGGAAGACATGTGACCTAACTTTGAACCTTAAGAAGGATCTGATGTTCCCTTGGGGTTATGGAGGTTTCACGGCAGTCACTCCATGCCTGAAACAGTATTATCCTCGCCAGCTCTAATGGATTAGGAAATAGTATAACGCTAGGAATAATAAGATGTCTGAAGTGAGTGAAGCGCGTGCAAGGATCGAGTCATGCAGCGGTCGGTTCTCTATGCATACTCCCCAAGGAACCTGGCATATGACGAGCTCGGTGGCTCAGTCGTGAATTACGCGACTTTGACACCAACGTTCGTGGGTTCGATTCCCACACAAGGCAAACATTTGTGTGCATGAACATGTCTGTTTGCATAGGTCTGGATGTTTTAAGAGAGGTAGGGCGCATCAAAGCAGTCCGTCTGGGGAAGTACCTCCACCTCACAGAAAACCGCAGCCAAATAACAACTCCCTAGAGGGTTGTTGTGTTCCTGCGTGTGAGTGAGGTCACCAGTAAGCTTCCAAGGTGTTGCTGTGTAAGCAGCAGTGAAGACATCGTGCGAGTGATACTTAATATATCGCTAGCGTTAATAGGCTACGGTACCCGCTTTACATCAGGTGGGCCGTATGCTTGTATGCCTCCCGACGTAGTATAAAAAAAACAGATAGACCTTTTTTAATGAAGGAGTTTTAAGCTTATTGACTGTGGTACTGTACAAAATGAGATCTGTCGAAAAGCATCATGAAAAGGTTTTTATTAATATTATGAATCCATTCCCAAAGGGTCGTGGTGTGCGAGCGTTGAGATTAGAAGGGTATATTAAATTTTATATCCGTTTTATTGGTACCTTTGTGAATGCTCCTTAAATTATATTTGTATCTCTACCGATTGCTTTATTTTATACTTGGGGATCGGATTTCTGAGACTCTCCTCCCCATTCAAAATGCACTATGTAGAGTATATACAACGATTTCTAATTAATAATAAGTCAATAGCTGTGATAAATAGTTAACATCAACTCATCCCGTTACCATGGTGTCTGCTATGTCGCCGAAATATCGGGAAAATAGCAAAATAAATCGCGATATGTCCCGTACCTACAATAGTTGTTAGTTCATTATCATCGTCATATCAGCTGAAAGACGTCCACTGCTGAACATAGGCCTTCCCTTAGGGGGGGTTTTGCCATAATCACCACGCTTGGCAGGCGGGTTGGTGATAGCGGTTTGAAGCAGTGCACGAGATGACGCTGCTGCCCGTCATCCGGTTGTGTGTTTCCCACAGCCGACTCCCACGGCACCCACGGGACGAGAGGGGATGGCGCAATTCTATGCCAGCACCACACGTCTAGTTCATTATATCGTTTCCTAATCCTTTAGAATCGACAGGGTCCACTAGTTATGCTTTAGGATTTGGCGCAGATTCTTCAGACGGTCTTCTGAAAGAGAGCGTCCGTGTGAAGAAAGAATCATCCTGCAGATGAAAGAATGACGAAGCAGATTCATTGTCACAGCGGCATTCCATGTCATATCAGACCTCTGATCTGATACCGTCACCTAAAATATATATTTTCGAAATCCTTTAATAAATTTTGATTTCAGAGATACCTACGCCAATCGCATGAATATAGCCATATACATATATATATATATATATTTTTTGTCGGACATATTACACAGCGCCACCTAGCCCCAAAGTAAGCGAAGCTTGTGTTATGGGTACTAGACAACTGATAAACATACGTAAATACATACTTATTATACATAGAAAACACCCAGACCAATACAAACAGACATGTTCATGCGCACAAATGTTTGTACTGTGTGGGAATCGAACCCACGAGCATTGGTGTCAAAGTAGCGTAACAGCACGTTTCACCACTGGGCCACCGAGCTCGTCATATATATACAGATATGCGAGTGTATAATAAATAGATAGAATGAATGTTAAAGAAGTGAGTGATGTGTGTAAGGATGGATGAGTCACGTCACTCCCGGCTCTCTCTGCCTACCCCGCAAGAGACTTGGCTTGAAGTTATAGAACTAAAATTCAATATTACCGAATATATATCACAAATATATTGCTCAATAAACATTCAACTTTGTAATTCTCATATAAACAGCGAACATTTTCTCAAACGGGTGAGTTGTTTAATAAAAGAATATTGCATTCATAGTTCGGCAATAAAACATTTCAATGATCTAGATAAAATCTAGCCGTTGGCAGTTCGTTTTATGGACGATCTAGACGTCAAAGTCTTATAGCGAAACATTGTCGGCGAAACTGTTACAGACAAATATTTAAAATCCCAAAAAGGAACAATCTCACGATAGCTTGTTCGTATACTAACGTGTATTTACTACTAATTTCATCTTTGTAATTATTACCTTACTAGCTCGATGGCTCAGTCGTGAATGACGCGACTTTGACACCAACGCCCGTGGGTTCGATTCCCACACAAGACAAACATTTGTGCGCATGAACATGTCTATTTGTCTTGGTCTGGGTGTTTTAAGAGAGGTAGGGCTCATCAAAGCAGCCCATCTGGGGGCAGTACCTCCACCTCACAGAAAACCGTAGCCAAATAACAACTCCCTAGAGGGTTGTTGTGTTCCCGGTCACCAGCAAACTCCTGAGGAGTTGCTGTGTAAGCAGCAGTGGAGGCATCGCGCGAGTGATACTTAATATATCGCAATCGTTAATAGGCTACGGTACCCGCTTTACTTCAAGTGGGACGTATGCTTGTATGCCTCCCGACGAAGTATAAAATATATATATATATATTACAATTATTATATAAAAACATGAAGAAACACGCAGGTTAAAGAAATTATATTTCAAAAGACCTAGCTTAAGGTCTGATTTTCCATGTGGGATGTGGAGTTCTGGTGGCACTCGCTCCATGTCAAAATCAGTATCATCGCCAGATGCTTAGGTTTCCCGCCAATATTAATAGATTGGGAAATGGGGTAACGCTAGAAAGAAGAAGAAGAGCAAGCATTCGGCCTGCAGACAGGTTATTTCGAACTAAATACGTTGACGCAAAATAACGCCTGAATCTATCAACTATTTAATTAAGTTGTAATTAAATAGTTGATAGATTCAGGCGTTATTTTGCGAAAGTCAAATTTACATGCAATTTGATCTAATGGCGGAAGCACACAAAGCAGGTTAGATCAAATTGCATGCAAATTAATTAAGTTACGTACGATTCCAAATATATTTGTAACATTTTTTTTTATACTACGTCGGGAGGCATATAAGCATACGGTCCACCTGATGTAAAGCGGGTACCGTAGCCTATCTGTTATCTATGTTATTAACGCTTGCGATATATTAATTAAAACTCGCGCGATGCCTCCTCTGCTGCTTACACAGCAACTCCTTGGGAGCTTACTGGTGACCTCACTCACACGCAGGAACACAACAACCCTCTAGGTAGTTGTTATTTAGATATTCGTCAATTCGGATACTCAAATGTAAATGCAATGACCCAAGAAGACTCTTCGTCAATTTTGTTTAAAAATTATTCCCCGTAAGCAATTTAATATCTTCAGGGAAATGGTTATGCAATGATCAGAGTCAATGGTCATCCTGGATTCTTTATAACCACACTGGGTTATATCTCAGATTATTTTGTATTTTATTCTGTAACATTTTTCTAAAAGAAATATTTCATTCGTCTGTCACTCCAAATCACATCGCCGCAATATCGTAAGTGCGTCGTTAAAAACCGCATTGGCAACAAATAATAATTTCAAAAGTCACAACGATGGCCGATACTGTATTGACGTTTACGACTACACAAATAAATTAAAGTTGGTCATAAAAGATATATAAATATCGAAGCGTATCGAGCGCGTGTCGCATCACTATAAAATGTTAAATGTCGGTCAAGCGTGAACGTCCGCGTCATACAGGGTTCTGTATAAAGGTAATGTTCTAAAGAGAGTAATGAGTTCTCAAAAAAAATAACCTAGAAAGCAATGTGGAATTATTTTAAGCAGCTGAAAAGCTTATTCATGAAATATATTAAAAAATAATCTCTCCTCTGATCCAATTTGCCTTTTTTATACAAAATAACTGACTAAACGAAATATGTATCTGTCAAAAAAATATGACCAGACATACTAACCAAAATGATGATGAGACCTGATGATAAACTTCTATCAATTATCGGTTCCGCATATTAGATTGATAAGTTAGATGTTTTGGTAAGGTTAGAGCGGTTTTTCAACTCGGCCTTTATTTGCCGTGATGCGTAGGTATTTTTCATACTATTTTTTATACCACTTACTTGGCAAACAAGCATACAACCTACTCATAACATGATTATGTAGTTTAATTGCATGATTACTCTCCTGTCTCATGTTACCTTCGGCGAACCTTTTCTAGCCTACTATTGCTTTTGAGTTATATTACAACATCTAATTAATCAACATCAATTATCTACAACATGTGGACAAATCATGTAAGAATTTAAAAGATACGTATCTTTGTATCCCGCCACCTTGCTATCGGAAGAAACATATAGAGTATTCCATACATACGATATAGCTACGTCTGTGACAGGCTTACAGCCTTTTACCTACGGAACCCTAAACCCACATAAACGCGTCACAATAAAAAAGTTAAGTTATTCTTTTTACTGGCTATTCTTTTATATGTATTATTACATTTCTATATATAATATTTACGGGCAGCTCGTAAGGATTTTGGCTAATCTCTGTATTGTAATAAACTTGGCTACTAGCCATCGCAATAACCGTATTTTGCATAACATTCTGGACTTTATTTCTATACATTTACAGCGTTATTCATAAAAAGTTGTTAAGCAACGTTCTAAACATTAATTAACTAAGCAACTGTTTAAGTTTTAATTAGTGTTTAAAAATTTCGTATTCATAAACGGAACTTTGACGTTTCTTAGTAAAGCATTACTTAACTTTTTTCCGACTGGTAGAAATGGTAGAAATCGGGCAACACATCTTGTTAGATGTCAATTGAAGCTGTAATTCATTCATCAAGAAGTGCAAACGAATTCATTTTGAAATTGCTATTTATTTTTCTTTTATTTAACGATCAGTTTTTGTTTCGTGGAGACAATATTACTTATGCCATGCAAATCGGCGCTATCATCTTGAATCTGTTAATATAAAATCAAATTTAGTAGATAACCACAATTACTTTGAATCATCAATATCATGTTTGAGGTTCTCGCGTACTAACCTCGTGTCGTCCCCAGTGCCTAATGACAGCCATTGCTTGAATATGTACAGGTATACCACCGCCTCTTGTATCCACAATAACATCATTTTTCACAAGATTTATAATTTTGTTCATGTTTTCCTTAGAAAACCTGTACTTTTTTCTAAATTCCTCTTCGTCGTACTCCATCATGGGATCCAACCTGAGTTTGTATACTTTAGTACGAGGTTGCCGGAATTCATGAATATCTGCTAAATCTTGCTCCAAAATATTTAAATCATCACCAAAATCAAAATATTCCATTTTTGTCACTTTATGTCAACTTACAAATCAATAATTACAAATCAGTGTGCTAATTGAAAAAAGACTATGTCCGCCATTTTGTTGATTAATGACGTTAAACAGGGGTTGTAGGCTGTTTAATTTGACAGCTGCTTAAGTAACTGTTTAAAATGTCAATTAGGTCTAAACAGCGTTTATGAATACAAAAATAACATAAGCATTGTTTAAAATGTTGTTTAAAAGTTAAGTAACGTTTATGAATATGGCTGTTAAAGATTTTTTTTATTGGTGAGCCGCCATATATTTTGTAATAATAATATTTTTTTTTGTTTCATATCATACTGTATACAATTGTTAATAATAGTTGGAATATTGTTATCATATTGAAAAATTTTCAGTTTTCTGTTTGTTGTTTTTTCAGTATATCTTTAAAATGTAATACAATGTAATATTCTTTATTGCACCACGAGAAACAGTGAAAATATTATAGTAATAACTCAAAATTAATTAAACAAAAGTCGGTCTTATCATGTAGTGATCTCTTCCAGACAACCTTTGAGTAGGGGAGGAGGAAAAAGTACAAATAGGTTCATCAATACGTTCCCTCACATCGGTATCTAGACTTAGAATAGACTAACCTAGAATGCTGCAAGTGTATGTGTATACAGAGGCAGATTTTTATATCACTAAGGTTTAAAATTAAATTATTTAATATCTATTATAACTTCACGCCATGTCACTTGCGGGGTAGGCCAGAGAGAACCGAGTGCTACACTGTCCTGACATCTCACTTGCTTCTTGAACATTTGTAACTTTTTTCATGCACGCTGCCGGTTCCAAGGGCTCCTGACTTCGGCTTCTGATATGACACAACTAAAAAGAAAAGGTGACTGCATCAATCAAATTAAAAAAATACATAGCTGAGATTGGGAAAAGCGAAATGATAAATATATGATGTGTTTCCGTGAGTCAGTTACCTCCACAGAGCTACTGTTTTAGTGGCAAAGATTTTATGTCTAATCCCAAAGGAAAACAAAGGATTTTATTTCAATTTAATGCACGGGTGTATTACCATCAGGCGGGCTAAATTCTTATCTTTGATTTGTTTATTAAAAATATTCACAATCGTATTGCTCCTAAATTACTGTCTCTGTGTGCACTCTTCTCTTCCAGTGAAGGTTTGTCGTCAGGATGCACCACGTACATATTCTCTGGAAGTAATAGCGATTCACCCACGCCTCTCACATGTAAATTAATGCGAAGGGTTTATAAGTCAAGTCGCCATAAAACCGGTTCCTACAAACCGATGTTCACTTTTTATTACGACATATAAAATGTCGTTATATTCATTAATTTGGTTCCGTAGTTGTAAAAGCGGCAATTAGCACTAAACACCCCGTAATGGACGGAACCCTTAATCAGTGTATCGTAAAGGGAATACATTAAAGCATGGTTATGACATGCGCGTGTATTTTTTTTTATCTCGTTCCACCCGTCTGATACAATGCGCACGCGTTTCGTTGATAAAATTGACATAAAATATATTTAATGTTTGGTATTCGTAACGATGATGTAAAAGAGTTGGTCTGAAAGAGAGTGACGGTGTTCAGATAAAAGGGCATGCTCTATTCAGGATGAAAAAATGCCTAAGTAGAACAGTGTGGAACAAAAGTGGAAGGATGTAGGAGTCCAGCAAGGCTCACCTACCACGTTACATTTTTTTTTTCTTACGGGACAGGCCCACCACTCATACCCACCACTGTGTCTCCTGTGTAGCCAGAATTAACAGCGGCGACCACAAAAAAGGCAATGAACAGTGAAGTCCATTGCCGTCCCGGGGGTTAAACTACAGCTGCCTTGGAACTCACAAACGAATTTAATCAGAAGAAATTTGTAGGAGTAGGAAGTTTTAGAATTGACTTCCACGTTAAAAAAGGCCACGTTACATTGGTCGTATTTTATCTGAAAGTGATGTCAAGAGCACTTGGAATTTATGAGAGCATGTATGAGAATATTCGAAACTGAATCTAAAGAACCGTCCTTTTTTTTGTAATCTAGTAATAACTCATTATTTATTTTTACTTCATAGTTTTGTTTTTCGGTTTCGAGATGGCAATATGGTTACAAGTGACATACTTTTCTTCCTAAAAATTAAACATCACGATTGCAAAATGTTTGTCCGTTGTCAACGATATGTAATAAGCTGGAATATTCCATAGGTCTTCATTAAATTTGATACAATCTTCTGTCCTTTTCTCGAAGTCATTTCAAAAAAGTAATACATACATAAAGTTCCGTACATGAAAAATATTTTTTTTTCTCAAAGACGGTATACGGTAGGTTTACACCTATATTTAATAAGGGATCCGCTATCTAGGTCCAAGGATTTGATAAAAAAAATCGATTGTCCCTATAAAATACTTGATATTTTTCGCTTTACAAACAAAACTACACAAATATGAAATTCAGAAATAAAAAAATATATATATTCAGACTCACAAAATATAAAAGTCCATAAAATTCCTTTAAATTTTGAATACAACAAATGTTAGATAGATTTAATACTAATATATTAATTATAGACAAAGAATAAGACAAGTTTCTTAACACGTTATTACTACGAGTTAATTATCAAGATAGGTTTTCTCTTTTGATCTGTAGTAATAAATTATTTCATATGATACATTATAGTACATTATTACATAGAATACATAAAAAAACTGTTTTTCAAAACACCAAACGAGCGAAGTGACCCACCGATTCGGGTCACTTTGCAAAATGAACAATAGTTAATATTTTTGTTCTATCAACTTAATTTTTTTTTTTTTTGTTTTTCGCTCAAGTAAATTGAAGACCCACAAAAGAAGGACCAACCCACACATGCGGGTGTGCATTGGTCATTCTTCCGTGAGGGGCACCCTCCGGAAAAAGGGAGGGAGGAGGTGAAATCTTTCAAAGATACCATTTCGTGCGAACGAACTGGTTATGTCAGATTTCCACTGACTAAAACACCCCCTGGGACTGCCTTTAGCCGGGAAGGCTATGAAGGCTTCATCAGAAGCGATCACCCCGGGGAACGGGGTGACGCAAGCTTTAAATTATATTCCGTCTCTTTAAATATAAACAGTTATGAATTGTAATATATGTTGTTGGTGTGTACTATGACATAGAATACCTAATAGCCTACTAGACAAAACTCAGAACAAGCAAATTCATCCGTTCAAAATAAAAAACCCAATTCTCAATCAATGGGATTGTATAATTCAAAGTCAAAGTCAAAGTCAAAATCTTTTTATTCCGTAAAAATGGCTACATTTGTTTGGAATCGTCACAATTTTTTTCCCTACCGTGCAGTTCATGACTAGGTGAGCACTGATAAAAATACTGCCAAAAAACTCAGGCATCCCTCTTTTGGTATCCAAACAAATTTACATAATTTATTAATTACATTATAATTGGATCGACTCAATCCCAGGCATTTTTATCATTAATATAGTCAGATACTTTATAATATGCCCTGCTACACAATTTGGCTTTAATAGTAGTTTTAAACTTGTTTATTGACAATTCTCTTATATTGCTGGGAAGTTTGTTATAGAACCGTATACATTGCCCCATAAAAGAATTACTTATTTTGTGGAGACGGCTTGCATGTAACACAAGATTATGCTTATATCTAGTATTTATGTTATGAGTATCACTCTTTTTACAAAATGAGTCTATGTTTTTATGGACATACAAAAGATTTTCATAGATATATTGCGATGCGACTGTTAGAATATTTATTTCTTTGAATTTTTCTCTAAGGCTCTCACGGGGACCAAGTTTGTAGATAGCTCTTATGGCTCTCTTTTGCAACAAAAAGATGGTGTTAATGTCCGCGGAGTTACCCCAAAGAAGAATTCCGTATGACATAATACTATGAAAGTAGCTGAAATAAACTATTCTAGCCGTATCAACATCAGTGAGCCGTCTAATAGTTTTCACTGCATAGGCTGCAGAACTTAGTTTTCCTGATATTTTTTCAATTTGTGGGCCCCATTGTAGTTTGGAGTCAATTGTTATACCCAAGAACACAGTTGTCTCCACAGGGGCTAAATTTAATTCTTAACCCCAATTCACAGTTAACATTTATTCATATTGTCACAAGTGTAGTAGTGTATTGTAGTGGAAACTACTTAGAATTCCTAGTGATCTCAAAAAGTGATCTGTCGCATCGGATCACTTCGCAAAATGTACACCTATTGTACAAGACCAAATTCACATTCAATAGAAGTATTATTTCTTAACCTCAGTTACCAGTTAAATTACCTTTTAAATTTCATTCTGACTATTTCTGACTCGTTAAATACAGTTTGTTGGCAGTTAATATGGAATTGTAACATATGTCGTTGGCGTACGAATAATATATATTATTTAATAGAATACTTATCAGATAATAGAAAGAATAAAATGAGCCGTTGACCCGCGAAATAACACCCATTGTACAAAACCTATCTCAATCAACATGATTATATTATTGTTAAATGCGATTCCCAGTTAACATTTATTCTTATTAAATTTCGTTTCGGCTCGTTAAATACGGTTTATCGACAGTTAATACGTTAATAAGTTATGAATTGTAAGATATATCGTTGGTGTTAATTTTTACGACCCGTTTGGTGATAAAAGTATTTGTTACGGCAATTGCATAAACTGAAATGGTAGTATTAAAAACGTAATAGGATTTGCGAGAATCGAGTCTGTATTGTCAAAAAATGAGTAACCATTTGGAGCGCAAAAGAAAGCGGCGTTTGCGATACGCGCAGTATAAGCTAATCCTAATTTTTACTCTACAAAAATTGTGAGAACTTATATGTGAAGTTAAGTTGTTTTTTTATCCCGTTTCAGCAGCTATCAGGATTGGCGGGGTCCGCTACATAAACCTAAGGATTTGGCGAGAACACTGACTTTTACATGGAGCGACTGCTGTCAGACCTCCACAACCCTGAGGGAAAACCAGATCATTCTTAGGTTAGGTCACCCGTCTTTCGAAATATAATTACTTGGATGTGTGGCTTTCCACATGATGTTTTCCTTCACCGCTGAGTAAGTCATAAATATGTACGTAAATCCGAAAACACGAATCTGGTGATACATGCCTCCGCCAGGATTCGAACCGGCGACCAAGTTGGTCAATAGGCCAGTTGCTTATCCACTGGGCTACACATTCTTTTTTCTTTTTTCAGGAACACTGTTCCCATATGAAATCTATATGTTTGACTGTGTGTGTGTTTTTTTCGAATATTCGAATTTTGACTTCAGATTCGGATTCAGCATAAAAAAGTAGAATAGGAATGTTCAGGAACACCGTTCCTATCTCTTAAGGAACATGGTCAAAATGGCCAACAAATAAAAAATAAAAAAAAGTTATATAAATGACGAGCCAGGTGTTCCTCTTGCAATGCAAGCTTGCGCATTCTCAACTAGTTTATATTACGATGGGTGAAACTAAGGAATCGGCCTAACTAATTAAAAGCGGTTATCGTAACCTCTTGCAACACAAAGTAGCGGGGTCGGTAAGGCGCGAGCGATGCGTTACAACGCTTACCATTCACCCCCGTAATTTTACACCCCCTTTAGTCTGACTTAACTCACGCCCCGAATTCTCTAAGGAATTGCTTAGGGCTCAATAAAGGTGTACTAGTGACACTCAAGTAAAGTATAAAAATTCGCTAAATGCGCAATTAGATAAAAAATAAATTACACGATTGTTAAACAAACTAATACAATACAACACAATATAATACAGTATTCTTTATTGCACCAAGTAAAGCAATAAAATAAATTAACAACTCAAAACTAAAGTACATAAGGCGATCTTATGACGAGCGATCTCTTCCAGACAACTTAGGGTAGAGGGAAATATGCAAAAGAAGAAACACAATACTTAGGGGGGAAACAGTATGTAGTTATTTTAGAACAAATATACACGATGAAACATGAATCCTCAAGTTCATGAAACAAAATGTGTCAAAAATAGCTGCCTTTAGCAACTCTACTACTGTGATTATTAAACAATTATGTAATTCATGTTTCGACAATCCCGTGATTAACAAATATTTAATTTTTTACTTGTGACGTGACGCTATTAGACCTCCATTAATATAGTTATCTGTAATATGATAATGAAGTGATAAAATATGGCCGCAGGACTTCTCAATTAGGGCTCTTAATGGAATATCGCTGTGCACTACTCCCCTTTCAAAGATATCTCGTTTACTAATCAGTGGAGAACACCATGTGGTGGCATTACACATTGGTTTTGGCTGTCAATACCCCAAATCTTACTCATCCCACTGCAGGGACATGGACCTCCCTTCAACCGATGGGGTTCAGAACATACTCCACCACGCTGCTCAACCCCAGATTGGCGAAGGTAAATATGTGGCTGTTAAGGTGAGACAATTACACCCCAAATTTTTATTTCTTCCGTATTCGGGTAGATAGAACCGATCGCCTTAAGACGCGGTCCATATAAACTTCGCTCGCTTTTCAAGAACACCGGTCCTTGAATTCTATATGTTTATCTGTGCGTTTGTCCGTGCGTTTGTCTGTGCGTTAATCTGTCGCTTTTTTTCGAATATTCAAATTTTAACTTCAGATCCAGATTCAGTATAAAAAAGTAGAATAGGAATGTTCAGGGACACCGTTCCTATCTCTTAAGGAACATGGACAAAAAGGCCGACAAATTAAAAAAAATAATTTGAATTGTTATATAATTGACGAGCCAGGTGTTCCTCTGGCAATGCAAGCTTGCGCATTCTCAATTGGTTTATTATTCATACTTCTTTTCATGCGCACTCGCTCCTGACATCATCTTCTAACAAAACACCACCAATTTAATCGTAGTAGGCGAGTCTTTCTAGCATCCTGCATCCTTCCACTTTCGCGATGTATATCTGTTTCATCATTCTTTCTTCCCGCATTCTTCTACATGGCCGAACCAATTAGAACATGTTTTTTTCTTATCTTCCTCCGTTCTTTTTCAGACTTTATTTCGTATTTAATATCTAAAAAATGCATAACCCAACGCGTTAACGCGTATCCTAGTATACCGTAAGAATCTCTGCTTTTTTTCTATTTCCTCGGCTTCTGAGGGTACAACCCTCGTGATGTTGAGTGAATAACGGTTTCTCAAGAATATGGCTGTCAAATTCAAAAATATTTTTTAAAATCCAACTGGTAGTTACGGATGTTAGCGATTCAAACGTAGAAACAAACACTTCCGCCTTATTATTAATATTGTGCTTTTCTTTGTAATTGAAGTTTTTATACTGAATAGTATAAAAACTTCAAGTAACAATTTAGTTTCATTTATTATGCTACCACTGCTCTTAAATATTCATACATATATATATATATAATATATATATATATATATATATATAGGTATCTATACATGCAACTAAAATTGAAGTGTCTGTCTATGATTTCAAAATAAAGCCTTCATTTTAAGCTCATATTATTATTTTCACGTTACCAAAGCCTAAATACGCATTTTTAACTTTTTTGTTTGTCTGTCTGTCGTTCGTTTGTCCGGGCTAATCTTCAGAGAGCAGAATATATGGTACTTTTTATCCCGTAAATATTTAGGGTTTCTGCATAAAAAATGAAAAACTGTTAAAATTAAGGGGGAAACATCTTCGGGGGACTTTGCAATTTTATTTTTATTATTTTCATAGAATACGTATTTTTTGTAACATAAAATAACTACGCATTTTTTATGTAATATAAATAAAATACATATACGTTGCCTTCTGTAAAGGTCAATAGATGGCGCTGTACGAAAATTGAATCGCCCTATGGTTGCATCTACGACCCTGAACTTTGTTTTTTTTTTTTAAAACAGAAACAATTTCATGTCTACAAAGAAATAAAGGCCACTAAAAGCCCAAATCTCATGCGTGCGAAGCCGCGGGCTTCAGCTAGTATACAATACAATTCATAAACTTGATACAAAATTATGGTGCAATCTGATCTGATTGTACCATACTTTTTTTTACACCTTTTCTTACGAATCATAATTACATCCCGTCTCTTCATTTTTGCAATAAAGAAGTAACAAAAAATATTGCCCACATTTTTTACTTCGAGCCTTTTAAAATTCAAACACAAAAACAAAGATGGCGAGGCTTAGATAAAACCCATTTTAAAAGAATAATAAAAATTACGTTTTTACCGATAGAAGGGGGGGTTTTCTTAGGAGTTTAATTTTTATAACAAATCTTTTATTCCCCTGGTTTATGTCGAGACAGTAAAGGAGATACGGCGAATAAAAAGAGAGACATAAAAATTGTTAACATTCGAAGGAATAATAACAAATAGGTTGGTGGGGGGAGGAGTTCGCGAACGTGGCGGTGTTCGCGAGTGTTTTAATTGAATTTGTTTTAATTTGTTTGTTTCTTTGTACAACTTTATTGCCTAATCAATAGACTTGTAAGCAAGTATGAAAATTACATGGTTTGTAAATTGCTTACTTATTAACAATAATAAACATTTAAACAGTTTTAGAACATTTACGACGTTGTTACTTTTTGACTAAGATTAAGAGAGGTAGGGCGCATCAAATCAGCCCGTCTGGGGAAGTTCCTCCACCTCACAGAGAACCGCAGCCAAATAACAACTCCTACCCCTCCCTATATATGGTTGTTGTATTCCCGCGTGTGAGAGAGGTCTTCAGTAAGCTTCTAAGGAGTTGCTGTGTTAACAATAGAAATAGCACTGCGCGAGTGACACTCAATGCATTTCAAGCGTTTATAGGCTACGGTAATCGCTTTACACCAGTCGGACGGTACGCTTGTTGAATGCCTGCTGACGTTGTATATAAAAAAATGACTGGAGGGATTAGGATAAAGTTTAATTTAAATGGAGGCTACTTTTATAAGCTACAGAAACTCAAAAATAAAATACAAATAGAAAAAAAACATTTTATTCTATTCAGAAGTTTTTTTCTAAACGAACAAGACCACTTTTCTCTTGAAGATGATACAGATTTTTTACTTCTATATATTTTATCACGAAAATGTTTAAGATTCCCTGTAAACTTTGAGACTCGAGGCAAATGAGACTGAAAACATTACACTCCTTTTTCAGAGTAGTCGTGTAAAGACATGTACATCACATTAAAACACCCCCGCACCCCAAACATTATTGTAATCTTGACAATAAAAGCGGTATTAAATTTAAGATCCTTAGATTTTTTATAACATAAGATGGAAAATGTGAATTTCATATCGGTATAAAGTAAACGATGGATTTAGCCGATACGGCCGCCACGTGTGGCCCGCTGTAAAATCCCATGCTGAATCTAGTTAGGGTCTATTTATGAGCCATATTTTTAACTGACACGGCAAAACTATAAAGAAGAGTTATGATATTAGCAGTTCACATATTTCTATATTTATCGAAAGGAATACAAGCCTATCTACCTGATGTAAAGCGGTTACCGTAGCCTGTATGATCGCTTGTTATACATTAAGTAAGACTCGCGCGATACCACCTCTGCTGCTAACACAACAACGTCTTAGCTTACTGGTGATCTCACTCATACGCAGGAACACAATAACCCTCCAGAGAATTGTTATTTGGCTGGGGTTTTCTGTGAGTTGGCTGATTTGATGCGGCCTACCTTTAAACACCCACGTTAAGACAAACGGGCATGTTCATGCACACCAATGTTTGTTCTGGATGAAAATTGAACCAACGACCGTCGGTGTCAAAGTCACGTTATTGACCATTGCGCCACCGAGCTTGTCAAACACCGTCATGACTTTTGTATAACACTTTACTTGACATTACTGAGCCACGTTGATGATGGAGGTGTCAAACATTGTAATGGTTAAATATTCTACTTTATATTAGCGCTATCCTGCTTCCTAATCCATTAGGGTTGGCGGGGTCCGCTACCTAAGTCTAAAGATTTATCGTAGATATTAATTTATACATGGAGCGACTCCCATCGGACCTTCGTCAGAGGGTAAGACGGCTAGACCAGACGGCAGTCGAAAGACATGTGACCTAACCTAAGAAAGCTTATGTTAGGTCCCACAGCTTTCGAAATACAATTTCTTGGACATGTGGGTTTCCTCGTGTTGTTTTCCTTCACCGCCGTGCTAGTGATAATTACAAATATTATACGAAAGAAATTAATGACGTTGGGCTCTCGAGGGCACTTAAACACGCCTTATCGTTGATGAAATACGCGGTTCGTTTGGACTAATCTCGGTTTAGATTTTCAAACGGTTTCCCAAATGGTTAGGATATAGCTAGGTTATAGTATAAGGCTATAATTTATGAACATTTCGCAATAATAAGATACCATTACGATGATATAATCAAGCGACGTAATAAGATAAACGCTTTAATAAAACGTAACAGGCAGACATGGCTGATTACACCCACATCCAATTGTGCTCCATTCAATTATTCTTAGTATTAGAATAAAGAAAAGCTTCTACGCATTTCACCACTAGGAATAGACACTGTATAATCTTATTGAACTCAGCTTTCATTGTATAAGTAAATTTTTTTATAAAAAAAAAGCCAGCGATCTGCTTATTTCATACAACAAGCATAGTGCCGGCCTGATGGTAATCAGTTACCGAAGGCTACGGGCAGTTGCAACACCGGGGGTGTTATGTGTGTTGCTTGTATATGAAACTTGACATCAAGTCCGGACACAAGAGACCACTTGTCTCTTCATCGAAATGTTAGAAGAATTGGCGAATCGCGCAGGAACACAACAACCCTCCAAGGAGTTGTAGTGGAGGTATTTCCCCAGTCGGGCTGCATTGATGCGCCCTACCTCTCTTGAAAACACCAAGACAAACAGATATGTTGCACACAAATGTATGTCTTGTGTGGAAATCGAACCCACGAGAGTTGGTGGTTTTTATTAATTTACATGTTTCGCCTCTCCACGAGGCATCCTCAGGCGCTGTGGATGTTAGTCTTCAGAATAACATGCTACATTAAGTACTAGTAGCATGTTACTAACATGTGTCACAGCGACGACCAGGGCAGTCATGGCAGCAACTGTGACGCATGCTGGTGGCATGGTGTTTCTGTTCCAGAGGGCGGGCAATCGCAAGGACGACCGCAGCAGCCGAGGCAGAGACTAACGAAGCAGCTATGGCAGCGTCGGCATGTTGCATCTACTAACGGTGGTAGGTGGGTGCCGGTTAACGCCACCGGCATTCGTATGAACTAATTGGTGATGGAAGCACACAAAGCAGGTTAGATCAAATTCCATGAATGAAATTTTATTTAATCAAATAAAATATGGATTTAGATGCATAACGATTTAAAATGACTCATAATTTCCAAGAATGGAAAATTAACAACTGACTTTTCAAATATGAAAAGTCTTATCGTGACTCTATAAAATACATTCAACGTATAAAAATACATTGTATTTAACGCTCGCGATAGAATATGATGTATTCGCGGCGCACTCCCCGTCGTATGCGATTTATTGTTAATAACAGCCGTTTTTACAACAAACGCATTTGTTGCGAATTTTACGCAGTTGGTAGCTTTAAAGATTTTATTATGGAATTATATTGAACGCAATATTATACGGCGAACTAAGCTTCTTCCGCTGAATCGGCTACATCTTTTGAGTGTTTGGGGTTCTAGATCTAATATGGAGATGATTCAACACAGGCGATCATTCCTTACAAATCTTTAGTTCTACTATTATTGTACCAATATGCTGATGTGAATTTATTGTAATATCTAATTGACAATTTTAGAGACCTATATTGGCAAGTTTCTTTTGGCATCTCTTCTTCGCCTATGGTCATTTCTGAAATGCTAGCAGATTAAAAAAGATAAACGGTAACATAAGAGAATAAGATATGATAAGATTATATGTCAATAAAATGGAAGACGTGCCTAAGTAAATAAGGGAGCAGATAAATTCGAGATAAATTCGTACAGTAATAAGGAAAAAAATGAAAATAAATTCGTATTTAAGGAGATATCTTCAAATGAAGTCTTAAAAATTATTAATTCCATTAAATCTAATGCGGTTGGTAGTGATATGATTTCTGTTAAAATAATAAAATTAACACTTCCTTATTCCCTGGACGCAATAACTGCTATCATTAATAATTCGCTAAGAACTGGAAGTTTTCCGATGTCTTGGACAACAGCAATACTTAAACCAATTGCAAAAAAATCGAATGCTGAAACCGTCAAAGATCTAAGACCTATTGGATTACTTCCAGTCTTGTCCAAAGTGCTGGAGAAGGTAGTACAGTATCAGTTATCATCGTTTCTTGAACGAAACGCAATTATCCCTCAAAATCAATCTGGTTTTCGTAAAGACCATAGTACAACTACAGCATTATTGCAAGTTGTAGATGAAATTTTAACAAATTGTAATGAAAATCAGGCGACGATTGTGGTGTTATTAGACTATAGTCGTGCTTTTGATTGTTTGAATTCAGACATACTCTTAAGAAAACTAAAACACTACGGATGTGATGAAATGGTCTGTGGTTGGTTCGCGAGTTATCTTAAAGATCGAAAACAATTTGTCAAATGTCTTGATAGGGATGAAAAGGAGTCTGAATCCGATCTTCTGTCAGTGGATAGGGGTGTGGTACATGGTTCGGTTTTGGGTCCAACGCTTTACTCCGTTTACACTGCTGATTTACTCGAGGTTGTGCAATACGGACTTGGCCATATGTACGCAGACGATACTCAAATTATCATGCGAGTGGGTACAACGTCTAATAGTATACAAGACGCGATCTTAAAGCTTAACCATGACTTAGGCTCTGTTTATGATTGGTCGAATAAACATGGACTCTCGTTAAATGAGAATAAGTCTACGTTTGCCGTATTCGGTACGAAGCGACAAATTCAAATAGTTAAGCAATTTATGCAACCTATAACAATTAACAATGTCCCGATCAGCGAGACTGCAGTAGTATTGTTAGACAGTAAACTGAAGTTCGAGGAGCATATAAAAATTAAAATACCTAAATGTTATGGCTCACTCAAAACTTTGTACAGGTTACGGCCGTTCCTGACCACCTCATTAAGGTTAAGGTTGAGCGACGTCTTAGTCCTATCTAATCTTGATTATGGTGACATAGTATATGACTCTTGTCTACTCAAAAAAACTGAAAAGAAGATTCAGCGCGTACAAAATTCCTGTATCAGATTTTGCTATAATGTTCCCAAACGATCTCATGTTACCCCTTTCTTAATAATAATAATAATAATAATAAATATTTATTTGCACAAAACACGGTGTAAAAGTTGACAAATAATCAGTAGAGCATACATGTTTTGCCAAGTCAGTGGCATGCAAATACATTGTTTAAGTGATTTTAAATTAGAGGCAAAATATAGTGTACTAAATTATTAAAATATTTATCCATTAGGTCTATTCGATAGAAATACAATGTCAATATTAATATTAGAATAATAGGTTGTAATGTCAAGTAAACAGTATTCATTAACAGCAAATGTCCAATAGCTACAAATAATCATTTCATGTCAAAAAGTCTTGTATATTGTAATATTCTTGATCTAACAACCATTTATGTAATTTTTTTTTGAATAAATTATTATTACTACATTTTATGTCAACCGGAATTTTATTATAGATTTTAATAGACATACCTAAACAGCTTTTGGTATATTGACTCATAGTTGGAGTTATATCAAATACTAGTCTGTTAGGGTTTCTATGGTTTGTAGCATATAAAGCACTAGCTTTCTTAAAAAGTTTACTATTTTCTTTTATAAATACGCCCATGACATATATATAAAGAGACGGTAGGGTTAATAATCCAAGTTCCTTAAATCGTGATCGACACGACACATCTGGTGGAAGACCGTACATCGATCTAATGCACTTTTTTTGCGCAATAAAAGCTCTACCGATGTTGGTACCATTGCCCCAAATTAATAAGCCATAGCGCAAGGTAGACTCAGCATACGCGTGATAAGCTGTAAGTGCTGTCTTTTTGTCAGTAACATTAATCACTTGTTTAAGAGCATAAACGAATTTATTTATTTTAGTACATACTTTTTCAATTTGAGATTTCCAGTTCATTTGCTGATCTATCGTTAGTCCTAGAAATTTTGTCTCTTTTACCATGTCAATTGGTACATTGTTGTAATGAATATTCAGATTAAACATTTCATTTTTATAATTATTAAAGTGAATCCAGTTAGTTTTAATTGCATTTATTTTTAAATTATTTATGTCAAGCCATTGAATTATGTCACTAATAGTTTTATTTACGTCATCTTCATGGTCTTTAATGGTCATATTTATTTTATTTGTCGCAACAACAACAGATATGTCATCAGCGAAAAGTGTGCATTTATGAGTTGTAATATAAGGCAAATCATTTATATATAAAAGGAATAGAATAGGGCCTAATACGCTCCCTTGTGGAACTCCATATTTATTATGTCTAAAATTAGATGAGTATGTCGTTATTTCGCTATTTTTATCTAATTTTGTAATCACGACACGTTGACATCTGTTATTTAGGTAAGATGCTATCCAATCAAGAGTAGGTCCTCTAATTCCAATTAATTCTAATTTGTTTAAAAGTATTTTATGTGAAACAACATCGAAAGCTTTCGATAAGTCAAAAAATACTGCAGTAGTGAAATTTTTATTATTTATATTAGTTAAAATAGCTGTCATAAGTGCGTATGTAGCAAGTGTTGTTGATTTATGCTTTTGAAATCCGTACTGGTCTTCCGCAATTATTCCAAATTTATTGCAAAATTCCATTAACCTCTTAAGCATACACTTTTCAAAAATTTTTGAAAAGATTGGTATCAGCGTTATGGGTCGATAGTTTTTTAAATCATCTTTGCTACCTTTCTTGAACAGCGGTTTCACAACTGATAATTTTAGCAGTTCCGGAAAAGAACCTGTAGAAAAAGATAAGTTAATTAAGTGGGTTAAAATGGGTAATAATTCATCGATGCTTGACTTTATTACTTTAGTACAAATTTCATCATACCCTTCTGAATTTGTGTTTTTTAATGACATGACTTCTTTTTTTACTTCAGATTCTGACATGGGTCTTAAAAACATTGAATGTCCTGTATTATTATTATACCTTATTTTAGGATTACTATTATTATTATTAATGTCATGTTTGGTATTTGTTGAATCGATAAAATAATTATTAAATGTCGTCGCTATGTCTATAGGATCTGTCAGTATTGTATTGTCAATTTTTATGTTGTCTAAATTATTATCGCATGTCATATTACAAATTTCATTTTTGATGATAGACCAAGATGCTTTGCACTTGTTTCTACTTCGATTGATAAATTTAATATTAGCATTTTTTTTTAAATTATATATACATTTCTTTAATAGTTTCGAATATTTATTATACATGTTTTTATTTGTCAACGTTTTTTCTTTATAACATTTATATCTTAATAATCTTTTAGTTTTAGAGCTTACTTTTATGCCTTCACTGATCCAATTTTGCTTGATTCTTTGTGCTGTGTTAATTTTGATTTTTAATTTAGGAAAACACAGTTTATAGAATAAACTTACTAATTCATGAAACATACCAAAAGCCTTATTAAGATTTGTTTCGTAGTATATCTCAGACCATGATAAGCTTCTTATACAATTCCTAAATTTTGTTATGTTTTCTTCGCTATAGTCCCTCTTGAAAATGTAATAAAATGAGGGTTTTAACATTTTGTTTTTGATAGGGATACTAAGCATTTGAGCAGTTTCATGGTCGGACAAGTGTAGAGGCAATACTGTTGCAGTTGCGTCTTTAATATTGCTCAATATATGATCTATGCAAGATCGTTTTCTGGTAGGCTCGTTTATGTGGATTTTCAGGTCATAAATCTGAGCTAAGTCTTTTAAGTATTCCGTAGCTGTTCCAGATTGCAGCGTATTTATATTGATATCACCAGCTAGAACAATATTGACATTACTTTTGTATTTTTTAAATATATCATGCAATAAGCAGTCTAATTTTTTGAGAAACGTGTTGGGATTAGATGAAGGTGTTCTATAGAGGCTGACAATAATTAATTTTTTCGACTGATTTGATAAAATTTCTATTCCACAACATTCAAAAGATTTTTCTACCGCATGTGATTTTATAAATAACAGATCTTTATATAACAATTTTCTTTTGACCAAAATACATGTTCCACCTCTCTGCTTATCTCTACAAAAATTTGATGCCATTTCATAATTATACAGTTTTACGTAGTTATCAGAACCCGACTTTATAAAAGTTTCCGATAAACATATTATGTCTGGATCATTATTATTATTTTTCAGTTCGAGTAGTGTTAATTCTAGTAAATCTTTTTTTGATAGAATACTGGCAATATTTTGGTGAAGAATTTTTAAACAAGATACGGATACTGATACTGATTCTTGTCTAGGCCCGAAAAAGATTATTCTGTTTTAAAATGGGAAAATAGTAGGGTATAGTTCCCTTTTTTGTACAAGTTGGTTTATAAACAACACCGGTAGAGCACTCACTAGCACTTTTGATTATTTTTTCGTTGGAAAAATAATATGGTATTGTACCTTTTTTCCATTTGTTGTTTTGAGCAGTTAAACTTGGCTTATTAGACAATATAAGATTTTTGAGGGCTTTGTGGTTACAATATTTACTTTCATAGTCTGTGCAGTCAATCTTATAATTAATTTGTTTACACATGTCACTTATGGAAGTCAAATCACAATTTACAAAATGGCAATTATCATATTTGTCACATAAGTTTTTGATGCTATTATTTAACATATTTACATTCATAAATTTATTTTTAAATACATTTAATACTAGAATAGGGCAAGTTAATTTAGGTAAAGTATATTGCAGTTCTTTCAATACTGTCCTTGGATTCGTGTCGTTTTCACCTATGCAAAGTACTACCTTGTCCTGTGTCTGTAACTCTACATCACGGCAACTTTTTAGGATCTCCCAGGTGGGTGCGTATGGTTTTGTATGCGCTATAACATTGTATTTTTCGTATGTACTGCATTCCCTTGAGTGTAATAAAGCCGATGCTATGCCAACGCATTTTTGAGTACCATATACTATAATTTTCCGAGTGTTGACGTCTTGCTTTTGATAAAGATTGTTTGTTTTTTTGATAACTGATCTGTGTTCCGATCTAAGGTTGAGTTCTAGTTGCATTATTTGTGCCTTAAGTTTCTCAATGTCTTGATTTGCTTTCATTAACTCATTTTGAAGCTTAAAAATTTTGTGTTGCAGGTGTATACATTCTATATTTTTTGTTTCAGGAGTACTAAAGTTATCATTACATAAGGGTGTCTTGTGTGGTGTAATGGTGCCAAGTACAATCTTTTTTTTATGAGAGCTATGTACACTTTTATTTATATGTAAAGGAGAATGACATAAATTTTTTAATGTAATTATTTCTTTCGTCAATTTTGCAATCTGTTTTTTCAAGTCATTATTTTCTAATATTGTGTTTTCTAGTTCATTTTGTGTACTTAGAAGGTCAGATGTAAGTTGATTAATTTCTTCTTTATATTCACGTATGGTAGTCTTACTGTCCGTAACGCATTCCAAGCTCTTCGACAACCTGTCTTGTGATAGTGACAAATCATTATCGCTATCATTTTCAGAAAGAATGTGCGAATCGATAATTTGTGAGTCAATACTTTGGGAATCATTTTGTTTTTCTACATGTGTGGGTGTACTGGATGTATTTCCGCTTTGTGTTATTTTGTCAATTTGGTCTAATTTTCCGTCAGTTTGCGCGATTTTAGCCTTGTCTAACGCAGTTTGTTTTTTTCTTGTTAAAATTGTTTGAGGTGTAGTTTTACAAACTTTTTTGGTTTGTATACAAGATTGGCATTTCCATTTTTTCTTTTTGTCTTGGTCCATTAATAGAAATAATTTTTCAGAAATGCCTGCACAGTCGAACTCGTATCTACCGTTACACATTGAGCATAATAAACTATATTTTATGTCAATTTTTGATTTACATTTTTTACAGGTTACTGGTGCTGACATCTTGCGATCGTTTTTGTTGCCTTTATCAGTTTTAGTTTCCATAACAGTAAGCGATCTAAATTAATGTAAGAACCTCAACTGTATTGTTTGGTAGTTCTTAGATTTTTCGATAGATGGCGCGACACGATACGGTGGTTTGGTATATATTTTGAGATGCTTTGTGAAGTGGTAGGCAGTAGATAGATGATGCTTAGTACTGTAGTGATTTGTGTAGATGGCGTTGTAGTTAGAAAACCATTCAAAATCTACCCGAGTAGTGAAGGGATCAAAGTCCAAACTCGATTTAAATTTTGTAAACAGTCTTTGATAGTGTAATATCTACGTTATTTACACATAAAAACACATTTACACTTTTTTTTTATCACTGTAACTAAAATATTTGCGTTTGTTAACGATTTTAATTGTCCTCAGTAAATTTTACAGCGTTTTGGTTGAATTATTTACACTTTTCACAGTTACTGTTTAAGATGTAATATCTTTTAAGTTTTTTCACGAATCACTCAGATAACAATATTACACAGTTATTTTACGTTGAACTGCCGAAATATAATATTTTTACCACTTAATAAGAATAAATGTATTTTTTATCAATATATAAATACAGAGACGATGTTTACGTGACAGTGGCGCCACCTCCCTATGAATACTACTCTTGAATAGTTACGTATTTAAATTAAAAAATACTCATACACCTGCTTATTTGTACCAAAAGCTGAAGTGGGTTAAACATCGCGAAAGGTTAGTAGAACGTAACTCTCGTATTGTACTGCCACGGCCACGTCTCGAACTGTTTCGTGGTGCATTTAGTTACGCAGCGGCAAAATGTTGGAACGATTTGCCCCCTCCTATTAAGACATCCAAATCTATAACAAGTTTTAAAAATAAATGTAAGACCTGGCTGTTATCGAAACAAAAATCTGGCTATGGTGGACAGTGCTGTCTCCGGCTTCCTGATAAAAATTATTTCCATTTAAGCATTCTATTGTGGTATATTTCACTCTCTTGTTGTTCCTTGTTTTTATTGTTTGATAGATTAGACATGATCTCCAAGTCTTGAAATTAGTTGTCTTATTAAGAGATTTTCAATGATTTACCTACATATTGTTTTTGTCATTTTTATTCAATTTATTGTCATCTATTTTAAGTTTAAAAACATGTGGTATTTATTGGTACCTACATGTGCAGCGTCTATACTGGCGGTGTGTCAACAAACAAAGGCAGAGACTGAAAAACAGCGGTTCCGCTGAGGCTCTAACCTCTTTATCTGTACAATACGTCTATGTGAATGTAAGGGCTACTATATATTCGTGCACTGTGTAATAATGTCATTGGTCGCAGACAATGTTTTTGTACAGATGAATAAAGTTACTTTTATTATTTTATTTATTATTATTACTAAGTGTCCGCGAGGGCCCAATGGCAAATAAAGATTTTTTATCTTTTTATCTTGTATTTTATTATATGAGCCTTATGGTGCCTCTCTGTTTCCACGTTTCCCTGTCGTGTAAAGGACCTGCCCTGGTATTTCCGTAGTTAAATTCCGAATTATGAAACTATCACGTCAAATAAAGGTACAGAAGGCGTTATGTAAATATTTTAGGAAAAATATATTGTGGTTTTCAATCAGTATAGTGTTTTAGAAATTATAAAAGAATAATTTAATTAATCCCAGTTTTTATTTGAAATTTGCAAAGCCGAAAATTAAAAATAATTACAGTTGATAAAGCTTTATATAAATATTACATAAAAAATCTTCTTCCTTCTAGCGCTATCCCGTTTCTTAATCGTGATTGGAGAGGTTTGCTACCGGAAAATACTCGTACTAATTTGGACATGGAATAACTGACGTCTAACCTTCCAGAGGGATAACTAGACAATTTTAGGTTAAGGCACACATCCATAGAAATATAATTTCATAGACGTGCGGGTATTCTTATGATGTTTTCCTTTATCGCCGAGCAAGAGAGATAATTACAAATAATCACTTGCTCGGTAGTACATAAATCCGAAGTCAAAGTTGTACTTGGGTCCAGTAGGTTAGTAGTTAAGAAATTTAACGTAATGCAATTGAAATACAAAAATATGTTAAAAATTTTAAAATTAATGCCCATTAATTTCCCCATAATATTCCCACAATACAATTCGACACATGAAATCATCAAATTCCAAAAGGTCTCATTCATTAGTCATCAAACGCTAATGATCACAAATCAACACGTCAGCAGTGAACCCGTCGCAACCCTTCATTGTTGACGCCACCTGTCGTCATGGGAATGGCCAAGGATAATAGTAAGATGATATGGTGAATCCCGTATGCTGTTCTCCCCACAATACGTCACGTTCCATGATTTTGTAACAGAAACTGTTGTATATTGCCATCCTTTATTTATTATCATGATTTTATTAGGTTGATATAACACAGTCAATGGATTCAGGTGTTTTTTTGCGAAATTTTATGTCATTATGGCAAGTAGTGCCTGCCAATAAGCGTCGGTGGGCTACTGCTACCCACGCAGTACTGTTTCTAGATGCATACCAACGAAGTCCTTGCTCCGGCTGTTGCGGTGGCAGAGACGCAGACTACGAGACCTAGTAGTGAAAGGTTGGGTGTTAGTTTATACAGACTAACTGCTGGTAAAAGCGCTTAAAGATGAATAAGTCATAATATGAATATCTACAGTGTTGATGACCTCTAGATTTCAATATGGCAGAACAATTATGAATATATGGTGAATGCTGTAGAAATGAAAGCTCTTCGGAGTATGTATGAAATTAGGATGATTTATAGAGTGAGAAATAGCACGATATAGAATAATGTGGAATGAAAGAAAACGTAGTGACATTTGGAAAGAATTGTTAATAATAGGGTTAAGAAAGATATATATACAAGAGTGAGTAGAAATGTCGGCTGGGGCCGCTTTGCATATTGCAAAATTGGTGATGTTATTGAACTAAAGGCAAAATAAAAATCATCTGACACCAGCGAGCATGCAGGTTAATAAATGTAGAATAAGGAAAAAGAGGTATGCTTTGATCAGTGCAACTGGCGTTCCATAGTCCCTGACTACTCCAATGAGAGACAGGCGTAATGGTATGTATGTAATTTCAAACGATTCTAATTACTGTGACAGCATTTATAGTGAACTTTAATAATTGAGAATAGCCTGACGATACTTGCCACCGAAATGTGAGCCTAAGGTGAAGAAAATTCAGATCGGATATTTTGATGCCAAAAATAGAACTCCTCATTGTCTTCTGCCAAGCTAAGCTAAGAGCCCCTGGAGCCCTCCCGACTGAACAGAAGATTATCACTTATTTATATCAAAGTGCATTATTCAGAATCAAAAAATCAATGTGAATCATCTTCACCTTAATCAAAAGACCCCTAGAGGCGAGGGAAATCGTAGATAAATCTAAACTAAAACATCGTCAGTGCCTTTTCCTATGCCCCGGCTTAAGAGATTTTGTTGCAAATAAAACTTAAAAATAAATAAATCTCACTTTTATTTAGTCAATGTTTAGGTTGTTTGTCACACCACATATTTGTAATTATCAATAGCTCGGCGGTGAAGGCTAATAAAAAGTATCGATCTAATATTCCTTCATTTCTGTTCCGATGCAACAAAGCAACACAAGTTTCAACACTGTTTCTTTCTGCAGATCAATCTCATTGTTTGATTCAATTCAAATGTAAGGATCGAGTCACGTGGCGCTCGGATCTCTCTGCCTATCCCATAAGGGATTTGGCGTGAAGTTATAGATAGATAGATAGAACCCCTATTATTTCGAAAGATGTGTGACATTACCTAAGAATGGCCTGGTTTTCCCTCTGGGTTGTGGTGGTCTGACGGCAGTAGCTCCATGTAAAAATCAGTATCTACGCAAATCCTTAGGCTTAGGTAGCGGACCCCGCCAATCCTAACGGATTAGGAAACAGGATAACGCTAAGAAGAAGGTACTTAATGGATCATATAAATTTACGTACTTAAAATATAGAGCAAAAGTATTAAATACGAGTACAAAATCACTAGACACGAATACAAAAGTACAAAATACGTCCAAAATATTCGTCATCACAAGTACAATAGATGCAAATCATAATGATATTGATATAATCTAATACAAAGATATTGGAGCCGGATGACAAAGCGTCGCAAAGAGAAAATAAGCAAATATAAATCATGGACTTCTTTTGTAGATATCGTAATGAAATCGGGCGAATGAAAGGTAAGTTTAAAGGGGAGGCGAGTCTGAACTTCGTCATTTTTATTTTTTGCTGCAAACGAGCAATTTCAATTTTTACTTCAATAGATTTTTTTAGAAATATGAAGTTCTTCATGTATTGTGATTTTTTACGAGTATTTTTATTGTTTATTACTACATATATGATTAACGAAGAAATATAATCAAATTAAATATATATAAGTTAGTCAGATTCACAACTATAACATAGTCTGAACAAATGAAATTGAGCATTAATTATTATTATATTTACTGCAAGAGACTTTTTACTATAGAGTAATAAGTAATTGATTTTGAACTGGGTACATGGATATTATATTCGGTGTCAGAACTAAATTAAAAACGAAAATAAAACGAATTAGTTTATCTTATATAGCGGAATGAAAAGTAAAACAGATAATAGCACAATTATTTTAAGCTCTGGCTGTCATATGTATCATCACAGTGTTTTACCTTGATATTCACGTAAAAGACGCCTTGATATTCACAAACGCATAAATTCTCATATCACATACCTTCCGTATTTGGTAGAATGCAAAAAATATTAAAAAGGTCTCACGCCGAACAGACACAAATAAAAATAAACGGAAAATTTTAACGAAACAAAAAAGTCGTCGCGAGAACGTCTCCTTAACAAAACACACCTAAGCGAGAGTTCTTTTAAAAAAAATCCGAATTCACAATATGGGTGAGATGTCATAATTTGGACCGGTAAAGTATAAAGATAAAAAGGCATCCGAAGAGATTTCCCCTGTGCTTTTGAGTTTTTATTACTTAGGCGCTTTTTCCATCAGATAACCGAATGGGGCGGTATTGCATGAATATAAAATTTATTGTGATGTTTAATTATAAAATTCTTTTGACAATATAAACTGTCGAATAAGAAATACAAAATGACTTTAATAAAGTCTATACCTATCTATTTAGATTGATGAGTTTAACTTCTCTAGCATCAATATAACAATGTAATTTACCACGTGTTGCTTTGCAGCAAGAGACATTTTTTGCCTATCAGGTTCAGATTTTCGGCTATATTTATATTTGAAATAAGAATTGCTTCAAATAAAATAAAACTGGCATAGTGTGAATCATTTTCGCGAAAGCAAGGGCTCCGAATTTTTCCATTAAAAGAAAATTTTGTATGAAACTTGTTAATAGAAAGTGTCATAATTCATATTAACATATATGAACATAATTAAACAACACTCGAGCGTTACCACTCCTGCTGCTAACATGGCAACTCCTTAGCTGCTCATTAACTTCTACAAGAAGATCTCACAGGGAATTGTTTTTTGGCTGCGATTTTCTGTGAGATGGAGGTACTTCCCTAGCCGGGCCGGTTTGATGCGTAGCTACCTCTCTTCAAACACGCAGACAAACAGATATGCTCATTCACATAAATTACTAACCACTACTCATACAAAACACTCACAAAGTAATATGATTAAATGTCTTCTAGTGTATCTTACACACCGCTGGGCTTCGGCGATTGAGAGTCAAGGTGAAACATTGGCTGTTAGCCTAGATATGGCAAAGGCGTTCGATCGGGTCTGGCATCGGAGTCTTCTATCGAAGTTACCATCGTACGGGCTGCCCGAGGGTTTGTGCAAATGGATTGCCAGCTTCTTATCCAGCAGACGTATAAAAGCCGTGATAGACGGTAGTTGCTCCGATAGCATGGATATTAATGCTGGCGTCCCACAGGGCTCTGTGTTGTCCCCGACGCTGTTTCTGCTGCACATTAATGACATGTTGTCAATCGACAGCATTCATTGTTATGCGGACGACAGCACCGGCGACACTTATTATACAGGCCGTGCTAACATCCCTCGTTCCCTTGTAGAGGAAAGCCGCGATAAACTTGTGTCTGAAATGGAGGGTACATTGTCTAAAGTATCTGACTGGGGGCGATTGAACCTAGTCCAATTCAACCCTGCCAAGACACAAGTTTGCGCGTTCACCGCTAAGAAAACCCCATTTGCTGTGGTTCCCCAATTCGAGAACACGCCGCTCACAATTTCTAAGAGCATTAGGATTCTCGGTATCGAGATCTCCAGCGATGTTCAGTATCGAGGTCACCTGGAGGAGAAGGTTAAGCTGGCGTCCAAGAAACTCGGTGTGCTCAACAGAGCTAAACAGTACTTCAGCGCGGGGCAAAGGCTTATGTTATATAAGTCCCAAGTCAGACCGCATATGGAGTACTATAGCCACCTTTGGGCGGGAGCACCTGGATACCAGCTAGGACCTTGTGACTCGATACAGAGACGAGCTGTGAGGATTATCGATGATCCTGGACTCACACACGGCATTGAGCCCTTGAGTTTGAGAAGAGATTTTGCTTCCCTTTGCGTGTTCTACCGGCTGTATAATGGGTTGTGTTCTGAGGAGTTGTTCAACATTATACCAACAGCCTCGTTTTACAATCGCACAGCTCGCCGGCGGCTGGGAGTTCATCCGCACACACTGGAACCGCAATGGTCGCGCACTGTGCGCTACACGAGAAGTTTTCTACCGAGAACTATTATGTTCTGGAATGAGCTCCCTGCCGAGATTTTCCCAAGGGACTACAGTATGGGGTTCTTCAAGAAAGGCGTGAAGAGGTTCTTACAGGGTCGGCAACGCAAGAGTGACACCCCTGGTGTTGCAAATGCCCATAGGCTACGGTAACTGCTTACCATCAGGCAGGCCGTACGCTTGTTTGCCACCTTAGTGGTATAAAAAAAAAAAAAAAAATTAAATTATTTACAGAAGTAGACTGGATCTTTAATGCAATATTAAACATGATATATTTCTTTCAGTCAATACTGTTTTTCACTGCGTACTGAATTCCGTCTAAAAACCTCAGCGAATATTGAATTTTCACGCGCTTGAATTTCAAAGATCAGTGACACCACTCGCGTTTTTCCATAAGTAAAAAAAGGATTAGCGATAAAAAGTAAAAAATGTCGCATTCACTCCGAGTTAATGATATGGCACGGTGAGTGGTGAGAAACAAAGGTTCGGGACTCAGTCACACCGTAGCGTAATTAACATAAAAATCATAGTTCATGAACAACGAAAAAAAAAACAAAAATAATAATCTACGTATACAATATATTTGCTACTGTCGATAAAAATGAAGAAAGAAAGGAAACTGTATCTTTCTAATAATATATTTTGCTGCATTTATTACTATAACATAATATTCACATATTATGATGATAATATTATCAAACCGTAGGTACATATTATTAAACCGGCGAGCGTGCATGAGAGGAGCAATGAAAAAATTAAAAAACGAATGAGATATATAAGGAACAAGTCACGTGGCGCTCGGTTCTCTCTGCCTACCCCGCAAGAGATTTGGCATGAAGTTATAATAATAATAAATATGATGATAGCGCAGTAAAAGCTCGTGGATTAGATTCCAACACAGGACAAACATTTGTGTGCCTGAACTTATACGTTTGTGTTGTCTGTTAAACAAAACTTAAATAAATAACATGATATTGACTTACTCGTATCTATCTATTTTACCGAGAGAGCCGAGTGTCATATAACTCGAGCTTTACACACCTCACTCGCTTATTTGTTATGAGTTTTTTATATTATTTATTACGGGCGTGAAAAGAGCTCATAACTCTTTTCGGACTCATTATTCATTATAATGAAGTACCTACAAAAATAAAATAAGTGGCTTACACAGCCACTAATTTTATTTTTGTATATCAAATGCTATGGCCATATTATGCATTTAAATATAACAGTTAAGCCTCTGGCTCAAGTAATTGCCAATTCATAGGAAGCAGATTTACCGAAAAAGTCTCGTTAAAATATCTTTGCAGAGACACAAAGCACTATGCCTTGAAGAAGGATGGTTGAGATTGAGCGATTATTTAATTAATATATTTAAATTTAGGTAAACGAAGAAGCTGATATACGTTAGTTATAAGAAACAAAAATATGTTATTCATAAGCTGTGTGATAGGCAGCCTCCAAAACATGAAGGTTCGAGGCTTGAGACCCGTCGCTTCTGGAGATGTCTCGATTTTTTTCTACTCTTTCGATCCGTTTCCTGAAGGTTTTTCGAAACGTCTGGCTCAGCTTCCTGGAACACTTCATGGCTTAGCATCAAGTCCAGCACTCAACTGGACTCGTTTTTTGTTTGTCTTGAATCTCGGAAATCTTTGAAGTTTCATAGAATCGCGGGCGCCGCGTACAATAAAATTTACCAAGGATTTTAAGGAAAATGCTGCCGTATTTTTTCTGAGCAATTTTGTAAAGGTTTGACGAAGAGATTTGGCATTTTGAAATATTCTATACCATCTTGAAAATATGACTCATTTACTTCCTACTTAGATTGCAGCCAAATAACGACTCTCTCAAGGGTTATTGTATTCTTGCTAATGAGTGAAGTTAGCAGTAAGCTGCTGACACCGTTGCTGTGTTGGCAGAGGAGTGGCAATACGCACGCAATATGCATTGTAATGCCAGCATTTATATGCTATAGCAATCTGTGCTAAATTATGTTATGTTATTTATTTATTTCAACAAAAACTTACAGCTATCATTAGAGGCAAACTGTGCCTAATGCGACATTGTAAGGTAACATTTACTTAAAAAATAATAAAAACATCGTTCTGTTCTAAACCTAAATACCCTTATACCCTATAGCTAACGACATATAGCCCACCCTTGTGAATTCGCTCAGACTACACATGTCCAAATCGATCGATCGAGAAGTAACAGTCAGTTATGGATCAGTTAGATCCTATGCCGGTTTAACTCTAGACTGTATACAACTCTAGATATATCTAAAGTGCGATAATGCAGTAAAAACAACATTCGGTTTAACTTTTAAACTACTCTATGTACTTTTACTAGCTAACCTTACCTATAAAATATAAAGAAATGTATTTCCTTTGTCGCATTTCCACAAAATAGGATCTTGAAAATCTAAGTAATGCACGGTAAACACTCTCAAATATTAAATGTGCGTGAAACGAGACGCATTTCTTTATAATCTTTTGTGTTTTGTCATCCGTCAAAATGTATTTTAGCATTCGGGGATCAGTGGAACGGAGCGGGGACCCTTCTTGGGAAGTGTCCTCGATACCTTTTCATTTCTTTTATTTTTTTCTCCATCTTATTCGCATCGTCGCTGTTAATATTCATAAGCAAATTGCTGTGATCCGAAATGGATAGGTTTTTGTTGGTAGGGTAGAGGATTTTGTTGGATTATTTTTGTTTATTTGTTTCGGTGGATTGGATGTATAAGTTAGCCTCGAATGAAGTTCAGTTGAAAGTATTGTGGTTGAAATTAACTGATCAGTATTGTGATTACTACTCGTAGTTAATGGTCGTGTAGTTTTGTAAAAAAGTCTTGTAATTTTATATGTAAATGCGTAATCGTTCATCAAACACATATTCTGCATTTGACGCTAATTGTGGATGTCCTAGAATGTAGAAATTTGTTATAAATGCAGTTGCTACATGGCAAATGAAAGAAACAAGTTTTTTTCGATACATTCTAACAAATATAGATTTTACAGACTATGTATATAAATAATTGTAGTTAATAAAAAAGAAATATGTATGTACTCATGTATGCACCTAAGAAGTTATAGTTACTTAACATAAAAAAAAAAAAAAAAATAACTCTTAAAAAATTCATCCCGTGTGGCAGTCAGTAGTCTGCGTTTGCAAAACGAAACGATTATATAATAAATTATCAATAAATATCATTCACCACCGTATATAATTTAAACACACACACATACATATCTATATATAAGTTTATTTCACTGAATATTTTTTTCCTAACGCGCCAAAAGAAGAATAACTTTAAAAAAAACACTGTATTGGTCAAGCGTTCACTATAAATCCCCTAATACCTCTACTAACCCAAATTAGATGAACTTACTGTTAACCAGTAAGAAATTCCTATGGTCATTTCCAAATTTCATCAGATTAGTTCGATGGGACCGTAATACATTAAATATTTTCAATGATACAGCGCTATCCATCCCCAACTAACCGAAGCTTGCGCTATAGATACTAGAACTTAACATAAATACGTATTTATGATACATAAAAACAGCTAAAATTTTGTAATTATCACTAGCTAGGCGGTGAAGGAAAACATCGTGAGGATAAAGATAAAGATAAAAATTCTTTATTTGCCTTTAGACCCTCACGGGCACTTAGACACGTCTTACATTTTCAATATTATATCTTATTTTATTTTTTTTAAGTTTTTCTCTTTTTTAATCTACCAGCATTTCAAATGACCATTGGCGAAGAAGAAATGCCGAAAGAAACTTGCCAATATAGGTCTTTTTTCCAAATCATCTTATACATATTACAATAAATATAATGAGTGTACATATAGTGATATCAAGTCGTACAATTAAAGTTATATTAATTCATGTGCTGAATCATTTCCATACATCTCTGTCAGTTAGATATTCATCGATTCTATAATAACCCTTCTTACATAGTGTATTTTTGATGTGTCTTTTGAACATATAGTCGGGCAAGGACAGAACTGTTTCAGGTAATTTATTATAGAATCGAATACAATTTACCACAAAAGATCTATTAGTCTTAGCAAGCCGATGTACTGGCATACGCAATCTATTCCTGCTCCTAAGATTTTCAGTACATTTTGAAAACGAATTTATATTTTTACGAGCATACATTATGTTCTCATAAATATATTGAGAGGTAACCGTGAGGATATTTATTTCTTTAAATAGTTCTCTAAGTGATTCCCTGGAGCCCATGTTATAAATAGAGCGGATGGCTCTTTTTTGTAATATGAAAATAGTTTCTATATCAGCCGCTCTTCCCCACAACAATATACCATATGACATAATGCTGTGAAAGTAGCTGAAATAGACTAAGCGAGCGGTAGCCATATCCGTCAATTGTCTAATTCTCCTAACGGCATATGCGGCAGAGCTGAGCTTACTGGACAGTTTATTTATGTGAGGGCCCCACTGCAATTTTGAGTCTATCGTAATTCCAAGAAATACAGTATCATTAATAAATTCTAGTATATTATTGTCAACGAAAACTTGTGTATTGGAAGATTTGACATTTGGAAGACTAAATTTTATACATTTGGTTTTAGTTGAATTTAATAAAAGATTATTGCATGTGAACCAATTTAGAATGGCAGATAGAACACTATTTACCTTGTCAATATTTTCGCACCGGCGAGCAACATTAAAAATTAAAGAAGTGTCATCAGCAAACAGTACTATATCCGCCGTTTTCTGCACCATGTATGGCAGATCATTTATATATACTAAAAATAAAAAGGGTCCCAATATAGAGCCCTGGGGCACCCCAATATTAACATTACTGCCATTAGATTTGACCCCATTTATGTCAACTGTTTGTATTCTATTGTTTAAGTAAGTTGCGATCAAATTATGGGCTTTACCTCTAACTCCATAATGGCACAGCTTGAGCAATAATGTCCAATGGTCGACATAATCAAAAGCTTTGGAAAGATCACAGAATACCCCAATAGCATCCTGGGATCTCTCCCATGCGCTAAGAACATGCTTGACCAATGCCACCCCCGCATCTGTAGTTGATTTACCTGCTGTAAAGCCGTATTGTGCACTATGAAAAATTTCATTGGTCTTAAAATAGAGTTGTAATTGATCAAACATTATCTTTTCGAATATTTTACTCAATACTGGCAAAATAGAAACCCGCACTTCCAAAGAATTATATTTCGGCAGTGTGTGACCTTACCTAAAAATGGTCTGGTTGTGTTTCAGGGTTGTGGAGGTCTGACGACAGTCGCCCCATGTAAAAATCCATATCTTCGGCTACCAGGCAATTACGTATCATTGTCATTAGGATTACATTCAATTGCCCTGTTTCATAATGAATTTGGTTCCTTAGTTACATACAGGTTGATCTAAAAAACCAGTTACAAAATTAACGAGAGAGATTAACTTGAATATTGGTTGTGTTCCTTGCATAAATTTACTATAATAATATAAAAAGTTTATGGTTTTGCGATCAAAAGAATAACAAAATAGTAAACGTGGAAATTTGTACTCAACTGCTTCAAATAAAGAGTGTATATTTTCAGGTTTCACTTATGTATGTTTGGGCGTTTTTCATTCCATCATAACTTCTGAACGCGTGAATGGATTTAAGTAAATGTCCCTCCATTAAAATCCTTGCCTTCTTATGAGTAACATTTTTTTATGCAACGTCGGGAGGCTAGCAAGCATACGTATAGATATAACTCATACAAATTTTGTGGAGGACATATATATATATATATGAACCTTATAATTTCAATCGCCGATGAAAATAGAGGTGTCATAAGTCTAACACGTGTATTTGTCTGTAGCTTCGTCGTTTCCAGAGATATGAACCGATTTTGATTTAGGTTTTTTTATGTGATAGCTGACTTAATCGAAGGTGTCCTTAACTATGATTTTTTATTTCGTATGTACCTATTTATTCTAAACTAGCTGATCCCCGCGACTTCGTCCGCTAGGACCCCAATATCCCGTAGGAACCGCTTTTTTACTTTCTTTTTTCCTTGGCTTCTCAGGATCACATGGTGATGGTGAATAAAATTCCTTAAAAATAGGGCTGTCAAATGCAATAATATATTTTCAAATTCGACTGGAAATTCCAGAGATAATGTAACGCGCTCAAACAAACTTCATATAAGTATTAGTATAAATATATTTATTCAAAGTATACATAGGCTCTTGTGGTATAAACATATACCATTAAGAAACGCGTAGCTCTGGTTATATATAGGTCTTCAACTTCCTTGAATTTTATACTAAAAATGTAAGGAATGAAGAAAAAGAACGTGACTCATTTGAATACACTTAAATGTGCCCCGACGAGAACCCTCACATCCAAGAGGGAAGGTACAAGATAAGGGATTAAAAAGAAAATGCCATCCCATTGTAGGCAAGCACTCGCGACGAGCAATCACCCGAGACGAACCAAAGACAGGTATTATGCAAAAAGGAAAACAAGTTACAGACCGAGTTCTTTTACAACGCGGAATGGAAAATGATGGGATGAAACGATTTGAAGTAATTATGTGTGTGGTTGTAGGATAGCTGTGTCAGTATATGTGATGTTTGACAAATGGCTCATTGAAGACGCAATGAATGTATTATTGACATATCTTTTTGTGGTTATTTATCTCGTTGTTTGTGGAATTTTAGGTACGTGAACCTACAGGGGGCCTACGAAATTAAGGCTTGTCTCTCTGTCTCATATGTATGTTCGTCCGGCCATCACAGGGATGCATCTTTGAACCGTAATAGGTATACTTGAAATTCAATGTGGTTGCTATAACAACAATAATAAAAATTAAATAAATAAAATAGATTCCCGTATTAAAAGCGCTTTTTTGGCGTTTTTACATGGTGCTATGGAACGCATTGTCGTGACAGAATGTGACCCGTACAACCAATTTTTGACGTTATACTTCTTTAGGCGCGTTATGAAAAAATGATGAGAGTGAAATTTTAAGATGCGCGCGCATCACTATAACACAAAAGTTACAGGTTGAATTTGCCCGCTAAACGGTCGGAGTAGCCATGGCAACGACGGCGGCATGTGACGATTCCAAATAAATGTAGCCATTTTTACGGAATAAAAAGATTTTGACTTTGACTTTGACATGCATCTATGCATCTAAGCATAATCTTGTGTTACATGCAAGCCATCTCCACAAAATAAGTAATTCTTTTATGGGGCAATGTATACGGTTCTATAAACTTCCCTGCAATATAAGAGAATTGTCAATAAACAAATTTAAAACTACTATTAAAGCCAAATTGTGTAGCAGGGCATATTATAAAGTATCTGACTATATTAACGATAAAAATGCCTGGGAGTGAGTCGATCCAATTATAATGTAATTAATAAAATATGTAAATTTGTTTGGATACCAAAAGAGGGATGCCTGAGTTTTTTGGCAGTATTTTTATCAGTGCTCACCTAGTCATAAACTGTACGGTAGGGGAAAAAATTGTGACGATTCCAAACAAATATAGTCATTTTTACGGAATAAAAAGATTTTGACTTTGACTTTGACATCTACGTTCGTACCGGATTGTACCTAAAGTACTTTAAATCAAGTGCTAATAAATTATATTCACTAGTGATTTAAATTGAATATTTCATAATTGAGGTTAACTATCCGTATGTATTATTTATTGATATAATTTAAAATATTATTATATAATGATGCCAAAGAAGTTTAACTTCTCACGTGCGTACATAAGTACCCGCACCTTTTTTTTTTTTAAGATGTGCATCGGGTGACAAGCGTTTGAACTGAGCATCTGGAATGAATCAGTTACCGAATGTTCAGGTATGTGAACCTACAGGGTCCAACGGAATTAAGGCTTGTCTCTCTGTCTCACATGTCTGTTTGTCTGTTCGTCCGTCCATCACAGTGATGTATCTTTGAACCGTAATAGGTAGACACTTGAAACTTTCACAAAGTTAATATGGCAACAATAATAAAAATTAAATTAGATTTCCATACAAGAAGAATTTTTTCGGTGTTTTTTACATGATGGTATGGAACCACAAACCAAGTGGTTTATATCACTTGACGTCGCTTGTAGAACCCTCTCTCTCATTAAACCGTAATGGTTTAGTCTGCTGACCAATGGGAGGATATTTTAGCTAATAAGCCGAAAAGTAACGTGATTGAATTAAAAAAAATTTAACGGAAGTACCGCGCGTTTATTTATTTTATTGAACCTGACATTTCGAATGCTTTGCAGCGTCCGTGGTCGCGGGAAGACTAAGGTGACATTTGTCTTACATTGGTTATTCAATTATTACATCTACCGACATGATGGACTTCCCCCGACCCGTAGCGGGTTTTTATTTATTATGCGAAATCGTGCCATTGAGTCTCCATAGGTTCTGGAACGAAATCCGAAAGTCATACAACCGACTTTTTTTTAAGTAAGTACATCGAATTCGATTACCGGAGCACAATGGTCGCTTCGAACATTGAGAAGTAACTCGCTGGTTGTTACCCCTACTGCTTCTGCAGCCACTATCCGAAACCTGTTTGATATGTTACTCTTTCGTAGCATTACGATAACTCTCCAGGAACTTGTTATTTTACTATCGTCACTGCGAATGTCTCTGTGCCTTATCTCTATCTTTTCAGAGTCTTTTTTTTAGAGTCTTTTTAAGAGAGGTAGGGCGCATCAATCAGCTCGTCTGGGGAAGTACCCCCACCTCACAGAAAACCGCAGCCAAATAACAACTCTCTAGAGGGTTGTTGTGTTCCTGCGTGTGAGTGAGGTCACCAGTGAGTCCTAAGAAGTTGCTGTGTAAGCAGCATAGGAGGCATCGCGCGAGTGATATATGTCACAAGCGTTAATAGGCTACGGTAACTGGTTCACCGTGGATCGTATGCTTGTATGCCTCCCGACGTTGTATACAAAAAAATGTATGACTAAATTGTTTTCGGATTAATGTACATATTCGTAATTATCGCTGACTCGGCGGTGATGGAAAACCTCATGAAGAAACCCGAACGTCTAAGAAATTTCGAAAGACTTTTGGAACTTATCTAAGAACGATCCGAGTTAACCTCTGGTTGCTGCCTCTGACAGCAGTCGCTCCTCGTAGACACCAGACTCTTCGCCAAATCCTTAGGGCAGGAGTTCCCAACCAGGGGAGCACGCCCCCCTTGGGAGGCGTAGGGAGGTATCAAGGGGGACCAAAAGACATTTCTTGACTATTCGAAAAAAAAAATTACAATCTGGGCGAAAATTTGAAAGGTGACATAAAAACTCGTTTGCAATCGCTGGAAGGTGAATTTTGCCAACACTATCAAGACATTAATTCAGAAGTCACATGATCAGAAACCCAGTTTTTGTCAATGTCTTACAATTGCCAGAAGAAATTCAAGAAGATTTTCAGGAACACCGTTCCTATATGAATTCTATATGTTTGTCTGTGCGTTTGTCTGTCGCTTTTTTTTTCGAATATTCGAATTTTGACTTCTGATTCGGATTCAGCATAAAAAAGTAGAATAGGAATGTTCAGGAACACCGTTCCTATCTCGGGAACGTGGTCAAAATGGCCGACAAATTAAAAAAAAAATTGAATTGTTATATAATTGACGAGCCAGGTGTTCCTCTGGCAATGCAACTTTGCGCATTCTCAACTGGTTTTGTCAATGAAAACATTAAAGAGGGGCATGAAAATAATATTTGTAATCCAGGGAGGCTCAATAAAAAAAAGGTTGGGAAACCCTGCCTTAGGGTATAGTAGCGGACCACGCCAATCCTAGTGGATTAGAAAACAGAATAACGCTAAGAAGAAGACAGCGGGCTGTATACTCGTTTGCCATCCGACCTATTGTATAAAAAGTAATGATGACCCATCATACAAATGTTAAAGCTGAATGTTACTTTTCCGCGAAATTGTACCTATAGACGAATCAACACCGAGCCATATCGTATTTCAAACAATAATTGTCCGAGCTTCAATTTCGAAATGGCTAATAAAAGACATGGAACTGTGTCGCTATAAATTTATACAATATCAAGCGCTATCTCTGCAGCGTCGCGGTTGTTGGTTAATTAGACAAGGGTTTATGTCGTTACTGCGTGGTATTCTGCCATTTCATGTATGTGTGCTCTCTCCCGCTGTGAATCAGTATACGAGAATAGTGTGTATGATACAGTAACTTGTGTTTACGTTGGGTAGCCGGGGCATCGCGAATTGGTGTCAATTATTATAAGAAACTAAAGCAAAAAAACAGTAATAGTCTAGTGGATAAACCAGCTCATTAACCGACCGGTTCCTGGTTCGAATACTTGTATGGGTATGTACTATTAAATTCCCGTATTGATAACAAAGATGTGCTTATGATGAACGTGTATTGAGAAAAACATACGGTCGAGATGCAAGCATTGCCCAATGCTTGCAGACCGCATTCGGTATGACGATGTAAGAAAGAGAGTTGGTCTCAAAGAGAGTATCGGTGTTAAGATAAGGCATGCACCGTTGCCGCGTTGGTTCGGACATGTAGAAAGAAAGGAGGATAAAAGAATGACAAAACAGATGCAAAAGTGGAAGGATGAAAGAACCGAGGAAGACCAAGACTCGCCTACCATTGGCCGTGTTTTATCAGAAGGTGACGATGGGAGGAGGCGTACAGTCAAGGGAGCGTGTATGAGAAGACCTGTGAATGTTAAAAAAGCGAGTGAAAACTGCTTACTACGTAAGGGATTTGACGTGAAGTTCTTTCTTCTAAGGATCCCATATTGTAGGAAGGAGGGAACACCTGTGCAGGCAAGGCGTTCCACTTTTTAAGGGTACGACAAAGACATTTCTTTGTTTTCGGTTTCTTTAAGTTGCCAGCAGATGCCATATTTTGCATCAACATTTTTTTTACCTACCGTTTTTAGGGTTCCATAAACAAAAGGTGTTTTGTCCGTAAAAAAGTATTTTGTTGTATGACACTTAAATGCTATTGGTGGACATTATTAAACAAAAGTGAGGATCGCGTTGACCACTGTAAGCAAACATGGGCTATGTTTACAGTTAAGCGGATCAACTGTGAACTTTGTCGATTGTACATGTGTCAAAATATAGTTTAAATTTCAGTAATGACTTATTCGCAGTGAGCCGACTATATCACACATAGATCTGAGCAGAGCTAAACTGGGCATTGAAATGCTCGACCGGTAATGATGTTGTTACAGTTGGGCTCGCTCCGTTTATTGCTGGACAAACAAAGACGCGGGGCGAACAAGGTCACTTCACTCGATACCTTCATTTATTTTTGAAGACATACAGCTGAAGGACTCTTATACATAGACCTACCAGTGATACACTTTTTTTTATACGACGTCCGGAGGCATACGGCCGACCTGATGTAAAGCGCTTACCGTAGCCTAAGAACGCTTGTAATACATTGAGTATCACTCGCGCGATTTCACCTCTGCTGCTAACGCAGCAACTCCTTAGGAGCTTACTGGTAACCCCAATCACACGCAGGAACACAGCAATTGTTATTTGAATGCGGTTTTCGGTGAAGTCCATCCACTGATGGGCTGCTTTGAAGCGACCTACCTCTCTTAAAAACATCCTAAGAAAAACAGATATGTTCATGCACACAAATGTTTGTTCTGTGTGGGAATAGAACCAAAACACAACGTAACAGGGCGTTTCACCACTGCGCCACCGCACCGCGCTCGCTCAGTATAATATTTGTGTGCATAAACATGTCTGTTTGTCTTGGTGTGGGTGTTTTTAAGAGCGGTAAAGCGCATCAAAGTAGCCCATATCTAGGGAAGTACCTCCAGTTCACAGAAGACCGCGGCCAAATAACAACTATCTAGAGCGTTGTTGTATTCTTGCGAGCGAGTGAGTCGCTTGTGAGTTCTTAATTAGTAGCTGTGATAGCAGCAAAATGGCATCGCGCGAGTGATACTTGATGTGTTGCAAGGGTTCATAGGCTACGGTAATTGCTTTACATCGGGTGGGCCGTGTGCTCGTAATCCTTTTGACGTTGTATAACAAAAGGCATTTTCCCTGCCTTTAATTGTTCGACGAGCTCGGTGGCTCAGTGGTGGAACGCGCTGTTACGCTACTTTGTCACCAACGCTCGTGGGTTCGATTCCCACACAGTACAAATATTTGTGTGCATGAACATGTCTGTTTGTATTGGTCTGGGTATTTTCTATGTATAATAAGTATGTATTTACAAAAAAAAAATGTATTTACATATGTTTATCAGTTGTCTAGTACCTATAATACAAGCTTCGCTTACTTTGGGGCTAGATGGCGCTGTGTAATTTGTCCGACAATATTTATTATTATTATTATTATTAAAATTGTACTTCTTTGGGTGGGAGACGAACATACAAACCGTCTTATGTGAAGCAGGTACTGTGTCTATGGTAATGTAACTTATCCTCAAAAGTTTACTTGTAACCTCACTCGCTTATAGACACACAACAATCTTCCTGGCAGTCGTTATTTGGTTGCGATTTTCTAAAGAGCTCTCCTTTACTACTTGGAAGGGTGCACCACGTGTAAGCGACAGACATACAATACATAGAGCAAAATTAAAATTATGAGCAGTGATTACTCAGTGGATACAGAACCAACCTACCAACTAGTCGCCGGTTCGAATCCTGACATGTATTACTAAATTTGTATTTTCTGATTTATGAACATATTTTTAATTATCACTTGCTCGGCGGTGAAGGAAAACATCGTGAGGAGACCCGTACATCCAAGAAATTATATTTCGAAAGACGTGTGACCTAACCCAGGAAAGGTCTAGTTTTCCCTTTGAGTTATGGAGATCAGACGGCAGTCGTTCCGTATCAAAATCAGTATCTTCGCCAAATCTTTAGGCTTATGTAGTGGACCCACCAATTCTAATGGATTAGGAAACGTTATAACGGTAAGAAGAAGAATTTATAATGCACATAAAACACCCAGGCCAGGAAAAACACCCAGGCCAGGAAAAACACCCAGGCCAGGAAAAACACCCAGGCCAGGAAAAACACCCAGGCCAGGAAAAACACCCAGGCCAGGAAAAACGGTCATGTCACAAATGTTTGTCCTGTGTGGGAATCGAATCCACGAGTTCGTCTGATATGAACTTATATAACAACTAGCTGTGCCCGTGACTTCGTCAGCGCGGAATAGTTATTTTTTTGTTACTTATTTAAATTAATAAAAACAAATAAAATTTCTAAAACAAAATTAGGCTAAGTTGCGCCTTATTACACCAGCTATCTGCCAGTGAAAGTCCCGTCAAAATCGGTCCAGCCGTTTCAGAGAGGCTAATCTCAACAGAACAAACAGACAGATAGACAAAAATTGTAAAAAAAAATTTTTGGTATATGTACCGTGTCATCATATGTATTTAATAAAAAGCGGTTATTTTAATATTACAAACAGACACTCCAGTTTTATTTATCTGTATAGAAGATTTACACTCAAATTTTGGTGGCCGGTATTACCAACATATTTTTTTCGGGACAGGCCCACCTCTCGTACCCACCACTGTGTCTCCTGTGTAGCCAGAATTAACAGCGGCGACCACTAAAAAGGCAATGAACAGTGAAGTTCATTGCTGTCCCGGCGGTTAAACTACAGCTGCCTTGGAACTCACAACGAATTTAATCAGAAGAAATTTGTAAGAGTAGGAAGTTTTCGAATTGACTTCCCCTCTTGGCAAAGTGAGAGACAGCAATATGACAAATAAGGCATTTAAAAACCTCAAAGAGATGGCTAGTCAAGTGAAGCTCAACTGCCGTGCACGTATTACCACCATTACCTGCATTAAGGTAGTATAAGGCACTCATATCAAGTAATGGCTCATGTAAGTAATAATATTATCATTATTTTTTTTTAAATTACATCGGGAGGTATACAAGCACACGGCCCACATAGCTTATGAACGCTTGCAATGCATTAAGTATCATTCGCGCGATGTCACCTCTGCTGCTAACGTAGCAACTCCTTAGGAGCATATGGCAGACAAATTACTGGGCAATGTCACGAAACATCCTTAGGTCACAAGATTGGCAGCGCGCGAGTAACATCACCGTGGTGTTGCTTCGGTGAGGCTGCGTGACCGCTTACCATCTGATGCGGGCCGCATGGTTGTCAATCTAGTTGTATAAAAAAAAAGTAGTAACCATGGAATGACTATATAGTCAGAATTTGGCATTATGCACATTGTAGTAAATAAAATTTCTAAGAAGGATTATTACAGGTGAAGTTAACAAGTATCTGCGATTGTGTGAAAGTGTTATAAAAGAATAAACAGAAAGTAACACAATTCCTGCCATTACCACACTAGGCTCCGCAGGCCCGTGTCGTAGCACATCGTGTCATGTGCGGTGTGTTTTAGTGTGTGTTTATGTGTTTGATTGAGGGTGTGTGTGTATGTGTACAAGGCAGCATTATACAAGCTACGTTCGTAAAAGTTTATATATATATGGCGATAGTGTTGCTACTTTATGCCAGTGTCAAAGTCTTCAGTTTAGAACCATTTGAAAGTCTTAATTCTATGCTCCAGCTTCAGGAACTGTGCTGAAAAAATACTTGGGAAGGGTACCTCGACCCAATCAACCCACTTTAAATACCACCCGTAAAACGATAGTGATTTTTACAATGTTTTGTTGATGAACTTTTTCACGTCTTCCAAAAAGTGCATAAACGTGTTATATTTGAGTTTTTTCATTACTGTATAATTTCACTAGCACTTATGTCACAAAATACTATCGAAATTGTCACACAAAACGAATTTTATACTGAATTATAAAAATTTCAAGTATAACAACAATGTCACTCGTCAAAAGCGCGGGAGAAACAATTTTCGTGAAAGTTCTTTCAAATAATTACCTCACGAAAAGTCAAAACACAAGATTTACAATGTCTTTCTTTCTCTAACTTAATCTCAAACATTAACTAAATCCGTTTTTACCACCTAACAAACCAATTCATTGTGAGCCGTTAACTCTCTTTATTGCACCGTCAAGATGAGTCACTGGTTCGATTCCCGAGCACCAGAGTCCCCAATAAGGCGTAAATCCGATCGTCAGCCGTGAGTTTTGTGGGGCAATTAATTTCGTACTAAATACTGAAATAAGTTTTATTTTACGGGAATTGTAAAGAAGTTGGATAATATGGAGAGAAAATATTGCAACTTTTGTTACTTTGCCCAGTTTTAGATTTACTTTTATTACGAACAAAATGTCTCTCGAAAAATTTAAAATAATTGGAAATTACTTTTTTCAGGAAATATTATAATGGTATTTTTAACCAGTACGTCTTTTAGAATCGGGAAAAAAATTCACCTTTGGGGTGCAGGAACACAACCACCCTCTAGGGAGTTGTTATTTGGCTACGATTTTCTGTGAGGTGGAGGTACTTTCCCAGACGGATCGCTTTGACGCGTCCTACCTCTCTTAAAACATGCAGACCAAGACAAACAGACATGTTCATGCACATAAATGTTTGTCCTGTGTGGGAATCGAACCCAGGGACATTGATGTCAAAGTAAAAAAAACAGCGCGCTTCGCCACTGCGCCACCGAACTCGTCGAATTCTTTTGAATCTGTCTTACTCAGACTTATCAAAATATTTTTGATCAGAGTTTTAACACGTTTCTTAACCACTAGTGTGTACCTTTGTAACAGCCGGAGTCTGGCATTGCGACAGTTTGGGTTAATACGGAGTAGGTAGAGTATTTTATTTCACTATAAAAATACCACTTTTAATTTGCAACACTTTTAAAACATTAGGTACAAATAACTAAAAGAAGAAGAAAGCTTTCGAGTAAATAGACTCTATGATTCCGCCTAGTATAAAAAATATATATGAAGTTGCCAATATGAAATAGCATGACGCAATCGCGCCATTATGTTTGCTTTTTTTTTGTCTGTAGATGCACTCGCCTGTTTCCATCTTGATGTTGTAACATTAAAGATTAATTGTATTTTTTAAATATTTGTTATTTATTTTTTTACTTTGAACTTTTAATTAATATTTTTTTTAGTTTATTTATTTGTTAATAAAATATTTATTAACAAAATGATTAATATTTAAAAAGCGACAATATTTAAAAAGCGCGCTATCGCCGTTATGTTTTTCCCTTACATTGTGGTCGTTCAAAGCATTCAGTTACTCCATAGTTGCGCCTAAAGAAGTTTTACTTCAAAAATAATAATCATCAATCCTTAACAAACAAACTTTATAACATAGTTGAGTTTGTTTGGCCTAACTGGATAGACGTGCATTAGACTGCTACTCATATTTTGACGCTGAAATCACATTTGCTATATCCATAGACGGATGACGTTAGCTTCACTCTAAAGATGATAGTTAGTTAAGATGGTCAGCCATTATCAGTGACATATTGCTTTAGCCCGACTGGAGAACTTTCACCGAGGAACATTGCCTGTTATGCCTCCCTTGCCTTTGCCTTAACTCAGGAGAAATGACTTCATTATGCCTGTCTTCCATTGACGTAGGTAGAGACTATAGAACGTAACGTGCGCCGGTCCAAACATAGCTCTTTCTCTGCTAGATCCATCAACTTTATGTATGGTCATCGATTTCGGTTTTAATTTCACGGCTTTTTCAGCACATCAGCTATTTGGTTGATGTCCGGGCATCTAGAGAGGGCACTTTTCATAACTCATTTATCGTCCATTATTTCCTAATGTTAAAATCTCTTTTTAATTATTAAATTTGTCGCCATACTCTTTTCAACTTTGTCACCTGACTCCACACATACTCTTCAACGCTCTCTTTTCTATAGCATTCTTACTTTCATGCTTGTTCAGCCATACCAGTATTTCAATACCAACACTAGCATTTCAATGTTGGCCTTAATTCTCCTTGGATAATAGCAAGGCGAGCTTTACTCGACATGTTAAAAACTTGCCAAGACAGTATATGATTACGATAATTGGATAAAAAGTACTTAACTGATTTTTGAAGTTCAGTTTATAATATTTTCTATAAATTTTTACATTCAAATCGATGTTAATATTCTCACAAAATGAATCATCAGTGTCGATTTTCGTTGATTTATTTCACGTCAAAAATTATTTTACCATAACATAATAGGAGAGTCAGCATTTTGTCAAAAAATAGTACAATAAATCGATTTTGGGTAAATTGATTCTTTATATTATTTTCTCGATTTTTGATAAGCTTTATAAGGAATCAAGATGTATCATAAACTCCCGGGTAGGTCTGTAAGCGACCCATATAAATATTGAGTTAACTAAGAATGTATGAGCATTACTCAATATTTCCATATGACAGCTGCCGAGTGTCCTATTTCCGTCAAAATGTACCAGAACAAATGTATACTCCAGAAATAGCACGTTTACAATGGATTGCATTGATTGCGCAATTTATCCTTTAAGTTCTTATAAGGGGTACGCACACTGATTATCTAATACTAGGGATAGTAGGCGTAAGGTTTCCTATAATTTTAAGAGCGTAAACCCAATTGCATCTTATTACGGTGTATCCTAATGTTTAGTAAACGAATCTTTGACGTAAGAAGCACTGGGCACAGCTTTCTTTAATAAATGGTAACCTGAGTGAGAGTGCTGGCCGTGCTTGGATATCCTAATGGTACAGCTACGCCTACAACCACTGACTCTACATGGTGATCTTCCAGCGCGTTTATAAAGGAGAGTGCTTCGATGAACTAAGGTAATCCATTGTACCACTCGCCGTAGCATTGGGTTTTATACAAATGATAACCAAGCCTACCTCCCAACACTGCACGATTAGAAAGTTTTCCTATGAGCAAGCTCTGGAACGATCTTCTCTCCACCATTGACTCTTTTAGGCAACAGGCACTGTACTGACTTATTTTTTGATACATCAGATATCTATGGGCCTGAGCAGCTACTGACCATCATGTGGGCTTTTGTTTATTTTCCTGTTGTTCCGTAAAAGCCAGCTTTAACGGAACAACAGGCAAATAGTGAATTCCGTGGAGTGTTGTTATGTTCTTGCTTGCTACTAAATTTCCTTCACCTGTCATCAAAAACAACTGATACAATTCGAAGCTCATTTTAAAGTATTACAGACGTCAAAGGCTCTCCAAATTACATTTGCCATCGACCTAAACAGGCCACTTGTCACAAGTGTTTTGTGTTACATCAAGCCGATATATCTGTTTGACATGCGAGGACAATGCCTATGTAAAAAATAAATAAGCTACTGCAAAAGCAAAACATTTCTGTTCTACACATTATTAATAATGTATTATTCTATGCCTATGTTATTAATTGCTGCAGGATAGGTGACCACACATTAGGCGAAATGATAAAGAATCACTCTATGAACCCACTGGTCACTGGTTCTGTTTTCGGATTTATGCACATATATATAGTTCCACGGTGATGGAAAACATCGTGATAAAATCCGCTCGTCCAAGAAATTATACTTCGAAAAACGTATAACTTTATCTATAGAAAGGTCTGGTTTTCCTTCTGTGTTTTGAAGGTCTGACGGCAATCCTTATAAAATCAGTATCTCCGCCAAAAAACGGACCCCGTAATCCTAACGGATCAAGAAACGGGGTAACGCTAAGAATAATAAGAAGGTATCCAAACGTTTTCGAAAGCGTAACTGCTATAAAGAATTGTGTAATTCTTTACACAGTGTGCAGTTGCCTTTAGTTACTGGATATCATTAATTTAACTTTACCACACGCAACTGTGTGCATTGTTTGCGTTAGTGTGTATTTTTACAAATAAGGTGATTTAAGCACTTGCGATTAATCACTTGTTTTTAAGGTCATTCAAGTCAGTTACCGACCTACTAAGGGCATCATGAAGTCGAAGATGATTGAAATATAAAGAATCTCCATCAAGGGATACTGTCAAAGTAGCAGCTTCCGTGTGAAGTCACAGGTGCTACATTTTTCAACGAATAAATTCAATAATTATCTTAAAATGTTTTTAGTAAGAAAAGCTACTGTCAATGAATATTTGAACGAAAAATCCGCATGGCCTTCGTGTGAACAATATTTGACAGAATTAGTATTAGACACAAAAAAGTGTATTGTCAATTTCATATGAAGATAAATATTTATATGTATAATTATGTAAATTAAGTTTTATGCAAGTGTGTTACATATTTTTTATAGTCTCAAAACCAAATTGATAAGGAAACCTATACACCTTGATTTTCAAACTTATCTATCTCCTGGATACTTTGCTTCATTTTTTATTAAAGGACTGAATACCAACGCGTTTTGGATTATAACTCATAACTCAAAACCAACCACACCTGCGCGTGTCGAAGCCTTTCGATCGATGAACACCGCTATCTCCCGAAAGACCACGGCCAAACGGCCCGCTGAAGGCTTGTATTGTTCCTGTGAGTGAGTGAGATGATCAATAAGCTACAGGACAGTTGCTGTGTTAGCCGAAATGACGACGTATCACTAGCCTGCTAGCACACAAGTGATACGTCTTTTGCATGTAAGAAATTGCTAGCGTATAATCATAGATCACAACAAGAATGTTTACGCCACATACCACTAAAAATAAATCAAAATAGATTAAATACGAGACTAATATCGATGCATGGAATAATTCTCCGAAAACAAAATTTACATGCTATTGTCGTATATAGCTAAATAGGTCTAAGAAACCGCACATATTGATACCAACTGCATTTATTGTACCTACCCTATTTATTGTACTCGTAAATAAATGATTTGGTTTGATTTGATTTGATAAACTATTGGCTATTTCCCTTCGTGATTTACGCCGAGAGGGTACTATGCTTGATTACCTTTGGAAGTTCCATAAAAAACATACTCAATATACACTATGTATCAAACACAATTTGTTATTGTCGTAAGTGTACAGAATGCCTAAACTCAGAGTGTCACACTATCCGCAGTTGTATCAGGACTAATATACTAGATGGCACCACGCCAAACCCCGTACATCCGAGGTGAAATATATTAAAGTATTTATATGGTATCTCAGCTCATCTACGTAATATATTAATGTACGCACTCGTGTGAATCTATTTTATGTTATTACATCATACCGGATTTTCTTCGTCCTGGCATGTAGCATAAATTCGTGTTTTCTACTATTAACTAGCAAAAGCCCGCGGCTTCGCACGCATGAGATTTGGGCTTTTAGTAGCCTTTATTTCTCTGTAGACGTGAAATTGTCTGTTTAAAAAAAAAAAGTTCAGGGTCGTAGATGCAACCATAGAGCGATTCAATTTTGACCTTTACAGGAGGCAACATATATGTATTTTATTTATATTATACATAATACATAAAATATGCGTAGTTATTTTATGTTACAAAAAATACGTATTCTATGATAATAATAAAAATAAAATTGCAAAGTCTACCGAAGGGGAAGATATTTCCCCCTGATTTTAACAGTTTTTCATTTTTTACGCAGGAACCCTAAATATTGACGGGATAAAAAGTTATATTTATAATCGGCTCTGAACAGTCCTCTATCTACCAGTGAAAGTCCCGTTAAAATCGGTTCAGCCATTTCGAAGATTAACCCGGACAAACAAACAGTCAGACAGATAAAAAAGTTAAAAATGCGTATTGGTAACGTGAAAATAATAATACGAGCTTAAGATAAAGGCTTTATTTGGAAATCACAGACAGACACTTCAATTTTATTTATATGTATAGATTATCACTCGGTGGTGAAGGAAAACATGGAAAGCCCAAGTCCAAGAAATTATATTTCGAAAGACATGTGACTTAATCTAAGAAAGGTCTGGTTTTCTTTTTGGGTTGTGGAGTAATGACGGCAGCCGATCTACGTAAATATCAGTATCCTCGCCAAATCCTTAGGCTTAGGTTGCGGACCACGGTAATCCTAATGGATTAGGAAACGGGATAACGCTAGGTATAACGAAGATTGGATTCTCTTGTTCTAAATATAAATATAGAGTTTAGGTGTTAAATTACCTAGGTTTAGTTAGTTAGATAGCTATAAACAGCAGTGTTAGTCCAGTGAATAAAGAACCAGTCTCCTAACTGACCATGAAAGAAATAACTTATGAAGACACAAAGATACGATTTTCCGTAGTAACTCCACTCACCGCTACGGATTGGGAGGAAAAGTATGTATGTATGTATGTCTTCACGCCAAGTCCCTTGCGGGGTAGGCAGAGAGAACCGAGCGCCATAAGACGCGGTCCTTGCATACTTCACTCGCTTCTGTGACATTCATAGCTCTTTTCATGCACGCTAGCCGGTTCCTGGGGCTCCTGACATCACCTTCTGATAAAATACGACCAATTTGGTCATGGTAGGTTAGTCTCGGTCTTCCTCGGCTCCTACATCCTTCCACTTTTGCATTGTATATCTGTTTCGTCATTCTTTCGTCCCGCATTCTTTCTACATGTCCGAACCAACGGAGCATGCCCTTTCTTATCTTAACACCGACACTCTCTTTTAGACCAACTCTTTCTCTCACGTCGTCATTACGAACGCGGTCAGCAAGCGTTATGCCACAAATTTTGCACAATGCTCTCATCTCGACCGCATTGATTCTACTTTCATGCTCTCTCTGCCATACCCAGTTCTCACTTCCATAAGTTAGCGTTGAAATTAGCACCGCGTTGTGTATAGCGAGCTGTTCCTTCTGGCTTACATTTAGAGAAAAAGTACTCAACTCAATTATCGGCTTATTGGTTAAAATATTCTCCCGTTGACCAGTAGGCTCGAAACAATGAGGTATTAGGTGCTAAAACACTTCGTTTTGGTGAGTGATCGGAGCCTTCACAAGATAAAATGTGCTTTTTTGGTTTGTGATCTACGTCATCAGGCCAAGTCTCTAGCCTACGTAAGAGAGAATCTAGCTTATTGGTTAAGTTATTGTATGTATGGATGTATATGCATATCTTCACGCCAGGTTCCATGCGGGGTAGGCAGAGAGATCCGAGCGCTATAGACGAGGTCTTTAAACTATTGGCTAATACACATATATTATTGGCTTATACACCTCACTCGCTTCTTTAACATTAATTGCTCTTCTAATGCACGCTCACCGCTATCTAAGGCTCCTGACATCACCTTTAGATAAAACACGATCAAATTGGTCATGGCAGGTAAGTCTTGGCCTTCATCGGCTCCTTCATTCTTCTACTTTCGCGTTGTATATCTGTTTCATTATTCTTTCTTTCTGCATTCTTCTTATTTTAACACCGACACACTCTGTGGTGGAGCTGTGAAGCCCGCTGTCGCCCGTAGATGGACTGACGCAGTATGGGGAGGGAAGTTCGAAAACAGATAAAATAATTTCACCGGCGTTCTAAAATGGGCAAAATCAAATTTTTTTTAGAAAATAAAACTGCAAGATGATGAATGGAAGAATGAATTGCGGAATGAAAGAGAGTATGATGTATGAATGTGTTATTTATTTGTATTTAATGATTTTTTCAAAAGGTGTGTATAACATATACATATTGTATAAATCGCCTTGCCCACGGCAGGGGTGTACGTTTATATATAAAAAAAAAAAAAAAAAACTTACACACTCTTTCTGACCAAATGCTTTCTTTCTAATCTTTCTTTTTTTCTTTAATTAGAGTTCTCGAAATCCCTAAAAAGTTCCTTGTGGTCCTCCTCTATACGTCCGTATACGTACGTTATTAAGAGAGGTAGGGCGCATCAAAGCACCCGTCTGGGGAAGTAGCCCGCAAGGGATTTGGCGTAAAGTTATAGATAGATAGTACTAATCAATATTCTATTGCAGTTTCTTAATATTTATGATAACATTTACTCAATAAAGATTTTATTATAACGCATGCCTTCTCTCTCTATTGGTGAGAAGAAGACTCAGAGAATAACGGAGACTGTTTATGTTGGTCGAAATCGTAGACTAGACTAAACAGAAGCCAGGGCAGCTATCCAGAAACGAAAATACTAAACTGTATTCCAATTATCGTAAGTAATTGTGACCAATTATTTTTCGCTTTTTAGTTCCTCGGGTGTTTTAGAGACGGTTTTATTTATTTAAAAATAATTTATTTTTGCTTTTTAAATAAAAAAAAACAGAGATTGAAAGTCCTCATCAAAAGCTCTTGCTGAAGGGAACCACAAACCAAAACATTATCTCTGTATATATTTTTGTTTTCGTTGATGTTCTCATAATAGAAAAAGCGCTGAATCAATTTCGATAAAATTTATACGGGACCACTTCTGAAGTATGACCTACCAAGAAAAAAAAAGGATCATCAAAATCAATTCACAATTTGCGGAATGATCGCGTAACAAACAAAAAAAACATACCTACAGTCGAATCGAGAACCTTTTTTGAAGTCGATTAAAAAGCGCATTCCATATTATTGAGCTCTATAAGTAACAACATTCATACAAATTTTAGTATAGCGTAAACCAATGTCTATGAAACATTTAATTTTGCTTCCGTCAGCACTTTATACTTTATTGCCAACATTAACAATAAAATTACGCCTTATATTTATCAGAGGGGTGATTTGTGAGCTCTTGAAATAAATTAAAACAGATTGTGTTGTACAAAAACGTTTTTATACAACGTCGGGAAAACAGGCACATGTCCTATATGATGTCAAGTACTGTTAATATTTAGATAAAGATAAAAGATACAAATTCTTTATTTGCCTTTAGATTCACGCCCATTTAGACACGACTTACATTCTCAATATTGTATCTTATTAATTTTCAGGAACACCGTTCCTATATGAAATCTATATGTTTGTCTGTGTGTGTGTTTTGGTCGCTTTTTTCGAATATTCGAATTTTGACTTCAGATTCGGATTCAGCATATAAAAAGTAGAATAGGAATGTTCAGGAACACCAAGGAACATGGTAAAAATGGCCGACAAATAAAAAAAAATAAATGAATTGTTACGACGAGCCAGGTGTTCCTCTGGCAATGCAAGCTTGCGCATTCTCAACTGGTTATATTTATATTCTATGCAGAAGAAGAAATGCCAAAAGAAACTTCCCAATATTGTTTTCATTGTTATCAAATCGACCATTTATATTACAATAAATTTATGACAGTGTATAATGGTGACAAGTTGTACAGTTAAAGATATATTAATACATGTGCTGAATCATATCCAGACATCTCTGTCAGCCAGATATTCATCGATCCTGTAATAACCATTCCCACATAGTGTGTTTTCATGTGCCTTTTGAACATATTGTCAGGCAAGGACAGAACTGTTTCAGGTAATTTATTATAGAATCGAATACAATTTACAACAAACGATCTACTCGTCTTAGTAAGCCCATGTACTGGCATACGCAATCTGTTCCTGCTTCTAATTAATGGATTTAGGCTTTCACGCAAGTCAAATGTACAGGCAATTGGATATAAATTACTTTGTGTACTTGTTCCACCAATTGGTGTGCGCTAACGTCGGTAGGCACCTACTCGCTGCCGTTAATAGATTTTATTTTATACTACGTCGGGAGACATACAAGCATACGGCCCACCTGATGTAAAGCGGGTACCGTAGCCTATTAACGCTTGCGATATATTAAGTATCACTCGCGCGATGCCTCCTCTGCTGCTTACACAGCAACTCCTTGGGAGCTTACTGGTGACCTCACTCATACGCAGGAACACAACAATCCTCTCCATTTATTTGGCTGCGGTTTTCTTTGAGGTGGAGGTACTTCCCCAGACGGGCTGCTTTGATGCGCTCTCTTAAAACATCCAGACCAAGACAAACAGATATGTTCATGCACACAAATGTTGGCCTTGTGTGGGAATCTAACCCACGAGCGTTGGTGTCAAAGTCGCGTCATTCACGACTGAGCCACCGAGCTCGTCACAACGTACGTTACGTATCGCAGAGGCGACCGGGGCAGCCAGGGCAGTAACGGTGGCCGGTGCATGCGGTTCCTATTCCAGATGACGGGCAATAGCAGAGACGACCGCAGCAGCCGAGGTTGGCTTTGACATGCCAGTGAACTGCTTAAACCACAAAAAAATGTAGTCTAACTTCAAAGAAGCATTTGTTATCGTCATATTATTCTTACAGCTGCACGTCTTTGCAAGATCCTATATGATAAATCAGTCGCGGTTGGTTCTACGAAACGGCTTGTCAATTTTTAATTTTGTGAAGCGGGCCACTAACTGTTGCTATCTTGAAATCTGACACCGACAGTGCTCTAACGCGACTAATTACGTTAATAGTCCACTAAAAGCCCAGATATTTAAGAGACGCTTTACATTTAAAATTGACGTAAAGTGACCCTCAATATTAAAAAAAACTTTAAGCCCCCTACACGATGTATGCGTGGTATTAATTAAAAAACACCTCAATTGTAAAAAGAAATACTTCAGTAGGTAGTAAGTCTTAATGTTTACAAGGTACATAACTTTTTTGGGGTATCTTCAACTGCACCGATTATTAGCTTTTTTAACTCAGATAGTTTTCGAGTAAAATATCTGTGTAACGTTGGTAGCTGTATATTGTGTTGTCGTAGCAGTAACTGCTCGTCGTATTATGGTGGTGGTAGTAACGAGAAATCATGTTGTAATAGTGGTAATAACTGCTCGTCGTATTATGGTAGTGGTAGTAACGACAAGTAATGTTGTAATAGTGACCAAATCACGTTTGAAACTCTTAGAGATCGTTGTGCACTCCTTCGAGATATTAATTATCGTAAATACTTGGTATCTTTGGAGGCGTCTTTAAAGACTAATCCTAAACTTTTGTGGTCATATGTGAAACAAAAGCGGGGAAGTAGCTGCAATTACCCTGCCCACATGTCATCCGTTGACAAAGTTGCCACTAGTGGACCTAATATTTGCGAGTTATTCGCTGCCCAGTTTTCTTCCGTATACAACACCGAAAATATGTCTATTCTCAATGTGTCTCAAGAGCCCACAGCTACAAATGTTTTATCATCGATATCTGTAACAACTACTGAAGTTTATAGGGTTTTAAAGAGACTTGACTATTCTAAGGGAGCCGGCTCAGATGGGATTCCGGCCGTCTTTGTTGTTAATTGTGCCAGTGTTCTGGCAGTGCCCTTATCCCTGATATTTAACAAATCATTGCATTCTGGAATTTTTCCGGATATTTGGAAGATGTCTCTCTCTGGTCTTGCCTCTGTTCAAGAGTGGAGACGCCAGTATTGTCACTAACTATAGGCCAATTTCACTGTTACCCGTCTTCGCTAAGGTTTTCGAGATGTTGATTTGTCCTATTTTGTCGTGGCACCTAAAACAAACTACACACATCAAAAGTGTCTAGGGATCAACATATATTTTTGCAAAAACTTTTCTCCTGATTGATATTAATTAAAATTTTCTTTAAGGATTCATCAAATAAAGTGTTTTCGTTTGTCTACAGTAACGATAAACCAAGTCACCTTTGCATTAATAAAGAAATTTGCCATTTTCATAATAAAGGGATTTTTGACATTTGAACCACTAACATTAAAGTTCGAAAAAAAGACTGAAATAAAAGTTTTCTTTAAAATTTTATTGGGTAACTTAAACAATTAATAATCCGTGTTTCTACCGCGAACACTAACAACACAAGAACATCGGTTTGGCATACTCAAAATGAGTTCATCCAAATCACGCTGTGAAATGGCCGCCCATGTTCATTGCAACAACAAAAAAAGGTCTTCTTGCGACTGGATACCCTCCATATTCGGCAGAGCTCTTCTCTGTAGCATATCCCATGCATGCTTAATCGGGTTCAAGTCTGGCGACTGAGCAGGCCAGGGCATGACATTGATGTTAGCTGCGGCGAGAGTCTGTCTTACAACTCTTGCGGTGTGCGGTCGTGCATTATCATGCATTAACTGAAATAAGGGACCGATTTGCACTTGTAGAGGAACGATGACGTCTGATACAATCGTCTCAGCATAAATTTGAGCGTTGAGGTTGGCTCTGATCCAAATCAACTCAGTTCTTCCGCCGATCCAAATACCCGCCCATGCCATGATGGTTCCACCACTATAAGGATGGACTTCCTGGCAGGATTTTAATCGCTGTTGGCGTCCAGGGGTTCTCCAGTGTCGTATACGTCTTGTATCCGGTCTCATACCAAAACGAGACTCATCAGAAAAACACACGAAACGCCATTGTTCTTCTGCCCAATTTCTGTGTTCAAGAGCCCATTGATATCGAATCCTACGATTGTGCATTGCTATAGGTGGTACCCTTAGCGGTCTTCGGGAATGAAGGTTCACTTCATGCAAGCGGTTTCTGACTGTTTGGTCGCTAATTAAGTTCCCTGAAGAGTGATGAAGCGTCACGGCTAACATCATGGCGGTTATTGTTGGAGCTCTTCGAGTTGTGATTTGAATGAATCGGTCTTGTCTCCGTGTGGTGCAGCGATACCGTCCTCCATGGCGCTCAGCCACGGTACCAGTGCTTCGGTAACGTGTCCAAAGTCGACTGATAACACTCTGACTTGTATTCAGAGCTAAAGCCACAGTACGTTGCCGGGAACCAGCTTCTATCATTCCCACGGCTCTGAGCATTTCTTCCCTGCGTAAATGACGTCGCCGCTCCATAATAACGTTGGTTTTAATCAGTAGTAGGGAAACAGTAGCGTTTAATGTTAGTAGTTCAAATGTCAAAAATCCCTTTATTATGAAAATGGCAAATTTCTTTATTAATGCAAAGGTGACTTGGTTTATCGTTACTGTAGACAAACGAAAACACTTTATTTGATGAATCCTTAAAGAAAATTTTAATTAATATCAATCAGGAGAAAAGTTATTGCAAAAATATATGTTGATCCCTAGACACTTTTGATGTGTGTATTTTACTTGAACAACACGGTTTTGTCAAAGCGAGATCAACTGCCACCAATTTGGTGTCCTTTGTCGGAGATCTTGCTGGGGAAGTGGATCATGGACATGCATTAGACGCAATATATACAGACTTCAGCAAGGCCTTCGACAGGGTTCACCATAAATTACTTATCCACAAACTTCAACTGTCTGGTATAGATGGTGCATTCTTGAGCTGGTGCAGGTCTTACTTGACAAATAGAAAAGCTACCGTAGTATTAGGCGGCCATTCCTCCAATCCCTTTACTACTCATTCTGGAGTCCCTCAGGGATCTCATCTGGGGCCTTTATTCTTCAACCTTTTCATTAACGACATAGGCAAATGTTTTGCTAATTCTAAGTTTTACATTTTCGCAGACGATTTAAAGTTTTTCAGAAAAGTTGATTCAGACGAGGAAGCTTGCTTGCTCCAAACCGACTTGGATAACTTGGTGTCATGGTGTCAACTCAATGGCATGATACTTAATTCGGAAAAATGTCACGTGATTCGTTTCACAAGAAAAAAGTTAACACTCACTAGGTCCTATCGAATAAATTCAGTGCCTTTAGCCGAAGTATACCACATCCGCGATCTGGGGGTTATCCTCGACAGCAAATTGCGATTCAACTTGCACATTGATCATATCGCTAAGAAAAGCTTCAAGACTTTGGGTTTCGTGTTGCGCAACTGCAAAGATTTCAAGAACCCTAATACTAAGATCGCGATTTACAACGCTCTCGTTCGCAGCTCCTTGGAATACTGCAGCGTCGTGTGGAATCCGTTTTATGATATTTACAAAAAGCGCTTAGAAAGTGTTCAAAAACGATTTCTCTGGCACTTATCTTACAGCTGTAACTTAGCAAAAAAGCTACCGTCTTATACCGATCGTCTTCGACATTTTCGTTTGGATTCGCTTCGGAATAGGCGAGAGTTGCTGGACAGCCTGTTTCTTTTTAAATTGTTGAATGGTGTGTCTGATGCTCCTTATCTTTTATCAAAATTAAACATAAGCGTCCCGAGAAGTCGGCCTAGACAGTGTAAAAGGTATAATCCCTTTATAACAAATGGTGCCAGAACAAACCTAGGCCAGTACTAAACTAAATAAAAGAATGTCTAAAAATTACAATGTTGTTCATGATGTTAAGGTGGAAGTGGTCGGCGAGCGCGGTGCGAGGGAGCAACGTGAGATCGATGTTTTCTCGCGCGGCACTTGTCGTTTTAAAAGAAATCTTAAGCTTATAATTTATGCGTAAATACATTAATTCTCAAATAAATTATTCTCAAGTTGACATTCAATCATATAATTCCATTCTCTTTTCAAATATTGTAATTTAATTTTATGTCTATTTTATCAACTATATATATCCCATAGAATTGCAATATTTATCTTAGCTACCATATGTTGTGTTATTATTAATTTTATTCATTTCTGCTGTGCATTTCTGACATGTTGTTTACATCTATAATTGAGGTGGCACTTTATAATGTATCTATTATAAAAATGTATAATTTTTAATTGTAAGTGTTAGTGTTCGCTTTGTTGATGTAACTAATAAATAAATAAAATAAAAAAATAGTGGTAGTAACTGCTCGTCGTATTATGGTAGCGGTAGTAGCTGTTCATCGTATTATAGTAGTGGTAGCACTGCTCATATATTGGAGGTAGCTACATGTCGTAGTGGTGGTCGTCCCAGTCATTACCATCTAAGTCAACCGGCGAGCCAAGCAGAATCGACAAAACCCTACCTTTGGATACTAGCTACTTTCTCAAACTCGTCCATGATTTGGGTCGGACTGCTTTTTCACTATAACATGGTTATTTATACATAACTTTAAGAGTCATTAACTTTAACATCAAGTATTCTTCTTCTCAGGTTCTCCTGTTTCCTAATCCTTTAGTGTTGGCGGATCCGCTACCTAAATCTAAGGACTTGGCGATGACTGATTTTTGACATGGAGTGACTATCGTCAGACCTCCACAACCCGGAAGGAAAACCAGACCTTCCTCAGGTAAGGTCACACGCCTCTCGAAATACGATTCCATGGACGTGCCAGTTGCCTCACGATGTTTTCCATCACCGCCGAGCTAGTGATCATTAGAAATATGTGCATGAATCCGAAGACACGAGTTTAGTGGCACACGCCCACGCCAGATCGATCAATAGGCAAGTTCTTCATCCACTGGCGTAACACTGCTATAAAGTATTGTCTTAGTGAAATATGTAAACCACAAATCCTCGCCAAGGAGAATCGCTACATGCCTAGAATGCTACGCGAGGCTATTGAAATAAGAAAACACCCCAATTTCAATAGAGAAGATGGTTGGCAAGTACCACCTGCTTGGGATCCAGTTCTAAAAATAATCAAGTCACAAACCCAGAGATCTACTCAAAAACGTTCGGACACCGTGAGCGATTTTTATATATAATTAATCCATCCATGTCGGTAGATGTAATAATTGAATAACCAATGTAAGACAAATGTCACCTTAGTCTTCTTGCGACATCGGATGCTGCAAAGCATCTAAAACATCAGGTTCAACAAAATAAATAAAACACGCGATACTTCCGTTAAAAATTGTTTAGACCAATACTGCTATAAAGTCTCAAATCAAGACTCTATATTATAATATTCTAACGCCTACTCATTTTCAAAAGCAATGAATTGCATAACTAACATAGGTTCAACATCGGGATATGTGCATTATCAGGTGGGCAGTAGGCTGCTTGGTTCCAGATCTTATAAAAAATAGGCCAAGTGCGAGTCGGACTCGCGCACGAAGGGTTCCGTACCTTATCTATAAAAACGGCAAAAAAAATCACGTTTGGTGTAAGGGAGCCCCCTTAAATATTTGTTTTATTTTAATTTAATTATTTATTCTTAAAGTGAATATATAACTAAATATTCTGTGAATATTTCAAGCGTCTACCTGTTGCCGTTATCATAATCGAGCAAAAGCGAGCAAAAAAAGCGGGTTCCGTTTTACCCTTTGGGTACGGAACCCTAAAAATGGTAAATGTGACAAGGTCGGTGGCGCAGTGGTTAATAACGCTACTTTGGCAACAACGTTCTAGGTTCGATTCCCACACAATACAAACATATGTGTGCATGTACATGTGTTTTTGTCTTGGTGAGTGTTTTAAGAGAGGTAGGGCGCATCAAAGCAGCCCGGAAGTAGGTACTTCCACCGCACAGAATACCGCAGCTAAATAAGACGCCTTGAAGAGTTGTTGTGTTTCTGCGAGTGAGGTCACCAGTAAGCTCCTAAGCAGTTGCAGTGTTAGCAGCAGATATGGCATTGTGAAAGTGATACTTAGTGTATTACAAGCTTCCATAGGCTATGGTAACGGCTTTACATCACCAGGCCTATGCTTAGGTCCCGAGATAGTATAAAAAACCACTAAGAGTGAGTCTAAGCATTTTTCGGTCCATACTCTCACACTCCTACACGTGATGCACCTTGGTACCAAAAAAGAGCAGCTCTGGTGAAGGAACGATAAAGAACATCAAAGCAGCCCGACTGGGAAAGTACCTGCCCATCCAGCACAGAAGACCGCAGCCAAATAAGAACCCCATGGAAGATTGTCATATTCCTGTGAGTGAGTGAAATCACCGGTAAGCTTCTATTGAGACTTTTTAGAGGCCTGCCTTACCATCGTAAGCAGTTACCGTAGCCTATGGACATTTGCAACACCGGGGGTGTCATTCATGCGTTGCCGACCCTGTAAAAACCTCTCCACGCCTTTCTGGAAGAACCTGCTGGGTGGTGGTGGTGGTGATAACGCGTGAGCAATACTTCCAATATTGCAAGTGTTGCAGCACTGTTAAGTTATATGAGAAATGCAATGTTATGACCATCAGGCAACTCTATATTTTGTTATGTACCTTAAAAATTCACACAATTACTATTCCAGATGCAAATATTAATCTAAAGCGAAATCCCTGTAATGTCATACGCATTAAACCAGTGAAAACAAGTATTGTAAGCAACCAGTTTAATACAAAATCAATAACACTATACAATAAAATAAATAGAATACTGAACATCTATAATATGTCTTTCATAGAGTGTAAGAGAGAATTAACTGCTTGGTTAAAATAAATTGGACAATTTTTCAACGGAAAACTTGTTACAAAGTTGAGTTAATAAACGAGTGTGATTTAATATATTTATCATAAATACCACAGTAGATGTATGTCTTTGTGTTTTTTTTTTTCTCTTTTGTTCATATTTTTTGTACCAAATTAGTATAGTTTATAAACATGACGAGCTCGGTGGCGCAGTGGTGAAACGCGTTGTTACGCTACTTTGACACCAACGCTCATGGGCTCGATTCCCACACAGTACAAACATTTGTGTGCATGAACATGTCTGTTTGTGTTGGTCTGGGTATTTTCTATGTATAATAAGTATGTATATACAATATATATATATATATATATTTACGTATGTTTATCAGTGTTCTAGTACCCATAACACAAGCTTCGCTTACTTTGGGGCTAGATGGCGCTGTGTAATTTGTCCGACAATATATATTTTTATTTTATTTATGTCACAGTTAAGATTTGAGAGGAGTGGCTTTATCCTAGTACAGGTTTTTATAAACTTAATTGGATAAAGCCCACATTGGCAGCGCGCGAGTAGCATCTCCATGGTATAGCGAGCATCAATAGGCTGCTGCGACCGCTTACCATCTGATGCGGTCCGCATGCTAGTGTGCCAATTTAGTCGTATAAAAAAAAGTAATGCAGCCGCGATTTACAAAAGAATTTTGCCTATAATTTGTTGATGCGGGTGGTATGAGAAGCAGCGGGCGTTGTTTTCCCAATATATTAGTGAACATACCTAAAAAATATTGTATTGTATATCTTCCCATAAGGTCAGGCAGAGAGAACCGAGCGCCATAAAACGCGGTCCTTACACACTTCACTCGCTTCTTTAACATTCATAGGTATTTTCATGCACGATCGCCGGTTCCTAGGTCTTAAAAATATATATGTGAAGAAACTAAAAACTTCTTGTCTAAAACTGTTGAAAATATATAAGTATCTATTATATTAAACTAAAGCAAAAAATATATACTTAAAGAGGTAATAATCAAGTACTCAACAGTTAATAAAACCGCACATGAACACACTAAAACACAATTGTTTTCCTACAATGTGCACGTGTGTCTTTGTACCCTGCAATGTGAGTCACGGTGCCAATGAACCGCCCACCATCGTGCTTATTATACACTAGGTGCAAGTGTGAATATACCAGACTTCACTTTCTTTAACATATAACATTAGACATTAACGACGAAACAGATGCCTAGACCGGTAAAATTTCTCTTACAAATGAATATAGGTATATTTATTTTTTTACGAAGTACTGGAACCTTCATAAAATATAACAGTGAAATGTTTTTCATCAGTAAACAGGATATTTCTGTGCCTTTCACCTGCGTATCGGGACAGAGGCGTTTTGATAGATCCAGTCTCTTTAAATGTAGGGATTGATTTAGGGCATGTCCTGTATATCGACGATAAGCGCCGAGCTTCAGGTCTTGTTTTCTTATATGCGACAGAGTCCTAGCGGGAATCTTTATTTCTCGCGATAAGATATTTTGTTTCCTAATGTGGTTCCGGCGAATTCTGAACAATTTCTTGAACGTGCGAATTTCCTCACGATGTTTTCCTTCACCGCCGAGCATATGACGAATATGTAGATAAATCCAAATACACGAATTTATACCCATGCCAGCATTCCAACCGGGTACCAATAGTCAATAAGCCGGTTCTTTAACCATGGGCTATCACTGTTCATAAGTAAATTTAATAAAATGTACCCACAAAAAATATAACGAAACAGATTTTTTTTTTTATTAATTATGTAATTAAACTTACAATATGAAAAGATCATAGTCGTGAGCGAGTTATATTACCATTATGATCGCTATGTTAATAGTAAATATTCACAGGCTACTGTCACCATTTCACGTCAGGTGTACCCCAAGCTAATTTGCTACCCGACGTAATACCTTATACCGGGTTAAAAATAATAAAGTCACAACAAATTAATCTCTCTTCGGTCGTGGTTCATCTCGGTCCACCTAGGTAGACCACGGGCACTTTTTCTTGCCGGTGTACCTTTATAATGATATATATAAGATAATATTGCAATCTCTTTCCTGTTGAACAGTTTTCTTCATAACAGATAATGTTCGGTTCTAACACTTCGCCGGCAGCTTCCGCGGCACGCTCGCTTCGCTCGCTCGGCTCGCGCGCTGTAGGGCCGCAGTTCTACCTAACACTCCTCCTCGCTTCGCTCGTCGTCGTACCTTTTATATTTACTACTACCGTTTAATTTTTTTTCATTGGATTCAATGCGGATAAATAACATTTATGATTAAGAAATATATGAAAACAAATATTAGTATAATCCAGGTGTATTATTAGTGATATTATGAATTCTAATGATTATGAGTTTCGACCATTAGTATTAAAAGTGGACCATGGTCTATAAACATTTTTGATTTGCATATTACTCATCATTTAGGTGGACCACTGGCAAGAAATAGTGCCGTGGTCCACCCAGGTGAACTAAGCAGGTGGACCACGACCGAAGCCGTATATTAATTTATAAGATTTATAATATTTACCTATATTTATTATAGTATAGTCATACTTACCATTAGTCGGTATACTGTACGTTGTTTTTTATTATATGCGTATGATACTCAAACCGCAAAACCACATTCAATTATTCGAGCACTTTGCTCTAATTAATTTTTCTTCACCAATTGTACTGCGAAATAACAAAACACCTTTGTTTATACATAATGGAATATTGTTTGTACCTTTTGATGGCAAATATATAAAATCACTAAATGAATGACTATTTGACATAGAAATAATTTCATTGGTCATTAATTTATCTCTAATACCATTTATAAATGTTAATATTTAAATTTAACTACGAACGCAGTTGATTCAAATATTGTAGGTACCTCATACTAATTGTACCTTATTCGTGAGCAAATAAATATTTGTCAAATAACTGGATACAAAGACAGATTCCTCCCTTGTGAAATTAATTTGTTGCCCAAATATGAACCAACCTAGGAAAAACAGAGACTTGGTCCGCGCGTATTCCGTTGGGACCTTTCCTACTTTCTTTATTCGGTATCTTCTAAGGATCGTATCGTTATGTTAAATAGCGTAAAGATATGGGTTATCAAATGCAAAATTAATTTTGAAATCCGACTGACAGTTCCATAGATTAACGCTTTTAAACAAACAAAATTTTAAGTTGTATGTATTAGTTTAGATCCATTTACTACCTGCTTCTTTTCTTGATCTTTCGCACGGAGGAAGATGTAACCCTAAATATATATGCCCTAATATATAACCCTATATAGAAATGTATACACAGACGAACCCTTTTGAACATGTTGAATTTCGTGTAAAATTTCATAAAATTCCTATCAGTAGTTATCGCGAGATGTCTGCGCGACAAACAAACTTTTGTAACGATTGTAAAGTTCACCTTAATCATGTATGTATGCTTGACGCCAGGTCCCTTGCGGGGTAGGCAGAGAGAACCGAGCGCCATAAGACGCGGTCCTTACATACTTCACTCGCTTCTCTAACATTCATAGCTCTTTTCATGCACGCTCGCCGGCATGGGGCTCCTGACATCACCTTCTGATAAAACACGACCAATTTGGTCATGGTAGGTTAGTCTCGGTCTTCCTCGGCTCCTACATCCTTCCACTTTTGCATTGTATATCTGTTTCGTCATTCTTTCGTTCTGCATTCTTTCAACATGTCCGAACCAACGGAGCATGCCTTTTCTTATCTTAACACCGACACTCTCTTTCAGACCAACTCTTTCTCTTACGTCTTCATTACGAACGCAGTCAGCAAACGTTATGCCACAAATTTTACGCAATGCTCTCATCTCGACCGCATTTATTCTACTTTCATGCTCTCTCTGCCATACCCAGCTCTCACTTCCATAAGTTAGCGTTGGGTTAGCATCGCGTTGTGTACAGCGAGCTGTGCCCTCTGGCTTAGATTTTGGCTGCCTAGAAGTTTACCCAACGCTCTATTCACCCTATTCCCTGCACTCACTCGTCTCTCCATATCAGCGGTGTACCTTCCATTGCTGCTAAAAGCACTTCCAAGATATACATTCCAAGATATACAATCTCATTCACTTGCTCCAACACTACATCATCAACCGTAATCCTAGTGTTCGTAAATGAACGTAGCGGTAGTATTGAATGATATTCTACGTGTAAAAATTATACTCATAGTTCCAGGATTACTGCTAACATTAGCATGTTGGTGACGACAACCGGTAAGTAAAAAATTGGTACTCCAACACGGTACCTGTAGCGATTGATGTTCTTGAAGCTCGATACCAGCGGCACTGTCAATTATACTTAACGTATAATTTAATTTTATATATAATTTCACAATGAATTATATTTGCTAATTTCAATTATTCATCGCATAATTATCAAATCGCCTATTTTATTATTTTCAATTGACTTATATTCATTTGTAACAACTCAAGCAGATGCGTACCCGTACCCACTACAGGCTGCGGCTGAAAATCAGTGTTTTGCTCTTGAGCAATCTCACCACTGAGCTGTGGCCCATTCGTATTGCTGCAGCACACACATACCTTTGTGCATCATAATTATTATATTATTGTTTTTAGACTTGCAGTGTTATTGTTTTTACATTTGTTTGTGTGTGTTAATCAGTGATCGAATAAACGTTTTATCTATCTAAGTGACCCTATAAAAAATTGGCTAAAGGAGTTTTCATTTTAAAAGACATCTAATATTAATACTTACCACATCAGTGTCCCCGCTAACGCCATCAGCAACATCCGTTCCTCCCTTATCCCTCCAATGCTTCTCACTGGACACGGAAAACGTGAACCGTCTGTCTCTTCTAGGACTCAACAGCACCCCTGCAGGAGTCCTAGGACTTCCGTAGCTGAATATCTCCAGGTTGGTGGTTGAGAATGGATCGTTGCCGTTGTCTGTTCGAGGGCAGACAAAGACGTCATCTTCGAGATCTGAATCGAAGGTCAAGGTAAGTGGGGGTGATGAGGCTGAACGTCGGCAGTGCTGCGGCTGGGGCAGCGGCCGATCGAGGTCTGATTCCGAGTATGGACGATCTGAAAAAAAAGAAGTTAATTAAGTATATGAACTTCCTGACAATAAATATCCTAATTCGCCCAAACTTTGGCACACATTTTTACATTTATAAACAACTAGCTGACCCGGCAATCTTCGTACCGCCTCAGGATCAATAAATGGTGTGTTAACTTATTAGATGGTATAAATTCTTTTAACACTTTTTATCCTATTCCCGACGAAGACAAATCCAAAAACAAAAAAATCATAAAAATCGGTCCAGCCGTTCTTGAGTTATAAATGGTGTAACTAACACGACTTTGTTTTATATATATAGATAAGATTCCGATACTGCGAATCTAATCGAATCCTACCGGGGGCATGACCACTGAATACGCTTTTACCCGTGGCTTCGCTCACGGTAAATTTGGAGTGATACAGATGTCGTTCGAAATGATGACGTACAAAGAGAGTTGGACTGAAAGAGAGTGTCGGTGTTAAGATAAACACCGACACTCTCTTTCAGTCCAACTCTCTTTGTTTGTTGTTGAAGCGTGAAGAAGCACCTTGCGGGCCAGCATGGTAGCGTCAACTGACAGGACACCGTAGTCCTTTGTCAGTTGTCGCTGCAATTTGGGCTCCCCTTTTCGCTTACCAACAGGCGAAGAGGAGACACTATGCTGAGCCAATATAAAAAAAAAAAAAAAAGAGCATGCTCCGTTGGTTCGGACATGTAGAAAGAATGCAAGATGAAAGAATGACGAAACAGATATACAATGCGAAAGTGGAAGGATGTAGGAGCCGAGGAAGACCAAGACTAACTTACCATGACCAAATTGGTCGTGTTTTATCAGAAGGTGATGTCAGGAGCCTTAGGAACCGGCGAGCTTGCATGAAAAGAGCTATGAATGTGCGCTCGGTTCTCTCTGCCTACCCCGCAAGGGACCTGGCGTGAAGATATACATACAGATGTCGTTTGACCGAGCTAGTGGTAATGTTAGCTTTTCTTGTTAACAAAAATTAATAAGAAGTTTCCTCATGTTTTTCCTTCACCGCCGAGCTAGTGATAATTACAAATAACCAATATACATAAATCCAAAAACACGAATTTAGTGGATGCCGTGATTCGAACCGGCACCTGTTGGTCACAGGCCAGTTCTTTATCCACTAGGCTGTCACTGCATATATATATTCCCTACTTTTAGCGTACAACGTAGTTGTTTTACAATTTACAACCGTAAAAGTCACAAAACAAAAGTAAAAGCGGCAATCCCCGGCAAACCTTGAACCCGCCCACGTGGTCCACGACACGAGTGCGACACGTAGGCGAAACGACTAATAAACGTTTGATTTACGACTCAGATTCGACTTTATCTGATTGTAAATTCGTAATGACCCCTTTAGTCAACAACCCGAGTATGATTAAGTAGGATTTTTACATTAATATGACTTTTAAATTTTCTTTTGGTGAAGTCCATTTGATTAATGTCTGTATTTGTTTATATATTTATCTGCCTAAAAGATACATAAAAATATATATTAGTACTTTTATTGGATATGTTACCGGCAATGTATGAAATCCAGGCATTGTATACAATGCTTAGGCATTCTATACAATGCGTAAGCTGTTTAGGCAATGTGTGAAATATTGTTTCAAAAATGATTTATTTCACACATTGCCTAGGAAATGTATACAATGCCTAGGCATTCTATAGAATGCCGAGATCGTGTTAGGCAATGTATGAAATTAATGCGTTCTGTGAATAAAACACGTTGTTAAACAGAGAATCAGAATTTTTATTAAGGCTTTCGTTGAGAAACTCAACTTAGTTAACAATCACATAGTAAAACATAAAATATTTATACTCGTATAATAAAATTTTCTTCCTATCATTAACCCGTTTCCTAATACATTGGGATTTGTAAGATCCTCTACCTAACCCTAAGGATTTGGTACTAATTTTGACACGGCAATACTGCCGTCAGACCCCCCACAACCCAGAGGGAAAACCGGACCTTACTTAGGTATGGCCACACGATTTTAGATTTCTATCGATAATTACAAATATGTACACAAATTTATATATACATACAAAATATATACATATATAATATAACTACACCATTTAATTTTTTTCTATCTTCCGAGATAGACAGAGGCAGCCAAACTAATTTTTTAAAATTTCATGTAATTTAAAACATAGGCAACATTATACTACTCGTAAAAGCAATAAACAGGTTTAAGAATGTACTCAATTCAATTCCATTCCATTCAATTCTTTATTGCATCCTTAACGCACAGGTCTTGAGCAACTAAATGCATAGCATCATTAAGAACCCTGACGGGCACTGCAATGCAACTTATAAAGCTCTTTCAATTTTTTTTTTTCATTACTTGATTGTCTGCACTTAATTTATTACAGATGTAGGTAAATCCAATTCTTCAAGAATCTTCGTCTTCTTAGCGGTATCCTAATCCTCTAGCATTGGTGGGGTCCGCTACCTAAGCCTAAGGGTTTGTGCGAAGATACTGATTTTTACATGGAGCGACAGCCGTCAGACCTCCGCAACCCAGAGGGAAAACCAGCCATGCAATTCTGTAAGAGCAAACGTCCTTACATCCTCGAAAACATCGGCTGTTACAGCCTTGAACACAAAATTGCAATTCTTTGGTGTCGCTTTTCATGGTTGTGCGACACTAGCGCCGCAAGGCTGCGTTTGGAATTGGAATTCTACAAGGCAAACAGCCTCGCGTACGCTTACAGCCTTATAGAATATCAAATAATTTAGCCGTGATCGCAGTAGACAATGTCAAAGCTGTGACATCTGTGATCACAGCGACGCACACAGCCATTACGAGTCGCTTAGAGAATTGCATGGCAGGTCACTCTAAGGTAAGGTCACACGTCTTTAGAAATATAATATTCCTTGGACCTGCGAGTTACCTCACGATGTTGTCCATCACCGTGGAGCAAGTGGTAATTACAAATCTATACAGATAAATAAATAAGAGAATTGTCAATAAACAAATTTAAAACTACCGTTAAAGTCAAATTGTGTAGCAGGGCATATTATAAAGTATCTGACTATATTAATGATAAAAATGCCCGGGAGTGAGTCGATCCAATTATAATGTAATTAATAAATTATGTAAATTTGTTTGGATACCAAAAGAGGGATGCCTGAGTTTTTTGGCAGTATTTTTATCAGTGCTCACCTAGTCATGAACTGCACGGTAGGGAAAAAAATTGCGACGAGTCCAAACAAATGTAGCCATTTTTACGGAATAAAATGATTTTGACTTTGACTTTAAAATTGGAGTGTCTGTTTGTAATATTAAAATAACCGCTTTTTATTAAATGCATATGGATGTATACACGATACATATACCAAAATATTTTTTTTTACAATTTTTGTCTCTGTCTGTCTATCTGTTTGTTCCGGCTAATCTCTGAAACGGCTGGACCGATTTTGACGGGACATTCACTGGCAGATAGCTGATGTAATAAGGAGTAACTTAGGCTACTTTTATTTTAGAAATTTTATTTATTTTTCTTAATATAAATAAAATAACTATTCCGCGCGGACGAAGTCGCGGGCACAGCTAGTATGTACATTAACCCGAAAACACGAATTTAGTGGTACATGCCAGGATTCGAACCGAGGACCTGTTGGTCACTAGGCCTGTTCTTCATCCACTATCTAATCAATCACTGCTCCCATTATTCTTCAAAAAATTGTATGTATGTATGTATAGGTATCTTCAGGCCAGGTCCCTCGCGGGGTAGGCAGAGAGAACCGAGCGCCATAAGACGCGGTCTTTACACACTTCACTCGCTTCTTTCACAGTCATAGCCCTTTTCATGCACGCTCGCCGGTTCCTAAGGCTCCTGACATCACCTTCTGATAAAACACGACCAATTTGGTCATGGTAGGTTAGTCTCGGTCTTCCTCGGCTCCTACATCCTTCCACTTTCGCAGTCAAGAATTTGATCTCTAAAATAATTCGAATAATCGCATTACGCATATTCTTCCCAGTAATGCAAACATGAAGTGAATGACCAAAGATCTTTGAAGAAAGATATTAACAAAAGGTAATTAATAACCTTTCACGATACAAAGGTCAGCTTCGGTGGTGAATCCCTTATTTAAAAGGTCTGGAGGTTGATTAAGCGTGCTACTTATAGTAGGTCTGTACATTTAATAAATTGTCGTGAATTTACAAAGTATTGTTTGTCTGAAAACTGCTGAATATTTAATGGAATTTGCTAATAATAATTCGCGTACGGTGCGGTTCCAGATAAGTTTTCTTCCGAGAACACTCAAGCTGTGGAATGAGCTCCCAGCCGAGGTTTTTCCAAGGGACTACAGCATGGAGTTCTTCAAGAAATGCGTGAAGAGGTTTTTAGAGGGTCGGCAACGCATGAGTGACGCCCCTGGTGTTGCCCCAAATATCCATAGGCTATGGTGACTGTTTAACATCAGGCAGGCCGTATGCTTGATTTGCACCTTAGTGGTATAATAATACCTTTTTCAATTCGATAAACCATAAGATTCCCCGGATCAAGCTTTTTGTAATCACTAATCGCATATCAGGAAAGCTCGATGCGTCGTTGTCCATGTGATTCTAATAGAGCACACAGGTTAGGCAATATCGACCGCGGCCTGTCTATGGATGGGTTTAATTATCTCGAGTTTCTCAGCGAAGGGCACGTTAAGTCATCTGTTTCCGTCCGTTCGGCTGTTGTCGACAGACGTCAGTCGTTAAGCTAAGTCAGTGGCCCTCGGGTGGCTTGAAAATACTGGCCTGCGCCAATCCGCATTTGAGCAGCGTGGTAGATCATGCTCTAAACCCCCTTTGGTTGTGGCGGGAAAAAGACGATCAAAATTTTTAAAATACAGCGTCAGTCTAGCCACGGCTGTCATAGTATACCTAAGCAGAGCAGCTCCACCTAGGCGTATGCAGTATACCTCGGCTATGTTACTAATATTATAAATGCGAAAGTTTGTATGTATGGATAGATCTTTGTTGCTCTTTCACGCTTTTAAACGGCTGAACGGATTTGAATGAAATTTGGCACGTAGATAGATTATGATCTGGATTAACATATAGGCTACGTTATTTGACTCCACGCGGGCGGAGCCGCGGGCAGCAGCTAGTACTTTATATAGCCGATGGGATCGCGGTGGCTAGGTGTAGCTGTGAAGCTCGCTGTCGCCCGTGGCTGGACTGATGCAGTGTGAGGAGGGAAATTTTGAACCAGCTGTAGTCTCACCGGCCTTTTAGAAATGGGCGTAAAACTGAAAGATGATGAATGAAAGAATGAAGGGTGGCATGAAAGGGAATATGATGTATGAATGTGTTTTATGTATGTATGTATATCTTCACGCCAGATCCCTTGCGGGCTAGGCAGAGAGAACCGAGCGCCATAAGACGCGGTCCTTACACACTTCACTCGCTTCTTTCACATTCGTAGCTCTTTTCAAGCACGCTCGCCGGTTCCGACGTCACCTTCTGATAAAACACGACCAATTTGGTCATGGTAGGTTAGTCTTGGTCTTCCTCGGCTCCTACATCCTTCCACTTTCGCATTGTATATCTGTTTCGTCATTCTTTCATCTTGCATTCTTTCTACATGTCCGAACCAACGGAGCATGCCCTTTCTTATCTTAACACCGACACTGAATGTGTTTTAGTTGTATAATAATAACGAAGTACTAAAAAGAGCCTTGCCCAAGGCACCCCTGCAAGAAAAAACAACCCTTCGGTTGAAAGGATACCCGTAACACTGCACTGGGACGAGTAAGGGTCGTTGTGGTGGAATCCCTCATAATAATTCATTAGTCACATAGTCTGATTTACATACTACATACATTATATTTCATATCTAATACATATTACTATGGGAAATAATAATTTAAACCTATTTACTTTGTAAACACTCCACGTGCTACCATCAATGTTCCTGTAAATAAATATTTTTTTTACTACATCGGGAGGGGTAAAAGTATACGGTCAACCTGATGTAAAGCGGTTACCGTAGTCTATGAACGCTTGCAATACATTAAGTATCACTAGCGCGATGCCACTTCTGCTGCTAACACAGCAACTCCTTAGGAGGTTACTGGTGACACATAACCCTTTAGAGAGTTGCGATTTGGCTGTGGTTTTCTCTCTCTTAAATACACTCAGACCAAGACAAATAGACATGTTCATGCACACAAATGTTTGTACTGTGTGGGAATCGAACCCACGAGCGTTGGTGTCAAAGTAACTAACAGTGCGTATCACAACTACGCCACTGAGCTCGTCAGAATAATATTATGGAAAGCCGCAAAACCTCTATTTCAGCAATGGTGAACACTAAAACATAAACCTCGGTATCGGATAGGCCTGAAAGAGACTCTATTCAGCTCCCTCCCTTCAACCAACGATTTCATCAACGGTTGATCTGGTTAGTTGATTGGCATCATGACAACGTTAGGTAATTTCCCCTCACAAATCACTCCGAAGAAAACAATTCAATGCCTGTACAGAAGGCGAATCTATTGAAAACGCCTTGACAAATATCTACAAAACAAAAAAGCACGAGGCCTGACAGAACAAAGAAAAGCAATTTGTTATCAACTGAATCGATGGACCAGGTACCAGGCAACCAGGAGTTTTAAAGAGTAATAGGTATTATGTTTTTAATATATTGAGCAGTAAGTAAAATATGAAAACGGGGCGGTATCATTTTGCCTATTGGCAAGTTGCAGTCTACACCAGAAGTGTAAAAATTTCGTACTTTTTAACTACTATCGATATCTTCACGCCAGGTTCCTTTCGGAGTAGGCAGTGACGCGGTCTTTTCACACCTCACTCGATTCTTTAATATTCATGACTCTTTTCATACAAGCTCGCCGATTTCTACCTTTAAGACTCCTGACATTACCTTTTTTGATAAAATATGACCAACTTGGTCGTGATAGTGAGCCTTAGCTTTCTTTCTTTTCTTCTTTCTTAGCCTTCTTCGGTTCCTACGTCCTTTCACTTTCGCTTTGTATTTACGTATTTTAAAAGGAACTATAACAACAATTGTTTAATTTACAAGACAACCATTTGTGTGCTTGAACATGTCTGTTTGTATTGGTCTGGATGTTTTAATTGAGGTAGGGCACATCAAAGCATCCCGTCTGGGGAAGTACATATCTGCATCTCACAGAAAACCGCAGCCAAATAACAACTCCCTAGAGGGTTGTCGTGTTCCTGTGTGTGAGTGAGGTCACCACTAAACTCCTAAGGAGTTGCTGTGTAAGCAGCAGACGAGGCATCGTGCGAGTGATACTTAATATATTACAAGCATTAATAGGCTACGGTAACTGCTTTACAATGGTAGGCCGTATGTTAGTATGCCTTACGACGTTGTATTAAAAAAAAATGCATTACAATGTCTTTATACATTATTAACCAGTTTGTGTTGTGCTCCGATGTAGTCTTTGTCACTATACACATAACCATACCAGAAACAATACATAAACAAGTATGTAAAAGATAGAAACATGTAATCAAATGCCATGTGAGTCCAGACAAGGCAGATACTAGGGAATGAGCTCTGCAATATCAGGCACCACAATATTAGAGAATTATACTTACTCTAGCTTATTGCTAGTAAAACTATATTACATTTTTATCACCCGTTGATATCTCCTCTTAACTATGTTACATTTTGAAATGAAACATAAATACATTGATGCAAAGATTTCGACGAGCTCGGTGGCGCAGTGGTGAAACGCGTTGTTACGCTACATTGACACGAACGCTCGTGGGTTCGATTCCCACACAGTACAAACATTTGTGTGCATGAACATGTCTGTTTGTCTTGGTCTGGGTATTTTCTATGTATAATAAGTATGTATTTACAAAAAAAATGTATTTACGTATGTTTATCAATTGTCTAGTACCCATAACACAAGCTTCGCTTACTTTGGGGCTAGATGGCGCTGTTTAATTTGTCCGACAATATTTATATTAAAGTACTCATAGCTTGTGACTTCAACAAATTGTCTCTGTAACTAGGCTTACCAAGAAGCATTGCTTCTCTGAAGTGTGAAAATGACATAATGTACTATTTTAAATCCTGGGATATAAATAAAACAGTCTTAACACAGCAACCGCAGCATCCACAAAAAAATAAATGCTGAAATAAAATTACGACTGTCCGAAAACAGTGTAAAAGTGAGTTTTCATTTCTGGCAATCGCTTGTCTACATGAATATTATTCACTGGTTAATAATATCAACCGTGGCAATACAAAATGTATAAGAAACACAAATTAATAAAATCTTGGACCGTCGTCCGAGCGAAACCCGTTTCACGACACACGTGCAGCGACCGGCCGAGCTCCGAGGGAGACAGACGACGCATGTCTCGCTCTAAAATGCAACGTTAGTTTTATGTGGATACGATATGGAAACAATACTATTTTTTTATACCAACAACTATTATTATTTTAAGGAGTTTTTTTTTATACAACATCAGGAGGCATTCAAGCATACGGACCCACCTGATGTAAAGCAGTTACCGTAGCCTATTAACACTTGCAATATATTAAGTAAGCACCACTCGCACGATGCCTCCTCTGCTGCTTACACAGCAACTCCTTAGGAGCTTACTGGTGACCTCACTCACACGCAGGAATACAACAACCCTCTAGGGAGTTGTTATTTGGCTGCAGTTGTCTGTGAGGTGGAGGTTGCTTTGATGCGCCCTACCTCTCTTTAAACATCCTGACCAAGGCAAACAGATATGTTCAAGCACACAAATGTTTGCCTTGTGTGGGAATCGAACCCACGAGCGTCAAAGTCGCGTCATTCACGTCTGAGCCACCGAGCTCGTCAAACCCAAGTTTAAATAATAATGTCATTATTATTATTGATGGGGTGGTATAGACTACTATTGCTCTGTACGATTTTTGGGCTAAAGGCAATATTGTCTGTACTTATGTATGAGTAACAAAACAACTACACCTAAATGTTAACAATGTCTCTATTAGAGCGATTTCCACAGCTGCTATTTTAGAACACTAAAGTGACACACAAGCGTGTGACCTACTATATAGATGTATCGCAATCTAGTACCTTTTAAAATATTTGTATCTAATCTGGGAAACAAATCTCATTATTTATTCATAAATTAAATAGCTAAATTTATAATATTGTTATGGATTTCAAGCTAACCGTAATCTCAATCCAGAATGTTTTCATCTGCCTGGTGAAATATTTGCGATAGACGTGGGAGTAATTATCGCCGTAGCCACAGCTATTTATTTATGTACTGCTCACTACTATAATAGTCCCAAATTGCGGAATCAGATGAGAACTTATAAGTCTTTTCATTGCTCCACGATAATGATATTTTTGCAATCAAAAATTCAAGTCTTCGCATGCAACAAAACAATAGGCTATCCTGTCAGCGGTCGGTAATGAAATAAACAATTGGCAACTCTGTGGATACCACAGGCCACGCTACGCCACGATTCCTTTGAAGTGTGCCAAAAAACCGACAACATCTTGATTGTGCGCCACGATGGTCAATCGTCAGCCACTGTATACCAATGCCTCCTGTATACATTGGCGATGGCTTATCATGGGTCGCCATAGGCCATTGTGTACTGGGGCCTTAAGTAACCAGACTGATAAACGCAAATTTCTGCCGTAAAGAAATTGCACGTAAACAAATTGTAATATTTTATTTAATAAAAATGTCGACATGGAAGGTCCATACAATTCCATCAATACACTCTGATACGCGAGCTTTTTTTCTCTTTCCATCGACATCGGATGCGTAACACAGGTGTCCGGAGCTTACGCCTATTTACAATTACTCTACCATTATAGAGTTTATTGTTGTTTATTTAAAATGAACTCTACAATCCAGCTATATGCTTTGAATTGTGATGTTATAAGAATACTTTGTGAAACTCTACATAAAAATATATTTAGATACAATTTTTACACTAGTTTCTGTCCATAACTTTACGCACGTCGATCATATTGTTAGAGGAAATTTAGGACTGTCTTCAGGTTTAGCTAGCTCCTTAATAAAATTATTATTGTAAAAAAAGGTAACAAAAGCAAAGGCAGATGAAGTTCATCTGTCTATGTTTTTGTTACCTTTTTTATATTTAGTACTTTACATTTGTAAAGATAGTAGGTATGAATGTAGACCCACTAAAGTGTAAACAAATAAGAATTTGGCCTACTTGGTGTATAGTATAGTAGTTAGGATCAAGTTGAACGCTGCGATACAAGGAGTATCTCTCGTGCTTATCTATCTCTACTGCTAACATCGCTACTCCTCAGGTGTTTTAGACAACCTGACTTAATCACAGGAACACATCAATACAGGTAGCTTCTATTAGCTTGTCGAGGTGCTTCGCCAGAGTCGGCGTGCTTTGACGACCTGTATGCACCTCTCTTTGCTTGGTTCTATTGACTTCGTCTTACAAGGTTTGATGTTGATTAAAATTTAATGCAGTTTTATAAATAAGTACTATTGTTGTGATTTTAATAGATACCATATTAGGGTTGGCAAAGCCTGTCTGTCACTCCCATGACATGATTATACTGATACAGGCAGGACGATAGCGAACGTGATGATATGTATGCAATGTAATTACTAGTAAATAACAGCTAGCTGTGTAGGCAGAGCTGATATTTTTCAAATTGAAAAAATATTTAAATATTTTATTTTTAATTTTTTTTAAATATATGGAACCCTGTACGACATCTAGCGACGAGTGCTGTTACTTTTTCTGTTGATGGGAGTGCAGTGCAGACTCTGCACTGCAGAGTGGCCGGCCATACGTTTTCCCATATGTTTTTTTTTCTAATTGGAACGATTTTGGACGATTTTGGATTTCCGCAGCTCTGCCAATTAGCCTATTTACGTTTCTCTTATTAGCCATTAGCCCAATTTGTTCAACATCGGAACCATTTTGTGCGAGTTATTCGCCTGTCCGCTTGATTTATCAGTTCCTGATTAGGATTTGCGGACAATTATGCCAGTGCTATATATTACTATTACCATTGGTTGGTAATTTATAAACTTGTTTATTACCTTGTCGACGAGTTATCGCGCTGTCAGGTCGCTGGAATAATTTATACAGGACACGGCTAGCTCAAGAGTGAGGAAAGAAGGGCAAGCGTCCATACGGTTCTGGGTTCAGGCGTTAATAGTATGACAGTTATGCCACAAAATTAAACCAAGGTGCTTATCCATTTTTAGGGTTCCGTACCCAAGGGGTAAAACGGAAACCTATTAGTGAGGCTCCGCTGTCCGTCCGTCCGTCCGTCTGTCACCAGGCTGTATCTCTTGAACCGTGATAGTTAGTTGAAATTTTCACAGATGATGTATTTCTGTTGCCGCTATAACAACAAATACTAAAAAGTAGAATAAAATAAATATTTGAGGGGGCTCCCATACAACAAACGTGTTTTTTTTGCTCATTTTTGCTTGATATTGATTTTGATATTGATACGGCAACTGGTAGGCGCTTGAAATGTTCACAGAATATTTAGTTATATATTCACTTTAAGAATAAATAATTAAATTAAAATAAAACAAATATTTAAGGGGGGGCTCCCATACAACAAACGTGTTTTCTTTTGCCATTTTTAGGGTTCCGTACCCAAAGGGTAAAACGGAACCCTATTACTGAGGCTCCGCTGTCCGTCCGTCCGTCCGTCCGTCCGTCCGTCCGTCTGTCACCAGGCTGTATCTCATGAACCGTGATAGTTAGACAGTTGAAATTTTCACAGATGATGTATTTCTGTTGCCGCTATAACAACAAATACTAAAAAGTAGAAAAAAATAAATATTTAAGGGGGCTCCCATACAACAAACGTGATTTTTTTACCGTTTTTATAGATAATGGTACGGAACCCTTCGTGCGCGAGTCCGACTCGCACTTGGCCGATTTTTCTATAGCTAATAGTACGGAACCCTTCGTGCACGAGTCCGACTCGCACTTTGCCGATTTTTTGTATACTGCCTGTCCTAATAACCCCGTATCATGGTAGTTTGCTATATGGTGAGGTATACGCTGCGATAGTAGAAGGAAGTAGTAGACGAGGAAGGGAGTTCTCTACCATGACCAAATTGATCGTGCTTTATCAGAAAGTGATTCTAAGGTGCTGTACCTTAGAAACTGGCGAGTGTGCATGAGAAGAGCTGCCATGCAATTCTCTAAGCAACGCGTAATGGCTGTGTGCGTCGCTGTGATCACAGATGTCACAGCTTTGACATCGTCTACTACGATCACGGCTAAATTATTTGGTATTCTATAAGGCTGTAAGCGTACGCGAGGCTGTTTGCCTTGTAGAATTCCAATTCCAAACGCAGCCTTGCGGCGCTAGTGTCGCACAACCATGAAAAGCGACACTAAGGAATTGCAATTTTGTGTTCAAGGCTATAACAGCCGATGTTTCCGAGGATGTAAGGATGTTTGCTCTTACAGAATTGCATGGCTGTGAAGTACGTAAGGACCAAATCACGTGGCTCTCGGTTTTCTTTGCTTACCTCGTTAGGGATTTGGCGTACAGTTATAGTTCCTGTGTGGTCTGATTTTGCCTGTGGGCTGAGGAGGTCTGATGATAGTCGCTCCCTGTCAGAATTAGTATCTTTGCCAAATCAAGTTGGCTTAGTGGTGCAAATTAATTACAAATTTGAGAGCTTGATGGCGTCGTTCGTTGTCATTCTAACCAAACGCAGCTTAAGCAACGTCCACCGCAGCCTGTCTGTGGATGGGTTTATCTATCTCGAGTTTCTCCGTGCTTCGGAGGGCACATTAAAACGTCGGTCCCGGCTGTTGTCGATAGATGACAGTCGTTAAGCTAAGTCAGTAGCACTCGAGTGGACGCACTTGAAAAACTGGCCTATGCTAGGCCTGACTGGAGTATGTTCTAAATTAAACCCATTCGGTTGAAGGAAGACCCGTATCCCTGCAATGGGATGAGTAAGGGTTGATGTGGTAAACAAACAAACATACAACGGTAATTTTGATAGTAAGAATTAACCACAGTTAATGGACGCTTAAAAAACCAGAGATGTTAACCGTGCATTTCCAACTCTATATTTTTTATATATAAGGTCAGCATAGTAGCTTCACTTCGCCTGATGGTAAGCGAAAGAGGAGCCCAAATCGCAGCGGCAACTGACAAAAGACTTCAGTGTCCTGCCAGTTGACGCTGCCATGCTAGCCCGCGAGGTGCTTCTTCGCGCTTCGGTTCGTCATTATTAATTAATTGTACAAGACACGTATAATACTCTTCTTCTAATTTTAAAGGGTCAACATAATATTTCGTGTTCAATCTACACAATTAATTACAATCTGCGCACATAAACACAGATTCAATACGTTACACGATTGTGCACGTAAATGTCAGTTGGCTGGCAGCCTGATTTCATCACCTAGCCTCGTCTTGCGGTACCTTAATTTGCTAATTCGTATGTAATTCCAGGTCTAATGACACATAACAGCTTTTCTAGAAACGCATAATGTCGGGTTTGTGCAAGCCCGCGATAATGTGCGCTCTAGTTATCGCGCGCGACACTATTCAAAATAATTTCTAAAATTTCGAGTTAATATTATTTTAATTATTTAACTGTCATAATTATTTCGTATAGCTCAAACCAACGCTCGTGGATTTGATTCCCACGCAGGACAAACATTTGTGTGCATGAACATGTCTGTTTGGCGGGTGTTTTTAAGAGGTAGAGCGCATCAAAGCAGCTCATCTGGCGAAGTACCCCCACCTCACAGAAAATTGCAATCAAATAACAACTCCCTGAAGGGTTGTTGTGTTCTTGCGCGTGAGTGAGGTCACCAGTAAGGTTCTAAGGAGTTGCTGTGTAAGCAGCAGAAGAGGCATCGCGTGAGTAATAGTTAATATATTACAAGCGTTAATAGGCTACGGCAACAGCTTTACATCATTACATTAAACAGTATTAGTGGTCTTCGAACCGGCACCATTTGTGACTGTACAACATACACCGTACATATGTGCGGTGGAGACCAAACAATAATGTCGAACAGCTGGTATTAGTGTTTAACACGATCTGTGGTTTTTATTATTTATTTATCGCGTTTATACACGAAATGAAGACCTAAGACCAAAACTTTATCTAAATACAAAAGATGACCCAAATAATTAGGGCCTTTTCCAAGATATACGAAAAATATATTTACTACTTACGCAGTTTAAGAATTACTCAGGTAAATATATGAGACGATAATATAGTTAGCTCGAGAAATAGCACTGAAAATGTTTACTATCATAATACATCAATATATCTTCGTTAAAAGTACTTGGTTGTATAGTATTGTCTTAGGCTTTCGCGATTGTTACACATTGAATTAAACAATTTTTAGACAAGACGAGGTCTTCCTGCGACTACGGACGCTGCAAAGCGTTCGAAACGCCAGGTTCAACAAAATAAATAAAACACGCGATATTTCTGTTAAAAATTGTTTAATTCAATACTGGGTTGTATTTTTATATGCAACTTTATCACTACGAAAAGTTGGTTTTCTTTACACTTCCACTTATTTCATTGAGAGCTTATAAACCAGTGTCACTCACGAAAAGATTAGTTGTCTAATATAATCTCCTCTTCTTCTTCTTAGTGTTACCCCGTTTTCAAATCCACTATGATTGACGGGGTTCGCTACCTAAACTTTAGAATTTGGCAAAGATACCTATTTTTACATGGAGACTGCCTTCAGACATCCACAATCCAGAGGGAAAACTCAGACCTTTCTTAAATTAGGTCACACGCTTTCGAAATATAAGTCCTTGCTGGTTTTCATGTCTTCCATCACGTAAGTAATAATTACAAATATGGTCTAAGGCTCCTAACATCTCCTTCTGATAAAACCCGACCAATACTAATATATCCTTCCACTTTCGCATTGTACATCTTTTTATTTGCTCATAATTTTATTCTATCTATCTATCTATAAATTCACGCCATATCCCTTGAGGGGTAGGCAGAGAGAACCTAGACTTTGCACTTCGCACTTCTCGTGCACGCTCGCCGGTGTCTAAGGCCCCTGACACATATAGAACACGACCAAATTGATCATGGTAGGTAACTCTTGGCCTTCCTCGGCTCCTACATCCTTCCACTTTTGCATTTCATATAATTTTATTTATGTTATATGTGTTAAATAGTCCATTACGATTATGAAACATTCTAATGAGCTTTTTCTCCAACTTAGGAGTGAAATGTATGTTAATGGTCGATAAACTAAAACCTATTTAACTATATAAACTATTTACTTTGAGCCACAGTAAACATTGAGGTATACTGGCTTGAGAAGAAGCACATCAAGCACTCCAACGCAATAAAACGGTCAGCTTTACGACCGTCGTAAATCAAGCATCGACAGTCGATTTGGATCATCAAACGACAAAGTCGGTGTAGTGAAACCGCGACTTAAGTGTTTCTTTAGGTAGTTAAGCTGTTTGATTGAATTCTAGTTTACGTTAAAAGTTTAAGTGTGAAAACGAAACTTTGGATATAAAAGTTTATAAAAGATCTTACTTTACTTGTACCTTTCGATACCAATATACGAGTACAACTGTAATAAATGTGTTGTTTTTTGTATACTACGTCGGAAGGCATAAAAGCATACTGTCCACCTGATGTAAAGCCTATACACGCTAATGAGATGCCGTGTTAGCTGCTAACATGTCTGTTTGTCATTGTCTAGGACCTAGTTACAGACCTATTGCCATAATCCCTTCCCTCCCTTCTCTCTAAGGTGATGGAGCGTGTGGTAAACACACGACTCCTGGCATACCTAGAAGATCACAATTTGATCAGCGACCTCAATACGGTTTCTGTCACGGTCGTTCGACTGGTGATCTTCAAATATCGAACACACCGTTGGGCTTCGACGATTGAGAGTCAAGGTGAGGCATTAGCTGTCAGCCTAGATATGGCGAAGGCGTTGGATCGGGTCTGGCACGGGGTCTTCTATCCAAGTTACCATCATACGGGCTGCCCGAGAGTTTGTGCAAATAGGTTGGCAGATTCTTATCCAGTAGATGCATGATAGCCGTGGTAGACGGCATTTGCTCCGATAGCATGGGTATCAACTAGGTATTAAGGTAGGGCGCATTAAAGCAGCTCTATCCGCATCTTCCATCATATAAAGTTGCAGTCAAATAACATCTCCCTGGAGGCTTATTGTGTTCCAGCGTTGGTTGCCAGTAATCTCCGAAGAAGCAGTGACGTGTGAGTGATGTTTGTTGACATATAACACACAGGAGTATGAGTGGAATTAGGATGATTGATAGAGTAGCAAATAGTATGATACGAGAACAATGTGGAATAGAATAGAATAATAATTTAATTGCATAAAATATGGTTACATTTAAGTCTCGTTTGATATTGTCAGTCCGCATATTTTGCCATAACTATATGACATGGAAATATACATTTAACATATTTACTTTACAATTATTACAAATTTGATGCAATAACTACAATTTCAATTATTTATACACTTTCTAAATATTTTATAAAGCAGTTAATATCATGTTTAAAATGTCAAAATTATCCAATTATCTAACGTCGGTTTTAGTCAATAAAAAATGATTAACAGAATAAAAACATTTGTCAGCTAACCATTTGGTCAATCTAATTTTAATAGACTTAAATAGATTAAATAGACTAAATGTTAATTCTCGTATGCATTTTGGGATTTTATTGTATATCTTTACAGTCATGTAATAAGTATTTGATGACAGTCATGTAATAACTATTTGATGAATGAAAGATGATGTAGTGACAACAATCGAAAAGGGTATGCTGAGATGGTTACAAAAGAAGTACGATTTTGTAACCCGAAAACGTTTAGCACGCATGAAGAGGTGGACGAATATACAAGAACCCAAAGTGATATATTTGAATCGGTACTGCTAGGGTTCATAATAGCCATGATAGACCTATGGAGGACCAACGAAAACGGTAAAACGAGTCGTGAGCAATGTAGAACGCGCAGCTGTTATTGGCTAGTTCGCGAATCGACATCGCGGCAAATGGCGATTTATTGGTTAAAATGTTCTCCCATTGGTCAGTAGGCTCGATTCGTTATTTAGGTGCTAAAACGCAATGTTTTGTGAGCGCGGGCGCGTTCATGCGCAGTCTAGTGGTTAATTAATTAATGATCCCTGCCTGGCCCCAATGGTAGACAGGCGTGATGGTATGTACGAGTATGTATATACTAGACTCCTAGAAGCCGGCGAGCGTGGATGACAAGAGCAATGAATGTTAAAGAAGCGAGTGAGGTATGTAAGGATCGAGTCACGTAGCTCTCGGTTTGCTCTGCCTACCCCGCAAGGGATACTCACCGTAATAATTTTTGTACCTACACATGCAAGATAACCTTCTGAGAAGTTAACAAATAAACTTCATATTATTATTATCAAAATAAAAAAGAAACAAATATGTAAATAAAAAAAAATCTGTGCGGAGAACTCGTTTCTAGATTATATTATTAAATCGAGAGAGATTTATAACCGTTTTCCCTTATTGATGAAGTGAACACGATTTAGTCATCTGGTCATCTTAATCCTGAGAATGTAACAATCATCAGTCAATCGTTGATGATGTTATGAATAGATTTTTGTGCACACTCATTGAGCTGGAGGATTTCTTGATAGTTTGACTAATTGATTGTTTGGGTGCCCGGTCAGTGGGCAGAAAATGTGTAAAACTTGTTTGGTGTGAATATCTGTTGAGAATTGTCCTTTGTTACGATGGTCAAATACTCGTTTGTGGGCACTATGGGACAAAATAATAGGCTGTTATTCTTTAATCTTGACCGCGTTCGTAATGAAGACGTGAGAGAAAGAGTTGGTCTGAAAGAGAGAGCCGGTGTTAAGATAAGAAAAGATATGCTCCGTTGGAATACAAAATGCAAAAGTGGAAGGATGTAGGAGCCGAGGAAGACCGAGACTAACCTACTATGACCAAATTGGTCGTGTTTTATCAGAGGGTGATGTCAGGAGACCCAGGAACCGGCGAGCGTGCATGAAAAGAGCTATAAATGCCACAGAAGCGAGTGAAGTATGTAAGGACCGCGTCTTATGGCGCTCGGTTCTCTCTGTCTACCCCGCAAGGGACTTGCAATCCTATAACACGAATTTAGTACATGGCAGGATTCGAACCGGCGACCTGTTGGTCAATAGGCCAGTTCCCTATCCACTAGGCTATCACCTTGACCCATTTCATGTAAAATGGTTGTCGTACTTATCCTATGGACACTTTTAATTCAAAAAGTATATTTCCAACCCTGCTGCTATCACAGCAACAGCTGGCAATTCCACTCACTCACACAAACACAACGACCCTTCAGCGAGTTATTATTTTACGTGAGAACCGCATTTTCTACTTTCTTTTTCCTCGGCTTTTAATAATCGCGATGTTATTATAGCCTATAGCCCTCCTCAATAATTAGGATATCAGAAGCAAAAAGATTTTTCAAATCTGGCTGGCAGTTCGAGGACCAACAAAAAAATTAACATAAACCTCAAACAAAAGGCCTTGGATTCAGTTGTGACTCCCACACTGCTCTACGGACGCCAATCATGGCCCATCACTAAGAACGTCATCCACGAAACAAACGTTCCAAAGATCAGCTGAAAGGAGTATGCTAGGACTGAAACTCAGAGACAAAGTACTCTTGTATGCTTTTTGCCACACAACGTAAAACAAACCAGTTGAGAATGCGCAAGCTTGCATTGCCAGAGGAACACCTGGCTCAACAATTCAATATTTTTTTTAATTTGTCGGCCATTTTGACCATGTACCTTAAGAGATAGGAACGGTGTTCCTGAACATTCCTATTCTACTTTTTTATGCTGAATCCGAACCTGAAGTCACAATTCAAGATAAACACAGAGACAAACATATAGAAATCATATAGGAACGGAGTTTCTGAAAAAAAAAAAACGAACGCGCATGGCATACATCTATCTTTTCCCATATTTTTAAATTGTACGTCCTCGTTTCGTGTTGTAGTTTTACGTAACATCCATAGTAAAACTAAAATTTCAGATGCAGCAATAATAGCATTCAAACTGTTATAACTGGGAGTCGAAATGACACAACAAGTGCGTTCAAGCTAGTTTATTCGACTGGCGCAGCAGCCGTTGGATCTGTATGACGACCAAGTACCGTACATACTAATATTAAAATAAATACAGAAATACCCTACTATAACACAAACAAACAAACGCTCCCGCTTCATATAAGTATATTACTTAGTACAAGACATGTTCAAGCTTTTCACGGCCACAGGTGCGATCATATACCTCATTCATATAGTTGCAGCCCATATCTGTATAGTATCACGTGATTGTCATAGTTGGTATGTTAATCAGCATGTCAACAAACTGTTTAAGGAAATTAATTAATCATGTCGTGAGAATTATACTGCAATTGCACAATATTACGTATTGTGTCGAGGAGCTTGGCGGCGCAGTTATTTTTTATACTACATCGGTAGGCATACAAGCAAACGCCCACCTGATGTAAAGCGGGTACCGTAGCCTATTAACGCTTGCGATATATTAATTATCACTCGCTGCTTACCCAGCAGCTCCTTGGGAGCTCACTGGTGTACTCACTCACTCGGAGGAACACAACAATCCTCTAGGGAGTTGTTATTTGGCTGCGGTTTTCTGTGAGGTGGAGGTACTTCCCCAGACGGGCTGCTTTGATGCGCCCCACCTCTCTTTAAAATACTGTTACGCTACGCTACTTTGACACCAACGCTCGTGGGTTCGATTCCCACACATGACAAATATTTGTGTGCATGAATATGTCTGTCAATCTGGGCGTTTCCTATGTATAAGTATGTATTTATAAAAAAAAATGTACTTATGTATTTATCAGTTGTCTGTAACACAAGCTTCATTTACTTCGGCGCTAGATGGCGCTGTGTAATTTGTTCGACAATATTTATTATTTATTTATTTACTGTACTATAGTGGGTAACTAATCAGCCTGCTAACTTACTGATCCTTAGTTCGAATCCTGATGTGAACATATACCACTAAATTCATGTATTCGTATGTACATTTGTACCTATCACTCGCTCGGTGGTGAAGAAACCAACCATCCAAATCCAAACCATCGTGAGGAAACCAACTCGTTAAAGAAATTATATTTAGAAACACTTGTAACTCGATCTTTTCTTTTTTTATACTACCTCCGGAGGCATACGGCCCACCTGATTGTAAAACGGTTACCGTAGCCTATTAACGCTTGTAATACATTAAGCATCATTCGCGCGACATAGCATAGCAACTCTTTAGGAGCTCACTGGTGACCTCACTCACACGCAGGAACACAACAACCCTCTAGGGAGTTGTTATTTGGCTGCGGTTTTCTGTGAGGTGGAGGTACTTCCCCAGACGGGCTGGTTTGACGCGCCCTGCCTCTCTTAAAACATTCAGACCGAGACCAACAGACATGTTCATGCAGACAAATGTTTATTCTGTGTGGGAATCGAACCCATGAGCGTCGGTATCAAAGTAAGGTAACAGCGCGTTTTATCGAAACGAAAAGAACTATGAATGTTAAAGAAGCGAGTGAAGTGTACAAGTACCGCGTCTTATGGCGCTCGGTTCTCTCTGCCTACGCCGCCACCACCTGGCGTGAAGATATACATACATACATACACATACAAATTAAGAAACGTTTTAGGGTCGACAATGCACCAGCGATGAGAGTTTGAAAGCGTCGGCGGCGTTCCAATATCCGCAGAGTTTTCTGTGTTGGAAAATAAGGGTTACTTTTAACTGACAGTTAAGAGGCACGGTTGTTTCAAAATCACAGTAATCAACGTCTCGACTGGTTGTACAGTTACCGTTCACAACTCGAGATTAAGTCCTTAACAATAATTAGAAGCATAATATGTTAGGCGATACTGAGAAAGGTTTATTACTTGTATTCAACTGTAACTTTTATGCTACTGACTTGATTGCCTTTAAACTAACTATGATAATAATCTTATATATAAAAATGTCGTGTCACGGTGTTTGTGGTCGCGTTCCTCCGAAACGGCTAGTCCGATTTTTATGAATTATTTTATGTATATTTGGTAGGTATGAGAATAAGCCGTAAAGTAAATTTCATAAAAATATTATAAGAAATAATTTATATGGCAGAATAACCTTTGCCGGGTAAGCTGGTAATACTCGTATAATGTAATATAATATAATATAATATAATATAATATAATATAATATAATATAATATAATATAATATAATATAATATAATATAATATAATATAATATAATATAATATAATATAATATAATATAATATAATATAATATAATATAATATAATATAATATAATATAATATAATATAATATAATATAATATAATATAATAATAATAATAATAATAATAATAATAATCATTTATTTCAGACAACAGGTTTTACAACACGGGTCCATAGATAAATACCTTAAATTAAAATATATATGACAATATAAACTAATTACTAATTCCACGTAGAGTCGGCGACGTGTAGCGCGTGTCGTTAGGCAACCGTCCTCGGAACTTCCGAAACACGATTCCCTCCGGCCAGAATTCTTCATTCATGAAGGTCGGCAGATGATGAGTTGGAGCCCTCACCACAAAGGAACTAAAGTTTACCTTGTGGCGAGATTCCAGTCGCTCGACCCTCAAGGTGAAGTTGGTCTTCTTCTTCACATAGTCTACAACCTCCTCGACCTTTGTAGACCAGTGTAGCCTGGATACGTACAACGGCGTCGCTGGTACTTCCACGCGCAGCTGTGACGGTCCGGTCTGTGCGGTGCCGCAGTAGTTGCGGTTGGAGAGCTTCTTCTTCTTCTTCCTGTCCACTTGAATGAAGCCCTGCTCATCACACTGGTCCTTGCGAGAACCCGGTTTCAAAGCCTTGCGAGCGGGCTCGCAACGACTTGACTTCTCCCGGTGAGATGGTAGGTGAGACGGTGGTAATGCGGTAACTTTTGCGTAATCACGTCCCGGGGTTGACGTGTTTATTTTTTGAGTCGGCTCCGCTGGTGAGCGGGCGGCACGGCACGGTACGGAGCTCCTAGCAACAGTAGTCGGTGACACCAATAAACTGCATACGGATGCATTCTGTGCACCACGACGCGTGTTAATGTTGCCGACCTCAGGTGACCTACTTACGGAAACATTACATTTTAGTGATAATATTTCCGTACGTAGCCCACTGATCGTTGTTTCCGATGTCGCTAATCGTGACTGGACATCAGCGAGACTGGCTTTCAGGCTTCTGATGTCCTTCAGAAGCGTACTGACGTCGACATGTTCCAAGGTCACAGATGGTAACTTGTGTAGGTCTTTCGCTACAAAGGAAGGCACGTCGTCTGGATCGGTCACCTTCAAAAGACTGATGACGTCTTGTATACTTTTGTCACCTCCATCCCTCCTGCGTGACGGCATCTCCGTGGTCTTGTCCAGCGTCTTGAACAGTAGCATCTTGCCACTGCAAATCTCATTTTCACTGAAGGTAGACTTACAGATGCACATGATGCTGACTTCGTCCAAAGTGTCGATGGCGTGTTGTATGAACGCCAAGAACTCGTTGGCTATGAGTTGTTCGGAACCCATAGCGACGGCAGCGTACAGCGGCTAGGCCGCGGCCGCTCAATTCGCGAATTAATATTCGTAACTATGACGTGTGGCGGGAAGCGACCGTATTCGTTCGCACATCGCACTGCACTGACTGATATACAATATAATATAATATAATATAATATAATATAATATAATATAATATAATATAATATAATATAATATAATATAATATAATATAATATAATATAATATAATATAATATAATATAATATAATATAATATAATATAATATAATATAATATAATATAATATAATATAATATAATATAATATAATATAATATAATATAATATAATATAATATAATATAATATAATATAATATAATATAATATAATATAATATAATATAAATATAAAAATAAAAATAAAAATAAACGTTAGTAAATTTAATCGCTGAGTAGTGATAACCCAGTGGATAAAGAACCAGCTTATTGAGCAACTGGTCGACTAAGAACCTGCACGACTAAGAAATTATAATTCGAAACATTTAATCTTGAAAGTGACTTCACCTAAGAAAGTTCAGGTTTACCCTTTAGATTGTGGAGATCTGATGGCAGTCGCTTCATGTAAAAATCAGTATCTTCGTTAAATCCTTAGGCTTAGGTGGCAGACTTCGCCGATGCCATGCCATATCTGCTGCTAACACACCCACTCCTTAGGAGCTTAATGGTGAACTCAATCCCACGCGCAGTGGCGTGCACTCCATATAGGCAAAAAGACATTGCCTACCCTATCAATTTGATAAATACCATCCGATGTTTCTTAATTCTTAAACATTAACTAATATTTCGTATCAAAAACAAAAAAATTAAAAACAGCTCCATCTATCGGTATCGGTGCAAGTTATTAAAATCATCGCTAGTCATATTCAAATCGCAGCTAGGCGCTAGTGTAGCACACCGATGTGCTACACTAGCGCCGCAATGGCAGCTTAGCAGCAGAGACACAAACTATTTCTGTCTAAATTTACGTATGTGTGCCGTGTTGGTAATACAGATAGTGTAGTGTGCATTCCTGTAAATACGTTGCCCACAATAACACAAATAACGCACACAATCGCATAGTATAGACAATGTCTTTTCAGCCGAACTATAACGTAAATTACCGAAGTGTCGCGAACATTGCTACGTAACTATTTTAAAAAGTAGTTTGCTGCATATAATTATGGTGAAAGAAATTGCCATTTCTTTTTTTCGTATAAAATTGATGTTAAATTTTATTTTGTTTTTAAAACGGCCGCCATTGTTTTTGTTTTGAATCAATTGACTGGTAGCAGACAAAATAAGATTTTAAAGTTTTAAAGTTGATAAATATGGATAATATTCACTGCGAAAGTTGTTCAGGTGGTGTGTGTGTGTGTGTAGGGAAAATAAAAAATGATGCGTTTTCAAAACTCTTTCGGTGAAAAAAAACAAGTGATCACATACATCATTTCTTCCACAAGACTGGGTAACCAAAATCAACATGCTGTATTTTTTGGTAAGTTAATAGCTTTAAAAAAATTCTGCCTACCCTGTCAAAAATCTCTGTGCACGCCACTGCACGCAGGAATACAACAACCCTCCAGGGAGTTGTTATTTGGCCATGGTTTTCTGAGAGCTGGAGGTACTTCTACAAACGGAGTGCTTTAATGCACTCTACCTCTCTTAAAATTTAATTGAAACCTCTGAACCACAACAAGAGTTTAATGTGTTTATTAAGATGATACACATACATTCAGTATGAGGATATGCTGCAGAGTTTCACTAGTTAAAGATGGCAGAAACCTATAGTGAGAGAGTGGCGGAGTGGCTCAACGATACTTTAATACGGAGGCACGTGAGTTCGAGGTACCCAAGGACCAGGTCATGTGGTCACAAACTGATACCGAACCTAACTGTATCCCCTAAAGTGAGAGACAGCAATATGACAAATAAATGCCTTATCCTACTAATATTATAAATGCGAAAGTTTGTATGTATGGATGGATGTTTGTTGCTCTTTCACGCTTAAACGGCTCAATGGATTTGAATGAAATTTGGCACGTAGATGGATTATGATCTGGATTAACACATAGGCTACGTTATTTGACTTCACGCGGGCGGAGCCGCGGGCAGCAGCTAGTTTGTCATATTGCTGTCTCTCATTTTGCCAAGAGGGGAAGTCAATCCCAAAACTTCCTACTCCTACAAATTTCTTCTGATTACGAGTAAATTCGTTGTGAGTTCCAAGGCACCTGTAGTTTAACCCCCGGGACAGCAATGAACTTCACTGTTCATTGCCTTTTTGGTGGTCGCCGCTGTTAATTCTGGCTACACAGTAGAGGGGATATGGGACAGGATATCCCCTAAAAACCTTTAAACAAAACATAAGTTCAATACCATTTCATAAAGTTAAATACATTTAATTGATTAACAGCAATTTAACTTAAATCTTTAAAAATAAACGTGTAATCTCCCAGAGGCACATTCGTAGCCATTTTTATACAATTACCCAGCATTATAGTTAATTGTTGGCCCATTACTATGATATACGAAATCACAGACAACGCATCATTAAATGCGATCAAACCATCACTCTGGCCATAGAGTAACATTGATGCTTTATTTAATGACCTATGGTGGACGATAATTTCTTCGAATGCTACAGTGTTGGGGTACCGTATTCAATAATTGAAATCGTTAGTGGTGTTTTAGTGGTTTCCGTGTGAGTGACATATGGCTATTTATAGAGCCATAGCCTTGTACACCATGCAAATTGAGAAAGTAGGTTTTAGGTAGATATAATGGAGGTAAGCACAGCAATGAAATGAACATTTATTTGAATTCAAGACATAATTTTAAGCTTAATAACTATTATTATAGCGGTTAGATTAATAAATTGCTGCTTTGCGTACATTAAGAGCAGCGCGACTGTAGAAGTACTTGCCTCCACCGTACTAATAGTAGGCAAATAACATTTTTCTGGATGACTTTTTTGTATTCCTGCGAGTTTGTGATATTAGGAAGTACAGCTAAGTGCAGCTAAAGCTTTACACTTTGACCTTTTTACCGTTTTTATGCTGTACGTAATAAGAGTTACAATCGTGCTTTGAGTGTTAAGCGTAATCTGCTCTTAACTGTACCTGTGATGTCGCATCAGATGCGGGGGTGACAACGCTTTGTATTCATGGCATCAGAAGGTTCTTATGCTCGTTTGCCGTCTGACACAATGTAGTACAAATAAACCCGGTCAAATGCTAATCAAGCTCAAATATAAAGGTTTTCGAATGTTATTCGTATAGCACAAGTTAATTTTCAAAACTGCAAGTTAGAATAGATATTTCTGACCCAAACTGATACAAACATGACCCAGACTAGACCCTAACAATAAGGTCGAGCGTATCGGACGTAAGCCGCCAATGTCATCAATACCGATACCTGAGTAGGAAACCCCTCACAAACCTTTACCTTTATTAATAATTATATCGGCAGGGCCCGTTATCTAAGCCTAAGGATTTGGAGAGCATACTGATTTTTTACATGGAGCGACTGCCGTCAGACCTCAACAATCCAGAGGGAAAACCAGATCTTTCTTACGTCTTCTACTTCGGTGACACGTCATTCGAATTTTTTTGGACGTGTGGGTTTCCTCACGATGCTTTCCTTCACCGCCGAGCGAGTGATAAATATCTACATAAATCTGAAAACACGAATTTAGTGGTGCATGTCCCGCCAGGATTCCATTTGGATCCTTAACCACTGGGCTATTACTGCTCAATTTTTGGTAATCTATACTCTATACATGTAAATAAAATTGAAGTGTCCGTCTGTGATTTCAAAATAAAGCCTTTATCTTAAGCTCATATTATTATTTTCACGTTATCAAAGCCTAAATACGCATTTTTAACTTTTTTGTCTGTCTGTCTGTTTGTTTGTCCGGGCTAATCTTCGAAATAGTTGAACCGATTTTAATTCTAAGACTTTCACTGGTAGGTAGAGGACTGTTCAGAGCAGAATATATGGTACTTTTTATCCCGTATATATTTAGGGTTCCTGCGTAAAAAATGAAAAACTGTTAAAATTAGGGGGAAATATTTTCCCCTTCGGGGGACTTTGCAATTTTGTTTTTGTTGTTTTCATAGAATACGTATTTTTTGTAACATAAAATAACTACGCATTTTTTATGTAATATAAATAAAATACATATACGTAGCCTCCTGTAAAGGTCAACAGATGGCGCTGTACGAAAATTGAATCGCTCTATGGTTGCATCTACGATCCTGAACTTTGTTTTTTTTTTTTAAACAGAAACAATTTCATGTCTACAGAGAAATAAAGGCTACTAAAAGCCCAAATCTCATGCGTGCGAAGCCGCGGGCTTCTGCTAGTAATTATATAAACCTAATTATTTCCGATTTCTGGACTTGCCAAAGCTGAGATAAAGGGGTGAGAACAGTACATTTTTTTGTGAAACATTAAATTTCCAAAGAATTATGATAGTATAAATCTTTCATTTTACTGTAATATTTAACTGTAATATTTAAATTTGACGAGCTCGGTGGCTCAGTCGTGAATGACGCGACTTTGACACCGACGCTCGTGGGTTCGATTCCCGCACAAGGCAAACATTTGTGTGCATGAACATGTCTGTCTGTCTTGGTCTGGGTATTTTCTATGTATAATAAGTATGTTTTTACAAAAAAAAAAAAAAATATTTACGTATGTTTATCAGTTGTCTAGTACCCATAACACAAGCTTCGCTTACTTTGGGGCTAGATGGCGCTGTGTAATTTGTCTGACAATATTTATTTATTATTATTTATTTACCGATACCTTTATCATAGATAATTATTTCAGGTTTCCTGTTATATAAACTTCGTATATATATAAGGGAGGCTGCTATCTATGACAGATAGACGGATGTGTACGATTTGTGCGACATCGTACTGCTTCTATTTTGCCTTATTGAGATGAGACCCTAAAAACAGGTAGGTAAAGCTACAAAAATAAAAAATCGGCCAAGTGCGAGTCGGACTCGCGCACTAAGGGTTCCGTACCATTATCTGTAAAAACGGCAAAAAAATCACGTTTGTTGTATGGGAGCCCCCCTTAAATATTTGTTTTATTTTGATTTAATTATTTATTCTTAAAGTGAATATATAACTAAACATTCTGTGAATATTTCAAACGTCTACCTGTTGCCGTTATCAATATCGAGCAAAAATGAGCAAAAAAATCGGCCAAGTGCGAGTCGGACTCGCGCACGAAGGGTTCCGTACCACTATCTATAAAAACGGCAAAAAATCACGTTTGTTGTATGGGAGCCCCCTTAAATATTTATTTTATTCTATTTTTTAGTATTTGTTGTTATAGCGGCAATAGAAATACATCATCTGTGAAAATTTCAACTGTCTAACTATCACGGTTCATTAGATACAGCCTGGTGACAGACGGACGGACGGACGGACGGACGGACGGACGGACAGCGGAGCCTCAGTAATAGGGTTCCGTTTTACCCTTTGGGTACGGAACCCTAAAAATCACATTTGTTGTATGGGAGCCCCCTTAAATATTTATTTTAATCCATTTTTTAGTATTTGTTGTTATAGCGGCAACAGAAATACATCATCTGTGAAAATTTCAACTATCTAACTATCACTGTTCATGAGATACAGCCTGGTGACAGACGGACGGACGGACGGACGGACAGCGGAGCCTCAGTAATAGGGTTCCGTTTTACCCTTTGGGTACGGAACCCTAAAAATGAGTGCCGCAAAATTATAACTACCTATCTATATTAGAAATCTAAAGCCGATGCACCCTTGACCAGGGTTAATTTGATAAAGTCTCTGAAATAAAGAATTTATTACTTTTCTGGCCTTAAGAACTGGTGGTCTGAAGGTAAAAAATCGGTCAAGTGCGAGTCGGACTCGCGCACGAAGGGTTCCGTACCATTATCTATAAAAACGGCAAAAAAATCACGTTTGTTGTATGGGAGCCCCCTTAAATATTTATTTTATTCTATTTTTTAGTATTTGTTGTTATAGCGGCAACAGAAATACATCATCTGTGAAAATTTCAACTGTCTAACTATCACGGTTCATGAGATACAGCCTGGTGACAGACGGACGGACGGACGGACGGACGGACGGACGGACGGACGGACAGCGGAGCCTCAGTAATAGGGTTCCGTTTTACCCTTTGGGTACGGAACCCTAAAAAGAATATTTTATGATCTCGTTTCCATATTTTTTTAATAATAGTTTTAATGATAGGCTTGAGATGTTCTATTTAAAACGCCCATCAAAACTTATAACCATTTTTAACTTAATTCCTTCGATTTCTGTAATTACTTATAAATAATTATCGGAGATATTTCATTTTCAAGTTAATATCTTACACAAATTTAGGGTATGTGTCACTTGGCTTTTATTGCTTTTGTGTGATGCGAAGGTGCTTCCATAGACGTGGCTCAGGCTCATGTCTGATCTCAAACAGATACTCGGTATGTTAATGCAAACAAATGTTTGTCTTGTGTGGGAATCGAACCCACGAGTGTCGGTGTCAAAGTACTACTACTACCAACGCATTACTAACTACTTCGCCACCGACCTCGTCAAAATTGATTAATTATTTACAGAATTACTTAATATAACAACATAAGAATATGTTGTTATATTGAGTAGATCTCGGTGGCGCCGTGGTGGAACACGCTGTTACGCTACTTTGACACCAACGCTCGTGGGTTCGATTCCCACACAGTACAAACATTTGTGTGCATGAACATGTCTGTTTGTCTTGGTTTGGGTATTTTCTATGTATAATAAGTATGTATTTACAAAAAAAAAATGTATTTACGTATGTTTATCAGTTGTGTAGTACCCATAACACAAGCTTCGCTTACTTTGGGGCTAGATGGCGCTATGTAATATGTCCGACAATATTTATTATTATTTATCAATAACTGGAATAAATAAATATATATTGCAGAACGTGTCAAGTGTGATCCATCATAAGTCCTATTCCAAATGAGGTCTGAGTTTATTCTGGGAGCGCGAACCGAACGCGTCCAGACGACGGGGCATTGTATGCAAATCTCTTCAAACCTCAAACTTATTAATTATTGTGCTTGCATACCCCCATGAATAATAAATAGTTTTCTAGCTGCAGCGCTGAATGTAAACAGACTTGCGATTTTTTTTCTGCGACTTTTTGCTACCGATGCCTTAAGATTTGGTGGAAATATTGGTTGTGACACGAAGCGACAGCCGTCAGATATACACAATCCAGAGGGATAAACCAGATCTTTCTTAGGTTAGGTCACACATCTGTCAAAACATAATAGACGTTCAGGTTTCCTCACGATGTTTCTTTTAACGTCGAGCGAGTGATAATTACAAATATGTTTATAAATTCAAAAACATAAATTTAGGGAGTACATCCCCACGCCATGATTAATACTACTGACTAAACGATTAAATTAGATGATGGGCTGGTTCTTTATATACTGGGCTGTCACTGCTGCTACCGTTTCCGACTTTTTATATCCGCTACCAACTACTACCAACGCTCGTCAACGATCGACTGCGAGGACTCTTCACCGGGGCACAGAAATTTCTATCCCTCCTTATGCGCTACAGCGTAGTCAATGGTAATTCATAAGGAGAATTATAGATGCAGCAGAATTAAAACGAAATATCAACAGAAGAATGAAGATGCACGCATACTACTATACAAAATATTAGTACCGCTAGACCACATAAAAGTCTATTCACAATTATTTTGACTTCATACTCGCCAGGTCCGTATATTGGAAGCAATAATTGCTCTTTATTATTAATGAAATAAAAAAAGGCTGTGAGGTTTCCACAAGTACGATTTTTTTCTACTGAATATTTGATCTAGAGTCAACTTTTCTTTGCAAGGTTCTCTTGTCAATTATAAAAAAAATATAAATAATCACCTTCCTCAATTATAAAAAAAAATACAAAAAAAAAATAACGCTGCTGACGTCTAATAGCGCGTATCTGATCTGATTGATCGATTTTCGAGTCTGCACTACAGATTATATTGTATCTATCAGAAATCGCTCGTCTGCATTTTTTTTTTCACCGAAATGACTAAAATCTCTATGCTACTGGACTACGCGCTCTTTCAAATGTTAATATTGTTCACCGTCATTGTCGAGCTGATGTATGCGAATGGAGATGGAAGGTTCATGTTGATTTTCTTTGACTTTAGTTTCAACCCGATAAATCATTATTATTTGTCATTTTCAACTTTAACGACAAAGCAATTAGGGTTATTGTCCATTGTTGAAAATTGAATAATATTTTGTTTAATTTATTTCACGCTTTTACTTTTTGCTCTTTGAAAATATTGAATAGACAATTCCGGTAGCCGTCTTGACTGTTTGTGATTTCAAAGTTTACATTGTTCATTTCGACCTCACCTGAATACCTATTAGAGTCGATTTATTTCATACCAGTGCCGGTATCATTTATTTATAACTGCAGAGAAAATATTTAATAAATATTTGTAAGACGAATCATGTGAGGCTTGGTTTAAGGGGACTTGGCGTGGAGAGGCAGATAGATAAAAAAAAAATATTTAACTATTCCTGCATATTTTATGTTTGACTGTTGACGTCGTATAGGAAGCCGATATGCAAGAATGTTGATAGTTTCTTCCTTTTTTCATTTGATCATTAACATTCACCAATATTATTTCATCACAAATCGGACTACGTATATAATTAAACTATAAAGGAAGACAGTTTATGAAAGTTTATTTTAACAATTTTTACAAAATCATTAAACATTTACCATATTTGTATCGACGAACAAATTGTTTGATATGTATTATATTTAATGTATTACGAAAATGGCTCATATTTTGTATTCAGATAAGGTTAAAGTTTTAAGTTTATCTGTATAGGTGTCTTTTTGAAACATCGCGATTTTGTACAAAAAAATATAAAAAAAGATATAGATATACGTAAAATGAGACATTACGCGATGAATATAGGTTCTATTTTTAAACCATTTGAAATGTACACACTGAAGTAACTCAGTAGAAACTTCATTAGAAAATAATCGACAAGCAGCCTCCGTTAAAAAAGACGTAATGCTCAGAGATATTCAATCAAAAACAATAAATAGGGAATTATGCACCTTACTGCATCCAAAAAATATCTCCATAGACGGTTGTTACGAGCGCTTAGTCACCAAGAAGATTCCTAGATGCTGCATCAACAGTAGGGTTAGCAGATGGTGATGGCAACGTATAATGCTGTGTTGTAACACTTGTTGTAACCATTTATATCAGTGGTTCCCAACTAGTGAATCGCAAAGAACTAATCCTTATTTCCTGGATCTGGTATTCATTTATCCTAGTAAGGGTTTTTACTTCATTATTAGTGGTATTAAATTAAGTCCAGGAATCACATGAAAGTAAGTATTGATATCTGAGTAGCTTCATCAATATAATTAACGAGAGAATCATAGAACTTTTGCAAAAGTTGAAAGCTTTACAATTATATTGATGTAAACCGAACTTACTGTCCTTCTAAGAATGTTATATTTGTGATTGCAATAGTAACATGACTTTTAAGTATCTATCTGTATATAACTTCACGCCAAACGCCTTGCTTTGTAGATAGAGAAGCGCCACATAACTCGGTCCTTACACATCTCACTCGCTTATTTAAAATTCATAGCTCTTCTCGTGCACACTTGCCGATTTCTAGAGCTATTGACATCACTTTCTGATAAAACACGATCAATTTGGTCATAGTAGGTAACTCTTGGTCTTTCTTGGCTCCTACATCCTTCTACTTTCGCGTTGTATAACATCTGTTTCGTAATTCTTTCGTCATTCTTTCTACATGTCTGAACCAACGGAGCATATTTCTTCTTATTTCTAATATAATTGTTGCAATATTCATAGTACATATTTATTATTAAGTTAGCATAGTTTATCATGTGGTCCATGCTAATAATAAAGGTGGTTGAAAACCGCTGATCTATAACTTACTATAATCGTTCCTCACGCTCTCATGGATCCAGATTCATATGCTATCTTCCCTCCAAAAATAAAAATAAAAACTACCAGAAATACATAAAGATAAATGAACTCCAATCCGATTACCGAGGTAATAAAGAACAAGGTTCGTAAATGCCCACCAAATTGTCGGCCCCTATCCAACGATTTATTTGCGGACAACCGAGCGGTCAAAATACTTCACCCCTTAATTTTATTACCCAAATATTTCGGGCCCGTATACCAAACGCATAACACAGGTAGCTACCTGTGGTTGCGCCAAAAAGCCACAGAAAAAAATTTCGATACCATTCATTGGTATTGGTTTTATCGATAACAGGGCGGGGATTCCGATATCGACCCGTATCCTGTCATCGTATTTTAAATCGATTTCTGCTTTAAGACTTTTGTCGACATAAATTGATTGTACAACAATAAATGCGAAGAATCGTAGTTATATGGTAAATTTCTAATAACTTGCTTTTTAACTAATTTTACTCATGTATAATAATCAAATAAAACTTGGGAAATATGTAATTTAATAAACTACGTGCGAATGATACTTCTCTTGCAAGCCTATGTTATGACCTATGAGAAGCCATGGTAATCACCTTAAAACAGGTAAGTTGTATGCTTGTATATAAAAACTATAAAAAAACTTAGAACCGTTGATAGGTGAGGATGATGATGCATATAAAAATAAACATGTAGTCCATCACATCCAAAGAATACATTGTGACAGGTAAATTAAGTCAAAGAGATAGATAGTAGTCAAGTATTGCGTAGCTATTAAATTCGAAAGAGATGTATTGGTCTGACAAAATATATTGACGTGAATACGTCTTTAAATCAGCTTCAGAAAAACAACGTATACATTTTGGTATCGTGTCTTCATATGTATCGTTTACATCTAAAATTTAATTACAGCACTTGGTACAGCTAGCGCAAACAGCTAGAGAATCAAACAATTTGTTACGTTGAGTGATGCATCGCGTGCGGGAGAATGCACTGCCATTTTGAGATTATTTCTCTGCTTAATATATATATATATATATATATATAAATATACACGTCATGAAGGTAATCACGTAAACCTCACAGCTGTGTCCACGACATAGTCATGCCACGTTTTTTATTATATTTCATGGGCTGTTACTATCGCTGTGTATATGTAGATATCTTCGAACATCCTGTAGAAGCATGCTAATGAATTCAATCAATAATAGCTTCACGAAATACCAACATAGATTGGGTTATTAGTCAAATTTATCCATGTAGAAGTTGACTGCAGTCAATGATGTATGAAGTTTCTTGAACGTAACGCACTGCAGCACGCACAACGGACCCCCAAGCTCTGTCTGTCGCAGTTTACGATGGTTATACCATTAAGGATCGAGACTGTACAGTGATTTGTAGTGAGGCAACCGCGTGGGCGTTGGCCGGCTACTGTGCAGCATAGTGTTGGGCTCGACTGGTATCAGGCTATCGATAGTTACTAATTACAAGTGCCTCAGTTTTACCATCAGAGCCAAAGCTAAATTTACATGCATGAGGTGCACTCTGCCGAATAATAGGCGAGGCTTTGACTGTTAATAAACCTGTAAAGTTCGAATAGGTCTTCGGTATGGTCCTTGAAGCACCTAACAAAGTGATTTATTTGTGCAGGATATTTAAAGATTTCATGTAAACCATCGGAATTCTTAAAACAAACGTAAACGTTACCCTTTAGAAATCGGTTAAAATAAAACATTTTTCCAATCTATTTTTAAGTATCAAACACTATTTCAAATAGTAGTCGTTAACCAACTAAAAAAGAGTAATAAAACCATCGACATATCGCAACAGACATCTCTTAAGGGCAGTGACCCAAAAAAGGCATCAGAAACAAAAAAAAAAATATATTCGAGATACAAGTACTATCGGGGCATAAATTAAAGACTTTATTATTTTCTCTTTTTCTCGTACCACGTGTTTTGGTTGTATGTGCGCGAAGTCTTGGCTATGGTCTGCAAAAAAAGTAAATAATAATATTTCTCTAACATTAGGTCGCATAGAAATGCAGAGCGAATCTTAAAATATTTTAACTAGAATAAAACTTTATAATTAAACTATACATTTTTTTCATTAATATTACTTTACGTTCTTTTTGGGGTTCAGTACAGCAAAAGGTGAAAAGAAATCCTTATAAATCACTTCACAATGTCTTAGTTTGCAACAGGACCAACCGGCCGACCAATTGATACCCGGTTCAATCCTGGCATGTATCACTAAATTCGTGTTTATGGATATTAATATATATATATACTCGTATTATCGCTTGTTCGGTGGTGAAGGAAAACATTGTTAAGAAACCAGCACGTCTAAGAATTAAATTTAAAAAAAAGAAAAAGGAACATTTCGAAAGATGTGTAACATTACCTAAAAGAGATCTGATTATCCCTCTGGGTTGTGGAGGTCTAACGGCAGTCGCTACAAGAAAAATAAGTATCTTAGCGAAATCTTTGGGCTTAAGTAGCGGTCCCCGCCTAATGGATTAGAAAACAGGATGAATAGTTTGTCTCAAACATAAATCACTCTTCAATTTATATTTATAAATAATTATATATTTATTACTAATTATTTTGTTATGTTATTTTTTATGAAATATACTTTACGACATATGTATTTGTTCTCATACCTACCAAATATACATTAAAAAAAACGGGTTGCACTCCGAGAGTGCCGGCAGAAGTGAAAACTTGAACATGCGGAACAAACAGCGATATTGATAAACTACGTTGAACGAAATGCGTAAGCGCCAAGAATTTCATGGCGCTTACAACGTTTTGGTCGCGAGAAAATAATGCCCTATGAACGACCTAGCGCCTAGCGACCTAGCTTTAATTGTTTAATTAGAGGTAACTAATGTTTTAGCGCTGCAGCGAAATTAAGTTCCAATTCTCACCAAAATCTTACGGCCAGGGTCACGTGTCCTGACGCGAGTTTAAGAGGGTGTATAAAGCTAAGTGGCGCCCTCATTTTGTTTTTATTAATAACGCGGTATTTAAGACCAATTCCAAAAAAAAACGCTCTATAGTGCACTGAAGAACCATATTTATGTTTTTTGAGAAATATTCTGTTTTTATTATTTATGTAGAATTTGTCATACTTTTGATTATTGCTATACGTGGCCACAATAAGCAATAATTAAAATTTTGGTTACTTGTCATAGATAATAAATACATGATATGTTTCAAAAAAACGTAAATATGGTTCTTCAGTGCGCTATAGAGCGTTTTTTTTTTTAATTGGTCTTAAATACAGCGTTATTAATAAAAACAAAATGAGGGCGCCACTTAGCTTTGTGCAGCCTCTTAACATTTTTTACTCATCCCAAAAAGTGCACAACGCCGCTAAAGAAGTTTTCACTTTAAAAATTCATAAAAATTGGAGGACAGCGACCACAAACACCGTAGTGTCCACAGACTATGGCAATAGTTGAGGAGTTTGAGGATCAGCGTAATCGAACACGCAAGTTAAGCAGCATCATCCACAGTTTGTGTATTTAGTAATTTTTAATTAATCCGTGCTTCAGAGGGCACGTCAAGCCACAAGTAATGACTGTTTTCGCATCAAACCTCCGCCTCACAGAAAATACAGGCAAATAACAACTCCTTGGAGGGTTTATTTGTTATATATATTGACTAGCTCGGTGGCGTAGTGGTGAAACGCGCTGTTACGCTACTTTGACACCAACGCTCGTGGGTTCGATTCCCACACAGTACAAACATTTGTGTGCATGAACATGTCTGTTTGTATTGGTCTGGGTATTTTCTATGTATAATAAGTATATATTTAAAAAAAAAAAAAAAATTTACGTATGTTTATCAGTTGTCTAGTACCCATAACACAAGCTTCGCTTACTTTGGGGCTAGGTGGCGCTGTGTAATTTGTCCGACAATATTTATTTATTTTATTTATTTATTATTTGGGAGTCTAACAGCTTATTGTATTACTGCGAGAGAGTGAGGTTACCAGTAAGCTTCTAAGGAGTAGTTGTGTTAGCAGTAGAGGTGGGATAGCGCAAATGATACTTGATGTCTTGCAAGTGTTCATAGGCTACGGTAACAGCTTTCCATCAGGTGGGCGGTACGCTTGTATGCTCTTCGACTTTCTAAAAAAAAGGAATGAAATGTAGCGCGCATAAAGCAGCCCGACTAGGGAAGTACCTCCACCTCACAGACGACTGCAGCAAATTTAGTTATCTTGAGTTTCTCCACGCTTCGGAGGGCACTATTATTATAGTACCAACATTGTGTAAATTTCAAGTGTCTACCTACCTCTACCTACTGTTACCGCTCCCATACAAAAGTTTGGGACGCTTTCGTAGAAACCTCGTGTTTCAAGTCGATAGCCTATCCTTGCGTCTGCCCTGATCTAACACTACGCAAAATCGTTTTATCGACTCTCCATCGGTATTTCCTTCACACCCTATGAATGGACTGATAGGCAGCTGACGCTTTGTTAATTAAATTTTAATAACAGTAGCAAAGATGACAATGTAAATGATGAATACCCCATCATTTATATTGTCATCTTTGCTACTGGCAAATAGTAAATCTCCTAGTGGTGTGATCCGCAGTTATCTCTGCCTATTAGTATTTTTACTATTTCCTTTTAATTATACATTTAATTAAAAATACTTTTCATTAATTATGATGCAGAGTTACCGGAACTGTTTATTTATTTATATAAATTAATTTAAAATAGCTTTATTTTGTTTGAAGAAAAGTATAAATTGAATTTTTCATGTAATTATAATAAATGGCCGTCACCCGGAGCGGCCATGCGTGAAAATCTGGAAATAAAGCGCCCACACATTGGCAGTTCTTACGCGTTATTCAATTATTACAATTTATACACATGTAATGTGCTCATTACGCATAGTTAATATGGATTAGGAAAATAAACATAATATTAATAAATATCCTTGGATAATATAATAAATAATTGCTAACAATAATTCCAAGAATATAAGTGAAAACGCTTTGTGTTATGCCGACATTATCGGAGTTAGCACGATGATAGGTGGTAATAGAAAATAACGACTTTTTTACCGATTACGGCGAAGTTAAAAGGTATATGTAATGTTAGTTGCATGCTGCGTCATCGTCCACGCGTCTCCTAGTATCTCGTAACGCCCACATTATCTGTTTGCTTCCTTTGTACTCGGCCTCTAAGAGTCAGTATCTGATGCTGAACCGTTCCTCAAGAATTGGGCTATTAAATGCAAAAATAATTTTTCAAATCCAACCTTTAGTTCCAGAGATTAGCGCGTTCAAATAAACAAACAAACTATTCTGTTTTATATATATCAGTACAGATTATGAAATGTTTCTGTTTAAAAAAAAAAACAATCTTCAGGGTCATAGATGCAACCATAGAGCGATTCAATTTTCGTACAACGCCATCTATTGACCTTTACAGGAGACAACGTATATGTACACACATCAAAAGTGTCTAGGGATCAAGCATTTTTATGCGGATTTCTTGAGATTGAGATGTGGCTTTGTAATAAATTTATGATTTTATAAATTTATATGGATCCTTTTTGATGCATTTCATAATTTGAAACAGGAACTGTCAATCAAATTCGAGTAAAAGATGAAAATCAGCTGTCAATATTTTCCCTATAAAAACATACAACGCATTGAAGACATTATTAGTGCTACTGTTTCCCTACTACTGATTAAAACCAACGTTATTATGGAGCGGCGACGTCATTTAAGCAGGGAAGAAATACTCAGAGCCGTGGGAATGATAGAAGCTGGTTCCCGGCAACGTACTGTGGCTTTAGCTCTGAATACAAGTCAGAGTGTTATCAGTCGACTTTGGACACGTTACCGAAGCACTGGTACCGTGGCTGAGCGCCATGGAGGACGGTATCGCTGCACCACACGGAGACAAGACCGATACATTCAAATCACAACTCGAAGAGCTCCAACAATAACCGCCATGATGTTAGCCGTGACGCTTCATCACTCTTCAGGGAACTTAATTAGCGACCAAACAGTCAGAAACCGCTTGCATGAAGTGAACCTTCATTCCCGAAGACCGCTAAGGGTACCACCTATAGCAATGCACAATCGTAGGATTCGATATCAATGGGCTCTTGAACACAGAAATTGGGCAGAAGAACAATGGCGTTTCGTGTGCTTTTCTGATGAGTCTCGTTTTGGTATGAGACCGGATACAAGATGTATACGACACTGGAGAACCCCTGGACGCCAACAGCGATTAAAATCCTGTCAGGAAGTCCATCCTTATAGTGGTGGAACCATCATGGTATGGGCGGGTATTTGGATCGGCGGAAGAACTGAGTTGATTTGGATCAGAGGCAACCTCAACGCTCAAATTTATGCTGAGACGATTGTATCAGACGTCCTCTACAAGTGCAAATCGGTCCCTTATTTCAGTTAATGCATGATAATGCACGACCGCACACCGCAAGAGTTGTAAGACAGACTCTCGCCGCAGCTAACATCAATGTCATGCCCTGGCCTGCTCAGTCGCCAGACTTGAACCCGATTGAGCATGCATGGGATATGCTACAGAGAAGAGCTCTGCCGAATATGGAGGGTATCCAGTCGCAAGAAGACCTTTTTTTGTTGTTGCAACGAACATGGGCGGCCATTCCACAGCGTGATTTGGATGAACTCATTTTGAGTATGCCAAACCGATGTTCTTGTGTTGTTAGTGTTCGCGGTAGAAACACGGATTATTAATTGTTTAAGTTACCCAATAAAATTTTAAAGAAAAATGTTATTTCAGTCTTTTTTTCGAACTTTAATGTTAGTGGTTCAAATGTCAAAAATCCCTTTATTATGAAAATGGCAAATTTCTTTATTAATGCAAAGGTGACTTGGTTTATCGTTACTGTAGACAAACGAAAACACTTTATTTGATGAATCCTTAAAGAAAATTTTAATTAATATCAATCAGGAGAAAAGTTATTGCAAAAATATATGTTGATCCCTAGACACTTTTGATGTGTGTATTTTATTTATATTACATAAAAAATGCGTAGTTATTTTATGTTACAAAAAATACGTATTCTGTGAAAATAATAAAAATAAAATTGCAAAGTCCCCCGAAGGGGAAGATATTTCCCCCTAATCTTAACAGTTTTTCATTTTTTACGTAGGAACCCTAAACATTTACGGGATAAAAGTACCCTATATTCTGCTCTGAACAGTCCTCTACCTACCAGTGAAAGTCCCGTTAAAATCGGTTCAGCCATTTCGAAGATTAGCGCGGACAAACAACAGACAGACAGACAGACAAAAAGTTAAAAATGCGTAGTTAGGCTTTGGTAACGTGAAAATAATAATATGAGCTTAAAATAAAGGCTTTATTTTGAAATCACAGACAGACACTTCAATTTTATTTATATGTATAGATTTATAGATGTATAGATATATATGTATAGATAAGCTTTTATTCAGCCAGCCAGCTTTTGTCGGAAACTGCTCCTGGTAAGTTCTTAGTGAACTTTACGAGCTCGGTGGTGCATTGGTGAAACGCGCTGTTACGTTACTTTGACACCAACGCTCGTGGGTTCGATTCCCACACAGGATAAACATTTGTGTGAATGATCATGTCTGTTTGTGTTAGTCTGGGTATTTTCTGCGTATCATAAGTAGATATGTATTTATAAAAAAAAATGTATTTACGTATGTTCACCAGTTTGTTTAGTGTCCATAACACGAGTTTCACTTACTTTAGCGCTAGATGAGGCTGTGTAATTTGTACGGCAAAAAGTAAATAGGGGATCCAGTAAAGATAAAGCATCGATTCAAAAAAGTAGTTATCTCTTATTTACATAAGTAGGTAATTAAGTTTTATTTAACATTCTTTTTAATTCTTTGCGTTGATCCGTACTAATATATACAGCGGAAGAGCGTTTTCGATTGTTTCAACGCGCTAATCTCTGGAACCGCTAAAAAATTATATTTTGTACTTGATGAGTCAATTCTTGGTAAAGGTTGCAGGCCATTCGACATCACGACACGACCTTTATAAGCCAAGGGAACATAAAGAAATTAGGATAAAGCGGCTTCCACGCGCGCACGAAGTGGCGGGCTGTAGTTAGTGTATCATACAATTTTGGATCAAAACGGCATTTGTTCATTAAGTGACTACATTCATAAACAAATCAAATACATAAAATCAGTCAGTTATTGAAAGATTTTTGTTTTTGACGATACCCGTGATGGAGTAGTTACCAGTGGCCGCCTTAACACCAAGGCTAGAGCGTTCGATTCCCACACAGGACAAACATGACCATGTCCGTTTGTCTTGGTGTGTCTGGATTTACTGTTTTAAGAGACATATTTATTTATTTAATAGGTGCATATGTGTGTGTTAACTATATGAATTTTATAAATATACATGTGATAATGTTTCGTGCAAGCTAACCCTCCAGAAATACGCGCCCACGTCATAATCGATTCACATTGTTGTAATGTACTTACAACAATGTGAATCGTGATAATAACAACATCGACGTCATGATCGATTCACATTGTCGTAATGTACATTACAACAATGTGAATCGATGATAATAACAACATCGAGGTCATGATCGATTCACATTGTCGTAATGTACTTACAACAATGTGAATCGATGATAATAACAACATCGAGGTCATGATCGATTCACATTGTCGTAATGTACTTACAACAATGTGAATCGATGATAATAACAACATCGACGTCATGATCGATTCACATTGTCATAATGTACTTACAACAATGTGAATCGATGATAATAACAACATCGACGTCATGATCGTTTCACATTGTTGTAATGTACTTATAACAATGTGAATCGTGATAATAACAACATCGACGTCATGATCGATTCACATTGTCGTAATGTACATTACAACAATGTGAATCGATGATAATAACAACATCGAGGTCATGATCGATTCACATTGTCGTAATGTACTTACAACAATGTGAATCGATGATAATAACAACATCGAGGTCATGATCGATTCACATTGTCGTAATGTACTTACAACAATGTGAATCGATGATAATAACAACATCGAGGTCATGATCGATTCACATTGTCATAATGTACTTACAACAATGTGAATCGATGATAATAACAACATCGAGGTCATGATCGTTTCACATTGTTGTAATGTACTTACAACAATGTGAATCGATGATAATAACAACATCGACGTCATGATCGTTTCACATTGTTGTAATGTACTTACAACAATGTGAATCGATGATAATAACAACATCGAGGTCATGATCGTTTCACATTGTTGTAATGTACTTACAACAATGTGAATCGATGATAATAACAACATCGACGTCATGATCGTTTCACATTGTTGTAATGTACTTACAACAATGTGAATCGATGATAATAACAACATCGACGTCATGATCGATTCACATTGTTGTAATGTACTTACAACAATGTGAATCGATGATAATAACAACATCAACGTCATGATCGATTGTTGTTGTTATTATCAATGTTTATTACAAAGAATTGTGAACTATCAATTTAAGTAATAATATAAAAAATGTACACAAGGAAAGTATTAGACCTTGTTCTGTTATCACTGGCTCGGCAATGCACGCACATAAACTGTATAACGTCCACACTCACCTGCGGCTCGCGTGATACTAACTCTTATACAATTACACACGATCACACGAGACAATGTATGTATGTCTTTGTTGGACATACACTACAGACTTGATCATTTGACTATATCACATCAAGGCAGACTGACCGTAGAGGTATCTCCACTTCACAGAAAACCGCAGCCAATTAAAGGAGGGTTGTTGTGCGAGTGAGTGAGGTCTCCAGTAAACTCCTAAGGAGTTGCAGTGTTAGCAGCAGAGGTGGCATCGCGCGAATGATACTTAATGTATTAGCAACGTTTATAGGCCACGGTAGCCACTTTCCATCAGGTGGCCTGTATGCATTTACGCCTCCCGACGTTAAATAAAAAAAATGTGGCAAATTCGGACCTATATCAATTATCTAAGTCAGAGTTTTGTCAACTCTAGTTATGTAAAGCAGTTACCGTAGCCTCATAGGCTTCGGTGCAATACAGGAAGTATCTACCTTATCACCCCAGCTGCTAACACAACAACTCCTTAGGAGCTTACTGGTGACCTCATTCACACGCAGAAACACAACAACCTTCCAGGGAGTTGCATGAACATGTCTGTTTTTCTTGGTATGGATGTTTTAAGAGAGGTAGGGCGCATCAAAGCAGCCCGCCTGGGGAAGTATCTCCACCTCACAGACAACCTCAGCCAGATAACAATGCCCAAGGTTGCTGTTCCTGCGTGTGAGTGAGGTCACCAGTAAGCTCCTAAGGAGTTGCTGCGTAAGCAGCAGAGATGGCATAGCCCGAGCGATACTTAACATATTACAAGCATTAATAGGCTACGGTAACTGCTTTACATCAGGTGGGCTGTATGCTTGTATGCATCCCGATGTTGTATATAAAAAAAATAGAAACAAAAATGTATCTCGTCGACATACAGACAGCAGAATCGAACATTCAATAACTGCAATTCAATAAATTGATCTCAATCGACTTCACCTTAGGTGGTAGACCTACCATTGGGACCCCAATTACAATTGTTCTTGGTAACGTTAACCGTGTCCTAGTCCATTAGGATTGGCAGGATTCGCTTCTTAAGCCTGAGGATTTGGCGAAGACACTGGTTGTTACAGCGACTGGCGCCGGGCTCCACAACAAGACTATCAGACTTGGGTTAGAACACACGTCTTTAGAAATATAATTTCTTCGTCGTTCGTTCACTGGCGAGCGAGTGATAGTTACAAATATGTCATAAATTCGAAAACAACATTTTAATGGTAAGGCACGGAGCCCTGAGGGACCCCGGCTCGGATAGGATGCGGCCTCGAGAGAGTGCCGTGGACTCTGACGCGGAGGGAGCGATTTGACAAGTAGTCTCGTAAGATGTGCACGAGACTGTCTGGCACTTCCATTTGGTGTAGCTTATATATTAAGCCATTGTGCCAGACTTTGTCGAATGCTTTCGCGACGTCGAAAAACAGGGCACCGGTATGGCGCCCTGTTTGAAAATTGGAGAGGACGTGCTCCGTGATGCGGTGCACTTGGTGGACTGCCGAGTGTTTGGGACGGAACCCAAACTGCTCGTCTATGAGAAGGCCTCTAAGTTCAACGAACTTTTTGAGGCGAATGGCTATGATGCGTTCATAGACTTTCCCCAGGCATTTGAGGAGACTAATGGGCCTGTAAGAGGCGGGGTTCTTCAGGCATTTGCCTGGTTTGGGGATGCCAACTACGTCTGCATCTTTCCAGGAGTCTGGAAATCTGCAGTTCGCGAGAGCGGCGTTGAATATCGCCACGAGAAGGACTAACAGGGGGCCTGGGAGGAGTTTGAGGACCGAGTTCGTGATGCCGTCAGCTCCGGGAGCTTTCCGGCTCCGAAGGTCCCTGATGATCGTTTGGACCTCCTCAACCGTTGTAGGCTCGAGGGGGATCGTGGGAGGTGTCGCGAGGATTCGTTCCACCTCGGAGTCAACCATCTGAACGTGTTCGTCGTCGGTTGGTTCTAGACTAGGAGAGCATTGGCTCTCCAGGCTGTCTGCAAAGCATTCAGCCTTTTCGTCATCATCGAACGCTATCGTACCGTCTGGTCGGGTCAGGGGAGGGCATTGGGTTATTTGGTCGGAACGGAGAGATTTAGCAACTCGCCAGTACGCCGTGTGCGAGGGCTTAATTTCTCCAACAAAGTTGGCCCACCGTTCATCCCTGAACTCTTTGATGCGCTTCTTTACTTGGCGTTGTAAATAGCGCATCCGAGAACGGTTCTGTTCGGTGGGACAAGAGTCATGGGCGCGTGTCGCTGCGTTCTTTTCCGACACTAGTTCCCGCAAATAAGCAGGGAGTTCCCAACGCCGAGCTAAGTCGGCCGTTGAAACCTCTCTGGAGCAGTTGTTAGCTGCCGTTTGCAAGTGGCTAGTGAGGGCGTCGATCGCAAGGTCGGTCTCGTCATTTGTGAGAATCTGTTCGGGTACTTGCTCCAGTTCGGGTGTGGAAGTCTGTGCGAGCACTCTTTTGAGTTTTCGCCAGTCCGTTACCCGTCTGGTGTCCTCGTCTGTTGGTAGCCCGAACTCGATCAGAACTGGCCGGTGGTCAGAGCTAAGTTCTGTGTGCACTTGGATTGAACGCATCCGTAAGGCTACGTTCTTTAGAAGTGCAAAATCCAGAACGGTCGGGCGGTGTCCCACTGTTGCGGAATAGTGGGTGGGAGACATGGGAGCTATGACGTCGAATCCTAGGGAGTCCTGTAGGCTCTCCAGGATTACGCCGTTTGGTGAAGACGAGTGGCTATTCCACTGGATGTGCTTACTATTGAAATCTCCAGCCAGAATGGTGGAGTTTCCTAGGGCAAAGAGGGCTTGCAAGTCGCTCTGAAGGATACGCTTGCTCGGGGGGAGGTACGCGGACGCGATATTGATCGGCTGATGGCCGGTCATCCCTAGCCTGCAGATGGTGACCTCGAGGTTTTCGAGAGATGGGGGTTCTAGTGGGATGCAGTGCAGGGACCTTTTGTAATAGACTAGGGTTCCGCCCCCGCGGCCCTCTCTATCATTACGGATGACGTTGTAATTTGCAATGCGCGGGTCGCGATTGCATGGTTTCAAAAGGGTCTCCTGCACTAGGAGGATATCAACTTGGTGGTCGGTTAGGTACTGGCGTACTTCATCCCGTTGCCACGCAAGGCCGTTTGCGTTATAGAATGCAAGGGAAAGGGAGCGTGGTTTCACTCTTTGATTCCGTGAACCCATTATTGTTGGGAGAGGTTTGTGCGCCGAAGGTGGGCAGGCGCGCGATAGTCCATGATGGACTCAAACACAGCGATGTGTTTGCAGACGATCTGGAATTGGTTTCCCACTCCAGTGTCTTGGAAGTCATGTAGCTCGCGGGCTAGGACGAATAGCTCTGACATGTCGATTTTACTCGCCATGTCAAACACTATGTCCGTCAAATGAGGTTTGCGTCCTCCCAGAGGGGGAGTCTGCTGGGGTGCAGCTGCTGGGGCAGTCTCTACGGGTTCGACCGGTGTGGGTAGGGGCACAAGAGGCTGCCTGGGTGAAGCCCATGCAGACACTGCGGGGATGGGTGCCGGAATAAATGGCTGGGGGACCCGAGTGGGCCGAAGCTGGGGGTAAGCCGTTTGGCTCTGGGAGGGCGGAGGGAGGCGCGTGTGCGAGCGCCCTTTGGCTTGTGCCGGCCTCGTGCGCCTCTTCGGCGCCTTAGGGCAGCCGCCATAGTTGGCGGTATGCCCCACGGCGCCGCAGAGAACGCACGCTGGCGGCTCCACCGCTGGGTCGCGCGGACACTGGCCCCGTTCGTGATCGCCTAAGCATTTCACGCAACGGAACCGCGAGAAGCAATTACGGGCAGAGTGCCCGTAATTTTCGCAGTTGTGACACTGCCCTGGGAGTCCACGTTTGTGGGGGAGTTCGACTTCGATGTCGAAGAGACCACAGATATTTGTGATCTGAAAGATCTTCTTACCCTCGGGGGTAAGGGGAAGGTGGCAGATAACCATATTGTATGGCTCGCCATCCTTGCGGTGGTTGCGGGTCATCCGGTGTACCGACCGGACGGGGACTCCTTGTCCTTTAATGGACTCGGTTATGCCATCTAGTGTTTTTAAAATTAATTTCCTCGAATTTATTATGTAGGACCTAGTGAAACAAACCATAGCGCGATCTAAAATGAAGTCAGCGCCATCTGTGATGTAATGGGATAAACTTAAACTAACCGAATAACTCACCACATTAGTTCAACGCGGGGGCACTACCATCTTAAGAGACTAATTTTTTGACAGCCGCAATTAACTGTAATCGACAACTGATGTATGTATATCTTCACGCCAGGTCACTTGTTAGATAGGCAGAAAGAACCGAGCGCCGAAAGACGCGGTCCTTACACACTCCACTCACTTCTTTAATATTCACAGGTCTTTTGATGCACGCTCGCCGGTTCCTATGGCTCCTGACATAACCTGGTAAAACACGAACAATTAGTCACGGTCTGTTAATCTTGAACTTCCTCGGCACCTACATCCTTCCACTTTCGCATTGTATATCTGTTCCGTCATTCTTTCATCCTGCGTTCTTTCTACATGATACCTTATGTATCCAGGATTATTTGTATTGGGTATGGTTGGTTTCAATGAACAGCGGGTACGAAGGGAATTATCCGTTACGACGTATTTGTTCAAACAGCTCAGAGGTAAAATCTGTAACTCAGAATTACTTAGTTTGGCGAATCTGAGTGTCCGTGATAGTCGTGTGTCGTCGTCGTCGGCCGCACCTACTGGCGGTGGCTCGCGGGCGGACCAGCCTACAAAACAAAGCCCCGCTGACACGCGCTCCGGTCACCCTCAATTAAACAGCAGAGAAAATTGACATATTCACGAGTTCTCTGAGTGCATAATTACAAAGGTAGCAGTATATATTGTTTGTTATACGTAGACTTAAAAAGGTGTTACTATATTGCATTGGGTTTTTTAACCCGTAATAATAGATGTAAGTGTTGATAAATAAATAAATAATACATGATAACTGATAACGTCCCATAAATGCCAAAAATAAATGAAAAAAATTAATGTCGTCGGAAAAGGTCGATAATACAATGGTTCACGAAAATATCAAATAAAGATGTTCAATAATGTATGGATGTCCGCAGTGACAGCCTAGTGGATGAAGAGGCGCCTAGTGACCAACAGGCCCCCCATTCGAATCCTGGCATGAACTAAATTCTTGTTTCGAATTTATGTACATATTTGTAATTGTCACTTGCTCGACGGTGAAGAAAGACATCGTGAGGAATACCGCACGTCCAAGAAATTATATTTCGAATGACCTGTGACCTCATGCTGCATGTAAAAATGGATACTGATATTTATAAGGACCTGCCACTGCATGTAAAAATCAATATCTTCACCAAATCCTTAGGTTTAGGCAGCGGACCCCGCCAATCGCAGTGGGAACGGGATAACACTAAGAAGAAGAAGAATACACACCTCACTCGCTTGTTTAACATTCATAGCTCTATTCATGCATGCCAGTTCCTAAGACTCCTGAGATCACTTTCTGATAAAACACTACAAAGTTGGTCATGATAGGTTAGTTAGTCTTGGTTTGTTTTTTTATATGCAACGTCGGGAGTCATATAAGGATACAGCCCACCTGATGTAAAGCGGTTACCGTAGCCTATAAACGTATGCAATACATTAAGAATTACTCGCGTGATGCCACCTACTGCTACTCGGTTTCACGCGAGGGATACACTGGTGTTGCATGGGCCTCATACAGAAGGCCAAGGATGCACAGCGTGCGATGGAGAGAGCCATTCTCTGGGAGACAGACTCAAAATGAGCACATCAGTAGCAGAACTGGAGTTACCGACGAGACCAAGGATCCGCAAGCTGAGGTGCCAGTTGACAGACTACATAGCTCAGAGAACCGATGGCCGTTAGTCCAGAAAGATTCTCGAATGGGGACCACGAACCGGCGCAGGATGACTCCATGATGGACCGACGATCTCGTGAAGATCGCAGGGAGCCGATGGATGCAAGCGGGGGTACGGTCGCTGTGGAAGTCTAAGAGAGAGGCCTGTGTTCAGCAGTGGACGTGCTTCTGCTGAAATGATGATGGTCATGATGTAGGTACTATAAGGCGTCCTTCGTAGTACAAAGGAATTTGGGACGAGCTCGGCGGCGCAGTGGTGAATGACGCGACTATGACACCAACGCTCGTGTATTCGATTTCCACACAAGACAAACATTTGTGTGCATGAACATGTCTGTTTGTCATGGTCTGGGTGTTTTTAACGGAGGTAGGATGCATCAAAACAGCCCGTCTGGGGAAGTACCTCCATCTCACAAAAAACCGTAGCCAAATAACAACTCTCGTACGTAATAACGTGTAAATGAGGTCACCTGTAAGTTCGTAAGGAGTTGCTTTGTTAGTGGCGGAAGTGTCATCACGCGAGTGATACTTAATGTTTGTCTTTGTAATAAGCACTCATAGGCTACGGTAACCGCTTTACATCAGGTGGAGCGTTTGCTTGAATGTCTTCCGCTGCTATATAAAAAAAAAGTGTTCGTCTCGGGACGCCCGACAGAAGTGATAACTTAAATTAATCCGCCGCCGTATGCGTGAGAGAAAGGGAAGCCAGACAGGCTGGCGCCGTAACGCGTTACGCAACGAAGCTGTTTACCCTCACATAAGAAGATATCACTTCAAAAAGTACTAAACCCACCTACCTATAGGAAGACTGCTGTAAGGTGGAGGTACTTCCTTAGTCGGACTCCTTTATGCGCCATCTCTTTACATAGTTTAATGACTATCATCCATCGAAAACAGACATAACTGATGGGTTCACATGTCCACCGTGGCACAGATCAATTCGAGATTATTTAACCCAGCCACAGACAGGCTGCGGTCGACGCTCCTTAACCTGCGTGTTCGATTAGAGCGACGAGCACAACGACGTATCGACCCCCCATTTATATCTACTCATTACAAAATGTGACCACTAATTTGGTGTCTCTACGTAACATATCACGTCATTACCGTACAGTTCTGTTTAAACTGGTCTACTGGTGCTACTGGTCTTACGCGGTGTGAGTGTGTGAGTGTGTGCGTTGCGCGAGTGAATACTTCGATGTGTGTGTGAACGAGAAACTGGATATGTGTCGAGTGGTTCATTTACCGCATTGTACTGCACGTTACTTACACATTTATTTTGTACTAGCTGCTGCTCGCGGCTCCGCCTGCGTGGAGTCGAATAACGTAGCCTATGTGTTAATCCAGATCATAATCTATCTACTTGCCAAATTTCATTCAAATCCGTTCAGCCGTTTAAGCGTGAAAAAGAAACAAACATACATACAAACTTTCGCATTTATAATATTAGTAGGATAAGCTTTTGCTCAGCCAGCCAGCGTTTGTCAGAAGCTGCTCCTGGTAAGTTCTTATTAAACTTGACGAGCTCGGTGGTGCATTGGTGAAACGCGCTGTTACGTTACTTTGACACCAACGCTCGTGGGTTCGATTCCCACACAGGATAAACATTTGCGTGTATGATGTCTGTTTGTGTTGGTCGGGATATTTTCTGCGTATCATAAGTAGATATATGTATTTATAAAAAAAAATGTATTTACGTATGTTCATCGGTTTGTTTAGTGTCCATAACACGAGTTTCCCTTACTTTGGCGCTAGATGGCGCTGTGTAATTTGTACGGCAAAAAGTAAATAGGAGATCCAGTAAAGATAAAGCATCGATTCAAAAAGTAGTTTTAACTAGGTAATTAAGTTTTATTTAACATTTTTTTTCTATTCATTGCGTTAATCTGGACTGGCAGTATTTTTATCAGTGCTCACCTAGTCATGAACTGCACGGTAGGGAAAAAAATTGTAACGATTCCAAACAAATGTAGCCATTTTTACGGAATAAAAAGATTTTGACTTTGACTTTGACTAATATATACAGCCGAAGAGCGTTTTCGTTTGTTTCAACGCGCTTAATCTCTGGAACCGCTAGGTGGTTTTGAAAAAATATATTTTGCACTTGATGAGCCCAATTCTTGATAAAGGTTGCAGGCTATCGACATCACGACACGACCTTTATAAGACAAGGGAAAAAAAAATAAAGTAGGATAAAGCGGCTTCCACGCGCGGACAAAGTGGCGGGCTGTAGTTAGTGTATCATACAATTTTGGACCAAAATGGCATTTGATCATTAAATGACTACATTCATAAACAAAACAAATACATACAATCAGTCATTTATTGATTAATTTTTGTTTTTGACGACACCCGTAATGGAGTAGTTAGCATTGGCAGCCTTAACACCAAGGCTAGTAGTGCATTCGATTCCCACACAGGACGAACATTATGTACTATATGAACATGTCTCTTTGTCTTGGTGTGAGTCTGGATTGACTCTTTTAAGAGAGATATCAAATCAAAGCAGACTGACCGTAGAAGTATCTCCACTTCACAGAAAACCGCAGCAAATTAAAGGAGGGTTGTTGTGCGAGTGAGTGGGGTTACCAGTGAGTTCTAGGAAGTCGCTGTGTCTACGAGCAGGGATGGCAACGTTACTTTATGTGTTGCAAGCGTTCATAGGCTACGACGACCACTCTATATCAGGTGGGCCGTATGCTTATTATGCCGAGTGATACTTAACGTATTACCAGCGTATATAGGCTACAGTAGCCACTTTCCATCAGGTGGACTGTATGCTTTTACGCCTCCTGACGTTGAATAAAAAAAAAATGTGGAAAATTCGGACCTATAAGTATAGTTTCAATTATCCAAGTCAGAGTTTTGTCAACTCTAGTTATGTAAAGCAGTTACCGTAGCCTCATAGGCTTCGGTGCAATACAGGAAGTATCGCCTTGTCATCCCAGCTGCTAACACAACAACTCCTTAGGAGCTTACTGGTGACCTCATTCACACGCAGGAACACAACAACCCTCCAGGGAGCTGCATGAACATGTCTGTTTGTCTTGGTATGGATGTTTTAAGAGAGGTAGGGCGCATCAAAGCAGCCCGCCTGGGGAAGTATCTCCACCTCACAGACAACCTCAGCCAGATAACAATGCCCAAGGTTGTTGTTCCCGCGTATGAGTGAGGTCACCAGTAAGCTCTTAAGGATTTGCTGCGTAAGCAGCAGAGAAGGCATCGCCCGAGTGATACTTAATATATTACAAGCGTTAATAGGCTACGGTAACTGCTTATCTTTTCGACATACAGACAGCAGAATCGAACATTCAATAACTGCAATTCAATAAATTGATCTCAATCGACTTCACCTTAGGTGGTAGACCTAGGGTTCCCACCTCTCCCGGAATTCCGGGAGTCTCCAGGAATTCAGCAATGAAAATTTAAATCTCCCGGCTCCCGGAAGGAAAATCAAATAAACAAATTTCTCCCGGAATTTCAAAATTGCGCACGCTGACGGATTGATAGAGAGTACAAAAACAATACGAAGACGCGCGGCAGCGGTCTGCTGGTCGGTCAGTGCGTCGCAATTGCTCGCGTCCACATTATCAACCTCCCTCGCTCACCTCACCCCCCGCCTCACTCGTCTCGCTCGGGAGGGACCAAAGAAAGAAACTGCTTAAATGAAGAACATGTCACGGCAGAAATCCAAACGTTCTTCAATTTTAAAATGGACTGCAAAGAGTTTTTTTTTTTATTTGTTAGGCCAGATATTTTGAAGTCTGTACGTTCAAATGAGAAGTAGAACTATAAGTTCACGCCAAATCCCTTACGGGGTAGGCATATATGAGAAGTATAAGTTCATAATAAAATAAAAAGTTATAAAAAGTCGCTGGTTTTTTTTTCTCCCGGATTTAGACTAATCAGAGGTGGCAACCCTAGGCCGTAGACCTACCATTGGGACCCCAATTACAATTGTTCTTGGTAACGTTAACCGTGTCCTAGTCCATTAGGATTAGCAGGATTCGCTTCTTAAGCCTAAGGATTTGGCGAAGACACTGGTTGTTACAACGACTGGCGCCGGGCTCCACAACAAGACTATCAGACTTAGGTTGGAAGACACGTCTTTAGAAATATAATTTCTTCGTCGTTCGTTCACTGGCGAGCGAGTGATAGTTACAAATATGTCATAAATTCGAAAACAACATTTTAATGGTACCACTAACTTCTTGTTGGCCCGCCCCAAGGTTTGAACCAGCGACCGTTATCACGGCTCTGGTCCTCAATTGCGACTGTTAAATAAATACCCTAATCATTACACAGACAAAACAAAACACTAGCATATAACAAACGTGCCCATATCTATAAGCAGCCGTAATTTCCATGTGGCAAGCTGTACCGTTAGCAAAAACAAAAGTTTTTTTACAAAATTAACAAAAATATATACTTTTCTCACCACAATCTATTTTAAACCTTACGTCCTTGTGTTAAGGGTGGAGAAATTTGTTTTGACAGATAAAAATGTATGGTTTACAACAAGCAAGCGCGAGTATAGTAATACAAGAATAATATAATGACTGCGATATGGTTTCGAGATCGTTGCGTGATTATTCCGTGCTTATTATTCTCCTTTTTTTTTGTAGCACATGATTGTTTCTGATTGGGACATTAAGCTCCAGCTTTTGAGATGTGTTTTGAGTTATGGCTATTGTCACCGTCTCGTGGGGCTTTGTGGTTTAAATGCATTTTGTCAATTTGATTTATCAAATAAAGTAGTGATCTTTGTCTAATTGCAACCTGGAAAGTATTCCCATTTTAAGATATGACTTTTTTTGTAGTTCTAACTACAAAAAAAGTCATATCATACTATAGATATACTAAAGATATATTATACTATAGATAGATCTATATGTTTGCGCCAAGTCCCCGCGGAGGAGGTAGAGGGCTGAGCCATATGACTCGGTATTTACACACCTTATTTGCGAAGAGAATTGGTCTAAACTAGAGTATCGGTGGTAAGACAAGAAGAGGCATGCTCCGTTGGTTCGGACGGTCGTAATCGTCTGCGACAGTATCGATACTGTCGTCAATAAAGAACTTAATAAATCACGTTGACGTGAATGTAGCCTTAGAAATATTATCAAATACGGGTCTGAAGTCTTCTTCTTCTCCCTAGAGTTATTTCGTTTCTTAATCTATTAGGATTGGCGGGGTTCTTAAGCCAAAGGATTTGGCGTAGATACTTTACATGGAGCGATTGTCGTCAGACCTGCATAATATCTGGGGCAAAATTAGGTCACACGATATCCTCACGATGTTTTTTTAGGGTTCCGTACCCAAAGGGTAAAACGGAACCCTATTACTGAGGCTCCGCTGTCCGTCCGTCCGTCCGTCCGTCTGTCACCAGGCTGTATCTCATGAACCGTGATAGTTAGACAGTTGAAATTTTCACAGATGATGTATTTCTATTGCCGCTATAACAGCAAATACTAAAAAATATAATAAAATAAATATTTAAGGGGGCTCCCATACAACAAACATGATTTTTTTGCATTTATTATAGATAATGGTACGGAACCCTTCGTGCGCGAGTCCCACTCGCACTTGGCCGATTTTTTTTATCACCGCTGAGCAAGCACATAAATCCGATAACACGGAGTTAGTGGTACATGCCCACATCAGTCAATTAATAGACTGTAGCTTTATCCACTGGGTTGTCATTACTCTGCTACTACAAATACTGGTCCAAAATACAGTCAATTTAATATAAATACTAATCTCGAAATATTTACCTAGAATTGTTGTAAGTTTGTAACATACATAGATGGTAACATATTACTAATAAACGATGTACAAATAATCCCTATAATACGATTCTCCACAATGCAATCATTAGGGCGACTTTATTCTCTCGTATCCAGAAATAATGGATACATGCATTGATTATTTTTACACGACACTGAACAAGGGGATATAAATCCCGGGACTATTTATTCTGAATATTCTTTTTCTTAAACACGCTGTTAAACACATTTTTAATTAAAACTTAATTGGTTTTCTAAACATTCAAATAAATCACTAGTTTTTTTTAAGTAAAATGTCTAATAAATAAACATCCGAATGATGTTCTAAAAAAAAGTAAATATTTCGCAAAAAAAGTTCATTATACTCGTGCACTTTTTTCTATACTAATTAGATTTTAATGAGAACGCGCGACGTGTGCACCATTGTTTTAACAGAAACTAGATTTATTGGCAGAGCTGCGATAGCCAGCGGAGCCACATTACCCTCAAAATTGCCGTTTGGGGTAGACTGATGTCATCCAGCTAGCGTTTAGACGGTAATAGTGAGAAACTCCAAAATCGACACACTAATAGCTAACATATTGTAGTTTTGTATCCTTTAATTTGAAATTTAAATGTTCGTTGGTGAGGAAGAACGGTCCAAAATCGTTCCAATTAGAAAAAAAAACATATGGGAAAACGTATGGCCGGCCACACTGCAGTGCAGAGTCTGCACTGCACTCCCATCAACAGAAAAAGTAACAGCACTCGTCGCTAGATGTCGTACAGGGTTCCATATATTTAAAAAAAATTAAAAATAAAATATTTAAATATTTTTTAAATTTAAAAAATATCAGCTCTGCCTACACAGCTTGCTGTTATTTACTAGTATAAAATATACCACACCTTTTTGATACAACTTTTTACTTTATGTGAACCGGTCAAAGAACGAAATGAAGAAATTAGGTAAAACTTTTACTAAAGTATTACCTAATTTCTAAGTACATAAGAACACGATTCTCTTCATGGTCATCGCGAGCATCGTAAGTATATTTAAAATACTGATTTTAGAATAATTACATCGTAAATTGTTGTAAGTACTTGCGATAATTACAGTGAGTTTAGACGCAAGTCACTTGTAAAAATAATAATTTGACAAACAATTGGCACTTTTTAGTAGCGTATTTTAAGTAGTTTTTAAAATGTTAGAATAAGAAGAGGCATGCTCCGTTGGTTCGGACATGTAGAAAGAATGCAGGATGAAAGAATTGCGAAGCAGATATACAATGCAAAAGTGGAAGGATGTAGGAGCCGGGGAAGGCCAAGGCTTACCTATCATGATCAAATTGGTCGTGTTTTATCAGAAGGTGACGTCAGGAGCCCTAGAAACCGGCGAGCGTGCATGAGAAGAGCGATGAATGTTAAAGATGCGAGTGAGGCGGACCATTGCAAAAAAATACGTCGGTTTTTTTAAATAAGTAACTTATAGTTATCGCATTTTGCTTCCTATTATGTACATATAAATATTGTCGGACAAATTACACAGCGCCACCTAGCCCCAAAGTAAGCGAAGCTTGTGTTATGGGTACTAGACAAACATACGTAAATACATTTTTTTTTTGTAAATACATACTTATTATACATAGAAAATACCCAGACCCATACAAACAGACATACACACACAAGTTAATTCTAAAACTTCCTACTCCTACAAATTTCTTCTGATTAAATTCGTTTGTGAGTTCCAAGGCAGCTGTAGTTTAACCCCCGGGACGGTAATGGACTTCACTGTTCATTGCCTTTTTTGTGGTCGCCGCTGTTAATTCTGGCTACACAGGAGACACAGTGGTGGGTATGAGTGGTGGGCCTGTCCCGTTAAAAAAAAAAAAAAACAGACATGTTCATGCACACAAATGTTTGTACTGTGTGGGAATCGAACCCACGAGCTTTGGTGTCAAAGTAGCGTAACAGCGCGTTCCACCATCCGTTGATGTAAAAGCTGTAGATGACTGCAATATAACGCTCGCGCGTTGCCATTCCTACTGTTAACATGGGAACTCTTCAGGAGCTTACTACAAATCTAAGGACTTAGGACCTGTTATTTGAATGTGGTATTTTCTGAGATGGAGGTTGGTTTGCCAGGCTTTGGTGATGCGAGGATATCTCTTTTACTGGAGCCTCATTTGACAATTACCAGGATGCAGCACGTGCAGGGTTCGGTCACTTTGACTGTTATACAACGTCCGACGACATACAAGCAAACGGCCCGCCTTATAGAAAGCGGTTAACGTAACCTATGAACGCTAGCAATACATTAGGAATTACACGCGCGATATCACCTCAATAGCTAACACAGCAACTTTGGAGCCTATTGGTGACCTCACTCACACGTAGGAACACAACAACCCTACAGAGAATTGTTATTTGGCTACGGTTTTCTGTGAGGTAGAGGTGGTACTTCCCTAGACGGGATGCTTTGATGCGTCCTACCTCTCGTAAAAACATCCAGACCAAGACAAACAGACATGTTCATGCACATAAATGTTTGCGCTGTGTGGGAATCGAACCCACGAGCGTTGTTGGTATCAAAGTAACTTAACAGAGCATTAACACCGAGCTCTTCACTGTTTACTTTTTAACACTTATTTCATACGAGATCATTATTGAAACTCGACTGTCTCTGAACAACCCGCAAGGGTCTTACAATGATGATATAGTTAGATAGTCCATTACTTACAAATTGTTCGATAAATTCGATTATTGGAAAGGAAATTAATTAAAAAATATATGATTTACGAATATTTTTTACTTGCTTTAAACTCACTATCTACTTATGTACACATTAACAACACTTAAAATGGCGAATACGAAAGCGAAAAATGTTTTCTAATTTACTCCTTAACCAATGAAATCAAAATATCTTAATTGTTACGGAAGGAATGAATCATTAATCAAAAAATATATAAGTTAACGAATATAACCCTAAGCTAATTCAAAACAAAAACCTAATATTCACCCATTGACCTATTCAGCTGGCAAAAATATCCTCAAAAATAAGCTAACACAAGTCAAAACGTCCCAGGGATCCCTCGCCACTGGTTTACTACCCAAACTAAAAAAAACGAATAACATTAATTGGTAAGTTAGTCTAAAATATAGCTAAAAGCAACAAAATAAGCCAAAAGGCGCAGCATGAGCAACAAAACGAAATAAAAAATAAAAAAGATCCGTCACGAACATAGGCAAGGGAGAGAAACAAGAAAAAAAACATTACACAAGTTCAACGTTTATTTTGGTTGCGTCCCTCTCGCACTCGCAATCTTTTCATATACCTCTCCCTTTTCATCAGACCGAACGCTGGACACCTGTGCTTTAGTTTCCCCTGAGTACCAACGACCTCTTGGAATACCCGAGGCGAAACGGTGTAAGTCAGTAAAATGGAATATTCAATTTTATGCTTTAACTTTTTGCTATGACGGTGCGTTTCAGTTTCACAGTGATGTAATTATAGATGTGTTATTTTTCGAAGTATAGCAATCATTGTCGTATACCGATTTGATTCGTGGCGAGTTCGAAAGCTTAGTTTTTTTCTTTTTTTTTAGTTTAATGCGTAAACTAATGTATTGTAATAATAATAGTGGAACACCTGTTCCGTTCTAATCCTATTGTTGAAATCTTTCAAAGTGAGGTAAATTGGGGTACAGTTTTTGTGCGGTGCAAAATTGTTTTTTTTTTTTTACTTGCTTTGACACAATTGGGGAGTGAAAAGCAAGCAATGAGATTTTTTGTGTAATTACCTGAACGTTTTTAGGTAACAGGTGCGTATAACAAATAGGGGTATTTAATAATAAAAATAATGTTTTTACAATATGTGTCTATCTTTTTTTATATTTCTAAACGTGTTTTTATATTTATATGCAATGTATAAATGTTTTTTTTTCTTTACACGCAACGCCTAGAGGTAAATAAGTACACCCGCTTTATGGAAAGCGGTTAACGTATTCTATGAACGTTTGCTATGCATTAAGTATCACTCGCGCGATGCCACCTCTGCTGCTAACACAGCAACTTCTTAGGACCTTACTGGGACCTCACTCACTTGCAGGAGCACAACAATCCTCCAGGTATTTGTTATTTGCCTGCAGTTTTCTATAAGTTGGAGGTATTTCCCCAGACGGCCTGTTTTCATGCGCGTTACCTCTGTTACAAATGTATGATATTATATGTGTGTGTATATATATATATACACACACATATATATATATATATATATGTGTGTGTGTGTGTGTGTGTATATATATATATATACATATACATATGTGTGTGTGTGTGTGTATATATATATACATATATATATATGTGGTGTACGTGTATCGACAGCACAACTACAGCGAAACCAATTTCACCTGCACCTGGTGCATCTCTCCAAATAGCGAACGAGACTGGTGAAAGAGGGGTTAGTTGAAAAGAGACAGCGGACTGTGGATATCATCTCCCCCTTACAGAAGATCGCTGCAAGTAACAAATTTATGTAAAATTATAGTATTTATACGAGTGAGTTCAAGTTCATGGTTTTCATAGCAGTAGAGATGTTAATGCGCGATGTTTATCGTGGCGCAAATTTGAAACCGTATAAAGACTGTGATAACTGCATTGCAGCAGTGCTTCACTGAAAAAAATGTTTAGGTGGGTTTCCCAGATTCCAAATAGAATTCACCGAAGTCGACGGTTGAACTGGGTCCTACCTTTGACTTAAGTTGATTTTACCAATTAAAAAAGGTTAATGAAGTACCAGTAAAAATAATAAAATTTATTATTTAGTATGATAAACTGTACCATATTATATGTACCATCCATTTATTAGCGGTAAATTATACATTTAAAATAGTGATAGCTACAAAATACTTTTGTATGAAGACCAACCGTAATATATTTGTAATTTTAACTACAAATCTTTGCATTAATTAACAAAGTTTACTAATAAAATAGCCTACCTTTGCTTCTTTGGTAAATTCAACTAATCTTTTTTTTCAGTGTTGTTTGTCACCCAACGTTGCATAAAAAACAGATTTAATTTACCACTGTAATCCAAATTGCTAGATTCTTAAACAATGAGTAGACATATTATAATATTGATGTATTCTTTATAATCCGTCGAATTGGGAACAAACATACAGCTGAGTTTTTTCTAATTAGGAACTATACAAGCAAACAGCGCCCCTGATGGAAACTGACAAGCGTAACCTACGAACGTTTGCAATAAAGGAAATATCGCTGTCTCTGTTGCTAACCCAGCAACTCCTTAAGAGATTACTGGTAACCTCACTCACTCGCAAGGAAACGACAACCCTCTATGGACTGGTTATTTGGTTGTGGTTTTCTGCTAGGGGGAGATACTTCCCCTCTTGGATTGACATCTGAATCATGACAGACCTATTCATGCACATATATTTTTGTCTTGTTTGGAAATCGAACCGATGAACCTTATTGATATAGTGGCCTTTGCTACCTACTCGACTATCGGACTCTTCAAGATGGCTACCTGAAGTAAAGAACTTATGAACACTTGCAATACAAGAAGTATCGCTTACCGATTACCTTTCCACTGCTGACGCAGCAATTCCTCGAGATTTTACTGGTTAACAATCGTTGCGTGAGTGATACTCCTAACGCAAACATCCATAAGCCACAGATTTACACTAGGCATGTATGCTTACCACTCAACGCGGTATAGAAATCGAAAACCCGCTGTCATACATGTCATTAATCTAACTTCAGCGATATCCCAGAAACTCTGGTAGACTGTACTCAAAAGGTAAAATAAAGCCACATCAGCGCTGAGTGATATGCCCCGCTAATGTGTTTCAGTTCTGACAAAGCGCTAAAACTGATTTATTGTCATTTTCTTTGAGTTTAGTCGGTTGTGGCTTCATTTAGATAATATCTAGATATATTTTTGGCATTGACTCATTTGTACACTTAGACTGAGAAATATAACTTCACTGTTTGGTTTATCTAAACATTTGATATAATCCTACGACTTTTTTCTAAACACCAATTTACATTGTGGATTAAGGACACAGTAGAGTATACCATAGATAACAGAATAGCGACTATTTTTTTTATGCAACGTCAGGAGGCATACAAGCATACGACCCACTTGATGTAAAGCAGTTACCGTAGCCTATAAACGCTTGCAATATATTTGGTATCAATCTCGCGATGCCCCCTCTGCTGCTAACACAGCAACTCCATAGGAGCATACTGGTGACCTCACTCACACGCAGGAACACAACAACCCCCTATGGAGTTCTTATTTGGCTGCGGTTTTCTGTGAGGTGCTTCTTCAGACGGGCTGCTTTGATGCGCCCTACTTCTAAAATAGCCATTATTTCTATTTTTAATCATTTGTTTACGGGGCGACATTGCTGAGCACTACAATCCGACATAATAAAGAAAAACAGTTCCCTTATAATGGTAAAAGATGTATTAAATGCATTTACAATATATATATCCTACTACTATTATAAATGCGAAAGTTTGTATGTATGGATGTTTGTTGCTCTTTCACCCTTAAACGGCTGAACGGATGTGAGTGAAATTTGGCACGTAGATAGATTATGATCTGGATTAACACATAGGCTACGTATTTGACACCACGCGGGCGGAGCCACGGGCAGCAGCTAGTATATATATAAGTTAACTAGAAGCCTGGATACAGCCATTAAAATATATATCCATCCAGCAATTGCACAACAATCATTTTTATTTAGGTTAAGCAACATCGACCGCAGCCTGTCTATGGATGGGTTTATTTATCTCGAGCTTCTCCGTGTTCGAAGCAAGTTAAGCCTTGGGTTTCAGCTGTTGTCGATAGATGACAGTCGTTAAGCTAAGTCAGTGACCTTCAGGCGGCTTGAAAACACTGGCCTCCTCCAATCCACAGTTGAGCACCGTGGTGGTATATGCTCTAAACCACGTCTGTTGAAGGGAGACCCATATGCTACCATGTTTATAAAATTATAGTATTAAAGAAAAAGCAAAGAAAATCTAGAACCCAATGCAGTGCTTTGTTAGAGACTAGAAAAAGCTGTGTAATTTGTCCAGAAACATTTATGAAGGATGAACAAATAAGTATTCAGTGCTTATAAAATAAGCTTGTCTCATATATGGCAAAAAATATTTTTCTGACCATCATCTTCTTCTTTATGATTTTGTAAGCTACAAGCTGCACCTATTTTTCTTTATTTTCCTTTTCCTTGGCATCTAAGCGTTGTATCGTGATCTTGAATAGCCTATAACCTTCCTCGAGAATTGGGCTATCAAATGCAAAAATACTTTTTCGAATCCAATGGGTAGTTCCAGAGATTAGCGCGTCCAAACAAACAAACTCTTTCGCTTTGTATATTTTCTTGCAACCAAAGCTTTACATCAGGAAGACCGTATGCTTGTATACTTCCCGATGTTGTATATATAAAAAAAATACGCTGGGTGTATGTAATATGAAATAAAACGCATAACTTATGCAATAAACTTTCGTCCGCTTTAACACTCTGTTATTTTTCACGTTTAAGTAGTCCCATAAATTAAAGATTAGTTTTAGTCAAACACATAGTAGATATGGTAAGAGAATGCAAATGTTACACACTAGATGTTTTTTTGTAAAAATAACACATAAAAAGTAAAAACTCTCCACTAACAAACGTAAAATTGAAATAACAGTAACATAAATTTTATAATCCCCAAAGTATACAATTACATCTTAAAAAAATAGTATTCTTCGCTACTGAAACCTGTTCCACAAAGTTTTATGGGAATATATTTTACGTAAAAAAACGACAACCATATTAACTCCCGTATATTTTTTACTGAATACATTATCGAATTCATTTGATTGGTATGAATGATAAATGATTCATCTCTGTATGCTGACACCAAAGTGTTAAGTCTTATTGATTATATTTTAAAACGATTTTTTACTTTTTTACCCCCGTATCATTAGATAATTTGAATATGAATATGTATAGATCCGTAACTATGTAGGGGTCTATATTTAAATAGGGAAGAAATAGGATATCATAAGTGATTTAACGGAAATATCTTCTTAATATCCTTACTAACAAAAAACCCCGAAAAAAATTAGTGGCACTGTTAAAAATATTCGAATACGTCTTAAATGTAAGCAGGTTACATACTTTATTCATGTGGTTATAATCATCAAATTTGTTATAAAACTTACTGGGACCGGGTTACAACTGATAAATAAATATTTGTCCTATTCCTATAGCATATTTACCTTACAGAATCCACCCTAAATATTCTTAATGCTTATAATGCAATAGTTTTATGTGAATTTCTTCAATCAAACCTGCATATATTATACAAGTTTTAGATTATAAACCATGATCTTACAGTGTTATTGATTACAAAGTTGTAATAAATAAAAAATAAACAATAATCTCAATAGCACAAGTTAAAACAAACTGAAGGTACGTGTAACTTCATAAATTTCTCTTCTGAGATGAATCTTGAGATAACAAACATTATTTATATTATATTAAATGGTGCTACCGTAAGTTATTGACCTCGGCCGGTCGACGGCGCGGGCGTAGCGTCCGTTTTTGTTGTATCACTTTTGTATTGTTCCTTGACGGTTTTTGAGTTGTGCTGTTTTCGCATCGGGGTCCAATGTCTCTATAGAACTTTGAAAACATTTTTATGTTACGTTTATTAGCATTTCCTGTCAAAATAAAAAAATAACATCTTATAGCCTCAGTGACAGTTTGCCCCTCTGTAACAACGTCTGTATGTCAGTTTGTCACATTATTCAACGTATTCAACACTTGAGTAAATGTACAAAAAACCATATTAATACGCAAAAGAGGAAGGACGTAGGAGCCAAGCAAGGCCTTACCTAACACGACCAAATTGGTCGTGTTCTATCAGAAGGTGATGTCAGGAGCCCTAGAAACCGGCGAGCGTGCATGAGAAGAGCAATGAATGTTACTGAAGCGAGTGAGATATGTAAGGATCGAGTCACATGGCGCTCTGTTCTCTCTGCCTAACCCACGAGGGATTTGGCATGAAGTTATTGATAGATAGTAGGACGTATCAAAGCAGCCCGTCTGGGGAACTACCTCGTAGAAAACGGAAACGAATAATAAGCTCCTAAAAAGTAGCTGCGTTTGCAGCACAGGTGATATCGCGCGAGTTAACGTATTACAAGCGTTCAAAGCTTGCAGTAAGTAACCCCTTTACATCAGGTGGGCCATATGCCTTCCGACATTGTATAAAAAAATCTGAATTTGGAATTCACGAATTGGGCTTTCTGCACCTGAGACCTCGCGTGGTGTTGGCTTTTCTCCAAGTCGATGCAGCGACAGGTCACTGAAGACTTCGCTAGAGGATGGCGTAGGTATGCGGATTGCTCTCGCCCGCGCGGTATATGAGAAACCGCATCTGATGCTTCTCGAAGAGTCCAAAAATCAGTTGAATTTAGTTGCTTGTGTATGGCTGGAAAAAGAGTTTTAGCTCTTTACGTTAAACGTAAAATAGAGTACCTGCGAAATAAGTAGAATGAACTAATTGCTAATTGTATCAACGCACCTAAAAAATATCCGTTCCAAAGTAAGTCAATGCTGGAAGTAACAATCTTACTCACCTCACAAACTGACCTTATGTGTAAGGTATTCCAAAAATTCCAAGTCATGACTGACCAGTTAGCCGCTGTAGATTTAACACTGGTACAACAAAGCGCCGACACCCTATCCTAAATGGCCGTTCAAGGGTGCTTATTGAGTGAATAATGGTTGAAAATGTCCTAATTGCTTGTATTCACAACTAGAGCGTTTTAGTTCCAAAGCTTTTAGGACTTAACAAATTAATTTAATTATAATTTGTCAACTAAATTCATGGCCTAAATTTAATTTAGCCTGTGTTCAAAAACTGGTGAACTCCAAGATTTGATAAAACATGTGATTGTAGTCTTCGTAGCGGTATCCCTAGCGTTTCCATTACAATTGGCGGGGACCGCTAAGACTAAGGCTTGGCTAAGATACTAATGTTGACATTAAGTGACTGCCGTCAGACCCTCACGACCCATAGGGAACATTAGACCGTTCCTATGACAGTTGTTAAGTTAGGCCGCACGCTTTTTTGAACCACAATTTGAAGAAGTCTAAGTGCGGGTTTTCTTCATGATGTTTTCCTTCACCGCCGAGCAAGCAATGTACATAAATCCGAAAACAAGAACTTAGTGATACGTGCTCCCGCCAGGATTTACACAAGGGATCGTCGTCGGATCAAAGGCTGATTCTTAATCCACTGGTCTATCAGTGCTCAGTGCAGTGATTCTATTCATCAATATAAAATAAGTCGACTTCAACATATGAAAGAATGACGAAGCAGATATACAATGCAGAAGTGGAAGGATGTAGGAACCGAGGAAGGCCAAAACTTACCTGCCATGACCACATTGGTCGTGTTCTATCAGAAGATGATGTCAGGAGCCCTAGAAACCGGCGAGCGTGCATGAGAAGAGCGATGAATGTTAAAGAAACGAGTGAGTTGTGTAAGTCTACCCCGCAAGGGATTTGGCGTGAAGTTTAGAAAGATAGACTTCAACATAAATTATACGTTGTTCGCTATCATCTTTAAAGTTGAAGCCAATTCTCCTGCATGCGATGCACCCCGCTAATTAATGAATAAAGCTCAGGTGAAATAGAGGCGGGAGCATCAAGGCAGCTCAACTGTTGGACAACCTACATCTCACAGAAGCCACAGTCAAATAACATGTCCTTGGAGTTTGTGTGCCGTGTGTAACAGCTCGCCGCTTTTTACGTTTTCTCTACATACCGTGTTAGGAAAGTCACTTATATGTATACATAAACTTAAAACGCAATCCACATCGTTATAGCTGTTCTGAGATACACGGAACTTATTTATATATTATATCTTGGCGAGCTCGGTGGCGCAGTGGTGAAACGCGCTGTTATGTTACTTTGACACCAACGCTCGTGGGTTCGATTCCCACACAATACAAACATTTGTGTGCATGAACATGTCTGTTTGTCTTGGTCTGGGTATTTTCTATGTATGATAGGTATCTATTTACAAAAAACAAAATGTATTTACGTATGTTTATCAGTCGTCTAATACCCATAACACAAGCTTCGCTTACTTTGGGGCTAGATAGCGCTGTGTAATTTGTCTGACAATATTTATTTATAATATATACATATATATATACAACAATTGCTCGTTTAAAGTAATATGAAAAATGAACAAAAACACAGTGTTGGACTTATTACATTTTGAGACTTATCGTGTCACGAAATTCAAAATCATATCTTTTTTGCGATTAAAAACCTATCTGCGAGTAAAAAATCAACATCCCCGTATAAGAGCGGTCAGCTGATATTTCTACTTATATAGTGCCTTTATAGAGCCCTTGAATTATTTTTACAGTTCCTAAGTCCCATCACTGCCGTAGCAAGTGGTCTCCCATCCACGAAGCGTTCGTTCCACTCGGCATATCATAAAAACCATCTGTTTCCACAACTAGACATTTCACAGACGAGAAACAGCGTAAAGGCCAGATGTTCGTGACCTACGTCAACGTGTCGGGCCATTTCTCATAAACCAATAACACGACGTAAACAGCCAAGCGCCACGAGTAGGGTTGGCGATAAGCAATTTGTACTTTTTCATTAATAAAAAAAAAATTGAGTATTATACTCGAAAATAATTTTATATTCAATATATATACTAATATGTATCATCAGAATCATTAGCCCACATCTACCCATATCTGGCCATATTATTTTTTGATTTTACCTAATGCTTTATGCGAGTTTTTGTTTTCCGTATCTACGCACTTCCGGCCGCCAGATAAACCAATAATATATAATAAAATCGAAATAAATCGAAGGCATTATTAAGTATTTCAAATTTGTCGCATCAATAGGATTTTCTCTTAGTCTTAAATTAAAAAAAAAATTAGATAATTTTTCAGTTGTTAATAATGAACTTATGTGAAATTTTTTTAAAGAAAAATTGTAATGCCTTGATTCCTATCCGAAAAAATGATAAAAATAACCGTTTTTAGCATTAAACAATAATTTTATCTTATACTAAATAATGTTAAATGTTCGTAATCCAATACAAAATAATTTATTCTACTGACAACAATTCAGAATATGATAATAGAAAAGTGGTTAGCAGAAGCATATAAATGCTAGCAATACAATACAAAAAAAAGGCAATTTCTGTGGATCTTACTGGTAATTTCGCTCACTTTTAGGAACACCCTATACAGAATTGTTATTTGCGTACACCATTCTGCGGTGTGGTAGTTCTTCCTCATTCGGGCTACTTATTAGATGTAGGTGTGACCTACCACTATTTCGGTAGTTGACAGTTGGCTAAAGATGATCTATCGCTCGCTTCTTTAACATTAATTGCTCTTTTCATGCACGCTCACCGGTTTCTAGGGCTCCTGTCATCACCTGCTGATAGAACACGACCAATTTGATCATGGTAGATACTACTAAAGATGATAACAAACAAATTACAGTCTAGCTTAACTAATTATAAACTTAGGAATTATTATATATTGAAATTAAACATTTTTTTTAACGGAAGTATCGCGTGTTTTATTTATTTTGTTGAACCTGACGTATCGAACGCTTTGCAGCGTCCGTGGTCGCAGGAAGTCTTCCTAAATAAATAAAACACGCGATACTTCCGTTAAAAAAAATTGTTTAATTTCAATGTGTAACAATCGCGAAAACCTAAGACAATACTAATTATTATATATTTTCCATGATTGTGTTAATATAAACCGATTACATATAAACTATAATTTTAATTATTAATTCAATTATTGCATTTTTTTGTTTTAAAAGACTTTCAATTTACTAACAACTCACAACCCTGTTGTTTCCGCCGTCTATTTATGAAACTGGAAATAACTGAAATAGTAAACAAATTAACTATTCAACGTTATTGTTTGGCGGTTTGTTTACGTTGGTTCTCTTTGAGTTCTTTGCCGACGAACAATATTGCTTCTGGTCCGAACTCACAGGTAAATCGGTCTGTATTGTCAGAAAATATTAAAAAATGTAAATCAAGGAAATAAAAAAAATGTATGAACCTCAGTCTTTCTCCCTTCGCACTGCTATAGTTCAATACTTTTCGATCGAATCAACGTTTTCTTCATTTTCTCGTGATTGAAATTGCATTTCCAGTAAAAGGCTTGTTTTGAAATTGTACTAACGTTCACCTCTTTGTGCTAGATGTCATAAATGTACATTCTATTACGAGGCAATACTTTTCTATTGCTCTCTCTTTCTCCCCCTGAACTTTTTTTTTCTTCTAATTTGTTATCACTTTTTGTCTTACTTTTTGCTTAAGTTTTAATATTGTGAGGAGACTATTTGAGAGTGTTAGAATTGGCTTTTTTTATACTACGTCGGGAGGTACATAAGCATACGGCCCACCTGAGGTAAAGCGGGTACCGTAGCCTATTAACGCTTGCGATATACTAATTATCACTCGCGCGATGCCTCCTCTACTGCTTACACAGCAACTCCTTGGGAGCTTACTGGTGATCTCACTCACACGCAGGAACACAACAACCCTCTAAGGAGTTGTTATTTGGCTGCGGTTTTCTGTGTGGTTGAGGTATTTCCCCAGACGATTTCGCTTCGATGCGCCCTACCTCTCTTAAAACATCCTGACCAAGACAAACAGACATGTTCATGCACTAAAATGTTTGTATTGTGTGGGAATCGAACCCACGAGCGTTGGTGTCAAAGTAGCATCATTCACGACTGAGCCACGGAGCTATACAATTTTAAAATAAATGTGATACGAAAGATGGGTGGATGAAATTACGTTAATACTATCATTGCCCAAAACTTTTTCATTTCTTTTATAGTTTTCTTTCAAGCTTCTTGTAATCAATGAGTTGCAAGAATAGCTAATGGCCAATCATAGACGTACGTTTTGAACAAGCATTGTGGCCTATGTTACATTTTATTGCATCTCTCTGGGACTTCGCTGGGACCAGTCTAGGAGTGTATATAAATGGTCAAAGCAGACTGTCTTTTGATCTTGGCTCATTTAAACCTCCAATAATTAATTCAATAATATTATAATCAAGGTTATTCCAATAGCCTGAATACAAATAAACCAATCAAGAAGTGAATTCTCACAGATAAATTTATATTACAACCACGTATCAACACAATCGGTCATTCCCCCGCTTCCATACACGAGAGGGCGTGACCATGCATTTGTATGAGATACATAAACACGCCATTGATTGTTTGTTTTGATCAAAACTTCAATTAACATTTAACGGGCATTTCTTTGAAAAGCATTGCGTGTTGGGAGTTAGAATAATGAAAGATATCTGACAGATCCAGGATGTGCAAATCTTAAGTGCATTTTTTAGGGTTCCGTACCCAAAGGGTAAAACGGAACCCTATTACTGAGGCTCCGCTGTCTGTCCGTCCGTCTGTCACCAGGCTGTATCTCATGAACCGTGATAGTTAGACAGTTGAAATTTTCACAGATGATGTATTGCTATTGCCGCTATAACAACAAATACTAAAAAGTAGAATAAAATAAATATTTAAGGGGGCTCCCATTCAATAAACGTGATTTTTTTGCCTTTTTATAGATAATGGTACGGAACCCTTCGTGCGCGAGTCCCACTCGCACTTGGCCGATTTTTTTAAAGTTCCGTAGTAGACAATGAGACCTATAAGAAATACGTAATACTTTTGATCTGTCACAATGTCGGGTACTAATTTAGGATATCAATATATTTTTAAAAGTTAATCATCATGTATGTATCTTCACACCAGTTACTTTGCGGGGTAGGTCGCATGCCACAAGACGCGGTTCTTACACACCTCGATTGCTTCCTTAAAGTTCATTGCTCATTTCATACACACTCCAAGGGCTCTTATCACCTTCTGATACAACACGACCAATTTGGTCGTGATAGGTAAGTCTTGGCCTTCCTTGGCTTTACATCCTTGAAGCATGCTATATCTTATATTAACACCGATACTCTTTTTCAGATCAACTCTGCTTCTTCGTCATTGCGCACGCGGTCAGCAAGCGTTACGCCGCAAATGCTGCGCAAAGCTCACATCGCGCATTAATATTAAAAAAAATATATTTTAATGAAGCAATTTAATTTCAAAGTCATAAAGTTCAATTAAGGTACCGATTTATTGAGATATACAGATATTCCATAAACAATCATAACGTTAGGTCCCTATCGACTAGATAACCACATCCTTTTTGAAAACTTTCAACCGCATTGACAAATTCAACACTTCAAGAGAAATATTAAGGTAATAAAGACTCTACAAAGGATGGACACAGACTGATAAGCATTTACGGCCTCGATCGAGAAACCCTCGGGTACTCGGGAGGTTCGACTAAAAATAAACCGTAAACAAACATAAAGTTTGCAAACACAAAACCTGTTTGAAACGAGTTTAGTTGTGCAAGTTACAAGCGAGGGAAACCTTCCGTAACTTGGACGAGGTGATCGAAGGATAAAACGTGTTATTGTATTTGAAAATATATCTTTAGGAGTATGCTAAAGTATTTAATACGACTGCTTAGAATACCAGATATAATTTGAAGTGACTACTTTACCTATAGTTTAATCACCTACATATGACTTATGACAAGCGTTCAGGGCACTGTGATTTTTCGTGAGTACATTATATATCGTTGGTTTTCTTCTCCCTAGCGTTACTCCGTTTCTTAATATAGTAGGATTGTGGTCCGCTACCTAAGCCTAATGATTTGGTGAAGATGATGATTGAAGTCGGTCAGACCTCCACGACCCAGAGGAAAATCTTTCTTAGATTAGGTCAAACGTTTTTGAAATATGATTATTTACAGGCGCGGGTTTCCCAGCAAGTGATTTAGATAAAATAGATATGTCATAGTTTTAAACAACATGTTGGCGATATTAAAATAATATATTTAACAAAGCAGTATTACTTATATTTTAATAATCGTAGAAATGTAAAATGAGTTAATACACTAACTAAACTTACCTGCTGACTCAGACTAAGTACACAGGACAAGAATTTGAAACATGGAATTATGAAAATGCACCATAATGCATATAGGGTGTAAAAATATTAACTCAACAAACTTTGCAGGGATGTATAATTGGTACCTCCATTACGATACCAATTTAGCCAGTCAATGGCCATAGCACGGCTGATGATCAGCCACTGGCGATCTGACATTCATCTTTCGTGACATATTTGTTTCCAAAAATTTGTATTCCGTAATGGTTACGACATATAGGTTAGCCCAGCAAAGTTTTTTTTTTATATTGTACATTTTATAGGTGTATTTATTATGAGATGTGTTGTTAAAATAATTAGTAGGAATGAATTATTGTCGCAAAAAAAGCATATTTTTTTGTAATGTACAAAATTACGGTTTTCGGATTTTTCCTTTACTTGTTCATGACATTGCTTATTACCAAATTTCATGATTCTAGTATTGGGTTTTAATTCCCTTGAGTGTGTCAAAATATGTGCATAAACGAAACATAAACAGCCGTATCTTTTGATTGCGTAGACTTAGAAGTTTGATTTTTTTCACTGCTCGAAGGGATTACAAACCTGAGTATTTGATATTAATTTCAGCTTGACAGCTGCACCCATCCCTGAGAAGACGGGTCTTGACCGACAGACAGACGGACAACGAAGTGATCCTACAAGGGTTCCGTTTTTCCTATTAACGTAAGGAAAATTAAAAAACAATAAATATAACACAGTGCTATAAACTAGTATACGAGTAGATTGAGTTGAGCAGTATGTAATGAACCGGCAGAAGAAACTCGCGCAATGATGGTTCTATACCTATAATTTCATTGTTAAGCTAGAGACTGGTGCTGATGATTCACATTATTTTATGTTATACTATATTATCTGTACTACATTTCGCTCTGAGTTAGATAGTTCTCGTATTTTTTAAGTTAATCGTTTAAAGAAAAAAGGTATAAAATCATGTTAACTGCATTGGGGGCCCCTTATTTTTTATTATTTGATAATATAATTCACTACAAGTACACGTGGGAAACAAATTCATTGGTAGAGAACGGGAGAAGCCACCTGTGGATTTGAAGGAACAAAAATATCCATGGATAGGTACTTACATCTGGTGGACTTAAGATGAAAATGGTATCAACGGATAAGACGGGAAGAGAAAAAACCCATGAACACAGCTGTGGATTAAAATTTTTCAGTCTCGTAGAAAGCAGATTACAGCGCAATGTGTTGTTCTATTTGTTTAAACGATATAATAGAATATGATAAAGGGGTTCATACGTTTACTATAACATTTCATGTACAAGGAAAATTATACATCTACTTATTACATCATACTCATTTAGCTTTTGCTGTCTTGTTTCCAATGACGAATCGATCCGTCGTCAGCGGTGAACTGCTAAGAAGACAAAACTACCCATAGATACACCTGTCGCTTGAAGAAGAAGTATTCAAAGAACCACATGCGGAGCTAAACTGTGGGTCGTAGTGCAGGGTTTAATGAATAAGATCAACTTCACCACATTAACCCTTATTCATTCCACTGCAGGGATACGGGTCTCCCTTCAACCGAAGGGGTTTAGAGCATACTCCACCACGCTGGTCGAATGCGGATTGGCGGAGGCCAGTGTTTTCAGTCAAGCCGCCCGAGGGCCACCGACTCAGCTTAACAACTGTCATCTATCGACAACAGCCAGGACCGACGGCTTAACGTGCCCTCCACGGAGGCACGGAGAAACTTGAGATAGATAAACATATCCAGACAGGCTGCGGTCGCGTGTTTGGTTAGAATGACACGCGCAACAACGCCATCGAGCTCTCAAAGTTCAACTTACTCCTTATAAAAGCTCAAAAGTTACAGTTTGCTTGGTAGGACGATAAAAATGCTCTAAGATACAGACCTTTTTTGATAGAATGAAGGACTAATAGACTCAGTAATAGATGTCCTTGGCATTCCTTTAGCACCTTTTAGATATGAACCACAAATTGATGGCGCAGAAAGAAGCCACAAATTGGACTCAGCACAAGACACTTACGCAGATTTCTAGCCGATCCCACGTGTCGGTATAGAGCACAAGTGGTCTAATTAGCAAATTAAACTGGTCAACAAACTCGCCACGCGTTCACAAATTGTCCACGTTGTTGACTGCCGCGGTTGCATTTGTACCGTTAGTTTTACTGTCCACCACAACGCATTAAGATTCAACGTCTCGACCGAATTTGAGCTTTGTTGCCCCATAAATGGCGCCAATCGTACGGTTTGGAACGTGTCTGTTTTGAGCTGTTGTTAAACTTTGATTGTTTTCAAAATCAGCTCCTGGTTCACCAGTTTTATCACGTATTTCGTCATTAGTATGATCTGAAGGTATAATTTTAAGAGAAGCTATTAAAGTTAAGTTTAATTTGACCTTTATGTTTACGAATTTTAAAGAGGTTGTGGTTTGGAGAGAAACATGTATAGGGCTTCCAAAGATTTTATTAAAACATGTTTTTTTTATAACGTCGGTAGTAGAACAAGCCTACTTGCTCCATCCATGTCCATGAATGCTGCCAGTAGTATACGTTACAAAACCCCTTGGTACACAACACCTCCTCAGGAGCTTACTGTTCACATCACTCACTTGCAGGAGTACAACAAAATTCTAGAGAGCTGTTTTCTGGCTGTGATCTTCTGTAAGATGGAAGTATTTCGCGCCCTACCTTGGTTTTATTAGAGTCTCGTTTTGGTTCTAATTATATGAGAGTGAATAGGAAACTCATCCTCGAATGATTAGAATCAAAATGAGAGTCGATTCGATACAGTGCTGGAAGGTGCACATGGACATTATGTGCCAATAGAGGAAAAATGTCCCTGTATTTTTAGGAGCTCAATACTGGTGGAAAAGTTTTGGTGTTCTCTTGGTGTTCTTTTGGTGTCTTCGATTTGAACAGCAAGCCTTAACTGGCGTTCAGGTTTCCAATTGTCGCAGGCCTATGAAATAGTAGATTACCAGTAAGTCGTTCTCAGAATCTTGGATGGTAAAGAGGTTGGTCTTTAAGATTAAAAATGGTAACTGCACTTGTAAGAGGTTACCGTTTCCTATGCCTGAATGAAAAAAATCATCCCATTGACGGAGAATCAAAAGGATTTGTTTTCTACCAAAAAATGTGGCGAAATATTTATTATACTATATTTTGTCATTTTTTCCACGTAAATTATGCTCGCGATTACAATGATAATATTAGAAACCGCAGCCAAATAACAACTCCCTGGTGGATTGTTATGAGTAAGTGAGGTTACCAGTAAGCTTCTATGGAGCTGCTGTGTTTGTGGCAGAGGCATGTCATTGCGCAGGCGACATTTCAGCAAGGGTTCATAGGCTCTACACTCGTATATCTACCAATGTTTGATATAAAAAAAAAAGAAAGCGAGACAGTCGAACGAGTAGGTACCTAGTAATGTTAAGATAAGAAAAGGTATGCTCCATTTGGTTCGAGCATATAGAAAGAATACAGGAGGAAAGAACAACGAATTATATACACAATGCGATAGAGAAATGATGTAGGAGCCGAGGAAAGGCGAGACTCACTAGCCAGCAAGTTGGTCGCCTTTTATCACGTAATTTCAGGAGCCATAGGAAGCGGATAGCATCATGAAAAGAGATATGAATGTTGTAGAGATGAGCGAGGCATGTAAAAATCTTGTTATGCTCGGTCGTTTCTGCCTGCCCCAGAAGGGACCTGGCGTGATGAGGTAGATAGATAGTAAAATTGCCACACAAACTCTAAATGGAACACAGTTAATAATTTTCTAAGCCGAACCACAAATTATCTAATATATAAACCGATGACTAATTTATAATGTAAACAGACACGTGCAAGCCGTAGCGTGTAACGTATCTATTGAATACTATATAAAATACAAACAAAACATCGACATTCAACTTGCAATGACTCGAAGACCTTGATTACTGGAGCCCTACGCACGAATATATACGTCATAAAGACATATTCATTCAATTGGATAAAGTAAATGAAACTCTAATAATTGCAAATTTAAAACCATATTTATACCGAACCGATGAAGCAGTTAAGGCGTTGTACGATAATGAGAACAGGTTCATATATGTAACTTGAGTATTGGAACATGTTATGCTGAAAATGGAAACTGGAAAATCGTTTAGTGCCATACATTCGCCCTTGGCATTACTTGACACGATGGCAAGCATACTTAGTAAATTGTTTCACGACATACAATAATTATTTATTGTGTTATAAAGCAGTAATCAGGAACACCGTTCATATATGAAATCTATATGTTTGTCTGTGTGTGTGTTTTTTTCGAATATTCGAATTTTGACTTCAGATTCGGATTCAGCATAAACAAGTTAAATAGGAATGTTTAGGAACACCATTCCTATCTCTTAAGGAACATGGGCAAAATGGCTGACAAATTAAAAAAAAAATTTGAATTGTTATATAATTGATGAGCCTGGTGTTCCTCTGGCAATGCAAGCTTGCGCATTCTCAACTGGTTTTATTATGAGCTTATTTAACCTATCTTTTTGACGAGCTCGGTGGCGCAGTGGTGAAATGCGTTGTTGTAACATTTGTGTGCATGAACATGTCTGTTTGTCTTGGTCTGGGTATTTTCTATGTATAATAAGTATGTATTAACAAAAAAAAAATGTATTTAGGTATGTTTATCACTTGTCTAGTACCCATAACACAAGCTTCGCTTACTTTGGGGCTAGATGGCGCTGTGTAATTTGTCCGACAATATTTATTATTATTATTATTATTTATCTTACCCAGGATGACGTAAGGACTCTAACAATACCTCATACATCTGAATCGGTTAAGGCATTTAGTAGTAATCTATACTAATATATAAAGCGAAAGATTTTGTTTGTTTAAAAGCGCTAATGTAGCTACTAGTAGGATTTGAAAATATCTTTTTACATTTGAGAGGCCAATTCATGACGAAGGTTATGTTCTATTCAACATCACGATACGACCCTTAGAATCCGAGATAAAAGCAAGTGAGTTAAAGCAGCTTCCATACCGGGATATTCAAGAATGAAGTTATGAATAAAGGAAACTCACAAAAACCTGTAAATATAACAATAATAAATAAATAAATAAATATTGTCGGACAAATTACACAGCGCCATACAGCCCCAAAGTAAGCGAAGTTTGTGTTATGGGTACTAGACAACTGATAAACATACGTAAATACATTTTTTTTTTGTAAATACATACTTATTATACATAGAAAATACCCAGACCAAGACAAACAGACATATTCATGCACACAAATGTTTGTTGTTGTGTGTGGGAATCGAACCCACGAGCGTTGGTGTCAAAGTAGTGTAACAACGCGTTTCACCACTGCGCCACCGAGCTCGTCAATCCTTTTTTGGCGCGTCGTGTAACAAAAAATGATTGCTCAGGTCAACTGTCTAACACCTCGTTACCTGCCCCTTAAAGATTAATTGTCGTGAGTAACAATTTTGAAACAATGCCGGCCATAGCTATAACACGTGCAGCAGACGGCATGGCGCGGGCAGGCTCTTTGTTTGGCCCAGCCTCACGTCTCGCCCCTTTGTTGTTGGCGAGCTCGGCCTTTGCAAATATTGAATATTGTTAAGATACACATGTAGTAACGACTGTGATAGGGCCATCTTTTGTTTTATTTCACCATCTTTAGTTACCGTAGCATATGAACGCTTGCAACGCATTAAGTATCACTCGCGTAAATAACCTCTGCTGCTAACACAGCAACTCTTTGGAGCTTACTGGTGACCTCAGTGAGCCCTACAGGGAGTTTTTATTTGGTTGCGGTTTTCTGTGAGGTGGAGGTACTTGCCCAGATGGGCTTTTTCACCTCTCTCGAACTACCTGTCTTAAAAAATACCTAGACCAAGACCAACAGACATGTTCAAGCACATAAATGTTTGTCCTGTGGAATCGAACCCACGAGCGTCGGTGTCACGGTAGCGTTATTAACCACTGCGCCATCGAGCTCGTCAAAGATTCTACTAATTTTATTTGTTTTATTTTCCAATTTCGTTTATGAATAAAGCATATTTTTATAATATAATTATTCGTTGTTTATTAATTTAAGTCATATTAGTATGAATATTAAAGAAGCGAGTGAAGTGTATAAGGACCGCGTCTTACGGCGCTCGGTTCTCTCTCTGCCTGCCCCGCAAGGGACCTGGCGTGAAGATATACATACATATATTCATTCATTAGTATGACTAATTCTAACTTTATCTATGCAAGTGAATTTGACCTCATTTCGTTTAAAGCGTCGTAAATTGTATTATTGTATTATTTACAACTAAAGTTAGTATCACTAACTCGTACAATACCCGATATATATCTTCTTCTTACAGCCATCCCACTTCTTAATCAATTAGAATTGGATCTACTACCTAAATTAAAGGAATACGCGAAAATACTAATTCTGACATGACATGGAGACAAGGAGTGACAGCCGTCAGACCTCCACAAGTCAGAGGGTAGACCAGACCTTCAGGTCAGGTCATACGTCTTTCGATTTTTTTTTAGTTTCCTTACAATGTTTTCCGTTACCGCCGATCAAGTGATAATTACTAATCCTACTAATACTCGTATTATAAATGCGAAAGTTTGTATGTATGGATGGATGTTTGTTGTTCTTTTACGCTTAAACGGCTGAACGGATTTGAATGAAATTTGGCACGTAGATAGATTATGATCTGGATTAACTCATAGGCTACGTTATTTGACTCCACGCGGGCGGAGCCGCGGGCAGCAGCTAGTATAAAACCGAAAACATGAATTATGGTGATACAGCTAAGTGCAGACTACGCTTAACACAGCTTGATTGCAACTTTTAGGAAAGAACCGGGGACCGATCGCGTAATAGGCTGGTTCGTTAGCCAGTAGACCATCACTGATCTTCTATTGCAGTGCTACCAGATACACACGCGGCAAAATGCGAAGATTTTTAGCGTTTTTTTTACAACAGCTATGCACACTCTTCATCATAGCTCGTATTGATCCACTGATGAATATAGCCCTCCCCTTTAGGGAATCGTTCGCCTCGATCTTGTACCAACTGCACCCATCGGCTCCGTACTAAGTTCTTGAGGTCGTTGCTCCATCCAGTGGGGAGTCGTCCCACACTGCGTGTTTTTTTTTATTCTACTAAGGCAGCAAGTAAGCGTACAATCTCGACGGTAGTTACCATATCCTATGGACATTTGAAATCCCAGGAGTGTAGCTCTTGCATTGCATTGACCCTGTAAAAAACTGATCACGCCTTTATTGATACCCCATGCTGTGGTCCCTTGGGTATACCTCGACAGGGGGCTCAGTCCACAACTCAGTAGTTCTCGGTAGAAAACTTCTCTGGAATCGCACAGTATGCGACCACTACGTGTACCAGTACGGGGTCGCCATTCGAGAACCTTTCTTCGCCAGCGGATATCGGTTCTACGAACTATATAGCCGGCCCAATATGTATGTTTGTCAGTATACATTGAAGTAAAAGGTATGGATTATTGCATAATTTACTATACTCGTATATAAACTGTAAACTGAATATCTTCAAGGGGCCAGAAATTATCTGTTTTAGAACAGATGATTTCATGTTATTACAGATGTACTGGAAATACTGAAACTTAGAAATGTGCACGTGGAAATCAAATCATGTGATCATCTCAATAAGGTTATATTTTCTATGCTGAGGCAATATAAATACCCCCAAGGATGCAAAACAAGAAGAAATAGAAACAACGTTACTCATGATTGGAGTAGTAGAAAATACGTCCTTGAAAATTCCACACTAAGGTATCAAATGGAATGGAGTAGCGTCTGTCAGGATTGGGAATCTGGAAACAGACTTAGGCCTGTAGTAGACTTGCTACTTTTTGTGTCACAAGTACATTGATCATAATGTATACTTACAATAAAAACTATTAAATTAAATATTTTCTGAAAGAAATTGTCTTTCATTATAGCAATAATATAGAGACTAAAACCAATATTTTTTGTATTTTAATCGGTCTTAGACATATGGCTTACCCTCAGGCAGGTCGTACGCTTGTTTTTCGCCTTAATGGTATATAAAAAAGTTTTTTTTATACTTGGGAGGCAGACAAGCATACAGTCCACCTGATGTTAAGCTGCCAACACAGCGTCTCCTTCTTTTCTTCCTGGTAACCTTACTCAAATCACAACAACAACAACAATCTTTCAGAAACGCAATATATTTGTAGTCTGAAAATAATGAAATTTTTTCAACGAAGAATCATTCAGACAATCTTTGTTCCTTTTGGAGAAAGCTGTATATGATAGAAGGACGAACGGATACGGGAATAATTTTACACAAATTCTCTTTTGTAAAGAATTACGAAGTAGATATACAACACGAATGTAGAAGAATGTAGGAGCCGAGGAAGGCCAAGGCTTACCTACCATGACCAAATTGATCATGGTTTATCAGAAGGTGACGTCAGGAGCCCTAGAAACCGGCGAGCGTGCATGAGAAGAGCTATGAATGTTAAAGAAGCTAATGAGGTGTGTAAGCATCGAATCATGTGGTGCTCGGTTCTCTTTGCCTATACAGCAGGGGATTATAGGCAGAGACGTCTATAGGAACAACATTATGACTCAATCACAACACACGAGAGAAATTTGTTGTATGCAGCGACAAGTCGCCCAGTTTATATGTCCGAGCCATAAAAAGTATCTCGTCTACTCCAGACCTTAGCTGCAAATGCCATTGCAACAGATCACGATCACCAGCTGCAAGCGTATGTGTCACCATTCAGAAATAACTGGACCAAACTCGGTAGACTTTATGGCGTCGACCAAAATGGTATCAGTTATTTTGTTTTGTACTAAAAGAGTCATTGTTCTCACTTTTATTGTGTCTGTGTTGACGATGACGAGACACGCGTCCTTTATTTGTGGCTTTCATGTTTTCATTGATTGTTTTCCATCACCTAGCCGTAATACTATTTTTTCCCGAATTGATAGTAAAGTTTCTTTTTTTTATGATTACTACTTATTTTAGAAGAAGATGTGGCAGGAAGAAAAATGTTTGTACCTTGGTTCACATAAGAATGAATAAAAGGACTTTTTTCATTTTTCTAATTCTATGGTAAGGATTTTACGAGTATCTTTCTTTTTCTTAATGTTGTTTTGTTTTGTGTGATTGCTTTGTCGTCATGTAACTTCTTTCAATTACACACATCAAAAGTGTCTAGGGATCAAGCATTTTTATGCGGATTTCTTGAGATTGAGATGGCGTTTCGTGTGCTTTTCTGATGAGTCTCGTTTTGGTATGAGACCGGATACAAGACGTATACGACACTGGAGAACCCCTGGACGCCAACAGCGATTAAAATCCTGCCAGGAAGTCCATCCTTATAGTGGTGGAACCATCATGGTATGGGCGGGTATTTGGATCGGCGGAAGAACTGAGTTGATTTGGATCAGAGGCAACCTCAACGCTCAAATTTATGCTGAGACGATTGTATCAGACGTCATCGTTCCTCTACAAGTGCAAATCGGTCCCTTATTTCAGTTAATGCATGATAATGCACGACCGCACACCGCAAGAGTTGTAAGACAGACTCTCGCCGCAGCTAACATCAATGTCATGCCCTGGCCTGCTCAGTCGCCAGACTTGAACCCGATTGAGCATGCATGGGATATGCTACAGAGAAGAGCTCTGCCGAATATGGAGGGTATCCAGTCGCAAGAAGACCTTTTTTTGTTGTTGCAACGAACATGGGCGGCCATTCCACAGCGTGATTTGGATGAACTCATTTTGAGTATGCCAAACCGATGTTCTTGTGTTGTTAGTGTTCGCGGTAGAAACACGGATTATTAATTGTTTAAGTTACCCAATAAAATTTTAAAGAAAACTGTTATTTCAGTCTTTTTTTCGAACTTTAATGTTAGTGGTTCAAATGTCAAAAATCCCTTTATTATGAAAATGGCAAATTTCTTTATTAATGCAAAGGTGACTTGGTTTATCGTTACTGTAGACAAACGAAAACACTTTATTTGATGAATCCTTAAAGAAAATTTTAATTAATATCAATCAGGAGAAAAGTTATTGCCAAAATATATGTTGATCCCTAGACACTTTTGATGTGTGTATATTGAAATTTCTGTTCTTTATGGTTTATTTGTAGATGAAAACATATTTTTATTGCATAAAATGCAACGTCGGGAATAGAATAGAATAGAATAGAATAGAATAGAATAGAATAGAATAGAATATTTATTTGCGTTAAAAGTGGTTACAATGTTACATACGGTGGAATTATTAATAATTATAAGAATCACACTTTTAGTATTTTTATACATGCAAATGTTTTTCCATAAATTACAATTAAAATTACAAAATGTCAAGAAATAAAAGAGATAAAAATGAATGTCAATAATTAAAAATAAAATTATGCAAATCACAACCATTATTAGTAATAAAATATAAACACATGCCTCACATTGTGTCTGTCAAGTACTCTGTAACTGTATAGTAACACTTTTCTAGCAGGAACTGGGAGAGTCTAGTTTTAAACATATTTAAGTTTTGGTCCTTAATGAATTTTGGCAACTTATTATAAATCCGGATAGCCATAGGATAGCAGCTATCACTGTACAGAGTTGTTGACATTGTAGGTATTATCAATTTATCTGGAAATCTTCCGCGGTAGTCTTTAAATATATCACAGCGTTTTACAAAAAGGTATGAATGGGTTTTTACAAATAAGCACATTTCATAAATATATATGCACGGCACCGTTAACAATTTCATTTTTTTAAAGTACTCTTTACAGCTTATCCTGGGAGACAGATTGTAAATAGCTCGAATACATTGCTTTTGGGCGATAAAAACTTTTGTGATGTCTACTGAGTTGCCCCATATTATAACGCCGTATCTCAGATTTGAAGCCACATATCCATGGTAAGCGTACAAGGCCGTTTTCTCATCTGCTGTATTAACGAGTCTCCATAAAGCGTAAGAAAAGCTGTTAACCTTTTTACAGACTTTTTGAATATGTGGTTTCCAGGTACAATGGTTATCTAGTGTAATTCCCAGAAATGACATTTCATTACTTTCGTTAATAATTTGGCCATTGTGCTGAACTATCAAATCAGCTTTTTTATTATTTCTCTGATTATGAAATTGTATATATTTTGTTTTATTTGCATTTAATATCAAATTATTGTTATTTAGCCAATTAGTTATGTCAGATAGGCATGTATTTATTTCAGAATTATATTCAGATTTAGTTTTAAATGTATTTGGTATCACTACAGCGAGATCGTCGGCGAATAAGGAACAGAAATATTTGGTACTTTTTGGAAGGTCATTAATGTACAAAAGAAAGAGCAAAGGACCCAAGATGCTGCCAAGGGGGAGGCATATATGCATGCATACGGCCCACCCGGTGTTAAGATGTTACCGTAGCCTAACTGCTAACGTAACAACTCCTTACAAGCTTACTGGTGACCTCACTCACACGCAGGAACACAATAATCCTCTAGGGAGTTGTTAATTGGCTGCGTTTTTCTGTGAGCTTACTTCCCCAGACAGGCTGTTTTGATGCGTAGGTACTTACTTACTTCTCTTAAATATCATAATTATTTATATTATATATATATACTTATGATATCAGATATTTCCACAAATACCTAAGTAACTAACATTACGTTTCTTCTATCTATAACTTCACGCGACACACACCTCACTCGCTTCTTTAATATTAATTGCTCTTCTCATGCACGCTCGCAGGTTTCTAAGGTTCCTGACATCACCTGCTGATAGAACACGACCAATTTAGTCATGGTAGGTAAGTCTTGGCCTCCCTCGGCTCCTACATCCTTCCACTTTTGCATTGTATATCTGCTTCGTCATTCTTTCATTAGGTTTCTTCATTACAAAAATGTTTAATAACATGGATTGGTGAAATGTTATAAATTTGTAGCACCATAAAATAATATTAACTATTACACGTAATACAACAGAGTCACAGCAAATCCATAGAAACAACTTTTCCTTCCGAATGTATATATACTTCATTCTGTTTCTCCATACACGCTGATCTGATTGGAGCGTAAAAGTTTTCTATTCGCTACATAAATATTTTTTACTAAAAATAGAAGAGTGACATCAACAAATTCCAATTTACCCACCTCATTCTACATGGCAACTTTAAACAAATTCCTGTCATTCTAAACAGCACAACTAAAAGCAATTGGGATGTTTCACGCAACAAAAATACCTCGTTTAGGCGACTTTTGTCATTTAACCTGAAATTAAAATGTCGGAAATCAATGTTGCTGTCATTCTGTCAAGAGTCAAGAGCGTTTGTCATTATGGCAAGAGGAATTTTTTAAAATTCTCCCGGGATTTGGGGAGAACCACGTTTCCGTAAATAGATACGTTTTTAATTGACAAGATAATTGCCTTCTTATTTTGTTGTACTGGATGTTATTTTGCAAGATTTATGGACTGATTTAAAGATGCAATATTCATTTAATCCAGTCAATAAAGTTCTAACGAGTTAGTGATGTGTACATTCTCATATGAACTGCCCTCTGATGACAAAATGCGGCAACTTAAGATTTATCTGTTATAGATTACTTTATGCTTATATACCTTAGCCCAGTGGATGAGGAACGCGCCTATTGACCAACTGGTTTCCGGTTCAAATCCTGGCGGGGGCATATACTAAATTTGTGTTTTGGGATTTATGATATTTGTCATCAGCTCGGCGCTGAAGGAAAATATCGTGAGGAAACCCATACGTCCAAAAAATTATATTTCGAAAGACTATATTCGAGAGAAAGAGAAGTGTAACCTAAGATAGATCTGGTTTCCCCTCTGAGGTTGTGGAGGTCTGACAGCAGTCGCTCCATGTAAAAGTCAGTATCTTCGCCAAATCCTTATGCTTAGGTAGCAAACCCCGCCAATCTTAATGGATTGGGAAACGGGATAAGGCAAAGAAGAAGAAGAATAAATTGCCATAACATGTAGTAAAAACATACTCGCTGTAATACAAAGTGAACAAAACAGTATGCGCTAAATTTGTATATAATACACAATAATTCTTGACGGCTTAGGAGATGGCGTCGTTGGAGTGTCACCTTAATCGATCACGTAGGTTAAGCAACGTCAACCGAAGCCTATCTATGGATGGGTTTATTTATCTCAAACTTCTTCGTGCTGGGCTTCTAAGCCATCGATACCGGTCAATGGCCTTCAGGTGGCTTGAAACTGGCCTCCTTCAATTCACAGTCGAGCAGCGTGGCGGAGTATGCTCTAAACCCCTTCGGTTGAAGGGAGACCTGTATCCCTGCCTTCTGTGTGAATCCAGAGAAGTTTTCTACGGAAAACCCTTCGCTTGTCAAATTAACTCCTTGCTAAGGTTTTCCCTAGGGACTGCAGCATGAAGTTAATCAAAAAAGGAGTGAATTAATTTTTGCGTGGTCGTCGATGTACGATTGACACCCCTATGTTGTAAGTGTCTATAGGCTACGGTCACTGCTTATTTAATCGAAAAATACATTATGATTGATCAATTTTTTCGGACATTCCGTTTCTATGGAATAACCTAGGGCGCATTAAGAAACACGTCTTGGGGAAGTCAAGCCTCCACTTCAGCAAACTGCAGCCAAATAACAACTCCATGGATGGTGTGTTCCAGCGAGTGAGTGAGGTCACCAGTAAGCTCCAAAGGAGTTGTGTTAACAGCAGAGTCGGCATCGCGCGAGTGATACATAATGTATTGCAAGCAAAGACTTCTATGTATACTACTACTACTTCTATGTGTAGTATACATAGAAGTCTTTGATTGCAAGTGCTAATTGGTTACGATATGTTTTTATATAAAGAAACCTATCAGCTGTCAAAATTCCTTTTTTATTTCATAAATTTGACGGACGTGGCAACTTAGCAATTAACAAATAAATTATTTATTCAAAAGATGCTTTGTAACAAGGTCAATAGAACTTTCAAATTTGTTTTCTATTATTGGGGGTCTATTTTGGGCAATATGGGAACTCCACTCGAAATGAAGCACTCTAATAGAATAATGTCTTACTACTTAAACAACCACTCAACCTTTGAATTATTAGTAAATGTTTATAATTATTTCGTTGTTGGTTTATTTATATGTTGTGGGAACGTTACGCTGTTGATTTTGCCTTTACTGTATGTTGTATATTGTTAAGTAGACATTTTTTAAATTTGGTAACAATATATTTTACCATTTTAATAGAATTTGATTATGCATAGGGTTCTACCCAGTGGCTTCTAATGGACTATTACAAAGATTTTTTTTTCCTTCTTGATACTACGTCGGGAGGTATACAAGCATACGGCCCACCTGATGTAAAGGGGATACCGTAACCTATTAACGCTTGCGATATATTAAGTGTCAATCGCGCGATGCCTCCTCTGTTGCTTACACAACTCCTTGGGAGCTTACTGGTGACCTCACTTACACGCAGGAACACAACAACCCTCTAGGGAGTTGTTATTTGTCTGCGGTTTTCTGTGAGGTGGAGGTACTTCCCCAGACGGGCTGCTTTGATGCGCCCTACCTCTCTTAAATTGTATTTAGCACATGCTCAGCGGCGGAGGAAAACATCGTGAGAAAATCCCCCCGTCCAAGAAATTATATTTCGAAAATATGTGGCCTAGCCTGGATGGGTCAGGGTTGTGGAGATATGACGGAAATCAGTCTTCTTCTTATTAGCGTCATCCCATTTCCTAATCCATTAGGATTATCGGGATCTGATAGCTAAGCTTAAGGATAATTTTAAACTATTATTATAGTTACGGGACTTATTGCGATTTGTTTTCAGGAACACCGTTCCTGTATGAAATCTATATGTTTGTCTGTGCGTTTGTATGTGTGTTTGTCTGTCGCTTTTTTCGAATATTCGAATTTTGATGTGTGTTGTGGAGTGTGAGTGGAGTGAAACCATGTGGGTTGTGGAGATCTGACGGCAGTTGCTCCTTGTAAAGATCCGTTACTTATATAACCAGAGGAACACCTGGCTCGTCAATTATATAACAATTTTTTTTTAATTTGTCGGCCATTTTGACTATGATCCTTAAGAGATAGGAACGGTATTCCTGAACATTCCTATTCTACTTTTTTATGCTGAATCCGAATCTGAAGTCAAAATTCGAATATTCGATAAAAAGCGACAGACAAACACAGACAAACATATAGATTTCATATAGGCACGGTGTTCCGAATATATATACGAATGTTTATCAGTCTAGTACCCATAACGAAGTTTTACTTACTTCGGGGTTAGATGGCGTTGTGTAATTTGTCTGAAAAAAATACCCATTAGTTTAGGCGCAATAATAATAAAGATTGAGAGCTAGATGGCGTCGTTGCTCGTGTCATTCTAATCGAACACGCAGGTTAAGCAACATCTACCCCAGCTTGTCTATGGATGGGTTTATCTATCTCGAGTTTCTCCGTGCTTCGGAGGGCACGTTAAGCCGTCGGTCCCGGCTTTTGTCGATAGATAACTGTCGTTAAGCTAAGTCAGTGGCCCTCAGGCTGCTTGTAAACACTGGCCTCCGCCAATCGTGGAGGTTACTCTAAACCCGTTCGGTTGAAGGGAGACCCGTATCCCTGCAGTGGGATGAGTAAGGGTTGATGTATGCATATCTTCACGCCAGATCCCTTGCGGGGTAGGCAGAGAGAACCGAGCGCCATAAGACGCGGTCCTTACACACTTCACTCGCTTCTTTCACATTCATAGCTCTTTTCATGTACGCTCGCCGGTTCCTAACGCTCCTGACATCACCTTCTGATAAAACACGACCAATTTGCGTAGGTTAGTCTTGGTCTTCCTCGGCTCCTACATCCTTCCACTTTCGCATTGTATATCTGTTTCGTCATTCTTTCATCTTGCATTCTTTCTACATGTCCGAACGAACGGAGCATACCCTTTCTTATCTTAACACGTTGATGTAGTAATAATAAAGAAACTTGCATGTTCGTGTATATTTTCGACAATGATTATTAACCAATTTCAACCATCGGGCGAACACTAGTTACAACAAAAAGATAAACCAACACGCTAATTAATGGTACACTGTTTATCCCCAAACTAATTTACTTTTCAGATGTTTTTTACGAGTTCCTATAAAAATATATCACCTTCCCCACTGCGGTAATCGCCCGTGATCCCTAAACTCTATTATTATGCTTTACATCGCATCGTCCGCCATTTAAAATGTACTGCGGAGCTTACAGACGAGCTTCACAGCTTTCGTAACAGGTATAGAAGTGACAATGGCTTTTTATGAACTTGGAGAATTATTTACGCTCATAACTTCCTATCTAAGATATATCTAGTTAAAATAAGAAGAGGCATGCTCCGTTGGTACGGACATGTAGAAAGAATGCAGTATGAAAGAATGACGAAGCAGATATACAATGCAAATGTGGAAGGATGTAGGAGCCGAGGAAGGCCAAGACTTACCTACAATGATCAAATTTGTCGTGTTCTATCAGAAGGGTGATGTCAGGAGCCCTAGAAACCGGCGATGGTGCATGAGAAGAGCAATGAATGTTAAAGAAGCGACTGAGATATGTAAGGATCGAGTCACGTGGCGCTCGGTTCTCTCTGCCTACCCCGCAAGGGATTTGGCGTGAAGTTATAGATAGATAAACTTCTTATCGATCAAAGCAAAGAAAGAACATTACAAGATATGAACTTGTATGTAAACTATCAAATATATATAGACCTTGAGAAAGCATTTGATACGGTCGTGCGAAAGAATCTCTAGAACATTTTGCCCAGACATAGGGTTGACGGTGGCCTGCTCCGTGCTGTGCAATATCCGGATGCAATGAGGATTGCACAGCATGTGTACGGGTGGACGGCAGCTTGCCGCCCTGGTTTGATGTCAACATTGGTGTCAGACAGGGATGCGTGCTGTCGGCTCGGCTGTTCATCCTGTATCTGGACAGTTGTACGCTATATATGCGGAAAATTGTAGTAGTATTGCCTTGTCTATTTCATTTATGTTTAGTTACGAAAATGATTTTTCATATTTTCCGAAAATATTAAAATATAATAAAATATATATGATTTGGCCTACGAATGCTTGCAATACAAAAAATAATCATTTAAGCGTTGCCACCGATGTTACTAAAACACCTCATCATAAGTTTACTAGTAACCTTACTCACTAGAAGGCACACAATAATTCTTCAGGGAGTTGTTATTTAACTACTACCTTCTAAACGATAAAGCTAGTTCCTATCTTCAACGCAATGATCACTTTTATAGCCTCGCTTGTTAGTCGACAGGATGCATCACGTGTACGTGCGAATGGCAAAAGGTAGTGGCGATAAATTGCTTGCAGGTACAGGATTTTTTTTATACTACGTCGGGAGGCATACAAGCATACGGCCCACCTGATGTAAAGCGGATACAGTAGTCTATTAACGCTTGTAATATATTAAGTATCACTCGCGCGATGCCTCCTCTGCTGCTTTCACAGCAACTCCTTGGGAGCTTACTGGTGACCTCACTCACACGCAGGGACACAACAACCCTCTAGGGATTTGGATGCGGTTTTCTGTGAGGTGGAGGTACTTCCCCAGACGGGCTGCTTTAATGCGCCCTACCTCTCCTAATGCAGTACAGGTGGTCACTAATACTACTGATTGATATAACGAATGAATAAAGCAGCTTTATTATCATAATCCATAAGTTTCCTTCTTATAATGCTATACCTTTATTGTGTTCTAGCGAGGCAAACAAGTCACCTGATGGTAAGTGATCACCGCTGCCAATAGGCACCAGTAACACCATAGCATCGTCGATCTGTCGCCAGCACTTTAAGGGAAATATTGTCATTTTTCCTGACATATACTTTATGTTATTAATTCTACACTAACAATATTTGTTCGATAACATCGTTTTGCCAAACAAAATGGCAGAAAATTGTATTCTAAGTTATACTTGAAATACTAAATTCTGCTCTCTTGCACACAGATCTCGACATAACTTAGGGCATAATAGTGTACTTTGTGTATCCTTTATGCGATACTTAGACGTAACGGAGCGAGCTGGCGCTTATTTATAACTTAGAATTTAGTTCTAATGGAACAGATTCGAAATGACTTGTTTACTTATTGAGCTGAGTATTTTAGTATATATGAACCTCTCAGATGTGTTCATTGTAATTTACTTACTATAGTTGACTCATGAATCCATTAGCCAAGTGGTGAAATGGCTAGCGATGGACATTGTACTCGTACTAAAGTACTGACGTTCGTGGGTTCTGTTTCCACACAAAGCAATCATTTGTGTGTATAAATGTTTTTGAGAGAGGTAGGGCGCATCGCAGCAGCCCGTCTGGGGAAGTAGAAGAGAAGAGGTACTCACAGAAAAACCGAAGCAAAATCACAACTCCCTAGCTAGCTAATAACCCTCTGTTATTGTGTTCCTGTGTGTGAGATAGGTCTCCAGTATACTCCTAAGGAGTAGCTGTGTTATCATCAGCGATGGCATCGTGCGAGTGATACTTAATGTATTCCAAGCGTTCATAGGCTACGGTTAACGCTTTACATCACGGCTGTATGCTTGAATGTCTCCCGACGGTATAAAAAATCTGTTTACATTGATATGGGTGTTTTCTATGTATTATAAGTATGCATTTACAATAATGGGTCCGTACTTTTCTCACCTATCTAGTATTTACACGGTGTTTGCTTAGTTTAGGACTAGATGGCGCTATGCGATTTGTACGTGAAAAATTATTTATTTGTTGTTTTCAGCTCAAAGTTGAGCTTATCTGCACAAAGTACACACGAATTACACTCCAGAATCATACCTTAACCCTACGTAAAAACATAGGCAATGGTTTCCGTACAGATGTAACGCGTATACAAATAGTATTTAATAAAAAAACAAGTTGAGAATGCGCAAGCTTGCATTGCCAGAGGAACACCTGGCTCGTCAATTATATAACAATTCAATTTTTTTTTTCTAATTTGTCTGCCATTTTGACCATGTTCCTTAAGAGATAGGAACGGTGTTCCTGAACATTCCTATTCTACTTTTTTATCCTGAATCCGAATCTGAAATCAAAATTCGAAAAAAAGTGACAGACAAACGCACAGACAAACATATAGATCTCATATAGGAACGGTGTTCCTGAATATATATGTTTAAAAGGATTGTATTTAATTGGTCAATATACGAAACCTAACATACGAAAATACTATCTAAAAATAATGAACATGCACATCAATAATCTGATATGTTTTTCAATATTTTATATGAACAGTTAGTATTTTTTGTTGCTCAATTTATTATATTCATATTTAAAATACAAGACGTGAATGATACAATCATTTATACCTTGTATTTTTTATTGCGTTGATTTATTGAGTTTTTTTACAGCTCCAAGAGACCGCAGACTAATACTTGTGTACATCAGACAGATTAATATTTGTTTTTATATTAAAATTTTTGCATTCATTTCTTCTTGTTCTAACGTTGTATCGTTTCCTTTTCTGTTAGGAATGGATTACCTGAGGATTTGGAGATGATACTGATTTTTACATGGAGCGACTGCCGGCAGACCGCCACATTCTAGAGGAAGAACCAGACATTACTTAGGTAAGGTCACACGTATAGCTTTTTGAATGTGTTAGATTCCTCACGGTATTTTTCTTAGGCATCAAGTAAGTGATCATTACAAATATGCCTACGTAAATCCGAAACACGAATTTAGAAGTACATGCCAGGATTCGAACTGGGGTTTGTGCCCTGTTGCTGACAGATCCGGGGCACCACACCAACGCGGCCGATGGCATTTCGCGGGGTTGTTTAGTGGGTATACCGTCGGACAGCCGACGGGGAGTCCCACACTACCACCGGAGGTCACCCAGGCACCGGTGGTGTGCGTAATGCATTTTTCCCCGCGTAACATAAAAAAAAAAAAAAAGTATTCGAACTGGGGCCCAGTTGATAAATAGGCCGGTTCCTTACTCACTGGGATATCACTACCATTTTATATTTATTTCTTATCGGCGATAGATTTCTCATATCGTAGGTCTCTAATTGGACTTCACTTTACGTTATGAAATATCTATATATATAAAAATGAATGTTTGTGTGTATGTCCTCTATGGGCTCAAAAACGGCTGGGCAGATTTTGATGAAATTTTCAATGAATCTTCAGGTTAGCCCAGCAGGTGATCCTGTGTAGTTTGATAGCGATCAGATCACCCGTGAGAAGTCGGGGCCGGTAGCTAGCAGCTTATAAACCCTTTACTTCATAATTCCGTTTAAGCCAGCTCAGATCCAGACTTAGCTGATGCAAAATTGTCAGCGTATCTGATTGTCGGTATTCAATTTTTTTTAGTAGTGGCTTCATCGCTGTTAATTTAACGATGATTTTGCCAATGTCGAGGTTGAGAAAGCTACGTTCAAGTTAGTTTGTCTGTTGATCGTTCCTAAATGGCTAGTGGACGCTGAGTGATCTAAAACACGCAACACAAAAACATAAAGTTAGTACCCTGCCCAGCCAAATATAGATTAGTACATAGAATAGATGTAGATATAAATTGTCAGTATTCAAGGAAAGTTTACACTAGAATGCAAAACTACCCGCTAAAGTAAAAAAAAAATTAACTGACTTGGCATCCCATGCGATGTACCAGCAATTAATTCAGTAATTATGCATTGATTAATTGACTATAAGTTCAGTTGATACCTGGCCATCCGACATCCCATCATCATATGATGGTAGTCGTTGATAACAGCTTATCCAGTATAATCAGGATCTAAAGAGGGCTGATCGAATTAATAGTTTGTCACGCCGTCAAAGATAGTTCTTCGTAAAAAGGTGCCAGTTGCGGGCAAAATAATTATGCCGGTTGATTAAACTTTGAAACCATCTTGTAATTTTACAAACTCTATATTACCCTTTTATATTGCTGTTTATTATATATAAGTAATATAAGAACGTGTATAATTCTATATTACAATATTACTTTTATCAGATTTTTAGTAATTATTTATTAGCGATTTTTAGTACTAGAGGTACAATAGACTTATCTCATAATCCGTACAACAGTTTGTTATTATTAGTAATAACAATAAGTATTTTTTTTTGTTAAAAACGTTTTTTTTTTAGGAAACGATATATATGCTAGTTTAGATCTAATTGTTTATGATATTATGTTATACTCCTTCAATTGTAGATTGTTATGAGAAAATAATAAAAAGCCGTAAATGCGACTCCGACTCGCGCACCGAGGGTTCAGTAAAATAATATTTCCGTAAATAATTATCGCATTGTTTTTTTTTTGTGTTTTCAGATTTTTTCCTTTACTTGTGCTACATGATTTGCTTCTTACAAAGTTTCATGATTCTTGGTCAACAGGAAGTAACCTGTAGGTTTTGTGCCTTGCGAGTGTCAAAATATGCGCATAAACTAGGCATAAACAGCTGTATCTTTTGATTACGTTGACTTAGAAGTTAGATTTTTTTACTGCTCGAAGGGATGGGGATTGCAGACCTGAGTATTTGATATTAATTTCAGCTTGATAGCTCCACCCGTCCCTGAGAAAAAGGGTCTTGACAAACAGACAGACAGCCGGTTAACAAAGTGTTTCTTATAAGGTGAACCCTTATAGCATTACTTTGTTGACCTCCGCCGCCTTTATTTGTGAGGTATGGAACCCTAAAAGCATTAATATTACATTATAGACAAACTTAGAAAGCAAAATCTTATCTAAATTCTTATAAATTATCTCGGTAACAACACATACCAGACCACGCAGATAGTATTGCAATATAACGTATGTTACTGAGATGCAAGAATTGATCTTTACTAATAGAGTTTAATGTGTTCAAGAACTATTTCAGGATTTCACGTTTTACTTGAGCGTTAACCATAATTTTTGTTTTATTTTCAGTTACTTCGATTACTAATTTAACAATACGATTATTAACATCGTTCGTCTTGGTAACATCTGATTGGTTAATCTATATTGTTTGTAAAGACTGGGTTTTAAAGAAAGGGTGGACTGTATTTATATAAATAGGGAAAAGACCAGATATCAGAGTATTTTCTATTTATTTAGGATATAGGAGTTACAATAAAATAATGTTTACCAAAGACGCACGATGAAACAAGAAATAAGACAGCAGAAAACAAAATCAAGAATAATACCAGAGTGTAAAAACATAGAGTTTACAAAAGTATAAAAAGGTTATATTAAAGCTATCCTCAACATTGTTTATTCCTGTTTACTTACAATTAATTAATTCTATATGGAAATTAATGATTCAGAATTTGAATAAGGCAACACCTTATAAAGAAGAAGCATACTACTCAATCTACGTGGCAGGTACGTATAGGTACAGGTACGTATCAATGAGTTACATATCACCTGATCTTCAGATCGTATCTTTCAGAATTACGAAGTATAATGTTGGAGTCAATAGTAAGACAGGTAGGGCGCATCAAAGCTGCCCGTCTGGGGAACTACCCTCCACCTCGCAGAAAACCGCAGCCAAATAATAACTCCTTGGTGGTTGTCGTATCCCTGCTATGAATGAGATCACGAGTAAGAAGTTGCTGTTTTAGCAGTGTTGCAAGCGTTCATAGGCAACGGTAACCACTTTACATCGGGTGGACTGTATCCATGTATGCCTCCCGATGTTGTATACAAAAAAAGAAATTTGGAGCACGTGGCCATTATGTATGTGCAACACCAAACATTAAATACCCTTATAATTACAAACTGAAACCAAATGTATATTGAACTAATAGGAGGGTGTACTTTGATTATTACTCCTAATTTAATTTGTCTGAATATCATTGGCACTTCTAATGTACAATTATTGTCCAGCCTAACTGATAATTTCGCACTATTATAGTTTGACCTAAAAATTACACCCTAATTTTATCTGCCAATGCTGTAGAAAAAAAGAAGTTAAATTAGGTAGACACATAACTGAATATTTTTAATGGTTGATCTGTTTTAATGTTGCAAATGCTACAGACAATATTTTTGTATATGGAATCCTTTTCGAAGTCACGTAACCACCACAAAGTTTTACATTGCCTCAATTTACTTGAAAATCACCAAAGATCGGAGTAAACTCTTCTTCAGCTTAACATCGCCTGCGCCAAGCTTAAGTACCGTCATAACATTTTATGGAACGGCCGCCATTGAACAAAATTGACATAAGAATGAGTGAAGTTTTCAAAGATCGGTGAGAGTCTATCTAAAATTAAACTTCTTTATTCACCGTTAATTTTTCTAATAGTTCGTAATAGTCCATTTGACGTTGAAAATTGTTCGCGGAATCGTTCACCATCGATGGGAATGGATGTTGAATATTGATGATTAATTTACTCACGCGCCCTTAAGTATTTCTCGTAGTAATAGTTGAATAATAGGTTAAATAAGGCAACCTCATTTCTCATCTTCAGATTAATAATCTTTATATACTTGAAGTTAAATTTCCTCAATTCAATCAGTTTATGCTTTCTTGTTTTCATTCTAAATCTGCTATTATTATCACAATCTTAATTAATAGTATTACACAATATATGTACTGTGCCCATTATAAATCTCGTTCAAATGGTTAACTCATTATTTTTAAAATTAATTGTAATGTACTTGCTATCACACTGATCTCTATTAGAAACGATCAATAATTTACCATGGACGCTATTTATTGTTTTACCGATAAATTTAACATGATCCCGTCTTAACTCAAATTGCCTTTCAACAAAATGTCCGTGACTATAATTACACTTAAATTTATTGGTTGTCTCGGTCTGAGGGGCGTCTTTTGTCAGCTCCTTTAGAAAAAACTTTGTTAAAAAAGAAACATCAATCTTAAAGCGACGCGTCGATTTTTAAGTAGCGTTTTGTCTTGTGACTTATTCGAGTTTAGTTTGACTACTCTAAATTAGGGTGTCTTTTTGTCTCCACTTTATTAATATTCATTAAACTTCGGAATACTTTAGTTGGGATTAGCTCTGCTTTCTCTATTGTTTGTTACTATTTTCGGTGATTTAAATTATGGGATTGCTTTGTCATAATAATGTTTTGACAGATATTATATAGCACATATTATACAGCACGGGATTCATTATTTTGAAACTTTGTTCAATTTTGCGGTAGCAGATTTATGTTCATATTCTTCAACTATACATAATTCTGTCTATACTAATATAATAATTAATATTGTAAATGCGGAAGTGAGTTTTTATGCTCTTTTCACATTAAAGCTGAGAAATGAATTGCACTAATTTTTTCTCATGAAACTTAATACGGATAAATAAAGACAAATTAGGCGTATTTCCATTATACGTGAGCAGTTTTACCTTATTAGTAGTTTTGTGCTTTTTTACAAATGTTAAATACGCTTTTTCCATTCTAACCAATTAAAGCGGTCAACTAGCTGTTCCGAATGGAACTCAAAGTGTCGTTTGTTCCCAATAAACCAATTAAATTATTGTCTTGTCAATTACATGATGGTATATTCCAGATTGTTTCCATTTTTCCCCAATTTAAATACTTAATGTGAAATAGAAGATAATAAGTTAAAAACAGCGCTCGATAAAAGTTAATAGCGTTGCACGAGCGTACCTTTAATACCTTGTAGACATTAAACGAACAAAAGAAATTCAAAACTCACGTATAGTCCATAATACATCACTACGAATGTACTTTACTATTAAATTAGGTACTCAAATGTATAAAATAACAGTACACACACTTTCCTTAAGTACCAGGGAAGCATCAAACCAGTGGCGTCAACTCTAAAACAAAAAGAGCACGCTCAATTACAACTAAACCTGTCATTTCTTGCTGTGCTTGGCTTGCGCCGTCTTCTTCTGTCCTGTGTCTAATATATGTAACAAAACGGGACAGCATAAGGTAGACAAACGAAGGCAATAATTTTCCAACTCTCATCACGGTAATTGGTGAGTTCTCGTGTTTTTACTATATGTTTATCGATGACTTTTCTATTTCAACTGCTCAGCTTGCGTGTGCGACTGGTTTTAGTGATGTAACCGCGTGAGACTAATATTTTTGTAAATACAATATCGATAGTTTAGTGTTAGGAAATATATAAATATATATATACACACATCAAAAGTGTCTAGGGATCAACATATATTTTTGCAATAACTTTTCTCCTGATTGATATTAATTAAAATTTTCTTTAAGGATTCATCAAATAAAGTGTTTTCGTTTGTCTACAGTAACGATAAACCAAGTCACCTTTGCATTAATAAAGAAATTTGCCATTTTCATAATAAAGGGATTTTTGACATTTGAACCACTAACATTAAAATTCGAAAAAAAGACTGAAATAACAGTTTTCTTTAAAATTTTATTGGGTAACTTAAACAATTAATAATCCGTGTTTCTACCGCGAACACTAACAACACAAGAACATCGGTTTGGCATACTCAAAATGAGTTCATCCAAATCACGCTGTGGAATGGCCGCCCATGTTCGTTGCAACAACAAAAAAAGGTCTTCTTGCGACTGGATACCCTCCATATTCGGCAGAGCTCTTCTCTGTAGCATATCCCATGCATGCTCAATCGGGTTCAAGTCTGGCGACTGAGCAGGCCAGGGCATGACATTGATGTTAGCTGCGGCGAGAGTCTGTCTTACAACTCTTGCGGTGTGCGGTCGTGCATTATCATGCATTAACTGAAATAAGGGACCGATTTGCACTTGTAGAGGAACGATGACGTCTGATACAATCGTCTCAGCATAAATTTGAGCGTTGAGGTTGCCTCTGATCCAAATCAACTCAGTTCTTCCGCCGATCCAAATACCCGCCCATACCATGATGGTTCCACCACTATAAGGATGGACTTCCTGGCAGGATTTTAATCGCTGTTGGCGTCCAGGGGTTCTCCAGTGTCGTATACGTCTTGTATCCGGTCTCATACCAAAACGAGACTCATCAGAAAAGCACACGAAACGCCATTGTTCTTCTGCCCAATTTCTGTGTTCAAGAGCCCATTGATATCGAATCCTACGATTGTGCATTGCTATAGGTGGTACCCTTAGCGGTCTTCGGGAATGAAGGTTCACTTCATGCAAGCGGTTTCTGACTGTTTGGTCGCTAATTAAGTTCCCTGAAGAGTGATGAAGCGTCACGGCTAACATCATGGCGGTTATTGTTGGAGCTCTTCGAGTTGTGATTTGAATGTATCGGTCTTGTCTCCGTGTGGTGCAGCGATACCGTCCTCCATGGCGCTCAGCCACGGTACCAGTGCTTCGGTAACGTGTCCAAAGTCCTTTTTTTGTTGTTGCAACGAACATGGGCGGCCATTCCACAGCGTGATTTGGATGAACTCATTTTGAGTATGCCAAACCGATGTTCTTATGTTGTTAGTGTTCGCGGTAGAAACACGGATTATTAATTGTTTAAGTTACCCAATAAAATTTTAAAGAAAACTGTTATTTCAGTCTTTTTTTCGAACTTTAATGTTAGTGGTTCAAATGTCAAAAATCCCTTTATTATGAAAATGGCAAATTTCTTTATTAATGCAAAGGTGACTTGGTTTATCGTTACTGTAGACAAACGAAAACACTTTATTTGATGAATCCTTAAAGAAAATTTTAATTAATATCAATCAGGAGAAAAGTTATTGCAAAAATATATGTTGATCCCTAGACACTTTTGATGTGTGTATATATATATATATATATATATAGATTGGATGTTTACCATCTTTGAATAGAAAAAATCCTAGCGCACCGCGTATTTAAAACATTATAAATATATTATTAATACATATCTATATGAATGATACTTTCGATGTCAAACCACAAGCAAAACAAAACCTTTTGAGTTAAAATATTTAGTGCAGATTATTCAATGAAACTTTTCTTTTTATTTGAAATTATCATCAAAAATAAAAATAATGCGGTTAAATTGCTAAGACAACCTTTGATATACACCTATATTAAAATGAAAACAATTTACGAGTATACCATTTTTATTTTTATTGTTCTATCTAGATAGATCAAGTAACATGTAAAAAAAGTTAATATTTACGTTTCTAGACGACTTAAGTCAATCCATGACATTTTTAGATGCATACGTCTATGTAAGCATACATAATTTTTTCGCTCAATTAATAGGGTCCATAGGTGGAAATTATTGTAAGGCCTCCGAAAAGTATAAAATTCATAAGTACAAAAAGGATCGCATTACATTTATAGTTCAGTTAGTCCTCAGATTTTCGATTATGGATATATGATATTATTTGATATATATTGATATTGACGAGCTCGGTTACGCTACATTGACACCAAAGCTCGTGGGTTCCCATACAGGACAAACATTTGTGTGCATGAATATGTCTGTTTGTCTTGGTATGGGTATTTTCTATGTACAATAAGTACCTATGTACTTACAAAAAAATGTATTTACATATATTTATCAGTTGTCTAGTACCCGTAACACAAGCTTCGTTTACTTTGAGGCTTGTTGATGTTGCGTCATTGGTCTGTGTAATTTGTAAATACGGTTTACGTTTCCTGCTTCAACTGCTTTCAAAATATGTAAGATAAGCTAATTGTGACAGTAATAGTAAAAAATCCGCAAAAATAATTTTAAAGTATCGACATTATATGATATAAATAATCGTAACATTGACAACACTATGCAATAGTTGCGGGCAGTGATTTGTCATTTGCATTCGACACAGTAGCCGTGTGTCAAGTACCATAGTAACTGCGCGGCGCGTAGAATAATAAAATTTAGTATCTATGTACTTGTATAGATATTGATATCCAGTACTCATTGTACAAAGGTGCTCCATGGCGTCGATCACAAGAAAATCGACGAATCGATAAGTTAAACAACATTCACCGCTACCTGACCACAGATGGCGATATGACGAACTCGGTGGCGCAGTGGTGGAACGCGCTGTTACGCTACTTTGAGAACCATCGTGGGTTCGATTCCCACACAGTACAAACATTTGTGTGCATGAACATGTCTGTTTGTCTTGGTCTAGGTATTTTCTATGTATAATAAGTATGTATTTACAAAAAAAAAAAGTTTCTCAGTTGTCTAGTACCCATAACACAAGCTTCGCTTACTTTGGGGCTAGATGGCGCTGTGTAATTTGTCCGACAATATTTATAAAAAAAAGGAAGATAGATTAGTTCTGTGATAGCTGGCAGTCGTTAAGCCTCGGGTGTTTTGAAAGTACTGCATTTTACTAATCCGCAATTGAGAAATACGAAGGAGTAAGCTTTAAAACCCTCATATGAAAGGAGATCCGTACCCAAGCAGTAGGATGACTGAGGGTATAAGCAGTACATCATCATCCTTGGTCAACATACTTGTAGTGTACCCTTCTGATTGGCAATCAAGATTCTGGAGCTTCTGCAGTAGGGAGCAGTCAAAGTCAAAGTCAAAATCTTTTTATTCCGTAAAAATGGCTACATTGGAATCGTCACAATTTTTTTCCCTACCGTGCAGTTCATGACTAGGTGAGCACTGATAAAAATACTGCCAAAAAACTCAGGCATCCCTCTTTTGGTATCCAAACAAATTTACATAATTTATTAATTACATTATAATTGGATCGACTCACTCCCCGGCATTTTTATCATTAATATAGTCATATACTTTATAATATGCCCTGCTACACAATTTGACTTTAACAGTAGTTTTAAATTTGTTTATTGACAATTCTCTTAAATATTGCTGGGAAGTTTGTTATAGAACCGTATACATTGCCCCATAAAAGAATTACTTATTTTGTGGAGACGGCTTGCATGTAACACAAGATTATGCTTAGGTATATCTAGTATTTATGCTATGAGTATCACTCTTTTTACAAAATGAGTCTATGTTTTTATGGACATACAAAAGATTTTCATAGATATATTGCGATGCGACTGTTAGAATATTTATTTCTTTGAATTTTTCTCTAAGGCTCTCACGGGGACCAAGTTTGTAGGTAGCTCTTATGGCTAGTCATATATTTGTTTGGGCGTGGGGGATACACGTACTGTTTTAAAGTATCTGGTCTGTGTTCAAATCAAATCTCGTATTGCCTTTGTATCAAATTTAATCACGATCTGTTCAACAGTTCAATATTATAGGAGGAGGAGGTGGAGGTACATCCCTACCTCTCTTAAAAACACCCAGACCAAGACAAACGGACCTGTTCATGTATACAAATTTTAGTAAGCTAGCTTGGTTAAACTTAACTACTACTAACTAGATTAAGAAAGGCAGTGCGCATCTAAGCAGCCCGACTTGCGAGGGAGAAGTACCTCCACTTTACAGAAAATCGTAACCAAATAACAATTTATTGAGAGAGTGGTTGTGTTCTACTAACTAGTATTAAAAATCTACTAACCTATAGAACTCCTAAATACTCGGATTGTTTTTACTATCTAGTTCTTATTCTTCTCAGCGTTATCCCGTTTTTCCTAATTCATTAGGATTGGCGGGGTCCGCTTGCTAAGCCTAAGGATTTGGCGAAGTCACTGATTTTTACATGGAGCGACTGCCGTCTGACATACGCAACCCAGAGGGCAAACCAGATCATTCTTAGGTAAGGTCACAGGTCATTCGGAGTACATTTCTTGGATGAACGGGTTTCCTCACTATGTTTTCCTTCACCGCCAAGCAAGTGTCAATCACGAATTTAGTGGTACATGCCAGGATTCAAACCGGAGACCTGATGGTCACTAGGTCGGCTCTTATCCACTAGGCTATCACTGCTTACGGTATTTTTACTACCTAGTTATTAAACCAATATTTTTGACGAGCTTGGTGGTGCAGTGGTGAACGACGCGACTTTAACACCAACGCTCTTGGGTTTGATTTCCGCACAGGACAAACATTGATGATGAACGTGTCTATTTGTCTTGGTCTAGATCTTTTTAAGAGTGCGCTTCTAAGGGCGCTTCAAAGCAACCCGTTTGGGGAAGTAACTTCACCTCACAGAAATCCGCAGCCAAATAACAACTCCCTAGAAGATAGTTGTGTTCCTGCGTGTGAGTGAGGTCACCAGTAAATAAGCACACATAAGTCGCTGTGTTAGCAGCAGAGGTAGCATTACGCGAGTGATACTTAATGTATTACACGCATTCATAGGCTACGTTAACCGCTTTACAACAGGTGGACCGTATGCTTGTATGCCGCCCGACTGTGTATAAAAAAAAAAATATATAAAATAATCAAAGGCCAGGAAAAAATATTTTTTTCCCCGTTTCGTAAACATAAATCTTTAAGATTTTAATAAATCACATAAAAGACGATATTGTCACGGACTGTCATAAAAATCTTATGACAGTGTATTTTTACTGTCATATCTTTACGCCCAACTTATTTAAACTTAGTGTACACTAACCGCACCAGATGCGCACAAATTCCAAAAACTTTATGACGCGTCCTAGCTTTGAACACGTGCTTTTGGACGCGTGTGTAATATTTTCAATGTAAATAAATATGACATTAAAGTTTGGCTCGAGCCGTGGATGGTGTAAACACACCCTTAGCTAGGGTTTGTTTGGGTACCGCGGTAGACATAAGAATACCTTACGCACATTATTTATTTTGCTTGCGAATATTGCAATCAGAAGATGTAAAAAAAAACGAAACCACTGCGTTACTGGATTTTCAATAAAAAAATAAATTCAATTCACCCTTTTTACACTATTCCGTAGGAAATTATGATGGAATTTGAATTTCAGAATTGAATTGATGCACTCGTCGCCATTGTTGTAAATACCAGTCCCATCATAGTTTAGGCATGTTAAGCAATGTTGACGAAGCTTGACTGTGAATGGATTTACTTATCTCGAACTCCTCCGAATTATAGAGGCTGTGGAACTATCAAACGCAGTTGCTGTCAATAGATGCTAGGTTGAATTAAACAATTTTTAACGGAAGTATCGCGTGTTTTATTTATTATGTTGAAACTGACGTTTCGAATGCTTTGCAGCGTCCGTGGTCGCAGGAAGACTAAGGTGACATTTGTCTTACATAGGTTATTCAATTATTACATCTACCGACATGGATGGATTAATTATTTATATATGTTCCGATTCACACAAAAATCGCTCACGGTGTCCGAACGTTTTTGAGTAGATCTCTAGGTTTGTGACTTGATTATTTTTAGAACTGGATCCCAAGCAGGTGGTACTTGCCAACCATCTTCTCAATTGAAATTGGGGTGTTTTCTTATTTCAATAGCCTCGCGTAGCATTCTAGGCATGTAGCGATTCTCCTTGGCGAGGATTTGTGGTTTATCGAACCGTATGTAATGGTTTGGCTGGTCCATTTTTATTACAAAATAAATAACACACGCGATACTTCCGTTAAAAATTGTTTAATTCATTGTGTAACAATCGTGAAAACCTAAGACAATAGTAGATGCTAGGTTGTTTAACCAAGTCAATGGCTTTTGGGTAGCTTGAAAACAATCTCACTTGAGAAGCCTACATCACTATTAATGAGGGACCTTTAAATCCAACTGTGGGATAAGAATGCATATGAGTTTATTTAATGTGTATGATGATGATTACGAAACCTATTGAAGTACAGTCAGCAGAATAATATTCAAAATATATGCTTTTTAATCTGAATTCTCCATTGCAGCAAAAAGCCCACCAGATCTTGTATTTAAAGTCTACTGAACAATGAAAATCAAATACTTTTGTCGACGGAACCCTTAGTGGTGAGCACACCACACCCGTGACCGCTGTTTTTCATACCAACACGGTGTGGGGTGCGCTTTGATGATCGTTTGTTTGTGTTTTTTGGACACAATGGCGGGCCACGGTGTTCTCTAACCAAAATACCAGGACCATGTGGAATGTGCCTACTTCTGCATTATTATTATAATAAAATGTTCAAAGATTAAGTTGCTGTCAAGTACTCAAGTTGGGTCTAGTCCATTGATGATTTCATACCGCATCAGACCAGACATACTCTAATGAAATTAAATTTTTATTAAGTAGTTTTCAACCTTTACTATTTTATTTTGAACAACGTTGGGATGCAGAGGTGGTTTGGATTTATATACATATTAGAAAAAAATATCATTAGCTCGGCGCTGAAGAGAAACATCATGTAGAAACCATCCAAGAAATTATATTTCAAGAGATGTGTGATCTAGGACGAGCTAGGTAGTGCAGTGGTTAGTAACGCTGCTTTGACACCAGAGCTCGTGGGTTCGATTCTCACACAGGACATTTGTGTACAAGAAAATGTATGTTTGTCTTAGTCTGGGAGTTTTCAAAGCAGCCTGTCTGTGCAAGAACCTCCTCTTCACAGAAAACTGCAGCTAAATAACAACTCTCTGGAGGGATTTGTGTTCCTGCGAGTGAGTGAGGTTTTTCCTCTGGGTTGTGAAGGTCTGATAGTTACTCAATGACAAAATCAGCATCTTCGCCAAACTTTTGCAAAAGAATTAGTACCTCGCCAATCCTAATATCTTAAAAATAGGGATGACGCTGGAAAGAAGGGAACCGCTTCTAAGATGAAATCGTTGCAGACTCACTCACTCACGTTGTATTTTGACCTACGCTTGATGAAAAGTATGGTAGAAACGCATGCGATGTCCTCACTAGATAAATCACAAGATATATGTTCAAGAAATGCTTTAATGTGCCTCTTTTAACACAATTACTCTATTACCACATTGCGGTCATTGACTAAGTCATATTACGCTATATAATACCTCTTAAATAAGTATTAAATTTAAGTAATTTTGCAAATTACATAATTACGTGGATTAAGCCCATCTTACTTATTTTTAGGATTCCATGCCACGGAACTCTAACCGTTATTAATAAATATTTCTCTAAAGTCCAGATATTAATCCCGGTCATTTGATGGGAGTGCGCGGGGATATGAAGCCGTCACGTAGATGCCCCTTCGAGATTGATATAATGTAGTGCACCCGCCGTGACTCGTTCAGGGAAACCCAGTTAAACATACTTATAAACAGGTCTCGGCAGTTATTACTATTACGAATGTGTCAGAAATTGGCTATTGATATGAGATTTGGAGAGTATCGATTCTGGGCTATAACAGAAGAGCAATGTATGCTTACTATAACTGCAGTGTTTCGCCACTTACTAGATGGACCCGCGAAATGCCAGTGAAAGTCAGACGAGGTAACACAGACGTAGATGACTTAAGAGCGTCGATCAGTGTGATGAGATTTCTCACGGCGTAACCCTGAAGCATATAGCTCCAAGGACTTCTCTCTAGACAGCCAATGAAGGCATGTCAAAGCTGAGAGTCCGGTTGAGCTTTAGATTCTACTCGGACTGACGAAATTACGTCGGAGACGAAAACTCTAATCATTTATCTGGAGCACCCAGTCCCCAGAGTTTCTCGCCAACAGCTCTCTACAAGCTGTCCTGCGGGTCATGTCTGCATACCTCGTAAGGGACCTGGCGTGAAGACATACATATATTTATTAATAAAGCGGCTTATCCTCCTTGTAATATAAAAATCGGCCAAGTGCGAGTCGGACTCGCGCATGAAGGGTTCCGTACCATTATCTATAAAAACGGCAAAAAAATCACGTTTGTTGTATGGGAGCCCCCCTTAAATATTTGTTTTATTTTAATTTATTTATTTATTCTTAAATTGAATATATAACTAAATATTCTGTGAATATTTCAAGCGTCTACCTGCTGTTTTTGCTCGATATTGATAACGGCAACAGGTAGACACTTGAAATATTCACAGAATATTTAGTTATATATTCACTTTAAGAATAAATAATTAAATTAAATTAAAACAAATATTTAAGGGGGGCTCCCATACAACAAACGTGATTTTTTTGCCGGTTTTATAGATAGAGTGGTACGGAACCCTTCGTGCGCGAGTCCGACTCGCACTTAGCCGATTTTTTTTAATCTGCTATTTATTTTGGAAATGAATATTGGCGAATAAGAATCGTGAAAATGGATCAGGAAACGGGATAACGACACAAAGAAGACAAATTTAATCACTGAAAGAATATTAAAAAGCAAATAACGTGACTTAGGTACATCATAACACTAAGGTACAACGAGGAAAATGGCGGTTTCGAAGTCACCGTTCGCCGGTTGTGAAAGCTTTGACATATCACGGCGGAGATATTGTGTGCGACGTCAATAATGTGGCATTGGACATACTACTCTTGCCTTACATGTGTACACAGGACCTTTGAACACAAACATGTTAACTTCAAATAGGTAATAGATTCAGGCGATATTTTGCGAAAGTCAAATTTACATGCAATTCGATCTAACCTGCTTTGTGTGCTTCCGCCACCAATTAGTTCATGCAGCCTAGCGCCGGTCGGCACCCACCCACTACTGTTAGTACGTGCTACATGCCGACGCTGCCATGGCTGCACAACGCCTGATGATGCCTCGTGGAGAGGCGAAACACGTCTCGCAGCGACGACCAGGCCAGTCGTAGCAGCGACGGTGGTGGTGGGGGCGTGCGGATTCTGTTCCAGATGGCGGACGACCGCAGCAGCCGAGGCAGAGACTACCGGAGCAGCATGAACTAATTGGTGGCGGAAGCACACAAAGCAGGTTAGATCAAATTGCATGTTAACTTCAAACAAACGTTCAAAATCGTCTCACTCACGCAACAGCGAGAGATTTCTCATATTGCAAGCGTTCATATTGTAAGGTCACTAGAAGCTTTCTGGTGACCTTACTCACTTGCAAAAACACAATAAAACGACCTTCTGAGAAATTGGAAATTTAAGTTGTGGAATGAGCTCCTTCCCGGGGTTTTCCAAAGGGACAGCATGGGATTCTTCAAGAAAGGCGTGGGGAGGTTTTTACAGAAGAGGAAAAAATGTCTTGAGCGGTGGAGATGCGACATGGAGTTTCCTCCTCAGTCGGGTAACTTTTATGACCTGAAGGAGGAGGAAGGTTCTTTTTCGTGTAAGTATATACTATGAAGTGCTATGGTTAACTTAAAGATAAACATTTGTATGCAATGAACATGTCTGTTTAACCTTGATTTTCTATGTGTTATGAATGAGTAGTACTCTTCTTCGTAGCATCATTCCATTTCCTAATCCATTAGAATTGGCGGGTCCACTGACTAAGCCTAAGGATTTGGTGAAGATACTAATTTTAACACGGAGCGTCTGGACTCAGAAGGAAAATCATTTTTTTCTTAGGTTAGGTCACACTTTTAAAATGTAAGTTTTTGGACGTATAGGAGTTTTCACAATGCTTTCCTTCACCACAGAGGTAATACTTAACTTACACTTATTTGTGTTCATTTGATTACCTGCGTGCGTCTTCCCAAGGATGATTGGTAGAGGTTGTGTGATGCTCCTGGTGTTCTAAAGAACCGTAGGCTACGGTAACTTATACTACGACATGAGGCGTACAAGCATACGGTCCACCTGATATAAAGTGGTTACCGTAGATTATGAACGGTTGCAAAACATTAAATATCACTCGCTCTAAGCCACCTCTGCGGCTAGAGCTGACTGGTGACCTTATCTCTCACGGTTTTCAATAAAGTGAAGGCACTTCCCCAGACGGGCTGGTTTGATGCGCCCTGTCTCTCTTAAAACACCCAGACCAAGATAAAAAACATGTTCATTTACAATATTTTTTTCTCCTTTGTGAGAATTAGACTTACGAGCATGTTAAAGAAACATTACTAACCATTGCGCTACCGATCTCGTTTACCATTAGGCGAGAATTACACTTGTTTACATCTCAGCGGTATAAAAAAAATAATCTCAGCATTATCGCTCCCTTTCATACCCTCATATAGTGGTTAATAAAGTTTAAATGAATATACAAAATAAACTCCAAGCTTCGCGTCATTACAGCAATGTTAAAGCATTTCAAAAGCAGCATTTGTAGATCTCTAATGGGACCTTGACATGCATAGAGATAATGCAACTAATAATTGCATAGAACACCTGTGCCCGACTTACTTACGTACTAGTCTGCGACCTTAGAGTATAAAATATAGGAGTGGTAATCTTCTACGAAAACTTTTATGGTATTTTTACGCATTTATCAGGAACACCGTTCCTATATGAAATCTATATATATTTTATAGTTTGTCAGTGTGTGCGTTTATCTGTGCGTTTGTCTGTGTGTGTGTTTGTCGCTTTTTTCGAATATTCGAATTTTGACTTCAGATTCGGATTCAGCATAGAAAGTAGAATAGGAATGTTCAGGAACACCGTTCCTATCTCTTAAGGAACATGGTCAAAATGGCCGACAAATTAAAAAAAAAAATAATTGAATTGTTATATAATTGACGAGCCAGGTGTTCCTGTGGCAATGCAGGCTTGCGCATTCTCAACTGGTTTCTAAATGAAGTCTGAACTGAGTGCGACTATATATGGTCACATGTAGGAAAAAACAACTTTGTATGTTTGTGCAGCGAAAAACAAAACCAAAAACGTAGTTTATCAGAAACCTTTAAATTGAATAAATGTTTATATTTTTCATGTATGTATTTTGTGTATTCGTAAACGCATGTATTGTAGAGCAAGTTTATGTTTAATAACTTAACGAAATTCGAACCGTAGGCACACAATGCAGCCAGTATTTATTTTTTATGATAGAAATGACAGTTTTTTGTATATCGTCTGATAAGTCCACCATGAACGCCGTCTATTAGTAGTAGTCCGAAGTAGCGATTCCTATTAAAAATTAACAAATGTTTATTTTTAGATTTTTTGAGCTGTGCTTTAGTACTATTCCGCTTTTTTTTATTTTTTAAACTACCCCTGTATTATATTGATTAAAAGGAAAAAAATAATTATTTAAATCAGTCAAGCCGTTTTTGAGTTTAAGCGAGCTAACGAACAACAATGAATTTTTACATGCCTGTATAGATAGATAGATAAAGTGGGAACTGAGGATAAGTACGTTTTTAAATGTTTCTTATGAACCATCGAAATGCAATCGATCTGTATATTTTTTAATATTGACTATAAGCATGGAGGAAGAATATTACAGTTTTCTTCCCGAAGTTGTATAAAAAAAAAAGTAGCGAGTTTTCTCAATTTTAGATTGTTATCTGGCATATAACTCTTATATTTTCTTCATATAATTGTAACAATTGTGAACTCTCTCTCTCTCTCTCTCATGCTAAAGTGTACATTTATTACCGAATATTTTCTTCCAACCTTAATCACGTTTCCTAATTCATTAGGATTGGCGGCGTCAGCTTCTAAGGATGTAATATGAAGATACCGATTATTATACCTATAGAGCGATGCTATCAGACTTCCAAAACCCACAGGGGGGTTTTTTTTTTAAGTTAGCTACCACGTCTTCACGCGATATAATTTCTTTGATATGCGGGTTTTCTCACGATGTGTTCCTTTAACGCAGACCAAGTGATAATTGCAAATACGTACCTACGTAAACCCGAAAATAGTGGTACCTACCACTAAATACTTATATGCTTCCACCAGGATTCGAACCCGCGGTCGTCAGATATTAAACCAGTTCTTTATCCACTGAGTTATCACTGCACTTTTTTTTTTGTACCACGGCATACGGCCCTCCTGATGTAAAGCGGTTACCGTAGCCTATTAACGCTAGTAATATATTAAGTATCACTCGCGCGATGCCCGCTCTACTGCTTACACAGTAACTCTTCAGGAGCTTACTGGTGACCTCACTCACAAGCAGGAACACAACAACCCTCTAGGGAGTTGTTATTTGACTGCGGTTTTCTATGAGGTGGAGATACTTTCCCAGACGGGCTGCTTTAATGCGCCCTACCTCTCTTAAAACATCCAGACCAAGACAACATGTACACAAATATTTGTCTTGTGAGGGAATCGAACCCACGAGCGGCGTCAAAGTCGCGTCTTTATTAGCAATTACGCTTATATATGTACATATAGTGACAAATCACCATCTGCTCCCTTGCGTCACCTCGTTCCCTGGGGTGATCGCTTCCGATGAAGCCTTTATAGCCTTCCCGTCTAAAGGCAGTCCCAGGGGGTGTTTTAGTCAGTGGAAATCTGACATAACCAGTTCGTTCGCACGAAATGGTATCTTTGAAAGATTTCACCTCCTCCCTCCCTTTTTCCGGAGGGTGCCCCTCACGGAAGAATGACTAACGCACACCCGGGTGTGGGTTATTCTTGTGTGGGTCTTCAAATTTCTTGGGCGAAAAACAAAAAAAAATAAAAACATCTGCTCCGACTCAACGCAGTATCTCCACTGTAGTATGTATGATGAATATTGCTATAACGAGTCCTCTTATTTAATACTCAATGTTGCAGACTTTGTTTACGTTCGTAAATAACACAATATCGAATACCGTTAGCTTTTACGTACCACGACCTTATGGCTTTGACATTATGGACAAAGTGAGTGATAAATTTAAGATGGGTTTGTGATTACATTACAAAGGAGTACAGTTGCTAGTTTTTACGCTTTTCGACTTTAAAGATAAGGAAATAAAGATAAGCTACACGTAAACGAACAGTTGCAAATCTCCGACAATATAATCTGTTCATTATTCTTTGAACTCGTGTAATAAACTTAAGATGTGCGAGATAATGACATCGTACCCTATACCCATATTTAGGGTCGGCAACGCATGAGTGAGACCTCGGTGTTGCAAATGTCCATAGGCTACGGTGACTGTTTACCATCAGGTTGGCCGTATGCTTGATTGCCACCTTAGTGGTATAAAAAAATATTAGTGATTCCTATCGATTAAACTAGATATTTTTGTGTAGTTTTTTTACAGTATTTGACCAGCCCGGTGGACTTCTCCTGGCAATGCTACTTTAACGTCAAGGTTTTCGATCCTCACACTCAACAAACATTTGTTTGGACATGTCTGTTTGTCAAAGCAGATCGTCTGCGGAAGTACCCCCACCTCACAGAAAACCGCAGCCAAATAACAACTCACTGGAGGGTTGTTGTGTTCCTGTGTATGAGATTACCAGGAAGCTCCTAAGGAGTTTCTGTATTAGCAGCAGAAGTGGCATCGCGAGTGTGATACTTAATATATTGCAAGCGTTCATAGGCTACGGTTACCGCTGTACATCAGGTGGGCCGAATGCTTGTATGAAGTCATGACATGAAGATGATTTAACAGGATTGCTATCATGCGACTGTTGTCACTGGAGTTGTAAGCACCCATAGCAGCTTAGAACTTCAGAGGCATCAGTTACGGCATATATTGCGGCGGGCCATAAACTTGATATCTCCCTAGTGCTTGAAAGTAAGTTTTAGACAGGGTTATGTGAAATAGAGATACAAAATATGGTTTTCAAATAACCCGATGGACTCCTAATGTGAATTGTAGTAAATCAATTAGCGTTCTACGAGAACACTTTCGCTATGCGTATCGGGTTCCGCAGATAAGATCAAACAGTGCGGCGTAACCTGGCGTTTCTTTAGCAGTTCATTACCGACAAATTGAACGTTTACACTTGGTGCTACAGTTCGACGGTGGCACAAAACATGAGCTGACAGCGTTTAAAATAAAACTTAACCTAAAGCTATAGCTATCCCGCCTCCATTAGGATTGGCGAGGTCCGCTATCTAAGCCTAATGATTTGATTTCTTTTAAAAATACATAGACCAAGACAAACAGACGTGTTCATTCACACAAATGTTTGTCGAGTCTTTAAATTGAATTCTGAGCTACTTATTTTCATGATGCCCGAATCCACGTAGCAGTAATATAGTAGAGAATCAATTATTCGGAATAAATGCTCTATGTAAAAATCAGTATCTTAGCCAAATCCTTAGACTTAGGTAGTGGATCCCGCTAATTCTAATGGTTTAGGAAACGGGATGACGCTAAGAAGAAGAATTGTTGTTGAACTACACGGACTAGACTATAAAGTTAGGTCACGCTTGGCGAAATAGATAATCATGAATAGAGTAACTGAGATAAGTCTCGACTGTAAATAAAATATAACGTTTCTGAGGTAATGTATAAAGGCTATATGTACTAAAGGCCAAGGCGCCCTATTTCTCCCGGGCTACGTCGGCCCGCATGCAAAAGTGGAAGGATGTAGGAGCCGAGGAAGGCCGAGACTAACCTACCATTACCAAATTGGTCGTGTTTTATCAGAAGGTGATGTCAGGAGCCCCAGGAACCGGCGAGCGTGCATGAAAAGAGCTATGAATGTCACCGAAGCGAGTGAAGTTTGCAAGGACCGCGACTTATGGCGCTCGGTTCCCTCTGCCTACCCCGCAAGGGACTTGGCGTGAAGATATACATATATACATACATACGTCGGCCCGCTTCCCCTGGGTTACGTCGCCTCGCTTCTCTTGGGGTGCTCATCCCCGATAAAGATTTTAAAGCCTTCCTGGCTAAAGGCAGTCCCTTGGTGGAGTTTAGTCAGTAAGAGTCAAACGTAACCCGTTTGGTTGGCCGAAAGGGACCCATGAGAGTTCACCACCCTCCAAGAAGAATGCACAATTTTAGTGGATTAGTCCTTTTTTGTGGGTCGTCGTTTACATCGGGCGTAAAAAAATAAACTAAAGGCCGCAAAAGAATATTTATCATTAAGTCAAACGCTTGCAGCTTGCACCACACGAGTGTTGTTTATAAAACAGTGAGTCCCTTGACGCTGAAACTGGACACCGGTTAGTGAGACGTGAAGCGATCAGATATTGGATTAGTTATATTAGAGTTATAAATAACTTAAAGTTGTATGAAATGAAACTGAAATTTGCTTAGATAGGTATTGACTTTGTTAATAGTTACTAAGAGAGTCCGCTTTTTACACAACATCGGGAGGCAAACTAGCATACATTAATTACTGTAATTTATGAACGCTTGTGACACCAGCTCACATGCTGTGACCCCTACTGCTAATACAGCAACTCCTCTAGAGCTACTGGTAAGCTGTCATTCTCGTAGGTACGCAATAGGCAGTTGTTATTTGGAGGCGGTTATCTGTGAGGTGGAGGCACTCCCCAAATAGGGCTGCTTTTATGTGCCCAACCACTTTCTCTACAGAACCTCGTCTGTTAATTATAGCATCACGTCCAGGTGATGTTGGGTCCAGTATATTTTGAGATTTGGCCCATGTTTGGATTAAGATTTCATAAAGGTGAAGATAACAGCGTAGTCTTTTTTTTAGTAATTAATTTGTTACATTTAGATTTTTTTTAAATCCTTCATAATAAAACTACGTAACAACGTACGTACGTAACAACAACGATTCATTTTATTTTTTATACAAAGTAGGGAGGCATACAAGCATATGGCCCACTTAATGTAAAGTGGTTGCCGTAGCCCATGAACGCTTATTAAGTATAATTCGCGCGATGCCACCTCTGCTGCCAACACAGCAACTCCTTAGGAGCTTCCTGGTAATCTCATACACAGGAACACAACAACCCTCCAGTGAGTTGTTATTTGTCTGCGGTTTTCTGTGAGGTGGGGGTACTTCCCCAGACGATCTGCTTTGACAAACAGACGTATCCAAACAAATGTTTGTTCAGTGTGAGAATCGAAAACCTTGACGTTAAAGCAGCATTGCCGGGAGAAGTCCACCGGGCTGGTCAAATACTGTGAAAAAAGAACTACACAAAAATATCTAATTTAGCCGATAGCAATCACTAATATATGGGTGACCTCACTCACACGCAGGAACACAACAAATCTCCAGAAAGATATTATTTGGCCGCGATTATCTGTGAGGTGACTTGTATCCGATTTGAGTTAAAAATGCGTCAGGTAAGGATTGAGATTGGGTGAATGTGAAGAAATAAAGAATGGTGTTTGTACCATAAACAATCATAGAAAAGTACGAAACTTGAGGTGCGAATCGTTCTTGGCAACTTTTATATTAAACATGATAGTATGTTATGGACCATAGATAACAGAAAAATCGGTTTGTTGTTTCTGTTATCTATGTTATGGGCCGTAGGGTTACTATTGCATTACTGTACCCTATCTTACACAGCCTGGTTTGCTAGTCAGCAGGGACATCCAACTGGTGGTGAAGTTGACTTGATTTTAAGAACGACGGTGAACCACCAATACCACATTTTTTCTACCGATTCATTGTATAAATTCCGAATCATCACCATCTGAAGACCGCTACCGTACTGCCAGTATACTGGTATAAGTATAACGAACCAGTGTTCACGTTCACTATCTAAGATCGTCAGACTCGTGACTGGCTTTTGAACTCGATGGTAGCTCCCGTGCTACTGCCGCGTAGGGTTGCCACATGCTAATTATTATTTCTTTGCGAGTAAGTTTATCATCATTAACAGTTTGGTATTATCCGCTGCTGAACTATCTTGCTTTCTGGTGGCAAACCACTGCTTTCTACATTTAGCCACCACCAGCTCAAAGAATATTTTGCAAGGTGTCGCTGCGCATCAGTGTAACTTTTATATATAGCCTTGCATTATCGAGGAACTGTGGGGTTCCAATCGAGTATTCTTCACCGAGTCTTTAGTTTCCTCATGTCAAACTCTCACCAGATTTTTCCAAGAAACAACGCCATTATTTTCATAAAGAGGACGTGAAAAAGGTTTTACAGGATCTGGTTTGGGAACCATTCATAGCCTGTGGTAACTTTACCGTAAGACAAATCTATATATATAAAAATGAATGTTTGTTTGTATGTCCTCTATGGATTCAAAAACGGCTGGGCAGATTTTGATGAAATTTTCAGTGAATCTTCAGGTTAGCCCAGCAGGTGATGCTGTGAAGTTTGGTAGCGATCAACTCACCCGTGCGAAGCCGGGGCGGATAGTTAGTCTATATATATAAAAATGAATGTTTGTCTGTATGTCCTTTATGGACTCAAAAACGGCTGGGCAGATTTTGATGAAATTTTCAGTGAATCTTCAGGTTAGTCCAGCAGGTGATCCTGTGAAGTTTGGTAGCGATCATATCACCAGTGCGAAGCCGGGGCGGATAGCTACTTTTAATAATAAATTTATAATAACCTAACCTAAGTCATCATCAGCTTCATAAGGTTAAGTATATGTTTAAATAAATGTGGATGTTATTTTGTGCGAGGTGTTAACCCTGAGCGTGATCTTCAACGCCGACACTTTTTGCCTCCGATATCTAACGACAAAGGCGTCATTATCTAATCATAGTTGTCGGCTTTTTTACAAAATGCAACGCAGCAACATAGAGTAGCCACCGAGAGAACGGCCACTGCTGGTCGTCACTTTTTTACCCAGATGAATACGAAAAACATGAAGGAAGTAATCTATGGAGTACAAATGAGACAGATGTTAAGCAGTATATCAATTCACCGCATTGGGTCGGGCGTAGAGAAGAGCGCGCAGATCTTATTGAGTAATTTTTTTTTTTTGTCGGACAAATTACACTGCCCCAAAGTAAGCGAAGCTTGTGTTATGGGTACTAGACAACTGATAAATATACGTAAATATATTTTTTTGTAAATACATACTTTTTATACATAGAAAATACCAAGACAAACAGACATGTTCACGCACACAAATGTTTGTACTGTGTGGGAATCGAACCCACCAGCATTGGTGTCAAAGTAGCGTACTAATTCAAGGATCATCATTGCGGGGCAGTGTTTGACGTACTCAATGTACAAAGTTTCCAAACTGAACTGCAATGAAAGACAATACAATTACAATGCATGTTTTTTTTTACAATGTACAATAGTTTATTACACGCCATACTAATAAATTACATCGTATTGGTATTATAGAGTCATTTGTTTCCATAAATCAAAAGTTATTGTAACTTTGGCTGTAAAACGCAACAATGGGTAATATTTCAATAGTACAGTTGACGAAATAAATTTAAATGCAGCGGTAATGTGTGTAACGTGTACTTGGTTAATCTGTGAATAACTTTGGACTGTTTTCAGTACATATAAAAAATATCTATTACTTTATATATCAGAAAATATACTCTTGGAATCGAACCATCGCTAGTGGGTTCGATTCCCACACAGTACAAACATTTGTGAGTGTAAACATGTCTGTTTGTCTTGGGATGGTTGTTTTCTGTGTATTATTATAAGTATGTATTTACAAAAACAAATGTATTTACGTATATTTATCAGTTGTTTATTACCCATAACGCAAGCTTCGCTTACTTTGGGACGCGATAACGCTGTAAATTGCAAAAAAAATAAATATCGGACACACATAATGTATAACCCTACCTACCATGACCAAATTGATCGTGTTTTATCAGAATGAGTTGTCAGGGGTCTTAGTGACCGATTATAAATTGTCTACCGTTCATTGTAAAACATCTAGCCAAATGTATGATGCAGCTTACCTTAGCAATAAATGTTGATTATATTGATAATTTGATTTTTATTAATTAATTTTGTGAAAAAGTGCTTGAGAGGCCTGACGGCAGTCACGCCATGTAAAAATCAGTATATTCGCCAAATCTTAGGGCTCAGATAGCGGATCCCGCCAATCCTAATGGATTAGGAAACTGGTTAACGCTAAAAAGAAGAAGAAGAATACTTGGGATAATATGGTGTATATATTTTTTTTGTTTCTTTTTTGTAGTAACACGATAATTTCGCATCTGACTGTACTAAGTGCATTACAATTATTTATCAATTTTATATAATGGGAGGTGGTTACTGCAGCTCAAAACCAAGTATAATGACTTCAATTAGCTCATACAAATGTATGTACGATTCGAAACAGAATTACGTCTCATACAAATTACTAATGTCTCATACAAATCGTGTTTAATGCATAAATTGAGACTATTATGTTAATCATTGAATGCTAAATGCTATTTATAAAGATATACCATAATTCGATTTATCTATAGTAATTGGTACTTGCAGAAGTTTTGAGTAGTGATTACTTGGTAGAAAGCGTACGTAGCTTATGGATCTTATTGCACAAAGTAGTCGGGACAAGTCATATGTGATCTTCTGAGCGATATCTAATTTCTTTATCTATATCTATTCTAATCTACCTAAGGAAAACGATAAAAATAAAAAAAAATGATAAAAATAATTTATTTCCTGTAAGAGTTTCTCAGTAGGTATACATTTTGTAGTAGAAGTTTCCTTTTAGGCATAACAATGCCTGTATTAGGAAGCTTCGCTCTTCCATAACTAAATTTAACTAAACTATACTCATAAATCTATACATATAAATAAAATTGAAGTGTCTGTCTGTGATTTCAAAATAAAGCCTTTATCTTAAGCTCATATTGTTATTTTCACGTTACCAAAGCTTAAACATGCATTTTTAACTTTTTTGTCTGTCTGTCTGTCTGTTTGTTTGTCCGGGCTAATCTTCGAAATGGCTGAACCGATTTTGACGGGACTTTCACTGGTAGGTAGAGGACTGTTCAGAGCAGAATATAGGCTACTTTTTATCCCGTAAATATTTAGAATTCCTGCGTAAAACATGAAAAACTGTTAAAATTAGGGGGAAATATCGGTAACTTTGCGATTTTGTTTTTATTATTTTCACAGAATACGTATTTTTTGGGACATAAAATAACTACGCATTTTTTATGTAATAAAAATAAAAAAATAAAATAACCTGCCTCCCGTAAAGGTCAATAGATGGCGCTGTATGAAAATTTAATCGCTCTATGGTTGCATCTACGACCCTGAACTTTGTTTTTTTTTAAACAGAAACTATTTCTGAAAGCCCAAATCGCATGCGTGCGAAGCCGCGGGCTTCAGCTAGTAATAAAAAAATTGTTTATTTCAATAACATGGTACATCATATTTTAGCAGATTCCGGAGTTACCATTTGAGTATAAAATACTTGTGTTAGATAACTCCGCTCTTCGGTAATTATCCACATTATGTTAACTAGACTATACAAAATCAAAACCCACAAGTAGGTACACTTTACGTTAGAAAATTAACTTTAAGGTGAAATATCTTTTCGTGTCAATGAGTGTGTGTAAGGGGTGTGTGTGTGTGTGTGTGTGTGTGTGTGTGTGTGTGTAAGAGTATTTTCGTATGTGTATGTGTGCTCAGTCAGTATATGAACGCGCGTGTATTTGTTGTATTATACGATTTGATGTTGATACTGGTTGATACTGATTTTGACATGGAGCGACTGTCGTCAGACCTCCACAACCCTGGAGGAAACCAGACCTTTCTTAGGTCCGGTCACACGTCTTTCGAAATAGAATTCCTTGGACTTGCGGGTTTCATCACGATGGTTTCCTTCGCCGCCGAAATTACAAATATGTACACAAAGATAGGTAGGGCGCATCAAAGCAGCCCGTCTGGGGACGTACCTCTACCTCACAGAAAACAACAACTCCCTAGAGGGTTGTTGTGTTCCTGCGTGTGAGTGCGGTCACCGGTAAGCTCCCAAGGAGTTGCTGTGTAAGCAGCAGAGGAGGCATCGCGCGAGTGATACTTAATATATCGCAAGCGCTAATAGGCTACGGTACCCGCTTTACATTAGGTGGGCCGTATGCTTGTATGCCTCCCGACGTAGCATATAAATAACAAATTCGAAAACACGTATTTAGTGGCCATGCACATACCAGGAACGAACCGGGGACCAGTTAGTCAATAGGCCGGTTCTGTGTCCACTTAGCTATCACTGCTCCACTGAGTATGTAATATGGATTAAAATGAATGGCTTCGCTCTCTCTTCGCGTTGATAACGACAACCTATGGGTAGTGTTTAGTCAGTAAGAATCTGATATAACCATTGCGACCGCGACCGTAAAGGTTACACTCATGACATTACTGCCACCCTCGCCCGCTTTCCGGAGAGTGTACACTCAGGAGATGTGGCTAAAGTATCTTTTAGTCCTTTTCCGCTTCGTAGACAAGAGAGCTCGATGGCGTCGTTGCGAGTGTCATTGTAACCGAACAGGCAAGTTAAGCAACATCGACCGCAGCCTGTCTACGGATGGTTTTAACTATTTCGAGTTTCTCCGTACTTCGGAGGGCACGTTAAGCCGTCGGTCCCGGCTGTTGTCGATAGATGACAGTCGTTAAGCTAAGTCAGTGGCCCTCGGGTGGCTTGAAAACACTGGCCTCCGCCAATCCGCATTTGAGCAGCGTGGTGGAGTATGCTCTAAATTTATTCGGTTGAAGGGAGGCGTATCCCTGCAGTGGGATGAGTAAGGGTTGATGTGGTGGCGCGACGTAGGGCGTCAACACAAAAAAATATAGCTTTAGAGGTACCAAAAGTAATGCAAAGGTATGTACTCCACCAAACATTCCGAACCCAACAAACATGAACCTTATGAAAAAAACTCCATTGGCCGGCCGGCGCTAGTTCTTATGAACTAAATGGTGGTGAAAGCACGCAGGACATGTTAAATCGAATTGCATGTAAATTTGCCTTTTGCAAATTACGCCTGAATATATATCTATATATAGGGTACCTTCTCGCTTTCAGGAAACAATCATACTAACTATTAAAAAACGGAAGTAGCTTCACGCCATCTGCATTATATTTTATATTGAAATGAAATGAAATTGTTTATATTATATATGTATTATATTATAATCATTCATTCTAATCTTTATAGATCAAAATTAAATAAAACCCGAGTGTGAAACGCAGACGCGCACTGAAGTTTCCATAGTTTCGTATTATAAAATAGTACATTTTACAAATGCAATAACATCTTGTAAAAGAGGAGTTAACCAATAAATAAAAATAAATATTATATTGTACTATTTATCTTTATGCCAAATCCCTTTGGGGGTAAACAAACAGTACCGAGCACAACATATCTCATTCTCGGTACTTACATACCTAGGTGCCTTCTTTAACATTCATAGCTCGTTTTATGCAGTTCCGCCCGTTCCTAGGGTTCACATCACCGTCTGTTGAGATACGACCAATTTGGTGTTTATTTTAGTCACCAATTTTGATAGGAGTGTTGATCTTCCTCGGCTCTTCCAATTACATGTTTTATATCTATATGCCATTTTTTTTTAAGATAAGATAAGATAAAAATTCTTTATTTGCCTTTAGACCCTCACGGGCACTTAGACACGTCTTACATTTTCAATATTATTGGCGACGAAGAAATGCCAAAAGAAACTTGTCAATATAAGTCATTTTTTTCCAAATTATCTTATACATATTACAATAAATATAATTAGTGTACATATAGTGATATCAAGTGGTACAATTAAAGTTATATTAATTCATGTGCTGAATCATTTCCATACATCTCTGTCAGTTAGATATTCATCGATTCCATAATAACCCTTCTTAGATAGAGTATATTTGATGTGTTTTTTGAACATATTGTCAGGCAAGGACAGAACTGTTTCAGGTAATTTATTATAGAATCGAATACAATTTACCACAAAAGATCTATTAGTCTTAGCAAGCCGATGTACTGGCATACGCAATCTATTCCTGCTCCTAAGATTTTCAGTACATTTTGAAAACTAATTTATATTTTTACGAGCATACATTATGTTTTCATATATTGAGAGGTAACCGTGAGGATATTTATTTCTTTAAATAGTTCTCTATTTTCTTCATTATATTGGGTAATGATTTAAAAATTGTGCAAGCTTGTCTCACTCTTGGATGGGTAAACAATATATTATATCTACCTATCTATCTATAACATCACGCCAAATTCCTTGCCCGGCAATAAGAGAGAAGCGTACGTCACATGACTAGGCCCTTACTCATTTCACTCGTTTCTTTAGCATTCATAGCTCTTGTCATCGCTCGCCGATTTATAGGGCTCCTAACGTCACCTTCTGCTAAAACACGACCAATTTGATCATGATGGGCAAGCCTCCTCGGCTTCTACATCCATCTACTTTCGCGTTATATATCTGTTTCGGAATTCCTTTCTGTTGACGTTGTATAAAAAGCAAATAAAAAGTAAAGTAACTCATTACATTATATTACATAAATTTGCATCTGCTAACGTATAGTTGGTTCTAACGTAGGTTCTAGTAGGTTCCTTAAACCTGTATTTAAAAACATAGATCTATGTTCGAGTAAGACAGTAAAAGATCGTATAATACGCGTAGTTTAACGTACTCGTAGCATAGTTAACTGATCCTATACACGTATGAACTTTTGCAGTCGCGAACGGCAGAAGCGGTTGTGGGACCGGTTTTTAGAATAGTGTACGTCGTCTCTGAGAACTGGGTAGTGGAGTCGACTTAGTACTAAAAGTTTTTGTAGTTTTTGAGACTCATATCGGAGTGATTGTTTTGTTATAATCATTTCTACTTCTAATTATAAACAAACCAACTGATTTCGAAACAGGAGAGTCAATATTCGCAGGTCGTGTGATTTAGATATATGTATATATATATATATATAGACCAGAACTCCAGAACTAATGTAAGGATTACGATTGATGATGAAGTGTTGGAACTAGTGGATGAGTTTGTATATCTTGGATGCGCTTTCAGCAGGGATGGAAGGTACACCGCAGATGTGGAAAGACGAGTGAGTGCTGGGAATAGTGTGAATGGAGCGTTGGGAAAACTTCTTGGCAGTAAAATCCTGAGCCAGAAGGCACAACTCGCTATACACAATGCAGTGTTGGTCCCAACGCTAACTTATGGAAGCGAGAGCTGGGTATGGCAGAAAGAGCATGAAAGTAGAATAAACGCGGTCGAAATGCGAGCGCTACGCAAAATTTGTGGCGTAAGGCTTGTAGACCGTATTCGCAATGATGATGTTAGAAACAGAGTTGGTCTGAAAGAGAGCGTCGGTGTTAAAATAAGAAGAGGCATGCTCCGATGGTTCGGACATGTAGAAAGAATGCAAGATGAAAGAATCACGAAGCAGATATACAATGCAAAAGTGGAAGGATGTAGGAGCCAGGGAAGGCCAAGACTTACCTACCATAACCAAATTGGTCGTGTTCTATCAGAAGGTGATGTCAGGAGCCCTAGAAACCGGCGAGCGTGCATGAGAAGAGCAATGAATGTTAAAGAAGCGAGTGAGATATGTAAGGATCGAGTCACGTGGCGCTCGGTTCTCTCTGCCTACCCGCAAGGGATTTGGCGTGAAGTTATAGATATATATATAGACAATTAGAAAATTTATTTTATTAGGTATTATAGTTTTTATATTTTTCCGTAACGTATTGGTGTGCAAACGCGACTGGTGGGTTTCGGCCTGGAGTCCTACAGCTTTAAGGTTTTTACCAAAAAAACACTGTATTTTTCCTAATTTATATTAATCTAAAAACCACCTTCGTAGAACTTGGGTAACTGTAGAAATAAGCATATTTTTCTCATTGTATCTAATCGATTTATCATACGAATTGATTCACACGAATTACGAATTTTTTTAACAGTTACACATTAATATATTATGAGATTCATAAAGATTTTTATTTACTGCCATTGTGTTTATATTGTGTGCATTTTTTTAAATAATAAGAGCTTTCCAACGGATATTATTGTTCACTGTAGTTTAACAATCGATGAGTCAATACCGATTAATCGATTAAACAAAACAGGGCAGCACGGCAACACTGATGCGTTAAAAACTTATCTTGTCAACTTCACTTTTCAATTCATAACTTAAATGGCTGTTGTTTTGAGATTTTTCTGTGCGATCGATTTTTACTTCCATTGGATTGCGTTTATCCACCCGGACTCCGAACCCTGCGTAAACGTTGACCTGTATTTTAATCAGGTTGCTCTAATAAATCACATATTGAGTTAGGTAGGTACCAAATCAAAACATAACCTTGCCTGCCTCCCTGACCAACACGTTCGGGAATTCTTATACCGTGCATGCTGCCCGTCTTTGGAACGCACTTCCGCTCGAGATCAGAGCTTCGCCTACTATAAATTCTTTCAAAAAACATCTAAAAAGCTTTTTCAGTACTTCTGCGAGACATTGAGCTTACATTATGTATTATTTTTATTCAATTATATTAAATATTTGTTTGTATTCTATCGTTATTCATTAGTGCGTATGTATCTGTGCCTTACATTTACATTTACATTTGAGTGTCTATATGCTTATCAATTTTCTTAATATATGCTGGCATCAATGTGTTATTATGTTAACCTTATATACACTTTTTGTCTACCACCGCCATACATTATTCCACTCAGGAACTCGAAAGCAATGGTTGGCTGGAAGAGATTCCTCGAAGGAATAAGCCCGCCTTTGCAAATCAAATTCCTATATTTTAAGAATGTAAACATTAACTTAGCAATAAAGTTCTACAAACAAACCTTATTTATTTGTCAAAAATTAACACACTTTTTCTAATTACCTCCAAGTTTTTGGCAAAATTAAAAATACTTTTTGGTTTCCCTATGGAATGATCTTTAACGAGGCAGTAAAAGTTATCGTGTAGGTGATCAGGCCGAACTCTCCTAAGAAACCCGCCAGTCTCCTTTAAAATAATGACCGCAAATGACGCGTAATAATATTTATGTTAAAAATGTAAATTTTGATAGTATTATACTTATAGGATAAGAAGTTAGTTGTATATTATATTTATTTAAAAACTTTCCATCACCGAGTTTGGTATATCCGGGTTTGACACATTTGATTATTGTTTGATTTAGATTATTCTTTGATAAGATACTTATTATTTTTCGTGACTGTCGTAACATTCACTGACAAGTAATGAAGCAGTGACGATGAACTTAAAAGTTGAGATATAGACTAAAAATAAAATCAAACTCTCCTTTTAGAAGTCTAGATTTTTATACTATGTCACGAAGTAAGCAATCATATTTCACAGTATTGTTTTGATCGTTACTAGCGCAGAGGATTTTAATACCTTGAACATGATTACAATAGTCGTTGTCTTTGAGATTCTAATGGAGTTTTCTTCCAAAGTTCATTAGGTTAAGGAATGTACCCCCTTGGCAAGATATCCCCAAGAGACTACATCATGCTACTTTATCAAAAAGGTTGTTAAGAGCGTACAGTGTATGCAATGCAGAAGTGGGGGCGTCACTTGATGTAAATAAGATCAATACGAAATTATTTTTTGGTGATTGGTAACATTTTGTAAATAATTTTTTACATAATCAAAGGAAACTTTTGCCCATCACTATCACGAATTTTCTTGTAAATAAGTTGTTGTGTATGTGTAATTTTTTTGTAAATATGTATGTATTTACAAAAAAGTAGTAATGTATGTTAATCCTAACTCTATAGCTTAGCTTAATTTAGAACTAGTTGGCGCCATGTAATAAGCTTATTTACTTATTATTAGAAACATTTACTTCATAATGTCGATGAGATATAAAAGATAAAGATAAAAATTCTTTATTTGCCATTAGGCCCAAGCGGGCACATACACGTCTTACATTTTTTGAAATATAATCTTATTGTATCTTATTTAATTCTCATATTTTACGTTTTTCCTTTTTTTAAATCTACTAGCATTTCGGAAATGCCCATTGGCGAAGAAGAAATGCCGAAAGAAACTTCTCAAACATTTGACTGTTACTAGACTATTGAAATCTATCTCGTACAATAACATTTAAAAGTTATTCTAAGGCCATCTCTACGCATCTTTTATTCCGTTAGATAGATTTTGCTATGAGGCGTCTTTATTACCTCTCGTCTGCGATACTATCGCCCTCTACGTACAATCACTTACTCTACGTATATTCTACGTTTCCTGGTTACAGTACACAACGTTTGTACCGATTGGTGCTAACTCCGCGCACTTTATTGAACTTGTGTTTGTTTTGTCTTAAAATATTAGATTGTTTGAGAAACTTTGAGCTAGGAAATTGACATTTTAGAGTTAGCTTTACAGTTTGGATTAGTATTGCTTGTGCTTATCATCTGTGATATACCATTAATGAAGGTAACATAAGTATGTATGTATTTGTTTTTAAAAGCGGATTCTAACCTGTCCAGTTAGAGGTTAAGTTATTGTGTTCTAGTAAAATTATATTGAAAGTCTTTGAATTATTAAGTTATTGATTTTTATGGTTCCATACCACAAAGGAAAAACGGAAACTTACAGGATCGCTTTGTTGTCCATCTGTATATCTGTCTGTCCGTCTATCTATCGGTCTGTCTGTCTGTTTATCCATCTGTCAAGACACTTTTTCTCAGGGACGGGAAGAGCTATCAGGTCAGGTAAATACTCAGGTCTGCAATCCCTTCGAGCAGAGAAAAAATTAAACATTAGTCAACGCAATCATAATATACGGCTGTTTATGCTTCGTTTATGCGCATATTTTGACACTCGCAAGAAATAAAACCCTATAGGGTACTTCTCGTTGACCTAGAATAAATTTGGTAAGAAGCAATCTCATCTGGCACAAGTAAAGGAAAAGGACTTTCACTTGACGGATTTTTTTTAAGTTATAAAGCTAAAAACCGTCTTTTTCATACAAGTTGCTCAATATTCAGAATATTATACCTACAGATACACACGTCATGATCGCATTTAATGTGATAGTACAACGGCAGTTTACGAGTATAGCATGTAATGCTTAAAATTTAAAATAGTTAAATTTTAAGCATTACATGCTATACTCGTAAACTGCAGTATTTTTAACCACCGACGGAAAAGAGGGGTGTTATAAGTTTGACGTGTGTATCTGTGTTTCTGTGGCCTGATGCAGTTAGCCTAGATATCGCCAAGGCATTTCGGTTTTAGCATAAAGCACATCTCTCCAAACTTCCGGCATACCGTCTGCCCCTCCAGCTTTGTAAATGGATTGCTGGCTTCCTGCATGAGCGTAGAATCCGCGTCCCACCCTCTTTCTTTTTCATATCAATGACATGCTGCCACTTGGTAACATTCATTGCTATGCAGATGACAGTACGGTCCATGGGCGATATTTCGGACGGCCTAGTGATGGTCGGACAGAAATCGGTGAGAAGCGCGGGAGTCTTATCGTTAAGCTTAATCGGGTTTTGGATCTCATTAGTAAATGGGGTTCCAATAACCGGGTTGAGTTTAATGCCAAGAAAATTCAGGAGTTCGCGTTTTAAAATAAAAATGACCCCGTTTCACCCCACTCCCAGCCTTCAGGGCGCTAACCTCAATATAATCAGGGAGATAGCCTGAATATGCTAGGTATATTCGTTGCGATCTACACCAACGAAATTACATCGAGAGACTCACCTTAACACCTTCAAAAAAACTCGGAGTCCTGAACAGGGTGCGCCGGTTCTTCACGTCGGACCGGCTTTGTCTGCTTTATAAGAGTCAAGTTCGTGTCTGCGTGGAGTCTTGCTCGCATGTAGTTAGAAGTCTGGAGTATGGCGCCATTGTCGAATTGCTTATTATGTCTTATGGGTATTAATTTTACCCACAAAGCAATTTTATCAATCAAAGACATGTATGTCAAACCATTATGAAATCGCATTATGCGCGAATAAATCAATAATAATTACTAAGCAATTTTGGATTTTAAGACTGATTTAAATTTCTGTACCAAGTTTAAATGGTAGTGTTAGACTAGTAATTAAAGCTAGAACACTCTGGCCATCTATCAACTACGACCCACTTGGTTGGTGACATACGGACGGCAACTTCAGCTAACAAAATATTTAGATCTTCGTTGAATAAAACATGCATCGAATCAAATTAGACATAATTAAGTAGTATAGCGGAGTTGAAATGGGTGATGATGTTTATAAAGTATTATTTAGCTATATGTATAGTTTTTACAGTATTTTTCCGCACAAAAACTCCTAGATATATAAAAAATGGAAAATTTCATCTGCCCCCACGTAGATAGGGTTCGAACCCTATATATGATGTATTCGGTGTAATTAATGTAAAAGTATGCGAATCCCATCTGTAACGATGGACTGCTATGGACACTTAGTAGTGCATTACGTAGTAAATAGATGGCGCTGAAACGCACCTTTCCAGCGATACATTCATCATCAATACGAACTTATCCGTTAGCGCAGCTGGAAGAGTACTCAAGCGGCAATCGAAAAATTGCAACATAAACCAGTTGAGAATGTGCAAGCTTGCATTGCCAGAGGAACACCTGGCTCGTCAATTATATAACAATTCAATTTTTTTTTTAATTTGTGGCCATTTTGACCATGTTCCTTAAGAGATAGGAACGGTGTTCCTGAACATTCCCATTCTACTTTTTTATGCTGAATCCGAATGTAAAGTCAAAATTCGAATATTCGAAAAAGTCGACAGACACACACACAGACAAACGCACACACAGTCATACATATAGATTTCATATAGGAACGGTGTTCCTGAAAATACTTGATAGGACGAAACTAAGATGTTATGCTAAAACATAATTACATTGTAAATTATAAAATTGCTATATTATTGTAAATATCATCTACATAACTCAATCTATAAAATCAATAAGATACGAGTATAATGCTTTGCAACTTTTTAATTGGACACCATGTCGTTATAGTTCGTGCATGTGTAGGTACTCTAAAAATATGATGTTGCGTTATTATTTAGCTACAATGGCATAAAATTTATGAAATATTAGCTTACATTTTACTTTTCTAATCAAGCTGACTAATATACTTATTTGAATCCATGAAATATTGTATTACATATAGATAAGTGTGAACCTGTATTATACTGCAAATATTTACCTAAATACCTTCATAGAGAAAATATAGTTGTAACTAATCAAATGTCAAAAATAAGTAAATAAAATTTATATGTAAGTAAATCGAGCAACAAATATTAATACCTCATTCATATGCTCGCCACAGAACACAGCAGTGTCTCACTTTAATAAGAAGGCAGGTGCAAAATATTTCGCAAAAGGCAATTTCTGTCGCATGCATAGGAAAGTGTAAATTAGACATTCAAAGGTAAATGTCAAATTTCCAAAATTTTGCAGGACATTTCATCGATAAGGCAGTTAAGCATGAATGATTACTTTAGTTGATCAGATACACCGACAGGTTACTGCAATAGCAAGCGATTCTCTTAAAGCTAGAAACACAATTTTACAAAACTGAAACAAGACTCATCATATTGTATAGAGTTGAATATTGGGAAGTTAAGAAGATGCATGGATAACATGGATGCATGGTTAAAGTAGACGTAATGAAGTGAATATACGGGATAAGATGGAAGTGAAATTTGGGACTGAAATGATGAAAGGAAACCGTTTGTCTTGGTATGTGCACGTGATGAGAAAAGTGATTAGTACGTACACCTTTGGGCGACTAGAAAGAGGATAACTTAAGAAGGTAGTTGGATTATAGAAAAAATAATTTAAGATCATATAAACGAAAAAGGAGTGGATAAGTCGGTAATGTCTGTTCTTGATGAATGTTTGAGAGAAATATTGTATTGTCTGCAAACAAACTTGGGATCAGACTCGTAATGTAAAATTAACCTTATCATTAATCTGATCGGGTATGATTAAAGTAACCAAGAATTTTCTTTTTTAATCCTCGTGCTTATGAAGGACTCACACTCCGATGTAATCAAATCTGATCGATCGTCCGATGACCAGCCTCTTGAGCCTCTTGAGCCTGATAACTCATCACGAAGGCTTGATGATGACAATTTTTACGTTTCTATTACCTGCTGTAGTAAAGCAGCAGATCGACTTATATTATCTATGAACATTCTGGCAAACTATTTCAACAGAGGTGGAAATATTTTGCCATCATTTCTCGAGCCAAGGCCAATGGCTCTGACGAAACAGAGTTAAGAAAACCACCCCACGTCGACTTTCTTTTCAAGTTATTTCCTTGCATCCCGTCTTCTAATTCATAAGGATTGATGAAGTCCGCTACTGGAATCTAAAAATTTGGCGAAGATACCGATTTTTACATAAAGCGGCTGTTGGCGGACCTTCACAACCCAGAAGGAAATTCAGCCCGTTCTTAAATCACATCAGACGTCTTTCCAAATATAATTTCTTGGTCGTGCAGGTTTCCTTCAGTTTATGATGTTTTCCTTCACTGTCGAGCAAGTGTTAATTACAAATTTGTACTGAAATCCTAAATAAGAAATTTAATCTTACATGCTACTACCAAGATTCGAACCAGGGACCGATCAATAGGCCATTGAGTTTGGTTTTAAGCATTAACTCTAAATTATCAACCCTGGCACGTAACTTTCCGAGCTTGTAATGTATAAATATATACTAGCTGACCCGGTAAACATTGTTTTTCCATTTAAATTATTTCTTTGGTATATTTTTTTTATGAAATATACTTTGTGACCTATTCTCATACCTACCAAATACACATAAAAAACTCATAAGTATCAGTCGAGCCATTTTGGAGGAGTGCCACAAACACCGTGACACGAGACTTTATAGATATACATATTTTTAAAAACAGTAGAGTTTTGTGGATATATTATTTTGTCATAAAGTACTGGTAAAAATATTTAAACTAGAATATACGAGTACATATAAACCACTTCTTCTACTTATGGTTCTATCCAAATCATAAGATTTAGTAAACAAAAAACAACAGTCGTAAAGAATTTACGCCAGTGATTTCGCCATTGTGATAGCCAACCTTCCCGAGAAGACTTTGTCGTCGTAAGATGAAGCAAAGAATATAACCAATACATATGCAGTTAAAATAGGTCAGGCATCATAAACAATATGTACTATGCTGAAACCTGCCTGCATCGAATCGCAACCTGCAACCAGTCCACCCACGTAACCTGTGGTTGTTGCAGATTAACGAGCAAGTGTTATTGTGAGCAGTAGCGCAATGTTGTTTAAGGATTCGGCTGAGAATGTCAGATGGTAGCTTGCAGAAAACATATGATAGCAGAGTGACGCAATATAGATCATATAAACCATGTGACTAGGACAAAATGAGTGTAATATTTCTAATCTCATAATAATTAAGGATAATAGATCGATGAAAGTATATGCTGTAAAGTTGTCTATCTATTCATATATAACTTTAAGCCAAATCCCTTTAAGAGTAGGCAGAAAGAACCGTGCGCTACATGACTCTGTCCTTAACATCTCACTCGCTTCCTCTACATTGATAATTCTTACGCACGCTCGGCGGTTTCTAGGGCTCCTGACATCACCTTCTGGTAAAACACTATCAACTACGTAAATTGTATTTTATCATTCAATAAAAAATGAATGAATATAAGTGAAACTAAACACGTTGTAAATATTGTCAGATTGAATATAGAAGACATTTAACCGGAACTGGAACATTTATGTTGACTCTACACATGTTAGAGCTAATGGCATGTCGCTCTGTATCCTAAAATACCTTCTCCTGTCAAAAACTAGGGTAAGTTCTTCAAGGCCCAGTAGAAAGAGACGGGTTTATTTAATTTTAATATTCAGTCAACTTTTGCGGCGTTGTTGTATTGTCCGGAGCTTTCAATCCATATTTTTCTCCGATCTCTACACAATATATTTACAAGAGCAGTGATGGCCCAGTGTTTAAGGAACCGACCTAATTGCCAACTGGTCCTCGGTTCGAATTCTGGCGTGTGTTTTGGCTTATCATGTTCAGGATCACCGTTTCTATATAAAATCTATATGTTTGTCTTTGCGTTTGTCTGTGTGTTTGTCTGTTGCTTTTTTTCGAATATTCGAATTTTGACTTCAGGTTCAGATTCAGCATAAAAAAGTAGAATAGGAATGTTCAGGAACACCGTTCCTATCTCTTAAGGAACATGGTCAAAATGGCTGACAAATAAAAAAAAATTTTGGTTATATAATTGACGAGCCAGATATTCCTCCGGCAATGCAAGCTAGGGCATTCTCAACTGGTTATAATTATATTTGTAATTATCACTTGCTAGGCGGTGAAGAAAAGCATCGTGAGGGAACCCGCGCATCTAAGAAATTATAATCTGAGAGACGTGTGACCTTACCTAAGAAAGATCTGGTTGTCCCTCTGGATTGTGGAGGTCTGACGGCAGTCATTGCATGTAAAAAAAGAACAGTTTATCCGCCAAATCCTTAATCTTAGGTAGCGGGCCCCGCCAATCCTAAGGGAAAATGAAATGGACGAAAAATATACAATATATAAAAATATATTGTAAAAACGCCTCCCACTTCCGGCCTTAAAATGCTTAATCAGCATTATACAGTCAGTCTACATAAAATTCCCTTGACTACAGTTGCATAAGCTTAATTAAAATTACTCTGATACTGATTTGCTTCTGTACTTCGTCTGGAGAAGAGCCACTTCTAGCTCAAAACTCACGCGGAAACATCTGTGAGCTTTATACGGAGTTGAGACACCGTTCGTTATATTTGGCATGACTACGTGGGAGTACATTTGATTGTTGGCATAAACAACTAGTTGTACTGTCTACCCTTTAATCTAAAAGCACCTTGATGGTGTAGGCCTTTAATGAAAATGCTACGTAATGCAAAAACTTTTTAAGTTTGTTCAGACTTCTCCATAAGTGATAATTATCGCTCATAACCTTAGTCTAGCAGCCTTCTCAACAGTTGAAAAAAACTAGTATATAATTAGTAAAAGAGATCGGAAGAGAAAGAGTTTAAGAGAAGTAGAGTGCATCATAGGAGCCTCACGGAATTCTGCCGTCAAATAACTTTCTGGAGGACTTTTTGTGGTCCTGCGAGTGAGTGAGGTCGCCGGTAAGCTCCTAAGGAGTTCTTAATCTGTTGCAAGCGTTCATAAGCTACGGTAACAGGTTTACATTAGGTGGCCCGTATGTTTGCCTCCCGACGTTGTATAAAAAACATATATCAGTAATAGCGGTACATATAAATATATATACATCGTGTATCTCGAAAACAGGTCTAACGGATTGGGATAAAATTTTCTGTTTAGATAGGATTTGCTTTTTAAGTTTATGTATTAGGTCACCATTATCCAAACTTTAATCCCTGCCGCGTCCTAAGCAGGGTCCGACTTTTACTTTTCCAGTTGGCGCGGTCTTCGGCATCGCTTGTTGTGAGACCACTGGCACGCACATTATCCCCTACGACGTCAAATCAACACTTCTTGGGCCTACTCCTTCTACCGGAGCCCAGCGGAGGTGGTATGGCTAGAAATTTATTTCTCACGTAATTTCCTGATTTTCGTAAGAAGTGGCTATACCAGGCGACAAACAGTTTGTCTGCTATGTACCGCGAAAGCAAGAGTTCCATACGCGATCCCTCAAAAATACTTCTTTACTATATTTCCCTTTATATACTGGCAACCAATAGGTGATCCTTCGACGTTGCTGCTGTCTATGGTCAATAAATCATCGAAGCAGCCCGTCTGGGGAAGTACCTCCACCTCATAGAAAACTGCAGCCAAATAATAAGTCCCTTGAGTGTTATTATGTTCCTGCGTGTGAGTGAGGTCACCAGTTAGCTCCTAAGAAGTTGCTGTGCTGGAAGCAGTGGTAGCATCGCGCGAGTAAATACTTAATGTATTGCGAACGTATATAAGCCACGATAATCTGTCAGGTGGGTCGCTTGCATACTTTTATGCCTCCCGACGATGTACAAAAAAGAAAAAAAAACATCAAGTACATACCCATTTGCTCTTGTATAAAAAAGGTTCGTTTTATAGCCGATAAAAATCTACTTCCTACATTAAATACAACATAACCACTCGATCTTGACCCACTTAGATGCACGCATGTTGTACTTTAAAATCGTATGCAACACCGCACCTTCCTGTTATAAATGTTGTTTAGAGGTTGAGTATAATGCGTTGAAGTTATTGGCATTGTATGGAGGGAGCAGTAACAAACACCCTTGTAGCACTAAAAAAATCGGCCAAGTGCGAGTCGGACTCGCGCACAAAGGGTTCCGTACCATTATCTATAAAAAAACGGCAAAAAAATCACGTTTGTTGTATGGGAGCCCCCCATAAATATTTGTTTTATTTTAATTTAGTTATTTATTTTTAAAGTAAATATATAACTAAATATTTTGTGAATATTTCAAGCGTCTACCTGTGGCCATTATCAATATCGAGCAAAAACGAGCAATAAAATCACGTTTGTTGTATGGGAGCCCCCTTAAATATTTATTTTATTCTATATTTTAGTATTTGTTGTTATAGCGGCAACAGAAGTACATCATCTGTAAAAATTTCATCTGTCTAACTATCACGGTTCATGAGATACAGCCTGGTGACAGACGGACGGACAGCGGAGTCTCAGTAATAGGGTTCCGTTTTACCCTTTGGGTACGGAACCCTAAAAATGACCGCCAACAAGGATTCGTGAACGATGATGAGATAATACGTTTTGAACACATACATTTTGACGACAATAAGTTAATAATTAAGTTATAAAAGATATTAAATGCACAAACAAGAAAATGGACGCTACGGTAATACTGAATAAGTTTTAGGGACAGGGAAGGTGTTGAAGGGTGATGAAAAGATCTCTCGCCCGATGAAGCTTCAGACTTCAGCGTTAGAGAGAGAGAGCACAAAAGATTATATATACATACTTACATGTTCAAAAAGCAGTGTATAAAGAGCCGGCCTATTGACCAACTGCTCCCTGATTCGAATCCCGGCGTGTACCACTAAATTCGTGATTTTGGATTTATTGTACATATATTTGTACTCCCTTGCTCTGCGGTGGAGGTAAACATCGTAAGGTAACCCATGCGTTCAAGACGTGTGATCGTAACCTTAGCCAGGTCTGGTTTTGACCCTGGACTGTGGAGGTGTGACGGCAGTCGCTTCAGGTATAAATCCATACCTTTGGCTAATCATTAGGTTCAGGTAGCGGATCCCGCCAATTCTAATAGATTAGGAAACGGAATAACGCTAAGAAGAAGAAGAAGATAATCAAAAAGTATATCAAAATTATTCTCTGTAAAAAGTTTTATTATAGATTTGATCAATATGTAACTGACAAAGATGTTTTGAAATAATTCAGCATAGACAACTCTTTCCTAATAATCCTTAATTATATCATTTGACATCGTTATTGTAATTTGAGAAGAGATCTATATTGACAAATTTCTTTCGGCATTTCTTCTTTATCAATAGTGAATTCCTAAATGCTAGCAGATTAAAAAAGAAAAATAGTATCATAAGAAAATTGAATAAGATACAATAACATAATACCTATGTAAAAACTGTTAATGCCCGCGAGGGGTCAAATAAAGATGTTTTATTATTTATGTATACTTTTTAACAGTTGCAGAAAGGTGACATTAAGAACTCTTCAAAAGCCTATCGGTAACCGATGAAATATCTCATCTGCATCAAATTGCATGAGATTATGCATGCACCGACGAAGAACCCGTTAAGGCACGTCGCAGCCAACATGGCACCTGCATCACGATAGTAACGGTGCTAATTATTATTCAACTTAGTTCTAGACCTAAAACACGACAACCTACGTGTTTAGGTTTCCTATTGTCTTCGTTATGTTACTAGATTTCTTAGGTCATAAATTTATGGGATTGGTGACATTGTACCATAAATCTTACTATATATTTCGTGATTAAATTATTTGAATGTGAAATCTGCCTTATAGCTATGCAGCTTGAGGTGGTAAAGAGTCGAGAAAAAGACCTTTATACCTCGCTCTCTTCTTTGACATTCATATCTCATTTCATGAATGCTCGCATGTTCCTAATATTTAAAAAATATTTAAATGCAATTAGATCTATCCTACTTTGTGTGCTTCCGCCACCAAGTTCAACACACTAGCAATACAATACATGTTGCAAGTGATCACTTGTAGTATGTTATTCTAACGACTAACATCTACAGCGCCTGTGACCAGGCCAGTCATGGCAACAAGGGTGGCGAGTGCATGCGGTTTAATCGCGAGGACGACCGCAGCAGCTGAGGCAGAGTCTACTAGAGCAGCCATGGCAGCGACGGCATGTTGCATCTACTAACGGTAGTGGGTGGATGCTGGCCGTCGCTAGTCCGCATGAATTAATTGGTGGCTGAAGCACACAGATCAAATTGGATCAAATTGCATGTTTTTATGTTCAAATTTGACTTTCTATTTCTTATCCTGTCTATCTATCTGTATCCATCACTGCTCAAATCGACGGCCCTATGCAACCAGTAATCAAGTACTGCTTTACCGCTTTTTAATTTAGATCCATCCTTCAGTTTATCCTGCATAATCCAAGAGATGCGTAATAATTCATGTCTTGTATTAGGCAAAATAAAAAAATATGAAATTTAGATAATCTATAGTACCTATCTATCATAAGATAAGCATTGATAACAATACATTTGATTTGAATATTCGTACACATTTGAAGATTTGTAATATTCAATGTTTATTGTTAAAATTGCTTATTCTTAACACTGTTTTTTCACCTGTAGCTGTTACTTTGTCACCCGTCCATTGACGATTTCTTTAACCATCTATGCGGTTGGCTGGAAGAAATCTCTGGTAGAGATAAGCTCACCTTTGTACACTATTTATGTAACAATAATCTGTAATAAAGAATCTTTATACCCGCTAATCAGTGTTTACAATCTTGAAAAATTTATTATTATATATATAATTAATGGCAAAAAAGCCTAAGTGCCCCTCTGTTTACATCCCAGAGTGGGTCCTAGTTAGGTGCTATGTAAATAGGGTATCTAATTCTGTACAGTTGATGGTTCTCACCCTATAAATTTTATCAGTGCTGTCTCGTTGACTTTGATAGATATTTATTGATATCGCTCATATTAAAGTGGATTATAAATACACTCGACGCGAAATTGTTTGCTTAAGTGTAATTGAAAGCGCACTGATTTAAAATAGTGCCTGTTTATTGTTAGTAGAAATTTAATTTTGATCTAATTTTGACTTCAGATTCGGATTCAGCATAAAAAAGTAGAATAGGAATGTTCAGGAACACCGTTCCTATCTCTTAAGGAACATGGTCAAAATGGCCGACAAATTAAAAAAAAAATTGAATTGTTATATAATTGACGAGCCAGGTGTTCCTCTGGCAACGCAAGCTTGCGCATTCTCAACTGGTTTATTTTTGAATATCAAATATTTTGCACAAACATCATCAACAACAAATATTTTGCACAAATCATCTCACGACCATTTTAAGTCCAAATTGGGCAATCATTTAAGTTGTTACGTTATCATTAATCACTTATTTAGACGTTCAAAGTGGCAAATAATCATCAATCACGCGGAGCCAATGGCGCCTTGCGTTAAGAGTTAGGATTACTGGGACTATAGAAATGTACAGCTAAGTGCACGCCAAGCTTGAAGCCGTTGTACGGTTCCCATTTTGCACGACATAAGAGTTACAATAGCACTTTGAGTAATCTGCCCTTAGCTGTACGAAAATAGAAACAAAAACAGCATATTCAAAAATAATAAAGAAATTTAAATTACCTTCAGCAGAAGTGGCATCGCGCGAGTAATATTCAATGTATTGCGAGCGCTCAAAGGCTACGGTAGCTGATTTCCGTCAGGAAATCTATGAAAATATGCATGATTTTCATGTTTTAGTTTTCGGTGAGATTTATCGTCCCGTTTTCATTAATTATGCCAACTCAATTTAATATTTCTAATAGTTATCATTTGCCGCCATGCTTCCTCTGATAAGAAAGTTATTCAATTTACATTTTGTTTGTGTTTAATTTCAAATTAAGGGTTAGACTCATTCTGTTCACATAAATAGTGCCTGTGTTGTTAATAACCGCTCAGAAACAACCTCCTAGCGTTTTGTCCGTCACAAGTCCAGTTTAAGAGAGGTAAGGTGCATCAAAGCAGCCCTTCTGGGGAAGTACCTACACTTCACAGAAAGCCGCAGTCAAATTACAACTCCCTAGAGAAATTTTGTGTTCTTATGTTTGAAGTGAGGTCACTAGTAAGCTCCTAGTTGCAATGTTAGCAGCAGAGGCGGCAACGCGCGAGTGACACTTAATGTATTCCAAGCGTTTATAGGTTATGGTAACCGCTTTACATCAGGTGGGCCATATGCTTGTATGCCTTCCGACGTTGTTTAAAAAAAGTTGCAGGATTGTTCGTTCCGAAAAACAGAGTAAGATTTTTCAAACTAACATTGGTTATAAATTGAAAAGAAAAACGATCTTTCGTACAAACTTAGAAAGTTGTGGTGGAGAAGGAAACGGGATAAGAATCATGATTGGGAAATATATTTTTTTCTCAATCCACGGTTCTTGGGTAAATTTGTTCAGTTAAATAGTCCGGGCTCCTGAAGATCCTGTATATTGATATTAATGAAATATGAAGAAGAAAATGATTTCAAAGACTTGGAACGTATCTAAACAACCCTACTAGAGAAGTATACATTTACCTTACAGAAGATCACAGCCGAGTAACAACTCCCTTGAGGTTTATCGTGTCCTACGAGTAAATGAGGTTTCCAGTAAGCTCTTGAGATGTTTAATTGGCAGCGAACCTTTGGAACTACGTTACATCAGGATGGCTAAACGCTTGCTTGCCTTCCGGTGTTGTATAAAAAAATCGTCTTCATCCTAGTTTTATCCCGTTCCTATCCGCTAATCTAAAATCCGCTACCTAATCCTGAGGATATGGCAAAGGCAGTTCCTTTGAGCGACAGCCGTCAGACCCCACATCTCAGAAGGAAAACCAGAGTTTACTTAGATCAGGTCATACATCTTTTGAAATATCTCTTGAACTTCCTTCACCGCCGAGGAAACAAAAATACGACTTTAGTACACGTCCATGCCAGGGTTCAAAACAAGAATCGGTCGGTGATTAGGCTGATTTATCCACTGCCCGATCTCAATCATCATCAAAATATCCGAGATTAATATATGCGGAACAAACTAATTGTGTACAAACAATAAGCGAATAGTTTGCAACGATAAAACATACCGTGCGTCGTCATTGAAATGATCGTTACAAATAGTACGTAGTAATGGTTCATTGTTCTAAAATAAACATGATAATAATTACATTTTAATTGATACTTTAATGTTTATAAGCTTTGATTTCTTTACATATAGTATGTTTGTACATCTGTTGAATTAGTAAAAGCGACGTCTTTCCTCCTGCATTCTTCTACATGTCCGACCGACTAACTGAGCATGCCTTTCTTATGATACTGATGCTCTGTTAAAAGAGGAGAGAATGAGGTAACTGATATACAACGCGAAAGTAGAAGGATGTAGGAGCTTGATGGTCCAAGACCCATCTACCACAAAGTTGATCAGCCGAGTGTTATCGGAAGGTAGCGTCAGGAGCCTTTGAAACCGGCGAAAGAGCTATGAATGAAAAAGAAACGAACGAGGTATGTAAGGACCGAGTCATGTGGCACTCGGTTCTCTCTGCCTACCCCGCACGGGACTGAGTAATAGTGTAGTAACATCAGTAAGCTATACAGTATGTTTATGTAATTTCTAAACCAGTTTTAGGATACATTTATGACGATTTTGAAACCAAATAAGTGTTAAGAGATTTTTGTAATAGTGAACGTTTAAACTGTAATCAATGGTCAACATAGTTAGAATTTCAAGTAGACTAAAAATACTAGTAACTTCTTCTTCTTCCTAATGTTACCCCATTTCCTAATCCATTAGAGTTAGCGGGATCCATTATCTAAGGATTTAGCGAAGTTTTACTTCAATAATATGGCGAAACAGTTGTCTGCATGTCTGTAAGAGACGGTGTTAACATAATAAGAGGCATACACCCTTAATTCGAATGTGTAGAAAGAATGCGCATGGCGAATAACTTTACAGATGTACAACGCGAATGTCACTCTTTATTTCATTCTGTCACCAAAGTCGTGTTATATCAAAAGGTAAAGAAAAGAAGGTCGCATGTTAGATTTCTTAAGCTGTAACTTCCTGTTGTGATAATAATTATTTACACTTCACGTTCTTATATTCTATTTTTAAAATTGTGCTAAGATATTATGATTCAAAATATGTTTATTTGTATTTATATATCGTCATTTGATTATTTAACGTCGTATGAAGTGTACTTCCGGTTTACGTTTCGAATGATTGTACAGATTATATTTGTGTTGAACGAAAAAAAAATATATATATTGGTGAAAGGAATCATCATCATCACTTCTATTCCCGCATTCGTAAAGTAAACTGAGGAATGGAGTAAATTCGTGAAGAATTTTACAATCTGCAAATTAGTACATTTTCTTACATCTAATATATTCTTCTTAGCTTTATCCCGTTTCCTAACCCGTTAGAATTAGCGGGGTCTGCTAACTAAGTCTAAGGATTTGGCGAAGATACGTATTATTTTGCACGAAGCTACTGCCGTTAGACCTCCAGAACCCAGAGGGAGACCTAGAGTTTTCTTAGGTTAGGTCACATGTCTAAATATATCTCTTGGACGAGTGAGTTTCCTCACGATGTTTGCCTTCAGCGCCGAGCGAGTGATAATTTGCAATATGTACATAAATTTGAAAACAGGAATTTAGTGGTACATGCCAGGATTCGAACCAGTTGATCAATAAGCCTGGTTGTCGTCCACTGACATACCACTGCTCTATTTCTTACATATGATATCCTAAGTTTGTAGAAACAGGTAATCACGCGAAAAATATAAGAATTTTAAAGAAGCGAGTCCACATCACATCAACCACTACTCATACCACTGCAAGGATACGGGTCTCCCTTCAACCGAAGGGGTTTAGAGCATACTCCACCACGCTGCTCAAATGCGGATTGGCGGAGGCCAGTGTTTTCAAGCCGCCCGAGGGCCACTGACTTAGCTTAACGACTGTCATCTATCGACAACAGCCGGGACCGACGGCTTAACGTGCCCTCCGAAGAACGGAGAAACTCTAGATAGAGCAACCCATCCATAGACAGGCTGCGGTCGACGTTGCTTAACCTCCGTGTTCGGTTAGATTAACACGCGCAACGACGCCGTCGTGCTCTCCCGATGAGCTCGACGGCGACGATGCGCCCTCTCGATGAGATGAAAGAAGCGAGTAAGATGTGTAAAGATCGAGTTACATGTCTATCGTCTCTACCTACCCCGCAAGATATAAATGCATATAATAGTATACAATTAACGGGCGTTTATAAATTATTATTATTTAATTGTTCTTATCTGAACGGTATACGTCACATGTTATGTCTACTATCGTATACCAGTTCAATTATAATATAATTGAAGTTGCATAATGATTTCTATAGTTTTCCATAGCAGCGTGTACTAACTATTTAATTGCTGGTCTTGTCAAGTTAATAAATAAGTACTCTCTGTATAATAAAAGGATTAACTAAGTAATTGACAGTGCTACAGAGCTCGCAATGGTATTGTTAAGAGACTTTAATATGGTTTTTAGGGTTCCGTAACCCTGGAACCCTTATAGTTTCGCCATGTCCGTCTGTCCGTCCGTTCGTCTGTCCGCGGCCTAGCTCGGAGACACTTGATACTAGAAAGCTGTAGTTTGGCATGGCACATATTAACTACCTATGCTGACAAAGTGGTAGAATAAAAACTAGTAAAAAAATTTTTTTTGTGGTACCTCCGGTACACGTAATGAGGGGATGATTTTTTTATTGGCGCCCACCCCATGGTGTAGGGAGTCATTAGATAGGTTTTTTTAAAACATTTAGTGTGTGGGAAGATCACTTTTCGATATAGTGATCCGTTAGGGAAAGTTTGTATTAAAAGTGTAAATTTTTATAGACTCAAGTATAAATTACCAGTGAAGGAAGGAATGTTTTCCATTGTGAGGAAAACCCAAGAAATTATATTTCGAAAGACGTGTGTCCTAACATCCTAACCTAGAATACTAAAGTCCTACCTACCTAACCCAACCTAAAGTCCGAATCCCCCTGGGTTGCGGAAATCTGATAATAGTCGCTCCATGTCGAAATCAATATTCCCTCTCTACACTAAACTTAAAAAAAAAAGAACGAGTGTGCTTTAGACCACACGACCGAAGTAAAACTTCTTTAGCTCCATAGTGTGATACAGACAATAGGCCTGCACTGTGTCTTAGATATACGAAACTTAACTAGCTATGAGAGAAAGAAAATGTGTGCTCGAACCTATCTCTCTTACCCCTACAGTAATATACGAAACGTACCTTTCTCTTTCTATCATCACTAACTTATATCTTCCTCTCAACTTCCGTTCGCCTCGCCCGATCATCGTAACGCTCTCGTCACGCATTTACCAGCTTACTCCCCAAGTCAAACGTGCGTAAAGAAGTTTTACTTCAAAAATATATAGAGTTTAATAATGCACTGTGAACGGGACCCTTTATGTCCAAGGAAGCTAGCACTTGGCCAATTTTTTGAAATCAATTATACATTTCGCACGTCATCCCCTTAACGCATGCAATATAACGCAATACTATATTCTTATCTGCGAGCGCTCGTAGCCGGTTGTAGAATTATCAACACACATGCCTACAGAAGTCATTATTATAGACGTAGTAATAACAAATGTATTGTTCGGTTGTGGCGTGACAGTACCACGCTTATCAGCTTCACTTGTTTTTATTAATTGTTTTCTAACACATTTATTATTGTTTTGTTTAATTGTTTGCAATAATTGAGTATGGACCGTGATGAGGAGATCGATGGCATCTAATTGGACACGCAGGTTATGTAACGCCTACCTAAGATTGTCTATAGATAGGCTTGTCCATAGATAACAGTTTCTGTTATCTATTGGCTTGTCTATGTTTCTGTATGAACTTCGGAGGGCATGTTAAGTCGATTTAGGGTGTTGTTGATAGATGGCAGTTGTTGAGGCAGTGGCCTTTCAGTTGTCAATGCCAGAAATGTATTCTTTTATACAACGTCGAGAATCATACAAGCATACGGTCCACCTGATGTAAAGTGGATTTTATATGAGGTGGAGGTACTTCCCGAGTCGTAATGTTTCGATGTGCCCTACCTCTCTTTCGCCAGAGCCATGATCTGGTCCCCAATGATGCAAGAAGTATCATTGTGGGAATGATACTTCTTGCATTGCCTACATTTAGAAAATAAGACTTTCATTAATTTCAGTTACAATTTACTGCCGATCTTAACGCTAACTTATGATAGCGAGACCTGGGTTTCGCAAAGAGATCGTGAAAGTAGAATAAACATGCAAACGTTGTGCTAAATTTGCAGTGTAACGTTTGTTGAACGAGTTCGCAATGAAGATGTAAGAAACAAAGTTGATCTGAAAAAAAAGATTCGATGTTAAAATAAGAAGAAGTATGCTCCGTTTCTCGTTTCTAGTTCGAACATGGAACTTGAAAGTTCTACATGAAAAGAATGGAAAGAGAACATGGAAAATGGAAAGACGCAGAAGCTGAAGAAGGATACTCACCTATCACGATTAAATTGTGCCATGTTCGAACAAAAAGTAAAGTCAAGTAGTGTACGAAAAGTGTTACGAACGTTAATGAATCAAGTGCAAGTGAAAGGCTCTGCCTAGCTCACAAATGACTGGGGTGAAGATATAGATAGATAGAATTCCAATGCGTGAAATATATATGATTTTATGAATTTCAGCTTAATATATTTAACAGTCTTATGAACACAAAGAAAGCAACGGAAATAAACAAACCAACAGACGGTAAACAATGCTAATCTAAAAGGGTTCGATGTTTATCTTTTGGTGTACGGAACCCTATCGAACTAGAAAGAAAACGAAATGTGTATTGACGCTTCAATTTTTGCAATTTAGCATCTGCGAAGTATAATAATGTCCAAATAATTACTACATTATTATACTCGTAATAGTACGATGCGTAATAGCTGATAAGAAGTTACTGCTAATGAAATAATGCGACCAATTTATTTACAGTGTTTCAGATCATGAAATGGGAGCATCGCTATATACGATTTTATGATCATACCATGATGCAATCAAACGTTAGTCAACTATATAGGTATATAGGTCGAAAATGTTTGCTGCGAAGTCAGATCTATGAGAAAGCTACAGCTGCACTGCTGCGTCAGCTCTGTAATATGTGCGAATTTTGACTTTAATTATTCTGATAAGTTACATAGTCAGCAAGCGATTTGCTGTCACTGTAGGAGCCGAGTCAGAGGCGAGAGGTGACGTTACGAGGTATTAACTCTAAATAAATTACGGTTAATAAAAGGTTTAAAGAATTTTGCTATTATGCTAATCTATCTATAACTTCACGCCAAATCCCTTGCGGGGTAGGCAGAGAGAACCGAGCGCCACGTGACTCGATCCTGACATATCTCACTCGCTTCTTTAACATTCATTGCTCTTCTCATGCACGCTCGCCGGTTTCTAGGGCTCCTGACATCACCTTCTGATAGAACACGACCAATTTGGTCATGGTAGGTAAGTCTTGGCCTTCCCCGGCTCCTACATCCTTCCACTTTTGCATTGTATATCTGCTTCGTCATTCTTTCATCTTGCATTCTTTCTACATGTCCGAACCATCGGAGCATGCCTCTTCTTATTTTAACACCGACGCTCTCTTTCAGACCAACTCTGTTTCTAACATCATCATTGCGAATACGGTCTACAAGCCTTACGCCACAAATTTAGCGCACCGCTCGCATTTCGACCGCGTTTATTCTACTTTCATGCTCTTTCTGCCATACCCAGCTCTCGCTTCCATAAGTTAGCGTTGGGACCAACACTGCATTGTGTATAGCGAGTTGTGCCTTCTGGCTCAGGATTTTACTGCCAAGAAGTTTTCCCAACGCTCCATTCACACTATTCCCAGCACTCACTCGTCTTTCCACATCTGCGGTGTACCTTCCATCCCTGCTGAAAGCGCATCCAAGATATACAAACTCATCCACTTGTTCCAACACTTCATCATCAATCGTAATCCTTACATTAGTTCTGGATTCTTCTCTTTCAAATACTTTTCTTTGTTTTCTTCGCATTCAGTAGTAAGCCTTTCTCCATACATTCGTCTTTCATCGTTGTGACCAGTGTTTGCAGTTTAGATGGTGTATCTGCTAATAGTACGGCATCGTCTGCATACAGCAGACAGTTCACCACTAGGTCACCCATGCGCAATCCCACGTTCGTTGACCTTATTCTCTGCAGACAACTATCGAGATACAGGATAAACAGCCTAGCAGATAGCATGCAACCCTGTTTGACACCAATTCTGACATCAAACCAGGGTGACATGCCACCATCTATCCGCACACATTATTATGCTAATGCTTTCGTAAAATGAAATTAATGTTCTGAAGAGATAATTGTAATAAAAATGGAAGATGTACGTGGAGAGAAACGCCCAATCCGGCGAACATGGTCAATGGGTCTTATACTTTCATCTGAGTTTTGGGTTCTAGCATTTACCAAAAGTTATGGGTTGTCTAAGCGACTGGTCTGTACAAACAGCTAAACGAGCAGCTGCAGTTTTTTAGTAGAATTCACCTTTTGTTAATAAAATTGCTGATTTTAACTTTGACTTTAAAGGTAGCGATAAGCCATGTATGACCTACATAGTCACACAATTCTTATTATGCTTCTATTTAAATAACTTAGTGTTGTAATAGTGGGAGGTGTTGATGACCCCGGATTTTCACTTTTGTCGGTATCTTTAGGTTTTAACATCGCCTGAGTTGTCACTTAACGTATCAGGATTCCATATCCAATGAGACTAGCACTAAGGCTATACTATATGTCTATTTGTTGGTCTGCCATAGAACTGCACCTTTTGACTGTTCAAAATAAAATAATATACTGTGTGAAAATTTCTAATATCTGCGTATTACTGTTAATACACACACAATATAAATTTTCACACAGTATATTATTACTACGGCCACGGTGAAAACAAATTTGTAGTAGAAATTTATCTAAAAATTAAACTGGGGAAGCATACAATAAATTTATTTTACTAGGGAAACATTTTTTTTTTAATAAGTAGTTATAAATACTTCACGGTCTACAGACTACTTCTATGATCGGTTTTTGAGAGGATAATTATATGTATGTATGAATAGATGTGTATATGAATAGATGGAATATGGATGTAAAGAGGGGGACTTTGTACAAAAGTCGTCTGCGTGGGTACCTCTGTCTCATCTATTTCTACCGCCAAGTCGATATATTTATATAGCTGTGTTCCGGTTTGAAGGGTGAGATATGGCAGGCATACGAAACTGCCTTATGTCACAAGATTGGCAGCGCGCGAGTAAGAGAGTGGTGTTGCGAGCATAAATGCGGTGACCGCTTATCATCTAATGCGGGCCGCATGCTTCTTTGCGAATCTAGTTGTATAAAAAAAAAATACAAATAATTGTCCTCTCAATAACTGGATTGACAAAAAAAAACTCGATCTCAATTGTCTTCTCTCCCTGTCTCATTAAAGCAATGGCTAACTTTAATATATTTCTTGGCGTAACTTAGGCTTGATTAGATTTTCATCTCAATGATACCCAGCTATTTTAGTAACTAAAAAAAATACGCCTTCAAAAGTGAACTTTTTGCCACTTGCTAAATCTCACCGCCATTGTAATAACTTACCGCCATTTTAGGTCCGATTATTTATTGATTCGAGTTACGGTTCTAATACGTACATAAATCATACGGTGACCACATCACGTCACTTGGATCGTATACTTATTTAGCACCCCGCGTAGTAAAAAAGACAATCAGTCGATAACTCTAAACAACACTCATGGCTACCGTATAATTTCCATTTTCTAAAATAACACGTATCTGTACAAAAAGAATAATTCTATTCCAATATTAGATTATGTTTCAATGGATTCGGTTACAGAATACGCTGCAAACCGCATTATGTTATATTTTCTCTACACCGCAAAACCGTTTGATACAACAGACTGGAAGTGTAGTGGTGGACGATGATCAATTTAATGATTTGATTTGTCGATAAAGTGTGTATGGTTCTTTTCGAAATTTTATTTAAATTTATTTTTACAGTTATATGTTGGTATTCTTGGTATTTTGCAAGTCAATTTAAGCATTCGTCCTTTTAAATATCCAATCCGATAACAAAACTATATAATGCATTTTTTGGAAATCGAAATTCATTACTAACATAAACAATGGAGCAAACCACGTTGAACTTGACTTTATGTATATTATATAATGCAGTACCGAATAACGTTAAAAACCACAATGCAAATGTTTTATGGAACAGAATTAATACAATTGTAGAAAGCGTGAATTTTTTATACGTTAAGGAATTATTGAATATGTAAACTAATAAAAAAATATTTGTATGTCAAAAGTTCTGTGACCCTAGCCTAAGATAGGTCTGGTTTTCTCTCTAGTCTGTGGAGGTCTGACTATACTGTGTTGGTGTGGTGTGGCTTCATGTATAATAGAGTAATTGGCTACGCCAAATCCTTAGTCTTAGGTAGCCGACCCCACCAACTCTAATGTATAAGGAAACGGGCGAATGCTAAACAGAAGCTTTAAAGTATATAATGGTAATACCTAGCCAAATTAGAAACATAAACTCTTATTTTTTTAGCACAGAATTAATAAAATTGTCGAAAGAGTAAATTGTTTACTCCGTAATGGAATTATTCAATATTCTTTCGTTCTGGAGAAATATGGCATACCTCTAATTTATTATTATTATTTACCCTATTGGTTATATTAGTCCCTACGAAAAGGTTTATCGTTTATATTTTTCGTATAATAGAAATAAAGAAACAAATTCCGTACCATATAGGTACGTTATCCGTATTCGTAGTAATCGCAAAAATACCAATCATAGTTTTTGCTTTGGGTTTGTTTGCTATTTTATTTTTAGCCGGGTCGGCAAAGTAAGTTACTCTAATCGAAAAGTAAGTACAATGTTCTAAAATAAATACTAAACAAATATTAAAAGATGACAGCGTTAAAATCAATAAATTGATCTGAAATAGGGAGAGGGGTCGAAGATTAAACAGGAGAGATGACATATCCGTTTCATAAAATAAAATATAGCATTTTTTTTACGTAGAAAGTAAATACACTTTTATCGATAAATGTAAAACCTGTAACATGCCTAAGCACAGGATGCATTAAGCCGATGGTAGATTCGATCTGCGCACGCGCCGAGTTGTAAGTTGTAATACCAGTTGTAATATAATACTTATTACATTTAAGGCGAGTTATGTATTAAAAGACACTTGACAGGCCTCGAGGAAGATGGATGTTTTAGGAGTTAAGCGGAATCACCTCTTATCGTATGTGTCACTGAGGAAACAGGGCTACTATCGAAAAAGACCTTATTTTGTGAACAGTAAAAATGAAAATTAGGAAATAATAAATTTGTCACGATGTTAATATATCATTCAGAGGCGACTGGCAACTTTGAAAACTAAACCTAGCCTACCACTACAATCTTCCCGCCAAGTCCCTTTCGGGTTAGGCGGAGAGAACCGAGCGCCACGTGACTCTATCTTTATATACCTATTCTCTAACATGCATAACTCTATATATACGCTCGCCAGTTCCTAAGGCTCCTAAAAGCACCTTCTGATACAATACAGCCAATTTATTCGTGTTGTTGTTGAGTCCATGAACGCTTGTAATACAGAGAGTACAGCTCGCGCATTCCCACCCCTGCTGCTAGCACATTACTCTTTAGGGCACACTGACAAATCCAATCATTTGCATGAACACAAACATCCTCCAGGGAAGTGTATGTATTATTCACATGAGGTGGAGGTACTTCCTCAATCGGGCAGCGTTGATGCACACTAATTAATTAATTAATAATTAACTAATTAATTAACACACACGATAATCCTAAACCCATTGTGGTGTTGTTGTACCCAAATCAAGATATAGAGACATTTTTATGCGCACAAATGTTATCTATGAGCCTTGACGTTAAACCTTTGCTAATCACCCACTGCTGAACTTGCTATTGCTATAGTTGCTGTAAAAGGGAAATTGCTGACAAATACATAATTCACCTTAATAACTTTGTTATTGGCGTATCGAATGTCAAATAAACATCATTAAAAGTCAAAATACACACAGGGGAAAGCGGGAAACTGTCAGCGATACGGGACAGACTTTTTTTGTAACATGTCACACAAAAAGCGTTCTCACCGCGCCGGATCTCGCTCACTTTTTGTGTGACATGTTGCATACAAACACGAATGTTGCAAAACATCCCGTCCCGGAGCGCCGTCGCTTTCCCGCTTTTCCCACCGCTACTATAGGTTTTGGCGTTTACTTATATCATACCCACACATTACTAACGATAACCACAGGAATATTCTTTCTTATGATTGAAGTTAAAACATTCATAACAAAACAAAATTAAAGGATTAATAGGTAAGACAAACTAATTTGGGGAGAGTAGACTCCCTAAACGTTAAACAGTATATAATTCAAAAGTCGTTTATAAGCTTCATTACGCTACTGCGAAATTTACGAGTGTCACAAACTGCAGCTAAAGGACGGAATATCAAATAAATCTAAAGTTAGGACACGACGAAATCGCCTAGACAATATAGTTAACTTACCGCAACACTAAACCTGACAATAGCACAAAGTACACGGAGACAGTAAGCTGACTTCACGCAATGTACAGATTCAAAAATGAATTTATCTACAACCATATTCATTTGTTCTCTCATTATTTGCAATTCATCATTATTATTTTCGAATTAGAATTAAAAAAAAAAAATTAAGGGTTAAATATTTACTCTTGAAATAAAATTAACGAATCGAAGAACAGTAAGATTACTCTTGATGCTACTTCCAATAACGATCCAAATCCAATGTCAAAATTTAGTTTAAAGTTTCGTAATCACTTTACGACCTATTCTCATACCTACCAAATATACATAAAAAAATTCATAAAAATCGGTCGAGCCGTTTCGCAGGAGTGCGACCATAAACACCGTGACACGAGATTATTATAGATATAGATAGATAATCTGTGTAATATATGTATGTTTTTAGACTTTAGCTTCGTTAAAATATTCATATGTATCGGAATCGGTATGTAGAATAACTTAAAGGTTAACCACAAATGTTTGTCCTGGGAATCGATCCCACACAGGACGCGCGTTGGTGTTAAAGTAGCGTCGCTAACCATTCCGCCACCGGTCACCTAAGTTTTTCTATGAGTAGAAACACCTTGTATTTAAATCCCAAAATGCGATATATCAGAGAGATGTACGGTCTGAAACTGACCAATTCATGTAAATTTTGACGCTAACTATCCTATATGTTCTTGAATGTGCGCATTTCTCCAAAAATAATATATATTTATTTAAATTTAAGACACGCGACCAAAATAAAATAATTTTGAATCCTACGAAGACAAAGTAAAAGCATATTTTCCAATACAGCTCGGATATACAATAAGATCCCAGAGACTATATTGATGAAATTTGTTTGTTCAAAAAGACAACGTAGGTAAAGCATATTTTTCAATACACTTCGGATATACAATAAGATCCCAGAGACTATATTTTACTCATAATAAACACTCATACTCGAGACACCGTGTTTACTTCACGTCCCAACCTTACAATATTGATGAAATTGGCTTTTTAAAAAAGAAGTTCCGTGATTTATTAGTAAATAAGTGCTATTATGAAATAAAAGAGTATATAAATGATAAGAATTTGTAAGTTGCATGAGTTAGTGTATATTAAAAAATTGTAATATTGTAATGGTGGAACGCAGAATGAACTAAGAAACTTGTGTCATCGTACTGTACCTGCAGTTTACAATAAAAAAAAAAATATTTTGTAGAATACCTAATCTTACTGTTTACAGTATATATTGTGATTAAGATGCTGGAAACTGTACTCATAAAAGGTAACCAGTTGAACACAAAGATATGTTAGCCACTTATGTAGTTGGGTAATCTGATTTGTGAACTTACCTCCACTTGAATCTCGTGTTAACTTATATTTGGAAGTTCTGTATGGTTCTGTTTAAGTCGTTACAACGTTAACCGAATTAGCATATTGTATAATTAGTTCATAGTTATATTTCAGAATCACGTCTAGAAAAATATCCGTCACCTTACAGGTTATCGCAGCTGGAATAATAACTCGATATAGTGTTGTTTATTTGGTGATGTTATCAATAAATCTTGTGATATTGTTGCCTCCCGACCATGAAGAAAATAGAGAACAAATGAAACCGATTTTGCATAGTAACTCAATTTACCGTTACGGGTAGGGGAGAAGTAGAACGCGCAGCTATTATTGGCTAGTTCGCGGATCAACATGGCGCCTCTTATCAGCTTATTGGTTAAAATATTCTCCCATTGGTCAGCAAGCTCGGATCGCTGAAATATTTCGGTGCTAAAACACAACGGTTTTCGTGATCGTGGGGTGCCTTCATGCGCGCATGCGCAAGTGGTTTAATAGTTTGTTAGAGACGGTGAAACACTTTTAAATAAAAAGCGATATCTATCTATGTTTTTATACAACATATAGAGGCATATGAGTATACGGCCCTACACCTAATGTAAAGCGGGTACCGTAACCTATTAACTCTTACCATACATTAAGTATCACTCGCGTGGTACCATTCATTAAGTATCACTCGCGTGGTGCCTCTGCTGCTGATACGTCTACTCCTTAGGAGTCTGCTGGTGATTGTAGGAAAACAACTGCCCTCCAGTCAAATATTATTTAGCTGCGGTATTCTGGGAGGTGGAAGTAATTACCAAGATGGGCTGCTTGATGCGCCTAACCTCTCTTAAAATGTATGTAGCAGAAACTTAAAATACAATATCACGAATAGTATGTAAGGATAGCAAAACCCCATTAGAAGAAATCAACATGGGATTAAAAGAAATTATGGACTGTCAAACCAGCGTTGGGCTGTGTTGATCACGGCACTCATAATGCGTCTACTTATGTCCGTGACACAATGCTATAGAGTTTGTGAAAACTCATGAGCCTATAAGTGTGCCTAAAAAATGTTAACAAAGGTATATATATAGCTACCGACTACACTATATAAGTCGATGAGATATTTATGATTGTAATTTGTCTGATAGGAAACAGGTACTGCGAATCGAATACTCTTCTTAGAAAAGCTTTTCTTAGGAAGTTTAATCCTTATTTACATCGAATATAGAAACACGATAGGTGAAAATTGCTTATTACTTCCACTTGTATTTTTTGGACCAAAACAATTACCTTTGGTTTGGTATTCTCAACAAGATGTTAGTTAAATAATTTAGTTGTTAACTGCTGTGTAAACAAACTGTGTGTAACAAACAGTTACGTACACAAATCTACCAATTTTCACCTTGGAAGTCACATTTTAACCTACTATTTTTGAACCATTCAAGTATTTCTATTATGCCATTGATTAATCTATCTATAAACGATAAATTATAGTGCTTTTTCAGGTAATTTAGTAATATTTAGGAAGCAGCGTAGATTATTTTAATTGTTGACGTACTCTATTATTTGTCAGTAGCAGAAATCCACTCCTGATTTAAAATACATTTTTTTAAACAACGTGGGAAGGCGGCCCACTTGATGTAAAGCGGTTACCGTAGCCTATGAGCCATTGTAATAAATTAAGTATCACTAGTGCGATGCCTCCAGCAAATGCTAACTCAGCAACTCCTCAGGAGCTTAGTGGTGACCTCACCCACACGCAGGAACACAAGAACCCTATACGGAGTTGTTATTTGGCTGCGGTTTTTTTCTGTGAGGTGGAGGTACCTCGTAAGAGGAGGTTTGTCAAACTTCATGTCAAACTTGACAAATAGACATGTTCATGCACACACACAAATGTGTGTCCTGTGCGGGAACCGAACCCACGAGCGTTGGTGCCAAAGTCGCGTCATTTACAACTGCATCACCGAGCTAGTAAAAATGATAGAGATGTTTGTATTACGCCTTTAAACCAATAAACAAGTTTCAAATAGTTAGATAACTATCTTTATTGCTCTTCAGACACTCATTTATTAGTCATAACCTTTGTATTGTTGATAACCTCGATAGACAAGCTTGTCAAACTTTCAGACAGTATGTCAGACAGAGCCATCCATTAACTGGATATAAAAATCATTTCTTATTTTACAATCAGCGGGCATCGGGCTATTATTGCTGTCACGATGATGTTGCCCAGGCGCACGCGACGCGTGTGTTACCACTTCAAGTTTCGTAATGTTCCTACTGTACTGTAGGTATATGTCATGCAAGCTACTCCTCGCTCCCTCTGCTACGTTGATCTGAAGGTGTAATTGTCCATTAGATGGACTACGGCTGGCTATGCAATAGTTTTATTCTAACACAATAAATAGATTGAATTAAACAATTTTTAACGGAAGTATCGCGTATTTTATTTATTTTGTTGAACCTGACGTTGACGTTGAAAAAATGTTCGGACACTGTGAGCGATTTTTGTGTGAATCGGAACATATATAATTAATCCATCCATGTCGGTAGATGTAATAATTGAATAACTAATGTAAGACAAATATCACCTTAGTCTTCCTGCGACCACGGACGCTGCAAAGCGTTCGAAACGTCAGGTTCAACAAAATAAATAAAATACGCGAAAAAAATTGTTAAAAATTGTTTGTTTAAAAATTGTTTGTTAAAAAAATTGTTTTTAATTGTTTGCCTAAGACAATACTACAATAAATAGATATAGAGATCTTAAAGTTGTAGCTATGTTTATCATCGCCTCTCGTTAATGTTAATACTTGCCAAGCGCAAGTGTACAGAGATCTTAAAGTTGTAGCTATGTTTGTCATCGCCTCTCGTTAATGTAAATACTTGCACTTGTACAGATTCCACTTCACAATTTTTATTTAATAATTATTTTTACCGACCGGTTTCGCCTTTACGGCATTATCAAGGTGTTTTATAAATAAAATTGTGAAGTGGAATCTGTACAAGTGCAAGTATTAACATTAACGAGAGGCGATGACAAACATAGCTACAACTTTAAGAGCTCTGTACACTTGCGCTTGGCAAGTATTAACATTAACGAGAGGCGATGATAAACATAGCTACAACTTTAAGATCTCTGTACACTTGCGCTTGGCAAGTATTAACATTAACGAGAGGCGATGACAAACATATCTACAACTTTAAGATCTCTGTACACTTGCGCTTGGCAAGTATTAACATTAACGAGAGGCGATGACAAACATAGCTACAACTTTAAGATCTCTGTACACTTGCGCTTGGCAAGTATTAACATTAACGAGAGGCGATGACAAACATAGCTACAGCTTTAAGATCTCTGTACACTTGCGCATGGCAAGTATTAACATTAACGAGAGGCGATGATAAACATAGCTACAACTTTAAGATCTCTGTACACTTGCGCTTGGCAAGTATTAACATTAACGAGATGTCTTCAGAATTCCACCAAGCGCCTACAATAAACAGTATCAACATAATTTATCATCGCCTTTGAATATTTTCATCTTTTTTTTATATGACGTCGGGAGGTATACAAGCATATGCCCCACTTGATGTATAACGGTTACCGCAACATATGAATGTTTGGAATACATTAACACAGCTCTGCAGCCAACAATTCCTTATTGGCGACGTCACTCACACAACACAACGACCCTCTAGGGAGTTGTTATTTGTCTGTGGATTTCTGTGAGGTGGAGGTACTTTCCCAGACGGGCTGCTTTGATGCGCCCTATCTCTTATAAAAATACCCAGACTAAGAGCAAATGAGATTTTCATGCACATAAATGTTTGTCCTGTGTGGGAATCGAACGTAGAACGTCGGTATCAAAGTAACGTGTAACAGTGCGTTTCACAAATGTGCCAGTGAATCATTATATTAATACGTGAAGGAAAAAAAATGTACCCCTTTTTACGAAACTTACGCGGACGGAGGAGTATGAAATTTGGCACAGTTGAAGTTTATATGAAGTGCAGAAAGCTAAAATTTTTTTTATAATAATGCTCGGAAAATACATTAAATTAATAAAAAAGCATTAGATACACACAGTAGCTACCATGCGTTTGACACACGACACATATATACCCAAACTAGCTGAAGCCCGCGCCTTCGCAGGCGTGAGATTTGGGCTTTTAGTAGCCTTTGTTACTCTCCAGCCTTCAAATTCTTTCTGTTAAAAAAAATCAAAGTTCAGGGCCTTCCTTTGTAAGTAATTACCCTAGACTTCATTGCGTGGCATACATATTAACATATCTATACTATTATTATAAAGAGGAAAGATTTGTATGTATGTTATGAATAAACTCAAAAACTACTGGGCCGATTTCAAAAATTCTTTCACCATTAGAATGCTACAATATAAATGCTTAACATAGGCCATAAAATATTTTGAAAATAGTTAGGGATCCGTATGAATACTTCGCTAATGTGTGAAAAAGATACCAAAAAAACCTTATACCGCGTACGCTGCTGAAACTATTGACAATCGAGCAAAGTAATGTACTACAGTTTTATAGAGGACATCAATATCTACATAAAAGTCCGTGATACCATATGTCTAACTATTACAGTTACGTCACAATAACTACTTTTTCATGTTAAAGCTATAGTAACGCCGGTACAAACTAGGCCACATTATTCGTACCTTGGTATTAATCCTTATCCAAATAAATCATTTCGTATTCAAGACTGTTTCAATGCCTGTAGGTTACTCTTTGAATTAACGAAATCGGACATTCCATTCCAAAGATATTACGGATTTCGTTCTGTGTTTCAATCCCTTGCTTGCGACACCGGCGGCCACGGCGCGTGGCAGCGGGCAGCGCGGCGCACATCTATGAGATAGGTACCCGCGCGGCTCATTCGCGCGCTACCGACATTGAATGTTTTGACTTTTTCATACCACATTTTTTCTGTTCCAGTTAAAAGTTCTTTTCAGAAAAGCGTGCCTCAAATCATCACCTTTGTAGCAATCAATTGAAACTCTCAATTTGCGCACGAATATGAGAGCACGTTTAAGTAATGACGGCAACGACAATTTTTCACAAAAATTACTTAAACTTGGAAGCGGAAAATTACCATCTCCAATTGCACATAGCCTCCAAGTATTATTGGATAATGAATTGGCTCAAACTGTTCACAGTCTAGAAATCCTTATAGAGACAATCTGCCCCGACATCGAACATCTTACAGAAAGAAATTTCGATTGGCTCTATTCGAGGGCGATCGTCTCACCGAAAAACAGCTCAGTAAATGAGATAAATAAAATGATCATTGAAAAAGTACCAGGTGATTTTAAATGTTACAAATCTATTGATAACGTGTGCAACATCGAAGATACAGTGCACTATCTACAAGAATTTTTAAATTCTCTCTATCCCGCCGGCTTGCCACCACACGAACTGAAATTAAAAGTAGGTACTCCCATTATGCTGTTGAGAAATTTAAGCCCTCCCAATATGTGTAATGGCACAAGGCTTTTGATAAAGGAATTACGAGACAATCTGATTATAGCAACAATCATCACCGGTCCCACGGCCGGACAGCTAGCTCACATTCCGCGGATCCCGATGATACCAACAGATTTGCCCATGTCTTTTAAAACGTTAAAGGTATCGTTTGCCCTTATAATAAATAAATCCCAGGGACAAACTTTCTCGATCTTTGGCATCGACCTAAGAGAAGAATGCTTTTCTCATAGCCAATTATATGTTGCACTTTCTCGAGTAGGATTCCTAAAAATCAATATATTTTGTTGCCATCTACGAATACCACAGCCAATATTGTATACAGCCTTAAGGTAGACATATTGGAAACTAAAAAAGTAAAACCTATTAAATTAAATTAATATAAAGTCTCGAAATATATGTTATATATATTAAAATAAATGTAGAAAAGAAATGTAAAAATAAAACTAAAAACAATATAAATAAATAAAGAATAAACTTTCCGATTGTAATTAGGGTTATGGATAAAAATTAATAAAAAATTAAATACCACTAAGTACGTACCACTTAAAGTAATTTGTCTGAAAAAAAAAGCTACTTAAGAAAAACTATTTAAAAAACTCTCTAAAGATACATTTACTCTTCGTTTATCCCAAAATGTTTAAAAAATAAATGTCCACCCGTGCGAAGCCGGGGCGGGCCGCTAGTATAAAATATTTACGCTAATGCTTCTTTATAAACGGTGTTGGGCGTTTTTTTCCAATTTGCTAGAGCAACTACATTTGCGGCATCACTCACTCGTGAACATGCCACGTACAGTTGTCCATGCGTAAAGCATCCCTTGTTTAAAATAATGCCGGCTTTGCTTAGTGTTAGGCATTGTGATTTATTAATTGTCATTGCAACACTGACATTGATGGAGAATTGTAAATTTTTAAATTGAAACGGGTAATTAGATGGATTTATGGGTATCCTGGAGCGCCATCTATTGGCCTTTACGGGAGGTAACGTATATTTATTTTATTTTTATTACATAAAAATGCGTAGTTATTTTATGTCACAAAAATACGTATTCTTTGAAAATAATAAAAATAATATCGCAAAGTTCCCGATATTTCCCCCTAATTTTAAGAGTTTTTCATTGTTTACGGAGGGACCCTAAATACGAGTATTTACGGGATAAAAAGTAGCCTATATTCTCTCTGAACGGTCCTCTACGAATTTGACGGGACTTTCACTTGTAGTAAAAGTCCCGTCAAATTCGGTTCAGCCATTTCGAAGATAAACACGGACAAACAAACAGATAGGTAGTAAGTAGTAAGTAAAAAGTTAAAAATGCATATTTAGGCTTTGGTAACGTGAAAATAACAATATGAGCTTTATAAAGCAACTCAAACGATTATAAACTTTCCGTATACGCAATAAAATTAATTTTAAATTTATTTGTTTGTTGTTGACCTTTGTCCTTGAACGAGACGACGGTCTAAATTAATAGTTTGCTCTAAATATTTTGGAATTCTATTTTTAGTTTCGTGCTTTGCTTTGCGGCGCGTAAATTGCATGTGACAGTAACTTCTCCGCTTTTTTATCACGACTAACGTCACAAAAAGACACAATTAACTTTCCTAAACGTTAATTTAGACCAAAATAGATATTGTTAAAAAATGACAAAATATCATTTTTAAAGTTTTAAATAATAAATATTATTTTTATTATTTATCACCTTACATATTATCCTTATTAAACATCATCTTCTAACTTCATAGAAAATCATTGTATGTTAACCAATATATTCACTGATCATGAAAATATAGATTTAGATAGACATAACCGAATCGTAAAGAATCACAGTACCGTATAATAACACTCAGTTTTCAGCGTGTGGCGTATCGCAGGATTCTGACAGATACATAGATATTGCAATATATAGTTACGGTATCTGATATGCAAAACCAATACATAGATACGATTCAATATTACGTGGTACCGATATTACCCACCCCTACGGTGAATAAAAAAAAACAGCCTTCTAAAAACAGCCACGAACTAAAAAAAAGCGAAAAATAATTGAGTCACAATTACTTAGGACTTTTAGAGTCGGTGCCTGATATTACCCATTGATATTATGACTGTCATGACACCTACTCCCCTTCAACATCTGCTTCGCGAGCCTTACGAGTATCACAAGAAGAGATGGTGTCTACAAAAATAAAGTTAATATACTTCTTGTCGAAAATAATAAAAAACAAAGATTCCTCGAATCTGTTATGTAGGACCACACGTAACAAACCATAGCGCGATCTAAAATGAAGTCAGCGCCATCTGTGATGTGATGGGATAAACTTAAACTAACCGAATAACTCACAACATTAGTTCAACGCGGGGGCTCTACCATCTTAAGAGACTAACTTTTTAACAGCCACAACTAGGTGTAATCGACAACTGATATATGTATGTATATCTTCACGCCAGGTCCCTTGCTAGGTACGCAGAAAGAAAAAGTCCTTACACACTTCACTCGCTTCTTTAATATTCACAGCTCTTTTGATTCACGCTCGCCGGTTCGTAGGGCTCCTGACATAACCTGGTAAAACACAACCAATTAGTCATGGTCGGTTAATCTTGGACTTCCTCGGCTCCTACATCCTTCCACTTTCGCGCTATATATCTGTTTCGTCATTCTTTCATCCTGCATTCTTTCTACATGATACCTTATGTATTCAGGATTATTGGTCTTGGGTATGGTTGGTTTCAATGAACTGCGGGTACGAAGGGAATTATTCCTTACCACGTATTTGTTCAAACTGCTCAGAGATAAAATCTGTAACTCAGAATTACTTAGTTTGGCGAATGTGAGTGTCCCTGATGGACGTGTGGCGTCGTCGTCGGCCGCACCTACCGGCGGTGGCTCGCGGGCGGACCAGCCTACGGAACAAAGCCCCGCTGACACGCGCTCTGGTCACCCTCAATTAAATAGCAGAGAAAATTGACATATTCATGAGTTCTCCGAGTGAATTTACAAAGGTAGCAGTATATATTGTTTGTTATACGTAGACTTAAAAGGGTGTTACTCAATTGCTTTGGGTTTGTAACCCGTAATAATAGATGTTTAACATTCATAGCTCTATTCATGCACGCCAGTTCCTAAGACTCCTGAGATCACCTTCTGATAAAACACTACCAAGTTGGTCACGATAGGTTAGTTAGTCTTGGCCTACTGCGGCTCCTACATTCTTCCATTTTTGTTTTGTTTTTGTATGTAACGTCGGGAGTCATACAAGGATACGGCCCACCTGATGTAAAGCGGTTACCGTAGCCTATAAACGTATGCAATACATTAGAATTACTCGCGTAATGCCACGTACTGCTACTCGGTTTCACGCAAGGGATACACTGGAGTTGCATGGGCCTCATACGGAAGCTCAAAGTTGCACAGCGTGCGATGGAGAGAGCCATTCTCTGCGAGACAGATTCAAAGATGAGTACATCCGTAGCAGAACTGGAGTTACCGGCGAGATTTAAGGATCCGCAAGCTGAAGTGGCAGTTGACAGACTACATAGCTCAGAGAACTGATGTCACTTAGTGCAGAAAGGTTCTCGAATGGCGGCCACGAACCGGCGAAGGACGACTCCATGATGGACCGACCATCTCGTGAAGATCGCAGGGAGCCGATGGATGCAAGCGGGGGTACGGTCGCTGTGGAAGTCTAAGAGAGAGGCCAGTGTTCAGCAGTGGACGTGCTTCGGCTGAAATGATGGTCATGATGTAGGTACTATAAGGCGCCCTTCGTAGTACAAAGGAACTTAAGACGAGCTCGGTGGTGCAAGTGGTGAATGACGCGACTTTGCCACCAACGCTGGTGGATTCCGACACAGGGTACACATTTGTGTGCGTGGACATATCTGTTTGTATTGACCTGGGTGCTTTTAAGGGGGGTGTTTTACGGTGCAGCAAAGCAGCTCGTCTGGTGAAGTGCCTCTATCTCACAAAAAACCGTAGCCAAATAACAATTCTCGTACGTAATAACGTGTAAATGAGGTCACCTGTAAGCTCGTAAGGAGTTGCTTTGCTAGTAGCGGAAGTGTCATCACGCGAGTGATGCTTAATGTGTAACAAGCGTTCATAGGCTACGGTGAATGCTTTACATCAGGTGGATCGTTTGCTAGAATGCCGTCCGCTGTTGTATAAAAAAATATTAAACCCACCTATAGGAATACTGCTGGAAGGTCACTTTACATAGTTGAATGACTATCATTCATCGAAAACAGACATGACTGATGGGTTAACATGTCCACCGAGGTGTTATTTAGCCCAGCCACAGACAGGCTGCGGTCGACGCTCCTTAACCCGCGTGTTCGATTAGAGCGACAAGCACAACGACTCATCTACTCTCTATTTATATCTATTCATAGCTTCATATTTTGCCCGCGGCTTCGCCCGCGTAGATTTTGGGATTTTGGCAGTTTTACTTTTTTTTATTTTGCTTCTTGTTTTTAAATACAGTCGTCTTTAAATAGTTAGTAAAAGTACCAAATATCCTTATTTGTGTAGTAATGAAGATATATCACGATCTGTTCTGTTTTCATTATTAATTTGATACTGACTGTATACACTCAAATCACCTCTTTATACCCAACATTGCCTATTTTAAAAACAAAAGTTTCAAGTCACTAACTTGAAAAATATTTGTCTGGGTTGAAATTAAAATAATCCTATCTTATCTCTCATATGCATTACAAAAGGAACCTCTTGATAAGTCAGTGAATTAGTCAGGAACTCCATTTCTATTAATATATATTACCGTCTCGTCCAAACACAATTTCAACCCCCTTTTCATCTTGCCTAACCTCGCTAAGGGTAGATTTTTTGAAAACGCTGAAACCACTTTTTTTGTATTCTAATAGAGAGTATATGTACAAAGTTTTTAGTTCCTAACTTCAAAAAATATTTCTACTCCATGCAAAGTGTCAACCTCGTCTTCGGCCCCCTAAGGGTGGAATTTTGAAAATCGCTGGTTTGACTTCTTTAACATCTTGATTGAGAGTATATTTACAACGTCTAAACTAGTTCATTGTGAAAAAATCAATTTCTTAACACTTCAACTTTTAATTCAAGAAATATTTTGACCCCCCCCCCCCCCCCCCCATTACGCCCTCTAAAAGGTGGAATTTTTGGGAACGCTAAAATCACTTTTTTTGGATTCTAATAAAGAGTATCTGTACAAAGTTTCGAGTCACTGACTTCTAAAAATATTTCTACTTCATACAAACTGTCAACCCCCTTTTCAGCCCTGTAAGGGTGGAATTTTGAAAAACGCTGATTTGACTTCTTTAACGTCTTGATTGAGAGTGTATTTACAATGTCTAAAATCAAATCCCTTACGAGGTAGACAAAGAGAACCAAGTGCCACATGAATCTGTTCTTTCACACCTCACGTGCTTGTTTAATTTTCAGAGCTATTTTCTTGCAAGCTCACCGGTCCAAGAGCTCCTGGTATCACCTTCTGATAACACCGACCTATTTGGTCGTGGTAAATGACTCTAGGTCTTCCTTGGCACCTACGTCCTTCAACTTAAGCGTTGTATATCTGTGTCGTCTTTTTTTCTCATGCAATATTTGTATGACCTGAACAAGGAATCGTGCCTCTTCTTCGTACCCATTACGAAAAATTGCAATTTTTAATCAAATGTGTTGAAAACGGAAGATTAATGTCCAGCAGCCAACGGTCAACTGAGCGTCAGCCGGGCTATGGCCAATAACCTTTCCTGACACGTTTATGTACTGAAATTGTATGTTTTTCATAATGGCTTATACTCGTACATTGCTCAAGTTTGTCGAGTTAATTTTGTTAGCCATTATGCATACAGTATGTTGTAAAGGACACCATTAAAACTGTATTTAGAGAAGGCATGACGTCATTTACTGTGTTGAGGTATTTACCTAAATAATATTAGAAATGTCTAACTATCATATAATATCTATACATATAATTTTCTAGGCAATTTGATCTAAACTACTTTGTGTGCTTCCGCTACAGATTACACACACAAAGTAGATGAATCAAAATCAAAGTGGATCAATCTGATCAAATTGACTGTAAATTTGACTTCCGCAAAATAAGGCCTAAAATCTATTAACTATGTAATTTTCTTAGTCAATCGGACATAAAATGAAAAATTATTGTCTGATTATTTTGAGCAATGAAAAATAATATGAAATTTAGAAAATCTGTAAACTACACTCCGTTATTAATAATGATTTTCTTTCATGTACCTTAGAAGCATTTATTGTTTTTTACTTATTGCCGTTAATTAATTAGTACGCTGACTTTTATTTTTCTTTCTTCTTGCGTTTCTTTCTTTAATGCGGTTAACGTTTTATCACAACCCATGGACATCGCTTAAAATCAGGTGCCGACCGTTAGTTTCACATCCCATAAAAAAGCTCTTCCTCATCGTCATAATTCATACAATAATTACGTCAATCTGTCTGTCTCGACGTACGTAAAGTTGAACCACGTGCTACAATTTTATGGGCAAGATGACCATTATCGTTTGGTATAACCTTTTTATCTGCCACATGTGATTTACTAATGCTGGCATCGTTCTAATGGTTTCTAATGGTGTTTATAACACTGTGATGATTTGCTTTAACTTTTAGTTTGGGTAAAAGCTTTTGTTTATCATTAATGAGTTCGCAAATATCTGTTAAGTTTTTTAGGACGGCACGATTATGCTATGTGTATTGAATTATCTTAATTTATGAAATATGTGTAAATTTCTTGATAAACATAAAAAAACAGCTTCGCTTTAAAAATAGATGAGGCAGCAGACGAATACATTTTGTGTTTAAGAATATTGTACAACTGTCGAGTTGTTAATAACGCTACCTTGATGCTCGTCGATTCGATTCCCACACAGGACACATATTTGTATACATGAACATGTCTATTTGTCTTAGTCTGGGTGTTTTCGAGAGAAGTTGGTATATACACATCAAAGCAGTCCGTTGGGGTAAGTAATTTACTGCAACAGAAAACCGCAGCCAAATAACAACTCCCTGAAAAGTTGTTGTATTTCTGTGAGTGAATTAAGTTACTAGCAAGCTTCTAAGGAGTTTCCGTGTTAGGAACAGAAGTGGTTTCGCGCGAGCGATATTTAATGTATTGCAAGCGTTCATAGGCCACGGTGACCAATTTAAATCAGGTGGGCTGCATGCTTACATGCCTCGCGACGTTGTATAAAAAAACGGTCTAGATTACAATACCACTAATGAAATTGTTTTTTATGATACGTCATATTTTGAACGACATGTATTATGAAATGAGTCACTAGTACGTGTGAAATTATTTACAACAAAGAGCTCGAGGTCAAACTCATAAAAACGATCTATTGCGTCTCTCTATCACTTATCTCCCAATATACTTATAGCGAGGACGTAATGGATGATACATTTGCGAATAGTCACGACTTGTGTGACATTTAAAATATCAAACGCGATAATTATGACGTTGATGCCCCCTCCTACTATTTAGAGATATTATTATGAGGAGATGACAAATGGGAATCTTTAAATTGCCCTTTGCTGTGGGATAAATGTCGATTTTAAATGGAGGGCCGATGGATTTATATAAAGTAGCACTCAACTTGCTCTCATTAAATACATTTATTAAACTTTCTTCTTCTTCTTAAAGCTATGCCTAATATTTCCTAAGGATTTGGCGCAAATACTGATTTTATATGGAACGACTTCTGTAGGACCTCGACAACCCAGAGGGAAAGCAGACTTTTTTTTTTATTTTTTTTTTTTTTCAATACTTTATTGACCACAATACAGTTGGTTCAAAAGGCGGACTTAATGCTAATTGCATTCTCTACCAGTCAACCATCGGGAGTGGAGAAAAAACGCGATTGCGGTTTTTATTAAAATTAAAATAAAATATTAATCGACCCCATAACGAATTTGTTCTTTATATTGTCACCTAACATAAATATAAGAATACATAAATAAATAACTACGATAATACATATACAAACACAATAATACATACAAAACCCTAGTAATACATACATATTTTCTATATAAATAATATAATATATACTAATTATACAACACACATTGGATGATTACTGTCTGGATAGACTCTCTAAAAGATAGGCACGTAACTTCTTTTTAAAAGTAAACTTGTTTTGGGAGTCTCTAATGGGTTCAGGCAACGCATTCCAGAGTCGTGAAGCTTGTAGAGTAAAGGAATTAGACATGAAGCCCGAACGGAAAAGTGGTATTAAGAGTAAATGGGAGTCATTTGATCGAAGTTGACGGTTATGAGAATCACGAAGGTACTGGAACTTACATTTCAAGTATTTTTTTTTAGGTTATGTGGCTTTCAGAACCTTTTTTGAAGTCGGTTGAAAATGAACTTAAAAACTAAAAGATTTCAAGGCAATCTCAGTCAGAAAACTAAAGGAAGTACGAATGTATATCTAAAGAAAATATTCTCATCATAAACCGACAAACAAAAGCAAAACAATAGTGTCAATTTATTACAAGTATCAGAGCGTAGAGCTATCAACTATAAAATGCTATCCTTAGAGTGCAGCCATTAGCTCCTGGGACAATTTTTAATAAAAACATACGTGTACAGACGCTATAGAAGATGAATTCGATATACTTTTGCTAAATGAAGCGGAACGCCCATAAGCCTTTGTGTATATTTTCTTGCTATCCTTTCAAGTTCTTATTTTGTTGTACCATTACCAACTTTAGTTTGCTATAGGACAACTAAGTTGCTTTTAGAATTTGGATCTTAAAGTACGGTTTTAAAGATTTTGTTAGAGAAACGTTGGCTGTTATAAATAGAAAATGTACGTTTGTTACAGAGAAACATCAGATATTGTCTATTGGAGCTTAGAGTTGGTGTTACTTGCAAATGATTTATGATTCCGTTCCGGTCGCGACTAACCTTTGCAGACTAGCTTACTTCATTTCCTATGATAGATTTGTGGAAATTGATGCATGCTGTAAATAAAAATTATATTCTGATGCGAAAAATAAACGGAGTATTCAAAAAAAAAAAATATTAGGCGGCCGAGAGGAAGAATGCTTATCAGTTATTCTTCAGTTATCAGTAGTTTCTTCAGTCTTAAGTTCAGAGACATCGCCTGTCTTGTGGCTAATGTTTTATTAGATTTAATTTAAGGTGTTAAAATAAGAAGACGCATAAAAAAGAAGAAAGTATGCAGGAAGAAAGAACTACGAAATAGATATACGCCGCGAAATTAGAAGGATGTAGGAACCGAGGAAGACGAAGACTTACTACGAGTGTGACAAAATTGATCGTGTCTTATTGGAAGGTGATGTCAGGAGCCCCAGAAACCGAGCTTTATCTACCCCACAAGGGATTTGGCGTGAAGTTATAGCATAGCAGATTTAATAAGATACAATTGTTCACTGACTTTTGTATATTCAACTAAATGAACATACAATTTGTTTATTTTTAATGTGTTAATAATTTGATTAATTATAAAGTAATAGATTCCAGTATAAAATATTATATTCTTTCAGAATATTAATATTCTCAGCTGTTGATGCAAATAAATAAGGATAGAATTGATTGAATCAATGATACATAAAGCTTCGATGTAATCAATGATAACAAAAATTTTCCATTACTATTTTGAAAATGATACGAAACAAGAAATGTTATGATAACAATAGTGTGATGGTCATGAATAATAAACGTAGTTAACTCAACTAGTCATACGTCGATGGCAATAAGGTTTAAATTACCATAATTCACCACTCGTCCTTTTATATGTTCGTAGGTCGTGTCAAATTACGATTCCACCTTTAAATTGAAAGTTAATCTGACGTTTAATAAACTTTGTATGATCGATTGTGGCATCGAAAACCACTTTATTTGTACATTCGTTCAACTAAATTAAGATATTGTTGTGCTCAGTGGCATATGAGAATTAGGACTAAGAATTATTTTACTAAGTAAACTCGACGGTAAATTTAAGATTGTTATGTTTAAGGCTGGTGTCACAGTTTTTGTTGAAGGTTGCCGTAAGTAGCCGATTAAACTTCGAAAAGTGATTGAACTTTATGCTTGAGCGACTTATATGGTTAGTTTTAACTAAACTAAGCACAATATCAAGTATCTTATTTGATAACAATAATTTTCTGACCTGTTTATGAAAATAATAATATTTCAAGTAAAATGATTACGTATAATAACTTACCATATTTTCACCCTCTGTGTAGCCATATAGAGCATAAGTGAAGATAAACTTACCTGAAAAAAGAACAAAAATGTTAAATTGAAACAAAAACAGACAAGTGTGAGTACGTTACCTAGAAAACTGAATATACTCTTCTTTTTTATCATTATTCCGTTTCTTAATTCATTAGGATAACTCAAGAATGATTGGCGAGGTCCGCTATCTAAGCATAAGGATTTGGCGAAGATACTGATTTTTACATGAAACGACTGCCGTCAGACCTTCATAACCCTGAGGAAAAACCAGACCTTTCTTAGATTAGGTCATACGTCTTTCGAAACATAATTTCTTGGAATTTGGAGCAGCGATAGTCCAGTGGATAAAGAAGCGGCCTAGTGACCAACGGCTACCCGGTTCGAATCCCGGCATGTACCACTAAATTCGTGTTTTCGAATTTATGTACATACTAGCTGTTACCCGCGCCTTCGGCCGCGTGGTTAAAGTGAAACAAAGTGTATTTTCCTGTGAGAGAAAGATATTTTGGCGCGGTAAAAGTAGCCTATGTCACTGTCGGGCCCTCCATCCAAAATAAATCTCAATACAAAAAAAAAACACCAATTTGTCGCTCCGTTGTGATTTGAAAAAAGGACTAACCGACAAATGAATATACTTTTACATTCATAATAGTACGAACCCCTCTAAGATATTTGGACTTTGTGACTATGAATTTTGTGGTTCTCTACGCTATAGACCTATTCCACAGGAGCCGTGCATTTGCCCGGGATAAAAGTGACACATGCTTTAACTTATCAATTTATGCGTCACATAAACCATGTCTATACAAAAAATAGCTAACTTACTCCTAGTTATAAATGTTTCCGGAATAAAAAATCAAATCCGTCAATACGATAATCCTAAACAACTTCACATTACAATTAAATATGCTTCTGAAGACGATATTATAAGATCGCTTATTTTCGGCGAGCATATGCAAATATTGGGCTCTCGAAACTTGGGAGCAACCGACATAAAGTTGACTAATACCGGGGAATCTCTGGGTAAAGCAGATTCTTCGCGAAGGGCTCATCCCGCAGGAGCACATCGCCGGGATAAAAAGCAGCCTATGTGTTAATCTTGTACCTCGTAAATCTACCTACCAAATTCCATCCAAATCCGTACACGTGTTGAGGCGTGAAAACGGACGGAACGAAGCGGAATAAACATCCATACCTTCACATTTATAATATTAGTAGAATTTGTAATTATCACGTGGTTGGCGGTGTTGTGAAGGAAAACATAGTGACGAAAACCGCATGTCCAAGAAATTATATTTCGAAAGACGTATGACTTTGCTAAAGAATAATCTGGTTTTCCCCTCTGGATTGTGGAGGTCTGACGGCAGTCGCTCTATGTATTTATATATATATATATGTTTAATTATATCTTTACTCAAGCCTAACCCAAATCTTAAGGTCAAGTGAGACTTGTGGTTCTGAGGTCGACAGGCCGTGAGGTCGAGAGAGTGCGCTGAAATTTCTTCAGTCACATAACTTTGTTGGACAAACTGTTTTTGAGTCACAAATTTCGAAGATTAATGGAAATTTTAATATAGACAACGCCGGGGACTATACGGTATACTTATATAAAGTGGTTATCGCAGCGTATGAACGCTGGTAATATATTAAGTAACACTCGCGTGATGACACCTCTGCTGGTACCGCAACTCCTTAGGTCATGTTCATTCACACAAATGTTTCTCCTGTGTTTGAATCGAACCCAAAACTGGTGACAAAGTCGCCTTATTAACCGATGCGCCACCGAGCTCGTCAACCTTAAAAAAAAGGAAAGTACTTCATACCTTCCATTCCATATTTTGCCGGTAATTATAAACTGTTCACTCTACCACAGTGTAATAATTATTAATTAGTAAATGTACTATTACACTATGGCTCTACTTAATCACACACATGCAAGAGTTTTTAATAAGTACTTTCCTGGTAAATACGAGAAAATGCCAGCTACATTTCAGGAACATGTCCTGACTTGTCTTGGGTCAACCTTGACTAAGTACTGGCGTAAATTAAAAAACTTACAGCTGTGAGCTGTGACATATAATCAGACCCTAAGATCTGTCACGGTGGTAGCTATAATATATATCATAAGATATAATATATCATAAGATATCGTGAGATCTTACATGCAAGCATACGGTACGGTACGGTACGGTACTTATATGCAAGTTACTATGCACGCTTGTAAAAACCTGTTGAGAAGGTAGACCCATTTCGAAAATACATATTGAACATTAAGACTCTAAGCGTCTTCATGTTTCCGAAATTTTAACTTAAGATCCTTTAATTTCATTTTTTCTACATGTGTCTGATAAATGTTTTTGTTTCTTATTGGTGTCTAGTGTATCCTTAATCTAACAAATGTAATTTTAGATCCAAATATTGACTAAATAATTAGTTATGAGGTGGCAAAGTTCAATAAAGGGTGGAAAAAGATAAAAGACTCAATTTCAACTTAATTTGAAAAAAAAACATGTAAACGCGATCAAGTACTTCAAATGCTTTTAAAAACTTCTCTAACTATTCCTCCTTCCAACGGTAGGCTACATGCACCACTTGATAATTTAGGGGAGATAGAGTAAAAATACTAAAATAAAATTAATGTCGTTATTTTATAAATTTTGTTCAAATACAGCTCCCTTTTTCTTATGCAAGCACAACATCTTTCTCTAGCTGTTGCTCCTTCTAACTGTATGCTACATGTAGCAATTATTAGTTCTCGAAACTCATCAAATATTGAAAATTTAGCTAAGAACAGTGTAACAAGAAAATATCATATATTTTATTTTACAAATTTTGATTATACACTGTTTTTCTCTTTATCTAAAACAAAAAAAAAATGTTTAAAACTTTTCAAATAGTGAATTGACATATCACCTAAACATTGAATTTTATTATTAAACGGTTTTATTTAGCTTGCCCTTTTTGTTTATTTATTTATATGTTTGGGCCAAATTTTGTAATTGAAATTTGACCCCCTTCCTGTTGACAGATTGAATTGAAATTTGGTACATACCTTTAGTTCTGGTGACAATACAATTAAATAAATTCTGTTTCATTGTACATCCAAGATGGCCGCCGCTACATAATGGTGGTTTACACATTTTGTCACGACTACCACTATATTATGGGTATCAAATAAAAGGGCTTGACTAGTAGAACACAGTTCACTATGAAAAATATTAAAAACCAAGATGGCCGTCAACAAAATGTCCGGTTACATATTTTCTCACAACAAAGTCTTTGGAAGAATTATGTATTGAGGAATTAGATTGCAGCAAATTGTCAGGAAAGAAACCGTGTAATAATGAGGCACTAAATGAACTTAATAGAATGAGAAGTACTATGTAATGAAATTAAAAACTACAAACTTGAAAATAAAAATTATGTAAAATTTTTTTTAATTTAAACGGTTTTATTGAAAATAATGTACTAAAAGCTAAAAAATAATTCGGTAGGTCTCAGGTTCCAGTCATCACACCCCTCTCCCTCATCAATCTAAGGCATTGATTAGACAAAAACTAAAATCGTTGGGCGTAGCGTAAACTGAGTTGACTGGATGGAAACACGGGCCAAAAATAATTCGGTAGAAGGTACCTGGGACCTACCGAATTCTTTTTTAGATTTTAGTACATTATTTTCAATAAAACCGTTTAAATTAAATATTTTTTTTACATATTTTTTTTATGATAATACCAGGAAAACTGGTTTGTGCAAGATAAGCAAGTTATGTAGGCAATTAGCGCCTGTCTCCCTCTTTATCATGAAATGGGATCTTCCGTCCCTCTCTAGCTTGGGATATGTTAGACCTGCAGACCCCGCACGTTGCACACGTACTTTTTAGTTGAGCATTGACTGTCATTGCTACGAGTATCTAACGTATCCGTGTTATTCTCATCTGTTATCTCTTGTTACACATTGTTGTTGTTATTGTAATGTTTTTGGATTGTTTGTTATTGTTACTCGTCAATATTGTTATCATGGCTGAATTCATCATTGAAGAAAATGCTAACATTGTTTTTGCGTATGGTCTAATCAATGGCAATACACGTGAAGCACAAAGGATGTACAGAGCGCCATTCCAACAGACGGGTGCCCCAACACAATACTTTTTCGAATACCTTCCGGCGATTCCGGGAAACCGGCAACCTAACCTTTCGAGAACTTCCTGTTGCTGTAGATGAAAACATACTACGAGCATTCGATGACGATCCCACCACTAGTATCAGAAAAGTGGCTAGAGATCTGGGCCTTTCCGTGTGGAAAGTATGGACAGCTGTCAATGCAGATGGACGGCATCCATTCCACTACACTCCGGTGCAAGGTACATCCCTTATTTTTATTAAATATCACGTCGAGTAGCAACTTAGCACATGCGAAGTACGTTTTTCATATTAAATAAGCGTACGATCTGCTCGATATAAGCAGTCACTGCAGCCTAATATGCTTTTTACAGGGATATTACTCGCGTACCGACTCTAAATCTTAGTCAAAATTCATAAAGTTTAATTCTAACTAATAAGTAATATCGAGATAAAAAAGTATTTGTCACTTAGAGTTTTATTTCTTTACGGATATAAAAGCATACTTTTGTCTTTGGATTCGATACTCCTTATAATGGATTATAAGGAGTATCGAATCCAAAGACAAAAGTATGCTTTCATTTCTCGTAGATCGTAGTTCATTTTTAATATTTTAATCACTGTTCTCATTTTCTTTGTTACCAGGTCTTGTACAAGGCGATAATGAATAACGTGTACAGTTTTGCCGTTTTTTTCTTTACACGGATGTGGAAGACATTCATTTAAAAAAAAAAACATTCTGTAGACTGATGAATCGAAGGTTACAAATGAGGGTATTTTCAATCAACACAATTTGTACCACTGGGCACAAAAGGAATAACATCCAAAATTGACTAGAATAACTTCATATCAAACGCGACTTTCCGTAAACGTTTGGGCTGGTGTTATTAGGAGATATCTCATAGGACCACATTCCTGACCGGATAATCTTAACGGAGACAATTATTTGAGGATGCTCGCGAGGTATCCGCACCGTGCGGTATGTTTCTTGCACAGCTCTATGTTAAAAATTCCAAATAAATAGTAAACATCAAGAATACAAGTTTTTAGTTATATATAATATAAATAGACATGTATACTCGTTAAAAGTGAGAAAAGGTTTTACACAAAGTACAAAGTCAAGTGTAGGAAAGGGGCCATCCATAAATTACGTCACACGAATTTTGTGATTTTTTGACCCCTCCCCCGTCCTTGTCACAGCTGGTCACATTTGTGAGACTCCCCGCCTCCCTAGTGTGACGTCACATATTTTGCAATTTTATATTTAGAAATTATTGAATTCAAACAGCAGTTCCGAAATTAGTTTTATATACATTTAAATTATTTTTTAATAAACATGAACATCAAGTCAAACATTTCAAATTAACAAAACAAAAAACGATTACTTTATTAAATAAAGAAAACCTAATCATCTTGAGTCCATGGACTTTGAACCTACTCCATGGCATAGCAATCATTTCGTTCTCGTTTGGATTGTTGATATTGACATTCGTTGTGTCAACATCTATTTCATCCAACCATACAGCATCACCGTCATCACCCAAACAAAGGATTTCTTTGACACGTCTAGCAGCAATTCTTTGAGGATGTATCTTCGCGATGGACAAATCTTCGTGTTGACTCTTATGTGATTGCTTGTGTTGATTAGTGGCCTTGTATGATATAAAATATAGACCACAGATGCCACATGATCGCTTAAATAAGTATGCCTCGACACTGGGGCCATAGCTACCATATGGAACTTGCTTCAAATGTGAGACGCTTGGAGATCCAAAGCTAGCTGAAGTAACAGTGGAGCGAACTTACCTTCGGCGTCATCTTTTTCTACGGTTAGATACCCGCTTGACGTCTGACTAATTAAAACAGGTGGTGGTAAAAACCCATTTCGTAATAGTCGTCAAAGGCTAGATCGTCGTACATTAATACAACATGCGACAACCTCGCATTTCACTATTTGTAATAAATATTGCGATTCACGCACGTGATTTCCGTACCAAGTGGCATCATTTTTAAATTCCTTAGCCTGTTCAATATTCAGTCTAGTATCTGTTGACACAATATATTCGGCAACCACTGGAAAACCATCAATGACCAATTGGCTCCAAATATTAACCAGCACAATGCCTGCACTCTCAAAGTATCGTTTTTCGAATTCCAAATCCTTTGTTCGATTACTGGAATCAAGATATGAACCGAAACTGTTATGTTTTAATACAACATCAGTAAGTTCGCGACTAAGAGGCGCCATTCGTCGTTCCACTCTGTTGAAAGCACTTCTTCCTGGAGCATTTGTAGCAATGCAAATAGCATCCAAGTCAAAATCTTTAAAATGGCGTATAGCTGAAATTATAACTCGCTCGTATCGTGGATTTTCGTCGGGACCACCATCGCAAGTAATAACAAATACGGGTTTTACAAAACCTTCACGAGTTCTCATAAACTTTTCGAAAGCAGGCATTTCAGAAAGTCTATGAATGTCTGTAGCACTAGTCTCTGCATTAGAAGAACAATGCTTTCCACTACGAATTGCTACGTATGTAGGTCCGGAGTGTGTCACAGCTTCAGGTTTCCCTTCACCATCTTTCTTTATTACAATACCTGCATAAACAGAAGGAATTAGTTTATGTTTTTCCGCGATCACGAAATCATGATCCGGTAATTTTACACGATAATCGAGGTGCATTAATATTGGAGCTTGAGCGTTTGCTGCTGTAATGCCCAACGACACGCGTGCTTTGTCATCCATTGATAAAAAGTAAACTTGATCAGGACCCAAAATTTAAGCTAAAGATTCCAGGTTTCTTATCGTAGCTGTACAAAATGTGCCATCTTTATGTTTCGAATGTAACGTAGAATCTGGTTTGTACAGTTTAACAGGAACAGTTACGACGTGTCTTTTTCCTTTCTCTGTATTGGCTCGTCTGGGAAGAAGTCTCAAATATAACTCTGATCGACTGATAGTATATCCTTGTTTACAAAGTTTGGCTTGTAAATCGTCCAATGTTTTGCAGCACCTTATAGTTTCAGTGCGACGTCGATCATCAGCTGCACCACCGAAAATTGCAATCTCCTTTATAACTTTAAGTATACCGGACTGGTTTTCTTCTACTCTAGTCCAACCAACAGAGTCGCGAATTTTTAGAGCTGCTGCAAAGTCGGTATTACTTTTACAAAGCTCTAAAAATTTTTGTTTTTTCGAGTCACGACTTTTTTTGTCGTTCCGCTGCGCTAATCTTTCGCTTCAATATGTTTTTTCCTATTGAATATCTGTCCTCAAAGTTGCTATTCTTTTTATTTTCTTCATCGGTAGCAGTATCGCGTGCTAACAACAAGATATTGAGCTCAGATTCTAAACCTACAATTTTATTCCTAGAAGCACTTTGACTAGGCTTTGGTTTAAGTATTGTTTGAAGCTGGCTTTCACTTGATTGTATAACGATATCTTTAGGGACTTCTGGCTTGGATTGCTTAGTATTTCCCTGCAATTTAAAATAAAAATGTTGAATAATGACATTTCATGTGCTTTATTTTCTAAAATCACCCACTATACTATAATTAAGAAATAAGTATCTTTCGGTATTACCCTGACAGAAAAAGAAATACAAATTCAAAATGGCGGTCGCCTTTTATAATAATTTTAATATGGTCTTGTCGTCTTCCCCGTACACTCAATTGTCGATTGTAAACGTATCGATTCCGTAAATATTAATAAATACCGTGAAACTACACAACATTGCCCGCTTTTCAGAGTTTTTTTAAGTTTCTGTAAAAAATATCCATTGGACTGTTATACTTAATTAAACTCTGTATAGCAGTTTGATTCAACGAATAAGGCTGTCATATCAGATTTAAAAAGTATCTAATAGAAATGAATAAATTTACGATTAAAGAGGCGGAGTATGTTAGGCGCAGTTTCTCTCAACTTTGCCCACGCCTAATATCTCCAGAACTATAACTCTTATGGCTTCAGTGATAAAATATAATGTTGACAAAAATGACTAAAGTTCTTATGATATTATACCTACTTTATTTTAAAAATCGAACCGCAGACCTTGCGTCAGCAGAATATTAAAATTTATAAACTTATTGAGTTAAGATGATAATAGCAAATTAAGATACTTAAGTAGGTATATTTTTAATTTATTTAAGTCACAATTATTTTGTGCACATACAAAATAATCGAATGAGATCACTTGTCTTTTCCACCCTGTGCACATACTAATATTTAGTGCTCTACAGAACGACCTAGCAATACTTAGACAGTTATTAGTTTGGTAATTATAACAAAATTCGAACTTACTTTAACTTCCTCGGACTCCAGTTGTATTCTTGATGTTAACGTCAAAGGTACCTATTTACGAAAAATAAATTCATGAGTGTCGCTTTCTTTTTCGTAATTTTTATTTGCAATTCTTTGATCTTAGATTCCACTTTACCTTCAATATTGTCACCACTTTTCAAACTTTTCCATAGGTTATTAACTTCTTCTTGTACATTTTGTTTTTATCAGCATAGACTGCACTGTAAGCTTTATATAGTTTACGATAAAGGTGACGTAAATCACTCTTTTTGTTTATTTTAAATTTGTTTCGTAAATTAAAAACATATAATACCAAAACTATAAAAACTACGTCAATTGTCTAAACAAAGATATCATCGCTAGGCGCAGGCGCAGTGTTTTTGGCGGCATGTATTAAAGGGCGCTAGGTCGTCGGTGCGTTCCGCATTTTACTATGGTGCCGCGTAGTTGAGCGAGTGGCCGACAAAACAATTTGAATCTTATGTTTATATGGTAAGAGTTGCAAATGTTTTGAGTATTTCGTTAATAGTGCAAAGTTCGTGTTTTAACACGTAGATTTGGAAATGTGACGTCACGAAATTTAGGACCCCTCCAACCCCCCTGTCACACAATGTCACACTTCGTCGACCCCCTCCCACCCCCTTAACGTGTGACGTAATTTATGGATGGTCCCAAATGACAAAAATATATCAACAAATGTTTTGTTTATGCAGTGGCAGTGAAAATCATTTCTACTTGTATTAAATCCAAAATAACATAAATACTCGTTAAAAGTGATAAAGGTTTTTACATTAATATATAACGTACAAAGATTAATGAACTAAGTGATAAAAAATATATCTACAAATCTCGGTGGTGGTAGTGAAAACAAGTGTATCGTCCGATCAGCTGTGACTCACTATCGATGACGAGCGCATAACGGTCAACAATCGCAACAAAGCGATATGCAATTTCGACCACGTAATTAAAAATTCCTTGGTGTATTGCGAATAACCGAAAGTCTCACATCATAGGTTCATGGTTCGATCCCCAGCAGGTGCACTACGAATACTGGTATTTTTGTACCAATTTCTATTTCAATTATAAACTAACAAGTGTAACAATGAACTCTGATAATATTACTGTACGTAAACTTAATAGGCAAGTACGATCTGCCTCATTAACTGACGACGATGATGTGGCTACAGAGTCATTTCTAAATGATACTATGCAGAGTTTGCCTAACCTCTCTGCAGAGGATATTAGCTCCGCTATCATAATAGAAAAATTAAAACAGGATCTCCAAATTGCCAATAATGAAATTGATAATTTAGCTATGGAGAATACAGTTTTGAAGTCAGAATTAGAAAATTGTAACAAAATTCTAGACAGATATAAAAAGTTGGGGGGTCATGTGCCAGAAGCGTGCTCGTTCGCGACCCCTGCCAATCGAGTAGATTGCAATTCTGGACCGAAAACGCACCGATGTGCGGATTAGGGCGTCCCCCGGAGGCGACGCGCACCGATCCGCCCCCGTCGGTGCGAACATAGGTGCATGCGGCGGTGGGGGCCGCCACCCACCACGCAGCGCCAATTCCGGCGGGTCGAAGAGAGCCGAGTGCTGCATAGGCACGTGGAATGTGAGAGGTGGACTGAGTGATAAGATGAATGAGCTGATGGACGTAATGAATGAGAGACGCTTAGATGCTTTGTGTGTGACAGAGACTAAGCGCAAGGGGAGCGACACCGATGATCTGCCCGATGGGATGATGGCCCTATGGTCTGGTGTAGACCGGGACGATCATGCCAGTGCTGGTGTAGGTGTCATACTCTCCTCTCGCTTAGCCCCTGGTGTGAAAGATTACTGTTTGGTAGGGCCTAGACTTCTCTGGGTTCGTATAAAACTGGGCATCACGCGAGTATTTCTGGTTGCAGCATACGCTCCCGTAAGCTCAGCGTGTGCCCAAGAACTAGAGAAGTTTTGGGAGTCTGTGAGGGATGTTCTGGATTTAGCTGAAGGGAATGAAAGAGTGATTATGTGTGGAGATTTGAATGGATGGGTTGGGACCAAACGAGACGGCTATGAAGCTGCTCTTGGTCCCTATGGAGATAAGAGAGTGAACGAAGCAGGTAAGTCGATTCTAGATTTATGTATGGAACGAAACCTCCTCGTGTCGAATACTTTATTTCGTCACAAGGATATTCACACGTATACATGGAGACGGAATGACCAAAAAAGTGTGATTGATTTGATTATAATTGATAGACGTCTCCGAAATACTATAATGGATACAAGAGCCTTTAGAGGTCCCACTCTTGAAACGGACCACTACCTGGTGGTAAGCCGGTTTGTGGGACTTTTCAAGAAGTGGAGGCATTGGCGAGTGCGTATCCCTCTCGGAGATCATGAAAGGATAAGGAGTGAAAAATTGCAAGATGAAAGTGTAAGGAGAATGTATGTACATCTGGTAAGCGAAAGACTTGCAAATGCAAGTCTTTCCGGCACAGATGTGGATGATTGCTGGAAAGTTCTGAAAGAAAGTATGGTGGATAGTGCAAAAGAAGCATGTGGATGCGCAAAGAGGCATAAAACATTGAAAGGGGATGCCTGGTGGGATGCGGAGGTTGAATCCTCCGTAGCAAGAAAGAGGAAAGCGTGGCTGGATTATGTATCATCTTTGCCCTTAAATGAAAGTATGAGAGAGAAGAAGAAAGAAAGGTACCGTCAATGCAAGAATGAAACCAAGGCTTTAGTGAAAGAGAAGCGTGAAAGACAAATTATGAATGAGGAAGAGAGGCTGACGAGAAACTTCGAGGCAAATACCAAACTCTTTTGGAGAGAGGTAAAGAAGTCTCGGGGTGGTTCGTCGGCATCCAGTATGAACAAGATTAAGTCTAAAGCTGGTATCATTCTTGCAAACACTCAGGAAGTGTTAGAACGGTGGAGTGAATATTTTGAAGAAATGTACGAATATGCCTCGGACGCTGACAATGAGAGTGAGTCTGATGCTCACTCCGCATTGACGGCGTCCGATGAAGGTATAACTATGGATGAGATAGAATGGTCGATACGAAGTTTGAAAAATGGAAAGTCTGCGGGAATTGATATGATTACAGCTGAGATGATCAAACTAGGTGGCACTTACGTCCGGGACGCCTTCTGGTACTTATGCAACCTTTGCTGGAGAACTGGAAGGGTCCCAATGGACTGGGGACGCGCAGTCATCGTACCCTTGTATAAAGGCAAGGGATCACGCATGGACTGCGCCAACTATAGGGCCATCAGTTTGATCAGCTTAGCAGCAAAAGTATATGGAAAGATAATTGAAAGGAGAATGAGGGTGAAATCTGACGAAATGCTGTGGGAGGCACAGGGAGGATTCCGAAATGGAAGGGGATGTACGGATCAAGTTTTCTCGCTCCGCAATATCGTAGAGAAGCATCTGGCCACAGACCAGAAGGTTTTCTGCGGTTTTGTGGATCTTGAGAAGGCATTTGATAGGGTTGTGCGAAAGGAACTGTGGTGCATATTGCCGAGATATGGGATTGACGGCTCACTGCTGCGTGCTGTGCAGTCCACCTACAAGGATTGCTCAGCATGTGTGCGAATAGATGGCAACATGTCACCCTGGTTTGATGTCAAAATTGGTGTCAAACAGGGTTGCATGTTGTCTGCTAGGCTGTTTATTCTGTATCTCGATAGTTGTCTACAGAGAATAAGATCGACGAATGTAGGATTACGCATGGGTGACCTAGTGGTGAACTGTCTGCTGTATGCAGATGATGCTGTCCTGTTAGCAGAAACACCATCTGAGCTGCAAACACTAGTCACAATGATGAAAGACGAATGTATGAAGGAAGGCTTACTATTGAATGCGAAGAAAACAAAGATTATGGTATTTGAAAGAGAAGAAACCAGAACCAATGTAAGAATTACGGTAGATGATGAAGTGTTGGAACAAGTGAATGAGTTTGTATATCTTGGATGCGCTTTCAGCAGGGATGGAAGGTACACCGCAGATGTGGAAAGGCGAGTGAGTGCTGGGAATAGTGTGAATGGAGCGTTGGGAAAACTTCTTGGCAGTAAAAACCTGAGCCAGAAGGCGCAGCTGGCTATACACAATGCAGTGCTGGTCCCAACGCTTACTTATGGAAGCGAGAGCTGGGTATGGCAGAGAGAGCATGAAAGTAGGATAAACGCGGTTGAAATGCGAGCGTTGCGCAAAATCTGTGGTGTAACGCTTGCAGACCGTATCCGCAATGATGAGGTTAGAAGCAGAGTTGGTCTGAAAGAGAGCGTCGGTGTTAAAATAAGAAGAGGCATGCTCCGTTGGTTCGGACATGTAGAAAGAATGCAGGATGAAAGAATGACGAAGCAGATATACAATGCAAAAGTGGAAGGATGTAGGAGCCGAGGAAGGCCAAGACTTACCTATCATGATCAGATTGATCGTGTTCTATCAGAAGGTGATGTCAGGAGCCCTAGAAACCGGCGAGCGTGCATGAAAAGAGCAATGAATGTGAAAGAAGCGAGTGAGGTATGTAAGGATCGAGTCGCGTGGCGCTCGGTTCTCTCTGCCTACCCCGTAAGGGATTTGGCGTGAAGTTATAGATAGATAGAGATATAAAAAGTTAGGAGTTATGGATTTTTGCAATACTCCCTCACCGAGAAGATACAAACATAAAAAAACTAATTCGAGTTTACCAAACACGCCTAAGTTAACTAAAGGTGACAAGCTTGCACATTTTAGAAAATCAAATAAGACTCAACCTTGTCCTGCGCAAAAATCGGAAGAAGAAAAAACGTACAAGTCTAATAATATGACTAAAATTAATTCTAAAAGTATTACGAAAATATGCATGATAAGTAGTAATAAAAAAAATAAAATGCTCTCCATTGCTCAAAACACCTTTGAAAATTGCAAAATATGTCATTATTTAAAGCCGAACTGTGGAATAAATAATTTGATTGAAAATTTAGATATCAAACTGAAAGATTACACTGATAGAGACTGTTGTATTATTTTTATTGGTGACGAAGATTTCAGAAAAACTGATAATTATTTCGACTTAGTACTAAATTTAAGAAAGACATTACAATCCATAACTCATACTAATATTGTAATTTGTTTGCCGACATTTATTTGCAATAATCATTCGACAATATTCAACTGGAGATTAGAATGTTTTGACAATTTATTATACTTGGACATTCATACACACAATTATGCTTATCTATTGGACTCAAATTTAAATCTATCCTATAATTATGACATGTTCTCCTTACGATATGGCACAATTAACAACAAAGGTGTGAAAAAAATATTTGAAGACCTGAAACAATTAGTTATGAATATAATAACCAACGAGAATAACAACAATGATGACGTAATGGAAGAGATAAATATTGCTACATGCTCTGATTTTTTTCGAAAGTAAGAAAGGGAACAATTATTTAACTATTCTACATCAAACATAGCAGGGTTGATTAATAAATCAGACCTGTTGAATGTACATTTAGAAGAATTAGCTGAGGAAAAAACTGACATTGATGTTATTTGTATATCAGAACATTTTATAAAATCCGGCGATGAAGATGAATTAAACATTCCAAATTATTTCCCTGTGGCCTTCTATTGTAGAGAAGATATGAAACGTGGTGGAACCTGCATATTATTAAAAAACTGTATAAGATATAATGAGTTACAATACGTATCAAAACAATCTGTACCTGGTGTTGTAGAGTGCTGTGCGGTTGAATTAACACAATATCAATTGATTGTATTGTGCATATATAGACCATCAACTTCGAAAAATTTTGATATTTTTTATCATAAATTAGATTTAATATTGAAGACATTATGCAAAAATTCTAATAAAAAAATGGTAATGTGTGGGGACTTTAATATTGATATATTAGGGAAAAGTAAATTATCTCAAGACTTTGAACATTTTCTTATGAGTTACAATCTTAAATTACTGATAAGGCAAGTCACTAGGCAAAGTTCGGGAACCTGTTTGGATAATATTGCACATAATTTACATTTCAAATGCAAAAGCCAGGTAATTGAATTTGCAATATCAGACCACTCGGCTCAAGTCGTAGAATTACCAATTAATGAAATAAATAAATTAAGTTGTTGGCGTGTAAAAAAAGAGATATATCAAACGAACATTTGTACATATTTGAAAAATACATAAAGGACTTTCTCTTCACTGGTATTTATAATACAGATGATCCGAATATTGCTTTTGATTATTTTTTTGATAACTTCCAGATGATATATAATCTATGCTTTCCTTTTAAATTGAAAACATTTAAAAGTAAAAAGAATTTGAAATGGATTTCAAAAGGAATCAAAATTTGTTGTAGAAAGAAAAGACTCCTACTATGGAAACACAGAATAGCGCCATCAAGGCAAACCAAAATTATTTTAACAAATTATTCTAGGATATTGAAAAAAATAATAAATTTGACACAAAAAGCTCAAAATTCATTTTATATTAATAACACTCAAAATAAATCAAAAGCAACGTGGCAAATAATAAACAATAACAATAAAATTAAGGACTACATCTCAGAGATTAAATATGAAGGAAATATAATATCTGATCCTAAATTAATAGCTGATGCTTTTAACTTATATTTTATTGATAAAATTGAAAAATCTTCGAATCAGTTAAAAGATAAAGTTGATATATCTATTCAGACACAATCAATGTTTTTGATGCCAATTTTGATTGAAGAAGTTATTAAAATTATTAAATCCTTAAAAAATACTAGCAGCACTGGCTATGACGATATTTCCACAAAAGTTGTGAAGTTTGTATGTAAACATATTGCTCCGCATATATGTCACTTGATAAATATGTGCATATTAGCTGGTATTTATCCTGACAAATTAAAACCTACAATTGTAAAGCCACTTCATAAAAAAGGTGATAAACAAATCATGTCCAATTATAGGCCAGTAGCACTTGGATCGATCTTCACAAAAATATTCGAAAAATACTTATGTGACTCTATTTATAATTATTTGACGAAATACAATATTCTATGTGACGAACAAAAGGGATTTAGAAAGCATAAAACAATTAGCATGGCAATATACGATTTACTTGACATTGTAATGAAGAATGTAGATATTAGGAATCCTGTCTGTGTAATATATACTGACATGACGCAGGCATTTGATTATGTTAATCGTAGAAGATTAATAAATAAATTAAACATGTACGGAATAAGAGGAAATGTTTTGAATTTAATAGAATCTTATTTAGATAACAGAAAACAGTGCGTAGAAATATCTAGTTATGAACCCGGGTGCCGAGCCTAGAGTTGTTTTAATGCGAACGTAAGCGCGAACTGCATACGATTCTCAGAATGTCTGGCGCTGACAGGCTCGTCTCCTGCGGGTGGTCCGATGTGAATTGTACCATGATTTTGTTTCGATATAGTTAGTCTTAAGCTGAACGTCTGTAACGTGTGACTCTATTTTAATACCAGAATTCATAAATTAATTTTGTATTATTTTTAAAAAGTCTTCGCGAAGCGGTGGATCTAAAACTGGCGCAGCCGGGTCGGATATTCATTTAAAGCTGTGTTCGAGGACTCTATAAATCGGTTATCGGACTTATCAGCGGAATATCCCCGAACCAAATAAATTTGTTTTGCCACGACAAGTGAACTTTTTAAGTGGAGTGTACAACAGTGCGGAGTTCAGCGAGCACCTATAACGGAAGATATGCTGGCGGGCGGATTGTGAGTAGATCTTTTACAATTCCTCTCTTTCCCATATTATTTCCTGTTGGGTGTGACTCATTAGATTTAATATTAGTTATTTTTCTTGATTTTATTTCGGACAAAAATTGCTGATATAAAATTTCGGGAAAGTTATTAAGTTTTTAATAAATAAATAAATAAAAGTATTTTTTTTAAATAAATAAATGTTAATTATTTTGTTCATTTAAAATCAGTGAACAACTCATTATAAGGTTATATAATAAATAAATAAATGTTAATTATTTTGTTCATTTAAAATCAGTGAACAATTCATATATAAGGTTATTTGATTTTCGGTAGTTACTGCACTAAATCGGCAGAGTTCATATAAGCATTTAGGTAATAATTAGTTGTAAAATAGTATAAAACAAATATGGCTCAAGAAAACCAAAACGTAGCACCGGCGCAATTAGTGACTTTGGTGCCTTCCGAAATTTTATCTATTATTCCTAGATTCGGCGGACAGCCTGAACATTTGAATTTTTTTATTACAAAAGTTGAATATGTGTTGCGTAACTATTCAGCGCAAGGAAATTTAGCACAGGCAGTGTATTTGTTTCATGCTATTACAAGCAGGCTTGTAGATAAGGCGGCAGCTCTACTTAGTGAGAGACAGGACATAGAGTCCTGGGAAACGTTAAAGGACGTACTACTTCTACATTTTGGTGACCCGCGTTCGGAAGAGGGCATAGCAATTGAATTAGAGTCTATAAAAATTAAATCGGGAGAATCATATCCAGCTTTTTGTAGTCGCATACAAAGTGTACGCAGTGCTTTATTTGCTAAAGTGAACCAGATCACCGATGAGGGAGTCAAAGCGGCTAAAATGATAATATATAATAACAGTGCCTTAAAAGTATTTATGTACAATTTACCCGAAAATATGATTCGCATATTACGCTTAAGGGGTTGCCCTTCACTTGAGACGGCTTTAGGTTTAGTGATGGAAGAGGTTAATTTTCAAAACCAGTATAACATTAAACACAAGCAGCTAAGTCATCTGGCACAGCCACAACAGAGCTCGTCAACTGCAGGTTTTAAATGGGGATTACCACAAAACGTAGGACCCCAGCCAAATATTCAGCAACAATTTAGGATGCATCCCAATAATCAACAATTTAAATTCGGCAATCCAAATCAACAATTTAAATTCGGCATTCCGAATCAACAATTTAAATTCGGCATTCCGAATCAACAATTTAAGTTCGGCATTCCGAATCAACCCCAAGCTTTTCGACCAAATCAGAATATGAATTATCAAAGACCGTCGTTTAATCAAAATTACCAAGGTTTTAAATTCGGCATACCGAATCAGCAGCAGGCTAGATTAGGAACTTCGTACCAGCCACAAGGTTATCGACCTTCGGTAAATAACAATAATTTTAATAGACCTAATTATACACAAGGCCTTTCGACTCCAGACGTTTCCATGAGGACTGTTGCTAGGCACAATATGTTAGACGCGATGGAATATCCAAATGAATTGTCAAACTTTGACCTAGACTATAGTCAAGATTTCTACCCAAATGAAGTAAATTATTTCGAACCGACTGAGCAGAACGAATGTACTGGGTTATTTTCAATAAACAACGAACCATATTTAGATACAGCACCTGAAATTAAAGAAATAACTTCGGACGAGGAAAATTTTCATTTAACGGCCTCGCGAACAGACCACCGGAAGTAATAAACCTCAATTGTAGTAGTGTGCTCACGTTGCCTCATATTGAACTACCAGAAATGAATGCACGATTTATGATTGACACTGGTAGTTCTCGGTCATTCATAAGCCCCCATAAGGTCGACGAATATTTTCAAATTTATAAGACTCACGAACCATTCGAAGTCGTAAGTACCCACGCGCGGAGTACACATAATGACGTCATCATAATTCCGCTTATGAAAACTTTCAATAGCAAAAGCCGACATAAGTTTTATGTGTATGAGGTAGATAGGCGTTACGACGGCCTAATCGGCTCCGACCTTCTAAAACAATTAGATGCTACAATAGACATGAAGAACCAAGTTCTGCATACGCGAAATGCTGATATACCCATTATTTATAACTTAATGCACGAAGTTCATTTAGAACCGCGTTCGGAGACTCGCGTCAAAATTCCGACTAAACTTCAAAATGGAGATGCTATAGTTAATTATGTGAACTTTGGACAAGGTGTTCGTATGCCCAGCGCAATAATTAGGTGTACGGATTCATTTGCAACTACGGTAATTCAAAATTGTTCGGAAAAACCCATTTCCCTGACTTTTACAAAACCTTTCGAAGTTACGGAATTCGAAAATAATATCTGCGAAGTTAACTTAACGACCCGTAATTACGAAATTGATAAAATACTTAAACAAAATTTACACCGTTTGCGCCTAGATCATATGAACCAAGAGGAAAAAGAGTGTATATCGAAACTCTGTTATGAATTCCGCGATATATTCCATGCCGACGAAATTCCATTGACGTTTACAAATGACGTGAAACATAACATACGTACCAAGAACGAAGATCCCATCTACATAAAACCATTTCAACAGTCTCCTACACAAAATGACGAAATAGAGAAACAAGTCGAAAAATTACTCGATGATAACGTAATACAAGAATCGCATTCACCATGGAGTGCTCCGGTGCATCTAGTGCCCAAAAAGGCGGACGCAACTGGAGAAAAGAAGTACAGAATGGTTATCGACTTTAGGCGACTTAATGAGATAACTGTAGACGACAGATATCCACTACCGAACATTACGGAATTATTTGACAAGTTAGGCAAGTCCTCTTATTTTAGTACTATTGACCTTGCGAGCGGGTACCATCAGATTGAGGTCTCTGAGGCTGACGTGCCCAAAACAGCGTTTTCAACACCGTCAGGACATTATGAGTTCACCAGGATGCCGTTCGGACTTAAAACGGCACCAGCAACGTTTCAACGAGCGATGAATAACGTCTTGAGAGGGTTGCAAGGAACACATTGCTTAGTTTACTTAGACGATATCATTGTATATTCGAACAGCTTACAGGAACACATAGAAAAGCTCAGAAAAGTATTCGAACGGCTTAGAGCGACCAATCTCAAGGTCACTCTAGATAAAAGTGAGTTCCTCAGGAAAGAGGTCCTCTATTTGGGACATGTAATAACAAAAAATGGTCTTAAACCTAACAACGATAAAATAGAAGCGATTTTAAACTTTCCATTACCTACAACAACCACCCAAATCAAGAGTTTCCTTGGATTGGTGGGTTATTATAGGAAATTCATTAAGGATTTTTCTAGGATCACACGACCCCTTACTGTGTGTCTAAAGAAAAGAAATAAAGTTGAAATTACAGACGAGTTTAGAGAAGCATTCGAAATATGTAAGGAACTACTAACTAGCGCTCCATTGCTACAATTCCCCGACTTCGCAAATCCATTCATTATTACTACTGACGCCTCAAACTATGCCCTAGGGGCAGTGCTCTCTCAAGGACCGATTGGGAGTGACAAACCTATTGCATATGCGAGCCGAACATTGAACGACGCAGAAACGAGATATAGTACCATAGAGAAAGAACTGCTGGCGATTGTGTGGGCGGTAAAACATTTTCGCCCATACCTTTATGGAAGGAAATTCACCATATATACCGATCATAGGCCACTTGCATGGCTGAATTCCATAAAAGAACCAAACAGTAAATTAATAAGGTGGAAACTACGATTGTCAGAATATGATTTCGACGTCGTCTATAAAAACGGAAAACAGAACACAAATGCCGATGCTCTATCCCGGATAAGGTTAAATGCACTAGGCAAAGAAGACACTGAATCGCTGCAAGTTAATGTGGACGATACGGAAGATAGATTACAATCTTACCTGGATGACGTTGCATCCGAAATCACAAGACTGAAACAAGAACGAAAAACCACAGAAGAGGATGTTATCGAGCTATCTTCAGAATCTGGAACCTCCAATTCTAAAAACCTTAGAAATGAAGTTGAGTCCGAATACCCAATACCGACAGAATCCGAAGACACTATCAGTGTGCCCGACGAAACTTCAATCTCCAAGACAGATACTATACATTCTGCACTTGACATAGATACGGATGGTATCCCAATCCTTGAGGAAGCTATTGACACTAAGCCGAATCAGATTCTGATATTTTCTTGGAATAGAGATCATATTACGGTTAAAGATCTAGCAAGAAGCAAACAGAAAATATTAGAAGTACACTTACCTACGAATAGACCAGAATTAATAAGACAGTTTCTGAAAGAATACATTAGACCAAAAATAAAATACTTTTTATACTTCGAAGAAGAAGCCCACCGGAAACAATTTACAGAAGCAACTATATCTCTGTTCAACAAAGGTACCGTAAAGTTATTTGAATGCACAAAAAGGGTAATATACGTAGAAGATGAAGAAGAGCAGAGACAAATAGTATTAAAATACCATCATGGACAGACCTGCCACCGAGGTATAAATGAGACCCTGATGAAGCTGAAACGAGTATACTTCTGGAACAACATAGATATCACAGTGGCTAGCGTAATTAATTCATGCGAAGTCTGTAAGCAAATGAAATACGATCGGAAACCATACAAACCGGAGTTACAGCTAACACAAACGCAATCCAAACCGTTTGAAGAAATTTTTATCGATTTGTTTTCCATTGAAGGCCGGTACTTCCTAACAATAATAGATGCCTTCAGCAAATTAGGGCAAGCATTTGAGATCTCTAACCGTTCCACGCCGGAAGTTGTCCGCGCACTAATAAAATATTTCGCGATTTACGGTAAACCTGAAAAAATAAGTGCAGATCCCGGATCTGAATTTAATAATACTCTTTTGAAAGAAACCTTGAGATTTTACAAAATTGTCCTACACATTGGTACACCACACAACCCTAACTCTATGGGTCTTATAGAACGATTTCATTCAACCATTGTGGAAATCTATAGAATAGCTAAATATGAGCAAAAACTAACCGACGCTGCATCCATTATGACATACGCTGTTATGGCGTATAACCATACAATCCATTCAGTTACCGGTCTTACACCATTCGAAGTAGTCTTCGGACACACGAGCTCAACTAGTTCTTTTAATGTTGATTTTGACAAACAGTATACTCAAAAATTAGTAACCGATCATGCCAAGCGAACTAAACACCTTTATAGATTTATAACAGATAAAATGATAAGGGATAAGGAAAGGGTTCAGTTAAATCTTGGAGGTGAAACAAAATTTAATATAGCAAAGGGGGACGAAATATTCATTAAAGGAGTAAATACGAGGCGTAGCAAGGACAAGGCCCGCTTTCAGAAAGCGCAAGTGTCGGGTGAGATAGTTAGAAATACAGTACCGGTCATTTCAAAGAATCGCAACACTAAGATCCCTATTAAGGATGTAAAACGTCCTTCACAGGTTCGTGCTTCTCCTGGTGGTCCGCAGCAGCCAAAGCCAGGCCCCTCGACTGCAAAGGATTGACCGGAATCCAGGGATTCTACCCATAAGGGAAGGTCGAGCCATGATAAGTGATGACAAGTGGTCCATCATCAAAACTATAGATTTAAGCCTAGTACAGGAAGATTTAGAGTTTAACAATAACCGCTATGCAAATCTCAACGAACATGTAATTAAATATTATAATAATAAATCTGTTAATTACGAGCTTGCTGATGTAAAAACACAAGCAGATCAACTCAAATATCTATCATTCGAAAAATTTAGGCAGATAGTTCCGTCCATACGACGAAAGCGAGGCATTCTTAATCCATTAGGCTCTCTCATAAAAACGTTGACTGGCAATTTAGACAATGAAGATGCCATAAAGTACGATACACTCATTAATAATATAAAAATTAATCAACAAAGTAATTCTAGAAAAATCAGCCTGGTCACTAAAATGCTGGAGTCCGTAATAAATAATACTTCTATTAGTAAGAACAATTTTATCCAATTGGATAAAGAGATCTGGGAGATAAGAAAAGTGCTTAACCAAACAATGACTGAACTTACCGCAAACAAACTTATTCATGTATATAATCTATTTTTACATAATTACCAGATGCTCTATATAAGATTAGATGAAATTGAAACGGCCATAGTCTTTAGTAAATTAAGAACTTTACATCAGTCGATTATAGACCCTGATGAACTCGTAACTATTTTAAAAGATATTGAAAAAACTGAGAACTTAGCCTATAGTGTAAATTACAATAACTTAATAAAGCTCGAACAATGTCTAGAAATAAAAGCTTATTCAAAGGAAAATCAAATTACCTTTATTATCGAAGTTCCTTTAGTAGAAAAGGACATGTATAATTACTATAGAGTCCTCCCACTCCCCGTCATCAATGACCTTAACCAAACTGTCCTCATAATCCCTAAACAGCCTTACCTTATTGTAAATGGATCGAAAACATTTTCGCTGACTCGCTCCTGCAAACAATTGGAAAAGGAACTCTACATGTGCTACCGAGAGCACATAGCACGTGGAGCTATGGAAGACACCTGCATAATTACCTTGACGAAATTCTCCACGAATGTCACCGCTTGTTCTCCAATACCTATAAAAAATGAAAGAGTAAAAATAGAAATGATACAACCGGATCGATGGATACTGTACAGCAGCCTCAAAACCTTAGTAACGACTCGTTGCGGAAATGAGATGATTAGAGAGTATATTTTTGGAACTTATATTGTTACGATAGAGGACGACTGTCAATTAGAAATAGAAGATGTCAAACTGAGGAGACAGAGTACCAGAGCCGCATCGATCACTCCAAAGTTACCCACTATCAACTTTTTGGGGATACCAACGCCAACGGCGGCCTCACGAAGGCCCGTGAATCTGGACGAGCTGGACCTGCAGAATCTTCATACATTGGCGTACGTCTTGAAGACAAGTGATAGTGAAACAGTGGCCCAAAGTCAATTTAGTGAAAGTGCGATAAAAACGCGAAGTGTTAGCATAGGAACATTACTCCTTTATATTGTGTTAGCTTTATGTATTATCATTTATGTACTTAATAATTATAACCTTCTTAAATGTTGTATTCGAAATCATCAGAGTGACAATCATACTGATGACTTCGAACTTGGGGAGGGAAGAGTTATGAACCCGGGTGCCGAGCCTAGAGTTGTTTTAATGCGAACGTAAGCGCGAACTGCATACGATTCTCAGAATGTCTGGCGCTGACAGGCTCGTCTCCTGCGGGTGGTCCGATGTGAATTGTACCATGATTTTGTTTCGATATAGTTAGTCTTAAGCTGAACGTCTGTAACGTGTGACTCTATTTTAATACCAGAATTCATAAATTAATTTTGTATTATTTTTAAAAAGTCTTCGCGAAGCGGTGGATCTAAAACTATCTAGTTTATGCCCCAAAACAAAACAAGAAACAAATTACCTATCAGAATATAGAACAAATAGATTTGGCGTTCCACAAGGAAGCGTTCTTGGGCCATTATTATTCCTCATTTATATAAATGATCTACCTCAAAACGTACGGCAAAAAATGGTTCTATTTGCCGATGACAGTACAGCCATAATTAAATGTGATGACCCGAATGAATATGAATTTGACATAAATAATACTTTAAATGACATTATTCAATGGTTGGACATAAACAATTTAAAAATAAATTTAGAAAAAACAAAAATTATGTACTTTTGTAAAAACAAACAACCTCTTAGTCTTAATATACATCACAATAATCGAAAAATAGAAGAAGTCCAAACAACAAAATTTCTGGGTTTAACAGTTGACAGCGAACTAAAATGGACATCCCACATTGAACAAGTTTGTAAAAAGTTAAGCAAATCGGCTTATGCGTTATTTAGGATATCAAAAAAAGTCAAATTAGAAGTTGCTTTGGTGGCTTATCATGGTTTAGTTACACCACATTTAAGTTACGGTGTTATATTTTGGGGTAACTCACAGGAGAATGACAAAGTCTTTAAGGCCCAAAAAAGATGTATAAGATCAATGTGTGGATTAAAATCTAGAGATAGCTGCGTACCAATTTTCAAATCACTCAAATTATTAACACTGCCGTGCATTTATATAATGGAACTATGTAATTTTGTAAAATCCAATCCGCATTTGTTTACAAAATTATCTGAAACAAGAACGAGGCCAAATCAAGTAAGATCACAATATAAGTATAAGTTAGTAATAGGCGAATATAAAACTGCCATGATCGATAAAAATGTAATCGGTATGGCTCCCATTATATTCAATAAATTGCCGGATAATTTTAAATCATTAGATTTGACAACGTTTAAGGAGAAATTAAAATTGTTATTGACTCAGAAATGCTATTATACAGTAAAAGATTATTTGAATGATATTTTGACATACTAAAATTTATTTTTTATTTTTTATATAACTCATTTTTTAAATTCTTAATTATTAAATTCCGTAATTATTTTTGAATCTTAAAATGTGCCTTACTTGAATTTAGACTGACTTATTAATTTATAATGACTATTTTTATTATTTTCTATTTGTAAAGTATAACATAAAAACTATTGTACGTCTATTAAGGACAGGTCACAGTGATACGCAATAAATTCTAAGAACTTTTGTAACCTGTATTCCACAATAAAGATATTTGATTTGATTTGATTTGATTTGATTTGGATTTTTTAATTAATAATTTACTGGAATTGATAAATGACGTGCCAATTGACGAAGATCGGATTTTCGTCTTTCAAATCGATGATTGTCCGGCACACTATCAGAGGACAGTGAGGGAGTATCTAGATCATAGATAACAGAAACAACGGGAGATGTGACATACTACGTGAGTTTGCACCGGGACGGTTGTCGCCTAGTTTCACACTACCATAAAACACTCACACACTTAAATAAATAAAAGATGTCATTCTACGCACACAAGTACAACGACACACTTTTGTTAAGACGCTGTCATTGGACGTTTATTTAAACAACACCCAAGTAAGCACGCACTACTACAAACACTGATAAAGCGACTTTGCTGGGACACGCGGGTCGATATGACTTTGTCGATATTGACAACGTTATATCGATCTATGATCTATCAAGAAGTGTAATGTTTGTAATAAAATATTTATGGGGTGTACGTGGATCAATGTCAACTTAGTGCCACAGCCAACCCCACTATACTATATAACAATTCCCTGGAGGATGATTGATTTCATGCGAGTTAGTGAGGTCACAAGAAGTTGAGTTGCTGGATTGGCAGCGAGGGTGACGATGAAAATATAGATGAAATAATAACTACAGTAAAGACTTATAATTTTTATCTAATACTAGCAGTCTATTGACACTTCGTATCGATAAGTGAAGTCAAAGCGCACCCCTAACCGGCGGCAGAAACAAGCGGCCGTATCTCGAAACTGCACATACAGTGAACGAATAATATCACTCGCTTTACATTGCGTGTTGGGAAACGAGCGGTGGCGACTGCGTAATGGTAGAAAAGCAATGTATGATTTAAGAATGAGATGTTGATTATTTAAAATTTGCATCGTGGTAAGGTTCGGGTAGAAATGGCGTCGGAGAATTTTTGAAATTAATTTTGTATTTATGCTTATAAAACGTAATATTATTTGTACTTACAGGTGATAAGTGATTCCATTTGATTTAAAGTTAACCACTGCACTTCTATTTTTGCAAATTGCAACAGCACAACTTGGCATTTTGCTAAAACAAGGAGCAACGTATCTCAATCGAACTTGATTGCAACTAACTAACTGTTCTTGGCAATGTTCTCGTTTTGAGCATATTGCGGCGACACCAACCACGCCCCCTTGTCACATCTCCCGTTGTTTCTGTTATCTATGATCTAGATAATGTATTCCTAACGCATGGATTGGCCAACTTGGTCCTATCTTGTGGCCCGCACGATCCCCAGATCTGACTCTACTAGATTTTTACGTCTGCGGACGTGCCAAGGAATTAGTACACGATATGTAAATCGAAACCCGAGACCAACTGATCGAAAGCATAAATGCCGCATTTGATCGAATGAAAGAAGAGAAGTAGATGCGCACAACTACATTAGAAATCCGACGTAGATGTCGTGCTTGCATTAGAAACAAGGGAGCTGTATTTGAACAAAATTTGTAAAATAAAAGACATTAATTTTATTTTTGTATTTTTACTCTATTCCCGCCTAAATTATCAATATTTGACAAATTTCAAGAACTAATTAGTACATGTAGCATACCGTTGGAAGGAGGAATAGTTAGATAAGTTTATAAAAGCATTTGAAGTACTTGATCGCGTTTACTTTGTTTTTTCAAATTAAGTTAAAGTTGAGTCTTTTATCTTTTTCCACCAGTTTATTGAATTTTAGCACCTCATAACTAATTATTTAGTCACTATTTGGATCTTAAATGTCATTTTATAGATTATGGATACACTGGACACCAATAGTAAATATAAACATTCATTAGAAACATGTAAAAAATGAAACTAAGGGATCTTAAGTTAAAATTTCGGAAAATTATCAATAAATAGAAAAATAGCGATTAAAAAAAAAATGGGTACGCTGAGAGTCTTAATGGTCAATATGTATTTTCCAAATCGCTCTACCTTCATGCTACACGAGTTTGGCTAACCCTCTACAAAACACCCGGTATACTTAAAAAAAAAACATGTTTTTCATTGCCAAATAATATACACGCAAATCAACTTATACTCATCCCATCACTGGTACTCTTCTACATCGAAGGGGTATAAAGTGTTTTCCACCACGATGCTGAAATGCGGATTGGCGGAGGCAATATTTTCCAGCCGCGCGAAGGCAACTAACTTAGCGACGAGATTATATGACAATATACCCACGGCAGCCCCGACCGCAGCTCAAGATGGATAAATCTACCTATAACAGGCAGTAGTCGATATTTGATTTGATTGATGATTGTTTGATTACCTGCCAAGCGCAATGATGGCATCTAGCCAAGATTCTTATGTTAAATCCAGCATCACTGTATTGTAAACATTACCGCTTTCGTGGCGGCAAGTCTTTTTAAAGCAAATGTGGTTGAAGTGGTGCCCTCTGTCGGTTCTCAAACAAGGCTCTGATGAAAGAGAGGTAGGGCATAGCGATGTATAAATAGCATCCCGATTGAGGAAGAACACAAGTGAATATGAAGAAGGCGTTGAGAGGTTTTTTGTGTTAGTAGAGTACATCGGTTACGGCAACGGTTTCGTATAAGGCGGGCCGGAGCTTGACACGGTATAACTCGTACACTATTTATCGGACTTCGCTATATTTAAGTTCAGACGTTCTGTTAAAAAAGTTTTACTTTGGTCTAATGTGAGAGACACGAAGAAAAAAATCTATGGAGACCCATCCCATTGGAGGGTAAAGTAGAACGCATAGCTCTTATTGGCTAATTCACGGCTTAGCATTGCGTCACTTATCGGCTTATTGGTTAAAATATCGTCCCATTGGTCAGTAGGTTCGAATCGCTGAGGTTTTAGGCACTACAACGCTACGGTTCGATGAGTGCAGAATGCGACGTCAATTGGTTAGTAGTGAGAGAAATCAAAGTTAAAAAGGTTTTTTTATCCATCTATAACTTCACGCCAAATCCCTCGCGGGGTAGGCAGAGACAACCGAGCGCCACGTGACTCGATCCTTACTTGTTCTTCTTGTGCACGATCATCGGTTTCTGAGGCTCTTGATATAACATTCTGATAAAACAGATTCAATTTGGTCGTAGTCGGTAAGCCTCGGCCTTCCTCGGCAACTACATCCCCCTACTTTCGTTATTATTTCTTCCTACATTCTTTCCACATCTCCGAACCAACGGAGCATGGCTCTTCTTATTTTAATTTTTGACTTTTTCATGACAGCGTTAATACTATGTGTGCATATTATGAATAGAGTTTCGTTGTCTATTATTAAATACATTATAATTTTATGTAACATCAGGAAGCAAATAAACAGTGCTTTGAACTGCATTATAAGAAATATCGCTCGCGCGTTGCCACCCCCACTGTCATCACTGCAACTCTTACTTATCATTTTAAAATCACTCTGCTACAATTTGCAAATTGTTGCATTTACAAAGTGACATGGAGATTGATAAGTTTTCTTTTAATATACTAGGACTTTTGACGTTTTTTTTGCCCAAAATACGAATTTTATACGCCCAAGAAAAAGCTTGGTACGAAACGAATATATCTGAATTCATACAGATCTGAGACATGCCCCTTCACTGCAAGCTGTATGGGGAAACCCAAGGTCGCTCAACGTGCTATGGACAGAGCTATGACGAGCTCGGTCGAGCAGTGATGAATGACGCGACTTTGACACCAACGCTCGTGGGTTCGATTCCCACATAGGACAAACATTTGTGTGCATTGCACATGTCTGTTTGTATCGGTCTGGGTGTTTTTAAGACAGGTAGATCGCATCACAGCAACCCGTTTGGAGAAGTACCTCACAGAAACCTAGAGCCAAATAACAACTTCCTAAAAGGTTGTTTTGTTCCTGCGTGTGAGTGAGAGGTCACCAGTAAGCTCCTAAGGATTTGCTGTGTTAGCAAGAGAGGGATATTTTGGATAAATTAGGTAAAAATACGGAGCTCCTCGTTCAAAACAACAAGATACTAGAAGAGACAAGAGAGAAAGCGCGAAGAAGAAGAAAACCTATATATCTCTAAATGTATCTTCACAGCAAATCCCTTGCGTGGTATGCAGATAGAACCAAGCATCTAATGAGTCAGCCCTTACACACTTCACTCGCGTCTTTAACATTCACAGTTCTTCTCATGCACGTTCACCAGTTTCAATACCGATAAGATTTTTTTTTTCATATACCTACGGTTTGAGCCAGTACAGAAGGCTAAAGACAACGCGGTGCTGATCCAATACCTATGGAACGTTCTATCTATTTAACTTTAACTACTTTCTACAAGGGGTAGACAGAGAGAATCGAGTGTCACAAAATTCAGCCCTTAATCGCGGTCGAGATACGAGCGTTGAACAAAATTTGTGGTGTAGCGCTTGTAGAGCGAGTTCGCAATAATAATGTAAGAAATGGAGATGGTTTGAAAGGGAGATGGTTGGATGCTCCATTGGTGCTTGTAGAAAGAATACCATCACCAAATTGGTCTCGTTTTATCAGAAAGTGACGTCAGGAACAGTGAGATTTAATGTATTACAAGCGTTCATAGGCTACGGTAACCGCTTTACATCAGGTGGGCCGTATGCTTGTATGCCTCCCGAGGTTGTATAACAAAAAAGTAGCGCTGTACAATTCGGAACACACACTGGATAACGCCCCACTCCCCCTTTTATAAACCTTTGCAATACATTGTACAAGTGTAATTACTAGTACAGAATTCCTCACATCGAAAGGTGGGAGTATAATAGCCCAGTTACAACGAATCGGGTTGCTTCTAAAAATTATGTGCTTCTTAGAATTCTGACAATGCTGTCTTTTTCCTGTTAGTCCTTATAAACAATGAACTGTTTTCTCGGAAATTGTAGTATTCTGCGGTTTCATTTGATACTCATTAGTATTCAGAGTGTTTTTATTCAACATTCACGAATTTCTAATAAAATAAAATCTTAAGGTGTAAAATTTCACCTTCATATCAGCCCGCATTTATCCACTACAGGCCTTTCCACTAGAGAGCCATTCGCCTAGATCCCGTGCCATCTGCTTCCATCGACCCCCTACAAACCTTTGGAAGGGGGTCGATGGAAGCATCACTCACGCGATGTCTCCTCTGCTGCTTACACAGCAACTCCTTGGGAGCTTACTAGTGACCTCACTCACACGCAGGAACACAACAACCCTCTAGGGAGTTGTTATTTGGCTGCGGTTTTCTGTAAGGTGGAGGTACTTCCCCAGGCGGGCTGCTTTGATAAAACATCCAGACCAAAACAAACATACATGGTCATGCACACAAATGTTTGTATTGTGTGGGAATCGAACCCACGAGCGTTAGTGTTAAAGTCGCGTCATTCACGACTGAGCCACCGAGCTCGTCGAAATTTCGTCGTGTTATTTTATCTACCACATGTTTAATGCAAAAATAATTGTTTTGTATAGATGGTATTCCAATCCATTAATATTCGCAAAGAATTTGCTACAAATATTTTAAAGTGCCTCAAATATGCACTCGAAAATGTGTATTTGCTGTTCGGATTCAATACGGTTCCCATTGACGTTTCAACTTCAAAACTTGTTTTTGGGTACTCAAAAAACGGGTAATGAACGGTTCCTACTTAATTCCCACCCATCTCACCTGTAATTTACAAGGTTTAAGTCACGATCTTCACTAAACCGAGAACATGGGAAAAATGCTCATTTGAATAAAGCGAGAGCTTAAATGGGCTTTTAAAAGATAAAAGCTCTTAATAATGCACAGTTGACAAGTTACGAGAAATACTTTGATATTGTGATTTAAATATCTTTCTATCTTTTAACCGATTTTGAAAAGGTGGAAGTTCTCAAATCGGCTGTATTATATTCGAAATTAGAAGAACGATTACGATTTTTTTTTAATGCGGACAATAGCTTTAGCTCTAATTTCATTATAAATATGTTTTCACTTCTCATGCTCTGAAATTGCTTATTTGTGCAGGATATAGGCTGCACAAAATCGATTTTTGTGCACAAGTGCATTAATGTATCTACTCATAAATGTATCTATATTAAGGCAAAGAAAATGAGCCATACAGGCAAACACAATAAAAAGTTCAGAGATAGAATTTGTTATTTTATAATATTTACTTTAATTTATTTGCCTTATGTGTTTTTAAGACATAAAAGATATTAAAAACAATTTCCTGCAGTATTCAAAACTGTACTAATTTTACTTTGAATTTTAATTAAAGAAATGTTATGTTATATGTACTACTGTTTTATTTCCTCGCAATCGAAGTGAAAAGCAGAGTTTATAACTCGTCCACAAAACTATTTTATCCTCGACATCACTATCAGCTGCTAAAAGTCTCGGATAAAAATGGTTCGTTTTGTGCACTTGTTGTAAAATCTACTATTTCATCACTTCTATTCGAAAAGTGTCGCTTTGTTCCTCTATAAGCGGGAGCCAAATAACTCTTTTCTGATGGGAGCTTTTTAGCGGGCGGAAATGAGATTAGAATTTGGAACATGAGAAATTTTTTGCAAAATACAATAAAGTATGTACTGATTACAAGAACAGAGACGTAATTCGCGCGCTTTTGTCAATTAATTAATTAATTAACTAGGGAAGTTAGGGCCTGCGGCGCAAACGCAAGCGCGCTTTTTATCTTTTAAATAGGTAACAGCAAGCTGTGTAGCAAGCGCGCTTGGAAACTTAGTGCATCAATCTAAAAAATGCTTGGGCATTTCATTTTATAATTAAATAAAATTAAAAAAAATAAGTTAAAAAAGATAACTTAGTAAAAATTACCAAAAAAATGTTGAATATTCAAAATTTAATATTTAAAAAAATAAGTTACTTTTTAAAAAATAAACTGAAAAATTTTGATATCGAGTGCTGCGATTACTGCGACGGCCTCGAGGCATCTTGATGAAATTAGAATTAAAAACCCAAAATTTAATATAATTTAATATAATTTAATAAAAGACTAATTTATTAAAAAACTAAAAAAACAAAAAGGAAAAGATGAAAAAAAAATAAAAAAGAGGAAAAAGGAAAATTTAGTACTACCACTGCAAAAGCACTGCTCACAGTAGGGACAAATCTTCTTGGACCGATTTTTCTGGAACAAAACTTCTTTTTTTGAAAAACAAATTTCAACTGGCACAACTACGACATCTAGGCTACACGATCACGAAAAAAGGGGGTTTCAAACTATTTTGGTTTTGGAGAAGTAGAGCGTACAAAATACCGAGAAACTGGAGGTCGACCTCACATATTGCTCGCTTGCTATCGCGCGCTTGCAATTAATAAATTGACAATATTAATTAATTCATTCATTATCATTGACAAAAGCGCACGAATTACGTCTCTGTTCTTGTAATCAGTACATACTTTATTGTATTTTGCAAAAAATTTCTCATAGAAAGGGGATGAAAAGTAGAGCACATGACTCGAGAGCAAATTATTTTTCCCTCGGGCGATGTTCTCTGAATCTAATATTCTAGCATCCTTCGCTTCGCTCGTGGTTCAAAGTTGCGCCCTCGCCGTAAAAATACTATTTCGTTTTGTGCACTTGTTGTAAAATCTACTATTTCATCACTTCTATTCGAAAAGTGTCGCTTTGTTCCTCTATAAGCGGGAGCCAAATAACTCTTTTCTGATGGGAGCTTTTTAGCGGGCGGAAATGAGATTAGAATTTGGAACATGAGAAATTTTTTGCAAAATACAATAAAGTATGTACTGATTACAAGAACAGAGACGTAATTCGCGCGCTTTTGTCAATTAATTAACTAGGGAAGTTAGGGCCTGCGGCGCAAACGCAAGCGCGCTTTTTATCTTTTAAATAGGTAACAGCAAGCTGTGTAGCAAGCGCGCTTGGAAACTTAGTGCATCAATCTAAAAAATGCTTGGGCATTTCATTTTATAATTAAATAAAATTAAAAAAAATAAGTTAAAAAAGATAACTTAGTAAAAATTACCAAAAAAATGTTGAATATTCAAAATTTAATATTTAAAAAAATAAGTTACTTTTTAAAAAATAAACTGAAAAATTTTGATATCGAGTGCTGCGATTACTGCGACGGCCTCGAGGCATCTTGATGAAATTAGAATTAAAAACCCAAAATTTAATATAATTTAATATAATTTAATAAAAGACTAATTTATTAAAAAACTAAAAAAACAAAAAGGAAAAGATGAAAAAAAAATAAAAAAGAGGAAAAAGGAAAATTTAGTACTACCACTGCAAAAGCACTGCTCACAGTAGGGACAAATCTTCTTGGACCGATTTTTCTGGAACAAAACTTCTTTTTTTGAAAAACAAATTTCAACTGGCACAACTACGACATCTAGGCTACACGATCACGAAAAAAGGGGGTTTCAAACTATTTTGGTTTTGGAGAAGTAGAGCGTACAAAATACCGAGAAACTGGAGGTCGACCTCACATATTGCTCGCTTGCTATCGCGCGCTTGCAATTAATAAATTGACAATATTAATTAATTCATTCATTATCATTGACAAAAGCGCACGAATTACGTCTCTGTTCTTGTAATCAGTACATACTTTATTGTATTTTGCAAAAAATTTCTCATAGAAAGGGGATGAAAAGTAGAGCACATGACTCGAGAGCAAATTATTTTTCCCTCGGGCGATGTTCTCTGAATCTAATATTCTAGCATCCTTCGCTTCGCTCGTGGTTCAAAGTTGCGCCCTCGCCGTAAAAATACTATTTTGCTCCCTTGTAATACAATCTATTATTTTCTGATCTAAAATGGTTACCGTAGCCATGAATGTATGCAAGTAGAATCGCTCGCGCGTTGCCACCCGCTTATAATACAGCCACTACTTAGCAGCTTGCTGGTGACTTTATTCTAGTCTTACTGATAACTTCATTCACTCGTAAGTACACAAGAACACGTAGACCCATAGCGTGACTATGAAAATGCTGTGCCCTTCCGGGGCGTATCATATTGTATGTATATCTTCACGCCAGGTCCTTTGCGGGGTAAGCAGTGAGAACAGAGCGCCATAAGACGCGGTCTTTACACTTCACTCGCTTCTTTAACAGTCATAGATCTTTTCATACACGCTCGCCGGTGCACCTTCTGATAAAACAGGACCAATTTGATCATTGTAGGTCAGTCTTGGTCTTCCTCGGCTCCTACATCCTTCTACTTTCGCATTGTATATCTGTTTCGTCATTCTTTCATCTTGTATTCTTTCTACATGGCCGAACCAACGGAGCGTGCCTTTTTTATCTTAACACTGACACTCTCTTTCGGACCAACTCTTTCTCTCACGTCTTCATTACGAACGCGGTCAGCAAGCGTTATGCCACAAATTTTGCGCAGTGTTCGCATCTCAACCGCATATATTCTACTTTCATGCTCTCTCTGCCATACCCAGCTATTTGTATGAGTACATTTGTTCCCAACATACCAGTATGTGACATTAGGCAATAAAGCATTGAATTGTATTGATCCATATTTGGAAGTTTCTTTCGGCATTTCGTCTACGACAATGGCCATTTCCTAAGTGGTAGTAAATTAATGGAAGAAAAATAAAAACTAACACAAATAGATAAAATACAACTAGGACCTATCAAAAAACATAAGATATAAGTGCCTGCGAGGGTCCAATGGAAAGATAACAAAGTTTTAAACGCGTATATTATACCAGTGGTATCACAATCAGTACCAGTTAAAATATATCTGGTCAACATAATCAGACGCCCGTCAAATCATAACTACGAAATATAACCAGTCATTTGACGTAGAATACTAGTACAACAGTCACATTCAACCCTTACTCCACCCCACTGAAGCGATACGGGTCTCCCTTCAACCGAAGTGGTTAAGAGCATACTCCACCACGCTGCTCAAATGCGGATCGGCGGAGGCCAGCGTTTTCAAGCCGCCCGAGGGCCACTGACTTAGCTTAACGACTGTCATCTATCGACAACAGCCGGGACCGACGGCTTAACGTGCCCTCCGAAGCAGTTAACTCGAGATAGATAAACCCATCCACGGACAGGCTGCGGTCGACGTTGCTTAACCTGCGTGTTCGATTAGAATGAGACGCGCAACGACGTCATCGAGCTCTCAACAACAGTAGAGAAGTGAAATTTCGGTAAATAACATCCCACTATAAATGATTACTTGAAAAAATATATGTTGCCATGTTTCTTTCGGGATTTCTTCGCAAATTGTCAATTTCTAAATGATAGTAATTTAAAAAAAATATAAATTTTATCTATACTAATATATATATCCATATATATAAGGCGGAAAAGTTTGTTCGAACGCGCTAATCTTTGGAACCATCAGGCGGATTTCGAAAATTCTTTTTGCATTTGATAGCTCAATTCTTAGGAGAGGTTATAGGTGGCGTCACGATACGATGCTTGGAAGCCGAGGAAAAGAAAGAAAGTAAGAAAAGGCAACTCTCAAGGGATACCGGGTTACGTGCGAATGAAGTCGTGGGCTGATGTTAATTACTCAATTAATGCAGGAGTCTGCAAGACATGTCCAAAGTCCAAACCGGTGCACGGTGGTGGGTCATTGTCGAAATTTTTGAAGACGAAACGCAACCGTTTTCGAAGGAATGAAAATTAAGTTAAAAATTAAAAAACCCTCCACGCAAAAATAACCTATAAAAAGTAACAAAATAATATGTATTGTATGTATAACCCTTTAAGTTTAATATAAGAAGTAATATTTTAATCCAAGCATCGTTGTGACGGGGGACCGCTAACTAAATATAGTATTATTTAAATTTCATATTTTATCATTTTTCAGTTGAACAGTTTGTTCAGTTTATTTTTATTATATTTACTCAATACATATTATTTTGTTTCTTTTCATAGGTTATTTTTGCGTCGGGGGTTTTTAAAATTTTAAATTTAATTAAATTTTTATTTTATACTTTTTATATTGCTAGGATAAACACACTCCAATGGGGTTAAAAAAATCATAGTTATTAATTTTTATTATCATTAATAATTATTATTAATAATGATATACACAATTATTGTCATTAATTATGAATAATGATATACACAAAAACACTCTCGATTAAGTCCCCTTTTAAACAAAAAAAACATAATCAAAATCGGTTCATCCATTTCGAAGCTACGATGTCACAGACAGATACACAGATACACACGACAAACTTATAACACCCCTCTTTTCCGTTGGGGGTTAAACACTAGTTGGGGAAACGGCTCACGTTGGAACTGGTTTTAAGACGGTCTTAAGAAAAGAACGTAGAACTTCAAAGAAGCGATTGCAGATGGTTTATAGAAAACGAGAGCAAATGGATAAAACTGTTTACTTAATAAAGCGTTAAATAGATATGCTATTTAAGTATGTACTTTATAAAATGAACTTCCCTTCATACTGAAGTAGTTAAGTAAAGCCAAGCCGAGTAAGACAATAACTTAACTCGGCTCGGGTTTAAATCGCGTAGCACGACATCCAGTTTTATAATTATTAATATTACACTTTTATTTTACAACATTTATTTTTTATTTATTTAAATGTATCAATATGATTCAATCAATTTTGAAAATAAAAGTTTCTAACTCATATTTTCCGTCTATATTCAGTGTTGATAGCCCTTATTTTTAGGGTTCCGTACCCAAAGGGTAAAACGGAACCCTATTACTGAGGCTCCGCTGTCCGTCCGTCCGTCTGTCACCAGGTTGTATCTCATGAACCGTGATAGCTAGACAGTTGAAATTTTCACAGATGATGTATTTCTGTTGCCGCTATAACAACAAATACTAAAAAATAGAATAAAATAAATATTTAAGGGGGCTCCCATACAACAAACGTGTTTTTTTTTGCCTTTTTTAGGGTTCCGTACCCGGGTTCGTGCGCGAGTCCGACTCGCACGTGGCCGATTTTTATAGATAATGGTACGGAACCCTTCGTGCGCGAGTCCGACTCGCACTTGGCCGATTTTTTAATTTGCATCACTTTTCTTTTGCACAGAAACGATACATCGTTTATTAATATTTATTACAAATTATTAGAGAACGAACGAACGAATTTGCAAACATAAACAAATGGCATCGAGTTGCGTTGCGATGAGTACTATTTTGAATCATTGATCTCGACTGTATTTTTTAAAAGTTTAAGTAAAAATTATATAACACACTTCGGAGACTGGATTGTACTCAAAGAAGACTAGTGAGTAACTACGGCCGCGAAAGCAAGGGCTGAGCTTAATAAAATAAAAATCGGCCAAGTGCGAGTCGGACTCGCGCACGAAGGGTTCCGTACCATTATCTATAAAAACGGCAAAAAAATGACGTTTGTTGTATGGGAGCCCTTAAATATTTGTTTTATTTTGATTTAATTATTTATTCTTAAAGTGAATATATAACTAAATATTCTGTGAATATTTCAAGCGTCTACCTGTTGCCGTTATCAATATCGAGCAAAAACGAGCAAAAAAATCACGTTTGTTGTATGGGAGCCCCCTTATATTTACTTTATTCTATTTTTTAGTATTTGTTGTTATAGCGGCAACAGAAATACATCATCTGTGAAAATTTCAACTGTCTAACTATCACCGTTCATGAGATACAGCCTGGTGACAGACGGACGGACGGACGGACGGACAGCGGAGCCTCAGTAATAGGGTTCCGTTTTACCCATTGGGTACGGAACCCTAAAAAGGAAAAAAATATATATTTTTTTATTATTAGTTAAATTAATTAATACTAATAGACATACTGACTTTTGGTGACGATGAAGAGTAATTCATTTTACTCAACTCGTACACAACAAAAATTAAAATAACGTGAAGAGGTTTTTATTACAGGCCGTTGAAAATCAACGCCCGACATAGCATACACACGAAAAGCGAAACCATAGCGCGATGTAGAAAATGAACAGCGCCATCTATTGTTGACTTAATAAATTAGCTCTGTTTTCTGTACAGAATACTGCAGCCAAATAGCATCTCTATAAAGGGTTGTTATGTTCTTGCGTGTGAATTGAATTTCTAAGGAGTTGTTGGGTAAGCAGCGGGAGTGTTTTGATGAGCCTGATAGTATGAACGGAGCTCAGTGGTTAGGAATGGGTCCTTTAACACCGAGGTTCGTGAATTTGATTCCTACACAGAACAAATTTGTGTGGATGAACATAGTGAGGTTTTCAATGTAATCACGTGTTCTTTTGCTATTTTTGTTATGAATTGAGTAATTTATTGATAAAATAAACATATTATTATACACTGCTATTACTTTTGGTAGAGCAGTGAAAAAAAGAACCGGCCTAGTGTAAAACAGGTCCTCGGTTCAAACCCTGGCAATTACCACTAAATTCGTGTTTTCGGTTTATATATATATATATACGAGTATATATATATATATATATATGGCAATAGTGTTGCTACTTTATGCCAGTGTCAAAGTCTTCAGTTTAAAACCATTTGAAAATTTTAATTCTATGTTCCAGCTTTAGGAACTGTGCAGCAAAAATACTTGGGAAGGGTACCTAGACCCAATCAACCCAATTTAAATACCACCCGTAAAACGATAGTGATTTTTACAAGGTTTTCTTGATGAACTTATTCACGTCTTCCAAAAAGTGCATAAACGTGTTATATTTGAGTTTTTTCATTACTGTATAATTTCACTAGCACTTATGCTACAAAATACTATCGAAATTGTCACACAAAACTAATTTTATACTGAATTGTAAAAATTTCAAGTAAAACAACAATGTCACTCGTTTAAAAGCGCGGGAAGAAGTCCGTGTTTTCGGATTTATTTACATACTTGTAATAATTACTTGCTTGACGGTGAAGGAGAACATCGTGAGGAAACCCACACGACAAAGACATTACATTTCGAAAGACCCTCACTTAAGAATGATCAGGTTTTCCCTCAGGGTTGCGGAGTCAGTCGGCAGACGGCAGTCGCTCCATCTAAAAATCTGTATCTTCGAAACATTTTTAGGGTTAGGTAGCGGACAACGCCAATCCTAGTGGATTAGAAAGGAGTTACACTAAGAAGAAGAAGACTGCTGTTACTTTTGGCGGGAGTGCAATGTTTTTCGACAAAATCAGCTTGTTCCGGTAGAATATTAATATGATATGTTTATGAAACCATAAGTTATTGGTAGGATTTTGTTACTACCTCTTTCTGGACGGAAGGCTGTTGTTGTAATTGGTACATACATATCATCACGCCTGGCTCTCTTGTGAGATACAAATGGAAGGAAAATAACCAAACATTTTATATCAACGGTGGCGCTAGTGTCGACATTATACGCTTTATAGTTTAGTTGACTTATTTATTATAGTAAATACCATTATAACTAAATTTTATGATATGTAAATATTTTTTATATCAGTCTACTCTGGGTAGATTTAGATCTTACCTTATCGTGTTAAAATATCAATGTGAAGTGCAACAACTAGATGGCGTTGTACGGATTTTGCATCATGCTATGATTTCCTAGTTTATTTTCTGGGTACATTAAAAACTGAACTTGTCTCGTTCAGAACCTCGTTTGTTAATTGGAATTTTTGTTGCGTACGAGTTGAGTAAATTAATTTACTCTTTTCTCCGCACATAATAAAAAATATAATAATTAATTCGTTCATAATTTTTAAATACAAAACGACTTCGCCCAATTGTTTACGTATTTTAATTTAAAATAAAAACAATTCAGATTTAACGTCCATAATATTGTTGGTAACATTTAAAATCTTATTACACTATGTTAGTACGGTACGTTCATTGTTTATAATTAATGTTTAATTTATATACGAGTAATACCCGTCCCTTCCCCCCGAGGCACTTGGCACAGCAACATGATTCTGAACCCACTGCCTCCAGATATGACAGTCGGGTTTATCAGTAACGACCTTCAGGATGCTACTGGTGCTATCCTGGTCTATCAGTGATACAATCCTTCCGCATAAGACTGCATAAAAGCCGTTAGACAAACAAATTCATAACATTTAAGTACCAGTCTACCGAATTTTATTTCTTATGCAATATCGTGAGCTGTACAATACAAGCATACAGCCCAGTTGATGTAAACTGGTTACCGTAGCCTCTGAACGCTTGCAACATTTTAAGTATCATGTCGCCAACTCTGCTGCTAGCACAGCGACTCCTTAGGAGCTTACTAGTGACCTCACTCACTCGCAGGAATATAAGGAACCTCCAGAGAGTTGTTATTTTACTGCGATTTACTGTGAGGTGGAGGTACTTCTCCAGACGGGCTGCTTTGATGCGCCGTACCTCTCTTATAAAGTATGAAACAGTGAAAACTGGTTTTCTTCGGGTTTGAAAGTTTCCGATTTTTCTCCGCTTTTCAAATAGAGGAAACTAATACACCTTCCATAAGCTAAACCTGAATAGTATTTATTTTATTGTGAATTAAATTAATAAAGGGCATTGGCGGTAGAAAAAATAAATTAAAATAAATAAAAAAAAGTAATTAAGAAACCTAAGATCTTGCAGGGAAAAATTAAGTGTAAACTTTTGTTTACTAAACATGGCCATGTACATATTATATGGCCTTTGGGCGGCTTGAGAACATTGGCCTCCCCTAGTACGCAGTTGAGCAAATTGACGGATCCCTGCAACGGTATGAGTAAGGGTTACTGTCATGGTGGTATTGACAGAACCATTTGAAAAGGTATAAAAAATTCATTTTGTTTTGCTTTATACATGAAGTTTACGGGCCTGCATTTAAAAACTTAATCAGTGCTAAGTTACGGAAAGTTTACTACTTACTATGAAATATCGGCCCATTTCGATTGATGCATTTGTATAAGTTACTTAGTCGAATACAGGTGGATTCCAATTATCTTTAGTTAGTAACCTTACCTACACTTGATGCATCGTGCCTGCAAATGAGTTCAGGTCAAAAATAAGCAGAGTACAGTATTATTTGGACAATATCAGTTTACAAAACTATCTGAGGAAGCCTTCACTTTACAGAAGACCAATACAACCTTTGCTGAGAGAGGGAAGTCAGGAAGATCCTGGTTGTTACCAGGTTAGGGTAACGAAGAAGATGGTTTCGACGAGGATTCTTTGATACCGACGGTCGTGGGTTGGATTACCGTACAGGACAAACATTTGTGTGCATGAACGTGTCTGTTTGTCTTGGCCTGTGTGTTTTAAGAGAGGTGGTGCGCATCATAACAGCTCTGGGGAAGTGGAAGGGTTGTTGTGTTCCTGCGTGCGAGTGAGGTCACCAGTAAGCTTCTAAGGAGTTGCTGATAGCAGCAGAGGTGGCATCGCGCTAGTGATACTTAATATGATGCAAGCGTTCATAGGCTACGGTATGCGTTTCAGATCTGGTGGATGCTTGTATGCCTCCCGACGTTGTATATACCATTGTATAAACCAAGATAAATGAAATCTTAAAAAGAACTCTATAAATAAACTAATCTATTTAATATATTTGTAATAGTTATATAAACAAAAACTTATTTCACATGCAATGGAGCAAATCCTTTCCCACGCGTTATAAACGAACAGTTAAAAAGTTAATTTTATTGTTATAATCTTGAAGGTAGCAATAACACGTAAGTTCATCATAAACGTATGGATTTACATACAACATTATAAGTGTATGGGCTCTGTACAGAGTAATAAAAACAAAGAGAAATGTACCACTGTTGTAACGTACATATAATTAAATTTAAAGAGATAGTTTATATTCACACTAGCGGACTTAAGAAACGTTGTCTTGCCGGAAAAAAATCTAGTACCCGATCGCAGCCCTGCCGCCTGCCGGGTGCAATTATGGATCTAAACCATTCCTATTGAAACATATACAAAATATGTGTGCTCATGCGCGATTGAAGGTTTCACCTTCAAAATTATGAACTTAATAATCACAGCAATATCTTGCATTCATTTTCAGCATCCTTAAAAATGATTTTCATAAAATAATAAAATATTTATTTAAACAATACACCATGGTTGTTGTGACTCCTTATCGCAAGATTCGTAATACGCAGGCGTGCATACACACATACTAACACACGTACAATGCTCGGACCCTGTAATAAACATTGTGACGCACGTTAAATCCTATAAATGTATATGGTTGTCTCTTTTTACTGGTGCATTATCGTTTCATCGAGTTTCAAATCACAACGACGCTAAAGAAGTTTTCACTTCAAAAATCATGAAAATTGGTCCAGTTCGGCCGCTTAAGATGACATACACACGTACAGAATAATTAAAGATATAGTAAAATAAAAACATGAAACACAAAGTATGTTACATATTTTTTATTTTACTTCATATATATTGAAATTTATATGGAACACGTATACATTATTCAAAATTGCAGTTGGAGGCAAAGATTTTATTTCCATATATTTGCATAATAATAATGAGTATAATCTTTATGCTTAACTGTTTACCCGTTTCATAAATTCGGACTATATTGTTTTTCTTTAATAGCCGTAATGATATTTCTTGCTTGTTACGTGTTGTTATCTAAAGCCGGAGAGATGTCGGAGATGACTTCATTGTATGGGATAAAAGACGATTTGCGCTTAGCGTCATTATTATTAAGTAGTATCTGTGTCTTAGTTTGTCTTAATTTAGGTGAGACGCGTAGTTATAATCTAAGGTATTATCATTTAAGCCAAATGATTAACAGCAAATAGGTACATAAATATTTATAACGGATAATCAACAGTCAAACTAATAAAAATAAGTTAATTAACTTCGTAAAGTTGTTTGATAATATAATTATTCAAAAGGTAATGGTCAGAAACATTGTAATATTTATTAAGTACGAGTATTAACGACTAAACAATTTATTTGCAGTTTATTTCTTAGAAATAAATATGTCTAGAAGATTTTAACACGTAAAAGAGCCTCTGAAATGTATCTCTGTAAAGGATCTGTTTGTTATGTACTTTTTGAACTCATAAAAGTTAGTTGATTACATTACAACTATCTTTATTATTATAAACCTAAAGTAAAGTGACGAAATGAAATTATTAGATTAGTTTGAGTGGTAAAAGTTTAAACTAAGACTTTACATCAGAAATATTGTAGATCAGAGTTCCACTTTTTTATTCAATCCTTGGAGTGTAAATAGGCCATATTTGAGCTAAAAATATTTTATTCCGCACGTGGTAAAACTTGACTAAATTGGAAACAAAGCTCTAGATTTTTATGCTTGCATGAAACTAATACTCCTATATATTACTATAGAAAGCATTCATTGCCCGAGGCAACTGACTCACATTAGTAGTCATATCCTTGTTTGCCACTTGATGTAATATATTAGTAAGGTAAGCCAGCGCGAGTAATGTAAACGTTTAGTAGTCTTTTAAATAGGCGATTATATCTGTAATTGTGCATTACTCTATGCGCTAATACTCCAGCATAGACAATAGGCGAGTTGTTCTTTGTCTCAGATAATTGGTGGCACGTGGTCCGTGCCTCTGGAACTCAAGTGATAGTGTACAATTGGTATAAAGTTTCTTACTTTGTTGTTTATGGTTTCGAATAGCTTGTCGGTAATTCTAAACTAATTAAATAATCTTAATTAGGATCGCAAATTGACCTCATTCACGCGATTAATAATTACTGTCTTATGGTAAGTAATTTTGAAGATCAATGATGTTTTCGTATATTATATTAATTATATTAGGAGTTAAAGTATGAAATTGCCGATTTGTACTGAAAAATTAAAACAGTTTTTTTCTAAGATGTACCATATTTATTTAATCAAAACATTTTCCCTCATTATCTATACATAGCTGTCATTTAATCGGAAGTTTATTTATGCCTTATATTGTATGCGATAGAACTCTGGGGATCTAGAATCGACAAACTGTGTGAAAGTGTTTTGTACTGCCTCCTGGGAAGAAAATTTTTTACCACGTAGAAAATTGTCCAAATCACGAAAAAAATGGTAGTCAGTTGGAGCAAGGTCTGGCGAGTACGGACGATGACGTATGGTTTCTAACTGCAGCTCCTGTAGAGTTACAACGGTCTCTCGAGCAGTGTGAGGTCTTGCGTTATCAATGTTATCATGGAGCAATAATGGTGAAGATCGATTCAGGAGTCGGGGCTGTTTAACTGCTAGTTTCGCCATCATCATTGCTTGTCCAGACCTGAGAAAGCTATAGTGAATAATGCCATGAAGAGACCACCAAACAGTTACCATTAGCTTTTTATTGGTAAACTTTGCTTTAGGGCACTGTTGCGGCGTTTTACCTGGGGTCAGCCATTGCATTTTCGTTTACGGTTAGCGTAAGGAATCCACTCTTCGTCACATGTCACAACTCGATCCAATATTCCTTCATTTCTGTACCGATTCAACAATGTAACACAAGGTATCATGTGAAAAAAGTTTCACTCGAAAACCTCGCACCATGAAGGTTTGATGTCAATTCAAAGTATCTATTACTATAAAACGGCATTTTCATACTTTAGCCCCTATTATTTGTAAATTTTACATTACATATACATATAATAATTGATACATTTGCATGCAATTTGATCCGACCTGCTTTGTGTGCTTCCGCCACCAATTAATTCATGCGGCCTAGCGCCGGCCGGCACCCACCCACTACTGTTAGTACGTGCTACATGCCGACGCTGCCATGGCTGCTCCGGTAGTCTCTGCCTCGGCTGCTGCGGTCGTCCGCCATCTGGAACAGAATCCGCATCCACCACCACCGTCGCTGCCACGACTGGCCTGGTCGTCGCTGCGACACGTGTTTCGCCTCTCCACGAGGCATCATCAGGCGTTGTAGACGTTAATCGTAAGAATAACATGCTACATTTGACCAACTGATCCCCGGTTCGCATGCTGACATCTATCACTAAATACTTGTTTATGGATTTATATACAGATTTGTAATTATCCCTAGCTCGGCGGTGAAGGTAAACATCGTGTGGAAACCCGCACATCCAAGAAAGTATATTTCGAAAGTCGCATGACCTTATCTAAGATAGGTTTGATATTGATCTGAGTTGTGAGGACTGACAGCAGTCATTCCTTAAAAAAAACACTGACCTCGCGCTACTTACTTGCGCTTAGGTAGCGGATCCTGCTAATTGTAATGAATAGGAAACGAATAACGCTGAGAAGGAGATAATATGTAGTAGATACTAAAAACAATATTTATGAATATTATCATTTAATAGACCTATGTAGATGCATTTTCCGCCTCGGGCAACAAATGACTGTATGGGAAAGAAAATAAAAACACTTTTCCCACATTTAACTGTTGTAACATATTAAAATATTTAAAAATAGAATAAAATAAATATTTAAGGGGGCTCCCATACAACAAACGTGTTTTTTTTTGCTGTTTTTATAGATAATGGTACGGAACCCTTAGTGCGCGAGCCGGACTAGCACTTGACCGGTTTTTTCGTTCACTGCAGTATACTGATGTCATCAATTGATATTATGTGCGGCAATCTTCATGCATGACACCTACTCAGCTCATAATTATGTCACAAGAAGAGACGGTGTCTATAAAAATAACAGTCTATGAATAACTCTAAACTCTAGTTGTTAACTTGTTTTTTTTTTTTTTTTTTTGATTTTCGCCCAAGAAAGTTGAAGACCCACAAAGGAAGGACCAACCCACACCCGGGTGTGCATTGGTCATTCCTCCGTGAGGGGCACCCTCCGGAAAAAGGGAGGGAGGAGGTGAAATCTTTCAAAGATACCATTTCGTACGAACGAACTGATTATGTCGGATTTCCACCGACTAAAACACCCCCTGGGACTGCCTCTAGCCGGGAAGGCTACAAAGGCTTCATCTGAAGCGATCACCCCAGGGGAACGGGGTGACGCAAGTTGTTAACTTGAAATTCCTCGAATCTATTATGTACGACAAGAAACAAACCATAGCGCGATCTAAAATGAAGTCAGCGCCATCTGTGATGTGATGGGATAAACTTAAACTAACCGAATAACTCACCACATTAGTTCACTACCATCTTAAGAGACTAACTTTTTGACAGCCGCAATTGGCTGTAATCGACAACTGATATATGTATGTATATCTTCACGCCAGGTCCTTTGCTAGGTAGGCAGAAAGAACCAAGTGCCGAAAGACGCGGTCCTTACACACTCCACTCGCTTCTTTAATATTCACAGGTCTTTTGATGCACGCTCGCCGGTTCCTATGGCTCCTGACATAACCTGGTAAAACACGACCATTTTAATTAGTCATGGTCGGTTAATCTTGGACTTCCTCGGCTTCTACATCATTCCACTTTCGCATTGTATATCTGTTCCGTCATTCTTTCATCCTGCGTTCTTTCTACATGATACCTTATGTATCCAGGATTATTTGTATTGGGTACGGTTAGTTTCAATGAACAGCGGGTACGAAGGGAATTATCCGTTACGACGTATTTGTTCAAACTGCTCAGAGGTAAAATCTGTAACTCAGAATTACTTAGTTTGGCGAATCTGAGTGTCCCTGATGGACGTGTGTCGTCGTCGTCGGCCGCACCTACTGGTGATGGCTCGCGGGCGGACCAGCCTACAAAATAAAGCCCCGCTGACACGCGCTCTGATCACCCTCAATTAAATAGCAGAGAAAATTGACATATTCACGAGTTCTCTGAATGAATTTACAAAGGTAGCAGTATGTATTGTTTCTTATACGTAGACTTAAAAGGATGTTACTCTATTGCTTTGAGTTTGTAACCCGTAATAATAGATGTAAGTGTTGACAAATAAATAAATAATACATGATAACCGATAGGGCCCTATAAATGCCAATGTCGAGAAAGGTCGATAATACAATGGTTCACGAAAATCCTACTAATATCCTACTAATATTATAAATGCGAAAGTTTGTATGTATGGATGTTTGTTGCTCTTTCACGCTTAAACGGCTGAACGGATTTGAATGAAATTTGGCACATAGATAGATTATGATCTGGATTAACACATAGGCTACGTTATTTGACTCCACGCGGGCGGAGCCGCGGGCGGCAGCTAGTATCAAATAAAGATGTTCAATAATGGATGGATGTCCGCAGTGACAGCCTAGTGGATGAAGAGGCGGCCTAGTGACCAACAGGCCCCCCATTCGAATTGCTCGACGGTGAAGAAACACATTGTGAGGAATACCGCACGTCCAAGAAATTACATTTCGAATGACCTGTGGCCTCATGCTGCATGTAAAAATCAATATCTTCACCAAATCCTTAGGTTTAGGCCCTTTAGGCAGCGGACCCCGCCAATCGCAATGGGACTCCTGAGATCACCTTCTGATAAAACACTACTATGATAGGTTAGTTAGTATTGGGTATGTATGCTGCCTCGGCTCCTGCATCCTTCCACTTTTGTTTTGTTTTTTTTTATGCAACGGCGGGAGGCATACAATCATACGGCCCACCTTAGAGAAAGCGGTTACCGTAGCCTGCGAACACTCGCAATACATTAAGTATCACTCGCGCGATGCCACCTCTGCTGCTAACACAGCAACTCCTTAGGAGCTTACTGATGACCTCACTCGCATGCAGGTACACAACAACCCTCCAGAGAGTTGTTCTTTGAAGTGGAGGTAGTTCGCCAGACGGGATGATTTAATGCGCCCTACCTCTCTTAAATACTCTTCCCACTGCATGGATGTATTCGTTCGAATGGGTTTGGACTCACCATGCACTACTGCGGATTGGCGAAGGCCAGTGATTTCAAGCCGCCGGAATGCCACTGACTCAGTAAACGGTTGTCATGTATCGGCAACAGTAGGGAGCGGCAGGTTACCGTGTCTTCCGAAGCACAAAGAAGTTGGAAATAGATAAAGTCATACTAGAAATTTACACTGAGTAATATGTGTTGATACTCTTGGTACTCTTGGTTGCCAGTGATGACTTACAGTACCAAAAACGTGGTCCCTTACTACGGGCCTCATACGGAAGCTCAAGGTTGCACAGCGTGCGATGGAGAGAGCCATTCTCCACGAGACAGATTCAAAGATGAGTACATCCGTAGCAGAACTGGAGTTACCGGCGAGATTCCAAGGATCCGCAAGCTGAAGAGGCAGTTGACAGACTACATAGCTCAGAGAACCGATGGCCGTTAGTGCAGAAAGGTTCTCGAATGGCGACCACGAACCGGCGCAGGACGACTCCATGATGGACCGACGATCTCGTGAAGATCGCAGGGAGCCGATGGATGCAAGCGGGGGTACGGTCGCTGTGGAAGTCTAAGAGAGAGGCCAGTGTTCAGCAGTGGACGTGCTTCGGCTGAAATGATGATGATGATGATGTAGGTACTATAAGGCCCATCGTAGTACAAAGGAACTTAAGACGAGCTCGGTGGTGCAGTGGTGAATGACGCGACTTTGCCACCAACGCTCGTGGATTCGATTCCGGCACAGGGCAAACATTTGTGTGCGTGAACATGTCTGTTTATTTTGCCTGGGTGTTTTTAAGGGAGGTACGGTACATCAAAGCAGCTCGTCTGGTGAAGTACCTCCATCTCACAAAAAACCACGGCCAAATAACAACTCTCGTATGTAATAACTTGTAAATGAGGTCACCTGTAAGCTCCTAAGGAGTTGCTTTGTTAATAGCGGAAGTGTCATCACGCGAGTAATCTTTAATGTGTAACAAGCGTTCATAGGCTACGGTGACCGCTTTACACCAGGTGGATCGTTTGCTAGAATCCCTTCCGCTGTTGTATAAAAAAATATTAAACCCACCTAGAGGTACTTCCTTAGTCGGACTCCTTTATGCGCCATCTCTTTACATAGTTTAATGACTATCATCCATCGAAAACAGATATGACTGATGGGTTAACATGTCCACCGTGGCACAGATCAATTCGAGATTATTTAACCCAGCCACAGACAGGATGCAGTCGACGCTCCTTAACCTGCGTGTTCGATTAGAGCGACAAGCACAACGACGCATCGACCCCCCATTTATATCTCTCTAGCTTTTGTCCGCGGCTTCGCACGCGTTTATTTTGGAATTTCGGCAGTTTTACTTATTTTTATTTTACTTCCTATTTTTAAGAACAGTCATCGTTAAATAGTTAGTAAAAGTACCAAATACCCTTATTTGTGTAGTAATGGAGATATGTCACGATCTGTTCTGTTTTCATTAACTATTTGATACTGACTGTATACACTCAAAGCACCTCTTTATACACAACATTGTCTATTTTAAAAACATAAAAGTTTCAAGTCACTAACTTGAAAAAAAAAATTCTGGGTTGAAATTAAAAAAATCTTATCTCTCATATGCATTACAAAAGGAACCTCTTGATGAGTCAGTGAGTAAGTCAGGAAGTCCATTTCTAGTAATATATATTAGCGTCTCGTCCAAACTTAATTTCAACCCCCTTTTTATCTCGCCTCACCTCGCTAAGGGTGGAATTTTTGAAAACGCTGAAACCACTTTTTTTGTATTCTAACTTAAAACTTTGTACATATACTCTCTGTATATGTACAAAGTTTTAAGTCACTAACTTCAAAAAATATTTCTACTCCATACAAAGTGTCAACCTCATCTTCAGCCTCCTAATGGTGGAATTTTGAAAAACGCTGAAATTACTTTTTTTTCGTTACGTCGTGATTGAGAGTATATTTACAAAGTCTAAAGTAGGTGACTTTACAAAAATCTATTTCTTAACAGTTCAGTTTTTTGACGTCGTGATTGAGACTATATTTACAAAGTCTAAAGTAGCTGACTTTACAAAAATCTATTTCTTAACAGTTCATATATTAATTCAAGAAATACTTTTGACCCCCATTACACCCTTTGAGGGATAGAATTATTGAAAACGCTGAAATCACTGTTTACGGATTTTAATAGACAGTATTTGTACAAAGTTTCAAGTCACTAACTTCTAAAACTATTTCTACGCCATACGAACTGTCAACCCCCTTTTCAGCCCTCTAAGGGTGGAATTTTGAAAAACGCTGAAATTACATTTTTGACGTACCTATTGATTGAAAGTACATTCACAAAGTCAAAAGTAGCTCACTTTGAGAAAATCAATGTCTTAACACTTCAACTTTTAATTCAAGAAATATTTTGACTCCCATTACGCCCTTTAAAAGGTGGAATTTTTGGGAACGCTGAAATCACTTTTTTTTTGGATTCTAATAAAGAGTATCTGTACAAAGTTTCAAGTCACTGACTTGAGACAATATTTCTGCTCCATATAAACTGTCAATCCCCTTTTTACCCCCTTAGGGATTGAATTTCAAAAAATTCTTTCTTGTCTCTCGTGTGAATTATAAAAGTCTACCTCTGTGGAAAATTTCAGCTTTCTAGGTCTAAGGGTTTGGCCTGGGCGTTGATGATGAGTCAGTGAATTAGTCAAGAACTCCATTTTTATATATATAGATTAAGTTATCTTAATACTTGTATATAATTTATCTGTACACGTGTTGTATTTTCAAACCATCAAGAAACCCATGAAAATATACACACAAAATTTCATCCAAATTGGTTCAACCGTCTAGGAAAAGTCAGGTGACAATCACACGTACAGAAGAATCATATATATTAAGATAAAATAACTAACGATGCCAGCATTGCACAAAACTTATGGCATAACGCTTGCCGGCCGTGTTTTCAATGATGACGTAAGAAATAGAATGGGTCTGAAAAAGAGTGTCTGTGTTAAGATATGAAAAGGCGTGCTCCTTTGGTTCAGACACGTAGAAAGAATGTTGGATGAAAAATGATGAAAGAGATATACATTGCGAAAGTAGATGGAACGGAGGAAAACCCAGACTCATTTACCATGAACAATTTGGTCGCGTTTTATCAGAAGGCGATGTCAGGAGCCCTGGCAGCCAGTGAGCGCACATAAAAGAGCTATGAATGTTATACAAGCGAGTGAAATATGTAAGGGCATAATATGAAATATGTTATGGTGCTCTGTCCTCTGTGTCTACCCCGCGAGATAACTGGCGGGAAGACATACACAAAACAACTTGTCAATGACATAGTTAATCCGCGTTAACACATTTGTTTCCAACTCGGCGAGTAACTCCTTGACATTTCGTGGAGTGGTTTATCTGCAAATCTTTAGATCGTTAAAGTTAATTCTCAGTTGTTAAACTATAACGACTTTATCGTAGACATTTGGTCGCTAATCAGACGATAATCACATAACTTGTTTTGACCCACATTATTGTACTATATAATCATCACTGTTGGCAATGAAGATGCAAGAGAATTGAACTGAAAGAGAGTATCGGTGGTAAGATAAGAAGAATCGCAAAGGCACGCTCCGTTGGTTCGGATATGCACGAAGAATGTTAGAGGAAAAAATGACTGATATCTGTGAATTTAGGAGGCGAGCAAGGCCAAACTCGCTACCATGACCAAATTCTCATGTAAAGTGAAGGAACTGCAAAAGAAGCAAGGGTGACGGTCCCATCAGCCCCACAAAATACGCGAACCCTTGTAATTGAGATCACTTTAAATGCATCCATTGTGGTCAAGTAAGCTCTTTACAATATTAATGACCCGTTAAATGTCAGCACAAAGATGTGGTCAAGTCGCCGACATCTTCATGAAATGGCTGATAAAATATAGCGCTTTTATTCAATTTTCGACTTTATGGGGTGGTAGGTATTCTAATTTATTTCTCAACTAAAAGTGTACATAGTTTCAACGAGCTCTGTAGCGCAGTGGTGAAACGTGCTGTTAATTTGACACAAACGCTCGTGGGTTCGATTCCCACACAGTACAAACTTTTGTGAGCATGGATACATCTGTTTGTGTTAGTCTGGGTGTTTTTTGAGAGAGATAGGGCGCATCAAACCAGCCTGTCTAGCAAAGTACCTCAACCTCACAGAAAACCGCAGCCAAATAACAACTCCCTATATGGTTGTTGTATTCCTGTGTGTGAGTGAGGTCACCAGTAAGGTCCTAAGGAGTTGCTGTTAGCAGCAGAGGCGGCATCGCGCGAGTTATACTTAATGTATTACAAGGGTTCATAGGCTACGATAAGTGTTTCACATCAGGTGGGCCGTATGCTTGTATGCCTCCCGACTTTGCATAAAAACAAAGTTTAATAAAAAAAACTGGTTTCTTGACTAGATATTGTTGATATTTGATGGGATAACTTATGGGCCTCAAAGTTGCACAAGCTCAAGGCACAGCGCACGATGGATAGAGTCATACTCGGAGTTTCTCAGCGTGATAGCTTCGGATGTTAATACATCCCTAGTAGAACTAAAGAGCTTTTCTAGAAGAAGAAGCTCAAGGTTGCTCAGCGCGCTATGAAAGAGCTATCCTCGGGATTTCTCTGCATGATAGAATCAGAAATGAGGATATCCGCAGTAGAACTAAGGTAACCGACATAGCTCAAAGGCTTAAATATTCTTTAACATTCACAATTCTTTTCATGCATGGTCACCAGTTCCTAGGGCTCCTGACTGACTATCTGACGACACACGGCAGATTTAGTTCCGTCATTTTTATTTGACTGCGTTTTTCTACGAGGTAGAGTTACATCCACAGTACTTTGATGCACTCTACTCTCTTAAAAAACGATTAAGACAAACATACATGATCATGCACACAAATGTATAACTTACACGGAAATCGAACCCATGAGCATTGCTATTAAAATAGTCATTGCTTACCACTCGATAAAATATAATGCTGCAACATAAACGCAAACTTTTACTTAGGTAGAGTCAAAATATAACTATATAGAGCTTATCCCAGTCATGAATTATACAATCCAAAATGTCCACTAACGGAGAAATAATAAGTAATTGGGTACTTATTACTGGGCAAGATTAGATCTCACATTCCCTGTAACATTTTATATAATTGGTCAATAATTATTTGTACAGCAGACCATAATAAGCGAAATCGTGTAACATTCAAAATGTTAAATTACTTTGAAATTGAAAGGGCCCGTGACAATATTCAAATTGGATTTGTGTCCAAATTGATCACAGCACTCTGAACAAATAAGCAATCACTGCATAAATCTTATGAACAAATATCGCGTACTATTCTGGCTAAATATTTGTCTTTAAATAGAAAAAATATAGATATATAATGAGAAAGTTATAGAATGTTGTACCTGAGGAAGGCCAAGATTCATATACTATGAAATTGTTCGTGTTTTATAATAGCCATGAATGTTAATGAAGCGTGGTTTGCCGTGAAAGAAGAATGAGGGTTGTCATCAGGCGGTTGGTAACCTCTGCCTATCCCGCAAGGGATTTGGTGTGAATACATAATATAATAAATTTATTGTGAAAACAGTAGCGTAAGCGTATGTAAGCATCAATCGTGCGTTGCCGGTACGATTGAAAAAAGTTATGCTGAAAGGAAATTATATGATGCAGCGAAATTATCTCAAAATTGCATCGCTTTCTACTCCGCCGTGCGCGATGTATCGAAGTCCTCACTGACGTAGCGAATTATTTAGCTATCAACTGGTGAAATTAAAGTTTGGATGGAAACGATAGATTTTGTTATCACCAGTTTTCTGAACTGCCTCCCACAATGGAAGGAAATATAAAGACGTATTCAAATCAAAACATGTTAAAACAAATCAATCGGCCAATTGAGCAGGTCCCATGTTCGAATCCTGGCGTGTACCACTAAATTCCCGTTTTCGAATTTATGTATGTACATAGTTGTAATTGTCACTTGCTCGGCGGTGAAGAAAAACATCGTGACGGAACGGATGTGTGACCTAACCATAGAAAGATCTGGTTTTCCCTGGAGGTTGTGTGGGTCTGACGGCAGTCGCACCATGTAAAAAAAAGAGTCTTCGCCATATCCTTATGCTTCGGTAGCGGACCCCGCCAATCCTAATTAATATATTAGGAAACGGGATGATGCGAAGAAGAAAGAGCACATTTTTAAACTAGTTTCCTGTATGGGAGAACCTAAGTTTTTAAAGTTTTTAATTTTATTTATGTTATTTATTGTTATGCCGTCCATAGAAATTTATACCCTACTAGCTGTGCCCGCGACTTCATCCGCGTAAGTACAATAACTTATTATTGTTCGTTTACGATAACTTATTAATAAGCAGAGAAAAATAGCGAAGAGAAAAATAATAATAGATATGTATTATGTACTTCATCCGCGCGGAATAGGTTTTTTTTTATTATTTATTTATATTCATAAAAATAAATAAAATTTCTACAATAAAAGTAGCCTAAGTTACTCCTTATTACATCAGCTATCTGCCAGTGAAAGTTCCATCAAAATCGGCCCAGCCGTTTCAGAGATTAGCCGGAAAGACAGACAGACAAAAATTGAAAAAATATTCATTTTGGTATATGTACCGCGTGTACATGCATATGCATTTAGTAAAAAGCGGTTATTTAAATATTACAAACAGACACTCCAATTTTATTTATCTGTATAGATAAGAAAATTATAAGGACATAACTTCAAATTTTGAAGAGAGGTACGGCGTATCAAAGCATCCCGTAGTTCCTGGTGTTGAGTTCCTGAGTGCGAGGTCACCGGTAATCTGCTATGGAGTTGCTGTGTTAGCAACGGAGGTGGCATCGTGCGAGTGATACTTATTGTACTGCAAGAGTTTATACGTATGCCTCTCAACGTTGTATACTACACAGTGACATTAACCTAAACACCCCAGCATCTTATCTAATAGTAGTTAAAAAGAACCTCGCATGACATATCATCATGTATACTTAACCCTATTCTAAAGTTTTACAGACACTTCCCCGAACAGGTGCTTTTTTTGTTGCCCCCATACATCAACAGGTTCAGACAAGTCCAGGGGATCATTGTTCGCGGGCACTCCTAGTCCCCGATTTTAACTTTTTTCTAAGTCCAACGCGGGACGAATGATAATTTATTGCAACGAGCTTTGAATTTTAAGCTCGTATTGGATTGGAAATATATTTTTTTGTTTTACTACAATGTGTTGGTAGCGAGTTAATGATTTTTATTTTATGGTTATAGTTAGTGATCATTTGGGGGTAAAAAATTATGTGCTTTTGGTTAAGCCTCAATATTTTTTTTTTCATACTACGTCGGGAAGCATAAAAACATACAGCCCACCTGATATAAAGCGGGTACCGTAGCCTATAAACGCTTGCGATATATTAAGCGCGATGCCTCCTCTGCTGCTTACACAGCAACTCCTTGGGAGCTTACTGGTGACCTCACTCACACGCAGGAATACAACAACCCTCTAGGAAGTTGTTATTTGGCTACGGTTTTCTGTGAGGCGGAGGTACTTCCCCAGACGGGCTGCTTTGATGCGCCCTACCTCTCTTTAATGATTGATATCCACCGACGCAGGATCAAAGCGAAAAGGAGCAAAGAAATATAGTTTAGCACATTGGACTCTACCCAGATAGTCTTTATATAGACTTAAAAATTCGCAATCAAACGAATGTCGCTTTTATTCTCGTATATGATCGACTCTACTTTTATCTCCGTAGAACCTTAGGGTAGAGGAGAAGTGAAGAAACAAGGTACGGTGGCGCAGAGCATAACTCAAAGAAAACAAACTGTTACATAAATAAGCGTAAATAAATTCATAAATATATATAATATACATAAATATACACATGAACACAAATTTATCAAATAGATACATACAATAAATTTACACGCAGTAAATGACACTGAGGGGAGAAACAAGAAAATGATGCTGAATGAATGTTAAGGGAAAGATAGTGAAGTTTGAGAAGATGTTTGAAAAATGGAAGTGATTGAGCATTCCGGATATCCACATATGCCACAGGCGCACTGCCTCAACTGAGAATGAATTGGTGTAAAAATCAGTGGAGTGGAGAGGTATTTTAAGACGACATTATATTTCGAAAGACACATGAACTAACCTAAGAAAGGTCTAATTTTCACTGTAGGTGGTGAATATCTGACACTCCATGTCAAAATATGTATCTTCGCCAAATCCTCAGACTAAGTTAGCGCTCTCGCTGAAAAATATATAACGCCTCGTTTTGAATCTGTCAATGGAAATTGAGGCTAACCAGTCGGTTAGAACGCCGTTGCTAGGATCCACTTTGGCTCCGCAAACTTGTTACGTATTATTAATAAAGAAATAAAGCTTCTGAAAAAAATATCTTCAACTATAATAATCGTCAAAAGGCAACTTACGCTTAGTCGGTTAAAATCTAGGCAGCTTATCGGCTAAGCTGAACACAAGTGTCAAATTTCTTTCGCCATTTTTTCTATGCCTATTTAAACAATTAAAACTATGAGAATAAATACAATTTAATTTAAAAATGTACGATGTTACTAAATTTCAGCGTAAACCAAATAAGACAAATAATAATAAATAATAATAAATAAATAAAATAAACTTTATTCATCTGTACAAAAACATTGTCTGCGACCAATGACATTATTACACAATGCACGAATATATAGTAGCCCTTACATTCACATAAACGTATTGTACAGATAAAGAGGTAAGAGCCTCAGCGGAACCGCTGTTTTTAATAAATGTAAATAATTTTTTACACGACTTTTTATAACAAATGCGACTTAGTGATTATCGATGATAGTTATCAATATTTGATTAAATGAAAATGATTAATGAATATTTATTGAATGATAGTAGAGATAGGAAATTCATAAACCAACACAAGGATTAGGGTTGATTTTGCAGTGTTGGAACAAGGGGATGAGATTATATATCTAGGATGCTGTTATAGCGGGGATGGAAGGTAAACAACTGACGTCTATAGATAGCACAGGGAACAATGTTCACAGAGAGTCGGAAAAACATCTGTACAACACTAAGCCATAAGGCACAGGTCACAATTCACGACGCGATGGTAACCCCAACGGTGACACATGGAAGTGAGAGCCGGGTATGGCCGAGAGAGAGTATGAAAGTAGAATAAACGTGGTCGTAAGGCTGGCATTGCCCAAAATATGTGGCGTAACTCTTGCTGACGCGTTCCTGATGATAAAAATCGAAAATTGGTGAATGTGAAACAACACTCGTATTATTTTATAGAACTTCGGGAGGCATACAAGCATCAGGCCCACCTGATGTAAAGCGCTTACCGTTGCCTATGAACGCTTGTAATACATTAAGTATCACGCGAAGCCTGCCTCTGCTGCTAGCAACTCTCGACTTACTGATGATCTCACTCACACGCAGGAACACAACAATCCTCTATTTGACTGCGGTTTTCTGTGAGGTGGAGATACTCCCCCGAGCTGCTTTAATGCGCCCTACCTCTCTCAAAGGTTACATAATGTAATAGCATTATTTCACTATCGGTCTAAATTTTCCACTCGAATACTCGCCATTTGGTCAATACCAACTTTTACACCACTTGCCCTTTCCTTCCCTAGGACCAAGTAGTTATTTACATTGTACATAAATTAACTGTAATTATCATAGTAATCACTCGCACTCGATTTACTGAACAAGTGTCTCGGCGAATGTGTTTTATTACACGAAAAGCACGAATAATAGTTTGTGTCAAGTTTTGTATCGGTTACATTTAACGATCGAGTTTTGGGCTTACCAAGTTAACACTAAACCTGATATGTAACTGACACAAATTTACATTACAACCTTTTAAAGTCGTTTTTAAAGTGTATGGTTTTAATGTCACTAAAATGGGGGCATGCTCCGTTGGTTCGGGCATGTACGTCGACATGACATGCCGATGGTCGAGTGGTTAGCAATGACCACTTGTCTGGAAGAGATGGCTTTGCGATAAGAACGCCTTTTGTGTTTAGTGCTTACTTTATGTATTTTTGAATTAAACAAATTTTAACGGAAATATCTGGCCAGAGAGAGAGAGAGAGATATATCATATATATATAGATATAGAGTCATATCTATCATTAATATCAACTCAAAAACGTTCGGACACCGTGAGCGATTTTTGTGTGAATCGGAACATATATAATTAATCCATCCATGTCGGTAGATGTAATAATTGAATAACCAATGTGAGACAAATGTCACCTTAGTCTTCCTGCGACCACGGATGCTGCAAAGCATTCGAAACGTCAGGTTCAACATAATAAATAAAACACGCGATACTTCCGTTAAAAAATATTTAATTCAATGTATAACAATCGCGAAAATCTAAGACAATATTATCTATTTTTGTTTTATTTGGTGCAAAAAAATGTATTGTATTGTACATTAACAGCAAGGGTTCGATTCCCACAGATACCTAGCATTTGTGTGTATGAATAAGTATTTGTCTTGGTTCGTGTGTTTAATAAATGAGAGTGCAGCATCGAAGCAGCTCGTTTTTGATAGCATTTCCTGGAGGATGATTCTGTTTCCCCGAGTGGGTGAAATACCAGTATATTCCTGAGGAGTTGCTGTGTTAGCAGTAGGAATGGCAACGTGCTAGCTATACTTTCTCTATCGCAAGCGTTCGTAGGCTACGGTAAATGTACATCAGGTAGGCCGCATGTTTGTATGCCACCCTATCTATATATATAAAAATGAATGTTCGTATGTCCTCTATAGACTCGAAAACGGCTGGATGGATTTTGATGAAATTTTCAGAGAATATTCAGATTAGCCTAGCGCAGGATCCTGTGAAGTTTGATAACGATCGGATCTCCCGTGTGAAGCAGGGGCTGGTAGCTAGTGTTATATAAAAAGAAGTGACAAGTCAACCCTCCTCAAATAGCTTGGGAAATCCTGTTTCTACTTCGAACAAAAATATTCTAATGAATGTGCTTTATTACTTGGAAAATTCAAATATAATGAATGCTCTCGTGATGGTTAACTGAACCAGTTTTTTGGTATTTTGATTAACATTAACCACATTTGTTTAACAGAACCAGCAGGTGATCCCTGCTTCTGTTATTGCAATTAGCATTTTTTAGTAATACTATAAAGTGCCATAATGTGCTTGCCACAGTTGTGTTGTGGCTAGTCGCGGTACTAATAACGAAAATGTACCCGAAGCGTCTCATACATTTGAAAATTTCTCTTTAGAAATATCCAATTTTCGAGTTGCTTTGAATTGTTTGGAATAATTACATGTACAAGTAAGTAAGTACCTACACGTTTTAAGTAAGTTGAGAATTGCTGTGCTAGCAGCAGAGGTGGCATCGCGCGAGTGATACTTAATGTATTGCGAGCGTTAATAGGCTACGGTAACGGATTTATATACATACTAGCTGTGCCCGCGACTTCGTCCGCGCGAAATAGTTTTTTTTTTATTATTTATTTATATTAATAAAAATAAATAAAATTTCTAAAATAAAAGTAGCCTAAGTTACTCCTTATTACATCAGCTATCGGCCAGTGAAAGTCCCGTCAAAATCGGTCCAGCCGTTTCAGAGATTAGCCGGAACAAACAGATAGACGGACAGACAGACAGACGGACAGACAGACAGACAAAAATTGTAAAAATATTCATTTTGGTATATGTACTGTGTACAGCCATATGCATTTAGTAAAAAGCGGTTATTTTAATATTACAAACAGACACTCCAATTTTATTTATCTGTATAGATGTATAGATTTGTAACTATCAACATATCAACAGTAAACATTTCAGATTGCCTTGGTCTAAGTGTTTTAAGAGAGGCAGGGCGAATCAAGCAACCCATCTGCGGCATCACCTTCACATCATAGTAAACCACAGCCAAATAACACCTCCCTAAAGGGCACTTGTACGAGTATTTCAACGCAAGGCAACGCACGTATACGATGACATAAACGGTACGTTAACCACTTTACATTTTTTTTTAAACTACGTCGGAAGGCATACAAGCATACGGCCCACCTGTAGTAAAGCGGGTACCGTAGCCTATTAACGCTTGCGATATATTAATTATTACTCGCGCGATACCTCCTCTGCTATTTACAAAGTAACTCCTTGGGAGCTTACCGGTGACCTCACTCACGACTCTAGGTAGTTGTTATTTGGCTGCGGTTTTCTGTGAGGTGGAGGTACTTCCCCAGACGGGCTGCTTTGATGCGCTCTACCTCTCTTAAAACAGCCAGACCAAGACAAACAGACATGTTCATGCACACAAATGTTTGACTTGTGTGGGAATCGAACCCACGAGCGTTGGTGTCAAAGTCGTGTCACTCATGGCTGAGCCACCGAGCTCGTCCTAACAGGTACATCAGGTGAACCGTATGTTTGTAAGCATCCTGAAGTTGTGTATTAAAATAAAAATGAACGTATAAATACAATCTGCTATTATGACATAAGGTATACAACAAAAAGCGAATTACCACTAATGCCTATTGAGCATATGCCATTTGAGCAAAGATATATGAGCTCCCGTCGCCAAGCTGTCTGCATCTGTACTGGTGAACACAACAGATACTGTGACAAAAGTAAACAGCAATAAGTTTTTAGTGGAGCGGTGAGCCCTTTACCAAAACTACACTAAATATTCTTCCAATGGATGGGAGCAATGATATTATATTTTTTAATTATTTTTTTTAATATTGTCGGACAAATTACACAGCGCCATCTAGCCCCAAAGTAAGCGAAGATTGTGTTATGGGTACTAGATAACTGATAAACATACGTAAATACATTTTTTTTGTAAATACATACTTAGTATACATAGAAAATACCCAGGCCAAGACAAACAGATATGTTCATGCACACAAATGTTTGTACTGTGTGGGAATCGAACCCGTTTCACCAATGCGCCACCGAGCTCGAAATAATAATATATAAATATATATAAATAATAACAATTTATAACATCATTGGATGGGAGACGGAATAAGGATTATTTGAAATATTCTACATTACACAAATGGTTGGCCCCGTTCGTAATGAAGACGTGAGAGAAAGAGTTGATCTGAAAGAGAGTGCCGGTGTTATGATAAGAAAGGGCATGCTCCGTTGGTTCGGACATGTAGAGACAATGCGGGACGAAAGAATGACGAAACAGATATACAATGCAAAAGAGGAAGGATGTAGGAGCCGAGGAAGACCGAGACTAACCTACCATGACCAAATTGGTCGTGTTTTATCAGAGGGTGATGTCAGGAGTCCCAGGAACCGGCGAGCGTGCATGAAAAGAGCGATGAATGTCACAGAAGCGAGTGCAGTATGTAAGGACCGCGTCTAATGGCGCTCGGTTTTCTCTGCCTACCCTGCAAGCTTGGCGTGAAGATATATACATACATACACAAATAGTTCAACACAAAGAATTGGCAAAACAATAGCCAAGGGTGATCTCGAAAAGAGATACTACGCCGCGTTTTGTAAAAGAATGAATAGACTTTCAAACTGTTGACGACGAAATTTGAAGGATTATATATAATACAATTTATACATGGCGTAGTTTAAACATTGACCTAAAAGTGACCGATGACTTAAGAAGACAAAACTGAATCTACAAATACTAACATTTTTAATAGTTCACAGATGCCGCTTTTTGAAGTAGGATTGAGATTTATTCATATACAAACTTTGGACGAGCTCTGTAGCTCAGTCGTGAATGACTTTGGCACCAACGCTCGTGGGTTCGACTCCCACACAAGGCAAACATTTGTGTGCATGAACATGTCTGTTTGTCTTGGTCTGGATGCTTTTAAGAGAGGTAGGGCGCATCAAAGTAGCGCGTCTGGGGAAGTACCTCCACCTCACAGAAAACCGCAGCCAAATAACAACTCCCTGGAGTATTGTTGTGTTCCTGCGTGTGAGTGAGGTCACCAGTAAGCTCCTAAAAGTAGTTGCTGTTATAGCAGAGGTGGCGTCGCGAGTAAATAAAGTAGGCTTATGAAAAAATAACACAGTTCTCTGTGTGCACAGTGACTTTAACAATAACTACTCTAGAGTTTTACATAATGGGATTGTAATCTTCTAATAATAATACATCCACACTTGTACATTACGTGTCTCTTCTAAAATGTAGAGTTACATTCAAATAACTTGCTTAATTAGAAATAGTATAAAATAGTCTAAGTATGGAACTCGGAAAGGCGTAAAAGTGCACAAAACCCGTTTTAAAAACAATCAATTGTTTTTTTCTATGTGGCTACATAAAAATTCAATCGTATTTTATACGCGATTACATTAAAAAAAACAATACTTGAACAGTTTAGGGGAACGATTGTCTTCTAGTCATATGCCCGAGTCTTTAAAGGACTCAGCCAGTAACAAATCTCTAAAAGCAATCAATACCACAATGACAATAATAAATTTGGACCTTGCGACAAAAAAAAATTGTGACCATTGGAGCGTCCCTTTACACTTCAATTGTAATCGAAATAAGTTACAACTTACCTGAAAGCGTGACTTACTATCCTTTTTTATTATCTCCAACTTCACTCGCTTACAGTATTTCTATATTATTAGACGTAAAGATGAATTTAAAAGCTGTGAACATAGCGATGGCTGGAAAATGGCGCAAACCACACAGTTTTGTGCAAAAAAAATATTTTTCGACATAAAAAATGAGTGAAGATACCATTTTTCAAAGTTATTCTTATTGGAAATACATTCTCATTAATCTTTCCTTTGATAACCAATAAGAATATTGCTGAACATAATCTAATATCCCTACCGAACGACCATTATGATATCATTTTATTTAAAAATGAGCAAATCTTGTATATATACGTATATATAAGGTTGAATATCTCGGAAAAGCCTCTTAACGATTTGGATCACATTTTGTATTTTTTTTTTTACAACGTCGGGATGCATTGGTTGTATACCTGTACTGTATACTTATATAAAGTTGTTACTACATTAAGCATCGCTCGCGAGATGCCACCTCTGCTAGTGTCAAATCAACTCCTTAGAAGCTTACTGGGGACATCACTCACACGCAGAAACACTACAACCCACCAGGGACTTGTTACTTGACTGCGGCGGAGAGGTTGTTTTGGCGATCCCTACCTCTTTTAAAATCTGTCGTTTTTTTTATAATTCTCGCTGTATAATTTATGTGGAGATAATTGCTATACTTGTGTGAGTACTTATAGTAAAGTATATTACATACTTATGTAAAATGTCGATCACGGATTGTACAACAACAATACGCCGCGATTGTCGTTTTCGATTTCTTGTCGCCAACTAGTTTTATTCTCGATTTTCGCTTTCGAATAATGCTCGGTTGAGTCCATTGCCAATGTTTCCATATAGTGCAAGTTATAAACTTATTTCCAAAGATATTTTTTTAGTTTTATATGCACCAGTCAGTGACTCATCTCTATGGTTTTATTATTTTGCACTTTTTTCATAGCAATCATGACCGCGCGGAACCTACCTAGTGAAAAAGGTTTCTGTCGGCTATTGTGTTGCATTATTTTATGGTTATAGAGACATCTTCGGTCAATAGACTAATAACAATGGTTTTTTTCTGCCGATAACTATTAAGTTGTGGAATTAACTCTCTACCGAAATTTTCGGAAGAAATTACTCTCCTCAAAAAGGGTTTGAAATTGTTTTTAGGGGCAACAATAACTGCTTATCGTTTACGCTTGTTTATTAACTTAGTCAAATATAAAAATAGTTTTGAGTTTTAAAATAACATGGGCAGTATATTACAATTTAATTGAATATGATTCTCAATAATAATACGTAAATAAATGGTAATGTCAATTACAACAGTGACATTACAATTAAATTGCATATTATTATTGAGTATCATATTAAATTAAATTACAATTAATTTGAGTATTCCTAATGGACACAATTGGCTTTTAAGTTTGGTGTAAACTTTTATATAATTTCTCGATTTTATAAAGTGAGTGTAAAAGGGAGAAGATATCTTACATAAGTCATAACTTACATAAAAATCCATATTACGTTTAATTTATTTCTATACCTAGACCGATAATGATAATATGTTTTCCTTCATACAAACAAAATTAGTATGAAACTAATTTTGGATTACATATCTTTATGTACCTTACTTGATGTTTTATAGGAGTTGTAGACGCTATCATCATGAAATTGGATTACTTAGATTTACACAGATGTAGCCTGAAACACAGAGGCATACTCATTCATAAAATGAGAATTTTGATTAATGATTGATTCAATAATTTGAAAATGTGACGAACACATATAAAATTCAATGATATTATATGACTATATAAATTAAAAGTTAAATTGAATACATCACATTAGACGAACTCGGTGGCGCAGTCGTGAATGACGCGACTTTGACACCAACGCTCGTGGGTTCGATTCCCACACAGGACAAAGATTTGTGCGCATGAACATGTCTTTTTGTCTTGGTCTGGATATTTTAAAAAAGGTAGGGCGCATTAAAGCATCCCGTCTGGGGAAGTACCACCAAATAACAACTCCCTAGAGGGTTAAGTGAAGTGAAGCGTGTAAGTGAGGTCACCAGTAAGCTATTAAAGAGTTGCTGTGTTAGCAGCAGAGAAGGCATCGCGGGAGTGATACTTAATGTATTTTACAAGCGTTCTTAGGCTGCGGTAACCATTTTACATTAGATGGACCGTATGCTTGTATGTCTTCTGACGTTGTATCAAAAAAAAATTGTAACATGCCAGTAGATGTTGGTCCTACCCCTTCTTTTTAAGGATAAAGATAAAAAATCTTTATTTGCCATTAAATCCTCGCGGTTACTTAGACACGAAATGGCCATTGGCGAAGGAGAAATGCCGAAAAGACACTTGCCAATACAGGTCTCATTTAAAATTGCCAATTAGATATTACAATAAACACATGCCACATTATTAGTATAGTAATAATGATATCAAGAGGTAGAATTAAAGATAATTATGTATAATAGAATTAAAGATAATGCTTATGCGTACCTAATTATTTCCAGACATCTTTATCACTTATATCAGTTACATATTCATCAATTCTATGATAAGCATTTTTATGGAGAGTATTTTTAATGTGCCTTTTGAAAACAATGTCAGGATTTAAAACTTTCCTATTGTATTGTATATTTCTTACCAATTTTATTTATTCTATACCTTTTTTTTATACAACGTCGGAAGGCATACAAGCATACGGCCCGCTTGATATAAAGCGGTTACCGTAGCCTATGAACGCTTATCAGCAATTCCTCAGGTACTTAATGGTGATCTCACTCACACGCAGGAACACAACAACCCTCTAGGGAGTATGGTTGTGATTTTCTGTGAGGTGGAGTTACTTCCCCAGACTGCTTGGATATGCCAAACCTCTCTTAAAAACATCTAGATTAAGACAAATACATGAGTCCTTGCACACAATAATGTTTGCCCTGTGTGGGAATCGAAACTACGAGTGTCGGCGTCAAAGTCGCGTCATTCACAACTGCGCCACCGAGCTCGTCAAATAATGTATATAATAAGTATTTTAGTTGTTTAAACTAAAATGCTTACATGCCTTTGTGTGCTTCCGCTACAAAGCAGGTTAGATCAAATTGCATGTAAATTTGACTTTCGCAAAGTAACATCTGAATCTATTAACTATAAAATATTTATATATAAATAAGTATTTTTAGGAACACGGTTCCTATGTGAAATCTATATATTTGCCTATCGCTTTTTTCGAATATTCGATTTTTGACTTCAGATTCGGATTCAGCATAAAAAACTAGAACAGGAATGTTCAGGAACACCGTTCCTATCTCTTAAGGAACAAAGTCAAAATGGCCGACAAATTAAAAAAATACATGTTCTATTATATAATTGACGAGCCAGGTGTTCTGGCAATGCAAGCTTGCGCATTTGCAACTGGTTTTTTTAGTATGTTTAATTCGACCGCTATATGTTTTAAACTTGCACCGCCACAGTTCGTGACTGCAACCACGATGTGGAGCGTGCCAAGTTTACGTCTATCGTTTCGAGCTGAAACTAGTTCACGTTTGTATGTGTCCAGATATGCTGTAACGAATTCAGATTCTAACATTTCCAGTTCCTTGTATTTGAACTCTGAAATAAATTTTAAGAATGTAAACATTAACATAGCAATAAAGTTCTACAAACAAACAAACAAAACAAATTTTATATTTAAGAGAGATAGGTAATGTAGCCCGATTGGGTATATTCAACCTACAGAAGATCGCAGAAAAATAACAATTTCTTGGAGATGTGTTCCTGCTAGTGAGTGATTAGGACTAATAAGCTCTTGTTCATAATTTATAGTAAGCATTTTACATCAGGTAGGCTGTATGCTTGTATACCTCTCGACGTTGTATGTACATGTTTGTGATCTTTGTGTATGTATAAACATGTGAGTTTAATAATCTGATTCTAAGTTTCAGTCTGGTTTTTATTAAAAACCTGACAACCTCATATAAAATTCTCAATTGTTTAAAAAGGGTGGTGTATTACCTTGAGCTATGATTGTATGTATGTACATTTCGGGTCCCTTGTGGGGTAGGCAAAGAGAACCGAGAGCAATAAGACGCGGTCCTTCTACACCTCATTCGCTTGTTTAACATTCATAGCTCGCCGGTTCCTAGTGCTTCTGACATCAGTTACTGATAAAAAAACGACTAATATGGTCATGGCAGGTGAGTCTTGGGCTTCCTCGGCTCCTACATCTTTCCACTTTCGCATTGTATATCTGTTTCGTCGTTCTTTCATCCTGCATTCTTTCTATATATTCAATCATATTTTAACTACGATTGTATTTTACCAAGTATGTAAAACATGCAGAATGGGTACATTCCTGTTCAGTCATTATAGACCTTCGTAATAAGAATAGTGTATACTGAAAGTACCCTTCACTATAGAGCACAGTGCAGATAAATAAAAATATATTTTTTGTTGTATTGTGTCTTTGCTAGTAAGTAACATAAGTAAAAGAAAGGTAGATGGGAAAGCATTTTAACTGGGGGTGTAGGTACTCTCAACCTAACAGAAGACTGGAGATAAGTAACGACTCCGTGGAAGATGTTGCGTTTCTACGAGTTTACTAGTAAGCCCTCATCTCATTCAGCTCCCTGTACTTCTTCATTGTGAAGGTCCCAAGATTACGGTAACCAGGTTTTTACCAGGCGAAAAGTATGCTTATTTGCCTCCCAATCCTACTAATATTATAAATGCGAAAGTTTGTATGTATGGATGGATGTTTGTTGCTCTTTCACGCTTAAACGGCTGAACGGATTTGAATGAAATTTGGCACGTAGACAGATTATGATCTGGATTAACACATAGGCCACATTATTTGACTCCACGCGGGCGGAGCCGCGGGCAGCAGCTAGTATTACATAAATAAAAATATGTTTGTTCGTTTTTCGTGTTTCGCTTTTCTGCAGTTAAATAACGCTTCATACAGTTAATATAATTGTTCACTTACTTGTATACTAGAATGTAGTTGATTTTAATACTTTGACACATTTTTTATAGGAATAGAGAAAATATTCATATTAACTGATTCATTGCCACGTCTGGTCGAACACAGCTAGTGTGAAATAAAGTAAGAAAGTACTGATACTATTTTTATGTCACATTTAATTAAAATCATTATTTAATTAAATATAATATCAGGCAATATATGAAACTTTATGTTATCTATTTAAAACGGCGTACGGTTTCATAGTGTAAACGTTTATTTATATTAATTATATAATGTTAATTAAATTTCATTTGTAAAATTACTACATAAATGAATGAGATAGGCTTCTTAACCCAAGTAATCGTTTCGTGTAAGAATATATATATCTTCTTGAGTAATGTTAAGAGACGTTTTGTTCAAACTTTACTCAAATTTTGAGACTGAAAAATAAAATTTTCTTCAAAAACCATGTTATTTTAGATTTTTACATTTTGCAGCAATTTTGTTGCAAAATCACCAAATAAAAATTACAAGAAGACTGATTGTCTTTAATTATATTAAAATATTTTTTATTTATTTCAGTTCAGGAGCTATTATTATTTTTATTGCGAGAAGAATAAGTGTTATTGTATATGTATGCCGAATATTTTCAAACCTGCGTTGATTAGATTTTAATAAAACTATTTCATTGATAATTACTGTATTTCACACAGTGCAGATTTACGAACATGAGCTTCTGCAAAATCTATCAACTTTATTTTACTTTACCTGTTTTCAATCGTTATTAGTTCAAACAGGTCCCGTATTGTGGCAAGTTCTGTTTCTTGACATCGTCCAATGTAAACATGTGCTATTTTGGTCTTGATTGACGACTCGAACAGTCTGACACTTGTTTATGACTTTAGCCACATATACGTACGAACTCCGTACACGTTCATTGTTTGGTCACGTTAGTCATAGATTTAATTTCTAAAATGAACTGTGCTTGAAAAGGTCTAATTTGCTAAAAAGCTATGAGCTTAGTTTTTACAACAACGATTCATTAAATTAATGAGCTTATTTTTAAAAGATACATACAAAAATTTCTTTCAAAGTGTGAATGCTCTTTTTTTATATGTAAATGCCGATTTGGCTAATCAGGCTACAGAATATAGGAATTAAAAATTCACTGTCAAATTTTTTACAAAATAATATTTATTTCACAATTTTCCAATAAATTGTAAGGGTCATAAAATTAATAAACACAATCATGTTATATATAATGGATTACATGCTGTACTTATATCTTGTAGTAAATAAAAGTGTAAATTGAGAGTACTTAAATATGAAAAATCACATACACATAAATGCAATATTTACAGGTTGTCAAAAATTATAAATCTACATCGGCATTTATCTTTATACAAATTACAAAACATTTTTTTTTGAGAATTTTTACACTTTTCTTTTAACCAGAACGCATTAAACAAACGTTCTAAAGATAACAAAATTGTAATTAAATTGGCGGCAATAAAACATACTATATTTACAATATTCCTAAATAAAGATACAAATGAAATGAAATATAAAAGACAGATAATTGTGAATTTATTTACTTTCATGATTTCATATATATATATTTAACTAATATTTGGTGTCTAATTAAAATGAAATCAAATAATACCACTTAAAGAAATCTATGCGATTATGACTATCGAAATTATTTGGAACTAAAATAATTTGAGATCCATATACGTATGTTCAAATAATAAATGTTTAATTAAATGCTAAATCCACGAGGGATAGAAAAGATAATATTTGTAATAAATTAAACTAATTAAAATTATTCTCAATTAAAATCGACAAACAAAATAGGAGATCAAATTGAAATGTAACTAAATGTAAAAAACTTAACAGAACTAGTCGCTCAATAGTAGAAAATTACATAGTTGCTCCACTTACAAGCACTGGCAGTTGAAAATCTCTTGTTATCGGTGTCAATATAGTTTAAAAGTACACAAAAATGAGATTACGGAAAACAAACGTATCTAAAAATATTTCCAGGATTATTATCGTATCTCGCGTAAGAAAATATAATTTTTCTCAACTAATATCATGTTAAGAGGCGTTTTGTCAAACTTCACTCAAATTTTGTGATCGGAAAGCAAAATTTTATCGAAAAAGCATGTAATGTTAGATTTGCAAATCCCAATCAAAACGAGAGGACCAATAATCCTGTCGTTTTGTATGGGACAATACCACCATTAAATTTAAGTGCAGTTGGACACAACATCTCAACAAATACAAATTTTACAAAAGACGGATTGTCTTAAAAATACTTAACAAAGAGTCCTGATCTGCTTTGCAGTATCACCGTTAACAAACACCTTATCTAACGAATTCTTCTTTTATCTGATGGTATTGAAGAGTGATGACGTGAGTGACACTTTTATGATAGCCACAACCATCACCAAGTTGACGATGTAGGTCGAATTGCATCTTAAGTGGTACGGTGGTGGGTTAATGTCACGAGGGCACTCACCTCGCCTGCTTTCCTGGACTTCTTGGCCAGGTTGCCGTGATACCAGGATGTGGCATAGAACTTCGTACAGCTCGGCAAGGAGCCGGTTCAACCTCGAGAAGTTCTCCTCTGTTGCCTCTCTCTCACTTGGCAGATTGAACGCTATAGCCATCTTTGTTTCTCACAGCGTCTTTTCCTACGGAAGAAGCGTGGACAGATCGCCGTTTGTTTTTTATGCATAAATGCTCGTGATGTGGTCGTGGAAACTTCTTCGACTTCCGCTTGTAATATTTGGAATATCAATATTTTCAAAAAAATCTTCTTTAAAAAATATTTGATTAGTTATGTCAGCTTTTCAAGTGACACTTCAACAACTTCAAAAACAATCAAAACTGACGAATGTGTCTCCAAAAATTTTCTTGTACAGGATCAAAACTCTCGAATCGTAAAATCGTTGGCAAAAAGTTCGAAAATGAATCCGTTGACAAAATCACTTTCACAGTTTCTAATAAATGGCACATAGAGTTCTGGACGTAGAAAAGTTCAAAAATTTGGCTTTACCGAGATCACAAATTTTGTGTCCGTCCTCAGAAAGTTCACAAGTCACAAAAAGTTTCTACGCGAAAACTCCGAGTGTAGTTCGTTTCACTCGTAACTTAGAGACGGCCGTGGATCGGCAGGCACAATCGCGTCAACTAACGCGCTATGCATCGCCCCGGCTATCCGATGTAAACAAACTTGCATTCGCACGCCGATCGACAAAAGAGGTCGGCTGACGACTATTGTACGTGCGGCCGCCGCGGAAGCAAATCGTGTAATAAGGGATAATACTTCGTGCACATCATTGCCTCGCTCGACACAACTCCACGTGTGTTGGTGCGGTGCATAATGTAAGCATACACACACACACAGCAGCGACCTATTTGATTATAAATAGTGGAACGCACGGTAGCACGTTCCCTTCGCACTCTACCACCGCGATCACCTCGACACCGTTCGCCCTATCCCTTTCTCGCGCATACGTGTCGTCGATATCCCTGTCCTGTTTCAAACTGGTTACATCATGTAACAACAGCTCTCGACAAAGTGCCTCCCTCTCGTTCTGATATGTCTTTCCGATGCATTTGTTAGAGAGAGGGGAAATATTGTTCTGCTTTTGGTTTTAGGACCAAGAAAGCGCGCCAAAGTGAATCGGCCAATAGGATTGATTATGTTGTATGGGGTGAGGTGACGTAAGAATAGAGGACTCGGGTCTCGGGGTTGTTAAACGCTGAGCGTTCACTCGGCTACGGCCTGCCAAGGCAGCCTTACTAAGATACGTACCGCGTTCGTCCTGGCAGGGTTTTAACGGCTCTTTGTTCATACTATAGACGTCCGCAAAGCTGGTTTTAACGCGAGTTTAGGATCGGGTTTTACGATACTGTGACAGGAGTTGGCGCGTGTGTTTTATTCAAAGCGTTTCTATATGTTTGTACGTCGGTTGGTATAAATCGTTTAATGTTCGTGGTTTTGCCACACGCGTTCGGTTTGTGCAAGCGAAGGTGTTTTCGGGTTTATTGGCATTTAGGGCCGAGTGCAAACCTTTGTTTAGTATTACCTCTATACGGGCAATAAAATTGATAACTGGGTTTTAAGACATAAAATGTATAATAAAAATCACTTGAGTTGCATTACGAAATTTGCTGCGTAGAAAATAAACTGACGATTACGTATGAAGTGATTAAAAATTTAAGAGCCGTAAATTTAATAAAGATTAATGCCAAGCTAAATGATGTAATGTTAGATAAATATTGGTGCAAAGTTTAAAATAGTTAGAAACCATTATGGAAATTAGTATAAAATATGTAATGTGCCAATTCGATTAGATAAATTCCGAACTATATTAAAAAAAAACGTAATATTTTTTTGACCTAGCGTAAAATTTTATTTTATCGAACTAAGATAGGCATCAAAGAAAAAAAATCATAATTTAATACGAAAACTCGTATCCATACCATGTTATTTAATATGTATTTCAGCTATCATTTAATCATCATTCTACGGGTGAGAAGACGCACTTACCACGTTTTGAATTTTCCTGGTGTCATTTTTTTTAGTGTTAAATTACACAAGGTTTTCATTAGAATAATATCGAAAGGTCATTTCGCAATAATTTAATTATTAGCGTGTTTCAATAGAGATATGAATATTAAAGAAGCGAGTGAGGTGTATCACAGCCGAGTTATGATACGCTCGGTTCTCTTTACCTACCCCACAAGACTTTTGGGGTGAAGTTATAGATAGAATTTCACTCAAATTACATTTACATTAGTCACATTTAGTATAGACAATTAGGTATTTTTTCAATTATTACAATTAGGTATATTTTCAATTATTACATAATAGTCTATACTAACATCAATTCACTTTCATGTAAGACTCAATAGAAATCAGAATAAAAGACAAATTTTACATACGTGCTATTTTCTGTCCTTCATTTTCTGTCCACATTTTTTACATTGTTATTTATTTTATTTATACCTCTTCGTAACATAACATCACTAGAATTTTATAAAATTACATGTATTATTTTCATATAATTATTAATTAAAATTTAATTAACGGCTAAAAGACCTACATCACTACACACTAAATAAATACTTTAAACACCACTGCCATCACAACGTTCCTAAATAATACTACGATGTGAAAATAAAATTTTAACTCTCGTATATATACCGTTCTAGGATTAGTCATACACAGAAGAGCAAACAGTTTTCTAGTTTCAAGGACTCCCTCATCTCAAATACTTTTATTTTAGATAATAATAAACATACACCAATCATTTAAGTATGAAGTTTATTGATCTCACAATATACACTGAATTGCAAATAAATGAGCATGTCTTATTGCAATGATGGAGATTTTTTTGCTGATTAAGGTAATAAGAAGCTTACTGGTAACCTCACTCGCCCGTAGGTATACAACAACCCTCCAGGGTTATATGAAAGAAAAAAGAAAGAAAATGTTTATTTGGACGTAACACAAACACTATAGATACACATATAAACAATCCACAATACATACAACAAAAGTGGTGTGTGGCAACCCAAATAGGTCCCATCTCAGCATACTGCCGTGTCAACATATGAACCGGCGCTGATTTTCAGATAAGACCTCTTTGTGACACCACGGACAGACAAACAAGCACAAGGCAGACCAAATTAATCAAAACAATTTTTTTTTTACCTTTGGCTAAAAAGACTTGTATCCAGACAATAAAAATTATAATTAAAACTATAATACTCATTCTTCTAGTCTATAATTCATTCATATCATACACTTGATACACTCAACTTTTTAACATGAAACAAACAAAACTTATTAATATACATTCTGTGTACTAAGTATCGGGAATTTGTCAATAAAACAAAAAATACAAATTATTCATCTAAATTTATTTTATCGCCTTCAAAGTAGGCCCCATCGCTTGCAATACAACATCTCCACCGCTTCACCCAGTCTTCCATACATTTTTCATAGGCTATTTGCGGTATGGCCTTTAGCTCATTCAGCGAATTTTCTTTTATGGCTTCTATCGACTCAAAACGTTTTCCTCGAAGTGGTAATTTTAACTTGGGAAATAAAAAAAAGTCAGACGGAGCCATATCAGGTGAATACGGTGCTTGGTCGAGAACTTTTGTTGAATTTTTCGCTAAAAACTCTTTCACTATAATGGCTGTGTGTGATGGTGCATTATCATGGTGCAGCATCCATGAGTTGTGTTGCCACAAATCTGGACGTTTTCGGCGGATACTCTCACGCAAACGCTTCATGACGCCTAAATAATATTCTTTATTCACTGTTTCTCCCTCTGGAAGGAATTCGGAGTGAACCACACCACGGTAGTCAAAAAAAACTGTCAGCATCACCTTGATTTTGGAGCGACTTTGCCGCGGTTTTTTGGGTTTCGGCTCGTTTTCGAGACGCCATTCTGAAGACTGTTGGCTTGTTTGCATGTCGTACTCATAAACCCATGTCTCGTCGCCAGTTATTATACGTTTCATAAAGGTCGGATCCGTAGAAGCTCGGGAAACCATGTCTTCAGCGACATGCTTTCGCTGCGCTTTTTGAACAAAATTGAGCTCTTTTGGAACTAGTCGAGCGGCGACGCGTTTCATGCCTAAAATGTCAATGAGAATGTTGTGGACGGACTTAAAAGATATGTTCACCTCACTAGCCAACTCTCTCAGACTCATACGTCGATTTTCGAGCACTAGCTTCTTGATTCTGTCGATGTTTTCTCTGGTCGTAGCGGTTGAAGGTCTACCAGAATGAGGCAAGTCTACTACTACTTCTCGGCCTTCTTTAAAAGCCTTATACCATTCATAAGCCCTTGTTTTCGATATACACGATTCGCCGTAGGTATTTCGCAACATTTTTAGTGATTCACCACATGAAATATCATTTGAAACACAAAATTTAAGGCACACTCTTTGTTCAACAATATTTTCCATTGTAAAAATCGCCGAGGACTCAAAACTATGACCAACAAAAAGTGTAGTTTAAAACAAATTAAATGACAGATCCCGCTCAAATTTTGCGCGCTAAATCAGTACAGTGCTACCAACATGCAGTAAAAAAATTAGAACGACCTCTTTTACGCGGGTCTTTTTATTGACATATTCCCGATACTTTTTACACAGAGTAGTAAATGCTTTTTAAACAAATTAAATTAAATATTAATCTTGAATATATATATACTTGGCTGCGATTTTTTATGAGGTAAAGGTACTACCCAAGTCTGGCTACTTTGATGCACCCTATCTACCTACCAATCTCTTAAAAACGTTACGACGGACAGACAAATTTTACTCCCAGAAATTTAACGTTCCTCCGGAGTATTGTATGGCTACTATTTCCGACGAGATAGAGTTCATCCCAATACCTCTCATTACCTTAGAAATACCTTTCTTTCACTAAGCTAATATCAGAAACGTAGAAATCTACATACTGCCTACGGAATACCCTATACTAAGATTATTACTCGCATATTGGTACCCGTCGCTACTACAGCAATTCCTCAAGAGCTTTCACGTAAACTAACCTTTCTGCAGGAACGCAACAAAACTCTAGGAAGTTGTTATTTGCCTCTATTATTCTGTGAGGTATAGGTACTTCCACAGTTTTACTGCTATAATCCTACCTCTTTGACTCATCTTTCTGTTATTTAGCAGGGTGCATAATGTGCAGGAGAGGTTGTACTTGACTTTACATTTGATAGTCATCCCCTTATCAAAAATCATAGCTAATCGGAAGGATATGCAATTATAGAAGATATTGGCTTTGATTTCAAAGATAATGGCGAGTAATTCGGGGGAGAACCGAGTGTTACATGACTCCGTCCTGGCATCCTGTGCTGGACATTTGATAACTCTCTTTTTATTTTTTTTATTGAACGTCGGGAGCCATACAAGCATACGGTCCACTTGATGTAAAGCGGTTACAGTCCGCACCGCCTCTGCTGCGAACACTGCAACTCCTTAGGTGCTTTCTGGCGACCTCACTCACACGCAGGATTATAACAACACTCCAGGGAGTCATTTGGCTGCGGTTACTTGTGAGGTGGAGGTACTTCCTCAGTCGGGCTACTTTGATGTGTCCTATCTCTCTCGTAAACTCTCTTGTGACATAAGCCAGTCTATTATGATAACTCATAACAGACCAACATACATCACAAAATAAATCTACCGGGACTACCAGTCTAAGGCTTCTTATTATACAAAGCTGAGAGGCAAATAAACATACAGCCTACCAGATATTAAGTGGTAAGTTTCAATATAAGTCCCATTACTTAGAATTGCGCTTGTCACTCATCTCATGCATTATATACGCATACGGTTGTCGATAAAGAGAGGTAGTGCGCTTCGAAGTAAAAGTTCAAAGGGGAATTACTTCCCCAGACATACATGTACCTCCACTTCTCAGAAAACCACAGCCATACAACAACTCGCTGGAGGGAGGATTTCTGCGAGTGAGCGAGGTTACCAGTAAGCTCCTAAGGAGTTGCTGTGTTAGCAGCAGAGGCGGCATCGAGCGAGTGATACTTAACGTATTGCAAGCGTCCGTAAGCTACGGTAAATTTGCATCAGGTGGGCGATCTACTTGCATGCCTCTTCAGTAAAAAAAATAACTGCACATAAAGTGGTATCTATAATCAATAGTTACACAAAAACTCTACTTAAACCGCGCGTAAATTCTAGTTTCATGCAATCAAGTTGGAACATGTTTATGTTCACCGCAGACTAAGTAAGCTATACGTGTCGAGTTGTGGATGAAAGTAGGTCATCGTACGATGATGATGCGTCACCCGTCGAATGTCAAGAGTACGTTATGAAACTTCCTCGTCTAAACTGGCTTTAATGTTTGCACTTAGTCATTGTCTTATTGGTTAAGTAAATCTATGGTTAGTGGCGACGTTAGGCTGTATGCTGTCAATAAAAAACCAGCCAAGTGCTAGTGGATTAACATACGAAGAAAAAAATCTGTTATTTGTTACATTTTTTTTATACTACGTCGGGAGGTACACAAGCATACGGCCCACCTGGAGTAAAACGATTATCGTACCTTATAAAATCTTGTAATACATTAAATATCACTCGCGCGATGCCACCTCTGCTGCTATCGCAGCAAATCCTGAGGAGCTTACTGGAAACTTCACTCACACGCAGGAACACAACAATAGGAGAGTCTCTAGGGAGTTGTTACTTGTCTGCGATTTTCTGTGAGGTGGAGGTACTTCCTCAGACGGGCTGCTTTAATGCGCCTTGCCTCTTTTAAAAACATTCAGTGGAACACAAACAGACGTGTTTATGCACACAAATGTTTGTCTTGTATGGGAATTGAAACCACGAACGTTGGTCTCAAAGTAGCGTAACAACGCGTTTTGCCACAGCGCCATCGAGCTCATCAAAGGCTTTTTTTTATAAGATAATAATATGCACTCAATGAAAATTTTAAATCTTTACCTATTACGGTTCAAAAGATACATTCTTGTGACAGACGGACGGATATACAGACATACGTCAGAGGGACAGATAGACAGACCGGAGAGCCTTAGTAATAGTATTCCCTTGGGTACGGAATCCTATAAAGTATTATGATTAGTAAAAACTAGTTTACAAAAAAATAATAAAAAATAAAAAATACTTTCTAATATAACGAGCCATTTTATACCACAATGATAACAACCAAGTACAAACGGTGATTAAAGGTAAGCAGTCACCATAGGCTATTAGATACGATTGTAATAGCAATGGTATTTGTGTGTTCACGTCCCCATAAATACTTTCTTGTTAAGAAGTTGCAACAGACGTACCAATACGTAAGTTTCTCGGGAAAAGTTTATTCTGCTATGTTTTATACTTTACCTATTTTATTAAGAAAATATAAAATGTGATAATCACTATCACTTTGTTATAAGTGTATTAGCATTAACTATACTATAAAAACATATAATACTTATGAATAAATCTACGAAAACACTGATAAAATATATCTACTGCAGATAAAATTATAAGTCATGAAGTCTGTATTGCACCAACAGATGGCGCTAGTAGTTTGTTTGGAGAGCTGCAGCCCTTGTAATGTGACGCAATATAGAGAACAAAGTAGAGACGTGTTTGTATTGAATATTGCTGTTCGAAGAGTTGTAAACCAGTTTTTAATTACATTGTCATTATGAAGTTACGTTGAATGTTATAACAATGAAAGTACATTAGGTTAGTAGAGTACATTTTTATATATACGTATAGTAATGTTAAATAATTATTCAGATTGTAATTGGGGTCTAAGTGTCTTATTAATGTAAGATGATTAATGTAGTATATGAGGACTTGGAATACGGGAAGTACTTCAATCGCAACACAAATACAACTAGAGTTTGTTTTTTTGGATGCTGTTAATAATCAAAGGCTGTTTTCTGTGTGGTAGAGATTCTTCTCCAGCCCAACTGCTTTGATGTGCCCTATCTCTCTTGAACCCTTGTATGTAGTGACATTATTTAAGAGAAGTGTGTTGGTACTTATTATATATGTACGCAAGTAAGAAGTTATTTTCCTTTGGCGTAACACAAAAATAATTCCAAAATTTCATCACAGTTGTCAGTTACGTTTGTGAAACAAAACGATAACCAACTTCATGCTGTCGGTATTATAAAAAAACCACTCTCATCAGTTTTACGCACCAAAAGGAGTATAACTACAAAAAATGCATTTTTTATATATATTTTGTATAGTTATTTAAGAGAACCTCAAACCTACTCCATTTAATTTGCCCTTGAAGGGACCATCTTATCTCGACAGGGATTCGTATTACACCATGGTAGCTACTGGTTGACCGCTAACCTACCAAGTATCACTGCCACGAATAGATAAAACTTAAACTTAATCTACATTGCCGGTTTAGCAATGCTTAAAACTGAATTTTGGAATATGACCAGTGTTGTATGAAAAACGTGATAGAGTTTCGTTTTAACGTGGTGAAGTAACAGATTTTACGGTTTCTCTGATTGCTCTTTGTTGCTTGCGGTTTAAGTTGTAAGAAAGCCCGTGATTATGTTCAGAAGCAAGATTTTCTATAATAATACAAACGAAAAGCAATTGTATCTAGATTTTGTAGAGTTCTGTACTAATATAAGCATGATTGACTTTGTACATACATAGAATAGGACAGTGATAGTTCTATAGTTAAAAGTCAACCTATTATCCGACGGTCGATAAGATTCCATCTTTAGCAGCTAAAACTCCATCTTTATCTCCAAAGTCCGTTAAGTGATGAGCTATAAATAATTGCTGATAATAAACAAAAGATTTCAATAAGTACTACACGAGAAATAAAGTTTCTAACTAGCACAGTTCAATTAATCGTCAAAACGCCTCAATAAAAAATTATATACCTAGCCTATTAACAAATTTCATAACGATACAGTTTAGGTATGAATTGTAGAGTCGAGTTCTATAAATATTCTTTCTTCTTAGCGATTTCTCGTATCTCAATCAATTAGGATAGCCGGGAACTACTACTTCAGAAATATGGTGAAAGGGCAACTGCTGTCACACTTCCACAACTCATGGGGATGACAAGGCCTTGCTTACGTTAGGTCACACGTCAGGACGATTTCTTTCATTGCCGAGCGAGCCATAATTACATATGTATATGTACATAAATCTGAAAACATGTATTTTAGTGGTACATGCGCATGCCAGGATTGGGACCAGGGCCTGAAAATAGGCTATCCACTGAGGTGTCTCTACTCGAATTAAGCACAGAGGTGACTTAACTTTTTAACGCGTTGTTACGTTACTTTGACACCAATGCTCTTAGGTTCGATTCCCACATAGGACAAACATTCGTGTGCATAAACATGTTCGTTTGTCTTGATCTGAGTGTTTTTAAGAGAGGTACTCATAGAAACTCCCTAGATGGTTGTTGTGTTCCTGCGAGTGAGGAAGTAAGTAAGCTCCTGAGGAGTTGCTGTGTTAGCAGCAGGATGGCATTGTACGAGATATACCTAATATATTAAAATCGTTTATAGACTACGGTAACCGCTTTACATCGTGGGCCGTATGCTTGAGCGATTCCCCACGTTGCATTAAAAAAATAAGGAACTTTAAATCTATTTCTTTTGTATTGGTCTGGGTGTTTTCTATGTATAATAAGTATGTATTTACAAAAAAAAAATATTTACGTATGTTTATCAGTTGTCTAGTACCCATAACACAAGCTTCGCTTACTTTGGGGCTAGGTGGCGCTGTGTAATTTGCCCGACAAAAAAAAAAAATCTTTATATTATGGGCACTTTCCGTGGTTCCACCTACGTGGAGGTTGGTTTTTCAAGATTTTCAGAGGACCTCTAAACATTTCCCAGATGAAAACTCGCTAATATACAGGTATTCACGATATTATGTCTGTCACCACTAAAACACCAAAATATGAGAAGCCGTTTGTTAGTTATGTGATACGTTAATGTTACACGGACAGAAATTTTGTATATTAATATTTTGGGTTCGCAATCGATATCGGCCTATCCATTTAATAAAGGTAATCATATATATAAACCAGGTAGAGCACAACTCTCACTGGTGAAGTGCCTCCACCGCAGAGAAAACTGCAGTCAAATAACACTTCCTTGGAGGCTTTCAACATTCCTGCGAGTGAGTGAGATTACCATGAAGCATTCACAGACTTCGGTAACCGCTTTACATCAGGTGGGTCGTACGGTCGTATGCTTTCCAACGTTTTATAAAAAAAAAACTAGTTACAATTTACAAACTCGGTCCTTTTGCTTTTTTTTGACACTGACTATGTACTGACGAGCTCGGTGGCTCAGTCGTGAATGATGCGACTTTAACACTAACGCTCGTGGACTCGATTCCCACACAAGTCAAATATTTGTGTGCATGAATATGTCTGATGAGAGGTTCAAGAGAGGTAGGGCCCATCAAAGCAGCCCGACTGGGGAAGTACCTCCTCCACACAGAAAACCGCAGCCAAATAGCAACTCCCTAGAGGGTTGTTGTGCTCCTGCGCGTGAGTGAGGTCGCCAGTAAGCTCCCAAGGAGTTGCTGTGTAAGCAGTAGAGGAGGCATCGCGCGAGTGACACTTAATATATCGCAAGCGTTAATAGCCTACGGTACCCGTTTTACATCAGGTGGGCCGTATGCTTGTATGCCTCCCGACGTAGTATATAAAAAAAAAGTTGGCCCCTGTGAGCCGTTACTACGTCACCGGAAGATATTAAATATTACATGTGTACGTTTTAATTCACTGAACAATAGATGGCGCTACAGTACATTCCACTGACATTATGAATATGACAGTTTATGGTACTGTCACGGTATAACGGCTAAAGGAATAAGAATGAAATTTAGCACACAATTAGGGTATATTTTGTATATACAAGCTACTTTTTATCACGAAAACGTTTAGGGTTCCTATGTAAAACATATAAAGCCGAATTCAACGCGGTTAAAGTCGTGGGCTAGTACAGTAGTTCAGTATTATGTCTACTTTATACTAATTCGAGAGACATACAAGCATACGATCGACCTGATGTAAAGCGGTTACCGTAGCCTATGAACGCTAGAATTAAGTATCACTCGCGCGATGCCTGCTAACACAGCAACTTCTTAAGAGCTTACTGGTGATCTACGCAGGAATACAACAACTCTCCAGAGAGTCGTTATTTGGCTGCGGTTTTCTGTGAGGTGGAGGTACTTCCCCAGACGGGCTGCTTTGATGCGCCCTACCTCTCTTAAAACATCCAGATCATGACAAATAGACATGTTAATGCACACAAATGTTTGCCTTGTGTGGGAATCGAACCCACGAGCGTTGGTGTTAAAGTCGCGTCATTCCCGACTGAGCCATCGAGCTCGTCAAAACTCTGCAGGATGCCTGCATTCCTTCGAGTAAGTGAGGATACTAAAATGGTAGAGAAGAGATACTGCAGTATAAACGGAATACATCCTTGTATGCGTAACAACCTACAGTATCCTTTAAATATCTACCAGGCGGGCCGTATATGATAGCAAATAAAATCAGACCGCAAATCGATTTTTGCCAAATTAAAATCAAAAAATAACCTCATCTCAATAATAAAATATAGATAGATAGATAGAATACACTTTATTTGCATAATACAGATATTTGGAAATACATTCAAAAAGATTTTTACAATTATAGAAATGTACTATGCAACAAGGCGGCCTTATTGCTAAAAGTAATCTTTTATTTTAATGAGAAAATCTCTTTTATTAATTAAAATTAATTGATTCAAAATTATTACGTCAATATAATGGCAGTTTCAACCTTTCGACAATGCATACAAATGACGTCGTGGGCACAGCTTATTATAAATAAATCAGAATGTATTTTGTTGAATAATAATTCGTATCACGAATAACAGTGAATTAAATTAATTAACACATCCACGTTAATTAGTGTGAGTGCAAATGACAGAGCCTTCAAAGGTAATACAGAACGAGAGCTTTCATAACCATAAATTATTGTGCAGTGACGCGCCGGCACTTTGATATCATAGGCTGCGGAATATTGTTAAATATTGTCTGTTAATGGATTATATGGCATACGTATTGCTATCGAACTCAGGTGTAACCAAAATATATAATAAATGGTTGGCTGGAAGAGATTCCTCGAAGGAATAACAACTCCCTAGAGTTCCTGCGTGTGAGTGAGGTCACCGGTATGCTCCCAAGGAGTTGCTGTGTAAGCAGCAGAGGAGGCATCGCGCGAGTTATACTTAATATATCGTAAGCGTAAATAGGCTACGGTACCAGCTTTACATCAGGTGGGCCGTGTGCTTGTATGCCTCCCGACGTAGTATAAAAAAAAAGGAATAAGCCCTCTTTTGCAAATCAAATTCTTATATTTTACGAATGTAAACATTTATGCAATCAAGTTCTACAAACAAAACAAAACAAATACATGGGGCACAATAAAAGTTTTGCACTTCTAGCTAATCGGAACTATTTGAATTTCGAATGTCATATTTTTTGAGACGTTGCAACCTACTTAGTAATAAAAAAAAAACAATTGGCGGGAAATCATTTGTCAATTGTTTTTTATCACACATCAAAGTTCTACGTACGCAGCGAAAATGGAATTGAGTGGAAAAGATTTTAGAGCGATGATTTTTTATGATATTAAAAGTTCTCTCTCTCCGCAAGACTGTGCTGCTCGTCTTCAAAATGCTTTTGGGAGAGAAGCACCTTCTTTGAGCACCGAAGGGCGATGGTTTACTGAATTTGAGAGAGGTCGAGTTTCTTTACATGACGAATTTCGTGAAGGGCGGCCTTCAACTGCCGTCAACGTAAATAATGTGGCTACTGTTAAGCGGCTAATTGAAGAAAACCCGCGGATTACCTATGAGACAATTCGAGAACTATTGGGGATTGGTATGAGATCCAATTCAGAAAATTTTACACGAAGAATTGAAGTTCAGAAACTTTGTTGTCGTTGGATCCCTCATGAACTGACAGCGGAGCAGAAGCGGGCTCGCGTGGAATGGTGCTCACAGATGCTACTGAAGTACGACCACGGACATTCTAAAGCTGTTTATGACATTGTCACAGGAGACGAAACGTGGATTTATTGTTTTGAATCCGAAAAAAAAACAGCAATCTTGTAAATGGGTGTTTGAAAATGAGAACAGGCCAACAAAAGTGAGGCAGGCGAGAAACGTTGGTAAAAAAAGAGTGTTAATGCCGAGTGGTATTCTACCATTTGTTTACCCAGGGTGTTAGAAAAATTTCGCGAAAGACGACCAAAAAGCTGCGTTCTCCTACATCATGACAACGCTTCTTCACACACGGCCAACAAAACAAAGTCATTTTTAACTTCCGAAAAAGTACAACTCGTTACCCATCCTGCGCATAGCCCCGACCTAGCACCCTGTGATTTCTGTATTTTCCCCAAAATCAAAGATTTGATGAGAGGTTTCACTTTTACCAACTCCGAAGAGGCAGTGAAGCGTTCAATCAGCACGTAGAAAACATGACTTCAGATCTGTGGTCCTCCTGTTTTAAAAAAATCGGCCAAGTGCGAGTCGGACTCGCGCACTAAGGGTTCCGTTCCACTATCTATAAAAACGGCAAAAAAAATTACCCCCTGGGAGCCCCCCTTAAATATTTGTTTTATTTTAATTTAATTATTTATTCTTAAAGTGAATATATAACTAAATATTCTGTGAATATTTCAAGCGTCTACCTGCTGCCGTTATCAATATCGAGCAAAAATGAGCAAAAAAATCACGTTTGTTGTATGGGAGCCCCCTTAAATATTTATGTTATTCTATTTTTTAGTATTTGTTGTTATAGCGGCAACAGAAATACATCATCTGTGAAAATTTCAACTGTCTAACTATCACGGTTCGTGAGATACAGCCTGGTGACAGACGGACGGACGGACGGACGGACGGCCGTCGGACAGCGAAGTCTCAGTAATAGGGTTCCGTTTTACCCTTTGGGTACGGAACCCTAAAAATGGTTCGATCGCATGAAAAAATGTTTAAAATGTAAAGGAGAGTATTTTGAAAAGCAATAAACATACTATTTTGGTTATAACATGTTGTTTTTAGGGTTCCGTACCCAAAGGGTAAAACGGAACCCTATTACTGAGGCTCCGCTGTCCGTCCGTCCGTCTGTCACCAGGCTGTATCTCATAAACCGTGATAGTTAGACAGTTGAAATTTTCACAGATGATGTATTTCTGTTGCCACTATAACAACAAATACTAAAAAATAGAATAAAATAAATATTTAAGGGGGCTCCCATACAACAAACGTGATTTTTTTGCTCATTTTTGCTGGATATTGATAACGGCAACAGGTAGACGCTTGAAATATTCACAGAATATTTAGTTATATATTTACTTTAAGAATAAATAATTAAATTAAAATAAAACAAATATTTAAGGGGGGCTCCCATACAACAAACGTGTTTTTTTTTTCCGTTTTTATAGATAATGGTACGGAACCCTTCGTGCGCGACTCCGACTCGCACTTGGCCGATTTTTTTAAGTTACGCAAAACTTATAGTGTGACCTACGTATCACATGTTCGGCGTGCAAATTTCGAAGATGAAGATACATTTATTAAGGGAATAGTATATTTTTATTACATTTGATGACGATTTCTAAACTATGTGTTTTAATGATGGTAAAGTATTTAGGAAGAATATTACTTTTTAATCATTCTATTTTTGAAGAACACTTGAGCATTTCTAATTATTACAGAGTTACAGAGAAATTATTAAATATATATATAATTTTGTATAGTAAGTAGATAAATAGGAATATTTTTTGTGACAGACGGATGAACGGAGCAGCATACTCTTTCACCCTAAAGGTATGGGACCCTAAGAATTACACAGTATTTTGTTACATTATTCTGGTATTTCTATATTCTGTATAAACGGGTAGACAGAGAGATCTGCTCAGTACCGTCCGACTCGGTTGTTACACTCCCTTACTCCCTTATTTAACATTCATAGCTCATTTTACGCTCGCTCGCCAGTTCCTAGTAAATATTTCTGTACTGACAGTTTAGTAATATTTACTAGGATTAAGAGAGGCAAGGCGCATCAAAGTAGCCAGTCTGGTGGTGTACCTCCAACTCACAGGAAACCGCAGCCAGATAACAATTCCCTAGATATCTATTGCGTTTTTGCGAATAGCGAGCGAGTGCGGCAATATGCTAGAAAAACTTCGTATATTACAAGCATTTATAGACTGCGGTACAACTACTTTACATCTGTAGGGTTATTCACATTGTCTCGATATACCATCTTCGTATCGGAATTGAAAAGTCTTCATTCAAAATGTTTGAAATCTGTGTGAAATCTTTTCGAATCCGTTTCGAATATGACTTTCCAAGGCAATGTGAATAACCCTATAAGTGACCGTATACTTGCATACCTCCCGACTTTGTATTAATGAAAAATAGTGACGAAGGGGATATGGTTTCATCCACACAGAATAAGGTAGGTAGGAAGACAGAATAATTTACTTTAAGCTGAAACTCTAATTTGTAAGTGGTTAGAAGCAAAGCCAATATCACCGGCAGATCGCAATTACACTTGGCGGTGAAAAAAAGCATCGTGAGGAAATCAGCACATTCAAAAAATTATATTTCGCAAGACATGAAACGAAAATTTAAGAGAGGTAGGGCGCATCAAAGCAGCTCGTCTGGGGAAGTACCTCCATCTCACAGAAAACCGCAGCCAAAATGATAACTCCCTAGAGGGTTGTTGTGTTCCTGCGTGTAAGTGAGGTCACCAGTAAGCTTCTAAGTAGTTGCTGTATCAGCATCACAGAGGGCGTCGCGCGAGAGACAAGCGTACATAGGCTACGGTAGTCGCTTTACATGAGGTGGGCTATATGCTTGTATGCCTTCCGACGTTGTATAAAAAAATGTTTGATTTTTCCCTCTGGGTTGTAGAGGTCTTATAGCACTCATTGTCAAACTCAGTATCTTCGTCAACTAGGCAGCAAACAATACCAATGGAATCATCATCCTCATCATTTCAGCCTACATTCGTTCACTGCTGAACATAGGTCTCCCCTCTAGAGCGCCACTCGCCTCGATCCTGTGCCACCTGCATCCATCGACTCCCTATGGAATAGGGAAATGACATAACGCTAAGCAGAAGATGTGTATATCTACCATATCTAAGTCCCATTGGGATAATCAGAGACTATCGAATGCCAAGGGCACATACCTCACACAAACATACCTCTGTCGCTTCCATTACATTCATCAACTTCTTCATGCACGCTTTCAATTTGGCCCTTTTCAGCATATCGCATATATTTGTTAATTACTGCATTTTGTGAATTGAGAATTGATTAATGCTAGTTATGATACATTGACGCATCAATGAAATTTTTCTATAACCAGTCAGCACTCATTGCGGAAACCATTTAAAATTTCCACGCTGCATTTTACAAGTGAAGTAGGGTTAAGCTTACTAGTCCGTGCTGCACTGGAACTGCAAAATTCACTCCCCCTGTAATATCCACTGACCGTACACATTGTTTACATGCATCATAATGAAAAACTATTTCAGCGGACGTATTGAAAAGCTCTCGGAATGATTGCCTCCCTGCAGTTTAAACGTTTTAATCCCGGCCCGTATTTAATAGTTTTTAAGCCTGGCAACCCTCGCAATACCTATCATGTATCAATCACTTTATACAGTGGTATATTTATATATATGTGACGGGTATGTACTCGTATGAAATGTTTTGTAAAGCTCTGGCAAAATGTTTTTAATGAAGGCAAATTGGATCTCTGCAGTATGTTGCTGGTCATTTATTAATTGGCAGACGAGGATTGTGTGGGTGTGTGAAAGGTAGGGCACTGTGATATTCGCGCAGTCCGCCTGGGCAGGTACGTCCACTTCTCAAAAGATCACAACCAAATCACAATCATCTGGAGTTTCCATATTCCTGCGAGTGGGTGAGATTGCTTGATCTCTGTGGTCTACGTGGCTCGCAATCATCTTTGAAGACAGCGCCAATGATGCCAGTATCATATTATTTGGGAGACGAGGATCTCTCTCTATGTGTGTGTGAAAAGCTGTGATATTTAAGCATCCGGTCTGGGCAGGTACGCCCACCTCTAAGATGATCACAACCAAATCACATTCTTCTGGAGTTTGTTTTGTATCTGCGAGCGGGTGAGATTATATACAAGCTTCTGAGTAGACGCGTGGTCGCAACTACCATTCTATTGCAAGCGTACATTGACTACAACAGGTTATATCTGCGGAGTACTGAAGATCACTGAAGGGCTGTTTGGGAGAGGGAAGTCCTGGCGTATATATCGCGTACAACTAAGCATGCGTACTACTGGTTAGTCTTAAGAAGTTTTATAAAAAAATAGTTGACTGTGGAAAGTTGTATAACATGATATTCAAAGATCACTAGGAATCGGCTGGCGTCAATGAAATATTTTTTTTATACTACGTCGGGAGGCATACAAGCATACGGCCCACCTGATGTAAAGTGGATGTGGAGTGGAGTCTTCCAAATAATAATAAATAAATAACAATACCATTTTAGTCAATTACATCACACGACGCCTTCTTGGACAATAATTACGAATCACACGTTAATAACATCCTTAGGGTAACGTTCCCATGCTTTCGCCATCAAACCCACCGGAGTGTGGAAGAGAGAGTTTTGAAAACCAGCAATGGACATAATAATATGGACCTGCTAAATTGACAGTAGGGAAAATAAATGAATGCCTATACATCGTGCTAGCATTATTTTGACAACGATAAGGCAGGGATTAGCAGGGTGAACCAAGCTTCACGTTACTCGATTCGCATCTTTTATGTCGTATAATTTATGACGAGCTCGGTGGCTCAGTCGTGAATGACGCGACTTTGACACCAACGTTCGTGGGTTCGAGTCCCAAACAAGGCAAAACATTTGTGTGCATGAACATGTCTGTTTGTCTTGGTCTGGATGTTTTAAGAGAGGTAGAGCGCATCAAAGCAGCCCGTCTGGGGAAGTACCTCCACCTCACAGAAAATCGCAGGAACACAACAACTGCCTAGAGGGTTGTTGTGTTCCTGCGTGTGAGTGAGGTCACCAGTAAGCTCCTAAGGAGTTGCTGTGGAAGCAGCAGAGGAGGCATCGCGCGAGTGATAATTAATATATCACAAGCGTTAATAGGTTACGGTACTCGCTTTACATCAGGTGGGCCGTATGCTTGTATGCCTCCCGACGTTGGATAAAAAAAAGTTTTTCAAAAATTATGCGAATGCAGCTTTTCTTACATTTAAAAATCAAATGATGTTTTCTTTCATTAATATGTAATATTTAGCATTTAAAATGCATCTTCTCCGATACCCGGTACTACCCCGTAAGGGATTTGGCGTGAAGTTATAGATAGATAGATAGTAGCGGTACCACCTATATAATTAGATTGAGCATTTTCAATATGGTCTTTATTTCTGTGGGGTGATTACGTAAGGTATATTCGATTTATCGATAATGTTTAGTTAGTTTTTTATACAAGGCTGGAGGCATACAACCATACGGCCCATCTGATGTAAAGCGGTTACCGTAGCCTATGAGCACATGCAATATATTAGCATCACTTGCGCGGTGCCACCTCTAACACTGCAACTCATTAAGAGCCTACTGGTGACCTCACTCACACGCAGGAACACAACAACCCTCTAGGAAGTTGTTAGTTGGTTGCGGTTTTCTTTGAAGTGGAAGTACTCCCCCAGACGGACTGCTTTGGTAGGGCGCTACCTCTTTTAGTTATTAGTCTATGTAGTTGTCAATTTTTTAATTATTAAAATGATGAGATTTTTTTTTTCATTTTTACTACTTTACATCAGGTGGGCCGTATGCTTGTATGCGACGTTCTATAATAAAAAAAAACAGACTACGGCGAAGCAAAAGGGTACCGTGGCCTATTAACGCTTGCGATATATTAAGTATCACTCGCGCGATGCCTCGTCTGCTGCTTACACTTTGAAACCATTTGAAAATCTTATTCTATCTTCAGGTACTGCGCTGAAAAAATATTTGGGAAGGGTACCCAGTTTAAATACCACCCGTAAAACGATAGTGATTTTTACAAGGTGTTCTTGATGAACTTATACACGTCTCCCAAAAAGTGCATAAACGTGTTATATTTGAGTTTTTCATTACTGTATAATTTCACTAGCACTTATGTTACAAAATACTATCGAAATTGTCACACAAAACTAATATTATACTGAATTGTAAAAATTTCAAGTAAAACAACAATGTCACTCGTCAAAAGCGCGGGAAGAAGTCCGATATGTTTGTATATAATAAAAGCTATCAACTGTCAAAAATCCTTTTTTATTTCATAAATTTGACGGACGTGACAACTTAGCAATTAACAATCTTCTATCTAAAAAGGTGACTTAATCGAGAGTGTTTTTGTGTATATCAATATTAATATTTAATGATAATTATTGAATAATAATTAAAAATGATAAATTTTGTTACTTTTTATAGGTTATTTTTGCGTCGGGGGATTTTTAAATTTTTAATTTAATCTTTACTTGTTTTATGCAACGTCAGAAGGCATACAACCATCTTCCTTCTTCGTGTCTAAAACAAAACATGCAGAGGCGCATTCATCGTTCTGTATTTCTACATAACGACCCTTAGGGCAGCAACGGGGTCCATGGTCCCACGACCAGGGCCGTAGCCCACCTGATGTAAAGCGGTTACCGTAGCCTATGAACGCTTGTAATACATTAAGCATCACTCGCGCGATGTCTCCTTTTCTGTTAACACAGCAACTCCTTAGGAGTTTACCTAATAAAATAGCCGTCAGGGGAACTACCTACAACCTTATAGAAGCTTGTTATCTTAATGCGAGTGAGTAGTATAATTATTGTCTGCAATAGGATGCAGGTACTTCCCTGGTGGTTGTATTCGTTCAATATCTACTCGTATATCTGCCGATAGGACAATCTAAATCTAGATAAACTTATAAAAACATTGGTTTCTAGATAGTTACATTATACGAACAGGTTATCTAAATTTATGGATAAGATTATGTAAAAAACCGGCCATGTGCGAGTCGGACTCGCGCAGGAAGGGTTACGTACCATTATCTATAAAAACGGCAAAAAAATTGTTGTATGAGAGCCCCCCTTAAATATTTGTTTTATTTTTATTTAATTATTTATTTTTAAAGTAAATATATAACTAAATATTCTGTGAATATTTCAAGCGTCTACCTGTTGCCATTATCAATATCGAGCTAAAACGAGCAAAAAAATCACGTTTGTTCTAAGGGAGCCCCCTTAAATATTTATTTTATTCTTTTTTAGGATTTATTGTTATAGCGGCAACAGAAATATTCATCTGTGAAAATTTCAACTGTCTAACTATCACGGTTCATGAGATACAGCCTGGAGACGGACGGACGGACAGCGGAGTCTCAGTAATAGGGTCCGTTTTACCCTTTGGGTACGGAACCCTAAAAAGTATATAAAACATTGACATTGAATAATAAAATAAGAATAATAAACAAATAAAGAGCAGTGATGACCTAGTGGATAATGAACTCACCTATTTAACTGACTGGTAACTGGTTCAAATCCTGGTATGTGTAATGTTTTCAGTTTAATGTATCCATTTGTATTCACTTGATCGGTGGTGAAAGAAAACATCGTGAAACCCGACTGGTGAAGTACTTCATCATCATCGTCCGAGCGTTAGTCTCGGTCGAGCCCCAAGCTCTCGCTTCAGAGTCCGGGATCCGCTTCCCAAGTTCTACTTCCCCACTTCGCCACGTGTTCGGCATTCCTTACTGCGAGACCAATGGCACGCATGTTAACCGCCACTTCTTGGGCCTACCCCTTCTACCAGGACCTGGCGGGCATGGCCAGACATTTGTTCCCCAAGTAACTTGCCGGTTTTCGTAAGACGCTTCGCTGCTATATAAAAGGTCAATTCTATTGATGGATATAAATCTGTCATTTCAGTTTAACCTGCATTTTATGGTCACAAAAACGCTGAAGACAGATTTTTACGGGCTCGGTGGCTCAGGCGTGAATGACGCGACTTTGACACCAACGCTCGTGGGTTTGATTCCCACACATGGCAAACATTTGTGTGCATGAACATGTATGTTTGTCTTGGTCTGGATGTTTTAAGAGAGGTAGGGCGAATCAAAGCAGGGCTGCTTTGATTCGCCCTTTCGGGGAACTGCCTTCACTTCACAGAAAACCGCAGCCAAATAACCACTCCCTAGAGGGTTGTTGTGTTCTGCGTGTGAGTGAGGTCACCAGTAAGCTCCCAAGGAGTTTCTGTGTAAGCAGCAGAGGAGGCATCGCGCGAGTGATACTTAATATATAGAGAATGGCTATCTCCATCGCACGCTGTGCAACCTTGAGCTTCCGTATGAGGCCCATGCAACTCCAGTGTATCCCTTGCGTGAAACCGAGTAGCAGTAGGTGGCATCACGCGAGTAATTCTTAATGTATTGCATACGTTAATAGGCTACGGTACCCGCTTTACATCAGGTGGGCCGTATGCTTGTATGCCTCCCGACGTAGTATAAAAAAAAACAGATCCCAAATAATTACCGGTCCGGGCACTCGACCGTGGTCTCGCCAAAGCGGTGTGGACGGGTGTGGAGTCTGTGTTATTGCAGGCCAAGTACTCGGTCTTCACCAAATTCAGTTTCAGACCACTGTTCTCAAGCGACCCTCTCACGCGCCGCTACAGGAGCCCCCTGTCCGCGTCCGCCAGCGCAATATTGTTAGCATACACGAGTAACCACGGAGGCTGCTCATCGGCATATCTGATGCTCTGATTATCTTTTTAATTCAGCTGATGTATACACACTAAACACAAGAAATAGCAATCGAATTGTATATGATCACGTTCCACGAACTACCATGTATCAGAAAAATTGCTATGGAATGTGTTTAAAAATATATAACAACATTCCTGGTACTGGTACTATTAAAAATCTGCCCTATAATAAATTTAAAAACATTTTATTGGCAGAGCTGCGATAGTCAGCGGAGCCACATTGCCACATCACATCAAAATTGCCGTTTGGGGTAGACTGATGTCATCCAGCTAGCGTTTAGACGGTAATAGTGAGAAACTCCAAAATCGACACACTAATAGCTAACATATTGTAGTTTTGTATCCTTTAATTTGAAATTTAAATGTTCGTTTAATTCAATTAGAAAAAAAAACATATGGGAAAACGTACGGCCGGCCACTCTGCAGTGCAGAGTCTGCACTGCACTCCCATCAACAGAAAAAGTAACAGCACTCGTCGCTAGATGTCGTACAGGGTTCCATATATTTTAAAAAAATTAAAAATAAAATATTTAAATATTTTTTAAATTTAAAAAATATCAGCTCTGCCTACACAGCTTGCTGTTATTTACTAGTTTAATATGCTATTGGAGAAAAGATATAATGATATTAATGATTTTTTAAACAATAGATAATTATTCAACTGTCGTGTAGTTTTGTAAATTAGAGACAAACAAGTTTATTGACATTTCAATGTATATTATGTATTTCTTCCATTTCTATAATAATTATGTTATTTGAACACATTTGCATGCTATCCATGTAGCTAAATAAGATGTTCTATTATGTTTATATATGTTAAGACCTTGTTAATACCTTATTTATTGGCAAATAAATTTCATTTCATTTCATTTCATGCTGTCCGACACTACGTCTAATATTACGCTGAACAGACGGACTAAGGACTGATCCCTGGTGGAACCTGGCGGTGATCGAGAGTTGTGTGTCGCCAACAGCTGTCTTAACTATGGAATTGGAATCGACATCATGTCTCGGCGAATATCAATATAGGCTTCAGGAACCTTTTGCACCTCAGTGCCCACCAGATCATCGCGCAAGGAACACAATCGAAGGCCTTCTACATGTCTAGAAACAGAACATGCAGAGGCGCATTCTTCGTCCTGTATTTCTCCATGACGTAGGAAACGGGGTCCATGGTCCCACGACCAGGGTCGGAAACCATACAGACACTCCGAGACTGTGCACTCCTGTTGGATTCAGATGCCTGCCGGATGGTTCTATTCATGTTTATGATTGGGCTTTTAATGTAGTTTTTACGGGGGGACTGGTGAAGTACTTCCTCCTAATAACAACGATCGGGAGGGTTATTGTGTCCCTGCGAGTAAGCAAGTTATGGTAAAGATAACTCCTAAGAAATTGCTGCGTAACCAGCTGGGGTGGCAACGCGCCAGTGATATTTCTTGTATCGCAAACGTTATACTTTACATCAGGCCTACCTGATGCGTGCAACGTATGCGTGCATGCCTATCGATGTTCTGAAGAAAAATACTCGAATTTCGGAGAAGATATATTTCCAATAATAATAATAATGTTCTATCAGAAGGTGATGTCAGGAGCCCTAGAAACCGGCGAGCGTGCATGAGAAGAGCAATGAATGTTAAAGAAGCGAGTGGGATATGTAAGGATCGAGTCACGTGGCGCTCGGTTCTCTCTACCTAGCCCGAAAGGGATTTGGCGTGAAGTTAAGTTTTTTAAGTTTTTATATATTTCCAAAGATGTGTAACCTGACCTAAGAAAGATCTGGTTTTCCTAGTAGGCAGTGGAGGTCAGACGACAGTCGCTTTTCGTCAAATTCCGTAGGTAGCGGACCCCGCTAATCCTAATGGATTGGTAATTAGATAACACTAGAAGATGAAATAAAAATAATTACTACACCAACCCTAACTCATCCTACTGCAAATATACGGGTCTCCTTTCAACCGAAGGGATTTAGATCATACTCCAGCGCACTGCGGAACTGTGGATGGAGGCCAGTGTTTTCAAGCCGCTCGGAGGCACAGCTTAACGACTGTCATCTATCGACAACAGCCGCAGAACAGCAGGATCGACGGCTTAACATACTCTCCGAAGCACATACAAGATCGAGATAGATGAACCCATCCACAGACCCGCTGTGGTTGGCATTGCTTAACCTGCGTGTTCGGTTACAATGACATGGGCAACGATACCATCGAGGTCTTGAGCTCTCAAAAATAATATTCAAATGTAATTTTATTACCATTGGACAGTGCAATAGGTTACCCAAATGGGTGCATTTACGACCCACTCTCTACCTACTGGTTGACAACAAAAAATACTACCATCTACACAGCTGAACTAAGAAAAAATATAAACAAACCTTTTTTGTTCGCACACGCCAGTTTGGACATGTTTTGGACAGATAACTTCATAGGGTAAGGGGATAGAGTTGTCGACAACCTAGATATAATAAGACACTACAGAAACGTAGATCTTATGGAGAAATTTAATATTGTATATAAAATTACTTTGAAATAATGAAAAAAAAAAAACGATAATATTACTTTTGTTTCAATCGACCATTGTTAAATACTTTTACTTTAGTGACCTTCATTAGCCGAACGAATTTACTGTAAATAATAGCCCTTAATAAATTTGTGACCCTTTTAGTACTCCCTTTTCTTTATCTAGTAATATAACAGTTGTCATTCTGCTACTATCGCTGTAACACCTTCTCGCGCTTTATTTGGTGATGTAATTAGTGTCGAAAACTTAACTTAAAACTCTCCATGAAATTACTATTTGGTTGCAGGTTTCCGATACATAAAGACATACTTAATTATAGTTAACTTAAAAACTATGTCTGCTCAGAGCTCATTTGCTAAAGTATATGTATTATACTATACATAGATAACAGATTCTGTTATCTATGATACTATACTATACACACCTTACATACTTTTGCATCTTTCCAACGTAATCCCGTTTCCTAATCTATTAAGATGGACGGAATCCGCTATCTAAGCCTAAGGATTTGGCGAATATACTAATTTTGACACGAAGCGATTGCCGTCAAACATCTACGATCCAGAAGGAAAACCAGACCTTTCTTAGGTTAGGTCACATGTATTTCGAAACATAATTTCTATGACTTGCGTGGTTCCTCAATATTTTCCTTCGTCGCCAAGCAAGTGATAATTACAAATAAATCCAAAAACATGAATTTAGTGGTACATTAGTACTGAATTCGAACATGGGACCAGTCGGTCGGTAGGCTAGTCCGTTATCCATTAGGCTATCACTGTTTTTATCCCATCACCTTACTTTTGACTACTAAAACTATGGTACTAAAATTCATAAATTTGAAATTATTAGTATTGTCTTAGGTCTTCGCGATTGTTACACATTGAATTAAACAATTTTTAACGGAAGTATCGCGTATTTTATTTATTTTGTTGAACCTGACGTTTCGAACGCTTTGCAGCGTCCGTGGTCGCAGCCTGCGATACTTCTGTTAAAAATTGTTGAAATTATTAATTTTACAATGACTATTAAGTCCACAATAATTCCCTTTACCCTATCATTCTAAAAGTACTACGCAAAAGAGACGTGTCAGAAAAAGATACACCTACCTAGTGGTGATTTGTGAAAAAAAAGTACAAAAAATTACTATTATCTTAAAACCATTAACTGATAAGAGTGAGCCATTAGACGAGTGATAAAAAAATGTATTGAAGGTTGTTTATTTACCAAGTGAAATAAGGACTTTGTATTGGCGAAGATAAATAAAGTTTTCAATTGCAGCTTTGTTTAGTTTTGTAGGTTGTTTATATGTTAAGATAAGATTGGAGACTTCATTGTATTCTGATAAATATCCCAGGTACCTTGAGGTACCTGATTGCTTTTCTTCAGTCCCCTTAAGGCATGAAATCAACAAGTTTAGCGTTTAGCCAATGCGATGCCCTAATCCTCTGATTAGGGCGATCTAGCGACCTAAAGCAGTTTACAGCATCTGCTGCTCAACTTCGGATTGGTGGAGGGCAGAGGTTTCAAACTGCCTATAGATGACACCGGGAGCGGCAACTTAACCTGCCATTTGAAGTTTGATATAGAAAATCAATCTATCTATCACAAATACTTATACGTATGCTACCATAGAAGTCTTTGATCTATCATTATATCTTGACGCCAGGGGGACCTCTGTAAGGGTGCAGAGCAGACTAAGAGAATCGAGTGCCACTTACATACCTCGCTCGCTTATTTAACAACAACGGCTTTTATCATGGACGTACTTACGTCCATCGATAGAAAAACCCATCCACAGATAGACTACGATCAACACTGTTTAACCTGCGTGTTCGTATAATCGATTAGTTGGCGGAAAATGTTATTTAACAGAATCGTAGTTAAAATTTTCAGCCGGTAAGCCAGTCAAAACATATAAACGTATAAATAACTCGGAAGCCAGAAGGGAAATTAGGCAAACAGATTCAAAATGGCTCTAAAGATTCAAGATTTATATCAAAGTATCAGATAAATTCAAAAGCGATTACTTAAGTTAGAACCCAAACTGGAATCGAACAGAAACAAAGGAATCTGCGAGACGCACTTAAATTGTATCTAGGTTGATTGAACGACAGTGAGGCGGGGCCTCTCTGAACGATTGCAGCGGGGATTTCTTAAATATCTATTTTATCTAAACTAATGTTATAAAGAGAAAAGTATTATTTTTTGTAAGTTTGTTGTAAAGGATAATCTCAAAAAATACTTAAATAATTTTAAAAATTCTTCAGCGAGTAACACAGGTCATATATTATTTTAAAAAACAGATTACGAAAATTGCGATAGTGTAAACTTAGATATCAGAGATTTGGCTACAAAAGTTATTAATACGCGTACGCTGCGAAAACTATTGATAATAATTTAAAATATATTACTTGTTTAAAATGTTTAAAAACAAAAACCGTTTTTTGTTCAAATTAGTCAATAAAACACGGGTAGAATCAAATTGTATTCGTAATTATGTAAATTTCTCTTTAAATGTTCACATAAATAAACTTGAGGTATCTGTTTGTAATTTTTAGGGTTCCGTACCCAAAGGGTACAACGGAACCTACTGAGGTTCCGCTGTCCGTCCGTCCGTCCGTCTGTCACCAGGCTGTACCTCTTGAACCGTGATAGTTAGACAGTTGAAATTTTCACAGAAGATGTATTTCTGTTGCCGCTATAACAACAAATACTAAAAAATAGAATAAAGTAAATATTTAAGGGGGCTCCCATACAACAAACGTGATTTTTTTGCTGTTTTTATAGATATTGTACGGAACCCTTCGTGCGCGAGTCCGACTCGCACTTGGCCGATTTTTAAATAATAACTTTTTATACATGCACGGTATTTATATAAAAAATCAATTTCGAAAATTTTTGTTCGTTCGACCAATCCTAAACAGCTTGTCCGATATTGACTAGACTTTCACTGGCAAATGGTTGATATTATAAGGAGTAACTTACTTCTATATTAGAAAATTGATTAGGGTTCCGCGGGAAAAATGAAACCTATAAGATTTGTTGCTTTATTATTAGTTTCTATTAAAGTAAATTAGTTGATAGCAACATAGACAACGGCATGTTAAAAGTTTATTACAGAATTAAGTAAAAGTTGAAGATTTCGATGTGAGGGTGGGTATGTATCTGTAGTAACAATGGGTATGTGCTAGCCTACTCTAGTTCACATAATCTAACTGATAGTGGAAATATACAAAGTTCTGCAGATCAAATTGCATATAAATTAGACTTTCACAAAATATTACGTTAAAATATTAACATATGTCTTCGGTCACAAAATAACTTCTAAATCTATTAAGATGTATCTTCGGACATAAAATAACAACTATATCTATTAACTTATATCTTTGGTAATAAAATAACACCTAAAAATATTAACCTATATCTTTGATCACAAAATAACAACTAAATCTGTTAACCTATGTCTTCAATCAGAAAATAACACCTAGATCTATTAACTTGTACCTTCGGTAACAAAATAACAAGTAAATCTATTAATTTATATCTATGGTAATAAAACAACAACTTAATCTATTAACCTATGTTTTCGGTCACAAAATAACATCTAAATCTATTAACCTTTATCTTCGGTCACAAAATAACATCTAAATCTATTAACCTATATCTTCGGTCACAAAATAACACCCAAATTTATTGGCCTGTCTTCGGTCACAAAATGTCACCTAAATCTATTAACCTATCTATTAATCGTTTTTGTTTTCGGTATCAACAGCATCAACATTATTTTTTACAGTAACAAGGTGACAACGATGCGTGCGGGTATTAAACAGTTAACACTCTATGAATACATGCAACACTATGGGAATCACTCACAGAACCTCATGCTGCATGCTCTTAGACGAACCTTGCACTGTGAAATTTGTTAATCACTACGAGTCATTAGAAAAAGATTTTCGTCGTTCGTAGATAAACGTCTTCAAAATACTGTAATGGATACAAGAGCATTTAGAGGTCCCACTCTTGAAACGGACCACTACCTGATGGTAAGCCGGTTTGTGTGACTTTTCAAGAAGTGGATGCACTATATAGTACCTATTATATCTTTCAGAGATCATGAAAGAATAAGGAGCGAAAAATTGCAAAACGATAGTGTAAGGAGAACGTATATACTCATCCAGTAAGAGAAAGTCTTGCGAACGCAAGCCTTTCTGACTCAGATATGGATGATTGCTGGAAAGTTTTAAAAGAAAGTATGGTAGATAGCGCAAAAGAAGCATGTGGATGCGCAAAGAGGCATAAAGAGAGAGAAGAAGAAAGAAATGTACCGTCTATGCAAGAATGAAACCAAGGCTTTAGGGAAAGGAGGAGCCGCAGCCGAGGAAGGCCAAGACTTACCTACCATGACCAAATTGGTGGTGTTCTATCAGAAGGTGATGTGAAGGAGGAGCCCTAGAAACCGGCGAGAGTGCATGAGAAGCGCAATTCAAATCTCCACACATAATCATTTTTTCATTCCCTTCAGCTAAATCCAGAACATCCCTCACAGACTCCGAAAACTTCTCTAGTTCTTGAGCACACGCTGAGCTTACGGGAGCGTATGCTGCACCCAGAAATGCTCGCGTGATGCCCAGTTTTATACGATTTAAGAGAAATTTAGGCCCTACCAAACAGTAATCTCTTACACCAGGGGCTAAGCGAGAGGAGAGTACGACACCTAGACAGCACTGGTGATCGCCCCAGTCTACCCCAGGCCACAGGCCCATTATTCCTCCGGGCATATCATGTGTCGCTCCCCTGGCGCTTAATCTCTGTCACACACAAATCATCTAAACGTCTTTCATTTATAATGTCCATCAGCTCGTTGATCTGATCATTCAATCCACCTCTGACTTTCCACGTGCCTATGGAGCACTCGGCTCTCCTCGATCAGCCGGGAGTGGCGCTGCGTGGTGGGTAGCGGTATCCGGCGGTGGATACCGCTACCCACTCCGGGGGACGCCCTAATCCTCACAGTGGTGCACTCTTGGTCCAGAATTGCGATCTAATTGATTGGCAGGGGTCGTGAACGAGCACGCTTCTGGCACATGACCCCCCTAATAAAAAATATGTTAACTTGCAAAAACAAACCATATACCACTAAGGTGGAAAACAAGCGTGCGGACTGATGGTAAGCAAGATGGTAAGCCTGATGGTAAGCAGCCACCGTAGCCTATGGACATTTGTAACACCAGGGGTGTCACTCACGCGTTGCCGACCCTGGTTTGTAGTAAGGAAAGTATGCATCCGCTAATCGCGAACACTGGCACCACAACCTTAGGATTTATCTCACAATCTAGGTCTTAGGTTCTGTTTACATGAAAAGCCGAGCTTTAAAACTGCATTTATAGGCTGTTTTATGTCTCAAATTTAGGTTCAGAAATAATATGCCAAATTTATGGTCAAATAAACAAATTTTATAGAACAACAATTAAAATAAAACATACCCAAATCAAAAAATAAAGCCCCGCCTGATGATATGCGGTTTCTATAAGTAGAATACAATAAAATCTTTAAACTATAGATTTTGTGTATTCTACTTATAGAAACCGCATATCATCAGGCGGGGCTTTATTTTTTGATTTGGGTATGTTTTATTTTAATTTTATATTAATTTATGTATGTAATAATTTTGTAATTTAATTTATAATTTGTAATGACTCATTCATTGTAACTTGAATGAAAATAAATATTATTACTATTATTTATACTTGTCTGCCATAAAATTAAGAAAATTCACGTGATAAACAAATGACAACTTGTCATCGGAGACTCACCGAAGGTTTAACGAGTTCCATGGCGTAGTGGTTAATCACGATGGTCGCGCACTGTGCGGCTCCTGAGAAGTTTTCTACCGAGAACTATTAAGTTGTGGAATGAGCTCCCTGCCGAGGTTTTACCAAGGGACTACAGTATGGGGTTCTTTAAGAGGGGGCATAAAGATAAATCGCCACCCGTAAACTTCAATTTTAGCTAACTAAATTCAGTTGAAACTAACTAAAAAAAAATCTATGGATTCTACACTATAATTGCAAGGTCTTAGATTGATCGAAATCACAATTAATAAAAATTTTCTCGATAGAAAAAAATCCCAAAGTTGCCTCGACACAAATATGGATTTTTCATTTTTTGTCATAGTGACGCATGTTAGTGAGCCGAAAATGATTATACTATTTCTTTTATATATTACCAAGTGCCTGTATTAGGGATTTCAAAAAATATATTATAATTTACGAGATATTAACGTTTTTAAAGAAAATTTGTACATGGCCGTTACGTCATTTTTATTCCGCGCGATACAGTTATTTCTGTCTCATGCCACGCGATGTTCCCGATATGTTTTGTTTCAGCGATCAGTCATGATCGCTCGTTTGAGACGTGAACACTGTGTTTATGTGCATTGCAGCCGCGTTCCCGCGTCCCGAAAATATATTTTTTTTATTTTAGTCAAGATAAAGAAATGGAAAATAAGAAGAACAAAAAACAAGCCAACAAACGAGAGCTGAGAAGGAAAAAAATCAAATAATGGCTAATTGTAGAAAGTAAGTAAATTATTATATATTTCGAATGTATTTGGTTTCTAAGTACCTATGTAGGTAAATGTTAATCATCTATAGGTAGGTCTACAGAGATCATAAATTGTTTTTGTAAACGTAAGGTCTCGCATGGAAATTTCGACTGCAGCTTTCAATAATAAATATATATGTAGATGACATACAACACTTTGACTTTTATACAGTCATTATATATATATATATATATATATATATATATATCATCGACTGGGTAAATACCACCTCTGAAAGATTATTGTGATCTTGCGAGTGATTGAGGTTGCCCGGAACCTTGTGAAAAGTTACTGCGTTAGCCGTATGCTTCTTACTCACCTGACTTAGTACCAGTACATCAGGTGTGAAAGAAGCATACGGTCTGCCTGATCTGAAGCGGTTTCCGCTACCCCCGCTGCTAACGCAACAACTTTTCACAAGTTTCCTACCAACCTCGCTTTCTCGCAGTAACACTATAATCTTTCAGAGAAGGTACTTCCCACAGTCGGGCTATCGCTGTGTTTCTTTTTATTTTTGGACCTCTAGCTGTAAAGCCAGGGCCGCATTTGTTATACGGGAGGGTGCACTACGTGCGAGTGATGTTGACTTTAGCCCTAAAGGTGATGGTAAGAAACTTACACACGTTACATACATTTGATGTAGGTACATACAATTGGTCCGATTGGTGGTACTTACAATAGTTTTATTACATACTAGCTATTACTTCCGATACCTCCAAGAATATGTGTACAAAGTTTCATGATGATCGGTTGAATAGTTTTCGCGTGAAAGCTCAGAAACAAACGAAAATTCACATTTATAATATTATACATATATCTACATATGTGCGCATAGTTTTTTTTTTTCGGACAAATTACACAGGGCCACCTAGCCCCAAAGTAAGCGAAGCTTGTGTTATGGGTACTAGACAACTGATAAACATACGTAAATACATTTTTTTTTTGTAAATACATTATTATTATACATAGAAAATACCCAGACCAATACAAACAGACATGTTCATGCACACAAATGTGTGTACTGTGTGGGAATCGAACCCACGAGCGTTGGTGTCAAAGTAGCGTAACAGCGCGTTTCACCACTGCGCCACCGAGCTCGTCAAAGTCGTAGTCGTAGTATATACAAAACACACAGATGTTTTACTTTGACCGCTTCTCTTTCGTCACTAGAATTTCTAGTATTTGCATTTAATTTCATTTCACAATTCATGTGTTATTTCAGATTTGCTGCGAAAATAAAATCGGGCCATAGAGTAAACTCCGTTCACGAGACTCCCAGTTTGATTTTGTAAGTATTCTCGAGGGAGTAAAAATCTTAAAAATCAATAATCTTCTTAACGACCTAACGGGTAGTTGCTGTATCATATAATAGGTACTGAAATATTTATAGTAGACCTGATTAAAACCTATTTAAGAGTTGTTCGAGTTAATTTCTTTTTGATTTCATAATAAACAAGTTCGATATTTATTTTAATTGAACAGAAAAATAATATAAAGTTAAAGTATAATTACTTCTCATATGTACATTTTATGCATTTTCCTCCATATTCGTGTACTTGAAATTATGTGACCAATCTTTTTTTAATGTCTCAGAAAAAAACTGATATTATCTGAAAATGATCCATAAGTCATTTTTACAATAAGACCCTGCGCATTATAAAAATGACTTGGCAAACAAGCATACGATCTGTCTGACGTGAAATGGTTACCCAGCATATGAACTTCACCAACTCGCATGAACAGAACAGCCCTCCAAGAAATTGTTATTAAGCTGCATTCTGCAAGCGTTGCTGCGGTGTTTAGATTTTTTTGAGTTAATGTTTATCTCATACTTGCATTAAATAAATTATATAACAAAGTCATAACAGTGTTCTATGAGAAGTTGATATCAGAAGTCTTAGAAACTAGCGAGCGTGCATGAGAAAAGCAATAAATGTTAAAGAAGCGAGTGAGATATCTAAGGATTGAGTCATGTAGCGTTCGACTCTCTCTGCCTACCCCGCAAGGGATGTGGCGTACAGTTACACATCATACATAACTGTACTTTTTTATTATCAACACCAAGGACAACTTCACATAAGTGAAAGAAAGGTATGTCTTTTTGCAGTATGGTGTGGTGAAAATCATGGTATTACAGTTGAAGAAATCTTTCGTGATGATGAATTTTGGGAAATGAAAATGGTTGGAAAGCTTACGGAATTTTATATGGAACACATATTGCCAGAGTTGATCGACCCACGCCAAACAAGAAATATGAAACTGAGGTAGCAAATCACACCCAAAAAACGTCGACTTACTGATCCAACAGAGGCTGAGCCCTCAGCAATAGCATTCCGCATGGATGGCAATTGTGATAATGAAAAATCTTTTCATTAACAGTTACAGCGCCCCTGATACAGTTGGAAAAAGTTTTATCCTTGACAGAATATTGATGAAGTGCCACAAATATATGACTACAGTTAATACCACTTCAAACTTGTCATTTTGACGTTTGTATAGTTGTTCATGTTGAGCTAATTTTGAACTACAATATCAAGCTTGATGTGTACATTAATATTCTGGGTAGGTTTATAATAAAATCCTTCACCAAAATTCTTTCTAACCATATTTGTCACATATAGCACAGCGCATTTCTCGACTCTACGACAACATAATATAAATTGTATTATTTGAATATCTATAAAGATGTTAAATTCTTTAATTATATAGTATTTTTATTGTCTGTTATCTTACTTACGACAAACAGCATAGTGCTTTTCTTGAACTGACAAAATAAAATTGTCAAGTGTTAGAGATAAGGCCGTGTTCGTAAACCATATTTATTTATAAAAAAAACATAATTGATGTTTCCTATTTTAGGTTAGCTATGTAGTAAGTTAATATCGGCGTTAGTAGACTACCATAGGGTCATATTATAGTCTACTAACGCCTAATGTTAACTTTCAATTTCAAGTATAAATGCTCTTATACGACCTTTAGGGTTCACACTAGCGCCGCCATTATAAATAATTATAGCTCATGACCGGATTCAAGACTATATTTTTTTTTATCGATCCTCAAGAAGGAAATAACGTATTGTCAAAATTACCATTTATGACAACCATGATTGATAAAACTAACCTACAACACTTAAAATTTTGATTAACCCGTTGAGGCCCGCGTGGCTTAATTTCGCCATGCGCGTTACGACGCCAAGTATATAATGGGCCTCAAGGCGTCAAATAACGTAAAATACTTTAGTCTTTTTGAGTGACAAAGAAAAGTTAAGAGCATAACTTATTATCATGACACTGCTGAGGACATGATTTTTTAAATAGCAGCGATAGTGTGCAGCCCAAACTCTCGTAATACATGTATTATGAAATAATCATAAACATATGTTTAGAAATCTCAAAAAATGTAACTTGATTCATATAAAATTGGAATGGTTTCTAGTACAAAATTAGAAATAACTTTCTACTAATACGTCTAATGGGAAACAACAATACGGCCTTTTTGATGTTACCGGTTACATTACGGAAGCTAGGCGTATCGCCAGCGCGTTGCCACCCCTCTGGTAATGCAGCGACTCCTTCCTATTGAACTCGCTCACACAACTACTTCTACGGGAGATGTCTTATGTCAGGTCCCCTACCTGACATAACATTTCTCGTAGTTGTTGTACTTCGCCAATCCGGCTATCGCTGTGCACTACATCTCTTTTGTTTGAAACTCTGGGGCAACTCATCCCGTCTGGAGAAGTACCTCCACCTCGCAGAAAACCGCAGCCAAATAACCACTTCCTAGAGGGTTGTTGTATTCCTGCATGTGAGTGAGGTCACCAATAAGCTCCCAAGGTGTAGCTGTGTAAGCAGCAGAGGAGGCATCGCGCGAGTGATACTTAATATATTACAAGCGTTAATAGGCTACGGTACCCGCTTTACATCAGATGCGCCGCATGCTTGTATACCTCCCGACGTCGTATAAAAAAAAACATGCGCCCATATACAAATGAGTTTGAGATTGACTTTGACTTTAAATGTGATGGTGTTGTGCATATAGCCCAAAAACAGCTAATTGTATTTTCCTTATGGAAAAATTAGTCAATTATTATCAATACTATGTGGAGTATAAAAAAAATACTCTCCTTATATATTTATAGTGGTAAAAAAAAAAAAAAAACATACCTACAATAAAATAACATATTGTGAAGAATAAAATCGATTACCTACATACCTTAGTGTATTGTTTCTAATATTCTTCAAGATAAAATACACGACAAGTACGTGATCTCGTTGCAGACGACGACATACAATAACACATTTAGATATTTTATCTCCTTCTTACCCATATACTACGAAGGCTCATCAGCGTGACGTCACTCGTTCGGTGCGCTGTCTGTGGCGCCGCGGTCGTGATCAACCGGAAACACTAAAGGGGCGTGCGGGACGCGCGGGTGAAATTTGAAATTACGCTAGCCCTATGCGCCCTCTTAAGAAAGGCGTGAAGAGATTCTTACAGGGTCGGCAACGCAAGAGTGACACCCCTGGTGTTGCAAATGTCCATAGGCTACGGTAACTGCTACCATCAGGCATGCTTGTTTGCCACCTTAGTGGTATTAAAAAAAACCGCCACTTTGACACCAACTTATTGTAGCGTAACAGCGCCCGTTTACGCGTAGGTTCGATTCCCACTCAGGGTAACATTCCTGCGTACGAACATATCTGTTTATATTGGTTTGGTTGTTTTAAAGAGAGGTAGTGCATCCTACCTCTCTTTAAAATAACCAAACCAAGTTAAAAACCCTAGAAGGTATAAGGGAAGGTAAGTTGTATAAAAAACTTAATATTTTAAACGTGAAAATTTGTACAGAAGCTGTCGGCAAAAACGGCTGAACGGATTTGTATGAAATTTAGCTCGCAAATAGAATATGATCTGTGCTACATTTACACAAAGTCTACTGTATATTTCGATAATATCTATTTTTTTTACAATTTCGAGAGGCATACAAGCATGCGGGCCGCCTGATGTACAGCGGTTACCGTAGCCTATAAACGCTTGCAATACTTTATGTACCACTCGCGCGATGGTACCTGTGCTGCTAACTCAGCAACACTTTTAGAGCTCATATAAACCACTTGACTGCACATAAAGGCTATATACTCACAAACACGTAGTGTTTCAGCGCCTATATATCTAGGCGGTTCGATCCTACTGACCAATGGGAGAATGCTTTAACCAATAAGCCGATAAGTGCCACGATTATGATCCGCGAACTAGCCAATAAGGGCTGCGCATTCTACTTTACCCAAGAGCGATAGCGGTGAATTGAGTTACTACGTAAAATTGATCTCATCATTTCTCCATATGTTATTTTCCTTTATGGCCTAAGGATTTGGTGAAGATACTGAATTTGATATCGAGCGACTGCCATCAGTACTACAGTACAGTACACGATCAAAAGTAGTCTTATTTTTTTTTAATACTACTTCGGGAGGCATACAAGCATACGGCCCACCTGATGTAAAGCGGGTACCGTAGCCTATTAACGCTTGCGATATATTAATTATCACTCGCGCGATGCCTCCTCTGCTGCTTACACAGCGACTCCTTGGGAGTTTACTGGTGACCGCCCTCACGCGCAGAAACACAACAACCCTCTTGGGAGTTGTTATTTGGCTGCGGTTTTCTGTGAGGTGGAGGTACTTCTCCAGACGGGCTGCTTTTATGCGCCCTACCTCTCTTTCGAGTACTTAAAATCCTTTTGCTTAAGTTAGGTCATTCGTCGCTCGAAACCTTTCTTAGGTTGTTACATGTATCTCGAATTATAATTTCTTGAATGTTCGATTTCCTCACGATGATTTTTTCACCGCCGAGTAAGTTGATACTTAATATATTGCAAGTGTTTATAGGCTACGGTAACCGCTTTACATCAGGTGGACCGTATGTTTATACGTTGTAGGCAATTTGATCTAAACTACTTTGTGTGCTTCCGGTACTGATTAGTTCGTGCGAAATGCTGCCGGCCGGCACACACGAAAGGAATGACCTACGTTCGTTAGCAGCATGTTACTCTAACGACTAACATCTACAGCGTCTGAGGATAGCTCGTGGAGAGAAACACGTGTCGCGGAGACGACCGGAGCAGCCAGGACAGCGATGGTGGCGGGCGCATGCAGTTCACATCTCAGATGGCGAACACTCGCAGAGACGACCGCAGCAGCCGAGGCAGAGACGACCGCAGCAGCCGAGGCAGAGACGACCGCAGCAGCCGAGGCAGAGACGACCGCAGCAGCCGAGGCAGAGACGACCGCAGCAGCCGAGGCAGAGACGACCGGAGCAGTCATGGCAGCGGCGGCATGCATCTACTAGGTAACAGTAGTGGGTGGGTGCCGGCCGGCAGTAGTTCGCATGAACTTTTTTTTTTATACAACGTCGGGAGTCGTGCAAGCATACGATCCACCTGATGTAAAGCAGTTACCGTAGCCTATTAACGCGTGTAATATATTGAGTATCACTCGCGCGATGCCTCCTCTGCTGCTTACACAGCAACTCCTTAGGAGCTTACTGGTGACCTCACTCACAGACAGGAACACAACAACCCTCTAGGGAGTTGTTATTTGGCTGGGGTTTTCTGTGAGGTGGAGGTAACTCGTTTAACAGCTAAAATGCCACAGCAAACACATCCGCACACACACACATAACGGTCCAACTTATAACACCCCTCTTTTTTGCGTCGGGGGTTAAAAACCGAACCCAAATAACAACTCCCTGAAAGGTTGGTTTTTTCCTGATGATGAAATAGAACTTTATGTTGGCTATAAGCTTCCAAAGACAGAAGAGCTTGGTAATTTTCAATCTTGTTTTAATATTTCTCTACAATTTATTTAATCTTACCATAGAGTACCTAAGACCATAACAAAACCCGCATAGACAACCCGTCGACAGTCAAGGTTAGTCGTAAACGCAGTTGCCTGCATAATGTCGCAATGCAATAATCGCTTGGTTAGTCAATCCATCACGACCTAGTCACAGATTAATACCTAGGGCATAGATTACCTAGGGCTACTGGGTACATTGAATTATTTTTATGGTACCTATAGTCAGGAGGTATATTCGTGGATAAATTTAGTTCATAAAATATTATTTTCAACTACTAAGTATGGTAGTGGTAGCTTAGTGGGTAACGAACCAGACTGGTAACCGCGGGGTCATTGGTTCAAAGTGTGGGCACCACTAAATTATATTTCGCACGACTTCTTCTTAGCGTTATCCCGTTTTCCTAATAAGGATTAACAGAGCCCGCTACCTAAGCCTAAGGATTTGGCGAAGATACAGATTTTTACATGGAGCGACTGCTGCCTGACTTCCACAACCCAGAGGGAAAACCAGATCATTCTTAGGTAAGATTCATCGAAATTCTAGGACGTGTGGGTTTCCTCACGATGTTTTCCTTTACTGCCGAGCAAGTGATAATTGTAAAACATATACATAAACCTGTAAACACGAATTTTAGTGGTACATGCCAGGATTCAAACCGGGGCCCTGCTGTCACTAGGCCGATACTTTATCTACTAGGTTATCATTGCGCCATTTTATTTGCCACGAAGTTTCCTAAACTAGTATAACTTAATAACAAATCAATGCCTTTTGTACAAACAAAAAACCTACGAAACCCAACCACATGCAAACGAGTGTCATTGTGTTGAGAGATCGTTTAAGCCGGGATCGAACCCACTATTCACTCCCACACAAGCCTGCACATAAAAACTGCTAATCCTCTACGCTCAGCTGTGTAAACACAGTTCCTACTATATGTGCCAATAAACGTACGGGCGGACATTTATTTTTTGTTCATTGTATTTTGAACATTAAGGTTTTGTGTACTATTGAAAGTAGGATTTTGTTTTAGAGATATGGATATTGTATGCATATGGAAGTTATTTTTAGGGACACCGTTCCTATATGAAATCTATATGTTTGTCTGTGCGTTTTTTTCGAATATTCGAATTTTAACTTCAGATTCGGATTCTGCATAAAAAAGTAGAATAGGAATGTTCACGAACACCGTTCCTATCTCTTAAGGAACATGGTCAAAATGGCCAACAAATAAAAAATAAAAAATTGAATTGTATATAATTGTCGAGCCAGGTCTGGCAATGCAAGCTTGCCCATTCTCAACTGGTTAATAATTCAACTATCTATAAGTTCATGCGAGAATCCTTGCGGGGTAGGCAGAGAGAACCGATATGACTCGCTCTTGACATACTTCACTCTCTTAGCTTTAACATTCATTGCTCTTCTCAAGCGCGCTCGCCGGTTTCTAAGACTCTTTGTTTTATACTACGTCGGGAGCCATACAAGCACACGGCCACAAAGCGGGTACCGTAGCCTATTAACGCTTGAGATATAATAAGTATCACTCGCGCAATGGCTTCTCTGCTGCTTACACAGCAAGTCCTTTGACAGCTTACTGGTGACCTCGCTCACACGCAGGAACACAACAACCCTCTAGGGAGTAGTTATTTGGCTGCGGTTTTCTGCGAGGTGGAGGTACTTTCCCCAGACGGGCTGCTTTGATGCGCCCTACCTCTCTTCTTCTACATTCTGATAAAACACGATCGATTTGGTCACGGTTGGATCATTAGGTAAGTCTTGGCCTTCCTCGGCTCCTAGATCCTTCCACTTTTACGTTGTATTTTTAATAACAGTTCATAGCAATGATATTGTATTTAAAGATGACGTATATGGGTTGTTCTACAAATTAAGGAAGAAACTGAGTCTGATTTCGGCCCGACATTTTTCATACATTCTGGTTGCGGAATTTAGTCTTATAACAAGAGTACAATGTCTTTTAGCATATCCTAAGCGGAACAGTCAAAATATTTAATAGTTTTTGATTTATGGCCATTTAAATAAAATCAAGCCACAGGAAACTGAGTGTGTCACCAGGAAACTGAGGAAAATCACAAAAATCAATCAAGATCAACGTTTATGTATCGTTTATTTCACAAATTTTTAAATTTGTTTCTTAACATTAATTAGTAATAGTCCAAGTATTTTTTATAATAACGAAAATTAGCTTTATGCTTGGCTTGGATACTAATTCTATACCTAAACCAGTCTAGAATAGGAACATTAATCATCAAATGATCATTGAGCATTAATTATTATAATTCTAAGTGACATTATATAAAATCTCTCTTAAAGATAAGGTAATAACATTAATCTACGAAGTCTTAGACTAAATGGCACTTTAATCTAGTATTATACTTAAATCTAGTAACAGAAAGTAATAACTTTGATAGTTGCAATTCTTTATGCTATTCTTTGTAATCTCAGTCAGCTGAACAGTCAGGGCATGTAAATAATGTAGATTTACCTTTAATACATCCATCTTGTGCCCAATTCTTACATACGAGACACTGAACCCAATCATTTCCTGTCGTATCTTCACTGTAGAGAACACCACAAATAAGGCACTCGCAGTCATTGAACTCGTATTTATTTTCCTTTGCTTTTATTGATTCATTTTCTTTATATGTTTTCCTAGAATTCAATTTACTTTTCTGTCTTAGTCTATTTTTTTATAGTTAGCCGCCTTTTTAACTTTACCTCTTTCCTTGATATAATTTCTTTTTTGGTTGTTCGTTAACAGTATCTTCAACTTTTCTTTTTTGGGTTTTACCTTTTCTTTGATTTCTTTTTCTTTTAATGGCTCCTGGGATAGGTTTGGGAAGAGAGTAGCCGGGTCAGGCAATCAGGCATGGTAGCTAAAACTTCTGTGTTTTCCAAATTTAAAGTAAGATCGCTTGCAACGCTCATGTCGTCAGGCTTATTCCTTGATTCCGTCTCACTTTCGTAGACGTCTTTGAAATTTTGCCGTGATTCTGCAGGGTATTCTAGTAGACCCATCCGGTAATGTTTACACATAATACCCTCATCACAAAAACAGCTGAGGAATTTTATTTGTAGCTTTCGTGACATGAAGGCACTGCCCTGTACTTGATGGACTTTGAGTATACCATTAAAAGCGATTAAATTCTGCTGATCGCTTGAAATCAATCTTTCCATGTCCTCAAATTCGCTTTTAGTGACGATAAAAAGTGTCACACCAGGGCAGCGACTTTGAATGACTCCACAGAACTCAGCCAGGTTAGTAACATCACCTCCACATGCTACTACATCATTTGCAGTTCTTTTGCACACGGCGCCTACGCCATCAGGCGCTCCTTTACCGGGGCCCGCTTTGTGGTAATTCCAAGTCCAATTTACAATTTCAGGGCACAGATCTGCCAATTTAGACGCTAGCGTGAAGAACATTAATTTGTTCCGATATTGTGTCACTGGACCGTCACTCAAAAAATGGTTGGTTTCTATTTGACTTGGTAATTCTTCCAGTACTGGTTTTAAATGTGCCCAAATAGCATAAACATTGTGACTCAAATCTGTTGATACAGTGCAATACGATCTTTCAAATACATAACTACTGTGTGAAGTGAGAGCTGTGTACGAGATCCACCAAAATGAAAAGATTGTACTCGTATTTCTTCGTTGTATTTCATACTAAAGTTTTCTGAAAAGTCCATACGTATCATGGCGATAATGGTTGAGAAACATTTATCTCAAGATTTGCTTCTTGAGGTTGTTCATGATCAGTGATCACGGAACCCAGGACTCACAGGTTCATCGTTCAAACTAGACGGAGTATTTTCTCTAACAAATTGATTCATCATATTAGCCTTTAACTTTTTTTTTGTAAGATTTGTCTGAGTATTCCCTCCAATTTTTGCGAACTTGCCTTTTTTCACGAGCCGACATTTCAGATACTAGTTTTTTTTTGCCAGATTCTCTCAGTTTTTTATATTTTTGCTTTCTTTTTTCTTTTTCAGCCGCTAATGTCTGAGGGTCGTTCTTAATATTTTCATATCTTAATTTTTCAGCCAATCTTTTTTTTTCTAATATTTCTTCTTTGGTCTGATTCTTTGTTGGTTTTGCTATTTTTTCTGTGTAAAAAAATATAATATTTAAAGCTTAAAATATACTGCAATACAACAAACTAAATGTTCCTAAAACACTCTACCATAAAAAAAATCCTCAATCCGGCACGTCAAGCGGTTTTTGATTATTTGCGATGAGTGACCTTTCGCTTTTATATATTCCATAGATTACGAGAACTAGCCAAATGATTTGTTATATTATTAATTCGTAGTTTACTATTTATAGGTAAAAAATAGTAAATATTCTTGCACAGAAACAATATTTTAGCATGATCTTCTCAGGATCTTGGTTGGTTCTCAGTATCCTGGGTCTCAATTGGACAGGACCCTGAGACCAGGTTCCTGAGGTTTTTAACTTAATAATGAAAAAAACATATCAATTTATAACCTTCAACAAAAATTAACCTAAACTAAGCCTTTGCGCTATTAACTTACATATCAAAACACTAAAATTACTCATATTAATTATTTATTTCGTAAATAAAGATCTTCCAGGATTCTGTTAACTCCACTGATTACGACACCACTTTACTTGCCGACCGCACTGGGCTGACTAAACAACGAGCTAGGTGGGAATAGATCGATGATATTCTTTGTCTCTTTCGTAGGTACGATCGACTCAGCTGAACGGCACCATCGCGCGGCAAATAGCCTAGCAAATATTTACTTTTTTTACATTGTACAGGATCCTGATATTAAATCGTGGGGACAAAACGTAAACAATATTTCTTCAATATATTTGGTAGGAAATAAGATAATAATTATTCTACCTAGCAAGAAAAAATAGTAAACTTATTAATTTGGGTTTCATTTATGACCTTGATATAGAAGTAAATAAAACACGACGCACTTTCAACTAAAATTTGTTCGAGGGACACTGCAGGATCCTGAGGTTTTGGGACTTTGAACAGTAATTTCGATCAGAAAAGAATTGTGAATCTTAATTATTTTTAGTGACCAATTAGAAACAGTTGAAAATAACAGTATGCGATACAAAAAAAAAGTTAAGAACAAATTTTGTATTATATTTTGGCTGAGCCGCCGAAAATTCCTTAGTTTGTAGAACTACCCATATTCATACTGCGCGTCGTTTTGTTATTGTTCCACTACGACATTATAGTACTTACTTACTAAGGCGTATATAGATTACAACAATGAAGGGGATAGATAATACGGAACGCATGATATAGAGAGAGATAGCTATCTGTCAAGAGTTGCGCTTGAAATACGTCAGCGCATCAAAGAATAGCGCATATTAGACCAATTGGGTTAATTACATTGCCTCAGTTTTTGCGCGCTAGTGCGACATCTACCTCTTTTTAATACAATATCATTGGTTCATAGTTTCATATCTTATCCAAGTGTTATCTGAATTCATTAGGATTGTAGAAGTCCGCTACCAAGACCGAAGGATTTTTATATTTTCATCTTCATCTTCAATATGAGAGCACTTTCTTAGTTTAGGTGACACTTCTTTCGAAAAATAATTTCTGGGGCGTGCGTTTTGTCACGATGTTTCCTTCACCGCCGAGCAAGTGACATCACAAATATGAACATAAATCGAAACACGAATTTAGTATATGCCATGATTCGAACCTACTACCTTTTGGTCACAAGGTCGGATCTTTATCCAATGGAGTTTAATTTGACAGTTTATAGCATGTTAATATGTTTAAACATCCACAGTCTGGCTTTCCATCAGGCAGAGCGTATATTCGTTTGCCAACAAACTATTTCCACAAACATGCAACAATTTTTATAATACATCTGCATTGCGGAATATAAGTACCTACTTGTTTATTGTACACATAGCACTAACCATCGTTACCCACTTCCCTATTTAAATACACGAGAAAAAAAAAAATAACAAACCTTCCACTGACTGCAACGTCTGCAACACGTGCAATCGACACAAAGGATTTTTTCTTCACACTGCAAAAAAAATTGTAGGTCAAACTGTGACAAAAAATTCGCAATCTTCCACATGCAGGTGAGTGGGACTCTATCACGTGAGAAGAAAGTTCAGTTTTGGGTATTTTACATAGACGTTGATTTGTCAATGAATCTACCTGTTTCTCTTAAGTTAAATAGGGTAGGTTATACTAAATTGGATTGGGGAGGTTGACTAATATTTGGCTCATGTTAGTTCGTGTCTTTAGTTAATTTTACAGATTAGTTTTATTACTAAACTCAATAATTTATACTGTATTCAGCTGTCTCTGTTAACTTTAACTAAGAATACGATCTAGCCGACTTGATAATCGAGATGTCACTTTTTAGGATGTCTTTTCCAAAGGGTACCAATAGTATATAGTATTGATATGACTTTGCTGTTTGTCCCTCCATCATTTGTATGTCTGTCAGTGTGCCACAGGTCTGTAGGTTGAGAACCGTAATGTCCAAATCCAACCGGTGAACTTTTCTTTCCCAACGAAAGTCTATCGCTGGGGAAGAAGGATTCTCGAGTTGCTTCGCCGTACACGTAGTTTCAGGGGAAAACGGCTGAAGAGATTCGGATGAAATTTAGCATACAAATAGTGTTTAAGAGAGGTAGGTCGCATCAAAGCAGCCCGTCTAGGGAACTACCTCCAATTCACAGAAATCTGCAGCCAAATAACTACTCCATAGAGGGTTGTTGCGTTCCTGTGTGTGAGTGAGGTCACCAGTAAACTCCTGAGCAGCAGAGGAGGCATCGCGCGAGTGATACTTAATATGTTACAAGCGTTAATAGGCTATGGTAACTGCTTTACACCAGGTGGGCCTAAAAAGTATACGCTTGCATGCTTCCCGACTTTTTGGATAAACAATTTTTTTTTACTATTTATCACAAAAACATCAAGGGTCTTATGAAAAACTTAACAAGTCAAACTTCACGCGGCGAAACCGCGGCCAACAGCTAGTTCGAACACAATTCAAGTATAAAACAAAGAAAAAGTAATCAAAGTTCAAATAGAAATGATCATTATCTTTTGGAAATAATTTTCGAAAAGACAAACATTTGCTGTCAAAAAAGTGTCTTTGATCGAATCGGCGTGATGTAAGTACAGTCACGTGGTGCTTTTAACGGAATAAAGTTAAATTTAGGTATAATGTGTATACTTTTGGAGTGTACCTAAATAGCGTACTGTCACCTTTAGAGTTAAAGCCTACCTCATCTGCATATGGGGCACCCTATTATCAAACGAGGCGCTTGTATTACAATGCTTTACTAAATCAACCCTAACTCATCCCAGTGCAGGGATACGGGCCTCCCTTCAACTTGAGGGGTTTTGAGCACTCTCCACCATGTTGTTCAACTGCTGATTGGCGAAGGGCACTGTTATCAAGCCCGAAGGCCACTAACTTATCATCTATCGACAACAACCAGGACCGATGGCATAACGTGCCTTCCGAAGCTCGGAGATATCTTAACCCATAGTCAGGCTAAAACAGACATTGCCTAACCTGCGTGTTCGATTGGAAGGACACGCGCAACTACGCCATCGAGCTCTCAATATACTCTTATGTTACTTAACATCAGGGAGATTATATATTTGCTAACTTCCTGAAGTTGTACAAAACAACTTAAAACTTCCCGTCTTTTACTAATTTACCGCCTAAATATTTCAGTAATTCTAGCCTACTGACCAATGGATGAATATTTTAACCAATAAGCTGATAGTGCCGCGTTGTTGACCGGCGAGCTAGCCAATAGGAACTGCTTGTTCTACTTTACTCCCCGATCCATAGCCGTGACGTAATATCTCTTCGATTCTCATCTAATGGTCTCATCGATTCTCCGTAAGGTATTTCTTTCATCTATCTATATATATAAAAATGAATGTTTGTCTGCATGTCTCTATGGACTCGAAAACGGCTGGACCAATGTTGATGAAACTTTCAGGGAATCTTCAGATTAGCCCGGCGGACGATCCTGTAAAGTTTGGTAGCGATTGGGTCACTCGTGCGAAGGGTTTTTTTATTAGCTAGTACTAATATATAAAGCAGAACAGTTTGTTTGTACGTCCCAATCTCTGGTACCACCAGTCAGACACGAAAAATCGTTTTGCATTTGATAGCTCAATTCTTGAAGAAGGTTACAGGCTATTCGATATCACGATACGAGCCTTATAGAAGTCAAGAAAAAAAAGGCAGCTCCTGCGGGATTCAGGGCGAGAGGACGATGTTGCGCGGGTTTTTTTATACACCGTCGGGAGCATACGACCCACCTGATGTTACCGTAGCCTATGAACGCTTGTTATACATTAAGTATCACTGGTACGATTCCACCTCTGCTAACACAGGAACTCCTTAAGAGCTTACTGGTGACACGCAGGAACGTAACAGTCCTCTAGAGCAGTGGTTCTTAACTGGTGGTCCGCGGACCACTTTTCCGGAGGGTGCCCCTCACGGAAGAATGATCAATGCACACCCGCGTGTGTGGGTTGGTCCTTCTTTTGTGGGTCTACAATTTTCTTGGGCGAAAAACAAAAAAAAAAAAAAGACCACTGGTGGTCCCTGAAAGCGCTAGAAGTGGTCCGCGAAGCCATTCTTAAAATCAGACAAGAACAGGAATTGATGCGGGTGAAACTACAGCACTAATTAATCTTGAACAATGAAATTTTTTTCTACAATGTTACTTAACTTTGTTTTCATCAACATATCTATGCGAGTGAATTCTCGGCGCTTCTTATAATTAAAAACAATCGGCGAAATTGCTTGGATGCCAGTGCCGCTATGCGTATGGCTTTGACTAGCACCCAACCAAGGATTCAGAAGTTAGTACAGAATACGTAGTTATAAAAATTGCATTAATATAATGTGAAAATATTTTTTTCAAAGTCAAGCAGTTGGTGGTGCCTGGCAAGTGAGAAATTTTGTCAAATGGTCTGCTCTAGGGAGTTATTTGGCTGCGGTTTTCTGTGAGGTGGAGGTACTTCCCCAGACGGGCTGATGCGCAATACCTCTCTTAAGGTTCAGCTGGTAATATAGAGCATGTAATATGAACGATCACTAATCTACGTATTCCGTGTCGGCCCTAACTGGAGGACGCGCCAAAATAAATGATGGCAGTTTAACTTGATTCATCAGTTCACTGCAACGGTTATTGGAATCACTGATATACGTCAGTGTACTACATATAGAACGAGGGGCTAAAATGTGTCGTTGTATTCTAATCGAACACGTATGTTAAGCAACGTATACTGCAGCCTGTTTATGAATGGCCAATCTGCAGCTGAGAAGCGTTGTGGATTATTCTCGTCACACATTATGACCGGGGTTAGAGTGGCGTGTACATAATTATTTAAATCACATATTTTTTTAAGGCTTCATAACTGGACCCTTTTGAACCGAAAACGCGAGTTCAATTGATATAATACACATTTCAAATTTGATTTTCATTTTGTGTTTTGGGGTAATTACAATAACCTGCCATAGTTTATTTCTTTTATAATACGTCGGGAAGCGTACAGGCAACATAGCCTCCTTCATGTAAAATGGTTAACGTAGCCTGTAAACGCTTGTATTGTAATACAACAAATGTTAATCGCGGATGCCACCTCTGCTGCTAACACAGCATCGCCATAGGAGGTTACTGGAAACCTCACACACACGCAGGAACACAACAACGCTCAAGGAAGTTGTTATTTGGTTGCTGTTTTTCTGTGATGTGGAGGTATTTTTTTTTATACAACGTCGTTAGGCATACATGCATATGGCATATGGCCTGATGTAAATCAGTTACCATAGCCTATTAACGCTTGTAGTATCACTCGTTCGATGCCTTCTCTGCATAGTAACTCCTTGGAAGCTTACTGGTGATCTCACTCACATGCAGGAACACAACAATCCTATAGGGTATTGTTATTTGGCTGCGGTTTTCTGTGAGGTGGAGGTACTTCCCCAGATGGTTTAGTTTGATACGTCCTACCTCTCTTAAAGCATCCAGACCAAGATAAACAGTAATGTTCATACACACAAATGTTTGTCTCATATGGGAATCGAACCCACGAGTGTTAGTGTCAAAGTCGCGTCATTCACGACTGAGCAACCGAGCTCGTCGCAACTTCAGCGGGCGGGCTGCTTTGATGCGCCCTACCGCTCTTAAAAACATCCAGTCCAAGAGAAACAGACTTGTTTGTCCTGTGTGGGAATCTAGCCCAAGAGCTTTGGTGTCAAACTAGCGTAACAGCGCGTTTCGCTACTGCGACACCGTGCTGGTCAGAAACGAGAAATCAACAAAATGTAAAAACAGAAAAAGTACAGATGAGATAAAATAAATACTGTTTCAACCCTTAGATGCGGAAGATATATGTCAAGAAACAGTGAAAATTACGGACAGTATTACCGTATTCATTTCGGGTTCCTATCCTGCTTCTAAGATAGCTATCTCTCCCTCTCTCCTCTAATGTATTTACTGGTAACCTTACTAACCCGAAGGAACTCAAGATTTGTTATTTGTCTGCGATCTTCTCCGAGGTACTTCCCCGGCGTCAAAATATATTTTTTGACGAGCTCGGTACCGCACCGGTTTATAACGCGACTTTGTCACCGACGCTCGTGGGTTCGATTCCCACACAGGGCAAACTTTTGTGTGCACGAACATGTCTGTTTGTCTGAGTAATTTTAAGAGAGATATGGCGCAACAAAGCAGCCCGTCTGGAGAAGCACCTCCACCTCACAGAAAACCGCAGCCAAATGACAACTCTCTGTAGTGTTGTTGGGTTCCTGCGTTTGAATGAGGTTACCAGTAAGCTACTAAGGAGTTGCTGTGTTAGCAGCAGAGCTGGCATCACGCGGGTGATACTTAATGTATTGCAAGCATTCATAACTTTGGTAACCTCCTCCTGTATGCCACCCGACATTGCATAAAAAAAACTATTAATTAAATTTAGTACTGCCTCTGTTTCCGTAGAACTCGATTGCTATTCAGCTGGATGCACCTCGTGCAGAAGAGTTTGTTGAATGTTAAGGCGTCGTGTCAGTTTAAGATGTCCATCACACTGTGTACATCAAAGTAAACAATAACACAGTACTAACTGCTATGAATCACTAACAGGATATAGCCTTCAATTTCACTAATGACCAACCGGTCCCTGCTAAGTACATAATATAGCCTCTATCTATTATCATCATTAAACGATAATGTTTCCGGCGACAAATGTGTATTTCGTTGAAATAGGTAAAGTGGATGCAGTTCGGATTTGTGCACATATTTGTAATTATCATCAGTTCGGCGGGGAACACGTCGCGAGGAAACTCACACCTTGGAAAAATTATATTTGGAAATACGCGTGGCCTATTATAAGAAAGGTTTGGTCTGCTGTGGAGGTCTGACAGCAGTCTCTCCATGTAAAAATCAGTATTTTTTTGGCCTAATCGTTATGCTTAGGTAGCGGACTACACCACTCCTTATTGATTGAAAAACAAGATATTGCTGGGAAGAAAAAGTATGTATGTTTGCGTATCTTCACGCCAGATCCCTTGCGGGGTAGGCAGAGATAACTGGGAGCCATGAGACGCGGTCCTTATACACCTCAGTCCATTAACATTCATAGCTTTTCAATTGACTATATAAAAATCTTACAGCAATATTGTCCACCCTTGTTCAAACATTGGATCGCATGGGACAATCAATTAGAGAGACATCGTTAATCTAATGATCCGTGCTTTCGTTATGGATTTTTACTGGATTTTCCCATGCAGGTACCATAATGACTGCTTTTATGGCACTAATTGTCCGTTACACAAACGATCTTTACCCTTACCTAGCCAATTATCAAATGTGGACACAAAATAAGGTTTTTCAAAACGTGTAAATATTTTTGGAATACACAAGTTAAATATATAGTATCTTTGGAATATCGGTTTTGATGACTTTTTTAGCCCACCCTTACCGGAAGGGTGCTCGTTAACTGGTTACGCCGATGACGGCCTCTTATCACTAAAAGCTAATTCCAGATCAAGTATAGAAAAACTAGCCATTACTTGCCTTGGCCTCATTTCAGACTGGGGTTATCGTAACCGTCTCGATTTCGCACCCCACAAAACATATCAGCTCTTGCTTAAGGGAAATTTGCAGGTTCCGCCGCGATTCCACTTCGAGGAGTGTCTCTCACTTTGCCAAGAGGGGGTCAATTCAAAACTTCCTACTCTTACAAATTTCTTCTGATTAAATTCGTTGTGAGTTCCAAGGCAGCTGTAGTTTAACTCCTGGGACAGCAATGGACTTCATGTTCATTGCCTTTTTGGTGGTCGCCGCTGTTAATTCTGGCTACACAGGAGACACAGTGGTGGGAATGAGCCTGTCCCATAATACACAAATTAAGACCTGGGATAGCCCAGTAGTTTAGGAATCGGCCTGTTGACCAACTGGTCCCCGGTTTGAATCCTGGCGGGGGCATGTACCACTAAACTCGTGTTTTCGGATTCATGTACACATTTATCACTTGCTCGGCGGTGAAGGAAATCATCGTGAGAAAATCATCACGTTCAATAAAATATATTTCGAAAGACGTGTGACCTAACATAAGAAAGATCTGGTTTCCCTCTAGGTTGTGGAGGTCTGACCACAGTCGCTCCTTGTAAAAATCAGTGTCTCCGCCAAATCCTTGGGCTTAGGTAGTGGACCCCGCCAATCCTAATGGATTAGGAAACTATATAACGCGACGAAGAAGAGATTTATCCATCTGTGAACTCACCGAATCAACTGATTCTAACCCTGCTTAACTTAGATTAAATACTGCTAATCATCCTAATCCACTCAAAAGGCAAAGACAAAACACTTTATAGTTACTAATAAAACACCGCGATACAATAACTCAGCTTTGAGCGGCCATTACTGGGTTTAAACTGACATTATACATGGTGCTTCTTTAACTGTTGTTTATTACGTTTACGCGCGCATTATATATGGCGATCTAATTTTGGTTTTATGTGTTTTTACAGTTTAAGTGTTGGATGGTGCGAGTGATGCTGGTTTTTATTGTATTGAGTCGGAGATTTAAGGTTGAGGTGGCAATGAAGACAATATTAGTATTCCAAAGACGTTGTAATGGCTTTAAAAAACTTCTGGTTAATCTTTTTTTTATACGACGTCGAGAGGCATACAAGCATACGGCCCACCTGATGTAAAGCGGCTACCGTAGCCTATTAACGCTTGTAATATATTAAATATCACTCGCGCGATGCCTTCTCTGCTGCTTACACGGCAACTCCTTGGGAGCATACTGGTGACCTCACTCACACGCAGGAACACAACAACCCTCTAGAGAGTTGTTATTTGGCTGCGGTTTTCTGTGAATTGGACTTCCCCAGGTGGGCTGCTTTGAAGCGCCCTACCTCTTAAAACATCCAGACCAAGACGAACTGACATGTTCATGCACACAAATGTTTGCCTTGTGTGGGAATCGAACCCACGAGCGTTGGTGTCAAAGTCGTGTCATTCATGACTGAGCCACGATCTCGTCATAAACGACTTAAAACATAACCGTTGACTTGAAGCCCTCCTATTGGTCTTTACAAAGTAGAGGGGAGGGTAATGTTACATTTTTTACGATGACGTCATTTAAATACGAAAATACCTAATAATAGCCGAGGGCTAAGTAAGGAGCCTATAAAAGTTTTATAGAAAGTCAGTTATCACCAAGCATAATTAAACCATTGTCTTGAGGCAAAAATTACGATCCTCGTAAATTGTGTGAGCCCTCGTTTAAGACGCCATCTTGAAAACTGGCAGTGTAAAAGTTTTGTGATTGTTTATTTTTTTATGCCTAGCTTTTTCTTAATGGCGGATAAAATAGTTCATTCTAGACAATTGAGAGATGTTCTTCGAATATACACATACATGCATACGCATGAGTGACACCCCTGGCGTTGCAAATGTCCATAGGCTAAGGTGACTTTTTACCATCAGGCAGGTTGTATGCTTGATTGCCTCCTTAGTGGTATATAAAAGAAAATACTTCTTCGTAGTAAAAGAAAATTGATTTTTAATAAGTATTTTTAGGTTTAAACCACTATGTATGTAAGTATATCGTTGCGCCAGGTCCCTTATGGGGTAGGCAGGGGGGACCAATCGCCATCAGATGCGATCTTTACACACCTCATTCGCATCTTTAACATTCATAGCTCTTTTCATGCATGCATGTTGCTAGGGCTCCTGAGATCACTTTCTACAAAACACGACCGATTTGGTCATCATAGGTGAAGCTCGGTCTTCCTCGGCTCCTATATGCTTTCACTTTCGCATTGTACGAGTATATCTATTTCGTCATTCTTTCATCCTGCATTCTTTCTACATGTCTGAATCGAACATGCCTTTTCTTATCTCAACACCGACTCTCTCTTTCAGACCAACTCTCTTTCTTACATCATTGCGAACGCGGTCAGCATGCGTTTGCCACAAATTTTGCGCAATGCTCGCATCTCGACCGCATCTATATTTTCATGCTCTGCCATACCCATTTTTAGAGGTGCCATTTACATTGAAGTATTATATTATACTACAACCGCCACCGCGAACCAAATGCTGGGCTATACTTTTCTTTTTTTTTAAATATATATGGCAATAGTGTTGCTACTTTTTGCCAGTGTCAAAGTCTTCAGTATAGGAACATTTGAAAATCTTAATTCTATGTTCCTGCTTCAGGAACTGTGCTGAAAAAATATTTGGGAAGGGTACCCAGTTTAAATACCACCCGTAAAACGATAGTGATTTTTACAAGGTGTTCTTGATGAACTTATTCACGTCTTCCAAAAAGTACATAAACGTGTTTATTTGAGTTTTTTCATTACTGTATAATTTCACTAGCACTTATGTTACAAAATACTATTAAAATTGTCACAAAACTAATTTTATACTGAATTGTAAAAATTTCAAGTATAACAACAATGTGACTCGTCAAAAGCGCGGGAAGAAGTCTCTGGGCTATACTTTGTTGCCGATCGGCAACAACTCATTGCTGTTCTACATTGAACGAAACGCGTAAGCGCCATGAAAATCACGGCGCTTTTGTCCTTTTGGTCGCGAGAAAAATACCCCTTAGAAGCGATTCAGTGCTGTGTCATCGAATCTTTGGGATAGACATCTAAATTATTTCAGCGCTGCAGCGGTCACAAGTTTTAATTATTACCAAAATGGAGGAACAATTTTACTTAGGCTAGCTCCTCTAGTACAAAATAACTCAATGGCCATTTACGGATACTATGCATCTTAACTCAAAACTGAAGCCAATACTTGCAGTATAATAAAACATTCAACAATAATTACCTACCAAACCATATCGACCTTTCATCTGTGAAATATACTACAATCTTTTTAAGGCATTATCAAATAACACAGCTCGAAGTATACTGGTTTGTAATCATCGAAAAACAAAGTAGAACTAAGCTGAGGGGTGTTAAATATTTTATTGGTACTTAAAGTCGGTTTTATATACGACTCAGAGATTATTGTGATAGGTAAAATCATTAGGGTGACAGATCAATGACTCCTTGACTGGTCTCCTTAAGGTAGCCATATTTATACAGGATGTTAAAAAAAAACGAGCTGTGGCTTTGTCGAGGACACGGTCGTGAGCATGAATACGTTTTCGTAATAGGTAAACGGAAGTACGTATAAAAGGAAATTATATAAGACAGCGACATGATCTTAAAATGGCGGCGATTACCTCCTCGCCTCCCATATCACGCATGTGTGATGCGTCACAGTTTATGCTATTTTTTTTTGGATTGTTTAACTATCAAGTGGTGTAAATAAATTTAGAATGTAAATATGATACAGTATGTGTTACAACACCAAAATGTATCCACCGGTATCCCTGTACCAACATATAATAAATATAAATTTTGTCGGACAAATTACACAGCGCCATCTAGCCCCAAAGTAAGCGAAGCTTGTGTTATGGGTACTAGACAACTGATAAACATACGTAAATATATATATTTTTTGTAAATACATACTTATTATACATAGAAAATATCCAGACCAAGAAAAACAGACATGTTCATGCACACAAATGTTTGTACTGTGTGGGAATCGAACCCCCGAGCGTTGGTGTCAAAGTAGCGTAACAGCGCGTTTCACCACTGCGCCACCGAGCACGTCATGTATTGTTATTACTATGTTTTGTTATTATTAGGTTTTTGAATTGCCTCCCACTATGGGACCAAATTTAACGTATTCAGATCATGCTGTTCCTTAAATGTACCAGTAATATTTAAAAAGTACACGTTTTAAAAAGTGTACAGGAGACCTTGTACGGTTCCGTACCCTACGAACGCTTGCAATAAATGAAATAAGTTAGTGCCAGCTGAGGTGGTAACCACTTTACATCAGGGGACGTATGCATGTATAACTACCTACGATGTATAAAAAAAAGAGATCACTATCTACTCGAGAATCGGGCTCGCCATTCATAATGTCCGCATAACACCTGCTGGGTGCGGATCCCTAAAAACTATGTTTACAACCCCATTATCATTTAACAGTGTAATAATACGTCTCGATATGTTTACGTTCATTGTTGCTGTGATTGATTTTAAAGCCAGCAAGATTCACTACTCCCACTAACTAATCGTGAACTCCCTTGAGCATTGAACTGAGGTATTTATTGACGCATTGAGGTATTCAGTTTTATGAGGAAGTTTAAATGAGTTGTTTGTAACTTTGAGCAGTTCAACAGTTAACTGATGGTCCCTGGTTTGAATCCTAGCGTTGGCATGTACCACTAAATTAGTTTTCGGATTTATATGCTATATTTATAATTACCACTTGTCAAATTATCGCTTGGGAAACTAATAAAGTGGGAAAGGACGCATCAAACTAGCCCATCTGGAGGAATATCTCCGCCTCATCGAAAATCGCATTCGAATAACGACTCCCTGTTGTGTTCCTGCGAGTGAGTGGGTCACCAGTAAGCTCCTAAGAAGTTGCCGTGTTACCAGCAGAGGTGGTCTCGTGCGAGTTCTACTTAAAGTAATGTTAACATCCATAGGCTACGATAACTGCTTTACATCAGACTACTACAAATTATATTTGAAAACAATTTCAATTTGTATGTTTCAACTTCAGAGTTGATAGAGCTAGCTGTGGGATATAGTCTCAGATAGTTGCAAACAATCTGAATTTACAACTCTACCCCGCATTACATGTATGATCGCACATTTGCAACACCAAACTCCATACCAATGGCATTGCTGAAAGTTTCAGCAACTTTCAGCAACTCCACCAGTTCACTTTCCTTTGGAGCAAACAATTTGAGATCAAAGTACAGCATGTAAGAAATAATCTCACCCTCTCCACGAAGCTGGAAACCCAGCCCTGAATCTCTTAACAGAGTGCTAAGTGGATTCAGTGCTATGCAAAACAACAGCGGACTCAAACTGTCACCCTGGAAGATACCGCGTTGCCTTATTGGGTCTACAAATCCAGGAAAAGCTCCACACCCTGGTTGACAAAGGACTGTGGTCCGCTGCTCCATACATGAATTGAGAAAGGTCCAACCGTTTCAACCATTAATGAGGTGCCGAATCATAGGCCTTTTTATAGTTAATCCAAGCAGCGGAACAATTTTTCCTGTTTCTGAGGACCTGTTGGCATATGGCTATATCAAAGAGCAGAAGTTCTTTAGTACCACGGGACCCAGCCCTGTATCCATTCTGAGCGGTGGCCAAAATGTTATTAGCAACAATTTGCTTAATAATTTTAGAGGCCTTTATTATTATTTTTTTATTCACGGATATTATCCCGGTCATTTGATAGGCGTGCGCGGGGATATGGACCCAATGCATAGAGGTCCTTTTGAGAAGATTCATTTTATGTTGTGGGTGTACAACATAAAATGAGTCTTCTCAAAAGGACCTCTACCGAGACCTGCTCCTAAAAATATCAATAGAACCATATATCTACGAGCAGGTCACGGCAGGTATTGGGACTATTGATAATGTGTAGGAAATTATTAGTCTATTGTAATGAGGTCGGGAGGGACTATTGGTACTGGGTTATTGGAGAAGAGGGACGGACACCTGCCATAACTATCATATCTGACTGGTACTTTTGGCAGGCGGTGGCTCGCCACTCACTGGGTGGACCCCCGGACATTATTGTAAAAATAGAAATTTCACATTTCTAGGACTCCCAGGTTACGTTCTACATATATATTTTTTTTATCACATAATGGCTGCCATATCCAGAGTAACAAATTTGACGCGATGATCTTTATAAGGATAGTGTATAAAGTAATATACAAATTTAATGAACATACAAATATAACATACAAATTAAACATACAGACTATCACTGCTGCTAACACAGCAACTCCTTTGGAGATTTCTTCAAACCTCACTTACCCACATCAACTCTCCAGGGACTTATAAGGTGGCTGCGGTTTTGTATGACGTGGAATTACTTCCCTAGACGGGATGCTTCCTAATGCGTCCTATCTCTCTTAAAAAACATACAGATTAAGACAGACAGACATGTTCCTGCGCACAAATGTTTACCAGTGCGGGAATCGAACCCATGAGCTTTTGTGTTAAAGAAGCATTTTTAACCACCTCGACTTTGGGATCGTCCACTACCGTATTATACGCCGAAAAAACACAACCTTCCTCTGTAATATTTAACTTTACTTTTTTTACGGCCCTAATAACACCACCACATCAGCCCTTACTCATCCCACTGCAGGGATACGGGTCTCCCTTCAACCGAAGGGGTTTAGAGCATACTCCACCACGCTGCTCGAATGCGGATTGGCGGAGGCCAGTGTTTGCAAGCCGCCCGAAGGCCGCTGACTTAGCTTAACGACTGTCATCTATCAACAACAGCCGGGATCGACGGCTTAACGTGCACTCCGAAGCACGGAGAAACTCGAGATAGATAAACCCATTCATAGACAGACTGCGCTCGACGTTGCTTAACCTGCGTGTTTGATTAGAATGACACGCGCAAAGACGCCATCGAGCTCTCCCTAGTAACACACGTTCAGCAAAAATTTCAAATCTCTACTTATATTTCATAAAATAAAGCACTGTAATACTGTGGTGTCGTATAAAAAAAATTATAGTCAAAAATGTCAGTTAAATATGATCATTAACACAATTCAATACATTTTATAGATTATTTCCTTCATGGTCACTACAAAAGAACCTCGAGATATCCTATATTAATTACCCAGATATTTAATAAAACTGTAATTTTAATACATCCAACATGTTTGAACTTGACCTAGCAACTGTAAAATTGCAAAAAAACATACAACGCCTATTGTTAACTAGTCACTAACGAACATATGAAAATTAATCTTTATCTTTTGTTGCACAAAAGCTATTTTCAAATGGTATAAAAAATATTGAAACCGACACTAGCTTTAGAATAATCTTACGTATAAACGTAAAGATATGGTATATATTTGATTGAATGTATAAATGCTCAAGCTTGTTAGACATAGAGATGTGTTAAGTAAATTATGATTATGCGCACGCGTCGGGTACTCACTGTCAAAAAAAGTAAGCAATAAAAAGTTAGCTTCAGTTTTTTTTTTATAAACTGCAAGTTTTACGCATAAATCTATACTAATATATAAAGCGGAAAAGTTTGTTTGTTTGAACACGCTAATCTTGATGATTTGAAAAAATCTATTTAGATTAGATAGCCCAATTCTTGGGGAATACTAAGTTATAGGCTATTCACGATAAGGCTCTTAGAGGCTAGCTTATCACTAGCCCCGGTAGCAAGTCGTTAGCGGCTCGCGCCGAGTAGAGCGCTGCCCGCTCGTAGGTACCTACCTAGTCCTACCTACATTCAATCCACTTCCTAGTTCCTTCCTTCCTGTTTGTGTTTACGGAACCCTATTAAAATTATAAGCACCCTTCTGGTCGCTTCAGTCGCGTAGCTAGGTACTAGTGTTGACATCCTCAGGAGGAGAGTCGGCACTTCTCTAAGCGTATACTCTGTTTAGAGTGACGTTTGCGTCGTCCCGTTCCCTGGGGCGATCGCATCCGATGGAGCCTTTGAAGCATTCCCGGCTAAAGGCGAACCCAGGGGGTGTTTTAGTCAGTAGGAATCTAAAGTAACTAGTCAGGCTCTTAGAAGCCGAAGAAAATAGCAGAAAAAGTGCTTCCTACGGGATACAAGGTTAGGTATGGAAAAAGTAGCGGGTTGCAGCTAGTCCTACATATTTCCAAAATACAAATTATTTATATTTGGTGCACGGCATTGACGGTGACCTGTTCTGTGGTGTGCAGTCCATTTATTTGTGTACAAGAGGACGCAGCTTGACGCCTTATTTTCGCATCAATATTACTGTTAGCTCTGCTTTTCATTCTATAGGAATTCTATAATATGATCAGGGTGACTTAATGGTTAATTGCTTATGTAGATTATGTCCTATAATTGCCAGAATCCTATCCGAACTGCAAACATTAGTCACTACGATGAAAGATGGTTGTATTAAGAAAGGTCTACAAGAGATTGCAAAGTAAACCAAGACAATGGTATTTGAAAGAGAGGACACCTGAATGAACAGAAGGATTATGGTTGATGATGTAGTGTTCGAACAAGTAGGAGAAGAAAATATAACGTCGCAAGTATTCCTTTTACTAAGACAGTATTTGCGAGTATACAAAATGATAAACGTTCGGCGTAACTATACAATAAAATAAATAAAAAAGTAAAAATATACGGGAAAAGTTATCATGAGTGCAAAACTTTGCTAAATGAGTGGATAAAAAAATTAAGTTACGAGCAAATAGTCTCTTTGCAACACGTTACAAACAAAGATTTAAAAGATTTAACACAGATTACACACTCACGCAAACACACACGCGCTCACATATATTCACATAACTACACACACGCAGACACAACACACACACACTCACAAACACACTCATGTTCATATTTCAAATTTAAATTTTAAATTTTAAATATATATAAGGAATTATAATTCACTACAACATTTATGTATATGATTGAAAGAGCGGAGTCCCCTAACACAAGCATAATCAAATGCTTAAATGGAGATTCCAACAACTAAGTTTTAAGAATAAGAAATTATGAAGAGGAAATAAAGATTTTTGTATTGTTTTTTGTATTTTGTATAAGTAAAAGAGATTTTGGAAGCGTTCCACATCAGCGGTGGACCATTTATTGCTGGAAGGTAATAGGGAAGGCCAAGACCCACCTCCCACCACCAAATTAGTTGCGATCAATCAAGAGGTGATGTCAGAAGCCGTAGGCCGAGTGTGCATGAAAATGTGTATGTAGATGCATGATTGATTAGAGACATTCATACATCTAAATATCCAGACATCGTTACTCATTTTTATATAATCCTATACTGTAACTGGTATCTTTTATTTCTTAATTGTAATATTATTATGGATAATGGTAATCTTTTAAGCTTTCTCGCGCAATGACTTTTCTTAGAAATCCAACGCGGGAACGCTGCCTGCGTTATGGGCCTTACTTACCCAAAGGACCTTTTTTTAAGTATTTTTTAATAGTTTAAGTTAAGATAATTTTAGTTTTCAGTTGTAATTTAAATTTAATACTATTATATTAATTATATTTCTTTTTTAAATATTCGTAATTTTCATGTAAAAAGCAAATATCAGTTTTTGATATTCTCTATTGACAATTTCAGATTAATCAGTCAATTTTAATTAAAAACATATAAAAGGGCAAATATCTCAATGGGCATATGTAAGTACATCCTCGTGTGTCTGTCAAGGTTGGAAATATTTAGGAAGACTCTTATACCGCTACTCCACTGTCATATAAAAGAGATCTATGACTCACAAAAATATGATAAAAGTAAGGCAATGTAATAGCAATCTATAACTCATAGTGGCTGTGATTCCATTTTTGCGACACTATCTGACAGCATGCTGTGATATGTCGATATTTTTATATTATAATAAATTATGGTGAACGTATAGCTTTCCATTGTTTTATTTTTAGAAGAGCGAATGACGAATGTAAAGATCTCAAATGAGAATAGCTCAGTTACCAGTTGACATTAGAGTCATTTGTTCCTTTCGTTTTAGCTTTTTCTAAGTTGGGTAAAATTACCACTTACTCAAATTTATATCCATCCCTTTACAGTCGCTTAAAAATAAATTGCTAATGAACCGCATACCTCGAGATGCAAAAGCTATTTTCTCTCCGCCACTTAGATAATGCAATATTTATTTAACTACGAGTAACAACTGGTGATGAAAAAAGAAGGACTATCAATCGCAGGAGTGCGCGTCAGAAGTGAAAACTTCTTAGCTTCACAATCATTTAAATATATATATATATACAACGTCAGGAGGCGTTCAAGCATACGGCCCACCTGATGTAAAGCAGTTACCGTAGTCTATTAACACTTGTGATGCAGATGAGGCCTCGTCTGTTGCTTACACAGCAACTCCTTAGGAGCTTACTGATGATCTCACTCACGCATAGAACACGATAACCCTCTAGGGAGTTATTATTTGTCTGCGATTTTCTGTGAGGTGGAGGTACTTCCCTAGACGGGCTGCTTTGATGCGCCCTACCTCTCTTTAAACATCCAGCCAAGACAAACAGATATGTTCATGCACACAAATGTTTGTCTTGTGTGGGAATCGAACCCACGAATGTTGGTGTCAAAGTCGCGTCATTCACGACTGAGCCACCGAGCTCGTCATTATTTTTAGGTTGTTAAAAAATATTCTTATAGGAAGTATTTTTTATTAGAAATTATTTTTATCAATGTTAACGAAAAAGAATGATTGTTATCTATATAATACTAGCAAACAATAAATACTTACATATATCAATTTTATTAAATTTGTTAACAAGGCAATTTTTCACCCACATCTATATATTATATACGTATCCGAGGGTGACGGTCACGCGAGTTCAGTGCTTCGTCTCAAAAGTGCCCATCCAACGTGCCTAAAGGTGTTTTCACTTCAAATGCTATTTCCTACTTCAGAAAAATCTTCAGTTACAACACTTTATCCTATAGGTGTATTACTCACTTCACAATAGAATAGTTAATTTTACCGATACAGTTAACTTTCTCACGGGCATTGTATTCAATTATAACTTTTTACACATTAATAAGAGACTCGGCTTCGCTTGGCTGACATACGGTATAAAAAAACGCAAATCCTTTTGGAGAAAATAGCATCAATATTATAGCATTAACTCTGCAAGATAAACTTAAATTTCTTAGAATAGAAGTTATACGTCAGTTCTGTCTACACCGCAATGGACTGGGTGTGAAGATAAGCTACACAGAAAATATCGAAATCCTAGTAAGGAACGTCATTCATGATGTAAAGAAGTGAAAACTGTACATTGTGTGTTAATATTTCCCTTTTAAGACGGGAGAGTGTGAATTAAAAATGAGAGGCTATTTTTCTGAAACCACTGACCGAAGTTTACAAGGAATCGTGTTTGTGGTTCTGTATTGCCAGTTGTACTTACATTATTCTTCATCGCAGTTCCTAGGAAGTAAATTAATAGAGTTTACATTATACAAAACCCATATTTTTGAAGTTAAATTTTTTAAATATTTTTTTTTTTTTTTTTTTAAATATTGTCGGACAAATTACACAGCGCCATCTAGCCCCAAAGTAAGCGAAGCTTGTGTTATGGGTACTAGACAACTGATAAACATACGTAAATACATTTTTTTTTTGTAAATACATACTTATTATACATAGAAAATACCCAGACCAAGACAAACAGACATGTTCATGCACACAAATGTTTGTACTGTGTGGGAATCGAACCCACGAGCGTTGGTGTCAAAGTAGCGTAACAACGCGTTTCACCACTGCGCCACCGAGCTCGTACCTATTAACTGTCTGTTTTTAGGCTTAGCAGATATGTAAAAAGGTTAAATTTCTTAAAAAGGTTAATTTGAATTGCGAAATTTCCAGATCAAAATAGAATTATTCATGCACACAAATGTTTGTCTTTTGCGTTAATAAAACACAAAACTATTACTGTTAATGTAGCCATATCTCGTAAATTTATTAAAAAGATAGATTTTAATATATTCAATTAAAAAAAGCTTGTAATATCATTTTATGCGTAACTCACCCGAGAATGTTTAAACGAGATTACCCAAATTACAATTCAAATACCAGCATTACAATTACATTCGTATTTTATTGCTAAAAATTGTAATTTTTCGTGCAATTTGACGATAAATACGTCACATTTGAATAGGTCTGCTTGCCTCCCTTTTTTTAAGTGCCGAAGGGAGGTTTTATCATTAAAATTAATGTGACGCGGGAACAGCGCAATATTTTCAAATATTACTCGGATGTTTTGATTACATTCGCTGATATTTATCTGTAAGTTTAGGATAATTTTTATTTTTCATGTTCCGGAGCTAGTTTTTATTAAAATTTACTTTCAATTTAATTACAAAGCCAACAAGATTATTTGAAAGTATTTTTGCAAGTGAATTTCGCAAGCACTTGTAGGTTCCAATAGGACTGTACTCTGGCACATTCATGTCTTTTGATGACAATAGTTCTTTGGTGTCTTGGTATTTGATGGTGGTAATGAGACTAAGAAGATGTGATGATGAAGCTGGAAGGTGGTCTACTGATTTGACTACTGAAATGTACTAAAAACGAGTTCGGGATCGTTCAAAGATCTACACCTACGTTTATATTATATTATATTATATTTACGCATTGTCATTTTTAGGATAAAAAGAGAGAATAATATCTTTATTTGCCACATATGAACGTTGTTTAAATAAAAACTTACTGCCTGTTATTGATTTCCGAACAATTTCTTTTTTAATTTACGGAAATTACCGTTTACGAAGGAAAAATCCTGAAATAAACGTGTTCTTCTTTTTTCAAATCGTCTATTGATATTGCTATAAATTTATGTCTGTATATACTCATACGTAATAGCAGTGATAGCCTAGTGAATAAGAATAATGTATTGTAAGTGTATATATATATATATAATATATATATATATATATATATGTGTATATAAATATGTATTATTGTTATATATATAATGTTAAGCCGCAATCGTGATTCTCTGCACTCCCAAAGGTCGACTGGTAGAGAATGCAACTAGCATTAGCTCCGCCCGTTGTACCAAAATGTAAAGTGGTCAATAAAGTTTTAAATAAATAAATAAATAAGGAATCGGCCTATTGATACACTGGTCCCCCGTTCGAATCCTGGCATACACTAAATTCATGTTTCGGATGTATGTACATATTTGTTATTATCACTTGCTAGGCGGTGAAGGAAAACATCGCGAGGAAGCTCGCACGTCCAAGAAATATTTCGATAGACGCGTACCCTAACCTAAAAAAGGTCTGGTTTTCCCTCTGGGTTGTGGTGGTCTAACGGCAGTCGCTCCTTGTAAAATCAGTATCTTCGCCAAATCTTTATGCTTAGGTAACGGACCTCGCTGATCCTAATGGATTAGGAAACGGGATAACGCTAGGAAGACGATACTCGTATGTAATGAGTATAGTTAATAGATTTATGCGTTATTTTGCGAAAGTCAAATTTACATGCAATTTCATCTAACCTGCTTTGTGTGCTTCCGCCACCAATTAGTTCATGCGGCCTAGCGCTAGCTGGCACCCACCTACTACCGTTAGTAGATGCAATATGCCGACGCTGCCATGGCTGCTCCGGTAGTCTCTGCCTCGGCTGCTGCGGTCGTCCGCCATCTGGAGCGGTATGGTACGGCTCGGTTTATGGAATCAGCAGAAGGCGATCAGGTTTTGATGCGTACGAATGCAATATATTATTTTGTTGGACAATATGGGGAGAATGAAAAACCGACCTCGGTCTGATATCTGAAGAACTATTTTCCCTTATCCCACCCTCTCCCTTCCGTCATAGAACCACACGTGCAGGCTTGCGATGTCATCATTCCACTGTTGAGGACATTTGTTCTCGTACTAAAAAGTTCGGCAAGTCCTATCTCTGTCGAACTATTAAAAAGTGGAACGCCTTGCCTGCACATGTGTTTCCTCCTTCCTACATCATGGGATCCTTCAAACGAAGCGTGAAGAAGCACCTTGCGGGCCAGCATGGTAGCATCAACTGACAGGACACCGTAGTCCTTTGTCAGTTGCTGCTGCAATTTGGGCTCCCCTTTTCGCTTACCAACAGGCGAAGAGGAGCCACTATGCTGAACTAATATAAAAAAAAAAATCTTACGTACCCGTTACTTCACTCCAGCTGCTAATCCAGAATTATATTATTAATCCCTGTTACTCATACATACACCATTGAGACATGAGGCAGGACTTAGAAAGGAAAGGTGAAAAACAAGACAATGCAGTGTTTTCCTATACCTTGTGACAAAAAGCCAAGTAGGAAAACAGCTAAAAATAAAAAAGTTATTTAAAAGAAATATTACCCGACTGCGGTACGAATAAGTTTAAAATTAATTTATACACTGAAAAGACCGAAACAAGTGAATAAGCTGAAACTAATCAGGTACATTATGTAAGTATGGCAAAATATTTATTTACATAAAATCATATGCAGATATATAGCACAAATCATTATATACATAAATAGTTTTTAAATTAGTTACTAATAGTTTACTTAGTTACTAGTTAGTAGTTTAATTAGTTACTAATACTAACCTTACTTATAACTTTTCAAGAACACCATTCCTATATGAAATGTATATGTTTGTCTCTGTGTGTGCGTGTGTCTGTCGATTTTTTTCGAGTATTCAAATTTTGACTTCAGATTCGGATTCAGCATAAAAAAGTAGAATAGGAATGTTCAGGAACACCGTTCCTATCTCTTAAGGAACATGGTCAAAATGGCCGACAAATTAAAAAAAATAAATTGAATTGTTATATAATTGACGAGCCAGGGTTCCTCTGGCAATGCAAGCTTGCGCATTCTCAACTGGTTTATTACTAAATACTCTCGAGTAATGCATCTACCATATTTAATTATCGTTTTGATAAATATCGTCAGGCAACCCAAAAAAATTATATACCTATATTTAGCTATAGGTATATTTTTTCTATAAAATAAATAATCTCAATGATTAATGAACAAATAAAAAAATGTAAAAAATTATGTGGGCTAGTCATTCAATAGGAGTTTAATCCATATCTTAAACCTGGTGTACTATTGTCTTAGGTTTTCGCGATTGTTACACATTGAATTAAACAATTTTTAACGGAAGTATCGCGTGTTTTATTTATTTTGTTAAACCTGACGTTTCGAACGCTTTGCAGCATCCGTGGTCGCAGGAAGACTAAGACTAAGTCTTCCTTAAGGGTTAACAAAATAAATAAAACACGCGATACTTCCGTTAAAAATTGTTTAATTCAACCTGGTGTACTCCTGACTGTACAACCCTCCATCTTTAAATAAAAAAGTGACCCCATTAAAATGTACAATCCCGTCACGACACATCAAACCGGCCATCATCGGTGATGTCCGCGATTTTTTACATTTTTGTTAAAAATATCCATAGAGATATAAAAATAAATGAGGCTTCGCAAACGCTGGGGCGAGGACAATGGTTAGATCATTACATTCGGTCATTTGGACCGGCTACGGTTTCGGTTTAGGGGACGGGGAATAAATAACCTGTAAGCATTTGAGGGTTGACTGTCGAGGTTTTGACGATTGTGTCATGAAATTGATGGAATACGTATTTGAAAAGTGGTTTGGAAAATGTTTTGTTTAAATACTTACTGCTTAATAATTGTAAAAATCGGCCAAGTGCGAGTGGGACTCGCGCACGAAGGGTTCCGTACCATTATCTATAAAAGAATCACGTTTGTTTTATGGGAGCCCCCTTAAATATATATTTTATTATATTTTTTAGTATTTGTTGTTATAGCGGCAATAGAAATACATCATCTGTGAAAATTTCAACTGTCTAACTATCACGGTTCATGAGATACAGCCTGGTGACAGACGGACGGACGGACGGACAGCGGAGCCTCAGTAATAGGGTTCCGTTTTACCCATTGGGTACGGAACCTTAAAAAAAGAATAATTTGGAAACTGAAATCGACTTCAGTGAAGGTAATTTTATATATACTACTTTGTATGCTTCCGCCACCGGTTAGTTCATGCGAACTTCTCGACTTTATTTTTAGCCGAAGCCGTTTGAAGCCGCTGTTACTTTATCTTTTGCAATTTATCCTCTTAATCAGAAGGTGTTCGTTCAATATTTTTTGGTTTTTGATCGAGTAACAAATAACCTTGGAGGATTGTTGTGTTCCCTCGAGTATACCAGGTTACCAGTAAAGTCCTGAGGACTTGCTTTGTTGGCAGCGGTGGTGGTAATGCACGAATGATACTTATTTTTTGACGTGCGTTCGTGAATTAGGATTATCTGACTTTACCATAAGAAGTATGACGCTTATTCCTTTCTTTTTCTTTGTACTCGTATAAGCACGTAGTTTCCTGGGCTTCAGGAATCTGAATGAATTTTGGAAAGACACCCATCAAAATGAACTTCAAAGTAAAACCTTAACTAAATAAAAGAAATAAACCAAATCGTTAAAGTCCTTTCCGAGATATATTATACACACATCAAAAGTGTCTAGGGATCAAGCATTTTTATGCGGATTTCTTGAGATTGAGATGTGGCTTTGTAATAAATTTATGATTTTATAAATTTATATGGATCCTTTTTGGTGCATTTCATAATTTGAAACAGGAACTGTCAATCAAATTCGAGTAAAAGATGAAAATCAGCTGTCAATATTTTCCCTATAAAAACATACAACGCATTGAAGACATTATTAGTGCTACTGTTTCCCTACTACTGATTAAAACCAACGTTATTATGGAGCGGCGACGTCATTTAAGCAGGGAAGAAATGCTCAGAGCCGTGGGAATGATAGAAGCTGGTTCCCGGCAACGTACTGTGGCTTTAGCTCTGACTTTGAAAGACTTTGGACACGTTACCGAAGCACTGGTACCGTGGCTGAGCGCCATGGAGGATTATTAATTGTTTAAGTTACCCAATAAAATTTTAAAGAAAACTGTTATTTCAGTCTTTTTTTCGAACTTTAATGTTAGTGGTTCAAATGTCAAAAATCCCTTTATTATGAAAATGGCAAATTTCTTTATTAATGCAAAGGTGACTTGGTTTATCGTTACTGTAGACAAACGAAAACACTTTATTTGATGAATCCTTAAAGAAAATTTTAATTAATATCAATCAGGAGAAAAGTTATTGCAAAAATATATGTTGATCCCTAGACACTTTTGATGTGTGTATATATATATATATATATATAATATACAACATCGGGAGGTAAGCAAACATACGGCCCACCATACCGTAGCCTATAAACGCTTGCAATACATTGCGATGTCTACTCTGTTGCTAACACAGCAACTCCTCAGGAAGGAATACAGGACGTGACCTCACTCACACGCAGAAACACAACAACCCTCTAGGGAGTTGTTATTTGGCTGCGGTTCTCTCAGACGGGCTGCTGCGATGCCCTCTACCTCTCTTAAAACAGCCAGACCAAGACAAACAGACATATCCGTGTACACAAATGTTTGTCCTATGACCAAACCCACGAGCGTTGGTGTCAATGTCGCGTCATTCACGTCTGCGACATCGAGCTCGTCAAAATCAGGATCTGAAATGTGGATAAGTGGCATAAATTACTTTTCAGGAACATGAAATGAAATCTACATGTTTGTCTGTCGCTTTTTTTCGAATATTCGAATTTTAACTTCAGATTCAGATTCAGCATAAAAAAGTAGAACAGGAATGTCTGAAAAACCAACCTCCTATCTCTTAAGGAGCATGATCAGAATGGGCGACAAATTAAAACAAAAAAAAAATTGAATTGTTATATAATTGACGAGCCAGGTGTTCCTCTGGCAATGCAAGCTTGCGCATTCTCAACTGGTTTACTTTAACCTGCTTCAAGAAAGAGTTCTCAAAGCAAGAGGTTCTACTATCCTTTTTTCGGATATGTTTACCGACATCACAGGATCGTCTTAGTAGATTTGAATTAAAACTGTGTTCTGTTACAGTAGATTTGAATTTAATCCTGTACAAAATTGGTGTAAAGGCTGTTCATTAATTGATGATTTTTTTAAGAACGCTAAAGCAACTGTATTCATTTTGTATGTTTTTTTTTTATTTATGACCCGATTTTAATTTCTTTTATTTCATTAATTCATTTTAGTAAAGATATGACTAAGATTACACAATAAATTAAGAATGCTTCGAAATAAAAAAGGTAAACCATCTAGAAATATATATATAAAGTATCTAAGAAATAAAACTGTAAAATAAAAGTTTTAATAATTTTTGTTTAGGTACTTACGAGAAACTTGAGCAAAAAAAAAAACGAATAAATCTAAACAAACTAAACATGTTATGTTTCGTTTGCTTAGAAAAGTTTCAAAAAAAAAAACATCATTTAATTTTATCATAATGGTAATTTTGATATTGATGGATAATGTAACAAATTAATTATTAAGAGAAACTACAATATATATTTTTTTGATTCCAAAACGAACAACAATAAATGAATAATCCTTGGCAGTACACTCGAGAACAAAAGCGGGCGGTTGCCCAATTATTTTGCAGAGCGAACTGATATTTGGCCACTTGTCTCTGCCGGCGATTTGGATGGCCACTCGCTTTGCATAACCAATTAGTTTTGTAAACTAAAACAGACATCTTTATGGCTTAAGAACAGAGACATTCATAGAGCAGTCAACTACAATGTTAGTGTTGTAATCGTACATTTTGCTCGGTGGCGTGGCGCAGCGATGAAATGCGCTGTTACACTACTTTGCCACCAACGTTTGTAGGTTCGATTCCCACACAGAACAAATATTTATGTATATGAACATATCTGTTTGTCTTGGTCTGGATGATTTTAAGAGAGATAGGGCGCATTAAAGCTACCCGTCTGGGGAAGTACCTCCATGTCACAGAAAAACCGTAGCCAAATATCAACTCCTTAGAGGGTTGCTATGTGTGAATGAGGTCTCCGGGAAGCTCCTAAGGAGTTACTGTGTTTGTATTAGAGGTGGCATCGCGCGAGTAATACTTAATGCAAGCGACTATAGGCTACGGTAACCGCTTTACATCAGGCAGGCCGTATGCTTGGATGCCTCCCGACGTAGTATAAAAGAAACATTATTTAATAATAATTAATTAAATAGTAACAATGCCGTGTAAGTGAAGATCGGTTCCTGTTTCTTAGCAACCAACACTATGCCATGATTTTTATCCACTGGCCTATTGACCGATCGCTCCCCGGTTCGATTCTTGTTGTAAATCTTGTTGAAATACATCATGAAGAAACCCGCACGTGCTGGAAATTCGACAAAAATCACGAAATATCACAAGGGGGGAGGGGGGGTGTAGTAAGACATCACGTGTATTTATTTTTTATAACCTAATCCGAGCAATAATATATAGAGATGTACAATGTTCGTCCTTCACGCATCCTCATGACCGACGTTGATCTTCAACAAAGCACAGTGCCAACAACTGACTTGCAAGATGCTCGTTCAGTTGTTAGTGTTGAAGAAAGTCTTGGTAATCGTTGTCCGAGGACATTAAATATGTTCATGTACTAGTACAATATTTGTTTTTCGCGTGATTACACCATTCCTTTAATATTATTTTTATGCCAGTCAAAAACAACCTGCAACCTTTCTCTCTAGACATTTTTATCATGGTCCTTAATTTTATAGAATAAAATTAGATTATACTTTATACCTGTATTTAAAGATAGTTATTCTAAAAATTTTAAGATTCTTTGTAAAAATAGTCTTAAAGCTCACCACGTATCACCAAGGGGGAGGGGGGAGTTAAAAAATGCTAAAAAAACATCACGAGATTAATGGACGGCCCCTTATGTAAAGCGGTAACCGTAATAATATAATAGGCTACGGTACCCGCTTTACATCTGGTGGGCCGTATGCTTGTATGTCCCCCGACGTAGTATATAAAAAACAAATATTTGTCCTGTGTGAGAATCGAATCAACCAGCGTTGATTATTAACCACTGCGCACTGCGCTACAAAGCTCTCCTATAATCACTATCTATTTTAGGTTATCTTAAACGGTATATTTTATAATACTTACCGAGATCACTTGAACATTTTGAATGCAATGAAAATTAAATTTTACCACCAACGTTATTAAGACTAATTTTCAATCAAGAGAAATTACGACATGGCATTGTCAGAAGCATAATGTTTGCATATGCAAAAGGGTGCTTAGAGTGTTTTTCCTATTGATTATGCGGCGGAGTGGCAGGACCTGGGGTCACAGAAACAAGAGACGGGACAAACGGGAATAAAAGTGTATTTAATATTATTTAGAAATATTACAGCGTGTAATATTAGCTACTTCATTCGCGTTGTCAAGGACGCATTCACCAGAGGGAGACTTTGTACAAAAGTCGTCTTCGTGGGTACAGTCTTCGTGGTTCACTTACCATTTAATGCGGGCCGCATGCTTGTTTTCCAATCTAGTTCTTTAAAAAAATGTGACACTAACGAGCAATTCCAATAAAAAGAAAGGTCGTAAGGTTACACTAAACTGTTAATTAATTATTGTACAAACTTCACTTTCCTCCAACATTCGACATCGGCCGTTAGCAATGTTCAAATGTTACCTGTGATCAGGCTTTTACTTGTATATAGTTTGTACTGAAAAATAATTATACAAAAAACAAGTTCTATAAAAATAATGGCGACTTATTGTGAGCTGTGACTGACCAGTGGATAATGAACCAATTTTTTTCACTGACGGTCTCTAACTGAACAGTGTACTTAATACAAAACGTACTATCGTTTTGTACGTGATCTAGGAACTGTATCAGTCAGCATTACATCTTGTAGATATAGAGATCAATGGAACTAATGAGGTGAATTATTATTCGAGTACTTGAACAAACTAGTTGTTTCATTTACCTGCTCTTCTGTATCGTATGGCGCTCAGTACTACATGGCGACCCTGCCAGTATACCACTAAATTCGTGGATTTGGATTTATGTGCATTTTTATTAAAAAAATATATGCTCTGCGGTAAAGGAAAACATGGTGAGAAAACCCGTACGTCCAACAAATTATATTTCAATAATACCCCTAGGAAGGGAAGACTAGACTTTTCTTAGGTTAGGCTAAGAAAGGTCTGTCTTTCCCTCTGGATGGTGGAGGTCTGACGACAGTAGCTTCTTGTCAAGATCAATATCTTCGCCTAGATATCCTATCAACCCTAATAGATTATGACTAGGCCACCGGTTTAGCTTAACGTCTGTCATCTATCCACATCAGCCGGGAGCGTCGGCTTAACGTTCCCTCCGATGCACGAAGAAGCTCGAGATAGACAATAAACCCATCCATATATAGGCTGCGATCGACGTTGTTCTTAACCTGCGTGTTCGGTTACAATAACACGCGCAACGATGGCATGAAGCTCACGTCATGTCATGTCAGAAAGTACTACCACCATACATAATTAAAAGCCAAAGCCAAATAACAAAAGCGTGAAAATGGTGATCGAAAAGCAAGCGTAGCTGCGTAGGAAATGAGGGTTGCCTTCGGTAACCGCTTCACATCATCCTGATTATTATTCTTAGCCACCCCAAGTAATACTAAAAAAGTGTGTGGGTGTGAGTCAGCTCCGACGCACGACTGGAGTTTACTCCTTATGAACGATAATTATGATATATATCGAATAGAAAAAGGGGGTAAATGATCACATCTTGTAAAACAACAAGAATAAAACTTATACTATTCATAAATGTGAACTTTAGGCTTACCAAGTAACCGCATCCACGTGTTCTTCGGATTTTTCTTCATTACAACTCAAATCAATTTCTTTCATATTTTCCAAAGTTTTTTAACTTTAATCACTGTTTAATAATACATAAAAATATCGTAAAATATACTAAGTTTCATAATACGCAGGTGCGCACACATACGTTCTATCTCATTCTCTCGCACGTTAAATACTAGAGATATATGTGGTTGTCTCTTTTTAATCGGACGAGCGTAACGCCATCAATTTTTGTTACACTTGATTTTATTCCTAATAAATTTCCGTACAACTCAAAATCGTTTCTTAAGGAGAAAATGTCCAAAAATAGAAAATAATGGGTAAACACTTTTGCCATCGTCTATCCATGCCAACAATTACAGAACTTTGAACTGTCATTTGCTAATTTAAATCGTCGAAACTATGCACAATAACATCTTCAAATTGTCAATTAGCCCAGCCCTGGGGCCACGTGACTGCCCTCTACATACAAACCGTGTTTGTTTTAGCCAGCATTGTCCTAAGGTGTTGATAGAATAAACATTTCGTGTTGTTTGAGGCAGGACAATTATATTCAAGTAAGAAGGCATCTATATATATATAACTAGTCTGGCCATAAATACTGTAACATATAAACTTTTCTTTTTTCAACTCTTTATATCATATCAACGGATATACCAACACTTCCTCTGTTGAAGACCATAAAAGATCGGGGCGACCGGATGCTGTTAGAACTGTAGGAAACCAAAAATCTTATAGCGAGAAATGAACATTCCTACTAGGACTCTGTCGCGTATAATAAAACAAGACCTGAAGCTCGACACAGGATATGCCCTAAATCAATTCATACAGTTGAAGAGAGTTGATCGATCAAAACGCCTTCTGTCGCGATACTCAGGAGGAAGGCACAGAAATATCCTCTATCAAGGTATAACGTGGTGATCATCCTGCGCCTGTAATGGGGAGGGGTTGTTTTATCAAGGAGTCACAAAGCTTCATTTTTGCGAAAAAGGAGTGAAAAGTTCAGCCAAAGTGTATCACGAAACTGTGTTGGAGCGTGTTGTGAAACGTTTCAGCAATACACTTTTTAAAAACCGTTGACTTTCCAGGAGGACTCTCACAAGGCACGAACGTCTGGCCCTCGTTTACCCCACATCTGAACCCCTTCGCCTACAAGTTATCATGTCAGTTTTATATGGCCTGCTCGTAAGGACACGCCGACATTGTGTCTCTTAAGAAATCTCTGGAGCAGGAAATGGTTGGCTATCAGTCATCTCTGTTAATTATTTACTAAATTATACCAATCACGCATGTCTCCTTAGTGCTCTCAATTCAACAGTGTTCACCCTACTTTCATGCTTCTTCTGTCATACCCATGATTCACTATCGTATGAATTATATTATTATATCGTATGAAGCAATTCGAATTTGGTTACAATCATTTCATATCCCGATTATGTACCGAGATCTATCAAATTAGGTTACATCTATTTATATCTATAAATTCACGCCAGGTCCCTTGTGGGGTAGGCAGAGAGAACCCAGCGCCATAAGATGCTGTCCTTACACACTTCACTCGCTTCTTTAACATTCATAACACTTTTCATGCACGCATCATTTGCTTATTCTGTGATGTGAAAATACATGGACTGCTTTCATGCTTTTTTTTATATACAACGTCGGAAGGCATACAAGCATACGGTCCACCTGATGTAAAGCAGTTACCGTAGCCTATTAACGCTTGTAAGATATATCACTCGCGCGATGCCTCCTCTGCTGCTTACACAGCAACTCCTTAGGAGCTTACTGGTGACCTCACTCACACGCAGGAACACAACAACTCTCTAGGGAGTTGTTATTTGGCTGTGGTTTTCTGTGAGGTGGAGGTACTTCCCCAGAAGGGCTGCTTTGATGCGCCCTACCTCTCTTAAAATATCCAAACTAATACAAACAGACATGTTCATGCACACAAACGTTTGTCTTGTGTGGGAATCGAACCCACGAGCGTTGGTGTCAAAGTCGCGTCATTCACGACTGAGCCACCGAGCTCAACAAAATGTTCTCTACCTGTCTTACATTCAGACCAACACAAACATTTTCATGCTTACAATTTTTTGTCTCATGTAGTAATCGAACCGAAAAGCCAGTGTTAAAGTAGCCATTTCTAACTACTGGGCCACCTTGCTCTTAAAATATCGGGCGTATCTTAACCATTTTAATGATATAAAAACCGGTAACTTGATCTGATATTTCCAGAATATTGAGGACCCGTGCTTACAACTTACAAGTAGCTTAATAATAGCTTAGAACGGTGTAATCTACTACGCCGGTGCTTTCACGTACGCCAAGTTAGCGGTACTTTGCTTGTTAGCTTTTATTTTGCTATATCGAAGGACGTTTACTTGTTTTTTAACACCTTTTTTAGTAAATAAATAGTGGTGACAATAATTCTATCAGCTTTAAATCTATCTATCTATAACTTCACGCCAAATCCCTTGCGGGGTAGGCAGAGAGAACCGAGCGCCACGTGACTCGATCCTTACATACCTCACTCGCTTCTTTAACATTCATTGCTCTTCTTATGCACGCTCGCCGGTTTCTAGGGCTCCTGACATCACCTTCTGATAGAACACGACCAATTTGATCATGGTAGTTAAGTCTTCCTCGGCTCCTACATCCTTCTACTTTTGCATTGTATATTGACTTCGTCATTCTTTCATCCTGCATTCTTTCTACATGTCCGAACCAACGGAGCATGCCTCTTCTTATTTTAACACCGACGCTCTCTTTCAGACCAACTCTGCTTCTAACCTCATCATTGCGAATACAACCGTGTTTATTTCATGTTCTCTCTGCCATACCCAGCTCTCCCTTCCATAAGTTGTTGGGACCAGCACTGCACTGTGTATAGCCAGCTGTGCCTTCTGGCTCAGGTTTAGATCATCATCATCATTTCAATATGTACTCCTTCTAGAGAAGCCACTCACATCTATCCTGAGCCTACATCTATCGACTCCCTATAAATTTCTTGAGGTCATCGCCCCATATGGTGGGGTCGTTCCATGCTGCATGCACTCATTCGAGAACCTTTTATGACCAGCGGTCGTTGTGGCTGTCCCATCACTTCAGCTTGCTTATTTGTACGTTGTACACTCTGCTAATTAAAAATAGAGGCCCTGGCGAAAGATTGGTAAGGTGCATCGAAGCAATTGAACTGGAGAGGAGAGTCACAGAAAACAACAGAGATGTTCTAGTGAGATAGAGTAAGGTGTTTGAAGTTGTTATGTTAGCAGTGGAGTGGATACGCGCGAGGGATACTAATTGTGTTGCAAATATTCAAAGTACAGTAACCGCTTTACATCAGGTAGTTTGATGAGCTCGGTGGCTCAGTCGTGAATGACGCGACTGACATCAACGCTCGTGGGTTCGATTCCCACACAAGGCAAACATTTGTGTGCATGAACATGTCTGTTTCTCTTGGTCTGGATGTTTTAAGAGGGGTAGGGAGCATCAAAGAAGCCCGTCTGTGGAAGTACCTCTACCTCACAGAAAACCGCAACCAAATAACAACTCCCTCGAGAGTTGTTGTGTTCCTGCGTGTGAGTGAGGTCACCAGTAAGCTACCAAAGAGCTGCTGTGTAAGCAGCAGAGTAGGCATCGCGCGAGTGATACTTAATATATCTCAAGCGTTAAGGCTACGGTACCCGCTTTACACCAGGTGGGTCGTATGCTTGTATGACTCCTGACGTAGTATAAATAAAAATCGGCCAAGTGCGAGTGGGACTCGCGCACGAAGGGTTCCGTACCATTATCTATAAAAAAATGCAAAAAAATCACGTTTGTTGTATGGGAGCCCCCTAAAATATTTATTTTATTATATTTTTTAGTATTTGTTGTTATAGCGGCAATAGAAATACATCATCTGTGAAAATTTTAACTGTCTAACTATCACGGTTCATGAGATACAGCCTGGTGACAGACGGACGGACGGACGGACGGACAGCGGAGCCTCAGTAATAGGGTTCAGTTTTACCCTTTGGGTACGGAACCCTAAAAAGGTAGGTTCTATGTTTGCTTGTTTCTAGATATTTTATAAAAAATCGGCCAAGTGCGAGTCGGACTCGCGCACGAAGGGTTCCGTACCATTATCTATAAAAACAGCAAAAAATCACGTTTGTTGTATGGGAGCCCCCTTAAATATTTATTTTATTCTATTTTTTAGTATTTTTTGTTATAGCGGCAATAGAAATACATCATCTGTGAAAATTTCAACTGTCTAACTATCACGGTTCAAGAGATACAGCCTGGTGACAGACGGACGGACGGACGGACGGACGGACGGACGGACGGACGGACAGCGGAGCCTCAGTAATAGGGTTCCGTTTTACCCTTTGGGTACGGAACCCTAAAAAAAATGTATTTCAAATATATCAAATTTCAACTTTACGAAACGCCGCGAGGGAAAAACACAGCCAAAGAATTTTCTTGACTAATTTCTAAATTAAAAAGTTACGTGAAAATAAAATAATGTCACACACCTGTTTGTCGAAATATAATTTTTAAATTACACGTTTGATATTCGAAAGAAAATTGAAAAGTGAAAGTTTTTAAAAGTGTAAATTAAAATTGATGCGTTCGTAACAAGCCTTAAGTGTCCACGAGAAGTTCAAAACTTAAGTTATAATGATAGATCGATCACTTACTCGACATGCCACTAAGTGTAACCAAGTTGATACTCCCTATTTCATAATATAGGAAGTATCCTCTTCGTTCTAATAAGACTTTTGTTTTAGTTAATAGATTCAGGAGTTATTTTGCGAAAGTCATATTTATATCCAATTTGATCTAACCTGCAGCAGCCGAAGCAGCCACGGCAGCGACAGCATAATGCATCTAACGGTAGTTCGTGGGTGCCGGCGGTAGTCCGCATGAACTAATTGGTGGCAGAAGCACACAAAGCAGGCTAGACCAAATTGCATTCTTTCTTTTTATACAACGTCGGGAGGTATACAAGCATGCGGCCGGCACCCACTCACTACCGTTAGTAGATGCAACATGCCGACGCTGCCATGGCTGCTCCGGTAGTCCCTGTCTCGTCTGCTGCGGTCGTCCGCCATCTGAAACAGAAACCGCATGCCTCCACCACCGTCGCAGCCATGACTGCCCTGGTCGTCGCTGCGACACGTGTTTCGCCTCCACGAGGCATCATCAGACGCTGTCCATCTCCAAATCCATCGTTGAGTCGTCCCTTATATTGAATTGAGGGTGGGGTTTGACGGGGTGAGTGAAAAGATTTTTAACGGAGGGGAGTCGCTTAAATCAGTCTGTTTGTTCGTAAGAGTAATTTTAGATTTTTTATGTTTAATAATTTCTAAGCTCAGTGGGTGGGTGGCGGCCGCCGCTAGTCCGCAAGAACTAATTAGTGGCGGAAGCACTCAAAGCAGGTTAGATCAAATTGCATGTAAATTGGACAAAATAACGCCTGAATCTATTAACAATTCGACAAGTTACGCGCCGCCAATGAAACGGAACATTGTAAATATAATTTGGGATTGTTTGCATCAAAAATAAATATTTCCGCCCTACAACTTAAACAGTTGCACGTGATCTTTACCAATGTTACGCTGCTAACTTAACAATGTACTTCGATGTCAACCATACTCTATAGCCACAAAGAGATGTTAGTGTACTCTCTGTAGAACGGGTTTATTATAGAATTGATGAATATGTAACTGACAAAGATGTCTGGAAATAATTCAGCATAGACTACCTATCCTTAATAATCTTTAATTTTACTATTTGCTATCATTATGCTACCAATATGCTTGTGATTTTTTTTTTTTGTAATATTTTTTTTTAAAAGAGACCTATATTGGTAAGTTTATTTGGGCATTTCTTCTTCGCCAATGATAGTAGATTAAAAAAAACTAAAATAAGAGAATTGAATAAGATACAATAAGATTAAATTTCAAACATGCAAGACGTGTCAAAGTGCCCGCGAGGGCCCAATGGCAAATAAAGAATATTTTATCTTTATCTGTTTTTCAAATTGCATGTCAATTGATCACGGTAAGTTCGTTTGTTCATCAGACAGAATTTCGTACTCTTTTCTTTTTTTATATATATGGACGGCAAACGGGCATGAGGGTCAGCGGATGGTAAGTGGCCACCATCGCCCATGGACGTCAGCAACACTAAAGGGTCATTGATCCGTTGCCAGCCTTTTTAAGGAAACATAGGCTCTTTTCTTGAAGGCACCCATATTGTCTCAGGTACAGTTAAATTATGTAATAGTTTACTATTTTGAGACGGCAGTCGTTCCATGTAAAAATCAGTATCTTCGCCAATTCCTTTAGCTTAGGTAGCGGACCCTGACAATCCTAATAGATTAGGAAACGGGGTAGCGCTAGGACGAACAGAGTTTACTATTATTACTGTTGAAAATGGTGAATAAGTTTTGAATTTAAGTGGCTCACTACCATCTTTACAGTCAAAATCAACCTCACCTGCCCTTGCTGACCAAACGTGGCTCTGGTGCAAGAAAGGTAAGATGGGTGAACTCACCGCTCGCCGAGGCGGGGAGTTCACCCTCACACACTGGAACCGCAATGGTCGCGTACTGTGCCGTTCCAGAGAAGTTTTTTTCTTACGAGAACTCTCAAGCTGTGGAATGAGCTCCCAGCCGACGTTTTTCCAAGGGACTACAGCATGGAGTTCTTCAAGAAATGCGTGAAGAGGTTTTTAGAGGGCCGGCAACGGATGAGTGACACCCCTGGTGTTGCAAATGTCCATAGGCAACGGTGTTTACCATCAGGCAGGCCGTATGCTTGATTGCCACTTTAGTGGTATAAAAAAAATGTATCGAAGGAGGACCGACTGGGGATGCTTGTATACTTCCGTCTCACAAAAGACCTCAATTCAGTTAAATAAACACTATTACGAGTAGATTGTTGTATTCCTACGAGTAAGTAAATTTGTCGTAAATTTCTGAAGATTTGCTGTACCAGGGAGATGGCAACGCCTTATAACCTTATTATGTTGTAAACATTCAAGACCACCGCTAAGTCAAACTCAAAATCTTTTTATTCCGTAAAAATGGCTAAACTAGTTTGGAATCGTCACAATTTTTTCCCTACCGTGCAGTTTATGACTAGGTGAGCACTGATAAAAATACTGCCAAAAAACTCAGGCATCCCTCTTTTGGTATCCAAACAAATTTACATAATTTATTAATTACATTATAGTTGGATCGACTCAATCCCAGGCATTTTTATCATTTATATAGTCAGATACTTTATAATATGCCCTGCTACACACGTTACATTAGGTGGGCCGTATGCTATGTTGCCTCCCGACGTTGTATAAGAAACGATATATAAAATTCGTATAATATGTCATTACGAGTGAAATATAATTACATATAGTGGACATAGTAGACGGTAATGAGTGTTGTGGCATAGTGCAAGTTGCACGTACTCCGCGTCGTACATTGTATAAATATATGTTAGGAGATGATTGGTAAAGGCGCGGACATACAGACAAAAAACATGTTATATGTATATTATATTCACAGAGTAGGGCGCATGATTCTACACTCTAACAAGAATAAACAAGAAAATCTATCTATAACTTCACGTCAAATCCCTTGCGGGGTAGGCAGAGAGAACCGAGCGCCACGTGACTCGATCCTTACATATCTCACTCGCTTCTTTAACATTCATTGCTCTTCTCATGCACGCTCGCCGGTTTCTAGGGCTCCTGACATCACCTTCTGGTAGAACACGACCAATTTGGTCATGGTAGTTAAGTCTTGGCCTTCCCCGGCTCCTACATCCTTCCACTTTTGCATTGTATATCTGCTTCGTCATTCTTTCATCTTGCATTCTTTCTACATGTCCGAACCAACGCAGCATGTCTCTTCTTATTTTAACACATAAAGAAGAAAAAACACTCCAAAAAGAATAAAGACAACATGAATGTAGATCTTACCATGGAAAATGCCATATCAGATCACCTAAGCGTTGGACAGGCTGGACTAGACTTGATCTATGACGTAAAGCACTGAGGAAGGTGGTGAGGAGTATTAATGAATGCTTAGGGTAAAAGAGTAGGAGTTTTTAAGAGTTCTATTCTCACGAAATATTTGTGTGCTTGAACATATCTTTTTGTCTCGGTATGGGTGATTTAAGATTCCTCTCTTAAAACGCCCATACCAAGGCAAACAGCATCAAAGCAGCCAGACTGAAGAAGTACCTCCAACGGATAGAATAACCAAATAGCGACTCCCCGGAGGGTTGTAGATTGTTCCCGTGAGTGAGTGAGGTTACCCTTAAGCTCTTAAGGGGTTGCTGTGTTAGCAGCAGAGTCGGTGCGGTTCATGTTCAGTTGTTGTGCTACTGCGAGCGAGTCAGATCACCATTAAACTCCTGAGGAGTTGCTGTGCTAGCTGTAGAGGTGGTATCGCGTGAACCATACTTAATGAATTACAAGAGTTGATAGACTACGGTAACCACTTTACATTAAGTGGACAAACCTATCCAGCAGTATTTTTTTATTTTAACTATCCAACAAAGCATAACCTCATTATAGACGATGAATCAATACAAATTACAACAAATTTCCTCGATTTAACTCGAACAGCTTTTATGATTTCAAATGTGTATTGATTTTCATAGGAAAGCGATTCAGACTTTCCTGGAAGCACCAAGGTCGATTTGTCATACGAACTAAGGTTTAAATTATAAATATTTGATAAATGAAATGAGACATGTGCACTTTATGTATTTGTTTTCTTTATTGCACAAAACAATATTAATCTTTGGTAATATATTAGCTATAGGTTTGCAAATACGAGCTTATCGCTTGGAAATCTCTCTTATTTTTTACACAACGTCAGGGGACAAAATAGCATACGGCCCACCTAATATAAAGCGGTTACCGTAGTCTATCAACTCTTGATACCACCTCTACAGCTAGCACAGCAACGCCTCGGGAGTTTAATGGTGATCTGACTCACACGCAGTAGCACAACAACCATTTAGGGAGTTATTGTACAGAAACAAGAACTGCTACAGAGAGAGCATGAATATAGAACTGTAAAGTTACGAAGAGATGCTTCATTGATTCGGATATATCGCAAGAGTGCTGGCTAGAAAACCAGAGGTAGACTTTGTGCAAAAGTCGTCTGCGTGGGTACCTCTGTCTCACCTATTTCTACCGCCTAGCAGCTATATTTATATAACTGTGTTCCGGTTTCAACGGTGCGATATGGTAGAAAAATTACTGGGTACTGTGACGAACCAGCCATAGGTCACGACATTAGCAGCGCGCAAGTAACATCTCCGTGGTGTTGCAAGCGTGAATAGGCTGCGATGACCGCTTACCATCGTAAAACCGCATGCTTGTTTACAAATCTAGTGGTATAAAAAAAAGAAATAAAGCAGATCGATGTAGCTGAGGAAGCCAAGACTCATTTAACATGACCAAATTGTTTCTGTTTTATCTATCGAAAGGTGTAGTCAGGAGCGAGCGTAGGTGAAAAGAGCTAATGCCAAAGAAGAGGTAGGTATCAAAGGTGAGTGTGAAGCGTGTAAGGACTTGGTAAAAAAAGATTAAAAAAATTATTATAATACAATACTTTTGATTGCACTAATAAAATATACATACTCTATACAATAAAGGACAACAGGCAGCCTTACCGCTAATGCAATTTCTTCCATGCAATCTTAACATAAAGGAAAATTGACACAAATTAATACTTAGAAGTCGTTGCTGTAACTGTTTCCATTAGATTAATAGTTACTTTGTATTGTTGAATGTAAATGTTAAATGCAAAAATTTATATTAGTAAGTTTTGTTTGTTTGATGTTCTTACTTATTGGGTTAAGCGTATGAAATGAATGAACGACAGACTAGAAGAGTGAATGTATATTACAGTTTTTATTTTTTTGAGTTTCTTGATACAAAGTTTTTAGTAAGCCAAAATACATAATTGTTTGTTTGTTGATTTATAGTATGCTTAGTGCTTGCTTGTTCTGTCCGTGGTGTCACGGTCAGGTCTTATCTGAAAATCAGCGCCGGGTCATGAGTTCACGCGGCAATATGCTGAGATTGGATCTATTTGTGATGCCACAGCACTATTATTACTTCACTACCTATTGTATATTGTTTATTGTGGGTACCTATAGTGAAGTGTTACGTCCAAATAAACCATTTCTTTCTTTCACAAATAATGACATAAAGCAAAAGATCGTATACAATTACACAAGTTACGTTCATACAAGTAAATACAATGCCAATAATATGTAGTTATCTCCGACACGAAATACCCGTGTTAAGAAGGTTAAGTTGAAAGGTAGCAGCTTTTGATGAGGTGTTTAGAGTTCGTCAGTGTTTGAGATTGCCTGATTGTAAGAGGTACCTAAGGCATTCCACAGACGGACAGCTTGAACAGAAAAAGAATTAGTAAATAAGTTTGTGGAGTGAGAGGGTGTTTTCAGACGAAAATGGAAAAACTCATGTCGTTAGGGATTACGGATCACTCACTGTGGAAGGAAAAATATCTTTTCAGATAAAAAGGTGTAGAGGGATTAATTAATATGGAGTATAAGAGAGAAAGTATTTTCCATGTCAATGCCTAAAAAGACTATCTATTAGTTGAGTGAGTATAGTGGCTCCAAGCTCGTAAGCTAAGTCCATCGATTAGGGATTTGCAAACATGACTCTGTTCAATAAAAGTAATATACCTGACATATATAAAAACGTATTCTATTTATCTATGACTTCACGTCAAATCCTTCTTCTTCTCACGGTTATACCGTTTTCTAATCCATTAGGATTGGCAGGGTCTACCGCCTAAGCCTAACGAGTGGGTAAAGATACAAATTTTTCATAGAGCAGTGGCCGATACCTCCAAAACCCAGAGAGAAATGACTTTCTCGAGTTAGGTCACAGGTGTTTCGAAATATAATTTATGAGTTTTCTATATTATCCTTTCCCGCCGAACAAGTGAGCAATTTAGTGGCACCAGAATTTCCTGTACATAATCCACTGGGCTATCACTGCTATAGCTATACGCCAGGTCCATTGTGTCTTGCACTTTTCTTTAACATTCGTAGCTCTTTATTCACGTGCTAGCCGTTTCCTAGGTTTCCTGACATCACCTTCTGATAAAACAAGACCTTTGGTACGTGGTAAGTGAGCCTTGGCTTATCTTGTACGTCCTTTCACTTTTGTGTCGTACACCTGTTTATATATCTTTCAACCTATCATCATCATCCCGGTCTCGTACTAGGCTTTCGTTTCAGAGCCCAGGATCCACTTTCCGGCTTTTACTACTCCATTTCGCGCGATCTTCGGCATCCCTTATAGTCAATCCATTGGCAAGCATGTAATCCCTCATGGCATCAAGCCACTACTTGGGTCGGATATCTTTCAACTACATATATTCTTTCTAACGTTTGAACCAACAGAGAGTGCCATATGAAATCTTAAACTCTATCTAGATCTACTCAAAAACATTCGGACCCCGTGAGCGATTTTTGTGTGTATCGGAACGTATATTTTATATCCATGTCGATAGATGTAATAATTGAATAATGTAATGTATGTAAGTACAAACAATGTAAGACAAATGTTACCTCAGTCTTCCTGCGACCACGGATGCTGCAAAGCATTCGAAACGTCAATTCAACAAAATAATAAAAACACGCGATACATCCGTTTAAAATATTTAATTCAATGTGTAACAATCGCGAAAACCTAAGACAATACTATCTAAAACTTCATAACAAAATGCAATTTATATTGATTCTTGAGGTTCCGTGGACGCGTCCTAACAATTGCGCCGGCGCAGCTGCACGATGCGCATTCGCTACCGGTTTTGTGGGCTAACGACTCCCCGGGCCCCCACTCCTGCCCCCGCCGCCACCGAGACCTATCGATCGACAAACACCAAACGGAAAACTTTATAACTTTATATATCATTTCTCTTTTAATCATAACAAATTTTATAATATTGATTACATATATTCCTTACTGCTTTCTATTGCATAAAAGATATTATAACATTTGGTAATCAACGTTATATTTTTTTAAAGTGAAAACTTCTTTAGCGGCCTTGTGCACTTTTTGGGATGAGTAAAAAATGTTAAACACGCGTCAGGACACGTGACCCTGATGTAAGATTTAGGTGAGAATTAGAACTTAAGTTCGCTGCAGCGCTAAAACATTAGTTACCTCCAATTAAACAATTAAAACATGAAGCGCTAGATCGTTCATAGGGCATTATTTTATCACGACCAAAACGTTGTAAGCGCCATGAAATTGTTGGCGCTTACGAGTTTCGTTCAACGTAGTTTATCAACATCGCTGTTTGGTCCGCATGTTCAAGTTTTCACTTCTACCGGCACTGCCGGAGTGCAACCCATTTTTTATACCACTAACCACTTTACATCAGGTGAGCCGTATGCTTGTATACCTTCCGACGTTGTACACATAAAATGTGTACATGAACATTTTGTTAGGGGTGTATTTCTTGGTCTGGATGTTTTTAAGAGACGGAGGGCGCATTAAAGCAGCCAGTATGAGGAAGTACTCTTCCACCTCACAAAAAATCGAAAAGTAACAACTCCCTAGAGCAGGGTTTCTCAAACTATGGGTCGCGACCCACTGGTGGGTCGCAAGCGAACATTGAGTGGGCCCTGCCTGCAGAACGGCACACCACCCTACCGATCCAAACGCTGGGTAGTGGGCGACTGTCAGCCGCCTGGACGGATTGTAAGCGCGGGCGGCGCTTAAAAAAAAACTTAAACTTTGTTTGTTATTTGAAAAGTCCTTTATTTAGGTATATTGGTAACGGTTAAATTTCCTATAGGTGGGTCCCGAATTTGGGAACTTGTATTAGATGAGTCGTAGCGCAGACAACTTTGAGAACCACTGCCCTAGAGAGTTGTTGTGTTCCTGCGTGTGATTGAGACCACCAGTAAGCTCCTAAGGAGTTGCTGTGTTAGCAGCAGAAGAGGTATCGCTCGAGTGATATTTAATGTATTACAAGCGTTCATATTAATAGTTCACGGTAAGTGACGGTAACTGCTTTATCAGGAAGTTCCGACGATGTACATAAAAAACCACAATTGTTTGTCCTGTGGAATCGAACCCACGAGCGTTGGTGTCAAAGTATCGTTACCAACCACAGCGCCACCGAGCCTGTCAGTTGTTCATATTGCGGCAGCAAAGCAATTCTATATGCTGGATACAAACATCACGGGTACCGCTAACGGATTCTTAACGGTAACCAGGCTCACTCGCAGAATTGTAATAATGCTACAGGGAGTTGTTTGCCATAGAGCCACTTTCCCATTCTAATTACTTATTACATATCGTTAGCTAGTGATCGAGCAAGGATAGCTTAGTGGATAAGAACCGACCTTATAACCAACTGGTCCCCGGTTTGAATCTCGGCATGTACCACTAAAATTGTGTGTTCGGATTTATGTACATATTTGTAATTATCACTTCTTCGGCGGTGAAGTGAAAACATCGTGAGGAAACCGGACGAGAGAAAACCAGATCTTTCTCAGGTAGGGTCACACCTAAGAATGATCTGGTTTCCCCCCAGGGTTGTGGAGGTTTGACGGCAGTCGCTCCATGTAAAAATCAGTATCTTCGCCAAATCCTTAGGCTTAGGTAGCGGATCCCGCCAATCTTAGTGGATTAGGAAACGCGATAACGCTGAGAAGAAGATAAACTATGCAAATGTAAACACTTCAACTGCAAGCGTTCATAAGTCACAGTTAATATTTTACTTACATACGAAAAATGAGAACAGCTAGCTATGAATTTTGACGAGCTCGGTGGCTCAGTCGTGAATGACGCGACTATGACACCAACGCTCGTGGGTTCGATTGCCACACAAGGCAAACATTTGTGTGCATGAACACGTCTCTCTTGGTCTGGATGTTTTAAGAGAGGTAGGGCGCATCAAAGCAGCCCGTCTGGGGAAGTATCCACCCCACAGAAACACCTCGGACTAGGCGTAAAGATACAGTTAGAAATATAGTATCAATTTAATAATACAGGTCGTTCAGTTAAATAGACTAAATAATATAACGCAATGTATTTGAATATTACATTACGTTCGACATCAGAATCCTGCGCGAAACTTACGTCGTATAAACGCGATTCTAAATTTAAATATCGGTTAGAGGGAGACAGATAATGTGCCCGTGCGCATGGCCATCGATATACAAATATCTAGATGAACCAGCGATTATTTAATTATCAGCAATGGTTTGATCAAGCCTTAAGAACAAACGTGCATGATAAAAGCTATGAATGTCAAAGAACCGAGTGAGGTGTGGAAGGATCGAGTTATGTGGCGCTCGGGAATATAGAATCCATGTAAGACAAATAATTTGAGTAAAGAAAATAAAGATATTAGAAGTGAATTGAGAAAAAATCTCAATTCAGACCTCATCTTTCTATAACTTTACGCCAAATCGGGGGTCGCCTGCGAGGTAGGCAGAGAGGACCGAGCGCCACATGACTCGATCATTACACACCTCCCTTGCTTCTTCAAAATTCATAGCTCTCCTAATGTACGCTCGCGAATCAAGGAATTTTGACTTGTGGGTTTGATTCCTACTAAGGACAACTATTTGTGTGCATGAACATGAGTTGTTTGAGGTCTGACGTTAGTCACTCCATGTTAAAATCATTATGTTTATAAAAGTTCATAGGTAGCGACTCCGCCAGTCTTAATGGAAGAATAACAAGCTCGTTGGCAAAATGGCAAAAAAATATCGCAACTTTGAAATCGTCGCTCGTGAGTTGGATTCCCCGTACAGCGACAACATTTTTTGAAAGAAAGAAAATATAGTTTATTTCCTCTGTAATATATAAATCACATAGTTTTATACGCACGACAAAAAAACTAGACAGAAGCTTAATTCCAACATTTTGTTACTAAATATCTAAGCCTACTTCGGAAAGCAGTGGTTTTGTGGCAATGAAAGGAAACATCCAAAGCGCGCCCCACGTGTTGTACATCGATGTTGAGTGAGCCCATGTTAGGTTGTCATTGAGGTAGAGGTATCGAAAAGTAAGGTTGCAAAGTACAGATCGCACCTAGATTTCATATTAAGCATATTAGCAGCGTTTAAATATGGAGTAGCATGTGTTCTTGGTGGTACTCTAAAACAGAATACACAAGCATTTTGTATGCGCTGGAGGGCCCGTTTGGACCTTGCTAACTTGGAACCGAAGGAGGAAAAAAACCAAACGTTGACCAGTTTCTTTTCAATTTGTGAAGGCGATTCATTTAAACGAACATTGCCCCTGATATGCCACGTTATTACATTTGTAACGCTCATCTCAGATACTTCAACGTCGAGAGCATGGCGATTCGGTTTCTGATGATCCAGATGTGCGTTCAATTTGATGTTTTTGATCGTATTACACAGTTTATTCATAGAGTTACGAATGCTTTTAGTAGTAGTATGCTATAGCTGAATGTTTGTCGACCGAGATCATTTGAATCACTGCGAACTGTCAATCGAGTAGGGTGCCTAATGCCTAGTGCCAGCTGAAGGTTAGCTCGACAGTCAATTTAACGAAGGGAATCAACTTGAACATCCAGTAAATAGCTAAATATAAATTAGTAGTATTTTTGAATACTTATTATACTTTACAATTCTTTTTGACTATTCAGTTTGTCTTAATAAAAAACTGAATTTAATTCAGCTAATAAGTTGACACAACATTTATTGATTCTGAGGCGGTAGAAGGTTCGCCGGGTCAGCTATTAACTTTATATAACAGCCTGCTTTTGAATGAGATGACCAGTAACCGTATGGTCGTATGCCTTCCGACGTTGTATAAAAAGTATCCTATTAATCTTGTGAGGTATGACGTCGAATCAAAGTAGCTCGATTGAGAATGTACTTCCACTTCACAGAAGAGTGCAGTCATACAACTACCAGGAAGGTTGTTACGTTGCTAGTGAGCGAAGTTACCAGCACGCTCCTGTCGCTGTGTTAGCAGCGGGGTGACAACTTCCTGTATTGGAAATATTGAAGAGCTATGGTATCCACTTACATAAGGAAGAAAGGTTCTTGATTGGCGTCCCCGTACTGGTACACGCAGTGTGGGAGGACCCCCTAGATGGAGCGGCGACCTCAAAAAGTTAATAGAGTCGATGGATGCAGGTGGCACAGGCTCGAGATGAATATAACTCTAGGGAAGACCTATGTTTAGCAGTGGACGAATACGGGCTGAGATGATGATGATGGTATGTATTTTACTTCAGATGGATAAATGCTTCTTCGTTTCCTGATATTGTATAAATAAAATACAAAAATTAATAGATAGTGTTTCCACGACGCGTGCGTAAATACAGGGTGCCTAACTGATATAGACTGAATAGAACTGGACGCCAAACTACGCTCAAACAACTGTATCTGGCTGCTCTTTGAGCGTAGTTTGACTTTACATTACTATGCACCATCCAGTGTACAAGTAACTCGTAACCAAACAGACTTGTCTTGCGCGGGCGCACCCCGCCCCCCCTCTCCCCCGCGCGCCTCTACGCTGCCCGCGTGCGTAAACGTGACCCCGCAGATGAACTCCAACTGCGTACTACACAACCGACTTCACTTGACACTTGAGATGTCACCTTTTTGTTTTGAGCTTGGACGAATATAATGTACACATACTTATGTAGGTAAAGACTAATATATACTTACATCTTCTTCTTACCAGCATTATTCCGTTCCGTGATTTTTCTTATATAACGTCGGTAGGAATATAAGCAAAAGACCCACCTTATGCAAAGCGGTTACCGTAGCCTATGTGTACGCTTGCAATACATTAAGTACAACAATTTTTTTTGGAGTTTGCAGGTGACCTCACTCAGACGCAGGGTACAACAGCCCCCAGTAGTTATTTGCTGCGGTTTTCTATGAGGATGAGTTCCTAGATGGTCTGCTTTGATGCGCCCTACTCTCTTATAACGCTGGGATACATACAAATATACGGCCTACCTTATGTAAAGAGCGAAGGCAGCAACAGGAGCCACTGCTGTGGGCTACCTTGACTCGAAATATGTTTGTTATTTGAATAATATGTTAATTAATATGAAAATGCCAGTGATTCAAGTTGGCATGTACTAACTTGTGGCGGAAATACACACATCAAAAGTGTCTAGGGATCAACATATATTTTTGCAATAACTTTTCTCCTGATTGATATTAATTAAAATTTTCTTTAAGGATTCATCAAATAAAGTGTTTTCGTTTGTCTACAGTAACGATAAACCAAGTCACCTTTGCATTAATAAAGAAATTTGCCATTTTCATAATAAAGGGATTTTTGACATTTGAACCACTAACATTAAAGTTCGAAAAAAAGACTGAAATAACAGTTTTCTTTAAAATTTTATTGGGTAACTTAAACAATTAATAATCCGTGTAGTTTAGACCAATACGCCTGTAATGGAGATGAATTATTGTTATTGTTATTATATAGTTATTGTTATTTCTCGCAAGTAAGTCAACTCAATTTTGCCAAGTTATAATTTTAATGCACTGATCTCGCCGAGAAGATTGTGTTAGGTTTTATTAAAACTGGTTCTGTAACTTTATTTTTATATTCATCCAACGCTGAATAAATTACATTGTCCATTGCCTTTATATGCGCTGTTGACATTTATTATATATTATTGGAATTAGAAATTCGACGACTTCAGTATAAAATTACTATATGGCTATGGGATTTGGTTGTAAAATTTCAATGGAATTTAAATTTTCATTGAGATTTGACATTGTTTTGTTGATAAATAGATTATTTTTAAATAAAGAAAAAACCCGCTTTCAGACAACACCCATGAAATGAAATACGAAAAATTATTGGTCACAATTGTTATTCGCTTTTTAGTTCCTGGGTATTTACCCGCATAATATCAATTGATAATTTTCAGTATACTGGCACCGACTCTAATAAATAAATAAATATTACCGGACAAATTACACGGCGCCATCTAGTCCCAAAGTAAGCGAAGCTTGTGTTATGGGTACTAGACAACTGATAAACATACGTAAATATTTTTTATTTTTGTAAATACATACTTATTATACATAGAAAATACCCAGACCAAGACAAACACACATGTTCATGCACACAAATGTTTGCCTTGTATGGAAATCGAACCCACGAGCGTTGGTGTCAAAGTCGCGTCATTCACGACTGAGCCACCGAGCTCGCATACATTCAAACTAAAGTTCCTGGGTGGTTTTCGAAGGCCGTATTTTTATTTAAAAATAATTATTTTATTTCTTTTTAGTGGTGTATAAAGAAACAGTGATTGAAAGTCCTCATCTCTTTGTCGGTCTGGGTGTTTTCAAGAGAGGTAGGTAGGGCACATCAAAGCAGCCCGTCTAGGGAAGTACCTTTACCTCACAGAAAAATCGAAACCAAATAACAATTCACTAGAGAGTTGTTGTGTTTCTGCGTGTGAGTGTTATAAGGAGTTAATGTAGTATTGTCTTAGGTTTTCGCGATTGTTACACATTGAATTAAACAATTTTTAACGGAAGTATCGCGTATTTTATTTATTTTGTTGAACCTGACGTTTCGAACGGTTTGCAGCGTCCGTGGTCGCATAAAATACGCGATACTTCCGTTAAAAATTGTTTAATTCAAGGAGTTAATGTGTGAAGAAGCGGTGGCATCGCGAGAGTAAAAAATCGATCATTATTAAGAAATATTTTACATAAGAAGAAGCATGCTCTGTTGATTCGCGCACGTAAACACTGCCTGTGGGAAGAATTACGAAGCAGAGAAAATAGGAGAATGTAGGAGCCGGGAAATGTAGCCAAGACTTAGCTACCATGATCAAATTGATCTGCAAGTGATATCAGAAGCCCTAGAAACTGGTGAGCATGATTAAAAAGAGCTGTGAATGTTAAAGAAGCTACTAAGGTGGATCATATGGCCTCGGTTCTCTCTGCATAGCCTAGGCATATAGTATAGGAAATAGTCACTAGATTCGGGCATTATTTCGCGCAATCTTTAACTAAAGCAGATCTTGGATGACTTGAATATCTCAAGACGCCGTCAAACAGCAGTTGTCCACTTTCTGTCCGTTAATCTGATGGCTCTATCTTTTCATCTGTAATAGGTAGAGACTTGACTGAGCACTGATAGCCCAGTGGATTAAGAACCGACCAACTGAGTAACCGGTTTCCCGGGTGAAGTCCGAGCGTGCACCAATAATAACGTGTTTACGGATTTACGTGTATACATGTATTTATCGGTTGCTCGGTAGTGAAGGAAAACATCGCGAGGAAACCCGCACGCCCAAGATATATTTCGAAAGACGTGTGCCCTGACCGAAGAAAGTTTTCGCTGCGAGTCGTGGCGGTCTGACAGCCATATAAAAATCAGTATCTTCGCCAAATCGTTTAGCTTAGCTAGTGGACCCTACCAATTCTAGGATTAGGAAACGGGATAACGCTAGAAGAATATTGTAGAAATCACGTTTGACTAATGGCTGAACAAAACCGACCGACATATAGAAATTTATTCATGTGAGTAGTCTTATATTATATTTGTTTATTTCTCTAAGGTGGCAAACAAGCGTACGGCCTGCCTGATGGTAAGCAGTTACCGTAGCCCATGGGCATTTGCAACGCTAGGGGTGCCACTCTTGCGTTGCCGATCCTGTAAGAACCTCTTCACGCCTTTCTTGAAGAACCCCATAGTCCCTTGGCAAAACCTCGGCATACTCCACAACTTAATAGTTCTCGGTAGAAAACTTCTCGTGAACCGTACAGTGCGTGACCATTGCGGTTCCAGTGTGTGCGGATGAACCCCCAGCTATCCGTCAATTGTTTATTATTTATAAATATTTAAGTACTAAAATCTATACCGTGGTGATATCAGTATCGACTGTACAGTTTTACAACTGTAGAAGCGACATTGATAAATCCAGTTGATGTAAAATATCTATTGGCGCGCCTTGGCAGTAAAATCGAACCGTATGCCGTGACGGAAGTTGGCATGACGGAAGTTACGCCGTCATAGGAGATTGGTTAACTTTGGGGCTTTTGAATCCCAGATTGTACATCTGCAAATGAGTACAAAACTGATGCGTTTTTTTGTACCCTCGTTAACATTATCACATAAAAAAGAAATTATCGACATTTTTATTATTTCAAATCCAAATTAGTTGCCATTAAAAAACTTACAACTAAAAATATTTTAAGACATATCAACAATTCAGTTATAATTCTCGAGTCGATTCTCTTCGACGAGCTCGGTGGCGCAGTGGTGAAACGAGCTGTTACTTTGACACCAAACGCTCACGGTTTCGATTCCCACATAGCAGGGCAAACATCCGTAGATATGAACGTGTCTGTTTGTATTGATCTGGTTGCTTTTAGGGCGCATCAATGCAGCCCTTCTGAGAAGTACCACCTAACAGAAAGCAGCAGTTTAACAACTACCTAGCTTGTGTTCCTGAGTGTAAGTGAGGTCAGCAATAAGCTCCGAAGGAGTTGCTATGTTAGCAGCTGAGGTGGCATCGCGTGACTAATACTTAATGTATTGCAAGCTTTCATAGGCTACAGTAGCCACTTTCCAATAGGTGTTTATGCTTGTATGTATCCCGGCGTTGCATAAAAAATACATACATATATAGCCTGTTAAAATCATAACCTTCCTTTCTTCATCGTAGTGGGATAAAATAGTTTCTTTTCATTCAACACATAGTTAAACCTCAAACATGAAACGATTAAAAATAAAATCGTACATGAGACTTAATTGTCATTTGACATTGACAGAGTGACAACTGACATATCCTAAACAATTCAGTATGGTTTGATTTTCAAATTACTTGTGTATTTCCCTCCACAATTACCTAACATTTGGACCATAACATAAATACAAATTAAGAGTACATTTCAATACTGCTGATCAAAACATGCTTTCGTTCAATTCTGAATTTTGGATTTTATGTAATTGTGTATACAGATAAATGTTGAGGTGAGCGGGTTATTGAACATTTTGTTTGCGTGTATTTTTAAGTCGTAGTGTATAAGGCTTTGTTTACACTGAGAATATTTAATTAAGCGAGTGAGGTTTGTAAGGACCGCGTCTGATCTCTCTGCGTACCCCGCAAGGGAACTGGCGTGAAGATTTATAAGATACTTCGTCCGCGCGGAATAGTTATTTTTTTATTAGTTACTTATATTAATAAAAATAAATAAAATTTCTAAAATAAAAGTAGCCTAAGTTACTCCTCATTACATCAGCTATCTGCCAGTGAAAGTCCCGTCAAAATCGATGGAGCCGTTTCAAAGATTAGCCGGAACAAACAGACAGACAGACAAAAATTGTAAAAATATTCATTTTGGTATTATTTTAATATTACAAACAGACACTCCAATTTTATTTATCTGTATAGATATACATACTATAATTACTTTAAAATAAAGGCGGCTTGCGACTCTACCCGTGAAGCCTTTCAAGTTGTATCAATACCAATATTCAAAGCAATAGAGATTGTTTGTTTGAATGCGCTTATCTCTGGAGCTACCAGTGGGATTGGAAAATATCTTTGTGAATTTGATAGCCCAGTTTTTGAGGAAGGTTATAGGCTATCCAACATCACGATACAGCTCTTAGGAGTCTAGCTAACCTAAATATATACGGCTGCAGCTAATTTTATACATTTACATGTTACATATATATTACTATTCTTCAGAAAACAATCCGTTGTACAATCGGTAGGACACACAAAGAGAGGAAAAATCTCTTTTCAAACTTTTTTTTTATACTACGTCGGGAGATATACAAGCATACGCAATGCGTGAAGAGTTTTCTAGAGGGTCGGCAACGCATGAGTGACACCCCTGGTATTGCAAATGTCCATAGGTTACCGAGACTGTTTACCATCAGGTAGGTATGCTTGATTGTCACCTTAGGTGTATAAAAAAAGTGCATATGAGGTGGTTATGTAAGAAAATAACATAATATTCGAAATTTAATTAATTACAAGTGACTATTGTTAATTTTTGACTCGAACCAGATGGAATTTGAGAACCCGTAGCTCTGTCTACATGGTGGTCAGTGCTATTTCAATTAGATATATCACTATGATTGCTGTAGACAAATATTTAATATAACGAAATTAATGATGACTACAACAACACTACAACTATTTGTGACAACAACATTAGTTATTTACGCACAGTCTTACGGAGGAGGTACTTCCCCCAGTTAGACTGTTACATGTGCTATGCTCTGCCTTTCTTAACGTAGCATTGCTTCCATAAGGCACTCATATTTCGCAGTAGTTTTTGTAATATGATCCAATTCAATTTTATATTTTGTCAGATACAATAACAATGGAGCAAATTTTCATGATAGAAGTTTTCGTCAAAAAGATAATCTTGAAAATTGAACCACCCGTAAAAGATGAATATGAACTTAAAATGGAAGAAGAAGCACGAAGAAAAGAAGCAGAAGCATTGGCTGCAGCAGAGGCTGCTAAAAAACCAGGAAAAGGTGCAAAAAATGCAAACAAAGGAAAAAAAGGTAAGAAGGGGAAAAAGGGTAAAGAACCACCTATGCCTTCTGAGGAAGAACTGAAATTTATGCAAACATGTACAGTGCAAATGAACTGTCTACCTCTTTTTGACTTTTACGTTGCTCATGATAACTTTATCGCACCACCACCGCCAGAGCCTCCGGGGAAAAAAGGAAAAAAGGGCAAGAAAGCAAATAAAGGAAAGAAAGCAGGAAAGAAAGGGAAGGGACCACCTCCGATAGTTTTACCCTCAGAACCCTTACCTCAGCCACCCTATTTTGGAGTTGGAAATTCAATTATGTTCCTTTCAAGACCATCAAAATTAGAAGAAATATTGAACAAAACTCCAATTCATATCACTGTTTGGAATAGAGACCAAGATATGAACTGCATAGGTTTTTGTATTGTCGAATGGCACAAATCTTTCTTTGAATGTTTGCAAAGATCTATGGAATTAAACCCCATTAAGTTGGATCAGGCTGAGTACAGAGACACAAAAAGGCCTGAAATGATAACGAATACTGTAGAATTGACGCGACCTTTGCAATGTGAAGAAGATTTAAAATCTTCTGGCGAAGTGGAATTCTTCCTTCGATTGTCGTGTTTAGGCAATAGAGTAATCAGTTATTTTGTAGCCTTACCGGAAATGGAGAGGTTGCCTGGTAGAAAATATCTGTCAGATGACTTAAAACTCAAGGACGTAGAAGTGGTTAGGCATTGGGAAGGAACGACTATAGATTCCGTACTACCAGTTGCCTATATCTTCGGTGCTCCAGATATAATGAGAGAACCAATTAGGCCCGAAGAGGAACCCGTTTTATATGAAGATTTTGTAGCTCCGTTCACTTCGAGTGAATTGGCGATTCTCGCTATGGGATTTCCAAAAGGGCCATGCGGTGGGACGAATTGTCCAAAACGAATGGAGTACAGAGGTAGCCAGCATCAGTTTATCCATGGTGAAAAGAATGCTAAAGGGAAGTACCAACATGGACAATTTGTCAATAAAAGAGACGTCCACGGCCCTTGCGGTCGACTTGACTGCCCGTTGGCGAAAAAAGTGCGTTCTTATTTGTGTAACGAAGGCGCTTACAAAACTTGTAGGAAACCGTGTACCAAAGACTACTATTAATAATTAAACAGATGTTTCTAGATGTATTTCAGTGAAACTGTACTAATTAGCTGCAACTTCATTTAGTCATCTAGCCGGATACTAAATATCAATTCAACCCTAATAGGTAACATTGTATCCCTTATCGGGGTTTATCGTAATATTATAAAATACAATTATGAATATTTTTGTTTCCATTGCAAGCTCTTTTAATTACACGTGCTCGAAAGAAATAGGATATTATTGCTTTTTATGTTTACTATTTTTATCCAATAGTACCAGTGTTGCCACTAATTAAGAATTAATTAAGAACTACTCGCTTGTAATATGTCAAAGTAATTAAAATGCCGCGCATAATAAAACGGTATCTATAACGCAAAAAGAAATAAATACATTTTATAAATCTTATCTTTTTCTATAGAGACAACCAGAACGAACACTAGGATTACAGTTGATGATGTAGTGTTGGAGCAAGTGGATGAGTTTGTTTATCTTGGAAGCGCTTTTAGCAGCGATGAAAGGTACACTGCTGATGTGGAGAGACGAATGAGTGCAGGGAATAGCGTGAATGGAGCATTGGGTAAACTGTTTGGCAGCCAAAATCTAAGCCAGAAGGCACAGCTCGCTGTACACAACGCGGTGCTAATCCCAACGCTAACTTATGGAAGTGAGAGCTGGGTATGGCAGAGAGCATGAAAGTAGAATAAATGCGGTCGAGATGCGAGCACTGCGAAAAATTTGTGGCGTAACGCTTGCTGACCGCGTTCGAAATGATAACGTACCAAAGAGAGTTGGTCTGAAAGAGAGTGTCGGTGTTAAGATAAGAAAGGGCCTGCTCCGTTGGTTCAGACATATAGAAAGAATTGAAGATGAAAGTATGACGAACGGACGCGATAGATATATATACGAGTACAATGCGAAAGTGAAAGGATGTAGGAGCCGAGGAAGACCAAGACTAACCTACCATGACCAAATTGGCTGTGTTTTATCAAAAAGGTGAGTTCAGGAGCCTTAGCAACCGGCGAGCGTGCATGAAAAGAGCTATAAATGTGAAAGAAGCGAGTGAAGTGTGTAAGGACCGCGTCTTATGGCGCTCGGTTCTCTCTACCTACCCCGCAAGGGACCTGGCGTGAAGATATACATACATACATCTTCTTCTATCTGAAGGTTAGTTTTATCAGGAGCCCTGGAAACCGGTGGCCAGTGTGCATGAAAAGAGCTATGAACGAGTGAAGTGTGTAAGCACCAAGTTATCTGGGGTTCGGTTCTCTCCGCATGATGAGAAATAGTTACTGTAGTTTATACTCGAAATGTAATTAATCGCTTGCTCGCACTACCCTCGATACTAACACAGCAAATCCTCAGAAACGTTCTGGTTACCTTCCTCACTTTCTTTGTAATGATTCACTTCCCTCGTTGGAATGGTAAACATTCGCCATAGCCTATGGACATTTGCTCACCAAATACGTCATTTTAAGTTGACCATATAATTATTCCCACTTTATGTTTTTGAGTAACCTCATTCTCAATTAGTAAACGAGGTTCTAGTGAAAGACATCGAAGCATCCCAACTGGGGAAATGACTCCACTTGACAAAAATCGCAATTAAATAAAAATTCCCTGTAGGGAAGTTGGATAATACCTTAAAAATTACCTGTGGTAGCAGCGAAATTGGGACCAGGCGAGTGATACTAGTTGATTGTAAGCGTTTATAATTTAACAATAAATCCTTTACATTGTTCATACAGGATTTATCTATGCTTGCTTGCCTCCCAACTTTGTAGAAAAAATCAAACCATCGTTAATATAATGCACAACAACAATCAATCACCTTGACCCATATTAACTGATTTGCACAGTTATAAAGTAGTATCATAAAATGATTACGAATGGAAAATTAACTTTATTTTCTGCGCAATAACTCTCCGAGTCCTTTTGGATAATGACAAAATAAGTGTTGTTAAATTATTGCGATTATCAAGGAGTTAAGCTGCGTTTTCGTTAAAGCGATACGTTTATTTAAAGGATTATATATTTTTTGTACGAAGAAGTATCTCAAGGACAATGGAGAAGAGAAAGGAAAAAAATGTTACTATCATATAATAATATTCGTACACTACTTTACCACCCGCTATAAAAAATGATCATTACTACCTCTCGTTTCAAATCTTTACCATTATGTTTCTTAACACTGTTGTATCAGTTTGAAAAGAGTTAAATATCATATGGACCGTATATTTTTTTACCATCCGGTATAAAAAAATAAACTACTTGACTTGATCTATTAATTAGCCACGTTTTCATATCTACTTCTTATCATTTTTAATATTCGTTTAATTTAAGACATTTACCATCATTTTGATAAAGGCTACGTTCTACTTTTATATAGCGCCCGGTATAAAAAAAAAGTATGCGTCACGGGACGCCCGACAGAAGTGATAACATAAACTAATCCGCTGCCGTATGCATGAGAGAAAGGGAAGCCAGATAGACTGACGCCGTAACGTGTTACGTAACGAAGCGATTTACCCTCCCATAAGAAGTTATCACTTCAAAAATAACCTTTACTTGATCTACTACTTAACTATGTTTTGGCGCAAAATCTAAATATTAGTTCTCTCTTTTCAGTCTTCTTTACCTACGTATATCAAATAAACTGTATACCTATGTATATGTTTTACCGTTTTAGTTTTTCAGTTCCCGCATCATACAGGCAGGCGGAATACAAGCGAAATCAATCGTTAATCTATCTACCCCACTGGTGATGCATCATTTTATCAGACTTTCGTTGTGACTTTAATGAGTTGCAGGAATACAACAACTGTCCTGGAAACTGATATTATGGTGCGATGTTCTGCAAATTTCACTTCCTTATTCAATGTCCTCCTAAGGAATAATGTGGACATTTAGAGAAAAATACTTTCTGCGAAAGGGACTTACTAAGAAAGGAATCTTTTGCTATCTGGAGACATTTGCGAAGTGGACGTTATGCTATGGAAAAAGTCCGAGGCTCTTTGAACTACGTTATGCAGTCACTTCTAGTTATAGATACAATATTAGCGGGAGGAAACCCAAAAATGTATGTCCCTTACACATCCACACTCTGATTAGCCTTCCATCACTGACTTGGAAGTTGTGGCCAGTGCTCTATCATAATGTCTTACTAACTTTAAGTACTATAACAAGAACTTGGGTTCTCTGTGGGTTTTCCTTGGTAGACACTATCCTGTAGAAGAACCCAGAGCGTAGGGGGTTCCATCACTTTATCTGAATGTTTAAACCTGTGGAAAAGCCTAGTGGTAATGGACAAAATATTTAGCTTAAAGAGTAATGATGCACTGGTTTACAGACTTTCAACCATTGTGATTTTTCCACGATAAGGATGTGCTGAAGTTTCCTAAATGCTGTCGATCCCAGCCTAATGCTTCTATCGCTCTTCGTTGTAGTTATCCAGATCAAATTATCATGCTTTTATTAAAAAAATACCTTCGCTAAATTTGTCTTGTATGGTGGAAACACACCTCATAATTACCGCGTTATGGTGGCTGGGCGCGAATACGTGTCGTAATTAGCTTTTTGAAGGATGTTTATAGTTTTGAAATGGTCATTGTTATCCTTAAGACGATTACTCAACTGGACATGTAAATTTTAAGTAATAAATATACAGCATTTTTGGTGTTTCGTATCACAAAAGGATGAAAGGATTATATCGCGCGAGTGATACACAAATCTTGTGGTACACGCCCCCGCCAGGACTCGAATAGGGGAACAGGTGGTCAATAGGCCGATTCCTTATCCACTGGGCTATCGCCGCTATCCGTTTCTTTTGCCAAAGTTTCTGGTTATTTACTATATACAGTGCGTTTCGAAACCTTCTTGGCAGCCGAAGCCGAAAATTGTGTATCTTGGAAGTGCTTATAGTAGGTACCGGTACCTTCTATCTAGCCCGGCTTAAGGCACCACTGACGTCGGTAGATGAGCGTGCTCGGGCAGCAGCGTGAACAGTGCGAAATGCAAGACTGTGGGCAAAGTACTTTAGAGTATAAATAAGAAAGCTATAGTATGCGCGTATCTCTCCTGTAGGTTGAGTTATGAAGGATATATAGATAACCATCGGTCCCGGCTGTTGTCGATAGATGACAGTCGTTAAGATAAGTCAGTGGGCCTAGGCGGCTTGAAAATACTGACCTCCGCCAATCCGCATTCAGGCAGCATGGTGGAGTATGCTCTAAACCCCTCCGGTTGAAAGGAGACCCGTATCCCTGCAGTGGGATGAGTATGAGTTGATGTGGTGGTAATATCTATGGTATAGAGCTATTATAGTGATGTTTATTCATGACGAAACTTCTAGGCTAACGATGCTTCAATACTACATACAGACTTTTCTACTACTTCCATTTCCAAATAGACTGTTATCTCTGGATGTAATTGTTTATACGTCTACTTACGGTTCACACTTACTAAGACGCGCTCTATAGCTTGCTTATGTATACTGTAAGGTGTATAGGTATACACTAAAGACAGTATATAGTCATGCTTCGATGGTTCAGACATGTAGAAAGAATGCAGCAAGAAAGAATTACGAAACAGTCATACAACTCGAAAGTAGAATGATGGAGGAGCCGAGGAAGGCCAACTTATTTACCTTGTATGTATGTATATCTTCATGCCAGGTCCCTTGCGGGGTAAGTAGAGAGAACCGAGCGCCATAAGACGCGGTCCTTACACACGTCACTCGCTTCTTTCACATTCATAGCTCTTTTCACGCACGCTCGCCGGTTCCTAAGGCTCCTGACATCACCTTTTGATAAAACACAGGCAATTTGGTCATGGTAGGTTAGTCTTGGTCTTCCTCGGCTCCTACATTCTTCCACTTTCGCATTGTATATCTGTTTCGTCATTTTTTCATCTTGCATTCTTTCTACATGTCCGAACCAACGGAGCATGCCCTTTCTTATCTTAACACCGACACTCTCTTTCAGTCCAACTCTCTTTCGTACGTCATCATTTCGAACGCGGTCAGCAAGCGTTATGCCACAAAGTTTGCGCAGTGCTCGCATCTCGACCGCATTTATTCTACTTTCATGCTCTCTCTGCCATACCCAGCTCTCACTTCCATAAGTTAGCGTTGGGATTAGCACCGCGTTGTGTACAGCGAGCTGTGCCTTCTGGCTTAGATTTCGGTTGCCAAACAGTTTACCCAACTTATTTACCTACCAAGACAAAATTGATCGTGTTTTATCCCTAGAAACCGACGTGCAATAGCTTTGAATATTAAAGAAGCGAGTGAAATGAGTAAGGATCGAGTCACGTGGCGTTCGGTTCTCTCTTCCAGAAGATAATTAGCTACACTATGAGTACTACGGTCCATAAATAAATATTGTCGGACAAATTACACAGCGCCATCTAGCCCCAAAGTAAGGGAAGCTTGTGTTATGGGTACTAGACAACTGATAAACATACGTAAATACATTTTTTTTTTTGTAAATACATACTTATTATACATAGAAGATACCCAGACCAAGACAGACAGACATGTTCATGCACACAAATGTTTGTACTGTGTGGGAATCGAACCCACGAGCATTGTGTCAAAGTAGCGTAACAGCGCGTTTCACCACTGCGCCACCGAGCTCGTCAATATATTTCATTACGAACAATCTTTATCAAAAAGACCTTGCGTTGAATATCGGCTTGCATAGATAAATGCAGTATAGTGCATTGTTGATGGCAATTTGAATACATTAGTGTAATGACCTCGACAATGAGTAACTTCATACATTACGTGTATTGTCTGATTATACCTACAGTCTAAACAATATAGCCACGCAGACAATTTAAGAGTAGGTTAACTGGCGCACTTAAGCCTTTTTGGTAATAATTAGGAGTGGTGACGACTGATTGACTGACGGGATTGACGAGCTCGGTGGCTCAGTCGTGAATGACGCGACTTTGACACCGACGCTCGTGGGTTCGATTCCCACACAAGGCAAACAAATAACAAAATGAGGGCGCCACATAGCTTATACGCCCTCTTAAGCTGTGAACTTTGGTTGTGAATTATCGGTGTGAATGCCAGGTTTCTTTGAACTTAATCAACTGTTTAAATATTTCTGCTGTGGCATAGGCCTATAACTATTACTGTACAAACAGACAATGTGTTTCAATTACTTTGTGTACTTCCGCCACCAGTTAGTTCATGAGATCCAGTGTGAGTTGGTCTGAAAGAGAGTGACGGTGTTAAGACAAGAAAGGGCATGCTCCGTTGGTTCGGACATGTAAAAAGAATGCGGGACGAAAGAATGACGAAACAGATTTACAATGCAAAAGTGGAAGGATGTAGGAGCCGAGGAAGACCGAGACTAACCTACCATGACCAAATTGGTCGTGTTTTATCAGAAGGTGATGTCAGTAGCCCCAGGAACCGGTGAGCGTGCATGAAAAGAGCTATGAATGTCACAGAAGCGAGTGAAGTATGTAAGGACCGCGTCTTATGGCGCTCGGTTCTCTCTGCCTACCTCGCAAGGGACTTGGCGTGTAGATATATATACATACATATACATACAGTTTTACTAGATGGAGTTACTTCCCCAGTCGAAATTGTGATTGATTCTATATTTGTCTATCGTCAACACCTCATTAGCTAACGGCATGGTGCACCACGTGCCGGTAAGGTTGGCTTTGGCACCTGATGATAGATGATAGGGAATGATAGGGAGTTAATTATACCTACGCCAAAACTATTTAATTAAAATAAATCGGTGACGAGCTCGTTGGCGCAGTGGTTAGTAAGGCTACTTTGACACCGACGCTCGTGGGTTCGATTCCCACACAGGACAAACAATTGTGTGCATGATATCTGTTTGTCTTGGTCTCAGTGTTTCTATGTATCATAAGTGTGTATTTACAAAAAAAAATGTAATTACGTATGTTTATCAGTTGTCTATTACCCATAACACAAGCTTCGCTTGCTTTGGGGCTAGGCGGCGCTGTGTAATTTGTCTGACAAAAAAAAACGTACTGAGAAAGATGCTTTAGTAGTAATAAATTTAAAACTACTATTAAAGCCAAATTGTGTAGCAGGGCATATTATAAAGTATCTGACTATATTAATGATAAAAATGCCTGGGAGTGAGTCGATCCAATTATAATGTAATTAATAAATTATGTAAATTTGTTTGGACACCAAAAGAGGGATGCCTGAGTTTTTTGGCAGTATTTTTATCAGTGCTCACCTAGTCATAAACTGCACGGTAGGGAAAAAAATTGTGACGATTCCAAACAAATGTAGCCATTTTTACGGAATAAAAAGATTTTGACTTTGACTTTGACTTGGCTTACTTTGGGGCTAGGCGGCGCTGTGTAATTTGTCTGACAAAAAAAAACGTACTGAGAAAGATGCTTTAGTAGTAATAATAGGTAGCGCTCAGTTCTCTCTGCCTACCCAGCGAGGAATTTAACGTGAAGATACTGATGTATAGGGAAACGAAATACCGCGTAGTTTAATAAAAAACTGTATATAGGTAGAAAACAATAATAATCTATAATTAAAAGAGAGGTAGGGCGCATAAAAGCAGCTCGTCTGGGGAAGTACCTCCACCTCATAGAAAACGCAACCAAATAACAACTCTCTGGAGGGCTGTTGTGCTCCTGCGAGTCAGTGTGGTCACCAGTAAACTCCTAAGGAGTTCCTGTGTTCGCAGCGCGCGGGTGGTACTTACTTAATGCATTGCGAGCGTTCGTAGGCTACGGTAACCGCTTTACGTCAGGTGGGCCGTGTGATTGCATGCCTCCCTACGTTGTATAAAAATAATAAATAAATAATAATAAATATTGTCGGACAAATTACACAGCGCCATCTAGCCCCAAAGTAAGCGAAGCTTGTGTTATGGGTACTAGACAACTGATAAACATACGTAAATACATTTTTTTTTATAAATACATGCTTATTATACATAGAAAATACCCAGACCAAGACAAACAGACATGTTCATGCACACAAATGTTTGTACTGTGTGGGAATCGAACCCACGAGCGTTGGTGTCAAAGTAGCGTAACAGCGCGTTTCACCACTGCGCCACCGAGCTCATCATCTTAATCTTTTGATACACGCTCGCCAATTTCCAGGACTCCTAACATCACCATTGGACAAAACATATGAAGCACGCCAGGGTTATCACAACGCCTTATAGTTCGCAATGGCAATCACGCAGGGCGTCAAAGCCTACCGTGTTTCTTACTCTAAATTCTTTCCAATTTTTTATACATATAAGCGACTCGCCATTATCTTCAGAGGCAAACCCAGCATCACATGCACGTGGTGCATCATCATAGCATTCACATATTAGGAAATACAGTTACATTTAACGAGCAGTTAAGCGGAGATAGTATCAAAATCTCACTGAAGATAACAGTTAAAATGTGATTCCAATTTAATTGCTTCCTACGAGTGAGTCAAGCTATCAGGAAGTTCCTAGGGAGTTGATGTGATGGCAGCGAGGACGGGAGGACGGAAGATAATACTGATACTGGTGTTCAGGATATTTAAGCTTTTTTTTCATACAAAGTCGGGAGGCATACAAGCATACGGCCCGTCTTATGTAATGCGGTTTTCGTAGCCTATGAACGCTTGCAGCACATTAATTATCACTCGCGCGATGCCACTTATGTTACTAACACAGCAACTCTTTAGGAACTTGCTGGTGGTATCGCTCAAGTTCTGCTCAAGGGAGTTGTTATATGGCTGTAGTTTTCTGCGAGGTGGAGGTACCTCCCCAGCTTGCCTTGATGAGTCCCTATAAGGAGTGTTTTTTTATTAAATTAAATATCCTATTTACGTATATAGAGTGCAGGAGATATACAACTTCGTCGAATTGCATATTATTAAACATGGCACTCATTTTGCACGCTGTAGGATAATATCTCCGCATAACAATGTTGTGAAGCGAAATCTCAGTTGTCTCTGAGGATATCCTCAAAAATCCTTAGCCAAAAAGTAAAGACTAATTATAAAGTAAAGACTAATTATAAAGTAAGACTAGTTATATACACACAGGTTGAATACAGGAGATACGCTAAATTATACAGAGTTTTTTTAATACAACATTGGGAGGCATATAAATAAGCATACGAGCCATATGGTGTAAAGTGATTACCGTAGCCTGTGAACGCTAAGTAACACTCGCGCGATGCCGCCTCCGCTGCTAACACAGCAACTCAAGTTAGCAGTTTACTAATCTCACTCACACGCGGGAACACAACAACCCTCAAGGGAGTTGTTATTTGATAGTGATTTTTCTGTTCTGTGGAAGGTTATGATTTTAACAGGCTGTATATGTATGTATTTTTTATGCAACGCCGGGATACATACAAGCATATACACCTATTGTAAAGTGGTTACTGTAGCCTATGAACGCTTGCAATACATTAAGTATTAGTCGCGCGATGCCACCTCAGCTGCTAACATAGCAACTCCTTAGGAGCTTACTGCTGACCTCACTTACAGTCAGGAACACAACAACCCTCTAGCTAGGTAGTTGTTAAACTGTTGCTTTCTGTTAGGTGGCACTACCTCAGACGGGCTGCTTAGATGCGCAAAAATAAAAATACCCAGGCAAACAGACATGTTCACGAACACAAATGTTTATCGTGTGTAGAAATCGAACTCATGAGGTTTGGTGTCAAAGTCTCGTCATCCACCGCTGCGCTGCCGAGCTCGTCTGAGTCGACTGTATTTTTAAATGACTCATGAGCGCACGATCCATTACAGAATAAATTTCGCCACACGGCTCCATACCTCCAATGACTTTCTATGAGTCATTGTGCTGTTTCAATTAGGTCAATTAATGTGCTGACCTAATTGATTCTTGCACCTTAAATATAATAATCAATTAGTTCAATTTATTAATTGATCTACCTTGTTGTTTATACTTATATAATCTTGATTGTTCTGTTATATCTATTACTTCACGCTAAATCCCTGGCTTGGAGAGCTCGATGGCGTCTTTGCGCGTGTCATTCTAACCGAACACGTAGGTTAAGCAACGTCGACCGCAGTCTATCTATGGATGGGTTTATATATCTCGAGTTTCTCCGTGCTCGGAAGGCACGTTAAGCCGTCGGTCCCGGCTTTGTCGATAGATGACAATCATTAAGCTAAGTCAGTGGCCCTCGGGCGGCAGAGTCTGGTCACTGCCAATCCGTATTTGAGCAGCGTGGTGGAGTATGCTCTAAACCCCTTCGGTTTTAGGGAGACCCTGCAGTGGGATGAGTAAGGGTTGATGTGATGATGAAATCCCTTGCAGTGTAGAGAGAGCCGAGCGCCACACGACCCGATTCTTACGCCGCACTCGCTTCTTTAACATTCATTGCTCTTCTCATCGCTTGCCGGTTTCTAAGGCTCCTTACATCACCTTCTGATAAAACACGATCGATTTGATCATGGTAGGTAAGTCTTGATCTTCCTCAGGTCCTATATCGTTCTACTTTCGCGTTGTATATCTGTTCTTCCTTCCTGCATTCTTTCTACTTGTCGGAACCAACGGAGTATACCTCTTCTAATTTTAATACGGACACTCTCTTTCAGACCAACTCTGTTTCTAACATTATCGTTGCGGTCTACAAGCGTTACGTCACAAATTTTGCGTACCGTTTTTAGGGTTCCGGACGGAACCCTATTACTGAGGCTCCGCTGTCCGTCCGTCCGTCCGTTCGTCTGTCACCAGGCTGTATCTCATGAACCGTGATAGTTACACAATTGAAATTTTCACAGATGATGTATTTCTGTTGCCGCTATAACAACAAATACTAAAAAATAGAATAAAATAAATATTTAAGGGGGCTCCCATACAACAAACGTTTTTTTTTGCCGTTTTTATAGATAATGGTACGGAACCCTTCTGTGCGAGTCCGACTCGCACTTGGCCGATTTTTATTTTGTTTTGTTCATGCACACAAACGATTGTCCTGTTTGGGATTCGAATCTTTAAAGTAGCGTTGCCAACTCCTCCGCTACCGGTTACGCCAATTAATCATTAGTCGTCTACTTAGTGTTATTCCGTTTCCTAATCCATTAGGTTTGGCGTGGTCCGCTACCCAAGCATAAGACCTTGGCGAAGATACTGATTTTGACATGGAGCGAGTGCTCTCCAACCTCCACAACCCAGAGGGAAAATCAGACCTGTCTTGGGTCACACGTCTTTCGAAGTATAATTTATTGGATGCGCGGGCTTCTTCACGATGTTTGCCATATGGCTGTCACCGACCGGTTCGAATCCCGGGGGCTTGTACCACTAAATTCTTCTTTTCGGATTTACCACTTGCTCGGCCGTGGATCAAAACACCGTGAAGAAACCCACACGTCCCAATTGTGTTTCGAAAGACATGTGACCTAACCTAAGATAGATCTGGTTTACCCCCAGGGTTGTGGAGGTCTGACGGCAGTCGCTCCATGTAAAAATCTGTATCTTCGCCAAATCCTTAGGCTTAGGTAGCGGACCCCGCCTATCCTAATGGATTAGGAAACGGGACATCGCGAAGAAGACGTACAAAGCTAGTTATACTCAAATTTAATGATGTTAAAGAAGTCTAAAGAGGTGGGTAGCGACAAAATCATGTGGCGCTCGGTCCTGTCTGCTTACTCCTGCTGGTGAGGAGATATCGAGTTCGCTGTGGAGGTACAACGAGCAGTAAGACTTTTTTTTGATACAACATCTGAAGACACACAAGCATACGGCCCACCTGGTGTAAAGCCCATGAACGCTTGTAATACATAAAGTATCACTCACGCAATGCCACCTCTGCTGCTAACACAGCAACCCCTTAGGAGCAGCGGGGCGCAAGAGAAGGCCATATTGGCAAAACTGGATAGAAACACGGAGGTCCTCGTTCAGAACAACAAGTTAAAAAAAAAAAACCCCCCTTAGGAGCTTACTGGTGACCTCATTGACACGCAGGGACACAATGACCATCTATGGAGTTGATATTTGTCTGCGGTTTTCTGTGAGTTGGAGGTACTTCCCCAGAAGCGCTACTTTGATGTACTCGTATCTACGTGATCTATTTTAGCCCTATAGTGTTGTAAGAGTTCGAGTCGTGCCATATGCTTGTTTGCCATCCGACGTGGTTATAAAAACCTGTCTGGTCGTTCACAGTGTTGCCTTAATATATATTAGCTATTCATTTCATACGTGTATCTCATTACGCATTAGTTAAAACAAATAACTAAAAAATGAACATATGGTACTATAATGTATTGTGTTTGTGTCTGTTTGTCTATCATGATATATTTGTTTTGGAAGTTACACCGGTTGGCGGAGGAATATATTTATTCATCTCTACAATTACCGACCTAATTTTCTCCGGGGGGTTCGACGCGAAGGGAAGTAACCTATGGACACCTGATGAGACCGATTTTTCGTAGTATACCAATTCAGCACTACAGGTCGGCGAATAAGGTAGCAGCGCAGCTCCTATTAGCTAGTTCCTGGATCAACATGGCGACACTTATCGGCTTTTTCTTAGCTTTATTCCATTTCCTAACCCATTAGCAATGGTGGGGTCCGCTACCTATGCTTAAGAATTTGGCCATGATACTGATTTTGGCATGGAGCGACTGCTGTCAGACCAGCTTTTCCGACTTTTTTTGACGAGCTCGGTGGCTCAGTCGTTAAAGACGCGACTTTGACACCAACGCTCGTGGGTTCGATTCCCACACAAGGCAAACATTTGTGTGCATGAACATGTCTGTTTGTCTTGCTCTGGATGTTTTAAGAGAGGTAGGGCGCATCAAAGCAGCCCGATAAGTACCTCCACCTCACAGAAAACCGCAGCTAAATAACAACTCCCTAGCGGGTTGTTGTGTTCCTGCGTAAGTGAGGTCGCCAGTAGGCTCTTAAGGAGTTGCTGTGTAGGCAGCAGAGGAGGCATCACGCGAGTGATGTGGTGGACCGTATGCTTGTATGCCTCCCGACGTTGTATAAAAAAAAAATAACCCAGAGGGAAAACCAGACCTTTCTTAGGTTACGTCTTTCGAAACATAATTTCTTGGACGTGCGGGTTTCCTCACCATGCGTTTTCTTCATCGCTTAGCAAGTGATATATGTTAATCCAAAAACACAAATTTAGTGATACACGCCAGGATTTGAACATGGGACCAGTTGCTTAATAGGTAGGTTCGTTATCCACTGGGCTATCCCTGCACTTATCGGCGTATTGGTTCAAATATCATCCGTATCATCCGTGCGTAGAATGGGTGCGTGTACTTATGTACGCGCGTGAGAAGTTATACTTCTCTGGCATCACTAAATAACAAATCCCTGGAGGAATGTTGTGTTCATGCGAGTGAGTGACGTTACCACCTCACAGGCAACTGCAAGCCAAATAACAACTCCCTGGAGGGATGTTGTGTTCATCTGAGTGACGTCACGAGTAAGCTCCTAAGGAGCTGCCGTGTTAGCAGCAGAGGTGGCAATACGCGAGGCATACTTAATGTATTGCAAGCGTAAACAGCTACAGTGACCGCTTTAAATTGGGTGGAACAAGCATGCGGCCCGCATTAGATGGTAAGTGGTCACTGCAGTCTATTGACGATCGCAACACCACGGGGACGTTACTCGCGCGCTGCCAACGTTATGACCTAAGGATGTTTAGTCACAGTACCTAGTAATTTCTCTGCCATATCTCACCTTTCAAACCGAAACCCAGCTATATGAATATAGCTGCTTGGCGGTAGAAATGGGTGAAGCAGAGGTACCCACTTGTACAAAGTCCCCCTCTGACCTTTTCATACACGGCAAAATATTATTGAACCGCGATTAAAACATGCAATATTAAAATTAGCAATACCAGTCCTAATTATTAATTAATTAAGCATACCGCCCAACAATTTGTCCATTGTATGAAACAGGATAAAACCACAACACAAAGATCCTCTGTCGAAATCATTTCACGGGCCTCCCAATGAAACTAATTGAAATGTTGGAATACGTTATTTAAGTAAAATATATAATGCAATTTGTTTGATGTTCGCGTGCTATTAAAAAAGGGTTGCCAGTTGCAATCAAGGGACATAGTAGGGTCAAGTATTCTCGCAATTGGAAAACATACTTGTATAAAAGCTAACTTAATTGCTGTCGTGAAATTTATCCTATTTTTAAGTTAAACCTAAGTATTAGGCGAAGATACGATTTTTTTACATGGAGCGACTGCCGTCAAACCATCACAGCCCAGAGCTAAAAGCAGACCTGTAGGCCGATTCTACTAAAAAACTGCAACTGCACTGCAGCGCGGCGTGTGTCAAAGTGCGTACATTTTGAACGTTTCATTAAACGTCGCTGCTGTCCGATCGCTTAACGAAACGTCAAAATGTACGCACTTTGACACACGTTGCGCTGCAGTGCAGTTCTTTGCAGTTTTTTAGTAGAATCAGCCTACGGTCTTAGTTTTATTAAACACGTCTTTCGAATTATAATTTCTTGAACGTACGAGTTTCCTCACGATGTCGTCTTTCACCGGCGAGCAAGTGATAATTACAAATATGTATGCATAAATTCTAAAACATTTTTGTAGTACATGCCAGTATTTGAACCGGGGCCAGTTAGTCAATAGGCGGGTTCTTTATCACTTTTGCGTTCATGTATTTATTTGTGGTAAATATTATTGAGACTAGTCGCTGTATGAGTGGCCGGCGCTAGTTCGGATCGGCTAACCAGTAGCGGAAGCGGATGTTTACATATGTCTATTAACGGATGTGGATGAGAGGCAACGGCGCTATTTCACCAGGAAATAACTGGTACCAGAGGTACCTGCGTGGCAGCGTCGACTGACAGGACACTGTGTCTTTTGTCAATTGCCGTTGCGATTTGGGCTCCTCTTTCGCTTACAATCGGGCGAAGTGGAGCCACTACGCTGAGCTTATAAATAGAAATGAAAATGGTTCTACAGTCAGACAACAGAATTAAACATAATATGAAATTATTGTATGTCAGCATGGAAGCGTTACAGTTTAAAATTGAATATTTATTTTCAGACATGACGAGTAAAAACACACACACACACACAGGGGCATCACGAAGGGAATGTCCAAAGAAATATGATTCTACTCATTAATGTGAACTACTATCAATATCTATTTACAGAATTTTTGGTCAGCTGATCGTTTTTGTACCGAGAAAAACTTGTTCTCAGCAACCCTAAAATAATTCCAGAAAAAGTGAACTAATTGATAACACCAAGTATAAGCTATCACCGTGTGTAATATCCATTCGGTACTTTTTGGGCATTTTGGACAAAGAATTAATTACTGTGTTCGATTCTGTATCAATGTTAAGAGTCCAGCTGCATAATTACTTATAAAATATGCCACATACAATTGTAGATCAAGGTATACAAAGCCATGCGAGTCTCACCGGTACTGCTGCATCATAAGAAGCAAGGGTGTAAAGGTTGAACTGTATTCAGTCCTAATATTTTAGGAAAATAGAGGACAATAAAACAATATATTCGAGGATATATTTTCGTTTTATTTTGTACATTTTTAATTGCATACTGTATGCGGTTAGATTTTGGTATCAATTCCAATACGTGGAACCTGTAAGGCTTTAAGGTTAAAACAAATTTAGATAAACTATTCATATTCAATAATAACGCAACTGTCATGTTTTCGTTTACTGATTTCAAATGTTTATTTATACTGAAACTATTTTATGATACAGACATAAAGAAGTTTTGATAGTATTGTCTCTGCTGTTGCAAAAATCAATGGGCTCCCTTGATGGTAACTACGAGTATTACTACTTGAAAATAATCATAAATTAGCTATACAATGTGCATATATGTATAAAAGAAGTAATTAGTATATTTTTATACAACGTCGGAACTCGGAAGGCATACCAGTATAGGGCCCACCTGATGTAAAGTAGTTATCGTAGCTTATTAACGCTTGTAAAATATGAAGTACTATTCGGGTGATGCCTTCTCTGCTGCTTACACAGCAACTCCTTAGGAGCTTTCTGGTGACCTCACTCACATGCAGGAACACAACAACCTTCTAGGAAGTTGTTATTTGGCTGCAGTTTTTAGGGTGGTGGAGGTACTTCCCCAGACTACTGCTGCTTGATGTGCCCTACATCTCCTAAAAACAACCAGATCAAGACAAACATTCATGCAGACAAATATTTGTCCTGTGCTGGGAATCGAACGCACAAGCGTTGGTGTCAAAGTAACGTAACAGCGTGTTTCACCACTGCGCCTCCGAGTACGTCAAAAAGCTTACTAAACATAAAACTCCTTATTTAAAAATAAACTATAACATAACTATATCATTGTTGAAATACAGTAAAACCCGTCAACGTCCTGAAAAGACCAATAACTGCAGTCCATTCTACGTTAACGACCAACTTACAAAGTATCAAACGCTGATTCTTCACTGTTCTGATTTACGTCGACGTGTTATTGGCTATTTTCTGTGTTAATATTGTAATGTAATAATAATAAATCTTTATTTTTCCACAGGTCATTAAACTAGTAGGTATATGAGCTTGTTACAAATAGTTCAAATAAAACTGACCTACGTGTGAAGAGGACTGGTGCCCATGGTAGGTAGATTTGAACCTGCCTGTATTACGGTCGCCAGGCTCTCTCCATGATAACATGCTTTAGATAGCTAATTAATTTACAATAACTATGCAATATTATTCTGACAGAATACTGTACTATTATGTGCGTGTGTGTGTGTGTTGGTGTATGTGATTGTGATTTGTATGTGATTTGCTTTAAGGATTATCATACATATATAATTTTTATCATAAATATATAAATTATTTATTATATTTCATTTTAGTACTAATAGTAAATTTTCAGTGTCGTCATATGTCAAGGTGAGTAACCAGTCTGTTATTTTATTTTTACATTCCCTTTTTGAAGTGGCATATATCGAGAGTTGTTTATTTGCTTTATTATATAGATAGGGACCCAAGAAAGCGAAGAATCTGTTTGAAAAAGATGCTGTTCTGAAGTGGGTTGTTTGTTTACTGACATTAGTTTTACGTTTTTCTAACAGTGTGGGATCAAAGATTAATTCCCCATGTTGTTTTAAAATGATGGTGAGTATGTGCAGTTGTCTTATGGTAAGGACCTCACAATTTTGGTAGAGTTATTTCGTTGGATACCTGAAAGGTCTAAAGGTAGACACTTTGAGTAAAGCTCTCTGAGCTACTTCCAGCGACTTCAAGATGGTTTTCGAAGCCCCTCCCCAAGTAAGTATACAATATGTGCATAGTGATTGGCATAATGCGTAATATGTGGATTTCATTAATTTGGGGTTTAAACATGTCTAAGCTTTTTGAAAACTGCGATAAGTTTACGAATTCTTTTACTAATGGATGAGATATGCGGTTTGAAAGTTAGTTTATTGTCAATTATGACACCCAGGTATTTTAAATCTGTTGAATAATCTAAATTAGGGCAGTCACAATTGGAATTATTTAAGTTAGTACAGTTATGTGCAGTTAAGTCAAGATCACCATGAGAATAGGTTTTACGAATTGAATAACACATGTACTTTGTTTTAGTTACATTAAGTGATAGAATATTTTTTTGAAGAGTCAGTGTTATCTTGTTTAAACCACTTTGTGCTACATCATAAACCTCTTCCCATGAGTCAGCGGCGAAAACAAGAGCTGTGTCATCTGCAAATGAAACAAGTTTGCCCTGGGAAAGCGAGGTGGAACATAACTCGTTTATGTAAACAAGAAAGAGTGTCGGCCCTATTATGCTTCCTTGGGGTATACCATAGTACACAGGGAGGTCTGTACTCATATATTGCCCAACCGCAACTCTTTGTGACCTTTCCGATAGGTAACTTTTAATTAATTGTAACTGTGTGTCCCTAATTCCGATATTTTCAAGTTTTATTAAAAGGAGCGGGACCGAAACCGTATCAAAGGCCTTAGCTAAGTCTAAAAAGATTGCTAAGCACTTTTTATTTGCATCTATGTTATTTGTTATATAGTCTGTGAGTGAATGTACTGCGTCTGAAGTAGATTTTCCCTGTCTGAAGCCAAATTGGTTTTCAGAGAGTATTTCGAATTTATCAAGATAGTTAGTTACGCGAGTGTTTATTATCTTTTCTAGTATTTTAGAAATACTAGGCAATAGCGATATAGGCCTATAATTACCGATACGATTCCGGTCACCATCCTTGTAGATAGGCACGACAATAGTTTTTTTTAAGGGAGTAGGGAATATTCCGCTATGAAAGCAACAAAATGTATTATGGTCGTAATCATGGCGGTGCTTTTTTACCTAAAGATATAAAATATGCAGTATTATCGTCTTCTTCCTAGCGCAATCCCGTTTCCTAATCCATTAGGAACGGTGGGGTCCGCTACCTAAGCCTAAATATTTGGTGAAGATACTGATTTTGGAGCGACTGCAGTCCGACCTCCACAACTCAGAGGGAAAACTAGACCGTTTTTGGTAAGGCCACACGTCTATCGAAATATAATTTCTTGGACGCATGAGTTTCCTCGCGATGTTTTCTATCACCGTGGAGCTAATGATATCTACAAATATGTACATAAGTAAATTCGAAAACACCAACTTGGTGACAGTTTATTCCAAGTAAATGCGCGGCTCCTGTGGTATACATCTACAGCGATGAGAACCATAGAATTCATAAAGTCACAAAGTCCAAATATCTTAGTGGAGTCCATACTATTATGAATGTAAAAGTATATTTATTTGACGGTTAGTCCTTTTTCAAACCACAACGGAGCGACGGATTGATATGTTTTTTTATGGAGATTTATTTTGCATGGAAGGTGCTACAGTGACATAGGCTACTTTTACCGCGCCAAAATATCTTTCGCTCACAGGAAAACACGCTTTGTTTCTCTTTGCGAAGGTGACAGCTAGTATTATATGCCAGGATTTGAACTAGGGGCCTGTTGCTCAATACACAAAACATGTAGTACATAAAATAAGAATCCGACTCATTGATGAATCCAAACAGCACCATTTGAAACGTGAAGGTTCTTTAGAGGCGAAGGTGAGCGTTGAGAATGGAAGAACATTAAATTCTGTACGTAATAGTTGATATGTAAACGGTGCAATAGAGACATATTTGATAGTTATGAACATGTGAAATACCATACATCTGTTTTTTCGATACGTTAAATAGGAACATACTGGTAGTGTTGAAGAAATTGTATGATCATTGTAAGAATACATCGCCTCTTTGCTTCAATAACGTGTCAAGTCCAAAAAATAGATTTTTTTTTTATTTGATAATTAGAATCGCTGTGTTCCGTTTCATTTTCTCAAAAAACGCGGTATCCCTAACATTAACAAGAGCGAATCTATGCGCGAAAGAGACCGCGCAACTGTGTTATATCGCGATATCGCGTTGTCTCTTTCTTCGTGGAGTTTTGTTTCATCAATGAAGCAAGTCAGTTGTCACTGCGCACGAATAGGGTACTGTGCTCTTAGTTTTCTGCGAAAACGTGACAACACGACAATATCACAGTTTGGTTGTAAAGGTATGTTTAAATTCAATTATATTATTTTATTTTATAATGTAATATGTGTATTTGACACAGTGCTGATGAAAAACTTGTGTAAAATCTGTAATGGTACAAATGCTCATATCACATTGCTGCCGAAAAAATGACGATTTTGTTTCGTGATATCTCTGAATGCAACGTTGTAGATAATAAAACTTTTTACACTATATAAAACAAGGTCCAGATATTTGCTAATGTTGCGTTTTTTCATAAAATATAAATATATTGAAGTAAAATATTCATAAATATTACGTTGTTTACACTAAAACAAATAATTATTGGCAGTTATTCTTTCAGATGGGATCGCAGTCTAAAAGATTAGTTGAACGTACAATGAAACCAAATTCAAATTCCGGCATTCCCTTTGCAGTGGTTGGTATGTATGTTTTGGTCTCCTTTCCGGTCGTTCACATTTCCTATTATACAAAACATACCTTTACGTAATCATTAATTTTCAGAATTTTACTCAGAGGAAACAGCATTAAACATAGAGGACCTAACACCAAATTTAGGTACCAAAACATTAATAAAAGGAGACGCAATAGGAGAAGACGTTGAGGCAACAGTTTCCGATCGTTGTCGTAGTAATTCGTCCAGTAGTAGCAGTAGTTCCTCAAGTGATTCGTCAAGCACTTCTTTTTATGAAGGTAATTTTATGTCTTACTAAAAATAATATAATTTTACATAATCTTGGTAATATTCTAATAAGATATAAAACAATATTTACAGATAGCGATGATTCAGTTAGGGATCCAAACTTTGAAGTGGAGGCAAGACAGCGTAATCAAAGCACTTCAAGTTCTGACGAAGAAGATGTGAATATTAACTAAAAACCTTAAATAAAAAAAAAAGAAAAGTTATATATGCTATCTGAATCTGCTTAATTTCTTTGTACGAGTATTTTAAGTATGATTTCGTGTGCTATTAAATAGCTCATCTAATCAGTGATAACGATCAGAGTCTGATTTTTTAGTTTTTTTAGTTTTATTCACATCTTCTTCGTCAGAACACCAGTAACCAAGACACCAGTAACCAAGACAATGTAAGAGGATGACTTGTATCAGTATGCAGTAAATACAATAGCAAATCTTAACTCAGTAACACATAAATATTTAGTTAAAGGCCATACCCAAAATGAGGGTGACTCTGCTCAGTCTCAAATAGAGAGAGAAATAAAACGGCAATTACGATCTGGTCCGATGTATACTCCCGACGCAATTATTGGCGCTATAAAGGCTTCGAGGAAGAAAAGTAAACCCTTTCATGTCAATGAAATGTGTTTCGCCGATTTCTATGACTTGAAAAGTTTATCCAGTCAGATGAACTTTTCGTTGTTGAAAGATGAGCACAATGAACCAGTGAAGCTAGCAGGATTGAAGGTGATTCGAATTCAAAAAAGTGACCCTGATGCTATATTTTAAAAAAATCTTATGCTGACAAACAATACACTAAAGCTATTGTTTTTAAAAAGAAGAAGAACAATATTGTGGATTTGAAAAACGCATACTACGAAAAGCCTGGTTTATCTGTTAAGAAGAAAGCGGATCTTATGGATTTGGTAAACAAAAACCTTATCCCAAGATACCATAGACCCTTTTATGAATCTTTGTAACTTTTGAGAATAGTATTTCCTTTTTAAAGACTGATTGTGACTGATTGTATGTTTAATAATATGTTACTTTATACTAGATTCATATTTATATTCCAACACCAAAACTAACAAAGTCTTGAATATAATTTTAAGAATAAGTGAGATTAAAGTAAAGGAATTATTACAAAATTGAGATTTTATTTTTGTTCTTAATTGTTAAGATAGGTATACACCCTGTGCCATAGCTGCATAGTTATACTCGTATATGCTATCTGAGTCTGCTTAATTTCTTTGTATTTTAAGTATGATTTCGTGTGCTATTAAATAGCTCATCTAATCAGTGATAAGGATCAGAGTCTGACTTTTTAGTTTTTTTAGTATTGTTTTATTTGTTGTTTCATTTTAAGTTAAACTTTTTGATTATTTCTATAGTGAAATGTCTCTATAAGCAAAAATAAGGTTCGTGATATCAGTCTGACTAATTATTTAATATCTTGTAACTAGTGGATACTAGTAATAATATAGTTTTGGAATGTTTCGTAGAGATTGATACAGTTAACCTTCTTTTAAAAATAAATAGTATTCTCGAAACTAAAAGTTTTTCTTTTCTACAACGTTACATTAATAAATAAACTCAGTAATATAACAGAACGAATGTCATCGACACCGTGACAAGTCAAATTGTAACATTCTTGTTATAATATATTTTCAGGAAAAACGTAACATAATGTTCACTTTTTATTAAAATACGAAATTACTGCTAAATTAATTAAAATTATCAGGAATTTTGTTAACAGTCAGAAATCTTATTTATTATTATCTCTTATTAATAATAAATTGGCTTAAAAAGTAGATTCGTATTGACACAATTATTTTTCGAAAGTTAAAAAATGGCCTCCTGTAAAATTGAGTTTTTCAAGATAACACGTTATTGAAGCAAAGAGGCGACATATAAAATGCAAAAGTCTAAACTCCTTATGTTGAGGCGTCGTGTGATGTATGGTATTTACATTTACGCGTTTTATGTGATATTCAAAATAAAGAATGAAAGTCTTCAATTCAGTACTGAATAGAAAAGATTTGATTTTTTGTATGTAATAAAACATTTACCTGTAAAAGACGTTATTTGGCGTGCGCTGCGAAAATAGGGAGAAGGAGGGACGAGGTCAAAACCTCGTCCCTCCTTCTCCCTTCCTCCTCAGGAACACTCGTGCTGAGGTCACATCTACATAGACTTGGGTTGCTTGCCTTACGTACTAAGAAGTTCAGCGACTCATTTCTCTGTCGGACTGTCAAAATTTGGAATTCGCTTCCGGCGTATGTGTTCCCCACCTCCTATAATCCCGGGTCAGTCAGACGAGGTTCAAAGAGGCACCTTAGCGGGCCGTCAAGAAGGAGACAGCCAGCACAGCGGTAATCACTGTGATGGCCGTTCTCTCATCTGGTTCTCATTGACGCTTTCCATTAGGCGTAATGAAGACATTTTTGGCAGGCCACATTAAAATAAAACACAAATAATTAACAACATGCTTATAATCTCTCATCATTACTCACAAAAATGTCTATGAGGCTATTTTTTGTTCAAATTAGTCAATCAAAGCACGTGTAGAATCAATCGATGATGAGATTCTAGCCATGATATCAGTCCTTACCCAATTAAATAGTTTCATAAGGAATTGTTGTTATATTCTATTTAAATATAAATCGCTAATTTATTATCTACCCATGCAAAGTCGGGGCGGGTGGCTATAGAGTATATATTCTTGGGATAAGTATTATAGTACCACTGAGCACGGTACACTCCTTACCAACAGCTACCAGATATTCTGAGTAACAGACAGACAACAAGATAAAACCAATTTTCCAACGACATCAATAGTAGTTCAATAGCAGTGGATACCACGTTGGGCGACAGTTATTCTTCTTATTAATGTGAGTAGCTCGATTTTCTTTGAAACGAGGTTTGCTTTTTATACAACATCGGGAGGCATGCAAGCATACGACCCACCTGATGTAAAATGGTTTCATATAAACGCTTGGAATTGCGAATCGCGCGTTGCCTTCTCTGTTGCTCACACAGCAAGTGTTTATATATTTTGGAGGCTTGCATGTTTGTTAAACAACATCTGGAATTATATGTTACCTGTGCACAAATAAAGGAGCATGTGCGTTCAAATAGAAAAAATAGAATTGTTATGCCAAAAAGTAGGGGAAGGCGGGGTAAGACGGGGTAGCGAGGTAAGATGGGGTGAACACCAAAACCGATGATATAAAGTCACTGGCAAATTGATTTTAACGCCATCTCACGGTATTTGGCAGAAGTTGTTAGTGTCACAAAAAGTTTGGCCGATCGTGTGCACCTTGCGTCTTGGTAAGTATATTTTTTATTTTTAAGTGGTGTAATCTAATTTTTGACGTATATTATGTGCGTGACTCTTCATAATGTATAGTACACAAGATGTGCGGCATATTTTTTTAATTATATTTGTTTATTTGACTATTCTAAACTCATGAATTAGTTTCGGCTTGCTTGGTTTTATAACCTCAAAAAAATTAATACATCTTGGGAGACCATTTTGGGAAAGATAGGGTACCTACTTGTGGGCAAGACGGGGTTGGTACCCCATCTTACCCGCTTATTAATTACTTCCTATATTTCGATTGAATTAAAAATTATCGTTACTAATTGGGTTAATTTAATTATTTTTTTATAGATCATGGTTCGAAATTACAAACGAAAAACTAACAGAGGGGAGTGGAGTAAAGAACAAATGAAGTTAGCAATTCAAGAAGTTCTAGATGGAAAAAAGGGTTATAAATTAGCCAGCAAGACTTATAATGTCCCTCAAACTACACTTGAGCGCAAAGTTAAAAAGCGAGAAAAAATGAGAATAGTGTACAAAATGTCAAGGTTCCCTTGGATCCAATTTCAACAGTTTTTTCCGAAGAAGAAGAACAAATTCTTGTAACTTATTTAAAGGAAACGGAAGGAAGATTATTTGCTTTGTCAACTTCCGAATTGCAGAAGTTAGCCTATGAGTTAGCAGTTCGTAATAACAAACAACATAAATTTAATGACCTCAAGGAAAAAGCTGGTAAGGACTGGTTGCATGGATTCCTAAATCGCCATCCTGACTTGAGTTTGCGAAAGCCGGAAAATACGTCAGCCGCTCGTGCTGCTGGATTTAATAGAGTCAGTTGGACAATTTTTCGAACTACTAGGAAAAGCACTCGACCAAAACTCTTTTACTCCGAACAGGATTTACAACTGTGACGAGACAGGTGTATCGGTGGTGCCAAAATCACGGTCCAAAGTGATCGCAGCAACTGGTAAAAAGCAAGTGGGAGCTTTGACGTCGGCGGAACGAGGCACTACTATAACGATTGAAATTTGTTGCAACGCTGCACGGACGTATCTTCCACCTATGTTTATACATCCAAGGAAAAGAATGAAGCCCGAACTGCTCAATGGAGCTCCACCAAACTCATGGGCTGAATGCTCAGATTCTGGGTGGATCACTGCAGAAATTTTCTTAAGATGGTTTCAGAAGTTTGTAAAACTCACCAACGCTTCTAAAGCCAACCCACTCATGCTCATTTTAGATGGTGGCTGTGCAGGAGTGGAAGATAACGATGACGAAGCTGTCCATATCTGCCCTGTTTGTGAAAATAGCGATAGTTAAATGTTCAATACCCCATCTTACCCAGGGGGGTACCCCGTTTTGCCCTATAGGTGGGGCAAGATGGGGAGATTCAGTTATTTTTTTTAAGTTGACAATTCTATGACAAGAATTTTATATTTTTGTTTTGACTGATTATAATTAAAGAAAGAAAGACTGATTATTTTCTTAATAAAAGTTCCTACTTTGTGCAATCAAAAACAGTAAGTTTTATTCATGAAATACCTTAAAGACTTGTCTTACCCCACCTTCCCCTAATCTTCGACTTTTCCAAAAAAATGTGTCTTACATGGCGCCAAAACTATTCAATAAATTGCCATCTAAATTCGTGGAGTTGCCTGTGAATAAATTTAAAAAACAACTGACGGAATGGCTTCTCCAAAATTCCTTTTATTGTGTAAATGATTATTTAAATTATAGATTTTAAGTTGACCTGTATTATTACGAGTATCATATCTCTTGACGGTGTAACTTAACCTGGCAAAAATATGTAATTGCAACAAACTGTATATTTTTTATTTAAATATATATACTTTTATGAATAACTGTATTAACTGACATGTTGTAATTCTCGTAACTAAATGTATCCAAATATTTTGCATGCTTACATTTTAAGGCAATATACAGTTGCCAAACAATCTTCAGCCTTGGCTTTATATTAATAAGAAAAATTACTGTATATGTGCAAATAAACAATTTCATTTCATTTCAATTCCTTAGATTAGACGCTTATTGGTAACCTCAATCACTCGTAAGAACACAACAACACACAAAGGCTGCTTTATATGGCTACGGTTTTCTGTGAGAAGGAGGTACATCTCCAGTCGGGCTGTATACTCTCATCTCTCTTAAAAAACACCAAGACCAAAATATACATGTTACGTAGAAAGAATGCAGTACATGTAGGTTCAGACGTGTAGAAAGAATGCAAGATGAAGGAATGACGTAACAGATATATAATGCGAAAGTGGAAGGATGTAGGAGCCGAGGTAGACCAAGGCTACCTACCATGACCAAATTAGTCGTGTTTTATCAGAAGGTGATGTCAGGAGCCTTAGGAACCGGCGGAGAGCGTGCATGAAAAGAGCTATGAATGTTAAGAAGCGAGTGACATGTGTAAGGACCGCGTCTTATGGCGCTCGGTTCTCTCTGCCTATCCCGCAAGGGACCTGGCGTGAGGATATACATACATGTTCATGTACACATTTTTTTGTCATATGTGGGAATCAAACACGTGAACCGTGTTTAGTATTGCTAACCACTGCGCTACCGGGCCCGTAGAAACCTATAAGAATACGAATTAATCGTGTTTTTAAAGAGAGTCCTTTATTAATGTTCAAAAACCGTAGTAAACAAAAATTAAATTAGTAAACACACAAAATGATAATTTAACTACATAAATGAAATTGTGGCCGTTTGTAATGACGATTGGAGTACGCCTAATCATCATGTGCATAGTAAAAGATCGACTTAATTCAGTTTACTGAATTATTTTTACCAAAAAAAAAACATCGTACAGGATTTAATTCATTTGACTCATTGAAAATGATCCCATCGAACGAGTCAAATGAACGAAATCCTCTTTAAAATATTTGAATGAATGAATCGGTACATAACAGTGTAAAAGAGCCAAACTTAATTTACGGCCATTTTGATTTACGAATTCGTCCATAAAACGTCAGTCCATTGTCCGTTGACATTTGAAATCGTTAAATACGGCCATTTTAAAAACGTCTAGTAACGGTTATATTTAATAAAAGTATTATGATCTATTAGGCAATAATTTTTTACAAATATTTTATTTACTTTTTACTACGAGTGTAAAATACAATGTTACATACAATAGTATTATCTGTGAAACAGTTTATCTATTATGTTAGAATGTATTCATTTTATGTTTTTTTTTGTGAATTCGACCTACAGAATGTAAATGGTTTTATTAACTGGTAATAATTATAAAATTTTAAATGACCAAAGTTTTTGTTTGATTGAAAAGCTTGCATTACCAGAGGAAGACCTGGCTCGTCAATTATATAAAACATTACAATTTTTTTTTTAATTTGTTGGCCATTTTGACCATGTTCCTTAAGAGATAGGAACGGTGTTTCTGAACATTCCTATTCTACTTTTTTATGCTGAATCCTAATCTGAAGTCAAAATTCGAATATTCGAAAAATACACACACACAGATAAACGCACACACAGGCAAACATACAGATTTCATGTAGGAACGGTGTTCCTGAAAACGAGTGTGCTTTAGACCACACGACTTAAGTAAAACTTCTTTAGCTCCATAGTGTGATACAGACAATAGGTCTGCGCTGTATCTTAGATATACGAAACTTAACTCGCTATGAGAAAAAGAGAGAAAGAAAATGTGTGCTCGCACCTCTCTCTCTTGCCCCTGCAGTAATATACGAAACGTAACTCTCTCTCTTTCTATCTTCACTAACTTATATCTCCCTCTCAACTTCCGTTCGCCTCGCCGGATCACACTTTTCGTAACGCTCTCGTCACGCATTCTCCAGCTTACTCGCCAAGTCAAGCGTGCGTAAAGAAGTTTTACTTTAATAAAAATTATGAAATATTATTTTATTGCTTAATACTTTTATTTATCAGTGTCCTAAAACAGATCAGTGGTTGGCTGAGCTAGAACCTTACTTGATCGCTCTATTTGGTTGGTGAGCGTCCACGGGCTCGTTTACCCGCTGTGTTCCCAACAACGACCAGCTTTTCTAGGCTCTGGTCTCCCTTCCTCATTATGTGGCCAAAGTAGGTCAGTATACGCTGCCGACAAATCGTGGAGAGGCTTGTGAAATAACCTAAGAAATATCTGGTATTCGCTCCGGCTTGTGAAGGTCTGACAGCAGTCGCTCTGTGTAAAAACCCGTATTTTCGTCAAATCCTGGCAAACCCCCAATACTAATGGATTAGGAAACAGGGTAACACTCAATGATATTGTATTTAAAGATGACGTATATTCATACTGCGGGTCGTTTTGTTATTGTTCCACTACGACATTATAGTACTTACTTACTAAGCGTATATAGATTACAACAATGAAGAGGATAGATAATACGGAACGCATGATATAGAGAGAGATAGCTATCTGTCAAGAGTTGCGCTTGAAATACGTCAGCGCATCATAGAATAGCGCATATTAGACCAATTGGGTTAATTTCATTGCCTCAGTTTTTGCGCACTAGTACGACATCTACCTCTTTTTAATACAATATCATTGGTAACACTAGGGAAAAGATTCAAATTTCAATAATTCCAAATGTTTTGGACGGATGCTTTATAACATGTTTTATCAAGATCCAAGGGTTGGTTGAGCTGAAACGTTTTTCAATGGATGTGTTGACATACAGATAGACATTTAATTATCATTCAATGCCAAATTTTTCGGACTCAATTATCTCTACTAACCACTACATGAGATTCATTTTTCGATTTTCGAAGTTTCCGAAATAAAACAAAAAAAAAACGTAAGATTTATATTTATAGTTTATGCTATAAAATTTATATCACGCTTGTCTACCATTGGGATAGGCAGAGACTATGAAACACCTGATGCACCAATCTAAACATACCTCTCTCGTCTCTTCCACACCTCAACCTCTTCACAAATGCTCTTCGGCTTCGGGTATCTTTGATTTGGCCCTTTTTCAGTATATCTGTTATTTGATGCATATGTGTGTCTCTAGGGCGGCCCCTGCTGATATCTCCACTCACTTTTGCTCGATATACTTCTTTTGTAACTCTTTTATTATCCATTCTTACCAAAAGTCTAAACCACCACAGCATCCCTTTTCAATTTTTGTAACTACATCATCTTTCATCCACATTCTTCTCGAATCGTGCTATTCCTTACTCTATCAATAAGTAATCATTCTAACTCCACGCATACTCCTCAGCGCTCTCATTTGAATGAAAAAGTAACTTACATATTTAAAAAGTTAATGCATAAAAAAACCGGCCAAGTTGAAGGGTTCGTACCATCGTGAAGAAAAAAAAAAATCTTGTATGGACTCTTTAATTTTTAATATTTTTCCGTTTGTATTGGTTTATTTAATAAACTCTGGGTATGGAATTCTTAAACCAAATCGCACACATAATAATACCAGTAATAATGTTTTTTCGGTATCTGTAACTTGAATAATAACGTAACCTGTGAAATATACAGCTCACGCATTACCATATAGACACAAATTGTTTATTTTTTAATTCTATTCCTTTGTCGTGAGAGAGTGTTTGACGATCACTATGAGTCATCTGCGCCGGCGCACCTCGCACACAGGCTGATGTCAGCAATCACTAAATATTGGAAAATGTTACATTATTGATTAATCCGTACATATTCTTAGGATTGCGTATTCAAAGAGTGCCAATGGGACCCTATTATAAGGCTACCAATTTGTTTGGCTCGCGGGTTCGATACCCATACAGGGCAAATATTTGTGTGCATAAATAAATAATAATAATAAAATATAAATAAATAAATAAATATAAATCCGTCTTAAAAAGTACACGTCTTGAAAAGTACCTGCACTTCACAGAAAATTGTAGTGAAATAATAACTCCCTGGAAATTGTAATATTCGTACAAGTGAGTGAAGTACGAGTACCTACGAATTTGTTCAGTACAGATGATTAGATTGATTGGCTAACAAATTTACTTCTTCTAATGTATACACTTCTATGCAAAAAATTCAGATTTTGTTATTTGTTTATTTTTCATTGACTGGTTTCAGAATTCTTCATTTATTTTATTATTGCATTTTATACTCTATCCTTCTATTCAATTGTTCCTACTTTTCTCTATCAATCTCCTCTTTCCTCCTCACCCAAAGAACTTTGATAACAAAACCCTTACTTAGTATGAGTTAAAATTTCATGCCATTTTTTAGCTCGCCGATTTGGTACATATCACCAGCAGGCAGAGACTATGGAACGCCAGGTGCACCAATACAAACTTACCTCTCTTCTTCTACATTCATCAACCTCTTCGTGCTTATCCATTTCGGATGCCTTTGATTTGGCCCTTTTTCAGCACGTCATCTACTTGATCGATATGTGTGCGTTTAGGACAGCCCCTGCCTGCATCTCCACTCGCTATTGTTCCATACACTTCTTTTGTTTTTTGTCATCCACTTTTTAATTCAAAGAAAGTCCAATCTCACCACACCCTTTCCAATTTTCATCACCACATCATCATTCATTGAACATACTTCCCGTATCGTGCTATTATTTGCTCTAACAATTGTCCTTATCTACTTACACTCCTCAGTGCTCCCATTTCTACAGCATGCACCCTACATTCGTGCTTCTTTCACCATACCCATCATAATCAATTTTGACTTTTTAGTCTGTATTCTTATATTGGTCAGTAAGCTTTAGAGGTTTGTTAAAAATATATAGCTAAACATTTTCCTAGAAAAAGATATCTTTGTGCAAACTTTGTAAACCACATTCGTTTTTACGGTGTGTTTCCAAACACCGTCCGATTGGTTGACACAGACAGACGTGTCTAGACATTGTGTTAGTATACTTTGACGCCAGCCATCCTGATCAGTGACAACTGTGGCTAAATTGGAAACAATAAAGCCCTGTGCTAAACACTTTTGTTGGAACATGGATTGATAGTAGATGTAGCAATATTGGTCCCGACTGTACCATGTGAGATGCGCGTACTCTCTAATGGAATACTTAAGTAACGTCGACAGCAGTCTGACTATGGATGGGTTTTTCTATCTCGAAGACAGGTTTTGACGAGCTGTGTGGCGCAGTGGTTAATAACGCGACTTTGTCACCGACGCTCGTGGCTTCGATTCCTACACAGGACAAACATTTGTGTACATGAACATGTCTGTTTGTCTTAGTCTGTTTTCAAGAGAGGTAGGGTACATCAAAGCAGCCCGTTTGGGGAAGTACCTTCGCCTCACAGAAAATCGCTATCAAATTACTCGTACAAGTCTTCCAGAGGGTTGTTGTGTTCCTGCCTGTGAACGAGGTCACCAGTAAGCTCCTGAGAAGTTGCTGTGTTACCAGCAGAGGTGGCATTGCGCGAGTGATACTTAATGTATTACGAGCGTTCATAGGCTACGGTAACCGCTTTACATCAGGTGGGTCATATGCTTGTATGCCTCCCAATGTTGTATAAAAAAAAATCCAATCAGATGACAGTCCTCAGCTTAATCAGCGGCTTTTCGACGGCTTGAAAACACAGACCTCCACAAATTGAGTAGAATGATAGAGTATGCTGTAAACTCCTTCAGTTAAAGGAAGACCTGTATCCCTGCAGTGGAATGAATGAAATTGGTACAGTGGTGGCGGCACCAGGTGGCTAGGAAGTTGAACTGTAAGGAATAGTATAACACACTGCGCATATTAGTACCGAGAGGACTCTGACGCACGAGAGATACTTCGTCTATTCCAGATATTCATAGGCTACAGTTACCACTTAGCGTCAGGATGGCCGCAAAATTGTTTTCCTCTCTATATTATATAAAAACTGAATAGAAAATAGTAAATTATCATAGCACACACAACTAAGGCATATATCGTGTTTTATCAGAAGGTGATGTCAGGAACTGGCGAGCGTGCACGAAAAGAGCTATGAATGTTACAGAAGCGAATGAAGTATGTAAGGACCGCGTCATATGGCGCTCGGTTCTCTCTAGCTACCCCGCAAGAGACCTAGCGTAAAGATATACATACAACCTTACCCGTATCATTTGGCCACTTCAAATGATTAAAACGATATGAAAAAATCGGCCAAGTGCGAGTCGGACTCGCGCACGAAGGGTTCCGTACCATTAACTATAAAAACAGCAAAAAAAATCACGTTTGTTGTATGGGAGCCCCCCTTAAATATTTGTTTTATTTCAATTTAATTATTTATTCCTAAAGTGAATATATAACTAAATATTCTATGAATATTTCAAGCGTCTACCTGTTGCCGTTATCAATATCTAGCAAAAATGAGCAAAAAAATCACGTTTGTTGTATGGGAGCCCCCTTAAATATTTATTTTATTCTACTTTTCAGTATTTGTTGTTATAGCGGCAACAGAAATACATCATCTGTGAAAATTTCAACTGTCTAACTATCACGGTTCAAGAGATACAGCCTGGTGACAGACGGACGGACGGACAGCGGAGCCTCAGTAATAGGGTTCCGTCTTACCCTTTGGGTACGGAACCCTAAAAATAGATGGACGAACAGACAAAAGCGAAAAATAAGGATATACTTGACTCATATAACACAGTTCCATTAGTAGAGTGAAGCACCCTCGGCAGCAAGCCGACTGGTGAAGTATTCGTATTCATACCTATCAGCCGTACGGTTGTTTGCCGGTTTGGTGGTATAAAAAGTATAACATATTTTCGGAGGTTTATTACAATAAGAGTAGTAGAATTAGTGGCGGATGTAGCAATTTGCTAGGACTACTATTTGTGTGCAAATAATGGGGATACAATAACCCCTTGACTCAGGTGAGTAGTACGCTTACTATATACCACATCAACCCTTACTCATCCCACTGCAGGGATACGGGTCTCCCTTCAACCGAAGGGGTTTAGAGCATACTCCACCACGCTGCTCGAATGCGTATTGGCGGAGGACAGTGTTTTCCAGCCGCCCGCCGGCCACCGACTTAGCTTAACGACTGTCATCTATCGACAACAGCCGGGACCGACGGCTTAACGTGCCCCCCGAAGCACGGAGAAACTAGAGATAGATAAACCCATCCATAGACAGGCTGCGGTCGATGTTGCTTAACCTGCGTGTTCAGTCAGAATGACACGCGCAACGACGAAATCGAGCTCTCTCTTAGTATACTTATTTGCCCCAAAAACAACTCAATATCCTCATGTTCATAATGTTATTTGAGAGAGGTAGGTTGCATTTTAGAGAGATAGGCTGCATCAAATCAGCCCATCTGGAAAAGTACCTTCACCTCACAGAAAACCGCAGCCAAATAACTACTCCTTAGAGGGTTGTTGTGTTCCTGCATGTGATTGTGGTCACCAGTAAGTTCCTAAGGAGTTACTGTGTTAGCATCAGAGGTGGCATTCCTCGAGTGACACTTGATCTAGCGTTCATTAGCTATGGCAACCGCTTTATATCAGGTGGGCTGAATGCTTGTATGCCTCCCGATGTCATATAAAAAAAGTTTTTCTGTCACCATATTAAAAAGTAAATCAGAATCCCGCTGTATATAATCTGATGCAAGAGATAACGCTTCGTACACACAGTTTTTCCGTACCGCGCCGTACCACTGTTCTACTTCTGCGAGTGACTCATCGCAGGACAGGAAGGCGTGGAGTCGACCGCTGAATATTAAAATTTTATCCATGTCCAAAATTAGACTCGCGATTAATAAGTGATTTGTTTAATAATTGCGTCACTAATACTTGAAAGTTGAAGTTATAAAATAACGTGAGGCGCGGTTGTGATTGATAAGTATATTAAACCAGTTGAGAATGCGCAAGCTTGCATTGCCAGAGGAACACCTGGCTCGTCAATTATATAACAATTCAATTGTTTTTTATTTTTAATTTGTCGGCCATTTTGACCATGTTCCTTAAGAGATAGGAACGGTGTTCCTGAACATTACTATTCTACTTTTTTATGCTGAATCCGAATCTGAAGTCAAAATTCGAATATTCGAAAAAAACGCACACACAGACAAACGCACAGACAAACATATAGATTTCAGATAGGAACGGTGTTCCTGAAAAAGACATATTAAAAAGTGTGGATACTCATTGATCGATTAACTTCCCGCGTTTATGTGGGGAAGTTCTTTTTAATTTAATTTCTCGAAAATGCACACATTTATTGAGTGTGTATCTATTAATTTATACATATTAGTTTAGTAATTTTATAATTATATTTATTATAAGTTTGCTAAACTAATAAGGTTTTCCACTATATACTTACTTACTTACTGCAGTGGCGCAACGACTCAAAGTGGAGAGACAGCAGATGACACCATTTCTTACGATCTTGTACCAGCTGCCGCCAGTCGTCAGCTCTGAGGCCTCGCAGGTCTTTCAGCATCTCTACTTCATCAGCGACCGGTCGGTGACCGCTTGGTCGCACCAGATATGCTCTCTTTACGGCACGACCCTCTCTCATTCTTTCTACGTGTCCGAACCAGTGATGATGATTATTGATTGTGAATGAATGATTTTTTCTTTGATATTCAGTTTGGACATCAAGTCTTCATGCCTATGTTCAGCAGTGTACAAATACAAATGATGATGATGATGACAAGGTCTGCTTGCACTGGCCCTGGAGTAAGGGAGCGTTCCCAGGTGAGGTATAGGGGAACGGTCGGTAGTACAGCCTAGCTACGCAATCCAGCTAAGTCCAATGAACTCGCTGACCAACGACGGGTGTGGCCCTCTAGCATTTCGGGGGTCGTGCAGTAACAACCCGCCCACAGAAAACTCATTGTTATGAAACCGACACTGAAATACACTATATTATACATTTCTTTTTTAGGGTTCCGTACCCAAAGGGTAAAACGGAACCCTATTACTGAGGCTCCGCTGTCCGTCCGTCCGTCCGTCCGTCCGTCCGTCCGTCCGTCCGTCCGTCCGTCCGTCCGTCTGTCACCAGGCTGTATCTCATGAACCGTGATAGTTAGAGAGTTGAAATTTTCACAGATGATGTATTTCTGTTGCCGCTATAACAACAAATACTAAAAAATAGAATAAAATAAATATTTAAGGGGGCTCCCATACAACAAACGTGTTTTTTTTTTGCCGTTTTTATAGATAATGGTACGGAACCCTTCGTGCGCGAGTCCGACTCGCACTTGGCCGATTTTTTTTGTTTTGTTAATATACCATTACTTTATGAAAACGAAACACCACTGCACCTATTTAGATCAAATATTGTTGTTGGATAAGATTTTACTTTTTGATTATATTTATATTATTGTAATTTAACTGAAAAACAATACGATTTAACTGATACTTTATTTACCACTGGACCCTCGCGATTATTTCGACATGTCTGACATTTATTAAACTACAGTAATATATTCTAATATATCATAAATAGATTTTATAGCCTTTCATATCACAGATTCACTACAGTTCAAGTATAATAATGAAGTGCGCCCTACACTAATAAGTTAGGGCAACTGCTTAAGTAATTAGTCCACGGTAAATGGCGCAATTTTGAATACTAAATGAGTAATTTTAAACTTGGAGCAATGTTGCTCTCAATATGCTGGAAAGATGATCTGTACACTACTTACATACATACTTTACAATAGCGAAATTAGTTCCATAGGAAAAGTTGATCATATAAGTGAATATTACTTTTCTGATATTATTGACGATAAGTATGTATTAAATATTTATAGGCTTCATATTTACTCCATTATTTAAAATATTCATTTTAAATAAACTACTTTTACGTTAAGGAATATAAAAATAATTTAAAAAATTACAATTGCAGTTGCATCAATGCAGTTCTCTGTGCTTACGCTCTGTTGGCCAAACTCTAAACGATGTCTTCAAACATTTTTTATCTATTTGACTTCGAAAATATTTAACTCTTAAACGATTCAAATTATAATTAGGACCTTTTGAATTATAAATACCAACCACGTTGCTTTTACTATCACATAAGTAAATTATTTTAGAATTATAGACTCTATGAATTCGTATTTAAGGAGTATTAAAAATTGACATTATAACAAACAATTTGTATGGGTCCAAGTATTGCTCCTTGGTTGACCCAACAATGTTAATACGCTTCGAATGACCAATATTAATCTTTGGTTGTCGCCTTTTGTGTCATGAGATTGCTGTAAGGGGTAGATTTTTTTAATGTTTATTAACTACCACTATAGAAATGGACGAAACACGAGATGACTTTTGAAACGTGTGTGGTTTTGACTATGATGAATAAGTTTTAATTATAGCTTTTGATATAGTAAATATTGACAATAGATATTACTATAGATATTTTGTTACAATGATGAGAAAAATATTTCTGTCTATGTTAATCTTCAGTGGTAGTAAGCAGAAATACGAAAAAGTATTTTTTTAATACAAAGGCGGGAGTCATGCAATTATACGGCCAGCCTGATGTAAAGCAGTTACTATAGCTTATGCACGCTTGTAATACATGAAGTATGGCTCGCTCGTTACCACCCCCGTTGATATAACAACAACTCCTTATGAGCTTACTGGGAACCTCCCTTACTCACAAGAACACTACAACAGAGATATTGTTATTTGCTTGTAGTTTTCTGTGAGATGGAGGTACATCTCCGGTAGGACTGCTTTAATGCGCCCTACCTCTCTTGAGGACCGCAGGACTCACTAGCTCAGATTTGCCTTCATTGACTGCTAAGAGACGAGTCGTTAGAGCCATATGCTAGCTTCGCATTCCCTGAAAAGCGCAAAGCCCAATGCGCACACCTCTTGTCACCCCTGAGGCATCAAGAAGTGTTGACTTACTCTGGTGTCTATCCAGTGACTGGCGAGTAACCACTCAACGGAAGTAGAGACCAAATAATGACACCAATTATTACCCTCTAGATTTCATAGCCAATAGTTTCCGACATATTCGTAATTGTGACGACACACATCTGACGCGACATAGAATATGATATTTGAATTAATTAATTAATGGCATTAAAAATATACAATGCGAAAGTGGAAGGATGTAGGAGCAAATTGCCCAAATGATGTATGAAGATTTCTGTAGCCTATGAACCACAAACCAAAAAACCACTTGACGACTCATAAAGGGACCGTTTATGAGTCGTCAAGTGGTTTTTTGGTTCTCTCTCACCAAAACGTAATGTTTTATCTCAGCATTACAAGCTTACTGACCAATGGGAGGATATTTTAACCAATAAGCCGGTAAGTGACGCGATATTGATCCATAACTAACCGACTCGTAGCGGTGAGTTGAGTTACAAAGTGAAATCGTTTTATCGGTTATCCATCAAAGCAGCCCGTCTGGGGAATTACCTACACCTCAGAGAAAACCGCAGCCAAATAACAACTCCCTAGAGGGTTGTTGTGTTCCTGCGTGTGAGTGAGGGCACCAGTAAGCTCACAAGGAGTTGCTGTGTAAGTAGCAGAGGAGGCATCGCGCGAGTGATAATATATCGCAAGCGTAAGGCTACGGTACCCGCTTTACATCAGGTGGGCCGTATGCTTGTATGCCTCCCGACGTATTATAAACAAAAATGATCATGCACAGAAATGTTTGTCCGGTGCGGTAATCGAACCCACGAGTGTTTGTGTCAATGTATCATTACTAACCACTGCGCCAAACGGACTCGTTATAATAGTACGACAGTTTTAAGATTTCATGCTAGTTTATCGACTAAATAATCATTTATTGCACAATAGCTTTTATTCATCAAACATGGCGAAATTCTTTTTAAACATCTACAACTTCACGCCAAATTCCTCGCGGGGTAGATAAAGAGAACTAAGCGCCACATGACTCGGTCCTTACATACCTCACTCGCTTATTTATCACTCATAGCGCTTCTCACGCACACTCTAAGATTTCTCACATCATCAATAGAACACGACCAGTAAAACCCAAACATAAATGTGCGTAACAATGCGTGCGTAAGTATGTTCCACTGATTGTACAATGGCTTGCGTTCCGACGAGTTGTTTGATTATGTCAGTAGCCTTGGTTTGGAATCGCGTCGCTGCCGATTCCTGGGAAGTCATCTTACACTGAAATCGCAATGGTATGATTCCAGAGACGGTTTCTTGCGAGATCTGAATAATGCTAAAATTGTAGAACGAACTCTGTTCACGTTTTCCCAAAGGACTACAGCATGAGGTTTTCCAAAAGCGGCCCGTCTGGGGAACCTCAAGCTTACAGAAAAAACAAAGCGGCCCGTCTGGGGAACCTCAAGCTCACAGAAAAAGCAAAGCGGCCTGTCTGGGGAACCTCAAGCTCACAGAAAAAGCAAAGCGGCCCGTCTGGGAAACCTCAAGCTCACCGAAAAAGCAAAGCGGCCCGTCTGGGAAACCTCAAGCTCACCGAAAAAGCAAAGCGGCCCGTCTGGGGAACCTCAAGCTCACAGAAAAAGCAAAGCGGCCCGTCTGGGGAACCTCAAGCTCACAGAAAACCGGAGCTAAATAACAACTCTGCTGTTGCTGTGCTCCTGCGTATAAGTGAGATCATCAGTAAGCTCCTAAGGAGCTGCTGTATCAGGTGGCATCGCGCGAGTGATACTCAATGTTGTTGTGTTCCTGCGTGTGAGTGAGGTCACCAATAAGTTCCTAAGAAGTAGCTGTGTTAGCAGCACAGGTGACATCGCACGAATTATACTCGATGTATTACAAGCATTCATAGGCAATGGTGGCCGCTTTACAACAGGTGGGCCGTATGCTTGTTAGATGTATATATACTCGTATAAACAAAGGAAGGAGTTATTTAGCTACAGTTTTCTGTTTAGATGGGACCTACCTCAACATATAGTTTGTGAGCTTTCGACTTTTCTTACTAGCTACTAGCTACTTCCAATCCATTAGATTTGGGGGAGTCCGCTACCTAAGCCTAAGGATTTATGGTGTTGTGGACTCCCAACGTTGTATAAATAAACTTGATTTTGAAATTTGTGAACATATAAAAAATAAAAATTAATATAATGATCAATCTGCAATATCATATTTCAATCTATATATACCATTGTCGTCCCAATCATTCGAGTCAATGTAGCCAATTAACTTCCTCCCTTCCATTAGTTCTATCGCCCTAATGCTTTTATTCAAAATAGCCAAAGTTTCAGTCACCGGTCCAATACGGTATTCACCATTAGTATAACGGAACCCTCGTTGGCTAGTTTCATTAGGGAGTGCAGAACTCTAAATTTAATCAACCATTGAAACTTGCCAGGTCGAGTGAACTGCATACTGTTGATTGGTTCTGGTTAGTTCCACTGCACAGTTGTCTAAGTGCCGCTGGTCTAATGTATATGTTTTATTATTTAGTTGAACAGTTGTACAATTGCGGTCGTTCTAAAGTGTCTGTCAGCACAGCTGCATCACTGAAGTTTTTAGTCGATTTGACAGTGCTAAGAAATACAAGCTCGGTGGCTCAGCCGTGAATGACGCGACTTTGACACCAACGCTCGTAGGTTCGATTCCCACACAAGGCAAACATTTGTGTGCATGAACATGTCTGTTTGTTTTGATCTGGATGTTTTGAGAGAGGTAGAGCGCATCAAAGCATCCTGTCTGGGGAAGTGCTTCGACCTCACAGAAAACCGCAGCCAAATAACAACCCCCTAGAGGGTTGTTGTGTTCCTGCGTGTGAGTAGTGTGAGAGGTCACCAGTAAGCTCCTAACGAGTTGCTGTGTAGGCAGCAGAGGAGGCATCGCGCGTGTGATACTTAATATATTACAAGCGTACTACTACGGTACGTACGGCTACGGTAACTGCTTTACATCAGGTGGGCCGTATGCCTCATGAAGTTGTATAAAAAAAATACAATATATTTTTAGGGTGTCAGTGGTCCAATAACTTCTGTACAGTCAAAGCCAGCCTCAACTCAACAGATTAAATCCAGCGAGAAATACGACGCATCAAAGAAGATGGACTGGACAATTACTCCCTGAAGTCAATGTTAGCATAGCAGCGAGTGTTACAATGCACCAGGATATCAAGTTCCTTTATAGAAAGGGTACGTTGGTTTACCGGCACGTCCAAGGAATTATATTTCAAAATACGTATCACCTAACCTAAGAATCGTCTGGAATTGCATTGTTGTTGTGGGCGCTGAGGGCGGCGGTAGCTTTCAGTACCTTCATCAAATCTTATATAAGTAGCTGTCCCGCCAATCCTAATGTTTTAGGAAATGGGAGAACGCTAAGAAGAAGACTAATTGTAATTTTTTCTTCATTAGTCTCTAGCTACTTAGTACAATCAAACTTAATTTCTTCGGTGATGTTGCTATGCTAAAGGACACACTCGACGTCATCATATTTAACACTAAGTCAAGCAACGTTTACTGTGACCTAATCTTCGGATTCCTTATGTAAAGTGACGTCCACTACGTGTCGGTGAAGTTCCCTCTTACACTTCAAAAGTTTTTTTATACAACCTTGGAAGGCATGCAAGCATACGACCCACCTGATGTAAAGCGGTTACCGTTGCCAATGAATGCTTGTAATACATTAAGTATCACTCACGCGATGCCTCTTCTGCTGCTAACACAATAATTCCTTACGAGCGTACTGGTGACCTCACTCACACGCAGGAACACAACAACCCTCTGTTATCTGGCTGTGGTTTTCTGTGAGGTAGAAGTACTTCCCCAGACGGGCTGCTTTGATGCGCCTTACCTCTCATAAAACATCCAGACTAATATAAACAAACATGTTTATGCACACAAATGTTCGTCTTGTGTGTGGGAATCGAACCCCCGTTGGTGTCAAAGTCGCGTCAATCACGACTCCGCCATCGAGCTCGTCAAAAGCTGTTTACTAAGACACCAACAATGGGATTTAATTACCACTATAGTGTTCTCTTAGTTCGAGAAAATGTTCTTATCAAAAATCACGATTCACGACATAAGCCAAAGTTCATCGATCTATACAAACGGTCCGTTGTAATTTTAAAAGCACATTATAAATATAGTGAAACAAAAGATCAAGCCGTTATCGGTAATGACGAAACACAGTGTGGACATAAACGACATACCTACTGTTTGCTGATGATAAAACTTGCTGCACCGCGGTTAAGTCATAAGTTGATAGCGATTTCAAGATAGCGAGGTCAAGTGATCTGAAACGGCTGCATGATCGGGTTAGAGTTGAGTTTGAGTTCCCCCACATTACAAACATTTGTGTCTGAACATAACTATTTCTCTTGATGTGAATATTTTCTATATAGTTAGTTATTACTATGCATTTACAAACAAGAGTACGTTATCAGTTCCTAATTAATCGTACTACATGTTTTGCTTAATTTAAAAATAGGTAGTTAGGACTGATTACTTAACCGCAAATATTTATTTATATCAGTAACCTACCCATATGTACACCTAACCTACCAAATTGCTTGCAGGGTAGGCGGTGAGACGTCTTATTTCAGTAATGTATACCTATATTGTAGTATATATGTATGTTTGTGTACTATGTATAAGTTCATTGGTGAAGAAGCTATTAGCATGGTATATTTACTAATAGTAATAAAATTTAAAAAATGCACTTTTCTGTATTTTAAAACTATACGTTATAAAAGTGCTTTTTTTCTCTGCTGCCAGCAAACAGGCAGTGATTAGATTGACTGTATTCAATTGTAGACAGGTAGGGGGGCGTCGAAGCAGCGCGTCTGGAGAACTACCTCCACCTCACAAAAAAGCCAAATAATAACTCCCTGGAGAGTTATTATTTTCCAGCGTCTGAGAGAGGTCACCAATAAGTTACTGAGAAGTAGCTGTGTTAGCAGCGCAGGTGGCATCGCACGAATTATACAATTGTATTAAAAGCGATCATAGGTTACGGTAATTGCTTTACACCAGGTGAGCCATGTGCTTGCATTCCTCTCGCCGTTGTATAAAAAAAATGTTTCAAAGAAAAAAGTAAACCAAAAATTATTGCCACGTTAATTTGTTAGCTACTCGTACATTTATCTTCTCTCTCTAGGCAGTTGTTATCTGTCTGCGGTTTTCTGTGAGGCGGTGTGAAGTACCTCTCTACATCCAGACCAAGATAAACAGACATGTCCATGCACACATATGTATGTTAAGACATAGGTTCGATTCCCATATAAGTATGGGAATCGAACCCACGAGCGTCTTTCACGACTGCAGCTCGAAAATTATGTAAAACAAAAATTATTTTCATATTTTTTTTAATTTGTCTTACGCTTTAGGGCATTCCTTTCTATTCCAAATAAAATGTAGAAGTGTTCCGCTACCTCTTGTGACTTACATTACACTACCCACTGTAGATAAAAAGTGTTAGCTAACGAAATTATAATAAGAACTTCTTTGTATTTGGTGCTCATAAGTTTATGGCGTCGAAACCATCGGTTAAACTTGTACAACAGTCTGATAACGAAAACCCATTCCCGTTGGGTTTATTTGAGTTTATTGACATAAAATGAATCACAGATATGCGAATGTATCAGTTATAATGTATCTATTTAAGTATTAAGTGTAACTGATGATTGGAGTTTGGTAATGCAATGGAATGAAATGGAAAGCCCGAAATGGTAATTGTGAAGAAAACCTACCAAACCTTACTCATTTCCTAAGCACACAGGTTGAAGGCAGTTCAAGGGATTTAAAGCATACATTTACACATTTTCAGGTAGGGCGCATCAAAGCACCCCGTCTGGGGAAGTACCTCCACCTCACAGAAAACCGCAGCCAAATAACAACCTCCTAGAGGGTTGTTGTGTTCCTGCGTGTGAGTGAGGTCACCAGTAAGCTGTCAAGGAGTTGCTGTGTAAGCAGCAGAGGAGACGTCGCGCGAGTGATTCTTAATATTTTTATGTTTATTTCGCAAGCGTTAGTAGGTTATGATACCCCCTTTATATCAGGTAGGCCGCATGCTTGTATGCCTCCCGACGTAGTAACAAAAAAATACTTCGGATTACCGGAGGTTAGTGTTGTCAAGGCGCTCGAAAGCCTCTAAGTGTCGACTGTCATCTATCGACAAAATCTGGGACCGACTGCCCTGTCCCCTCCGTGCTCGGAGAAGCTTGCTTAGATCAACACGCAAAACAGACATGTTCTTGGACAATATATTTACCCCGTGCGTGAATGAAGCCACAATCCTTGGAGAAGCCATTGCTAGCTGATTCGACCATTACGATAATCCATGAAGAAAATAACCCATAGAGAACCAATGGGACCGATAATTCGTAACTCAATTGACCGCTACCGGTCGGGTAATTGAACGCACGATTTATTGGCTAGCCCGTTGTGCATCTTTTTAGGGTTCCGTATCCAAAGGGTAAAACGGAACCCTATTACTGAGGCTCCGCTGTCCGTCCGTCCGTCCGTCTGTCACCAGGCTGTATCTCATGAACCGTGATAGTTAGATAGTTGAAATTTTCACAGATGATTTATTTTTGTTGCCGCTATAACAAAAAATACTAAAAAATTGAATATAATAAATATTTAAGGGGGCTTCCATACAACAAACGTGATTTTTTTGCTCATTTTTGCTCGATATTGATAACGGCAACAGGTAGACGCTTGAAATATTCACAAAATATTTAGTTATATATTCACTTTAAGAATAAATAATTAAATTAAAATAAAACAAATACATATTTAAGGGGCGCTCCCATACAACAAAAGTGTTTTTTTTGCCGCTTTTATAGATAATGGTACGGAACCCTTCGTGCGCGAGTCCGACTCGCACTTGGCCGATTTTTTTTTATATGTCCGGAGCCATTCAAGCTCGTATGCTTGAATGGCTCCGGATGTAAATCGGTTACCGTAGCGTATGAACGCATGCATCACTCGCGCGATGACACCTCTGCTGTTAACATAACAACTCCTTAAGAGCTTATTGGTGATCTCAGCCATACGCAGGAACACAAAAACCCTCCAGAGTATTGTTATTTGGCTGTGGATTTCTGTGAGGTGAAGGTACTTTCCCAGACGGGCTGCTTTGATGTGTCCTGCCTCTCTTATATTACGGTACTCATCGGCTCATTGATTAAAGTATTTTGCCATTGTTCAGTAGGTTTGAATAGCTGATATATTTAAACGCTGAAATATTTTTGTGAATGCCTTCATGCAGTCAAGTGGTTTATTGGCATGTGGGATAATCCATATCTACGCGGGTGAACCGTTAAAGACTAGTTTTTTATACCACCGAGGTGGCAAACAAGCATACGGCCTGCCTGATGGTAAGCAGTTACCGTAGCTTATGGACATTTGCAACGCCAGGGGTGTCACTCTTGCGTTGCCGACCCTGTAAGAACCTCTTCACGCCTTCTTGAAGAACCCCATACTGTAGTCCCTTGGGAAAACCTCGGCAGGGAGCTCATTCCACAACTTAATAGTTCTCGGTAGAAAACTTCTCTCTGCCTACCCCGCAAGGGATTTGGCGTGAAGTTATAGATAGATAGAGTTGTAAATATATTTCTTGTCAATGATAATTTATTTTCTAATCCTGAATTTGTAGTCTCGTTTAAGTGCGATTTTGTTTTTACAACGTGTCATTAGTCAAAGTAGCCCATTAAGTGTATCATTATTTATGATTCACAGCTACTCGCTATCAGTTTCCTGGAGTTTTACATACAATTACCATATGTTATTAGTCCATTACGAATGTGACGATGAGAAAGACTCGACGACAAATTGTAACTCCTAGAAACATTAGTTAGTAAACAACTATATATCAATGCCTAGAACTTGTGATAATGGTAGAGGTCCCGACAGACGTTGTTCTGCTTGTTACTTACAGGTCCAACTGTGAATCTAAAATACAATAAAAGTACTAAACTAATAATAAACTAATACTAAAAACGTACAATAAAAGTTCATAAAAATCGGAAAAGCCGTTTACAAGTTCGATGGCGTACAGAAGAATTATGTTTATATGTACCTAGTCTTGCCATAAATACTGTTACAATTAAAAATAAACAAAATATTACATTTGAATTTGGAATCTGTCATTTTTATATGATTGTTCATTGGTTTTCTCATTTTGGCGCCTATACATTGTACAATATTTTGCGATATTAAAATGGAGTGGGGTGATATTATATATCTATGTATATAAAACAAAGTCTGGTTAGTTGCGCTATTTATAACACGAGACGATTGGACCGATTTTATGAACTTTGTTTTGTTAGATTTGTCTCCGCGCCAAATAGCAGAATAACTGTTAAAACATGGGAAAAATAACTAAAAAAAATTTTTAGAAAAAATCTTTTTCTCATACATTTTATACGAAGCGCTTTCTTTATGATATCTCAAGAACGAATTAGCAAATTTCAATGAACATTGTTTTTGTTCATCTTGGTGAGAGCTGAAACACCTCCAGCGACAATATTGACCATCTTTTCGATTTCCCAAGGCGATTCATTTAAACGAAACTTGTTTCTGATATGCCACGTTATTACACTTGGAACACTCATCCCAGATACTTCAACGTCGGGAGTAAAGCAATGTGGTATCTGATCATCAGGATGAGCGTTCTGCTGATGCTTTTGGTCGTATTTATACAGTTAATTCAAAGAGTTACGAGTGGTTCTACTTGCGGTTGTTACTGGTGAATGCTCGTCGGCCGACATCATTTGAATCACTTCGAACTGTCAATGGCGTACTGTGCCCAATATTTCATGGTTCATGTCAACTGCTCAATTTGCTTGAAAACGATACTCATTGGGACATGACAATCACTCAAGCATTTGCTATATTTCCAAGTTACTCACGGAAACCACATGAATTGTGGAACAAAAAACGTTTAGGTACGTGAAAAGATATTTTATTTTAATTCGTGGCAGTACAGGGAATCCCGATGTCGAGGTAAATGAAGAGACATAACCAGGCTTTGATTTTAATCGAAGACATGTGGTACATGTTTTAGTGAAGTTGAGATTGCTACTACCAAGTCATGGAATGAACGTTGCTTTTAGTCGACAATTGGAATGTGAACGTGAATATGTTCGAAATGCATTGAACCTATCGGTTACAGCTAGTGTAAGCTTAACAGAAAAATTGATGATGTAGATGGCTTATTTTTCCTCGATACGGTCAGTGAAACTAGGCAGGCATATCATTGAATTTGTCGACTTTGCCCACTTTCCGCAAGATATCCTAAATTGCAGTCGCTTCTTCTAGGATAGCTGTCATGTTACTAAAAGGACGCAGAACGACTTGTAGTGTTTGAAATTATCGTCAAACCTTCAAACGATTGAAAAACCGACATCCAATATTACGAAACACCCAGCAAGGGTCAAAATTTTGGTAACAAGTAAAATCATCATCAGAAAAGAATGCACAATGACGCATAAATGCGTACTGAGAGCGTATCTTACGATCTAGGCAATGAGTCGAGATGTTTCGGAGGCGCAATGATTCTACTGCCTGACGGTTTCCGCCAAATACTTCCGCCCATTTCAAGATCGACCGCTGCCGGTGAAATAAACACTTGCCTTAAAACATTGACTCTGTGGCGCTATGAGACGAAACTTCAGCTGACGGCAAACATGCGAGTTGCATTGTTAAACGATCCATCTGCCGCAGGTTTCTGCGAGCAATTACCGACTATCTGTAATAGTTACATTCCTGTCGACAAATCTAACCAGTTGATTTCGTTTCTAGCGAATTTTGCAATTTATTCTCAATGAACGACCTAGCAAAAAATAAATCATAACAATTAAACTTCACAATTCAAAATTCAATCGTTGCTCTACTGCATTCCTTCAAAACTACAGACTATGTAAACAATCTAAGACGAAACAACCACCTATACAACTGAAGGTTTAAACTCTTTGTATCAGCTAGACTTGCCCACAATTTACAACTGAAGGTTAGCTCGGCAGTCAATTCAACGACGGGAATCGATTCGAATGCAACCCATCCAGAAAATAGCTTAATAAAAATGATACGCGAATCATTTTGTTTGCTTCTTTCTATAAAGCTAATGCTTTGCTGCCATATGAATTACATTAGTTTTAATATAATTAAAATACTTTTCGTTTATATTTTTGAACATTTATTATACTTAATTCATTTGACTACTGGTTTTGTCTTCATAAAAAGTAGAATTTATTTCACCTAATAAGTTAACACAACGTTCTGAGGCGGTACGAAGTTCGCCGGGTCCGAGCAGTTATAGTCCCGTGGATAAATAAAGAACCGGCCAATTTACCACCAGGTCCGCGGTTCGAATCTGTCCTCTCTCTGGACATGCCCTCTAAAACTGACCATAATTTGTAGTCTAAGAGGTTTAGATCTGGACTAGACGAGGGCCAGTCTTCAGCTGGTCAGGCTTGGGAAGTTCATGCTTTGTGACCATGCGGAGTCCTGCTGGAAAGAACACCGTAAGAGGGTTTACAACACGATCCAAGACAGTCTCTTGATAAACTTTGGCTGAAGTCTACTTTTTTTTCTCAAAATAAAATAATTACGAAACAGATACACAATACGAAAGTAGTATTGTTACAAAATGATTAAATATATGTTTTACGTATAGATTGTTAATATATTTGTTCTGATTTCTTTGTTATGAATTTGTAAGGAACTTCTGTCTGTTCTGTCGTCTGAAATGTCTTCGTAGTTTTTTTATATACAATGTCAGGAAGCATACGGCTTACTTGATGTAAACCTCTCTTAAAGACACCCTGACCAAGAAAAACAGACATGTTCATGCACGCCATTTTTTGTCCTGTGTGAGAGTCAAACCCGAGAATCATTGTATTAAAGTGGCATTGCTAATCACTCCTTATATTATTATTTAACGTAATCTTTGCACAGAGTTTCAACTTGCCAATACGTAGACATAATACAATGTCCATGTCATCACCACTGAAGGTCCCTTTTGTTTTAGGTGAGTCACTGCATGCGGGCTTTTTGATATGCATACGTTATGAAAACTCTGTTGTTTGAAATAATATGTTGGCAGATCGTAAATATCATACTACATTTTATGATAGTTTTATGGCTGCTGTTAGTTTTGATAAATAAACCGGTCAAATGTGAATTAGGTTTCGCTTTGTTACTGTTTCGTAACGTATGACGGGTTTACCTTTAAATAGAGAGATTTTAGAGGATACTCTGCCAACTTTTCGAATTGAAACAGTATTGGCTGCTTTTCGAAGGCCACTTTCTTGACTTAGTTTAAGGACTATCATATTACTGCTATAAGTCAATGATATGTTGTCAATTGATACCATTCATTATTATGCGATCGACAGCACCGGGGACACAGAATAACACTCGTACATTTTCAATTTATTATCGGCTTAATATGTTATAAAAAAAATTGTAATGTAAGAAACAGAATTGATCTCAAATTGAGCGCCTGTGTTAAAATAAGAAGTGGCATACTAAGTTTGTTTAGACATGTAGAAATAACGCAATAAGAATAAATTACAAAACAGATATGCGACGCAAAAGTAGAAGGATGTAAGTGCCGAGAAGGGACAAGACTTACCTACTATGACCATGTTTTATCAGAAGGTGATGGCACAAGTCCTAGAAATCGGCAAGTGTGCATGAAATGGGCTGCGAACGTTAAAGAAGAAAGTGAGGTGTGTAAGGATCGAGACATGTGGCACTAGGATCCCTCTGCTTACTTCGCAAGTGAATTGTCGTGAAGTCATAGATAGATAATAAATTTATTAAATGAATTAGCAAGAAATACAAATAACAACGCAAATTTTGCAACGTCACCGGCTAAATTGAATGTTAAACCAACTCAATTTAGTCAGTCTAGCTACATCGAATAACCCTTTTTCGTTTCGAATACGGGGCTAACATGTATACTCCTAACTTAATAACAATGCCGTAAGGGTTAAATTCGAATAGTGTTGTGTAAAAATCGAATCGTAACTAATCGATCAATAAAGGATGCATTCAAAATCGCAGGTGTTCGAATGAATCGAATTTTTTGCTTGCACCGTAATGCTTTGATCCATTGTGCACTGACAGTGTATTGTCATCCTATACAATTCAATAACAATATATTGTGTTTTGAACTCTAAAACTACAGAATTTAGGTACATAATTAAAATATAGCGCCATAAATAATTGGAGGCTTACTTTGGGTTGCTATTTCGCTTTAATTTGTAAATACTGACGGTGAAAGTATTTTTTTTTAATGTGAAGCAAGTGAGCAATGTAACAGACATATCGTCGCCCATTTTCTATACTCCTTTACAATTACGAAGACCAATACCATGACAGCTACATGATCACGACCTGCTTTTTCGCATATCTATACATAAATAGACAACACAGCTCCTTTGCCACTTTTTGTTTCGCTTATTAGCTATTAATGAAACTTATATAATAAACGTTTGGTAACGGTAGAAAAAAAGACTAGCAAATTCATACATGTTTTCCTCAAATTTTTAATAATTATTATGGTCGAATTTCGACCATAGAGACGAATACTACCATAAATAAATTGTTGTTTAGTTACATATGTTACATTTATCTACAATTAATGTCTTTAGACAAATGTAACAACATATAACTACGCCAGCACTTTGATAGAAATAACTTTTAAAATGATTACATTTCTTTCACATATTTATTTAATATCTGCAGTAGAAGAAGTTCCTTCTTCTTCCTAGCATTATCCGTTTTCCGAAGATCTTATACCTTAGAATTAGCGAAGTGAGCTACCTCCATAACTCGGGGGGAAAATCGGACCTTAATAGGTTAGCCCGCATGTCTCTCGACTCGAAATATAAATACTCGAGGTAGAAATAACTTTTAAAATTTATATAAAATTGTGATTTAATTTTTTAGTTAATAGATTCAGGCGTTATTTTGCGAAAGTCAAATTTACATGCAATTTGATCTAACCTGCTTTGTGTGCTTCCACCACCAATTAGGTCACTATTGGTGTAAGCACACAAAGCAGGTTAGGTAAAATTGCATTTAATTTCTTTTCTTTTATTTATTTATTTTAAACGTGGTAGTGTTATGTGCAATTTGGTATATCGCTTGTCTAGATATAGAACTATATATCAATGTAACGCCGTATAACTAAGCAACCACTTTGAAAAAAAATATTATATAGTAATAGTAATTTCATTAAATTTCATCATTTACAAACGGTGGCGGTTTGATTTACATAGCTTTACATTCATCTATGTCTGGAACTGTCTATATGAATGTAGCACCAAATAAGCAAGCTACCAATTTTCTTCAATTCGATGGAAATATCTTTTAACATGTGTAACTTTATCTTTGAAGTTATTAATGGTGTTATATATCATAATTATCAATCATGATCGAATTGATCGTATTTTATCAGGTGATGTGAGGACTCTAGAAACCGGCAAGCGTGCACGAGAAGAACTATGAATGTTAAAGAAGCGTGTGAGATGTGTAAGGACCAAGTTATGCGGCGGTCTGATCTGTCTGCCTACTCCGCAAGGAATTTAGCGTGAAGTAGCGTATACGGGTTGATTTATGTAGATTTTTATTAAGTTAAATATGGGACAGTAATAAAATGAATGTTACAGCCATAGCCAAGCTATTTGACGAGCTTGGCGGCGCAGTGGTGAAACGCGCTGTTACGCTACTTTGACACCAACACTCAGGATTCGATTCGCACACAGGACAAACATTTGTGGAATGAACATGTCTGTTCGTCTTGGTCTGGATATTTTCTATTTATATATATACTACGTAAGTATGTTTGTCAGTTTCCTAGTACCCCAAACACAAGCTTCGCTTACTTTGGAGGTAGATGGCGATGTGTAATTTATCCGACAATATTTATTTATTATTTAAGCTACCACTTTGATATAAATATTTTTTAAGATGAATATTACCGTATCAAGATGGTTCCCTGAATACTCTGCGTGAGCATTAGTATCACGAATTCGGCGACGTAGAATCTCATGAATAACAAAGTACCTACTTCGACTACCGGAGACATTGCTAAGTGTTTCATAAGCGGAATCATATTTCTGCTAGACGTTAGTACTGACATGCAAATACGAAACAATGATGGCGGCTTTCTGAACAATAGCGACTGACTTGGTACAGTCGAGAACAAAACTGATGTTGTGTTATTTACTGGAATTAGGGATTATGTGGCCGGAATCCAATACGCATATATAAATCATTTTGAATGATGATACATCAAGAGAGGTAAGGTGTATCAATGTAATCCGTCTCGGGAAGTATTTCTACCTCACAGAAAATGTAGCTACATAAACAAATTAAAGGAAGGTTATTGTCTACAGTATAAACAGTAGGCTCCTCAGGAGTTCCAAAGCAGCAGAGGTGACATCGCGCGAGTGATAATTACTTTATTGCGTTCTTAGGCCACATTATGCAACTCCTTAGGAGCTTCCAAGTAACATCATTCGCAGGAACGCAACAACTCTCAGTTATTAACGGGATGTGGTTTTCTGCGAGGAAGAGGTACTCCTCAGACGGTCTACTTCGATGCGCTCTACCTATCTTAAGCCACTCACACAATGACAAGCAGAAATGTTCACGCAAACAAATGTTTATCCTGTACGGGAATCGAACCTACAAGCATGTTAAAATAGCATTGCTAGCCACTCCGTTAACGGCCTTGTCAAAACTGCTACCATTGTTTTAAAATAATGTACTAATTGACAATGCAACTGTACCCTAGTCTATACAATAACAACAGCGTGCATCAGTCACCTTGCATTTGGTGCAATATTCATTAAGCGTGGCTTACAACACGCTATTAATTCTGCCGCCAACACCAATACCGACCAACACTGATGTGCGCCATTGTACCGAGCTTTCCTTGCATTATGCAGCAGGGTTGCTAGATTTTTGGCTCATATTCAATGTACTTTATTTTAGAAATAGCTTAGCATTTCCTCAGGTTGCTGGAAGATCAGAATAGTTTTTTGAGGTAAGTATAATAAGCTGTGCAAGGAACCCTGGGAACAGTTGAGCGTGTATGAAACGAACGTGAATGTTAAATTTTGTGATCCAAAACTTACACATGACGAGCTCGGTGGTTCAGTCGTGAATAACGCGACTTGGACACCAACGCTCGTGGGTTCGATTCCCACACAATGACACATTTGTGTACATCAACATGTCTGTTTGTCCATGTTTGGATGTTTTGAGAGAGGTAGGGCGTATCAAAGAAGCCCGTCTGGGGAAGTACCTCCACCTCACAGAAAACCGCAGCCAAATAACAACTCCCTAGAGGGGAGGTCCTGCGTGTGAGTGAGGTCACCAGTAAGCTCCTAAAGAGTTGATGTGTAAGCAGCAGAGGAGGCATCGCGCGAGCGATACTCAATATATTACATGCGTTATCTGGTTACGGTAACTGCTTTACATCAGGTGGACCGTATGCATGCATGACTACCGAAGTTGTATAAAAAAAATACATTTCGCACTAATCTAACCTAAACCTCAGGTACGGATAGTATTTATCAGTTTTTGAGAAATTGCATGAGGAATTTCTTGAAAGAGAAAGTATTTTTTTAGTGATATATGATAATGGTTGCTTACTTAGTGGCTTATAAGCAGTTCACGTCACAAAGAGGCATCTAATTAAAAAAAAAATCTGATGTTTATGAAAAAGAATAAACTTACTAGCAAGCTGCGAGTATCGCCTTGTATGGCTAGTGTCCCTTTGCAGGGATACCAGTCTCTTTTCAATGGATGGGGTTTAGAGCAATACTATACATATATCTGCAGATTAGCGCATTGGTGTTTCCAGCCACTGACGACTGACTTCTAACGACAGCAGCCGGGATCTACATCACAACGTGCTCTTCGAAGCTACATATATAAACCCATCCATGGATAGGCTGCGTTCAGCAGCAGTGGTAGCTTAGTTAATAAAGAACCAGCCTATTAACCTTTTTTTTCGGGAGGCATACAAGCATACGGCCTACCTGATATAAATCAGTTACCGTAGCCTATTATGCTTGTAATATATTAAATATCACTCGCACGATGCCTCCTCTGCTGCTTACACAGCAACTCCTTAGGAGTTTACTGGTGACCTCACTCACACACAACAACCCTCTAGGGAGTTGTTATTTGGCTGCGGTTTTACGGTCACCGGTTCAAATTGCGGCATTTAATTCTGTCTTTAAATTCGTCTTTTCGGATAGGAGGTATAGGTATGTAAGAATGAAGGATGTAGGAGCCGAGGAAGGCTAAGACTTACCTATCATGATCAGGTTGGTCGTGTTCTATCAGAAAGTGATGTCAGGAGCCCTAGAAACTGGCGAGCGTGCATGAAAAGAGCAATGAATGTTAAAGAAGCGAGTGAGGTATGTAAGGATCGAGTCGCGTGGCGCTCGGTTCTCTCTGCCTACCGCGTCAGGGATTTGGCGTGAAGTTATAGATAGATAGGTATATGTAATTATCACATGCTCATTAGTGAAGCAAAAAACGCAAGACGCGAACCTAAGAAAGATCTGATTTTACCTGACAATCCACAGGTAAAATCAGATCTTTCTTAGGTTAGGAGGTCAGACGGCAGTCGCTCTACATCAAAGTCAATATTTTTGCCAAATCCTTAGGCTTAGATATTGAACCCCGCCAAACCTAACGGATTGACTAACTACATATCCTAAAGAAGAAGACCTTCATCACTTGGTCTTCAGTAAAGGATAATAGGAAAATTAATGAGTCTATCGCTTTTATATTTTTGTACCACATTTGTGTCAATTTAAAATTTATCCAAAGTGTAACAAAAAATAATTGAAAGCATGCTTAACTTAGTCACCCTACGTAACGTAATAAAGCAGGTCCCGTTGTTTTGTTAATAATGGCAACACCACCAAGGCTAATGTATTGAAATAGTTGCTAAACATATCCTATTATACACTCAATATATCGTAGCAATGATATTAGAATTCATCAGCCTCGTGACTCACAGCTACGTGATCTTGACACCGCAGTTTTTATTCTAATCTTGCGTAGGCGCACGTTTTAGAGATCTATGTGTCACTTCACTACGCGCATGTTAACGCAAAAGGTATTTAGGGGTACGACAGTGTCAACGCCAAGACCAGCCAAAGAAAGCATATATATAAAGAAAGCATTGGCATCTGCGAGAACAACAGGATCGTCATAATGGAGAATAGAATTGAAAGAAAGCAGGAATTGAATTTAAAAAAAAAAGATATCTGTGTAATCCTGTAACATATTTGTTTTAATATATATCGTCGAAAGGCATACAAGTATGGGGCCCTTCTGATGTAAATCGGTTACCGTGGTCTATGAATACTAGTAATACTCACTCGGTGACACCTTTTGCTGCTGCTACTACAGCTATTCCTTAGGAGCTAACCGGTATCCTCGCGCACACGCACCCAACAACCCTTCAGGGAGTTGCTATTTGACTGCGATTTTCTGTGAAGTGGCGGTACTTGTCCTGACGGGCTGCGGTTTGATGCATTCTACCTCTCTTAAAAACTCCCAGAACAAAAGAAACAGAAATTTACATGCACATAATTTATGTTTATTCTGTGTGGGAATCGATTCCACGATCGTTGGTGTCAAAGTAGAGTATACATTTACGCCACCGAGCTTATCAAAAATGTTAATAAAACGTACTTAGTTTAGCCAGCATTTCAACTACTAACTGGTCAAGAACTGCTCCAGCTCCCAGTACAATTCTACCTCTTCCCCACTCCACGTGATACTACGCATTAGGAGGGCTGCATAGTAAGAATGCTAGATCAAAGCAAATACAGCCTGAAAAAATATAAAGGAGTAGCGTACATTACAAAAAGAAGTAGTCTCATTAAAAAATTAAGCCATGAAACTATTGTATGAAAACACAAAATATCTTAATTTCTTAAAAGTGTCTGTTTGAAAGCTACGAAACAAATAAGCCATACATTTTGAATAAAATGCAGGACTTACTCGTTGAGTTTGAAGTGGTAGATAGACTTGGCAATACATGAGATCTGATAACGTTCTGAAACAGTTGTAATAGAAGTTGTGATTCTTGAATTAAATTCTTCAATCTGAAATGATTCTGTTGGAATGTGTAATTAGTACTGAGATATATGTAGCCAAGTCAAACATTCCCATAGAATAGGACAATTAAATATTACGTTAAGTACTAATATCAAACAATAAACATACGCCACCAATGAAAATAGATTGAAAGGTATAGATTTTTTAAGTTTTCTACTGCCCAAAATTATAATTTCGAACAATTTGTGCGAGTCTTGGTGCCACTCGGCTTCTACACTTCCATGTTCCTTCCACTTTTGCGTTTTATATCTGTTTTGTCGGTATTTATTTTTCTACATCTCCGAAGTAATAAAATCTACCTTTTCTTATCTTAATGCTCTTTCAGACCGATTTTCTTTTTTCATCATCATTGAGAACGCAGTCTACAAGCGTTACGCCACAGATTTCGCGCAGTGCTTGCACCTCAACTGCGTTTTTACTACTTTCATGTTTGCTATCGGTTCTCACCCTTAGAAATTACATTGAAAAAGCATATATGTAGCAAAGGTATATAGCTGTATGTGTTCCCAACTTTACATTTAAATAAATTACGATGTCACATTAAATTGCATGCTCCGTTGGTTCGGACATCTAGAAAGAATGCATGATGATAGAATGACGAATACGAATTAAAATACTTTTCGTTTATATTTTTCAACATTTATTATACTTAATTCATTTTGACGAAACAGATATACAATGCAAAAGTGGAAGGATGTCGGAGCCGAGGAAGGCCAAGACTTACCTACCATGACCAAATTGATCATGTTCTATCAGAAGGTGACGTCAGGAGCCCTAGAAACCGGCGACCGTGCATGAGAAGAGCAACGAATGTTAAAGAAGTGAGTGAGATATGTAAGGATCGAGTCACGTGGCGCTCGGTTCTCTCTGCCTAACCCGCAAGGGATTTGGTGTGAAGTTATAGATAGATAGATAGACGATGTCCCAATTAAATACTGTAAATAGATTTTTTCAAATGAACAAAACACAAACACATAAATCAAATGCCTCAGATCTCATTTGCGAAAACAAAACTATCGAACTGACAACCCTGCTCAATGAAATCAGTCGCTTTTGTTCAACCCTGTCACGGCGGCCAATGATTAATAACGTCTATGAAACGGGCGGTGTCAGTGCACTGAAAAATATCTGAAAACTGCAAGTTTAATTAAATTAACACGTCAATAACGTACCGCCCTTTGGCTGTTACTGAAAACGGTAAGTTAATGTTAATTTAAACATAATATATATTAATTAAAATGGTAGACCATGTTCTACCATCTACCATTTAATTAAATTAATATAGCTATCTATCAATAGATAGATCGACGGATATATTAATTTGAATAGTAGATAATATTCACAATGATGATGTAAGAAATAGAGTAGGCATGAAAGACAGTATCGATGTTGAGATAAGAAGTTGCACACTCAGCTGAAAGAAAGAATAACGGATTTATTCCGTTCTAATACCAACAACTGGTTTCAACTCATACTCGTAATTATTTTCTATTCCGAACGAATTATTTAAAATAATACCAAAATAAGTACAAAGATATAAGGTACCTACAGTCAGTAAAAATGCTTTGTATGTAATTATAAGACCTTTAATTGAAAAAAAATCGGTAAATAAAAAAAAAAAACAATTTTTCTGCGATAGTTATTATTAGATAGGCACGTTATTATGTCTACTTATATAACTATGTCAGGTAAATTTTTACTGACTGTACCGTACGTATTGGAACTTGTTATGGTATCAAAATATAAGCGAGTTGAAGCAAATACCAGTGGTATTATTTGTTTGTATTAGAACGGAATAAATCGAACAACGAAGCAGATGTAGATCGCCAAATTGGAAGAACGTAGGAGCCGTAGAGGACCAAACTTACATATCACGATTAAATTGGTTGTGTTTTATAACAAGGTGAATTAAATCCACTGATAACCTATTTTTTTTTACATGCAATTTGATCTAATCTATCGCGTTAATGTTAATACTTGCACTTGTACAGATTCCACTTCACAATTTTATTTAACAATTGTTTTTACCGACCGGTTTCGCCTTTACGGATAATGCCGTAATGCCGTAAAGGCGAAACCGGTCGGTAAAAACAATTGTTAAATAAAATTGTGAAGTGGAATCTGTACAAGTGCAAGTATTAACATTAACGCGATGTCTTCAAAATTCCACCAAGTGCCTACAATCAACAGTATCAACATAATGATCTAATCTACTTTGTGTGCTTCCGCCACCAATCATCAAATTGCATGTAAATTTGACTTTCGCAAAATAACGCCTGAATCTATTAACAACCTATTTTTTATCATTGTCTTATTAAACAAAATCTTTCCTGAGACATACTCATGACCCTAGCGGTATATAAAAAAACTCAGTAAGCCAATTATTATAAATGCAAAACAAACTAAATCCCGCAACTCATCATTTTCAAATTGACAAAACATGTTTGTTTACATAACGGATGCCATCCAATAATTTAACTGTCAAATTGCAAATTTATTAAAATCCAACTTGTTCCTTTTGGGAATCCAAAAATGATGAAATTCACACACTTGCGCGGATCACCTGACGATCCTCATTTGAATATGTCAATAAGCAATCACCTTGCAATTTTTTTTGCAAACAAATTCGTAAATAAATCGAACAAAATTGCAATAATATGCAAACAAAAAACATCTCTCACGGTCAATTTGAAGTTTGTCCAAGCATAAAAAATGTAGTTACATTTGTCGGGGGTAAATTATTTAAATTGTTTCCGTGGCATGCAAGGGATGAATGCAAATCTGTGGCTGCAATCAGGGTCTAAATGAGAATTTTATACAAAAATGCAAGACAGCATTCGCTGTGCAGCGGCGGTCTTGGGAATTTCGTGGAATTGTTTAGACGAAATCATAGCTTTTTTTTATTTTGTTTTATAAATCTTATTTTCGTATATAATTTAATCAAAATTTGAATGTTAGTGGTTCACCATTATATTTAGAGTTAAGCCAACGTCATATGCTCAAGGTTCTGTCATATGGCATTTGAGTAAAGGTAGAGCTCAATTTTTACTCGACTGAACCCAAAAGGAGGGTAATGTATGAATGTGGGAATGTACTATCTATTGTATGTATGTCAGTTCTATTGTGACCTTCTGTAGCCCAAACAGCTTGGCCGAATTTGAAGAGTAAAGTACCTATCATTAGATTCGTTTTCTTCGAATGAGCGGCTATGTGTAGTCAGTGAAAAATAAAAAAATTGGCCAAGTGCGAGTCGGACTCGAGCACGAAGGGTTCCGTACCATTATCTATAAAAATCGGCCAAGTGCGAGTCGGACTCGCGCAGGAAGGGTTCCGTACGATAATCTATAAAAAAGGCAAAAAAATCACGTTTGTTGTATGGGAGCCCCCTTAAATATTTATTTTATTCTATTTTTTAGTATTTGTTGTTATAGCGGCAACAGAAATACATCATCTGTTAAAATTTCAACTGTCTAGCTATCACGGTTCATGAGATACAGCCTGGTGACAGACGGACGGACGGACAGCGGAGCCTCAGTAATAGGGTTCCGTTTTACCCTTTGCGTACGGAACCCTAAAAAATCGGCCAAGTGCGAGTCGGACTCGCGCACGAAGGGTTCCGTACCATTGTCTATAAAAACAGCAAAAAATCACGTTTGTTGTATGGGAGCCCCCTTAAATATTAATTTTATTCTATTTTTTAGTATTTGTTGTTATAGCGGCAATAGAAATACATCATCTGTGAAAATTTCAACTGTCTAACTATCACGGTTCAAGAGATACAGCCTGGTGACAGACGGACGGACGGACGGACGGACGGACGGACAGCGGAGCCTCAGTAATAGGGTTCCGTTTTACCCCTTAGGTACGGAACCCTAAAAACGGCAAAATAAAATAACGTTTGTTGTATGGGAGCCCCCTTAAATATTTGTTTTATTTTAATTTAATTATTTATTCTTAAAGCGAATATATAACTAAATATTCTGTGAATATTTCAAGCGTCTACCTGTTGCCGTTATCAATATCGAGCAAAAAAATCACGTTTGTTGTATGGGAGCCCCCTTAAATATTTATTTTATTCTATATTTTACTATTTGTTGTTAATGCAATAGAAATACATGATCTGTGAAAATTTCAACTGTCTAACTATCACGGTTCATGAGATACAGCCTGGTGACAGACGGACGGACGGACGGACAGCGGAGTCTCAGTAATAGGGTTCCGTTTTACCCTTTGGGTACGGAACCCTAAAAATGGCATACGTAAACCTAGCCCTCGGAGTGGGTATAGTTAGTATGACGTCAGAACAAAACCCATATGGATGATATTCATAACGGCAACATGTAGACGCTTGAAATATTCACTTTAAAAATAAATAATTAAATTAAAATAAAACAAGGGCTCCCATACAACAAACGAGATTTTTTTTTTGCTGTTTTTATAGATAATAGTACGGAACCCTTCGTGCGCGAGTCCGACTCGCACTTAGTCGGTTTATAGGGTTCCGTACCCAAAGGGTAAAACGGAACCCTATTACTGAGGCTCCGCTGTCCGTCCGTCCGTCTGTCACCAGGCTGTATCTCATGAACCGTGATAGTTAGACAGTTGAAATTTTCACAGATGATGTATTTCTGTTGCCGCTATAATAACAAATACTAAAAAATAGAATTAAATAAATATTTAACGGGGCTCCCATACAACAAACGTGATATTTTTGCCGTTTTTATAGATAATGGTACGGAACCCTTCGTGCGCGAGTCCGACTCGCACTTAGTCGGTTTTTTAATTAACTTCTCTATGTCATAGAATATCAGTACTTTCAATGTTACAGAATATCGCAAAGAAATAACAACTAACAGGAGGGTCGTTGTGTTTTGTCACCGTACGTTTCTTATCAGCAAGATACGGTTAAGCTTGGCTTTGCCTCTGATATAACGAGCTACTGGAACCTCACTCTTCGTGGAAATACATCTTCAAAGAGTACGAGATGTATTTTTTTATATATTTTATATTTATGTATATATTTGTGTTATTTTGTGGCAATTGTGAAGTCCACCGTTCCTATATGAAATCTATATGTTTGTCTGTGTGAGCGTTTTTTTTCGAATATTCGAATTTTGACTTCAGATTCGAATTCAGCATAAAATAGTAGAATAGGAATATTCAGGAACACCGCTCCTATCTCTTAAGGAACATGTTCAAAATGGCCGACAAATTAAAGAAATAAATTTTGAATTGTTATATAATTGACGAGCTAGGTGTTCCTCTGGCAATGCAAGCTTGCGCATTCTCAACTGGTTTACTATCGATTATATCTTACATACCATTACTTCGTCATAGCGTCGAATTATTCCCATATAAATTTGATAAAGTGTTTGGACATATTAATAATACCACCTTTCACATGGTCGGTGGCGCCATGGTTAAATGACGCGACTTTGATACCGACGCTCGTGGGTTCGATTCCCACATAAGACAAACATCTGTGTGCATGAACATGTCTATTAGTGTTGATCTGGGTGTTTTTAAGAGAGGTAGGGCGCAGTCTGCGGAAGTACCACGTCACCACTTCACAGAAATCCGCAGCCAAATAACACCTCTCTGGAGGGTTGTTGTGTTCCTACGCGTAAGTGTAACCCCTGGTGTTGCCATAGCCATAGGCTACGGTGACTGTTTACCATCAGGCAGGCCGTATGCTAGATTGCCACCTTAGTGCTATATGAAAAAACATCGATACTTTAAAATACAGTTGAATTCCCGATTATGTAGTACTAGCTGCTGCCCGCGGCTCCGCCTGCGTGGAGTCAAATAACGAAGCCTATGTGTTAATTCAGATCATAATCTATCTACGTGCCAAATTTCATTCAAATCCGTTCAGCCGTTTAAGCGTGAAAGAGCAACAAACATCCATACATACAAACTTTCTCATTTATAATATTATTAGGATTAACATTGGCAAGTGCAACCAACCCCATCTTGATATGCAAATGGCGAGAACAGCCTTACGTCAGAATTCACACATCAGGCGATAATTCGATTATGATAATAGATTCTAATTTCAATATCCAACATGGTCAATTTGACTCTTAACCACGTAGAAAAATAAGAAATGACGAAAGAACACTCATAAGATAGGGGTAAACTTATACAGAAACAAAATAAACCATTTGGATGGGGTGCTATATTAGCAATTTGCATACGCTATCCATCTATCTATTGTTAACTTCACGCCAAATCCCTTGCGGGGTAGGCAGAGAGAACCGAGCGCCATGTGACTCGATTCTTACAAACCTTACTTGCTTCTTTAACATTCAATGCCCTTCTTTTTATACAACGTCGGAAGGAATACAAGCATACGGCCCACCTGATGTAAATCGGATACCGTAGCCTATGAACGATTGTATTACATTAACTATCAATCGCGTGATGACACCTCTGCTGCTAACACAGCGACTCTTTAGAAGTTAACTGGTGACCTCACCCACATGCAGTAAGACAACAACCCTCTAGGGAGTTGTTATTTGGTCCTCGGACTTCGGACTCGGTTTATAGCTCTTCTCATGCATTCTCGTCGGTTTCTAGGGTTCCTGATATGACCTTCTGATAAAACATGATCAATTTGGTCAATGTATGCAAGTCTTCGCCTTCCTCGGCTCCTACATCCCTCTGTTTTCTCGTTGTATATCTCTTTAGTAATTATTTCTTCCTACATACTTTCGATACCAATATGCTTCTTCTTATTTTAACATGGGCTCATTGCATCAGATTTTTATTTTAAGATTACTAAAAATCACTGGTTCGGAGAAAATTAGGTGTAAATTTTCATACATACACACAGACAGATTTGACGAGCTCTGTGGCTCAGTCGTGAATGACGCGACTTTGACACCAACGCTCGTCGGTTCGATTCCCACACACGACAAACATTTGTGTGTATGAACATGTCTGTTTGTCTTGATCTAGATGTTTTTAAGAGAGATAGGGCGCATCAAAGCAGCCCGTCTGGGGAAGTACCTCCACCTCACAGAAAACCGTAACCGCCAAAATAACAACACCTAAAGGGTTGTTGTGTTCCTGCGTGTGAGTGAGGTCACCAGTAAGCTCCTAAGGAGTTGCTGTGTATGCAGCAAAATAGGCATCGCGCGAGTGATACTTAATATATTACAAGCCTTGATAGGCTACGGTAACTGCTTTATATCAGGTGGACGGGGTGGGTGGGGTTGTATGCCTCCTAACGTTGTATAAAAAAACAGACATACATTCTCAAAAAAACGGGTTGCACTCCGGGAGTGCCGGCAGAAGTGAAAGTGAAAACTTGAACATTAATGTTGTGCATTTTTTAATATTTTGGAACGGTTAGGGAATAATTTCGCACGAATTGCTTTATTTATCAGTATAAAAGTACTATCTCGAACCATCAGCAGTCACCATCCGTGGATACGCGTAGCAGGCTGTAGTACAAACACACACGCACACTCGTGCAAGCACCCTGCGCCGCTTAAACCAAACAGCGATGTTGATAAACTACGTTGAACGAAACGCGTAAGCGCCAAGAATTTCATGGCGCTTACAACGTTTTGGTCGCGAGAAAATAATGCCCTATGAACGATCCAGCGCTTCATGTTTTAATTGTTTAATTAGAGGTAACTAATGTTTTAGCGCTGCAGTGAACTTAAGTTCTAATTGTCACCAAAATCTTACTGTCAGGGTCACGTGTCCTGACGCGAGTTTAACATTTTTTACTCATCCCAAAAAGTGCACAACGCCGCTAAAGATGTTTTCACTTCAAAAATATGTAAAACCGTTTTCTTAGCATTGGTATATAAATATATCGTCAAAATTTTAATTTTTACTTTTGACGCAATTACAGTAACAGGCTTTTGAATGGAGATTTAATAAACAACGATCGATAGTACTACTACTACGATAGCCACTTTACATTAGGTATGCTTCCCAACGTTGTGTAAAAAAATACACACTTAGAAATATCGACGAATTCGGTGGCAATGGATAACCCACTTTACAACAAGTGTTATTTATACTATGTGGAACTATTTAGAAGCCAAACACACAGGCGCGGGAAAAGGGGGAAAGGGGCAGCGATCCGTCACAAATTTTTTTTGCAACATGTCACGGTGAGATCGCTTTTTGTGTGACAGGTTGCAAACGAACATGAATTTTACTGAAAATCCTATCACGGATCGCTGCCACTCCCCCGCTTCTTGGGCCCTGTTGATTTTCGCTTTTAAAATATTCGTTCGTCTGTTGTCCAACATCTGCAACAATAATGATTGTTATTGTTGTGTTAAGTCATATTTAAAATATATACGTGATCAAGATTTTAAAACCGTAATTTTCAAGGGTGGCTTTAAATGCGATATTTACCTATTTTACATCTAGATGACATCACTGCCATCATACGCCTGTGGAAACCACAAGATCAATAACCCTATCTTCAAATATACCTCATCAAATACAAATAGCACGAGAGGCCGCATATCGTATGAATATATAGTGTTGACAGTTTATTTGCGCAAAATCTGTGGTGTAACGCTTGCAGACCGTATCCGCAATGATGAGGTTAGAAGCAGAGTTGGTCTGAAAGAGAGCGTCGGTGTTAAAATAAGAAGAGGCATGCTCCGTTGGTTCGGACATGTAGAAAGAATGCAGGATGAAAGAATGACGAAGCAGATATACAATGCAAAAGTGGAAGGATGTAGGAGCCGAGGAAGGCCAAGACTTACCTATCATGATCAGATTGGTCGTGTTCTATCAGAAGGTGATGTCAGGAGCCCTAGAAACCGGCGAGCGTGCATGAAAAGAGCAATGAATGTGAAAGAAGCGAGTGAGCGAGTGAGTCGCGTGGCGCTCGGTTCTCTCTGCCTACCCCGTAAGGGATTTGGCGTGAAGTTATAGATAGATAGATAGACAGTTTATATATTTTTGAATTGAAAACTTAGCATCGTTGTGATTTGAAACTCGATGAAACGAAAAAGCGACAGTAAAAAGAGACAACCACATATATCTATACGGTTAAATGTGCTAGAGAATGAGATAGAAGTTATTATGTGGTGTTTATTACGGGGTCTGAGCGTTGTGCGTATGTTAGTACGTGTGTGTGCATGCCTGCGTATTACGAAGCTTAGGTTAAGGCATCATAACAACCGACGTTCGTCTCATTATCTTGAAGTTCACATTTTTTAAGGTTTCACTCTTCCATGGCGTGTGAACTGCACAGATTTTTTTTTGTTAGCGGACTTAGGGATTTTAAAAAACTGGTACATCTATTTAGTTTAGGTTAGTGAGTGGTGTATACCACAATATTAGCGTCAATTCGCCTATTAGGAAAAGCTGTTGCGTATGAGAGGAGATTAGCGATCTGGAGTCACGGTCAAGAACAGCACTATCACAGCAGGTCCTCTCTTCTCTATTGTCTCGTGTAAAAATTCACAGGAAATTGTGTTGTTGCGAGTGAGTAAGGTCGCCAGGTAGTCAACGAGACGAGATACTGCGATATTAATACTACTTGCTATGCTTTGCTATGATTTATTTACAGTTAGACTACACTATATTCGAAAAAATCGGCCAAGTGCGAGTCGGACTCGCGCACGAAGGGTTCCGTACCATTATCTATAAAAACAGCAAAAAAAATCACGTTCGTTGTATGGGAGCCCCCTTAAATATTTATTTTATTCTATTTTTTAGTACTTGTTGTTATAGCGGCAATAGAAATACATCATCTGTGAAAATTTCAACTGTCTAACTATCACGGTTCAAGAGATACAGCCTGGTGACAGACGGACGGACGGACGGACGGACGGACGGACGGACGGACGGACGGACGGACGGACGGACAGCGGAGCCTCAGTAATAGGGTTCCGTTTTACCCTTTGGGTACGGAACCCTAAAAAATGAATTTAATATGTTAAGACAAGTACAGAAACTTCATTGCTAAAGTCGGTGAAAACAAACAAGGCAAAGCTATTGTTTATTAAACATTAATATATTCAAAGCAGACGTATATATGTCCATTCTGGATCAAGGCAGGAATAACTTGGCCTATTTGTAGCGAGCTGAGGTCAACACTCATCATGTAATCCGTTAGGCTTTATGTTAAATCGAGGTCTCTTAACCATTTGACATAAAGATCAAGGTTCAAAATTATAACTGTTGTTTATTTTTTTTATATATACAATGCAAGAGTGGAAGGATGTAGGAGCCGAGACTAACCAACCATGACCAAATTGGTCGTGTTTTATCAGAAGGCGATGTCAGGAGCCCCAGGAGCCGGCGAGCGTGCATGAAAAGAGCTATGAATGTTACAGAAGCGAGTGAAGTATGTAAGGACCGCTTTTTATGGCGCCTACCCCGCAAGGGATCTGGCATGAAGATATACATACATACATTTTTTTATACAACGTCCAGAGACATACACGAATATGCACCACCTGATTTTATTTATTAAAGAAGAACCTTAGGAGCTTGCTGGTGACCTAACCCACATAACAACCCTCCAGCGAGTTGTTAGTCGGCTGCAGTTTTTTGTGAAGTGGCGATACTTCCCCAGACGGCCTGCTTTGATGTGCCCTACCTCTATTAAGACACCAAGACCAAGACAAACGAACATGTTCATGCACACAGATGTTTATCCTCTGTGGGAACTGAACCCACGAGTGTTGGTGTCAAAGTTGCGTCACTAACCACTGCGTCAATCTCGTCGAAATAGATAACAGTGGGTAAGCTAAGTCTATTACCCTCGGGCAGCTTGAAACCACTTAACTCTGTCAAGACGCAGTTGCGCAGTGTGGTGGAGCAGGCACTTAATTCTTCAACTAGACTGACACGCAACCACGGCATCGAACTCCTCATGGTAAACATAGACGCAAACTGCATATTTTAGTAAAATTTAATCCGAGGTGTTGTGATAAGAAAAGACGTGCTCCGTTAGTTCGGACATGTAGAAAGAATGCGGGATGAAAGAATGACGAAACAGATACACAATGCGAAAGTGGAAGGATGTAGGGGCCGAGGAAGATCAATACTAACCTACCATCACCAAATTGGACGTGTTTTATCAGAAGGTGATGTCAGGAGCCTTAGGAAACGGCGAGCGTGCATGAAAAGAGGTATGAATATTAAAGAAGCAAGTAAAGTGTCTAAGGACTACGTCTTATGGCGGTCTATTCTCTCTGCAAAGGACCTGGCGTGAAGATATACATACATACATAATCCTCGCTCCATAACTCAAGCTACAGCTTTGTCGACTAATCTTTAGTCGAATTTAGCTTATTTTTAATTTATATCACAAAGATCCACAGGATGAAAACAACAGACGGCTAAAAAAGAGCAATGAAAACAAAAAGTTATGGCGGCAGACTTGATCGGCGCCAAAACGGAAACCGTACGCATTCTTTTAGCATGCGGCCTCTCGTATGATTACTGTTTGATGTAGATAGGGTTACTGATCTTAGTTTGTACCACTCTGTGATGATATTCAAGAGTTTAGGTAAGTAAATATAGTCTTTGGTACTCGAGAAGGCTGGTATTGGTTCTATGAACCCGGTCGCATCGAGTTACCAAATTTGAAAGAGACTATGGCTCTTGTTTTCTCGATTATTGCTAACTAGCTGCTGCCCGCGGCTCCGTCCGCGTGGAGTCAAATAACGTAGCCTATGTGTTAATCCAGATCATAATCTATCTACGTGCCAAATTTCATTCAAATCCGTTCAGCCGTTTAAGCGTGAAAGAGCAACAAACATCCATACATACAAACGTTCGCATTTATAATATTAATAGGATGATCATCATCGGATCTCAGTGGCGCAGTGATGAAATGCGCTGTTATGCTGCTTTGCCACCAACGCTAGTGGGTTCGATTTCCATACAGAACAATCATTTGTGTGCATGAATATGTCTGTTTGTCCGAGACAAACAGACATATTCATGTGTTCATGGTGTTTTTAAGAGAGGTAGAGCCCATCAAAGCAGTCCATGGGGAAGTACCTCCACGTTTCAGGAAAACCACAGCCAAATATCAACTCCCTAGAGGGTTGTTGTGTTCCTGCATATGAATAATCACCAGTAAGCTCCAAAGGAGCTGCTGTGTTAGCAGCAGAGGTGGCGTCGTCGATACTTAATATATTACAAGCTCTCATAGTCTACGGTAACTTCTTTGAATCAGGTGGTGTGTATGCTTGTATGCCTCTGGACGTTGTATAAAAAAAATGATTATTGGTAATATTTCAGCTAAACAACAGTTGTAAGTTTGACCCTTGATCTTTATGTCAAATGGTTAAGAGACCTCGATTTAACATTAAGTATATTAAGCTGTGTTTATAGGCTACGGTGACCGCTTTACATCAGGTTGGCCGTATGCTTATACGCCACCCGACATTGTATAAAAAAAAATGTTCTTTTAATGAAAAGACATCCACTGCTGGATGTAGGCCTTCCCCTTCGTCCAGATCGATCCAGATCGTCAGTTGATCGCGTGGAGGCTGTCCTACTCTATAATTTGCGATTCGTTATCGCCAGAGAACCATTCTAATCCAACAGCCATCGGTTCTTCAAGCTATGTACCCACTGCCACTTCAGATAGCAGATACTTATGGCTGGTGGTTTAACGAAATATCGAAACAGTTTTTACTCTTACAATTTAAGTACTAGTATAAAATAAGTCAAGAAATACGAGCCACCTGATGAGAAGCAGTTTCCACAGCTAATGGATGTTTTCAATTGCGCGTTGCTGATCTGCACGGGTTTTCACACTGGCACAGAAACTTCTCACTCGAATAGAAAAGTTGTTAAACTGAATCCGGAGTTGTTATCAGTGAAATGTACTCTGGGCCAGCATGGCTGCATCAACTGATAGGATACTGTAGTCTTTTGCCAGTTGCCGCTGCGACTTGGGCTCCTCTTTCCGCTTACCATCAGGTGAAGCGGAGCCACTACGCTGAGCTAAAATAAAAAAAAACACACGGTACGCATTATACGTCACGAAATCGAAATCCTTTCAATGCAATTTGAATCCACGCCAATTACGATTTTGGTTTAAAATGATTTTCAGGAACACCGTTCCTATATGAAATCTATATGTTTGTCTGTGTGTGCGTTTTTTTCGAATATTTGAATTTTGACTTCAGAGTCTGATTTAGCATAAAAAAGTAGAATAGGAATGTTCAGGAACACCGTTCCTATCTCTTAAGGGACATAGTCAAAATGGCCGACAAATAAAAAAAAAAATTCTAAATTGTTATATAATTGACGAGCCAGATGCTCTGGCAATGCAAGCTTGCACATTCTCAACTGGTTTATTCTTAATTACAAATTATGACAAATTATGTAACTAATTCTTATCTTTTTGTGTTTTTATTTTGTAATGGAATAAACGGTTGACTAACAATCGTTTGTCTCCATCAACCGGTCCGGCGAGGATCCCATTTACAATTCTGCAACCTCACCAGGTTCACGGCCAGTGGTGTTTTGATTTTTTGCAGCCGACACAACGGTATTCATGATTTCTCTTTTGCGATGACTCACAATCTGATGCAACATTAACGAACTTAGTTACAATAACAAGTTTAGTCTGTTATTATTAACTAGTGTTATTGAAACTGGAAAAAGTTATTTGAAATGTTAATTTGTTGTATTTGGCACGCGACTCGTTTTTATAGAATTCGATATTAAAGTTTAAACAGGAATTTAATTTGGGAGACGTATGCAGAGGTTTGATTTTAAGAGAGGTAAGTTGCATCAAAATAGTCTGTCTTTGGAAGCACCTCCGACTCACAGAAAATTGCAGACAAATAATAACTCCCTAGAGGGTTGTTGTGTTACTGCGTGTGAGTGAGGTCAGCAGTAAGCTTCTAAAGAGTGGCTGTGTTAGCAGCAGAGGTGTCATCAAGCGATTGATAGTTAATATAATACAATACATATGCTACGATAACTTGTTTAAATCCGGTAGTGTGTATGCTTGTATGCCTATGAACGTTGTATAAAAAATAGATTGTATAAGAAATAGAGAAATAGATTATTGGTAAATAAAGTTTAAATAAATATATTTCAGCTAAACAACAGTTATAATTTTGAACCTTGATCTTTATGCAAACGGTTAAGAGACCTTGATTTAACATTAAGCCTATTAAGCTGTATTGCAAGTGTTTATAGGCTATGGTGACCGCTTTACATCACGTGGGCCGTATGCTTGTAAAAAGAGGGGCAATTATGGGTGGTATTGTACAGAAATACAATGTTAAAGAAGCAAGTGAGTTATGTAAGGATCGAGTCACATGGCGCTCGGTTCTCTCTGCCTACCCCGCAAGGGATTTGGCGTGAAGTTATAGATAGACAGCTTAGAGCAAAGGACGACATATTTAAGAAACAAATTCTTTTTTGACATTGCACTTTTGTACAATACCAACTTTTTAAATGACTATAATGGAGGTAAAGGGGGGTGAAAGTAGGAAGAAGATATATTGGAGCTACCAAAATGTGGACAAAAGGAGAATGGGACATCTCATTTACTATAGAAAAAATAGTAAATGAGAGGCGAAACAAAGAAATCGTCATCGGGTCGTACATATTTGCCATCCGACTTGGTATATAAAATGCTTTTACGGTGTACTCGTGTGGCAAACATGATCCGCCGGATGTAAACGGATTATTGTGTCATGCGCCGTGCTGACTCACTGGTTCCTGACCAGCTCATCACTCACGCACGAAAACAATGATCTATCTATAACTTCACGCCAAATTCCTTGCGGGGTAAGCAGAGAGAACAGAGCGCCACGTGACACGATCCTTACACACCTCACTCGCTTCTTTAATATTCATAGCTCTTCTCATGCACACTTCCCAGCTTTTAAGGCAACTGACCATCACCTTCTGATAGAACACGATCAAGTTGGTCCCGGTAGGTAATTCTTGGCCTTCCTGGGCTCCTACATCCTTCTACTTTTGCGTTATCTGTTTCGTAATTCTTTTTTGCTGCATTCTATCCACATGTCCGAACCAACGAAGCGTGCCACTTTTTATTTTCACACCGACGACGCTCTCTTTCAGACCAACGCTGTTTTTAACATCATCATTGCGCAACGCTCGCATTTCGACCGCGTTTATTTTCATGCTTTCTCTATCACATCCAGCCCTCGCTTCCACAAGTAAGCATCGGGATCATCACTGCATTGTGTATAGCGAGCTGTGCCTTCTGGCTCAATGAAAGCAATGATCCTCTAGAAAATTGTTATTGGAGACTAACTTAGAAATTGTGAATAATATTTTTTTATTTATGTTACTACATAACCTTTTTCTACATAAACGTTTTGTTTATGTAGAAAGACAGCGTTAGGTTCTCAAAAAAGGGATAAGATAAAGATAAAAATAATTTATTTGCCATTAGACCCTTACGGGCACTTAGATACGTCATACATTCTTTAAATTAAATCATATTGTAACTTAACAATTTTCCAGTTTATTTTTTTTTACTTTTAATCTCTCTTTTTTAATCTACCAGCATTTCGGAAATGCCCATTGGCTAAGAAGAAATGCCAAAAGAAACTTGCCAATATGGGTCTTTTTTCCATCGTTAAAATATATTACAACAAATATATGTGAGTGTACATATAATGAAATCAAGTGGTACAATTAAAGATATATTAATACATGTGCTGAATCATTTCCAAACATCTCTATCAGTTAGATATTCATCGATTCTATAAAGAGGCTTTACCAGGTTGACAACCCACAACCTGCAATTGTCCATAGGCTATTGCTGCTACGGTAATCGCTTTACATCAGGTGGGCCGTATGTTTATACGGCTTCCGACGTTGTATATAAAAAAAAACTTTATTACTTTCTAAGTGTGTAAACATATATGTTTATAAACAAATCCATAAACACGAGAGCTGATGCCGTGGACAAGTACTCTTCATCGATGATTCACAACAAGTGCTTCTTTCAAACACTCTTCATTTCAACGTCCTATACAAATTTGCATGATCTGACGACAACGCTTAGGGGCAAAAAAGTATTGACATCCAATTAAAGTTAAACCTTACAGCGAAAGCCGCACGACTCAAATATGAATGAACGTAGTGTTGCGGTTGTGATGTTTTCGTGTCTGTACGTTTACAAAGAGCACCCAACGCTCAATGGCGCAGGTGTTCACAGAACAAAAGGTATGAGGGTATAGCTTCGATTCCGAGGTGTGTACAGCGATTTGTGAAAAAATGAAGAAAAAATATATGGGGGATGGTTTTTTTTTAAAGAGTATTCTGCATATGCCATTTCATTTAGTATGGTTTTTTAAATTTTTACTTGGTTACTTACCATGTTTAGTATTTGATGGTTTGTTCTGTGTATACATCGAGTGCGTACGGTGAAACGCGCTGTTACGTTACTTTGACACCAACGCTCGTGGGTTCGATTCCCACACAGTGTTTGGAGCTATGCACCAAACAGCTCGGCACTTTAATTATATGCATTTCGTATAAATTGAATACGCTTTGATTGATTGAGTAGTACGCGAATTACCGCCAACCAACATACACCATACCACACCAATCAAACGCGTATTCAAATTGATTGATTGATTCAAAATTGAACCCTTAAGTTTAAAGAGAGACTTTGCCTCCCTTTGTGTGTTCTACCGATTGTACAACGGGTTGTGTTCTGAAGAGTTGTTCGAAATGATGCCGACAGCTACTTTTTATAACCGCACCGCTCGCCGACGGCGGGGAGTTCACCCTCACACGCTTGAACCGCAATGGTCGCGTACTGTGCGGTTCCAGAGAAGTTTTCTTCCGAGAACACTCAAGCTGTGGAATGAGCTCCCAGCCAAGGTTTTTCCAAGGGACTACAGCATGGAGTTATTCAAGAAATGCGTGAAGAGGTTTTTAGAGGGTCGGCTACGCATGAGTGACGCCCCTGGTGTTGCAAATGTCCATAGGCTACGGTGACTGTTTAACATCAGGCAGGCCGTATGCTTGATTGCCACCTTAGTGGTATATAAAAAAAAAATTACCAATATTTACCATTTAATCGTGTAACCATTTTACCAGTTTTGTAATAAGTCGGACAAATTACACAGCGCCATCTAGCCCAAAAGTAAGCGAAGCTTGTGTTATGGGTACTAGACAACTGATAAACATACGTAAATACATTTTTTTTTGTAAATACATACTTATTATACATAGAAAATACCCAGACCAAGACAAACAGACATGTTCATGCACACAAATGTTTGTACTGTGTGGGAATCGAACCCACGAGCGTTGGTGTCAAAGTCGCGTCATTCACGACTGAACCACCGAGCTCGTCAAGTGACTTTTATATTTAGTAAATTTAATAATAAACCATTTTTACATAAAGTCTATCAGTGGAGTTATATTGTCTCCATCTCCACCAACAATCACCAGAACGTAACTCAGCGGGTATACCATCAGCCGAACCACCAAGCAGAGCGCACTACACACAGGATAAACATCTGTGTGTATGTATGATCATGTCTGTTTTTGTTGGTCTGAGTATCATAAGTATGTATTTATAAAAAAAAATGTATCTACGTATGTTTATCAGTTGCCAAGTATCCATAACACGAGTTTCACTTACTTTGACGCTAGAACTGTGTCATTTGTTTTAAAGGAGGGTTGTTGTACGAGCGAGTGAGGTTACCAGTGAGTTCTAGGAAGTCGCTGTGTCTAACAGTGGGGATGGCGACGTTACTTTTTGTGTTGCAAGCGTTCATAGGCTACGATGACCACTCTATATCAGGTGGGCCGTATGTATATTATGCCGCCCGACGTTGTATAAAAAAACTTACTAATTTTCAATGTTTTACCTAATCTGAAAGCAACCCGCCTGGGGAACCTCCACCTCACAGAAAACCGTAGCCAAATAAGAACTCCCTGTTATGTTTTTTTTTAATAAAACTTGCACCCCTGCCATGGATGGGCAAGGCTCTGTTTGGCACATATTTATTATGTTACTGCGTGTGAGTGAGGTCTCCATTAAGCTCCTAAGGAGTTGCAGTTAGCAGCAGAGGTGGCATCCCGCGAGTGATACTTAATGTATTACCAACGTTTATAGGCTACATTAGCCACTTTCCATCAGGTGGTCTGTATACTTTTATGCCTCCCGACGTTGAATAAAAAAAAATGTGGCAAATTCGGGCCTATAGGTTTCAATTATCCAAGTCATGGTTTTACCAACTGTAGTTATGTAAAGCAGTTACCGTAGCCTCATAATCTTCGGTGCAATACAGAAAGTATCTACCTTGTCATCCCAGCTGCTAACACCATAAATAACATGCAATAAATAAATAAACACAACAACTCCTTAGGAGTTTATTGGTGTAATATTTTTTTACGGAACCCTCAGAGCGTGAGTCGGACTCGCACTTGACGGCTTTTTTTCCCTTAGTTTCCGACTTACTCGCATCGAGAACAGTCATGACTGGTGCTCTGATGTGCCCTCCGAAGCACGGATTAATTCAAAATTATTTATAACTAGCTGAAGCCCGCGGCTTCGCACGCGTGAAATTTGGGCTTTTAGTAGCCTTTGTTACCCTGCAGCCTTCAAATTCTTTCTGTTAAAAAAAAAAATCAAAGTTCAGGGTCTTTCTTTGGAAGTAATTACCCTAGACTTCATCGCGTGGCATACATATTAACAAACATATATAAATATTTACACTAATACTTCTTTATAAATTACCCTAGACTTCATCGCGTGGCATACATATTAACAAACATATATAAATATTTACACTGTGTTGGGTGTATTTTCCCCATTTGCTAGAGCAACTACATTTGCGGCATCACTCACTCGTGAACATGCCACGTACAGTTGTCCATGCGTAAAGCATCCCTTGCTTAAAAGAATGCCGGCTTTGCTTAGTTTTAGGCATTGTGATTTATTAATTGTCATTGCAACACTGACATTGACGGGGAATTGTAAACTTTTAAATTGAAACGGGCAATTACATGGAATTACGGGTATCCTAGAGCGCCATCTATTGTCCTTTACGGGAGGTAACGTATGTTTATTTTATTTTTATTACATAAAAAATGCGTAGTTATTTTATGTCACTAAAATACGTATTCTGTTAAAGTAATAATAAAAATAAAATCGCAAGTTACCGATATTTCCTCCTAATTTTAACAGTTTTTAATTTTTTACGCAGGGACCCTAAATACATACGGGATAAAAAGTAGTCTATATTCTGCTCTGAACGGCCCTCTACCTACCAGTGAAAGTCCCGTCAAAATCGGTTCAGCCATTTCGAAGATTAGCCCGGACAAACAAACAGACATATAGACAGACAAAAAAGTAAAATAATCTTATTTAGGCTTTGGTAAAGTGAAAATAACAATATGAGCGTCAGATAAATCCTTTATTTTGCAAACATACAGACAGACTTCAATTTTATTTATATGTATATATAGATGTATAGATTAGATACCTCTACAGTCATAGTGACCACATCAATATTAGACAGCTTTATTTATATGCATGAAAATGTGGAATATATTACCCTCAGCGGTGTTCACGAACAAATACGATAGGTGCCTTCAAGAAAAGAGCCTATGTTTTTCTTTATTCTATGATATGGCATAATTAAAAACTTCCGGACAATATTTATTGTATTTATTTTGTAAAAATAATAATGAAATTATAAAATTAATTTAAATAAAATAAAAGCGTCTTCAAAAAACCTACTCAGGAACTAAAAAGCGAAAAATAATTGCTCACAATTACTTACGACTTTTACAGTCGATGCCTGATATTACGCGGCATTCATCCATTCATGACACCTACTCCGCTTCGACATCTGCTTCGCGAGCCTTACGAATATCACAAGAAGAGATGGTGTCTACAAAAAATAAAGTCTATGACAATTTGTCAAAATATTAATTACATAGGATTTTTTTTTTTTTTTTTTTTTTTGACCTGACTATGTAGTTAGCCCCGAGTGGGCTGTCACTACGTCACCGGACTAGAGAGGCGGGCGTGAGGCGCCACAGCCTAGAAAAACAAAGTTAAGCGACAGCCTAAGGGCCCCCTAGAGGGGTTGGACCTCGGCTCAGGACGTCGCTGGAGAAACAAATCGAACACGCGGGTTCGTGGCCTGAAGGGCTTCATAGGATTTTTTTTTTTTTTAAGACCTGACTATGTAGTTAGCCCCGAGTGGGCTGTCACTACGTCACCGGACTAGAGCTTCATAGGAAATTCCTCGAATCTATTATGTACGACCTAGCGAAACAAACCATAGCGCGATCTAAAATGTAGTCAGTGCCATCTGTGATGTGATGGGTAAACGTAAAGTAACCGAATAACTCGCCACATTAGTTCAACGCGGTGGCTCTACCATCTTAAGAGACAACTTTTTGACAGCTGCAATTAGGTGTAATCGACAAATGATTATATGTATATCTTCACGCCAGGTCCCTTGCTAGGTTGGCAGAAAGAACCGAGCGCCAAAAGACGCGGTCCTTACACACTCCACTCGACTAAAACACGACCATAGTCATGGTAGGTTAATCTTAGACTTCCTCGGCACCTACATCCTTCCACTTTCGCATTGTATATCTATTTCGTCATTCTGTCATCCTGCATGCTTTCTACATGATACCTTATGTATCCAGGATTATTTGTCTTGGGTATGGTTGGTTCAATGAACAGCGGGTACGAAGGGAATTATCCGTTACGACGTATTTGTTCAAACAGCTCAGAGGTAAAATCTGTAACTCAGAATTACTTAGTTTGGCGAATGTGAGTGTCCCTGATAGACATGTGTCGTCGTCGTCGGCCGCACCTACTGGCGGTGGCTCACGGGCGGACCAGCCTACAAAACAAAGCCCCGCTGACACGCGCTCTGATCACCCTCAATTAAATTAATCCTCAATTAAATAATTGATATATTCACGAGTTGTCTGACTGAATTTACAAAGGTAACAGTATATATTATTTGTTATACGTAGAGTTAAAAGGGTGTTACTCTATTACTTTGGGTTTGTAACCCGTAATAACAGATGAAAGTGTTGATAAATAAATAATACATGATAACTGATAGCGTCCCATAAATGCTGACGTCGAGAAAGGTCGATAATACAGTGGTTCACGAGAATACCAAATAAAGATTCTTGTTGATGCACTGGCGAGATGATGATACGTTTGGTGACTGATCGAGGCTGGGTGCTGGACCTTTTCATATCGATATGTTTAGTAGGTACTTGTTTTTTACTTTCTATAATAATAAAGTGGGTATGTACAAGGTAGATAAATGCAGTAAATAAAACTTTAAGCAACGTACGTTCGTACGGGGTACGTACTCGATGTGTGTATGCAAGGACAGACAGACACATGTACCAATAGCATATTTTGTATTAATATAATATAAGAACAAAAATCTCGCTTTTTTTATATAACGTCAGGAGGTCAAGCATACGTCCACCTGATGTGAAATGGTTACCGTAGGCTTTGAACGCTGGTAACACTTTACGTATCACTCGCGTGATGCCACGTCAACTGCTAGCACAGTAACTCCTTGGCAGCTTACTGATGACCTCACTCACTCGCAGGAACAACCCTCTACGAAGTTGTTATTTGGCTGTTCCTGCGTGTGAGTGAGGTCACGAGTAAGCTCCTAAAAAGATAAAGATAAAGATAAAAATTCTTTATTTGCCTTTAGACCCTCACGGGCACTTAGACACGTCTCACATTTTCAATATTATATCTTATCTTTTTTTTTTAAGTTTTTCTCTTTTTTAATCTACCAGCATTTCAAATGACCATTGGCGAAGAAGAAATGCCAAAAGAAACTTGCCAATATAGGTCTTTTTTTTTAAGAAGTTGCTGTGTTAGCAGCAGAGGATAATCGCGCGAGTGATGTTCAATGTATTTAAAGCGTTTATAAGCTACGGTGACCGCTTTACATCGGGTTGGCCGTATGCATGTATGCCTTTCAACGTTGTATAAAAAAAACAAACGGTCAATACATGGTTGGTATTTATATGAAGCAGTAGTACGTCAGTAGTATAAGTTCACTTGTATTCGTTCTTGGGGTTCCGGACCTCAAAAGCAAAACTGAACCTTTGTAGAATCACTCAGTTTTCCGTCTGTCTGTTAAGACCGTGACTGATATTAATATCAAATACTCAGATCTGCAATCCCTTCGAGCAGTGAAAAAATCATACTTCTAAGACAATGCAATCAAAAGATATCGCCGTTTATGCCCATATTTTGACGCAAGGGAATCAAAATCTATAGGGTGCTTCCCGTTGACGTAGAATCATGAAATTTGCTAAGAAGCATCGTCATGTAGCACAAGCAAAAGGAAAAATCTGAAAACCGTGAATTTGTAGTCACATCACAGAAAAATAATTGCGAAAATAATTTGCGGAATCATTTTTTACGGAACCCTCGGTGCGCGAGTCGGACTGACAATTGACGGCTTTTTATATATAAGATTCTAATAGTAATTACCTTTGATTGTAAATAAAACTAACTAACTTTTTATAACCGCACCGCTCGCCGACGGCGGGGAGTTCACCCTCACACGCTTGAACCGCTATGGTCGCGTACTGTGCGGTTCCAGAGAAGTTTTCTTCCGAGAACACTCAACCTGTGGAATGAGCCCCCAGCCGAGGTTTTTCCAAGGAACTACAGCATGGAGTACTTCAAGAAATGCGTGAAGAGGTTTTTAGAGGGTCGGCAACGCATGAGTGACGCCCCTGGTGTTGCAAATGTCCATAGGCTACGGTGACTGTTTAACATCAGGCAGGCCGTATGCTTGATTGCCACCTTAGTGGTATAAAAAAAAAAATTAATAACAATTTATAAAGTATGCGCTAAAATCAAAAACCTCTTACAGTCATGTAGAACGGCGATAAAACACCAAAAATAACATCCACAGATAAAAGCAAGACATCATCATTCACCACGCAGACGGTACCCTAAAAAGGTGAAAAGGCAAAACTGAGCGCACGGTATAAAACCGCCAAGTCACCGCCATCAATCTCATTGTAAATGGACGATAGGTGGGGCCTTAACGTCCATTACTGTTGTTACTCGATTTTATAAAGGCGATATAACATACTATTGTTTTCATACCTGATATATTATGTTATTTTTGAGCTTGAAAATTTGGGTAAGATGTAGACGAGCTCGGTGGCGCAGTGGTGAAACGCGTTGTTACGCTACTTTGACACCAACGCTCGTGGGTTCGATTCCCACACAGTACAAACATTTGTGTGCATGAACATGTCTGTTTGTATTGGTCTGGGTATTTTCTATGTATAATAAGTAAGTATTTACAAAAAAAAAAAATGTATTTACGTATGTTTATCAGTTGTCTAGTACCCATAACACAAGCTTCACTTACTTTGGGACTAGATGGCGCTGTGTAATTTGTCCGACAATATTTATTTATTTATTTAGTTGTGTAAAAGCTAATAAAACGTCGGGAGGCATACAACCATACGGCCCACCTGATGTAAAGCGGTTACTGAAGGTAGCCTATCAAACTTTTGCTAACACAGCAAATCCTGAGTTACTGGTGATCTCACTCACACGCAGGAACGCAATAACCCAATAAAAAAAATAAAAAAATTCTGTTAGGTAGAGGTACTTCCCCAGACGGGCTGGTTTGATGCGCCCTACCTCTCTTAAAAACATCCAGACTAAGAGTTCATGCATATAAATGTTTGTCCTGTGTGAGAATCGAACCCACGAGCGTTGGTGTCAAAGTCGCGTCTTTCACGACTGCGCCACCGAGCTCGTCAATAGTTATATGTATTGAGTTGATATATTATATATTTTTTTATGTGTAAGATATAGAAGTGTAGAAACTTCAGAGTCTCAGTGGCTTAGTAGTTATTTGAGGAGTCAAAATCAATCCCACCACACTTTGCTAATAGTAACCGAGGCTCTACATAATCGGTAGGGAGCATCAATGCAGCCCGGCTGGGGAAGTACTTCCTCCTCAAAGAAAACAGTAAAGTTAATATTTAAGGGGGGCTCCCATACAACAAACGTGATTTTTTTGCCGTATAGATAATGGTATGGAACCCTCGTGCGCGAGTCCGACTCGCCTTCCGACGTTGTATAAAAAAAATTAAATGATTTTGATAGGTATTTTTGAACAAATACACAATGCCCAAAAATGTATAAGCAAAATCGAATATCTTTTAAACCACATGGTTGATAACTATTTGCTGTGTCAGCATTACTTATTGCACGAATACATTTCTTTTGGCATATTAAAAGGGAACTGCCCAACAATTGGCCAACATTTTTTTTTTTGGCATTTTTATGAAGCAGCTTGGTACTCATTAGTAGTATAACATTGCTTGAAGACTATTGATTTGCCGAAAAAAGTAGCAGCCATTTTCTTAACAATGCTTCTACATTTCTTAACTTTTGTTGACAAATCATCAATAGGAAAGGCCATTCTGTACATTAGCTTTTTCAAAGGTATCGTCACATGCAATAATATTATAGACAGGTAATGATCGCCCTTCATAACATTTAGCTATCATTTTACGACCCAACTCTCAAGTTGTTTTTGGTTTTGGTCCAATAGTGAAGTATCCGTATAGTACAAAGCTTCAATACCTTCAGCTTCAATAAAATTATTTGTATTTACATGCAATTTGATCTAACCTGCTTTGTGTGCTTCCGCCACCAACCGACGGCTGGGAGGGAGCACACTGTGCGGTTCACAAGAAGTTTTCTACCGAGAACTATTAAGTTGTGGAATGAGCTCCCTGCCGAGGTTTTCCCAAGGGACTACAGTATGGGGTTCTTCAAGAAGGCGTGAAGAGGTTCTTACAGGGTCGGCAACGCAAGAGTGACACCCAGGTGTTGCAAATGCCCATAGGCTACGGTAACTGCTTACCATCAGGTCGGCTGTATCCGCTCACTTAAGTGGTATAAAAAAAAATGTTCATGCGGCCTAGCGCCGGCCAGCACCCACCCACTACCGTATGTTAATCGTAAGAATAACATGCTACAAGTGACTTGTAGAATATATTTCAGCGCTGCAGCAGACATCAGTCTTAATTATTACCAAAATGGAGCAAGACTTTTACTTAGGATAGCTCCTCTAGTACATAATAACTCAATGATGTGAATTGAATCCTTATTACATAACCCGGTCCAATTCAGCGATATAATGTTAACCAAATAAAAAGCTTTCAATTCCTGAAATTCAAAATGTAAACACAATTTTCCGAAGCGAGCCGTATTTCTCGGTATCAGGTTCACAAAGGTCGACATCGATACTGTGACGAATCGCCGTCCAGACGTTATTATTTTCAAATTAGGGCCGACATGTCTGTCTGTACGTAGAATGCAATTTGGACAGCAATTAATATGGAAAAAACGAGCCTTTTTTGTGTTACGTCGCTTTTGATTCGTGTTTCTGGTCGTTTGGTTTCGACCGTCGCGATTTAATTTTGTAGCTGCATTAGTCTAGACTAAACTTAGTCGGGATATGTTTCAGATTTTAGGTTTCCTTAGAGAGCCTTGTAATAGGAAAGGAATATTTTTTTCATACAACATCGAAAGGAATATAAGCATACGGCTCACCTGATGTAAAGTGGTTACATAGCCTATATATGCTTGCAATACTGAAAGTATCCCGCGCTGCCACACGCGATTCCTTCGGAGTACGCTGAAAAATATATAGTAAAAAACATTTATTTGTCAATAGGCCCTTGCGGCACTTAGACATGTCTTAGATTCGTTAAATTAGATCATATTGTATCTCAATAATTTTCTATAGTTATATTAATTTTAATCTCTCTTTTTCAATTATTTAATCTACCAGCATTTCGAAAATTACCATTGGCAATGAAGAAATGCCAAAAGAAACTTGCAAATGTGGGTCTTTTTTTTTCATCGTATTACAATAAATATATGTGAGTGTACGTATAGTGATATAAAGTGGTACAATTAAAGATATGTGGTTCCAAACATCTCTGTCAGTTAGACATTCATCTATTCTATAATAATAACCCTTCTTACACAGAGTATTTTTGATGTACCTTTTGAACATATTGTCAGGCAACGACAGAACTGTTTCAGGTCATTTATTATAGAATCAAATACAATTTACAATAAAAGATCTAGCCGATGTACCGGCATACGCAATCTATTCCTGCTTCTAAGATTTTCACAAAATTTTGAATACGATTCTATATTTTTACGAGCTTACATTTTGTTATATATGCTCATAAATATGCTGAGAGGTAACCGTGAGGATATTTATTTCTTTAAATAGTTCTCTAAGTGATTCCCTGGCGCCCATGTTATTAATAGAGTCGAAGGTTCTCTTTTGTAATATAAAAATAATTTCAATGTCAGCCGCTTTTCTCCACAACAGTATAACATAACATAATGCTATGAACGTATCCACATCCGTCAATTGTCTAATTCTTCTAACTGCATATGCGGCGGAGCTGAGCTTACTGGCCAGTTTTTTTTATATGGGGGCCTTACTGCAATTTGGATTCTATTGTAATTCCAAGCAATATTAATAAATTCTAGTACATTATTGTCAATGAGAACTTCTGTATTGGCAGAAGGCACATTTGATAGATTCAATTTTGATATATTTGGTTTTAGTTGAGTTTAATAAAAGATTATTACATGTGAACCAATTTAGAATGGCAGATAGTACACAATTTACGCACCGGCGAGTAACATTAAAAATTAGAGAAGTATCATCAGCAAACAGTAATATATCCGCCATTTTCTGTACCATGTGGGGCAGATCATTTATATATACTAAAAATAAAAAGAGGCCCCATACAGAGCCCTAGGGCACCCCAATATTAACATTTCTCCTTTTAGAATTGACCCCACTTATATCAACAGTATGTATTCTGTTACTTAAGTAAGTTGGAATCAAATTATGGGCTTTACCTCTAATTCTATAATGGCACAGCTTGAGCACAGAGCACAGCTTTTGATTGTGATTGTGATAATAATATCCGATGGTCGTTACAATTAAAAACTTTGGAGCGATCACAGAAGACCCCAATAGAGTCCTGGTCTTGAATATCCACAACAAGCCTCCTGGGTGTAATTGTTTGGCTGCGGTTATTCTGTGAGGTGAATGCTAACACAGCAACTCCGTAGAAGCTGGTAATCTCATTCATTCTTAGGAACATGATAGCCCTTCAGAGTTTTATTTGACTGCAGTTATCTGATAGGTGGTGGGAGGTACTTTCTCAGTCGCGTTGTGTTGATACACACATGTGTTCATCTCATCCTGTATGAAAATCGAACCGACGAGTGGTGTTAAAGTAGCATTGCCAACCACTCTACCACCGAGCTCGTCTATACTGGGCTGAATAAATTAATAGATAAATGCAAATACTTCTATAAATCCTCAAATAAAAAGCTATCAAGTGCGAGTCCGACTCGAACCCTGAGAGTTCCGTAAAAAAATATATTCGGGAATTATTGTCGCAAAAAAAGTTTTTTTTTTTGTGATGGAACTACAAATTTACGAATTCGGGGTTTTTCCTTTACTTGTGATACATGACTTTGTCAACTAGGTCAATTAATATTAATTTTTATTATTAACTGATATTAATTTCAACTTGATAGCTCCACTCGTTCAGAGAGACAGATGGACAGACGAACAACAAAGTGATCCTACAAGGGTTCCGTTTTTCCTTTTAAGATGCGGAACGGAGTAAATCAAAATACATAATTATATTAACTAAACTTTTTAACTTATTTCCTAAGGTTATTTATTTGAAAATTTGAAATTATTATTGTTGATTAACGTATATATTACAGTAAATTATGTGTTTCTAATAACTACAGTTTATTAGAAATAATCAAAAAGCTAACTATATATATATATATATATATATATATATATATATAAATTATGTGTTTCTAATAACTACAGTTTATTAGAAATAATCAAAAAGCTAACAAATAACTATTTCTTTACCATTAGGGCAGCAAATTGGCGTATGGCCTTCCTGATGGTAAGCAGGTAAACTGTGTTTGTTTGTGTTTTTATGAATCAATTTTTCGGAGATAAATGGTATTTTCTGTAATGTAAATTACGCCATAAAGGGAATGGGGAGATGAAAACGACTTAAAATTGAGGTTCGGCAACGTTGGAGTGATATGCCTAGTATAGTAATCTCTGTAAGTTACGATAACTACTTACCAACAGGCAAACCGTATGCTTGTTTGCCACTTTATTGCTACGAAAAACCTACTGAAATCTATACCCATATGTGAAGCGGAAGAGTTTACTCAAACGCGCTAATCTCTGGAACTATCAGGTAGATTTTCATTTTTTTTTTGTTTGATAGCCCAATTCTTAAGGAAGGTTATAAGCTATTCAACTTCACTATAAAACCCTTAGAATACAAGGAAAAAGAAAGAAAGAAATAGTGCCCACGGGATATCGGGATACACCCGACGCAGTTTATGCAGCTAGTAACATATATAAATAAATAAATAAATAAATATTGTCGGACAAATTACACAGCGCCATCTAGCCCCAAAGTAAGCGGAAGCTTGTGTTATGGGTACTAGACAACTGATAAACATACGTAAATACATTTTTTTTTTTGTAAATACATACTTATTATACATAGAAAATACCCAGACCAAGACAAACAGACATGTTCATGCACACAAATGTTTGTACTCTGTGGGAATCGAACCCACGAGCGTTGGTGTCAAAGTAGCGTAACAGCGTGTTCCACCACTGCGCCACCGAGCTCGTCATATACCATCTACCTACATATAACTTAACGCCAAATTCCTTGCAGGGTAGGCAGAGCGACACGCGCCCACATGACTCGGTCCTACATACCTCACTCGCTTCTTTAAACATGTACTATAATACTAATGAACACTAGTTTCGCATTATATATTCTGACGAGCTCGGTGGCTCAGTCGTGAAAAACGCGACTTTGACACCGACGCTCGTGGGTTCGATTCCCACACGAGACAAACATTTGTGTGCATGAACATGTCTGTTTGTCTTGGTCTGGATGTTTTAAGAGAGGTAGGGCGCATTAAAGCAGCCCGTCTGGGGAAGTACCTGCACCTCACTGAAAACCGCAGCCAAATAACAACTCCCTGGAGGGTTGTTGCGTTGCTGTGCGTGAGTGAGGTCACCAGTAAACTCCTAAGGAGTTGCTGTGTAAGCAGCAGAGGAGACATCGCGCGAGTGATACTCAATATATTACACGCGTTAATAGGCTACGGTAACTGCTTTACATCAGGTGGGCCGTATGCTTGCATGACTCCCGACGTTGTATAAAAAAAATATATTAACTGCCAGTATCCAAACAATTTCATTTACAAATCAATTTCAGGCAACAATAATGTAGCAAAAAAACAGCATCAAACTGTACATTGCAAAATACAATTTCGCTAAGAAACAAGATGTTTACCGAAAGGCAAACAATAAACACGCAATAAACATACAATAAACATAAACAATTACGCCCCAGTCGTCTGGAGGGCACAGACTAAAGGAAGTTGTGCCTTCCGCGAAATTAAAAAAATCATTTCAGGGCTGAATGCAGGATGAAAGAATGACGAAACAGATATACAACGCAAAAGTGGAAGGATGTGGGAGCCGAGGAATACCAAGACTCTCCTACCATGACCATATTTGCCGTGTTTTATCAGAAAGTGAAGCCTTAGCGGCAAGCGGCTATGAATGCTAAAGAAGCGAGTGAGGTGTGTAATGACCGCGTCTTATGGCGCTTGGTTTTCTCGGCCTACCCCGCAAGGGACTTGGCGTGAAGATATACATAAATACAAAAGTCATAACAATTTTAAAAATAGTAACAGTAGGATATGAGAATCATTGCTCGCGTGTTGCCAGTCCTGCTGTTAACAGAGCAACTTCTCAAGTAATGTCACTCACTCGTAGGAACACAACAACCTCCAGGCAGTTGCTATTTGTATGCGGTCTTCCGTTAGATACTTCCCCAGTTTTGATACCCCCTACATTTCTATCGTCAGAGCCTCATCTGTTAATTACCGGGGTATGCCGTTTGTAGATGAGGTCGGGTTTGTTCTAAATATGATAATGAGCAACTAAAACTTCATAATAAACCGAAAGTGGAAGGATGGAGCCGAGGTAGGTCAAAACTCGTCTGCCATGACCATATTTCTACTTGATATCACTATATGTACACTCACATAATATTTAATAAATTGATGATTTGAAAAGAGACCTATATTGGGAAGTTTCTTTTGGCAATTAAATCAAAAGTACCCAAAACCGAAGAGCATGCATGAAGAGGTTGATGAGTGTGGAAGAAGCGAGAGGCGTATATTTGGATCGGTGCACCTGGCGTTCCATAGTCTCTGCCTACCCCAATGGGAGACAGACGGAATGATATGTATGTCTTTTGGCATTTCTCCTTGGCCAATGGTCATTTTCGAAATGCTGGTAGATTAAAAAAGAGAGACTAAAGCTATGAAAAATTAATAAGATACAAACTTTTAAAGGCCCACCTGATGTAAAGCAGTTACTGTAGCCTATTAACGCTTGTAATATATTAAGTACCACTCGGGCGATGCCTCCTCTGCTTACACAACTCCCTAGGAGCTTACTGGTGACCTCACTCACACGCAGGAACACAACAACCCTCTAGGGAGATATTATTTGGTTGCGGTTCTCTGTGAGGTGGAGGTACTTCCCCAGACGGGCTACTTTGATACGCCCTACCTCTCTTAAAACTAGTTTAAATAATGTAAGACGTATTTAAGTTCTAGTGAGTACCTAATAGCAAATAAATAATTTTTATCTTCATCTCTAATGGTCGTGTTTTATCTAAAGGAACCCTAGAAACCGGTAGGCGTGCATGACTTGAGCTATGAAGTTAAAATAGTGAGTGTGATTGGGGCCATATCTTGTGATTCACGATTTTTTATACTACAAGGGATCTGATGTGAATATATAGATAGTAAACTTGGGCTCAGATATGACTGTAGCCGATGCAGAGACGACCAGAGCAACCATGACAGTGATGCAGCATAGCAGATCTACTAACGATAGTGGATGGGTTAACCAGCGCTAGTTCGCATGAATTGGTGGCGGAAGAACACAAAGCTGGTTAGATCAAATTATATGTAAATTTGACTTTCGCTGAATTGATTAACAATATATGTAAGTACAGTTAGATATATCCCAAAACACCAAAGAACCGACCCCTCTGAATTCTTTTATTCAATGAGTAGGTAAGTGCTATAGTGGCTCCGTATAATTGAAGGTTATTTGAGTTTCTTAGCTGAAATTAACACCTTTGTCTCGTTCTGTAATAAATACATAGTTTGCATCATTATTTCGTTCTTTGTTGATATCCAGAGCACCTTTTGTTGTCGCACGGAGAAAATGTTTCTTCATTTCGCATGTTTTAATTTGAAGTTAATGAAAATGGTATCTTTATGGGCATAACTATATAATGAAGTAAAACGCTCACAATACAAAGAACATGACATCTTTATTGGTTACAGCTGTTGTTAATGCAGCATCTCCTCGCGGGATTCCCGGTAAGCTCAAACTTGCTAGGTTAATATAGCATTTGAACCTCGATGGTAGACGTCTTCGGATGAGGGTTGCCGTTTGGCCAATAGGGGTACACTCACTTGGATTGATAATTAGGCTTGGGTACGTCGCCGGACAAGTTGCACGGCTGACCTCGGTCGTATCTCACTCACGGAGCCCATTCTTGCTGAGTTAATATAGTGTTTGGGTTTCGTCGAATAGGGCGCACAGGTAGAGCAATCGTGTAACCTCGGGCGGCATAGCCCTGTTCTGCGTTGCCAACCAGGAAAAGGGGGAATAAGAAGAATAAGAATGGTAGCAATATAAACACCAACCCAAGCTTTGTGCGAAGCACAGTCGACCAAAGGCGCACAGCGTCAGCTATAACCCTGAAAAGAACTGGTGGAGACTAGTTCCTAAAGTTCCAATGCCAAGAACAGCGGACAAAATATTACCCAAGGCCAAAAGGCAAAAGGGATAGGGTAGGAGTCTGCCCAGGTAAAGAACAGATAGAGCTCGACGCCAGATCACAGTCTCAAAGCTGCATGATCGGAGCGTCCTGGTGAGCTCTGGTGATGTAGATAATTATGTGCAATTTGATCCAACCTGCTTTGTGTGCTTCCGCCACCAATTAGTTCATGCGGCCTAGCGCCGGCTGGCACCCACCCACTACTGTTAGTGCGTGCTACATGCCGACGCTGCCATGGCTGCTCCGGTAGTCTCTGTTCCAGATGGCGGACGACCGCAGCAGCCGAGGCTTACTGGTGCCCTCACTCACACGCAGGAACGTAACAACCCTCTAGGGAGTTGTTATTTGGCTGCGGTTTTCTGTGAGGTGGAGGTACTTCTTTGCTTCTGCTTTGATGCGTTCTACCTCTCTTAAAACATCCAGACCAAGACAAACAGACATGTTCATGCACACATATGTTTGCCTTGTGTGGGAATCGAATCCACGAGCGTTGGTGTCAAAGTCGCGTCATTCACGACTGAGCCACCTAGCTCATCAATAATATATTTCATTGAGTCTTTTAGAAATAGATAACAGCTGTTAGTATGTATGTATGTATGTATATCTTCATGCCAAGTCCCTTGCGGGGTAGGCAGAGAGGTCCGAGCGCCATAAGACGCGGTCCTTGCATACTTCACTCGCTTCTGTGACATTCATAGCTCTTTTCATGCACGCTCGCCGCTTCCTGGGTCTTCTGACATCACCTTCTGATAAAACAGGACCAATTTGGTCATGGTAGGTTAGTCTCTAGCTATAGTCTATAGCTGTTAGATTATTCATAAAAGGATTTGTGTACATTTACAGCTCTTTTAGATATTGTTGAAACGTAAAATACTCTTAATAAGTTAAAGAACTACAGAAGTATGTCGGATGCTCCATTGGTTATGTTGGACAGGTAAAAAGAATAGAGAGAAAATAATGACGGGCAGCTTCTTCCCGCGCTTTTGACGAGTGACATTGTTGTTTTACTTGAAATTTTCACAATTCAGTATAAAATTAGTTTTGTGTGACAATTTCGATAGTATTTTGTAACATAAGTGCTAGTGAAATTATACAGTAATGAAAAACTCAAATATAACACGTTTATGCACTTTTTGGAAGACGTTAATAAGTTCATCAAGAAAACCTTGTAAAAATCACTATCGTTTTACGGGTGGTATTTAAATTGGGTTGATTGGGTCTGGGTACCCTTCCCAAGTATTTTTTCAGCACAGTTCCTGAAGCTGGAACATAGAATTAAGATTTTCAAATGTTCTAAAACTCAAAACTTTGACACTGGCATAAAGTAGCAACACTATTGCCATTAATATTAAAAAAAAATAATGACGGAGCAGATATACGATGCGAAAGTGGGTAAATCCTATACTCACCTACCACAACCAAATTGGTCGTGTGCTATACGAGGGTGGTGTATGGAGTCCAAGGAATCAGTGATCATGCATGAACAGAGCTATGAATATAAAAGAAGCCGGTCATATGTCGCTCGGTTCCCTCTGCCTTTACCGCAAGGGACGTATAGATTAAGATAAGATTTTTGCCATTAGGCCTTCACAAGTATTTAGGCACATCTTATATTCTTTAAAACAGCTCATAATGTATCTCATTAATTGTTCATAGCTTTAATCTCTCCTTTGTAAAGGGTTAATCTATCCGTGTTTCGAAAATGACCTTTGACGAAGAAGAAATGTCAAACGAAACATGCCAATATATAGGTGTTTTTGAAATCGTTAATTTCTAATACAATAAATTCACGTCAGTGTCTGTCAAGTGGTAAAATTAAAGGTATATTAATACCTGTGCTGAATCATTTCCAGATATCTCTGTCAGATATTTATCGATTCTGTAATAAGGCTTCTTACATAGATTATTTTCGAGGTGCCTTTTGAACATATCGTCAGGCGAGGACAGAACTGATTAAGGTTTTTTTATACCACTAAGGTGGCAATCAAGCATAGGGCCTGCCTGATGGTAAATAGTCACCGTAGCCTATGGACATTTGCAATACCAGGGGTGTCACTCATGCGTTACTGACCCTCTAAAAAAACCTCTTCACGCATTTCTTGAATAATTCCAAGCTGTAGTCCCTTGGAAAAACCTCGGCTGCTCATTCCACAGGTTGAGAGTTCTCGGAAGAAAACTTAAGGTAATGTAGTATAGAATCGATTACAATTTACAATAAAAGATTTACTAGTCTTAGCAAGCCGATGTACTAGGACACACAATCGATTCCTGCTTCAAAGATTTTCCCATAATTTTGAATACGCTTCTATATTTTTACGAGCATACATTATGTTCTCATAAATGTACTGAGAGGTAACCGTGAGGATATTTATTTCTTTGAACAGTTCTCTAAGTGATTCCCTGGCGCCCATGTTATAAATAGAGCGGATGGCTCTCTTTTGTAATATAAAAATAGTTTTTAGCAATGTTAGCCGCTTTTCCTCATAACGATATACCATTTTTGTGTGCAAATATAGATTAAAAAAAAAATAGTTATTTTAACAATGTTCAAAAAGAGAACTGTAATAAAAACAGTCGCGATCAAACGACTCAGGAATATTTCCTCGCTTCAAATAACAAATTAGCCGAGCTGGAGCATAGCGCGGTGTTATTGCAGTCTAGAACCAGGTGCGATAGTGTTTGAGCTGAAAATTTGCACTTCAATTTCAGAGTAATTTTACAGGAGTGTTTGCTTAATCTCGTTCTTAAGAAATTTGAATTTTTCTCTACATCTTACTGAATAGAAAATGTGTTTTAGTAATAAGATAGAAGTACTAAGTACTACCTTAGATTATCAAATTTGCATCACAATCCTCATACGAATCTTTCAAATAGCAATTAATGTTAAAGTAGCGAGTGAGGGATGTAAGAATCGAGTCATGTAGCGCTCGGTTGTCTCAGCCTAGACCGCAAGGGGTTTGGCGTGAAGTTATACATACATTGTTATGTTACTAGTTGGTTAGCGTGCTAGCCAGCACGCAAATCCAGATGTAGAAGTTGTTGGTGGACCGCCTTACGGACCAACACCGCAGCGGTGACTCCGTCAGCCGCCGTAGTCCACAACAGGGGCTGCAGGTATTATAATTGGGATTAGTTAGATGTCCGGAGTTTAACGGGTTTGGAAATTGAGTAAATTCCCGACGGTTCACCACGTAGTCCACAGCAGGAGGCTGGTGGTCTCAGACGTGGTGCACTGAATCTTTACTTCTCGAAAGCTTCCTCCAGACTGCCTTCTTTTCTGTATTACGTCCTAAACATCTATAATTTGAAAATTTTAAATTGACTAATAAAATATTTTTTGACAAACATCATTCGGTTCACAGAGACAATGTAGTGTATATCTCTAAAAAGGTTTTACAAAATATATTATTCAAAAAGGTTATTACAACATACATACATACATACATACACGAATCAATCTCATACAACGTCAGGAGGCAAATGTGCATACGGTCCTTCTTCTCATGGTTATCCCGTTCCCTAATCCATTAGAATTAGCGGGATTACCTAAGCCTAAGGATTTGGTAAAGATACAGTTTCTTTTCCTGTAGTGACTGCTGTCAGACCTCCATAGCCTTAGGAACAATCTGAACTTTCTTAGGAAAGGTCACATGTCTATTCACACTATTCATAAAAAAATATAATTTCTTGAATCAATTGAATAAAATATAATTTCTTGAATCAATTAAAGAGAGATAGGGATCAAAGCAGCCCGCCTGGGGAAGTCTCACAGAAAACCGCAGTCAAATAACAACTCCCTGGAGTGTTGTTGTGAACCTGCGTATGATTTAGGCCACCAGTAAGCTCCTAAGGAGTTACGTTTTATTAAAAAAATATAGGGAACGAAATAACGCAAGGAAGAAGAACAAAGTATTTAGTGAATAGCAAAGCGACCTTTATGGTGAACCGTCTGTTCGTTATTGCTAATAATTAAGTAACTATCGATGAGTCACTCTTTGAACAAGCAAATGTTACTTATTATTACAACATTCACAAGACACCTTTTCATCAAAACAGTGTAGTAAAACACCTACGGTCCGCCAGTGAACCGTAATTTCTATGCAACAGAAAAAGGAGCAAAAAATACGGGCGCAGTATGACTCATACTGACCGTTAGTAAGACCCCAGTACAATTAACAGTAGCTTCACTTCGTATAAACTTCTGATCCGATGCCCAGCTACTTTTGATTTGCTAGTAAAATACATTTACATGCAATTTGATCGAACGTGCTTCCGGCATCGATTAGTTCATGCTGATTAGCGCCGGCAGCCACCCACCCACTACCGATAGTAGATGCAATATGCTGTCCTTAATACACAGCAAGATCTGTGATGCCGTCGCTGGCATGGCTGTTTATGTAGTCTCTGCCATGGCTGCTGCGGTCGTCCTCGCGATTGCCCGCCATCTAACACAGAAACCGCATGCACCCACGACCGCTGCTCCCATGACTGCCCTGGTCGTCTCTGAGACAAGTGTTTCGCCACTCCACGAGCCATTCTCGGGCGCTCTAGATGAGAATAACATGGTAAAAGTGACCTCGGCGGCGTGGATTGGTTAGATTAAATTGCATGTAAATTTGACTTTCGCAAAATAACGCTCGAATCTATTATATCAACTTTAAATGTCGGTGGGATATCTTACTTCTGAACATACGATGCTCTGATGCTCTGAAAAATGAGACGTAGAAGCTGCAGCGTGACAGAAGAGCCTTCGACGGGCTCGATGAGCTTGGTGGTCCAGTGGTTAGCATCGCTACTTTAACACCATCGCTCGTGGGTTGGAGCTCATACAGGACAAACATTCGTGAGTATGCATATGTCCGTTTGTCTCGGTCTGGGTGTTTTTAAGACAGGTACGGTGCATCAAAGCAGTATGGAGAAGTACTTTCACCTCACAGGAAACCAGCCAAATCACAGCTTCCTGGAGAGTTGTCGTGTTCTTGCGAGTGAGCGAGTTGACCAAGAAGCTCCTAAGGGGTAGCTGTGTTAGCAGAAAGAAGGCAATGCTCGATTGGTACATAACGTGTTTACGTAACAAGTGTTTGTAGGCTAAGTGGAGGTACTTCCCCAATCGCAATGCTTTATTGCTCCCTATCTTTCTTAAAAAATGTATCTATCTATCTTTATCTACATAAGCCTTTTATGGGATTGGCAGAGCGCCACAAGACTCGGTGCTTACCTATTTTACTCGCATCTTTAACATATGGTAATACTGTTTTATTAACATATTGTATGTCTTTGCACGCTGGTCATTGCTGGTCACCGTTGAACAAAGCATGTCTTGTGCTTGTTTAATTTTATTTAGCAATTTTCTAGGAAAGTAATTTATATGGCTGAATTAGGAAAGTAATTTGGATTATTGGAAATAAATTGGTTTTTAGTGAGAAAATTTATATTAGGTCAGGGTACATAGCTACGTACTTCAAATCTTGTTTATTTATTTAACTATTCTCTAATGTACCTAAGTGTTTGATTACACCCAGTGAACGACTGATCACACCATGGTTGGTTCTAGGAAAGGCAAGTCTTTTCTTTCAAAATCAAGACTCATCTACAACAACGGTCAAATCGTTTTTGTTTCTTTAGAAGGCAATGTTAGGAACCTTAAAACCGGCGAACGTTGATGAACATAGCTATGAATGTTAAAGAAGTGAGCAAGATTGTGGAATTAATTAAGAGAGGTAGGCAAAGCAGCCCGTCTGGGGAAGTATCTCCAACTCACAGAAAACCACAGCCAAATAACAACTCCCTAGAGGGTTGTTGTATTCCTGCGTTGCAGCGAGTTGCAGAGGTGGCATCACAGTTAAGTCTTTAAAACAGTTCATAATGTATCTCATGAATTTTTCATAACTTTAATCTCTCCTTTTTAATCTACCAGCATTTCGTAAATCACCTTTGACGAAGTTGAAATGTCAAAAGAAACTTGCTAATTATAGGTCTTTTTCAAATTGTTAATTTCTATTACAATAAATTCACGTGAGTGTATGTATCTGGATGTCAAGTGGTACAATTCAAGATATATTAATACATGTGCTGAATCATTTCCAGATATCTTTGTGAGATATTTATCGATTCTATAATAAGCCTCCTTACATTGAGTATTTTCGATGTACCTTTTGAACATGATTTGATACTTCCGTTAAAAATTGTTTAATTCAATGTGTAACAATCGCGAAAACCTAAGACAGTACTATATTTACATAGTTTACTGCTGATAAAAAAAAAATATTTTTACACGAGTAGGTACGCCGCGTAAAAATAAAAATATCTAATACATTTTTATGAATATTTTGTCAGCCATCAATCAGGTTTATACAGCCTTTTAAGACTTCTATAAATTCAAAACTAATTACTATAAACACGTTTTTATAGCCGTAAATTTTAAAACATCGGAAGTTGTAAAATATCTCATTTAACTTTTCCCTGTTTCCTAATTTCGATATCGTTTTATGACTTTTAAATTGATCTCTAAATGATATTAAAGGAACGTAACTGACGAAATTTTAATGAGGGAAGATTTTAACCTTTTCGAGGGGAAAATACACGATACTGAGTCTCAGGATGTCAGTAGCAGAGGCACCAACTTGACGAGCTCAGTGGCGCAGTTGTGAATGACGCGACGTTGACACCAACGATCGTGGGTTTGATTCCCAGAAAAGACAAACATTCGTGTGCATCAACATGTATGTTTTTTTTGGTCTGGATGTTTTAAGAGGTAGGGCGCATCAAAGTAGCCCGTCTGGGAAAGTACCTCCACCTCACAGAAAACCGTGTGGTCACCAGTAAGCTCCCAAGGAGTTGCTGTGTAAGCAGCAGAGGAGGCATCGCGCGAGTAATAATTAGTATATCGCAAGCGTTAGTAGGCTATGGTACCCGCTTCACATCAGGTGGACTGTATGCTTGTATGCCTCCCGACATAGTATAAAAAAAAATCTCATAAATCAATGAACGTACCGTTTTAGTGATAGCCTAGTGGATAAACAAATACCTACTGGTTCCCGGTTTGAATCCTGGTGTGGACATGTATCGTTAAATTCCCGTTTTCGGAATTATATACATATTTGTCACTTGCTCGACGGTGAAGGAAAACATCCTGAAGAAAGCTGTACGTCCAAGAAATTGTATTTCCAAAGACGTGTGGCCTAAGAAAGTTTTGATTCTGAGTTATGGAGATCTGAAGGCAGTCACACCATGTAGAAAAAAACAGGCTTAGGTAATCCTGTCGATCCTAATGGAGTAGAAAATGGGGTAGCGATAATAAGAACCATATGCATGTAACCTAATATTAGTCTTGTTTTCCCTCTGGTCTGACGGCACATCTTCTATGTCAAAATCAGTTTCATTACTAAATCCTAATGCCTAGGAAGCGGGCCACACAAATCCTAATGGATTAGGAAGAAGTGCCATTTTAGTGCTTACTAATGAACAAGCGGTGAGAATTGTGAACAAAACTAAGTCTGGTTTGTTAGTCCGAAGCTTTATAAACCTGACTCGAGGAAATTACCTTAATAGTTAATTTACTTAACTGCTACGGAAAAGGGGGTAATGCATTTTGAATTACGCGAAGGTAGAGCCCTACTTTATTGCAACGGGAAGAGTAAATCGGGAAATATGTTTCTTTAGGTGTTAATGAATTCACAATCAGAGTTCACAATTTCCGCCTCGTATATTTTTACTTAACGGGTAGAAAACGAGCATAAGGCGCGTTGTGAACATTTTACCGTTGCCTATAGACGTTTGCAATATGACTCTGTAGGCAATAGTTATTTGTGTTTTGAATAGTATAGATATTTATTTCCTCATAATATTCAAGAAAATATCCGCTGTAAAATCTGCTTTTTGAACAGACTTCAAAAAAGGAGGAGGTTCTCAATTCACCGGAATCTTTTTTCAGGAACACCGTTCCGTTGTCTGTCGCTTTTTTTCGAATTTTGACTTCAGATTCGGATTCAGCATAAATAAGTTGAATAGTAATGTTCAGGAACACCGTTCCTATCTCTTAAGAAACATGGTCAAATGGCCGACTTAAAAAAAAAAAAAATGAATTGTTATATAATTGACGAGCCAAGTGTTCCTCTGGCAATGCAAGCTTGCGCATTCTCAACTGGTTTTATATGAATACAGAAGAATAGGAATGTACCGTTGTGTCTTTTTTATGTAGAAAAGCCTGCCTAGTGGCAAGCATTTACCGTAGCCTTTGGATAATTGCAACACCAGAGTCATCGCTATTGCGCTGTCAGTACTTTAACAAGCTCTTCACGCCTTTTGCTGTAGTCCCTTGGGAAGACCTCGGAAAGGATATCATTCCACAATCTAAGAGTTCCCGAAAGAAAACATTTTCGAAACCGCACAGTACGCGACCATTGACATTCCAATACATGAGGATGAATTGCCGGCTGACACCGAGCTGTACAGTTGGATCAGTTGGCAATGTCCCGCTTAATATGGAGCAGTTACAATAGTATATGAATTTCCAACACAAGGAATAACGCTCCTTGTGTGTTAACGCAGCAACTCCTTACGAGTTAATTACCAACCTCCCCACTCGCTTTTGGGGTGTAAGTTGGTCAATGTCATCTCTAAAGCCAATGCCAACCTCACCTGCACGTGGTACAACTTACTTATCTACAGACGAGGCTCTGGCAAAAAAAACGGCAGTCAAATATCAACTCCTTGGAGGGTTGTCGAGTACTCACTCGGGAACCACGAGTAGATGAGGAGTTGCCGTGTTGACAGCGGAGGGCAACACGCTAGCGACGTCCTTTTTGCTGCTAGCGTTCATAGGCTACGGTAACCGCTTCAGATCTGGCGGACGGTATACGGTAAGTTTACATGCTTGTTTGCTATCCGTCGTATGGTATTAAAAAAACATATGAACACTGACAGACTGGTTACTAAATATCGCCGCTATCCATCATCTCTATTTCCGGAAATTGACACGGTGCACCATGTACCTATATATTTTCGGCTCAACCATCTGTAGTCCATAAATAAAGTCTCAAATACACTGTTGGTAACCGCAAGGATAGTTTTAATCGCACGTAATATCACTTCAATGTTAACCACAGTTAAAATATAAACCCCGATTAGCATTTTCATGTGATTTTTATCAGCACCGAAGCTAGTATTAGGTACTAAATAGACGCCATTTCATTTCGCCGTAATGTTGGTAATATTTCGCGCTGTATCAGACAACTTTGTATGGTACAACTTTCCATACTTCATTAATTTCCTCGCACATTAAAAGCGGCACTTTAATAATGCAGAAGACTTAATGTGTGGCCACGAAACGGGCGTGTTCAGTCATCGTTCATGTTGACGTCGCGAATTTTGAAATGAAATAATTAAGTTTTGCTCAGTGACGCAGTGGTTAGTACTTTGACACCGACGTGGTTCGATTTCCGCACAAGACAAACATTTGTGTGCATGGACGTGTCTGATTGTCTTGGGCTGGGCGTTTTAAGAGATACAGTGCATCAAAGCCTAGTTTAGCAGTTTAGTTTTTTACCTTTTTTTTTTTTTTTTTTAGCCTAGCATAGTCGATTCGAACTTCGTGCCGGTATTGTACCGTGAGTAGTATAGATATACAATCATACTTAGTATTATGTGTGATTTGCTCTTAGTTATACCTCCACCTAAATGAAAACCGCAGCCAAGTAACAACTTCTCGGAGGGTTGTGGGGTTCCTGAGAGTGGGTGAGGGCAGCAGTGAGCTCCTAAGGAGTTACTGTGTTAGTAGCAGTGGTAGCATCGCGCGAGTGATACTTAATGTGTTGCAAGCGTTCATAGGCTATGGTAACCGCTTTACATCAGGTGGACCGTATGTTTGTATGCCTCCTACCGTAGTATAAAAAAAGACATCAATCGTTATAAGAATTACGACTGGTTTCATAAAAAGAAGGAAACGTATTAACATCTCAGTTATGAATCGATATTTCGATGGTAGCTGAAAAAAATATTCCACGTGAGTAGAGTTTGTGGTTCCGCTTGTCTTCCTGACAAACTCCACATTCCGAAATTGGCGACTCCAGTACAATAAAAGAGATTCGCAAGCAAACTACGATGTCAATGATACATAGTGGAATCCCTATATTAAAAAATTTCGTAAGTATGTACAGAAAAAAATATTTACAAAAAGTCCTTCGTAAGTGCTGTCTTCTGGTTATTGAAAGTGATTTTAATTATTTATTTCGCATCCCATAAAATGTCCCAACGGAATCCTAAATCTCTTCCGGAAAATCCAACTGAATGTTTAACTGGACTCGACTTAAGACTGAATGTTCACTGCTTCAAATAAGACTACCCGGCGTCGTTGGTCGGAGGTATGTTTGTGGATAATTACAATGGTTTTGAATGCATGACATGTACTCGTAACATATCCACGTATATAACATATAAGAATGGATGTAGCTAGTATTTCTTCTAACAAAAGAGCAGTAATAACCTAGTACGAGTAGATAAAGACAATTCGACTGGTTTCTGATTCGAATCTTGGTACGGGAATGATTAAATTTGGGGTTTTGGATTTATGTACACATTTGTAATTATTATTTGCCCGGTGATGAAGGAAAACATCATGAGGAAACCCGCACGTCTTAGATATTACAAAATGACGTGTGACTTAACATAAGAAAGATCTGGTTTTACCAGTGGCCTGATAGCAAATCTTCTCCGACTCTGCAGGGTGAGGTAGCGGACCCCGCCAATTCTAATAGACCAGTAGGTTCATACGGAAGTTAGGTTAATTTTAAACAATAGCATCATTATATCATCAATATTAATTTTGAAATATTGATGTCATATTGAAACTTCTTCAGAAGAATACAGATGATATAATTAGAATGTCAGGTATTGTGTGTGGAGAGTAAGTAAAGTCCGAATGAACGATGCTATTTATTGTGTTATTCCACTTGAAGTTACAAAAAATGTGGATTTAAATAGCACTAGAAATAGAAGTAGATGTAGACATAGAAGTAGAAGTAGAAATAGAAATATTCCAACTTCACGTAATAATTTTACAATAAAGTATGTACACATATACATAAGTGAAGTCAGAATTGACCCTCACTCAGGGTTCTATGCTAGAAACTCACGAAGAATTCGCAGCCCTGGTTTTCAGTGAATAGTATTTATACAATTATATAAGAATGCAACCAACCTAATTGCGTAACGAACGCGGGCCGACCGGCGAACGTGGCCGGGACAGCATCGAGCGATATCTAATATTACTGATGTCGCTTCATTTCCATCATAACATTGGCAGCGAATAAATCGCTATACTCCGAGACGCTGTCTTCATGGCCTCGCTCCACTCTGACGCTAGGATTAAGATAAGAGGATTCATGGCCATTTTCGTCAAATGTTCACATTTGAAGAGAAAGCATAATAAATACGCAGGATTAAATAATTAACTGGAGGTAATGTGGTTACAGACTGAAATTTAGTTAAACTAAGCTTGGCTTGAGTAACTAATACTGTAAGGTAGATTTTGCCATATGCTACATAAAGGTAATACAAATTTGTATGCTGTATACATAATATATAAGTTTGACGAGTCAGATGGCGGAGAAGTTAGTAATACTACTTAAACACCACAGTTTGTAGGTTCGACTCCCACACATTCGGGTTCCTTGCTCTGGATATTTTTAAGAGATGATACATATATTTATATATTTCATGAATAATAAGAGGTCAGCTGTCTAGCGTTATCCCGTTTAATAATCCATTAAGATTGGCAGGGTCCTAGGGATATATATAAGCTTAAGGATTTAGCGAAGATACAGATTTTTACATAGAGCAACAGTCATCAGACCTTCACTATCCAAGGGGAAAACCAGGACTTTCTTAGGTTTGAGCACGCGTCATTCGAAATATAATTTCTTGGACGTGCGGGTTTCCTCACGATGTTTACCTTCACCGCCGAGCGAGTGATAATTACAAATATGTACTTACTCGTAAATTCGAAAACACGAATTTTGTGGTTACATGCAAGGAGTCAAACCGGGGACCAGTTGGTCAGTAGTTCAGTTTTTTATCCACTAGACTGTTCTAATATATTTTATGTATAATGAGTTTTCTTTTATACTACGTCGGGAGGCATACAAGCATACGGCCCACCTGATGTAAAGCGGGTACCCGTAGCCAATTAACGCTTGAGATATATTAAGTATCACTCGCGCGATGCCTCCTCTGCTGCTTACACAGCAACTCCTTGGGAGCTTACTGGTGACCTCACTCACACGCAGTAACACAACAACCCTCCAGGGAGTTGTTATTTGGCTGCGGTTTTCTGCGAGGTGGAGGTACTTCCCCAGACGGGCTGCTTTGATGCGCCCTACCTCTCTTAAAACATCCAGACCAAGACAAACAGACACGTTCATGCACACAAATGTTTGCCTTGTGTGGGAATCGAACCCACGAGCGTTGGTGTCAAAGTCGCGTCATTCACGACTGTGCCAACGAGCTCGTCAAAATGAAATGTATTTGTAGTGGCCCTCGGCAACCGAAAGTGCAACATAAGCGAATTCGTGGAATTATACAGTCAGTGCGAGCGCCAAGTCTGTCGCTTACCGTGCGCCGTGACGTCAGGTTCCCTAGCTATCCAAACTAGTACATAGTATATAAAAACAACTTATGTACTGTGAAGCTACTAGTACATATGCCTGTAGGCTTAGACTGGACTTTGAATTTTTATTTGTGTTCACACATTAACGCATTAAAGGACCCCCTCAAGATGGTGCAAACACTAAATATTTATTACATACGAAATTTAAAAAAAATATATGTTCAATTTTTATAAGGTAAATCTTTTTTTGATAAAATATTTTATAGTGGCAATCAAGAGTATTGCTTAGTATTTTTTTTTATACAACGTCGGCAAGCGTACAAGCAAACATACGGTCCACCTGATGTAAAGACACCAGCGCTCGTGGGTTCGATTACAACACAGGACAAACATTTGTTTCCTTGAATATGTCTGTTTGTCTGTCTGGGTGTTTTTTGTTTTTACGTCTGGGGAAGTACCTACATCGCACAGAAAACGCAGCTAGAAAAAGAACACTCAAGAGGATTATTGTGTGTGGGTGAGGTCACCAGAAAGCTCCTAACGAGTTGCTGTGTTAGCAGCAGAGGTGACAAACGTTCATAAGCTACGGTAGCCGCTTTATATCGGGTGGGCCGCTTGCTTGTATGCCTCCCGAAGTTGCATAATAAAAAAAATGCATGATAATACTCGTTTATGAACTAAGTATATACCCCTTAATACAAAGGAAATACATGCACGGGACTGTCCTCGTTATTACTCAGATTTTATGGTTTAATTTCCTGAAAGCTGCCATTCCATTTGTTAAGCAGTATCATGCATACGTGATATTAGCATTTTATGACGCGATGAGACTTTGATACTTGGTTAAATTATCTCGAGATGTAATGAGTTCTGATGTTTGTATGAAGATTGTATGTTCATTGAGTTTGATTTAATTATATAGGGTGTGTATGGTAGGTTTATATGGAAATAGTAACCGATTATAAGAATAGTAGAGCGCATCAAAGAAGCCCGATTGGGGAAGTGAAAATCGTAGCTCTCTCTGAAGGTTGCGTTTCTTAGAGTGAGGTTAAAGTAGGCTTTTGACAAGCTTGGTGGCGCAGTGGTTAGAACGCGACTTTAATACCAACGCTCGTGGGTTTGATGCCCACACAGGACAAACATTTGCATGCACGCATGAACATGTCATTTGTCTTGGTCTTGGTGTTTTTAAGAGAGGTGGGACACATCAAAGTAGCCCGTTTGGAGAAGTACTTACACCTTGCAAAAAACCGCAACTAAATAACAACTCCCTGGAGGGTTGTTTTGTTCCTGCGAGTTTGTGAGGTCACAGTGAACATATATAATTAATCCATCCATGTCGGTAGATGTAATAATTGAATAACTAATGTAAGACAAATATCACCTTAGTCTTCCTGCGACTACGGACGCTGCAAAGCGTTCGAAACGTGAGGTTCAACAAAATAAATAAAACACACCATACTTCCGTTAAAAATTGTTTAATTCAATGTGTAACAATCGCGAAAACTTAAGACAATACTAAATGTAATACCTATTTAAAACTTAGATTTTAGTTAAGATTTCAAATTTAACTGACTCAATAACAGCACTTCATCACTTATTAAACTTTACTGAAACAAAACGTAACAAATTTAGTCTGCATATGAATTCTGCCAATACGAGAGTTTGCATTAATAATATGTTGAATCGATTCACAATAATTTGAATCGGAATTGAATCGTTTTCCCACCACGAGACAGGTGCAGACCTAGTGTGGCAAACACAAGTAAACCCTCACCAGTTACACCCTGTCTCCAATCTCCTCTCCTTGAATTGCGTAAGGAGGGTACGATGTAACCACATATATTTTTTCTGGTAATAAAAGAATTGATTTATAAATTATTTGAAATCTGTGTGAAAACTGTACCATTGTGCGCGCTCTGAGGAACTATTTTCCCTTATCCCACCCCCTCCCTTCCGTCATAGAACCACACGTGCAGGCTTGCATGTGTTCCCTCCTTCCTACAACATGGGATTCTTCAAACGAAGCGTGAAGAAGCACCTTGCGGGCCAGCATGGTAGCGTCAACTGACAGGACACAGTAGTCCTTTATCAGTTGCCGCTGCAATTTGGGCTCCTCTTTTCGCTTACTAACAGGCGAAGCGGAGCCTCTATGCTGAGACAATATAAAAAAATCGGCCAAGTGCGAGTCGGACTCGCGCACTAAGGGTTCCGTACCATTATCTATAAAAACGGCGAAAAAATTACGTTTGTTGTATGGGAGCCCCCTTAAATATTTATTTTATTCTATTTTTTAGTATTTGTTGTTATAGCGGCAACAGAAATACATCATCTGTGAAAATTTCAACTGTCTAACTATCACGGTTCATGAGATACAGCCTGGTGACAGACGGACGGACGGACGGACGGACGGACGGACGGACGGACGGACGGACAGCGGAGCCTCAGTAATAGGGTTCCGTTTTACCCTTTGGGTACGGAACCCTAAAAAAGAAACTCTTCTAATCCGTCTCGAATGTGGCTTTCTGATGCAATATGAATACGGATCTTAGAAACATTTCTCATATCGAAGAGTAGGGTCTAATAAACAATAGTACCAAAATAGCGACCGAAAGATCAATACTCTGAAATTCCGTACTGTAACCACAAAATTATTAGTTAAATGTAAATTCAATCCAGCTTTATAACAGATCAAATGAAACAAAACAAACTTAGTAATTATTCCCACTTAAGTAACTCCCATCAGAACGTTCTTTTGTACCTCAAAATGCAGTACACCTCTATTAAACGGTATTCTAAGAACATAAGACAGTCTTTTCAATCTCGGACTGATTGGAATAGTTTATAAAGGACGTACTTCAAACAATTTTCTGTCATTATACTTCAAAATACAAAAGATATCCTGCGACTGCGACGAGAGACGAGTACATTGAAGAGCTGTGTTTTCTGTTAAGGCGAATAATGCTTCGTAGGATACCAAAGAGGTGAACCTCCCATCGCCGCCCATCTTTAATAAATAAGAAATGAAATGAAAATCTTTACTACAACACACACAATATAGATTACAAGCTGTGGAATAAATTAATACAGTTATTTCAGTGGTTGTAGGTAGACTTAATTTTTACAAATACGGAATATCTATTGGTTGCCTCACTAGGCAAGCCTGTACCGAGGCAACAGCCTAAGCCTCGTTTTACATTCGATTAAGTAATCTTGTGTATAAAGTGACCGAACGTATTATATAAACATAAATATATATAACGAGTCTGCACCCAAATGGGAAGGCTCAAAACCGAGTCCAAATATATAGATACATTCATTGTAGGCTCCCTCTCCCACCCTTGCTCCCAGAAATACAATTACATCCATTTAAATACAGTTGTGTGGTGTATACATAGACGATTTCTGTGTATATATTTATATGTGTCATATTGTCTGGTGGCTTCCACACTAGGCCGAGGCTGTCTCGTGGAAGTCGGAGGAAGCAAGATTTAAATACAAATACAAAACTAATGATACGTACGTAAATATTACAGAATAAATACGAGTAAAATGATGTTTGATTTTTTGTTTGATGAAAGCACAATCTTTAAAAATTTGATGAGCTCGGTGGCGCAGTAATAACTCATCAATCGCTTTCGTTCATGTCACACGTACCTTATCAACATTTTTTTGTGATGGAGTGTGAAGTCAGATTCGGTCAAGGTAGCGAGCTTCTTTAAAAACAACACAAAACGCAGTAGGCAAATATCAATGGGGCTGTTAGTGGCACTGGTGGAAGGCTGGTGGTTATCGTTGACGGTAAAACTATTTTTAAATTCAGTGTCTGTCAGATTTAGCATTTTTGTTGATTTTCTTTGTTAGCCCTGCGACTTATTTCTGTGTAATATAATCAATAAATAAAAATAACAGTAGGTACTTTAGTACAAATACATATTTTTCACTGACTTAGCTTAACGACTGTCTCTATCGACAACAGCCGTGACCGATGATTTAACGTACCCTCCGTAGCATGGAGAAACTCGAGATACCCATCCATAGACAGGCTGCGATCGACATTGGTTAACCCGCGTGTTCGGTTGGAATAACACGCGCAACAACGCCATCGAGCTCTCGCAGAGCACCCACTTGGATAGAAATAACAAAAATTATACTATATATATATATATAATTACTCATACGGCACCCACGTGAATAGAAGTAATAAAAAATATATACTGGCAATACCATAAGCCATGTACCAATTTCCTAAGTACTTTTAGTCCTTTATAAACGTGATGCCTTCGCCTTAAGCGAAATATTGTAATTATCATCTAGTACGCCAACGACCACAATTAGAGGCGGGCAATTTAATTTGTGTTATTTTGTAAAAATGGCGCTCGGCACGACTTTTTCTGTTTATTTCTGAATGGATTTTTTGTGTTATTACAGTTTTATCGTAAGGCATAAAGATACATTTGTGTTGTTAAGTATTACCTTGCACTATTTTTGCACTATAAACGAGAAATATATATAATTTGCTAATTTAGTCCGGAGATTTGTCATATAATCTGAGATTTGACTAATCCATAGGATTGCTTTACGTAAACGGACGGACTTCTGTATATATATTTCACCTTTATTCGCAAATTAAGTTCAGCAAATGTGAGTTTTTTTATATATCTACGACGTCGGGAGGCATACAAACATATGGCCCACCTGTTGTAAAGCGGTTACTGTAGCCTCTGAACGCTTGCAGTAAGCTTTAAGTATCACTCGCGTGATGCCACCTCTGTTGCAAATACAGCTATTCCTTAGGAGCTCACTGGTGACCTCAGTCACTCTCAGGAACACAACAACTATCTAGGGAGTTGTTACGAGACTGCGGTTTTCTGTGAGGTGGAGATACTTTCCCAGACGGGCTGCGTTGTTGCACCCTACCTCTCATATAAACACCCCCACAACAAGATAAACAGACATGTTTGTGCACACAAATGTTTGTCCTGTGTAGGAAAACAAACTCTGGTGTCAAAGCAGCATTACTAACCACTAAGCCGCTGAATTTGTCCAAAAGTGTTGCTCTTAAGTTTCCACTTCTACTGCCAATAATGCAGCACTTCTGGAGCTTACTGGTTACCCTCCTGCGTTAAAACACCATGTCTCCAGACAATTGTGACTCGATATATACTGTAAATTGAAAGGGCAACAGGGAGTACTAGTTCAGATGTATGCACTTACATAAAAGTCAAGCAAGATTTACAATGGTCAGTCTACGGATGGATCACCTCAATCTGTTTCGTGATTTGGAATCGTCGGTTCGGTCTGTAATCGATAGATGACAATCATTAAAGCAAACCTTACCGAAGGGTTGCCTTAACGATTGTCATCTATTAGACTAAGAAAATAAAACACTCTCCATATACACAGCAGAGTAGTTTGACAGAACATACTCTATATTCCTTCCGATATCCTAATTCTATTTGTACGATAAGTATGGGTTAATGTGATTATTTCGTACTTAAGTTTGACACGCCTGTTTGGTCACAGATTCATATTCAAATAGGTGAACTTATAGTCATGAGTACACATATTTGAACAAGAATCTGTGCACCTCTCTTAAAACTAAATGAATGAGCAGGCGTGAACACAATGTATCACAAACACTTACTGTTAAAGCTCCTAACAAATAACACGATATTACACCGCGTTACCATGGAAAGAGGTTATTAATTAATATACATGTAATACCCATAGTTAAAATCTCGTTTCTAGCGCGGATGTTAAGTGACCCCCATGCTGGGTTATTGAAATAGGGAAAATGGAAGTGGTAATTAGAATCGCGCTTTGCAGTATTCAAAAAGTACGCTTCAGATTATAATCAATTTCCATTGAACTTGCTATTAAACACAATTTCGAACAAAACTTTTGTGATGCGAAGGCCGGGCGGGAATCAGGAGCGCAGGATATTTGTATCTATAACAAATTGTAATTAATGAAAGTGAGGCAGGGTTATTTTTGAAGGTATTGATATTGATTTGATAGAAATTGGAGAACTCATTTCAATGCTAAACATAATTGTTTGTGTATTTACGCAATTTAACAGTAAATTTAGTTTTGATTATTATTAACCAAGCATATACTACAAATTTAATAGTACTTATAGTGAAAATTTGAGACAAACATATAAATTTGCATGTTTTCCTTTCATCTATTGACATTGCTTACTCAATTAATTAAATAAATACTTAGTAATTTAATAAATACTCAATGTCAATAGTTACTACACAAAAAAAAAATTGGTTGTCAAGCAGAGGAGAACAAGTTATTATGTTGTTTTTGCGTAAATGCTTTATCAGTAATCTCGCTCACCAGTAGAAATACTGCAACTCTTCAGATATTATTATCACTCTTCAGAGATATTTTATATGGTTGCTTGTATGGTTGTCTTCTGTGACGTGGAGGTACTTCCACAGTCGCGCCGCTTTGATGTGCCCTGTTTGTCTTTCGCCAGGCGAGTTTGGCTTTGACTCTAAATATCATATAACAATCATTGTCATTTACCGTAGGTCGATTGTCTCCATTCTCAAAGAACTCTCTGTCAAAGAAAGACTTTCCACCAGTCTGCGTAGGAATCTCGAATACTTCAGTCACGTCACTAATTATGGTGAAATCTGGGACAACAGAGCTCTTGAACGCAGTCTGAGATGTGGCTTTGGAAATTCCATTATTGGTGACTGCTGTCAAAAAGGAATTATCTAAATGGTGCCGCGACGGGAGAAAAGAAGAAGTCGTGTACTTATTCATCTTCCAGTGAAGCAAACATCCGTGTAACGCCATTACATGGGCGTACCATATCGTGCATAAACTCCATAAATTAGTTAAAAACAAATCGGAATATTGAATAGATAAGTTAATGTCGTGTTGGCTCGCTCTACCGTCTCATTATTGTGTTAAATCTGTCTGATGATCCTGCGGGTGGTAATAATGTCTGTTTAAATTTTATGAGTGATGCTTTTTTTGAAATATTTTTTAGCACTGCGACTGTACAAGCATTACTAAGGTTTCATTTTAGACTTCAGGAAGTAAAAGGAAGTAAGGAAGTGAAAAACCCAGTGGATAAAAGTCCTATTGACCAACTGATTCCCGCTTAGAATCCTGGTATGTACCAATAAATTTGTTTTTTCGGATAACATCACTTGCTCAACGGAAACGGAACAACGGAAATTATCACTTGCTCAGCGGTGAAAGAAATTACCATTAGGACACCCAAGAAACATCCAAAAAATTATATTTAAAAAGACGTTACCAGAGAAAGGTCTGGTTTTCTCTGTGGGTTGTGGAAGTTTGTCGCTTCATGTAAAATCAGTACATTTGCCAAAGCCCTAGGCTTAGGTAGCGGACCGCACCAGTCCTAACGGAATAGGAATACGATCTTTTGTTAGACTCAAGTGTACCCCCCCCCCCCCCCCACCCCCACGCCATCGAAACTGTTGTATTTGGAAATGCAAAAAAAAAAATCACGGTAGTGGTACATATAGTGAATTTAAAAGGAAAACAATCACGGCTAAGCAGGCTTTACAGGTTAACAAGTAATAGTCGCCGAACTTACAAAATGTATTTTCTTTCATGACAACGTACAAATGTGTTATTGTTAATTAATTGATTAATGAGAGACCGGGCGTATTAAAACAGCGCGACTGATTGATCTCCACATTATTGAAAATCGTAATCGACTAACTTCCTGAAGGGTTATTGTGTTGCTGCGAATGAGTGAGACAACCAGTAAGCTCCCAATGAGTTGTGTTAACAGCAATGTGGCAAAGCACACGTGAATCTCTCTATATTTCAAGCGTTATCGCTGTAACGACTTTACATCACATCATCAGGTACATCAGGTGGGCCGTAATAATGTATGCCTCCGACGATTTATAAAGAAAATAAATACATGTGCGTTCTTTTTTGTAGGCGTAAAACCGTTAGTAATATTCAGATATCTTGCGCAAAGTAAGTCGCGGTTACAACTTGCAAAATATAAAAGCTTCATTTCATTTATAACAGCATCATTAAGCGAGCTTTAAAAGTGACACCTGGTTATGATAAAAAGCCCGTTTCTCACGCCAAGCGTATGACTAAAGAACGTCGTAAAAAGCTCAGCCATCGGTCGTAAAATCGCAAAATCATCTCAAAAATTCATCGATACACTACAATGCAATATTACTTTTTTATTACCCCTAATGAATATCTTTTTCGACCCCTCCAAATTTACTTTATTAAATAATAAAGTTTTTAAAGAATATAAAAATTTGTAAACGGCGTTTTGTTGTTTTTTTCTCATCTTATTTTTTCTTTTATTATCTATGGTTGAAGGATGGGGTGTTAAATAAAACTTTGTCATTGTGTATTTGAACTTGCCCCTTTTCGGTGCTGCCAACCCTTATTTTGATTCGGTTAAACTGTGGGTTGATTTCGATCTGAAAAATAATTTGATATTTTTCCGTTACTAATCTTTCGGTGTGGTATTTTGAACTTTAAGTGGTTCAGTTATAGGGTTTTTGTTTGTCCCTTATTTGAGTTGACTTTTTAAGATGAAGTAGGTTATTATTGAGGTCACAATACAAATTAAAGCGTTACTAATTTGGTAAAAACGTATTGTGATATATATTTTGACTTTTGATTGTTGCACTCAAGGAGTTAGGTGAAAGTACAGGGGTTAATCTAAAAATGACATGTCATTGTGTATTGCACGCCCTATCTTTATTAAGCTGCTCTGTGCTTTACAGTAGGAACACAAATAATACAGTAGTAAGTTCATCATTTCTATTTCATTTTTATTAATGTACTATTGACGTTACTTTGGCACCGGCAATCGTGGTATCCATTCCCACACAGGACAAACATCTGTGTGCATGAACATCCTGTTTGTCTTGGTCTGGGTGTTTTCAAGGCGGTAGAGCGCATTAAAGCAACCCGTCTGGGGAAGTACCTCCATCTCATAGAAAAACCGCTGCCAAATAACAATTCCCTAGGGGATTGTTGTGTTATTGCATGCGAACGAGGTCTCCAGTAAACTCCTGAGAAGTTGCTGTGTTACCAGCAGAGGAGATATCGCGCGAGTGATACTTAATACATTAAAAGCGTTAATAGGCTACGGTAACAGTTTTACATCAGGCGGGCCATATACCTGTATGCCTCCCGACGTAGTGTAAAAAAAATTGTATTATTGAAAGAGAGAGGTAGTTAGGCTTATTTATTGGGTAGATAATGCTACAGATTTTTTTTTCATACCACTATTTAGTCACAACGATACTGTATCCATGATGATAGGCAGTTATCGAATCTGAGAACACTTGCAACATGAGAAATACAATCTTGTGGAACTACATAGTAGGTGCACGACTTTTGATGTGAATATAAATTCCCTTCCGATAGGGGGCGGTGCAGTTGTGGAAGGTAGCTAGGAAAATAATCAATTGCACGATCGGTAGAATGTACTGGAATAGATGGGAGGTAAGATAATCTTTAATTTTTTTTTGTCATGAGGCTTATGAGCGCACGGGCCACCTGAAGTAAAACGGTTACCATAGCCCATACATCGCTTGCAACACATTACGTATCATCGTTCGGGCGATGTCACTTTTGCTGCTAACACTGCAACTCCTTAGCAGCTTACTGGTGGCCTCACTCACACGCAAGAACACACCAACCCTCTAGGGAGTTGTTATTTGACTGCGGTTCTATGTGAGGTGGAGGTACTTCCCCAGACAAGGCTAATTTGATGCGCCCCGCCTCTGTTAAAAATACTCAGACCATGACAAACAGACATGTTCATGCACACAAATGTTTGTCCAGTGTGGGGATCGACCCCACGAGTCGGTGTCAAAGCAGCGTTACTAACCACCGAGCTCGTCTAGTTGCTCCCTGTAACATACAAAACAAATACCCATATTCATACATAGATCTTGTTCATGTACGTATATATGTTTCATACATGTGTAAAATACGAAATAAACAAGTAATGTTGCAAACAATGGAACGCCCCTAACACATTGTTTAGATAACTAAAATCCACAGTCTAATCTCGTCCGCCATTTTGGAAAATTGCATCAATCTATCTGTAAACACTATGAAATTCAAATAATATACTGAACAGTATGTCAATAGTCAGGCATACAGCGATTATACAATAAACCTTATTGCAGGAAAAACAAAACATACCACCATTGTAAAGACGGTCTTATCGCGACGTGATCTTTTCAACCTTAGAATCTCCTTGGTAGAGAAGAAGTAATGAAATGTGTAGAGCAGAGCATAACATAAAGAAGACAAAGTAATTATATAAATAAACATTAATAAATACACAAACATACATATGTAATACAATTATAATTAAATATATATATATATAGACACAATTAATGAAATTGATATATACATGGGGTTAATATACTATTGCGTCATGCGAACTACCTCCACCGGCAGCCACCTGCTACCATTAGCATAGTATACGTTGTCAAGGCTGTCAGATGTATCTGCTTCGGCTGCCGCTGTCATCTCTGCAAATGGCAACCATCTGGAACACCTTAAGTAAAAAGTAGGTTTAAATTGCCAGTAAATTTAATTTCTGCGAAATAATATCTGAATCTGTTTATTACCTATTCACTTGTTGGTGTTATCGCCAACACTAAAAAGCGAGTTTAGATGTCGATGCAAATACACTCACGGATGCTCTCACATACTAAAACACACACTCACGTGCATATACACACAACTATACAAAACACTGTCACACTGCAAATCTACCACGAAAACCGTGAACCAGACCACCACGAAACAGGTGCGAACCTGGTATAGAAGCCACAAATAATCGCTTATTAGTTCCTTCTGCCCCGCTAATCCAACCTTGAATTTTGTATATAATAAATAACTTTAAGGTTTAGTATGTAACTAAATTTAATTTAGCTTGGTAATAAAGAATTTACTATTATTACTTTATTTTTTCAATTACGAGCGTTAACCCGGGTCATTTGATAGGCGTGAGCGGGGATAAGGATCCAACGCGTAGAGGCCTCTTCGAAAAGATTGATATAGTGTATCATACCTGTTGTGACCTGCTCCAGGAAATGTCAATGGGGCAAGATATCCTTGACCAGATAACGGCAGGAATTGGGACCATTGCGAATGTGTGGGAAATGACAGGGCCGTTGAAAAGGGATCGGGAGGGATGACTAGTACTGGGCTATTACAGAAAAGGGATTGTTACTTTCGGCAAGCGGTGGCTCACCACTCACTTGATGGACCCCCGGAATACCAGAGAAAGTCGGCCAGGGGCAACACCGACGACTCAGGGGTGTCGATAGTTGTCCTGCGCTTTCACCGATGTTACTCGCGGCGTTATGCCCTTTATTACTTCCACCCCTGGAGCATATTGCTCTATCGTCTCCTCTCTGGACGGCCAATGAAGGCAACTAAGAGCTGGTAGTACTGCGGGCCTTCTTGATTCTCTGGTTGTTAACGAATGAGGCTTTGCTTTAAGAGTGGAAAGGACACATCAAAGCAGCGGACTAAGATAGTACCTCCACTTCATGAAGACCGCAGACTTGTAACAAATCCACGAAGGATTATTGTTTTAGTTAATAGATTCAGGCGTTATTTTGCGAAAGTCAAATTTACATCCATCGCAGTGCCGTCCCTTATAATATAAGGGACGGCACTGCGATGGATTTGTCACTTGTAGCATGTTATTCTTACGATTAACGTCTACAACGCCTGATGATGCCTCGTGGAGAGGTGAAACACGTGTCGCAGCGACGACCAGGCCAGTCGTGGCAGGGACGGTGGTGGTGGGGGCATGCGGATTCTGTTCCAGATGGCGGACGACCGCAGCAGCCGAGGCAGAGACTACCGGAGCAGCCATGGCAGCGTCGGCATGTAGCACGCACTAACAGTAGTGGGTGGGTGCCGGCCGGCGCTAGGCCGCATGAACTAATTGGTGGCGGAAGCACTCAAAGCAGGTTAGATCAAATTGCATGATTATTGTTTTCCTGGGACTGTACGAGGTTACCAGTAATCTCCTGAGATGGTACTAGTTAGCAGTGTGTACAAACTATAGGCTACGGGAGCTGTATGCTTGTTCATCTCTCGACAAAAAAAAATCTCCTTCACTTCAACAACATAAAATGCGTAGCTTGATCTGACGTTTGTATATCATATCTGTTGAGGATAGCTTTTATATAACCTTTTTATACTTTTGTAAACTCTATGTTTTACACTCTGGTATTATGCTTGCTTTTGTTTTTCTGCTGTTATATTCATTGTGTCATCGTTCGTCCTTTGGTAAGCATTATTTTATTATAACTCCTATATCCTAAATAAATAGAAAATACTCTGATATCTGGTATTTACCTATTTATTAAATACAGTCCACCCTTTCTTTAAAACCCATTCTTTACAATATCATTTGATATAAATATACAGTTAAAGGTTATAAGATTTTTTTAAAGCTGTTCATGTGTGGCGTAACCTCTTTCTTAACGACGTTTTGTTACTGCGTGTATATTCACACTGGCAGAGAGCACAATGCGACTGATGGGTGAGGAATGAGGCAACCCATACAACTGACAATTACTGAACTAATAGAATAAATGGAGTAATCAGGCCACTTCAGTGCGAATATGGGCTTGAATGATATGTACGACTGATTATTGTGAGACATTTATTGTCTCTCAAGACTAAGAGTGACATTGTTTATCATAAAAAAAAATCCTAACGAAAAAAGTGGGCTGTTATACGTTGTTCGGGTATATAGAAAGAATGACGAAACGGATATACAACGTGAAATTGGAAAGATATGCCGAGGAAGACGAATACTCATCTACCATGATCAATATGATCGTGTTTTGTCAAGTGGTAGTGTCAGGAGCCCTCGAAACAGCTATGAATGTTAAAAAAGCGAGAGTTGTGTGTAAAGACTGCGTCTTATAGCAGTCAATTTTCTCTGCCTGCCAATCGACGAGGTATAAAAAGAGCTATGAATGTTAAACAAGCGAGTAAGGTACGTAAGTTAGTGTGTATAGTATGTAAGTAGACTTCAGTCTACTTTAAAACCAACTAAATCTCAACTGCATCTCGCAATGAGGCTCAGGCCATATGTGCACTATCTATGTTTAGGAAACAACCTTCAATTTAGAGCAGTATTGCAAGCATCCGTAGGCTATAGTAACCATTTCGCATCAAGCGAGCGATATAGTTCTTTTCGTGTCGACCTAGTTCTTTATATTATTCAAATAAAAAACCTAATCGTTGGTCAAACAATACGCAGTGAAGAAGTATTTTTATTATATTACTGCTGGCTTATGTTGCTGTAACTGATTTTATTTAAAATGGATATAAAAGTATTTCTCATACGTACATAAATTTGCAGACACGGACAGTCACAAAAAGTGACCATGAAATGGAAAACAAAATTTTAATTACGCATTTTGAGGCAATAACCTTTCATTGTAATAAGTTATTAATACATAACTAAATCTTACAAATTTTTTGCTTCTTCGAAATCTCACACATTCTTTCATCGTATAACGTTTACCTCATCAGACGAGCAGACGAGTACCAAATTCAGGGCTGTCACACCTTTTGTTGCTGCTATTTGGATGCTAATACGTTATTTAACAGTTTTGCATCGCAATTAGCATCTACGAATACCAGTATGAATATTATAATGTAGTTTTGGAAATGATTAATGATTGTTTGGGGTGATTGCTTATGTTAATTCGATTGTGTTTACTAATTTTTGTGAGTGGCGATTAAAAATATTTTTAAATATACCCTATTAATTTAGGTGGCATTAAAATTATACTGTTGCTCTCCATGTCGTTCTTTGTATTTTTTTTTATGTATAAACGTTACTATTATTTTTTTTACAATTATAATCAATTTCTACATTACGAAGTAACGACAATGGAGTATGTATTTTGAGATATCATACGAAATGTTCCAGAATCTTAGAGCATTAAATTCTGAATTGTATAAAAATGAAGATGAGTAATAAAATAGAAAAAATCCTGGTTTTTAGAAGGAATCCCCAGAGGAAGAGAATCTGAATATAAATATTACTCATATGTGTGAAATTTTGTAATAAACTGCACAATCGGATAAAAAGTGAATGTCATCATTACGAGCGAAAATGGCAATAAACAGAAAAAAGTTATTCCCACAGTCCTCATTCAATCAATAAAAACATAAAATAGTTTGACATTTAATGACAAACTTACCCATAGACACTCGCAATCTATGAAAAAACGAACAGCTATTTAGTTCAATCCCTTTGTTAAAAAGGCGGTTTGGGGGAAACAAGAAAAAAAGTAACCGCGAAATCGGAAATTATTTGGGACGTTTTTGGCTCACGAACTGTGGACGGGTTCACATGGCTGCCATGTTAAAAAGAACGAATTAAAAATACACTTCTACTTGATATTTTTCTTTCGTGCTATGATTGTTTTAGTGAAGAACAAGATCAAAGATCATGTAAAAAAATCACATGTTTGTAAAAAGTCACCAAATTCATATATATAAATTACAATATATGATTAACATAGTGTAATTGATAAGTACCGGTATAAAATTTCTTGTTCGCTATTTCTATGTATTTAACAAAATAATAAGGGTATTAGGTTCGAATATTTGTTTAGGTAATTAACTGGCATCAATCGAAAGTTGTAATGTTGTTTTTTCTTTTCAGCGTATCCCTGCTACATGAGTCGATACACTCGGAGTATCCAAAGTAGCAGCACATAGCAGGATACCGGATACAGACTGGATACCATTCGTTTTAATTAATTTGTTAAGTAGGTAGTTCTGTGATAAACTTATACCAGCGTCATGTATTGTGATATTTTAACAAAAAATAAATTGCGGATGTATTTTGAAAGGATTAAGAAATTAAAAATGGACGATTTCACCTCTGAGTGTACTATTATTTTATCTATATATACACAAAACATACAAGATTTTCTACATACATTTTACGTGAAAACAAATTAAACTTATTTTTTTATAAGAAAACTATTAGCTCCATGTAAACCTGCCCTTTTTATTAAGACCATAGGGTCGTGCCGGTCCCTCGTTTTAGCGTATGATTAGACAGAATAAAACTAAAATCGGTTATTTTGGACTCTACTCTGACCCTTCGACTTTATTTTTGTTTCAGAAGCGTCGAACCGTGTCTTATTAATTTTGACAATATGATTGTAATAATAGGCCATCTCGATCTAAATATTTCCTTTTCGTTTTTAATTTGACTGGTGTCCTTAATATATTGGGCATGAATTTCTATGACTTTTTTAAGTGTATCATTACTTCTAATAGTCAAAGGCATACCTAAATATCCGCCTAATATATTCAGATACCAATCAAATTAAAAACGAAAAATAAATATTAGATAAAAAGATAAAAGTTAAGATAAAAAAAGGCCCTCACGGCCACTTAGATACGTGTCAATCTTTAAATCCGATTTTATTGTATCGTGTTAATTTTCATTGTTTACTTTTTTTAGATTAAAACCAGTAGGAACTTTAATAAATTAAAAGTAAAAAACCTTTTTAAAAACAAGCTTTTATTGAAATGCTCTAAAAAGAAAAAAAGAAAATTTTATACTAAAACTTTTACTGTTAACTTATAAGGTCATTTCACATTTGACACAATTTATATGATATAAAAGCTTGTCGCGAGAATTAAGTACTCGTATTTACTTAGTTTGAAAATTTTAATAGATATTATTTATTATTCATATCAAATTAATTAATTTACTTGTTAATCTACACAAGTAAATCTCGCGACAAGCTTTTATATCCTATAAATTGTGTCAAGTGTGAAATGATCTGCATCATTTCCAGACATCTCTGTCAGTCAGATGTTCTCCAATAACCATTCTTAGATAGAATATTTATCTTTTGTTAATCTGGTTTTGACTGCTGTATAACTTTGTTAAGTGCATTATTTATATAAGTATATATCGTTATTATTGTTTTTGATTATTAACAAGTAATCCTCTTTTATGTTTTCTAGTTTATACTGCGCCACTATCTACCTGAATTTTCTTTTTTTTCCTCTACCCGAAGGTTGTCTGGAAGAGATTGCTATGCCATAAGACAGCCTTTTGTACCTTAATTATACTACCTAAGTCTGTTTCGTCATAGTACCCAGTAATTTCTCTACCATATCTCACCCTTCAAACCGGAACACAGCTATATAAATATAGCTGCTCGACGGTAGAAATAGGTGAGACAGAGGTACCCACGCAGATGACTTTTGTACAAAGTCTCCCTCTATTTGTCTTGGTCTATATGTTTTCAGGAGACCATCGAAGTAGCTCGTATGCGGAGGTCCTCCACCTTAAAGAAAAGTGCAGCTAAATAACAGCATCCTGGAGGGTTGCAAGGTTATCAGTAAGCTAATAAAGAGTTGCTGTGTTAGCAGCAGAGTTGGTATTGCGTGAGCGATACGTAATATATTACAAGCGTGCATTGGCTATGGTAACCACTTTACTTCAGGTGGGTGGCTGAAGAAGCTGTATGCTTTAAAGAAGTGAGGTATGCAAGGATCGAGTCATACGGCGCTCGGTTCTCTCTGCCTACCCCGCAAGGGAGTTTGCATGAAGTAATAGACAGATAGACATAAGCAATTTTCAAGCATCTGTAGTTTGACTATGGTCTACGGTGAGGTACCTTTCATTTTTTGAAGTGATTATATCTTATGGGAGGGTAAACCGCTTCGTTACGTAACGCGTTACGGCGACAGTATGTCTGGCTTCCCTTTCTCTCACGCAAACGGCAGCTTTAATTATATGTAGATTAGTTTAAGTTATCACTTCTGTCAGGCATCCCGAGACACACACGTTTTTTTTCTAACTCCGGATACCGTCAACTACGGTGTAAAGTGATTATCGTAGCCTATGAACGCTGGTGCACAATAACCAGGGAGTTGTTTCCTCAGCTGGGCCGCTTTGATGCGCCCTACTCTTTTAAATACACCCAGACTAAGCCAAACAGACATGTTCACGCACACAAATGTTTCACCTGTGTGGGAATCGAACCGAGGAGCGTTGGTATTAAAGTCGCTTTATTAACCGCAGTGCCATCGAGCTCATCATAGCACCAGCAAGAACTATGTATGAGTACATCTTTACTAGAAACAACAAAATTCGCTAATCTGATCTCGAATCCTTCCCTTCATCATCATAATAGTCCAACATCAAAACATCATTACCCGGAGTGCGTCGACCCCACTGTATCATATATATGTATATATATATATATAATTGTTTCATATAATCGATGCAGTGAGTTACTATTATGCAGCGATGCGGCGTACGTAATCTGTGGACCGGTCGCGAAGTCACGCCTATCGTATACAGGATGATTGTACAATGACGAAACGACAATTTGAACGAGCTAGGTGACTGTCGTGAATGACGCGACTTTGACACCAATGAAATAGAAATAGAAAATATTTTTGATGCTTCGCCTAAGGGTAAAAATGGAATTTCATTGAATGATTGTCTTTCAGTTGTCAGTCAATTGTCCGGAATCAGAGTTGAACATATCAAATGTTGTTTATTTACTACACCGTCCTGTAATAAAAGAAGATAGAGAAATAACAAAATTGAGAATTGTTTTTGATGCTTCGGCTAAGGGTAAAAATGGAATTTCATTGAATGATTGTCTTTTAGTTGGTCCTAGTCTACAAGATGACTTGAGGCATATCATACTTCGTTGGAGGACTCACGCTATTTGTTTAGTCGCTGACATCGTGAAGATGTACCGACAGGCTCGGGTTTCAAAACAAGACGTGGACTTTCAGCGTTTAATCTGGAAAAATAAAGAAGGTAACGAAGACAAGCATTTTAGACTACTTACCTTTGGCACAGCATCAGCTCCGTATCTTGTTACCCGAACCTGTCGGTACATCTTGACGATGTCAGCGAGTAAACAAATAGCGTGAGTCCTCCAACGAAGTATGGTATGCCGCAAGTCATCTTGTAGACTAGGACCAACTAAAAGACAATCCTTCAATGAAATTCCATTTTTACCCTTAGCCGAAGCATCAAAAACAATTCTCAATTTTGTTATTTCTCTATCTTCTTTTATTACAGGACGGTGTGGTAAATAAACAACATTTGATATGTTCAACTCTGATTCCGGAATCTCTTCCATATGGCCGAGTTGTAAATATTCTTCCACAACCTCCCACCAATGCTCGTGGGTTCGATTCCCACACAAGACAAACATTTGTGTGCATGAACTGTTTCGATATTTTAAGAGAGGTAGGACGCATCAAAACAGCCCGTCTGGAGTAGTACCTCCACCTCATAGAAAACCGCAGCCAAATAATAACTCCCTAGAGGGTTGTTGTGTTCCTGCGTGTGAGTGAGGTCACCAGTAAGCTCCTAAAGAGTTGCTGTGTAAGCAGCAGACGAGGCATCGCGCAAGTGGTACTTAATATTATTAGTAACTGCTTTACATCAGGTGGGCCGTATGCTTGTATGCCTCCCGACGTTGTATAAAAAAAATAAAAGAAAAATATTCGAGCAAATGGAGATTTTCGACGAGCTCGGTGGCGCCGTGGTGAAACGCGCTGTTATGTTACTTTGACATTAATGCTTGTGGATTCGATTCCCACACAGGAATTTGTGTACAGGCCCACGTCTGTTTGTCTTGGTCGGAGTATTTTTAAGAGAGGTAGTGTACATTAAAGCAGCCCGTATAGGAAAGTACCTCCACCTAACGCTAAATGTTTTTTATCTTGTCTTTTCTGGAACACCGTTCCTATATGAAATCTATATGTTTGGCTGTGTGTGCGTTTGTCTGTGTGTGCGTTTTTTTCGAATATTCGAATTTTGACTTCAGATTCGGATTCAGGATAAAAAAGTTGAATAGGAATGTTCTAGAACACCGTTCCTATCTCTTAAGGTACATGGTCAAAATGGCCGACAAATAAAAAAAATGAATTGTTATATAGTTGACGAGCCAGGTGTTCCTCTGGCAATACAAGCTTGCACATTCTCAACTAGTTCTTTATCCAGTACATTAAGTATCACACAGAAAATCGCAGTCAAATAACAACTCCCTAGAGGATTGACGCGCAGTTCTTATTGGCTAGTTTGCGGATCAACATCGCGATGCTTATCGACTTATTGGTTAAAATATTCTCCCATTGGACAGTAGGATGGAATCACTGAGATGTTTAACTGCTAAAACACTTATCTTTTTGTGAACGCGAGGTGACTTCATGCGTTGTCAAGTGGCTTAATTGTTTTCTTTTCTTTTTATACAATGTCGAGTAGCATACAAGCTTACGGCGCACCTTTACTGTTACTGTAGCCTAAAAACGCTTGCAAGACATTAATTGTAACTCACAACAACTCCTAAAGAGCTTACTGGTGACATCACTCACTCGCAGAAACACAACATCGGACCAGACAGACAGATTCCGTTTTCCATTGTGTTAAGGTCGATTTGAAGAAACTGAATTAGCGATAGGGCCGCCTGTTGTAGTCTCGTGTATACAATCTTTATTTTTTATTAAATTTTTTTGATGAAATAAAGAGCTTTGTATTGGGGCAATCAAATCTTTAAGGCAAATGACAGATAAATTAAGAAAAGATAGGGCTCATCAAAGCAGCCCGTCTGGGGAAGTACCGAGCCAAATAATTCCTAGAGGGTTGTTGTGTTCCTGCGTGTGAGTGACGTCACTAGTAAACCCTAAGGAGTTACTGCGTTAGCAGCAGAGGTGGCATCGCCCGAGTGATTCTTAATGTATTACAAGCGTTTATAGGCAGCCGCTTTATTACACGTGGGCCGTATGCTTGTATGTAAAAAAAAAACTAGTAGCAGCCTGTATATGAGCGTTGAATCAAGAGCGTACGAAAGACATTTATCATCGGCCAGATTAACTGCGCCAGTGTGCACTGCACTTGTTCCACTTACGCCTGGCTTCCGACTTCACTGTCAACTCGTACAAAATGAAGTGAATAAAACAAAACTATTCACATTCCTGCTGTCCTAGTACTTTAATAGAGTTTTCGGAAGGTAAATCAATTTTTTTTATAGCAATAAGGTGGCATACAAGCATACAGCCTGCCTGCTGTAGGTAAGCAGTTACCGTATCCTATGAACATCTCTCATGCTGCAGGAAGAACCTCGACAGAGAGTTCATTCCATAACTCAAGCATTCTCAAGTAGCAAACTTCTATAAAACAATACCGTATAGGACCATTGCAATTTTATTGTAAACTAGCAGAAGCCCGCGGCTTCTCACGCATGAGAGTTGGGCTTTTAGTAGCCTTTATTTTTCTGTAGACATGAAATATTTCTGTTTAAAAAAAAACAAAGTCGTAGATGCAACCATAGAGCAATTCAATTTTCGTACAGCGCCATCTATTGCCCTTTACAGGAGACAACGTATATGTATTTTATTTATATTACATAAAAAATGCATAGTTATTTTATGTTACAAAAAATACGTATTCTTTGAAAATAAAAAAAATAAAATTGCAAAGTCCCCCGAAGGGGAATATATTTCACCCTAATTTTAACAGTTTTTCAATTTTTACACAGGAACCCTAAATATTTACGGGATAAAAAGTACCCTATATTCTGCTCTGAACAGTCCTCTACCTACCAGTAAAAGTCTCGTTAAAATCGGTTCAGCCATTTCGAAGATTAGCCCGGACAAAAAAACAGACAGACAGACAAAAAAATTAAAAATGCGTATTTCGGCTTTGGTATCGTGAAAATAATAATATGAGCTTAAGATACAGGCTTTATTTTGAAATCACAGACAGACACTTCAATTTTATTTATATGTATAGACAACTGCAGGTGAGACCGTCGAAGTTTCCATGTTTTCTTGATTTCCATCTTGTTTTCTATTGCAAAAAAACTCAAATCTTCAAGATCTGCCACGAATATTACAGTTATTAGAGTCCCGCACCCAAAGAGAGGTAGAACACATCAAAGCAGCCCGTCTAGGCAAGTACCTCCACTTCACAGAAAACCGCAGCCAAACAACAACGCCCTAAAGAGTTGTTGCGTTCCTGCGTGTTAGTGAGGTCACTAAGCTCCTAAGGAGTTGCTGTGTAAGCAGCAGAGGAGGCATCGCGTGAGTGATATTTAATATATTACAAGCGTTAATAGGCTTATAGGGAACTGCTTTTATAGGTAACTGCTTTTCATCAGGTGGGATGTATGCTTGTATGCCTCCTGACTTAGTATAAAAAAAAAATGTTAATTTAATTGTAGAAACGAGGGATCCCATACAAAAATCAGAGTAATTTTTTTTCCAGCTTGGAACGTGAGGTGTCATAATTCAGAGCTCATTGAGTAAAGGACGAATACATTTTTAATACTTCTTTATATTCAAAATTAATAAACAGGGGGCCGTTAAAAATGTCATATTTAAACCATCTTGTTACGGAGTCTATCTCAAAAATTAAACTAATAAGGAATTTGCAATTTCTGTTTACCATGCCGTACATACTGTATTTAAATACAATACAATTTCTACTGAACTATTTCAAAAAATGTGATATATTATGTACATTTTACCGTGGTACGGAACCTTCTGAACTTCGGAGGCCACTTCAATACCGAGTGATTAAGCTAAGTCAGTGGGTCTTCAGGTGGCTGGAAAACACTGACCTCTGCCAATCTGCAGTTGAGCAGCGTGTCGGATTATGTTCCAATCCCCTTCCGTCCTTCCGTTAAAGAGAGACTCGTATCCCTGCAGTGGAGTAAGGGTTGGTGCGATATCATTCAAAGTCTAGACTCAATAGGTACATCCTTAGGTTCACATAGACCTGTGTTTATGCCTAGTAGTGGTCAATAAACCCTCTAATTGAGTCAGATAATCTTCCTGCCTGCCCTTTGTGCTACAAACGGCGTAATGCCTAAAGGCAAATACCAATAGCGCACGGTAAGCCGCACCACAATATCAAAGTAAGCAAACGGATATTAAGCAGGCTTTACTACAGTCGCGAAGAAAAGTTTTATAACATTTTGGGAGACGTTTATTACTGTCATTATAGAAAACATGTACACATTTTTTATATACAACTTTGGGAAGTACACAAGCATACGGCCCACCTGATGTAAAGCGAGTAAGGCGATTACCGTAGTCTTTAACGATTGCAATACGTATCGCATTGCCACCTCTGCTGCTAACACAGCAACTCCCGTGTAGGTAACTGGGAACACAATATCCAGGGAGTTGTAAATTGTCTGCGGTTTTCTGTGAGGTGGAGGTTACTTCCTCAGACGAACGGCTTTGATGCGCCCTACCTCTCTTAAAATATCTTAAAAATTAAAATATCTTTGTACACGTGTACCCCATGTTGACTTTCTTGAAAAATCTCGAAATGGAGTACATTCTACCGCCATTATTGTATCCAATGTTTGATGATAATTATAATATCTGATCGGGTGGTAGATATAAAATATGTATGTATCTCCTACCTACCATCATAGGCAGTCGATAATAAATGGCCGCCTAGCGTATATACGTCTTTCATTGTGCTCCCTAAACTCCAGTATATTACAATAATCATATGTCAAAATGGTATTATGCACTATTTTTAATTGAACATGTAACTCTACTTGCTGCGGTCTTATTCACTGGACAGCCGGGCCAGAAAACGGGCAGATAAACGGAACAGGAGAAAAAAATAAAATAGGCAACGAACTATCTTTCTCGTTAAGAAAACGGTCGACGAGGAATATACCCATATTATGCTAGCCGGCGATTTCATCTGTACAAATTCCGGTACCCCGTGGAAACCGCTTTTTCTTACTTTCTTCCTTTACCTCGGCTTCCAAGGATCGTCTCGTGATATTGAATAGCCTATACCTTGCTCGAAAATTGGGCTTACATCAACAAAAACAAATTCTCAAATACAACCACCAGACCCAGACATTGGTGCTTTCAAACAAAAAAACTCTTCCGCTTCATAAATTCGTATAGATATAAAGCAATGACAGCCTAGAGGATATAGAGGTCCACCACGCAGAGGTTAACTAATCTCTTAACTGACTTGGACCTGGTTCGATTCCTGGCATGTAAGTACTACATTCGTGTTTTTAGATTTATGTACATATTTATAGATAACTTGCTCAGGGGTGGAGGTAAACATCTTGAGGAAACCTGCACATCTAAGAAGTTGTACTTCGAATGATGTGTGATCTAAGTATGGTCTGTTTTTACCTCGGGGTCGTGGCGGTCTGGCCGCAGTCACTACATGTCAAAGTCTTCGCTAAGTATTTGTTTTATCCTCCTGTTGCCGAATGCAACCTTCTTTACTTATTTTACATCTTTCTTTTTAATTTTGACGTTGGTGACGTTTTGGTGTCGGGCGTTGGGATTCGCTTTTATTTTCGCGTACGGATTGCTTGTATTTTTCTATATTTTATTATTATACCCTTTTACCTCAAGGAACGTGTCTTGCTTTACCATTTTTTGACCCTCTTTACAAATACAGTCCACTTGCTCACTCTGTAGCGCATACTCCCTATAAAATTAGTTCTGTTTTATAAAACAATTATAATGGTAGTTTTGTGTAACGTGATATAAATCTTTATTATTCGATACAATTTGTAATCACTTTTCACTCTAACTGTACTGTCAGTGCACGCAGTCAGTACTTATCAATGACCAGTACGGTCGATTGAAGGCTACCCCGGCCATAACCTCACCTCAGCCAACTATTTTCCAACAACACGCACTGTAACACGGCGTCCTAGTAATAACCAGAGACCAGAACACCAGCCAGACACAGTGTTACTATTGCTTTACTGTGGATATTGGTTTGTGTTGGCCACATTGACCAACATCCAATAAACTAATATGCCATGATGAATCAAAATGTATTTTACATGCAATTTGATCTAACCTGCTTTGTGTGCTTCCGCCACCAATTAGTTCATGCGGCCTAGCGCCGGCCGGCACCCTCCCACTACCGTTAGTAGATGCAATATAATAATTGGTGGCGGAAGCGCACAAAGCAGGTTAGATCAAATTGCATGTAAATTTGACTTTCGCAAAATAACGCCTGAATCTATTAACTATGAAATGTATTTTTGCTTTTAGTTATTGTTTATTAGTAGTACTAGATGTACCTAGTAGTCATTACAGCAGAATGTATAGTAGCATTTTTTTATGCAAGCCTTATAGTTGTATAAAAAATCGTCAAAAATTATTAATTATATTCTTAAAAATATAGTCGTTTAAAGAGAGGCACTTCCTGTCCTCTTGCACTACCTGGAGTGTAAGGTGGTCAACACGAGAGGGATACTTTTGATGTTGCAAGCGTTCACAGGCCTGTAAATACGTCACTAGAGGTGGGCCGTATACTTATTTGTTTAAGAAACATCAACATTTTTAGGAGCGCCGTTCCTATATGAAATCTATGTTTGTCTGTGTGTACGTTTTTAGGGTTCCGTACCCAAAGGGTAAAACGGAACCCTATTACTGAGGCTCCGCTGTCCGTCCGTCCGTCTGTCACCAGGCTGTATCTTATGAACGGTGATAGTTAGACAGTTGAAATTTTCACAGATGATGTATTTCTGTTGCCGCTATAACAACAAATACTAAAAAATAGAATAAAATAAATATTTAAGGGGGCTCCCATACAACAAACGTGATTTTTTTGCTCATTTTTGCTCGATATTGATAACGGCAACAGGTAGACGCTTGAAATATTCACAGAATATTTAGTTATATATTCACTTTAAGAATAAATAATTAAATCAAAATAAAACAAATATTTAAGGGGGGCTCCCATACAACAAACGTGATTTTTATGCCGTTTTTATAGATAATGGTACGGAACCCTTCGTGCGCGAGTCCGACTCGCACTTGGCCGATTTTTTTTTTATTTTAGAATTTTGACTTCAGATTCGGATTCAGCATAAAAAAGTAGAATAAGAATGTTCAGGAACACCGTTCCTATCTCTTAAGGAACATGGTCAAAATGGCCGACAAATTAAAAAAAAAAATTGAATTGTTATATAATTGGCGAGCCAGGTGTTCCTCTGGCAATGCAAGCTTGCGCATTCTCAACTGATTTTATATTTACATAGGTTTAGTCGATTCATCATCATCACCCTTAGAATTAACAGCCTCATCTTTACTGACTATCATATTAATTTTTCTATATAGTAAGTAGGTAGGTTAAGTTATTTCTCTGCTCTATTTGTTCAACAGTGTCTGGCGAAGAAAAGGTAAGGTAATAACTAGTATATTGCTATCTTCTTCTTCTCTCTAGCATTATCCTGTTTCCTAATCCATTAGGATCAGCGGATCCGCTAGCTAAGCCTAAAGATTTAACGAAGATACTGATTTTGACATGGAGCGACTGGCGCCCGACCTCCACGACCCAGAGGGAAAACTAGACCATTTTTTTATATACTACGTCGGTAGGCATACAAGCATACGGCCCACCTGATGTATAGCGGGTACCGTAGCCTATTAACGCTTGCGATATATTGAGTATCACTCGCGCGATGCCTCCTCAGCTGCTTACACAGCAACTCCTTGGGAGCTACTGGTGACCCCACTCACACGCAGGAACACAACAACCCTCTAAGGAGTTTTTATTTGGCCGCGGTTTTCTGAGGTGGAGGTATGATGCGCCCTACCTCTCTTAAAATATCCAGACCAAGACAAACAGACATGTCCATGCACACAAATGTTTGCCGTGTGTGGGAATCGAACCCACGAGTTTTGGTGTCAAAGTCGCGTCGTTCACGACTGAGCCACCGAGCTCGTCAAAAAGACTTTTCCTAGTTTAGGTAACACGTTTACGGAAATATAATTTCTTGGACGTGCCGGTTTCCTCACGATGTTTTCCATCACCGCCGAGCGAGTGACAATTACAAATATGAATGTAAATCCGAAGACAAGAATTCAGTGGTACATGCCAGGATTCGAACCGGGGATCTGTTGCTCAATGGGGCGGTTCCTTATCCATATATTATTTATACCATGATGGTGGCAATAAAGCATACGGCCTGCCTGATGGTTAACAGTCACTGTAGCCTGTGGACATTTGCAACACCAGGGGTGTCACTCATGCGTTGCCGATCCTCTAAAAACCTCTTCACGCATTTCTTGAAGAACTCCATGCTGCAGTCCCTTGGAAAAACCTCGGCTCGGAGCTCATTCCACAGCTAGAGAGTTCTCGGAAGAAAACTTCTCTGGAAGCGCACAGTACGCGACCATTGCGGTTCCAGCGTGTGAGGGTGAACTACCCGCCATCGGCGATATCATTGCTCTTGTCTATTGAATAACTGAATCTTTCCGGCGACATTTCAAGGCTTACATTTTGGATCTAGGAAAAACATAAATTGCAACTCCCCCTGGTTATCAAAATTGTTTTTTTTTTCTCTATATCAGCATTTCGGTTTTCAGTGTAGTAGGCATTTCACGTTCATTTTAACCTAAGTTCGTCTACCTTTTAGTAATTTTACTTCCCACAGAGCTTAGAATTATATATGTAAAACTTTAAGTTTAAGGTACCACTTACTATTTTGTTTTAAATAAGTACCAATGTATGTTTTGCACACAGTAGTGTTATATTTCAAACAGGCTTCTACGGAAGACCAGCGCCGCGGTGTCAAACGACCCCATGGCTTATGCTGAGTAGATGCCTATTTATTGTCTTATACATTGTTATTTTTTTTTGTTATGTTATTGTCGGACAAATTACACAGCGCCACCTAGCCCCAAAGTAAGCGAAGCTTGTGTTATGGGCACTAGACAACTGGTAAACATACGTAAATACATATTTTTTTTGTAAATACATACTTACGAGTATTATACATAGAAAATACCCAGACCAAGACAAACAGACATGTTCATGCACACAAATGTTTGTACTGTGTGGGAATCGAACCCACGAGCGTTGGTGTCAAAGTAGCGTAACAGCGCGTTTCACCACTGCGCCACCGAGCTCGTCAAATCATTTACTTGCTTTAGCCCTTTCAGAACGAAAGAAAATATTATTGATATTGAAAGATTTTTGTGATAACATAAAGTCTCTAGGGGGTAAAGTATCTAAAAAAAATAATTTAAAAAATCTCCCCTCTACCTACTTCCCTAAGACCCCCCCGCACGTACGTGCGTTCCCGTTTTTATTGTACTAACGCACGATCATGCTTTACTATAGAAAGGTGGTAATTAAAACGAATTATTGATAGTTAAACCAAATATTTATTCCTTTCTTATATTATTATTTAAACACAGACCATAGAGATGATCTTTAGTCAATATTTATGACATAGAATCAAAGGTAGGTACCTACACAAAACTAATGGGTACCTACTAAAATCAGTCTTCGATTTTCTAAATTAGTTTTTGGCATTGATACATTCAATATTTAACATTATTACACAATTTTAGTGTTATAAAACAAGAAATATAAAACGAAAATGAAAATATATGTGAAAACCAGTACTTTTTTAGTAATATAAATATAAAACAACAGAAGTCACTTGCTATGATATGCTAAGAAACAATTTTGGTTCCTTATGATACACAAGTAAACGTCGCATTTTGTACAACGTACTTTTGTAGTAGAAGAACAACTTTCTAACCTACATTTCCTGCCCCTTGAAAGATCGTCAAAAACGGGGAAATGGCCGAATTTATCAAAACGTTTATCAAAAGACGGTGGTGCTGCAGGCCGGTACCTCTTGCCGGGTATCTCAACAAATGGTGAAGCATGTTCCTCCGTTGCTTCATTGGAAATAATAATAGAACTGTTCATGAGAGAGTCCGCTAGATCCACCCTGAACCAAAGCAAGTCTTTGGATTTAATTTTATTGGTGTCAGAATCAATTTTGTATTGCCTCCAAGCGTTTACAACTGCAAGGTCTAGGAAGTGAATCAGCACTTTGACAGTCCATTTTTTCGTCTTCTGATAAGTACGATAATATTCAATGAGCTGATCAAGGACGTCTACTCCGCCCATATTTTTATTATAATTTAAAATTATCCTCGGAGCCGTAACCTGGACGTAAGTCTTCTGTTTTTTATCCCATCTCGGAATAGATGAAGTTTCATTACCGCCAGTGCAATTAGAGGCCATTAATACACCTTTGTTATCCTTCCACTTAACAAGAGCGACGTCGTCGGATGTAAACTGTAATATATCACCACGCTTCATTGTTTTGTCCTGTTTAAGGTTTAATTTTTTGTGATCTGGAACACGATTAAGCATAATCGTCCCTGTTCCATGCAACTGCATGCTGTTCAGACGGTCCAAAAGTGGAATTGTGTTAAAATATCTGTCAAAATATAAACAGCTGGTCGGGGGAACATTCTTAGCCAGACCTAAGATAACTGCAGGGCCTTCGCCGAGAGATTTATCAGTAAAAGCCGAATTGTTAGGGTAATATATCTCAAAATCAAGCATTAAGCCGGTGCTAGTTGTGATAACGTAATTTTTAAGTCCAAGTGGTCGTGGCTTATTCTTAACCAATATACGTAATTTGCACTTACCAGTGAAGGGAATAATCTGTTCGTCTATTGAGTATGTGCCAGGAACCCTTTCTAGTGATCTGCAAGCTTTTTTCACGGCGTCGAGCATAGGTTGTACTTTCCAGAGTGGGTTCGTATTTCCTGGCGGTGGCTCATCTGAATTTACGACATGCATACTATTTCGTAATTGAAAAAAGCGATCTCTAGGCATTTGATTGGCGATTACTTCTAACCTCATACCGGCACGCCAGTACATATTAATACGAGGATATGGAATGCATCCCATTAAAAGTAGAATACCGAATAACTTACGCATCTCTTGACTACGCGTATTTAAAACTGATCCAGTTTTACGTAGGTAATACAGATTAGTGCAGTTGGCAAGGTTTTCATAGAAATCTTCGTCAAAATATTTTTCAAGATACTGTAATGGTGTCTTCACTTCTTTGGCGCTCGGGTAAGTGGGATAATCATGATCCTTATCAGTGAAATCAGTAACTCTCCAAAGTCTCGACCTCTTCGTTTGTCGTGAACGGTTGCTCCTGTTTACGACGGTTTCATCAACAGGTGGTAAGTTTTCCTGGTTCCCAGGACGAAGTTGAATTAGTGGAACACTGAATTCTGAATCATTGTCACTATTATTGACGCCAGGGGAATCCTGCAAAGGTATATCCTCATCAAGCAGTCGAGGGACCTCAACTACTGGCTCTGTCTCCTCATCAGAAATCTCCAGGTCTGACTGACACCCATCGCCAAGCAACTCTTGCAATAAATTGTCATCTAGAGGCCGTCCTATGAAAACAAAAACTTCCATTAGTTGTTCGAATATTCAGCATAATTATTACAATTTCAAACGATAGCGCATGATCGTGCGTTCAAACTTCGTGGACACATTATGGTGTCAAATACATTTAGTTTTAGAAAATAAATACCATATTACAATAGCTTCACAGCTAAAGTAACTATTTAAACTAAAAAAATGTATATTAACCAAGTTTAGACTATAAAATACAATACTTACGCCGGCCGTCGTCGTAAACAAACGTAACGTCCATCTTTGAACACGAATAGACTGGTCACTGACTGCCCGCGGCACCGCACTCCTCTTTCCGCTATGTACCTGTACTAGCGCCCGAACGATCGACGCCGTGTCGATCCTACAAAACAAAATTTCGCGTCAAAAAAAATATTTTCTCGGCAACGCACGCTTGGTACAGTACGTTCTGAAAGGGTTAGGTTTTAAATATTAGTGATTACATGTGAGGTAACAAATAAACATTTTCTTTCTTTCTATTGCTATCCGGTCACGTAATACCGACTTCCACTTACCTACAGCTCGTACAGGGCTTGGATTAAGCCGCAGACTCGAGCCCTGTTGACTCAACTAATGCGCGCCATCTACCCGTGGGCTTGGTAAACAACGCTCTCGATGCATGATCTATTGTTTTTGTCTGCGGGATTATAAGGTACGGCCATTAACAGACTACATTGGTGTTTATTTTGTATATATATGGACATCAGTGAGTTACTTACTTATTTTTAAGAGAGGTAGTGCGCACCGAAGCAGCCCGTCTGGGGAAGTACCTCCACCTCACAGAAAACTGTAGCCAAATAACAACTCCCTAGAGGGTTGTTGTGTTCCTGCGTGTGAGTGAGGTCACCAGTACGCTCCCAAGGAGTTGCTGTGTAAGTATTTTATTTTATTTTATTTTATTTTATTCGGGATAAAAAACAATTGTACAATCAGGGTTTTATACATAATATGAAATTAATAGTTTTGATAATTGTACAACCAACCACATTATCCACAAATTATTAGGTAATTTCAAACGCATTACGCATATACATATAGAAAAAGAAAAGAAAAAATAGTACACATTATAGCATCAATCTAAGGTAATATCTGATAGCCTCTCAATGACATGTTTTTTAAATACTGATAATGACAAAGCGAATATATCTATTTCAGTAAAATACTTATTATAAGAAGACATAATACGACGCAAGGGAGCACGTTCACCTGCGTTCGTTCGGCAGAATTTAGGAGCAAAAAGACGCCGAATTATGTTCTCTCGCACATATATATTAGTAGGTGTGCGAAGATAAATTTGATTAATTAACGGGCTGCAGTCAAGGTTGTTATGGCAAATCTTATACAAAAGTGCCTGGTCCATAAGCAACCTTCTTTGAGAAAGAGACAATAAAGAAAATTTATTAAGAAGTGGTTGATAAGATGATTTCGAATGATGGCATCGGTAGTTGACCGCTCGCAAGAACTTTTTCTGTACCGATTCAAGTTGAACGCTGTACTTCGAATAATATGGGTTCCAGATAACTGTGGCATATTCGACTTGCGATCTAACCAATTATCTAAAAAGGTGTAGGTAAGTAGCAGGCCGTTTGAACCGAGTACACGTCCTCATAATAAATCCATACATTTGAAACGCCTTATTTGTCACTTTGTTAATATGAATATCAAAGTGAAGTTTAGAGTCGAAATAAACTCCTAGATCTTTTATAAGTGAGACCTTTTCTAGGGCTTCACTACAAAGATAATAGGTGTAATCTATAACATAGTGTTTTTTTGTAAATGTAATGGATTTACATTTGTTTAAGCTAAGCTGTAATCTGTTTAAGGAGCAATAAACGGAGAGGCGATTTAGATCAGCTTGAACTTTCTTACAGTCATCAACAGTTCCAATAACGTGATAAACTTTAAGATCGTCGGCGTACAGAAGAAAATTTAAAGTAGTAGAGGAGGCATCGCGCGAGTGATACTTAATATATCGCAAGCGTTAATAGGCTACGGTACCCGCTTTACATCAGGTGGGCCGTAGGCTTGTATGTCTACCGAGACGTAGCATAAACTTACTATTATTAATTTGCTAATATTTTTACAAACAATGTCGGAAGGCAACTCGACAGGAGCTTACTGCTAACCTCACTCACTCTTAGGAACGCAACCAGCCTTTTTTTATACGTAAAAAAGCGTACGGCCTGCCTGATGGTAAGCAGTTACCGCAGCCTATGTTGCCGATGCTGAAAGCCTTCAGGGAGTTGTTATTTAGCCGTGTTTTTTAGGGTTCCGTACCCAAAGGGTAAAACGGAACCCTATTACTGAGACTTCGCTGTCCGTCCGTCCGTCCGTCCGTCCGTCCGTCCGTCTGTCACCAGGCTGTATCTCACGAACCGTGATAGTTAGACAGTTGAAATTTTCACAGATGATGTATTTCTGTTGCCGCTATAACAACAAATACTAAAAAATAGACTAACATAAATATTTAAGGGGGCTCCCATACAACAAACGTGATTTTTTGCTCGTTTTTGCTCGATATTGATAACGGCAACAGGTAGACGCTTGAAATATTCACAGAATATTTAGTTATATATTCACTTTAAGAATAAATAATTAAATTAAAAAACAACAAATATTTAAGGGGGGCTCCCATACAACAAACGTGTATATTTTTTCCTTTTTTATAGATAGTGGTACGGAACCCTTCGTGCGCGAGTCCCACTCGCACTTGGCCGATTTTTTATAGATAGTGGTACGGAACCCTTCGTGCGCGAGTTCGACTCGCACTTGGCCGATTTTTTGGGAAATTTTGATGCGCCCTCTCTTAAAACCACCCTCATCAAGACAAACAGATATGTATATGCACTCAAATATGTATGCTGTGCGGGAATCGAACGTATGAGCCGTGGTGGCAAAGTAGCATCAACACTGAGCGCGTCCAAACTTACCAGTAACCTCACTCACCTGTACGAACGCAACAACCCTTTTTTCTTCTGTCAGATGGAGGTACCTTCCAGTCGGTCTTTGATGCACCCTACATCCTTCAAGCCACTCAGAAATAAACAGACATGTTCATGCACTCAAATGTTTGTCTTGTACGGGATTCGAACCCACGAACTTTAGTCTCAATATCATCACCAAAGACTTCTATGTACTATATACATAGAAGTCTTTGATCATCACTAACCACTCCACCAACGCACTCATAAAAAATGACATAGCGTTTTTATACGTTATAGGAAACATGATATTCCGTAACAAAACGTATAAATACGTCTATATCAGAACGTCCACTCGTGTACAGCCACGAACTCATCAAAAATTACACAGTCTTTTTACGTTGCTTAGAAATTATAAATAAATAATCGAAAACATAATTTATATATATATATATATATATATATATATATATATATATATATATATATACATTTATACTACGTCGGGAGGCATACAAGTATACGGCCCACCTGATGTATAGCGGGTACTGTAGCCTATTAACGCTTGCGATATTAAGTAACACTCGCGCGATGCCTCCTCTGCTGCTTCCACAGCAACTCCTTGAAAACTTACTGGTGACCTCACCCACATGCAGGAACACAACAACCCTCTAGGGAGTTGTTATTTGCCCGCGGGTTTCTGTGAGGTGGAGGTATTTCGCCAGACCGGTTGCTTGGATACGCCCTACCTCTCTTAAAGCATCCAAACGAAGACAAACAGACGTGTTCATGCACATGTTTGCCTTGTATGGGAATCAAACCCACGAACGTTGGTGTCAAAGTCGCGCATAAAACAATGAAATACACGAATTCAACCTAAAATTATGTACAAAAGGCGGTCTTATCGCATAGCAATCTCTTCCAGACAACCTTAGATGATAATAAAATATTAAATCTAGCAGATAGGTGGCGCAGTATATACCAAAAAAAAAAAAAAAATGGAAACATAATAAATACTTCTCGTATGCGGAGAGGGCGTCAGAGGCAGAAATATGTTTTAGCAAAATCGTATTAAGAATGATTTATTCGTCAGGTCACTTAGGGGAAATGGTAACAGTCATCGCGGGTAATGTTCGGACACTGTCTCCTGCACTAAACGTATCTGTTCCGGTATATCGTTGTGTCATCGCTGTAGTGCTTTATCTTTCTTTTCAAGGAGCAACTGAGATTGTTACATTATCATGGTATTTGTAGCTGTTGGACTTACTAACAATAAATAAAAGGAGGCATTCGCCTGGGATCACTTGTCTCGAGACGATTAAGGAAATAACCTATGGAGCCACATCGATACGTATTTACGAAGTAAAAAATGTCAGCGCTTTGGTTGGGGGGGGGGGGGGGGGGGCATAGCATTGGTCTGTAGTTTCGCATTGCTGAGATATTTATGTGCTAAATCACTACGTTTTGGTGAGTGTACTCGATACCTTGTTGGAATTTGGAGTGGTTCGCTGACGTTGAATTCGCTCCCCATTCAAACTTTTTTTCCTATACAACATCGGGAGGCATATAAGCATACGGCCCACCTGATGTAAAGTCATTACCGTAGCCTATTAGCGCTTGTAATATATTAAGTATCACTCGCGCCATGCCCCCTCAGCAAGCTTACTCTGGTGACCTCACTCACACGCAGGAACACGACAACCCTCTAGCTAGGGAATTGTTATTTGGCTGCGGGTTTTCCGTGAGGTCGCACGCCTACCTCTCTTAAAACACACATTACACTCCAACTTTAATCATAATATTATAAAACTCATAGATAACAGAAACAACGGCAACGGCAACAGAGCAACGTATCTCAATCGAACTTGATTGCAACTAACTAACTGTTCTTGGCAATGTTCTCGTTTTGAGCATATTGCGGCGACACCAACCACGCCCCCTCGTCACATCTCGATAAAACTTGACCAAAATCAAACCCTAACCACAACCAGAATCGTATTGCAGCGTAACTTTCAACAACATAACTATGTTTATAAAAAGGAATCTTTAATATTTCTGTAAAAGCTTTAAAAATATCATTACCATTTTTTCTAATAATATTGTATCATTTCATTACTCTAATTATTTAAAAAATTACATTATAAACTTCATAGGTAATTAGTTGTTATTAGGAAAGGAGAACGAAAAAAAAATTACATTGTAGGTTAAGAACCCTGTATTCAAGTAAAATTACACTTAATGCCATGAAAAATAAGGTGCGTAACGTGCAGTTTTAAAAAAGAGTAACAAAAATAACATTACAAAAGCAGTTACAAGTGCAAACGTGTTTAGTGAAAGAGCGAAGAGACTTATGGAAAGGAAATCCTTCGACAAAACACTGGAGTGTGACGTAAAAACAATAATTCTTCGTTATGATTGCGGGGGGTTGGTGCAGTACGAACGACTAGAGACAGTGCGCATTTTGATTTGCTTATAAGAATCATTTTAAATAACTTGTAGTAGGAATGACTGAGAATTTGAATCTAATGGTTTTAAATTGAGTTAAACGTTTTTTTTATTATTTTCATATAATGAATTTTTTTTGGTAACGGTTCTAGTTTGGCCCAAAGAGATCTCTCATAGGTGCACCTGTGTACGATATTTGTATTTATTGTAATTTAGTTTTCATTTAACGTGCAATAAATATATGCCACAAAAATAATAATATATTGATACTCATTTCTGCTATATTCTTTTTGTTGTAATTATTTCGCAAATTAGCACGCACCATTAGATTATTTTATAAAGTACACTTAGTGATAGATTGGTTTCATTTCGTACACACACTGTACTGAGCTAAGCGACGGTAATTACATACATTTTTGCCATAGGGTAATATTAAAAAAATAAATTTACAATCATTAATAATTTCAGCCATATTATTATGATAATGATTATTTGTTTCGAGAAATGCTCTAAAAAAATATCTGATCCTACACCCTGTACAAGCGAACAAGCTATCGCCCAAGTGGCACCCATCACATATTGTGCAAGTTATATGTGAACGCGCAGGTGTGCGGTAGTTCAACTGAACTGGGGTGGCTTACACTTTTTGTGGCCGCCAGTGTAAGCGTAAAATAGGAGCCGACTTAATAAGTGGTTATTTTGAAGATAATGCGAACAAATTCAGATTAATTTGTACGAAGTATGGCGTATTTTCTCTATATAAGTAGATTATGTCCATGTTAATTTAAAGGGTTATTAGGATATTGCTATTGGAGATGCTTATTTAATTAAATGTACTTTTATTTTATATAAAAGATATTTTCGTATATTTCTCATCGATGCATCGGGTAGGTTGTGGATTGAACGCAAATTTTTTTTCGCTCAATACATTCTCTGCCTTCTATTCAGTTGTTGCTGCAGGAATCTTTTCAGTTCTGAAGATGTGAACGTTACTAGAAAAAAATATTTTGAATGAGCGATTGTACGTATATAAATAAATTGATATAAAAACAATTCTTAGTAAGTAGTCTTCAAAAAGATTGGTTATATTTATGGATTTTTTAGCATAATGGAATGAAAGACGATTACGTATAATATAAATAAAAATGCTCAGGTATATGCGTGAAATGACGAGCATGAAAAAGATTTTAAGAACGATTTCTGAGAACTGTAACCGAGAAATTTAAAGAAACGTAATTTTCTTGATGTCGACATATAATGATAAAGAATAAAGAACACATGAGTATGAATATATATGTCATAAAGAAGACCAAAGTTAAAATCTGTAAAATATAATAGAAATGAAATGGGAGTCCATAACTTGACCACGACTGACCGATATGAAGGGAAGAGAAAAACATACTGCACCAAACGCAGACTTGCTGGCATCGGGGCATACAAATGAGGATTAAAACTTAAAGAGGCTTAAATGAAATTGAATGTGGCAAGGATATTTGCTCTAAGAAAAGTGTAAGACTCAATTTGCTAAATGATTAGAGTTAGATAATGAATCCCAGCAAACCTAATGGATAAGATCATGAGAACGCTAGGAAAAACAAGACATGTTTAAAAAAAAACATGTATATTTTTCAGTCCAGCTAACCAATCGATGTAATCAATAATTAACCTAATACTAGAATGTGTATATGTAAAAACTAATGTTATTTTCCTAAAATTACCATAAAAATTTCGACAGGTTTGTACATTTTCGTGCCATACGGTTTTTGAATACAATTACCGTTTGTCGTATAATTATGCAAATAATTAGCTTGGCGAACCCTCGTTCGACGTCTCTATCTTGACCGGATCTCGTGATAAGGGCATTGTTAAATATGGTAGCTTAAATTATCGAATTTTGGACTGAAAAGCTTGTAATAGTCTGTGTTAATTGGAAAAGTTTTCGATAACATTATACAGTGAGCTAAGCAGTGCTCCTCAAAGTACCTATAGGTATTCCGTTGGACACCGGTGTACTGTGCTCTACAGCTGCTGTTCGCGAAAAAATGGCTAGCTTTGTCAAAAAACTAAGAAGACAGTAGAACAGGCTCACACATCTTTCATTTTTTTATATACTTTTTTGAAATAATATATAATTATTAAACAAAAATTTGATTTTCCTATAGTTCAAGAGAGGTAGGGCGCATCAAAGCAGCCCGTCTGGGTAAGTACCTCCACGTCACAGGCAACCGCAGCCAAATAACAACTCCCTAGAGGGTTGTTGTGTTCCTGCGTGTGAGCGAGGTCACCAGTAAGCTCCCAAGGAGTTGCTGTGTAAGCAGCAGAGGAGGCGTCGCGCGAGTGATACTTAATATATCGCAAGCGTTAATAGGCTACGGTGCTTTACATCAGGTGGGCCGTATGCTTGTATGCCTTCCGACGTAGTATAAAAGTTCACAATTAAAATTTGTAGCAACCTTGCAAAAAAGAAGTTTATAGAACACTGCCCTAGTTCAGTGTTCCACAAAGTTTTATACACTTTTCACATAAAAAAAAATTCAAAATGGTAAATTCCCAAACTACTCATATATAAGTAAAAATACCTTAAATAAATTGTACTCGCAGCATTTCTGTTCTTTATCGCAATGTTAATACATTTGCGTAGAAGCTGTAACCTCTTTGGTTTTTTACCTCTTCTTCAGTGGAGTACTCTTAAGATAGCTGTAGTGGTTATATGTGGATCTCCACAATAGCTGTCTTCAGTAAGTTCTATAGAGGTATATTTGGAATCAATGTTTCAATCAAATATGTTCTATTATCAAAGGAAACCTGTATTTGCATTGGCAAAGTCGTTGGTGTAAAATTGATTTGAGATCGAAGAAATGGTATATATAATAGTACGGTGGATAGTCCATAAAATCCTTAGCAGAAATCTTTAACACAGCCTCGTCACATTTTACACACTACTAAGGTGGCAAACAATCATACGGCCTGCCTGGTGGTAAACAGTCACCGTGTGTTCTACCGATTGTACAACGGGTTGTGTTCAGAAGAATTGTTCGATATGATGCCGACAGCATTATTTTATAACCGCACCGCTCGCCGACGGCGAGGAGTTCACCCTCACACGCTGGAACCACAATGGTCGCGTACTGTGCGGTTCCAGAGAAGTTTTCTTCCGAGAACTCTCAAGTTGTGGAATGAACTCCCGAGGTTTTCCCAAGGGACTACAGCACGGGGTTCTTCAAGAAAGGCGTGAAGAGGTTTTTAGATGTCCGTAGGCTACCGTATGATCGATTGCCACCTTAGTGGTATATAAAAATTGCTTGTATACCTCCCGATGTTTTATAGAAAAAACTTTAATTTTGCTTCTTGAATTTAACTTCAAGAACCACGTCTCTGCTCAGTGGAGAAACATCGAACATCCGAAATTTCACAGCAATCTCGTCTCACTAACAAGAGATCAACTAACAAAATAATACCCAAAAAATCATCTAACATTCAATTACAGCTGAAATCAATCATAGCGAGATATTTTCTTGCCTTATTTCGCCTCTCATTCGATTACGGCATTAACCATTTGGCATATTGCTAAGTCATACCGCGGTTCATTTTTCTTCCGCATTCTTGCGGACCCCCAAAAATTCACTATCGCTGAATTAGTTCATGGTACTAATTTATTATACTTTGGGGAGTGATGAGGCGAAATTAAGAATACACATTATTTACGACTATAGGAAAAAAGATTGCAGTTTTGTGAAAAAAAATACGTCAGAAGTGAAAACTTCTTAGCTTCACTAACAATATATATACACACACACACACACACATCTATGTATGTAGGAGACTCAGAGAGTTTAGCGAAAATAAAAAAATTTAATAGATTTAGGCGTTATTTTGCGAAAGTCAAATTTACATGCAATTTGATTTAACCTGCTTTGTGTGCACAAAGCAGGTTAGATCAAATTGCAAATAAAAAAAGTGTTCTATAGGTAAATATATTTTTATTAAAGCTTTTCAAAGTACTCTCCACCAGCTTCTGTATAAAGTTTCATGCGTTTGAACCAGTTTTCAAAATACCTTTTCCAGTCAGCCGCAGACACCTCATTTACAGCCTGCTCGAACGCTGACAGCGCATCTTCCGGCAACGAAAATTGTATCCCTTTGAAATAAAAAGAAGTCACACGGTGCTAGGTCAGGGCTGAAAGGAGGGTGACCCAGGAGTTTGACCGGCGTGCTGTCCAGGAAGTCCCTCGTTTTGAGCGCGGCGTGCGCGGGCGCGTTGTCGTGGTGGAGCAGTAGCCCGCGGAGCCCTGTGTTTGGCTGCTTGTTGCTCACAACAGAGAAAACTTCTGCCAAGCATTTGGTAATATACTACTCGGTGTTGATGCTTCTTTGGTTCTGTAAAGGAATTGACACCAGATAGCCAGTCAACCTAAGCTTAAAGATTTAACGGAGATACTGTTGATGATGTTTGCCTTCACGGTCTTCCACGAATTTAGTGGCACATGCGGACACGAGGATTTGAACCAGGGACTGATCGGTTAATAGGTTAATATCCATCGTTGCGTTAGCACCGGGGGTAGCAACGTGCGGATGATACTTCATGTATTGCAAGCATTCATAGATTTATATCAAGTAGGCCGCATACTTACGTATCTTCTGACATTGTACAAAAAAAATGATTTAAATCACGTAGTGACATATAAATAGAACTATAGGACTCTAAATCACAGTATACGGAGCGAAGAAATTCGATAGTTAACCAAAATCGCCAACATAGCCGTCAATTTCAGCAAACTGAAATCGTATGGGACCGGTCATATCCGCCTTGTGGTAATAGAAGGGGAGAAAAGACCTAGATTGTACATCGCGTGTAGGACTGCAGAAGTGGCGAGGATTGTCTGATAGAGAGCATTAGGGAAGACATGTATTTAGCTTTATCTACATGTCTGATGATGGCCCTGGTCTATTGTTAAAAACAATAGAACAGGGTTTTGGGGATATACTAAAAAGTTATACGAAATATGAGCATAGGTGCAGCACAAAATGATCTAAATAAGTGCTAATATCAATGAAAGTATATTTTTTTAAGAGGTAAAGTATCCATCTACTTTGCTTCACGCTAATTCCTTAGCAGTATAGGCAGAGAGAAACCAGCGTCACAAGATTCATTCGTGACACACCTTATGGACCTCTTCATTCATAAATAAGTAAATAACAATGACAGGTTTACAGCAGTTTAATGGTATAACAAATATTGATGGTAAATGTCTAGATTTGGTGTTGACAAATCTGTCTTGTAATGTTTCAGAATCTGGATGTCTAATTAGTAAATTAGACCCCTACCACCCTCCTCTGGAAATATTGTTGGACTTAAAGTGTAACACCGTCCTTGATTCTGTGCCTCGTTTGGATTTTAATTTTTTCAAAGCTGATTATGATAACATAGTTCTTAATCTTGGGGAGGTTTGTTGGGAGGATGCTTTTTCTCAGTGCGAGAATGTGAATCATATGGTTGAGGTTTTCTATGAGAAATTAATTTACATTATTAATAAATTTGTGCCAAAACGTAAATCTCGCAAGCGTGCATACCCAGCTTGGTTCAATTTTGAATTGATACGGCTCTTGAAGGAAAAAGAGAAATTAAGACATAGGGTACGCAAATTTCACAATCCTCGTGACAAGTATGAGTTTGATATTTTAAAAAAGCGATGTGTGAAGTTGCAAAATACTTGTTACAGTAATTTCATTAACAGTATTGAAACTAATCTGAGAAGAAGTCCTAAAGCATTCTGGAGCTTTATTAAACAGAGAAAGGGTGCATCTCCTAACGCTCTGCCTTCTGCTATGCACGGTGGTGATGGACAGGAAGCGTCCTGTGGTCCGGATATCGTAAATTTATTTGCATCTCATTTCAGATCAATCTACAGTGATTCTCGACCGAATCATCATTCTCCTCTGGGCACTGTTCATGGAACTCAATCGGATTCTGCATGCAGGTTAAGTTCGGCAAATATTAGCGAGTATAATATCCTGAAACAACTAAAGTTGCTGGATACAAACAAGGGAGCTGGTCCCGATGGAATCCCCCCCATCTTTCTAAAGCGATGTGCTAAGGTTCTGTCTTACCCATTGAAGCTTATTTTCAACGCGTCTCTCAGTAGTGGAATTTTCCCATCCGAATGGAAACGCGCTCGTATAGTGCCAATTTTTAAGAAGGGAGATAGTGATGACGTTCGTAACTATAGGCCCATATCCATTTTGTCTTCCTTTTCTAAATTGTTCGAGTCACTGATATGCCCGATACTCACGAAACATACCAAGTCTCGAATCAGACCGGAACAGCACGGGTTCCAAGCTAAGAAATCCGTGCTAACTAATCTCATTTCTTATTTAACACCCATTATAGAAGGAGTTGACAGCAATCGTCAAATGGATGCTATTTACACAGATTTTTCCAGTGCATTTGATCGCGTCGACCATCAATTACTCATTCATAAGCTCCAATTTCAGTATGGTATATGTGACGTATTAATTAAATGGTTCGTGACGTATTTGGCTGATAGGGAACTGGTTGTTGTAGTAAATGGGTACGAATCAGAGAGATACATTGCGTCCTCTGGGGTACCTCAGGGCTCACACTTGGGACCTATTTTATTTGTACTTTTCATAAATGACATTATGTCTTGCGTGCGTCACTGTCAATGTTCTATGTTCGCTGATGATATGAAAATTTTCTGTAACGTTTCGTCAGAAAATGGTTCTCGACTGATGCAAGAAGATCTTAATCGGATTACGCAATGGTGTCATGATAATCATATGGTCTTAAATTCAGGGAAGTGTCAACATATTCGTTTTACTAGGAAGACGAAACCGCAGGATACTAGATACTACATCAATGGTGACTTAATCACGTTGGTTCCTGAGGTTCGCGATCTTGGGGTAGTACTTGATGCTAAGTTAAAGTTCACTTCGCACTACAACTTCATTGTGAGAAAAGCATCCATGGTATCTGGCTTCATCAGACGACACACAAAAGACTTCAAGCGACCGGCATCCAGAATTATCTTATTCAACGGACTGGTCCGAAGCATTCTCGAGTTTGGCTGTGTCGTTTGGAACCCGGGATACATTACTCATTCTACTCGTATTGAGTCCATACAGCGCTCGTTTACTAGGCACCTGGCTTTTGTTACCCCCGGCATAGGATGCAGATCTTCGTATGAGGACAGACTTTCATTCTTTGGTATTGATGCACTGGCAAAAAGGCGACGTATGCATGATTTATTGCTTCTCCAAGGAATTGTGCAAGGCGAGTCAATGTGTGAGGGTGTATTGGACAGGATCATGATATGCGTGCCTAAATTGGGTTGCCGTAGAGCTAGTCGTCATTTCTTCACGGTCCCTCATCATAGGACCAACCTGGGTTTGCACGCGCCGTTATCTAGGATGATATCCACTTACAATGATTGGCATAAGCTTCTTGATTTGGATATATTTCACGACCGACCCAAATTATTGAAACACAAAATTCTGTCAAAATGATAATCAAACAAATTATGTTATTCTGTTTGTAGTATTAACTGCCTAAAATTATGAATTATTATTAAGAATTTTAGATACCATGTTGTGCATATCTATAATTGATGTAAACTCTAGATTAAGATCTTTTACAATGTATCAATTAAATGTTTGGGTTTATATTGTTGATGTGCCGAAATAAATAAATAAATAAAATAAATAAATAAATAAATAAATAAACCAAATAAATACACAGCAACATCTTGACCTAAACTTGCTTGTAAATGTATATTAGAAAACTCCAGGGATAACATAAATATTTGTTTTGGGCGGAACCCGAACCCTTAATGTAGTTTAATTTAGTTAAAAAGGTAGAGATAGTTTCTCTACCTTAAGTATTACCTATTCCTACCAAGCATATAAAGGTTGGCTGGAAGGATCTCTTACAGAGAGAAGTCCGCCTTTGTACATATTAAACATTTGTAACTGTATACGTTTTGTATATTTGTGCAATAAAGATATTACAACAACAAATAAATATTCCACGTCATGATTAATGTAGTACCTACTCGTAAAAGTATGTATAGTAACGTAAGCTATAGTTACAAAGTCAATATACCATCTAAATCAATCAGTCATGCCCTTTCTAAGTGCAGTTATGCACAAATCAGTACAGTCATCATGACTCGGACTGCAACATTTGGTGTCTATCTGAAGGCATTAGGATGCAGAGAGGAAAAGAAAAGGGTCGTGGTACAATGAGTGCATGTAATAATCAACTTAGACCTGCTATTAGAATTTATCTGCGTACATGTAAATAAATCCTGATATTGAATTGCTCGCGTATGATTGCGTAAGAAGTAACCAGCGTATGATTGCGTAAGAAGTAACCAACCTTTGTATTACTAAGAGTAATATGATGACTAGCGGTTGTGATACAATAGTTTCCAGGTTAAATATCCATAGCCAGATATTTAATATGTCCCCGCATCTGTAATTTCTTGCAAGTCATTGTAGACTTATAAAAATCATGGCCGCAGATTTCATCACACAACTTGGACGGATATTTCGCAGAAGAAAACCTCTTTGGACTTGCACAGTTCCAAACATTTCGGTTACAACGTGAGAAGATGAATTTACTAAACAAGCTGAGCGGTTTACTTCTAGAAAGAGGGCGTGAGAACCATATCAAACAGCTTCTGTGTACACAACCCGTTGTACAGCTAAAAGCTGATCAAGCTTAACCTTCGTAGTTGGAATGTAACTCTTATTACGTATAATATAAGAACAGTACAAAGGTCAAAGTGTAAAGGTTGACGTGTACTGTAGCTTGTATATTTACAGATTGTATAATCTGTAAAACATAATATAACTGACTATTCTCACTAAGATATATGACTATTCTCATATAAGATAACTGACTATTCTCACATTTCGTCTATAAACCAACTCACGAAGCCCAAAGTAGAGGAGGGTACTCTTGCTCGAAGACAATAGTATTACAACAAGTAAGGTCGCTATTTGAGAATGTTTAAGACGTACTACGAATTAGTTTTAAAGAGAAGTTCGCTCATTAGCACCCCATTGCTAACACAGAAACTTCTCAGGCGCTCAATGTTAATCTCACTCACTGGTAGGTTACAGCAACTGTTACTGCAGTCTTCTGTGTGATGGTAGCTACTTCTGTGGTATTAATGTATTGCGTTATGTGCTGCTTCGATTCTTTCTATCCGCCATAGTCTATTAGCAAAGTGCTTCACGTGTAGGTGTGATTGACTTTATATATAAAAATAATAGTACTTATATCATTATCAAAAAGTAAAAAAATTAAAAGCAAAAATTATTGCAGCGAGTATTTGCTTTTTACTAAATTATTTTAGCAATTATAAAAATAAATTTTACTATTTAACTAAGTATTAAAAACTGTAAAATATATTTTTAAATTTGCTCAAGTGTGCCTCAATCTTATTTTGTTGTTAGCCATTTATGATAAATCTACTTTTAGAAAGTTCAAATATTTTATCAGACTATACGGGTTCGCTGAAGGGTGAAATATGGGGTTGAAACTATTTGCGGATTTAAAAATTCTCTTTAAACGGGGGTGAGATTGAGTTAAGTGATCGGTGAAATTGAGCACATGTGAATTTTTATCTTTGTGCGGATTAACGCTTGGTTTTTAAGGTTCCGGACTAAAATAATAAAAATGGACCCCATATGGTGCGGCTTCGTCTGTCTGTCTGTCCGTTAATCACAGTAGCGTACTTCATCGTTTTTGAAATTTGGAATAGTTTCAAATATGGTTACCCATCCGTATTGGATATAAAAGAAAAAGAAAAATAGCATACTAATTCAAAAAGGGTGTTACCCTATGAAAGCACTCCACTTCCATATTACCTTATTTTTTTTCGTTCGGTATTTGTTCGTCGTTTCGATTCATGATGAAGGAGATCATAGATAAACTCACACTTTCCACTCTATCTATCTATCTATCTATAACTTCACGCCAAATCCCTTGCGTGGTGGGCTGAGAGGACCGTGCGCCACGTGATTCGATCCTTATACACCCCTCTCGCTTCTTTAACATTCATTGCTCTTCTTATGCACGCTCGCCGGTTTCGGGTGATGATAGAACACCATCAATTTGGTCATGGTAGATAAGTCTTGGCCTGCCTTGTCTCCTTCCACTTTTGCGTTCTATATCTGTTTTCGAATACTTTCTTGCTGCATTCTTTCCACATATGCGAACCAACGGAGCATGCCTCTTCTTATTTTAACACCGACACTCTTTCAGACCAACTCTGTTTCTAACATCATCATAGTGAATACGCTCTACAAGCGTTATGCCACAAATTTTGCGCAACGCTCGCATTTCGACAGCGTTTATCCCACTTTCATGCTCTCTCCGTCATACCCAGCTCTCGCTTCCATAAGTAAGCGTTGGAATCAGCACTGCATTGTGTATAGCGAGCTGTGCCTTCTGGCTCAAGATTTAACTGCCAAGAAGTGTTCCTAATACTCCATTTACACTATTCCCAGCACTCTTCTTTCCACATCTGCAGTGTACCTTCCATCCCTGCTGAAAGCGTATCCAAGATATACAATCTAATCCACTTGTTCCAACACTTCATCGTCAACCGTAATCTTAACATTGGTTCTGGTTTCTACTCTTCCACAAGCTCGGTGGCTCAGTCGTGAATGACGTGACTTTGACACCAACGTTCGTGGGTTCGATTCCCATACAAGACAAAAAATTGTGTGCATGAACATGTCTGTTTGTCTTGGTCTGGATGTTTTAAGAGAGGTAGGGCGCATAAAAGCAGCCCGTCTGGGAAAGTACATCCACCTCACAGAAAACCGCAGCCAATTAACAACTCCCTAGAGGGTTGTTATGTTCCTGCGTGTGAGTGAGGTCACCAGTAAGCTCCTAAGGACTTGCTGTGTAAGCAGCAGAGGAGACATCGCGCGAGTGATACTTAATATATTACAAGCGTTAACAGGCTACGGTAACTGCTTTACATCAGGTGGGCCGTATGCTTGTATGCCTCCCGACGTAGTATAACAAAAAAAAATATCTTTGTTTTCTTCGCATTCAATAACAATAAAAACCAGTTGAGAATGCGCAAGCTTGCATTGCCAGAGGAACACCTGGCTCGTCAATTATATAACAATTCAATTTTTTTCTTTAATTTGTCGGCCATTTTGATCATGTTCCTTAAGAGATAGGAACGGCGTTCCTGAACATTTCTATTCTACTTTTTATGCTGAATCCGAATCTGAAGTCAAAATTCGAATATTCGAAAAAACGAACACACAGACAAACGCACAGACAAACATACTCGTAGATTTCATATAGGAACGGTGTTCCTGATTATTTATTTCCATCCCTCCTCCAAAGCAATATAAGAGACGCCACTACGATGGATTTGTCACTCGTAGTATGCTATTCTAATGACTAACGTCTAGTACAGCTGGGGATGCCTGTTGAAGAGGTGAAACACGTACCTCAGAGATGGCCAGAGCAGCAGCGTTTGCATGCGGTAATTGTGCAAGATAGCAGGCAATCGCATAAGCCTGCAGCAACTGAGACATGGATGACCATAGCATATCAGGAACGGCGGCGGGTGCATACTGTTCTTGTGCTAGATGACAAGCAGTCGTAGAGACGATCGCAGCTGCCGTGGCAGCGACGGCATGTATCTCCTAATAGTAGTACGTGGACGTTGGCCAGCGCTAAATCTCATGAACAAATTTGTTACGGCAGCACACTTTAAGTTAGGTTAGATTAAATTGTATGTAAATTTGAAAATATTCTCTGTAACTGAAAGTCTCCATTGACAAGGTTCAAGCTTTTAAATCTTGAAGGAATGTGGCAGTTGATAAAAATCATCATCAACCCAATTTTACTGTACTGCTGCTGCTCCGATTGTGGAATGGTGGAAAGCCAATGCCATCACCCGTCACCAAGGCTAAGCCAAGTTTAACAGCTGTCATCTATCGACTCTGCGTCGACATTGCTTGACTTTCCTGTTCTATTATTTATTGACTGGGAAAATAAGCAGTGATAGTCTAGTGGATAACTAATCAGCATGTTAACAAACTGGTCGTTAGATGGAATCCTGGTGAGGGCCACTAAATAAGTGTTTCCAGATTTATGAGCGTATTTGTAATTATTACTTATTCGGTGGTGAAGGAAAGCATAGTGAGAAAAGCAGCATATCCAAAAAAAACATGTATCGAAAGATGTGTGACATTATATATAAAAGGTTACCGTAGCCTATGAACGCTTGTTAAGTATCGTTCGCGCGATGCTACCCCTGTTGCTAACACAGCAACTACTTACGAGTTTACTCGCTTATCACTTCGCAGGACTCTATCTCACAGAAAACTAGAATTGCGGGAAACGTAACTATAGCTATTATTGAACATACAATTTTTGCACAAATTAACCTCCCCCAAAATTGATCATTGCTGACAGCTACCGACAGATGGCGCTGACTGCAACTTACCGTACGTAATCTGTAATAAGCTCACCTGTTTACTGACAATGATGTATTCGTCATGTATTGGGGTTGAGTTAATAATGGTCACGGTACTTTGAATCTTATAGATATATATGTATATCTTATAATATTACATACTATAGAGAGAGAAGTATACGATGAATAACTACTACTACATAGCATGTCATAACGCTTGCTGAACGCATTCGCAATGACGACGTGAGAGAAAGAGTTGGTCTGAAAGAGAGTGTCGGTGTTAAGATAAGAAAAGGCATGCTACATTGGTTCGGACATGTTTTTTTTTATACCACTAAGGTATGGACATTTGCAACACCAGGGGTGTCACTCATGCGTTGCCGACCCTATAAAAACCTCTTCACGCATTTAGAAAGAATGCAGGATGAAAGAATGACGAAACAGATATACAACGGAAAAGCGGAAGGATGTAGGAGCCGAGGAAGACCAAGACTTACTTACCATGGCCAAATTGGTCGTGTTTTATCAGAAGGTGATGTCAGGCGCCCCAGGAACCATCGAGCGTGCATGAAAAGAGCTATGAATGTGAAAGAAGCGAGTGAAGTGTGTAAGGACCGCGTCTTATGGCGCTCGGTTCTCTCTGCCTACCGCGCAAGGGACCTGGCGTGATACATACATAATAACTACTACAACTGCTCGTAGATCATCGTTCATGCTGGCGTCACATTCTTAGATGTTTTTATTCTCTTGTCATCATCTTCTGATAACACATTAAGACAGTTTGTGAGTCTTGGCCTTCCTCGACTTCTCCATGCTCGAACCAACGGATCATGCATTTTCTTACCTTAAGACCGACACTCACTTTCAGAGCAACTGTCTTTCTTACATCATCGTTGTGACCAAAATTTTGTACAATGCTCGCATTTTGACTGCATTTATACTACTTTCATGCTCTCTCTGCCATATCCAGTTTTCACTTCCATAAGTTAGCGTTGGAGTTAGCACCGCGTTGTGTACAGCGAGCTGCGCCTTCTGGCTTAGTTTTCCGCTGCTCAGAAGTTTACTTATTGCTCCGTTCATGTTGTTCCCTGCACTCACTCGTCTCTCCACACCAGCGGTGTACCTTCCTGCCCCACTAAAAACTTTTCCAAGAAATATAATCTCATTCACTTGTTCCAACCCTACCACATCATCAACTGTAATCCTCGTGCTCGTTCTGGTTTCCTCTCTTTCAAATACCATCTTGGTTTTCTGCGCAATAAATCGTAAACCCTTTTTTATACAATCATCAATTGTTATATGATTTCAATTGATGATCAAGTGAAAAATTTTCTTCGTTCTGTACAACCATCTAATTGTAACATAAAAATAGATGCTTTATTACATAATGGATTTAAAGCTATTACACGTATGATCCAAATCTGCTAATACACATTCAAATATACATTGATGTAATAAAATAATCTTAAAAAAACCATATGGTCTTTCTATTTTACGCGATAAAAGTAAATCGTCAAATATTCGTCGCCGGAAATCGCATTAATAAATAAACAAAACCCAACAAACAGAAAATTACAAAGCATTTGACATCTGACACCGCGAATATTCAAATTAATGCATTATCGATATGAACAAAGGTGCACTTGAGTGGAAAAAGGGCGGCTTTATGACACCTACGTGCGTTGCACATATTGAGTACCTGCCCTACCGCCACAGAGTAAATTAAACGAGCCTGTCAATCATTTTTTTGACGTGATAACGTCTTATAAATCGATGCACGCCGGCTGCACGCACGAAATAGCATGACTCATTGTCACGTTCCGCGCGAGCCGAGCATGCAAGCGAGAGCGCGGAACAAACGATACAGAGGTACGATCGGCCTAAGCGTTCGGCTTATGACGCATCTATCTCTCTTCCACTACATCGGCCGATACGTGCGAGTAGCAAAGAGACAGCGGCAGCACACAACCTACACGTGAACTGTTTTGTCGACTGTTGAATGTTTTCTTATGACGTTATCACGTAAAATTATCGTCCGTAAACCGATTTTACAGACAACCAATCTCTTTTTAGATATATTGGCAACGTACTTCGTTTTTCGGCGAGCTATGAATGTTAAAGAAGCGAGTGAGGTGTGTGGGCTGTATTTTTTTGTTTATACCACTAAAGTGGCAAAGTTTGAAAGTTGGAGAAGATGTGTTCCGTGATACGGTGCAATTGGTAGACTGCCGAGTCTTTGGGACGGAACGGAGGAAATGATAAACTTTTTGAGGCGAATGGCTGCTTATAGACTTTCCCCAGGCAACTGAGGAGACTAATGGACCTATAAGACCCCGGTTTCTTCAGGCATTTGCCTGGTTTGGGGATGCCAACTATCTATTTATAACTTCACGCCAAATCCCTTGCGGGGAAGGCAATAAATAATAAGTACTAGATAAAACTGGTTTATGATAAATGGTAATTAATTAAAGATTATTTATTGACAAACTGTTCATTGTTTTATTGCAACTTCGTTCAAATGGATTTCTCTACACTGTGACACAAAAATCAGAGGAGTTCCTTCTATAATGTACGCACAGGTTATGACACGTAATTTAAGCGTAAATCAAATTTGACCGGTGGGTGTGCCCTGTCGGCCACATATGGCGATATTCAGCACGATTGTTACATTTCTGAGTGCTTTCGTGTGTCTAAGTTAGTAGTTTTCGTGATGGAAATAAATGTGGAGGATATGATAATGTCTTCTATGATTATAGGGTTTGTTTAATGAGATGATTGCTTGTTTTTATACTGCCAAGTATAAAGGAGCGTATGTCCCACTTTATAAAACGTGTTGGTACTCCATTGACGAATTCTTAATTTGTTTTACGAGTATTAATTTAAGCATTGTATTTATGAAACCTGTAAATTTTTGTTAAATATGTGAATCCTATGTTATTTTAACTTTTAACGCCTGTATTTGTAGTATATTGTTAGTACAGTAGTAATATTTTCATTTAGATAGATAGAAAAAAAAATATTAAATGCGAGTCGGACTCGCCCACCGATAGTTCCGTACTTCCACTTAATACATGTATACCTTTTCTTACATCCATATGCACCGAATTTCATCAGAATTAGGGTAGACTGTCATTGTTGGTATATTGTTGTCGTGATTGTAATAATAACAATGTTTTTTAGGGTTCCGTACCTCAAAAGAAAAACGGAACCTTTATAGGATTACTTCATTGTCTGTGGGTCCGTCTCTCAAGATCCTTTTTCTCAGAAATGCGTGGAGGTGTCAAGTTGAAATTAATATCAAATACTTAAGTCTGCAATCCAACAACAGGTCCCGGTTTGAATCTTGGCACGTACCACTAAATTCGTGTTTTTGGATTTCTGTACAAATTTGTAATTATAACTTGCCCGCCGGTGAAGAAAAACACCGTGAGGAAACCCTCGCCTCCACGAAATTGTATTTCGAAAGACGTGTGACCTAACCTCACAATTATCTGATTTTCCATCAGGTTTGCGGAGGTCTGACGGCAGTGGCTCCAAAAAATCAGCGTCTTCGCCAAATCCTTAGGCTTTGCAAATTAAGTGCAAACTATGTAGAAGTATAGGGCCTGATTTGATATGATTTTATTTCCTTGATGATCCAACTATTTAGATTCCTACAAGTTTGTACGGAACCCTCGGTGCGATTCGCACTTGTATTTTTTATTTGTTAACACTACAAAAGACCCACCTTTAAAGTGGCTCTGTATTTGTGTTATAACACCTTCCTTTTTGGTAAGTTTGATTGACTATAACAGTCTAGTGCCGACCGGTGAAATTTCGTATGAACTAATAGGTGGTAAAAGCAGAGAAAGTAGCTTAAATCAATGGCTTGTTTTTCACAAAAATACATCTGACTCTATTATCTATTCAATAGTAACTCACAGGAACATAGTAATTATTCGAAAATTCCTATTTAAACGTGTGCTCCCGTAAATCGGTAATTCTGTGCCAGAGCTGAGTATCTTCTTCTGAGGGTGTGAGGTTTACTATAGAATAGTTGGTGCTGTAGAAAAGGTTTTTCTTTCGTATCTTCTAGGGTTTACAATACATTTGTAATGAAACACGCGAGCGATTAGTGTACTGGGGTTCTTCAAGTAGAGCGTCGGCAACGCATGACTGACGCCCCTGGTGTTACAAATGTCCATAAGCTTAGTGTTCGTGACTGTTTACCTTAAGACAGGCTGTATGCTTGTTTGGCACCTTAGTGGTATGAAAAATATATTAACCAACACCAGGGGTCGTTCTTGTGGGCTTCCGACCCTGTGAAAACTTCTATACGCCGTTTTTAAACTAATTTTCGGTGACGGTCGGCGGGTGACTAATTTGCCAAAAAAATATTGTAAAAAGCTTTCATACGCTACGAATTCATTTAGATGTTCCTGACTCGTTCTGTACTAATCTACAGACAATAGTAGCAGCGGAACAGCTGGACAGCTCCAATGGAGTCGCTTCAAATTTATAAGCTCGTATGTGAAGTCTTTAATTTTATTGCGTTAATTTGAACGCCTCAAGCACACACTGTTTATCTGACATGCAGCTAGAAGAACGTTCTACAATGTCTTCGACACACAAAATAGGAAAGGTAACTAATATTTTGTATTCGCAGTCTCACCAAAAAGGGGAAAAATGGGCTTTAGTTTGAAAGTAAATATATAAATTCGTTTTCAAAATGTACTGAAAATCTTAGAAGCAGGAATAGATTGCGTATGCCAGTACATCGGCTTGCTAAGACTAATAGATCTTTTGTGGTAAATTGTATTCGATTCTATAATAAATTACCTGAAACAGTTCTGTCCTTGCCTGACAATATGTTCAAAAGACACATCAAAAATACTCTATGTAAGAAGGGTTATTATAGAATCGATGAATATCTAACTGACAGAGATGTATGGAAATGATTCAGCACATGAATTAATATAACTTTAATTGTACCACTTGATATCACTATATGTACACTCATTATATTTATTGTAATATGTATAAGATGATTTGGAAAAAAAAAGACCTACATTGGCAAGTTTCTTTTGGCCATTTGAAATGAAAAAATTTACTTTAATTAAATTAAAATGAGATTAAAAAAGAGAAAAACTTAAAAAAAAATGATAAGATATAATATTCAAAATGTAAGACGTGTCTAAGTGCCCGTGAGGGTCTAAAGGCAAATAAAGAATTTTTATCTTTATCTTTAAAGAAACACAAAGCGAAAAGGGATATGCGAATATTCATGGCGCTTATTAGTGCCAAGACGGTTTTTAATTCTGGGACCATGAGTGATCTAATCGGTACCAAATTTCGGAAGATTACCCTCTGGACTAATCCTACGTTTTTCTGAAAATTTCATCAATTACGGTCCAACATTTTTGGAGTACATATCGAATTTTATATATAAGAGGATAAAATATATTTTAAAAATTTTGCATAATTTTACCACTTGACATTTATAATTACATTTATATTAAAACATTTATATAAAATCCAATTTTTGGGCCAGTTTCTTTCGACATTTCTGATTCACCAATGATCGTTTCTGGAATTTTGATATAATCTATCAGCATTTTAGCAATAATGAAAAAGAAAACTACGAGAAATGATTAACTGACTTTAATAATTTCGATTAAAATATGATAGACGTGTATAAGTGACCACTAGGGCTAAATGGTATAATAAAGATATTTTTATCTTTAACTTTATACACGATATGCATAATTAAAATTCACTACAACGGCTAACTAATTTAAATTTATTACTCACTCACTTCCAGTAATACAAAAAATAAAAACTAATCTCTCTAAGGAGTTGTTATTTTGCTGTAGTTTCGTGAGAGATTGAGGTAGTACTTCTCTAGTTAGGCTACTTTGATGCACCTACAGCTCAGATTAAAGTAACCTCAAAATTATCAATATAGAATTTAATTCTGGCATCATTATAGAACGCCCTTCTACGACAATGTTATTGTGGACACGACTTCTCAGTCAATATTGATATTTACGACCTAGCATTGCGGTTCCGTACATTTTACAACTTTATTGGTCATTTTGACACGTTCCGATTTTTGCATAAGGTCCCGGGTCTCCGTCTGTGTGGTCCAAAAGCGTGGCTAATTGAGGTGAAATAGAGGCATCTTTGTTGATGTATTTATTGAGTTATTGTTGCTGGGTGGTATTTTTTAAAGCTACGAAGGACTATTGTATTAAATTGTTAGCAAAAGGGATGCGCTCCTATTTTAATATTGGATCTTCGGTAAATATATTTTTTAAATTGACAAAATATATATAAATAAATGCGCAAGAGTTTGTGTGAACACTCCGATCTCTGGAACTAGCAGTCGGCTTTGAACAATCCTTTTTGCATCTGATAGCCCAATTCTTGAGGAACGTTACAGGTTATTCATCATCACAATATGATGTTTAGATTCCGAGGAAAAGAAAGAAAGTAAAACGAAACCTTCCTACGGGACAACGCGCAAACGCGCAGACGCAGTCGCGAGCTGCAGTTAATATGACTCGCGATCCACTAGACCCCTGAAACTCGTGCCCATTGCCCCCATTGGTCCCCGGATAGGAAACCAGTCAATAATAATTATGAGTTACATAGCTAATTACTATACTGGATATTTGCTTTAGTTATTACTTACTTAACGGTAATGGAAAACATTGTGAGGAAACTCACACGCCCAAGAAATTATATTTCGATAGACTTGTGACCTAGCGTAAGAAAGGTCTCGTTTTCCCTCTAGGTTGTGGAGATCTGACGGAAGCCGCTCTATATCAAAAATGAAGACAGTAACAGAATATTTAACACATAAAACATAGCAATAATTCAAAGATCTGAAAATGAAGTCATTGTAATAATTATTGTTTCTATGTAGTATGTATATATGTATATCTTCACGCCATGCCAGGTCCCTTGCTTCTTTGTCTTTATTGTACAGTACGCCTGATGTAAAACAGTCACCGTAACCAATGACCGCTTAAAATATAACATTTGTATATTGCCGCCCTTGCTGCTAATGTCGCAACTTCTCATGAGCTTATGAATAACAGGACACACGCACAGAAAACCAACTCTAGAAGTTACCTGCCAATGGTCATTTTCGAAATGCTACTACTACTTCACTCCAAATCCCTTGCGGGGTAGCCAGAGAGAACCGAGCGCCATAAGACGCGGTCCTTACACACTTCACTCGCTTCTTTAACATTCATAGCTCTTTTCATGCATAATTGTTATTTAACTTGTAATTTTGTTATTAAAATTTTTAATACAATTGGTTGTTATTGTATAATTAGATCTGATCAGCCGTTAACCTTAATTTTGATCTGTCTTTCTACACCTTAAAACTTACAACACTCCTGTGTTGCCAGCGACCAAAAAAGCTACGGTATACCATACGGTGAGACCATAAGTTACGGTAACTAGTTTCCAGGCGGACTGTATGCTTGTATACATCACGACGTTGTATGAAAAAAGTATGTTTTCTCCTTGTATTATCGCATAGCCGGCTTCCTTAGCCGACTCTCTTTAGTTTTAATGAAATTTTTAGGTAAGATTAATATATATATATTACATATAGCATATGATATATGTAATCTGGGCATAGTACGTATAATATTGTAATTTTTCACACGCGTCTGTTCTAATTTTAACAAGTTTACAAATTAAGTTACATTTAATGCATTCTTCTCTACCGCTCGGCAATTATAAACTTACATCGCTGATGATTTCTCCGTTTCTCTATACATTTGTACATGTTGGATATTTCTACATTTTATATATTACATTACGTACGAAAGAGAGTTGGTCTGAAAGAGAGTGTCGGTGTTAAGATAAGAAAGGGCATGCTCCGTTGGTTCGCACATGTAGAAAGAATGCAAGATGACAGAATGACAAAACAGATATACAATGCGAAAGTGGAAGGATGTAGGAGCCAAGGAAGACCAATACTTACCTACCATGACCAAATTGGTCGTGTTTTATCAGATGGTGATGTCAGGAGCCCTAGAAACCGGCGAGCGTGCATGAGAAGAGCAATGAATGTTAAAGAAGCGAGTGAAGTGTGTAAGGACCGCGTCTTATGGCGCTCGGTTCTCTCTGCCTACCCCGCAAGGGACCTAGCGTGAAGATATACATACATATATTACATTAATTATCTTCCCTATTGAGCTACAGTGACTGTTTGCAATCGGACAAAGCACACAGAAACAGACAATAATACGGACAGAGCGAGCAACCAAAAACAAAATTATGATAATTTTATTCACCACGACAAACAAATTATGTATCTGTAACTGAGATCGACTAAAACTCACTCGTGCTCCAAAATACCCTCCCTAATCAAAAACAGAACTTTGAAACGTATGCTATGAACATACGACTCCAATTCCCGACATTTCAATTCAAGTCTTGAACCGCAAGTGTGTAACTCAACAAATGTTACATATTTGATATACGATGCATCGCTAATGCGTTCCTTTTTACGGTCAATTAGTATTTTTACAACCCTATAAAATCAGGTGTTACAGTTTACACCAGTTGATGTGAAATGCGTTTCGTTACAAATTAAAGTCCAAACATTGTTATTTATAGTTTGTTTAATTTCCTGTTAATTAATTTTATGACTGCTTAATATTTCAGCTGTCACAGTATGACGGAGATACTTGACAATTTACATTCTTTTTTTTTAAGGGAGGTAGGGCGCGTCAAAGCCGCCCGTCTGCGGAAGTAGGTACCTCCTACTCACAGAAAACCGCAACCGAGTAACAACTCCGTAGAGGGTTGTTGTGTTCCTGCGTGTAAGTGAGGTCACCAGTAAGCTCCTAAGGAGTTGCTGTGTTAGCAGCAAAGGAGGCATCGCGCGAGTGATACTTAATGTATTACGAGCGTTCATAGGCTACGCTACCGCTTTACATCGGGTGGGCCGTATGCTTGTATGCCTTCCGACTTTAAAAATAAGATAGTGTGTATGTTTTTTCTTATACAACGTCGGGAGGCATACAGCCCACCTGATGTAAAGTGGTTGCCGTAGCCCATGAATACGTTACATTAAGCTCGCGCCATACCACCTCTGCTGCTAACACAGCAACATCTTAGGACCTTATTATTGGTACCCCTCTCACTCACAGGAACATAACAATGCTCCAGTATTTATTTGGATGTGGGTTTCTATCAGGTGGAGGAGGTACTTCCTCAGACGAGATACTCTGATGCGTCAACCAAGCTGTGCCTTCTGGTTTTGTGTTTAGGTGTTCCGAAGCTCCATTTACACTACTCCCTGTCCATATTTATAAATGTCAAATATATTGCACAATTCTCTAATCGTCTAGTAATTTTTCAAAGATACAGTCCTTTTATACCACTAAAGTGGCAAACAAGCACGCGGCCTGCCTGATTGTACTGTAAAAACCTCTTCACGCTTTTTTTAAGAACCTCATACTGTAGTCCCTTCGAAATAACTCGGCATGAGTTAATTTCCTAGTTTCTGACAAACTTGGTGGTGCAGTGATTAACAACGCGTCTTTGACACCAAAGCTCCTGGATGCCATTCCCACACCGTTCAAACACTTGGGTGCATGCACATGTCTGTTTGTCTTGGTACGGGTAGGGAGCATCAAAAAGCAGCTCGTCTGGGGAAGTGCCTCTACCTCACAGAAAACTTCAGACAAATAACGACTTTCTAGAGGGTTGTCGTATTCCTGGGCGCGAGTGAGGTCACCAGCTAGCTCCTAAGGAGTATGCTAGTACGCCTACGGACATTGTAAAAAAAAATTTATTTTCGGTAGAAACTTCTCTGGGACCGCACAGTACGTGACCATTGCGGTGCAAACCGTCATTTTTGCAATCTCAAATGCTAATACTGTCCCCAAATAGATTCAATTCCGATTTACAACCCTATTGCCGTGCGACCGCACATCTGTTTGTTAGATTGTAAAAACCGACACGCAATGCTATGCTAATTCTTACAATGTTCACAGGTGTCCGTGTTGCCACAAACTATGCTTTTCGTTGAAAAAAATATGTTAAGCTAAATTTGATCAACATTATTCTATTTTTAGAGCGGTAGGGCGCATTAAAACAATCCGTCTGGGGAAGATCCAACCCACAGAAAACCGCAGCCAAATAACAGCTCCCTAGAGGACTGTTGTGTTCCTGCGTGTGAGTGAGGACACCAGTAAGCTCCTAAGGAGTTGCTGTGTTAGCAGCAAAGGAGGCATCGCGCGAGTGATACATAAAGAAAATGCTTTCTGACTTTGTATAAAAAAAAAATCAAATATACGTGTAAATGACATAACCCTCTTTACAGTCGGCTGGCACTGACATATGTATATGCGTGAGTATTCTAAAAATATAAGTGGTTATAATCCCATGACATCAGCGTGTTAATACCAAAAACTTAAGATGGATTGCTCAAGACAGAAGCTCTGCAAGCCATATTAATAACATATACGATAAAGTAACGTTACATTAATAGGATTATTGGCTACCGATACCAAATTCTGAGATAAGTTAAAAGTGTTAAGATGCCGACTGCAATCGAATATTTATTTTCATAAAAAAATGTAATGACACGGAACAAGGTTATATGCAATTCGATCTAGGTACTTTATGCGTTTCCACCTACTTACATAAAGATTCGTTCTTGAGAAGCTAGCCGGCACTTACCTACTGCCATTAGTAGACGCATGCCGTCGCTGCCATGCCCGTTCTGGTTGTCTGCGTGATACTTTTTCTTTTATACTATGTCGGGAGACATACAAGCATACGGCCCACTTGATGTAAAGCTCGTACTGTAGCCTATTAACGCTTGCGATATATTAACTATCACTCGCGCGATGCCTCTTCTGCTGCTTACAGAGCACGCCCAACGCCCTACTTCTCTTAAAACATCCAGACCAAAACAAACAGGCATGTTCATGCACACAAAGGTTCGCCTTGTGTGGGAATCGAACCCACGAGCGTTGGTGTCAAAGTCGCGTCATTCACGACTGAGCCACCTAGCTCGTCTCCAAGCACTGAGTACGTGTGTTTTTTATTTCGTATTATATACATATCAATAATACACCCTATTAGATTGAAAAGTGTACCTTCTTGGAAATATCTGAAAAGGTTTCTTTTCAAATCAATTTTGTTTATTTTAGATTTGAAAATATAGACACCCCGATCCCTTAATAACCCCTTCTTCTTGCTAACCGTTACCTGTTTCCTAATCCATTAGGATTGGCGGGGTCCGCTAACCAAACCTAAAGATTTGGCGAAGATACTTGACATGGAGCGAGCATGGACTCAGAGGGAACGCCAGTCTTAAGTTAAGTCAAACGTCTTTCAGAATATATTTAGATATCCTCTTAATAAACTAACATAGAGTTACACACACCTATGGACTTCTAAAACACTCGTAAAGACTTTAGGAATTCTAGTAATTAATAATAATCAAGGAACACACGGTACACCCGTATTAACAAAATCCGGCGGCGCGGGCGCCGACGTATGGTAATTAAGGGCATTTATCAAATATCAAGTGAGATCTGCGGCCATTACCGCATTCAGCATATATCGCGGCGACAGCCCTCATTTGTTTAGTTGTTAAGAGATTCCATTCTATTTACAGTTAAAGTTATTACCTGAGCTATGTTCACCGACTTTGAAAAGAAGGGGGATTTGTCGCGTATGTTTTCTTTCAAAAGTTACGCCGTTTGTCTGAATTTCTCGAATAAATATGACATTAAACAAGCTCTCCTGGTTATAAAAGAGAGTTTATCTTTATAACGATAATATTTTTTTTTGATATGATGCCGACGGCATTTTCACCCTCACACACTGAACCGCAATGGTCGCGTACTGTGCGATTCCATAGAAGTTTTCTTCCAAGAACTATCAAGTTGAGGAATGTTTTTTTTTATATTAGTTCAGCAAAGTGTTGTATACTTTGCTTGATGGTAAGCGAAAGAGGAGCCCAAATCGCAACTGCATCTGACAAAAGACTACACAGTATCCTGTAAGTTGATGCTGCCATGCTGATCCACAAGATGCTTCTTCACGCTTCGCGAAGGAGGAAACAGATGTGCAGGCAAGGCGTTCCACTTTTTAATGGTGTGACAAAGATATGAGTTGCCGAACTTTTTGGTACGCGAATGTCCTCAACAGTGGAACGATGACATCACAAGCCTGCACGTATGGTTCTAACGGAAGGGAGAGGGTGAGATAAGGGAAAACATTTCTTCAGAGCACTCGCCATGGTAAAGGCGGTAAAATACGCTTAGAGAGCCTATTATATATATATATACTACGGAGTTGAAAGGTCTAGGTGACCTCTTCGCCGTCGATTATGCGGATAGCCCGTCGCTGCAACGAATGGACCTCCAGCCGAGGTTTTCAAAAGGGACTACAGCATGGGGTTCTTCAAGAAAAGCGTGAAGAGGTCTTTAGACTTCGGCAATATGTGATTTGGCTGGAAATAAATAATAAATATATATACGAGTATATATATATATATATATACTTTTGATTATTTTCTACTATGCAAAATGTATTACTCACTGCTGTACACAAAATTATTAGTAATCAAAGTGTTCGAAACAGAATCCTGGCAACACTTTCACTTTCCACGTCAAAATGCAGATTAGTCACGATTAAAAAATACATGCCCTTTGTCTGCTCGTTGCGACCTCTATAACTCCTGAACCGTAATAATTTAGCAGCTATAAAATTATACATTAGCCTTAATAACTCCTAATAATCAGAAACCTTATTGCATTGTAACAAGCATCAATTTACACTAATTTCCAATAGTCGGTTTTCACTGGTTCTCGGAACTTGTTTGTCATTACAGGATATGGTTTTTTTTTTGTGATGTTGTGCTCTACCGTTTGTTAGTCTGAAGACCTAATTGCATTTTTCTTTGTTCGAAAAACTTGGCATAATTATCATGCAGTTGCAAAATGGCGAGCTGACGAGCTCGGTGGCGCAGTGGTGAAACACGCTGTCACGCTACTTTAGCACCAACGCTCGTGGGTCGATTCCCACACAGTATAAATATTTATGTGCATGAACATGTCTGTTTGTCTGGGTCTGGCTATTTTCTATTTGTATAATAAGTATATATTTACAAAAAAATGTATTTACGTATGTTTATCAATTGTCTAGTACCCATAACACAAGCTTCGCTTACTTTGGGGCTAGATGGCGCTGTGTAATTTGTCCAACAGTATTTATTTATTTATTAAAATCACAATTTTCGTTTGTATTTACTCATAAAGAGCAAAGTCATCGAACAGTGCGTGTAGCCAGTGATGACATACGGAACTGAGCCGTGGTCCTTCACTACAGGCGTGCGGGGAAGCTCGAGGTAGCTCAGCATGCTATGGAAAGAGATATGCTGGGGATGGATCTGCGTTAGAAAATCAGATGTGAATATCTATAGTAGAATTAATGTAACCGAGATAGTCCAAAGGATAAACAAGCTGGCACGTGACGGTGGGGCGGCAACATGGTTGGAACCGACAACCGCTGGGGAACAAATGTTCAGGACGGCGTTCCCGTACTGATACCAGAGGTAGACTTTGTACAAAAGTCGTCTGCATGGGTACCACTGTCTCACCTATTTCTACCGCCAAGCAGCTATATTTATAAAGCTGTGTTCCGGTTTGAAGGGTGAGATATGGCAGAGAAATTATTGGGTACTGTGGCGAAGCATCCTTAGGTCACAAGATTGGCAGCGCGCGAGTAACATCCCCGTGGTGTTGCGAGCGTCGATAGGCTGCGGTGACCGCATACCATCTGATGCGGGCCGCATGCTTGTTTGTCAATCTAGTTGTATAAAAATTGATACATACAGTGTACGAACTACTCCAACAGGTCTGTAGGGTATTTGTGTCGATGGTGATACTAAAACGAAAACGCTCTCTAAAGGCGAGACCTATTTTCAAGAGTAGACGAAATGGTGATCATGATAATGATTTACTCATCTAATTCTTTGGCATCCATAACAAATAAATATCGTTCCACGACCAGAGCAGCCATGGCAGCGACGGCATGTTGTATCTACTAACGGTAGTGGGTGGGTACCGACCGGCACTAGTTCGCATGAACTAATTGGTGGCGAAAGCACACAAAACGGCTTAGATCAAATTGCATACAGAAATAAGTCACGCATCTTTGTAAGTCGGTTAAGACTGGTGGTAAATCTTTCATTGTAAATTGTATTCGATTCTATAACAAATTGCCTGAAACAGCTCTGCCATGTCCTGAAAAAAAAGCACATTAAAATCACTCTTTGCAAAAGGGCTTATTATAGAATCGATGAATATCTTACTAACAGAGATGTTTGGAAATGCTTCAGCATATGTATAATTTAATTTTATATTTTGTGCCAGAGTTGTTTAGAAATACTTCAGCATATGTATAATCACGAACACTGTTCCTATATGAAATCTATATGTTTGTCTGTGTGTGTGTCTGTCGCATTTTTTCGAATATTCGTATTTTGACTTCAGATTCGGATTCAGCATAAAAAAGTAGAATAGGAATGTTCAGGAACACCGTTCCTATCTCTTAACAAACATGATCAAAATGGCCGACAAATGTAAAAAAAAAATATTTCATTGTTATATAATTGACGAGCCAGGTGTTCCTCTGGCAATGCAAGCTTGCGCATTCTCAACTGGTTTTATTTTATACTTTGTCATTTGACATGATCATTATTATTGTATTATTATAGTGACGTAGATTATTTAACATCAATTGAAAAAAAGACCTATGTTGGTAAGTTTCAATCGGCATTTCTTCTTCGCATATAAACAGTTTCGAAAAGCTAGTAATTAAAAAGAAACCAAAAGTATGAGAAAATAATAAAATACAATGAGATTTAATTTTCTAAATGTAACATGTCTCTAAGTGGCCGTGAAGGCCTTATGGCGAATGGCAAATAAAGATTTTTTATCTCTATCGATTGTTCTGGAATGGACAGTTCACTGCAATCACTAATTTGGTGTATTTTTTTACTTGGAGCATTCTTTGTATTATTTTTTGTGCGTGTAATAATTATTGCAGGTGTTGCCATAACACGTTTAAAAATATTTCTCAGCGAAATGAGTACTTAAATTAAGTCTAAGTTATTATGTACCAAACTATGTTAAAACTTAATTGTAAGTGTAAGTTAAACCACAAACCAAACAGCTTATTTATCGTCAACGTGCAGTCTCAAGCATTTTTTTTTACTTTTAATTAAAATGTATACACGGTGGTAGAATTACTCGATAATATGTGACAACATATATTGTTTTCTTTCTTGTTGGCACCTGTATAAATATGTAATATATCAAATACTTTTTAATGAATATCTTTTTTTTATTAAAAGTTTATAGACATACAAGCACACGACCCGCCTGATGCGAAGCGGTTACCGTAGCCTATGAACGCTAACAATATATTAAGTATCACTCGCGCGATTCCATTTCTGCCGCTAACGTATACTGGAACTCTTTAGTAGCTTACTGGTGACCACACTCTGCGGTTTTCCGTAAGGTAAAGATAAATGCTCTGATGCGCCTTAAAAACACTCAAATCGAAACAAACAGACGTGTTCATGCACACAAATTCTGTGTAGAAATCGAACCCACGAGCCTAGCGAGCACGAACCCTAGTGACAAAATAACATTATTAACCACTGCGCCAGCACAGTTCAGTCCTTCTCCATTTTGTCTATTCTAGGGGACAGGTAGATGACACTTCATTGTGGCGGGGAAGAGCGCAGCGGACGCGTATTTTCATATATTGAAAATACATCTCAGCTAGGCTCCTCTTGGCCACAATCGAGTTCCGAGCAAGATTCGAACATGGTGCACAGCCTACACCCCAAAGTCTTCGTTCCGTAAATACCCTATTATTTCCCTCCCACCTACATTTATATCTTCAATAATGATAGCCAATTACTGCACACGAAATTTCTCACCCAACCAATTATTTAACAGGAAAGAATTCTAATGCGACATGGATTAATGCAAATGACACCTTCTTACACTCGAAATGACACTACCAGCTTATGATTACACTTGTCAACGAATGCCTTCATTCAAATTTCGTCTTTATTTTTGCTCGAATAGAGCAGACGTGGCTCTTTTTTGAACGTTTTAAAAAGTTTGTACCCAGTGACATGTCAGCATTGACATAAGAATTGAGTTTATTTATTCAGAGGGTAGTAAGAATAGCGATTCCTTTAGCTAATGTTGTCGCAGGATTTTCGTTTGTTTTCGTTTTAGAGGAAGATGAAAGGGAACATTGGAAAAATAAAGTGCTTTAATAGTTTATAGTTGTTTGTATGATTGGAGACAGGGGGATCAAAAGGGTTAGCAACGTTAGCAAGTTTTGACGAGTCTGGTAGTAGAGTTGTTAGCAATGATGTTAAACTTCAAGGTTCATAGGTTCGAATCCTACATCGTACAAACATTTTGATGTGTGACCTTAATATAAGAAAGGTCTGGTTTTCACTCTGGATGTGTTGAGGTCTGAAGGCAGTTGCTCTATGTGAAAAATCTGTATCTTTACAAAAAGCCGCAGAAAAATCACAACTCCTTGGAGGGCATTATTTATACAATGTCGGGAGGTTTACAAGCATACGGTCCACCTGATGTAAAGTGGTTACCGTAGCCTGTGAACGCTGGTAATACATTAAGTATCAATCGCGCGCGCGCCACCTCTGCTTCTAATACAGCAACTTCTTACGAGCTTACAGGGTGACCTCATTTACAAGCAGGAACACAGCAACCCTCTAGGGATTTGCTATTTCGCTGCGATTTTTCTGTGAGGTGTAGATACTTCCCCAGACGGGCTGCTTTGATGTGCCCTACCTCTCTTAAAAACACCCAGATCAAGACAAATAGATATGTTCATGCACACAAACGTTTGTTCTTTTTTGTTCTGTGTGAGAACCGAACCCACGAGCGTTGGTGTCAAAGTCCCGTCATTTAACACTGCGTAACCGAGCTCGTTAAATTTAATTTAATTTCACAATAAACAAGTAACGACGGTAGCAAAATAGATAATAATGACTGCTTTCATCAGGCAGGATTGCTTTCCATCGTCCGTTTGTTTCCCACCTTAGTGGCTTGTTAATAAGTATTTCAGTAAATTAACTTACGGTTCGTCTGATGTGCAGTGGTTACAATACATATGCACTACAGCTGCAATATAATACATATGCACTACAGCTGCAATTCACTGGAGATAGAAGTCCGTTTGAGGAATACATTCAACCAAATAACCTGCAATAGAAGGATTATCGCTAGCGCGTTCTTCGTTACTAACGCAGCAACTCTTTAGAAGTTGATTCTGACCTCACCCACTAGCATGAACACAACAACACTCTACTTGGCTGCGATTTTCTGTGGCTGCTTTGATGAGGTCTACCTTTCTTAACAATCTACTGAGATATTATTTATTTAAACTTTATTTACCGCATGTAAAAATTAATGCTAATAACATTCTCTACCAGACAACCTTATGGAAGAGTACATATACAGGAAATCGGTACACAAAGTAAGAAAGCAAATTATTTAGATTTACTTAATTATTACTACACAGTAAATATACATACACACATATTATATAAACTAGCTGTGCCTGCGACTTCGTCCGCGCGGAATAGTTATTTTTTTATTATTTATTTATATTAATAAAAATAAATAAAATTTCTATAATAAAAGTAGCCTAAGTTACTCCTTATTACATCAGCTATCTGCCAGTGAAAGTCCCGTCAAAATCGGTCCAGCCGTTTCAGAGATTAGCCGGAACAAACGGACAGACAGACAGACAAAAATTGTAAAAATATTCATTTTGGTATATGTACCGTGTATACATCCACATGCGTTTAGTAAAAAGCGGTTATTTATATATTTATCTGTATAGAAGATGTATAGATAATAACTGTATAATACATACGGCAGTATACATAGACATACTTACACATACATAAACATAATATCAATATGACGATGATTAACGAATCATGGAAGGATTAATGGATGGGTTTTGGTCAATTGTTCAGTAAGTAGGCAGGAACCCCCTTGAAGCCGAATTTGTTCGAGATACCTCTGAGAGAATCGGGCAGCACATTCCAGAGATGTGTAATTAGTAACGTGAAGGACTTTGACATAAAGCCAGAATGATAAAGAGGCGTAGAGAGCTTTAGAGAACTCTCAGATCGGAGTTGTGGATCACGGGAGTTGTAGAGATATTGAAATTTGCATTTCAAGTATTCAGGAGAGAGAGGATTACAAAGAATAGAGTGAAGTGGATAAATCAGCCGCTTTTGCCCGCGCTGATGAACAGCCATGCAATTCTCTAAGCGACTCGTAATGGCTGTGTGCGTCGCTGTGATCACAGATGTCACAGCTTTGACATCGTCTACTGCGATCACGGCTTTTTGTTTGGTATTCTATAAGGCTGTAAGCGTACGCGAGGCTGTTTGACTTGTAGAATTCCAATTCCAAACGCAGCCTTGCGGCGCTAGTTTCGCACAAACATGAAAAGCGACACTAAGAAATTGCAATTTTGTGTTCAAGGCTTTAACAGCCGATGTTTCCGAGGATGTAAGGATGTTTGCTCTTACAGAATTGCATGGCAGGAAGCCATTTGGGCCGAGACCGATAGGAAGAGACGTGATCTAATTTGCGAAAACAAAAGATAAACCGGAGAGCGTTATTGATGAGCCGGTCCAAGTCATTGAGAAGATCTTCGTTTAGATCAGGATCAGATATCATAATCAATGATGGGGAGTATGAGTGACGTTAGTAGAGTGACCTTAATATTGATTGGAAGAAAATTTCTAAACCGATTGAGGAATCGCAAGGAACAAATAACTGCGCGACTTGCCTCCGTGATTTGCATTGTCCACTTAAGTGTCGAGTCGATGTGGAGACCAATGTTTTAAACGTGGATGCTGAAAGGCATAATGGAATTCTCAAATATAATAGATAAAATAGAACTGGAATCGTATCTTTCCAAGTTGCCTAGAACTGCCCACGATATAGCTTGACATTTATTACGGTTGACGGAAATCTGAAGTCTTTAGACCAATCACTAATGTCATGTAAGAATTGAACTACGTAACTGCTATATCTATGTCCTCAGCGATTGTCTGTATGTCATTTTGAAGATCATCAGCATAGAAAAAGAAAAATTATTTATTATTAATCATTACAATTTTTAAGCTATACAGCAGATATTAATAGTGAAATACTTGTGTATCGCTACATAAAATCTGATTCACACACGTGAAGCCCAAAATTGCAATCCCCATACAAAGTCCCCATAGAAAAGTGACCAGCAACTCTGATTAATATCGTCTATAATAACATACATACGCATACGTGCATCGTCCGGTGGAAACTAGTGATCGGGGGGTCAAATCATGCGGGTTGAGTGCGGACTCGCTACGACGAATGGCGGCATGCATTTCTATTTTAACGCTAGGGGCCAGCGCGTGAAGGATGTAACTAAATGGAGGGCTGATAGAACGATTTTGCTTTGAAGCTCATTGAAAACGATGCTTTTTTACGGATCGGGTCAAGTAGAACGCGAAGCTCTGATTGGCTAGTTTGCAGATCAATATTGTGATCGATCCACGATTCAAACCAATTTCTTTAGTTCCGAATATAATATTTCGATTTAAATAAGTGATAAGTTTTCTACTGTTCAGTTGGTACAATGTCAGGGCCTTTGTCGTCTCAACGATATTTGTCATAAAATAATCCATTTTGAATCGTCTTCACTAAATACCCCATGTATGTAACAGTAATAAATCGATTTTTATCCACATTTATTTGATGTCAATAAATACTGTATGTTAGTTAGAGTTCATTAGCCTTTATAGGCAAAAGTGTTATATTTTGGCCACCAATCATGTTACTCAATAACATGGTGACGGATGACGAGCAATGTGATGACAAACCTTCAATTCCACTAACGGTATTGTAATAAAATTATGTTGCGTGTAAAAGAATAGACGCTGTAAGTTTGAAATCGTATTAGTAATTAAATCGCCAACGGCTGCTGTGGTCGTCTCTGCCTCGATGTGGTTATCTCTGCACTAAATATCACACAACCCTGCTATAAAAAGATAAAGAAAACCTTTAATTGCCATTGAACCCTCGCTGCCTTAGACACATTTTACATTTTATTAATTAAAATGTTATTGAATTTCATTCATTTCTCACGGTTTTCTTTATTTTTTAATTTGCCAGCATTTTGGAAATGGTCTACATATAACAACATCTTTTATGTAACTGATGATGACCAATCTGGTGAGGCTATATCAACGATACGTATTTTGCCTCTCAGTGGGGTATCTTCTGACGTGATAGAAATTAGCTTAAATAACGAAATTAGAACTGACACTTAATGAACGTTGTTAACTTAGCGGTTGAACACCAGAACTATCATTACATATAATTATCAATAACTGCTTACAATCAGACGACTAGTAAGTACTACTATTATCTTATTATGTGTATTAATATATGTTTTTCAGTTCAAAAATTTGTTTATTTATATAAACTAATTTTTGAACTGAGAAACACACCTATTTATGACCTTAATTTCCCTTCATTTAGTAAATTTGTCTTAATAAGCCGGCACCTTTACAAGGGAAGTGTTTTATTATTGCCATTATAAAAAAATATCTACTTTTTTCATCTGTTCGTAACATCATTTATATCGCAACTGCTAACAATTAATTTAATTAAACCGTGACGTAGAACACTTTTGTTGTTTTGATGTAATCATTATTTTACTTAACAGGTTGATACGTCATGGGCAAGAAACTTGGAAAAATTTGGGGAATTGCGGTGGGTACAAATGTGGGTTATTTGTGACGAAAATACGTGAAACTACCAGGTGATTAGCAGTGGAGTAGCGTGGTAGAGTAATCCTAAATGATATTAATGCTAATGATTTTTATATAATCTGTCGATATCCCATATTATATAATATCTTTATCAAATATTAGCATAAATGTGCGGGAGTAATGCTGAAAGTTTATTTATTTGATCAATCAACAGCATTTACATAAAAACTTGTCTTAGCAATATAACATAAAACATAGACATACATTTACACCGATTACAGATTTATACAGCATGTTTTCAAATACAGTCTATCTGTATGTATAACTTCACGCCAAATCCCTTGCAGGGTAGGCAGGGACCCTCGAGCGAAATAACTTGATCCATGCACACGTCACTCACTACTTTATCATCATAGCTCTTCTTATATACGTATAATAATCATACCTTATAAATTTCATTTAACTACAAGTCAATATGTTTTTATTGTAGCGGACCGTCGTGGGCTCCGTAGCGAAAGCCTAGGACGCAACCGGGACTAATGCTCGGATGATGATCAGATTTTTATTGTAGTATGAATAAATCGATTAAAGTAAATGCTATGAAATGGTGAAAAATGTTTTTAGGATTAGCTAGTAAAGTTGCTGAAAACTTCATTTATCTATCGCAATTTACGCCAAATCCCTTGCGGGGTCGGCAGAGAGAACCGAGCGGCGCATGACTCGATCCTTACAAAGCTTACTTGTTTCTTTAAGATTCATTGCTGTTCTCAAGCACGCTCGCCGGTGTCTAAGGCTCCTGACATCACCTTCTGATTAAACACGATCAATTTGGTCATGGTAGGTAAGTTAATATTAGTTTTTTACAGCCTACATGATGTAAAGTGATTACCGTAGCTTATGAACGCTTGCAATGCTTTTTTTAACACCACTCACTCGAAGGTGCAAAGCAGGTCCCGTGAATTGTTTGGCTGCGGGTTGCTGTGAGGCCAATCGAGCTGCTTTGTACACCATACCTCCCTTTGTTAAATGTGAGATATATTCATGCACACAAACGTTTGTTGTGGAAATCGAACCAACGAGGCGTAGTAGCATTGTTAACCACTCCACCACCGAGCTTGTCAACACGTTTCCTGCAACAGCCGCTGCTGCTATTGGTACTCTGGTCTTAATTTCGGTCGTACTCTGGTTACCTGTGCTCTTACCCATTCAATGGCAAAATTCCTTTTTTAGGGTTCCGTACCCAAAGGGTAAAACGGAACCCTATTACTGAGGCTCCGCTGTCCGTCCGTCCGTCCGTCTGTCACCAGGCTGTATCTCATGAACCGTGACAGTTAGAGAGTTGAAATTTTCACAGATGATGTATTTCTGTTGCCACTATAACAACAAATACTAAAAAATAGAATAAAATAAATATTTAAGGGGGCTCCCATACAACAAACGTGATTTTTTTTGCTCATTTTTGCTGGATATTGATAACGGCAACAGGTAGACGATTGAAATATTCACAGAATATTTAGTTATATATTCACTTTAAGAATAAATAAATTAAGATAAAACAAATATTTAAGGGGGGCTCCCATACAACAAACGTGGTTTTTTTGCCGTTTTTAGGGTTCCGTACCCAAAGGGTAAAACGGAACCCTATTACTGAGACTTCGCTGTCCGTCCGTCCGTCCGTCTGTCACCAGGCTGTATCTCACGAACCGTGATAGTTAGACAGTTGAAATTTTCACAGATGATGTATTTCTGTTGCCGCTATAACAACAAATACTAAAAAATTGAATAACATAAATATTTAAGGGGGCTCCCATACAACAAACGTAATTTTTTTTGCTCATTTTTGCTCGATATTGATAACGGCAGTAGGTAGACGCTTGAAATATTCACAGAATATTTAGTTATATATTCACTTTAAGAATAAATAATTAAATTAAAATAAAACAAATATTTAAGGGGGGCTCCCATACAACAAACGTAATTTTTTTGCCGTTTTTATAGATAGTGGTACGGAACCCTTCGTGCGCGAGTCCGACTCGCACTTGGCCGATTTTTTATAGATAATGGTAAGGAACCCTTCGTGCGCGAGTCCGACTCGCACTTGGCCGATTTTTTTTTTATTGACTAGATGCCAACTGGCGCTAGTTCATGTATTAGCTGGTGACGTGACCGTCACCGTCATATTTACAGCCAAAGTCAACCGAACCTACAGATGATGCACCCTGTTAATCAACAAAAGCAGCTCTGATATCCAGAGCTGCGATTCAGACTGAGGGATCTATACATTTTTTTATTGGTGTACAAGTTACACAGCCATTCATCTTCAAAGTAAGTACACATGATGTACCCTGTTAATCAACAAAAGCAGCTCCGATATCCAGAGCTGTACTAAATGTATTGCATGTATTCATAGGCTACCGTAACAGTTTTATATTGGTCGAATGCTTGGATACTTCCCGACGTTGTATAAAAAAAATCATAACTTTTCAATCACACTCGCCGGTTCCCGGTGCTTCTGACAGCAAGCTCCTTCTTTCTTTGTATTTTACATTTTTAAGGTCAATCAGTTCCCATCAGGTAGGCCAAATGTTTATTTGATATTAAACATAATATACATCAACTTGTTGTCAGCAATTACGAGCAGGTGAATTCACTGTACTAAACACTATAATTTTCGTCATTACAATTCGTCGCTCACTTATTTCTCGACAAGGAAACATATTAAGGGCAAAATTTAGACATTACGAACATAACCTATAATTGAACTTTGAACTTTAACCGCCCATGCTCACACAATTATAAAAATTAAAAAAATATATATAACCACAAACGTTTTGCACCCTTTTACAATCGCGTGTATTCCCACGAAATTATGTGTTTTGGGTAAAAAAAAGCGAATTCGATGATTCACAAATAGGGTATCAAGACCCTCATTAATTGCCTAAATCTGATAATTAATAATTCATATTATTTTGTCCAATTGCTCGGCGGTGAAGGAAAACATCGTGAGGAAACCCGCACCTCCAAGAAATTCAATTTCGAAAGACGCATGACCTAATCTATGAAATGATCTGGTTTTCCCTCTGGGTTACGGATGTCTGACGGCAGTCGCTGCATGTAAAAACCTGTATCTTCGCCAAATCCTTAGACTTAGGTAGCGGACCCCGCCTACTACTAATGGATTAGGAAACTGGATAATCCGAAGAAGAAAACTGTGGACAGAATGCAGGAGGGAATTACGAAACTATATAACCGGGTCTTATGGCGCTCGATTCTCTCTGTCTACCCCGCAAGGTACCTGGCGTGAAGATATATATACATATAACGCGAAAGTTGAAGCATGTAGGAGTCGAGGAAGCTTTAAGACTTGACTGACGTGACCAAATTGGTCGTGTGTTAGCGAATATCGAATATCAGGAGCCCTAGGTACCACCACGAAGTTACCAGCTATGAATATTAAAGAATGGAGTGAGGTTAAGGACAAGTCATGTGGCGCTCGGTTGTGCCGCCATACATTTGTTTTTTTTATACAACGTCTGGAGGCATACAAACATACACGCCACCAGGTGTAAAGGTGTAAAGTATCAGTCGCGTGATGCCACCTCTGCTGCTAAGTGACCTAGAGAGAGAGTGAATGATATGTGCTTGACCGACTTGCACATTTGGATGGAGGTGTCACAACTCCTTAGGGGCTTACTGGTGACCTCACTCACAAGCAGGAACACAATAACCCTCCAGGGAGTTGTTATTTGGCTACAGTATATTGTTGTTTTGTGTTGTGAAGCTACTAAATGTACGTACCCTTCATATATACGTCACTATCGGTTGCCCGCGGCTTTGCGCCGCACCGTTAAATAGCTTATAACCTTCCTCAAAGGCAAATGCAAAAGATTTTTTAAATCTGACGGGTAGGCCCAGAGATTAGCGCATTCAAACACACATACAAACTGTTCAGCTTTACATATCAGTATAGATACCTAAGCAGTTTACAGTATTTGCTTATACCAAATCAGCAAACATTGTAAAGAGTTGTAATATTAATTTAATAAAAAGCCAAATATAAGTAACCAAGCCGCCCAGTGGGCGAGCGTGCAGTAATTATTGGACAAAATAACAAACGAGCCATCATAAAGCCGGCGCTGTGCGCGTGTGAAACGACGACACCTGTGCCCGTGGCCACGACCGGTGATCGCACAGAGTTTCACATTCACAGACACGGGTAATATATATATATATATATTAATCAGCTAATAGAACACTGCTGTGACTATTTTTAAATAACATTTAAATTATTACATAATAATTATGTTGTCGACTTTGTATCACTTTCGTTTTGAATCCGATTGAACACAGCTAGAAAAAACCGACAAGGTTCACACAATGCGATTATACGGCCGTCATTGACATGAAGCACGATTATATCTGTCTACCTATATATCTTTAGAATCCTGTAATAATAACAATATATATTTTTCTCTCTGCATACCTCGCTAATTATAGAATTCTAACACGATAATATATTTTTTAAGAAACTCTTTACTTTTATTCATCATTTTCAGTATCATCATTATAATTAATAATAAATAAAACGATACAAATTATATGATATGAAATAGGCAATATTTTAAATATACTGCATCACTTCTATAATGTTTACATACCACCCACAATAATGAGGCGTCAGATACAAAAAAGCACCGGAAACAAGCTAGAAACGTGACGAACTAAATTTCTTAGTGATTTCTCATTCCACCCTCCACAATAAACCATTTGATTTGTGTAATCAAATGCGGGCTTCAAATTAATTACCTGTTACGCACCTGAGCATTTATACTCTTGTATTGTACTCCATTGCTACATTAAAAACATGCATACATCTACAATTTCATTGCAAATTAACGCTTAAATCAAAGCCGATAAGTTTCATATACAAAAAATATAAACTGCATCGGTAAGTTAGCATATATTTGATACAATGTTTTAACTGAATCAAACATTAGTTTATTTATATTCACGAGTTGATAGTCAGTGCATTTTGCATCTTGTGCATCAAACACAAGAGTTACATACCATTTTTTGTTCAGACAATTACGTTTGGTTTCCCCTGGGGTTTGATAGGTTTTGTAAGGTTTTTAATTCGTTTTAATTGAACGTTGACAATCGAGTAAGTAATATTACAGTTAATTTTGACAGGTAATGACATGTTTGGAGAATTGACGATGTTTAAGTATATCTTTCAGTATTTTTAATGTTAACTTTGTGATCATTGTTTAGCATTTAAATTGACGGCTATAATACTATATTTTAACTAGAATAGGAGCTTTGCCTGAACAACAATTGACTTAATGATTGCTTGTGTTACATTTTTGATCATTGCAATACGACACTCCCCACTGAGGTTTTCCCCTAAAGAGTACAGAATGAGGCTTTTTATAAAAGGTATGAAGAGCGTACTTTTTATATAAAAAACTGCATGATAGGGAATATAGGAATGATTATACGTAATGCCTGTAATAGCGAAGAAAGTGTTTCCATGTCCGCGTCTCGTTTGTTAATTTCTTGATTGTCGTTACATAAAAAATCTAGCTGTGATAGTCCAGTGGACAAAGAACCGACCTCTTATCAGAAGGTGCCTGGTTCAAATACTGGTACGGCCATATACTACTAACTTCGAATTTATGGATTAGTGTACATATTTGTAATTACTCGTATATATGGGTGGCTTGGAAATGATTGACAGTTGCGTGCATTCTTTACGAATATACGAATAATATACAAAATCTGTTTATTTGTACATAAACACTCAAATTTATTTATTAGATATGGAGACATAGTAAGTCTAGAACACGATATAAAAATAAATTATATGTGCCTCCACAAAGACTGACATTACTTCAGAAAAATGTATATTGAATGGGTTTATAATTACCAGATTTATTACAAATGCTTATTCATATAATAAGTGATTACATTAATGATAAAAACGAAATTCATTATTAATATCAAGTTGTCCTTCAATTTTCAATTCGGTATTATTCGGACCTCTATGTATTTATCAAATTTATAAACTCTGCAAAACGATTGATTGAGGTGGAGGTGTATCCCCACATGGGCTGCATTCATGCGCCCTGTCTCTTTTAAACACCTTTTATGTACGCAAATGTTTGTCCTGTATGGGAATGGAACCAACGAGCGTTGGTGTAGAACCGCTAATAACGACTGCGCCACCGAGCTCGTCAAAATATACTCGTAGATAGATGAAACTTGTAATACAAATATCACGTACCCAACATTGTATTTTCATGCTACCAATAAAACTGATGTAAGATAAACTCTTTATGTCAAACAGGATTAAAAACTTGCTCGTAAACTGGGCTTAGGGAATAAGTGGGGGATGTATAGGGGTAACTACCCTGTAACGTTTACGAGGAGTTTGTCAGGAGATTTCTTGTAATGCGATTTGGTTAGCTTTATGTCATGCTAATTTTCTTATGTAGAGTAAATTCTATACGACTTATTAAAGTTTGTATCTTGTAAACAAATGCTTTACACAAAGTAACGAGAGGGTTTTATATAGAGCATGAAGGTAGAATAACTGTAGCTGTAATGCGAAAGTTGCACAAAATATGTACAACTCGCAATGATGATGTAAGAAACAGAGTTGGTCTGATAGGGATTATCGGTTTTAAGGTAAGAAGAGGATTGCTTGTCTGATGTAGAGCGTGAAAGTAGAATAATAGCGGGCGATGTGCAAACGTTGCGCAAAATTTGTGCAATTTGCAGTGATTATTGAAGAAGTCACCATATCTACCATGTGTTTTAGTAGAGATTTGATATCCTTACTAAATTACCTGTCTTATGTAATATGACATGTACTTTAGTAAAGACATCAAATCAATTATGATAATAAAACAAGATATCAATTTATGTATGTTTTTTTATACAATTAGATTGGTAAACAAGCATGCGGCCTACATAAAGATTACAAAGATTCATTTAATAAATTATGTTGTATGTTATATAGTATATGTTGTATGGTATAATGTATGTATATTTTTATGTCGCTTTAAATTTATAGTATTTTTGCTTATCACTCGGAACCCAAAAAACGTTACCTCGCAAACGTTTTATCAAGTTTTTCCACAGCGTTTGAGATCACGACAAATTACCCAAGGAACTAATCAGAAGTCATAAACTTAAGGCAACTATAAAACACGGCTCAAATCCGCGATCGCCTCGTAAACTAGATGAGGACGTTCGTAAGCGGATGTCGAGATGGTCTGATAAATCTCCAGCCGCCAATCTGGGAGAGATGTCGTAAAATCTAGAAAAATTGCTTGATTATGCAAAAGGTTTCGTAAAGGTGACTGAGTCTGTATGCCAATTGTGTGTGTAACAAATCATTGTTCTGAAAGTTTTTTTTTTCAGATTTTCTTACCAAATAGGTAAAAAAGCCGTCCATATTTCAGTCATGAACATTATCTTCCTATCTATCTATCTATAATTTCACGCCAAATCCCTTACGGGGTAGGCAGAGAGAACCGAGCGCCACGTGACTCGATCCTTACATACCTCACTCGGTTCTTTAACATTCATTGCTCTTTTCATGCACGCTCGCCAGTTTTTAGGTCTCCTGACATCACCTTCTGATAGAGCACGACCAATTTGATCATGGTAGGTAAGTCTTGGCCTTCCTCAGCTCCTACATCCTTCTACTTTTGCATTGCACTTCGTCATTCTTTCTACATGCCCCAACCAACGAAGCATGCCTCTTCTTATTTTAACACCGATGCTCTCTTTCACACCAACTCTGCTTCTAACCTCATCATTGCGAATACAGTATACAAGCGTTACGCCACAAATTTTGCGCAACGCTCGCATTTCAACCGCGTTTATCCTACTTTCATGCTCTCTCTGCCATACCCAGCTCTCGCTTCCATAAGTAAGCGTTGGAACCAGCACTGCATTATTTATATTATACAGATTTATAAAGAAAAATATGAAACAGTTACAAATTAATTGAAACATGTAAATTTGAGAAACATTATCATTATAGTACCTGTAATATAGTAGCACTGTATTTCATAAACCATCGAAAAATTTAGGGGCATACAGCACAAAAACTGGTTATGTAGGCTGACGGCGGATGGGCCGTTGTATGCCTACCGACGTTATTAAAATGCTCTCTATTTAGTGCAATGATAGCTCAGTGGATAAAGAACCAGACCATTAACCTACGGTCCCTCATTGCAGGAGCATGCACCACAAAATCCAGCTTTTCTGATTTATGTACATATTTGTATATCACTTGTTCGACGGTGAAGGAAAACAACGTGACGAAACCCGCATATCCTAGAAATTATACTTCGAAAGATGTGTGACCTCACCTAAGAAAGGTCTGGTTTTCCCTCTGAGATGTAGAGATCTGGCGACAGTCGCTCCATGTAAAAGACAGTATCATTGCCAAATCCTTGGTCTTAGGTAGCGGACCCAGCAGAAGAAGTAGAATAATCTAACCTAACCTAAAAAGGAAGAACAGTAAGGTGAGTATCATACATCAGTACTTCAAGACCATGATCCTGATTCGAAAACAATAATATAAAATAGCAGCACATGTTGTAACGAAGATTATAATTGTAAGCCAGCAATCCATTAAAATCTGACATCAACCGTTTCATCAGAGGGTGCAGCGTCAAATTTTATGTAAGGACATTTGCATGCGACTCATCTGGGGGCTGTTTACGAGATGTAATTTCAAATTGAGTTCATTGATGTATGCTCTTTATAAATATATATTTAAACAATCACATGTAAAAATGCATATATGTGTTAGTTATTGAATGTCTTACTACTACTACTATAACTTCACGCCAAATAAAATACCGGAGTAGGCGAGAGAACCGAGCGCCACGTGACTCGATCCTTTTATATGTCACTCGCTTCTTTAATATTCATTGCTCTTCTCATCCATGCTCGCCGGTTTCTAGGGCTCCTGACATCACCTTCTGATAGAACACAACCAATTTGGTCATGGTAGGTAAGTCTTGGTCTTCCTTGGCTCCTACATCTACATCTATCTACATCTCCTATAGTGTCTTACTAAATTGTACTTAGCTAAGATCTTAAGTATTGAAGGGTATTGTAAAAATGAATACCTTTTGCGGAAAGTTTAGAAACTGCCTCAAAATTACTGTCTCTCTTTGTGTGTGTGTATATATATTATTTTGTCACACACCGTGTTAGATTTTCCATTTTCTGGACAAAAATTGTGCATTCATTTATGCATTTTATCGCAACATTAAAATGCGTTATTTCGAAATTTACATTTATTAACTTAAATTTATCTATGTTATGTATATAAGTTTTTTGTTAAGAGTATTTGTCGCCCTAACGGAAGAGCCATTCCTCCTGACACTGGTGTGCTAGAACTAGCTGGCTAGAAGCTAGAACACATTGAAGTAGGGGTGAACTACCTTTTTTGTAATGTTTTTTACATACGTAACAGATTAAACGTAAACAGATTACGAACCAAACAACAAACAATATATTTTATAAAAACTTGATACAATATGTAGTACAAAAATGCTTCTATACATTAAATGAATATCTTAACTAACAATACAATTTCACTGCATCATACATAATCTATATTAATTTAACCAAAAGCCTCACAGTATGAATTTGTTTATTTAATATTACAAATTGAAATAATATAATCCGACATTTAGATTCGTGATGATTGAATTATTTATTTGTGATTTAGAATTATGTTGAAATGTCCATTACACATTGATTATGTTGTGTAATATTGCAATGCCCTCGCAGGGCTCATGTTATGGATTAAATTCTTAGCCTAAGACCTAATTTATTATCACTTGAAAGCACTTAATAAGTGAATACGAATATGATCATTTATGTTAACATTATTTGTTAAAGTGAAAACGTACATTCGGGCAATTTAATCAAAACAAATTTGTATGCTTCTGCTGCCGATTAGTTCAAGCGAACTAGCGCCAACCGGCACCCACCCACTATCGTTAGCATATGCATGCTATCACTGACAAGGCTGCTCCGTCCCTCTCTGCCTCGGCGGTTGTGGTCGTCTCTGCGAATGTTCGGCATCTCAAATATAAACCCCAAGCACTCTCTACCATTGCAGCCCTCGCAGCGACGACATGCATCTAACTAGCCGAAGCATACAAAGTAGTTAAGATAAAATAGCCTGTAAAGTTATCTTTCTCAAAATAACTCCTCAATCATTAGCTTTTAAAAACATAGCTGTATCAGGGATTTCATCATCGTTCGACGACATTTGGCGGCCTAAGTTATTTTCACACATAGTCAATAAATATTTTCTCTCCGCCCCTGCAATGCACAAACAGTGATCATAAAATGTCTGATGAAAATCTTTAACGTCCTAATATCACGTCGCGCCTACGATATTGAGCTTAGATTTTACTATCCAATTCGCTGTTACATTTGCATAGTCGTAAAATTTACTACCTATGCATTTTGTCCGCTAATTCAACGTTTTGGAGCACTGTTCATCAGATTGGATTACAAAGAAAATTACTTTTTTTTTAGTGTCATAGCCACACTATCTTTAGTCAAAGCCAATCGCATCTGCACGCGGTACATCCTGCTAATTATCTAAGAAGGCTCTGTCTAAAAGTAGAGCGTAGTGCATAGGGGTAAGTCAGAAAACCTTGTCTAGATAGCAAATCCCGGGAAATGTTGTCGATTTTCGTATTCCTGTGAGTGAATGAGATTACTGTTAGTGAGGATTTACTATATAGACGAGCTCGGTGGCGCAGTGGTGAAACGCGTAGTTACTCTACTTTGACACCAATGTTCGTGGGTTCGATTCCCACACAGTACAAACATTTGTGTGCATGAACATATCTGTTTGTCTTGGTCTGGGTATTTTCTATATATAATAAGTATGTATTTATAAAAAAAAATGTATTTACGTATGTTTATCAGTTGTCTAGTACTCATAACACAAGCTTCGCTTACTTTGGGGCTAGCCATCTAGATGGCGCTGTGTAATTTGTCCGACAATATTTATTTATTTATATTAGCACGGAGAGTGATACTCCTTGTATTGCAAGTTAGACGTAGCCACTTTATATCAAATGCGACATCTGCCTTTTGCCTCCAGCTATTGTATCAAAGAAACTTGAGCTTGCTTGTATTTTGGAACTACGATGGACTCTAAACACTTGGAGATTGATCTGGGCTGAAAATGTCCAATAGCTTTCAAATAAATGCGTGCTTTGCTAAACAAATAAAGCGTTTATTTCGTCACTACGTAGGTGCCACGACTTTGTAGTCCCATGTAGTGAGTGGCTGGTGTCTGAAGTACAAAACCTGAATTACACCACCAGGTCCTCCCCATACAGGAGACAGCAGTGATAGACATCTGACTTAAGTACTATATTAACGCCGAAACAATTGCACTACTGCAATTGTGTGTTAGATTTGAATAACAGAAGAATAGTTTTACTATCTATCTATAATTTCACGCCAAATGCCTTGCGGGGCAGGCAGAGAGATCCGAGTGTCACATGACTAGATCCTTACACACCTCGACCGCTTTTTAACATTCATTGGTATTCTCATGCACACTTGTCGGTTTCAAAGGCTCCTGACATAACCTTCTGATGAAAAACGACTAATTTGATCACGGCAGGCAAGTTTTGGCCTTCCTCGGCTCCTACATCCTTTTATTTTAGCGTTGTATATCCGTATATTCGTAGTTCCTTCCTCCTGCATTCTTTTAAGTTTCAATGCATTCAAGTTTTACTAAATTTACTATATAAAATATACTAGACGCCTTCATGATTTGAGACGTAAACCATTTAATTTTCATGTAAACCATTTGATAAGCTCGGTGGCACATTGGTTAGTAACGCTACTTTGATACCAGCGCTCGTAGGTTCGATTACCACACAGGACAAACATTTTGTGTGCATGCCTGTTTGTCTTGTTCTGGGTGTTTTATATATCATAAGTATGTATTTACAAAAAAATGCATTTACGTATGTTTTATCAGTTGTCTGGTACCCATAACACAAGCTTCGCTTACTTTGGGGCTGGATGGCGCTGTGTAATTTGTCAGAGACATTTTTTTATTTTATTTATTTATGGTACCCTTTCGAATGATCAAATTAATAACATGTGATGATTGATAAAAATTGAACCCGGATTTCGGTATATGCCAAGAAAAAATACCAATGAAGGCACTTTGCATGGTGTGTAAGATACACTAGAAGATCACCAGTCGAGCGACCGTGACGGAAATCGTATTGATGGTCGCTGATCAAGTCGTGATCCTCTAGGTATCCTGGGAGTCGTCGTGCTCATCACACGTTCCATCACCTTGGAGAGAAAGGAGGTTATAGCAATAGGCCTGTAATTTCATGGGTATGATCCTTTTTGGGCACCGGGTGCACATTGGCGGTCTTCCATGAAGTCAGCACTTACTCAGTGGAGTAGGAAAACATGAAAAGGCGCGTTAGTAAAGAATAACTCAGTGGTGTAGGAGTACACAGCTTCAATACCACTGCCGGTATAACTGGCCCACTCGATTTATGGACGTCGAGAGATTGTAACGCCCGCCGGACATCTCGCTGTGTAATGGAGATTTCCAGCATTAAGCTACCGCACCACGGGATGGTAGATGGCATAGCTCCCCCGCATTCATATTCGAGTTCTAACTAACTACGTCTACGCAAAGAGATTACCGAGTAAATCCTTGGCGCTATGGGCCAAACTGCCATCCCAAAATGTTGCTTCTATTTACGTTAGTCCGTACCCCGATGATAATTAGCCGACCTCATATGTCTCTTACATTCCAAACGCTTTTGTTGACGTCTCGCTGTCGAAACCGTGGAATCAAATGTTGCATATGATTGTAAACACGTGTCGTAAGAGTGAGTCGTGTTCAGACAGGTCATTATGACTCGGTGTAATATATATTGTTTGACTTGACTCATTTTTCACGATTTCTTGAAATTCCGTTAGGTTGGTTAGTGCACTAATTAGATGATAAACGTTTTGTTTTTGGATTGTAACTGTTAACTTTTAACCGTATATTTTCCACCATTGGTAAACAGGTGCATTACCCGCTTGATGGTGAGCACATAGCTTATAAATGATATCACAGTAGCATTGCGTAGAATGTAAAATCTCTACGTTACTCCGACTATGTTTCTAATTAGTAATTTTGTTAAGACACTAAAAAATATTCTGGCTTGTTCATCGTTTTTGCTTATTATATTAGTAGGGTACCAGATATGTTCATGGACACAATAGAGTATCCTGCCTGGGACTGGGAATCGAATCCCCGATTCTTGATGTTAAAGTAACATTGCTAATTATCGCATATCACTATAAAGAAGTTGTTGCATATTTTGACGAATATTTACACATGTCCTAAAGCCAAATTTAAATAATATTAAAGTACTTTGATCGTTAAGCCATTAATTATTTATAAAGTCATCTTAAATATCTAAACACATTGGAGACACCGTCAATAGCTCGCGGGCAAATTAACAATTAACAAATTATACTTTGAAATAGACATGACAGTGTCATTTGCATAATTCTGAAAGGCAATATTTTGATTGGGGGTCCAATCGCACCCCAATTAGTCACTAAAAATATAAATGGGGTTCGGATATTTCTTGATACTTTATGTTGAAATGGGAGGTGGGGCGCATCGGATTAGCCCATGTAAGATATAACCTATTGAGAAACGATGAAAGCGATGCAGTAACTTTACCGCTACGCGTCGAGAGTGGGGTGAGGGGGGGGGGGGGGGGATGTTACCAAGTTTTTGAAGTGTCTTGAAAAAGACCGACGGCTCCATACCCACTTTGTGCAAGGCACTCACTTCACTTCAATCCTATCTTCTTTAACTCCCCATTTCATGTTGTAATTTGATAATAAACACGAAAAAAATATGTGAAACGGCGGGAAATCGAAAGAAGTTTTTAACATAATAAACGCGTTCTAGATTTAAAATAATTAAAGACTTGAAAATAGAAAAGTTCCTATTTAACAGTATTTATGGCCAGACTAGATATATATATTTTTTTTAATCTTGGCTTTATTGAACAAAAAACCGTGGTAAGAAGTTGTCTTACGGGAACTCTTAAGACGTGAAGTTATATTAACGTCCCGTAAGAAAACTTCTCCGAAACTAAACGATATGAAAATTGATTTTAATAGATGATCGACTCCTTTATAATATCATGGAGCTCTTGCAACGATTATCTGGTGATGAGCCGGTTTGTCGGCGTTTTCAAGAAGTGGAGGCACTGGCGAGTGCTATTTTCGGAAACAAATAGATAATAATATAATATAATAACAAGTGCTGGAGTTCGCGCTTCGCGCAAATCTCACCACTACTTTTACGCTTTTGTTATTACTGTTCTATACAAATGACCGATGACTGTAATTACAACCTGGAAGTACAAAATGTACTTTTTTAAATACTTCCGGTTATCAAATTAACTCCATTTTGATACCATTAGAAAGATGCGATTTAGTTTGACTTTCTGGTGAAAACCGCATCTCAATCGCATTTATAGTTTTATTTCTAGAGGCCAAAATGTCAGTGCAGAGAAATAGAGGGAGAAACTGTACTATTTTATGGTTTAGGGATATAAATAAATAATATAAGACTTGGAATTGGAAGACAAAAGTATAATAAGTATATATGCACGTATAGGCTTGAAAAATTTGTCAACGCGATTTTTTCTGGCTTAAACGTGGAGGAACGCTGGAAAGCCCTGAAAGAGAGGAGTGATAGATAGCGCAATAGAGGCGTATGGACGTGGAGGTTGTATCATCCGTGGCAAAAGAGAATAGTGTGGTAGGATTATGTCACATTCTTACCCCTAAGTGATAGTATGAGAGAAAAGAAGAATAAAATTGACCGTCGATGCATGATGAATTAAACCAAAGCTTAAGTGAAAGTGAAGCGCTAAATAATAATTCTGAATAAGAAAGAGAATCTAACCAAAAACTTCGAGGGGAATTCCAAATTCTTTTGGATGTGAAAAACTTCACCAAATAGATCGAATTATCAGTAGACAGTGTCAGCGGCGGCCGGCGAGCGTGCATGACAAGAGCTATGAATGTTAAAGTATCGATTGAGGTGTGTAAGGACCAAGTCATGTGGCGCTAGGTAGTCCCTGCCTACCCGCAAGGGACTTGCCGTAAAATTGTAGATACATAGGTATCAATATCTACAATAATAAGATAAAATATAAGATAAGACAGTAATGCTTTATTTGCCATTGGGCCTTCGACTCATCTTCTATCATCTATAACTTCACGCCAAATCCCTTAACTCTTGTAATGCACGCTCGCCGGTTTCTAGGACTCTTGAGATCACCTTCTGATAAAACACGACCAATTTGTAGGTTAGTCCTCGGCTCCTAGATACAACATCCTCATCTTACCGTTTTTAAATAAAGTCTTATTGTAATCTTCTTAATTTTTAATGGTTTTTTTTTTTTATCTACAAGAGTTTCAAAAATGACCATTAGCAAAGTAGATACGCCGAAAGAAACTTGCCAATGTAGGTCTCTGTTCAAACCGTGATTTTCATTATTAAAATTAGCATTTCTACTCCTTATTAATTAATTAAACATACGGTCCAACAATTTGTTCATTGTATGAAACAGGATAAAACCACAACACAAAGATCCTCTGTCGAAATCATTTCACAGGCCTCCAATGAAACTAATTAAAATGTTGGAATACGTTATTTAAGTAAAATATAAAATACAATTTGTTTGATGTTCGCGTGCTATTAAAAAAGGGTTGCCAGTTGCAATCAAGGGACGTAATAGGGTCAAGTATTCTTGTAACAGTCACGCTGCTAATTAATAGGAAAATATGCTTTTATGAAAGGAAAATAACTGCAGGATTATGGAGTTTGACCTATTTTTAATATGTGAGATCATTCGTAAATGTTATTGCAACTCGACGAGCTCGGGTGGCGCAGTGGTTAGTAACGATACTCTGACATCAACGCTAGTTTAAAGACTGTCATCTATCGACAACAGCCGGGACCGACCTAAATAGTAGGTGAAAATAAAAATTAATTCCCTACATAAATAGGGGGTAAGAGTACTACTTGTGTTTCTGCGTGTGAGTGAGGTCACCAGTAAGCCCCTAAGGAGTTGCTGTGTTAGCAACAGGGGTGGCATTGCGTGAGTGATACATAATGTGTTACAAGCCTTCATCATCACAGGCTCACAGGCCTTCATCATAGGCTACGGTACCGCTTTACATCGGGTGGGCCGTATGCTTGTATGGCTCCCGACGACGTTGCATATATAAAGAAAAAATGCAAATACATAGAGGTATTTTTTAATTAAGTCCGCGAAATGAAATATTTCTGACCACCAATAAAAGGGCGGCGACACACGGATGGAATATTAATATCCACATATGACCACTCTTTTAATTAAAGTACTCATTTTGGCGTTTAGCATGCATATCGACGTGAAGGGTTGTAGCAGCGGTATTTTTTTTTTTACTATTACGCCGGGTGGTAAGATGTGGTCGATGGCGTTGTCGCCGCGCGGCTCGTTCTAATAAAACACACAGGTTAAGCAATGTCGTCTGTAGCCTGCCTACGGATGGGTTAACTATCTCCAGCTTCGTTATTCGTCTTATCAGTTCCGAATTCTGTCAATAAATTAAGACGTTAAGTCACGCAGTGGCATTAGAGTGGCTTGATTGGCCTCCGCCAATTTACAGTTGAGCTGCGTGGCGGAATATACTCTGAACTCCTCGGTTGAAGGGAACTCCCACCAGTAGGTCGAGTAAGGGTTGGCAAGGAAGTCGGGTGGTATACAAACATACAATCAACAATAACCAGTCTGGCCATAAATACTGTTACATAGAAACTTGACTTTTTTTCAACTCTATTATTAGTATTTTGAATTTGGAACGCGTTTATTATGATAAGAACCTCTTTCGATAGACTTCTTCCCGCGCTTTTGACGAGTGACATGGTTGTTATACTTGAAATGTTTACAATTCAGTATAAAATTAGTTTTATGTGACAATTTCGATAGTATTTTGTAAAAGTGCTAGTGAAATTATACAGTAATGAAAAAACTCAAATATAACACGTTTATGCACTTTTTGGGAGACGTGAATAAGTTCATCAAGAACACCTTGTAAAAATCACTATCGTTTTACGAGTGGTATTTAAACTGGGTTGATTGGGTCTAGGTACCCTTCCCAAGTATTTTTTCAGCGCAGTTCCTGAAGCTGGAACATAGAATTAAGATTTTCAAATGGTTCTAAACTGAAGACTTTGACACTGGCATAAAGTAGCAACACTATTGCCATATATTATAAAAAAAAAACCTCTTTCGATTTCCCGCCGTTTTACACATTTTTTCAGGTTTATTACGAAATTACGATATGGAATGGGATGTCAAAGAAAATAACATTTCAATGATTGCCTTTGTGCAAGGCAATCATGTATGTGTATGGAGCCGTCGGTCATATTCCAGACACTTCAAAAGCTTGGTATCAGCCGTATGTTCGTATATCGTTCTATCGACAGATTACCAACACTTCCTCTGTTGAAGATCATAAAAGCTCGGGACAACTGAGTGCTGTTAGAACTACAAAGGCTGTTAAAGCTGTTCAAACCAGAATTCGCCAAAACCCTATTAGGAAAAAAAAATCTTATCGCGAGAAATGAAGATTCCCGCTAGGACTCTGTCGCGTATAATAAAACAAGACCTGAAGACCTGAAGCTCGGCGCTTACCGTCGATATACAGGACATGCCTTAACTCACTCCCTACAGTTGAAGAGAGTGGATCTATCAAAACTCCTGTCGAATCCTGAATCAAGGTTTAGACTACATTCGTTCCAGCCAAATTTTTAAAATGCAAAAACCACGCGAGCTTAGTCGCCGGCATCAGCTTGTTATACCCCTATATCTAAATAGCTAAACAAATCGCAATACCATCAATCAGGGCTGTCAATTTCGCTTCGTTACCGCAAACCGCTTTGATAAGACATGCAGATCCGATTACCGCCAGTGGCATCCCTGCAATCATTAGCCTAGCAGCTTGTTTAGCAAATCCTTTGTATATTAAGCTTAATGTGGATCAACTAATAGGACCAATTTGCAATAGCTTGTTCGTATTCGATTCGGTTTGGATAATTCTTCGAATATTCCGAACTAACCGAGTTAACTAGATACTTGTTTGGCTTAGATCCTAGATAATTATTGTTTAGTTTAGAACTGTTTAGAGGAGCATTGAGGTGTTTTCATATCTAAAAGCGAAAACAAAAACTTACAGATCACTCACAAGTTTTTATGTCTGTCAGTTTGTTTTAGGTATTTGTTATTTAGTTATTTAGGTGGTAACGCTAGGAAGAAGAAACTGAATTGAAACTGACTTTTCATTTTGCCATTTTTGACTATTTTATTATTTTTTACATTTTTTTTGTCTATATATCTATCTATCTGTAGCTTCACGCCAAATCCCTTGAGGGGTAGGCATAGAGAACCGAGCGCCATAAGACGCGGTCCTTACTCACTTCACTCGCTTCTTTAACATTCATAACTCTTTTCATGCACGCCCGCCGATTTCTAATACTCTAGACTTAATTTTTTTTTATATTTAAGATATTTTGTGTTCGTCCATAATCATCATCATCCTCATCATTTTGGCGTGCATTAGTCCACTGCTGGACATAGGCCTTCCTAGAAAGCCCCTCGCCTCGATGCTGAGTCTCCTGCATTCATCGACTCCTACAGATTTTAAGGTCGTCGCTCCATATTGTGGTGTGTCTTCCCACACTGCATGGCCCAGAACGGGGATGCCATTCCAGAAACTTTTTTCCTCAGCCGTTGTCGGTAGCAATTTGGCCGACCCACTTCCTCTTCAACTTGCCTGTCCTTTGAACTATGTCAGTTACTTTAGTTCCGACCATAGCACGGCGAGCGACCTTGAGCTTCTCCATTATTCCTTCGTATAATCAATATAATAATTGTATTTTCTTAGATCATATTCACACACCGAGCAATGATCTAAATGTGTATGGACATAGTAAAAGAAAATTGTAGAGAAATTAACTGTTCCCGTGCATTGAATTATTATTGTATTAGTGTACTAGAACGACACCGCGAACCAAATGTCTGCTATGCTTTGTTGCTGATCGGCAGCAACTCATTGCTGACTACGTGGGACGAAACGCGTAAGCGCCATGAAAATCACGGCGCTTTTGACCTTTTGGTCGCGAGAAAAATACCCCTCCTATATACATAATAACATAGATAGCTCCTCTATACATAATAACTCAATGTTGCCGTGTCCCCATCTATCAACATGACATGACTGATGATGAACAAGACATGACACATGATTTCTCAGCGTTTTCCCGTTTCCTAACATATTAGGATGGGCGGGTTACGCTACTTATGGATTTAGCGACGATACGATACTTTACCGCTAAATTCATGTTTTTTGTATTAATGTACATATTTTTAATCATCATTAGCTCGGCGGTGACGGAAAACATCGGGAGGGCTGATGCCGCATGTCCAAGAAATTATATTACGCTAGACGTGTGCCTTAACCTAAGAAAGATCTGTTTTCTCTCAGGGTTATGGAGGTCTACAACAGTCGCTGTATATACAAATCAGTTTGATGAGCTCGGTGGCGCAGTCGTGTAACGCGCTGTTACACTACTTTGACACCAACGCTCGTGTGTACTATTTTTTATACAACTCGATTGGCAAACAAGCATGCGGTGTAAGCGGTCACCGCAGCCTATTGATGTTCGCAACACAACGGGGATGTTACACGCGCGTTGCCAATCTTGTGACCTAAGGCTCGTCACAGTACCCAGTAATTTCTCTGCCATATCTCACCCTTCAAACCGGAACACAGCTATATAAATATACCCACGCAGACGACTTTTGTACAAAGTCTCCCTCTTGTAAAATTCCCACACAGGACCAACATTTGTGTTCATGAATATGTCTGTTTGACTTAATCTGGGAGTTTTTTAGATAGGTACGGTGGTTCAAAGTAGCCCGGTGGGTTCTCTGAATACTCGTACCGCTTCAAGTGTAAGGAGAACCCATCGTGCATCTGCGAGCCTAGTATACAGGAAACAGTACCACATATATTGTTAGAATGCCCAGTATATGGATTAGATAGATATAATCTGGAAAGCCACCTGGACATAAGAATTACCAAAAACAATATTAACTCCATACTAAACGACAAAGATAAAAGAAATCTGCTTTTGGACTACTGTAGAAAAATAGCCGAGTATGTTATAAAAAAGAATAAAAAGATTTGCTGAGCCTACATTTAAACATGTAGCGTATCCAGCATTCAAATAAAGAAAAGACGAAAGCAATAAAGAAACAAAATACACTTGTACATTTATTGTGCATACAGCACGCGCTATGTAAGTAAAACGGACATAATATAATAAATAAAAAAGTCTCTGATTATGTCAGAGGAAGGGGGAAAAAAAAAGTAGCCCTTCTGGTTCAAAGTACCACCATCTCAAAGTAATAACAACAACTCCCTACAGGGTTGTCGAGTTTCTGCATGTAAGTAAGCTCCTAAGGAGTTGCTGTGCTAGCAGCAGAGGTGGCATTGCGCGAGTGATGCTTAATGTAGGTATTGCGAGTATTCATAGACTACGGTCATCGCTTTCCATCAGGTGGGCTGTACGCTTGCGTGCCTCCCGACGTTGTATAAAAAAGAAAACAATATTGAATTAATAAAAAATACAATCGGAGGCAGGGTGGCGAATGCACGAGATTCCTGTTTGGAATTACGTGAAATGGAAGGGACGATTACAGCAGTGGAAGTCAAGATGGCGGGAGCAGCCATGGCAGCGACGCACACATCTACTGACGGTGGTGAGTGCCGACCGACACTAGTTCGCATGGAATAAGTAGTGGCGGAATCACATAAAGTAATTGATACAATAAATATGCTCCTTTTTGTATACCGTAAGCAGAGTGAGTATGCGCCTGTCGAAATACTTTACGCAAGAACGAATCAAGCTCAAATTGACTAAAAACTTGAGATAGGCGTCTTGGAGACATTTTTTGTTCAGCCAAGAGTAGAACGGTTCCTCTGAAGACTATAACTATATACATAGAAAAAATGTCGCGACACATATGATGTACACCGGTTCCGTATCCTGTGAACGCTTGCAATAAGTATCACTTGCACGATGTCACCGCTGTTGCTAAAACAGCAACTCCTTAGAAGCTTGCCTGCGACCTCACTCACTTGTACAAACACAACGACCCTTCAGAGAGTTGCTATTTGACTACGGATTTCTGTGAGATTTTGAAATACCTACTTCCTCAGACAGGATCCTTTGATGTTACCTCTTTCAAAAAATTCTTTAATAACAGTAGCGTGAAATTGGTTTGATGGTGATCGCCGATGATTGAGTTTGAGGGCTCGATGGCGTCTAAACGTGTGTCATTCTAACCGAATACTCATGTTAAGCAATGTCGACCACAGCTTGTCTATAGATGGGTTTTCAATCTCGAGCTTCTCCGAGCTCAGAGGGCACGTTAAGCCGTCGATCCCGGCTGTAGCTAGAAAACGTTCGTTAAGCCAAGTCACTGGCCTTTGGGCCTTAAATACACTGGCCTCCGTCTATCCGCAGTTGGATCCATGGAGTGTGCTTTAACCCCTTAGGTTAAAGGGAGCCCCTATCCCTGTACTGGAATTAGAATTGGCACAGTATATAAATAAGTGGGTGATATAACGCTCTGGGCAATGATAGTAAGATTTTTTCCACGTTGTAATAAACAGGCACATTCCCGCTTGACAAGAAGCGACCACCGACGCAACATCTTTTATCAGATCTTATCAAGCGAGAATGTGCCTGTTTATTACAACGTGGAAAAAATCTTACTATCATTACCCAGAGCGAAGAAGAAAAGAAGATTGTCACTATCTACACTAATCCTATTAATATTATAAATGCGAAAGTTTGTATGTTTGGATGTTTGTTGCTCTTTCACGCTTAAACGGCTGAACGGATTTGAATGAAATTTGGCACGTAGATAGATTATGATCTGGATTAACACATAGGCTACGTTATTTGACTCCACGCGGGCAGAGCCGCGGGCAGCAGCTAGTATAAAATAAAGCGGCAGAGTTTGTTTAAGCACTGTAACTTCTAGTCGGATTAAAAAAAATCTTTTAGCATTTGATAGCTCAATTCTAGAGGAATGTTATAGGAGACTCAACATCGCAATACAACCCTTAGAAAAACGTAAGAAAGTAAGAAAATGATGTACGTATATCTTCTCGCCAGATCCCTAGGGGTAGGCAGAGAGAAGCGAGCGCCATAATACTACTCTGTGTAAAAAGTATCGGGAATATGTCAATAAAAAGACCCGCGTAAAAGAGGTCGTTCTAATTTTTTTACTGCATGTTGGTAGCACTGTACTGATTTAGCGCGCAAAATTTGAGCGGGATCTGTCATTTAATTTGTTTTAAACTACACTTTTTGTTGGTCATAGTTTTGAGTCCTCGGCGATTTTTACAATGGAAAATATTGTTGAACAAAGAGTGTGCCTTAAATTTTGTGTTTCAAATGATATTTCATGTGGTGAATCACTAAAAATGTTGCGAAATACCTACGGCGAATCGTGTATATCGAAAACAAGGGCTTATGAATGGTATAAGGCTTTTAAAGAAGGCCGAGAAGTAGTAGTAGACTTGCCTCGTTCTGGTAGACCTTCAACCGCTACGACCAGAGAAAACATCGACAGAATCAAGAAGCTAGTGCTCGAAAATCGACGTATGAGTCTGAGAGAGTTGGCTAGTGAGGTGAACATATCTTTTAAGTCCGTCCACAACATTCTCATTGACATTTTAGGCATGAAACGCGTCGCCGCTCGACTAGTTCCAAAAGAGCTCAATTTTGTTCAAAAAGCGCAGCGAAAGCATGTCGCTGAAGACATGGTTTCCCGAGCTTCTACGGATCCGACCTTTATGAAACGTATAATAACTGGCGACGAGACATGGGTTTATGAGTACGACATGCAAACAAGCCAACAGTCTTCAGAATGGCGTCTCGAAAACGAGCCGAAACCCAAAAAACCGCGGCAAAGTCGCTCCAAAATCAAGGTGATGCTGACAGTTTTTTTTGACTACCGTGGTGTGGTTCACTCCGAATTCCTTCCAGAGGGAGAAACAGTGAATAAAGAATATTATTTAGGCGTCATGAAGCGTTTGCGTGAGAGTATCCGCCGAAAACGTCCAGATTTGTGGCAACACAACTCATGGATGCTGCACCATGATAATGCACCATCACACACAGCCATTATAGTGAAAGAGTTTTTAGCGAAAAATTCAACAAAAGTTCTCGACCAAGCACCGTATTCACCTGATATGGCTCCGTCTGACTTTTTTTTATTTCCCAAGTTAAAATTACCACTTCGAGGAAAACGTTTTGAGTCGATAGAAGCCATAAAAGAAAATTCGCTGAATGAGCTAAAGGCCATACCGCAAATAGCCTATGAAAAATGTATGGAAGACTGGGTGAAGCGGTGGAGATGTTGTATTGCAAGCGATGGGGCCTACTTTGAAGGCGATAAAATAAATTTAGATGAATAATTTGTATTTTTTGTTTTATTGACAAATTCCCGATACTTAGTACACAGAATGTATATGAAGTTATTAGATAGATTGCCACATGAGGTTTTCGACTCTAAAGATGATCACTGCCACTTACCACCCATCTAGTCCATTACTGACTAAGATTACGTTATCATCAGCTCGGATGAAGCATGAGACAATTATCTTACTCAGATCCAATCAATACTGATTGAAATTACATCCTAATTGAATTTATAATTGGGCACATTAATTTGTGGATTTGTGCGGTAAGCCCCTTGGCGCGGCTTATTCCGCAGGTTGGCTCATAATTGGCTCTACATAAGTTACGGTTATATATTGAGTAAAAGCCTTTTATAGCTGAAGTTGATGGCAGGAGCCCTAGGAAATGGCGAGCATACATGAAAAAAAGCTATGAATGGTAAAGAATCGAGTGATGTGTGTAAGGACTGCGTCTTATGGCGTTCGGTTCTCTCCGCCTACCATACAAGGGACCTGGCGTGACGATATACATACATACAGCCTTTATACTGATAGTAATATTCGTCCTAGGGGTCTAAATTTAACAATCATCATTATTACAAAACTATCGATCCGCCCCGGCTTCGCACGGGCGATCTGATCTCTAACACACTTCACAGGATCACCCGCTGGACTAATCAGAAGACTGCCTGAAAGTTTCATCAAAAACGATCCAGTTTTCGAATCCATAGAGGACAAACAGACATACATTGACTTTTATTTATATATATTATATATATATATATATATATCATCATCCTTCCACACCAATCTTTACTCATTCCATTGCAGGCAAGAGCCTCCCTATAGTTTAGTAGTTTTAGAGCTTTCTCCGTGACAGTGCTCAAGTGCGGATACAAGCAGGCCAGTGTATTCAAGTATTTACGTAACCTCTTACTTTTTGAAAACTTCTTTACGCACGCTTGACTCGGGGAGTAAGCTGGTGAATGCATGACGAGAGCGTTACGAAAAGTGTGATCGGGCGAAGCGAACGGAAGTTGAGAGGGAGATATAAGTTAGTGAAGATATAAAGAGAGAGAGTTACGTGTCGTATATTACTGTAGGGGCAAGAGAGAGAGGTGCGAGCACACATTCTCTTTCTCTATATCTAAGACACAGTGCAGGCCTATTGCTTGTATCACACTATGGAGCTAAAGAAGTTTTACTTCGGTCGTGTGGTCTAAAGCACACTCGTTTTTTACTAAATAGATTCAAGATTCGAAAGTCAAATTTACATCTAATTTGATCTAGCCTGCTTTGTGTACTTCCACCGCCAATTACATCATGCGGACTATCGCCGGTCGGTACCCACCCACCACCGTTAGTAGATGCAACATACCGTCGTTGCCATGGCTACTCCGGTAGTGGTGGCCGAGTGGGTGCCGGCCAGCGCTTCTCCGCATGAACTAATTGCTGGCGGAAGCACACATAGCAGGTTAGATCTAATTGCATCTTACTTTTTTGTCAACACGTATAAAAAATTAGTTGATATAAAACTCTTTACAAATTTACAAACTCTTTAAAAATTAACAACATACGTCACGATCCGACAAATGGCAAAACGTACAAAATTTGCTTTGTGATTTTTATATTGACAAAGAAACCATTGTCATTGTTTAATCAAATAAGAAGTTATTCTAAAGCGGAGATGTGTTTTTTTATCACCGGATTGCTTCCCACCACGTAGCTCCCGAAAGAGATGACTAAAGTTGACAACAGAGATTTCGAGGACAGATATACTGCTTGCTTCATTGATTTTGGAGTTAAAACCGGTAAGTTTTAAGACTTCAAAGCGCTGTATGCCGTTCGACATGATCTCAGTTTATTTTATATTTTCACGCCAGGGTCCTCGTGGGGTTAACGGAGAGAACCGAGCGCTATAAGACGAAGTATAAGAAGTTCTCTTCCGAGAACTCTCAAGTTGTGGAACTCGTAGGTTTTCTCAAGGGACTACAGCATAGAGACACCCCTAGTGTTGTATAGGCTACGGTAACTGCTTACCATCAGGTAGGCCGTGCGCTTCTTTGCCACTTTAGCGGCATAAAAAAAAGAGATCCTTACACACCCCGCTCGTTTCTGTAACATTCATAGCTCTGTACGCTCGACGTCCTAGGGCTCCTGACGTCCCGATAAAACACGATCAATTTGGTCATAGTAGGTAAGTCTTGGTCTTCCTCGGCTCCTACATCTTTCCACTTTCCGATTGTAAGTACATCTGTTTCGTCGTTCTTTCCACCCTGCATTCTTTCTACATGTCCGAACCAACGGGGCATGCCTTTTCTTATCTTTATACCGACACTCTATTTCAGTCTAACTCAACTTTCTTACTCCATAAAGACACACATATAAGTTTTTTTCATACAAAAAAGCTTAAACATTTCAATACAAAAAGCTATGAAAAGTTCGTAGGCCATTTCCCTAATTTTATTGTTGACACTGTTTGCTGTTGCCCTGTTTGTTTGTCAATTTAGCGTAACGAAGAAACTTTAGAAACGATAATAAAGTATCATCGATCTAGTCTGATGATGGAGATTGGAGGTGGTACGAGAACTCCTCTTATCTTACTATTATGAAGTATACGGTGTTTTGTGAAGTATTTTTAATTATATTTATTTCTTCAGATGGGAGCTACGTCTCCTCTAGAAACTGTCTTCCTTCTTCTTCCGTTTCTTAATCTATTAGGATTGGCGGGGTCCACTACCCAAGATAAAGAATTGGCGAAGATACTAATTTTCACATAGAGCGAATGTCCGTCTGACCTCTTCAACTTAGAAGTAGAGAGAAATTTGACGAGCTCGGTGGCTCAGTCGTGAATGACGCGACTTTGACACCAACGCTCGTGGGTTCGATTCCCACACAAGGCGAACATTTGTGTGCACGAACATGTCAGCCGTCCAGCTTCGTCTGGGGAAGTACCTCCACCTCACAGAAAACCGCAGCCAAATAACAACTCCCTTGATGGTTGTTGTGTTCCTGCGTGTGAGTGAGCTCACCAGTAAGCTCCCAAGGAGTTGCTGTGTAAGCAGCAGAGGAGGTATCGCGTGAGAGTGTTACTTAATAAATATATCACTAGCGTTAACAGGCTACGGTACCCGCTTTACATTAGGTGGGCCGTATGCTTGTATGGCTCCCGACGTAGTATAAAAAAATCGGCCAAGTGCGAGTCGGACTCGCGCACGAAGGGTTCCGTACCACTATCTATAAAAACGGCAAAAAAAACACGTTTGTTGTATGGGAGCCCCCTTAAATATTTGTTTTATTTTAATTTAATTATTTATTCTTAAAGTGAATATATAACTAAATATTCTGTGAATACTTCAAGCGTCTGCCTGTTGTCGTTATCAATATCGAGCAAAAAAATCACGTTTGTTGTATGGGAGCCCCCTTAAATATTTATGTTATTCTATTTTTTAGTATTTGTTGTTATAGCGGCCACAGAAATACATCATCTGTAAAAATTTCAACTGCCTAACTATCACGGTTCGTGAGATACAGCCTGGTGACAGACGGACGGACGGACAGCGAAGTCTCAGTAATAGGGTTCCGTTTTACCCTTTGGGTACGGAACCCTAAAAAGGACAAATCAGACCTTTCTTAGAGAAACCATAAAACATTAGTCTTCCTGCGACCACGGGCGCTGCAAAGCGTTCGAAACGTCAGGTTCAACAAAATAAATAAAACACGCGATACTTCCGTTAAAAATTGTTTAATTCAACATCTTTAGGGTTTAATAATCGAGCCTTCGAAATATTTTGAGCAATGTCGAGAGACATACATGCATACGCCCCATCTGATGTAAAGCGGTTACCGTAGCCCATGAACGCTAGCAGTATATTAAGTGGTGCAACCCTCCAGGGAGTTGTTACTTAGCTGCAGTTTTCTCTGAGGTTGGTCGTACTTTCCTAGACGGACTGCTTTGACCTATCTTAAAAACTCATGTAGAATTTTTAGGCACTAAATCCAACTTCTTTTTCCAGCGGCTGGTCTCATAATAGGTAGCATGATGGGCAGTTTCTTCCTCCGAGGTATTAAAAGGTGGCCCATGTACATTGGGGGAGGTATGGGCTTCGGCATGGCGTATACCAACTGTGAAAACAGCCTCAACAGCTTCCTACTGTCCATGGATCCGAAAGCTTGTCCCATCAAGTTAGTACTTTTTAAAACTTTGTCCAGAGATTTTTAATTCCCAGATTTTTGAGAGCTCGATCGTGTCGTTGCCGTTGCAGCCTGTCTATGGATAGGTGAATCTATCTCGAGCTTTTATGTGCTTTGGAGGGCACGTTAAGCCGTCGGTACCGACTGTTGTCAATAGATAACAGTCGTTAAGCTAAGCCAGTGGCCTTCTGGCGGCTTGAAAACACTGGCTTCCGCCAAGCTGCAGTTGAGTTGCGTGTCCGAGTTTTTTTTTTATACAATGTCCAGAAGCATACAAACATACGGCCCACCTGATATAAAGCGGTTACCGTGGCCTATAAACGCTTGAAATACATTTAAGTATCACTCGCGCGATGCCACGTCTGCTGCTAACACAGCAACTCCTTAGGAGCTTATTGGTGAGAGAGTTGTTATTTAGCTGCGGTTTTCTGTGAGGTGAAGTACCCAGACTTTGATGCGCCCTACCTCTCTTAAGTATGCTTTAAACTCCCTTTGGTTGAAGTGGGACCCGTATCCATGCAGTGGAAAAGTAAGGGTTGATGTGTCATATCACTATCTATTTATCTATAACTTCACGCCAAATCCCTTGGAAGAGTGAATCCAGCGTCATATAACTCGATCCTTACAAACCTCACTCGCTTCTTTAACATTTATTGCTTGCCGGTTTCTAATTATCACTAGTGTAACAAGCTAGCTTTAGGCTTAAAATGATGATAAGTTAACAAATATCGATACCAAAGGTACGTTAGGAAGGAAAGAAGATACGCAAGAAAGGACAAAGAATAAGGTGCGGTAATCGCTTCACATCAGACGGATGATACGTCTGATGCGAAGTTAAAGATAAAATATAAAAAAAGATTTATTTGCCATTAGACTCTCACGGGCACTTAGATACGTCTTGCATGCTTAATATTGTATCTTATTAATTTTTCATAGCTTTGATTTCTCTTATTTAATCTACCAGCGTTTCAAAAATGACCATTGGCTAACAAGAAATGCCAAAAGAAACTTGCCAATATAGGTTTCTTTTCAAATTGTCAATTACGAGATTACGACCAATTAACTAACTAGCGAAGCTATTATAGACAACACGCGTGTTGCAAGTGTCACTAATCGCTTATCTTCAGGTAGGCTATACGCTAGTTTGCCACCTCAATGATACGGTATGTCAAGTGTTGTCCAGCCAAAGCCGTATGAAAAGTCTTACATATACGAAACTTAACTCGCTATGAGAGAAAGAGAGAAAGAAAATGTGTGCTCGCACCTCTCTCTCTCTTGCCCCTACAGTAATATACGAAACTTATCTCTCTCTCAACTTTCTTTCGCCTCGCCCGATCACACTTTTCGTAACGCTATCATTACGTATTCACCAGTTTACTCCCCAAGTCAAGCGTGCGTAAAGAAGATTTTTGCAACATCATTTAATTATTATTATTATACCATCCACGATTCCATCGCTCAACAAAAAATCTCCAATTGAAATGGGACCAATTAGAGACAGTTGAAGCGTCGCAGGGAACAAAGCAAGGGGAACTAATTACAGTAGTAAAATACTAAAGTGACTGTAAAAAAACAGTATTGACGACTAAATAGTAGCCGACATTGTAAAAGACGTATATAATAAGCAACAGATAAAGTATTCAAAGACACATTGTTGCGTGCAAATGAGTTGAAATGAATATTGCACGCTGGACTTTTAAATAGGGTTGCCAGCAAAATTATTTAAATACCGAAATTAAAATTAAATTAATTTCATCAAATTCATTTAAGCGAATTATTTACTACGTTAAAACGAAAATCGAAATTTATTGCTATGTTAAATTTCGAAGTCTAAGTTGGTCTGCTCGTATATGTGTGTATACTCGTACTTAGCTGTAAAACACATTATTGTGAAGTTAGAATAAAAGCATTTATATTTCTATTTCTGGACCATTTTTGAGAGGAATATTATGTATATGTACGTGTTCAATTTTGTCCAGAGTCGAGAATTTCGACTTATGGGTGCGTATTCGTCAAAAAATGCCTGTGAAGAACTTCTATCAATATTTTTCTACTATAAGCATAGTTTTAGAATGGAAGTAACCGATTCTCTAACAAAATCGTTTTCATGTAAAAAATCATGGAAAAAATAATAAGAAATAATTTATATGGCAGAATAACGTTTGCCGGGTCAGCTAGCATATATTTACAAGTACAGTTGTTAAGCTAGGTTTTTTGTGTACGTTTGTTTCAAGGAATACACCTATATAGTTAAAAAGCAATGTACTAGAAGTACAAAATTTGATTAAAATCGTTTCTGGCGTCTTTTCGAAATATACGAATTATAAATAATAGGTTTTTATAAACCTTTCTTAAAATAAATGTAGGAAAAAATTATAATAAAAAATGTGTATAATTCCGGCTAATATTTTTAATCGTGGTGACATCCCTAGCACAATTTTGAAAATGGGCACCGTCGAAACGGTCATCGTCGAAGATGGTTATTCTTCGCCTTGTCTTTAGAACAGCGGGGCACTTCCCTCGTCCATTCTTCGTAAGGTCACTACTGTACTATTGGCGCTTTATATTTTATACCTCTATCTTTCTATGGGATTTGGCACCGCCTTTCTTTCCATTATTATGTGAAATCGCTTCAGTGTTTGCAAACGTTTCGCCTTTATACTCCTTGCCACCCACAGTGCATTCAAACACGTTTACATTTGCTGCTATATCGCCATTGATAGACTTTATTTCTTTCGTTTTAAGTTTACTTTTGTTTTTTTTTACTGTTTTATTTGCTTTGTTTGTCGGTAAATCGTCACTTGTTTTCCGTTTTTATATCGTCCAACGTTTCAATCGTTTGTGAGTCATAGTCGGTGGTGCTTTGAAGTTGAAATTCTATGGATTTTTTACATTTAAACGTCAATTTCATTTCGGTATTGAAATTGCGTCTGACCAGTTAGAAATGGTCTGGTTACGATGTGTAGACAATGTGGCCCAAGGCGGCTTTTTTTTTGTTTTGTTTAAAATGGTCGGTTTGTTAAAATTTTATCCGTGTTTTCTCTTTTTAATGTTCCTGTCAACATATGGCAAATGGATAGTTATGGCTTTAACATTGCGTGCAACATTATTTGATTTGTTAAGCAAGGTGAACCGCAACCTCGGTGGCGGTTTATTTATCTTAGCTCCTGCGAACTCGAGGAGGATAATTTGACCGGTGGGTGAATCTTAAATACAGTGACCTATGCTCTGTCAATCCGCGATTGTTATTTTATAAAATTTCTTAAGAGAGGCAGGGCGCGTCAAAGCAGCCCGTCTGGGGAAGTACCTCCACCTCACAGAAAACTGCAGCCAAATAACAACTCCCTAGAGGGTTGTTATGTTCCTCCGTGTGAGTGAGGTCACCAGTAAGCTCCCAAGGAGTTGCTGTGTAAGCAGCAGAGGAGGCATCGCGCGAGTGATAATAAATATATCGCAAGCGTTAATAGGCTATAGTACCCGCTTTACACCAGGTGGGCCGTATGCTTGTATGCGTTCCGACTAGTATTAAAAAAAATTGACAGGCGTGATGGCGTCGTAGTATAGTTTATCGTATCAGGGGAAGCAGTCGAAGATGAGTTGGTGACGGTATTTTTTAATTGAATAAAATATCTATAGTATTTTATGTATGTTACATATATTCACGCCAGGTCCCTTATGGGGTAGGCAGAGGCAACCGAGCGCCGTAAGGCGTAGTCCTTACACACCTCACTCGCTTCTTTAACAATCATTGCTTTTGTCGTGCGCGCTCGCCGGTTTCTAGGGCACCTGACATCACCTTCTGATAAAACACGACCATAGACCACGACTTTGGTCATGGTTGTTGATTCTTGGTCTTCCTCGGCTCCTACATCCTTACACTTATAAATCTATCTATAGCATCTATATTATTATAGTAGATACTACAGAATAGATACTTTAGTCATTATTATGATAGGATGTGAATCAGGGGCAGGACGTACTCCGGGGCCCGATGAGAGAGAGGTGGTGGTGGTCGGCCGGTGGTATGCCAGATTTTCACTGACACCACTTAAAAGTCACCTCTGAGCGGGAAGAATTTTAAGTCTTCATCGGAAGCGATTGCCCCAGAGGATGCGAAGCGACGTAATATAAGTTAAAAGTAACGAGTATTCACTCTCTTTCTGTCTCTAACTAGATGGAAAAAAAAAACGTACAACAACGTTATCTTATGACATCATTGAGTTCGTAACCTGTTTTGGTTACGTACTCAATGTATGACATACTGTATGTCCGACTACGATAGGCTTAAGCCATAATGTTATTATATTACACACAGATCACAGAAACAAGGTGTGTTGTTGTTGTTTCTGTGATCTGTGTTATTACACTAGCTACTACATACAGCTCCGCGGCGAGTTCGGCTTTTCAAATTTTCCACAGGAATCCTAAATATATTCTGGATAAAAAGTACCCTATGTGTTAATCTGAATTCCTCCAGGCGTTTTTCCGTGAAAGAACAACAAACACCCAATTTTCGCAAATTTTCGCGTTTATTATATTGGACGGAAAAAATATTCACCAAAAGTACGACAGTTCCAATATATTTGGGTAAGCATTCATAGCTTAATGGATGTAGAGCATATTGACCAACTGGTCTCCAACTCCGGTTTGAATTCCAGCATTACTGATAAATTCGTGTTTTCTGAATTATGTATACACATCTTTTTTTTCAACTTCTTAGGAGCTTGCTGGTGACCTCACTAACACGTAGGAACACAACAACCCTCTAGGGAGTTGTTATTTGACTGCGGTTTTCTGTGAAGTGGAAGTACTTCCCCAGAGGAGCTGCTTTGACGCGTCCTACCTTTTTTAAAATATCCAGACCAAGACAAACAGACGTGTTCATGCGCACAAATGTTTGCCTTGTATGGGAATCGAACCCACGAGCGTTGGTGTCAAAGTCGCCTCATGACTGGCCACCGAGCTCGTCAAAGTGAGTGAAGATTTAATGAAATTTGGTTACTAAAAAAACTATGAATCAAAAGTCTATCTATATATATATCTGCATCTTCACGCCAGATCCCTTGCGGTGTATGCAGAGAATTAAAAGTGAAAGGATGAATTCATTTTACCATTTTATTAAAAATGGTTTATGTAAATAGTCATCTATTATGGGTTTAATAGCAATAGATTTAGCAAGATGTTTTGCAGTCTAATCTCGATTGATACAAAGAGCCTGCACGTTCAGCAAACTTTTGGCTAAGAATTTGCCTCATCATCATCATCTCAGCCTGTATTCGTCCACTGCTGAATATAGGCCTTCCCTCTTTTGAGAGATTTTTTTATTATTATCTATAACTTCACGCCAAATTCCTTGCGGGGTAAGCAGAGAATATCTAGCGTCACATCACTCGATCCGTAGTTCCTTACATTCCCCACTCATTTCTTTAACAATCATTGCTCTTCTTAGCACGCTCGCCGGTTTCCAAGGCTCCTGACATCACCTTCTGATAAAACAGGATCAATTTGGTCATGGTAGGTAAGTCTTGGCCTTCCTCGACTAGATCCTTCTACTTTTGCGTTGTATAAAGTTTCGTAATTATTTCTCCCTGCATTTTAACACTGATGCTCTCTTTCCAACCAACTCTGTTTATAACATCTTCATTGCGAATACGATGTACAAGCGTTACGCAACAAGTTTTGGGCAATGCTCGCATTTAGACCACGTTTATCCTACTGTCATGCTCTCTCTGCCATATCCAGTTGTCGCTTCCATAAGTAAGCGTTGAGCCCAGCACTGCATTGTTTATAGCGAGCTGTGTCATCTGGCTCAAGTTCTTGTTGTCAAGAATTTGTTATCTTCAGAAACAAAGAACAAAATCTGATCTGACCAAACCTAACATTTATTATATACAACGTCGTGAGGCATACAGGTATAGTAAACTCCTAAGGAGTTGCTGTGTTAGCAGCAGAGGTGGCATCGCGCGAGCGATAGTTAACATATTGCAAGCGTTCATTGGCTGCGGTAACCGCTTTATTATATATCTTGATCTGTCGTTGTCTATACATATGTAAATATTAAGTTTTTATTTTCAGGAAACAGCCGTGATGGCCGGCGGAAACGTAAACATCCATTTTACAATAAGTCTGTAAAAAATGTAATTTTATTGTTAAATAAAACAGTTTAGTTGTTTTTTACTTTTTTTTATATAACGTTATTATATTTGGTTATTTAAAAATGAAGTAAAGTTACGCACAATAATTGTCATTTATTCCGTACCTTAAACGGAACCCTTATAGGAATACTTTGTTATCCGTCTGTCTGTCAACACCTTTTTCTCAGGAACAGGTAGAGCTATCAACCTGAAATTAATACCAAATACTCAGGTCTCTAATCCCTTCGAGCAGTGAAAAAAACAAACTTCAAAATCAAAATATGCCTCGTTTATGCGCATATTTTGACACTCGCAAGGGAATCAAAACTAGAGTACGTGGGACACTCAGGAAGTCTCAGAAAGCTTTGCGAAAATAAAAAAAGTGTTCTACAGGTAAATATTTTTTTATTAAATCTTTTCAAAGTACTCTCCACCAGCCTCTGTATAAAGTTTCATACGTTTGAACCAGTTTTCGAAATACTTTTTCCAGTCAGCCGCAGAGGCCTGCTCGAACGCTGACAGCGCATCTTCCGGCAACGAAAATTGTATCCCTTAGAGCTGATTTTTTATTTTCGAAAATAAAAAGAAGTCCCACTGTGCTAGGTCAGGGCTGTAAGGTGGGCGATCCAGGAGTTTGACCAGCGTCCAATCCAGGAAGTCCCTCCTTGTGGAGCAGTAGCCCGCAGAGCCCTGGGTTTGGTCGCTTGCTGCTCACAACAAAGAAAACTTCTGCCAAACTTTTGGTAGTATACCATTTGGCGTTGATGCTTCTTTGGTTCTGTAAAGGAATTTACATCAGGTAGCCAGTCAAATTGAAAAAGCTCGCGATCAAAATATTACCCCCGATTCTAGATCGCTTCACTTTGGAAGGCGTTGATTCCTTTTGAAACGCCCAAATCGTCGACTGACGCTTCTTTTCGGGATCGTATCCATAAATCCAGGACTCATCTCCTATCATAGATAACAGAAACAACGGTCTCCTGTAATAATTGTTATTGGTGCAATAAAGAGTATTCTATTCTATTCTATTCTAATCTCGTAAACACGACTAGACGAGCCTGCTTCAAATTTGTTTATTATATCACGGCACCATTCCACCCGGGCCTGCTTTTGAGCAACAGTGAGGTTGTGCGGCATCTAGCGTAAAACTATGCTCCTCACGCGAAGATGCAAGTGTAGAATCTCGTAAAGACTTATCGATTCAGTCTGCAGTATGTGCTGAATCTCCTGATAGGTAACTCTCCTATTGTCACGGATTAAATTTTACACTGGTAGCACGTTTTCTTCCGTAACAGCCGTCAAATGGTGACCACATCTTTCTTCATCCCCCAAAGTTAGTCGACCGCGCTTGAATTCGATATACCAATGATACACGGTTGCCTTGGAAGGGCCTTCATCCATGAATGCCATTTGAAGTCTATCGTACGATTCGTCCGGTTTCAGGCGACACTGAAATCGTAAAAAATCATAGCGCAAAAATATTCCCGGCGCAGATCCATTTTTCAATGACACTCGATAATTTAATTGGCTCGTAAAAAATATGGAGGGTAATTTTGAAATTGGAACGTACCTATTTTTACTTATAAATAATCATATTTTCAAAATAGATTATAACTGGCCAGTCTCTCATACATGAAAACTTTTTTCGCAATACTTTTCGAGTGTCCTGGTACGTCCTTGTCACCTTGAATCATGAAATTAGGTAAGAACAATGATATTGTATTAAAAAGAGGTAGATGTCGTACTAGCGCGCAAAAACTGAGGCAATGAAATTAACCCAATTGGTCTAATATGCGCTATTCTATGATGCGCTGACGTATTTCAAGCGCAACTCTTGACAGATAGCTATCTCTCTCTATATCATGCGTTCCGTATTATCTATCCCCTTCTTAAGTAATTAAGTACTATAATGACGTAGTGGAACAATAACAAAACGACGCGCAGTATGAATATACGTCATCTTTAAATACAATATCATTGGGTAAGAAGCAATATCATGTAGCATAAGTAAAAAATCCGAAAACCGTAAATTTGTGATTCCATCACTATAAAAAATACTTTTTTGCGACAATAATTTGCGAACATATTTTTAGGGAACATTCTGAGCGCGAGTCAGACTCGTACTTGACTGCTTTTTTTAACTAAATAATAGAGATTTAATTAACTATGATAAACAAAGAGTAATCTTTATTTATCATTGTTCATTCATGGTGGAACCAGAAAATATGTAACCTTTCGGAAATTGTCTAGTCTGTTAAAAAATTGTATGAAAAAAAAATGGAGTTGTTTCTTTAATTGGTGCGTTGAAATTATAATTTAAATAAATAGCTAGTATCACCATCTCAGTGCGAACCTCATCAATACATGCACGCGTTGCACCCTGCACTTTTTAAATGAAACTTTTATTTACATTTGGTGCAATACCAAAAATTGTGACCATTATTAAAGTACCTAAAGACACCCATCCAGTCATCGCAACCTTGTGTAAAGGCAAAGGATCAAGGATGAACTCCATCTCCGGGCATGAGTTTGATCAGCTTAGCAGTCAAAGTCTATGAAAAAGCTTTTGAGAGGAGAAGAATGAGAGTATGAGAAAGAAAGTGGGAATATACTGCATGTGTGCCGGGAGAATGCAGCTTTTCGCCCTGGCTTGGTATCAATAGACCCCTATTAATAGACAAAGCTCTGCTTCATCCCCTGTATCTGGACAATTAATATGTTCCTACTCTGCCCCCAATGGTTTAGAATGTACGTTGTCTGTCTAGACAGTCAATTTATAATAAGAGATTCATTCATTCGAAACTTTTTCCAAAAAAATTCATACTAAAAACAATTGAATATTTGGAATACACTAAATTGGTGTATATATGTAATATGGCGATATACCCTGGATATATATGGGTAGTACCCTCCACCTCAAAGAAAACCGCAGCCAAATAACAACTCCCTAGAGGGCTGTTGTGTTCCTGCGTGTGAGTGAGGTCACCAGTAAGCTCCCAAGGAGTTGCTGTGTAAGCAGCAGAGTAGGCATCGCGCGAGTGATAATTAATATATTTAACCCGCTTTACATCAGGTGGGCCGTATGCTTGTATGACTGCCGACGTAGTATATAAAAAAAACGGCCCTCACGCGCAGAAACACAATAACCCTCTAGGGAGTTGTTATTTGGCTGCGGTTTTCTGTTAGGTGGAGGTAACTCCCCAGAAGGGCTGCTTTGATGCGCCCTACCTCTCTTAAAACATCCATACCAAGACAAACAGACATGTTCATGCACACAAATGTTTGCCTTGTGTGGGAATCGAACCCACGAGCGTTGGTGTCAAAGTCGCGTCATTCACGACTGAGCCACCGAGCTCGTCAAAGATGCTTATATGCTTCTCGACTTTACAAAAATACTACGACACGCGCTTTGATTCCCATTTGTCTATACACGGTTTCCATTTGATTTGTTGAAACATAATTTCATGACCTCATAACGAATCAACCACCATTTCGCCCCCTTTCCATCTGGCCATACCTGATGCAATTCAATGCACCGGGTCATCGTCCGATGACTTCATCAGGTGCACCGGCGGTCACCGCATCAGCTAGAATTCCGTGACTCACCGCCGCATGGTGATTCACGACTGAAGTGGCCGCAGGTTCCACGATGCGCGTATAGTTGGAAAATAATTTCCACTTGGGTGACTTAAGTATGCCATTGTTAGCTAATGCTTGTTACAGAGAGTTTTCATAGTCTCAGGTTAGATGCGAAATGATACAATGGAATAGAGAAATGGATAAGAATTTAGTTGCATAAAATCTGATTACATTCAGGTCTTGTTTGTTAATGTCAGACCACATTAATCACCATAAATATATTAACAGTACAATAATTACAAGAAAGTACCCAAAACCGAAGAGCATGCATGAAGAGGTTGATGAGTGTGGAAGAAGCGAGAGCGGTATGTTTGGACCGGTGCACCTGGCGTTCCATAGTCTCTGCCTACCCCCAATGGGAGACAGGGGTGAGGATATGTATGTGTAAGTATATATGATGTTGAAGATGATAAACTACAATTTTCAATGAAATAAAGCAATTATTTTGTACCTTTTATTTTAGTGCATCTTTTCATAGCTAACTTCAATAGCATCCGCTATTGAAGTCGGTGTTTTCAAACAGTAACATGTCAAATTTATCCAATTACATGTCGGTTTTAGTCAATGAAAACAACTGTTAGCCACATTATTAATCTAATTTTAAATAGACTAACTGTTACCTCTCGCATTCATTTTCGATTTTTGTTGTATATACATACTCGTACATATTTGTAATAACATTTTTTCTGGTATGATGTCGAGTTTGATATCGGTAACATTAGTTTTGTAGTTTGTTGGGTATTTTGATAGGTAATATTTGTTTTCGTTTGCTTTTTGAAACATCTCTGAGTGCTTTTTTACAAATATGCCAGCCCCAAAAATATGCAAAGATTATAGGGTTAACAATTTTTACTTTTTGAATGGAGGTCATACGCATTTGTTTGTGTGACAAAAGCCTTACTGAACAGAGTTAACTTATGTTACAAGCATTAATAGGCTACGATAACTGCTTTACATCAGGTGGACCGAATACTTTTATGCCCCCGACGTTGTATAAAAAAAACCTCACAGAAAATCGCAGCAAAATAACAACTCGCTGGATGGTTGTTACATTCCTACGTGTGAGTGAGGTCACCAGTAAGCTCCTAAGGAATAGCTGTGCTAGCAGCAGAGGTGACATCGCGCGAATATTATTTGATGTATTTCAAGCGTTCATTGGCAACGATAACTGCTTTCCATTAGGTGGGCCGTGTGCTTGATCTTGATGCCTCCTGACGATGTATAAAAAAATGTATTAAGTAGCGCCTTTTGATGAAATACGACCGATTAGGTCATGGTAGGCGAGTCTTGGCCAATTTAGTGGCCAATCTCATTACAGATGAACGCGGATGATGCATACGGTGTGCAGTTAACAGTATTCAAACTCCTTGATCGAAAGAGTCAAGTTCAGCCAGAGTCCAAAGAATAGTTACAAATAGTTCTCATTGTACTTGCTTTTATATAGTTAGATCTATCTGTTTTGGACTGCATCCAGTGGTAAAGAAACATATGTCCCACTAGTTGTCCAAAAATTCTTGCAGCGCAAAAACTATTGCTTGCACTCTACCACACCCATTGCCAACAAAGTAATACTTCACCAGTTAATTAACCTTCAGAAGGTGACGCCAGGAGTCCTAGGAACGGATGACCGTTCATCGAAATAGCAATGTAACTTAAAGAAGTAAGCGAAAGCGTTTCCTATCCCGAAAGGGATCAGAAGATTAGACTGATAGACTTTAAAACAAATGATATTTCCTGTGTTGTGTGCTTTCATGGCCTTAATATAAGAGACTGCAATGTGATGATTTCGTCATTCGTGTCATGTTATTATAGCGACTAATATCTACATTGCCTGAGGATGTCTTGTGGAGAGGAAACACATGTCACAGAGATGACCGCAGCAGTCAGGACAGCAAAGGTGGTGGGTGCATGCGTTTAGATTTGATTGTTGCGGTTGTCAATGCTAATCGTAAAGACAACAGCAACAATCAAGCCAGAGACGACCAGAGCAGCTGTTGCAGCGACATCTTGCATCTACTAACGGTAGTGTGTGGATGTCGACTAGTGTTACATTACATGAACTAACTGGTGGCGGAAGCACACAAAGTTATATGAAATTGCAACCAACATCGAGACAAGATTTTTTTAATGCAAAATGTGTGAAAAATAATCCAGTAGTGCACCAAAGAAGTCTACATTTTATGCCCTAGTATTAATCAAGTACTAGATTGATCATTTGTTTGCAAAATTCGATTAAAAGCAATGATACAAAACAAAGTTAATGGCTGAAGTTTTATGGAGTCGATTTATCTAATATCAGAAATCATAACGCAGTTAAAAACGCTTGTGGCTATTTCCTGCCACTTAGCGCAGTTGGCCGTAGGGACAAACGTTTGATCAAACATTCGTTTTACGGTTAGATATTTAAAAAGCGGAAGCTAGTTCTAAAAACTAGACTGAAAACTTACTAGTTCCCGTCTCTCCAACCTGTATCAATACGTCAGGTTCAACAAAATAAATAAAACACGCGATACTTCCGTTAAAAATTGTTTAATTCAATGTATAACAATCGCGAAAACCTAAGACAATACTATGTATCAATAGTTTGGTTTTCACTTTAGCCTCTTTTTATTTTATATTCATATATATATGACATAAATAGTTTAAGTTCTCAAGTTACTCAAATCTCAGCAGTGATTGTTGAGAGGATAAAGCATTCACTGCTGAGGTTTAAGTAACTTGAGAAATTGGTCCCCGGTTCGAGTCCTGGGTGTGGTCATGTACCACTAAATTCGTGTGTTCGGATTTATGTACTATAGAACATCGCGAGGAAACCCGCATTTTTATAAAATTATATTTCGAAAGACGTGTGACCTAATCTAGGAAAGGTCTGGTTTCCCCTCTGGGTCTGTATCTTCGATAAATCCTTAGGTTTAGGTAGCGGACCCCGCCAAACATAATTGATTAGGAAACGGGATTACTAGGATCCTCACGAGGAACTCCTGCGGAGATGCTTCATGGGGACCCCACTCACTCGCAGGAACATAACATCCCTCTGTAAAATCTATCTATCTATAACTTCACGCCAAATCCCTTGCGGGGTAGGCAGAGAGAACCGAGCGCCACGTGACTCGATCCTTACCTATCTCACTCGCTTCTTTAACATTCATTGCTCTTCTCATGCACGCTCGCCGGTTTCTAGGGCTCCTGACATCACCTTCTGATAGAACACGACCAATTTGGTCATGGTAGGTAAGTCTTGGCCTTCCCCGGCTCCTACATCCTTCCACTTTTGCATTGTATATCTGCTTCGTCATTCTTTCTACATGTCCGAACCATCGGAGCATGCCTCTTCTTATTTTAACACCGACGCTCTCTTTCAGACCAACTCTGTTTCTAACAAAATAATTGTAAAATAATTGTTATTATTCTATAGTTTTCTGTGGGATGCAGGTAAGTAATTATCTACTTATGTATTAAGAACTCAAAGTATCGAAACACTACGTCTGACTCCACCATACAGGAAACTGCAGTCTGGGACAAAATAAATTCAAACCAAAAAGCGAAAAAATATTTTATCATAGAACAGTAAGTGAAATTTCTTCAGTCGAGTTGTTCTCAAAAAAATATCGCTTACCTCTTTTTCACCGCGAGGTGTGTAAGGTGCATCTGACGCTCGTTCTCTGCCTACTCCGCAAGGGACCTGGGGTGAATATATGCATGTAGTAACTTACTATAATTTCGCTGTTTTCTTCACAACTGGATATCATTGATGATATTTTTATTTACCAATAAGGTGGCAAACAAGCGTATAAAAGCCTAACTAACCGTTATTGTAGCCTATGAATATAGGGAACTCAAAGAAGTTCCCAGCCCTGATTTTCAGTGAGGATCAAATTTACAATGATTAATATATTATCATCATAACATATTCATGATGGTATTCTCGTATATCGAAAACTTGTGGTAATTCGTATGTTTGACAAATATTTTGTTCAAACATTCGACCAATCTCACATAGCTCATTGATGAGCTTTTACGCTGGGCGTGGCAGAAAGCGATTTATGCACGTAAATATACAGCCAATAAAAACTGCCACGCTATTCACATATTAGCCTTTAATGGAATACTGTACACCCTCGGTTTTGTAATTGTAGTAAATTGCGCATAATTTCATTTTACGTGTCTAGTTTATACAATATTTCTTTGCAATTCTCTAACTGTGGTACCCTAATAACAGTCCCAAGATCCAAGCTGTCATTCGTCCAAATTTTATCTAAATCAGTAGGCCAATTCTACTAAAAAACTGCAACTGCACTGCAGCGCGGCGTGTGTCAAAATGCGTTCATTTTGACGTTTCGTCACTGCTGTCAGATCGCTTAATGAAACGTCAAAATGTACGCATTTTGACACACGCCGCGCTGCAGTGCAATTGCAGTTTTTTTAGTAGAATCGGCCTACTGATCAATAACATTACCGTTAAAGTTTAAAGTAATGAAAGAAGTAATCTATGGAGATCCAATAACGCGTTTTTTCATAGTAAATAAATTCACAGCTACGCCTCGGGAGTAGATAGAACGCGCTGCTCTTATTGGCGAGATCGCGGATCAACATAGCGTCACTTGTCGGCTTATTGGTTAAAATGCCCTGCCATTGGTCAATAGGCTATTTTGCCGCTAAAACATTGGTGGTTTATTTGTTGTGGTTTACGTTACAGAATCAATTCCCTGCTGAGGTTTTCCTAAAGTATTTCAGATTGAGGTTCTTCAAAAAAGTATGTTTTGTGGTTCTTCAAAAGGTTTTTACAGGGTATATAGATAATCTATAATCACTCTTGGTGTTCCAAGTATGCCTAAGTAAGCAGTCATCATAGGTTATGGTGACTGCTTACTTAGGCAAACTGTATGCTTGTTTACAATTTTAGTCGTATAAAAAGAATAATGTGTTACATTGGTGAATATAAGACAAAAGGATTACAAAAGTGATTTGGTGAAGATGCAAAAAAAAAAATACGACTCTACACGATGAAGTTCAAATCAATGTTAGAAATAATAATCAATATTAGTAAATAATAGTCTATTATCTTCGTGAAGAGCAGTCACAGCCCGGTAGACATCTTTGTCTAGACTTAGTGAAGAACTGTCCCGGCTTCGAATACTGTCATGTGCCACTAAATATGTGTTTTTAAATTTACGCACTTATTCCTAATTATCACTAGCTCGGCGGCGGTAAAAGAAAACATCGTGACGAAACCCATAAGTCCAAAAAAATATATTTTGAAAGACATGTGACCTTACCGAAGAAAGGTTTAGTTTTCGCTCTTGGTTGTAGAGATCAGACGGCAGTAGTTACATTTAAAAATCATTGTCTTCGCCAAATTCCAGCTTAGGTAGCGAACTCCGACTATACTAATTAATTAGAAAACGCGATAAAGCTAAGAAGAAGATACTGTGATTCAGTGAAGAATTTGAATTGATTGAGAGGTACCCCGCAAAGCAGTCCGTCCGGGAAAGTACTTTCAGCTCACAGAATAACCGCAGCCAAATAACAACTCTCTGGAGGGTTGTTGTGATCATGCGTGTGAGCGAGGTCACCAGTAAGCTTCTAAGGAGTTGCTGTGTAAGCAGCAGTGGTAACAAGCGTTAATAGGCTACGGTAACCTCTTTACATCAGGTGGGCCGTATCCTTGTATTGCCTCCCGACGTGTATAAAAAAAAAGCAGACGAAGCGGAAAATGTAATCAAACAAAGCGAGCTAAAAACATTTTATGATCTACTAAATCTCGTAACAACGAATGTGTCCGCCGCAGTACTCCCGAACTGACCTATCCCAAACAAGATTTCCCAAGTAAATAAGTGCAGTGTACTCAGCTTTTACAGTCGCCGGCAGTAAAATATTACAAGTTGACTTGCGTCGTTAATCCATTGTGATAGTTTAGGAGGTGCAGCGGCGAAAAAGCACCGACATTGTGACTACAATATTGCTATCTATGGAAAAAGTCGTGTCCCCTACTACTTGTATTATCATGGGTTGTAAAAACAAGCTGCCGGGATCATATCGAACAATTTATCAGAACACAACCCAATGTACATACGATCTATAGAACACACAAGCGGAGGCAATATATCTCCTTAAAGTTAAGGCTCAACACCGTGTGTAAGCTTAGGATCGCCGACAATTCTCACAGCTCGTCTTTTAACGGAGTCACACGGTCCAAGCTGGTATCCAGGTGCTCCTGCCCAAAGGTGACTGGAGTACTCTATGTGCGGTCTGAATTGAGACTTATATAACACTAGTAAATAACAGCAAGCTGTGTAGGCAGAGCTGATATTTTTTAAATTTAAACTAGTAAATAACAGCAAGCTGTGTAGGCAGAGCTGATATTTTTTAAATTAAAAAAATATTTAAATATTTTATTTTTAATTTTTAAAAAATATATGGTACCCTGTACGGCTTCTAGCGACGAGTGCTGTTACTTTTTCTGTTGATGGGAGTGCAGTGCAGACTCTGCACTGCAGAGTGGCCGGCCATACGTTTTCCCATATGTTTTTTTTTCTAATTGGAACGATTTTGGACCGTTCTTCCTCACCAACGAACATTTAAATTTCAAATTAAAGGATACAAAACTACAATATGTTAGCTATTAGTGTGTCGATTTTGGAGTTTCTCACTATTTCCGTCTAAACGCTAGCTGGATGACATCAGTCTACCCCAAACGGCAATTTTGAGGGTAATGTGGCTCCGCTGGCTATCGCAGCTCTGCCAATAAGTCTTTGCCCCGCGGTGAAGTACTGCTTTGCTCTGTTGAGCACATCAATATCTCTCCTTAAATTTAAGGGCTCAACACCGTGTGTAACAATTATCAAGGGTCGTCTCTGAACTGTATCGAATGACATCTTTTGATTCTATATGTGCTTGAATTGACTTATATGAACAAACAACGGTTATTGTCACTTGACTATAACAGTTAATAAGGTACAGCTGTACACAATGCAATGCTGGTCCCAACGCTTATTTATGGAAGCACGCGCTGGGTATGGCAAAGAGCATGAAAGCAGGATAAACGCGGTCGAAATGCGAGCGTTGTGTAAAATATGTAGCGTAACGCTTGCATACCGTGTTCGCAATGATAATGATAGAAACACAATTGCTCTGAAAAAGAGTGTCGGTGTTAACATAAGAAGACGCATGCTCCGCTGGTTCGGACATGTAGAAAGAATGCAAGAGGAAAGAATTACGAAACAGACATACAAAACGAAAGTAGAAGGATGATGACCAAATTGATCGTATTTCGTCAGAAGGTGATGTCAGGAGCCTTAGAAACTGGCGAGCGTGCATGAGGAGAGCGAAGAATGCTGAAGAAACGAGGGAGGTGTGCAAGGATCGTGTCTTGCGGTGCTCGGTTCTCTCTGCCTACTCCGCAATGGATTTGACGTGAAGTAATAGATAGAACTATAATAGTTACATATATAGCTTCGCAACCTTTTTTGTGGGTAATAAATAATAAATAAATATTGTCGGACAAATTACACAGCGCCATCTAGCCCTAAAGTAAGCGAAGCTTGTGTTATGGGTACTAGACAACTGATAAACATACGTAAAAACATTTTGTTTTTGTAAATACATACTTATTTTACATAGAAAATACCCAGGCCAAGACAAACAGACATGTTCATGCACACAAAAGTTTGTATTGTGTGGGAATCGAACCCACGAGCGTTGGTGTCAAAGTAGCGTAACAACGCGTTTCACCACTACGCCACCGAGCTCGCCAAATGATGAGTAAGAACTATAAACATGTGTTTTGCAACATGACGCAAAATGACTTTTATAGGCAAAATTTCGAGACCTTGGAATACGTTATTGCAATAATATTCGTAGATGTCTAATTTTTAAAAAAATTAAATATTGACTGTGTTACTCGCTTACAATAAGCTTTATGTTGGTGAAAGAATTTCTAAAATCGATTAAGCATTTTTTTTCCATTACAAACAAACATACAAGAAAACAAATGTTTTCTTTTTGTACCATTAATTTAGATAAAATTTGTTAGTCATAAAAAATATTTTAATATTGTATTTGTAGATTTTATGTCATCAATTTGAAGATAGGTGAAATGTGAAATGTTTCCCGTTCTCGGACTTGAAAGGCAAATAGACGTTCTACTTTCTCTGTCAAACATTTTGAGAATCTAAGTAATACGCTAATAATAATATTTTTAAGAGAGGTAGGGCGCATCAAAGCATAAAGTCTACTTGCCCAGACTTCCTCCAACTCACAGAAAACAGCAGCCAAATAACAACTCCCCAACAGGGGGTTGTGTTCCTGCGTGTGTATGAGATCACCAGTAAGCTCCTAAGGAGTTACTGTATTAGCGAGTGACACTTAGCGTTCATAGGCTACAGTAACCACTTTACATCAGATGGGCCATATGCTTGTATAACTCCCGACTTTGTACAAAAAAAAATACGTGAAAAGCTTGCTCTTTATTATTAAATTATATTAATTTTGTGGTGAAGGTAGAGAGAATTGAACGCCACATGACTAGATCCTTACACACCTTACTCGCTTCTTTAACATTGATAGCTATTTTCGTGAAGCTTAACTGACACCGCCTTCAGAAAACACATTCGGGACAGGCCCACCACTCATACCCACCACTGTGTCTCCTGTGTAGCCAGAATTAACAGCGGCGACCAACAAAAAGGCAATGAACAGTGAAGTTCACTGCCATCCCGGGGGTTAAACTACAGCTGCCTTGGAACTCACAACGAATTTAATCAGAAGAAATTTGCAGGAGTAGGAAGTTTTGGAATTGACTTCCCCTCTTGGCAAAGTGAGAGACAGCAATATGACATGGCTAGTCAAGTGAAGCTCAACTGCCGTGCACCACGGATTATCAAATATCTAACACTATGGGAACTGTGAGTTGTTACCTAACACATCGATTCCAATAATATAGATGCAGAACCGCCTAAACGCCTGGTAATTCTCCCTTGTTGCCACCAAATCAGAATAGTATACTACCCCGGATGTGACACGCAAGGAATTTAACATATCGTCCCGCTCCCGACGCCAGAGATTGCACTCCCAGAGAACATGATGTTCAGAGTTCAGATTCAGAAAACACATGACTAATTTGCACATATAAGCACTCTTGGCCTTTCTCTTCTTCTAAATCCTTCTACTTAGTATATCTGTTTTGTCACTCTCTCCTCCTGCGATTTTTCTACATGCCCGACCAACGAAGCATATCTCTTCTTATCTTAACACCGATGCTCCATTTAAAGCCAACTCGTTTTTAGGGTTCCGTACCCAAAGGGTAAAACGGAACCCTATTACTGAGGCTCCGCTGTCCGTCCGTCCGTCCGTCTGTCACCAGGCTGTATCTCTTAAACCGTGATAGTTAGACAGTTGAAATTTTCACAGATGATGTATTTCTGTTGCCGCTATAACAACAAATACTAAAATATTGAATAAAATAAATATTTATGGGGGCTCCCATACAACAAACGTGATTTTGTTGCTCATTTTTGCTCGATATTGATAACGGCAACAGGTAGACGCTTGAAATATTCACAGAATATTTAGTTATATATTCACTTTAAGAATAAATAATTAAATTAAAATAAAACAAATATTTAAGGGGGGCTCCCATACAACAAACGTGATTTTTTTGCCGTTTTTATAGATAATGGTACGGAACCCTTCGTGCGCGAGTCCGACTCGCACTTGGCCGAGTTTTACATTATCATTACAAACTCGGTCTATAAGCGTTACGTTATAGATTTTAAGCCACACTCGCAACCCGACGGCGTATGTTTTACGTAATTTTCTTTGTACTCTCTGCCAAATCCAGCTCTCGTTTCCCTATTAGCATTGGGGTCACTTTTAATTGATATCACAAAAGTGTTGAACAAATAAATTTATTAAGTACGTAATTCATTTTAAACGTTTTGTTGCGGACTGCCTTTATAAATGTGTAAGTTAAGTTTAAGTTTTGTGCCGCGCTGGTGGCGTTTTCGTTCTCTTGCGAATGTAGACTAATGTCACTTGTGAGTCATAAGGATATTACATCGTGTTTATAAAGAAATCTACCAAGAGTTTTATTGAAATACTGCCTAAAACCAATAAAAAGAAGAGGTAGCAATTTTTTTTATTTATGTCCACCGATAACTGGGATACCGTTGTAAATTGTTATTGTATTTTATCTCCTTCAAAATGACACCCTGTGCCACTCATCATCATACGAGCGCTAATCCCGGTTGCGTCCTAAGCTTATGCTTCGCTCGGGCCCGCTTTACGACTTCTATCTCTCCACTTCGCGCAGTCGTCGGCTTGCTGTGAGAGCATTGGCACGCATGTCATCCCTTACAAAGTCAAGTTAACAGCTTTAGATCTACCTCAGGACCCGGGGGAGATGTAATTAAAGATTAATTAAAATTATTTTGAAATATTAATAATCTAGAAGTATTTAATATAATTGTTCACTCTACATAATAATAAAAATCGGCCAAGTGCGAGTCGGACTCGCGCACGAAGGGTTCCGTACCACTATCTATAAAAACGGCAAAAAAACGTTTGTTGTATGGGAGCCCCCCTTAAATATTTGTTTTATTTTAATTTAATTATTTATTCTTAAAATGAATATATAACTAAATATTCTGTGAATATTTCAAGCGTCTACCTGTTGCCGTTATCAATATCGAGCAAAAACGAGCAATAAAATCACGTTTGTTGTATGGGAGCCCCCTTAAATATTTATGTTATTCTATTTTTTTTGTATTTGTTGTTATAGCGGCAACAGAAATACATCATCTGTGAAAATTTCAACTGTCTACCTATCACGGCTCGTGAGATACAGCCTGGTGACAGACGGACGGACGGACGGACGGACGGACGGACAGCGAAGTCTCAGTAATAGGGTTCCGTTTTACCCTTTGGGTACGGAACCCTAATAAACTATCTTTGTTATTTTCAATTACATTTACATGCTACCTCTGGTGGCTAAATAGGCTTAAGCAACGATATCCATGTATAACACCAGACATACAAAATATTTAAGGACAAATAAGGAAATTTGAACTTTTTGTATGGATAGTGTGTATTCAATTCGTTCTTCTTCTTCTTCTTAGCGTTACCTCGTTTGTTAATCCATTACAATTGGCGCGGTCGGTAGCGGTAAAGTATAAGGATTTGGCAAAGATACTTATTTTTACTTGGAGCGACTACCGTCAGATCTCCACAACCTAGAACCTTTCTTAAGTTACGTGACACTTGTCTTTCGAAATATAACTTCTTTACGTGCGGGTTTCCTCACGATGTTTTCCTTCACCGCCGAGCTAGGGATAATTACAAATATGTACATAAATAAATAATAATAAATATTGTCGGACAAATTACACAGCGCCATCTAGCCCCAAAGTAAGCGAAGCTCGTGTTATGGGTACTAGACAAACAAACATACGTAAATACATTTTTTTTTTGTAAATACATACTTATTATACATAGAAAATACCCAGGACTAAGACAAACAGATATATTCATACACACAAATGTTTGTACTGTGTGGGAATCGAACCCACGAGCGTTGGTGTCAAAGTAGCGTAACAGCGCGTTCCACCACTGCGCCACCGAGCTCGTCAAATAAATCTGAAAACACGAACTCAGTGGTATATCTATGCCAGGATTCGAACCGGCGAGCAGTTTGTCAATGGACAGGTTATCCACTGGGCTAATACTGCTCTTGTGATAACCCAATAACCCAATATTGTATTACATATCGCCGTGTTGTGTATTCAATTCCCAAATAATCTATTTTGGCGACATGTTTGTGACAATCAATGGTTGCGACACATGTTTGTTGAACCTGGATTTAATATCTCCGTAATAAAGGAGAGATGGAAAATATTTTCATTACCCTCGCAGGACATGACAGCTTGGTTTAAATGAGCCGTTCGCGAGATAAACATTGTCGTTCTAAACTTTTTAATATTGGACGGTGATTGTTAAATATTACTATGTTGCCATAAAATTATGTAAATGTATTAATTTTGTTGCCATAAAATTGTATATGTACCAAGATCATACCAATTGTACATGTGTTAAGGGTTCTTTTGAGATTAACTACTCGATTACGTAGCACATACTAAGACATAGATTTTTCTTCCTAGCTCCTCCTAGGTTCCTTCATTTCGTAATCTATTAGGATTGGCGGAGTCTGCATCCTAAGTTTAAGGATTTGGCGAAGATAATTTTAACAATGAGAAACGGCAATCGGACCTACACAACCTAGAGAAAATCAGACTTTTCCTATTTTAGGTCACATGTCTTCCGAAATATAATTTTTATAGCCAGTGATAGCATGATGTCGTCGTTGCACGTGTCATTCTGACCGAACACGCAGGTTAAGCAACGTCCATCGCAGCCTGTCTATGGATGGGTTTATATCTCGAGTTTATCCGTGCTACGGAGGGCACGTTAAGCCGTCGGTCGCGGCTGTTGTCGATAGATGACCGTCGTTAAGCTAAGTCAATGGTCCACGGGCGGCTTGAAAACACTGGCCTCCGCCAATCTGCATTTGAGCAGCGTGGCGGAGCATGCTCTAAACAATACCTTCGGTTGAAGGGAGACCCGTATCCCAGCAGTGGGATGAGTAGAGGTTGATATGGAGCCAGTGATAAATATGTACATACATCTGTAAACACGAATATAATGGTGCATATTTAGGCTAGGATTCGAATCACGTACCACTCGGTTAACAGGCAGATTCTTTGTTCATTGAGCTGTCACTGCTCTGACTATAAATATATAGATATACCTATCGATGGTAGTTTTTTTTTAAAGAACGTCCGGAGGCATGCAAGTACAAGGCCCACGAAGCGAACCTATACTGCTAATACAGCAACTTCTTAGGAGCTTACTGGTGACACACTCACACGCAGAAACACAACAACCCTCTGGGAAGTTGTTGTTTGGCTGAGGTTTTCTGTGAGGTGGAGGTACTAGCCCAGACGGGCTACTTTGATGCGCCCTACCTCTCTTAAAATCACCCAGAGCGAGACAAACACACGTGTTCATGCGCACAAATGTTAGCCCTGTGTGGGAATCGAACCCACGAGCGTTGGTGTCAAAGTTGTTGGAGCTCGTCAAAAAAGTATTTACATTATATCACGAACGACATAAGAACGGCACAAAGGTCAAAGTGTAAAGCTTAAGCTGCACTTAGCTGTACATGTAAGCTATTGATAAAGAAGATTTATTTGTAAATTTTACGAGTTCTGTGGTGGAGCAGTTAGCAATGATATATGTAACACCAATCCCATTCCACAAGCTGTGAGATTTCGGAGAAGTTCTCTTCCGGGACCCTTGAAGTAGTAGTATGAACTCCCTGCAGGTGTTCCCCTCGAGACTACAGCATGGGGATCTTCAGAAATGTGTTTTTTATATTTTTATTTATCAAAAGAACATATATATATAATTTAATATATACATCTTCCTTGCTACCCCTACCTTCTTTGTACGTCGATTCGTTACCTTATGGTTGCCATGAAAAGATTGCTTTTAACAACAAGGCAGCTTGTTGCATAATAAGTACGAGTATTAATGTTTTACAATTTTTAAGATTTTTTCTGTAATCATTATTATGTAAATAAAGCTTATTCTATCTACCTATTTATCTATATATAAATGTTCTTTTTTTGTGTCCAAAGTGTCACAGGCTGGTATCCCAAAGATGAGAGAAGTAGAGAACGTCAACAAACAAGATGGGAAGACAAACTAAAACTCACGGCTGGACATCACTGGACAAGAGTGACACCTGATAGGTCCCGGTGGAAAATGTTAGAGGAAGCCTACGCCAATAGACAAGCTGAGCTTCGGGACATATTATAACAAACAAGAACATGTCTGGTATTCATAGCTAACCGAAAAGTTCGGAATAAAAAGGCTTATCATTATATATATTATATATATATATATATATATATATATATAGGTGGCAAACAGGTATACAGCCCGCTTGATGGTAAGCAGTTATGTAACGGCAACGGTAATTATTATATAAAAATAAGCTTTTTGGAATAATTTACTTTAAGTTCGCGTAAAATGGGGAATAAAAAGATATCGACCGCTGCTTTTACCTCCGACTAAATTCTTAATAATATGAAATATAGTTGAATAAAAGTTATATTGGTGTTTTGCAATATTTGCCAGTTATCAAAGCAGACGAGCGGAGCATCGAACCTGTTAACCTCACTTTACGGGATTCGTACACTTTATTGCACTGTACTGTACAAATAAAACTGGAAGTGTCCCATATTTACGGTTTCGGATATAAAATTGTATAAGCTCACCTTAACCTAGGTAGTATTGTTTGGCAACTTACGAACATCTTGAGTCTAAACTCTAAATACTATATGTAAGAGGGGTTATCATAAAATTGATGAATATCTGACCGATAAAGATGTCTGGAAATGATTCCGCACATGTATTAACATATCTTTAACTTTGCAAGTTTGGTAAGTTTTTTTAGCATTTCTTCTTCACCAGTTATATTTTTTTCAAATGCTGGTAAATTAAAAACAAAATTAAAACAATGATAAATCAATAAGATACAATAGGATCTGATTTACAGAATGTAAGACGTGTCTAAGTGCCCGTAAAGACCTAAAGTAATCAATATTTTGAAGTGATAACTTCTTATGGGAAGGTAAACCACTTCGTTACGTAACGCGTTACACCGCCAGTTTGTCAGGCTTCCCTTTCTCTTACGCATACGGCAGCTGATTAGTTTAAATTATCGCTTCTGTCGGGCGTCCCGAGGCACATGTTTTTTTTTAGCTATTACATTATGTTTCACACAGAAAACTACAGCCAAATGCCAACTTCCTGAAGGGTTGTTATATTCACACGTGTGAGTGAGGTCACCATCAAGCTCAGGAGTTGCCGTGTCAGCGGCAGAGATGGCATCCCGAGAGTGACACTTAATGTATTGCAGGCGTTTACAGGCTACCGACGTTGTGGAAAAAAAAACGGGTTGCACTCCGGGAGTGCCGGCAGAAGTGAAAACTTGAACATTAACGTTGTGCATTTTTGAATATTTTGGAATGGTTAGGGAATAATTTCGCACGAATTGCTTTATTTATCAGTATAAAAGTACTGTCATGTATGTGGTAAAATACAAAATTCATTTATTGCGCTATCGTACACAAACATGACAATTTATATTACATTAAAAAGTTTATCTTTCAGAAAAATCAACTTTCATCCATAATTTCACCATCATCATTACCAGCATCATCATCGCCAATCTCTAAAACTCAAACACACCGGCGCCGCTTAAACCAAACTACTTAAAACAAAAGAGCTATCTACAAACTTGGTCCCCGGGAGAGCCTTAGAGAAAAATTCAAAGAAATAAATATTTTAACAGTCGCATCGCAATATATCTATGAAAATCTTTTATATGTCCATAAAAACATAGACTCATTTTGTAAAAAGAGTGATACTCATAGCATAAATACTAGATATAAGCATAATCTTGTGTTACATGCAAGCCGTCTCCACAAAATAAGTAATTCTTTTATGGGGCAATGTATACGGTTCTATAACAAACTTCCCAGCAATATAAGAGAATTGTCAATAAACAAATTTAAAACTACTATTAAAGCCAAATTGTGTAGCAGGGCATATTATAAAGTATCTGACTATATTAATGATAAAAATGCCTGGGAGTGAGTCGATCCAATTATAATGTAATTAATAAAATATGTAAATTTGTTTGGACACCAAAAGAGGGATGCCTGAGTTTTTTGGCAGTATTTTTATCAGTGCTCACCTAGTCATAAACTGCACGGTAGGGGAAAAAATTGTGACGATTCCAAACAAATGTAGCCATTTTTACGGAATAAAAAGATTTTGACTTTGACTTTGAAACAGCGATGTTGATAAACTACGTTGAACGAAACGCGTAAACGCCAAGAATTTCATGGCGCTTACAACGTTTTGGTCGCGAGAAAATAATGCCCTATGAACGATCTAGCGCTTCATGTTTTAATTGTTTAAATAGAGGTAGCTAATGTTTTAGCGCTGCAGCGAACTTAAGTTCTAATTCTCACTAAAATCTTACGGTAAGGTTCACGTGTCTTGACGCGAGATTAGTATTTTTTACTCATCCCAAAATGTACACAACGCCGCTAAAGAAGTTTTCACTTCAAAAATGTTTTCTTCTAATAAAACGCAATGTATAATAGAATTAATAATATGTACAATGTATACATAAACATAAACGTATGTCCTTTCCAGTCAACCATATAGACACGTGGGTTTAATTTAATTTTTCGGTGGCGCTACACGGCGACAATGTTGCGCCACCGAAACGTGCGGCTCCACATATTAACTGCGGTTTCAGCTGATTTAACTGCCGCCCGACACCGCTTTAATCAAAGGATGGCCGCATATCCTATATACGTTTTATGCTGCTAACAAAATTGGGTGTTATTGTCGACTCAAATAGATAAATGAATGAAATAAAGGATATATTTGAACAAATATCTGTTTTTTTATACTACGTCGGGAGGCATACAAGCATACGGCCTACTTGATGTAAAGTAGTTACCGTAGTCTATTGAGCAGTCAGAACCTGTTATATACGTTTTCCCATACATTTCGCGGTCGTATTCGACCACCCGGGTTTCGAAGGGTTAATACTTGTAATATATTAAGTATCGCTGCCTCCTCTGCTGATTACACAGCAACTACTTAGGAGCTTACTGGTGACCTAACTCACACGCAGGAACACAACAACCCTCTAGGGAGTTGTTGTTCGGCTGCGGTTTTCTGTGAGGTGCATGCACACAAATGTTTGCCTTGTGTGGGAATCGAACCCACGAGCGTTGCTGTCAAAGTCGCGTCATTCACGACTGACAGTATTAGCCTAGTGGATAAAAGAACCTGACTATTAGACAGACAGACAGACAAAAATAAAATTGGAGTGTCTGTTTGTAATATTAAAATAACCGCTTTTTACTAAATGCATATGGATGTATACACGGTACATATACCAAAACGAACATTTTTTCAATTTTTGTCTGTCTATCTGTCTGTTTGTTCCGGCTAATCTCTGATTCTGACTGACTCTGATCTTATTTATTAATATAAATAATAAAAAAATAACTATTACGCGCGGACGAAGTCGCGGGCACAGCTAGTAAATAAAAATGAAAAAATGAAAAATGACAAAATGTTTATTTCTTAACCATCAAAATTTTACAATAGCAATGGCTGACTCTTTCTTTTAAGTGTACAAAACACCTGTGCCAGAAAGAGCCGCTCTTCCATAACAACATGTCATTAGGTTAGTAAAATAAAAACATTTAGCAATCTATACAATTCCAGTTCATAAAACAATTAAGTGAGATTGCGAGTAATACGTCAATCTTCTACTGAACCATGAATAAAATATGTACCTATGCGTAAATGAATGAATGCGCGCTCGTGTATAATGTGTGAGAGTGGTGTGTATATGCATAAAGTATTATCTATAATAAATATGTATTAAGTATTTATACAAGTTAGGTTAAATTATTTGTTGTGTATTATCAAAACAACCAGTAAATAAAATTGCTTCTAAATAAAATTACATAAAGAACTATTGTAAATGTATGTATTTTACACGGTATATTTAAGAATGTATTCAGCTTCAGTAAATAATAATAAATAAATAATAATAAAATTATCACCTGCTAAGTGGTGAAGGAAAACATCGTGAGGAAACGATGATGAAGACTATTAACCATGCCAGCAGCCTATTACATGTATGATAGGGGACTCGGTGTGTTGCGTTGGGAGACCAGCTGCTGTGCTCAGCGGTACCTTTTAGTGATACTATCTAATAATGCAAGTCCCGGGTTTGAAACCTGACGAGGACATGTACACTAAATTCGTGTTTCCGGGTGATAATTATAAAACACACTTGTAATTATCTCTTTTCTTCTACCACTAAGGTGGCAAACAAACATACGGCCTGCGTGATGGTAAGCAGTTACCGCAGCATATGGACATTTGCAACACCAGGGACGTCACTCTTGCGTTGCCGACCCTAATAAACGTTATCACTTTTTCGGCGGTGATGGAAAACATCGCAAGGGAACCCGCGAATCCAGAAATTATATTTCAAATGACGTGTAACGTAAGTGAACAAAGTGGTTTGCCCTCCATATTGTGGAGGTCTATTGCCAGTCGTTCCATGTAAAAACCCGTATCTTCCCCAAATTCTTAGATTTAGCGAGCGGACCCCGCCGATCTTAAAAACAACGCGTCTGGGGAAGAACCTCCACCTCGCAGATAACCGCAGCCAAATAACAACTGCCTGAAGAAGAAATGTTCCTGTCAGTGAGGGTGGTTACCCGTAAGCTCCTAAGGAGTTACTGTGGTAGCAGTAGCGGTAACAATGCACGAGCAATATTTCCTGTATTCATAAGCGTTCATAGGCTACGGTAACCACTTTGTACAAAAATTAAGTATTTATTATACAAATTTAAATATACACGAATAAGGGGAGCGCTATCGTAGATATGCGCCTACCTTAAACTTAGATCGGTACCTACCTTTTGGATTAGACATGTTAGTAATAAGGAAATGATATGGATTATGTTATCATTAAGTAGTCACATTCTCTCAGAACGTGTCTCAAATCCACTTCCTAGATAGGAAGTTAGAATCTCTCTGTAATATATTCATATATATACCCTTGTTGCCTTGATAACTTAGTGGATAAAGAACCAGCCTAGTGAACAACAGGTACCCGTTCGTTCCTGCCATGTACCACTAGATTCGTGTTTCTCGAATTTATATACATATTTGTAATTATCACATGCTCGGCGGTGGAGGAAAACATCGTTAGGGAACCCGCACGTCCAAGAAATTATATTTGGAAAGACGCACCTAAGAAAGGTCTGGTTTTCCCTCTGATTGCGGAGGCCTGATGGCAGTCGCCCCATGAGTAAATATGTAAAACTTAAGATTTTCCAGTGGTAAACTGGGGTCTGCTTTATTTAATGCAAGCTTACATTGACAACCTAACAGCTTCAAATCACGCGGGCAGTTCGCAAGTCTCCTTATCAAACTGTCAATCTCGCATTGCCCATATACACAGTATATCAGTGGTCATCACATGCTGCCCTGTGATACACCATAGTTATTGTCACGTTAAAAGAATGTCTGATGATCTATTTATTTTTATATAGTATCTTCGCCAAATCCTTATGGTAAGGTAGCGGACCCCGTTTATCCTAATGAATTAGAAAACGGGATAGCGCTAAGAAGAAGAAGACCCTTGTTTGTCTAGTTTATAGAATCAGATTAAGATATACTCGTCTAGCATAAGAAGAGTTTATTTCTCTATCGACCACACCACATCAACCCTTACTCATCCTACTGCAGGGATACGGGTCTCCATTCAACCGAAGGGGTTTAGAATGCTCTAAACCCCTAGTATGCACTCCACCACGCTGCTCAAATGCGGATTGACGGTGGCCAGTGTTTTCAAGCAGCCCGAGGGCCACTGACTTAGCTTGACGGCTGTCATCTATCGAAAACAGCCGGGACTAACGGTATAACGTGCCCTCCGAAGTACGGAGAAACTCGAGATAGATAAACCCATCCATACACAGGCTGCGGTCGATGTTGCTTAACTTGCGTGTTTGGTTAGAATAACACGCGCACCGACGCCATTGAGCAGTCTTAGTTCTCTATACATACATTCCCACAATAGTGGCTACATCGCCACGAGAGCATTTACAAGTATAATTATTGTATTGCAATCGTCCACTGTCACAATAATGCACAGTAAGATAAAAGATAAGATAAAAATTCTTTATTTGCCATTGGGCCCTCGCGGGTACTTAGACACGTCTTACAGTTTTTGAAATATAATCATATTGTATCTTAGATAATTTTCTTTTTACTTTTCCTTTTTTTTTATCTACTAGCATTTCGGAAATGACCATTGGCTAAGAAGAAATGCCGAAAGAAACTTGCCAATATAGGTCTCGTTTATAATTGTCATTTAGATATTACAAAAACAAGTAGTAATGTTTATACATCAACGAACATAGTAAAGTAGAAAAGAAAGCAGTCACAAACAGCATTAGTTATCTTTTTCACGAACAAATTTATGGGGCCATCATACGAGCACGTAGAAATTTTTACTCCCCGCTAAATATTACCATTCTTGTCCTGCTCGTAAATAATATTCTTTTCAACGAAGAGTATTGCACTATGTCACAGTACAAAGATCTTAAGCAGTAACTATACATCGGCAATTTAACGCTATTATTACATTCGTACACCTATATATTCCTGTTTAAAAATGTTCTATAATATATTATGAAGTAAATTTGAAGTAATTGAAATTAATTATATTAAGAGAGCTATGCTCGGAGTTTCTCTGCGAGATGGATTTAGTAATGAGCACATCCGTAGCAGAACTAGAATTACTGACGCGGGGCTCTAAGGATCAGCAAGCTGGCATGGCAGTGGGCAGGCCACTTCTCGAATGTCGACCATGAACCGGAAAACTCAACGTAGGGTGGCCTCTCGTACGATGCACCGACAATCTTGCGAAGGTCGTAGGGAGCCGATGTATGAAAGCAGCACAGGACCGATCCCTGTGGAACGATGATGATGATAATGTTGAATTAGATAAACGCCGTAATGCCGAAAAGACAAATAGGTCAATTAACAAGAAAAACTAGAGCCCTAGAAACTCGGTTTTCTTCACATACTAAGCAAGGAATTTTGTGTGACATTATAGGTAGAAATTCTGATAATAAATGTACCGAATCCTATTTTACTTTTATAAATCCCTACATTTCCTAACGCTTTCCTGACAATCTCTACAAAAATAGATCATAGCGAAATGTATCTAATTTGAATTAAACAATTTTTAACGGAAGTATCGCGTATTTTATTTATTTTGTTGAACCTGACGTTTCGAACGCTTTGCAGCGTCCGTGGTCGCAGGAAGACTAAGGTGGTATTTGTCTTACATTAGTTATTCAATTATTACATCTACCGACATGGATGGATTAATTATATATGTTCCGATTCACACAAAAATCGCTCACAGTGTCCGAACATTTTTTAGATCTTTGGGTTTGGGATTTGATTATTTTTAGGACTGGATCCCAAGCAGGTGGTACTTGCCAACCATCTTCTCTATTGAAATTGGGGTGTTGTCCATGAAAATGTCAGCGACGACAGGAGAAATGGGAGAGCCCATAGCTACGCCATCGCCATCGAAAGTTCTAGTCTTGAATAGTGACTGTACCTGTGCACCTGCCTACCTGTACAAGACTGCATAGAAATTGTGAAAAGGAAGCTTTGTGAAAATGACATGCCTGAGGAATATGGAGAACTTCTAGAACTTTGCTTAACATCTGGCTATTTTCTTTGGAATGACGAATTTTACACCCAAATCGATGGCGTAGCTATGGGCTCTCCCATTTCTCCTGTCGTCGCTGACATTTTCATGGAAGACCTTGAGGAGAGAGAGCTGTCGATGGCACCGGCTGTGCCGAAGATGTACAAACGGTACGTAGATGATACTTTTGTTGTCATACCTAAAGATAAAGTGTCTATATTCCTACACCACCTTAATTCCATCAACAACAAAATCAAATTCACCATGGAATTAGAGGCAAATAATTCACTAGCATTCCTTGATATATTAATTACCAGGAGACTTGACAACTCACTTACTCACACAGTGTATAGGAAATCCACCCATACAGACAAATATCTCAATGGTAACTCACACCACCATCCATGTCAGTTAGCTACCGTAGGCAAATCTTTGTTTCAGAGAGCACAAGGCATCTGCGACGCTGAGCATCTAGAGGAGGAACTCCAACATGTCAAACAAGTACTGCGGAGCAACAGTCACAAACTCCCTCGTATGCGTCACAGAAGCCGCCCGAAGCCACCTACAGTTGAACGTCAACCTGCCATCTTACCATACTTAAAGGGAGTCACAGACAAAATTGGCAACATCTTACGGCGAGCTTCAATTAAAACTTACTTCAAGCCCCATAAGAAGATCAGTCAATTTCTAAGACCTATCAAGTCTAATATCCCCTTACAAGATGCAGGAGTATACAAATTAGACTGCGAATGTGGTTTATCATACATAGGGCAAACAAAGAGAAGCGTAGGTACTCGTGTGAAAGAACACATTGCTGACATGAAGAATAGGCGCGATAAAAACTCTGCAGTTTGTGAACATACACTGGACCAGCCAAACCATTACATCCGGTTTGATAAACCACAAATCCTCGCCAAGGAGAATCGCTACATGCCGAGAATGTTGCGCGAGGCTATTGAAATAAGAAAACACCCCAATTTCAATAGAGAAGATGGTTGGCAAGTACCACCTGCTTGGGATCCAGTCCTAAAAATAATCAAATCCCAAACCCAAAGATCTAAAAAATGTTCGGACACTGTGAGCGATTTTTGTGTGAATCGGAACATATATAATTAATCCATCCATGTCGGTAGATGTAATAATTGAATAACTAATGTAAGACAAATACCACCTTAGTCTTCCTGCGACTAAACGTTCCTGCGACGAAACGTCAGGTTCAACAAAATAAATAAAATACGCGATACTTCCGTTAAAAATTGTTTAATTCAATGTGTAACAATCGCGAAAACCTAAGACAATACTATGTATCTAATTTTTATATCTATATATCATATTCATCATTTCAGCCTGTGTTCGACCGCTGCTAGACATAAGCCTCCCCTCTAGAGAGACACTCGCCTCGATCCTGAACCACCTGCATCTATTGACTTCCTATAAATGTCTTCATGTCGTCTAGTGGCTCCCACACCGAGTGCATCAGTACGGGTTCGCCATTCGAGAACTTTTTTCTCTTGCTTATCCTTTTCGCTATGTCAGTTCCTTCAGTTCTACTGCAGATATTCTTATTTCGACACACGAGCGACCTTGAGCTTGTCTACACGACCCGCAGTACACTACCGCAGTACGGGCAGTATACTCGTAGTATATACAACTGTACATAACGCAGTGACAATCCCAACAATAACTTATGGAAGCGAAAGCTGGGTATGGCAGAGAGAGCTCGAAAGTAAGATAAATGCGATTGAGATGCGATCATTGCGCAAAATTTGTGGCATAACGATGATACAATAAGATAAAATAAGAAGAAAGTTAATCTGAAAGAAATTATCGGTGTAAGACACGCTCCGTGGGTTTGGACGTGTATAAAGAATGCATTATGAAAGAATTACGAAATAGATATACAATGCGAAAGAGGAACGATGTAGAAGCCGAGGAAGACCGAGACTCACCTACCTACCATGACCAAACTGATCGTGTTTAATCAGAAGGCGATGTCAGGAATACAAGGAACAATGAACAATGAATGATGTCAGGAATACAAAAAAATGAGAAAAAGAAACTCGTGAGGTGTGTAAGGATCGCGCCTGGATTAGGATTGTATGTACTGTTAGGTGTATCTATATATTGTAATTTCTTATGTTAGAAGAAACAAACAGTAAGGAAAACCTTTCTAAAGCATGTGGTACCTTATAGCCCGCTATTGTCCGGTACGGACTGTTGGCTACGAAAATTAAAGTTGGGATCAGGATGGGATGAAAATGTTTTGTTTAGAAATACACTGGATATCTTAGCACATAAAGTCTTTTATGTAGAAGCGTAAGATAACTTGGTTTGCGAAGGCTTTTGTTTAGAAGCGACGGTAAAGTGCACGGAAGTGTATTCCAAGAAGTTGTCTTTTTATGGAATTATATCAAATAGAATAATATATAAACTTTAGTCGCATAACGACAGATTGTGAAAAAGGCAGCTTTTCAAAAGTATTTTGCAACAACTATCTTCACGCCAAACCCCTAGTGGAGTAAAGAGCCATCTTACAGTATTCTGGAGAACAGATGTCCATTCAATGTTCATTTCATGTGTGATGCAAAATATATATTTTTTATAGAAACAAATTGAATTGATTTTAATCGATAAAATGCAAACACAGAAAAGGCAATTACTATCATGATACTCGTATATCACAATAAATGTTTACTAGTGAACGACCCATATTATGGATTGACGTTGTACGTAACCTAAGCCTTAGGATTTGATGAAGATACAGATTTTTACGCAGAGCGACTGCCGTCAGATCTCTACAACCCAGAGGGAAAACCGGACCATTCTTAAATTTATATTTAATTAGGTCACTCGTCTTTCGAAATATAATTTCTTGGACATGCCATATGGAAGCAAATAGGAAGACGCATTCTTGTCAAAAGGCATTGGGCAGTTTTGCAATCATTAACAGTTCTCTCAGTTCTATATTCACTACATCCCTTTGGAGTTTTATCCAAGGATCCATCTCCACTTCAAACATAATCAAAACAATATTCTCGTGTGAAATCATGTCACCGGCCGTTATTATCTTCATAAACTTCATTAAACCCGATCTTATCGTCGATTTAATGATGCGTTCAAGACCTATTGTCCATCACTAAACCCTTGACACCATTAAACTCATCCAATACTCGGTCTTTATTGTCAATTTTTTGTCCGTAAACCATATTAAATTTGAAGAGTTTAAGATCAGAATCTTTATCAATGTCATTGTCTAACGCCCTTACTCCATATAAACGAACCACACACAATGCATATTTTGAATATATTATGACCTATGAACTAGTGGCAATGGGTTGCTGACAAATGCAGGATCGGACGTTTTGAAATATATCCGAGAACTAAACAGTCCTTTATAATTTTAATTTATGCATTTAACCGGCATTATAATTATGCATTTATCTTTCTCGCTTTCGCAAGGTGACTTTTTTTGCCTTTATAGAAGATTTGATGAAGTATATGTTTCTCTTCAGGAAGGTCTTTTTTTATACAACGTCGGGAGGCATGCATACGGTCCACCTGATATAAAGCGGTTATTGTAGCCTATCAACGCTTGTAATACATTAAGTATCACTCACGCGTTACCTCTTCTGCTGCTAACACAGCAACTCTTTAGGAGGTTACTGGTGACCCTACTCACACGCAGGAATACTACAACCCTCTAGGGAGTTGTTATTTGACTGCGATTTCTGTGAGGTGGAGGTACTTCCCCAGATGGGCTGCTTTGATGCGCCCTACCTCTCTTAAAACATCCAGACCAAGACAATCAGACATGTTCATGCACACAAATGTTTGTCTTGTGTGGGAATCGAACCCACTAGCGTCGGTGTCAAAGTCGCGTCATTCACAACTAAGCCACCGAGCTCGTCACAGAGACATAAATTATAACTAGTCTGACCATAGAAACTTTCTTTTTTTCAAAGTCGCACAAGTGATTGTTTAGTGAGGGGTGTCTTATATCAAGGAGTCGCAAAACTTCATTTTTGTGAAAAAGGAGTGAAAACTTCGGCCAAAGTTTATCAAGAGACTGTCTTGGATTGTTTTGTGAAACCTGTCAGCAATACAATTATGGACTTGTAGACTTCTCTAACCTGGCTCGAAACCAACGTTTCGGACTTTATAAGAGCTGAAGACTGGCCCTTATCTAGCCCAAATCTTAAGGCATCTCTGAAACGCGGGGCTAAATTTCCCATGAAACCAGTGCGTTAATCTATATACCCATAGATCGTGACTAGACAGATTAAAGGCCTGTATCAAAGCCAAGGCCATTTTGAATAGAATATTTTTTTAATTTTTTTGCTAAGACTTCCGTAAATAAGTACATATAAGTTTTATTAAGATTACATTACTTCACACTATTCTACTATTATTATACTAGTAAATAACAGCAAGCTGTGTAGGCAGAGCTGATATTTTTTAAATTTAAAAAATATTTAAATATATCTTATTTTTAATTTTTTAATTTTTTAAAAATATATGGAACCCTGTACAACATCTAGCGACGAGTGCTGTTACTTTGTCTGTTGATGGGAGTGCAGTGCAGACTCTGCACTGCAGAGTGGCCGGCCATACGTTTTCCCATATGTTTTTTTTTCTAATTGGAACGATTTTGGACCGTTCTTCCTCACCAACGAACATTTAAATTTCAAATTAAAGGATACAAAACTACAATATGTTAGCTATTAGTGTGTCGATTTTGGAGTTTCTCACTATTACCGTCTAAACGCTAGCTGGATGACATCAGTCTACCCCAAACGGCAATTTTGAGGGTAATGTGGCTCCGCTGGCTATCGCAGCTCTGCCAATTATACAATTTTAGCAATACGACACCTTCTTCTTAGCGTTAATTTTCCTGTTTCCTAATACATAATTAAATGTTTGCTAATTAATCCGATTTGGCGAAAATACTAATTTTTATATAGGCTGCCGTCTGACCACCACATCCTAAAAATAAAACCAGACTTTCTTGACTTACGGATTCTTCGTAGTTTTGTTATAAGTACGAATATGATTATGGTTCTCTATGCCTACCCTGCAAGGGACCTGGCTTGAAGATATACATACGTACATAAATATAAAATCAAAAAGACACTCAGACATATCGAATCTTGCCGTATTCTACTACTTAACTACTACATTCGCGTCTATCCGCTGTGGCTTTGAAAAAATGTCAGATTGTGTGCCATTCAAAGGTTATGAACCTTAAGGATTAAGGCCAGAGTATGTGACTCATGGGTATTTAACATATTTCTATCTGAACGTTGAATCTCGTGTCTCGTGTCCTGATTTATATATGTATTTATCATCGTTATTTCTATTTGATAGCACTGATTTTATGCCAATTAATCATTTACATTCTGTGAAATCTCTGAAGTTTGTTGACAAAGACGAGATCGGTGGCACAGCGGTTAATAACGCGAATTTGGCACCGTCGCTCGTGAGTTCGATTCGCACACAGGACAAATATTTGTGTGCATGTAAGTACATGTCTATTTGTCTTAGTCTGGGAGTTTTTAAGAGAGGTAGGGCGCATCAAGGCAGCCCGTCTGGGGAAGTACCTCCACCTCGCAGGTAACCGCGGCCAAATAACAACTCCCTAGAGGGTTGTTATGTTACTGCGTGTGAGTGAGGTCACCAGCAAGCTCCTAAGGAGTAGCTGTATAAACAGCAGAGGATGCATCGCTCAAGTGATACTTAATATAATTACAAGGGTTAATAGGCTACGGTAACTGCTTTACATCAGGTGGGCGGTATGCTTGTATGCCTCCCGACTATGTATAAAAAAAATCCCGCGCACGCTATCTAATGGCCAGGATAATACTCATGAGATAATAATAATAATTTAATTTTCTATAACAATATCCAATCCATGCATTATAAGTTAGTATCATAAACAATTAGTTGTATGTATGTATGTCCTCACGCCAGGTCCCTTGCGGGGTAGGCAGAGAGAACCGAGGGCTATAAGACGCGGTCCTTACATATTTCACTCGCTTCTCTAACATTCAAAGCTCTTTTCATGCACGCTCGCCGGTTCCTGGGGCTCCTGACATCACCTTGTGATAAGACACGATCAATTTGGTCATAGTAGGTTAGGCTTGGTCTTCCTCGGCTCCTACATCGTTCCACTTTTGCATTGTACGTCTGTTTCGTCATTCTTTGATCCTGCATTCTTTCTACATGTCCGAACCAACGGAGCATTTTCTTATCCTAACACCGACACTCTCTTTCAGAGCAACTCTTTCTCTCACGTCGTCATTACGAACGCGGTCAGCAAGCGTTATGTCACAAATTTTGCGCAATTCATCTCGACCGCATTTATTCTCCTTTCATGCTCTCCCAGATTAAATCAAATTATTTAAACTAACTAATTGAGTGAAACTAGCATGCTAACTGAAAGAGACTGGTATGGTACCTGTAGGAAACGAGGTTATGTCACAGCGCATCAGTACTCCAATGTTAGTGTACATGTATATATTCTTGCTGTAGTGTTTGTATAGTATAGTTTGGATAGTCCTTAGTACTATAGTTTAGTATACACTTTCTGGTAACTTCACTTACCTGCCGGCCTTCTTCCTGGGAATTGATATTTGGATGAGGTGGAAGATCTTTCAAATTTAGGGTGTTTTGATGCATCCAACCTCTCTTTTTCCTAAGCTTGGCACTTACTACTTGGCAGAGAACAAATTGCAACCTCGCCTAGCTTATTTTGGAATACCTCTGCGGCCAATTTGGCTTAAATATGAGATTACGATGATAGCTCTAGCAACGAATAGAATGACTCAAGTTCTGTTTCTTCTGTTAGATGTAATATGTACTTTAATTACTTAAAATCATGGTTCTTTTTTACACTTGATGAGAAAATTTCTATAGACCATACAACACACTTACTTTTTCTTACGACGTCTGTTAGTATGTGCAGAATGGATCTATCTATCTATATCTTCACGCCAAGTCCATTCCGATTGTATGACTCGCTTCTCTTCTTTTTTCTTTTATACCTGCTCAGGAGGCATATAAGCATATGGTCCACGTGGGTTATTGCAGCATATAAACGCTTGTAATACATTAAGTATATCTTGCGAGTTGCCACTTCTGCTGCTAACACAGCAACTACTTAGAAGCTTACTGGTGACCTCATTCACACGCAGGAACACAACCCTCCACAGAGTTGTTTGTGTATTTGGCTGCGGTTTTCTTAGATGTGCTGATACTTTCCCAGACGGACTTCTTTGATGCGCCCTACATCTCTGTTAAAAACACCAATATAAAAACAAACAAACATGTTCATACACACAAATGTTTGTACCGTGCGGGAATCGAACCAACGAGTGTCGGTGTCACGTAATTATTCATTTATTCATCACAATTTATAAAACCTTTTTATTTTTTCACTAAACAGTATTTCTGTTACCATAACTTATCTCTGGCTGCAAACAGAATTTCATTAATTTCACTTTGATCTACTTGTGATATAATCTTTCTGCGCATTTCACACTTTTTTCTGCATTTCATTGCACAATAAGCGCTGCACAATACGACTCATCAATCTACTGACATATTGTGATACTGTTCTGTCACATATCATTAGAATAATTCAACTCCTTGCGACCTTAGGGTCCTATTGTTACAATTCCGGGACCCTTATCCCAGTACATTATTTATTCATGGTCATTATTTGACCATTTTGGATTTAATGATGTACAGTCGTTGTTCTTGGATGATCGTTTAGCTCGGAGAGGTGTGAAATAGGATATTTAATATCTGTAACGGATGCCCTTTGTGTCCCTTGACCCTTGTACCGTTTGATACATTATGCCTCTTGAAATATTTCCTGGGCTATTACTTCTTTATTATTTTCATCGTCTCTCACTTAACTATTATCTGTCAACTGAATATGTATCATTTATAATTCAACCTTATTCAACGATTATTATTCTGATCGTTATTAATTTATTTCTACGTTGTGTTTCATTTTATAGATTTAGTTTAAGTCTTGGCAATTAATCTTGCAATATCCTATTTATGAATAATATTACTTTAAACAAGCACGATTTTAACATTTTTGTTTATCCATCTATAACTTCACGCCAAATCCCTTGCGGGATAGTCAGTCCGAGTGCCACGTGACTCAATCCTTACACACTTTGCTCGCTTCTTTAAGATTCATTGCTCTTCTTACGGACGGTCGCCGATTTCTAAGGCTCCTAACATCATCTTCTGATAGAACACGACCTATTTGGTCATGGTAGGTAAGTATTGGCCTTCCTCGGCTCCTACATCCCTCCACTGTATGTCGTATATCTGCGTTGTCATTTTTTCTTTCTGCATTCAGGGGTATACCTTCCATCCCTGCTGAAAGCGCATCCAAGATACACAATCTCATCCACTTGTTCCAACCCTTCATCATCAACCGTAGTATAACATTAGTTCTGGTTTCTTCTCTTTCAAATACCATTATCTTTATTTTCTTCGCATTCAATAATTTTCTCCATTCAATCGTCTTTCATTATTGTGACCAGTGTTTGCAGTTCAGATTGTGTTTCTGCTAATATCGCGGCATCGTCTGCATTCAGGAGACAGTTCACTACTATCTCACCCATGCGCAATCCTGTATTCGTTGACCTTATTCTCTGCAGACAACTATCGAGATACAGAATAAACACATATCATATACATGGGGCATACAGCTATTTAACAAACGGCTCTAGTGAAACAGCATATCAAAGCAGCTAAAGTATCTCCACCTCATTAAAACTCACAGCCAAAAAAGCTCCTTATATGGCATCTGTCCTGCGAGTAAATAAGGTTTCGAAAAATTGCCGTGTTCCTACGCTACGACCATCTTACATCAGGTAGATGTTACACTTATTTGTCTCACAACATTATAAATATACGTTTTTTTTTTTCATTTAGGTCACACCTGATATATTCCACAAAGAATATCATTTTTATTAGCAACTATTACATTAGTTGACTATTATAAGAAACTGGCTCCAAGAAAATCATTGTCCAAAACTTATTGCAAAATTTCTCATAGTCGTAAAATCTATTCAACTGACAATCAAAATTTGTACAAATTAATAACTTTCTCATCGAACCTAATATTATAAAGAGCATTTATATCGACCATTAAAAACGTAACTGCTTCAAGCACATTTGTAAAAGCAAGATCATTAAAATGTACTTCTTGTTGTGTGTCTTTGTTAGTTTTGTTTTTTGCGTGTTTATCACTTATGTTCGCTAGGGTCCTATGACCCTAAGGTCCTGAACTGGTTTCGCCATAATCAACAATGTTGCAATGTTTATTAAACAAGGTAATAAGCGTGATCTATTCAATTTTACTTTTGTTGCCAAACCTGTTTCTATTTTGTGTTCATTTGATGTTTATCTGTCTTATTGGGGATGGTCGTTTTATTTTGTGGGTTACGACGTAGCCTCAATGGTGCATTTTGCTAAACTTATTGAGGGTTAGTGACATTTTCACCCATTTTTATTCCACAAAACGTGACGTACCCTCAAGCAAATTTGACTTTTTTGGAGTAACTTTAAAACGAAATCAAGTATCTAAATAGAGGATTGCCTTAAAATATCACTTCAATCCATTCATATCTAACTGAAGTCAATAAGATAAATACATATAGGAATTTTATTTGCCATTAGGCCCTCGCGGGTCTTAGTCATATCTAACATTTTTTAAATAAAATTATATTGTACCCATTGACGTACAATAAACAAATGTATGTTAAGGATTGTACTTACTTACTATACTTATTTATTTTTCATAGTTATAATTTTTCTTTTTTAATCTTCCAGCATTTTGAAAATGACCATTTTCGAAGAAATTTCTTCTTCGAAAATGGCCGTAAGAAACTTGCTAAATCTTTTTCAATCTTTTATTAATTATCATCATCATCAGAGCGGTAATTACGGTCGTCTATCAAGCTTTCGCTTCGGAATCCAGAGTCCGCAAATTCATGTTTCAATAAATTTATATCAGCATTTATATATACATATATACATATGTATATATGACAATTAATAAAATTAAAGAAATGTTAATGCACTAAATCATTTCCGGATAACTTTGTTAGTCAGACATTGATTAATTTTATAAAAAACCTTTTTAAGAAACTAAATAAATTATTGCAAAGAGTCTGTTATTTGTTAGGATATAGAACTGCTGATAATGGTTATAACATCTATTGATGGCAATGTTTCCAAGCCGTATGAATGTCAATAATTTGGCTTAAAAATTGCCATTTACTGACAGTAGCTGATGCGACCTATTGCCGCATGCCAATATTTGCAAACCGTCTGAATGCCAATAACTTTGCATAAACTGTCGTACAGTGGCCGATGTCGAATACCTATCGTACCCTTCTAGGCGAAGGAACGAGATAAATGTATCCAAAGACAGGCTGTGGTGGACTTCGCTTGACTTACACGTTGGATTACACTGACATATGCGACGACACCATGGGGCTCCACGCTCCAACTTTAAACAATCTGGGCATATTTCGTTTGGGTATTTGGCATCGTCCTTTCATCAAGATCGTCTTGTTTTTTAGGGTTTCATAACTAAAAAGGAATAACGGAACCCTTATAACATCACTTCGTTGACCTAGGATCATAAAATTTGGTATGAAGCAATGTCATGTAGTACAAGTTAAGAAAAAAATCCGAAAACCGTAAATTTGTAGTTACATCACGAAAAAAAATAATTTAATTTTTTTTTACGAAGTCCTAGATGCGCGTGTCGGAGTCGCACTTGGCGGCTTTTTATACAAGCCTACAGCTCACCTGATGTAAAGCGGTTACCATAGTCAATGAATGCTTACTGGCAGTGTGGTGTGTTTGTTATCCCTATAGCTAACACAGCGACTTCTTAGGTACTGATGGTTTCATGCATACAAATGCTGGTCATGTGGGAATTGAACCCAAAATCCTTATTGTTTAAGCAGCATTGCTACTGCCATAGAGGTCGTCACTCGCAGTATCTTGCATACACTGGTGTCATCTTCCAGTAGCTCGTCCCTGATAGCCTGCACACGGTCTGATGAGCGAAGAGTTACTAGGCTCCATTCAGCTAATGGGCGACATTCCATTTAGCCAATGTTTTGACGAGTTTTGAGGAGCCACGCAGTGATTAGTAACGCTACTTTGACATCAAAGCTTGTGGGTTCGATTCCCACACAGGACAAAAATTTCGGGTGCATGAAAATAGCAGTTTGTCTAGGTGTGAGTGTTTATAAGAGAGGCAAGGCGCATCAATGCAGGCCCCCTGCGGAAGTACCTCCACCTCATAGAAAACCAAATAACAGATCCATGGAGCGTTATTGTATTCCTGTGAGTAAGCTTATAAGTAGTTAGTGTGTCGGCAGCAGAGGCATCGCACGAGTGATTCTTAATGTATATATACTACGGTAACCGTTTTCCATCACGTGGACCGTGTTATTGTATGCCTTCCGACGTACTTTTATACACTCAAATCAAAATCTTAATAATTTTAATAAGATTTTTTTAATATTTCATTAGTATTTTTCTTTACATTTTTCATACAATATCAGAAGGCATATAATCATACAACTCGCCTGATTTAACAGGCGGTCTACTGCAACTAACACAACAACTTATGAGCTTACTGGTAACCAGAGGGAGACTTTGTACAAAAGTTGTCTGCGCGGGTACCTCTGTCTCTGCCTATTTCTACCGCCAAGCAGCTATATTTATATAGCTGTGTTCCGGTTTGAAGGGTGAGATATGGCAGAGAAATTACGTGGCGGTTAAGGTACTGTGACGAACAGCCGTAGGTCATGAGATTGGCAGCGCGCGAGTAACATCCCCGTGGTGTTGCGAGCGTCAATTGGCTGCGGTGACCGCTTACCCGTTTTGACGCGGGCCGCATGCTTGTTTGCCAATCTAGTTGCACAGAAAACAAAAAATACGAAAAACGGTTACCGAGAAGCCGCATCTTCTTGCAGTTGCATATTTCTACACAGTTGACGAGCTCGGTGGCTCAGTCGTGAATGGCGCTACTTTTACACAGACGACGCTCGTGGGTTCGATTCCCACACAAGACAAACATTAGGGTGCATGAACGTGTCTGTTTGTCTTGGTCTGGATGTTTTAGCAGAGGTAGGGCGCATCAAAGCAGCCCGTCTGGGAAGTATCTCCACCTCACAGAAAACCGCAGCCAAATAACAAGTCTGTATATGTAACCAGTAAGCTCCTAAGGAGTTGCTGTGTAAGCAGCAGAGGAGGCATCGCGCGAGTGATACTTAATATATTACAAGCAAGCAATAGGCTACGGCAGCCACTTTACATCAGGTGGGTCGTATGCTTGTATGCCTCCCGACGTAGTTAAGTTTTGGGAACGTTTAAAGAACTTTTTAAAAACTAAAAATAAAAATTAAAAGAAAATGATTAACGTCTGACAGAATTGGATGCCAATCGTATGATGAATTAAAAAGAGAGTTACATTGTGCACCTAATAACTAAACTGCTTACTAGCTATTCCTTATCTACATCCGTTAGAGTCCAGTCCCGCTGACTCTATCAAAAGCTCGGGTCTGGGCGACCTAACTTCTCCCCCCTCAAGAGCGAAATTATCGGGTTCACGTGGTTTTACTTGAATCCGGTGATTTCGCTTCATACATATTTCCCAACATCTATATTTAAAATTATAATAGACAATCAAAATTACAATACACATAATGAGTGCGATATATAACACTAGAGTAGCTAAGCTGATACTACGGGTTTGTATAACGCGAACTTCACTAATATTGTTTCTCACTTCACTTACACTTTCACTATTTCTTCTTAACGCGTAATTTAGGAACTTGACGTCATCGAGGTGAATTTCCTTTAGATTCATTTTTGTAGAGGATATGTTATTCCTCTTATGCAGGTTTGGCAGCTGAATGACCGGCGTCCGTTTACTCTCCATACTGTAATATACATATTTTCTCTCTAATGTTATATTACTGATGACGACAGTGCAATTTTCCTCTATAGTAATTATATATGTGCCACGTACCAGTTGTTTAGTAATGTCACTGCCACATTGCGAAGATAATAAAGTATGATATCTGCTATATAATATCCAACTATGTGAGGATATTCGCTGTATCCTAATATTTTCTATATCAACTAGATGTTGGCTACATTGTGTAGGATTTGGGTAGAACTCCATCAGCTGTTCTATACATGTTATTCTGTGAAACTCCATCACATCATCTTCCGTGCAAAGAAACTGATCTCTCGCGATGTCTCTACATGGTCGCAGGACTGGTTGGTATTTCATCCCATTCGCTATGAGGTAAGGATATTTTGGGATGACTATAAAGGTTTTATTTGTGGAATCATCTAGGACAGGGAGGGAGTACAATTTAAAATAATTATATGTATAATTGTCGGTGAGAGGAACCTCAATTAGAAACGTTATCTGGTTAGATTTTACATATGTTTTTACAGTAAGTATTTCTTCTATCATAATCAAATTCTGTTCTGATACGGTGTACATAAGATTACTTTGTTTCTCTATCATTTTTAATGTACATAATAATTCAGTGGAATTGATAATTGATTTATGTAATACAGATGTTTTGCTTAAAGCTAGAGCGGTTTCTAGTTCACTTAGTTTAATGTATATAGTGCGAAAGTTCATACTAAATTGATTAAATAAGCTTAACACATAAACTAAATACATAGTGTCTTCCTTTACGTTATCTAATTCTAAAACAATTCTTTCAAGGCGATCTAATCTCATATCTACAATGGCGGTGTTTTCTTTCATAATTTCAGATGAGTTCATAAAGTGATCCAGCATTTCAGAGATGAGAGTTATCTTTTTACCAATTGCCTGCTCATTGGTTTTAATTTCAGAAATTATTTTATCATATTTGACTGCATCGGTATGGTCAAGATTACCAGTTATTAGTTTTATAATTGAACCAGCAGGATCTAGAAGCCCTCGTTTAAATCTATTCGTTGGTACTAGTTCCTGTATTTTTCCTAAGGTGATATCCTGAAGATAGTCTACGTGAGCTTTCATTTCTTTAACTTCATGTTTATACTCAAATTCGCCTTCTAATATTTTACTAAAATCGGAATATTTTTGCATGTTAAAATTTAAATCTTTACTAATACCGTCTAAACTAATAATTTTAACAATAAGCCATTTGTCCATTTGGATATACGCGCGACCTTCTTTTACAGGTAAGATTCCCGGATTTTCATTAATTCGGTCTACTTGAAGAGCCTGGTTCTTGTGGGTCAGCAGGAGTAGACACCACCTGTGAAGGGCGTTTAACATCTTTAATATGAGCAGTAGTTGTCCTATTTCCTATTTGAATAGGGATAATATTACGTTGTTGTTTGTTTGTTACTGTCGCCTTTCTATATCGTGGTTTGTCCTTTTCCTCGATTTGTAGCTGATGGTAGCCACTTGCAAGGTCAAGTGTGGTGAAGTAGGTACTTCTACCTAACTTATCAAAAAGATCGGTTATGTTAGGTAGCGGGTACTTATCGTCGACTGTGATCTCGTTTAGTCGTCTGTAATCTACCACCATACGGTATTTAGTTTCGCCTGATGCGTCACCTTTTTTTAATACGAGGTGCACTGGAGCATTCCACGGGGAATGAGATTCTTGTATTACATTGTCATGCAAAAGCTTTTCAACCTGATTTTTAATTTCGTTAGCCTGAGCTTGGCCTTGTCGATAAGGTTTGACATAAATAGGGTCTTCGTTGACAGTGCGAATTTGGTGTTTAACTTGATTTGAAAAGGTAAGAGATATTGCATCACAATAAAATATATCTTTGTATTCGCTGCAGAGGTCATAGATGGAGTCACGCTCCTCGTTGTTCATGTGATCCAGTCGTAATTTTGAAAGGTTATTATGCAATAATGAATTAACGTCAATGTCATTATTTATTTTATTATTATAAACCTGATCTATTTCCAGCCTTGAAATTTCCAATGGGGTACTAATAGTGAGTGCTACTTCTTCCTCGAGAGCGTTTTGAATTATAGTGGTAGCGAATCCATTTTTACAAGTAACTATTGCAGAAGGCATTCGTACTCCATCGCAAAACTGTATGCTATGTAGTACGCCCTGTCCATCAAATAATTTAGCGGGAAGTTTGACACGCTGTTCAGACCGCGGGGCTAAACGAACTATATGTTGGGGACACTCGATCGGTATGCGAGTATTTTTTGTGACTAGGAATTTTTCCTTTAGTCGAATGTCGGCTTCTAACTGCAACATCAGGTCTAATCCAATTAAACCGTCATAGTTATTATCTACGTTAAAAACATAAAATTTGTGGAATTCGTTGCTTTTAAATGTCGGAACTAGGGGAATTGATAAAACTTCGTCATGACAACTAGTAGCATGGGTACTAATCACTTGAAAGGGCTCATGGGATTTTTCATGCGCGAAGTATTCATCAGCCTTCCAAGGGCTTATGAAAGATCTCGTACTGCCGGTATCTAACATAAATTTACCATCTATTTCGGGAATATAAATATAAGGTAATTTTAAATTTGAATCGAAATTAATTTTTATCACTTCTGGGGGAATTCGGAGGCTTTTACTTGAAAATTTTCACTATTATCACGATTTTGTGCAGGTGCTCCAATGTCAAGGTCAATGTTATTAACAGAATCTACTAGTAAGTTATCAATTTGGGAAACGGGATATTGTTCAAAGTATGGTTCTTCATAATCAGTCTCGGGTGTCATGTCTTGTTCGTAATAATACGGCAATTAATTTGGGTATATGCAATTATTATGGTCTTCAACATAAGGCTCATTTAAATAAAACTGAGGCTTAGCGGGGGCTGTCCTCATGGACACATCATTACTTGGGATTGGTTTTTTATCGAAAGGACGTGTGTTATTTAATTGTTGTTGTGGTAAGGAGTTGCCGAATTGTGGTGGTCGGTAACCGAATTGTTGCGGTGGATGATAACCGAACTGTTGTTGCGGCCGATAACCACCTGGTTGGGCCATGAAACCAGACGATTGCACGGGACGGCCCATGCCTGGCGGAATGCCAAATCTGAACTGATTATTATTTTGAGGTATTCCGAATTTGAACTGGGGATTTTGTGGGAACCCAGAAGCTTGGAACGGTATATTTTTCGCCATAGGGGGTTGTGCCGTAAAAGGAAAATTAAATTTTTGTTGCATAGTTGGCTGTGCCGGTATTTTTGGTTTATTATCGAAGAAACGATTTCGCCGGTTGTATTGTTCCTGAAAATTAATTTCCTCCAAAACGTATTTGTGGGCTTCTTCTAAGGTGGTGGGATTTTTAATTCGTACCATTCTAATCATGTTTTCCGGTAAATTATAAAGAAAGACATTTAAACAAGTATTATTGTATATAATATGTTTCGCCTCGCGTAAACTCAAATTCGTTAACCTATTCACCTTAGCCAATAATATTGATCGAACGCTCTGTATTCTATGACAAAAATCTGAAAAAGATTCATTATTTTTAAGCTTTAAACTCTCTAATTCTATGGCCACACATTCCTCACTACGCGGATCGCCAAAATGCTGATCTAACAAGTTCTTCAATTCATTCCATGTAGTTATATCGTTACGTTCACTGATAAGCGCGGCTGCATTCCCGGTCAATTTGCTAGTGAAGCATTGCATTAAATATTCATTACGGTTTTGGTCTCCTTGGTATTTTAAAATCGCGTATTCACATTTTCGTATGTATAAATTTAAAAGTCGCGAATCTCCCGAAAATTGTGGAATTAATGATAATGCGTCACTGGCTTTAATTATTAATTCATTATCACATACATTTATGTTCGAGTTCTCGGATTTAAGACATTTTGGAATGGATTGATCACACACAATAAAGTAAACAACAGTATGAAAACTTATGTGAAAAGACACAATAAAATGTAAAGCACAATAAAATATAAAACACACAATATAAAACAATGTAAATAAGTAAAAATTAAAATGAAATGAATTTCGATTAAATAGTTTTAATTACAATATTCTTACGTAACATGGAACGAAAATAAGGTATTTTCTTTTATTCGCTTATTAATATTTATTTCTTTTTATTCTTATGTACTATATGTATTTAAATTTCACAACTTAACCAGATAACGTTATTACAAAAGAGTTTTATTTCGCAATAACAAGGGAGTGGAAATGAAAGGAAAGCGAAGAGTTTTACTCACCAACCAATCAGACCAATCGCCATAGTCTTGTCTTCGTAGCCCGTAACGTCACTTATTTATTTGTTCGAAAGATCACTCGTAGCCCACGCCGCGTACTCGTCTTCTGACCAAAATTTGATAGTCAGGTGTAAACACAGGAAAAGAGCGAAAAACGGCGTTGCCTTTAGCGAGCGATCCTACACGGCTGCGCCAGTTAAGTTTTGGGAACGTTTAAAGAACTTTTTAAAAACTAAAAATAAAAATTAAAAGAAAATGATTAACGTCTGACAGAATTGGATGCCAATCGTATGATGAATTAAAAAGAGAGTTACATTGTGCACCTAATAACTAAACTGCTTACTAGCTATTCCTTATCTACATCCGTTAGAGTCCAGTCCCGCTGACTCTATCAAAAGCTCGGGTCTGGGCGACCTAACTACGTTGTATATTAAAAAAAAGTTAACAATACAAAGATATTTTTGATCTCACAAAATAATGCTGCATACTGCACATAGAATGGATCACACACCCTGTTATTTCTTTACTTTTCCTAAAATCAGAGATTGCTTGAGAGCTTCGATGTTTATAAAGTCAGAAGAGGCCCAGAGGAAAACATCGAGTCATCATAATCAGTGTGTTTTGAAGAAATAACATAGAATATTGCGCATTATATATTGAATGCGAAGAAGACAATGATAATGGTATTTGAAAGAGAAAAAACCAGAACCAATGTAAGGATTGCGGTTGATGATGAAGTGTTGGAACAAGTGGATGAGATAGTATATCTTGAATTCGCTTTCAGCAGGGATGGAAGGTACACCATGTGAAAAGTCAAGTGAGTGGTGGGATTTATGTGAATGGAGCGTTGGGAAAACTTATTGGCAGTAAAAACTTGAACCAGAAGGCACAGCTCGCTATACACAATGCAGTACTAGTCCCAACGCTAACTTATGGAAACGAGAGCTGGGTATGGCAGAGCATGAAAGTAGGATAAATGTGGCCGAAATGCGAGCGTCGCGCAAAATGTGTGACGTAACGCTTGTAGACCGTATTTGCAATGATGATGTTAGAAACAGAGTTGGTCCGAAAGAGAGCGTCGGTGTTAAAATAAGAAGAGGCATGCTCAGTTGGTTCGGATATGTAGAAAGAATGCAGGATGGAAGAATGTTGAAGCAGATATACGACGCAAAAGTGGAGGGATATAGGAGCCGAGGAAGGCCAAGACTTACCTACTACCAGAAGGTGATGTCAGAAGCCTTAGAAAGCGGCGAGCGTGTATGAGAAAAGCAATGATTGTTAAAACGAGTGAGTGTGTAAGGATCGAGTTATGTGGCGCTCGGTTTACTCTGTCTATCCCGCAAGGGATTTAGCGCGAACTTACAAATAGATAGACAGTATAGAACTTTAATAAACGGAAGAATAATTTGAAATTATTTTCCTTTACCTATTTATCCATCTACTATTTTCAGGAACACCGTTCCTGTATGAAATCTATATGTTTGTCTGTGTGTGCGTTTTTTTTTCGAATATTCGAATTTTGACTTCAGATTCGGATTCAGCATAAAATAGTAGAATAGGAATGTTTAGGAACCCCGTTACTATCTCTTAAGGAACATGGTCAAATGGCCGACAAATTAAAAAATAATAATAATTGAATTGTTATATAATTGACGAGCCAGGTGTTCCTCTGGCAATGCAAGCTTGCGCATTCTCAACTGATTATATATGTATCCATATATCTACGTCTTCACGCCAATTCCCTTGCTGGGTAGACAGAGAGAACCGAGCGCCTCATGACCCGGTCCTTACACACATCTCTCGCTTCTTTAACATTCGTAGTTCTTCTCTTACCGCTTGACAAGACTAATCTGGTTGTTTTAGGCCCAAACCTATAAAGCACTTGACGTCCCATGAAGGCGTCTCACTCACCAAAATATAGCGTCTTAATATCTTAGCGGCTCGAGACTACTGATCAATAGGACGATATTTTAACCAATTAGACGATGAGTCATACGATGTTGATCTGTGAACTAGCCAATAAGGGCTACGCGTTCTATTAGCCCCCGTGCCGTCGCAGCGAGTTTATTTACTATGCAAAATCGTGTCATGGGGTCTTCATAGATATTAACTTAATATACTTAGGTGAGTCTTGGTCTTCCTCGTCTCTTGCATCCTTCTACTTTCGCGTTGTACATCTGTTTAGTCATTCTTTCCTCTAAAATTCTTTCTACATGTCCAAAACAACGGAGCATGCCGTCTTATCTTATCTTATCACCAATAGTCTCTTTTAGACCAACTCTCTAAATAAATACATTGCTTTGCTCGTAACTTTTCCTTATGATTAACGCAAAATTTTCAGCATGTCATACGTATTATCATAACAAAATTAATTAATTAGTCCAATAAACGGCAACACTAGGTATATAACATAAAATTACAAACCATCTCACTTATAAATTCTCCAAGGTAGACACCCTTCCTTACTCGCCCCTTCTTCTCACATAACTCTTTCTTGACCCAAAACGCTAAGAATAGCCTGTAATGAGCTCCAACATTAATTCTAGGTCATAAACTAGCGAATTTATGATCACGGCTGGTTCTACGATATGATCCCTGGCCATTGTGTCATGTACTCTGTGACAATGTTGTTGAATTACAGAAACAAGATTTGTATTAGCATGTTGTAGATAAAGTGGCGTGGAGTCGCTTGGTTTTAATTTTTTCATGTTTTTGTTCAGTTTATAAAAGTGACCTATTTTAGCTATGACGCAGCAAAATTTTAAATACTTTATTATTTTTTTGGAGTACATTAAAGCTTTCGAATATAAGAAATGGGAGAGGAAGAGCAGAGGAGAGGTGATGATGAAATGAGTAGATAAAAGGAAATGTTATATTTGTATATAAAGGTTTTTAATGGTTTATAAAAAACTGTGCTAGGAAATCATTCTACTTCTTCCAGTATTTGTTTCATTTGTAATTTTATATCATTTACCTCACGAACTTCAGAGATAAAGCGAAATGAAGAATATATTTCCTTTCGTTTATCGTTTTTGACAGACGGGCAAATAGAAGGACTGACAGAGAGAAACCATTTACCTTCTTGATGCGGAACTATAAAATAAATTATGATGTTCATATATTATGTTATATTCATGTATATGATTATTTAAATTATTGATTATCTTGCAAAATGAGAAACAATGATCAACATTTATTGTATACTGGAATTTAAATATATACATAGTTTAAAAATATTTAAGCCAGACACTACTCCACTGCTTTCAAATTACCGAGACAAGCCCAAGACAACTAAATCCAAATATTGCCCATAAAAAATTGGAATGGCTCTAATGGCTATTCATAGTTCCAGAATGTCCGTTTGCAGGACATAATTGACCATAAATAACAGAACTAACACATGTTTATTATAACCCTTCTCATAGATAAAGGGTCATAGCATTTTTAATACAAAAAAGTGTTAACAAATTTTTGTTATACTGATAATGTTGCAATAAATTAAATTCGCATTGTTTACTTTATAAAATATGTTTTCAAATGTTTATTAGATATTTAACTTGCTTATTTTCTTTGTGACCCGTTTCATTGAATGTGTACCGTGTTAAGGTTTTTTATACTACTTGAATTGCAAATATGGAGCATTATCATCTGATCAGTGTACAACCAAATTAACAATACATAAGGAGGGTAATTATAATTATTAATTCAATATTGACATATTTTCTATTTAACTCCATGTATCAAATTATTTATATTATTTCAATTTTTTTTAGAGAAATATAATATCAGTTTGCTCGTTATACTGACCTGTAAACTTTTTTATATAACGTTGGGAGTTATATAAGCGTATGGCCCACCTGATGCGAAGTGAATACCGTAGCTCATTCATTTATAATGATGCCGCCTCTGCTGCAACTCCTTCAGAGCTTACTCACTCGCATGAACACAACAACCCTCCAGGGATGTTGTTTAGCTGCGGTTTTCTTTTTACGGCCAACCTGATGTAAAGCGGGTACCGTACCCTATTAACGCTTGCGATATATTAAGTATCACTCGCGCGATGTCTCCTCTGCTGCTTACACAGCAACTCCTTAGGTGCTTACTGGCGACCTCACTCACACGCAGGAACACAACAACCCTCTAGGGAGTTGTTATTTGGCTGCGGTTTTCTGTGAGGTGAAGGTACTTCCCCAGACGGGCTGCTTTGATGCGCCCTAACTCTCTTCCTGTACCTACATGAATCCGAAAACTCCAATTTAGTAGTACATATCACACCAGAATCCGAACCAGCAACCAGACAGTTAATAGGCTGATTCGTTGTTCACTACGCCGTCACTTTCTTTTTTGTGTTGTTACTAAAATATATTGCCATACATATAGGACGTAGTGCACTCAATCTGGGGATTTCAGGGTACCGTAAACAAAATGGAATCCATTTGCTGCTGAAAAATCAAATTAGTGAGATCCTGGATTATTGGAGAGGATTGAAATTAACAGTCGTGTGTGGTACAAAAACAGCGGAGGTGTTGAAAAATTGGGATTGACTTTGTGAAGCTGGGCCGCATTATTAGATCACGGTTTGTTTTAATGAGAATTTTCCTGTCACATGATGTGTCCTGCATCCATGGTAAACTGGGGGGAATAAACATTTGAAAATGTTGCTTATTTTTATTCTTTCTTTTTGTAATTAACTTTTTATACTTACACATTTGACATTTATGAACATTATTTACAGCATTGACATTTATAGTATTAATATCTCTCGCTGACTTCTTTAAACATTTGCATACCTTTAGAATATAAGTTGAACTTACCATACCAAGTTTGTAACTTAACTCACCATTTATGTAAACCACTGTATGTTCGGGCAAATAAATGAAATTTGAATATGAATTTGAATTTGCCATTTAACATTTTATACCACTAAGATGACAAAGAGGTATTTATTCTCCCTAATAAATAATAATAAATATTGTCGGACAAATTACACAGCGCCATCTAGCCCCAAAGTAAGCCAAGCTTGTGTTATGGGTACTAGACAACTGATAAACATACGTAAATACATTTTTTTTTGTAAATACATACTTATTATACATAGAAAATACCCAGACCAAGACAAACAGACATTAAATAGTTAATAGATTCAGGCGTTATTTTGCGAAAGTCAAATTTATATTATGATATATATTTATGACGACCGCAGCAGCCGAGGCAGAGACTACCGGAGCAGCCATGGCAGTGTCGGCATGTTGCACTTACTAACAGTAGTGGGTGGGTGCCGGCCGGCGCTAGGCCGCATGAACTAATTGGTGGCGGAAGCACACAAAGCAGGTTAGATCAAATTACATGCAAACAAACAGATATGTTCATGCACACAAATGTTTGTACTGTGTGGGAATCGAACCCACGAGCGTTGGTGTCAAGGTAGCGCAATAGTAAGCAGTTACCGTAGTCCAAAGACACTTGCTACATCAGGGGTGTCTCTCGTGCTTTGCCGACATTGCAAAACCCTTTTTACGCAATTTTTGAAGGACCACATGTTGTAGTTCCTGATGAAAAATAATAATTTCCTGGAAGGTAGTTTTCTGCGAGTAAGTGAGTTCACCAGTAAACTCCTAAGGAGTAGCTGTGTTACATTCCACAATTTAAGAGTCCTCGGAAGAAAACCTTTCTAGAACAGAAAAGGTCGTATCCTTTGTGGTTTAAATATGTTTTTTTTGGAATATAATAAATTGAGACATTTAAATAAATTGAGATATTTGGAATATAATAAATTGGAACAAGTGAATGAGTTTGTATATCTTGGATGCGCTTTCAGCAGGGATGGAAGGTACACAGCAGATGTGCAAAGGCGAGTGAGTGCTGGGAATAGTGTGAATGGAGCGTTGGGAAAACTTCTTGGCAGTAAAAACCTGAGCCAGAAGGCGCAGCTGGCTATACACAATGCAGTGCTGGTCCCAACGCTTACTTATTGAAGCGATAGCTGGGTACGGCAGAGAGAGCATGAAAGTAGGATAAACGCGGTTGAAATGCGAGCGTTGCGCAAAATTTGTGGTGTAACGCTCGCAGACCGTATCCGCAATGATGAGGTTAGAAGCAGAGTTGGTCTGAAAGAGAGCGTCGGTGTTAAAATAAGAAGAGGCATGCTCCGTTGGTTCGGACATGTAGATAGAATGCAGGATGAAAAAATGACGAAGCAGATATACAATGCAAAAGTGGAAGGATGTAGGAGCCGAGGAAGGCCAAGTCTTACCTATCATGATCAGATTGGTCGTGTTCTATCAGAAGGTGATGTCAGGAGCCCTAGAAACCGGCGAGCGTGCATGAAATGAGCAATGAATGTGAAAGAAGCGAGTGAGGTATGTAAGGATCGAGTCGCGTGGCGCTCGGTTCTCTCTGCCTACCCCGTAAGGGATTTGGCGTAAAGTTATAGATAGATAGATAGATAATAAATTGAGCAACAAAAAATGCTAACGGTTCATCAAATATAATTGAAATACTCATCAGATTATTGATTTGATGTACATTTCAATATGTTTAGATGTGAACATATTTTCGTAGGTTAGGTTAGGGTTAGTTATCACCATCACGTCAACCCTTACTCATCCCACTGCAGGGCTACGGGTCTCCCTTCAACCGAAGGGGTTCAGAGCATACTCCACCACGCTGCTCAAATGCGGATTGGCGGAGGCCAGCGAATTCAAGCCGCTCGAAGGCCAGGTAACTTAACGACTGTCATCTATCGACAACAGCCGGGACCGACGGCTTAACGTGCCCTCCGAGCACGGAGAAACTCGAGATAGATAAACCCATCGATAGACAGGCTGCGGTCGACGTTACTCAACCTGCGTGTTCTGTTAAACACGCGCAACGACGCCATCAAGCTCTCAGTTAGGGTTAGTATATTGACCAATTCATACAAGTTAATTTTTATACAACGGTGCTGCTATCACAGCAACTCCTTAGGAGCTTACTGGTGACCTCACTCACACGCAAGAACACAACAACCATCCAGAAAATTGATATTTGGCTGCAGTTTTCTGTGCGGTACATCCACAGAAGAGCTGCTTTAATGCACCCTACCTCTCTTAAAACATTCAGACCAAGACAAATAGACATGTTCAGGCACACAAATGTTTGTCTTGCGTGGAAATTGAACACACGAGCATTGTTGTCAAAGTTGCGGCATTCACGACTGCACCAAATCAGAGCTTGATTAAAATCTAGAGATAGCTGCGTACCAATTTTCAAATCACTCAAATTATTAACACTGCCGTGCATTTATATAATGGAACTATGTAATTTTGTAAAATCCAATCCGCATTTGTTTACAAAATTATCTGAAACAAGAACGAGGCCAAATCATGTAAGATCACAATATAAATATAAGTTAGTAATTGGCGAATATAAAACTGCCATGATCGATAAAAATGTAATCGGTATGGCTCCCATTATATTCAATAAATTGCCGGATAATTTTAAATCATTAGATTTGACAACGTTTAAAGAGAAATTAAAATTGTTATTAACTCAAAAATGCTATTATACAGTAAAAGATTATTTGAATGATATTTTGTCATACTAAAAAAAATTTTCTTTTTTATAACTCTTTTTTTAAATTCGTAATTATTAAATTCCGTAATTATTTTTGAATTTTAAAATGTGCCTTATTTGAATTTAGACTGACTTATTAATTTATAATGACTATTATTATTATTTTCTATTTGCAAAGTATAACATAAAAACTATTGTACGTCTATTAAGGACAGGTCACAGTGATACGCAATAAATTCTAAGATTTTTAACGGAAGTATCGCGTATTTTATTTATTTTGTTGAACCTGACATTGTTTAATTCAATGTGTAACAATCGCGAAAACCTAAGACAATACTAAATTCTAAGATCTTTTGTAACCTGTGTTCCACAATAAAGATATTTGATTTGATTTGTCAAATCAATGTGGAGATGAACTGAACATGAAGCTGAAGTTATTACATCAAACAACACCTCTGAACACAACCCATTGTAAAATCGATAGAACATACCGGGTGGCCAGATCTCTTAAACTTAAGATCTTAGGATCCCTAGTCACATGGTGCTGGCTGGTGTCAGAGTGCTTCAGCCCAAAAGTCACATAATAGACACGTTCGTGTGTGTGTTATAGTACAACACAAGTCTTTCCCTTGTTAACATTAGGGTTCCGTGCCTGTCCTGTCGATGTCAGCATACCTCATACATCTGTACGTGACCACATTTTAGAAATTTGTATGTATGTCTTCCTTCTTCTTACCGTTATCCCGTTTCCTAAACCATTAGGGTTGACGGGGTCCGCTACCTAAGCCTAAGGATTTGGCGAAGATACTGATTTCTACATGGAGCGACTGCCGTCAGACCTTCGTAACCAGAGGGAAAACCAGACCTTTCTTAGGTTAGATCACACATCTTTCGAAATATAATTTCTTGGACGTGCAAGTTTCCTCACAATGATTTTCTTCATCGCCGAGCAAGTGATAGTTATGTACTAGACGAGCTCGGTTTTGTCTAGGTCTGGATGTTTTTAAGAGTGGTAGGGCGCATCAAAGCAGTCTGGGGTAGTACCTCCACCTCACAGAAAACCGCAGCCAAATAACAACTACCTAGAGGGTTGTTGTGTTCCAGTGTGTGAGTCAGGTCACCAGTAAGCTCCCAAGGAGTTGCTGTGTAAGCAGCAGAGGAGGCATCGCGCGAGTGATACTTTATATATCGCAAGCGTTAACAGGCTACGGTACCCGCTTTACATCATGTGGGCCGTATGCTTGTATGCCTCTCGACGTAGTATAAAAATAACTAAAATGTATATAAATCCGAAAACACTAATGCAGCAACGCTTTCGAACCACGGAACGGCGATTAATAGGCTACTTCTTAATTCAATATTTACATTATTGTTTACATTAGTCGAATAAATAATTTTGATACTGGGCACAATACTATCCACCCTATTTTGAACTCTGACATCTTGTGAAAGGAATTTATCAGATCACCTTTGACACTATAATTTTGATAATTTAAGTCAAAACTAACTTAATTTATATGTGAAGATTAAACACAGGTGTGTAGATAATTTTGTAAACAGATAGATATCTTTCTATTGTGTTTTTGTTTACTTTTTAACGAACATTATTGTATACAGGTAGAAAAGAAGGCAGCTTGTCTGTTGGTAAATAAGAAATACTATCATAAATAAATCGTAGCCTATCTTAGGGATGGGTTTAGTCAAGTGGTCTTATAATATGATTCTCCTAGTTTCCATTAGGTCTATTAGTCTCATAGTGCGGCGGAGCTATGTAGTTCCAATTTAGATATATATTTACAATCGCACAGCTCCCTGCCGGCTGGGAGTTCATCCGCACACACTGGAACCGCAATGGTCGCGCACTGTGCGCTTCACGAGAAGTTTTCTACCGAGAATTATTATGTTGTGGAATGAGCTCCCTGCCGAGGTTTTCCCAAGGGACTACAGTATGGGGTTCTTCAAGAAAGGCGTGAAGAGGTTCTTACAGGGTCGGCAACGCAAGAGTGACACCCCTGGTGTTGCAAATGTCCATAGGCTACGGTAACTGCTTACCATCAGGCAGGCCGTACGCTTGTTTACCACCTTAGTGGTATAAAAAAAAAGATAATTAAAGAGACTCTCGTCTCGGCTCTCTCGGTTCTCTCTGCCTATACCGAAAGGGACTTGGCGTGAAAATGTAGTAGTAGTAGAATCTGTTCGATTATTAACATTATCGATGTTATAATCGATTATTCAGCTAATTCTCATCGATTCTAATTTTACAAAACAGTACGCAGATAGTTCAATGCCAGGGTGATAGCGCGCATCCTTGTAGGCGCAATAACTTTTTTTTAATGATTACCACTTTCCATAAGGTGGGCTGTATGCTTGCATAACTTCCGATAAAGATAAAGATCATTTATTTGCCAATAGGCCCTACGGGCTTAGACACGTCATACATTCTTTAATATTGTATCTTAATTTTAGGCCAGTTTTTTTTTACTTTTAATCTCTCTTTTTTAATCTACCAGCATTTCGGAAATTACCATCGGCGAAGAAGAAATGCCAAAAGAAACTTAGCAATATGGGTCTTTTTTTCATCATTAATATATATTACAATAAATATATCTGAGTGTACATATAATGAAATCAAGTGGTACAATTAAAGATATATTAATACATGTGCTGAATCATTTCCAAACTCCGACTTTGTATAATATATATATGTATTTTCATTTTTATTTTCCTTACCTTGAGATTGAGATAAACAGACAAACGCGTCCGTACATTCGTCTGTTTGTCACAATATAAATGCAATGCATTTTTACCTTTTATATATATGGAACCCTAATAATGATAATTGACCATCAAATAGATGCGGCACATTTGTATACGGCACTGATATATCGACTCTTAGTGGACAAAGGGGTCTGTACGAGTCACATATTTCCCCACAGGATGACTCCCTGGTGAAATAGGGTTGTCAATATTATAAATGGGTGCATTTTTTGAACATTTTCTTAATAATACTTTAATAATAATAATACTTTTTTTTTACCCCGCAGGACAGCTTGTGGCGAGCTGTTGGTGCGGAACGACACCACGGGTACCCGAGTGCTCCAGAGAGTCGATCAGGGCCTTCGCCTCCGGCGTGTCTTCGTCGGTCGGAGTGAAAAGTCAAGAAGGCCCGCAGGACTCTCAGCTCTGGCTTGCCTTCATTGGCCGTCCAGAGGGGAGTCGATAGAGTATATTGCTCTAGCAGGTGATATGCTCCAGGGGTGGAAGTGTTAAAGGGCATAACGCCTCGAGTAACTTCGGAGAAAGCGCAGCCCACCTCTCGACACCCCTGAGTCACTCACATCGGTGTTGCCCCCGGCCAACTTTCTCTGGCATTTCGGGGTCCATCTAGTGAGTGGCGAGCCACCGCCTGCCGAAGTAACATCAGATAGGATAGTTATGGCAGGTGTCCGTCTCTCTTCTGTAATGGCCTAGTACTAATAATCCCTCCAGATCTCATTTCAATAGCTCAATTATTTCCGACACATTTGCAATAGTCCCAATACCTGCCGTGACCTCTTCGGGGGTATAGCCTCCCATTGATATCCCTTAGAGCAGGTCTTAGCTGGTATAATACATTACATCATTCTTTTCGAAGGGGCCTCTACGCGTTGGATTCATATCCCCGCGCACGCCTATCAAATGACCGGGAAAACCCGTGAAATAAGAGATATATAATACTTTGTTTATTATAAATAAATATATCCCTCATGATGTAAATCTGTTACTCTTCGCAAGGCATCCCTATAGTTGCGTCAGAGAAATGGATTTTTGAGCTTATCATTCAAAAAATCATATTTATGTTCCAACATAACAGGTATATAATATCAAAATCCATTTTTATATACATATACTTTTTATAAATGTTTTTTTTATACTACGTCGGGGAGGCATACAAGTAAACGGCCCACCTGATGTAAAGCGGGTACCGTAGCCTATTAACGCTTGAGATATATTAAGTATCGCGCGATGCCTCCTCTGCTGCTTACACAGCAACTCCTTGGGAGCTTACTGGTGACCTCACTCCCACACAGGAACACAACAATCCTCCAGGGAGTTGTTACTTAACTGCAGTTTTCTGTGAGGTGGAGTTACTTCCCCTGACGGCCTGCTTTGATGCGCCCTACCTCTCATAAAATTACTAATTCTTTTAACAATGCTGAGGTGGCAACAAGCGTACAGCTTGCCTGACGGTGAGCACTTACCATAGCAAAAGCGTATCAGAGTCGACCAGTTATATTTTTTTTATACTACATCGGAAGGCATACAAGCATACAGCTCACCTGATGAAAAGCAGTAACCGTAGCCTATTGTAGTATATTAAGCGTCAATCACTGTCAATATTCGTCTTGTGTGGGAATCGATCCCACGAGCTTTGTTGTCAAAGTCCCGTCATTCCCGACTGAGCCACCTAGCTCGTCAAAATTATATAATGTTTATTTGACATTCTAAGATATTGCTAAAAGTGAACTTCCATGATATGCAAATGGACCAACAGCTACAACTAAAGCAGTATTGAGAAAAATTAGCCGGAACTTTAGACTCGACTTCCGAAACTTAGGGCGTAAGTGGCTCACCAACATTTTCACCGCCAAATCTTACCTGCATGTGGTGCATCCTGCTAATAATCATAGTCAAATATTACCTAGAGAATTGTTGTATACCTGCACGGGAGTGAGGTTACCAGGAACCTCTTAAGGAGTTGGTTAGCTTCTCTATTAGAAGCAGTTATTCTTCTAGTTACACAAGCTTTTAAAGGCTCAGGTGGTCTGTGTGTATGTTTGCCTTCTGACGTTGTGTAAGAAACTCGATACACGGTTAGCTCGAACATTGGTAAGGCTCAAGACTTGTAACAGCCGTTAATAAGCCCAAATGTAAAGAAATTCAAGTATAATATATATATGACGAGCTCGGTGGCGCAGTAGTGAAACGCGCTGTTACGCTACTTTGACACCAACGCTCGTGGGTTCGATTCCCACACAGAACAAACATTTGTGTGCATGAACATGTCTGTTTGTCTTGGTCTGGGTATTTACTATGTATAATAAGTATGTATTTACGTATGCTTATCAGTTGTCTAGCACCCATAACACAAGCTTCACTTACTTTGGGGCTAGGTGGCGCAGTGTAATTTGTCCGACAATATTTATTATTATTATTATTATAATAACAACTTCAGCCGTAAGAAGCCTGCTCGGCACAGCCCTAGCGGTCGTAACGCCCCTCGTTGCAACGGCGACACGACGGCGGTCACCCTTTAACGGCGGTAGAGTGTCCATTCGTTACAAATATACCTTTTATATATAAAGTATATTGATTTTTTTGTTTTATAGATATAATAACACTAAATTGTATTCTAGTAGTGATATAATGAACTATTAGACGACTGTTTCGTGGTTCGAAATCTGGTGGGCATTAACCCTTAGTTGGTGTTTTAGGTTTTATGTTACATATTCGTAATTATAACGTGCTCAGCGGAAAAAATCGAAAGGAAACCACAACACAACGACGACGAGCTCAGTGGCGCAGTGGTGAAACGCGCTGTTACGCTACTTTGACACAGACGCTTGTCGGTTCGATTCCCACACAATACAAACATTTGTGTGCATGAACATGTCTGTTCGTATTAATCTGGGTATTTTCTATGTACGAGTATAATAAGTATGTATATACAAAAAAAATGTATTTACGTATGTTTATCAGTTGTCTAGTAGCATAATACAAGCTTCGCTTACTTTGGGGCTAGATGGCACTGTGTAACTTGTCCGATAATATTTATTATTTATTTTACAACCACACGTCCCAGAAATTATATTTCGAAAGACGTGTGAAGTGTGATAAGGAAGGTATAGTTTCCTCTGTGAGTTGTGCAGGTCTGACGGCAGTCACTTCATGGAAAAATAAGTATCTTGGCCGAATTCTTTGGCTTTGGTAGTGGGCTCCGCCAAACCTAATCGGCAGAATAAATAATCAAATCTGCTACCAAAACTTACTGTTTAACTACTTTTGCAACTGAAGTGGCTTTCTATCCGTCAGCGCAGAAATATGCATATTCTTTCCTTTCTCTACTTCATACTCTTTAATCCTAAAGCTCCTTCCTACCTCAAAGTTTGGTTCAAATTTTGTTCTTCCTCTCACAACTTACAACTTCGCTCCTGTGAAAATGTTATTCTTTCAGTCCCGTCTCATTCCTCTAAATTCTTCGACCAATCATTTACAGTTCAGGCTATTAGGCTATGGAATACTTTACCTGTAGTCATTAGAAACGCTAAATCTATCAAAAAATTAGTAAAAAATCATCGTCTTAATTTATAACTTCAAAAGCTGTACACTGACATTTAGTATGTATAAATATATTTATGTTTGTATATTTTGTGTATGTATTTTATATATTATATGTGTTTTCTTTATTTATTATTATATATGTATTGTTATATAGTATTTGTACACAAATGTATCCCTATGTATTTACACCTAGATAAGTAACTATATTAATAAGAATAAATTTTCCTTCCTTGCTAACCCTACCTTCTCTGTACGCCGATTCGTTACCTTAAGGTTGCCTTGAAAAGATTGCTTTTAGCAATAAGGCCGCCTTGTTGCATAATAAGTATACATGTTTTACTATTTTTTAAGAAATTTCCTGTAACAATTATTATGTAAATAAAGCTTATTCTCTATCTATGTACTTTTATTATATGTGACTTAAGTTAGTTGGTTTAATCATAAGTACTTAATATTATTGTATAAATGCAGGACGCTGTGCGCCTGAGCTTATAAATGTTACCATCTTAAGAGCCAAAGCCAATCTTACTTGCACGTTCTCCGAGTCCTTTTTAGCTCCTGGGGAGTATTTGTATTAGCAGCGAGAGTGCCAACGCGAAAACGATGCTCGTTCTGAAGGCTAGATTAACTGATAAGTACCAGGTGCGTCGGATGCTAGTTTTCCTCCCGAGAGGTATAGAAGGCGTGTTAGATACCGCGGATCAGTAAACGAGACTTCGTTAAAACAAGGGAGACAGTTATTTGATTAGGAGAAATTCTACTAAGGAAGTTTCTCTGCCTTAAATAAAAATTCCCTTAATCTCCGGATAGTACTTCCGTTTACGAGTGAATAAGATAACCAGAAAGCAACAGATTAATGCACGGGATTGCCTAATTGCAATGATCTTTGTTTGTTCTTTACAAACAAACTTTAAGATCACTTTTTTCAGTGTCATGTAAACCCAAACAAGGAACATTTGTGAAAATATGACAATTAATGTATGTATTATTACATTAAATGTCTTATTAATAAAATCAAATTTTCGTAAATAAATTTCTTATAAATAATTTTTAAAATAATAAACAATTATAAAAATATTTAATTTAAAAAAAGTTATAATTTAAAATAAAATTAAATTTACCTCGTTTTATTTCGGAGAATGTTTAATTTTTGTTCGAGCGCTCTTAATACTCGTAACATCTAAGTTCAAAATGATTGATTTTTGAAACGAAACATTTTAAAGTGGAATTTGAATCTTGAAGTTAGTTTGAAATTAAACTATTTTTAACGGAAGTATCGCGTGTTTTATTTATTTTGTTGAAACCTGACGTTTCGAACGCTTTGCAGCGTCCGTGGTCGCAGGAAGGACTAAGGTGGTATTTGTCTTACATTAGTTATTCAATTATTACATCTACCGACATGGATGGATTAATTATATATGTTCCGATTCACACAAAAATCGCTCACAGTGTCCGAACATTTTTTAGTAGATCTTTGGATTTGTGACTTGATTATTTTTAGGACTGGATCCCAAGCAGGTGGTACTTGCCAACCATCTTCTCTATTGAAATTGGGGTGTTTTCTTATTTCAATAGCCTCGCGCAACATTCTCGGCATGTAGCGATTCTCCTTGGCGAGGATTTGTGGTTTATCGAACCGGATGTAATGGTTTGGTTGGTCCAGTGTATGTTCACATACTGCAGAGTTTTTATCGCGCCTATTCTTCATATCAGCAATGTGTTCTTTCACACGAGTACCTACGCTTCTCTTTGTTTGCCCTATGTATGATAAACCACATTCGCAGTCTAATTTGTATACTCCTGCATCTTGTAGGGGGATATTAGACTTGATAGGTCTTAGAAATTGACTGATCTTCTTATGGGGCTTGAAATAAGTTTTAATTGAAGCTCGCCGTAAGATGTTGCCAATTTTGTCTGTGACTCCCTTTAAGTATGGTAAGATGGCAGGTTGACGTTCAACTGTAGGTGGCTTCGGGCGGCTTCTGTGACGCATGCGAGGGAGTGTGTGACTATTGCTCCGCAGTACTTGTTTGACATGTTGGAGTTCCTCCTCTAGATGCTCAGCGTCGCAGATGCCGTGTGCTCTCTGAAACAAAGATTTGCCTACGGTAGCTAACTGACATGGATGGTGGTGTGAGTTACCATTGAGATATTTGTCTGTATGGGTGGGTTTCCTATACACTGTGTGAGTAAGTGAGTTGTCAAGTTTCCTGGTGATTAATAGGCATGAGTCAGTATTCTTCCATATTCCTCAGGCATGTCATTTTCACGCAGCGTGAAAATGACATGCCTGAGGAATATGGAGAACTTCTAGAACTTTGCTTAACATCTGGCTATTTTCTTTGGAATGACGAATTTTACACCCAAATCGATGGCGTAGCTATGGGCTCTCCCATTTCTCCTGTTGTCGCTGACATTTTCATGGAAGACCTTGAGGAGAAAGCGCTGTCGATGGCACCAGCTGTGCCGAAGATGTACAAACGGTACGTAGATGATACTTTTGTTGTCATACCCAAAGATAAAGTGTCTATATTCCTACACCACCTTAATTCCATCAACAATAAAATCAAATTCACCATGGAATTAGAGGCAAATAATTCACTAGCATTCCTTGATATATTAATCACCAGGAAACTTGACAACTCACTTACTCACACAGTGTATAGGAAACCCACCCATACAGACAAATATCTCAATGGTAACTCACACCACCATCCATGTCAGTTAGCTACCGTAGGCAAATCTTTGTTTCAGAGAGCACACGGCATCTGCGACGCTGAGCATCTAGAGGAGGAACTCCAACATGTCAAACAAGTACTGCGGAGCAATAGTCACACACTCCCTCGCATGCGTCACAGAAGCCGCCCGAAGCCACCTACAGTTGAACGTCAACCTGCCATCTTACCATACTTAAAGGGAGTCACAGACAAAATTGGCAACATCTTACGGCGAGCTTCAATTAAAACTTATTTCAAGCCCCATAAGAAGATCAGTCAATTTCTAAGACCTATCAAGTCTAATATCCCCCTACAAGATGCAGGAGTATACAAATTAGACTGCGAATGTGGTTTATCATACATAGGGCAAACAAAGAGAAGCGTAGGTACTCGTGTGAAAGAACACATTGCTGATATGAAGAATAGGCGCGATAAAAACTCTGCAGTATGTGAACATACACTGGACCAACCAAACCATTACATCCGGTTCGATAAACCACAAATCCTCGCCAAGGAGAATCGCTACATGCCGAGAATGTTGCGCGAGGCTATTGAAATAAGAAAACACCCCAATTTCAATAGAGAAGATGGTTGGCAAGTACCACCTGCTTGGGATCCAGTCCTAAAAATAATCAAGTCACAAATCCAAAGATCTACTAAAAAATGTTCGGACACTGTGAGCGATTTTTGTGTGAATCGGAACATATATAATTAATCCATCCATGTCGGTAGATGTAATAATTGAATAACTAATGTAAGACAAATACCACCTTAGTCCTTCCTGCGACCACGGACGCTGCAAAGCGTTCGAAACGTCAGGTTTCAACAAAATAAATAAAACACGCGATACTTCCGTTAAAAATAGTTTAATTTCAATGTGTAACAATCGCGAAAACCTAAGACAATACTTGAAGTTAGTTTTTTTTTACGAGAGGTAGGGCGCATCAAAGCTACCCATCTGGGGAAGAACCTCCACCTCACAGAAAACCGCAGCCAAATAACAACTCCCTAGAGGGTTGTTGTGAAATTAAAGTATACAAAATCTGACTTATACAGACACGGCCTCTATACAGCCCAGGCTTTTATTTTAATTGTATTTTTATATTTTATTTTATATTATTATTTATACAAAATATATTTAGAGTTAAATAGACGCGGCCTCTATACAGCCCAAGCTGTTATTTTAATTATTTTTATTAACTGACACGCACCCCTGCAAGATGTACAGAACGCCGGTGAAAGAAGGAGACACCCGGGACGCGGCCTCCCTTACCCCGAAGGAGCGGGCCGAGAATATCTCGGCCACCGATGTAAGGAAGAGTATCGGGGAATGGGAGGCCGGCGTACCGGGTAGTGTTACCCCCGCACAAACAACAGGACCCGCCTTGGCATCGACAACCGTGACCAAGGCGCCCCGGGCCAAGTCTAAACCCACCCAGCCGCCCGCCAAGTCGACAAAGACCAGGGTGGAGGAGGCCAGAGCCTGCAGCAACAAGGCCAAAAGTGCCCTGTCCGTCTCCAGAAACCTGAAGACGGACATTAAACAGGATGTGCTGCAGGCTCTGGACCGCCTCTACCAACTCGTGAAGGAAGCGGAGGCCGACTTGGCGGGCGGTAGGAAAGGGACGGCGTTGGCGGCGGATGCTTCGACATTGGTCGTGGCACCCGTCGCCAACCCCGGCAAACCCTCGGGGGCGGACAACGGGGCGCAAGAGAGAGATATATTGGAGAAAATAGGAAGAAATACGGAGCTCCTCGTCCAAAACAATAAACTATTACAAGAGCTAAAAGAAAGTCTAATAAAACAAGAGAAGGCGATCGAGGGGGCGACATACGCGAGTGTCGTGGCGGCGGGCCAGACTGCGAAACTGGACGTGGAGCCGGCCGCACTTCACTCCGTAGTCGTCTCCTCGACCGTCGAAACAGAGACTGGGGACGAGGTGCTCCAGAAAATTAGGGAAGCGGTCGATGCCAAGGAGGGATGGGTTAAGGTCGAGCGGGTGCGGAAGGTGAAGGACCGCAAGGTTATAGTGGGATGTAGGGATGAAGGGGAGCGAAGAAAGATTAGGGAGAGATTGGCAGCGACGGGGAGCGGCCTGGTCGTCGAGGACGCGAAGAACAAGGAACCGCTTCTGGTGGTGAGGGACGTGCTGAGCATCCACAGCGATGCAGAGCTCATACGCGCCCTTCGCAACCAGAACCGGGACGTCTTTCGGGGCCTCGACGGCGGGGAGGACCGCGTCGCTGTCAAATATAGTAGGAAGGCGCGAAACCCGCACAACCGCCACGTCGTGCTGAGCGTCTCCCCCGTGATTTGGAGGAGGTCGATAGCGGAGCAGAAGCTGCGTATCGACCTCCAGAGGTGCGTCGTGGAGGACCAGACGCCCCTCGTCCAGTGCACACGCTGCTTGGGGTTCGGACATGGTCGGCGGTTCTGCAAAGAACCCGCCGACCTGTGTAGCCACTGCTGTGGCCCGCACCTCAAGGCGGAGTGCGCGGACGCCAGGGCGGGGGGGACGCCAGCATGCAAGAACTGCACCCGGGCAAAGCTGCCGAACGCGAAACACAATGCGTTCGGCGGCGAATGCCCGGTAAGAAAGAAGTGGGACGGGTTGGCGCGGGCCTCTGTCGCCTATTGCTGAGATTGCCACGGGGACCACCCGCCAGTATCGAATGGCTCAGACCAACCTACAGGGAAGCCAGCTAGCAACGCACGAATTGCTGTTGGCGGCAGGTGAGCGCAAAATATCTGTCGCACTGCTGCAGGAGCCCTATGTGGGTCGGGTTGGAAGCGTAAGAGACTATCGTGGAGTGAGAGTCTTCCAGGCACTGGGGAACGGCGAGGGTACTGTAAAGGCGGCAATAGCCGTCTTCGATCACGACCTCGATGTCGTACAGTACCCACAACTCACCACAAACAACATCGCTGTGGTGGGGATCCGGACTAGTGCCTGGAGGATTACACTGGTCTCCTACTACTTCGAACCTGACAAACCCATGGAGCCATACCTGGAGCAGCTCAGACAGGTTGAGCGGGAAACCGGACCTGGAAGGTTGGTCATAGGCGGGGACGCCAACGCGAAGAGTTTCTGGTGGGGCAGCTCCCAAGAGGACTCCAGGGGGGAGATGATGACTGGAGCCTTAGGGGAGCTGGGCCTCCAGATACTTAATTCGGGGGACGTCCCGACATTCGATACCGTTCGAGGCGAGAAGAGGTACAGCAGCCATGTCGACGTGACGGCCTGCTCTGAGGATATGCTGAGCCTGGTGGATGGCTGGCGCGTCTCCGAGGCCCTAACGTCCTCTGACCACAACGGCATTCTATTTGAAATCAACTTGGCACGGGCGAAAGGGGTATCCGTGGCGAGGACCACCAGGATCTTCAACACCAGGAAAGCGGATTGGTGTCAGTTTCGTGAGAAACTGGCAGCAATCATGCGGAGGGACCGCCTGAACGTGGAGAGCGTTGAGGCGGTCCAGGTGTGGGAGGACCTGGAGGTAATCGTGGACGGGTATACCCGAGCCATAGCCGAGGCCTGCCAGGCAGCGATGCCCAAAATCAAAGGCGGGGTTTCATTTAGATTGCCGTGGTGGTCGGAGGAACTCGAGGAGCTGAAGAGGCAAACCAACACCAAGCGACGCAGAATCCGAAACGCAGCGCCGGACCGGAGACAAATGGTGGTCAGTTCGTACCTCGAACAGAAGGGCAAATACGAGGCCGCAGTGCGGGATGCCCAGACTGACAGCTGGAGGAAATTTTGCGGGAGGCAAGACAGAGAAGGCGTCTGGGAAGGTATCTATCGGGTCATTGGGAGGGCAACCGAGCGCAAGGAGGATGTACTCCTCCAGGAGGGCGGGAGGACGTTGGATCACAGGGAGTCCCTCGAGCTGTTGGCGGATACGTTCTATCCTGCCGACAGCGAGTTGGACGACGATACAGATCACCGCGAAACAAGGAAAAAGGCCCGCGAGGTAAACGAGCGGGTCGATGATGACCATGACCCGCCGTTTACCATGAGGGAGCTCTTAGCGGCTGTATCGTCGTTCAACCCAAAGAAGGCTCCCGGTGCCGACGGCCTCACGCCTGACATTTGCGCTCGGGCCATCAACAGTGACCCTGAGTTCTTCCTGGCCCTTCTCAATAAATGTCGAGCCCTCCGCTACTTTCCCCGGCTGTGGAAGGGGGCCCTCGTAATTGTCCTTCGGAAACCAGGCAAAGACTCGTATACCTTGCCCAAATCGTACAGGCCGATTGGGCTTTTGCCTGTCTTGGGCAAGGTATACGAGAAAATGCTGATCGCTCGCCTCAAGCACCACATTCTACCGAGGATTAGTACTCGCCAGTACGGGTTTATGCCACAAAGGGGCACCGAAGACTCCCTCTATAACCTGGTGCAGCACATCCGCGCCAAGCTTGACGAGAGGAGAATGCTCACTCTCGTCTCGCTGGATATAGAGGGAGCCTTCGACAACGCCTGGTGGCCGGCAATAAAACTACGACTGGCTGAGGAAAATTGTCCTCTGGGCTTGAGGAGAGTGATCGATAGCTATCTCAGCGATAGGACGGTCAGAGTTAGGTACGCCGGGGGGGAAACCTTGCGGTCCACCACCAAAGGGTGTGTCCAAGGGTCGATAGGAGGACCGATTTTGTGGAACCTCCTATTGGATCCTCTTCTGCAGCAACTCGACCTTGCGGGGGTGCACTGTCAGGCCTTCGCCGATGACGTCGTGCTGATGTTCGACGGCAACACTGCGCTGGATATAGAGAGACAGGCCAATGCCGCTCTCGAGCATGTGAGGGCGTGGGGTGTCAAAAACCGGTTGAAGTTTGCGCCGCATAAGACCAGCGCTATGCTGGTCACGCGCAAACTTAGGTATGACACTCCGCGGCTTACCATGGGCGGGATAGACATTGGCATGTCTCGGCAGATCAAACTACTGGGGTTGACGATTGACGCGGGTCTGACGTTCAACGCGCACGTGGCTACTGTCTGTAAAAGGGCAGTGGCCATATACGGGCGCCTTGCGCGTACGGCCCGCGTCAGTTGGGGTCTCAACCCTGAAGTAGTGAAGATCATATATTCAGCCGTAGTGGAACCTACGATATTGTACGCTGCCGCCGCATGGGCTCCAGCGGTCAATAAGCTGGGCATCCAGAAACAGCTCAACAGCGTACAGCGGGGCTTCGCTCAGAAGATCTGTAGAGCCTACCGCACGGTCTCCCTGAACTCCGCACTGTTGCTGGCCGGGGTGCTGCCTCTTGACCTCAGAGTGCGCGAAGTCGCCTCTTTATACGAGGCCAAGAGGGGGCTACCCCATCCGCTGCTCGGGGACAGGGAGATCGAGCGGATGGCCTCGAAGATCGAGGCCCCGCATCCCGCGGAGCTAGATAGCTTGGAGTTCGGCAGCCTGGTAGACGAGGAACAATGCAGGGCACACTCCAACTTTGCCCTGCGAATATTTACGGACGGCAGCAAGATTGAGGGCCGGGTTGGCGCCGCTGTGTCCATATGGAACGGTGACGCCGAAACCAAGGCCCTCAAACTTGCTTTGTCGTCCTACTGTACCGTCTACCAGGCGGAACTCCTGGCTATCTGCACGGCGGCCGAGTACGCTTTGAGCTGCGATGGACCCAGTATCGGCATCTTCAGCGACTCCATGGCGGCGCTCCAGGCGGTGGCGAACGTCGAGTCCCCCCATCCCCTGGCGGTGCAGACACGGGACGCTCTTAAACTGTGCAAAAGCCAGGGTAAGAGCGTCTCGTTGTTCTGGATCAAGGCACACGCGGGGTTGGAGGGGAACGAACGTGCCGATGAACTCGCCAGGAGCGCCGCACTGGGGTTGCGGAGGCGGCCAGATTATGACCGCTGCCCTGTCTCATTCGTCAAAGGTATGATCCGCAAGGGGACCATTGACGAATGGGACAGGAGATACAAATCGGGAACAACAGCTTCGACGACGAAACTGTTCTTCCCGAGTGCGGCGGAGGCGTACGGCGTCGTGGGCAAAATGGTGCCGTCGAGCATCACCACGCAGGTCCTCTCGGGGCATGGTGGGTTCTCCGCGTATTTGCACAGGTTCAAGTGCGCGGATGACCCATCCTGCTTCTGCGAGCCCGGCGTGGACCAGACAGTGCAGCATATATTGTTTCGGTGTCCCGCATTCTCCAAACAGAGGTACGACTTGGAGCAGGAGTTGGGAATGCGGGTCACCGAAACTACAGTCTCCGAAGTAGTTGTGGGGAGAAATAGGTCTAAATTTTTAAAATACTGCGTCGGTCTAGCCATGGCTGTCATAGATCGGAATAAGCAGAGCAGCTCCACCTAGGACTAATATTGTATACCTCGGCTATACTCAGTATAGCCGACGGAATCGCGGTGGCTAGGTGGAGCTGCGAAGCTCGCTATCGCCCGTGGTTGGACCGATGCAGTATGGGGAGGGAAGTTTGAAAATAGATGTAATTGTTTCACCGGCGTTCGAAGATGGGCCAAATTAAAAATCTTTTAATAATAAAACTGAAAGATGATGAAAGATGATGAATGGAAGATGTATTGTGGAATGAAAGAGAGCATGATGTATGAATGTGTTAGTGTTATCTATGTTATGTTATGTATAATTTTAAAGATTAGTAGAAAATAGTTACATATGTTGCAAATAGAGCCTTGCACATGGCAGGGGTGCACGATATTAAAAAAAAAAAAAAAAAAAAAAAAAAAAAAAAAAAAAAAAAAAAAAAAAGTGGGTTGTTGTGTTTCAGCGTGTGAGTGACAGCACCAGTAAGCTACTAAGGAGTTGCTGTGTTAGCAGCAGAGGAGGCATCGCGCGAGTGATACTTAATATATCGCAAGCGTAGTATAAAAAAAAAAGAATATTACGGAAGAATATACGGAAACCCTATTAATTAATAATTTGAACGGATAATATGTTGAAAAACTCAAAATAAGCCAGTTGAGAACGCGCAAGCTTGCATTGCCAGAGGAACATCTGGCTCGTCAATTATATAACAAATCAATATATTTTTTTATTTGTCGGCCATTTTGACCATCTTCCTGAAGAGATAGGAACGATCTTCCTGAACATCCCTATTCTACTTTTTTATGCTGAATCCGAATCTGAAGTCAAAATTCGAATATTCGATTAAAGCGACACAGACAAATACACAGACATACATATAGATTTCATATAGGAACGGTGTTCCTGAACATTAATTGTATATTTTTGAACTGTTTCTTTTCTGCTTGCGATTAGTAGTTGCTTGATTTCAGATAAGTATATAATAATTTTCGGGGGTCCATCACGTGAGTGGCGAGCCACGCCTGCTGAAAGTAACATCAGGTTATGATAGTTATGGCAGGCATCCAGGATATGCTCCAGGTATGGAAGTATTAAAGGGCATAACGCCGCGAGTCACTCACGCCGGTGTCGCCCCCGGCTGACTTTCTCTGGCATATCGGAGGTCCATCTAGTGAGTGGCGAGCCACCAGCTGCCGAAAGTTACACCAGATTATTAATAATTATGGAAGGCGTCCGTTCTTCTTCTGCCCAGTTCTAAGAATCCCTACAGATCTCATTTCAATAGCCCATTTTTTTCCGACACAATTACAAACCTCAATACCTGATTGATATCACCTGGAGCAAGTATACAACATTACATCCTTATTTTCGAAACAGCCTCTACGCGTTGGATCCTTGTCTTCGCACACGCCTATCAAATATCCCGTGACTGAATAGACATAATAATAACTTTATTGAGTAAAAAATAAGCTTATAATATATTGAGTCTGTGCCTGAACTAGGGAAATTACTGTGTCTCAGGCAACAATGCTCTTCGTCCTGTGTTACGTTTTTAGGGTTCCGTACCCGAAGGGTAAAACGGAACCCTATTACTGAGGCTCCGCTGTCCGTCCGTCCGTCTGTCACCAGGCTGTATCTCTTGAACCGTGATAGTTAGACAGTTGAAATTTTCACAGATGATGTATTTCTGTTGCCGCTATGACAACAAATACTAAAAAATATAATAAAATAAATATTTAAGGGGGCTCCCATACAACAAACGTGATTTATTTGCTCATTTTTGCTTGATATTGATAACGGCAACAGGTAGATGCTTGAAATATTCACAGAATATTTAGTTATATATTCACTTTAAGAAAAAAAACAATTAAATTAAAATAAAACAAATATTTAAGGGGGCTCCCATACAACAAACGTGTTTTTTTTTTGCTGTTTTTATAGATAATGATACGGAACCCTTCGTGCGCGAGTCCGACTCGCACTTGGGCGATTTTTTTTATTCAACTAGAATGGCAAACAAGCACGCAACCCGCATCAGATGGTAGGCGGTCACCTCAGGCTATTGACGCTCGCAACACCACGGGAATGTTACTCGTGCGCTGGCGATCTTGTGGTCTAAGTCTGTTTCGTCACAGTACCCAGTAATTCCTCTGCCATATCTCACCCTTCAAACAGGAACACAGCTATATAAATATATCTGTTTGGCGGTAGAAATAGGTGAGACAGGGGTACCTCTGTCTCACCTATTTCTCTCACACTCTGAGGGGTACGCAGACGATTGTCGTACAAAGTCTTCCTCTGGTAAAATATAATACTCGTATAGTATTATTTTACATTCATATCACTAAGGTGTATTGTGTGGGTATATTATTTCTGTATGAGTGCTGCCACATTATAAGTTCAAGTATATGATTTGTGAAGTCAAAGAGCGAATTTAGAATCTCTTTACCGTTTCTAATAGCTAAAATTTAATAGATAATTTAAAAGGGTAATATGGTGAATGAATTAAAATAAAACGGTAATTATATTTTTAAATCTTTCCTTGATCTTGATCGGTTAATAATCCGACTTTGACAGCAACGCTCGTGGGTTCGATTCCCACACAGGGCAAACATTTGCGTGCATGAGCATGTCTGTTTGTCTTGGTCTGGATGTTTTTAAAAGAGGTAAGCCGTATCAAAACGGCCCATCTTGGGAAGTATCTCAGATCACAGAAAACTGCAGCCAAATAACAAACTCCCTGAAGGTATGTGTTCCTGCTTGTGAGGTCACCAGTAAACTCCGGAAGTTTACTGTGTTAGCAGCAGAGGTTACACTTAATGTATTACGAGCTTCATAGGCTGCGTATCATTTTACATCAGGGGGACCGTATGCTTTTTCACGGGACAGGCCCATTCATTTCTACCACTGTGTCTCCTGTGTAGACAGAATTAACAGCGGCGACCACCAAAAATGGCGACGAACAGTGAAGTTCATTGCTGACCCGGGTGTTAAACTACAGCTGCCTTGGAACTTACTACGAATTTAACCAGAAGAAATTTGTAGGAGTAGGAAGTTTTGGAATTGCCAGAGGGAGACTTTGTACAAAAGCCAAACAGCTATATTTATATAGCTGTGTTCCGGTTTGAAGGGTGAGATATGGCAGAGAAATTACTGGGTACTGTGTCGAAATATCCTTAGGTCACAAGATTGGCAACGCGCGAGTAACATCCCCGCGGTGTTGCGAGCGTCAATAGGCTGCGGTGACCGCATAGCATCTGATGCGCAACGCATGCCCTTCTTGGCAAAGTGAGAGACAGCAATATGACAAAGGTATTTACCAACTACCTTTGTCATATTGCTATCTCCCACTTTGCCCAACTGCCGTGCACCACGGTTTATCAGGTAAAAAAATATAAAATGGTTATTAACAGTTTGTCAATACATTTTTAATGGTACACAGTTAGGGCGTTTCTGCTCTTCCGCGTATTCATCTTTTTATAGCTCACTCGCATGCATCGGCACATTCACGTTTATTATGTAAACGATCACATGCATATTAACTGGAAATTATTAGAAACAAAGACGGTCCTAATGTCTGTCAGTCAGTTAAAATACATGGTAACACTATGGTTATTATTGCATAGGAGAGACGTGCTAACAATGGAAATATCAAGCAAATGACACTGCTAAATTACTACACGTCAAATTCAAAGGTGCTCATCAAATAAATGAATAGTTATACATTTTTAAACAGCAATTAATTACATTATACAATGGAAATTGAAGTGAAAACGTCTTTAGCGGCGTTGTGCACTTATTGGGATGAGTAATAAATGTTAAACTCGCGTCAGGACACGTGACCCTGATGTAAGATTTTGGTGAGAATTAGAACTTAAGTTCGGTGCAGCGCTAAAACATTAGTTACCTCTAATTAAACAATTAAAACATGAAGCGATAGATCGATCATAGGGCATTATTTTTTCGCGACCAAAACGTTGTAAGCGTCATGAAATTCTTGGCGCTTACGTGTTTCGTTCAATGTAGTTTATCAACATCGCTGTTTGGTCCGCATGTTCAAGTTTTCACTTCTGCCGGCACTCCCGGAGTGCAACCCTTTTTTTATACAAAGTCGGGACGCATACAAGCATACCGTCCATCGATGTATAGAAGTTACCGCAGCCTATGAACGCAGGTAATACATTAAGTGTCACTAGCGCGATGACACCTCTGCTGCTAACAAAGCAACTCCATGGGAGCTTACTGGAGACCTCACTCATACGCCAGAACACAATAACCTTCCAGAGCGTTTGTTATTTGCCAATGGTTTTCTGTGAGGTGGAGGTACTCACACCAAGACAATCAGACATGAGCATGCACACAAAATTAATTAAATTGTTTTATGAAATACATACATTTGTTGTTAGAATTAATTGTGTCAAGAAGTTATAATCATATTATTATAAATTATACAGGAAAATCTCGCGACAAGCTTTTATATCATATATACTGTACAACGTAATAAATACTCTTTATAATAAGAAATCGCATGCTCCATTTCCGAACCAATGGAGCATGCCTTTTCAAATGTACAAAATATGCATCAAGAAAGAATTACGAAGCAGGTATATAGAACGCGAATGAAAAAGGTTGTAAAAAAAGGTTGTGTTGTTGTAGGAGCCGAGGAAGGTCAAAACTTACCCACCATGACCAAATTGATCGTAATCGGCGAGCGTGCATGAGAAAAGCTATAAATGTTAAAGAAGCGAGTATGTAAGGACCGAGTCATATGGCGCTCGATTCTGTCTGTCTACCTCGTAAGGGACATTGGCGTGAAGGTATAGATGAATAGTAATAAATTTGTAAATTTGAATTTGAAGTTTATTTTTTTCTTTTTAGAGTGTTTAAAGCTTGTGTTTGTTTTTTCTACTAATTTATTTTTTAATTATTAGCATCTAATGTTGTTGGTAAGTAAGTTAATAAACATACTTACCAACAAAATTAGATTTCTTTTAATGCGTCATATTGATGCGTGGTGCATTTCTTCTTCATTGATTGCAGTTAGTTCTAAGGATACCTTACAGCAACTTGACTCTACTCACTTAGGCCACGTCTGCTTGGTTGGTAGCGAAAAGCATTTGTCATTAAAATATTCTTTAGTACTGTAACACGTTTTGACTATTAGCATATTTTGGAGCATTTCTTCCTCTCGATAGATCGGAAACGTAATGACGGCTATCTCGCCAATTTACACAAGTCACAGTATGAACCCAACCAAGGTACCCTTTCCGTTATGGCATACATTAAAATCATTAATTAATGCATGTACAATAACGCGTACTGTGCGGTTCCAGAGAAGTTTTCTTCCAAGAACTCTCGAGCTGTGGAATGAGCTCCCAGCCGAGGTTTTTCCAAGGGATTACACCATGGAATTCTCCAAGAAATACGTGAAAAGGTTTTTAGAGGGTCAGCAACCCTTGGTGTTGCAAATATCCATAGACTACGGTGACTGTTTAGGATCAGGCAGGCCGTATGCCTGATTGTCACCTTAGTAGTATAAAAAAAACTCGTGCCTGTTCTGTTGAGCGTTGAACGGCTTCTTTGTCTCTCGGAATCCAGCCCTGAGCTAAAGAGAGAAAGAAAGAAAGAAACTTCGAATGAGCCACTAATCATCAAGATACAACATTCAGTATCTACACTGTTAACCGTTGAAAAGTTCCCCTCGTTAAAAGCCAGCTTTGAGTGCAGTGGTCATGTCATGGTTTCACAAAGCATGGGTTATCACAATTGAATACGTATGCAACATTTAGTATCCGTGCTGTTGACTGTTGAGCAGTTACCTCGACAGGAGCCAACCCTGAGCGCAGTAGCCTTATCTTATGCAGTAATCATAACACAGTGATACTTAGAATGGGTTATCACAATCTACTACGCGTCTACAACACTTTGTGCCTGCCCTGTTAACTGTCTAGGTGTCCCCTCATTAGGAGTAAAGTTTAAATGCAGTAGTCATAACTTAGTGGTAATTAAAATAGGTTATCATAATTGAATGCGTGGTGGCTGTGCTGTTAACTGTTGAGAATTCCCTCGTCAGGGACAACTTTCAGTACAGTAGGCATGTCATAGTGACATTTAAAATGGGTTATCAGTATTGAATGCATCTACAATACTGCGTTGAGGGGTTTTGAGCATACTCCACCACGCTGCTCAACTACAAATTGGCGGAGGCCAGTGTTTTCAAGCAGCCCGAAGGCGACTAACTTAGCTTAATGACTGTCATCGATAACAGCTGGGAGCGACGGCTTAACTTATCCTCCGAGGCTCGGAAGCTCGAGATAGACAAACCCATCATAAACTGGCTGCGGGTGACGTTGCTTAACCTACGTGTTCGGTAAGAATGACACGCGCAACACCGCTATTGATATCTACAAACGTAGGCTTAGTTTGATCGACGAGCTCGGTGGCGCAGTGGTGAAACGCGCTGTTACGCTACTTGGACACCTACGCTCGTGGGTTCGATTCCCACACAGTACAAACATTTTTGTGCGTGAACATGTCTGTTTGTATTGGTCTGGGTATTTTCTATGTATAATAAGTATGTATTTACAAAAAAAAAATGTATTTACGTATGTTTATCAGTTGTCTAGTACCCATAACACAAGCTTCGCTTACTTTGGGGCTAGGTGGCGCTGTGTAATTTGTCCGACAATATTTATTTATTTATATAATTTCAAAAATAGTGGTGAAAACCTGTAAAACAGCACTGTATGGTGTTCGATGGCCGGTTCGTGAATTGTTTAACATCTGTAATTGTAGCAAACAACACCGGCGGTACGTAACGATGTTGGAAAAATGCGGAAAACTTGTATTTTCCGCTAATACCTCCAGTAATTATATGAGAAACACGTATTAATTTGTGCCCTGTTTTGTCCTTTGAATATGGCGTTTTGTAAACCCCTTGTTGAGTAGTAATAGCTTTTTAAATGTATGTTTGCAAAATAAGTATACGGCATTAGGAAAATATTATCAGAAATTAGTTCGGTGCATGTTCGCATACTGTTCTTCACAGAATTGAAAAAGGAAAAGTTCAAAGCATAAGTTTTTCAATACATTTGTAGGGTTCAACCTCAAAAGGAAAAACGGGACCCTTATACGATCACCTTGTTGTCCGTTTCTCTGTCTGTCCGTCTGTCAACAGCCTTATTCCCAGGTACTGAATTTAGTACCTAATACTCAGGTCTGCAATCCTATCGAGCAGTGAAAAAACCAAGTCAAAGCAATCAAAAGACATGGCCGTTCATGCCGCATATTTTGACACTCGCAATGGAATCCAATCAAATTTGATAGGAAAAAATATCATCTAGCACAAGTACAGGGAAACATCCGAAAATCGTAAATTTATAGTTGCATCAAAAAAGAAAAAAAATATTTTGCGATTATCTATGAAACACGATTCCCTTAGTGAACGAACTATTTACATACCTATAACGGAACCCTCAGCCTCGGTGCGCGAGTCGGACTCGCACTTGACGGTTTTTTTTTAATAGCTTAAATTTATTTCCAGAGTTTCAAATGGCATCTATTAAGATAGATGATGAAGCGATCCCATTTAAACTGTTGGAGAGTTGATTTATCTGTATCTTTTTCTGCCAACTCCCTTGCGGGCAGAGAGTACCGAGCTCGACATGAGTTGATTCTTACACTCCTTTCTCGCTTCCTGAACCATTCACAAATCTTTTCATGTATGCCCGCCAGGTCGTAATTCTTCGACGACATATAAAACATGATAAATTTCATCGTGGTAGGTAGATGATTGTTAAAAAAGATTATTTAAAATCTTTCTTAAAAAGATTTTATTTACTTCTAATCTTATTTCGATGTTTCTTTCAAAATTACATTAGTTCCAAGTATCTTTGTGAAGATTTGATGAAGTAATATGAAGTTATGTTGATTAATAAAAATTGAAACAGCAACTTTTAAAGGAACAAAGCGTCAAGTGCAAGTGATTTAAATAATAAAAATACACAAGAAGAATAAAGAATAGTAAGAAAAAAAATGAAAAACGACAACAAAGCCGTCAGAACCCGTTATATACCTTTTCCCATACATTTCGCGGTCATATATGACCACACGGGTTTCGAAGGGTTAGGGTAAATCAGTCATGTATTACAAATCTATACTAACATAAATGTCGGAGGAGTTCGTTTGATTATTTGATAGTTTATTTGAACGCACTAATCTCTGGAACTAACAGTCTGATATTAGTTTTTGGCGTGATAACGTCTTATAAATCAATTAACGCCGGCTGCATGCACGAAAAAGTGTCACGTTCCGCCTGTGCAAGCGAGAGCGCGGAACAAGCGATAGAGAGGCACGATCGGCCTAAGCGTTCGGCTTGTGACGCATCTCGCGACGCGTCCGAGTAGAAGAGAGACAGCGGCAGCACACAACCTACACGTGAACTGTTTTGTCGACTGTTGAATATTTTCTTATGACGTTATCACGTAAAATTATCGTCCGTAAATCGACAACCAATTTTTTTTGCGCTCACAACCCTATTCCTGAGGAAGGTTTATTCCACATCACGATACGTGCGACGTTTAGAATTCGAGGAAAGAGAAGGAAAGTAGAAAACCCAGCTCCAATGAGATACCGTATGCGCGGATGAAGTCACGGGATTCAGCTAGTCTGAAAAATGTCTCCACGGACCAAACCCCGAGCCACTGTTGATGAAATTGTATTAGTTTAGTATGTACGGTATGTCGTTTACCCCAAATTTCCACGGGAGAAGTCATACGCAAAAGTTACCCTTGTATGTCTGGAATTTCCGGGAAAATCCGCATTGGACAGTTACCGTACAAGATGGGAATGAGGTATTTCAATTAAATACATTCGTTGGGTCACAGATTACGTATTAGATCAGTCCACGTAAAATACGACTTGTTGGTATTCGAGAACCCAATGGCGTCGTCGCGCGAGTCATTGTAACCAAACACGCGAGTTAAGCAGCGTCTACCGCAGTCTGTCTACGGATGGGTTTACCTATTTCGAGTTTCTCCGTGCTCGAGGGCACGTTAAGCCGTCGGTTCCGGCTGTTGTCGATAGACAGTCGTTAAAGTCAGTGGCCCTCGGGCGGCTTGAAAACACAGGCCTACGCCAATCCGCATTTGAGCAGCGTGCTGGAGTATGCTCTAAACCCCTTCGGTTGAAGGGAGACTCGTACCCCTGCAGTGGGATGAGTAAGGGTTGATGTAGTGGTATTCAAGATGGTAGTGTTCATGTAGGATACATTATGCATATGCTGTGGCAATGGCTCGGTAGTGTTGGAAGATCTTTTGTCACATTCTTTTTATACATCGCCGGAAGGCCACCCCCGAACGCTCTCAATACATTAAGTATCACTCGCGCGATGCCACCTCCGCTGCTAGCACAGCAACCCCTTAGGAGCTCACTGTTGACCTCACTCACACGCAGAAATACAACAACCCTACTGGAAGCTGTTCTTTGGCTGCAGATTTCTGAACCATCTAGAACGTGAACTGCATGCACCCGCCACCGTCGCTGTCCTGGCTGCTCCGGTCGTCTCTGCGACACGTGTTTGTCTCCACGAGACATCCTCAGGCGCTGTAGATGTTAGTCATTAGAATAACTACTGATATAATAACCAGTTGAGAAAGCGCAAGCTTGCATTGCCAGAGGAACACCTGGATCGTCAACTATATAACAATTCAATTTTTGTTTTAATTTATCGGACATTTTGAACATGTTCCTTAAGAGATAGGAACGGTGTTCCTGAACATTCCTATTCTACTTTTTTATGCTGAATCCGAATCTGAAGTGAAAATTCGAATATTCGAAAAAAACGCACAGTCAAACATATAGATTTCATATAGGAACGGTGTTCCTGAAAATATACAGTCGTACCAAATAACAAAAAATATATAAAAACTGTAGCGACTCACTTGTTACATTTTATACTCGCCTCCTGTCTCTATCGATAAAGGAAAGAAAAAATTCCAATCACAAACTTTTCAGATAAATCACATACTTAAACAATATAAATCAGTCGGATTATCTTTACAGGAATAATATACGTTTTCGGGATACAAACGGCAAATATTTTCTTATCGGGACTGCCCTTTGGTCCGCCGGTTCATAATTTTGTGTATTTTCTTTTTTGTTTTATAAATCCTTTCCGTAAATAGATATGCTTTGTCCAATATACGTGAAATGTTAGCCATTTGAAATATGATACATAATATATTATAGCCTTAAGTAAGATGTTGTTGGTAGATTTAGGTGTTATTTCCCGAAAATCAAATTTATAGGCAATTTGATCTGAACTAGGTACTTTGTGTGCTTCCACTACTGATTACTTTATGAGAACGAGCGCAACGGCATTCTCTCTGCCGCAGAGACGGGAGCAGCCAGGGCAGCAACAGAGGCGGGTGGATGCGGCTCATGTTTTTTTTTATACTACGTCGGGGTTTTTTACATACGGCCCACCTGATGTAAAGCGGGTACCGTAGCCTATTAACGCTTGCGATATATAAATTATCACTCGCGTGATGCCCTCTCTGCTGCTTACACAGCAGGTTGAGAGCTTACTAGTGACCTCACTCACACGCAGGAACACAACAACCCTCTAGGGAGTTGTTATTTGGCTGCGGTTTTCTGTGAGGTGGAGGTACTTCCCCAGACGGGTGTTTTGATGCACCCTACCTCTCTTAAAACATCCAGATCAATACAAACAGACATGTTCATGCACACAAATGTTTGCCTTGTGTGGGAATCGAACCCACGAGCGTTGGTGTCAAAGTCGTGTCATTTACGACTGAGCCACCGAGCTCGTCAAATGTTTCACATGCGGACATTCGTAGAGACGACCGCAGCAGCCATGGCAGCGGCTGCATGTATCTACTAACGGTAGTGGGTGGGTGCCGGCCGGCGCTAGCTTGCATGAACTAATAGGGCGCGGAAGCACACAAAGTAGTTTAGACAAGTTCCCTATGATATAGTAGTTTTTTTAATACTGACTAATATCAAGATCGATACATTTAATACTATACTTGGAATTCTAAACTCAAATTATTATTGAATGCTTTAGTGCAATGACATTAAAAATTACTAGTAGTCCATCTGTTTTTCCGCCGTTATGGTTTTCTTTGATAGGGCTATATCTGTGACGGGGACAAGTCCCGTCATGGTACCTACGTAGCACAGATGGCACGCAATATAAACGATGTGTTTGAACCGGGTATCACGAGTGAACAAGTGAATGCACCTGAGGAGTTCATTCCATTGCGAGAAAGAGAAATTCCCTGCAGAGATATTTTCAAGGGACTACAGCATGAGTGAAGAGTTTTACAAGAAGACACAGGGTCGGCAGTAGGCTACAGTAATTTATTACCCTCAAGCTGACCTTTTTTTTTATACTACGTCGGGAGGTACACAAGCATACGGCCTACATGATGTAAAGCGGGTACCGTAGCCTATTAACACTTGCGATATATTAAGTATCACTCGCGCGATGCCTCCTCTGCTGTGACCTCATTCACACGCAGGAACACAACAACCCTCTAGGGAGTTGTTATTTGTCTGCAGTTTTTCTGTGACGTGGAGGTACTTCTCCAGACGGGCTGCTTTGATGCTGATATAGCTGTGTTCCGGTTTGAAGGGAAAGATATGGCAGAGAAATTACTGGGTGGGGACGAAACAGCCTTAGGTCACAAGACTGGCAACGCGCAAGTAACATCCCCGTAGTGTTGCGAGCGTCAATAGGCTCCGGTGACGGCTTACCATCTAATACAGGCCGCGTGCTTGTTTGCCTTAAGGGTATATGTTATTTTGTGAGGTCGTATATAAAAATATAACATACACAGGACAGAAAATCAACACCTGATCACATTTTTGTAAGTTATGCGGCATGTCAAGACAAAAGATAAATATTTTTTATTGTTCGTACATACTTATATTTTTGCTCGTGGGTTCGATTCCCACGCGGGACAAACCTTTGTGTGCATGAACATGCCTGTTCGTCTTAGTCTGGATGTTTTTAAGAGAGGTACGGAGAACCAAAGCAGCCCGTCTAGGGACGTACATCACAGAGAACCGCAGCCCTAGAGGGTTTTATGTTCTGCTAAGCTCACAAGTAGTTGGTGTGTTAGTAGAAGAGGAAGCATCGCGCGACAGTTGATGTATTACAAGCGTTCATGAATAAAAAATCGTTGCGTCCCTCTTTTACCATCTTTGAGGTTGAATTTCGAATTAGAATTGAATTTCATATTGGTGTGCTAAATCATGAAAGAAAACCAATTTCAAAATTTTCGCTTCTGCTGCCACCTCGGCTGTTTATTCTGTATCACCATATTCATATTATATGCATAAGTGCTTCGAGGGGAAGTGATACCCCAGTGGATAAGGAACAACCTAATGATCAAATGGTACCCGGTTACGGTACCACTAATACGTACATATTATTAGCTGGCAGTGAAGGCGAAAAACATCGTGAGGAAACCCACACCTAAGAAAGATCAGCCCTCAGAGTTGTCTACACAACTGTCTGACTTCATGTAAAAACCAGTTGAGAATGCGCAAGCTTGCATTGCCAGAACACCTGGCTCGTCAATTACATAACAATTAAATTTTTTTTTTTAAACTTTGTTGACCATTTTGACCATGTTCCTTGAGAAATAGGAAGTTGGTTTTTCAGACATTCCTATTCTACTTTTTTATAATGAATCCGAATCTGAGGTGAAAATTCGAATATTCGAAAAATAGCGACAGACACACACAGACAAACACACACACGTGACAAACATATCTATAGATTTCATAAAGAAACGGTGTTCTTGATCAGTCTTCGCCAAATCTTTAGGCTTAGATAGCGGACACTGCCAAACCATGAGGCGTGTATCCATCGTGTTCCGAGTCATGTGATGCATAGATAGATAGACAGTTATGTTTCTAATACAGGTCCCTTTTGGAATAATCCTATTAGTGCAATATCATATTCATTATTCGAGTTATCAAAATTAAAAAAAAAGTGTGGTGTAAAATTTAAATTTTGCCTTAAGATTCTTATTGGAAATCTGTTCTTCCTAAGTACTTCTTCAGTTGGACTACCCAAACAGGTGAAAAATATCGCTGCGTAGGTTCTGGTAAAGCATCTACCTCCCCACGTTGTACATAAAAAAATCTGCTAATCTTTCTATTTACGAGTTATGCAAACCTTTCAGTCAATACTACGTGTTCCATTTACGTATATGTTTCACAATTCTCCCGCATTCTTTTACAACTCCTAATCAACAGTACTCTCTTATTCGCCAGCAGTCTCTTACATTACGATACTACGAAATGATATACTTGAATATATCGACACCCATCAATTCTAGACTTAGGCTATCACAGGTACGCAGGCAGACTCGCGGCCTCGCAAATAAATCAATACCAAATCATCACAGCTGTGAACATGCAAATCCCTGAATATACATCCTGGGGATTGCTCAGACTACAGAGGTATTTAGCACTACATTATATTTTTGGGGTGTGTCTCAACCCCTCATTGATCTCTTTGAAGCACAAACTAATTCACCCCGTCATGTCTTTCATGGTTCGATTCCAACACAGAACAAGCATTTTTGTGCATGAACGCGTCTGTTTGTCTTGGCTTGCGTGTTTTCTATGTATCATAAGTTTTTTTATACCACTAAGGTGGGCATTTAATCATTTGATAGGTCGAAGGCATTGTCGCGCTCGCAGTTCGAATTTGATAAGAGTTCCCCATTTAGTCGGGCGCGGTGAAGTTTTTATTCCAAAATATGTAGAAAAATTTGAGCAAGCTGAGCCAGAAGCAATCATAAAATCATACACACATAGGTATTGTAAATTTAGGTCACACAACATTTGCACATCATACGATCATTATGTCGTGGTGATACAAGTTTTCGCTAATAATCATCAGCATGAGAACGAGTTTTAGGCAAGTGTAAGTAATTAACTCCTCGGCAGCAGCTTACTGGTGACTTCACTCACTCGCAGGAACACAACAACCCTCTAGGAAATTGTTATTTGGCTACGGTTAAAAAAACACGATTGCAAGCGTTTATGGGCAACTTTATAGTATAACGTAGGTCTGTGTGGACAGGGTACATGCTTGCTTGCCTTCCAATGTTGTAGGTATAAAAAAATTGTCATATAACAAGATTTTTTGACAATTTCTATGAAACTGTGTTTCATTTCACACATTTTGAAGAAACGAGGTTTCCATATTTAGGGGGTAGTTGAGTAGAGGGTATGACAAATATAGAAACCAATAACAATAGCTAAAATGGTTCAGATTACGCGAAACAAACACACAGAAATTAAAAACTCGCCGTCGATTCGTAAAACTATCGAACCAAATCTATTTTTGCAAAAAAAAAGTACTCGCTCCAATTGATGCATCAAATTCCACTTCTGCTCACATAATAGCCAAATTAAACGATACAAATGCACGGAAGAAAAAAATTCACCCCATTTCAATTGGTCTTAACACTTGCCACAAGTGCTGGCGTCAATCAGATATCACTTTTGTTGGTGCGCTTTGGAGCGAAAAAATCATTTATGGCAGCTCCTTTCTGTTTTGGTTGTTTGTACACATTAGTTTTTGGATTAAAGCGCCTTATTTTTGATGAAACTTTTAAATTGCCACGGCGCAAAAAGCGTAAATATAAAAAGTTTTGTATAAGTTGATCTTCGATCATACACACTGGAATTGATAGTTTTTCTGCCTTTTCAGGGTCCCATACCTAGGTAAAAAGTATCCCTTTTAACGCTGCTATATCCATCCATCTGTCTGCATTAGATACCATTGCCCAATTATATTTTATAAGTGTAAAAATAATAATTTGGGTTAAATTACACATGATTACAGTATCCCTATTGTAGTACTCTTCAGGAGCTCTTGGAACTGGCGAGAAGAAAAGAGTTATAGTACATGAAAAGAATTACAGTATTAGAGTCGCGGTATATAAGGACTGCTACTTTTGGCGCTCGGTTCTCTCTGTCTACCCCGCAAAGGCCCAGGCGTGAAGATATATAAGTGTGAAGATATAGGATACCTAAATATTATAGTTTAAACAAGATAATCTCTCTATTCTTTTTGTGTTGAATATCGTTTTATGTATACAGTCACGCCTGGTTCCTTACGGGGTAGATAGAGAGAACCGACCGCCACAAGATGCGGTACTTACATACCTCGCTCGCCTATTTAAAATCCTCTTTTCATGCACGCCGCCGGTTCCTTAGGCTCCTGACATCACCTTCTGATAAAAGACCTAGTCATAGTAGGTGAGACTTGGTCTTCCTCGGGTCCTACATCCTTCCACTTTTGCATTGTAAGTTCATCATTCTTTCTTAATGCATTCTTTTTACAAGTCGAACCAATAGACTAGAACGTATCTTTCATTTTCTTAACATTTTCTTTCAGATCAACTCTCTTTCTTACGTCAACATTCTTCTTCGTTTGGTTTTGAATATATTTCTTTGGCTTTCTTATGGTAACTATAGAGGTCTAGCCGTTATGTAATTACACGAATATAGGTTAACATCAGACATTTTTTTTACTTATGTTATTATGTCCTTAAATCGCAACTACTCCAATTGTATTCTCACCGCGCATGAGTGGTTTTCGGTGACAAGCGACTCAAAAGAGGGATTACTGTTCTTAACAAGTGTTCGGGGGATTAGCTGTCGCGAGTGAGTTGGGTGACATCTGTTCAATTAGCGGCGTCGACTGGCTGAATGACAGCGCGCCAGGACTTGTATTAATTACAAATTGTAAAAAGATATTTTACAATTGGATGCTTACGTCATTTCTTGTTTGCTTTATATCGATATTTTTTTGGATTGACGTCGACTTCTTTACATATACTACGGCAAGCATACGCCCCTCTTTATGTCACTGTAACCTTTAAACCTAGCCTTGCAATACAGGATCTATCGTCCTGCAGTATTATTGCGCAAGCCTTTGCGTGTATCCATCTCAAGCCGTAGCTGAAAACCAGTGACTTCCTCTATGACCAATTGTTTCATAAAGCTGCAGCCCATTTGTACCACTGCGACACACGCATGCATCGGTACTGTCTTATCTTGTCTGTAATGTTCAACTTTCAGCTCTCTGTATGTGTTCTCGAAGTGAAAACTGCTTTAGCATCGTTGTGATTTGAATCTCGATGAAACTAAAAAGCGACAGTAAAAAGAGACAACCACATACATATATAGGATTTAACGTGCGAGAGAATGAGATAGAAGGCATTATAGAGTGTTATTACAGGGTCCGAGCGTTGTACGTGTGTTAGTACTAATGTGAATGTATGCATGTGTGAATAAAATGCACAATAATTTTAAACTTGGTATCAATCCCATCATAAATAAACCCTACAATTATCCTACTCCTGAAATTCTTCATTTGTCCTAAAGTTCACATTTTTGAAGGTCACTTTCACTTCTACCGCATGTGAACTGCACACATATTTTTTTGTGTTGTTTCTTTGTAGCATGTATGTCCTTGGTGTTAGTACAAATTAATCATATATCTATCACTCACCTAGTTACCTTCAAAATGAATGGAAAGAGATATGAATTCAAAAAGCGATGTTGAGGATCGCTTCTTACGGCACTCGTTTTCTCTTCAAGGGGCCTGGTGTAAAATCAATTCAATTTTTATTTATTTCAAGTAGCTAAGACCCAGAATATTAGTAACAATGACACTTATAAACTATGTTAGTAGCATTTACAAATTATAGTTCATTTTAGCCGCAGTTTATTTATGTGAATTTCTACCAATTGGACACTATTCCTTCTGATATTTTGCAGCAGCGATTCACATAAATGCAGTCCAGTGTGTCGGCTTTCATTCTTAAAACACTGTTGGTGCTTGTTTTGTTTAACACTCAAAAATAAGATATAGATATATAGTTAACATCAAAAGCGATAAGATTACAGTTGCTTTCGTTACCAAAAATACGTTACTTTTTTTAAAGCAATACATTTACTAAAATTTAGCCTTTCTCTATTGTATATATTTCGTAAGGAATTGCTATATTAACATCAGAGGTGATATTTCCTATATATCTTTTTTATATAACGTCGGAAGGCATACAAGCATACGGTCCACCAGATGTAAAATGGTTACCGTAGCATGAACTCGGGTATATTAAGCATAACTCGCGCGATGCCTCCTCCACAGCTAACACAGCAACTTCTTAGGAGTTTACTGGTGACCTCACTCACACGCACGAACACAACAACCCTCCAGATAGTTTGTTATTTGACTGCGGTTTTCTGTGACGTGGAGTTACTTCCTCAGACAGGACGCTTTGATGTGCACAACCTCCCATAAAAATATATCAATATTGCTTGCGTCTAGAAGGTGGGCACACATGGCGTTGTATGAAAAATAGTACTTAATGTTGTATTTTTACATGAACCATTCCAACGTCAGAATGGCTCATTCCATTATCCATGTGTGTTCACGCCTGCCTGAGTTGAAGAAGCAAATCCCTAGGAATTACGTATTGCGGTGATTTCCAATAAGTGACAGTGCCGCGGGTGGATATTTTTCATAGTTTTTATTGTTCACCTACATTTACTTCCTTACAATTTTTTCTATTACGACGAAAGTGTGTGCTCCTCATCTTTTTGCACAATTATGCTGTAAAACCTGCATTAAACCGAAAAATCGTTGTTTGGAGTTTTCATTTTGAGGCCCTGGCCTCAACATATTGGCGACCGTGACAGGACCTCATTTTTGGACAAGAAAAAACGAAGATAACACGGCCAAGCTGTTCGGCATACTACGTCACCGAACTAGATTGCAATTAGTTTTCACCAAGGAAGAACAAGCCATTGCAGCCATCGCCGGTCTATGAGCAGCATATTCAGCCTCAACCGCAGCCAGGCCAATGCAGCTAAGTGTCTTTCCCTACATTCCAATCTATCTAAATAACTATCCTGTACCTACCAACAATACAACAATCAAACAAATTCCTTAACGGTTTATTGGTTTATAGACAGTGCAGTGTGGTTATCATTTCATTGTAAGTATATACATTTTTTTCTACCAACGGTAACGTAAAGTATTTAATTGTAATCTTATTTCATACTAACCTACTTTATTATGTTACCGCCCTGCTAGGCACGTTTAAAAATATATTTTAAAGAGTTAAATTATAACGTAAAACATATTTGCATAAAAGGTACATAGTGATTCATTACAGCACTTTAGTTTTTTTCTTTTATGTAGTACATCGGGTGGCAAACAAGTACCTATACGAGTCGCCTGATGTAAAGTTGTTGCCGTAAGAAAGCAAGCAACACAAGAAGCGCATCGCGCTTCACACCGCCGCTGCCAACGCACTAATTCATCAGAAGCTTCCTACATTTGTTGTATATTTAGTGCTAGTGATTTATATTTCCATTTCATATAAAATTCCAGGAACGATCGCTACGCGCTCGCCTCTTCGGATTTTATGTTTATTCGTGGATATCCGTGGATGGTGTTGCGCCGGTGTGGGTCCGGATGAGCACGGGGCCAACCGGGTGACGTCACAGGAGGAGCGTGAGCCGATTTGTTTTATTCATTTCACATTTGTTTGCGTCGGTACCGCGCCTATTTGATTTCATTTTCACTATCCACGATTATTACGTTACTTAAGTTTCAGAAGGTTAAACATTTGTCAAATTTAGTTATTTTAAAATGGGAAAGGACATGGATAGTGGAAGTGAAAGCAGTTTGAAGGCTGCACAAGATTTGAACGATTTAATAGTAAAACGTAGTTCAATAAAAGGCCAGATAACAAAATTTAAGAATTTTTTGACACAGCTAAGTACAAAGGAAACGTTAAATGCAATTGAGTTATCCGAATTAACGCTTAGACTAAATAGATTTGAGTTACTTCCTAATAAATTTGATGACTTGCAAAGCCAAATAGAAGTTCTAAATTCTACTAATTTATCTGCGGAAATTGATGAGAGGGATGGCGTCGACCAGCTGTTTATTACAAACTTAGCTACTGCTAAGAATTTAGTACAGAAATTTCAACCATGCCCTCGCCATGACGAGAGTCATTACAAGGATCTAAACGGCAGTCAGGTGTCATTCGCTCAGGCTGAAAACTACGATATAAGCTATAAATTACCACAATTGCAGGTGTGCAGATTCGACGGTTCCAGTTTCCGTTGGCTTGAATTCCGTGATATGTATCTATCTATAATTCACAATAATGATCGCATCGCTCCCGTTCATAAGTTTCATTACCTCATTTCATACTTGACAGGTGATGCAGCGCGCGTCATATCTAATTTAGAAGTGTCCAATGCCAATTATTGTAATGCATGGAAGTTGTTATGTGACCGCTATGACAATAAGCGTCAATTAATTAATCACCACTTAAATTCCTTGTTAAATGTACAGCCAATATCGCGTGAGTCTGACAAGTCACTAAGATTTTTGGTGGATCACGTGGCAAAGAATTTAAGGGCTTTGTCTAGTCTAGGTCAGCCTACCAGTCATTGGGACGTGCTTATAATACACCTCATGGGTTCTAAATTAGATAACAATACACGAATTAGGTGGGAGGAATGGCGTAATACTTCGGACGATGTTCCCAATTTACAAGATTTTTATAAATTTTTAACAAGTCGGGCTGATGTCATAGAGTCTATTAGTCGCAACTCAACAGCAAATAAGTCTTCGTCATGGTACCCCCCCAACGCAGCTGTTACCAAACATGACAGACCAAATACAAAATCTTTTACCACAGGTACTAGTGATGTCAATACTGCTACTTATTGCTCTTGTGTGATATGTCATGGAGAGCATCGTATCTACGACTGTCCTTCTTTTAAGGCTTTAAATGTAGAAGATCGCTTAGCGAAAGTTCATAAATTAAATTTATGTCTCAATTGCTTAAGGAATACTCACACCATACGAGATTGTCGTGTAGGCCCATGCCGTATATGCAAGGCTAGACATAACACGCTCTTGCATAAGCCAAAGGTGTCAGATATAGTTGTAACTTCATCGGTCAATACCGACACCACACTTGTCAATTTTTCTAATAAAACTTCAAAACAAGTTTTACTATCTACCGCCATTATTGAAGTGACAAATCCCATCACAAACCAGTCAGAAAGGGTTCGCGCCTTGCTGGATTGCGGTAGTCAATCATCCTTCATAACTGCATCTCTCAAAGCAAGGCTAGGTTTGCAGTCTAATTCTAACCTCGCAATCAACGTTATTGGTATAGGCAATAATCCCACAGAAATCGTCAAAGAGTCTTGCGTTGCGCAATTGAGGTCTTTACACAAGCACTTCAACGTTACGTCGGCATTCTTGGTTCTACCAGCTTTGACAGGTTACTTACCTTCTTCAATCGACCTTCAGCAACATTTGATCAATATACCTAACGATATTCAGCTTGCGGACCCTACCTTTCACCAACCTGCACCAATCGATGTACTGATTGGCGCCGATATATTCTGGGACATTCTTGGCCACGAGCAACGTTCTCTTGGCCCCAAAACTCCTCAGTTAAGAAGTTCCAAACTAGGTTGGATTATCTCTGGTCCCATCCACTACAACAAGTCCAACAATGATGTTAACAAGGTTCATTGCAATCATTCTTTTTTTGGTGATTCAGCCTCACCTATCGATATTAATCAAGAACTTACCAAGTTCTGGGAACTCGAAGAAGTTCCCCTACAATCTAAACTTAGCCCCAGCGAGAAAGCATGTGAAGCCCATTTTTTATCTCACACTTTCCGCCTAAACTCGGGTAGGTTCTCAGTAGGACTACCCCTAAAGAACTCACCTGAGTGTCTAGGTGAATCTTATTCGTTAGCAAAAAGACGATTTCTACTTCTTGAGAAACGTTTCAGAAAGCAACCGCAAGTAAAATTACAATATGCAGACTTCATTAACGAATATGCCACTCTCGGTCACCTTTCAGAGTCCGCAGTTCAAAATCCACACATCTCTTATTTCCTCTGTCATCATCCTGTGTTCAAGAATAGCAGCGAATCCACAAAACTTCGGGTCGTCTTCGATGGCTCTGCGTCTACGTCCTCTGGGCAATCTATTAACGATATACTGTTAGTAGGTGCCAATTTGCAGGATTCACTTTTTTCCATACTGGTACGAGCGCGACAGCATAAATACCTCCTGACCGGTGACATCGAGAAGATGTATCGACAGGTCGAAGTTAATAAGGAGGACCGCGACTTGCAGCTCATATTGTGGAGAGAAGATGAGTCGAAACCCCTCCAGACTCTTCGCCTAAATACTGTTACTTACGGCATGGCAAGTTCCAGTTATTTGAGTACTCGATGTCTGTGGCAACTTGGTGAAGAGTGGCCTGATGCCCTTATTAAAACGATAATACAACACGATTTTTATATAGATAATCTTATAACTGGTGCAGACAATGAGGGTGAACTACTCCATATACAGAAGTCTGTAACAGCAGCGCTTCAACAGGGTTGTTTCAACTTAAGAAAGTTTAAATCAAACTCTTCTTCTATTTTAGATTCAGCCTCTTCAGGCTCAAATGACAATTTGATTGTCAGCGAATCTTCCAGCACATTAGGTATGGGTTGGGAGACTTTTACTGATAAGTTACATTTTCCAGTTACGATTCCCGTCATATCTAAGACTAATAACTTAACAAAACGAAAACTACTATCTACTCTATTTAAAATTTTCGATCCATTGGGTTTATTGAGTCCATGTGTAATTTTGGCTAAAATTATTCTACAACAATTATGGTTCCGTAAACTCTCATGGGACGATATAGTCCCGGATGATGTGCAAAAAAGCTGGAATGTATTTTGTGATGCCTTGCCTTCTCTTTTAGACATTCGCATTCCTAGACACGCCATCTGTGACGAGCCCGTGAGCATAGAACTGCACTCCTTCAGCGATGCGTCACAGCGAGCCTTCGGCGCTAGCATATATCTACGTTCAACGAATGCTCTGAGTCAAGTCACGATCTCGCTACTCTGCTCTAAATCGAGGGTCGCTCCAGTGAAACCCACAACGATTCCCCGGCTCGAATTGTGCGCCGCCTTACTAGCAGCGAAATTGTGCGCAGCTGTTAGAGAATCGTTACGGTGTGAAATCATTCAGTACGTTCATTGGTGTGACTCTACGGTGGTATTGGGCTGGATCCGCAGCAGCTTCAAAAATCTGAAGACGTATGTTGCCAATAGGGTGTCTGAAATTTGCGATCTAACAAATCCTGCTTCTTGGCGCTACGTGCCAACCTCATCAAATCCTGCAGATCTCATATCCAGAGGCGTCGCTCCTGATCAGTTTATCGATATCAAGATGTGGTGGTCTGGTCCATCATACTTGTCGGAACCTGAAACTAAATGGCCAGTATTAAAGGAAGACATGTTAGACTTACCTGAACTCAAAGCCGTTTCTACTGTAACCAATATATCCATTGATGCAAGCAATGTACTTATTCAATTTCAAAATCATTCATCTCTTCATCTACTAAAACGATCCTTCGCTTATGTTCTACGTTTTGCACACAATTTAAAAAATCGAAATAATCACCTTATTGGTCCATTGTCGCCAGACGAACTAAATAATTCATTTTTACATTTGTGTCGACTTGCGCAATTGGAATCGTTTCCATTAGAGTACGATTTACTAATTCGTAAAAAATCCTTGAGTCCTAAGTCTCATCTTTTATCGTTGTCCCCGTTTTTAAGCGATGAGCGGGTTATCAGAGTCGGTGGCCGCCTTGAAGCATCCGACTATAACTTCGACAAGAAACATCCAGTACTTTTACATGCTTCTCATTACTTCACAAAAGTTATTTTTGAACACGAGCATAAAACAAACTGTCATGCTGGTCCACTATTATTACTAGCCACAGTTCGTGAATATGTATGGCCAATAAACGGTAGACATCTAGCTCGACGAACCGTTCAGAATTGTTTTAAATGTAGAAGGATGGTGGCTAAACCTATCACGCCTATAATGGCCCCACTACCTTCGGAACGTATTATGCCAAGCTTCCCATTTAAAACCGTAGGTATAGATTTTGCCGGTCCCTTCTTTATTGTCAATAGAAAGGGGCGTGGCTCAAATTTACTTAAATGTTACTTGTGCTTATTCATCTGTATGCGATACAAATGCTTGCACCTTGAAGCGGTTAGTGATATGTCCAAAGATGCGTTCATTATGACTTTCCGTAGATTTGTGTCGCGTCGCGGTAGGCCAACGGAGGTTTACTGTGACAATGGTCGCAATTTCGTTGCTGGCGCCAAGGAAATCAATAATTTTTTTAAGGCTAACTCAACTTCTCTATCTGACTTTGCAAGTAAAGAAGGCATAAAATTCAATTTTTCTCCGGCTTACGCTCCGCACTTTGGTGGAATCTGGGAGGCTGGGGTGAAATCCGCGAAACATCACATAAAACGTGTCATTGGCAATTCTCATCTCACTTTTGAAGAGATAACTACACTATTCGCACAAGTAGAGTCTATTTTAAACAGCCGTCCACTATGTCCCATGTCTTCCTCTCCAAACGACCTATTATGCCTCACTCCTGGACACTTTCTCATTGGCCGGCCGCTTATTGCGCTGCCATCGCCAGCTGGTCTTGAAGATGCTACTCCTCACACCTTGCAACGCTACGCAAGACTAATGCAAATCCACCAACACTTCTGGAGACGCTGGCAACGGGAATATCTGTCTGAATTGCAACAACGTCGAAAGTGGAAAATTAACAAGGCCAGTCTAGCTATAGGAGACTTGGTGCTTATTCATGAAGATGACATTCCACCTCTTCAATGGAGACTGGGCGGCGTTACGCGTCTATTTCCCGGTCCTGATGGAATCTCTCGCGTTGCCGACATACACACAGCCAGAGGATGTATTCGCCGCCCTTTGGTTCGTCTCTGTCCTTTGCCTACTGCGGAAGAGCTCGACTGCCAGCTTCAAGGTTGAAAACCGAAGGTTTCCAACAGGGGGAGGATGTTCACGCCTGCCTGAGTTGAAGAAGCAAATCCCTAGGAATTACGTATTGCGGTGATTTCCAATAAGTGACAGTGCCGCGGGTGGATATTTTTCATAGTTTTTATTGTTCACCTACATTTACTTCCTTACAATTTTTTCTATTACGACGAAAGTGTGTGCTCCTCATCTTTTTGCACAATTATGCTGTAAAACCTGCATTAAACCGAAAAATCGTTGTTTGGAGTTTTCATTTTGAGGCCCTGGCCTCAACAATGTGTCCTTTCTTTCACGATTCGTATTCCAAATACATATAAAAATATTATATAAAGTAATAAACCCCTCATATTTCTAAAACAATAGGTACTTTCATACAATATACGTCGTTCTGTCTCCATACATAAATTCAAATAACATAATTTATTCACAAGTTTACGGCCGTTTTCTTGTGAATCAATCGCAGGACTCGTGTCTTATGAGCAATTAACTTGAGTATTAATCCGGTGGCCCAAGTGACTAGCGACTGCGGAAAAGAAGTGCCTTCAAGTAAATGATGCTGGCGATAATTATAATTTTGAATTGTGTTATTAAGGACAAAGTAAAATATATAAATTTATTTTACATGCTAAAATACTACGTTATGGTGACAAATCATATGACTTTTTTATTAAGACACCCTTCACTCACCAAAACGTACTGTTGCAGAGTCTTCTCATCGCTTCCAGCCAAAGTTTCAGTGCGAGGATGATATTGAGCTGCGAATCTTCTCATGGAATAACTATGAAAATAAATACGAAACATGCCTTTTTGTTCGATAAATAGGTGTGGCAAAACCAGCAAGATCACTAAGTATGCAAAGGATAACATTATGGTGCACAAGTACGCCTAGTTTGATTATATTATGAAGAAAATACTGGCAATTATTGATGCGATTTAATGACTTCTCAGTTTCGTGTCTTTCGTTTTAAATAGTTCTATCTCTTTTTTTTCTAATCCACCTAAATAGTGTGGTGTTATAATCATATTGACGTAATTTTATCGACCAATGAGGATATTGTATGGTATGATTTTTTAGATTAAGTAGAACTAACTTTAACTTAATTTAATACTGTAAATACGAGTATATAATATGAAGCAGTTAATAGGAAGTAACGTTATAGTATAATTAAAAAGCTTATTCGTTAACATTTTTTACTTTATATCGAATAAGAACGATAATCATATAATTAATATAATATGATATATTATGGAAACTAAAAATATTTTAAAGCATTATATGATTATCATGTAAAATATGTATTTGCAATGTAAGTAGCTCAATATTATACAGAACCAAAGCTAATCTCACCTGCGCGTGGTGACTTTCGCCGATTAGTAAAAATATGCAAGGTTTATTTATGTTACGTCGTTTTGTTATCACTTAAGTTACATATCTTAATGTAAAAAGATATACGTACTTACCTTATCATGATTTCATACAAGTTTTATCGATATCCATAATCGTCACATATTTCTGTCAGACCGGACTAAAGCATCTCAAGCACGTGCTGAAAAATGTTGATTTTTGGATTAGAGCTACGTATTAGGCAATGTTAATATTGGGGTGCCCCAGGGCTCTATAATGGGAGCCTTTTTATTTTTAGTATATATAAATGATCTGCCATACATGGTGCAGAAAATGGCGGATATACTACTGTTTGCCGATGACACTTCTTTAATGTTTAATGTTGCTCGCCGGTGCGAAAATATTGACAAGGTAAATAGTGTTCTATCTGCTATTCTAAATTGGTTCACATGCAATAATCTTTTGTTAAATTCAACTAAAACCAAATGTATACAATTTAGTATTCCAAATGTGACGTTTTCCAATACACAAGTTTTCATTGACAATAATATACTAGAATTTATTAATGATACTGTATTTCTTGGAATCACGATAGACTCAAAATTGCAGTGGGGCCCCCACATAAATAAACTGGCCAGTAAGCTCAGCTCTGCCGCATATGCCGTTAGGAGAATTAGACAATTGACGGATGTGGCGTGGCTACCGCTCGCTTAGTCTATTTCAGCTACTTTCACAGCATTATGTCATATGGTATACTGTTGTGGGGAAGAGCGGCTGATATTGAAACTATTTTCATATTACAAAAGAGAGCCATCCGCTCTATTTATAACATGGGCTCCAGGGAATCACTTAGAGAACTATTTAAAGAAATAAATATCCTCACGGTTACCTCTCAATATATTTATGAGAACATAATGTGTGCTCGTAAAAATATAAATTCGTTTTCAAAATGTACTGAAAATCTTAGGTGCAGGAATAGATTGTGTATGCCAGTACATCGGCTTGCTAAGACTAATAGATCTTTTGTGGTAAATTGTATTCGATTCTATAATAAACTACCTGAAACAGTTCTGTCCTTGCCTGACAATATGATCAAAAGACACATCAAAAATACTCTATGTAAGAAGGGTTATTATAGAATCGATGAATATCTAACTGACAGAGATGTATGGAAATGATTCAGCACATGAATTAATATAACTTTAATTGTACCACTTGATATCACTATATGTACACTCATATCATTATATTTACTGTAATATGTATAAGATGATTTGGAAAAAAAAGACCTATATTGGCAAGTTTCTTTTAGCATTTCTTCTTCGCCAATGGTCGTTTGAAATGCTCGTAGATTAAAAAAGAGAAAAACTTAAACAAAAAATTATAAGATATAATATTGAAAATGTAAGACGTGTCTAAGTGCCCGTGAGGGTCTAAAGGCAAATAAAGAATTTTTGTCTTTATTCCACCACCAATATCGCGCCCACTAGACAACATCACGTATGACAAAAAAATTAAAGTCGCAGTTTTACACCAATCTGAATTACAGAGGTTTGATAAATCGCTGTAAGTGTATATTTTGTACATCATTCGCTCAAGTGAGAGGCAACCACATCGTCTTAACGGGAAACGATCTGGATCTCAGGTTATGAGTCAACTGGGCGATGTATGCATTTACTGCATTCACGTCATAGATTAAAGATTAAATAGAGACGAGATTCGATTGAACATCCTAGATTAGTCGTCAGATGTAGTAGCATAGCTGGCATTAAGTCTTGGCCGGCTCGAAAATACTGACCTTTGCTAAATTACAATAAATCAGAATGACGTGCAATAGAGCAGCACCCACTGCACAAAGAACCAGTTTATTGATCGCAACTGCACTGCTGCGCGACGTGTCCTAATGCGTACATTTTAATGGTTTTTAATAAAATAGGATACTCGCTATTCTATTAAAAAATCTTAACTGCAGCAGCATGTTTCCTGAAGCGTAGTTGCGTTCTGATAATTAGTGTTGAGATTTGCACAGCGGTGACAGAAATTTTAAAGAAGTTTATTTGTAGTTTTGCTAACGTTGGACTTATACAACTTTTGCCCAGTGAAATAAATATTTTAAAGCAGTGATTTATATTACAAAATGTTTATTTTGTTTTGGGTGATGCCTGTATAAATATATGATTAGGAGGCTTCCCCTTTTCAATTCGAAATAACTCCAGCAACCAGGGGCAATGGAACAGAAACTTTTATCAATTGACACATACACAATGAATGAACAAAAACATGATACAGCAGTTGAACTTGCACTTGCGTAGAGCAAATAACTGATTTTAATATCGGCTGAAAATGATCGTGACGCGCGCAGCAAAAATACCTCAAATCTATATTTAGTATAACGATATAAATCAATGTATAAATATAATAGAATACAGCAGTCGGCTGTAGTTACTGCTGTTACCTTCTGCGTTAACACTATTCTTTGGCAGCGAGAAGTAAAACTTATAATTGAATTTCTGTTAACTGCGCCCCGCTGACTCTCGTCGGTCATAACTTGATCGCGTATGCACCAGTGCAGCTCCTTTGTCCTCTTACACTGTAGCCCAGCAGCTACACCAAAGTACATAACACGATATCATCTCATACATACGAATGTTGTACCAGGAGGTCTAACAGTGACCATGAGGGTTTAATTATATTTTACCCTGTCAAATACTATGTTAATTTATTTTTCACGTACAAAATGAAGATAGATGATTCTAACATTCCCACATGTTAACCCCTAGCATAATAATTTTAACGTGCCTGGTGGCGGAGTTCGATAACAAGGCTACTGTACCAAGACTCGTCGGTTCGATTCCCATACAGCACACACATTCGTGTGAATGAACAGTCTGTATGTATTAGTTTGAATATTTTAAGAGGTAGGGCGCATCAAAGTAGATAGACAGAGGAAATACCTCCACCTCACAGAAAACCCACAGCCAAATAACAACAACTGGAGGGCTGTTGTGTTCCTGCGAGTGAGTGAGATCAACAGTAAGCTCCTAATGAGTGACTGTGTTATCAGCAGGGATGGTATCGCGCTCCATACTCCATATATAGCAAGCCTTTGTAACAGGCGGGCTGTGTGCCTTATTGTTACCGTAGTTGTATAAAACAATGTCATTTGGCGACAGTCTTTTTTCAATAGAGGTACTACCCTAGTTGAGTTACATAAAATAGCGCTCGTTCGCCAAAAGCCTCGTTGAATGTATAAAAAAATCGGACAAGTGCGAGTCGGACTCGCGCATGAAGGGTTCCGTACCATTATCTATAAAAACGGCAAAAAAAAATCACGTTTGTTGTATGGGAGCCCCCTTAAATATTTGCTTTATTTTAATTTAATTATTTATTCTTAAAGTGAATATATAACTAAATATTCTGTGAATATTTCAAGCGTCTACCTGTTGCCGTTATCAATATCGAGCAAAAACGAGAAAAAAAATCACGTTTGTTGTATGGGAGCCCCCTAACCATTTACTTTATTCTATTTTTTAGTATTTGTTGTTATAGCGGCAACAGAAATACATCATCTGTGAAAATTTCAACTGTCTAATTATCACGGTTCATGAGATACAGCCTGGTGACAGACGGACGGACGGACGGACAGCGGAGTCTCAGTAATAGGGTTCCGTTTTACCCTTTGGGTACGGAACCCTAAAAAGGATGGAAAGATTAAATTAATGAAGGAATTAATGATCTACCCTTGGTTGGTACGAATGTGTTTAATTACAGTTTTAAGCTTTTAGTCATCCCTGCCATACATTCATACATACATCAGCGTCACCAAATTCACATTGGTAAAATATTAGATAACCGTTAAGTTTAAGGAACTTAATTAATTTTAATTGATACTAATATATAAAGCATAGGCGTTTGTTTGGTTAAAAACAACCAAAAAAAAACTCCTCTGTTTATCTCTGGAACTATAAATATGAATGATTTATTGGTAATACAAGTGCTTTTACATAAATGTGGGCCTTATCCAATAGAGTTTACAAAAACCTGTCCAGGTACGTTAATAAAGCCGGATTTGAAAATATATTACTGCATTTTATAGTCCAAATCTTAGGGAAGGTATAGGCTATTCAACATTACTAAACGACCCTTAGAGGCTGAAGAAAAAGAAAGAAAGAACCTAAGAACAACCCTCTAGGAAGTTGTTATTTGGCTGCGGTTTTCTTTGAGGTGGAGGGCACCAGTCGGGCTTCTTTAATGCACCCTACCTCTATTAAAAATACAGAGATCAAGACAAGCTGTCATGTTCACGCACACAAATATTGTTCTTCGGAGGAATCGAACCCATAAGCCATTATATTAAAGTTATTTATTTATTATTTATTCCTAACTACTCCACTCGTAGGGGTATATAAAATATAATAAATACTTCTTTTCATATAACGTCGGGAAGCACACAAGCATACGGCCCACCTGATGTAAAGCGATTATCATAGACTATAAACGTTTACAACTCATTAAATATCATTCGCGCGAAGCCAATTCTGCAGCTACTACTCACTGGTTTATTGTCTACCTCATTCACTCGCAGAAACACAATAATCTTCCTAGGGTTATTTGGCTGTGGTTTTCTGTGAGGTGGAGATACTTCCCCAAACGGGCTGCTTTGATGCACCCTACCTCTCTTGAAAACATCTAGACTAAATGGCAAACCGACATATTCATGCACACAAATGTTTGTCCTATGTGGGAATCGAACCCACGAGCGTTGGTGTCAAAGTAAGTTACTAACCACTGCGCCACCAAGCTCGTCATTATGTAGCCATATCAATACATATTTTGTAAAAAATTCAAGCAAGTCTTTGTCAATTTGTAGGTAGTTAGTATGATGCATCACGTGCAGGTGAGCTTAACTATACAGATACGAGTGAGTCACGTAGACCTCAGCGTATTTATATATCGTCTGAATTTCTTTTCAGCACGTAAAACAAACCCAATTAGACGTTGTCGTGATCTCATAATAGCGGCGATGTGTTTACCAAACAAACAAACATACAACGTGCTCTAACACAAATGGAGGTCCATGACAATATTATTGAAGGCTTTGTGTGTATGTATTATTAGGGAAAGCTACAATTCAGGACCGATTTCAATGGTGGTGTAAATGTATGAGACAAGTCCACATATGCTATAGAAACCGGCGAGCGTACATGAGAAGAGTAATTAAGGTTAAAGGCGCGAGTGAGGTACCATGGCGGATGTTTTGAAGAACTATTTTCCCTTATCCCACCCTCTGCCTTCTGTCTTAGAACCACACGTGCAGGCTTGCGATGTCATCGTTCCACTGTCGAGGACATTTCTTCTCGTACTATAAAGTTCGGCAACTCCTACATCTGTCGAACTATTAAAAAGTGGAACGCCTTGCCTGCACATGTGTTTCCTCCTTCCTACAATATGGGATCCTTCAAACGGAGCGTGAAGAAGCACCGTGCGGGCCATTATAGTATCGTCAACTGACAGGACATTGTAGTCCTTTGTCAGTTGCCGCCGCAATTTTGTCTCCTCTGTACGCTTACCATCAGGCGACGCGTAGCACAGTGGCTATGCTGAGCTAATATAAAAAAAAAATGTGGGGATCGAGTCATGTGGCACTCGGTTCTCCCTGCCTACCTCGCAAGGGATTTGGCGTGAAATTCTGTTACTTATACATTAATAGATAGGAGTCCAAATATGCCCAACGCTGGGCCCTTTTTTAAATGCAGTGTCAGACAAGCATACAACAATTATGATGTGAAGCAGTTAACCTAGCCTGACGCTTGCAATATAGGAAGTATCTGTCGCACGTTGCCACCGATGTTAATATAGCAACTCGTTAGGAGGTTATTGAAAACCCCAATCGCTTTTAAGAGAGGTAGGGCATCAAAGCAGCCCGTCAGGTTAGTACCTCTACCCTCACAGAAAATCCCTGTCGAATAACAACTCCCTCGATAGTTGTTGTGTTCCTGCGTGTGAGTGAGGTCCTAAGGAGTTGCTATGTTCGCAGCAGAGGTGGCATCGCGCGAGTGATACTTAATGTATTGCGAGCTTTGATAGGCTACGGTAATCGCTTTCCTTAATGTGGGCCCATATGCTTGTATGCCTCCCGACGTTGTATATAAATAAAATAAAAAAAACACCTGGGGATCAGTTCCGGAAGCGTGCACGCCGCGACCCAGTCCAATACGGGGCTATTGGGGGCTATACTCTGTATAGCCGATGGGATCGCGGTGGCTAGGTGGAGCTGTGAAGCTCGCTGTCGCCCGTGTCTGGACTGACGCAGTATAGGGAGGGAAATTTGGAAACAGTTATCATCGTTTTACCGGCGTTCTAAAATGGGCCAAATCAAATTTTTTTTTAGAAAATATAACTGAAAGATGATGAATGAAAGATGAACTGTGGATTGTAATTCTGGAAGGAAACCGCACTGGCGCGCGGATTAGGATGTCCTCCGAAGGCGACGCGCACCGATTCGCCCTCGTCGGTGCGAGATTAATTGCCAGAAGGCACAGCTCGCTGTACACAACGCGGTGCTAGTCCCAATGTTAACTTATGGAAGTGAAAGCACCCAGCTTGATAGAGAGAGCGTGAATGTAGAATAAATACAGTCGAGATGAGAGCATTGTGCAAAATTTGTGGCGTTACTGTTGCGGTCAGCGTAACGCATAAAGAGAGTGTCGGTGTTAAAAGATAAGAAAAGGCACGCTCCGTTGGTTCAGGCATGTAGAAAGAGTGCAGGATGAAAGAATGACGAAACAGATTTATAATGCAAAAGTGGAACGATGTAGGAGCCGAGGAAGACCAAGACTAACCTAGCATGGCCAAATTGGTCGTGTTTTATCAGAAGGTGATGTCAAGAGTGCTAAAAAAACGAGCCCGCATGAAAAGAGTTATGAATGTTAAAGAAGCGAGTGAGGTGTGTGAGGACCGCGTCTTATGGCGTTCTGTACTCTCTGCCTACCCCGCAAGGTAGTTGGCGTGAAGTTATAGATAGATAAGAAAACTCGCAGGAACACAACAACCTTCCAGGAAGTCGTTATTTGGCTGCGGTCTTGTGTGAGGTGGAAATAGATTTGTTAGCAATAATACTTTAACCATTCCCAAACAGAACAAATATACACATGTCTGTTTGTTTTGATCGAAGTGTTTTTAAGACGATGCATATATGTAGTACAGAGAACCAATAAGAACGATATTACGTAGTAACTCAATTCATCGCTACGGGTCGGGTGTTAAGTAGAAAGTGCAGCTCTTATTGGTTATGTCCATTGATCAGCAGGCTCTAATCACTGATATATTTAGGCGTTAAAATACAAGGTTTTAGTTAGCGCGGGGTGCCTTCATGCACAGTCAAGTGTTTATTGGTTGTAGGCGCAGGGAACGCACAGGAATAGTACTTCTACCCTACAGAAAAGCGCAACGAATAATAAGTTATTGCATCTCTGCGAGTGAGTGAGGTTATGTGGACGCTTTTTTTTATACCACTCACCTTAGTGGTATATAAAACAAACAAGCGTACGACCTGCCTGATGGTAAGCAGTTACCGTAGCCGTGCGTTGCCGACCCTGTAAGAACCTCTTCGCGCCTTTCTTGAAGAACCCACATACTGTAGTCCCTTGGGAAAACCTCGACAAGGAGCTCATTCCACAACTTAATAGTTCTCGGTAGAAAACTTCTTGTAAAACGAGGGTTTGGCATCATATCGAACAACTCCTCAGAACACAACCCATTATACAACCGGTAGTACACGCAAATGGAGGCAAAATCTCTTCTCAAACTCAAGGGCTCAATGCCGTGTGTTAGGTCTGGATCATCGACGATCCTCACAGCTCGTCTCTGCATCGAGTCACAAGGTCCAAGCTGGTAGCCAGGTGCTCCCGCTTCTGAGGAACTACTGTGTTAGTAACGGGAGTCTCTCAGAACTCAAAGAAGAAACGCTGAAAGCAACTTGCCAATATAGATCTGTTCAAATCGTCAATATTACAGTAATACGTAGGTCACACTATAAGTTTTGCGTAACTTAAAAAAACAACATGTTATAACCAAAATATTATGTTTATTGCTTTTCAAAATACTCTCCTTTACATTTTAAACATTTTTTCATGCGATCGAACCATTTTTTAAAACAGGAGGACCACAGATCGAAGGCATGTTTTCTACGTGCTGATTGAACGCTATCACTGCCTCTTCGGAGTTGGTAAAAGTGAAACCTCTCATCAAATCTTTGATTTTGGGGAAAATACAGAAATCACAGGGTGCTAGGTCGGGGCTATGCGCAGGATGGGTAACGAGTTGTACTTTTTCGGAAGTTAAAAATGACTTTGTATTGTTGGCCGTGTGTGAAGAAGCGTTGTCATGATGTAGGAGAACGCGGCTTTTTGGTCGTCTTTCGCGAACTTTTTCTAACACCCTGGGTAAACAAATGGTAGAATACCACTCGGCATTAACACTCTTTTGATCTTCAAGTGGAATTGTGCAGATGGGACCCGTAGCTGAGAAAAAAAACGCAATCATTTTTTTACCAACGTTTCTCGCCTGCCTCACTTTTGTCGGCCTGTTCTCATTTTCAAACACCCATTCACAAGATTACTGTTTTTTTTCGGGTTCAAAACAATAAATCCACGTTTCGTCTCCTGTGACAATGTGCGACAATGTCATAAACAGCATTAGAATGTCCGTGGTCGTACTTCAGTAGCATCTGTGAGCACCATTCCACGCGAGCCCGCTTCTGCTCCGCTGTCAGTTCATGAGGGATCCAACGACAACAAAGTTTCCGAACTTTCAATTCTTCGTGTAAAATTTTCTGAATTTGTCTCATACCAATCCCCAATAGTTCTCGAATTGTCTCATAGGTAATCCGCGGGTTTTCTTCAATTAGCCGCTTAACAGTAGCCACATTATTTACGTTGACGGCAGTTGAAGGCCGCCCTTCACGAAATTTGTCATGTAAAGAAACTCGACCTCTCTCAAATTCAGCAAACCATCGCCTCTCGGTGCTCAAAGAAGGTGCTTCTCTCCCAAAAGCATTTTGAAGACGAGCAGCACAGTCTTGCGGAGAGAGAGAGAACTTTTAAAATCATAAAAAATCATCGCTCTAAAATCTTTTCGACTCAATTCCATTTTCGTTGCGTACGTAGAACTTTGATGTGTCATAAAAAACAATTGACAAATGATTTCCCGCCAATTGTTTTTTTTTATTACTAAGTAGGTTGCAACGTTTCAAAAAATATAACATTCGAAATTCAAATAGTTCCGATTAGCTAGAAGTGCAAAACTTTTAGTGTGCCCCTAGTACATGGGCGACAGTTGTAATTTTTGTATACAATGTGAGATCAAAACCTGGCGTCAGGACCGTTGCGGGAGGCACAAAGAACCGAGCGCCAGACTCGTCCTTGCAGATCACACTCGCTTCTTCTAATTACGCAGTAAAACACTTAAAATAATTTAAATTAATAATCATCCCCCTACATAACTACAGAAACAGAAGCTAATTTCAAATCAACTACATTAATAACACATATCTCCCTTACTTATTTTCATAACAATTTTACATTTACACTTGACCGACTAAATCGACTGCGATATTCAACTTTATCCTAACGCAGTAAAGGACTACGTCGGCATAAAAAATCCGCACCGTGAACTTTGTATACCGTCGATACTAATGCAGCATCTGTCACGGTGACATTTGTCACGTGATCATATTTAATTTGACGTCATTACACCGTTTTGATGGCGACTGTGCAATTATTGAATTAAAAATGTATTTGTGTAAAGAGGTTTGTGATGGTTTTTAAATTGATTCGTGTTATTGTTTTTATGATTTGGTGGGGTCAGCGGAAGAGATGGTATCGGCATTTGTCGCTGATCAACACAGCTCAAGTAAACTAAGTACGCTTGAAGGCCCTGCTCGCTCACCAAATGTTGTGTGTTATCGCCTAAATGCTGCGGGCCGTATGGGGAAGCTCAAGGTTGCTCAGCGTGCTATAGAAAGAGCTATGCTCGGGGTTTCTCTGCGTAAGGGAATCAGAAATAAGGATATCCGCAGTAGAACTAAGGTAACCGACATAGCCCATGGGATAAGCTAAAGTGGCAGTGTACCGACCACATGGTTCGTAGAACCGACAACCGCTGGGGAAGAAAGGTTCTCGAATGGCGTCCCCGTACTGGTACACGCAGTGTGGGATGACCCCCCACTAGATGGAGTGACGACCTCAAGAGGTTTATTAGGTAGTCGAAGGATGCAGGTGGCACAGGATCGAGACGAGTGATAGTCTAGAGGGGAGGCCTGTGTTCAGCAGTGGACGAATACAGTCTGAAATGATAATGATGATCATCTACTGACCAATGAGAGAACATTTTAACCAATAAGCCAATAAGTGCTGCGATGTTGACCCGCGAACTAGCCAATAAGAGCTGCGGGTTCTGCTTTACCACCGACCTTACCTCCTCCTAATTACCTTCACAGAGTGAGACGAGGCATAGCGTGATAAATACCGAAGTCTTGGAGGAGAATGTCAAGGCATACAAGAAGCTTGGTGTACTCTACAGAACGAAACAAACAGGAGTGCGGTGGCTAGGTGGAGCTGTGAAGCTCTCTGTCGCCCGTGGTTGGACTGACACAATATGGGGAGGGAAGTTTTGAAAATAGAGATAATACTTAGTCTGACCATAAATACTGTTACAATTAAAAATAAACAAAATATTACATTTGAATTTGGAATCTGTCATTTTTATATGATTGTTCATTGATTTTCTCATTTTGGCGCCAATACATTGTACAATATTTTGCGATATTAAAATGGAGTGGGGTAATAAAGAGAAGAAAGAGAACCGAATCGCTGTGATTGCATTACACAAAGTAGGTATGGTGCCAAATGCAATTTTTAAAACTCTCCATACGCTTGGTATTAGTAAAATGTTTGTGTAGCGGGCTATTAATAGGTGCAATGAGACCTCCTCTGTTTGGGACAGAAAAAGATCGGGCCGTCCACGTAGTGTTCGTACGAAAAAGGTGGTCAAAGCAATAAGGGAAAGAATTCGAAGAAATCCTATCCGAAAGCAAAAGATTTTATCTTGGGAGATGAAGATAGCACCTAGAACCATGTCGCGTAATTTAAAAGATGACTTAGGACTTGCAGCCTATAAGAGACGTACTGGTCATTTCTTAACTGATAATTTAAAAAAGAATAGGGTGGTAAAATCGAAACAACTACTGAAGCGGTACGCAAAGGGAGGTCACAGAAAAATTTTGATCACGTATGAGAAATTTTTTACCATCGAAGAATGTTACAACAAACAAAATGATAAGGTGTATGCCCAAAGTTGTGAAGAAGCGAGCGCGCGTATTCCGAGGGTCTAGCGAGGGCATTATCCTTCATCAATCATGATTTGGCTTGGAGTCTCATATTCAGGCTTAACTGAGGTGTTTTTCTGTGAAAAAGGTGTGAAAACCAGTGCCGTGGTTTACCAAAATACCGTCCTTACAAACATAGTAAAACCATTTTCTCAGACAATGTTCAAAAACAGACACTGGATATTCCAACAGGACTATGCACCAGCTCATAAGGCACGAAGCACTCAAAACTGGTTGACCGCCCGTGGAATTGACTTCATCGGGCATGAAAACTGGCCCTCTTCTAGTCCAGATTGAAACCCACTGGACTACAAGATATGGCAATATTTGGAAGAGAAAGTCTGCGCTAAACCTCATCAGAATTTGGAGTCTCTCCGAGCATCTTTGGTTAAAGCAGCGACAAAAATAGATATAAATGTGGTGCATGCTGCGATCCATGACTGGCTGCGTCGATTAAGGGCATGTATTCAAAATGGAGGAGGGCATTTCGAATAATGTAAATAAAATTTTATTGTACATTTAATTACCTTTCATTTCATATATAACTTTTACATAATTATCAAAAAGTGTATTATTAATTACATCAAAAGTTTTACACAGAACTTATGACCTGACTAGGTAGTTTCACCGGCGTTCAAAAATGGGCAAAATTAAAAATTTTAGATAACCGAACGGTAAGATGATGTATGAAAGAATAAACTGAGGAATAAAAGAGTATGATGTATGAATGTGAATGTATTTATATTTTACTGTAAAAATATATTTTTTTTAAATTGTGTAAAATGTAAAAAATTTCTATTGGTGTAAATAGTGCCTTGCTCACGGCAGGGGTGTATGCGTCTAATTTAAAAAAAAAACAATAGGAGTTGGTACTGCTCGCAGTTGTCAGAGAATCTATCTCCACATACCGGTACAGCAACGGCTGCGTGCTGCTTGTTCCAGAAAAAACACTTTGCGGGAAAGACTTCCAGGTTTTCCCAAGGAACTACAGCAAGAGGTTCTTCAAGAAAGGCGTTATGAGGTTTTTGAAGAGTTCTGCTCTGTTTTTCCAAGTGTGTATATGTTGTAGTAAGTACTTATGAGTGGACCGCTTGCAGATATTTTCGCATCTAATTTAGTGGTATAAAAAGAGAGATTGTTGATGTTGATGCAGTCCGACGATGACACCAACGCTGCTCATGGGTACGATTCCCACACAGGACAAACATTTGTTGCATAAACATGTCTGCTTTTCTTGGTCTGGGTGTTTTTAAGAGAGGTAGGACGCATCAAAGCAGCCCGTCTGGGGAAGTACCTCCACTTCACAGCCAATTAACTCCCTGGAGGGTTGTTGTGTTCCTGCGTGTAAGTGAGGTCGCCAGTTGGCTCCTAAGGAGTTGCTATGTTAACAACATAGGTGGCATCGCGCAAGTGATACTTAATGTACCACAAGCGTGGACTGCATGATTGTATGCCTACGATTTAACGTGCCCTCCTCAAGATAGATAAACCCATCCACAGGCAGGCTGCGGTAGTAGTTGCTTAACCGGCGTGTTCGGATAGAACGACACGCGCAACGACGCCATCGAGCTCTCATAATAACACTCAGATTATAATATAATAAAATTAATTGAATAAAGAAATGGTGCCGATTTCAATGAATTCTACGCCTATTTGTGTAGTTGCTTTACCTTTACAAGCGCCTACTGGAACCAAGGCGGATCTTATTCTTCTTAGCGTTATCCTGTTTTCTAATACACTAGGATTGGCGGGGTCCGCTACCTTAGCCTAAGGAATTGGCGAAGATACTGATGTTTACATGGAACAACTGCCGTCCGACCTCCACAACCCAGAGGGAAAACCAGATGATTCTTAGGTAAGATGTACCACAAGCGTGGACTGCATGATTGTATGCCTACGATTTAACGTGCCCTCCTCAAGATAGATAAACCCATCACACATCGTTCGAAATATATTTTCTTGTACATGTGGGTTTCCTTCCGATGTTTTCCTTCACCGCCGAGCAAGTGATAATTACAAATATGTACATAACACCGAACCAAAGAGAATTTTCTTTTTTTTTATTCGACTAGATTAGCAAACAAACCCGCATTAGATGGTAAGCTATCACCAAAGCTTATTGACGCTCGCAACACTACAAGGATGTTACTCGCGCGTTGCCAATCTTGTGATCTAAGGATGTTTCGTTACAGTACCCTGTAATTTTTCTTCCATATCTCACCTTTTAAACACGGAAGACAGCTATATAAATATAGCTGTTTGACGGTAGAAATAGGTGAGACAGAAGTACCCACGCAGACAACTTTTGTACAAGGCTCCCTCTGGTAAATCAGTATTAAAAGGGCATTAGTATCAAAATAGCGACACTAGCCACTGTGTCGCTGAGCTCGTCAGAATAGCAGATAACAGCAAGCCTACCCTTGTAACAGAAATTGATAGTCACGTCCGCGAAATTAATTCCATAATTTCCCTGCATGCGTCCCCTTCTATCGTAAACCAATACCGCCGCATGCAGGCTCATTATCGATATTATTTGATGTATTTTAGGTCACGCGACATTGCGGTCTTCATTTAATTATGTACCTGCATTATACTATCAACAAATTGAACATGCAATCCAGTACGTCGATGAAATACCTTCTGGAGTCTAGACTGTGTGTAGATTTCTTTTTGGAGCTCTGTAGAGGGTGTGCAGATTGGCTTTATGCGCAGTGAAGTTATTGGTTTGCGGCTACGGGAAACGTTTTTGTTCAGGTGGATCCTGTACTTGTTTATCTCCAGATGTTGTATCAAAAGACTTCATCAAGCTTCTCATTCAGCCTGAATATAACAGCGAGTATATACAGGGTGACGTTAATGACCACTTAATTTTAATAATCAATACAAATAATATGACGTTAGTTTACTCTGTCATGCCATATGGCAGACTATGGGATGACGATGAAATATGGCACCGGTTACTAATCGTTTAGCTGACCGCCGTCCACTCCGGACGGGTGCAAATTATATGACCTCACACGCATCACTGCTTGGCTTAGTTCAGTGTGGTGCAAGTCATAGAAGAAACATATCGCGCTAATACCTCTTCTTATGGTAGATCCACGCACGTCCGTCGACCAGCATCCGATTCTTTATTATGTTTGTAGCATGCTTCTTTCCTCAAGGCGGCATTCCTCAGCACGTAACAAAACCGTATTACTATGAATATAGTATGATAATGTGGTGTAGAGTGATAGTTATAACTTTTTTTAAATTAGTAATTAGTTTATATTGTCATATATATTTTAATTTAAGGTATCTATAGACCCGTGTTGTAAAACCTGTTGTCTGAAATAAATGATTATTATTATTATGTTATTCTATTACTCCCACGGGTTTTATCCCGGTCATTTGATAGGCGTGAAGATTCATGTTATGTTGTACACCCACCGAGACCCGCTCCTCAAAATATCGATAGAACCATATATCTACGAGCAGGTCACGGCACGTATTGGGACTATTGCGAATGGGTAGGAAATTATTAGTCTATTGTAATGTCTGGAGGGATTATTGGTACTGGGTTATTGCAGAAGAGGGACGGACTTATTATTATTATAACATGTTCATATAATTATACAACCTGGTATCGAACGCTTTAAAGAGTTGCGTCTAAAAATATTTAAAGCTCGCTTGTTCACTTTACCATGCGAAAACTGTGTATACACCATTGACGAATTTAGATGAATGGAATCATAGGGGCAAAAATATGAAATTGCCGTTTCATATTAATAGATATTTTGAATTGGCATTAAACCTTCATGGTGTGAGATTTTCGAGTGAAACTTTTTGCACATGATACCTATGGTGGTTTTCTTTTAAAAAAATTGCAACATTTGATTTTCGAATTTCAAGTGAGGAGACTGCTAATGAACATACCGTGCGTTTTAAGTTTAAACGCTTTCGTAATGGAAACTACGACTTGAATAATGAACCACGTGGAAGACCGCCAATACAGGTGAATAACGCTGAATTGAAAGAGATGCTGGAAGCCGATCCGAGGCAAACTACCCAGGAATTACCGGCATGGTTTAACGTTACTTTACCTACAGTATTGACTCATTTACATCGAATCAATAAGATAAAAAATATGAAAACTGGGTGCCTCATGATCCAAATCACTTTAAAAATGGTAATTACGAATCGCTCTCAATTTTTAAATTGTACCACACCGTTAATGTTTATAGTATGAGCGAAGAGAGAAAAGCACTTACAGTAATTAGATTGCGGGTAAGGTTAACGCCGCCATTGTCCGGGGCATTATACAGGATGATGCATAAATATGCTAATTGTTTTGTAACCATAACTGGCTATAATTATTGTAATTAGAAATAACTTAAATATCCACGAATTTAATAAATTCTTTTGTGTATTTCTTTAGTGGTAAATAAACACACAGCTCGCCTGATATTAAGCAGCTAGACCTTACTACAATAACACTTTCCATCAGTCAGACAGTAAACTTGTTTGCCTCCGTGTGGCATGAAGATTTTTTATTCATCTTGATCCTAATTTGTCTTGAAAACGCATAATTTTATCTACCACAGCGAAAATTTTCTCTCTTTCTGTCTAAAGTCTAGTACCTACTACCTTATACGTCATACAAAAAAAAACTTAGATCGAAAAATGGATTTTTCAGAGTGGAATATCCTCGTAGCTAACTGTAAACACTAGAGCCTTTCATTTTTATTAAACTTTATAGTAACCGTAGAAACAGAATTAACTACATTCCAATCTAGAATCACATACGCAAGGTTTTTATTTAATTACAAAAACATAGAACACAAAACAAGAAAAGTTTGCCTGAAAATTGTTTGAACATTTGAAAATTGTCTGAACATTTCGTGGTAGTTAATTAAATGCCAGTCCAGTCGAGAGGATTCCTATTTATTCTGTTCACACACGTCTCTGGAACTAAATAATTGGATAATGTTACGGCAAACAAAACTGAGCTGTTCCTAACTCAAAGGTATGTTGGATACAGGCAGCTAAGATGTGCGATGTTTGATTGAAGTATTGTTCAATCACGAAAGACACCTCTACGAATGCGACTTCAATCAAGTTGATGGAGCAATGTATCACAATGGGCCTGTTTCTACATGTGGGGGTCTAAAGCGGCCTAATTTACCTGATCTGTTTTATGGAAATGCTAGTTGTGGTATTGTAGATTAATATTCATCCAGCAAAGAATCTAGTATAGGTAACGTAGGCGCGCGGGGCTTACAGAACAAGATTTTTTAGGGCTTTATTTAGATAATATGGTCAGTATTTTGTTAATAAATTAATAAGTACATCCACAATCGGATTGCTTCTTACTAAATATATCTGTCTCTTTAGTAAAAACTTCGTTTATCTAGCCTTTGGCAGGATGCATCAAATGCAACTAAGATTGAATATTCTAATCCAAAGGGCGCGGAAAGCCGCACAAATCCCAAGTCAAATTCTAATGTGTAACTCTGTCTGTATCTATTCTATTTCTCGACCAAATACCTTCCTCGAGTTCAGTCGTGAAAGGAACAAATTGCCTGTCTACCTTCACGGCTAAATTTAAAAACTAATTGTAACGAGATTAGTTAAAGAAGAAGCCAAGGAATGGAGCACATGTAGAGCAGAGGTTTGCTGCAATTTTAATTGTAGCTCATGATGTAGAACAAGACTTACATCTATTTATCTGAGTCCGATATCGTATGCAGGATGCGTAATTTTAGTCTTGAATTTTGCTAATTAACTGTGCAATTTTAGACATCGTGTAACAGAATCGTACAATAATGTTTTTTCTTTGTCCGCAAACATTACAAATATTTGATGTAAATATTGTCATATATTTAATTTATCTAAATACATGTTACGTGTGTGTATCGCCTGAATTATATACGTTAATCTAAATTTCATGTTTGCCAAAAAAAAACCGACGTCACGTCATTAGTATTATAGTTATAGTTATCAGGTTTTCGAATTTTTCGATTGGCGAAATGTGCCAACTAAGTCTAAGAATTTGACGAATATACTGATTTTGACACTTAAGTCTAACAAAAATTTACACTTTTTAGACAAATTTTTCGCAAATAGTTCACTATATCGAAAAGTGATCTTCCCACACACTAATTGTTTAAAAAGCCTATCTAATGAGACCTCACACTATGGGGTGGGTGCGAATAAAAAAAATCATCCCCGCTTTACGTGAAGTGGAGATAGTACTAAAAATTGTTTTTGTTATTCTACCACTTTGTCAGCATAGTTAATATGTATATACATGTCAAACTACAGCTTTCTAGTATCAAGCGTCTCTGAGCTAGGCCGCGGAAAGACGGACGGACAGACAGACGGATATGGCGAAACTATAAGGGTTCCTTATTTGCAATTTGATCTAACCTGCTTTGTGTGCTTCCGCCATGCATGTAAATTTGACTTTCGCAAAATAACGCCTGAATCTATTAACGGTTCCTTATTTATTACGGTACCCTAAAAACTAATGATTTATAAAAACTATTCAATTTCTCTGGCAACTTAATTTGAGACAGTATTTTTAAACATAGCTTCACGTCCCTGCACCTGGCATCTAGGGCCGTGAAGCTATGTTAAAAAAACACACCAACCTATATTTAATAAACAAATTTATATACAAGAATTGCTAATTTAAAGAATAACATATAGTTTTAAATCCTTATGATAAACTCTTTTATAACTCATATTAGTGCTGTCATATTACAGCTTTCCATTGTTTATTCGTTATGTTTTTCGGCCTCTACTTCCGACAGCTTTTACTGATCATTGTTTCATCTTGCAGACGTCTCATACTTTGTCGTCCGACATGCAGCCCCACAATACGCATTGTCACATTTAACATTGAACAGCGACAGCCCACTGTACTAACAAACCGGCCAATTGACTGGAGCACGGTTTCCAATCTGCACTACTAAAATCGTATTCTTATGTATATATTTGTAATTATCACTTGCTCGGCGGTGAAGGAAAACATCGCGACGAAACTCGTCGTCCAAGAAATTATATTTCGATAGACGCGTGAGCTTACTCAAGGAAGGTCTGGCTTTCCCTCTGGGTGGTGGAAGTCTGGCGACAGAGGCTCCATATAAAAAATAGTTTTTTTGCCAAATACTTAGTTAGCTGATTCCGTGAATGCAAATGATTTGAGAAACGGCATAAAGCGAAGAAGAAGAGATGCGGTCCCACATTACTTTCAACTCTTTCCTTCGCTAACTGCGTAGATGCGACCGACCTTCTACCGCCACTTCTGCTTGCTGTCCCATTGATGTTCTCAATTTTGTTCTTCGTCGAATTTTCTAGTTTAGTATCTTTCAGAAAAGCTCTAAAATAAATAATAATAAGTCATAACTGGATTGCTCGCTGGTATTTGGGATCTTCTTTCCTAAATAAGTTTAGGAAGAAAAATATAATATCACTGAACCGAAAATTATAAAATCTATTAATTAAAGTCATGAAGTTTGATGTACCCATGTCAATTATTTGTGATTTAGTAGCTTTGTGATAAATGTATAATAAGAACAATATGATTTTTCAGAGCGTGCATTGGGAAATAATATATGTACTCCGCTTTGTCCTGCCGTCCAACTCACATCTCCGTTTCGATCGCGCCATTCAAATATGAGACATCTCCGCTGCTCGGTGGTATCCACTGAAGCTGAGCGGGGACGAGATGTGTGAATAAAGAAGTTCTCTTGGTTATTTAAAACTTCTCCTCTCGGTTCGTCTCCGCTTTGGTGGGGTCAAGGCCTAACAGATGGTAGAAGGGAGAAAGAGAGAGGACTACTCTATTACTCTAATGTTATTTACGCTAATGTTGCTAAACCCAACCCCCTCAGTTATGAGTCTATTAGTAAATGACATAAAGTAGATTATAAATTTAATGCATTTGTATTCACTTATATCTAGAGAAATGTGACTAATATTGTAAAGTTGTTGTTGTCTTACCAGCCCAAATTAAAAATTCTACTAAATCTAAAAATTATATTTTCAAGCCAAGTCTCTTGCAAGGTATGTAGGAAGAACCGAGCGACACACTCTTACAGAACTAACTCGCTTGTGAGTGAGGTGAGTAAATTTTACAAATATCCGCTAGAATATCAGCACAGCCTGTATGTGCCCCAGAGCCAGTACGTCAGTGTCCCCAGCGTCGCATTACTGTCCCGTCCGATCGGTTTTTTGCCGTAAATCTAATTTATTTGTATTAGTTAATGACTTACCAGAGCTGGTAGCGTTATAACTCTTTCGTTGCAATCGTGGACCAAATAGTTTTAGTATTTGTAATTTCCGTTGGATTTAGAATTTTTGTACACGAATAAATCTAAAGTCATCTTATACATCTGTGTTTGTATCATACTGTAGATGATATTGATATATATGTTCTGTGAGTAGTGACAGTCCAGTGGATAAAGAACCAACCTATTACCTGACAGTCCTTGGTTCGTAGTATGTCTACTACAACTAAATTCGTGTTTTTTTAATAATAAACATACGTATTTGTAATTATTACTTGTAAAAACGTCGTGAGGAAACCCGCAGAACCAAGAAATTATATTTCGAAAGATGTGTGATCTGACCTAAGAAAAGTCTGATTTACTGTCTACTGTGGAGGTCTGACGTCATATATAGGTCTGCCTATTCCAACAGGCTAGGAAACGGAATACAGCAAGGTAGAGTGAGATTGATACACATGTTCTGTCTTATAAAAAATTGCTGTATCTCATCTGTAAAAATCTGGTAGGTACATTAAGTTACATGTGCTTAGTAGGCAGATAACGCCGTATTGTGACTTTGGAACAGTAAATTGAGTAAAAAAAAGCCGCCAAGTGCGAGTTCGACTCGCTCACCAAGGGTTCCGTAAAAAAATATTTTCGCAAAACATTTATTTTGTGATGTAACTACAAATTTACAGTTTTCGGATTTTTTCCTTTACTTGTGCTACATGACATTACTTCTTTTGTACGTTGACTTAGAAGTTTGATCTTTTCACTGCTCAATGAGATTGCAGATCTGAGTAAATATTTGATATTAATTTCAGATTGATAGCTCCACCCGTCCCTGAGAAAAAAAGGCTTGACGGACGGACAGAGTGGTAGATATTTAGACAGACGGACAATAAAGTGATCCTATAAGGGTTCCGTTTTCCTCTTGAGAACTCGGACCCCTAAAAATTATTACTGTCACTACTAGAAAAGTTGGTTACTCTTTCTATTTATTTATACAAATATTTCGAAGATATTGATATTTATTGTTATATACGTACCACTATAATATTAAGGCCTTTTAATATAAAACTAGTAAATTAAAATCAAAAATATATGTAGATTAGAAATATAGATTCCTCACCGCTCGCTGAGGGCGCTAAATTTATCCTTACGCACTGAAACTGCATTGGTCGTTTACTGTGTTTTTACAGGTTCGGCAATGCACGAGTAACGTCCCTGGTTTGCAAGCATCCTATAGGCTACGGTTACTAGCCTACTAACCTACGGTAGGTAGGCGCACGCTTGTTTGCTACATTCGTAGTATTAGAAATGTGCGCGGAACTACATTGCAGTTCTTGTTTTTTTTTTTACAACTAGATTGGCAAACAAGCATGGGACCCGCATTAGATGGTGAGCGGTCACCGCAGCCTATTGATACTTGATATTGGGGTGGTGTTGCACCACGGGGATGTTACTCGAGCGCTGCCAATCTTGTGACCTAAGGATGTTTCGTCACAGTACCCAGTAATTTCTCTGCCATATCTCACCCTTCAAACCGGAATACAGCTATATAAATATAGCTGCTTGGCGGTGGAAATAGGTGAGACAGAGGTATCCATGCAGACGACTTTTGTACAAAGATTCCCTCTGGTAAACGGCTCCCTCTTGTACAAGTGGCCTATCCAAAGTACTAGTATCAAGACAGTTTGATCCTCACTGCGACCCAGAGTGTCGACCGGGACGGTATTGCAAACCAATTATTTTAAGTTTTGTTCCGTGTCCGCACATTTCGCGGTCGCACTGTCCGGCTGTCCATTACCGCTGGCTGCAGGAATTTTAAAAGCTATTAAATCAAATCGGGTTTTATTCCCGGAAGATTACTTTTTAAGGGCTTTCTAACCAAATATTCGTGGACTTTGTTAGATTTTTAATCAACATAGCTAACGTTTGGAGATACGAATACATAATAATATAAATTAATATCATATTACTTGAAACTAATAATTCTTGTGTATACATATATAGGTTATAGGTATCTTGGAAACGGTTCTAACGTTTTGGACGAATTTTGTATTTATAGGGTTATGTTTTAAGTTTTTTATGTCATTATATAAGTTACATATATCAGTGTCTTTACTGAAAAAATACCGCGTTCGGTCACTCAAGTACTAGTCATAAGAAATATTTTATACATTTGTAGAGTGAAATTAAAATAATTAATGAAGGTTTCTATATTATTTAAGGAATGTGCATGTATAACTTCACGCCAAATCCCTTGCGGGGTAGGCAGAGATAACCAAGCGCCATATGACTCGATCCGTACATACATCACTCGCTTCTTTAACATTAATTGCTCTTCTAAGGGAAGTGGTTGGAAGGTTGGAAGTAAAAAATGAGAAATAAATGAAAATGCAATAATTAATTTGCTGTTTTTTGAACTGATATAATGTTTATATGCCTTCGAAATGTATAAGATGGACGGTACGTTTGAAAACTTTTTAGGTTACCTATACCAGTTATACCGCAACATCCCGTACTCGTCCTCGTCGTACTGGGGTTCGAAGCATACCGGAATGCAGCTGTTTTGTGTATTGACGGAAGCTAGCGTTTTCAAGATCATCACGCCAATCCAGTCAACGACAACCCAATCCAGCCCCGTAACAATGCACTGGAAGGTTGTGCTTTTCTTGTGTTACGGCGAGTAAGTGAAGTTGCCAGTAAGCTAAGGAATTAGTATATTAGTTGAGGCGTTAGCAACGCTCAAGCGACACTTCTTGTATTGCAAGTTGCATTAGGCTACAGTAATAACTTTACATTAGGTAACCATAAGCATAATTGGCTTCAGATGTTTAGTAAAAAAAACGTATTCATTGACAGGGTATCCTTTCTGTTGATCGATCAGACTAACAAGCCCTAATTAATATTTCTCATTAATTTCATCCTCACCTATTTTTCCCATTTGACATATGAATTTTCACCCGGCCTCACCCGCGATTGTGCATTCGCCTAAATTCATTAAATGTGCTACGCTTCGCTAATTTCGAACCATCCCTACAATCCAATAATTACATACGTTTTAGCCGATACCACCCTTTACATATTTGAATATGGGTTTATTTCAATTGACTTAACGGGAGTAACACAATGTTTTTGCTATTAAATGAATACAGAGATTTCAACTTTAAAGTGAACGCATAGGGTTGTAATTCTCTTAACATAGGGTTAGTTATTAAGGTACAATTTCGTTGAAAATTTAATAAATGAATTTTGCAGTTAAAAGAGTAACTTTATTTGTAGTATTGTCACCGCCACTTAAAATGCCACATGTCGCCTGGAGTGTACTTTGATTGTACCGTACTTCGTTTTATGGATGTTGCATTTGAGATGTTTTGTTTTGGGTTAATTGACTTGGTCGAGTGTGCTTTGACGATTTGGTTGCAACGATTGGACTAAAATTGGTTTGAAGAAGTTATTTATTATTAACATAAGGACACTATACCGTGTCTAGGATATCTAACAATTCTCCCACATCTCTGAACCGATTCACAAGGTCCTAGGATATAAACGATATAAATTCCTAGCTGTTGGCGGGCAGTGCGATATTGGAAAAATTTGGTTAAAAAAAGTTAGAAATAAAATATAGATATCGTTTAACTAATAAAATTACTAACTAACAAAAAAATACCTCAGAAGTCCTGCGAACTGGCGCAGGCATGTAAAGAGATGTGAATATTAAAGAAGCAAGTGAGGTGTATAAGTACCGCGTCTTATGGCGTTCGGTTCTCTCTGCCTAGCCCGTATGGGAATTGGTGTGAATATATAGATTTATTAATAGTTATTAAACTACGGCTGTAATGATAAAATGAGTATTCCATTGAGCCTTTGTAGTTATACCATTTAAATAATAAAAAAATATTCTCACGACTCCACATCATTATAATATAAATTTGACAGACAATCAAAACTACGACACGCTCCTACAAACAACAAAATAAAGAAGATAACACGAGATCAACGACACAACAGCACAACATAACATCCACGTCAAATAACAAAAAAGTGTCACTCGCAAATCAAATCAAATAAAGCTTGGCACACACCATGTCTAAATGTGTGAAAGAGTGGGGTAAACTGTATAAAAACAATCGCACGGACTGGACTCTGTTTTACGATGGCTTTGACAAAATCAAAATCGAATCAAACGTACGGAAAATGGAAGATGAGTGTGGAATAAAGAAAAACGTAGAGTAGAATTTCTTATAACGTTTTAATATAAGTTGGACAATAAACTATGCATTTAATGCGCCTAATGCTCAGTGCCTATAGGTAGTAACTATAAATCAAATTGCAAGAAGCTAAATTGCGTGCGCCTTCACCTCTGAGAACGAACTCAACAGAGTAGAGAAATTTGTTTAGATGCGAACTTTAACATCGATAGTAAGATTATTTAAATTTAAAAAATTCTTTTTGTATTATATATATTTACGCACCTACAAATTATGTTATTAATAATATGTTTAAAAGTATGTTACTTATCGTTTTATTTCATCGTAACGTTTATTAATACTGTCCTATAGCAGAGCATGAGAGGTAGCAAAATTTTCGATTCTACCAAATTTTAAATCTTGCGATACCTCAGATCACAGCAAACAAGGCACAAGAAACAAGCAAACAATTTATTTCTGTGGTCTGTGGGCGATACGAACTTTGCGTAGGTAGTAAATGTAATGAAATTATTTTTTTTTATTTTTCTAACTTAGTTTATGCCCATGATCTTGTTACTAAACTTACAATCGTACTTCTGGTACAGTAGAATGATATAAGCACGTCAAAGAAAAGTTCAAATCTATCACAATCACACCCTTCTATACGATTATAAGCGCAGTCAAATATGTTGCGCGATGTGTGTTCACGTTTAAGTTTTTTTTTGGCGCGCTTCTGCTGTTCACGATCCTAAAAAGTAGCGACTCTTAAGTTTTTGCGCAAATTGTAACTACATAAAAAATAGTGGCATGCGCATGTGAACTAGCGTTTATACAATTATATCGTCACTTGTTTCTATTCTTCATCATTGAAATGTCATCGACTACCCCGCTATTGATCAAAGAGTCTGTATTCTTAATTACTTGCGAAGGTTCCTGCTATTATGCCTATTTCAAATGATATATAAAGTAGGGAATTAATATATAATAATTAAAATATAAAAATATTTTTTCACATAAATCTTTTACAATAACAAACGTTTGGAGCTTCCAAGTAACTATAAATTATACTTATATTAGGATAACTTCGCTTTTCCATATTATCTGTTTTAATTCAAAAATAATAAAAATAGAAACATTGGGTTTTAAATATAAATAATGATGTACTGGGTCCGATTATTTAAACAAAATATTTTTATACACAAAACTCTCCACAGCTTCTAAAATAAACAGCAGTACATCAATTTTCCGGTGCCCATCGCACTCGATCACGTGTCGGCCACGTGACCTCCCTCCTCCCCCGCCCCGGCTGCGTGTGCGCTCCCCTCCATCCCTTTGTTCTTATAATGCAGGGCGCGATCGCGACGTTTGTTTTTTTTTTTTGCCTCGAAGCTTGTGTTATTATGATGAATAATTATACGTATGTTTACAGAGTGCTTGTCGCATTGTTATTAACGGAAATTCAACAAAAACATTATCTTTTAAGACTATATACAATTCTAATCAGATTATTGCCGAGAGTGCGTGGAAAGTTCTAGCGGATAATTACATCCAAGATTAAAAAATCTTTTGGTGCCATCGATGTTTGGTGCCAAGTTTGTCTTCATATAGAATTAGTAAGAATAATCTTGCCCCGTGTGCAAAGATAGCAGCCCATACCGCAGCCTATTAGTTAATGGACTACCTCGACGCATTCAAAAGCTTCTGAGGGTACAAGTTCTGGCTCATTGATAGATAATTTTCGGTAATTCTAGGCAACTGGTAGCTGAAAACATTATAATAAATAAACAAATATTGTCGGTCAAATTACACAGCGCCATCTAGCCCCAAAGTAAGTGTGTTATGGGCACTAGACAACTGATAAACATACGTAAATACATTTCTTTTTGGCAATACATGTGGGATACATAGAAAACATCCAGACCACACACTTGTTCGTGCACACAAACGTTTGTCCTTTGTGGGAAACGAGCTCCCGAGCGTTGGTGTCTAGTAGTATACATATAAGTCTTTGCACTGCACCATCGAGCCGCCACATTGGTATTCGAGGCAGAAAGAACCTAGCCTGTCGTTTCTTTAATATTCATAGCTCTTCTCATCCACGCTCATCGGTTTCCAGAGCTTCCGACACCACCTTCTGATAAAACACGACCAATTTGGTTATGGTAGGCGAGTCAGGCCTTCCTCGGCTTTTTTCACTTTCGCATTGTAGGTATATATGTTTCGTCATTCTTTTCTTCTATTTGTCCGTACCAACGAAACTAAGACCAATTCTGTTTTTAACCCCGACCCAAGAAAGAGGGGTGTTTTAAGTTTAACCGCTATATGTGTGTGTCTGTCTGTAGCACCGTAGATTCGACACCACCTTCTGATAAAACACGACGACCCTTCCTCGGCTTTTTTCACTTTCGAATTGTATATAAAACTTCTTGGCAGTAAAAACCTGAGCCAGAAGGCGCAGCTGGCTATACACAATGCAGTGCTGGTCCCAACGCTTACTTATGGAAGCGAGAGCTGGGTATGGCAGAGAGAGCATGAAAGTAGGATAAACGCGGTTGAAATGCGAGCGTTGCGCAAAATCTGTGGTGTAACGCTTGCAGACCGTATCCGCAATGATGAGGTTAGAAGCAGAGTTGGTCTGAAAGTGAGCGTCGGTGTTAAAATAAGAAGAGGCATGCTCCGTTGGTTCGGACATGTAGAAAGAATGCAGGATGAAAGAATGACGAAGCAGATATACAATGCAAAAGTGGAAGGATGTAGGAGCCGAGGAAGGCCAAGACTTACCTATCATGATCAGATTGGTCGTGTTCTATCAGAAGGTGATGTCAGGAGCCCTAGAAACCAGCGAGCGTGCATGAAAAGAGCAATGAATGTGAAAGAAGCGAGTGAGGTATGTAAGGATCGAGTCGCGTGGCGCTCGGTTCTCTCTGCCTACCCCGTAAGGGATTTGGCGTGAAGTTATAGAATTGTATATATGTTTCGTCATTCCTTCCTTCTCCCTTCTACTTGTCCGTACCAACGAAACTAAGACCAATTGTGTTTTTAATCCCCGACGCAAAAAAGGGGGGTTTTAAGTTTAACCGCTACATGTGTATGCGTCAGTCTGTAGCACCGTAGCTCTTAAACGGGTGAATCGATTTGGATGCGGTTTTTTTTATTTGAAAGCCGGTTTTCTAGCGGTGGTTCTTAGACTGTTTCATCAAAATCAGTTCAGTCATTTCAAGGTCATCAGCTCTTTTGTTAACTGCGGTTAGTAAACGCATAATGTACTCACTTTACTTTCAAACATATGTGAGACCTAAAATTTTAAATACCCATGTGTAGCATACAGGGTCGGCAACGCAAGAGTGACACCCCTGGTGTTGCAAATGTCCATAGGCTACGGTACTGCGTACTATCATATATTTTTTTTATAATAACTATGCAAGATTATGGACTTTTTTACTTTTTATAGGGTTTTCTGTTGTCTGGTGTTTCTTAAATTTTAAATTTATGTTGTCATCATTGCGAACGTGGTCTTCAAGATGCTATTTTTTACAATCTTCTTGTTATTATGAAAACAGTATAGACGCGGAGGAAGCATGGGCAGAAATTACCAAATAATAATCTAATAATAAACTCCCATCACAAACGGTAAAAAAAACTTCACCCTGCACCCCAGTGGGAGATCTCTATTGTCATCGGAGACTACAATTATGTGTACCCTTAAGCTATTTATGTATTGTGCTAAAATGTATTGGATGTTAATGCATGGTTTGTGTAACCATAGCCGACTATGGGCGGAATATTACACATATTTTTGTATGGCAATACTTTTCATTTATCACGTTACCTGTTAAGATGATTTTTTTTTTATAACATCGGGAGGCATGCAAGCATACGACCTACCTGATATAAGGTTACCGTAGCCTATGAACTTTTGTAATACATTAAATTTCAACTAAAACTTTTGTAATAAAATACGCGCGGTGCCTTCTCTGCTGCTAACACAAACAAAAACATTACAATGTACTATTAACGGTTTAAATTGCGAACGAGGAAACTCACATATGTCAAGGCCCTACTGTTACTTCTTCTTCTAAGTACTAGTGCGTTTCCTAAGCCGTTAGGATTTGTAGGGTTCGCTACCTTAGGCTAATGATTCGGTGAGGATTTTAGCATAGATTGACTGCCGTCAGACATCCACTTTCTTCATTTCACGTTACTTTCTTAGTTTCACCAGAGGGAAACTCTGTTCAAAAGTCGTCTGCGTGGGTTCCTCTGTCTCACCAATTTCTACCGCTAAGCAGCTATATTTATATAGCTGTGTTCCGGGTTGAAGGGTGAAATATCGCAGAGAAATTACTGGGTACTGTGACGAAACATCCTTAGGTCACAAGATTGACAGCGCGCGAGTAACATCCCCGTGGTGTTGCGAGCGTCAATAGGCTGCGGTGACCGCTTACCATCTGATACGGGCCGCATGCTAGTTTGCCAATCTAGATGTATAAAAAAAAAGTTTAGGTTACACTTCTTTCGAAATGTAAGCTCTTCGCGCGGGTTTACTCGAGATGTTTTCCTTTACCGCCTACAAAGTGATAATTACAAATATGACATAATTCCGAAAACAAATGGTACATGCCGGTCAGGATTCGAACCAGTCACTAGTCGTTAATAGGCTCATTCGTTGTCCACTAAGCTATCACAGGTGCCGGAATTACTATCTCTGCCATATAAGTACGTAAAATAACAAGTTTACTACGAATTTTATTATTGTTCAGGAACACCGTTCCGATATGAATTCTATATGTTTGTCTGTGCGTTTGTCTGTCGCTTTTTTTCGAATATTCGAATTTTGACTTCAGATTCGGATTCAGCATAAAAAAGTAGAATGGGAATGTTCAGGAAACACCGTTCCTATCTCTTAATGAACATGGTCAAAATGGCCGACAAATTAAAAAAAAAATTGTTATATAATTGACGAGCCAGCTGTTCCTCTGGCAATGCAAGCTTGCGCATTCTCATCTGGTTTTTTTTTCAACTTACTCGTAAATACATCGACAGCTGAACATGGGTCTGCCCCTTGACTCACAATGATCGGTCCTGTACTTACCGCTTGTATCTATCGGCTCCCTGAGATATTCACCAAACCCTATCGGTCCAGAGGGCTGACCTGGACGCCAGTCTTCTTCGTCTTTGCGTTATCCCGTTTCCTAATCCATCATCATTAAAAAAAGCCGTCAAGTGCGAATCCGCCTCGCGCATCGAGAGTTCGTAAAAAAATATTTAGTGTAAAATATATTAAATACCACTCGCGCGATGCCTCCTCTGCTGCTCAGCAACTGCACAGTAACTCCTTGGGGGCTTACTAGTGACCTCACTCACACGCAGGAACACAACAACCCTCTAGGGATTTGTTATTTGGCTGCGGTTTTCTGTGAGGTGGAGGTATTTCCCCAGATGGGCTGCTTTGATCCGCCCTACCTCGCTTAAAACATCCAGACCAAGACAAACAGACATGTTCATGCACACAAATGTTTGCCTTGTATGGAAATCGAACCCACGAGCGTTGGTGTCAAAGTCGCGTCATTCACGACTGAGCCATCGAGCTCGTCATCGTAACCTTCAAAGCGGGCGTAATGAGCTTTTCATACACACCACACTACTTATGAGGTATAAGTAGTGTGGTACGTATGAACATCTCTTAGTGAAGTACCTATATGCCATGTTCAGTCATCACAAACATTACGGTTATTTGTCGCCTTAGTGCCTTCAGGCTAATCACGCGTTGCACTCCTCATGTCAATTTGAATTATTTACAAGCATATTGTAAGAATTACTTCCACGATGCGAGCCCGTGTAGCCCGCGGCTGCAGCCCACATCGTCCGTAGAGCCCAGGAACGACTCTCCCATGAACGACTGAATAACAATTTGATGGTAAAATCAACAAATAAAAGTTTATTCTGTACTCACATTCTATATTGATAGAGTTCCGTAGTATATTTACGATATTCAGGTGCGCGCCATATGTTTGGGATACATGATATATAACCATATAAGTGTATTTATGGTATATATACGTATATTCGTATGTATGTATTTACATAAAATTTATTCGTCCGCAACTGGCGAGATGTCTCACTGCTGAGGGTTGGATGGAAGATCTTCTTTTAGAGATAAACTCGCCTCTGCAAACTATGTTTCCTAAATATTATGACTTTTTTATTTATATGTGCAAAGGATAATAAATTGAAATGACGTGCATGAAAAGAACAGTGAATGTTAAAGAAGCGAGTGAGGTATGTTAGGATCGAGTCGCGTGGCGCTCGGCTCTCTCTGCCTACCTCGTAAGGGATTTGGCGTGAAGTTATAGATAGATAGATAGATAATAAATTGAACAACAAAAATGCTGAATGTTCGTCAAAAATACATGAAATTTTCGATTTGATCTACAATTCAGTATTTTTATATGTCATGTTAGCAGTTTTGTAGACCATGTTAGGTTAAGTTTGGCGAAGAAAAGGATAAAATAGATGAAAGTCGATGTTTATGTGTAGCCTTTATTATTATTGTTCAGCGATATCACGGGAACCAAGTTATGGATTTGAGATAATTCATTTTGGTAATTCAAACGGTGTACGGTAAAGTTATTAATCGTTGCTCATTCGAATTAGGTCACATTTAAATTTGGTGAATATCTGAAATATTTATTATTAATTTCATGCCAAATTCCTTGCGAGATAGGCACAAAGAATCGAGCGCCACATGACTCGATCCTTATTTACGTCACTCGCTTCTTTAACATACATATTTTTTCTCATGCACGCTTGTCGGTTCTAACCGCTGTTTCTGATAAAACACGATCAATTTGTTCACGGTAGGATGTAGACGGTGAGTCTTGGCTTTTTTCGACTCCTACATCCTACTACTTTCGCTTTGTATATCGGTTACGCAATTCTTTCTTCCCGCATATCTGATGATAAATTAAAAATTAGTTGCCTCTGACAACTATCCTTCTTTGAGTAATCACAATTTAATTTTTCTTACATGATTATAGTCCTTTGATGATGATGACAAATTACTGCAAAACCTTTCAAATGAAAAATAGGAAAATAAGTTGACGCCAGTAAGTATTGCAGCAACGGCAGGTAGGCTGTTTTATTAAAAAAAAATACAGAAGAAGTCAACATCACTTCTACGCTATGCACTTCCGATTATGAAACCAGGGCCTGACCACTCAGGTCGCAGCTATCTAATCAAAAGTTAACAAATTGACAAATACATATACATCCATAATAACAATTCTCTGAAGAATTAATCTATCTTTTTCACCTCCCACTTTTCCCAATTTAGGGAAAATTATTCTTCTTGCATTTCAATTATATCAGTAAATCTATATAATTTTTGAGAGGATTGTTGTGTGTGTGTATGTGTTAATTTTCTCCCAAACTATTGCAGCTGATATTATTTACTGGATTTATCTTGACGTAATTTAGACTTAATTATATTTTCAATTTAATTGTACCAGTAGATTGTAGTAACTTAAAAAATATGAAATTTGACATTAAATATACTGTATGACTACTTAAAAGTTTTACTACCCGAGTTTGTGTGTTTGTTCAGGCGTAACGCTCTTGTGTAATATCCGATCATTTCGTGAGTTTATACCGTGATGTATTCCCATTATATGACAATGTGACGGTAACATGCAATTATAATGGAGATTTAATGGAACTTTGGGAATATCCTAAAAAGGTAATGAATTATTTTTTATAAAGTACTGAACGCGACTTCATTGGTTGATGGTTGATTAGTTTATTTTTTTTATACAACGTTGGCAGGTATATCAGCATATGGTCCACCTGATGTAATATGAATATGGTCTACGAACGCATGTAACATCTGAAGTTCGCGCGATGCCTCGTCTGGTGGTAACACAGTAACTCCTTACTGGTACTGCTTAAGGGTATGCCTGTAGATTGAAAGACATAACTACGAGAATTGAATAAGATACAATGAGAATATATTTTAACAATGTTTAAGTTATTGCGCGGGCCCGATGTGAAATGATTTCTTATATTTATCTTATCTCATTAATTTACAGGAACACAACATTCCTCTTGGGAACTGTTTTAGTTCCAATCCATATACATTTTTTATATTAATTATTGTAAGATTTTTAAATTTTACAATTATTTAAAAAAATATTTGATAGCCCTAAAACGTAACCCTCTAGCGGCGCGCTACAATGTTTTATTCATTCATTACGCTCTCTTAAACTTTATTTAATATTTTTGTTTAAGTTCGCCCGCGGCGCTCGCGTGCCCAATTGTTTGATAAAATAGTTCAATTGACGTCACAGAATTAATTCAATCGAATGGTAACAATAAAATTGTGTACGTGGGAATTAGTGGGAAGTAATTGGTTAGATATTTAGGGGTTCGTACATAAAATATTAGGGGTTAAAGTATGAAATTGCCGATTTGTACCGAAAAATTTAAACTCGTTTTTTTCTAAGATGTAACATATTTATTTTATCAAAATATTTATCCTCATTATTTATACAATGCTTTATACATGCTGCCATCTAATCGGAAGTTTATTTATGCCTTTGCTATAGAACTCTGGGGATCTAAATTCGACAAACTGTGTGAAAGTATTTTGTACTGCCTCCAGGGTAGATTTTTTTTTACCACGTAGTAAATTGTCTAAATCACGAAAAAAAATGGTAGTCAGTTGGAACAAGGTCTGGCGAGTACGGATGATGACGTATGGTTTCTAACTGCAGCTACTGTAGAGTTACAACGGTTTCTCGTGCAATGTGAGTTCTTGCGTTACCATGGAGCAATAATGGTTTCACTGCCAGTTTCGCTATCATTGTTCGAAGTTGGGCACAGTAAACATCTGCTGTTATTGCTTGTCAAGACCCGAGAAAGCTATAAAGTAAATAACGTTAATCAATTCAGCGTCATTCACCTGTGTGGAATGGAAACTTCGACTTGAATAACGAACCACGTGAAAGACCGCCATTCCACTTGGTTCGATCTTCAAGTCGAAGTTTCCATTACGAAAGCGTTTGAACCAAAAAACGCACGGTGCGTTCATTAGCATTCCAAACGCAGCATTGATATTGCGAGCCTTTCTGTCGCGTTAGTTCTGGCTCCGAACTTGTATTCAAATATTACTCGGATTTTCGAAGCATCTATCTTTCCCGTCTAAGCTGAATAGAAAAAAACATTTGAAATTCGAAAATCAAATGTTGCACATTTTTAAAAAGAAAAACCTCATAGGTATCAGGTGCAAAAAGTTTCACTCGAAAATCTCTCACCATGAAGGTTTAATGTCAATTCAAAATATCTATTACTACAAATTTCATACTTTAACCCCTAGTATATACACTACGAGAGTTGAGAATGCGCAAGCTTGCATTGCCACCTGGCTCGTCAATTATATAACAATTCAATTATTATTTTTTAATTTGTCGGCCATTTTGACCATGTTCCTTAAGAGATAGGAACGGTGTTCCTGAACAATCCTATTCTATTTTTTTATGCTGAATCCGAATCTGAAGTCAAAATTCGAATATTCGAAAAAAACGCACAGACAAACGCATACACAGGCAAACATATAGATTGCATATAGGAACGGTGTTCCTGAAAAGTTATTAGACCTCATGCAAATATAAATAGCTAAACTCTGCCAGCCTCTACTCTACGAATTCTCACATTTGTCATAAAGTATGACTATTTAATCAGAATATTTGTATTCATTGAAATGCATTGAAGACATCACGTTAATGTTAATACTTGCACTTGTACAGATTCCACTTCACAATTTTATTTAATAATTATTTTTACCGACCGAAACCGGCATTTTCAAGGTATTTTATACAACATATGGCGGTACCGTGCAATCACCATTAACTCGAACATTAACGCGATGTCTTCAAAATTCCACCAAGCGCCTACAATCACCAGTATCAACATAAATGCATTGAAGTTAACGCAAACATTAATTACATTATTAACTTGTACAATAGTAAAGATTTCCCCTTAATCGGGTAGAGATTTTGAACCTGATTATTTTATCTAGTGCACATCTTTGCAAATTGTTAATACACACTAAGATAATTAGTTGCCGCATTCAAGAGCTACTGTTTTCTTGGCAAAGCAATATCTCAGTGCAATTCAATTCAATTTATTCGGAACAATTTACATTGTGTTGAATATTATGTTATCAATACAGAACATTATTATTGTATAATATTTTTATTATGACCTTATCTTCTCTAAATTACACAATAAGTATAACAAATGTCACAAAAAAATTATATATAAAACTAATAAACTAGAATTTATCAATAGAGTAACAAAATTTTTTCAACAGATAAGCTTGCAGTATTATCTTGAAAATTTTCCAATTGCTAATTACTTTTAGGTCAATCGGCAATTTATTAAATAGATTAACTGATTGGAACCTGTCCCCATGTTTTGATCATGACTAACTTAAGAACTATGTCATAATGACGTGCATCCTCCTTTTACCTTCGCGCAACTAGCAATGTTCTTATAAATTTTGTGGCAACTATTACCGTAGTAGATATAAGCTGGGCACAGTAACTATGTTATACTTTATAAACTAATTTGTGCAAGACTGCCGCTCAGGTATACCTACGTGCAATAATTTTCATCGCCCTTTTCTACAACCTAAAAGCTCTCGCGATATTATAGCTATAGCTATTTCTACACAATTTGATACTGTAGCACAGCCTGGATTCGAGCGCATAATAAATTAGTTTAAGCTGTTCTACTGTTAGGCTGTCTTATAAACTCCTTACAGCATAGCATGTAGAACTGATTAACTTTGCTACGGAGTCTAGTTCGATTTTCTAATTAAGGGCATAGTCTATATGCATGCCTAAAATTTCACCACGTTCACCACATTGATCTTTTTATTTTGTATGTATATATCTAAAATATCCTTATTCCTGGCTGTTATTACGATACACTCCTTATCTCTACTCAGTTTTAGATTGTTTGCAGAGGACCATTCTTCAAACACAATGAGCAGGTTATTGACTTTTCGTATGTCTTTCACATTTTCAGCAGCGATGATTACGTTTGCATATTTTGCGTAAACTGCCACTTTCAAATCGCCGATCGACGATGATCTGTGATTGATTTACGCTGCACTACAAACATTTTATTCTCACTCAAATATCTTTTTTTTTTCTAATAAACCATTCTTACAAAACCCTCTAATGAGTACGCGTGGTCGTACAGACCCCTGGACATCAAAACAAACACTTCGGTCACGTGACCATTCAAAATGTCCGACAAATTGCAGCCGAAGTACGAAATATGTCAATTATAATTAATAGGGAGGTTATTGGTATCGTATTGTCCAGGAATACAGTCGATTTGGGCGATCTGAGGGGGGCTAAGTATGTATTGTGATTGGAGAATGATTGTAATACCTCTGTTGATCTTCGTGAGTGTTCTTAATTCCTCAAAATCATGTCTAATGAATAAGCTACGGTATCTATGATCGATAACAATACGTCACATCAAAATTTAATACCACTTAAAACAACAGGGACTTTTAACCATTTTCGACCTTTGATACCAGCACTGCCTCATAATGCAAAAGTCATAAAAATTGTAATACCTCAAGTCACGCACAGTATAAGCGGTTACACGAATAATCCTTACACGGCAATGTGAGAATAAGAATCGATTTTATCAAAAGCCCAATGAAATAAGTAGAAAGGACAGTAGAAAAACTTAGATACCACTTTTGTAAGTTTCTTTAATATTGTACTCGTAGTTTATTTATAATAGTGTCATAGAAATTTATTCATATGATAATTGTAAAATTATAAAAAAATATGTTTAAATCCAATTGTTTTAATTTTTCAATGACATCGCCGCATTGCAAAAAAGCATACGGCTCGCTAGATAGATAGAAACTAATAACGCATGAAGAAAGATTCCCAGTAACGAAACCTCAGTTAAATTTAAAAATATTCTTATCGACTTTCACTAACCAGCGAGAAATATATCGTATGTTTAAAAAATCTTCCGTAATATACAAGGTAAAAACATACATCATTTCTACCAACAATCTAAAAGTTTACACGAGATACTATAAAACTGTCGGGTTCGTTAAAATCCGCATTAGTCGCGTTTATCGGTATCGTTAGCCGGGTTTAACCGGTTTAGTGAAGCCAGCGCTTCCCAATATTAGTTTGTCACTGTGGATAGGTTTGATACTGGATATTAAAGCTGTTTCACGAAGTTGATATTAAAGTCATTTAATTTCATTTGTGTTATAAAGTAATACTAAGGAAATGAAACTACCTGCCAGTGTCCTGATTTGCTAAGAGAACAACGCAAATACTTATCCTAGGAACTTGAAAGTAGGTAAAAGTTTTCTCTTTTGGTGGGTAGAAATTAAAGGGAAAGGGATTTTGAATGTCAAATCAGCAAGGGGTTTGGTATAAAAAACATTCGTGAGCCTGCTGAAATGAAAGTTGGAACACATAGATTTTCAAAGCAAGAAAATATTTTTTTGTATTCTGTTCCTAAAGTAATGAGGATAAAATATTTGAAATAAACATAAAATTGTCACTACTAAAGTATGAAAGAAACTCCCATACATGGACCCCAATAACTTTGCACTCTATGTGCAGTTGTATAAAACTCAAAAGTCACATTTTCAGATCTCCAAGACGAGCCAAGCGAAACGCAAGGGCACTACCTACCTTTTCTCGTAGCCCTTCGTCGTTTTTTTTGAACCCTTATAACTTGGGTTTGGATTATACCATATAAACAAAATTCTCGGGATATGATGTCAATAGTGGATTTATTAAACATATAAAGTTTCAATTGCATAGCTCTTATACTTTAGATTTTATTGATATCTAAAAACCCCCGATTTGGTCACCGACTCTCTGATTATCATCAAAATTCTTAAGGTACTTTCTGAAATCCTAGGAAGATGAAATTTGGTACGTAAGCTAGTATTAGTACGCAAACTACAAAAAAAAAATCTATAACTTATTAACTATAAGTTTGTAGGAGACTTCCGTAAAATTTGTTGCTAGTGGTCTGAAAATTGATATAGGGACTCCTTGTTAGTGATCTATGCAAAAAAGCAGCTCTGATATGCAAGAAATACACCCCAAAAATAGAAAGAAAAATGAACCAACTAAAAAAATACATATAATAGTCATAAGCAACTTACAAAAAGAAGTGAAATCCCACCAAAAACATTTACATGTAAAATGTTGCCAAGACGAGACCATATACTCGTAGCTCGGACTGTCAAAAAGTAATCAGATCTCATGTAGAGTCAAGCTTCTAACCCTACACTACCTAACTCTACAAGCCCTCTCTATTAATTCTATTGTAATCGCACTTGCGGAGCGATAAATAATATAGTGACTAACAACCTGACAAACAACCTCTCAAACAAACAATGGCACGGGCCAAAGAGCCTGTGGATAGTTTTAAAAAAGAAATAAAAATAAAAAAAAACTCTTCAAGCCCTAACTTCACAAACTAAACACCTTAGTCAAAATATGTAGCTTGGCCGTTTCGCTGCCGTCACATGGGCGTAAGGTGAAAAAAATATTTCGCTACCGTCACATGGGTGGGCCAAAGGTGCAAAATGAAACTGTTCATTACTTTACTGTTGTACAATAGTTCTTGTAGTAACGAAACGGCCAAGCCACATATTTGACTAAGGTGTTGAGTTTGTGAAGTTAGGGCTTGTAGAGTTAGGGCGTGTAGAGTTAGAAGCTCGGCTCTACATGAGTTCTGATAACTTTTTGAAAGTCCGATGTATATGGTCTCGTCTTAACAACATATTACATGAAAAAATTTTTGGTGGAATCCTTTTTTATGAAGTCACAAATATTTCATAATACGAGTATTTAGGTATATAAGAATAGTTTGAGGACCATAACGTTATTTGTCACATTTAAGAGCGCAACTGCATCACCATCACAATAGACGCAGACGTAACGTTTGCGGAAGCAAAGTTGTAAATTTTTACTGCGTGCACGCTCGCTATTAGAGCAGAGCGGCGGAAGGGTTGAAGTACTATCGGAACAGAACAATATTGTACCACGAAGCTTTTTGTACTATAATCTCGTAAAGTATCTGAACTCTTTCAAGACAGATTTATTTTTATTATCTGAATTTATTTATTGTGAATATTGATAGGTACATTTGGATGAAATTTACAAAATGCAGGTTCAGCCGCATTCTACCAAAAATGTAATACGCAACATATGGTGATTAAATATAAATTATATATATATAATTCTTTATTGCACATATAAACAGTTACAGTGTATAGTAAAAATAGTACAGAGGCGAGCTTATCTCTAAAAGGGATCTCTTCCAGCCAACCCTCAGCAGTGGGATATCTCGTCAGTTGCGGACAGCGGTACGTGCCTAAATAAATTAAATAAATACATACATACCGAATACACACATATATACCATAAATATACTACACATATAACATAAATACAGATACACTTATATACATACATATTATTCACATTTCACAAAATCTAAATTTAAAATTTCACAATATTTTGGGATTTAAATAGATTAAAATATATTGAAGTAACTCATAATTTGTTAATCTATAACTTCACGCCAAATCCCTTACGGGGTAGGCAGAGAGTACCGAGCGCCACGCGACTCGATCCTTACATACCTCACTCGCTTCTTTAACATTCATTGCTCTTTTCATGCACGCTCGCCGGTTTCTAGGGCTCCTGAAATCAGCTTCTGATAGAACACGACCAATTTGATCATGGTAGGTAAGTCTTGGCCTTCCTCGGCTCCTACATCCTTCCACTTTTGCATTGTATATCTGCTTCGTCATTCTTTCTACATGTCCGAACCAACGGAGCATGCCTCTTCTTATTTTAACACCGACGCTCTCTTTCAGACCAACTCAGCTTCTAACCTCATCATTGCGAATACGGTCTACAAGCGTTACTCCACAAATTTTGCGTAATTTGTTAATAACAGATAATAATGATGAAGAAACAACCAAAAATCATAAATGAGATACTATCTATCTATCTAACACTTTAGGCCAAATTCCTTGTAGGGTAGACATAACCGAGCGCCATAAGACGCGGTCTTTACACAATTCACTCGCTTCTTTGATATTCATAACTCTATTTTGCATTGTAAATCTGTTTCATTCTGTGATTCTGCATACTTTCTACATGTCTGAACCAACGGAACATACCTTTTCTTATCTTAACACCGACATTCTCTTTCAGCCCAACTCTCTTTCTTACGTCATCATTACGAATGCGGTTAGGAAGTGTTACGCCACAAATTTTGCGCAATGCTCTCATCTCGACCGCATTAATTCTACTTTCATGCTCTCTCTGCCATACCCAGCTCTCACTTCCATAAGTTAGCGTTAGGATTAGCACCGCGTTGTGTACAGAGAGCTGTGCCTTCTGGCTTAGATTTCGGCTGCCTAGAAGTTTACCCAGCGCTCCATTCACGCTGTTCACTCACTCACTCACTCGTCTCTCCACATCAGCGGTATACCTTCCATCGCTGGTAAAAGCGCTTCCAAGATATGCAATCTCATCCACTTGCTCCAACACTACATCATCAACCGTAATCCTAGTGTAAATAAAATACTATTAAACATTATTTTATTGATCCGAATTAATAAAAAGTTCAAAGTTAATAGTTTAGGAACTCTCGAGTACTGTAGTATGCCTCTTCAATTAACAAATTTTGACGACCTTTTTTAAATGTTTGTAGACTTGGAGACGTAATAATATAATCGGGCAATTTATCATGGTTTAGGTACAGTTATATTACTAGTGGTCTGGCTGTACATTTCAAACTAATGCTTAGTTTAATTATATAAGGAAGCGGGTATGATTTGAACTAAATGTAATTTCCCTGTTAATTCTATGGGCGTTTATTTTCACGTACAAAATATCGATGAAGGTTCATTATCGCCTATCTAAACAGTTATCATAATATATATGAAGGATTAGTTAACGGTTATATCAATAATCTCAAATAAGACATTTAACGAAGAAAAGAAATACTGGTGATCTGTAACAAACAGTGTCCAACATATTTTCACGCCAAGCCTTCTGGTGTAGGCAGAGATATCCGAGTGACACAAGATGCGGTCCTCACACACGTCACTCGCTTCTTTAACATTTATTGTTCTTTTCATGCACGCTCGCTTTTTCCTACGGTTTCTGCATACCTCCTGATAAAACACTACCAATTTGGTCATAGTAGGTGAGTGCTGGTCTGTCTCGGCTCCTACATCCTTCCGTTTTCGCATTGCATATCTGTATCGTCGTACTTTCATCCTGCATTATTTCTACATGTCCGAACCAACGGACCATGCCTTTTCGTGTCTTAACACAGACAGTCTCTTCCAGACCAACTATCTTTTTTTCATTTCACTGTACAGTATATATTATTATTAATACATTATTTAGTTATAAGATTTGTTAAAATGCAGTTAAAATAATGCATGTATGTATATCTTCACGCCAAGTCCCTTGCGGTGTAGGCAGAGAGAACCGAGCGCCATAAGACGCGGTCCTTACATACTTCACTCGCTTCTGTGACATTCATAGCTCTTTTCATGCACGCTCGCTGGTTTCTGGGGCTCCTGACATCACCTTCTGATAAAACACGACCAATTTGGTCATGGTAGGTTTGTCTCGGTCTTCCTCGGCTCCTATATCCTTCCACTTTTGCATTGTATATCTGTTTCGTCATTCTTTCGTCCCGCATTCTTTCTACATGTCCGAACCATCGGAGCATGCCTTTTCTTATCTTAACACCGACACTTAAAATAATAATTTAAATAATTACATTTGTACACTTGGGCGAGAGGAATTTGGAGATGAATGTACCTTTTTACTACCTTTAATATAAATAAAATTATTTTAATAATTTATGTAAATAGAGAAAATATTTACATAAAACCTTGTCGGCATTGCTTTTCAGATTTTAGGCTTTGCAGATGAAAGGAGGGAGATAGTATTAATGAGTTATAGTAGTTCAATAAACCATATTTATAAGCACATATGTTTTTTTAAGACACCACTTTTACATATTTTCGGGACCATCGCGAAGCATCATAAACAAAACATACATTCTTTCAGTGCCTAATATTCATAAATATTTAATTAGCACTTGTTGCAATAAAAATCTCTTTATGAATGGTCTTATGATGATGATTTCTAAAACCTGTGCCAGTTAAAATTTGTTTCACTAAAATATTCACTACTAAAACTTCAGAACTACGGATTTTAAAAAACAGCAAAATCCTTATAGAGAATTGAAGGTCTTTTTCTAATCCGTTTAAGGTTTTTTTTTTGTTAAAGACATATACAAAAACTTAAGACTGTTGCCTTTGCATCATTCCCATATTATAACCTCACCTGGATGCTTATCACATCTCGTCACTCCAAACAACTAATAAATAAATATAAATATTGTCGGACAAATTACACCACGCCATCTAGCCCCAAAGTAAGCGAAGCGTCTGTTATGAGTACTAGACAACTGATAAACATACGTAAATACATTTTTTTTTGTAAATACATACTTATTATACATAGAAAATACCCAGACCAATACAAGCAGACATGTTCATGCACACAAATGTTTGTACTGTGTGGGAATCGAACCCACGAGCGTTGGTGTCAAAGTAGCGTAACAGCGCGTTTCACCACTGCGCCACCGAGCTCGTCAAACTGTTGCCAAACAAATAGAGCAGCACTTTAATCCAAATTTAACCGTAAAATTTACATGTGACTCCCACAATGACAATAAACATGCACAAGCGTTACTCAAACTTTGGTAATATCACTAATCTTTACTTCCAAGAGACCGGGCATTTCATCATTCATGTTACATTCACTCGATACCTACGTGATGTAGTCCAAATAAACCGGAACGGATAAGCCGGTGATATTAGAGATAACTTTGCACAGAAATTGACCTGAGCCTCTGTTTGGTACGGCTTGTGATAATGTTTTACTGGAAGTTACAGAAACATTGTTAGTTTTGTATCTAGCTATAACTTGAGAGAACCGAGCGCCACGTGACTCCATGCTTACATAACTCACTCGCTTCTGTAACATTCATTGCTCTTCTCATGCACGCTCGCCGGTTTCTAGGGCTCCTGACATCACCTTCTGATAGAACACGACCAATTTGGTCATGGTAGGTAAGTCTTGGCCTTCCTCGGCTCCTACATCCTTCCACTTTTGCATTGTATATCTTCTTCGTCATTCTTTCATCCTGTATTCTTTCTATATGTCTGAACCAACGGAGCATGCTAGTTTTGTAGTACTCGTATATAGATATTAGCACAAACAAATAAACCATCCAAAACGTTTTGTTCTAGAGGGTAAATATGTCAGCGACTTGAGTGTACTGACCAAAGGGAGGATATTTTAACCAATAAGCAGATGCGTACCGCGTTGTTGATCCGCAAACTAGGTAAGAAGAGCTGAGCTTTCTACTTTACGTACCGACCCATAGCGATGAATTGATTTAATACGAGAAATATGTCACATCGATTCTACATAGGTTATTTTATTCACAGACAGCAACGACTGCTGCCAAGAACTCCCGGCGATCTTTGCCAGATCGTCTTTCAGTCGTGTGGGTAACCATATTGCATACTTAATATACTGATTATTATTATATACGATTATATATATCATTATCAATCACTATCATTGACTTAGAGCTCGATGGTGTCGTTGCGCATGTTATTCTACATGAACACGCAGGTTAAGCAACTTCGACCGCAGCCTGTCTATGAATGGGTTTAACTATCTCGAGTTTCTCCGAACTTCAGACGGCACGTTAAGCCGTCGATCCTGGCTGTTGTCGATAGATGACAGTCGTTAAGCTAAGTCAGTGGCCCTCGGGCGGCTTGAAAACACTGGCCTCCGCCAATTCGCATTTGAGCAGCGTGGCGGAGTATGCTCTAAACACCTTCGGTTGCTGGGTGACCCGTACCCCTGCAGTGGGATGAGTAAAGGTTGATGTGGTATCATTTGACAGGAATAGAAATAACTCAATATCATCCTTGCAGTCAAGGACACATGCAGGTGGTGAATAATGCTAGTTAGTAGACTTCAACGAAAGAGAGGAGAGGCGCTTCATCGCAACCTAACTGGGGAACATCCCACAGAAGACCTTTGGAGTTTGTTCTGTAGCTGTGAATTAAACTTTTGGTGTGTTGTAATTTCTTGGATTACTACTTGTATTCCAACCGTATATCCTTACTTTCTCACAGGCTTCTCACCGGCGAGCAACATTAAAAACTCTGGTCGCTCTGGTGGTGATTGTCCTCTGGTTTGCTTGACTGGGTCTTGAATGTGTGGGTGGCTTTGTGTGCCCGTAACCTCGCTAAGTTTCGCTGCTGGTTTTAATTACGAGTATATTAATCCATTTCCACACTCATATATAGACTGTTCATAAGTTTCATAAGTTGTGAGTATTTATGCATAGATACCTATTCTATATATATATATGTATAACATAACATAACATCCGTGGCGTTATTCCTGCATGCGTCTCCTTAATTTTCAGGCAGCTGCTGAAAATCAGTGGTTTGCTCTTTGAGCAAATAATACACTGAGCCGCTGCCTTTTTGTATCACTGCGACACACAATTTATTGTGCGATTACTATTGTATTTGGTGTTTGCTCATTTTTTACCTGCTGATATTTACTGTTGTGTGTCATGGAGATACAAATAAATTTCTTATCTATCTATCTAAAAATTAAAGAGGTATAATCAGCAAATAGTAATATATCCCCCATTTTCTGTACCACGTAGATCATTCACATACACTAAAAATAAGAAGCAACCCAAAATTTAATCCTGAAGCACCCCGATATTAATATTACCTTCTTCAGGAAGAGGTCACTAGTAGCAATACATCCTGTATTCATACAAGCGTTCATAGAATAATTAAATAATTCGCATCAGGTGGGTTGTAACTTTATTTACCTCCAGATCCAATTGTATAAAATAATATTTAGCGTGTTCTTGTCTAGATTCTGTATGTCCTTGTGACATTTGCATAAACGTCAGGCTCGGATTAGTATCTTGCAGATCAACGTCATAGCCTCCGGGCTTCCGTTTGTGGGGGCCGCCGAGCTTACGATATTTGTGTGCTACGGGGACTTACGGGGAGACTCTGTAACGCAATCAACTAAATATACCTCTATAGAAGCTAATGCAGCTACAAAATCTTCAAAAATTTTAGAAATTCGAACTAACACAATTTGAATACCGGGTAATAAAACCGGGTTTGCTGATTATGGATCTTGTGAAAGCATTTGACAGAGTTGAGCAAAAAAATTCTGGCATCCGCCGAGTCGAACTAGTGGTAGTTACAATCGATACCAGTGAGTCCAAAAAAAGTATATTTGGAAATCGTGCGAGCTAACCTAAGAAAGATCTGGTTTTCCCTTAGGGTTGTGGAACTTGTGGATGTCTGACGGCAGTCAGTCCAAGCAATAATCAGTATTTTCACAATATATTCAGGCTAGTCCTAATGGATTAGGAAACGGGATAATGCTTAGAAGAAGAGTACGAATGGATCTCTGGGAGATATTGCCGGGATATGAAAATCAATGCTCGTGGGTGCGATTCCCACATAAGAAAAGGATTTGTGTGCATGAACATGTATATTTGTCTTGGACTGAGTATTTTTAAGAGAGGTAGGATGTATCTATACATCTGTACCTCCACCATATAGAAAACCATAGCCAAATAACAACTACCTGGGAAATTGTTGCTTTCCTGCATGTAAGTGAGGTTATCAGTAAGCTCTATGGAGTTGCTGTGTTAGCAGTAGAGGTGGCACCGCGTGAGTGATACTTAATGTATGTACATCTTTACATCTGGTGGGCGGTATGCTTGTATGCCTTCAGCATTGTATAAAAAAGTCATCAGCTACTTCTCAGTAGGTTTAGTACCTGTCCTTTTTTACAATGGAGTTTATATCAGTTTATAATTCTACAACAACTTATGAATTGCTAAAATAATGAGCTGGACGCACATAATATCTCCACCCTATTCATATGATTCCAGATGAATTGAAGGCCTATCCTTTTTTGAATTGGTTAAAATATTATATTGTAATGGCAACACCGGTCCAATACCTATTTGTAAAACTCCACAATTGCTCCGTCAACTCAAAGTGCTCGAACGGTCGTGTTCCGACATTTTCCCACATATTAGACACGTGCAATAGAGGCGGGTCCTCCACAAATATTGTCTTTGAGGACACCCCACTCGACGACTTGACTGGCTCGAGTGTTTGGTGACAGCTCCGTCGGTGTTTAATTTCATTAATGATTTGAATTGAACACTTAGAAATAGTTATTGCTACACTAAGTTTTATACATATCCAATTACTCTAAATGAGCAATTCTTGTATATATTTCAATGTATTGTGTGTATCTCGGAAACAGCTCTAACGATTTGGATATTTTTTTTATTTAGATATGGTATTTTTATAAGTGTCTTTCTTAAAAAAACGTGGCTGTACTCAAAAAAAAAATGCAGATCATGATATTCGGCATTATAATTATTATACTTGACCCCCGTCGTATATACGATCTAGCTTATACAATTCACAAAGATCCCTAGTTCGAAGCCCAGTAATAACAATTTGTCTTTTTGTACATTTTTTTCGGTTACTTTAACCGAGCAATTCTAGTTGATATATAAATATAATATTCGTGTATCTCGAAAACCACTCCAACGATTTGCATCAAATTTTGTGTTTAAATAAAATATTGCTTAAGTTAAGTATATGTGTAGGTATAGGTATTTCTCCTGAAAAAACGGGATGTTGTATAAAAAAAGCCGAGCGAAGCTCTGACTAAATATATATAATTATATATATTATATAGAAAGATAATTTAATCACCTCCAATATTTTAGGAAGTGAATGCAATAGTCAACAGTAATATTAATTAATGACCAGATCAGAAGTTACAAAATAAATGACTTACACATTCATATAGAATTCAATTTCTCCATTTCGAAACTGACTTTTGTAAAAAAAATGATAATTAGTAGATAAAAAATGCAAAGAATATGAAAATGTCAATTCATTACATACTTACAACTCCGAACGGACAACGGGTTGAATTATCAAGATGTTAACCAATTAGACAATCGATGTCAAAGTAAATATCGTTTGATTAAGAAATACCTATCGAGCGGTACATAATACTCGTACATACTGCTGTGAGTGCTAGCAATACGTTCCAATCCAATTCGTGCATTGTTCCTTGTATTCACACGTATTTCAGGAAGTAAATAAGTTTCACCACACTAATACAATGACTATATCTTTATATTTAAAAAAGGATTATTTATTAATCTAGATAAAAATGTATGCTGAGTAAGATCCCGAAATGCAACTAATGTGCGGTGGACGGTGGTGTGATTAATTTAATTAGCATTTAAAATAATATTTAAATAAATTCAAGAATAATATATTATAATAATAGCAGTTTTATAATATATTATTTTTGACAAATGCATACTAACCTACATCTTTAACCTCTTTGTGAGCGGAGTAAATTGAATACTTACTGACTTTTACTACTCTCTGGCCTCAAAATTGCAGTGCATTTAATTTGTGTACTATTTGTGTAAACTTGCCAGTAGGCTCAGCTTCGCCGCTTATGAAATTAAATTAACAGATTGACGGATGACGTTGCTGCATCATCATCATTTATAACAAAATGCTGACATAAATTTATTGCAATACGATTGACGAATTGAATAATGGACAAGTTTCTTTGGGTTCGACAATTGTCATTTCCGAAATGCTAGTAAATTAAAAAATGCTAAGAAATAACAACAACAATAATAATTTTTTTTTTTTTTACAACATAGCTAAGTTTACGCGACTGCGGAAAGTGTTTTTAAAAATTAAAAACTATATTTAAAATAATTAAAAGTATATTAATTATTAAACTTAACTACACGTCCGAGCAGAGACGTATGCTCGTATGTTCTGTCCAGTTACAGTTTTTGTCTACCTAGCTTAAAACTAAACAAAGGGAGAGCATGATGTCACCTGTTGTTATGGCTATGCCACGTCCGTTGCACCGTGGGAGCGAGTGCAACGCTAGCACTTTAAGCTCTTACAGTTATGGTGCGACTTTGCTCGCGGTCCATAACTTCTCCCTCCCTAAGAGCGAAATTATCAGCTAAGGAAACTGGCTGATTATTTCGCTTAACAGTATTCAACTTATGTCTAAGCTTATATACTATAAAACATACAATTGTTATTATAGAACTAACACATAAGGTAATCGCCGTTACACTGACACCTTTTATAGCGTTATAATTTTGCGCTATTTCACTGAATTCGTTTTCACCACTTTTAACACTGAGCATGTACGACAATTGTTTTATGTCATCCAGGTTTACAGCTTTCAGGTTGATTGCAGAAATACTGGCAGCCTTTATAGGTCTAAATTCTGGTAATGTAATAACAGGAATAGGTTTGAATTTCAGGTTTCCGGCATAGGAGTGTCGACGATGTATAAGCAGCTCTCCTAGAAGTATGTCACATGGTTCCTCAATAGTGAGCAGGTAAGTACCGCGTAGAGTCTGGCGAGTAGCGTCATCAACACATCTACAGGTGAGTATAGTATTATATCTGGAGTATACTATCCAGCTGTTAGCTCGGATATGCTGCACTTTCAAATCTTCAACATGGACTGCTTGTGAGACACAGGCAGAGAGGTCAGGATCAAATTTCATCAACTGCTCTATACAGGTTTGCTCTGGATACACAGCTATCTCGTCGTCAGTGCATACGTACTGATCGCCGAGGGAGATCTGCTTGCATGGCCTGGCTACTGGTAAGTAAATGGGACCTTTCACCATAAGGAAGGGGTATTTGGGTACAATAATAGTGGTTTTATTACGAATTTCGTTATAAATGGGTACTGGATATACTTTAAAATAACTATAGGTACTATTATCAGTTAAGGGTACTTCGAGAATGAACGTTATCTGACTTCCTTTAATATAAGCTTTAACAGAAATGGTCGATTCTAACTTAATGAGACTCTGAACAGTCGGTTCACATATAAGACTCTCAGTTTTTGCTATAGACTGTAGTATATATAACAGCTCCGTAGAGTTAACAATAGATTTATGAAGTACAGCAACTTTACTAAAAGCTAAAGCGGTCTCTATCTCACTTAAGTACATATGCATGGAACGGAAGTTGACAATAAACATACTATACATGCCTAACACATAGGTAGAGTATATAGAGTTGTCTTCTTTTGTAATCATATTTTTAACAATTTTTTCAATTCGACTAAGCCTTTCATCCAAAATTAATGTATTGTTATGTAACGTTTCTGTGCTGTTAATGAGACTATCCAACATTTTAGAGATTAAGGTAATTTTCTTTTCAGTATGAATATGGTTAATTTTTAATTGCGAAATAAGTGAATCATAGCGAATAGCGTCTTCATGGTCTAAATTTCCCGTAAGCACTTTAATCAAAGATCCTAAAGGGTTGAGAATGCCTCGTTTAGGCCTTTGAGTGGGCATCAACTGCTGGAACTTATCAGATACCGTTTGTACTAAATAATCTGTTTGCGTCTTTAGACCTAGAAATTCATAGGTACTTACATTAACTAAACTATTAAATTCCTTATATTTTCCTATACTAAATGTGAAATCTTCACACAGTTGACTTATCTCTAATATCTTAAATATTAACCATTTGTCCTCTTGCTTAAATGAGAGCCCTTTTTTAATAGGTATTATCCCAGGACCTGGGTCAATCCTTTGCAGATGAAGCGCCAGGTTGGCTTGGACTACCATCAGGAGTATTACGCACCACCTGTGGAGGACGTTTTATATTTTTAATTGGGGCTTTCGTAATACGATTCCCTACAGCTATTGGTACTACATTTCGCTCTACTTGTCCTACAACTACTGCCTTTTTATACCTTGGCTTATCCTTGCTTTTTCGGGTGTTGATATCTTTGCTAAAAACCACTTTGCCTTCGCTAAATTGCATGTCTACTTCTCCCTTCTCCCTGCTTCTCACTTGCCGTTTTCCTTCATGTAGTTTATCATGTATATAGCTATATAGGTATTTTGTGCGCTTTTGATGATCTTTAATAAGGTTTTGCTGGTAGTGCTTATCAAAGTCTGCTATAAGGGCACTACTAGAGTCCACGTGACCAAACACTACCTCAAAGGGGGTTAAACCTGTGGCAGAGTGAATTGTATGATTGTAAGCCATTATGGAATATGACATTACAGATGCCGCGTCAGTGTTTTTCTGCTCATACTTAGCGAGCCTATAAATTTCTATAATGGTTGAGTGGAACCTCTCCACGATACCTGTCGAACTTGGATTATTAGGCGTGGTAATATGGAATTGTATTTTATATAGATCAAGCAATTCTCGCATAAGCTCATTATTAAATTCAGTGCCAGGGTCACTGGTGATTTTTTTGGGTGTTCCATAGAAAGAAAAGTATTTGACAAGGGCACGTACGACTTCGGGGGTGGATCTGTTTGTAACACTGATAGCCTGACCTAATTTACTAAACGCATCTACTAAGGTTAGGTAATATTGACCTTCAATTGAGAACAAATCTATGAACACTTCTTGGAAAGGTGCGTGTTGGGTTTGAGTTAACTGTACAACGGGCTTTAATGGTTTTCTGTCATATTTCATTTTTTGACAAGGCTCACACGCGTTAATAAATGCTGACACCGTTTCAAACATATTATTCCAGTAATAATTTCTACGGATTCGAACCATAGTTTCCTTTATTCCCCTATGACAGGTCTTGCCATCATGATGCTTCAGTATAACCTCTTTTTGCTCATCCTCGTCTTCAACATATATAACGCGTTCCGTACATTCAAAGAACTGTACAGCCCCTTCCCTGAATAGCCTAATTATTGTGTTACTAAAGTCGCGTCTGTGTTCGGGGTTTTCGAAATAGATAAAATGTTTAAGTTTAGGTTTTATATGTTCCTTTAGAAATTTTATAATTAATTCGTCGTTCCCCAAGGGTAGGAATACTTCAAGGACGTTTTGTTTATCTCGGGAGAGATCACGGACCTGGATATCATTTTTGTTCCAGGTGAAAACAAGGATTTGCCGGGGTTTGGTATCTATTGCCTCATGTAGTATAGGTATACCTGAAGTCTCCAAATTTACAGCGGAATGTGCAGTATCGGTACTACTCGATATTGATCGAATAAAGGATTTAGGCTCTAAATGCTCCATATCAACTACTGATGCGGTAGAGGAGTCGGAAATAGTTACAGGTTTATCGGCACCATCGTCACTACCGTCGATGTTAACAATCATGGATTCTTTATCTGGTGTTTCAAGGATATTTAATTTTATTCTGGAAAGGGCATCCGCGTTCGTATTTTGTTTGCTGTTTTTATAAATGACCTTGAAGTCATAGTCCTGTAAACGAAGCCGCCAGCGTGTTAATTTACTGTTAGGCTCTTTAAGAGAGTCCAACCAGGCTAACGGACGATGGTCTGTATAAATTTGGAACTTACGGCCATACAAATACGGTCTAAAATGCTTCACCGCCCAAATTATGGCCAAAAGCTCTTTCTCTATCGTGCTATAACGTGATTCCGTATCACTCAGCGCCCTGCTAGCATATGCTATAGGGTGGTCACTACCAACTAGTCCCTGAGACAATACGGCACCTACGGCAACATTTGACGCATCCGTAGTTAATATAAACGGCTTGGTGAAATCCGGGTACTGCAATAAAGGGGCGTTCACTAATAGCTCTTTACACTTTTCAAATGCGTTTATATAGTCCTGATTAATTATTATTTTATTGCGTTTTTTCAGACAGGATGTTAAGGGTGAAGTTACCTTGGCAAAATCTTTAATGAAACGCCTATAGTAGCCAATGAGCCCTAGAAAACGTTTGATTTCTGTTGTGGTTTGAGGTAATGGGTATTCTAAAACGGCTTTAATTTTGTCATCATTTGGTCGTAGTCCGTCCTTTGTAACAGTGTGACCTAGGTATAAAACTTCTTTACGCAGGAATTCAGACTTGTCCAATTGCACCTTTAAATTTGTGGACCGGAGGCGGTCAAAAACAGTTCGTAATTTTTGAAGATGCTCCTCAAGGCTAGACGAAAATATGATAATATCATCAAGATAAACTAGGCAATGAAAGCCTTGCAATCCTCTGAGGATATTATCCATTGCCCTCTGAAAAGTAGCCGGGGCAGTTTTGAGGCCAAAGGGCATGCGTGAAAATTCATAATGACCGAATTGTGTGCTGAAGGCTGTCTTCTGTCTGTCGGCGTCATTTACTTCGATTTGGTGGTAGCCGCTAGCAAGGTCAATTGTTGAGAAGTAAGTGCTTTTACCCAACTTGTCGAACAAGTCGGTAATGTTGGGTAAAGGGTACTTATCATCTGTGGTAATTTCGTTTAAACGCCTGTAATCTATAACCATACGGTACTTTCTTTCTCCAGAAGCATCGAGCTTCTTCGGCACCAGGTGAACAGGGGCACTCCAGGGGGAGTAAGATGGTTGGATGACGTTGTCATTAAGGAGTTTTTCCACCTGATTTTTAATTTCTATGGTCTGCGCTATAGGTTGGCGATAGGGTCGAATGTATATAGGGTCCTCGTTCCTAGTTCTAATACAATGTTTCACCTGATTAGTGAATGACAAGGGAATTTTCTCGCAATAGAAAATGTCCTTGTATTCGTCACATAAATTTTGCACTACTCTTTTTTCCTCTTCATTCATGTGTTCAAGTCGTAATTTTGATAAATTTTCGCTTAAAATTTGGTCTGTCTCTACCTGACTTAAATTGTTTATATTATTCAGCTGACAAAGGTTTTTATCATTAAATGGTGTGACTTTGAAAGGGCTTAATATGGTTAAAGTCATTTCAGTTTCTAGCGTATTTTGTATAACTGTGGTTGCATAGCCGTCTCTACACTCTACAATAGCGGATGGCATTCGAACACCTTTACAAAACTCTTTATATTCCAGCAAACCATAACCCGAGTAAAGATCGGTGGGTAGGTTTACCCTTTGCTCTGAACGTGGGGCCAGAATGACCTTGAAGTGTGTCTGGTTATGTATTATAGGTATATTGGTGGTACTAGTCTTCAACTGACAATTTTTAAGGTCTATTACTGCCTCTAGTTGGTGCAACAAGTCATTACCTATCAACCCATCATATCGTGAGTCTACATTATATAAGTAGAATTTATGAGTACCGGTATTATTGAATATGGGTGGTAAAGGAATTTGGGCAACCTCGCCATGCTTACTAGTTGCATGTGTGCTAATTACCTGGAAGGGTTCTGGGTAGATATAGGGTGAGTAAAATTTATATGCTTTATTTGGGTGGATAAAAGATCTAGTACTCCCGGTATCTATCATTAACTTCGAATCAATTTCCGGTATATATATATATGGTAGTTTAAGGTTAAGGTTACAGTTGAGTTCGATTACCTCGCGGTTAAATTGGAGGCCACTATGTGAAAATTTTCAACGGTCTCGGAAGTTGTTTCGTCAACGTTTTGATGTAAGGACGAGTCTATTTGGGTTGAAATATTGGGCTCTACCATAGAGTCAGTTTGGGGCATTTCGTAGAAACAATCGGCATAGTTTTCTTGGTATGAATATGGGTCCTCATAATAACATTGCTCAATATCTGCACTATAATCATCCTGTATATTTAACTCGTTTAATTTGAACTCTTGCTGTGGTTTAACAGGAGGAGCCGTCCTCATAGAGACGTCGGTTGGCATAAAATCCCTATCGGGTGGTTTATACCCGAAAGGTTTAGGCGCTTGCCCAAAGGGTTGTTGGGCTAGCTGTGGACGATAGCCGAACTGTTGGGCATTTATCGGCGGGCGATAACCAAACTGTTGGTTTTTAAATTGCGGACGAAAACCGAATTGTTGGTTGTTTAACTGCGGGCGAAAGCCGAATTGCTGGTTATTGAAATTCTGTGTTCTATAAATAGGCTGTGTGTTAAAACCCATGTTTTGTTGTGCAAATTGTGGCACCAGTTTGGCCTGTTGCGTAAGCGGAATACCGAAATTAAACTGTGGCCTTTGATACGGCACTGGTAAAACAGGCTTAAAATTCGTTGGCATAAAAGCATTAGGTCTTTGCTGTGTTGAAGGAAAGTGCGACACCTGTGGACGCGTGTTTACATTATTCAATCTATTTCTCATGGTATATATATCATGGAAGTTCTCTTCCTCCATCACAACACTTAAGGCTTCCTCTAAGGTTAGGTTACCCTTGAATCTAATTATACGCACCATGGACTCAGGTAAATTATATAAGAATGTGTTTAAGGCCGTGTTATCGTAAATTGATATTTTACTCGTCCTAATATCAGGGTCTGGTAGCTGATTGACTTTTGAAATGAGTGCTGAGCGAACAGACTGTATTCGTTTGCAAAACTCTAGATGCGATTCACCTGATTTTATTTTTAATGACTCTAGTTGAATGGCTATACAAGCCTCACTCCTTGGATCTCCAAAATGCTGTATTAACAAATTTTTAAGGGCATGCCAAGTAACAATATCTTCGCGCTCACTTAATAAGGCGGCGGCAGGCCCAATTAATCTACTAGTAAGACTCTGCAGCACATATGTATTTTGTATTTCCCTACCACTAAATCTATCTATTATATACTGACATTTACGTAGGTATAAGTTTAGTGTACCTTTATCACCATCATACATAGGCACTAATTTTAACATTTCGCTAGGAATCACTACTAACTGCTCCATTTTAATATACTAATTTATACTATGCACACTGTAATAATATATGTATATATAGGGTAACTAAAAGAGTGATAGATAACTCTATAATAGTTAAGATTACTTAACTTTATTTTTACAATTTTATAATATATATATGATTATAGAGTAAGTAATAGAGTGATAGAGAACTCTATATACTAGTTAAATAATTTTAATTAGGTATATTATATTTACAATTTATTTATTTACTTATACTGTACTAATTTATGCGCTTTAATCACTTTCAATTAACACATTTATTAATATATCTAACAATAACTAATATAACTAACAACTGAAATTACCGAAGCTTATGTAAAGTCAGATAAAGTGTTTTATAACGAAAAACGTCTAATTTCGATACAACACAAAAACCACGAAATGGAGTAAGGAAGGAGGTGAAAAGTCGTACTCACCAGCCAGCCACTCGCATCACGATGTCTTTCCGCTCACCACTGACTCAACAAATTTGTTTGGTTCGTGGGATAGTCGAAACGCCACTCGCGCGCGGATTTCACGGAATCGGCCAAAATTATATAGCCGAAAATACGCGATTTACGCAGCACAGCTAACGACTATCCTACCGGCTGCGCCAGCTAAGTTTACGCGGCTGCGGAAAGTGTTTTTAAAAATTAAAAACTATATTTAAAATAATTAAAAGTATATTAATTATTAAACTTAACTACACGTCCGAGCAGAGACGTATGCTCGTATGTTCTGTCCAGTTACAGTTTTTGTCTACCTAGCTTAAAACTAAACAAAGGGAGAGCATGATGTCACCTGTTGTTATGGCTATGCCACGTCCGTTGCACCGTGGGAGCGAGTGCAACGCTAGCACTTTAAGCTCTTACAGTTATGGTGCGACTTTGCTCGCGGTCCATAACTACATAAAAAATATTATTTGTTGATTGATACAATACTTCCTGTATCTGGGTTGCGTATATAGGGGTATGAGTTTTGCATCTGGTGGGCCGTATGAATTTTTGACGAGCTCGGTGGCACAGTCGTGGATGACGCGACTTTGTCACCAGCGCTCGCGGGTTCGCTTCCCACACAAACAAACATTTGTGTGCATGAACATGTCTGTTTGTCTTGTTCTGGATGTTTTAAGAGAGGTAGGGCGCATCAAAGCAGCCCGTCTGGTTAAGTACCTCCACCTCACAGAAAACCGCAGTCAAATAACGACTTCCTAGAGGGTTGTTGTGTTCCTGCGTGTTTTTTTTTCTAAGAAATGAATATGAACAACAATAACATATTTCTATAAATTATTGTCCAAGTGCTCGCGAAGACCTAAGGGTATACAAACACTTTTTATCTTTAAAATCACTTCTAAACCCTATCCAAGCACAAAAGATAAAAAATATTTATTTCCCTCATGGGTACTTACACACATCTTACATATTTTAAATCAAATCCTATTATATAGTTTTAATTTCCCTTTTTTAATCGAACCCACCTGCATTTCGAAAATGACCGTTGACAAAGCATAAAATAAATGCCAAAAGAAACTTGCCAATATGCACGGAATACCAATGCAAACTTAGATAATCAACCCCTTTATATCCAAGCTACAACCCTTTTACAATATTCGGAAGTCGATCAACTGGATGCCATAAAAGTTTACGCGCATCTTCCTGAGAGTTACTGACAGACTCGCAGCGCATATTGCTGTGAGGAGAGGTTATTTATTCGCTGCAGGCTAGTTACAGGCTAGTTGCTGCCCAAGTTCCGTCCGCGTGATATTCAGATTTTCAAATTTCACAAAGGAACCTTTAATAAAATGTACCCACTAGCAGCACTCAGGAAAGATCGTAACTTCCTATTCTAAATGTATTATAAATAAACTATGGATCGAGTCATATGGCGCTCGGTTATCTCTGCCTACCCCGTACGGTATTTGGAGTGAATTTATAGATAGATAGAACATGTCTGTCTTAGTCTGGTGTTTTACATGGCACTGAACGGTTGTTACGCTCCTGCAAGTGTGCGATAATACCAGAAAGCTCCTGAGGAATTGCTGGGTTAGCAGCAGGTGTTGCAATGCTCGAGAGAATGCCGTTTTACCGTTTGAGATAAGGAAACCAAAAAGGTATGAAGAAGTATCTACAGGACCAGCAAGGTGCTGTATTTAAACACCTGAACCACGGCCCACCTGATGTAAAGCGGTTACAGTAGCCTATGAACACTTGTAATACATTAAATATCACTCGCGCGATGCCACACCTGCTGCTAACACAGCAACTCCTTAGGAGTTTACTGGTGACCTCACTCACATGTAGGAACACAACAACCCTCCGTGGAGTTATTATTTGGCTGCGGTTTTCTGTGAGGTATAAGTACTTTCCCAGACGGGCTACTTTGGTATGCCCTACCTCTCTTAAAAACACCCAGACCAAGACAAACAGACATGTTCATGCGCGCTAATATTTGACTGTGTGGGAAACGAACCCACGAGTGTCGGTGTCAAAGTCGCAATATTAACCGCTGCGCCATCGAGCTCGTCTTCTAGTGACTGTTCGACAGGCAAGCTGTCAAATAAAATCAGCGTCTTGACATATTCTAAACAGCTACTTCCATAACAGCACGTGGCACCTTTCTAATGAAAGTTAAAAATTAAATTCACTAACATAGCACTTAGCACTTTTTTATTATGTTTGACCCCATGCTTGCAAAAAAAAAGTTTTCATGAGTACTATGGAAACTCGAACAACATAAAAAATATTATTTGTTGATTGATACAATACTTCCTGTATCTGGGTTGCGTATATAGGGGTATGAGTTTTGCATCTGGTGGGCCGTATGAATTTTTGACGAGCTCGGTGGCACAGTCGTGGATGACGCGACTTTGTCACCAGCGCTCGCGGGTTCGCTTCTCACACAAACAAACATTTGTGTGCATGAACATGTCTGTTTGTCTTGTTCTGGATGTTTTAAGAGAGGTAGGGCGCATTAAAGCAGCCCGTCTGGTTAAGTACCTCCACCTCACAGAAAACCGCAGTCAAATAACGACTTCCTAGAGGGTTGTTGTGTTCCTGCGTGTTTTTTTTTTCTTTTTTACCACAACGTGGCAATCAAGCATACGGCCTGCCTGATGGTAAACAGTCACCGTAGCCTATGCACATTTGCAACACCAAGGGTGTCACTCATGGGTTAGTGCCCCAAAAAGTGTGAGTGAGGTCACCAGTAAGCTCCTAAGGAGTTGCTGTGTAAGCAGCAGAGGAGGCATCACGCTTGTGATACTTAATTACAAGCGTTAATAGGCTACGGTAAATGCTTTACATCAGGTGGGTCGTATGCTTGTATGCCTCCCGACGTTGTATAAAAAAAATATTTCATGTTTACAATAGCAAAAACTCACTTTAAACTCGATTCGACCAGCGGTAGCGGTGTACCTTACTGACATTGTGAAAAGTACAGCAACTGACACAATTATAATTGCATGTAAAATAAGCTAAATCGAACTTTATTATTTGGGTATAGAGCTTTCAAATTGAACGTTTGAACTCGGCGCTATGTAAGTGGGCGGCAGCGGTACAATAAATTCTAAATCCATTAGTAGTCACAAGTACACATGTTCGGGGTCTCGCTCTCACTCCATTTAACTTTACGAGGTTTAAATTCAATGAATTGTTACCTCACTGATTTGAAGCGGTAACAGCCCCCCTCTATTTTTATTATGTTTTATTTTATTGACAAATAAAACTTTCAAAATATAAGTGGAACCAAATTCATTGTAATAGACACGTGTGATGTGTGTTAATTATTATAAGTCAGTGAATAAACGGCATTCAAATAAACTGGACGTGTCTCACTAAGCCCTACGCCCCCAGCCGGTAACATCAGATGGCGACCCTGCCAGGATTCGAACCTAGAATCTTCTGATTCCAGGTTCATAAAACAACTATATAAATAGGCGTCATTTTCAATGGAAAAAAAAAAAACATTTTTTTAGCTCTTCATTAAATTCATCATATAAAAAGTTCACTGTTGACCCCCTTAAGGGCTGTGTGTGCTTGCAGTGGTCAACGCAATCCTCACCTTTGTTTAATAATGTCCACCAAGTAAGTGTCATACAACAAAATACTTTTTTGCGGACAAAACACCTTTTGTTTATAGAACCCGAAAAATGGTAGGTAAAGAAATGTGGATGCAAAATCTGGCATCTGGCAACTAAAAAAACCCGAAAACAAAGAAATGGTTTCGAGTTATTGTTGAATTATTGTTTGACTATTAACATTTATTGATATTTTACTAGATGTGGCGAAAGTTTGAAGCTGTTGAGTTTAATAACCATAACAAAAAGTTACCTTATTGGTTATTAAAAAATAAAAGCACCGACTTGCTACGAAAACACGTACAAGGGAGGTTTGTTGTTAAAGGGTCAACCGTGAACGTTGTCGAAGGTATATAAAATCTTCACTAAAATTACTCCAAATCATCAAAAGTCTACACTCATGTAGGAAAAATCTATATTGTTATATTGTTTCTTCTCACGTACAAGTGTAGTGTGTACTTTTTAGAACCTCCTTTCATAAAGAAAGAGATTTTAAAAAGTGTTTTCAAATTATTAGCCCAGAAATGAAATCTATATATATATAAATAAATGTTTGTCTGTATGTCCTCTATGAACTCAAAAACGGCTGGGCAGATTTTGATGAAATTTTCAGTGAATCTTCAGGTTAGCCCAGCAGGTGATCCTGTGAAGTTTCGTAGTGATCATATCACCCGTGCGAAGCCGGGGCGGATAGCTACGTAGTTAATCAAAGACTTCTATGTATACTAGTACGTGTAGTATACATAGAAGTCTTTGTAGTTAATCATAAAATAATGCCTTACAGGTGCAAACTCTTGAATAATTTGAGAGAGTTCAACTAAGACTTACTACTTGTCTGTAAAATTTGAGAATTTTCCTCGATTTCTATGCGATTTCCTCATCTGATCCTGATTTGGTGACAATAGTACCGCCTCAAGAGTATACAATATCAAACAAAAAAAAAAGATTTACATAATTCGTCCACAATTAACGGAAATTGGCGCAAATACGAAAAAAAATGACGTCAAGTGCGACTCCGACTAGCTCTCCGACGGTTCCGTAGACAAATACTTTCGCAAATTATTTCCGCAAAAAATCATTTTTTTTGTGATATAACTTTAAAAATACGGTTTTTGAATTATTTCCTTAACTTGTGCTACATGACCTTGCTTCTTACCAAATTTCATGATTCTAGGCCAACGAGAAGTGCCCTATAGGTTTTAATTCCCTTGTGGGTGTCAAAATATGCACATAAACGAGGCATAAACAGCCGTATCTTTTTTTTGCGTTGACTTAGAAATTTGATTTTTTTTACTGCTCGAAGGGACTGAATACCTGAGTATGTGATGTTAATTTCAGCTTTATAGCTCCACCCGTCCCTGAGGGAAATGGTCTTGACATACAGACAGACAGACGGACAACAATGTGATCCTATAAGGGTTCCGTTTTGCCTTTTGAGGTACGGCACCCTGAAAACGTACTTACATGCAGTCAACATTACCTCTTCCTTTTTTAAAGTCAGTTAAAACTACCTATTAGATGTAGGCATGTACCACTGAATTCGTATTTTTCAATGTATGAGTACATATTTATAATTATCACTGACTTAGCGTTAAAGGAAAACATTGTGATCAAACCCGCACGTGCAAGAAATTATATTTTGAAAGAGATGTGACCTAAGAAAACCCTCTGTATAGAGGTAGATGGTATGCGATACAGTCTGATGGTAGCCGATGAAGCGGCAAAATCGGTCAAAATGAGTATGTTCGTCAAATTCTTAGGCTTAGGTAGCCCGTCAAATGGTTTAGGAAACGGGATATAGGTATTAATAATGCCAAGAATATATAATGAGATGTCAGTATTAAATAACTTCTTCCTAATCGTCGTTTCGATTCCTAATCTATTCGCATTGGCGGGGTCTGTTTGACTTGACATATCGTTGTATATACGTAAATAATGTGTATATAATATATAAACGTTCCATGCCATTCCGTCATATCCTCTTATGGTCACAACGTTTTAATCGATTTCGAAGTGCAAGGTATCGTTAGATTCAACAACTGCAAAAAATAAGATGGCGAACTTAAACCAGTAAAAGTATGCACCATTAATATTAAATAATTGTTTAAGCAGAAAAAAATATTCAAGTAACACTCAAGAAAATTTTACCATTTTAGCCCAAAAATCAACCCTAAAATGCGGAAACTGGCCATAAAACATCAAAAATAGCTCCATTTAATACACTTACACCCAAAACCCATTCATCTATTCTAATCCAATAACTGCTTAACGGTTGCGCACACGATAATTCTGTTTTTCCCTCCGGTCACTCCAATTTTATTAATATCCTGTTGTCAAAATTCGATTTACGAAAGAAAAAAAACATTTTCTTTCTTTTTTTTCACCCTTTTGTACCCATTCACGCGGAGAACTAAAGCATTAGCTATTGCCCAACCCTTGCAACATCGAATTCGCATTTATCTTTTTTTTTTGCCAATTGTATATTTTTTTGCCATGATTAATAGTTTACTTAACATTTTGTCTTTGTGTTTGATTGTTTGCGGTAAGATGATTATGGTTGAGTTAGTTTTAATAATACATTTTATTGAATTTCTAAATATCATTAATATTTATTTATTTGTGAAGACACCCCTTCAATTTGTTTATTGTTTGGTCCTATTGATCGCCGTTGAAGATAGATTATCTGTTGAGATTTTGTGTATCATTAATTTTGTGTTATTATTTTTATTTGCACATATTTTAGATAATGTTCTAACCTACGATATCACATTTTTATTTTAAAGAGCGATAATAATCATAATAAAAAATCATGATAAAAATCTTTTATTCTTATATTTTAATTCAGATTATTTTATATATCATAACTTAGATTCCCTTATAAACAATGTTCCTGTGCTTCAATTGGGTTACCAAACATCAATTCACGCCAGATATTTATCTATTTATTTCAACTACATAAAATTTTGTTAAAAAATATTTTACATCACAATATCGAATTGTTACGTATTCATTTGGAACAAAATCACAAAAAAAAACATACTGACAGTCATAACAATATCTTCGAATTGAAATGATTTACGGGTAACTATACTGTACACCCACATCTAAACGCTTGTTGTCAAAAACACATAAATATGTCAAGTGAGAATAGCCAAAACAAAATAGCGGATATTTCAAAAATATTTTCTAATTTTGACCCCTAGTTAGAGGTGGCGGAACTAATTTTATCACATTTACACTTGGAAATCCTCAAAACTACATTGTCCGTAAATTCAAGGGTCATTTGGACCCGGTCACACCTAATTCCAGTGTTAATAATGTTATTTAGGCTCTGTTTGACAAAAGGGTACAATGTTATTCCCTCCGTTACTACGCTAATTGTACAACGTCGGGACGCATACAAGCATGCGACCCACCTGATGTAAAACGGTTCCGTAGCCAATAAACGCTTGCAACGCTTTAAGTATCAGTCACCTCTGTACCAACTGCATAGAAGCATGCTGGCGACCTCTTTCACTCGCAGGAACACAACTACCCTTCAGGGAGTTCTTATTTGGCTGCGAGTTTCTGTGAGGTGGAGGTATTTCCACAGACAGACTTTTATTCCAGTATGCGTCTACTTCTGTGAAGTCGATTTTCAACGACCTCATTATATATGGAATCGACAGGATAAAACCTATCCTGCTCCTTTGGTTTGAACTTAGACATTGATTTGTTTTATATACAATATTGTTGTACTATGGTGAGAATCTTACCTTGTCATAACACAGTCCTCGGACTAGCACGGGAGGTAAAGAAATTTTGTCTGTATACCGCCAGTTAGACATTATATCTGGTTTTACTTAAATTGCATTAGTACGTTGTAATAATCATGTTGTTAAGTTTACCTATGGATATTAACACGAGAATGTTTATTAGTTATGTTTTAAAGCGAGCTATTTGGTTAATTTAAACTACTGTGGAATATAGTGTAGGTAGGTGTACTGTCTACTAAACTTATGGAATAAAATTATTCTTATTCTTAAAATCGAGAGACAATCAAGCATCTAATGTGAAGTAGTTAACTTAGCCTATAAACGCTGGCAATGGGAGTATCTTTAGCGCACTGCCTGCCTTGCTACTGACACAGTGACACATCAGAATCTGACTGGTAACCTCACTCACTGGCACAGCTACCTTTCAACGACTTGTTTTTTGGCTGCGATCTTCTGTGAGGAGTTAGTTCTCCAGCGGGCTGCTTCGATGGCCCCTACTTCTATTTATTATTCAGTGTATAGGACTTTTGGACACTGCACCCTAAGTAAGTTTTATGCACTACGGTATACTAAGGTAAGGTATTACACATAGCAATCCTATGAAAATGGTCATGAGTAAACTTCTGAGAAGTTGTATGTTAACAGTGGAGCTAGCAAGACGAATGATACTCCTAGTACTGCAATCGTTAATAAGTTACGGTAACAATCAGGCGGGCCATACGTTTGTTTAGCATCGGCGATTGGACAGAAAGAATACTTACTTTCTTACTGTAGTGTCACAACGACCCAAAGTGGATCTTGGCCTACGAAACAAGACGCCACTTTCTTACGGTCTTGTGCCAGCTGCCGCCAGTGGCTAGCTCCGAGTCTTCGCAGATGTTTTAACACCTCTTCACTCCAGCGATACCTAGGGCGGTCATTTACGGTCCGATCCTCTCCCATTCCTTCTACATGCCCGAACTCAAATCGCCTAAAATCTTCACAACAAATGGCTCTAAAACCGTTCCGTACGTATGGACAAATACCCTCTGCCAGTAGATGACAATTATGATTAATTAATAAACTAAAACCCTAGCACATCAATTAAAACCGATGCTACCGCTGATAAACTGTAAATTAGTCAAATTAAAACCCGTATCACGTCAAACCTGTCACGACAACTACGAGATAATGCGAAGATTACACTGTAATTAATTAATTACTGTAATTACATAACCCTTCCACCGCGTAGGCCACACGCGCGGCACTGGAGTATTTTGAAATGTAACATAACAAACAACAACAAACGCCCGACAGAAGTGATAACTTAAACTAATCTAAGTTGAACTATTTAATATTGAAATTGTTTAACTTGAGAAAAGCTTAGGTTATTACTTAAATTTTATGTATATTAATATGATAATGTAAGGAAAGGTTATTTATTAATAATACGGCTAGCGCTGTGGGTTAAAGTGAGAAAGGAGGAGCCTGCCTACCGCTGCCGTTGCCGATTGCCGATTTGCCGATTCCTAAGGTAGTAGTACAAATGATGTAATAATGTTGGATATGTGTAAGGCTGCCTATGGAGTACTGATTCATCTTTAGGCGGGAGTGTTTCAGTTCATTCATGTGCTGTGAACATTGACGGAGATCCTGCGAGCGGTGCTGATTGAAAAATTAATTGTGTTCCGAAGAGTTATTTGATATAATGCCTACAGCTTCATTCCACGACCGCACTGCTCGCCGTCCGCGGGAAGTATATGTCGCGTAATGTTCGATGTGGCTCTACGGATCAGTAAGCTGAAGTGGCAGTGGACAGGCCACACAGCTCGGAGAACAGATGGTCGTTGGGGCAGAAAAGTTCTCGAAAGTTCTCAGAAAACGCAGCGTAGGACGGCCCCCCACACGATGGACAGACGATCATGTGAAGATCGCAGGGAGCCCATGGAAGCAAGCGACACAGGACCGATCGCTGTGGATGTCAAAGGGGGAGGCCTATGTTCAGCAGTGGACGTCCTTCGACTGATATGATGATGATGAATGTTCGTGTCCAGAAATTATTACATCGAGAGCCTCATCTCAACAGCTTCAAGAAACCTCCGAGTCCTGGACAGGGTGCGCCGGTTCTTCACGCCAGGCCAGCTTTGTCTGCTTTATAAGACACAAGTTCGGGCCTGCGTGGAGTATTGCTCGCATCTCTGGGACGGCTTTGCACAGTATCTTCTTGAGGCTCTCGATAGGTTGCAGCGACGGGCTATCCGCATAATTGACGACGAAGAGGTCACCAAAAACCTAGAACCTCTTCAACTCCGTAGTGACATCGACTCTCTAAGTGTATTTTACCGCCTTTACCATGGCGAGTGCTCTGAAGAACTGTTTTCCCTTATCCCACCCTCTCCCTTCGGTCATAGAACCACACGTGCGGGCTTGCGATGTCATCGTTCCACTGTTGAGAACATTTCTTCGCGTACCAAAAAGCTCGGCAACTCCTATCTTTGTCGTACCATTAAAAAGTGGAACGCCTTGCCTGTACATATGTTCCCTCCTTCCTACAATATGGGATCCTTCAAACAAAGCATAAAGAAGCATCTTGCGGGTCAGCATGGCAGCGTCAACTGACAGGACACGGTGTAGTATTTTGTCAGTTGCAGTTGCGATTTGGGCTCCTCTTTCGCTTACCATCAGGCAAAGAGGAGCCACTATGCTGAACTAATAGGTATATATAAAAAAAAAATCTTCTAAGATTTTCTTCTTAAGTGGTTTTTACACTGTCGACAAGGCACAAGTAACACCCATGATATTGCAAATGTAAAAAGAGTAACCGCTTACCATCAGGCATTCAGGTATGCTTGTTTGTCATCTTAATGGTACAAAAATGTACCTACTTATATTCCTAACCGTGTCTAATTTATATAAGTACTAAAGAATGGACATTGTTTTTTTTATACCACTAAGGTAACAAATAAGCTTAACCGCCTACTAATTACCGTAACCTATGGATATTTGCTGTCGCTCTTGATCTACCGGTCTGGTAAAATCCTATTCACGCCTTTCTTGAAGAACCCCCTGGGAAACCATTGGTCACTAATACTAAAACACGTGTACTAATAATACTTTAAATTAATATAAAAATCTGTCCAATCGTTTGCAAGCTATGAGTAGAGGTACAAACAAAAGAACGGGATTTTAAAATATCACCCAAAATAAAATGTCACCGATATGAATAAGTAACCCCTCCACGTCTATCGAATACGAAATAGCAAAATTATCCGTGACGGTCAAATTGACCCACGTGGTGACTACATTGTGGCCGGAGGTCTTAATTTCACCGTGACGACATCATTTAGCAAATGGGCAGTTAAATAATCTTCGGACAGTTGACAGGATCACGTTAATCATTAATTGTGTGGTCGAAACTGCGACGAGGACAATTAAAGTTGAAATATTGGAACATGTCTTTTGATAATGAAAAATCAGATTACCTTAAATGTTGGTTCGGACACGTAGAAAGAATGCAGGAAGAAAGAATTACGAAACACATATACAATGCGAAAGTAGAAGGATGTAGGGCCGACGAAGGTCAAGATTTACCTACCATGACCAAATTGATCGTGTCTTATCAGAAGGTGATGTCAGGAGCCTTAGAAACCGGCGAGCTTGCATGAGAAGAGCAATCTTATAGAAACAAGTTAGGTAGGAACGAATCATGTGGCGCTCGGTTCTCTCTGCCTACCAAATGCTAACATGCAAGGGATTTGGCGTGAAGGAATAGATTACCTTAAAAAAGGTAATATTTTGTCAAGGTATTAAATACAAAAACCGTATATTTTGTTATGTATGTGTGTCTCGTGTTGTAATATCCAATGTCTGTCTGTCTGCACACCAGACTCTCCAGTTTCTCCACAATACCCTCAAGATGCCTCGGCAAAGATGGCTCGGCATTTACGGCAGTCTCTGCGATTGCCATCAAGAACAGGGACCACATACACCACTAATGTTGCCCTTGCTGTTCTGATCGTCTTTGTAACACGTACGAGTATTTCGTCACTCCATGAGACATTCTCAGGCGCTGTAGATTTATACAAATCAAGTTAGATCAAATCGCATATAAATTTGACTTTCGCAAATAAGACTAGACTTTTAACTAAAACAAACCTTATGGAAATCCGCAATCAAACAAACAATTTCCTGAAAGATTTTGATGTGGCTGCTAGGCATTAAATTCGACAGAAAGTTAGTGAGAAATATGAACGCTAAATACACATAAAAAAATTTTAAGTTTGATTTCTCGAGTAACAGAAGTGTATTAAAACATCATACAAAGTGCAAGCTGTGAGAAACACTAGACACTTCTCATCGCACCATACATCACAGATCAATAAACGTCACATTCTGACATCATTACTGCATTATGTTTTGACAGACCATTAGGTCCCCAATGGATTTGACAGTTCGATGTTATTGACAGTTGCATTTTACAGTTGATGTCATTTTTATAATGTGCAATGATGTTCAGTCCTCTCTTTAAATTTAATGATGTTATGTGTCATTATGTTGAATGTTCTACAGTGAATTTTGCAGTAAAAAAAAATGTTTTAAGCTATCTATACATATTCGTTTTGGTTTATTAAATTTAAAAGCGGAAATGTTCACAACTGTAGATAACAAGACTTGTTCAGACTATTATCATTAGCCCGCCACCTCGCTCGCGTGCATTCCATTATCCCGGTTGCAAACTATGGCTATCTTCAGATTTCAGGCTATCACATAACCAAATCTTGATAATTACAAATATGTACATATATCCGAATCCAGGATTTGAACCGGGTACCAGTGGCTAAATAGGCCGGTACTATTTCCACTGGGCTATCACTGCTTAATAATATAATAATAATAATAAATATTGTCGGACAAATTACACAGCGCCATCTAGCCCCAAAGTAAGCGAAGCTTGTGTTATGGGTACTAGACAACTGATAAACATACGTAAATACATTTTTTTTTGTAAATACATACTTATTATACATAGAAAATACCCAGACCAAGACAAACAGACATGTTCATGCACACAAATGTTTGTATTGCGTGGGAATCGAACCCACGAGCATTGGTGTCAAAGTAGCGTAACAGCGCGTTTCACCACTGCGCCACCGAGCTCGTAATATACACATTATAATATCATATATATTAACGTAATGTAATTACTACAACGACCCTAATACATTCCACTGCAAGGATGTGGATCTCCCTTCAACCAAAGGGTTTTAGAGCATCCACCACGCTGCTCAACTGTGGATTGACAGAGTCCAGTGATTTCAAGCCGCCTCAAGGCCACTGACCTAGCCTAATGACCGTTGTCATCGACAACCGCCGACATAGATAAACCCATCCATAGGCAGACTGCTAGACTTGGTAGACCCTGTCACCTGTGTGTTTAGTTAGAATACAGAACTACGAATTTTATGGCAAATAAAACACATTAATTCTTTTAAACCGATTCGTCTTCCAACGTACTGTCTCTCCATGACGGGATCTCTGAATCGAAGACAAATCAATTCTAAAGAATGATGAAGTTTTTTATGTTGACAGGGAAAAGCTATCCAATTAAATAGAATAAGGCAGTTTTTACAGCCGCCAATAAAACTAAGGACATTATTGAAGCGGAAAACCGGATCATAAATTTTTAAGTAGTTTGGACTCACTCAAAAATATGAACGGTACAGATCGTAAATGTGGGTAAATAATACAAAATACAATAAGTGGCGATATTGGAGGGCGTTAGCAATAATAAAGCTTGAAGTACACTGAGTTACTCCAAGACAAGATAGACGGAGTCCTTTGACACGAGAGATGTCAAAGAACGAGCCCATAACCCCATTTTATGTTTTTCTTTTTTATACCACTGAGGTGGCAAACAAGCATAAGGTCTGCTTGATGGTAAATAATCACCGTATCCTTTGGACATTTGCAACACCAGTGAGGTGTGTAAGGATCGAGTCATGTAGCGCTTGGTTCTCTGCGCCTACAACGTAAGTGATTTGGCGTGAAGATATACTGTACTTTATAATTAAAACATAATAAAGCAGCAATTTCATTAGCCAGAGATTTGGGCAGGATATCACAGGGTCTGTTAATTATCAGCCCCGTGTCTCGTCGACGAGCATTGCGATTGTAAAACGAGGCTGTGCTCAGTGTGCCCCCGGTGTTACAGGCTCGTTGACACGCTAGGCGTCATAAGGACGCGTTCGCACCGCGGCTAGTCTCGCTCGTAAACATTTACGACTGCACAGGGATTAAACTGATGCTCACGATATTCGCGTTTTATTAAAAAAATATATCTGTTGTCAATGGAATATAAAAGAAAACATATATATTTTGTTTATTGACTTTCCATTTAAGGGCAAAGATATTGTAATTGTACGGAATGTTAAAATATACACTTTTTTTTGTAAATCTGTACGTTTTATAACTTGCGGTCCTCATTCATTACTGTAGGTTCATGTGTATATGTATATATGTAAAGTTCCGAATTTTCTCCTGAACCACTAAAGCAAGCCGGTGTGGTCGAGCGGTTAGCAATGTTATTTTGCATATTTACTTTAAGCACAGAGGCTGTTGGTTCAGTCCTAAGACATGCCAAACATTTATATTTATCCTATAAGGAGGAGTATAGACTCGATTTTTGGGAATTTATTCAATGCAAGAACCTTTATGTCTGTTGTTTCTGTCGTAAAACTGACTGTAAAACTGTTTGTAAAACGAGATATCACTTTATTTATTGTTTTGTTTTACTAGGCTCTCCATATCATTACTAGTCATATTATGCTCAATGCTCAATACATCAACAGATTTTTCATAGCTTGTTAATTTATCCAAGCATACCACTAAAATATCCGATTTACCAATTAGTCCATTTACATTTTGGTGCTAAATATTTATATAATTATACACGAAATAAGTTATTACTATCATTACAATTGTCAATTTTACTGTTTTCATAAATATTATTATTTAAGTAAACTAAATCCTTCATAATTATAAATAATCCATTTCTTTACATTTTCGTAGTCTTTTAAATACATTAATTTTGAATATTATATTATATTTAAATTTGAATTGAGGATGTAAGCATATTTATAAATTAAATTATCATGATATAATATATTATTAAATATTTCAACTCTCTTATTAAAAAGATTCGCATAATTATGTATTTTAAATTGAATTAAACAGAAACTCTTCCTGCGACCACGGATGCTGCAAAGCATTCGAAACGTCAGGTTAAACGAAATAAATAAAAAACGCGATATTTCCATTAAAAATTGTTTAATTCAATGGGTAACAATCGCGTAAACCTAAGACAATCTGTGTATTTTAAATGTTGGTAAACATATTATAATATTTCTAAGTTTGTATTTCTGTAGTTGCTCTCGTATAAATAGAACAAGTTTTTAGTAGTTACAGGTATATTGAAAATCTTTTGTACCGATACATACTACACAAGAGTTGTTAGAAGTAAAATTACAAATTTTTGGTTGTAGCTCTTGAAATAGTTGTTGAATCCCTCCGTTAATTTTAAGGTAGTGACACAGTTTCACGGTGCCTAAGGTTTGTTCCGCACATATCGACGGTAGTGAGGTGACACACTATGCCTCCTGACTATTACCTCCATTGAGGTTTTGTCGACTAGATGTAACTGGCGTGGCCTTGTTATTCGATTTAGGCGTAGAAGAGAGCGGTGTTTGCAGACTGTCCTTTCTTAGTAGTTAACGAAGTTGCGTACCTGCTTTTGAACAATAGAGCGAATAGTTGTTTTTTTGTGAAATAAAAATTGTCTCAATGTCACCCGCCGTTCCCCACAACCGTATACCATACGACATTATACTGTGAAAGTAGCTGAAATAGACTAAGCGCGCAGTAGCCAGGTAAGCTCAGTTGCAAGTTCCCGTACCGCCAACAATTACTCTTTTGCAATCCAATTTCCACTTTCATGAGAACCAATGGCACCACCCTATTCCCATATGATCTCCAAACACAATAAGATTACCAAATAATGTGTACTCGAATTTGGAACTCTGCGAAAACTCAAATATCCGAATTCTCACCAAAATCGCCAACCTTGTTACAGATCTGACTGACCGCTGCAAATCGGATTACTGACCAGTGGCTATTTGTTCGTAAAGGGTTGCTCGGTCATCTAGTTACTAATATGCTTTCATTGGCGTGAGAATATAAGAAATATTTTTTTGAAGTGATAACTTCTTATGGGAGGGTAAACCGCTTCGTTACGGCGCCAGTCTGTCTGGCTTCCCTTTCTCTCACGCATACGGCAGCGGATTAGTTTAAGTTATCACTTTTGTCGGGCGTCCCGAGACGCACACGTTTTTTTTTATATCATTAAGGTGGTGGTAAATGACACCCCTGGTGTTGCAAATGTCCATAGGCTACGGTGACTGTTTACCATCAGGCAGGCCGTATGCTTGATCACCGGCCTACAATTTCGTTTACTTGCTCCTAATACTGCGATATGAGCCTGCTTTTTCAATCTCATAATACATTGTACATCATTGTAGCATATATATATATATATTTGACGAGCTCGATAGCGCAGTGGTGAAACGCGCTGTTACGCTACTTTGATACCAACGCTCGTGGGTTCGATTCCCACACTGGACAATTATTTATGTGCATGAATATATCTGTTAGTCCTGGTCTAGGTGTTTTCTGTGTATTATAAATATGTATTTATAAAATAAAATGTATAAATGTTTTTAAATGCATATGCTGTGTAATTTGTGTGAAAAAAAAAATACTATAGGCGTGTATTAGCCTCTCAATTTTGTATTAAAAAATATATAAGCGTCAAACATAGGCCTTCTCATTTTGACACCATGTCCCGAGAGCAAATGTCATGATTTGACAAGTCTGGTGGCGCGGTCGTGATCGACACCTACGCTCTGTCAACATGTCTGTTTGTCTTGGTCTGAACGTTTTTAAGAGAGGTAGGGCGCATCAAATCGGCTGCTTCTGGGGAATACCTCCACCTCACTGATAACCGCAGCCAAATAACAACTCGCTAGAGGCTTATTTTGTTCCTGCATGTGAGTGAGGTGGCCAGTTAGCTTCTATAGAGTTGCTGTGTTACCACCAAAGGAGCCATCGCACGAGTGATACTTAATGTATTACAAACATTTACAGGCTATGATAACCGCTTTACATAAGGGGCCATATGCTTGCATGCGCTGCTTGCATGCCTTCCGACGTTTATATAAAAAAGCTATTGCGCTTTCACATTAGATGAACCACCGAATACACCGACTGCATTCGGTTGAATCAGTTCCATGAATCGAATTAGCCTGTTTACGATATGTCACCTTATAGAATTCGGCGACCGAAAAACCTGAAATAGGGTCAAATTAAAAACACTCGAAACAGATGAGTCTGCATGAAGATGAATGTAGAATGAATGAATGAATGTGAAAGAAGCAAAAGGATATATTCGTATTTCGAACGATGTACCTAGCGTTCCATAGTCTCTGCATACCCCAATGGGAGATAGGCGTAACTTGTCGATTGACCAATTGAAGTCTCCTTCAAAACTGTTCGACGAAAATATACCATAACTGCCGTCATAATTCCAAGATGTACACGTACATTTCCTAATTATAAGAAAGAAATAAAAAGAAAATAAACCCTATTCCCCATCTCGCTTCCCCATTTGATAGTAAGTGTTTATTTCATAGTACAGGATGTCTCCTAAATAATGCGATAGCGGGGTATCGCCGACAATAACGCTTGAGAGAGACTGTGATAAAAGCATGAGGTGGAAACGTTTCAGGGGGTGGCCATGAGTAAGCATAGTGTGGATAAGATTTCAATATTAGGTCATATATTTATTATAGCTAATAGTGGTTCCCGACAATTTTAACCTTTAATATTAATCTTATTCTCTTATAGCCAAAGACAAGCTTACCTGCACATTGTGAACTCTGTCGATTAGTAAAAGAAGGGTTTGCGAAAGAGAGGCATAACGATAGTACGGAAATTTCACCTATCACCACATCAATCCTTACTCATCCCAATGCTGGGATATGGTCTTCCTTCAACCGAAGGGGTTTAGTGCATACTCTACCACGCTGCTAAAATGTGGATTGGCGAAGGCCAGTGTTTTCAAGCCGTCTGAGGGCCACTGACTTAGCACAACAGGTCACAACAGGTCACAGGTCAACAACCGGGACCGTAACTTTAAGATTTTTAACGATATTAAGCGTATTCTGAGGACGAATTCGTTTTTATATATTTTAAAGATTTTTATCATTACACTGTATATGAATCATTAGGTCGACCATTGACCCGACATTATGTGCTATAATATGCTGTCTACACTAAGTTATATTTAGGAAAATACGAATAGTTTGATATAATCCTTCTATAATTATTCCGGCACCGTTAGAGTAACTGGTTAATAATTTATATTAATAATTAATATGAATATTTAATAATTAATATTAACACATGCAGTAACTGGTTAATATACCATATTATATGCAAGACGTATATTATAAACTAGCTGTGCCCACGACTTCGTCCGCGCGGAATAGTTTTTTTTATTATTTATTTACATTAATAAAAATAAATAAAATTTCTAAAATAAAGGTAGCCTAAGTTACTCCGTATTACATCAGCTATCTGCCAGTGAAAGTCCCGTCAAAATCGGTCCAGCCGTTTCAGAGATTAGCCGGAACAAACAGACAGACGGACAGACAGACAGACACACAAAAATTGAAAAAATATTCATTTTGGTATATGTACTGTGTATACATCCATATGCATTTAGTAAAAAGCGGTTATTTTAATATTACAAACAGACACTCCAATTTTATTTACCTGTATAGATGATTACGGTTCCAATATGCTGCTTTGGATGATCGATAAATTAAAATCTTTTTCGCAGTCATTTATTTTCGATATTTTAAAATCAAACTTAAATTACAAATCAAAATCGAAATGTGTCACAGTGTTATAAATATCCATATAAAGATTCAAAACGTATTATGATTCCGTCGACAAGATATGAATTTTAATATATTTGTAGCCATGTCCATACCATTCTTACGGAACAACTCCTTAAAGGAAAATCTTCATCGAAATGCTAAGAAAATATTGGATAGAGATTAGGCCATATACTTTTATTGAGTTTTCCGCCATTTTCTACTATATTTATTTAACGTTCCTTCAAATAATCACTAAGGAAACTCAGTCACTTGAAAATAAATCTTTTTTGTTTGTTAACACACTTTTTCAGTTGGAGGGAGCCTTTTAAGTTATTGTACAAATAACTGGAGGATACTTTTTGTGATAATGTCATAGGCGACTTAATTTATTGTTGTTCTCTGCAAGTTTATTTTCTACTATTATGGTAGAAATAATAAAGTGTGCTATTATTAAAAAATAAATATCTACCATAGCAGTAAAATAACTTTTCAGACCAGATGGCACCCCTGCTGATAACACAGCAACTCTTTACCAGCTCGTTGGTAAGTCACCCACTTACAGGAACACAACAAACCCTCCTGGAAGTTGTTACTTGGCGTAACAGGATACCTTCTGTAATATGGAGATACTTATCTAGTCTGCTTGCTTTGATGCATCCTACCTCTCTTTAAAGATAGTTATACTAAAAATATGTATATACATGTATAGAAATACCATCCCTTATCGTACATAGAAAAAATAAAACTGAGTCTTGGATACGGTTTTTACGAGTATGATTGAATCTCTTTAATACTAGGAAAATACATCCATGCAATATAATACTTCATTATAGTTACTCGCCAATAAACCATCAAAATGTCAGCGACTTGTGCCATGTGGTGTCATCTCTTCTACTTCTTAGCGTTATACCGTTTCCTAATCCTTATCCCTTAGAATTGGCAGAATCCGCTACCTAAGCCTAAGGATTTGCCGAAGCTATTTTTACCCAGACGGCGGTCTGATCAGCATCTGAGCATCAAGATGGAAATCAGACTTTTCTTAGATTTGTGAATTTCCTCACGATGTTTTCCTTAACCGCCGAACAAGTGATAACTACAAATATGTATGTAAATCCGAAAAGAAGAATTTAGTGATACATCCCTGAATTCGAACCGGTGACCAGCTGGTCATTAGGCCGGTTCTTTATCCACCGGGCTATCAACGCTCGTTGTTGATGTCATTTGTGTTTGATGGTTCAAATGTCAGCTAAGCTAAATGGATAGATTCATAATTCTATAATTAGACCTGTTTTCAGGAACACCGTTCCTATATGAAATCTATATGTTTGTCTCTGTGTGTGTATGTGTGCGAGTGTCTGTCGCTTTTTTTCGAATATTCGAATTTTGACTTCAGACTCGGATTCAGCATAAAAAAGTAGAATAGGAATGTTCAGGAACACCGTTCCTATCTCTTAAGGAAGATGGTCAAAATAGCCGAAAAAAAAAAGAAATTGAATTGTTACATAATTGACGAGCCAGGTGTTCCTCTGGCAATGCAAGCTTGCGCATTCTCAACTGGTTTTATATGGCAACGAAGCGTGGCCTGTACTTGAGCGGCACAAGCAGGAGCTGCGTGCCACGGAGATTAATATGGTGCGGTGGATGTGCGGAGCTACGACGAAGGATCGAGTAAAGAACGCGGTCGTCTGTCTGTCTGTATGTCTGTGACATAGCAGACAAACTGCAAGAGTTGCCTACGCTGATATGGCCACGTCTTACGAAAACTGACAAGTCACGTGAGGAACAAATGTCTGGCCATGCCACCTCCGCCGGGTTCTAGTAAGTACTGGCTTGTACAGCTAAGTGCAGCTCAAGCTTTACATTTTGACCTTTGTTCCGTTCTCATGCCGTTCATAATAAGAGTTATGATCGCACTTCGAGTGTTAAGCATGATCTGCTCCTATCTGTACTACTTAATATGAAGGATTTCGTTTTAGTTTCAATTTGTTCTAATAGCTGAATTAAAACATTGTCTTCTTTTTTATACCACTACGGTAGTAAACAAGCAGTCTGCTGATAGTAAGCAAACACCGCCCACGGATATTTACAACACCGAGCTGTAACTCGTGCATTACCGACCGCGTAAAGACACCTTCACGCCTTCTCGGAAATCCTCATGCTGTTAGTTCATAGGAAAGACCTCGGTAGCGACTTCATTCAATAACTTAATGGTTCACGGTAGAAAACTTCTTGGGAATCACACAGTACCTACGCGAGTATCGCGGCTCCACTATGTGAGAATAAATTCCCAGCCGTCGGCGAGCGGTGTAAAACGAGGCTGTCGGTTTCATATCAAACAACTCCTCCGAACACAATGCATTGTACTATCGGTAGAGTACACAAAGGGGTATATCAACAAAATATTCGAATCATACATTCAGACAGAAGAACTGTTTTCCCTTATACCGCCCTTCCATCATAGAACCACGCGTGCAGGCTTGCGATGTCATTGTTCCACTGTTGAGAATATCTCTTCACGTACTAAAAAGTTCGGCAACTCCTATATCTATCGTACCATTAAAAAGTGAAACACCTCACCTTTACGTGTGTTCCTCCTTCCTACAATATGGAATTTTTTAAACGAAGCGTGAAGAAGCACCTTGCCGGCCAGCGTGGAAGCGTCAACTGACAGGACACTGTAGTCCTTTGTCAGTTGCCGCTGCAAATTGGGCTCCTCTTTTCGCTTACCATCAGGCGAAGTGGAGCCACTATGCTGAGCTATATATATAAAAAAAAACTTCTAGATATATGTGGGAAATAATAATAGGCAAATTAAGCAACACTTTTGTGGGAAACCGATTAATCTCATCGTCACGCAGTCATCGAAATTGTACAAAAGAGACATAAAAGTCACGTATTATGTGTGCCATAATTAATTTCGCGAGTGTGAGCGAGATGACATTATTTATTACCATAGCGCAAGGGAGACAGTATTATTTATTAGTAATAAACAATAAGTGCGCGTTTACAACGCTATAGACTTCCGAACTCGGGGTCAACGAGGGCCGCGATCGCTTCGATATCATGGTTCGATTTTCGAAAATACTTGTGAGCGATCAAACATTTTTTTGTCATAAAGATTAGATATATCATTATAATTAATCATCATCATAATGACAATAGGAAATATGCATGAAAAATTTTTTGGACAGATTTTAAAAGAAGATCTCGAGAGGAAGATATCTCAAAGTAATTTTTTTATACGATAATTTGTTTGATAATGAGATAATGCTGTATGAAAGTGGCATTTCATCACGTGACTTGAAAGCGCTTCATACTAGATGACGTCACAAACTATGAAAACTATGAAGAAATGTATGGATTTCATGTAAATATTAGCTATATTTCCGCAATTCAAGCATTCACATTGATGCTGTCATAGTAAAATATGTTCAAAATATGACAATGATTCAAATGATGAAGTTTTTTTGTTTGATTTTTTACGATTTTTAACACAAAACAAAAACTGCAAAAACTAATATATACCAAAAAAAAAAATTTGTTTTAGTTTTTATATGATAATTGTGACTTAAAACGAAAAACAAATTTCATGCATATTCCCTATTAGTTATTAGTAATCTGTAATAAATATTCTTTGAGCTAAAATCAACCTCCTCTACAAGTTCGACCTACTGTCACCTACTTTACCAACCCTTATTAATCCCACTGCAGGGATGCGGTTACAAAGTGTTCAGAGTATACTCCACCACGCTGCTCAAGTGTGTATTGGCGGAGGCCAGTGTATTCAAGCCGCCGAAGGCTTCCGACTTAGATTAACCACTGTCGACTACAACCGGGACCGACGGCTTCAGAGGGCACGTTAAATAGATATGTAAAACTCGAGGTAGATAAACCCATCTATAAAATAGGCTGCAGTCGACGTTGCTTAACCTGCGTGTTCATTTAGAGTATTTAGAGTAACACGGGCAACTATGCCGTCGAGCTCCTCTACCCTCACCTACCACGACCAAATAGGTCGTGTGTTATCAGAGCTATGAATGTTAAAGAAGCTAGCGAGGTGTGTAAGGACCGAAACGTGGAGCTCGGTTCCTCTGTCTGTACCTCAACTTGACTTCAAGATGTAGCAGTATATTTCATAATAACTTTTATAAAAAAAATGAAATTCGAAATACAATTCCGAAATACACTCGGATTTATATTTCGTTATTCGAAATACAAATCCCAACTTCGCGATTTAAAAAAATATGTTCTGTCCTTTCCTGACAATGTATTCAAAAAGCACTTTAAAAATACTCTCTGTAGAAGGGCTTATTATAGAATTGATGAATATTTAACTGACAAAGATGTCTGGAAATAATTCAGCACAGACTATCTGCCCTTAGTAATCTTTAATTTTACCATTTGATAACATTATTGTATAAATATGCTGATATAAATTTATTGTACTATCTGATTGTCAATTTTAAAAGAGACCTTATTGGCAAGTTTCTTTCGGCATTTCAATGGCCAATGGTCATTTCCGAAATGCTAGTAGATTAAAAAAAAAAAAGAAAAGAGTAAAGTAAGAGAATTAAATAAGATCCAATAAGATTATATTTCAAAAAATGTAAGACGTGTCTAAGTGCCCGCGAAGGCCCAATGGCAAATAAAGAATTTTAACTTTTATGAAATTCGAAACGTAATTTCGAAATACGCACAAATCGAATAGTCATCGCTATCGAAAACTAACCCCTGTCGAAACGTGAATAAATTGTCCATCATAAATATGATGGCTCGTCACTCAGAGGGACGAGTGACATTACACGTGCGAGCACAGTTATCGTAAAATTTTACGACGATGCAAGATCACTGCGGCCGGCCGCTGCCCGACTTCCGCTCTGTGGGAACTATATAGAGTGGTTAATAAGCTTGGCCAATAAAAGTATTCAAACTTTGTCGTAAAAACTAATGATTCTGATAGCCGATGGCGAGTCTATTATTTATTTTGTTGTATCACTAAAATTTATAGCGAAACATGACAATATACTAATGGTTAATAGATTCAGGCGTTATTTTGCGAAAGTCAAATTTACATGCAATTTGATCTAACCTGCTTTGTGTACTTCCGCCACCAATTAGTTCATGTGGCCTAGCGCCGGCCGACACTCACTCACTACTGTTAGTAAGTGCAACATGCCGACGCTGCCATGGCTGCTCCGGTAGTCTCTGCCTCGGCTGCTGCGGTCGTCCGCCATCTGGAACAGAATCCGCATGCCTCACCACCACCGTCGCTGTCACGACTGGCCTGGTCGGCGCTGCGACACGTATTTCGCCTCTCCACGAGGCATCATCAGGCGTTGTAGACGTTAATCGTAAGAATAACATGCTACAAGCAGCTTGTTGACGTTAATCGTAAGAATAACATGCTACAAGCAGCTTTTTGACGTTAATCGTAAGAATAACATGCTATAAGCAGCTTGTTGACGTTAATCCTAAGAATATCATGCTACAAGCAGCTTTTAGCATGTTATTCTTACACACAAAGCAGGTTAGATGAAATTGAATATACTAATGCCCATTGTATCGATAAGATAACGATTTTGATTTTGACGAGCCCATCGACTGAGTGATTAGCAATGTTGCGTAAGGGTAGATTAGTTATGCAAGGGTTTGTTTAAAAGAGATCACAGACACATCGAAGCAGATCGACTTGCGAAGTATTTCCACCTCACAGAATGCCGCAGCAAATAACAAATCCCTGGAGGGTTGTTGTGTTCCTGCGATTGAGTGAGGTTACCGGTAAGCTAATAAGTCCTATGTAAGTCGCAGTGATGGGAATGCACGAGTAAAACTTCCTATATTACAAACGTTTATGTGCTGTAGTAGCCACTTTACATCGAGTGGGCCGTAAGCTTGTATGTCTCCCGAGCCGACGTTGTATAAAAATAACTTAATATTCAATTTGCCTGTATATTTGACTTTTAGTTCACTAACTCGGCGGTGCAGGAAATCATCGTGAGGAACCCACGAAACAAAAAAAATAAAACCTTGTTGTTCCGGTGATTACACATATAATCAATTGTTCTCTAACCCACAACGTGTTCCCAACTGCTTGGAAAATGGCTCAAGTTGTTCCTTTTCCCAAGAAGTCTAATCCGTCGTCTTTTTCTCAATACCGTCCTATTTCTATACTTCCTTTACTCTCTAAGAATCTCGTAATTACTGTCCAGAAATCAACTCGATGAAAGATCATCGGAGTGGATTGATCTCATTGCAGGTATGCCACAGGGCGGTATCTTATCTCCACTTTCATTTTCCATTTTTATAAATGAAATATCCAAAGTTCTCTCTTCTCCCTTCCACCTATATGCAGACGACTTACAGATTTACAACCATTTCTCAACTACCGAAGCTGATGACACTATAGCGGCTATAAATCGCCAACTACGTGCTATCCACATATGGGCTGATAACCATGGTTTACTAGTAAATCCATCGAAGTCTCAGGCTATCGTCGCAGGTAGTAACCAATTACGTAGTAAGTTCAATTTTAATAGCTTGTCTAAAATTTATTACAATGGTCTACAGATTCCCTATGTCGGCAAAACCAAGAATCTTGGATTGATAATTGATGGTACACTGTCCTGGACTGCGCATGTTAATTACGTTAGTAAACGTATGTATTACACATTTCACTCTCTGAAGCTACTTCAGAATTTTTTGCCTTTTAAAACTAAAGTTATGTTGGCTCAATCTCTCTTACTCCCCATTCTCGACTACGCAGACGTTTGCTATTTGGATGCAACTGAAGAACTACTCAACAAGCTAGAAAGATTGCAAAATCTGGCTATACGTTTTATTTTCGGTCTTCGTAAGTACGACCATGTTTCGGAGTTTGGTGTACAGTTGAAGTGGCTTCCAATTCGACTTCGCAGAAATGTGCACATACTATCCCTGCTTCTCAAATTAATTACCAATAGTATTGTCTTAGGTTTTCGCGATTGTTACACATTGAATTCAACTCAACAAAATAAATAAAATACGCGATACTTCCGTTAAAAATTGTTTAATTACCAATCCCAATTCCCCTCAATACCTCTGTTCACGTTTTCCACTCCTTCCACCGCCAACTCGATCCCAACGTTCCTGCCATATAAAAACTTTACATTTCCCTCTAGCTAACACGAAATTCTTTTTTAATTCGTTCACTGTACGTGCTGCTAGACTTTGGAATAAATTACCACTAGAGATAAGAGAGAGTCCTTCTGTATTTAGTTTCAAGAGAAAACTAAAGACTCACTATCTAAATATGTTATCATCTAACGACAAATAATATGTAGCTATATATATGTATATATATTTGTATATATGTGTGTTTGGTTATATGTCGTATGTATGTATTTTTTTTTTATTGTATCCGTTTTTATTTTGCTAGTTGGCACATATATTTGTTATAGCCCTTGTACAATTCCGTTCCACATTCATTAGGCTGAAAGAAATCTCTTGAAGAGATAAGCTCACCTTTGTACACTGTATTTGTCAATGATTATTATGTACTATTTGTGTGTGCAATAAAGAATAAAGAACGTTTTACCGCATCTACAACGCATAGTGACGCTTCATGTCTTAGTAGTACTTAAACTGTAACTGCTTTCTATCGGGCAGGGGGTACACTTATCTTTTTCTTTTTAGCGTGATCCCGTTTTCCTAATCGATTAGTATTGGCGGGGTCCGCTACCTAAGCCTAAGGATTTGGCGAAGATACTGATTTTTAGATGGAGCAGTCGCTCGTCAAACCTCCGCAACCAGAGGGAAAACCAGATTTGCTTTTTCGCAGGTAGGTGCTACGCTTATATACCATATTAATGGTATAAAAGAATATAATGGCCCCCTATTCAGTCAAAAGTCCAGCAAACCCAAGTCCATTAAAATAATCCAATTCGCCGTCCGTGCAGAACGGTGTCGCAAATTGAAACGCATCCTATGGCCGGCTTAACTCACTGCTGTCCAGCGTACCGCGGGTTAGAGCGTAATTACATTACTGGCAACCCCATCGTGAAATGGTTACTCAGTCCGTTATGTTGGCAGTACGTTTTGGCTATGAAAATCTTCATTAGCTATAGCTCGGTCGTAAGTGCCGTTTGTAAGGGTTTATATGGATTAAATAGCCTATAGTCGCTTGCAATAATAATAAATTTGGAACAAGGTGAAATGCACCTATATTAAAAACCACATTTATTGAAAATCACTTCCAAATAACAAATCCCTAGTTGGTTGTTGTGTTTCTGCGTGTTAGTGAGGTAACAAGTGAGAAATACTTTTTTTATTGCAAGCGTCAATTTTTATAATCAAGCGTATGACGCGTATGGTGTGGGATGGTAAACGTAGCCTTTCGGGACAGGCCCACCACTCATACCCACCACATTTAGTTTTTTTTTGGTTCTTTTTATCCCCGAGGGGAAAGGCAAAGGGATCTAGCCCATACAGCCAAGTCATCAGTTTAGAACCATTTGAAAATCTTAATTCTATGTTCCAGCTTCAGGAACTATGCTGAAAAAATACTTGGGAAGGGTACCTCGAACCAATCAACCTAGTTTAAATACCACCCGTAAAACGATAGTGATTTTTACAAGGTTTTCTTGATGAACTTATTCACGTCTTCCAAAAAGTGCATAAACGTGTTATATTTGAGTTTTTTCATTACCGTATAATTTCACTAGCACTTATGTTACAAAATACTATCAAAATCGTCACATGAAACTAATTTTATACTGAATTGTAAGAATTTCAAGTATAAGAACAATGTCACTCGTCAAAAGCGCGGGAAGAAGTCCTACCCACCACTGTGTCTCCTGTGTAGCCAGAATTAACAGCGGCGACCACCAAATAGGCAATGAACAGTGAAGTTCATTGCTGTCCCGGGGTTAAACTACAGCTGCCTTGGAACTTACAACGAATTTAATCGTAGCCTATGAACCTGATATAACGCTCGCGCGTAGCCACCTCCTTGATGAAACAGCAACTTCTTAGATATTATTAGTAATTTTACTCACTCGCAGGGGGTTGTTGGTCTCCCTGCGGTCTGTTAGCGATATGGCGGAGGTACTCTACCAGTGGCGCGACTTACTAGGTATTGCTGTCTCCTATCTCACTGCTTGACATAGTATTCATATGCCTATATCTATATGTCTAGTCCCTTGTGGGGTAGACAGAGGAACCCGAGTATTTAACCTAACTGGTTACTTTAATATACTACTCTGTGTAAAAAGTATCGGGAATATGTCAATAAAAAGACCCGCGTAAAAGAGGTCGTTCTAATTTTTTTACTGCATGTTGGTAGCACTGTACTGATTTAGCGCGCAAAATTTGAGCGGGATCTGTCATTTAATTTGTTTTAAACTACACTTTTTGTTGGTCATAGTTTTGAGTCCTCGGCGATTTTTACAATGGAAAATATTGTTGAACAAAGAGTGTGCCTTAAATTTTGTGTTTCAAATGATATTTCATGTGGTGAATCACTAAAAATGTTGCGAAATACCTACGGCGAATCGTGTATATCGAAAACAAGGGCTTATGAATGGTATAAGGCTTTTAAAGAAGGCCGAGAAGTAGTAGTAGACTTGCCTCGTTCTGGTAGACCTTCAACCGCTACGACCAGAGAAAACATCGACAGAATCAAGAAGCTAGTGCTCGAAAATCGACGTATGAGTCTGAGAGAGTTGGCTAGTGAGGTGAACATATCTTTTAAGTCCGTCCACAATATTCTCATTGACATTTTAGGCATGAAACGCGTCGCCGCTCGACTAGTTCCAAAAGAGCTCAATTTTGTTCAAAAAGCGCAGCGAAAGCATGTCGCTGAAGACATGGTTTCCCGAGCTTCTACGGATCCGATCTTTATGAAACGTATAATAACTGGCGACGAGACATGGGTTTATGAGTACGACATGCAAACAAGCCAACAGTCTTCAGAATGGCGTCTCGAAAACGAGCCGAAACCCAAAAAACCGCGGCAAAGTCGCTCCAAAATCAAGGTGATGCTGACAGTTTTTTTTGACTACCGTGGTGTGGTTCACTCCGAATTCCTTCCAGAGGGAGAAACAGTGAATAAAGAATATTATTTAGGCGTCATGAAGCGTTTGCGTGAGAGTATCCGCCGAAAACGTCCAGATTTGTGGCAACACAACTCATGGATGCTGCACCATGATAATGCACCATCACACACAGCCATTATAGTGAAAGAGTTTTTAGCGAAAAATTCAACAAAAGTTCTCGACCAAGCACCGTATTCACCTGATATGGCTCCGTCTGACTTTTTTTTATTTCCCAAGTTAAAATTACCACTTCGAGGAAAACGTTTTGAGTCGATAGAAGCCATAAAAGAAAATTCGCTGAATGAGCTAAAGGCCATACCGCAAATAGCCTATGAAAAATGTATGGAAGACTGGGTGAAGCGGTGGAGATGTTGTATTGCAAGCGATGGGGCCTACTTTGAAGGCGATAAAATAAATTTAGATGAATAATTTGTATTTTTTGTTTTATTGACAAATTCCCGATACTTAGTACACAGAATGTATACTGTAAAGTACGTCGATTTATCTTTTTATTCGCGTTATCCAGTTTCCTATCCATTAGGATTGGCGGAGTCCGCTACCTAAGCTTAAGGATTTGGCGAAGATACTGATCAGATACTGACTATATCTTTCTTAAGTTAGGTCTTTCAAAATATAATTTCTTGGACGTGTGGGTTTCCTCATGATGTTTTCCTTCATCGCCGAGTAATTGATGTACAAAAATCCGAAGACATGAATTTAGTGGTACATGCCTCCGCAAGGATTCGAACTGGGGACCAGGTAGTCAATTAACCGGTTCCACTGGGATATCATTGCTTTAAAAACTGTTCTGTTAAGTAAATTGATTGATTCAATATTTCATTCAGTCATCAAAACGACCCTATTAGACTTCCACAGCGATTAGTCCTATGCTGCTTGCATCCATCGGTTTCCCGCGATGTTCACAAGATCATTGGTTCATAGTGTAGGGGTCTTACGCTGGGTTTTTAGTTCGTGGTCGCTATTCGAGAAAAAAATTGCCCTGGCGGCTATCGGTTTTCGAGCTATGTGGCCTGCCCGCTGCCACTTCAGTTCTACTACGGATGTACTCATTCCTGAATCGATCTTGTAGAGAATCTCCGAGCATGGTTCTTTCCATCACACATCGCGCATCGTACGCTGTAGGATCTTGAGACCGTAAGGAACTACGTTCTTTTGTCGTAAGTCAACACTGGCAACGCACACTGGTCGAAGATTTTCGTCTTAAGACGTTAAAGTATTTTGGATGAAAATATCTCTCGCATAATTTTTTACAAATGTAATAAACATTTATATCATTTAGTATAAAATTAAATAGCTAAAACAAATTTACTACTAGCTTATCAGCTACATATGTTTTTAATAACCTGTTTAAACAAATTACTAAAATATCACTGAACAAGAACAACTTTAAGAGAGGTAGGCGGCATAAAAGCAGCCTGTCTGGGGAAGTACCTCCACCTCACAGAAAACCGCAGCTAAATAACAACTCCCTACAGGGTTGTTGTGTTCCTGCGTGTGCGTGAGGTCACCAGTAAGCTCCAAAGGAGTTGCTGTGTAAGCAGAGAAGGCATCGCGCGAGAGATAATTAATATATCTTAACAAAAATATTTGTTATCAGATATCTAACACTATTGGGACCTAAATTGTGAGTTGTTACCTAACACATCGATTCCAATAATATAGATTGCAGAACCGCCTAAACGCCCGGTAATTCTCCTTTGTTGCCACCAAATCAGAATAGTATACTACCCCGGATGTGACATGCAAGCAATTTAACATATCGTCCCGCTCCCGACGTCAGAGATCGCACTCCCAGAGAACATGATGTGTTGTTTGCTCGAATTCATGATTTGTCGTAGAACACTCACATAAAGGCGACACAAGTGTAAACGAAAAGAGCTTAGCTCTAAAGTTTCCATGTCCAGTTAAAAATTGCGCAACGGGATGATCGACTTCTAACTACTCTTTACTTAATCTGTCTCGCACTGATTGATAGAACAGATACAAGTGGCGTCCTTTAGTAGAAGTTTCCCATCTTTCTTGCCATTTAGACAGCAAAGTTTCAAGCACCTCGTCAATTGGTTTGAACAATCTAAGTATTTTGTCATGATTGTGGTGTTTTAGAAAGTCAGGATGCATGTTTTTAGAGGTGTAGCACATAGAAGCGCGGCATTGAATTTCTAAGTCAAATGGTAACACGCCTGCCAGCACTGGTAGTGCCTCGGTGCTCACAGTTCTATACGATTTACATAAAAATATAAAGTGAGACGCTGACTTTGCAGTAACTTACGACGCGCAGCACCTATGGTAGCCTTATCAGCCCATGCAGGTGAACCGTACGTAATAATCCTAAATACGTGGCTGTGTAGGTCTCTCTACTTACTGACTTTGTATGACGATATTGACGAGCTCGGTGACGGAGTGGTTAATAACGCGACTTAGTCACCGACACTCGTTGATTCGATTCCCACACAGGATAAACATTTCTGTGCATGAACATGCCTGTTTGCCTTGGTCTGGGTGTTTTAAGAGACGTAGGGTACATTAAAGCAGCTCGTCCGGAGAAATACATCCACCTCACAGAAAACCGCAGCCAAATAACAACTCTCTGGAGGGTTGTTGTGTTCCTGCGTGTGAGTGAGTTCACGAGTAAGCTCCTAAAGAGTTGCTGTTTTAGCAGCAGAGGTGACGTCACGCGAGTGATAATTAGTGTATTACAAGCGTTCATAGACTACGATAACGCTTTACATCAGGTGGGCCGTATGCTTGTATGCCTCCCGAAGTTGTATAAAAATAGATGTAGCACGAAGCTTTTGTAAACCACATGAAAGCAACATTTGACTTTCAATTTGCACAAAATGACTACCTCAAAAATGACTCAATTCTTAGAGCTAACCGATTTGTCATATAAAAGCGACATATGCTGTTATCGGCCGGTCTGCGTAAATAGTCTGCTGTTAAAAATGGTTGCCTTTGTCACGAATTTATCGCCTAATTACCGGGTTACCTGCGAGGGTTAACGCGTACGTAACTGTTTATGTATTCGTACAGTAGGAACTATCATTTACTTGTCGCCCGACCTTTCGATTGCTTTGTATCGTCCGCGTCATTGTAAGCCACAAGCTTCTGTACTGTAAATCAACGAAGTACTCGTGGTATTGCCCTTTTTTTTTCTTCTTCAAAGTATTATTCCGTGTCCTAATCTACTGTTAGGCGAATTGGCAGGATATGCCTAACTACCTAAGACTAATTTGTTTTTACGTATATACTGATTTGAACATGAAGCAACTGCTGTCAGATCTCCACAATCCAGAGGGAAAACCAGACTTTTATTTCTTAGTTATTGTTGTTCAAACGATGTTTTCCTTCACAAGGATAATTATATATTATATGCATAAATATGAAAACATGAATTTAGTGGTTGCCCATATCAAAATTCAAATCAAAATGCTGGTTCTATTGATATGTATGTATATCTTCGCGCCAAGTGTATAGCGTCCTTAGTAGCGTAGGCAGAGATAACCTAGCGTCCTACGGCTCTGTTCATGCACACCTACCTCACTCACTTCATAAATTGTTAATTTTAATTTGCACAGTATACATTCATTACAGGAATTCTCTAGATTCAATAAAGCTCAATTCATATTTACAACAAAATCGAAAAAAAGCAAACAAAAACCCGACAGAGGGCGCAAAATTGCTATAATTATCAGTCCCCATCTGATTCCTATAATAATTTACGCAATTCCGGGGACCCTTATCGTTCCAATCGTAGCGTTTGTATGACAAATGCTTAATTAATTGTGTTATTTTTATCGGCATTTCATCTAAAAATTGATGTTAATTGAACAAGGAAATTTTGTTTATTCGCTGTGAGAGACGATCAAAAATTTGGATTTAATTATGGGGCTTTTTATTATACACTTGTACACAAGACGATCTCTCTGATTTTCGGGACCATAATTACAGACTCTTCACGACTCTGAAAAACTTTAAGTTGCAGTAGAAAACCTCGACAGAGACTTCATTGCACGATTTCTTGCAAGAAACCTCTAGAATATAAATATTGGCGGACAAATTACACAGCGCCATCTAGCCCCAAAGTAAGCGAAGCTTGTGTTATGGGTGCTAGACAACTGATAAACATACGTAAATACATTTTTTTTTTGTAAATACATACTTATTGTACATAGAAAATACCCAGACTAAGACAACCAGACATGTTCATGCACACAAATGTTTGTACTGTGTGGGAATCGAACCCACGAGCGTTGATGTCAAAGTAGCGTAACAGCGCGTTTCACCACTGCGCCACCGAGCTCGTCAAATCAGTGTATAACTAATAAATTCTCATTCAATTCTGAATTTAGTAGAAGGAAGCTGTTAATATAATATCGACAACACCTCGATAACGCCTTTGTAATTGTATAATGTTGTAACAAAAGGAGGTAAGTCTTTCCTTAAACTTAAGGGCCCAATACTGATGTAATGCTGGAATTGGACAGAGAAGACAAAATCACAAAGCCAGGACGCGAAAGCTCGTGCTCGAAAGTGGCTACAATACCCCATGTGCAATCTGACTTGAGACTTTTATAAATATGACGGTAAAGCCATTAACATTCTATAAATTAAAGTCAAAGTCAAAGTCAAAATCTTTTTATTCCGTAAAAATGGCTACATTTGTTTGGAATCGTCACAATTTTTTTCCCTACCGTGCAGTTCATGACTAGGTGAGCACTGATAAAAATACTGCCAAAAAACTCAGGCATCCCTCTTTTGGTATCCAAACAAATTTACATAATTTATTAATTACATTATAATTGGATCGACTCAATCCCAGGCATTTTTATCATTAATATAGTCAGATACTTTATAATATGCCCTGCTACACAATTTGGCTTTAATAGTAGTTTTAAACTTGTTTATTGACAATTCTCTTATATTGCTGGGAAGTTTGTTATAGAACCGTATACATTGCCCCATAAAAGAATTACTTATTTTGTGGAGACGGCTTGCATGTAACACAAGATTATGCTTATATCTAGTATTTATGTTATGAGTATCACTCTTTTTACAAAATGAGTCTATGTTTTTATGGACATACAAAAGATTTTCATAGATATATTGCGATGCGACTGTTAGAATATTTATTTCTTTGAATTAGTTAAACCAGTACATTTGTGACATTCTAATCCCGTACGTTCGTCGTCGACGAATTATTTCTCAATTTTAATTCCCAAGACGACCCCGCTATCGGGGGTGATTCGCGCAGAAAAATACAGCCCTCGTTAAAATTCCTGCCTCACAATTACTGCTGGGTTGTTTATTTTTATTGTACTAGCAAAATTACAAACACATAATTTGTGGTAACCATGAATTAAATTTTTTAACCGTCAAAGATTTTTACTTAGTACGTGTCCACACTTCGTATTTATACATAAATAATTCCAACTAGTTATTGCTTGCAACATTAGTTACTATCTATTTACTTTAGTTGATTTTTGTCTTACTAGTCATTAAGCATTGTCCTATCACTAACTACCAGTTACAGTTAAATTCAAAAACTCACATTAAAAATATCAGTCAGAAGTTAGTCTTATTCATATGACAGCGACGTCGTGAGCAAGATGTTATGTGTCTGATGTTTATGACCAAGTCAGATACTATCTATATTTATATAGATTAAAAATAAATGATTAAACTTAATACATTTGATTTAATTACTTAAACATAAATAAATTACCCATGTTTTGCAAGATGTATTTTGCATTAGATAGTCTTATCTGTCTGTCCGTCGATAACGCATCATACAGATACTACTGAAGTAATTATGATGATATTTGATACTGTAATAGCGTATATCCTAAGTTAGCCCTTACTTGTTTATCAAGGAGATGTTTGGATTACGAAAAACTAGAACAAATTAAATGTAAAATAATATTTTTACAAACAAAATTTTATTTAAAAGAAAACCTGAACTGTAATCGAAAAAAAATTAAGAGATATTTATCATATATGCAAGTATATGTATTTCTAGGTTCAGAAGCCTCAAGATTTTAAAATTTATATATATTTTACTTTTCGAAAAGATCTATACCTAGCCAGATCTACCCAGCCATGAATAAAAATAGTTTTTACGCCTTTAAAAAACATGTTCAATGTAAAAAACCATATTTGTTCATGGTATGAGAAGGAGAAATAGTTATCATGGTATACTGCGAAATTGTTAGGTCATAAGGATACACGTACGTGTTGAACTCTATGTGTGTGTATGTATAATATTGAATTGATAATCTTATACATATTACCAATATGTACCTTATATATACATATCTCTGTGCAAGATAAGTAGTTGCGGTACCCTCTTAGATATATATATATATATATCTTCACGCCAGGTCCCTTGCGGGGTAGGCAGAGAGAACCGAGCGCCATAAGACGCGGTCCTTACACACTTCACTCGCTTCTTTCACATTCATAGCTCTTTTCATGCACGCTTGCCGGTTCCTAAGGCTCCTGACATCACCTTCTGATAAAACACGACCAATTTGGTCATGGTAGGTTAGTCTTGGTCTTCCTCGGCTCCTACATCCATCCATTTTCGCATTGTATATCTGTTTCGTCATTCTTTCATCTTGCATTCTTTCTACATGTCCGAACCAACTGAGCATACCCTGTCTTATCTTAACACCGACACTCTCTTTCAGTCCAACTCTCTTTCGTACGTCATCATTTCGAACGCGGTCAGCAAGCGTTATGCCACAAATTTTTCGCAGTGCTCGCATCTCGACCGCATTTATTCTACTTTCATGCTCTCTCTGCCATACCCAGCTCTCACTTCCATAAGTTAGCGTTGGGATTAGCACCGCGTTGTGTACAGCGAGCTGTGCCTTCTGGCTTAGATTTCGGCTGGCAAACAGTTTACCCAACGCTCCATTCACGCTATTCCCTGCTTTCACTCGTCTCTCCACATCAGCGGTGTACCTTCCATCGCTGCTAAAAGCACTTCCAAGATATACAAACTCATCCAATTGCTCCAACACTACATCATCAACCGTAATCCTAGTGTTCGTTCTGGTTGTCTCTCTTTCAAATACCATTATCTTGGTTTTCTTCGCATTCAATTGTAAGCCTTTCTTCATACATTCGTCTTTCATTGTTGTGACTAGTGTTTGCAGTTCGGATGATGATTCTGCTATCAATACCGCGTCATCTGCATAAAGCAGGCAGTTAACCACTGAGTCACCCATTCGCATTCCCACATTCATAGTTCTCATTCTCTGAAGACAACTGTCCAGATACAGGATGAATAGCCGAGCCGACAGCACGCATCTCTGTCTGACACCAATATTGGTATCAAACCAGGGCGGCAAGCTGCAGTCCACTCGCACACATGCTGTGCAATCCTCATAGGTGGATTGCACAGCACGGAGCAGGTCACCGTCAATGCTATATCTGGGCAAGATGTTCCAGAGATGCTTTCGCACGACCCTATCAAATGCTTTTTCAAGGTCCACAAAACCGCAGAAAACCTTCCGGTCCATAGCCAGATGCTTCTCCACGATGTTGCGGAGTGAAAAAACTTGATCCGTACATCCTCTGCCGCTTCGAATCTCCTCTTAGATGCAAGCACTGTCAATGGAATTACTAAGTATTTCAGACTCGTGAAAGATGAAATTCAAAGAAAAAACGGTTAATGAAAGAGTAAAAACGTAACAACACTGTAATGTTAATGAATAGATGAAATTTGAAAACATGATGAATGTTACAATGATAGCAACATTTATTATAAAATTTAATGTAAAATTAATGGGGAATAATGGAATAGTATCAGAATGACTATATCTATCTCTTAGGGACCGGTAGTACCTAAATAAGAACACATTTATGTGTATGTATAATATTGAAATAGAGCGCCGTCACTAAAACCAGCAAATGCCCTTTTTAGATTTTCTACAGGTTGTTATAGAAAAGAATTACTAAACTTAAATAAAGTGAGATCCGACTCGCCCTTAATAGTGGTTTTTGTTCCATTCTGTAGAAAATCCTGCCTCCCTTTTGATTATTTTCCTTACCTTATTAACCTACTTTCCTATTAATTACACGTTAATACAAACAAAACAAATGTACCCTCATTCAGACAAAAACAATAAAAGTTTAGTGACAGTAAGCAAGATTTAATTGCCCCAAGGCAGTGTGTTGTGACCCAACACACCTGATAATATGTTGCCAGTAAAACAATATAAAAAGGAGTTACGACCTAGTGGCGACATCTGGGCGGATAATTCGTGCTTACCAGACCAAATGAAATTGTCGGTAATTGTAAATGAAACTACATAAAAAAGATACGGAAGATATTGAGTTAGATGAAAATACGTTTAGTAGGTACCATTCTGTTCAGCTTTTATGTACTACTGTTGCAATAAATAAGAACTAAGTAATTGATTAATCAATCAAATAATTTATTTTGCATTAACATAAGTAAAGATGTTAACAAAATGTAGTTTTGCGAATATAAATAAAAGATTTACAGAACAATTTTCCTACAAAGTCTTAAGAATACCTAAATATTCACTTCTTCTTAGCGTTGTCGCATTTCCTAAATCTATTAGGATTGGCGGGGTCCACTACCTAAGACTAAGGATTTGGTGACGCGACTGATTTTGACATGGTGCATTACCGTTTTTTGTGACGTTCGGATTTCCTGTTGATCTTAATTATAAATATGTACCTAAATCAATAATGACGAATTTAGTGGTGCATGCCTGTATCAAGATTCGAACCAGTCATCGTAGACTCATATTATGCAGGCTCTTTACCACTGGGCTATCACTGGTCTAAATTATTGTTTTATCTAACCATACTTATTACTCTAATCAAAATTGTAGCCATTCTTTCGTATCATGAGCCCTTGGATATTTCGGAGTTCATGTTGTCAGTCAGGACAGCTAAGTCGGTCTCAAGCATGAAGTCAAGTGTTAATATTATAACTCTATGTCCCAGGTTTAGGTTGAGTAGTCATTGGTGAGTTGGATGGCGTGGAAGAATTTCGTTCACTTAATTTGCGTGCATTTGTACTATTATTGAAATAATTAAACTACATCAAAATTCATAATCTTCTAAATATAATTATTTTGTCTTCAAGCAATTAAATGCAGACGACATAAAGCAGAGTTGTGCTCGTAAAAAGCTTAAGTTCTTTGTTTTAAGACAGGAGTTAATGCCAAGAAAGGGTTTACGATTGCGTAGAGGGATGGTTATGAAATAAAATAATTGGATTAGGGGTTACGATCCTGGGACTGTTTCAGCAGGTCTGGACATTGTTATTAGAAATACTGTTATGTGCTCGGTTGTAGTAGTAGATTGTTGAAAGTCATAAACTTTTAATAAAGGAAAGAGAAATCCACTTAATATGAGTCGATGCTTATTTATATCATCGTTATTATCTGTTCTAGCAATGATAATAATCTTTTATTGTAAATGTTTCAAAAAGTCGCGAAGATATTTCAGACATTCTTATTTATGACTGAATGACACGCAGTCAGTCAGACTTAAGTATGCTTTTTTGCTCCAAAAACCATTGAATTTCCTGAGATATCGTCGAACAGATATAAAAAGAAACAGGCATGAACTTAAAACCTCCTCCTTTTTTGAGTTTAAACAAAAGACAGAAAATCAACCAATGAAAAAATATGAGTGTAAGTGATTATTATGAACTAAGTTAACTATATGCCATCGCACTTAAACTGGATATTCGTCATACGATTTCATACTACGAGTATTTCAATGATTCCACTCTGTCAATTATAAAATTCGCACGAGTCTTAATTCACCACGCACTTCAGCTGTCAGTCAAAGTTGACGCAACTTCAAAAGTACATACCTACCATGACAAATCTTGAAGCGAATTTAAAAATGTCACTTGCCTAACCCTTTGAGAACATTTACAAATTTCTGCTATCGTGGGAATGGTAAAAATTCAATTTGCGAGATTAAAAATTAATAAATTGGCCGCAGTTTTATTACTAAGGATTTCAATTTATTAATTTAACGACTGCCATTTAAATCTACCGCAGATGTTTCGAAAATTATGCAACTAAATAGAGATATTATTGTAGCTGCAATGTGTGATATTTCGTTTTTTACAACCGATACATCAAAAAACTAGTAAAAGTCATCCCTCGTATCATTAGCGTTATAACCCGTCTATTTTCCTTTTGATACTAACTACTATGATTATGCAAATCATTATCGTATATTAACAAATCAACCGTTACAAATTAATGTTTACAATCATTAGCATATATTACAATATAAACGCGTGTCATCTTTGCATTGTATTGAAATGCGTTATGCAAAATTTCTATCAACATTACTGCATCATTAAATTATTTGAAAGATGTCTTTCTAACCGATTCATTTTTATGACATCGATCAATCAATATCTAAAAGTCTACTTATGCAAATGTCTTGGATTTTTTTAATTAATTCATTAGGGGCTTAGAAAAACTTTTTGCAGAAGCGTTAGGTCATAAATTGTTTTTTTATTACATCATTTGGTAGAAGGGTTGAATGAGCGTCAATATCTTCCACATGGATTGCTTCTTGGGTGATTTTTAAAGTAATATATTTAATGGTATGTCGAATTAATGTCAATTCTTTTGTGTCTCGTATCGGCAATATGTCGATAGGGTGAAGATGTGTTGTACCATTGGTCCCTTTTAAAATTTCACGCTGCAGTTTTTTATTACAAATTCGATTGGCACAATGGCAGCCCTTTCTATTTGTTCAAATGTACAACATATCTAAATATATGTCCTGTGTTCATTTCAAAATTTATTTGACAAGAAATATGAGTGTTCAATGTTTGTATTGATATTGGAATTGAAGTCTGGGTCTAGAAAATATCAGCAGCAGCAGCTTGTTTTTTATACAACGTCGGGAGGCATACAAGCATACGGCCCACCTGATGTAAAGCGAGTACCACAGCCTATTAACGCTTGCGATATATTAATTATCACTCACGCGATGCCTCCTCTGCTGCTTACACAGCAACTCCTTAGCAGTTTACTGTGACCTCACTCACACGCAGGAACACAACAATCCTCTAGAGAGTTGTTATTTGGCTACGGTTTTTTATATGGTGGAAGCGCTTACCTAAACGGGCTGCTTTGATGCGCCCTACCTCTCTTAAAACATCCAGACCAAGACAAACAGACATGTTCATGCACACAAATGTTTGACTTGTGTGGAAGTCGAACCCACGAGCGTCGGTGTCAAAGTCGCGTCATTCACGACTGAGCCACCGAGCTCGTCAATATGCAGGCACACAGCCTTGCTTACAGCATTAACGACGAATCCGGTGGTCGAATAGTTAGTAATGGCCAACTTAAAGGCCCTCGGGTTCGATTTCCATACAGTACAAATATTTTTGTGCATGTATATTTTGTTACTTCTGATTTGTATGTTTTAAGAGAGGTAGGGTCACATCAAAGCAGCCTGTCTGGAGAAGTACCTCAATCTCACAGAAGATCTCAGTCAAATAACAACTTCGTGTAGGGTTGTTGTGCTTTTGTGAGTGCAACTTCTTAGGGACATTGGTTCCCTAAGCATATTTTACCGCCTTTACCGTGGTGAGTGCTTTTAAGAAATGTTTTCCCTTATCTTTCCCTATCTCTGTACTATTAAAAAATGGAACGCCTTACCTGCACATGTGTTTCCTCCTTCCTACAATATGGGATCCTTTAATCGAAGCGTGAAAAGGCACCTTGCGGGCCAGCATGGTAGCGTTAACTGACAGGACACTGTTGACCTTTGTCAGTTGCCGCTGCAAATTGGCCTCCTCTTTTCGCTTACCATCAGGCGAAGAGGAGCCACTATACTGAGCTAAAAAAAATCGAGAGTAAGTCTATCTGTTAATTTTTCACTACATAACCATAAACTAAGCGTAATGAAATTTCGTAAGGAAAAAGCTTGAAAATAGCGCGATACGTGATCTACGGGCAGAAATTCTATGTTCGTCTTCTGCTTCACGTTGTCCTGTTTTCTAATCTATTAGGATAGGCGGGATCCGGTACCTAACCCTAAAGATTTGGCGAAGACACTAATTTTTACATAGAGCGACTACCGTCAGACATTCACAACCCAGAGGGAAAAATAAAACTTTCTTAGTAACCTAAGTAAAGTCACACATCTTTCAAAATATAATTTATTGTACGTGTGGGTTCCTCAAGATGTTTTCCTTCACCGTCGAGCAAGTGATAAATATTGTTCATAAATCCGGATAAATAAATTTAGTGGTACCATCCACCGCTAGGATTTGAATAGGCCGCTTCCTGGCAGGTCAATAGGGCAGAAGCTGCATATTTTCGTATAAGATCACTTTATCCAAGAGGTTCATAATGCTGTTACGTCAAACTTGATGAGTTTTATTAGTAATGGTATCCATTCGCTCAATTTGCTACAAAAATATGAAAGCACTCAGACTCCGTCGTTGATGCATCACGCAAACACGGAAAATGAAACAATAACACGTATTGTGAGTGTGCCAGGGTGGCTTAACAAAGACAATAATTGTAGAGTCGTGTGGAGATTATGATTATTTATAAAGTGTTTTGATTGGACCTACAACTGTATTTGATAAATGGTAATGACCAATATTATAATGACATAGTCATTTTGGAGAGCTCAATGGCGTTGTTGCGCTTGTCATTCTAACCAAACACGTAGGTTAAGCAACTTTGACCGCAGCTGTCTATGGATGGCTTTTCTATCTCGAGTTTCGCCGTGCTTCGGAGGGCACGTTAAGCCTTCGATCCCTCGATGACAGTCGCTAAGCTAAGCCAGTGGCCCTCGGGTGGCTTGAAAACACTTCGGTTGAAGGAAGACCCGTATCCCTGCAGTGGAATGAGTAAGGGTAGATGTGATGATATCATTACGCCAGGTCCCTTGCGGGGTAGGTCGAGAAAAGCGAGCCACATAAGACGTGATTCTTACATATCTCACTTCGTTAACATTGACAGTACTTTTCATGCACGCTCGCTCCCTGACTTCATTTTTTGATAAAACGTGACCAACTTGGTTATGGCAGGTGAGTCTTGATCTTCCTCGGCTCCTTCATCCTTTCACTTTCGTATTGTATATCTGTTTCTACATATCCGAATTAACGTAGCATGTCTTTCAAAATGTACGTTTCGAATTATATATTATTGTTATCCGATATAAAATATTTCTTTTAAATTACTAACTTACCGACTTAGATACTTAAACAAGCTTTTACTGCGATCCGTAACTTTGCACAACTCTATCAGAATACTACTACCACTGCATCTTCCAGCGCTTATCTACACGCCAAGTCTCTTTCGATGTAAACAACGTCACATTGCTCAATCATTACACACCTCGCTTCTTTAATATTCATAGTTCTTTTCAAGCATGCTTGCTAGTTCCTAGGCTCCTGACACCTTCTGTTAACATACAACAATTTTGGTCATGGTAGGTGGATCCCGGCCTACCTTGGCTCCTACATGCACCAAGATAGGCCAGTCTACTTTCGCGATGTATATCTATTTAATCGTGCTTTTCTCTTACATACTTTCTTTTTCTATCAGACCCCATGGGAATTTGAAATTTCCATATTTGCTCGTTGTAAACTAATCATGAGATGGATTTAAGTTAAGAAGGGTACAGTAGCTCATCATTATCTTTACATTTATAGCAAATTCTAACACCTGAACAAACGTGGCTCTTGCGAAAAAAGATAGATAGATAGAATAAGCTTTATTTACATAATAATTGTTACAGGAAATACGAGTATTTAAAAAAATAGTAAACCATGAATACTTATTATGCAACAAGGCGGCCTTATTGCTAGAAGCAATCTTTTCAAAGCAACCTTAAGGTAACGAATCGGCGTACAAAGAAGGTAGGGTTAGGAAGGAAGGAAAATTTATTCTTATTAATAGATGTAGGGTATATCGAAGAAGTCTATTTAAGGACACACCTGTACCTCTTTTTTGTGTAACATCGGAAGGCATACAACCATATGGCCCCACCTGATGTAAATCGGTTACCGTAGCTTATGAACGCCTGTGATACATAAAGCATCACTCGCACAATGCCTCCTCTGCTGCTAATACAGCAACTCCTCAGGAGCTTACTGGTGACATCACTCACATGCAGGAACACAACGACCAGAGGGTCACTAGAGAGGGAGTTCCTATTTGGATGCGATTTTCTGTGATGCGATTTCAAAATTTCTGTGGAGGTACTTCACCAGATAGGCTGCTTTGGTGAGCCCTATGTCTCTTAAAACATCCAGATCAAGACAAACTGCCATGTTCAAACACACAAATGTTTATCCTGTGTGGGAATTGAATACAACGAGAGTCGGTGTCAAAGTCGTGTCTTTCACAACTGTCAAAACAGAGCAGAAGATAATCAAATAATAATTCCCAAGTGAGTTGTTTTCTTAAGTGAATGCAGGCATCATTATGGTTATGTGTAATCTAAACTATTTTTTGTACTTCCGCCACCAAGCAGTTACTGTTACTAAATGGATTACGTCGCTGCAATGATTGCTCTAGTTATCTCTGCCTAATCTGCCGCGTCTATCTTTGCGATTGCCCGCCAATTGGAACAGAAACCACACACAAAACACGTGTCGCAGCGACGCTCAGGGCAGCCAGGGCAGCAACGGTGGTGGATGCATGCGGTCCCTGTTCCAGAACTAATTAGAGGCGGAATAACAAAATGTAATTTATACTCCGCAAAATACTGTAAGTTATTATTAGAAACTAGCTGTGCCCGCGACTTCGTCCGCGCGGAATAGTTATTTTTTTATTATCTATTTATATTAATAAAAATAAATATTTTTTCTAAAATAAAAGTAGCCTAAGTTACTCCTGAGTACATCAGCTATCTGCCAGTGAAAGTCCCGTCAAAATCGGTCCAGCCGTTTCAGAGATTACCCGGAACAAACAGACAGACTTACAAAAATTGTAAAAAAATATATTTTGGTATATGTACCGTGTATACATCCATATGCATTTAATAAAAAGCGGTTATTTTATTATTACAAACAGACACTCCAGTTGTATAAAAAAAACAATATCGGGGATCCATTACCAATAAACAAAACCAGTAAAACCACTTTCACGATTACACATGTATCTCATCGTGTCTGTAAGAAGGTTCTCGAAAAAATTACATGCATTTTCAATAATAAATCACTCCATGTAAGAGATGGCCCGCATACTCGACTGTTCTCGAGAGGCCATCGCCGCTCCACGCACAGAGTTTAATGCATCTTAGACTATGCAAATTTTACGGAACCCTCACATTCTTTATTTGGTTCATCTTTGAAGTGTGTTGGATGTTGATTTTATTTTAAATCATGTTATATCGAGGAAGAAGGACGTTGGTATTTTACGTACCCATCAAATCTATGTATCTTTTCAGGCCAAGTTCCTTGCAGGCAGTGAGAACAGTGCGCGGATGCGGTCCTCGCTTCTTTACGTAGCTCTTTTTATGAACGCTCGCTGGATTCTAGACCAAACCACCAATTTGATCGTTGTATATATATTTCATGATTCTTTCCTCTTGCATTTTCTATTCACGTTCGATCCAATATAGCATATAAAGATAAAAAATATTTATTTGCCATTGAGCCCTCGCGGGCACTCTTATTTCATTCTCTTATTTTAATTTTTTACTTTTTTTAATCTACTAGTATGTCGGAAATGACCATTGGCGAAGAAGAAATGCCGAAAGAAACTTGCCAATATAGGTCTCTTTTAAAATTGTCAATTAGATAATACAATAAATTCACATCAGCAATAATGGTACAATATTTGGTACAATAATGTTATCAAATGGTAAAATTAAAGATTATTAAGGACAGACAGTCTGTGCTGAATTATTTCCAGACATCTTTGTCAGTTAAATATTCATAAATTCTAATAATAAGCCCTTCTACAGAGAGTATTTTAAAGTGTTTTTTGAATACATTGTCAGGAAAGGACAGAACTGTTTCAGGTAACTTGTTACAAAATCGAATACAATTGATAAGAAAAGATCTACCAGTCCTAGCAAGCCGATGTACCGGCATACACAACTTATTTCCTAAATGGAGTCCTAAAGTATGTAAAGTAGCTAGAATTGAGAACAGTATATTTTTTGATGGTTTGTGCGATCGAGGACTTGCCCCTCACAAATCTATTTCCTTGGTCTGTCATTGATGATCTCTACATGCCCAAAAATAGAGATAGGGTTGAAGAAGGCCTACGGTAAGACTACGTTCCACTGGATCCTATACATGAAACGATTGATGCGGATTCCTTACTCCCGAGTATACAAGAGCAGTGATAGCCCAGTGGATCAGCAACCGGCCTATTGAACAATAGGTCCCCGGTTCGAATCCTGGAATGTGCCACTAAATTCGTGTTTTCGGATTTATGTACATATTTGTAAATGTCACTTGCTGGTGAAGGTAAACATCTTGAGGCAACCCCGCACGTCCAAAAAATTATATTTCGATAGATAAGTTAAGGTCTAACCTAAGAAAGGTCTGGTTTTCCCTCTGGGTTGTGGAGGTCTGCCGGCAGTCGCTCCACGTCAACATCAATATCTTCGCCAAATCTTTAGGGTTAGGTCGCAGACCCCACTGATTCCAATGGATTAAGAAACGGATATACCCTCGGAAGAAGAAGTCTTATTCGTACGTATTGCTACCAATTTTTCACCTTTTATTGTTTCATGATCTCCGAAAGGAATACGCACTCGCAATTGCCTCCACTTCTAGAGAAGGCCCACGAGCCGGCTTGTCACCAGAGAATAGTCTGTTTCAAGAGTGGGATCTCTGAAAGCTCTTCTCTCCATTAACGACTTTCGGAGACGTCGATTTCTCAAAATCAAATCAATCACACTTTTCTGTTCATTCCGTCTCCAGGTGTAAGTTTTTGTTTTTTATACAACTAGACTGGCAAACAAGCGTGCGGCCCGCATCAGATGGTAAGCAGTCACCGCAGCCTATTGACCACGGGGATGTTACTCGCGCGCTGCCAATCTTGTGAGCTAAGGCTGTTTCATCAAAGTACCCAGTAATTTCTCTGCCATACCTCACCCTTCAAATCGGAACACAGCTATATAAATATAGCTACTTGGCGGTAGAAATAGGTGAGACAGAGGTACCCACGCAGACGACTTTTGTACAAAGTACCCCTCTGGTAAAAAAGTGTGAATATCCTTCATCATCTCATCATCGTCTCAGCCTGTATTCTTCCACTGCTGAACATGGGCCTACCCTCTAGAGAGGGGGTTGTTGCCATAGTTGCCACGCTTGGCAGGCGGGTTAGCAACCGCAGTAAGTTAGTAAAGTAAGCAGGGGACGCTGCAGCTCGTCTCCTGGATATTTCCCGTAGTAGTTTTACGATACCCACGGGTTCACATGGGGTGGCCTATTCTTACGCCGAGGCCACACAGCCACGCGGCAAATGAATATCCTTGTGATGGAAGAACGTGTTCGACACAAGGAGGTTTCGTTCCATACATACGTCTAAATGTAACTTACCAGGATCGTTCACTCTTTTATCTCCGTATGGACCAACATGGTAACTGCTTCGCCTGGTCCCAACCCATCCTTTTAGATATTCACACGTAATTATCCGTTCATTTGCTCCAAATCCAGAATACCCCTTACGGTCTCCTAAAATTTTTCGAGCTCCTGGGGATTAGTAGAGCTCTCAGGAGCATAAGCAGCTACCAAAAAGACTTGCGTAATCCCCAATATTCTTTTAATCCAGAGAACTTGAAGTCTTGGATCTACTGTATCGTAAACTTTCACACCAGCGGCCAAGCGAGATGAAAGCATAACACCTACGCTGGCATGATCGTCCTGGTTCACCCCGGACCAAAGGGCCATCCGGGCAGATCTTGTCTAGGATGACGGTGTCGCTTCCGTTTCGCTTGATCTCTGACACACACAAAGCATCCAGCTAACTCTCTCTCGTTCATTATATCTATCAACTCATTAATCTTATCTTGTAATCCACCTCTCACATTCCATTTGCCTATACGACACTCGACTTTCCTCGCCTTAAAGAATTTAAGATAAAATTGTACAAATGGTGAAATTAAAATAACTTAAATAAACTTAAAAAAATTCTTTTGTCTAAACTGTATTTTCTTATATTTATAATAGCTTATGCCCGCGGCTTCGCACGCGTAGATTTTGGAATTTCAGCAGTTTTACTTACTTTTATTTTACTTCTTATTTTTTAGTACAGTCGGCATTAAATAGTTAGTAAAAGTATCAAATATCCTTATTTGTGTAGTAATGAAGATATGTCACGGCCTGTTTGGTTTTCATTAACTATTTGATACTGGCTGTATACACTCAAAGCACCTCTTTATTCTAAACATTGCCTATTTTAAAAATATAAAAGTTTCAAGCCACTTAAAAAAATATCTGCCTGGGTTGAAATTCAAAAAAAATCTTTCTTATCTCTCATATGCATTACAAAAGGATCCTATTGGTGAGTCAGTGAATTAGACAGGAACTCCATTTCTATTAATATAGATTAGCGTCTCGTTCAAACACAATTTCAACCCCCTTTTCACCTCACCTCACCTCGCTAAGGGTGGAATTTTTGAAAACGTTGAAACCAATTTTTTTTGGATTCTAATAGAGAGTATCTGTACAAATTTCAAGTCACTAACTTCAAAAAGTTTTCTGCTCCATACAAACTGTCAACCCCCTTTTCCCTAAAGGTGGAATTTTGAAAAACGCTGAAATTACTTATTTGACGTCTTGATTGAGAGTATATTTACAGTCTAAAGCAGCTCACTTAAAAAAATAACAATTTCTTAATAATTCAACTTTTAGTTCAAGAAATACTTTTGACCTCCATTACACCCGGGGTGGAATTTTTGAAACTACTTTTTTGGATTTTAATAAAGAGTATCTGTATAAAGTTTCAAGTCAATAACTTGAAATAATTTTTCAACTCCATACAAACTGTCAAGCCCCGCTTCACTCTCGTGAGGATTATAAAAGTAACCTCTTTGTAAAATTTCAGCTTTCTAGGTTCAAGAGTTTGGCTTCGGAGTTGATGAGTCAGTGAATTAGTCAGGAACTCCAGTTTTATATATATAGATATCCGCCTTAGATTGTGATAACACGTCCTATTGTAGGCAATTTCTTAATATTACCAATCTCGCAATCTCTTAATTTAGTATTATGGAAAGAGGAGATATTGTTTCCATAAATATTTTTATAAACCAGCATACGGTCTGCCTGATGGTAAGCCGTCAGCCTAGTCTATGGACATTTGCAACATCAGGGTTGTTACTCGTGCGTTGCCGACTCTGTACTAAAAATAGAATAAATAATAATAATAGAGCTACAAAAGAAACCATAGCGCGTCTCAACTTGGCTTATGGCGCCATCTGTTATAAGTTAGACATGTGTGTGTGTGTGTGTGTGTGTGTGTGCGAGGGTGAGTGTGTGTCTATGTGATTCTGAGTCTTTCTGTGTCATCGGAGCTCCCGCACGGATGAACCGATTTAGATTTTTTTTTTTGTTTGAAAGGTGTATTAGTCGGGAGTGTTCTTAGCTATGTTTGGTGAAAATTGGTCCAGCACTGAAATTAATGGGCGAATGACGAACTGACTTTCTGGACTGTCGGGGAGGTTTTAAATTTTAAACAATTAGATATTTTCTGCATTCGGGTTGCCCACTTGTCGACCGCGGCACATCCGTGCGCGGACGGCCCGCTAGATAGAAGAGTTTCGACAGGTTCGAATCCGATAATGTAGGTAAAAACGAAAATCTTTTATACTTATTCGTTTAGAAAAAAATATTTTACATTTGGTTCATGACTTTCAATGAAACACCTTAATATTGAATTTCAATCGAATAACTTCAAAAGCGGAAAGTTTCATACTAACTTTGCATCCCCGTTTTACCGCCCTCAAGGGATGATTTTTGAGAAAAATATTTTACTCGTGTTTCATGCCTTTCAATAAAGAACCTTCATGCTGAATTTCATTCGAATAACTTCAAAAACGGCAAAGTTTCATACTAAATTTGCACCCCCGTTTTATCCCCTTAGGGGATGAATTTCCAAAAATCCTTTCTTAGTGCTCCCCTACGTTATAAAAGGAACCCCTGTGCAAAATTTCAAGTTTCTAACCCTTATAGTTTAGGCCTTGCGTTGATATGTCAGTCATTCAGTCAGCTTCTCCTTTTATATATCTTGAATTTCAATCGAATAACTTCAAAAACGGAAAGTTTCATACTAACTTTGCATTCCCGTTTTACCGCCCTTAAGGGATGATTTTTGAGAAAAATATTTTACTCGTGTATCATGCCTTTCAATGAAGAACCTTCATGCTGAATTTCATTCGAATAACTTCAAAAACGGCTAAGTTTCATACTAACTTTGCGCCCCTGTTTAACCCCCTAAGGGATGAATTTTGAAAAAAAAAATTACTCATGTTTCATGCCTTTCAGTAAAGAACCTTCATGCTGAATTTCATTCGAATAACTTCAAAAACGGCAAAGTTTCATACTAACTTTGCATCCCCGTTTTACCGCCCTTAAGGGATGATTTTTGAGAAAAATATTTTACTCGTGTATCATGCCTTTCAATGAAGAACCTTCAAGCTTAATTTCATTCGAATAACTTCAAAAACGGCTAAGTTTCATACTAACTTTGCGCCCCTGTTTAACCCCCTAAGGGATGAATTTTGAAAAAAAAAATTTACTCATGTTTCATGCCTTTCAGTAAAGAACCTTCATGCTGAATTTCATTCGAATAACTTCGAAAACGGCAAAGTTTCATACTAAATTTGCACCCCCGTTATACCCCCTTAGGGGATGAATTTCCAAAAATTCTTTCTTAGTGCTCCCCTACGTTATAAAAGGAACACAAGAACACAAGGAGTACACACATCCATATGTTCTCACAAACTTTCACATTTATAACATTGTTTGTTATCGTCCCTATAGTAAAAGGCATGCTTCATTAGTTTCGGCATGAAGAGAGAATGCAGGACGAGCTAATGATGAAGCATATATACAATGCTGTAGTGGAAGGATGTAGGAGCCGATGAAGATCAAAACTCATCTACCACAACTGAAAATTAGTTTTATTAGGAGCGCTAGAAACCGGTGAGTGTGCATGAAAAGAGATCTATTTATCTCTAACTTTACGCCAAATCCCTTGCGAGGTAGGTAGGCAGTAAGAACCGAGCGCCACGTGACTCGTTTCTTACACACCTCACTCGCTTCTTTAACATTCTTTGCTTTGCTCATCCACGCTCGCCGGTGTCTAGGGCTCCTGACATCACCTTCTGATAGAACACGATCAATTTGATCATGGTAGTCTTGGCTTTCCTGAAAAGATGTGAATGTTAAAGTGAGAAAGGTGTGTAAAGACCGCATTTTACGATACTGGGATCTGTCTACACCACAAGCGACCTGTCATAAAGATATACGTAGGTAGCTTCTGTACGCGTCTTTTCTGAGATAATATTTCGCCGAAACTTCGATTGTCTACGTAACTCCTAGACAACAATAACTGAACAATACTTGACAATCTAACCGGCCTTTAAACCAAATCCGATACTCTATATCAATCAAACGCGACTTAACCCAAATATAGATTCAATGATCTCAAGTACCATTAAAGTGCTGCCAAGCGTAAGTTTCAATATACCTTCATATCTTTAGACACTTCAGTCCCCTATATCTTGGTTTGATTCATGTCCTCATCCAAATTGTATGCAAATTCGAAACGTCAGTCCCATGGTACTTGTGGAGTGCCATAGTTTGATTTAGGGCTGTGATGTATTGCTTTCAATTTATATATCTATTTATGAAGGTGTAGAAGCAAAAACGTATATGTCCAGGTTTGTTGTTAATAAGAAACATACGTTACGTTGTTTAAGTATTAGATGTGAATCCCGTCTTTATTTCGGTTGTCGATTAATGTGCTAAATTTCAAGAAATGAATACATAAAGATTTATGTAATAAATATACATTAATTTCTGCTGAAAAGTTTTTTTATACGCTTACATAATAACGTTCTCTCTGCCTACCTCGCAAGAGTTTTTGTAACGATATAGACAGATAGTTGTGTATATTAGCAACGCATTTGGTTATCATGTGCATTACCACGAGTTATTTCTTGAGTTTCTTGAAAGTTATATGTTACGTCACTGAAACTAAGTTTTGGATGTGAAAAGCTCCATTCACGCAGTTGGTTTCACTCTCACCGTCTGCCAAATTATGAAGATACGCAAACACTGCACACTTCTAGCAATTAGACGTATATAATCATTATCTGTGTAAGTTATATTATTTTAGATTTAATAATAATTTGCACGAAACATTCCTTTCTTTGCCCGAAAAGAGGTTCAAGAACCATATCAAACATGTCTAAAAAAGGCTTCTTACAGAATTTAAGAATATCTGGCAGCAAAGATGTCTGTATAGACATTTTGTATAGTTTCTTTCGGCATTTCTTTTTAGGAGTTGCAGTGATGGAGTAACACATCCTAATTGATTAAACAGGGGTAACAGATATATCTGCCTATGTTATCTGCCAGATGGTACACATGCATTATCAAGGCGATAAATAATAAATCAATCAGGACTAAAACGGCGTAAATCAGAGCTGTTAACTCACAGTCCCACCGAAACAACCGATCCACTTGTGCATACATTATCAATTCACAAAGCCGTATACCCACGTCAAAACTGATCAAAACTCGAGTTTAGGCTTAGAGCTAATGTTTCTTTGTATAACTATTTGAAGTATTACAAAACACATAACACATGCACAAAACTTAAATACATGATATGATAAAATGGTTCCACAATTTTTGAACTTAGATTTTTATTACAAGTTATTGGCAGAGCTGCGATAGCCAGCGGAGCCACATTACCCTCAAAATTGCCGTTTGGGGTAGACTGATGTCATCCAGCTAGCGTTTAGACGGTAATAGTGAGAAACTCCAAAATCGACACACTAATAGCTAACATATTGTAGTTTTGTATCCTTTAATTTGAAATTTAAATGTTCGTTGGTGAGGAAGAACGGTCCAAAATCGTTCGAATTAGAAAAAAAAAACATATGGGAAAACGTATGGCCGGCCACTCTGCAGTGCAGAGTCTGCACTGCACTCCCATCAACAGAAAAAGTAACAGCACTCGTCGCTAGATGTCGTACAGGGTTCCATATATTTTAAAAAAATTAAAAAATTAAAAATAAAATATTTAAATATTTTTTAAATTTAAAAAATATCAGCTCTGCCTACACAGCTTGCTGTTATTTACTAGTTGTAAGAATGTTACATAGTACATAATAATATAAAGTGACAAGTGACGTCCTGTAAGGGTGCCACAGCAAATATGAGGCATAACTAGATGCAACATTACTTCCATTCAGAATTGAAGCTAAAAATATGTATATGACAATATTCCATTGCACTTTTCATGTCATAGACAAATCAAAGTATTTTTTTTAAATGCATTTGAAATAGAAGAATTCTATTATGTTGTACTAACACATATGTATGAGGATGTTTTTACATATTTATTAAAGACGGTATCTTTATATATCACTAGCTACTCTACCCAGCTTCGCACGGGTGATCCTATCGTTACCAAACTTCACAGGATCACCTGGTGGGCTAACCTGAAGATTCACTGAAAATTTCATCAATATCTGCCCCGCCGTTTTTGAGTCCATGGAGGACATACAGACAAACGTTCATTTTTATATGTATATAGATTTGGATACGATTGTATATTTTAATTGCAATGACGGTGAGTAAATTCTTATGATTAGAATTATCAATTACCATCCATAGCTGCCCTTCAGAAGACTTAGTAACGTAAACCTATCTGTCGATGTCCTCACGCCGGGTCCCCGCGGGGTAGACAGAGTGAGGTGAGCGCCATAACGCGATCCTCATATGCCTCGCTCGCTTCTTTAACATCATAGGTCTTTTTACGCACGTTTCCTAGAGCTAGTTTCATGTTTTCTATTTCCTCTTCTCTTCTGAATCTAGTACTATTTTGGAAAAACTCATTCAAAACCTAAACAATTAAAACCTAAAATATTAAAATTGACAAAATATTATCACAAAAAAAGCCATCATGTGCGAGTCCGACTCAGGCTCTGAGGGTTCCGTAAAAAATATTTTCGCAAATTATTATCGCAAAATTTTTTTTTAAGATGGATCTACAAATTTACGGTTTTCGGATTTTTTTTCTTTACTTGTGCTATATAACATTGCTTCTTATCAAATTTCATGATTTTAGGTCAACGGGAAGTACCCTATAGGTTTTGATTCCATTGCGAGTGTCAAAATATACGCATAAACGAGACATAAACAGCCGTTGCGTTGACTTAGAAGTTTATTTTTTTCACTACTCGAAGGGATAGCAGATCTGAATATTTGATATTAATTTCAGCGTTATAGCTCCACCCGTTCCTGGAAAAGGTCGTGACATACAGACGGACAGACAGACAGACGGACAACAAAGTGATCTCATAAGGGTTCCGTTTGTTCTTTTAAGGTACGGAACCCTAAAAATAATGAATTTTTATGGCAATTAATAAATATGTAAGATATTAGACTAATTTCTTTTTAATTTTTATACAACGTTGGGAGGCATAAGGTCCACCTGATGTAAAGAGGTTACTGTGGCCTATGAACGTTTCTAACACACGTTCATAGGCTACAGTAACCTCTTTACATATAGTACAGTACAGTATCAATCGCCACCTCTGCTGCTAACACAACAACACCTTATAAGCTTACTGGTGACCTCACTCAAATCCAGGAACACAACAACCCTCAAGGCAGTTGTTATTTGGCTGCGGTTTTCAGTTAGGTTTACTTTCCCAGATATCTTGTTTCGATGCTCCCTACCTTATTAGACTTGTTTCTGGTCAGAAACCAAAAAAGAATAGTTTTTGGAACTGTATTTCTCAGTCATAATTTAGTCGATAACCCTGACTCCAGGTCTAGAAATCATCAAAAAACGAGCCCCTCGTCTCCTCAGTCCTTGAAGCGGGGCGTCAAAGCGTCAAAACCAATTCCACTGGGTTACTCTTGTAGCCCTCCTCTTCGGCCTCTTGAACATTAAGTGCCGTTGGTCATTTGAGAGGTTCGAATCCCGGTGCATTATTTTAAATATTGAAATCTTTATTGTAAAAGGAAAATGTATTGTGTACGAAAATGTGTTGTGTAGTCAACAAAAACAGTTAAGTTAATTTTTGCCATTGGGTTTTAAAAGTAGTTTTTTCAGGAACACCGTTCCTATATGAAATCTATATGTTTGTCTGTGTGTGTGTCTGTCGCTTTTTCGAATATTCGAATTTTGACTTCAGATTCGGACTCAGCATAAAAAAGTAGAATAGTAATGTTCAGGAACACCGTTCCTATCTCGATCATGGTCAAAATGGCCGATAAAGTAAAAAAAAAAATTGAATTGTTATATAATTGACGAGCCAGGTGTTCCTCTGGCAATGCAAGCTTGCGCATTCTCAACTGGTTTTTTTGTAACTTGTCACTAATCGATAAAGACGTATTTAGTTTTTAAATATAGTTTTTTTTTATACCACTTGGAAAGGCATACAAGCATACGGCCCACCTGATGTAAAGCCGTTACCGAAGCCTACGAACGATTATAATACGTTAAGTATCACTCGCGCGATGCTACCTCTGCTGCTAACACAGCAACTCCTTATGAGCTTACTGGTGACGTTGTGTTAGTGTGGGTGTTTTTAAAAGAGGTAGGGTATATCAAACCAGCCCGTCTGGAGGAGTACTTACCTCTACCTCACAGAAAACCGTTACCAAATAACAACTCTCTATAGGGTTGTTGTTTCCTGCGTGTGAGTGAGGTCGCCAGTAAGCTCTAAAGGAGTTACTGTGTTAGCAGCGGAGGTGGTATGGCGAAATTGAAATTCAATGTATTACAAACGTTAATAGGCTATGGTTTTCTGTCTTGTGTGGGAGTCGAATCCACGAGTATCGGTGACAAAGTCGCTTTATTTAACCGCTTCGCCACAAACGTCGTCGTAAATAAATAAATATAATAAAAATATTGTCGGACATAAATACATACGTATTATACATAGAAAATACCCAGACCAATACAAACAGACATGTTCATGCACACAAATGTTTGTACTGTGCGGAAATCGAACCCACAAGCTTTGGTGTCAAAGTAGCGTAACAACGCGTTTCACCACTGCGCCACCGAGCTCGTCATAATCAGATATCAGATCAAATGAGTATATACACCGTTTTTCGCAGTTATTGACCACTGCATCTCAAAACATAGGTACATATATGCCCACTCACAGAAACCTCGCAGGGTTTATCCATCCAAGGGGAGCCGCTTAAATGTATTAATTCCCATCCAACATTATTCATTTGATTTTGTAAGATTTGATTTCATTAACAAATACTTTTTCAATTTGTTTTGACAATAAACAGAATTCGAATACAAGTCTAGCACCTATTTGGCATTTCATTTAGAAAATGCTGTGTCGCACAATCCAGCTTTCTTTATATAAGCGTTATTTACTTTAAGGAGAATATGCTTGTAGTTTTTGAGCGTATTCTATTATATATATATATATTGCTATATACCTCAAAGGTGGCGAACAAGCGTATGGCCTGCCTGATGGTAAGCAGTTACCTCTGTCTATGGACATTTGCAACACCAAGGGAAGAACTTATTCATGCCTTTCTTGATGAACTCCATGCTGAAGTCATGGGTAAACCTCGGCAGGATGCTCATTCCACAACTTAATAGTTCTTGGTAGAAAACTTCTCTGGGACCACACGGTACGCAACCATTGCTGCTCCAGTGTATGAGGATGACCTCCCAGGCGTCGGCGAGCTGTGCGATTGTAAAACGAGGCTTTCGACATCATGTCGAACAACTCTTCTGGACACAATTCATTGTACCACCGGCAGAACATGGAAAGTGAGGCAACATCTCTTCTCAAACTCGAGGCATCAATACCGTGTATCTTTGCACCGAGTTACAAGGTCATTGCTGGTATGCAGGAGCTCCCGCCCAAATGTGGCTACAATACTCTGAATTGAGACTTATATAACATAAGTCTTTGCCTCGTCCTGAACATCGCTGGAGATCTCGACATGTACAAAGACGGGAGGCACACAAGTGTTGCCACTCCTGCTGCTAATACAGCAATTCCTTACGAATCTTACTCTCTCACTCGCAAGAACATAACAACCCTCGAGAGAGTGCGGTTTTCTGTGAGGTGGAGGTACTTCCCCGTTGACATGCTTAGATGTGCGCTACCTCTCTTATACAGTTTAATGTTTGCCAACATAGTCGTACAAAAAATACAAATGGCTCCGTCATCCAAAATCTAATTATCATCCATCACAAATTCTACAAGCGAATCAAAACTTAAATTCCGGCCAGCATCTCTCTTCTTGTCACTTCATTAATCAACAACACCTTTAATCCGAAACTAATTAAAACACGCGTGTTCGCTGCTCGCTTGAATCCTCCGGGACTGGCCAAATCCCTATCAAAATAATTACTTCTATATGCCATTAATCGTCAGGACCATTGTTCAAAACTCGTCTCTATCTTTAAAGTAATAAGTACTATGAAATATTGTTTTCTTAGTGTACAATGCTGGGTACAGACACGACGAGAGAATAGTTAATTGCAGTTGCGGAATAACATTTTTAAATTTATGTGTCTATATGAATATATTTATCGCAACACTAGTATTAGAAGTCAATATTTATTTGTTACTTTACTACTATTATCCAGGGATTGATAAATATCGCACCCCATTTTTTTATTTGCGTGAAAATGGCTACAAAGTTGTTGAAATTTGTTGGTTTACTTTGAAAGTTACGTGCGATCTGCAGACTAAATCAAATCTGACGGAAAAACAAAGATTTCAAATACAAAACTCTTCGTTCTGTTGAGAGTGAAAATTACAGTACGATTCCTCGATTTTTAAAATGGTTTTACAAATAAAATTCAACTAATGTTCGAAACAGTATTGAGTATTGAAATTCAGAAAGTCAATCTGTAGGTTTATTAAACATCATTGTTGTATAATTAAATTCGTATTAAATTAATTAAATGAAATAAAAATTTCAATAAAATTTAATTAAATTAAATTGTATTGAAATTGATTATACAACCTGTATTTTCATTATTACCTTCCTACATCTACGTTTGGCTAATTAAATGGCCACGATAATAACGCCCATAGAGAATATTAAGTATAGATTTCAATAGGTTTTTCAGTATTATATAATAGATATAACAGTGCTGTTAGGAAATAGATATCTATCCTGTCCTAACAGCACTGTTATTTACTATTTACTTTATATATTTAAACACCACTTAGTAAGTTGCCATTCGATCTGGCCATTAAATCCCCTAGATTTACTGATTTAAGAGCCCTCTGTGCTATTAAAACCTATACAAAACGAACTAAACACATGCGAAGTTCCGAAAAGTTACTAGTAACAAAAAGAAAAAATATAGCCAAACTTGTGATTTTCATCATCTCTCTTTGAGTATTATTACAGTCCAAATTACACAAAGTGTACGCCCAACATTACATTTTAGAGATTATTGTTCAACCCTTCTCGCCAATTAATTTGACGTGACTTATTAAGCTTAGTTCATTAGCAACCCTACCATACATTGTTTAGGTATTGTGCGAGTGATGACCCCAAATTCCTTGCAGATATCTATTTTGTCCCAAAATGATAACGAACGAGGGACTGAAGCGCAATGGGAATAAAAAAAAATTACCTCCATTTTTCCTGGGGTTATTCCGTTTCCCTATCTATGAAGAATGGTGGGGTACGCTACCTAAGCCTAATGAATTAGCGAAGTTACTGACCTAGGCATAGGTAGAGCATCTGTTGTCTGACATCTACAACCCAATTAAAAAACCAGACCTTCCTTAGGTACACATCTTTCGAAATGTAATTTCTTGGATGTAGCAGTGACAACCTAGTGAATTTACGAATTACCATACCTGATGAAAGAACTAAAGAAGTCAGGGCAGATTTTGTGGCATGAATTTGTTTGAAAATCTATAGAAAAGGACATTTAACGAACACACTGGTTTCTACATAAAACGACTGCCGTCGGACTTCAACAATCCAGCGGGAAAACAAGATCTTTTTAGGTTAGTTCACACGTCTTCGAAATATAACTTCTTAAACTTTCCTCGCAATGTTTTCCTTCACCGCCGAGCCGATAAGTATGTATCCCGAATTTAGTGGTATATGCCAGGACTCGTACCGGGGACCAATCGGTCAATCTGTATCCTCTGGCCTTATCTCTGCTCATAAAATGCCACAGCGAAATAATAATTATTCAGGGTTGTTGTGTTCCACGGAGTAGGTACAAAGATAAACAGAAAGCCCAGAGTGCCACACTGTCCCTCAATTTGTGGCAGTTAGAAATATCATAAAACTAAAAAAAATCGAAAATTATTAAGATACAATATGATCTAATTTAAATGACGTGTCTAAGTGCCCGTAAGGGCCTAATGGCATATAAATGATTTTTATCTTTATCTTTAACACGCCCACTACACCACAGGTATGTTGGAAACATTAAAAAATTTACGGCATAATAACTCCTCCTAATCTAATTCTCCATGGGATGATGTTTTAAACTAGGATACAAGAGCTAGATGGCACCGTTGCGCGTCTAAATACGCATGTTCAGTAACGTCGACCGCCTATGAATGGGCTTTTCCACCACCACAAGCTTCTCCGTGCTTCGGAGTGAACGTTAAGCTAAGTCAGTGGCCTTCGAGCGATTTGAAAACACTGGCCTCTCTTCGCAGTTCAGCAGCGTGGTGGAGCTCTAAACCCCTCCGGTTGAAAAGAGGCCCGTATCGCTGCAGTAGGATGAGTAAGGGTGGTGGAATAGTATTTTAGGGGTCGACAAAAATCATGAAATGAAATTATTTATTTTCTCTAAATTGTCAAACAACGTTATCGTTGGTAAACAGTACTCAGACTTTAAGATTGGGTCACGTTTAGGTCAAATTTAGCAGGGAGTCGATGGATGCAGGTGGCACAGGATCGTGACGAGTGGCGCTCTAAAGGGGAGGCCTATGTTCAGCAGTGGACGTGTGCAGGCTGAGATGATGATGATGATGAACTGACTGCTAAAGAAGCGAACGAGGAGTGTAAGGACCGCATCTTGCGCTCGCCTTTCTCTGCCTACCACAGAAGGGACTCGGCGTAAAGATATAGATAAAGTTTCATACAAAAAGCCCCTAATTTGAAGTCAATTAACTAAATTAATGAAGTATTCATACACGTATACCTACAATCTGGACGTACGTCTGTCTGTCAATTAGCTGGAATCGGATCCACAATAATCCCTGCTAGGGTAATTAAATGTTACTTAACGAAGTTAGTGTTAAGTCGACTGAATTTTATCCGAAAGGGTTAAGTTATTATCAAAGTAACTTTTGATGAGAGATATTTTTGGGGTTGCATTTTTTATTATACATACATTTTGATCAGTCCGGTGGCGTGGTGGCAATCCTATTTTAATACCAAGGTACGATTCCCATACAGGACAAATATTTGTGTGCATGACCATGTATGTTTATCTTGATTCCAGATATTTTTAAGAGAATTAGGGCGCATCAAAGTAACAAATAACAACTCTCTGGAGGTTTATTGTGTTCCTACAAGTGAGTCTAGTTACTACTAAGCTTCTAATGAGTCGCTATATTAGCAGCAGGCTAAATGGGCTATGGTAACCAATTTCCATCAAGTGCGTCGTATGTTTGTATGCCTCTCGACGTTGTATATAAAAAGTTACTCCTAATATCACCTTCTAGTAAAACTCGAGTAATTTGACCATGGTAAGGGAGTCTTGGCACTTTTCTTTTTTTGTAAATAGGTTATAAAAAAAATATAATCGAAAAACAACAGGTATCCGGTACGCGTACTCCCTTTAATTTTTAACTTCTTCTTCCTAGCATTATATTGTTTTTTAGAATTGGCGGGGTTCACAAACTAAATCTAAGGATTTGGTGATTATGATTTTGACATTTAGCAACTACCAATAGACGTCAACAACCCGGGGGGAAAACCCGACCTTTCTAGCCAACCCTGTCTAACACCACATTCGATGTTGAACCAGTCTATATAGACCCCATCAAACCAGCTTAGAATATATTCATCACAGAAATAGGGTTAATTTTGCACAACGGTATTTGAACTTCGACTGAGAAAATAGTGTGATGATATTTAGTGGCGAAAAATCATTCTAGTCGGATAAAGATGGACGTAAAATATTGTGGAAAAAACAAGGTTAGCGTTATAATGAAAATAACATTTTCCCATGTAGAATTAGCGGCCGAATAAATTTGGGTTATTGGGGGTGGATATCGTCAACGGGGCCTGGTGAAATAGTAGAAATAGCGGATCGTCAAAATAGTCAAAATTACTTAAAAAATAAAATGCTTTTTATTATTTTTATGAAAAATAAATATGAAAATTACCACAGTCATACCGTGGCTCCAATCGGGTTCCACGACGCCTCAGCGCTTGTTGGACCATTCCACTATATATAATATCGACAACACTGACGAATACATTGTGTAGTTTGCAAAAATATAAGATTAAGTTTTATAGCATTTGTATTTTATGCCTATTATATCCATGCTCGAATCACTTGAATAAAATTTAGCTTTTCTCGTGCGCGAACCGGGGTATTAACATAGTTGAGTACAAGAAATACTGAACTACTAAAATAAAACACGCTAATAATTATGCTTATTAGTTCCAATATGCTTCTAGACTAGCACTAGGCTGGTAACTTATATGATAAACCGACTTTACTAGTAGATATATTACTTAATATACCAAACGTTATGTGCTCTGCAATAAATCATACAATACTCATGGCACCATATTTACCCAAGTTCTTATCCAAATGGACTCGCTGAAAGTACTTCCGAGTAATATAAACTAGTGCCATGTACATAAAGTTTATTCTCTAAATATTCTCCAGAGACAGTCTAGCACTGCGAATTGTAAAGGTTAAGATTACCCCTACTATTGGTTTCAAGCTTTTATTTAACTTACTTATTAGAATAAACTCCTAAAAGTATGAAATGTATGTGTATAATCTGTCCACATAGTCCACAAAATAGCGAATATTGTTCTAAACTATTTACTGATGATACCTCTTTTTAATGTTGCAGGTTAGTATGAAAATATTGATAAGGATAAATAGTGTTGTATCTGTCATTCTAAACTAATTCACATGTAATAATCTTCTATTAAACTCGACTAAAACCAAATGTATTAAATTTAGTCTTCTAAAAGTGAAACGTCTTGACGCATACCCATAGGCCGATTCTAATAAAAAACTGCAATTGCACTGCAGCGCGGCGTGTGTCAAAATGCGTACAAATGTTACATCAAAATTGACGTTTCGTTAAACGTCGCTGCTGTCAGATCGCTTGACGAAACGTAAAAATATACGGACTTTGACACACGCCGCGCTGCAGTTTTTTAATAGAATCGGCCTACTGTACTTTAACAGTATATTCGGTTAAAAGAGACAAGTACCTCTGCAGTGAGATGAATAGGGGGTGGTGTGGAAACGATATGGAATCTCAGCCAAAGTCACCAAGATTAAAAACATTCACATCCGCAAAAGAATATTCATGACAAGAACATAGCATGTGACGTTAATTTGACGTGCCATCGAGCCTGTGAATAAGACAGACAGACACGTAGTAAGGGCTTTTACCCCATTAGCATACGTCTCCACGTTTGTCTTTTTAGCACATTTGTATAAGCGATACTTGTATTCCTCGGTACTCCGACGAGTACAAAAAAGAAGAGCCATAAAGAATTGGCCCTGCTTTCGTCATACTTGTGGAAAATATTCCGTTTCCTAGGGTTGCTACTTAGTGTATAATAACATTATTATATTATTTTTATATCTAAAATTCACAGGTATTAGTCCCGGTCGTTTGATTCGCGGGGACATAGATCCTATCCGTGAAGGCTGCTTCAGTGACCTCCTCCGGGAGATATCCATGTATCAATATGCCTATAAGCAGGTCTCGATGAGCATCGAGTCTATTGCAAATATGATAGAATTTGTTTATATTGTAGATTATGTAGTATTGTTAGTCTAGTTCAAATGTTCTAAACAGAATAATAGTAATTATTATTATTTAAGTAGGTACAATAGATTTTTTTTTACTACCTATTAATTAATTTATAATTCTTCTTCTTTGCGTTATCCCATTTCCTAATCCATTAGGAGTCGCGGGGTCCGCTACCCAAGCCTAAGGATTTGGCGAAAATTACAAGGAGCGACTGCCGTCAGACCTCCACAACTGCAAGAGAAAATCAGATCTATCTTAGGTTAGGTCACAAGTCTTTCGAAATATAATTTCTTGGCCTTGTCCTCACGATGTTTTCCTTCACCGCCGAGCAAGTGAATATAAATCTGAAAGCACGAATTTAGTGGTACATGCTTGGGCTATCACTGTTCTGTTATAATTATTTATATTAAATCACGGATGTTTATCTCGGTAAGTTAGAGGCCTTTTTAGAGCATTGATTTATATCTCGGAGGGTTCTCAATGAAACAATATACCCATGAACTAAACTCAGCAGGTATTGGGGCTATTGCGAATGCGGGAAATTTTGAGAGATTTGGAGAGATTGGTATTACAGTTAAATTCTGAACATATCTATCTATTTATGTCGGAAACTTCATCCTTTCAAGCTAATTGAAACAAATTCATTTTTTTTTTCAAATCCAAATACAAAATTTAGCGACAGCCCTGAAGAATATGCAAATAAAGAGAATGTTTTAACTGAAAATTATGACGTGAAGTAATCCGCGTGTCGCGCTCACTCGTAAATCTACGGGATGGATAAATCTGCGAGCAATAAATCGTACAATGCTTATAGTTAGCTAAAGTTTTATGAATGATGGTAAGGGTGGTGAGGTAAAGCCATTTAATGCCGGCAGACAAACAAGCACATGACCCACCTGTATGTATGTATAGTGGTTATAAACGCTTGCAATACAAAAAGTTTCGCCTGCGCGTCGCTAACCCTGCTGATACTCCTTAGAAACTTACTGACAATACAATAAGCGTCCAGGGAACTGTTATTTGGTTGCGGTTTTCTGTGCGGTACTTCCTCACCCGTACTGATTTGATGCGCCCTCCCTCTTTAAAAAAAGAACCAACATCACGACGAACAGATGTGTGCATTGACACATCTCAAAAACGTTTCTCCCAGTTGCAAAATTACGCCTGAATCTATAGCAAAATTTTTGGAAGCAGAAATAAGTTGCGTATGTCAGTACATCGGTTTGCTAAGACTGATACGTCTTTTCTTGTAAATGGTATTAGTTTCTGTAACAAATTGCCTAAAACAGTGCTGTTCTTTTCTGACAATGTTGTCAAAAGGTACATCAAATATAGTCAGTGTAAAAAGGCTTATAATAAAATTGATGAACACGTAACTGACAAAGATGTCTGGAAATAATTAAACACAGGCAGCCATATATCTATAATTCTACCACTTCACATTACTATTGTACTATGCTGGCATAAATATATTGTAATATCAAATTGACAATTTGAAAAGAGACCTACCTATACGTATAATGGCAAGTTTCGTTCAACATTACGTATTCACAATATGTTTATTGGGTAACTTGAATTTCAGGAACACGGTTCCTATATGAAATCTATATGTTTGTCTGTGCGTTTGTTTGTGTGTTTGTCTGTCGCTTTTTGTCGAATATTCGAATTTTGACTTCAGATTCGGATTCAGCATAAAAAAGTAGAATAGGAATGTTCAGGAACACCGTTCCTATCTCTTAAGGAACATGGTCAAAATGGCCGACAAATTCAAAAAAAAAAATGACTTGTTATATAATTGACGAGCCAGGTGTTCCTCTGGCAATGCAAGCTTGCGCATTCTCAACTGGTTTAGAATGTTCTTATGTCAGAAGAACTGGCTCTTTCTTAACAGCAAGGTGTAATTATATCAAAAAAATTATGCTAGCTAGATTATATATTAACACTATATAAATTGGGTGCCCGTGTGTGTGTGTATACGGGAGAAATTTTAATAAGTGTCTGCAGTTCATTAAGCAAGTAGATTACGAAAGAAAATTTTAAGATTATAAAAAAAGAGAATTGATTTACATAAAATAAGAATATATTTTAAAAATGCAAGGCAAGTCTAAGTGTCTGCAATGGTCTAATGAGAAATAAAGAATTTTATCTTTTATCTTTATCTTATGACTGCAAGTACTGCAACCCACGAACATGCTCTAATGAATCCGTGGTTGGGTATTCATTTGTACTAATCAAACTCAACTCTTTCTATAACTAATTATTTCGTCCAAGGATTATAATTTTATTCTATTTATCTATCTATAACTTCACGCCAAATCCCTTTCGGGGTAGGCAGAGAGAACCCAGCACCATGTGACTCGATCCTTACATATCTCACTCGCTTCTTTAACATTCATTGCTCTTCTCATGCACGCTCGCCGGTTTCTAGAGCTCCTGACATCACCAACTGATAGAACACAACCAATTTGGTCATGGTAGGTAAGTCTTGGACTTCCTCGGCTCCTACATCCTTCCACTTTTGCATTGTATATCTGCTTCGTCATTCTTTCATCCTGCATTCTTTCTACATGTCCGAACCAACGGAGCATGCCTCTTCTTATTTTAACACCGCTCTCTTTCAGACCAACTCTGTTTCTAACATCATCATTGGGAATACGGTCTACAAGCCTTACGCCACAAATTTTGCGCAGCGCTCGCATTTCGGCCGCGTTTATTCTACTTTCATGCTCTTTCTGCCATACGCAGCTCTCGCTTCCATAAGTTAACGTTGGGACCAGCACTGCATTGTGTATAGCGAGTTGTGCCTTCTGGCTCAGGTTTTTACTGCCAAGAAGTTTTCCCAACGCTCCATTCACACTATTCCCAGCAATCACTCGCCTTTCCACATTTGCAATTTTATTCTCTGGTATAATATTGCACTATTTTCAATTTCTTTGTTCAATCTATTAAGTGATCAAAGCTAATCCATTACAATTGATAGAGAAGATAGTAATTTAGACATAAATGTCGAGCTGTGATAGCCAAGTGAATAAAGAACTGCCCCAGTGACCAACAGATCGCAGGTTCCAGGTTCCAGGTCAGGCAGGTTGCCAGTATTCTGGCATGTGCCACTAAATGCGTATTTTCAGATTTATGTACATATTTGTATTATCACTTGCTCGGTCATGAAGGAAAAGAAACAGCGTGAGGAAACCAGCACGTCCAAGAAATCATATTTCTGAAGACGTTTGATCTTACCCAACAAGTAATTTCTTTTTTCCTCTGGGTTGTGGAGGTCTGAGTCGCTCCATTTAAAAACCAGTTGAGAATGCGCAAGCTTGCATTGCCAGAGGAACACCTGGCGCGTCAATTATATAACAATTTAATTATTTTTTTTAAACTTTGTCGGCCATTTTGACCATGTTCCTTAAGAAATATGATATTGGTTTTTAAGACATTCCTATTCTACTTTTTAATTTACTTTTCGAATCTGAAATAAAAATTCAATTTTTTTTTTAATTTGTCGGCCATTATGACCATGTTCCTTAAGAGATAGGAGGTTGGTTTTTCAGACATTCCTATACTTTATTATGCTGAATCCGAATCTGAAGTCAAAATTCGAATATTCAAAAAAAAATGGAGACAAACATAGATTTGATATAGGAACGGTGTTCCTGATCAGTATCTTCGCTAAAAATCCTTAGGCTTAGGTAGCGGACGCCGCCAATCGTAATGCATTAGGAAGCTGGTAATATAAATTGTCATGTTTGTGTACGATAGTGCAATAAATGAATATTGTATTTTACCACATACATGATAGTACTTTTATACTGATAAATAAAGCAATTCGTGCGAAATTATTCCCTAACCATTCCAAAATATTAAAAATGCACAACGTTAATGTTCAAGTTTCACTTCTGCCGGCACTCCCGGAGTGCAACCCGTTTTTTTAAATGTCTTACTACCTGTCCGGTTGGGTCCGGAGTCCGGACACATAATCGGACGTGTGTACGGGTCGCGTGCGTGGTTTATAACCGGACGTTGATTGAATGGACAGCGGGGACGAATGGTAATCGCTATGGTTTTACTACCGATGGAAATTATGAACGGATGAGACCCCTCTCTGGGGAAATGTATGGAAGTATGGAAGTATTAATTGCTGTGGCAGTAATGAACTGTATTATTGGCATTAATATTTTTATGAGCGAATGTAATGTGTCTGTAGGAAAAATGTTTGATTGGAAAATCTACAACAATGTGGGTTTTTTTAGTTACAAGTATTCATATTTTTATCCGACTTCAAAAAAAGGAGGAGGTTCTAAATTCGACTGTATTTTTTTTGTATGTTTGCTACGCGATCATTCCCTCCAATTATGAATTGATTTTGATGATTCTTTTTTTTGCTTAGTATATTTACTTCCTTACTTCGCTCTTCTTCGCGGTGTCCCGTTCCCGAAGCCTACCTAAGCCTAAGGACTTGGCCAAAACACTGTTTCGCCCAATCCTTAATCTTAGGTAGCTAACAGGTTCCCTCTCGAGGTTTTCCTTCGCCGCCGAGCAAGTGACAAATATGTACATTTAGTGGTTCGTGCCCCTGCCAAGATACTGATTTTCACATGAAGCGACTCCATAACCCAAAGGGAAAAACCAGATCTTTCTTAGGTTAGATTAGGTTTCTTGGACGCGTGGATTTCCTTCACCGCCGAGCAAATGATAATTACAAATATGTACGTTAATCCGACACCACAAATGTGCCAGGATTTGAACCGGGGACCCCTTGATCAATAGGCCGCTTCCTTATCCACTGGGCTGTCACTACTCATGATTGTATGCCTCCCGATGTTGTACAAAAACAAACTAAAGGTACCTAGTTGCTCATGAGGTTGGATATTGTTTGGGTAGTTTATGCTCCAATGTTCTGCCATCAGAACAGAGAATTCCATCTCCATTTCAATTCGTCCGTTAATATCCCATTTGTACACATTATAACATCCAGTTTACGACTATCGACTCTCGTAAAACTCAACTCATCGGATCGCACGATAATAAACGTCACGGTAATGACGTCACGGGATGATGACGTCACGACGCGTTTCCGAAATATTTTTACGAATGCAGTGCGCACCGCTCGTAAACCGTTTACGACTGGCTTCCGTGTGCACGCGGCTTTATTAATAGTTACATGTGTGTGGCGGTAGCTTAATGTATTTATGTATCTAAGCTGATCATGCTTAACACTGGGATTTATATTGTAACTCTTATCACATAAGAACGGTACAAATGTCGAAGTGTAAAGATTGACGTGCAATTAGTTGTACAATAGGAATTGTTAGGGTTCCGTGGCAAAGGCAGCATGAGTGGTGATAACCGAGTCGTTGTCCACTCCAGCCTGTTAACCGAATAGTCCCTGGTTTGAATCCTACTGTAGGCGTGTACCACAATACTCGTATATTCAGATTTATGTCATATATCTACAGCGCCTGAGGATGTCTCGTGGAGAGAAACACGTGTCGCAGAGACGACCGGAGCAGCCAGGGCAGCGACGGTGGCGGGTGCATGCGGTTCACATCTCAGATGGCGAACACTCGCAGAGACGACCGGAGCAGCGATGGCAGCGGCGGCATGCATCTACTAACGGTAGTGGATGGGTGCCGGCCGGCAGTAGTTCGCACGAACTAATCGGGAGCGGAAGCACACAAAGTAGTTTAGATCAAATTGCCTGTATATGTAATTATCACTTGCTCGACGGTAAAGAAACCCTCACGTTTAAGAAAATACCTCTAACCTTAGTTATGATCCAAATTACTGCCAACGCTTCTATTTCCCCGATAGAGTATTTGCGTTCAACAGTCAACAACAACAGCTACAGTAGTCAGAAGACGGATCGCTTACACAATGGAATGCTCAGAAATTCCCGCCCCTGCACCAAAGGTTTTACTTCGTCAGCTTGGGCAAGGACCATCAAGGGCCCATAGCTGATCTATTTTCCGCATCGCTACGTTGCCAGGAGTTAAGTAGTTCTTCTATCATAGCCAAATTGGGCACCAACCTCCGTATCATAAGCATGAAAGTATGAAAGACATCAAATGTTCCAATTTTCGGGGAGGTGCCATATCGGCTATGCGACTTACGTTTCCTGAATCAGCTTCTGTACAATGTAATGATCTTTGAACAACAAGTTACTGTCTGATGGTTCCATGTCAATACAATGGATTAGGTAACACGGTAATGCTATAAAGAAGACTGAAATATCACTCGCTTCTTTACCTCCCATGCATGCGATAGAGAGGTGGGGCAAATTGATAAATAATAAAACTGTCCACAACTTGGGTAAATTTCTCCGACTTGGAGATGACCACTGCCAAATCTATGGGTACTAATATATAAAGCGGAAGGGTTTGTTTGTTTGGTTGAACGCGCTAATCTCTAGAACTACGAGTCGGATTTGAAAAATTCTCTTCTGTTACAGGCTATTCAGCATCCGACGACCCTTATAAGCCGAGGAGAAAGAAATAATGTAGAAAAGCGTATACCAACGGGATACCGCGGATACGCGCGGACGAAGTGGCGGGGTGCAGCTAGTAATTAATAATTTTGACGAGCTCGGTGGCTCAGTCGTGAATGACGCGACTTTGACACCGACGCTCGTGGGTTCGATTCCCACACAAGGCAAACATTTGTGTGTATGAACATGTCTGTTTGTCTTGGTCTGGATACTGGTGACCCCACACACACGCAGGAATACAACAACCCTCTAGTCTAGGGAGTTGTTATTTGACTGCGGTTTTCTGCGAGTACTTCCCCAGACGGGCTGCTTTGATGCGCCCCACCTCTCTTAGAACATCCAGACCAAGACAAACAGACATATTCATGCACACAAATGTTTGTATTGTGTGGGAATTGAATCCACGAGCGTTGGTGTCAAAGTCGCGTCGTTAACGACTGAGCCACCGAGCTCGTCAATACTATAGAATTCTCACAATTCGTCTCTGAAAACAAGCACATACGTATACAGAAGCGCATAATTGACCAGATAGCTATCACACCCTCTTTATAATCTCCACAAATGCCAACGAAATCAAATCTTATTAGAGCATCATTCTCAAAGCATTTGAGAACATTAATTATAGACCACCTACGGTCAAAATACCTCATACGCAAAATCCCACATCTGATGAAGCATAGACAAACGATGCAAACAGCGACTTCAATTAGTTTGTTAATTGACTGTAATTCAAATGAAGGCATTGAAGTCCGGAATCAAAGTGCCCGTATCTATGGGAAAGCGGTTGAATAGATTATTTGGGGTCATTTTCGGACAAAGAAGTGGACGGACACCCCTTTATTAGTGGTTTGAACAAACCATGGAGTCGACTGCGTGTTAAATTTTTTGTAAGTTTCCTTTTCAATTATACTAATTTTGAAGTGAAAACTTCTTTAGCGGCGTTGTGCACTTTTTGGAATGAATAAAAAATGTTAAACTCGCGTCAGGACACGTGACCGTAAGATTTTGGTGAGAATTAGAACTTAAGTTCGCTGCAGCGCTAAAACATTAGTTACCTCTAATTAAACAATTAAAACATGAAACCAATGAAGCGCTAGATCGTTCATAGGGCATTATTTTCTCGCGACCAAAACGTTGTTAGCGCCACGAAATTCTTGGCGCTTACGCGTTTCGTTCAACGTAGTTTATCAACATCGCTGTTTGGTTTAAGCGGCGCAGGGCGCTCGCGCGAGTGTGCGTGTGTGTTTGAGTTTTAGAGATTGGCGATGATGATGCTGGTAATGATGATGGTGAAAGAGTCGTTGAAATTATGGATGAAAGTTGATTTTTCTGAGAGATAATCTTTTTAATGTAATAATAATATAAAAATAAATTGTCATGTTTGTGTACGATAGCGCAATAAATGAATATTCTATTTTACCACATACATGATAGTAATTTTATACTGATAAATAAAGCAATTCGTGCGAAATTATTCCCTAACCATTCCAAAATATTCAAAACTGCACAACGTTAATGTTCAAGTTTTCAGTTCTGCCGGCACTGCCGGAGTTGCCGGAGTGTAACCCGTTTTTTTATACTACGTCGGGAGGCATATAAATACGGCCCACCTGATGTAAAGCGGGTACCCTAGCCTATTAACGCTAGCGATATATTAAGTATCACTCGCGCGATGCCTCCTCTGCTGCTTACAGAGCAACTCCTTGGGAGCTTACTGGTGACCTCACTCACATGCAGGAGCACAACAACCCTATAGGGAGTTGTTATTTGGCTGCGGTTTTCTGTGAGGTGGAGATACATCCCCAGACGGGCTGCTTTGATCCAGACCAGACTCCAGACCAAGGCAAACAGACATGTTCATGCACACAAATGTTTGCCTTGTGTGGGAATTGAACCCACGAGCGTCGGTGTCAAAATCGCGTCATTCACGACTGAGCCACCGAGCTCTGACAAACTTACTTTATTTATTCTCTGTGCTTGCATTTGACATACAAAAAACGCGGCGGGTATTAACCGATGTCTACTGAACACAAACCAATAAAACCCTCACTCACGAAAAGGTAGTGTTTTAGCGCCAACTATCTCAGCGATTCGTACCTACAATGGCAAGATATTTAAATCAACAAGCCAACAAGTAACGCCATGTCGATCCGTGGCTAGCCAACAAAACAAAACGACCCACTTTACTCACTAACTCGTAGCGATGAATTGTGAGTTGAGTCACAACGCAAAATCATCTCATTGTTTCTCCACGGGTTGTTTCTTTCATGACCGAGAAGTAGTTGACGGGTTAAATTTTACATACATTACATTTTGCTCGCATTTGCAAATTATTAATTATTGAGTTTTTGGAAACCTAAAAATGGCAAATCAGCAGAATAGCAAAATGCTCCGAGCGTAAAAATAATTATTAAAAAATATTTGAATACTCCACAGGGGTCAATCCATAATCTAGTTTACTACTCTGGATCAAAAGTATATGCCTAACAACAAGTGCCGAAAAAATATATACTCGTAGATTCCAGGCCGACAACAAATGCCAAATCAAATCACGAGGCAGATGACAGATAGTACTGTGTTTTGCATCAAAAATCTAATACACCTACAAACTAAATTTAAAAATTCTGTTCATCCAAAATTATTACAATAAAAAGGTGTTAACAAGCAATGACTACTCCACGAGATATTTGTTTAAAATTCCTGAAACTCGTTCAACTTTCGTCCAATGGAGTGGACATTTTTTTCATTTCGCGATTGATACCAGCATCCGACAATTAAGGGAGTGTGCACGTCGAATATTTAAAACGCTTCTATTATTATGCAAATTACCCTTTTGACTCTTACCGTGCCTTATTTCGACTGGACTCATACAATTACCAACTTTAATCTCCGCCAGCTTTGCAATTACATCTTCTATTTCAATACATGCAAGGATTACATCAGATGGATTGCTAATATTGGTTTTGGGATCATGCTTTTTTGTTATTATGTCGTAAGTCAGATCAACTTTGAACTTAATTTTGTCAACTATAAGAACTTGATGAAGTGCAATGTCTGGTTTTCTACTTGTTATTATTTTGGGTAGTTTGTTGATGGCTTCCGTTTCGCAAATGGTGTAAAAGAGATGGTAGATATTATTGTTTTGCGAGGTTCACATCAAGTTTCTGAGTTAATGATTCGGACAATTATGGGGGTGGATTGTTGAGTGACCGATGTTTAGAATAAAATATGTGAGAAATTCATATCTCGTATTATGAAAGCTGGCCAATGGTAAATTATAAATACGTTGGTTGATCCCTTTAAACATATGAAGAATTCTTTTTATTCAAAATTTGTTATCAACGCCTTTACCGGCGTAACTTTCAAGAGAAAGTTACGGCGGCGGCCGGCGGCTACCGTTCAATCCATTATTCATTTTAAATATACCTACTTTAGTTATTTATACAAACAAAAATAATAACTTTTATAAAAATAATAACTTTTACTATTATTAAACACAAGCCCAGGAATTAATTGAAAGCATGCGATAATACACTGTAGTCTGAACAAAAATATTTGAAGACATATAAATTGATTTGACATTGATAGGAACCGAATTACATTTCCTTCTAAGAATATTATATCTTTTTATTCTATAATTTTTCAATTCTATACTATACTATAACTTCACGCCAAATCTCTTACGGGGTAGGTAGAGAGAGCCGAGCGCCATATGACTCAGTACTTACACATCTCACTCCCTTCTTTAGATTCATTGCTCTTCTCATACACGCTCGCCGGTTTCTAGGGCTCCTGACATCACCTTCTGATATAACACGATCGTATTGGCCTTCCGCGGCTCCTACTTCCTTCTATTTTTCCGTTGCTGTATCTGTTTCATATTCTTTCTTCCTGCTTTTTTTCTTCAAGTTCGAACCAATGCAACATGCCTCTTCTTATTTTTTATTCTATTTATTTTATACGATGAATATTAATAACATTCCTTTTTCTCATTGAATAATACGAGTATAATGAATGTACCAGGTCACTCAGAAAGTATTTCGAAAAAAAGTTTTTATGCATGAGAGACTGACGAGTTACAATTTATTTTGAAAATATGATTATTTGTAAGTAAAAATAGGTACGTTCCAATTTCAAAATTTACCTCCACATTTTTTGCGAGCTAATTTTAATTATGGAAGAGGGCCGGAAACATTTTCGCGCCATGATTTTTTACTATTTCAACTGTCGCCTGAAACAGGACGAATCGTATGATAGACTTCAAATGGCAGTCATGGATGAAGGCCCTTCTAAGGCAACCGTGTATCGTTGGTATAACGAATTCAAGTGCGGTCGACTAATTTTGGGGGATGAAGAAACAAGTGATCGCCCTTTGACGGCTGTTACGGAAGAAAACGTGCTAGCAGTCAAAAATTTAATCCAAGACAATAGGCGAGTTACATATCAGGAGATTGAGCACATACTGCAGATTGGATCGGGAAGCCTTCACGAGATTCTACACTTGCATCTTCGCGTGAGGAGGATAGTTTCACGCTGGGTGCCGTACAACCTCACCGTTGCTCAGTCGCAGGCCCGGGTGGTGCCGTGATATGATAAACAAATTTGAAGTAGGCTCGTCTCGATCATCATTATAGGTGGTGAGTCCTGGATTTATCAATACGATCCAGAAAAGAAGCGCCAAAGTGAAGCGATCTCGAAGCGGGGCGAAGATTTTGACCGCGAGCTTTTTCAATTTGACTGGCTACCTGGTGGTGGTGGTGTCAATACCTGTACAGAACCAAAGAAACATCAACGCAGAATTGTATACTACCAAATACTTGGCAGAAGTGTTGTCTGTTGTGAGCAACAAGCGACCAAACACAGGGCTACTGCTCCACCACGACAACGCGCCCGCGCACACCGCGCTCAAAACGAGGGACTTCCTGGACAGCACGCCGGTCAAACTCCTGGGTCACTCTCTTTACATCCCTGACCTGGCACCGTGTGACTTCTTTTTATTCCCGAAAATAAAAAAATCAGCTCAAAGGGATACAATTTTCGTCGCTGGAAGATGCGCAGTCAGCATTCGAGCAGGCCTCTACGGCTGACTGGAAAAAGTGTTTCGAAAACTGGTTCAGACGCATGAAACTTTGTATAGACGCTGGTGGAGAGTACTTTGAAAAGATTTAATAAACAAATATTTACCTACAGAACATTTGTTTTTTATTTTCGCAAAACTTTCTGAGCGTTCCACGTATGTTACCTTTGAGTTTAACACATGTTTGATTTGAGTTTAAAAATATATATATTATTACTTATAGTTTCATAATGCAACATTATTAAACTGCCAAACTATTCAGGTGTTTCGAAATTTATGTGATCCTTGCTGACAAGATAGATATCTAAGTAGTCCCTGGTCATAAAAGATTAGGAACTACAGGAATTGCACCTTCTTAAATAAATACCTGTGACAGACAGACGTGTAAATAATCATTATAAGGACTTCGATTACATTTTTAGGTACAAACCAGTAAAAAATATGCTTAGTCTATTTCGAACAGCGAAAAAATACTAAATCAAATATTTCCATAACTAATTCTGCCATTGCACGACACTCAACAACAAATATTTAACAAACATAGCAATATTTCATTCAATAACGTTCATTCAAATCGACAACCATTCGCACCTGTCTACAACCACTCTTAAAATTCCGAATGATATTTATTCCATAAATATCAAAGCTTTATTGACTTTTCTATAAGATTGAAAATGCAACAACAACGCATGGTAGTGTCCAGGTGCGTTCACGGTCGGTATAGCACTTATAAGGGTGCATAATGTTATGAGTCACTCGTGCCCTTAAGGCCACATCGACACGTGGTCACTTCCTTAGGTCATCCTTAGACCGTTTCGGATCAGTGCACTATTTTTTACCAACAACTGTAGCGGTGGGTACAACTTTTTTGCGTGAATGGCGAATTATTTTCTTTTTTTGCAACAGATGGCGTTAATTCCTAATTTGGTTATCCGACTGCGACTGAACGTATAGGTGCAGTGTTTTTTATATTAATCGGCAATTTTTTTTTGTCGTGTTAATGTGAAACGATTATGAACCTAAAACAAAGGATTGTTTTAGAGATCTGTATCTATCATATAAACTATTCCTCCACTTTCTCTTCTCCTTTGCTGCAAAGTTTATAAAGCGACAATTTACAAATTTTGCCTAAGAAAATTATATCGCTTGTAAAGAAATTCATTTAGTTTAAATTCCTCTTTCTCTGTTTTCTATTCATGCTACAAGCTTTTGAAATTATTTGTACCTAATTATTATTTTCGTTTTAATACAATTGAATTTTAGTTTGGTTTTAGTACAAATGATTTTTTAATGAAAGCTTGTTTTTAGAAACGTATTATTTATTAATAATTTTATTTTTAAACCTTTAAGTTTCGTACATTTCTGATAATATATCATTATAGCAAGGGATTTTTCCTGTTAATTTTAAACTACGAGTATCTAAAACTTCGATGAGTAAGCCTTCCTTTGTTAAGAAATTCCTATGTTAACCTTCCGTCTCCATATTCAGAACCACACATAAAAATAGGGCAAGTTAAATAAAAGCTTGTAATATGAGCTAATGATGATTATGGTAAAAAATATATCCATTACAAACACTGTTACACAAACATGCAATTTTTTCTTATGATTTTCAGTATAGGTAACTTACCGTGTCGCGTACATCTGCTGTTTGACCTTTAACAAAACCGCACCTTGACTTAACGGTTTAATAATTAACAGTAGTAATAGTACGTCGTTCACGTGCGTGCAAAAAATGCTCAATAAGGAAGCGCATGCCATCGCAGAACGTGGCATAATATGTATAAAGAAAACTTCCAGATAAAACATTACTTAGTGGCAGGCATGCAACAGTCATCATATTCATAGTTTTTTGGTTGCAGTCTTTTGATAGGTGAAGTTCTGTGACAGATATTCAGTATTTTCATATTTCAGAACCACCAGAAAATATCATGTTTATATCTAATAAATAAAATTTACTCATACTCCGATGGCAAGAATCGCGAGGGAAATAACCATGAAACTGACATATAGTCTGACTGATAATCAGTAAATTGCCTACAAGAGCTGATGAATCTCAGTCCACCCAAGCATCATCATTATGCAATATTTATAGTATTCTGGCTAGTACATGTACAAATCATTAGGTGATACTGACGTGACTTTCTGTTTATACTGTATTTTGGGAAAGAAAGAGTGCGTGAAATTTTAGAAACAATTGACAGGCAGGGTAAATATTATTATTTTTATAATTATTTATTCTTATATATTCATTTATATACATAAATAATACAGTATTCGTATAAAAACCTTAATACGAAATCATTTAAGAGTTCGCTCTTTGCAATTACGTAGCAAATAGTTTTCGAGTACCTGGGCGATCGAGCCTCGCTCTGCGTTTTTATGTATTTGTATAAAATCGCATATTTTCAGGAAATACACCATTACTACCAAACTACTACCGGCAAACATAAAAAGGAAAACCTTATCTACATAAAATTTAAAATTTTATCCTAATTGTTGAAAAGCCGTTTCAGGGATACACGAAATATATAAATATGTATACAAGATTTCTTCGTTTAAAGAAATTAATTTCAGTCATATAGTTTTTAATTCATTTAAATGAGTGTTATTGAGATCAATGTTTAGTAGTATTTTCACGATACCTCAGTATTTCTTTTTTATGTTCATGTAATATCTATAAACTAACTAAACTTAACTAACATTACTAGATAATAATTTCTATTACATTTTTAATAAAGTGGCTCCATCAATAAGATTTTTCAACTACAATGACAGAAAGAAAGGCCATCTATTTCATTTCTCGTCTAATCCAGGCTAATTTTGCCCTACCGCGCATTAATAACTGTGACAAATTTTAAATTGCATCGTTTTATTTCGCATGTACTATATTTTCCGCACGTTCCATTAATTAAAACGATGCCAATAAAATGGCAGATGCGCACTTAATTGATCCTGTGGGCAGCTATGGTTCAGTACAGCACAGTGTTGTACAATATTGACAATATTTACTTGTATGTAAAGGTTTCCAAGTATCTCTGTTGTCGTATTCCTAGCGCAATCCCGTTTCCTAATTCATTAGCATTGACGAAGTCAGCTACCTAAGCCTAAGGATTTGGCAAAGATACCGTTGACATGGAGCGCAGGCTGTCACACCTTCACAATCCGGAAGAAAAACCATACTTTTTTTTAGGTTAGGTTTCACATCTTTGGAAATATAATTTCTTGGACGTGTGGGTTTTCTCACGATATTTTCCTTCGCCGCTTAGCAAGGGATAATTATAAATATGTACATCCGAAAACACGAATATAATGGTACATAACCACGTCAGAATTCGAAGCAGGGGCAGTCGGTGAATATGTTGTTACTTTATCCACTAAGCTATCACAGCTGTAAATTTTAAGTACATAGCGGGTACTATGTACTCATGCTTTCTTTCTCGGCCCAAAACATAAAAGGGTTAACTTATTCTGACCTTAAATATTTTTAACAGCAACAAAATAAAAGACACGTCGAAATTAATCCCGCTGTTTCGGAAGTTATTAGGAACGAACAGACAGAAAGACAAAGAATAAAAAGTATATTTTTTTGTATAAGTACCATGTGTACGCATCTAATAAATAGCTCTTATTTTGACGTTATAAACAAATACTTAAATTTTATTCATTTGTGTAGATTTAAAGAGAAATTTACATAAATCATGATTTATATCATGATATGAATGTCAAACATCACCTTTCGATTCTCCCCGTGTTTTTTATAGACTAATTTGAACAAAACACGGTTATTGTGACTTAACTATACCTAATAGACATATATCACTGCGGACTTTTTTTATGGATAACAATACAAATGCTATAAAAATATATACATTATATATATATGATATAGTACATTATTTTAAGTGTCACTAATAGATTTCACACCGCACGCCAAATTATGACTTTTGAGGGTAAAATTTTGATATCTTGTGTATTTTCATGTTCGTAAGGATCTCTAATTTTTGGAAAATAAAATATAGCCTATGTTAGCCACTGACAATGAATCTTTCTGTATGTGAAAGAATTTTTATTATCAGTTAAGTATTTATTGAGTTTAATCATTACAAACAAACATACAAAAATCTAATCTTTCCTCTTTATAATATTACTAGCATCCGCCCGCAACTTCGTTTGCGTAGAATTCGAATCATATATCATTACCCGTTTTCCGATAGGAATAAAGCATTTTCCCGCGGTAAAAAGCCTATGTTCATCAGGGATAATGTCGGCTTCCAATAAAAACAATAAACAATTTTTCAAATCGGTCCAGTAGTTTCGGAGCCTATTTACAAACAAACAATCAAATCTTTCCTCTTTATAATATTAGTATATAGATATAGTTTAGATGTAAATTTTAATACTACATAGTATTATAAAATAACTATAAGTGTATATAATATAGGGTTCAATGGGGTTGACAATGAACGAGTGAGCCTCTAATGTTATCAGTGCTCTTTCAATAGGATCACTCGCACGTTGCCTCTCCAATCAAATCGATTTCACACCTTCGTAGTATCCCATAAGAAAACTTTACCAGGTAGATTGCTAAGCTTTTTTGGATGAAACCCTCTCTGTAAATGCGCCTTACCTGCTCACTTCTGCAACAATATTCAGGTTGAATCTCCTACCTTTGACCAGAGGGAATTAGTTGGTTATTTTATACCACTAAGGTGATAAACAAGCATAAAGCCTGCCTGATGGCAAACTACGAGTCAAAGTCAAAGTCAAAATCTTTTTATTCCGTAAAAATGGCTACATTTGTATGGAATCGTCACAATTTTTTCCCCTACCGTGCAGTTTATGACTAGGTGAGCACTGATAAAAATACTGCCAAAAAACTCAGGCATCCCTCTTTTGGTATCCAAACAAATTTACATATTTTATTAATTACATTATAATTGGATCGACTCACTCCCAGGCATTTTTATCGTTAATATAGTCAGATACTTTATAATATGCCCTGCTACACAATTTGGCTTTAATAGTAGTTTTAAATTTGTTTATTGACAATTCTCTTATATTGCAGGGAAGTTTGTTATAGAACCGTATACATTGCCCCATAAAAGAATTACTTATTTTGTGGAGACGGCTTGCATGTAACACAAAATTATGCTTATATCTAGTATTTATGCTATGAGTATCACTCTTTTTACAAAATGAGTCTATATTTTTATGGACATACAAAAGATTTTCATAGATATATTGCGATGCGACTGTTAAAATATTTATTTCTTTGAATTTTTCTCTAAGGCTCTCCCGGGGACCAAGTTTGTAGATAGCTCTTATGGCTCTCTTTTGCAATAAAAAGATGGTGTTAATGTCCGCGGAGTTACCCCAAAGAAGAATTCCATATGACATAATACTATGAAAGTAGCTGAAATAAACTATTCTAGCCGTATCAATATCAGTGAGCCGTCTAATAGTTTTCACTGCATAGGCTGCAGAACTTAGTTTCCCTGATAATTTTTCAATTTGTGGGCCCCATTGTAGTTTGGAGTCAATTGTTATACCCAAGAACACAGTTGTCTCCACAGGGGCTAAATTAGTTCCATTAACATGTACATTGGTAGCCACCTGTCTTACATTAGGTGTTGAGAACTTAATTACTTTAGTATTTTTATCATTTAAAAGCAGATTATTAACACTAAACCAATGAATAACTTTAGAGAGAGCATCGTTAACTTCGTCATAATTACCTAACCCTCTATTAATTTTAAATGTCAAAGATATATCATCCGCAAACAATACAATCTCATGTTTATCCCTTACATAATAAGGTAAGTCATTTATATATACTAAAAATAAGAATGGACCTAGAATTGACCCCTGTGGGACTCCCATAACTACAGGGGACCCCGAAGATCTTTTACCATTAACATCGACCTTCTGTATCCTATTGCCCAGATAAGAAGACAGAAGTTCGAGAGCCTTGTTCATGATACCGTAGTGGTGTAATTTTCTGACAAGAGTGTCATGGTGCACGCAGTCAAACGCTTTAGACAGATCACAGAAAATTCCCAAGGCATCTTGCGAACCCTCCCATGCCGCGAATATACTTTTAAGCAAATGAATCCCTGCGTCTATAGTTGAACAACCTCTCGTAAATCCGAACTGTTTCCTATGAAGCAAATTATGTGTATTGAAATGTCTGAGCAACTGGCTAAGCATTAGTTTTTCAAAAATTTTACTGAGAATGGGCAGTATGGAAACAGGTCGAAAATTCGAAGGGTCCGAACTATCACCAGATTTAAATAATGGAATGATTTTACTATGTTTCATCAAGTCAAGAAATACACCAGATGCCACACAACAATTGAAAATTGTAGCTAAATGTGGAGTAATTGCATGACAGAACATCAAAAGCGTCGAGCCACATGTAATACGTGATAATTCCCCAGGCGTGTCCTGGTAGTTTGTTTTGCTAGTGACATTTTTTTTATACCGCTGTGGAGATAAACAAGCATACGACCTACCTAATAGGACCTACCTAATGGGGTGTTATTTTTGCGTTGCCTTCTTTGCCTTTTCGAAGAACTTCGTGCTATGGTCGCCAGTGATTTCGGTAATGTTGGAAGTCATACAAGCATACGGGCCATATAAAGCGGTGACCATCATAGCCTATGAACACTTGCAATACATTAAGTATTACTTGCACGATGCTACCTCTGCTGCTAACACAGCAACTCCTTAGGAGCTTAGTAGTGGCCTCACACAGGAACACAACAACCCTGCAGGGAATTGTTATATGGCTGCGATTTTCTGTGAGTTGTAGGTACTTCCCCAGACGGGCTTTGTTGCACTACCTCTCAAAATTTCTCTTTAATAGCACAGTACGCGACCATTGAAGTTTTAGTATGTATGTAAAGATGAATTCCTAGCTCGGTCATGCGATTGTAAATCGAGATTATTGCCATCATATTAAATTTTGGCATCGCATCGCATGCCGGCATCGCATGAGCGACACCTCTGGTGCTGCAAATGCCCGTAGGCTACGATGACTGTTTACTATCATGCAGGCCGTATGCTTATTTTCCACCTTTGTGGCATAAAAAAATGAACTCCTCGAATCGCAAACCGTTGTACAATCGGAAGGACACACAGAGAGACAAGGAAATATATAGAGTTTGTAACTGACGAATTCGGTGCCGCAGTAGTTAGTAACGCTACTGTGACACCGAGGCTCGTGGATTCGATTCCCACACAGGACAGACAATTTTGTGCGTGAACATGTCTGATTGTCATGGTCTAGTTGTTTTAAGAGAGGTAGAGTGCATCAAAGCAGCCCGTCTCACCTCACAGAAATCCGCAGCCAAATAACAACTCTCTGGAGGGCTGTTGTGGTCTTGTGAGTGAGTGTAGTCACCAATAAGCTCCTAAGGAACAGCTGTGTTAGCAGTAGCAGCCTGGGTAAAGACATGAGCGACATTTCCTGTATTGCAAATATTCATAAGCTACGGTAGCCACTTTACATCAGATGGACAGTACGCTCGTATGCTTTCCGAGGTTGTATATAAAAAATCATATCATAATATTTGTACAGCAACAAGTACATCTTCACTTCACCGCAATACGGAAAACAATTTAAAACTCACCAAAAAAAATAAAAACAGGATACACCTCTTCAACAGTTTCGCGCAATCAGCAACATTTCCACCCCCGTCTCGCCCCAGATCAGTCACCCCTCTCAAATTAAATTCATCCCAGAAAATTGTGACAAACGCCATCCGTCATGCGACCCCTCATTTGCATGAGAAAAACTTGAAGAACTATTTATCAAATGGCGGCACTTCCGGCGGCCATGACAGAGCGCGCCATCTTTCTGAACGCGCGACATCCGGTTTAGCGTGGTTTGTACTGGAAGAGAACTTACGAATAACAATATTTCTATTGTACAACGTCGAGTGGCATAAATGTTTACTGATGTCAAGTGTTTACTGTTGCCTCCACACACTAATTATAATGTGACCCGTAACGCTTGTGTATTTTTCTTTTATACAACGTTGGGAGACATACAAGCATACCGCGTCTGATATAAAGCGCTTAACGTAGCCCACGAACGCTTGCTATGTATACATTAAATATCACTCGTGCGATGCCACCTTTATTGCTAACACAGCATATGCTTAGGAGATTACTAGTTTTGTTGCCCTATCTCCCTTAAACCCCCCTTAGCACCCCTTTGCACCATCATATCAAATGTTGCCTGTTAATCTTAGTCATATGCAATAACACCCAGCCGTCCAAGGAATTGTTATTTGCCTATCGGTTTTCTGTATTGGAGGCACTTCCCCATTCGGCAATTTTTAACCAATTAATGCTTTGACTTACATTGCTAAAATCTCAAATGTTACTCAGTGCATCATACGTACCAGCTGGAGCTAGATGGCTTTGTTCGGTATATCACTGTAATCTAACATACAGGTTAAGCGACATCGGCCGCAGCTTGTCTATGGATAGGTTTTTCTTCCGCGAGCTTCTCCACACTGGTGGGCACATTAAGCCTTCGGTCCCGGCCGTTGTCCGTGTATGACAGTAGTTAAACTTAGACCATTGGTAGACTCGAAACCACTGACTTCCGCCAATCAGCTGAGTCAAACCCTTTCGGTGGGACGAAAATCCGTAACTCCATATGTCTGAAATGGGATAAGTAAGTGAATCACATCACGTGTGCAGTTAGCTTTGGTTCTAAATATAGTGTTAGATACTTTACATTTGTGAAAAACATGTCTATTTTATTTACACATTAATGAATTAATTAATTGTTGGGCAGATTAAATAAAGAAAAATAATAACTAAGAGAATTTAAATAGAATAAAATTTTATTTAAAAATGTAAATTGTATCTAAGTGCCGGGACAGTCTAATGATAAATAAAGTCGGCTGGAAGTTCATCCTCATACACTGGTACCGCAATGGTCGCGTACTGTGCGGTTCACAAGAAGTTTTCTACCGAGAACTATTAAGTTGTGGAATGAGCTCTCTGCCGAGGTTTTCCCAAGGGACTACAGTATGGGGTTCTTCAAGAAAGGCGTGAAGAGGTTCTTACGCTTGTTTGCCACTTTAGTGGCATAAAAAAAAAAGATTTTTTTTATCATTAACTATAAATAAACAAATTCCTAACGCAGACTTCGGAAAAAATACGCTGTAATTACTATGACATGCGAAAGATTGCTCTTTCAAATCCGCCAGGGGTTATTTCATTCCTCCACAAGGTACTGCGAACTTTATTCAATTTTTAGTAGTCATTCGTTTGAGAACTGATTATATATATATTATATATGTATATACGTATATGACACGTAATATTTAACATGTAATCATAGGTTTTATGAGAAATAAAACCTATGATTGCAGAAGGTGGCAGAAGTCCTAGAAACCGACGAGCGTTCACGACAAGAGCTATGAAAGTTAAAACAGCGAGCGAGCTGTGTAAGGAAGGTATCTTGCGGTTTTCAGTCTTCTTTGCCTACCCCGCAAGAACTCGCGTAAATATGTAGATAGATAGACCAGCCGTTTTCCAAATTAGTTCTAATAATGACGTTATTATCATCTATCAAAAAGAGAATAATCTAGTGAATAGTCTATAATTTGAAACATTGTCAGGTAAGCTACGAGTATTATCGTAAATCGAAAAGTGTCAAGGATTTTCTCAAACATGAAAATGTGCACTTGCATGTAGAGCTTATTCAAATAAAATGTTACATTGGATTTGATTTGAAAATGTTTCAAATCAAATCCAATCCAAACCGAACTCGAAAAAAATGACACATTTCCGGGGTGACAACATAAAACAAATTTGTAATTTATTGGAGCGTTTTGTGTTCGTAATTTAAATTAAACACCTGAAAATGATTTATGTAATAATAAAGTGCAGCGTTTGATTTTTATTTTTTTTATTTTCTGGGTTTTTTACTGTCATAGGTTTACTTTTGTATCTTTTTTACTAGGATTATGAAAAGGCCGCAATTGCTTGTTCAGTTACGATTACTTCTAACATGAGTAATATAACTTTCAATATAAAAGTATTGTATATATTTGAAAAAATAAGGTAAACTTCGGCGGAAATGGCAATTGCAGGTGAGTCCAGCTCTCTCCGAGATATCTTCCTGCGACTTAGATTTCAAACGGTTTTCGTCCATCAATCCCCTTTTCCTCCTCGACAAAATTATTTTATTGTTTTCGGATAATAAACAGCATTAGAAACTAAAAATATACTAAATAGACATGTTTCTACATATATAAATCTAAGTAACCAGCGTTTATAAGAAATATATATAAACTCCACAAATACGTATACTCTTAGTATTTGGAAATCGACTCAAACCGATGTCAGGACGCCTCGTCCTTTCATAATCCTAACTTTTGTCTTAGATAAATCTAATTGACGAAATATTGTACTATCCCATAAAATATATAATGGCTGCAGAGTCATTTATTTTCTGACTTAACTGTACTTCGAAAATGAGAAGTCCCAACTATATAATAAAATAAATTAGTCATCTACATATTTCCGCATATGTCCTATATGCGGATAACAGATTTAAAGATTCTAACAGAATTAATCGTCAAGCTTTGCCGAGATATAATATATATTGTACAATATTATAACACAGCGCGAGGAACCGGCGAGCGTGCATCCAAAAGCGAAAGAAGCTTGCGAAGTGTGCTAGGACTGCGTCAGTTATCTTTGGCTACTTCTACTGCCTTGAAGATATAGATGGAAAAAAATGTATTAAAAAAAATTTCACTCAGTTTCCCGTGAACATTTCGCAATACGAACGCCACTTCCAGCGACTTTACTGGAGCCGTCTCGCCGTAAGTCTCTGATTGGGGAGTGATCTCTATTTAGATAATTTAGTGGTTCGCTCACGATGAAATATTCCTTGTATTTTGTTCGATGCTGATTGCAACGACGGTATTATCTTGATGTTCGCCATTTTGCCTCCCACCGGTTTGTTTGTTGGGTTTGTGACTGCAGATAGGAATGTAGAGCTATGTAGAGTCACGATAAATTGTACTAATATGTAACTATTACTACGATATTAAAAAAAGAAAAATAATACGAAAGGCAATTGAATAAGATACTAAAAAAAGGTTTTTTTTATCTTTTTTTTCATTTTCAACTTCTTAACTACATTTCTTGAAATGTTCGATATATTATTTGAATTATAAGGATAAGGTACTTGTTTGCAATGTTGTTGATGGTAAACAGTTATCGTACCGTATGGACACTTGTCGTGTTAACAAAACAAAGTACTAAAATGAAAATTTTAAACCGACTTCATTGAAGTCGGTTCCTACTCATGTTCCTCACTTTTTCTGGACCAGGCTTCAAAGAAGAGAGTCTCACTTTATTCGAGTCATTTAGTCAGTAAAACACTCATGGGATTACTTATTTGTATGTTCGTCTGTTACTCCGAATCCGAATCTGACCAAAGTTGACTAAGTTGATTTGGCATATGACTATGTGTGACTATATAGAGAAATGATAGCCCAGTGTATAATGAACCGGCCTATTGGCCAACTGGTCCTCGGTTCAAATTCTGACATGTACTGGCCACTAAGTCTGTTTTTTCAGATTTATGAACATACTCGTATTTGTAATTATCACTTTCTCAGCGGTAAATGAAAATATCGTGAGGAAACACACACGTCCAAGAAATTATATTTCGAAAGTCATGTGACCTAACCTAAGAAAGGTTTGGTTCTCCCTCAGGGTTGGCGAGGTCTGACGGCAGTCACTCCATATCAAAATTAGTATCTTCGCCAAATCATTAGGTTTAAGTAGCGGACCCTGCCAATCTTAATGGATTAGGCAACGGAATAATGCTTAGAAGAAGAATAAGATGACTATCTGTGACTCAAACACGTACGTGGAATGTAAACATATCAAATACAAAAGTAAAAGTTATTTACTTATAGATCCTAGGCAAAATACAACGCGTCTATGGTTTTAAAATCACTGGTAAATCTCTCAATAAGTTAGTTCAATTTAATTTAAATTTTAGCATTGCCCAAAATTTGTGGCATAACGCATGCTGACCACGTTCGTAATGAAGACGTGAGAGAGAGAGTGTCGGTGTTGAGATAAGAAAAGGCATGCTCCGTTGGTTCGGACATGTAGAAAGAATGCGTGACGAAAGAATGACGAAACAGATATACAATGCAAAAGTGGAAGGATGTAGGAGCCTAGGAAGACCGAGACTAACCTACCATGACCAAATTGGTCGTGTTTTATCAGAACGTGATGTCAGGAGCCCCAGAAACCGGCAGGCGTGCATGAAAAGAGCTATGAATGTTACAGAAGCGAGTGAAGTATGTAAGGACCGCGTCTTATGGCGCTCGGTACTCTCTGCCGACCCCGCAAGGGACCTGGCGTGAAGATATACATACATACATACATGTTAGTACAAGCTTTAGTAGTTATAAAGTATGAGAATGAACAAAATCTTCCCATTTCAATATCCTACCGGTAATCAAATACAATCGACGAGTCAATTCCATTCATTAATTTCAAAAGGACACAAACGAAATTACATCTGTGTCCCATCTTAATAGAATCACAAGAATTTCGAATCTCATTCCCATAGCCTCAGACCAATTATACGCAAATGAAGTTAACCCTTTACAGAACTTTTTAATTGCTGTTAAATCGGGATCGCATAAAAACCCGTCTATTGTGGGGCGTATCATTAATCTATGTGGGTGGGTCCAATTCCATGCCTTCTCGATTTCTTTGAGAACTCGATTCCATTTAATTTTTTCGTTCGAGATTGATGACAATTTTTAACACTCGACGAATTGAAATGCATTTCATGTTTGAGTGATTTTGAACAAAACACCGTATTCTTTATGTTTCCTCTTTATGTTCCTTGACAAAGTTACAAACAATTTGATCTAAAATACCATGGCAGCATGCATGCATGACGTTATTAATCTGCTAACGGTAGTGGGCGGGTACCTGCCAGCGCTACTTCGCATGAAGTACTTGATGGCAGAAGCATACAAAGCAGATTAGATCAAATTACATGCATAATACTTTTTCAGTTATACTTAACAAACTATATTTATTCTTATGTTTATTTTCGGGTAAATCACCCGATTTACAGAGAAAGGCCATAGCATCAAAGCAGCCTTACCTCATATAAAACCGCAACCAAATAACAACTGAAGAGAGGTTTTCCTGCGAGTGAGCGGGGTTACCAGTAAGCTTCGTCGGTATCGGAAGCATACAAAGAGTTTTGATCAAATTGACTGTAAATTTGATTTTCGCAACATAACGCCTGAAACTATTGACTTAGCAAAGTTACCGCAAATTGTACAAAATATGTTCTTAAAAAAACTGCTTCGAAAACTATAAGGTAGAATTTAATTTACACAGTTTGTGTTAAGAAATTCCTTAACAGTAGGTAGGCAGAGTGGCCGAGCGTCGCAGCACGCGTGCCGCTTCACACTTCACACCACACCTCAGTTGGTATTCTAAAAACTGTTTAAACCACCTTTTTAAAGAAAAACCTGATATTTAACCTTACGGGTTGGGGAAATTTCGCGTTTCTTGATGTTTTTGCCCTCCACTGTCTTTAAATTACTTTCATTTTTTTTTTTTAATTTTGGTGTTATTTATATATATTATAATATTCTGTGGTAAACAAAAATAAAATTATAAAGTATTTGAATAGCCCTTACTATTATTATTGATGTTTTCATACGATATATATGAAATTATTCATCGTAGAAAAATGTAGAGTCCAATAGATTAACCACAAATAGTAGATAAGAAACGACAAGTCTCAAAACAAAACATAATATATAATGTTTGCAAGCATATATACTCGAGCGTATAATTAGTCAAAAAACTCCTTCGAGCCGGATTTGAACCAGCGACCTATGGATATCAATTTGGAAACAGCTACAGTCCACCGCTCTACCAACTGAGCTATCGAAGGTATATATATTGTTGCAAAATCATCATATACATTATCTGTAGTACCACGTGACTGATTATTTAGCTATCCGAGAAACAGGAGGCGCTACTGTCTACTGTGTTTGAGCGTGCTGATATTTTAAAATGATTTTATAATCTTAAAGAGAAATAATGAAATGGAATAATATTTATATTTCCGTAAATCACGGGTGTTAATCCCGGTCCTATTCGACAGGCGAGCTCGGTGATTTGGATCCAACACGTAGATTCCCCTTTTCGAAGATTAATGTAATGACGTGCACTCGCCGTGACCGGTTCTGGGGGATACAAATAGAACATTGTGCAGGTCTCGGCAGGTATTGAGGCTATCATAAATAATAATATTGGGTAATTATACTAATTATTACAATACGTTTACTCATTTATAGACATAAAATAGGTTATTTTGTTTTGTTAGCTTAGAGCATACATGAGCAATGTAAACTGTAAGGTAATTAATGTTATAAATCAGTGTAAGTTTACAACCGCATGGCAATATTGCTAAAATAATGTTGACAAGCGTGAAAATTTTATATTATTTTTTAATAATTAAAAAACTGCAATGTAAAAAGTATTTTAATAATCACCAGCATTGTATGATAGTCATTTAAAATTTCTACAATAACCCCTCGGCGAGTGTTGGCGAGAATCCCGTTAATTAATGGTAACTTAACCCTTCAACTGCGTCGCTGAATAAATCACCGACATGGTTCTCAAAGTACATCGCAAAAAATAAATAGATCGCTTGTTATTATTTTTTGTAAAAATAAATGAAATATATATTTTTTTATTTTTTTATAGCGACCTTCCATGATTTCTTTTACATAGTTCACTTTGGCCACATTATAATGGTCACTGCTTTATATGGACTCTCTTAAAGCGAACGATTTGAATGTTTTTATGAATTTACGAAATACATTGAAATAAAACATTTACTAGAATTATCACTGTAAAAAAAATCATGGCTCGTGAATGAAAATAGTGAATCGAGATAATAAAGTATATTTAGGTACTATTAAGGTACCTTAATATACATTTATAATATAGTATACGCTTATATATTTAGGTAATAATTTATTATTACGCAATACTATTAAAATAAGAAGAGGCATGCTCCGTTGGTTCGGACATGTAGAAAGAATGCAGGATGAAAGAATGACGAAGCAGATATACAATGCAAAAGTGGAAGGATGTAGGAGCCGAGGAAGCCCAAGACTTACCTACCATGACCAATTTGGTCGTGTTCTATCAGAAGATGATGTCAGGAGCCCTAGAAACCGGCGAGCGTGCATGAGAAGAGCAATTAATGTTAAAGAAGCGAGTGAGGTATGTAAGGATCGAGTCACGTAGCGCTCGGTTCTCTGCCTACCCCGCAAGGGATTTGGCGTGAAGTTATTGACAGATAGACAGATTACGCTGGGCTCATCTGAAGATTGAAATTTGTATCAAAATTGGTTCAGACGTTCTGAAGTCCACAGTAAACATACATACACATATTATAATACATATCATAATAAATAATAATTTATAATCTTCTATCATATTTCAATGAATCATATTTCACTTTATTGACTGCGTTTGAACTATGTTTTTGTACAATAATGACGCCAGGCCGTAAAAAGGCTCTTTTCAGGCAGAAAAATTCTATACAATCTGACAAGCAACATAAAATATTCCCAACGTTTCTACCAAATTGTATTAAACAATAAAATGCACTACTATATATGCAATACTATTTTACGCTAAAAATAGAAATATACCACTTGCAATATAAGTATAACAGGCGCTTATGATAGCACCTCATAAAATAAAACTACAAAATCGTACTTTTAATCTTCACGCATTGTTATATTTTGAGAATCACTGTACCTAACCCTTCCGATGACTGGCACTGATTCATCTTAACCCGTCACTGCTGATGGATCAAGATATTAATACCAAAAGCGTGGCGAATCTGACCAAACGTTAACCCTTTCTATGCATATTTGATTTCGGGTCTTCTTGATGGGCGTGATCAATGTAAGACTGATTGCGGCTGTGACGAGATTAGAATTGTGACTGTTGATGAATTGAGGGTTTTTTGTGTTAAATAGGAAAAAAACGACTATATTTTTTTTATATTCTACTAGCAATGTGCTTAACGGCAATGCCAGTTAACGAATAAAGTTATGACGTTGCGCGTGTCATTCCAACCGAATACGCAGGTTAAGTAATTCCGACTCCAGCCTGTCTATTATGGGTTCATTTATCTAGAGTTTCTCCATGCTTCGGAGGGCACGTTAAACCGTCGGTCTCGGCTGTTTTCGATAGATGACAATCATTAAGCTAAGTCAGTGACCGCGAGAGGCTTGTAAACAATGGCCCCCGCCAATACGCATTTGAGCAGCGTGGTGGAGTATGCTCTAAAACCTATCGGTTGTAGGATGACCCGCATCCCTGCAGTGGGTCTAGTAAGGACTGGTGTGGTGTGGTGTAGCAGTCAGTTAAAGCATAGCGAAACTTTTCAAACAGCTAGGCAGTTGTTTAGTAAGTGCCAAGAAAATATGACTACAGTTACAGGAACACTCGCTCATTTTGTCTACTACGTATTTTGTCATAATTTAAAAAAAAATCTTTATCCATAGTTTCGAGCATTTTATAACTTACTAGCTATCCGCCCCGGCTTCGCACGGGTGATATGATCGCTACCAAACTTCACAGGATCACCTTCTGGGCTAACCTGCAGATTCACTGAAAATTTCATTAAAATCTGTCCAACATTACTTTTTATATATATAGATTTGACTTCATGACGTGCAAAAGCGAAATTTTTCACTCAACTTGATAGTTGTTTAGTCGAGGGGATTTTGATTGAAAACTGGCACTAAATGGAAATATAATAATAAAATTGCATAAAAAAAGAAATACGCCTGTAATTTTTAAATAGCAAAATTCTCGACGTCTACTCAATAAGCGATAACCCGTTCACCGACCTTCCTCCGCGTACTTTGTTATTGACCAGCAAAAATATTTCTATTCATTATTCGCACGTGACTGTGGCCATCTTGTACTATTACCGCTTGATTGCCCGCATGGCTAATATTTGAGTGACTATTATTTGTACAGTCGGCTACGTAAATTTTAAAAAGTATAAAACCAATTTATATGCAAATGTTTGGTGTATAGTTACCACATAGTTTTGGAAGCTTTCTCAATTTAAAAAAAAAGCAACAGACTTTTTGAATTTCTGCATTGAAGTCTGCACCTATTTTTATAATTAGGTAGCTGCTGTATCGATTTCATGTGTGCGACTATACAATAAATTTTCTGAAGGTTCTAAATCTTTCAATATATGAATAAATTTTAAAATAATAATAATAATTATTGCCGGACAAATTACACAGCGCTATCTAATCCCAAAGTAAGCAAAGCTTGTGTTATGGGTACTAGACAACTGATAAACATACATAAATACATTTTAAACATAGAAAATACCCAGACCAAGACGAACGCATATATGATTATATATATTTTATTATTGCAAACAACAGTATTAATATATATAGCCAACCTGTGATGTCTGTCATTTTGTAAAACAGCGGATAGAGACAGTGCACCCGAAGGATATTAATGCACTAAAAACAAAATACTTTGCAATTATAAACGTATTAATGTTATTTACATAAAATAAATAATAAAAAAAAAATATTGTCGGACAAATTACACAGCGCCATCTAGCCCCAAAATATCAAATATTTTCAAATATCAATTTTTTTTTTTTTAAGTAAGCGAAGCTTGCGTTATGAGTACTAGACAACTGATAAACATACGTAAATATATATTTTTTTGTAAATACATACTTATTATACATAGAAAAATACCCAGACCAAGACAAACAGACATGTTCAGGCACACAAATGTTTGTATTGTGCGGGAATCGAACCCACGAGCGTTGGTGTCAAAGTAGCGTAACAGCGCGTTTCACCACTGCGCCACCGAGCTCGTAAAATGATAACTATGAAATAAATACATATATGGTATGTGTGATAGATAATCGATATGTAGTGTTTTAATGTCTTTTTAAAAGCAGTGATAGATGAACTCTCACAAATATACAAGGGTAGTTGATTTAACAACTGGTGCAGCCCGGTAAGAGAAAAAAATATAAAAAAAGTTGGAATGCGCAGATTATTCGCTACTAAAACATATCTAAATAAAAAATTCAACATCTTAAACACGATGCAGACTGTACCGACATAGTCCTGTACTGTAATACCCCTTGCATATTAACCAGAGAATTAATATGCAGATGAGCTGAATTAGAGTGATGTTGATCGATCTCCCGTAAGAATGTACAATGTACCCGCATTGCATCATTAGCTGTGTTATACAAATACTTCTAGCCCTGAGAAAACTGCAATTCTTATAGTAGGTTAATAATTAAGTATTTGGGTACAGATAAATAGATATATTTTTTTTATTCATATTGTAGGTACACTTGAGGTAAAATGGTTACAGCGGCCTAAGAATGGTTGCGATATGTTTGATTGAAGTTTTCTGAGGTGGAGAAAACATCTCCAGACGGGTTATTTTGATGCGATAGTAATACTTATAGTGAGTGATAGTAAGATAACGTATTTACTTAGACAATGATAAAACTATTTGACTAGTGTACAAATAAATGTACACATAGATATTTAATGCTTTCTTTTTATAATACGTCGGGAGGCATACAAGCATACGGTCCACCTGATATAATGTGGTTACCGCACTCTATGAACATATTTTTTGTTTAATTCATATAACAAAATGTATTTTTTTTTTTAATTAAATTCATTAGCTACTACGATCAATCTATCAATCATTTATATGCATGAAAGTTTGGATGACAAAAACATTAAAAACCAGTTGAGAATGCGCAAGCTTGCATTGCCAGACGAACACCTGGCTCGTCAATTACATAACATTTTTTTTTAATTTGTCGGCCATTTTGACTATGTTCCTTAAGAGATAGGAACGGTGTTCCTGAACATTTCTATTCAACTTTTTTATGCTGAATCCGAATCTCAAAATTCGAATATTCGAAAAACACGCACAGACAAACGCACACACAGACAAACATATATATTTCATATAGGAACGGTGTTCCTGAACACAACATCATGTGTCTCTTAATATTTTAATTATGGGTACAGTTAAAGAAACTTAAATTACAATATTATCAAGATATCAAAATTTCTTTTTTTATTAAAAAAAGGATGACAATGAAATTTATAAAAGATTTTTTCATTAAGCATAAAGCGTTCTAAGGTCAATAAGTGGCAAGTTTTAAGTCCCTTTGTAATTTAATAAATACTCTGGTAATTCATAAACAATTTTTGTTGTTATTTTGTTTTCTGTAATTTAATTAACTGAAGGTAATGTCATTAATTTAACATCTGAATTTTAATGTTATTTATATTATATGAAAAAAGGATAAATTATGAAAATCGAAATGTAATTTACCACTTTCATAGAAAATAAATATACAATTCATTCAATCTATTTTTGATGATCGCGGTCGAAATGCGAAACTTGTGGCGTAACGCTTGTAGAGCGTAATAGCAATGATGATGTTAGACACAGAGTGGGTCTAAACAGAGTGTAGGTGTTAAAATAAGAAGAGGCATGCTCCGTTGGTTCAGACAAGTAGAAATAATGCAGTTCTCCTGCATATTTCTACTTGTCTGAACTACGTAACAGATATACAAAAGTGGAAGGATGTAGGAGCCGCGGAAGGTTAAAATTTACCTACCATGACCAAATTAATAGTGTTTTATCAGAAGGTGATGCCAGGAGACTTAGAAACCGGCGAGCGTGCACGAGAAGAGCAATGAATACTAAAGAAGCGAGTGAGGTCTGTAAGGATCGAGTCAGGCGGCGCTCGGTTCTCTCTGCCTACCCCGCAAGGGATTCCGCGTGAAGTTATAGATAAATAGATAGAAAGAATCAGCCTGTGGCAGTGCATCAAAATGTTTACTTTTCATGACGATTTCGTATTTCAGTATCCTTACAAACAATACGATTATCGATATATATAAAAGAATATTTCAATCATATGTGCTATGTACTAGTATAACTTGATGTCACTCGTGAACGCTAACAGGGTTATGAATATAAATTTAAATGATTTGAAATATAATTCTAAAACGATAAAATTTATGACACTTGGTTTACCAAAAAGCCAACATCACGCGGTGTTCCCAGGCGGTCACCCATCCAAGTACTGAACGCGCCCGACGTTGCTTAACTTCGGTGATCGGACGAGAACCGGTGTTTTCAACGTGGTATGGACGTTGGCGAAAAGTTATGTTCAATAGACAATCTGTATACTACAAACCACGTCACATTGATTCGTGACCTTGACTAATACGCCACGTGACGTGCGCGCGCGCAAGTAGCAAACACTATCTAATTTGCAAGTATCTATTAACTTGTTAATGTTAGGCATTTTTGCATATCAATCTTAACGGTTCGAAATATTGATGATATAGTTATTATATATGGCTAGCTGGAGCCCGACACATAGTCCGCCCGTATCCCGGCATCCCGTGGGAACCGCTTTTTCTACCTTCTTTATACTTCTTCTATAGGGTTCTCAAGAGTTCCAGATATTAACCCTTTCAAATGTTAAAGAAGCGAGCGAGGTGTGTAAGGAATACGTCTCGTGGCGCTCGGGTGTCTCTGCCTACCCCGCAAGGGACTGGCTGTGGATTATATATATTTTTTTTTTTCAAGTTTTGCACAGCAACACTAAATATTTTTAGGGCGTGAAAGTAGCCTCTATGTTAATTCATAACAGGCTAAACTTCATTAAGTTTTCAGTTCAGCGTGAAAGAGTATCAAATATATCCATACATCCTTCATTCTTTTTATTTAGCAGTAGTTTTCTGTGAGGTAGAGGTACTTCGTCAATCGAGTTATAAAGCTATTTTCATCCCAAACCTCCCTACGAGTATTCTTTATACCACTAACACCCGTGAACATTTGCAGGGTTAACAAAATGTACCACTTTTATACCACTAGCACTTTTTTAAATTTCATGGTAACTTAAATGGTTTATGACTTTATAGACCTTTGCTATACCAACGACTGACTTTATATTACTACATAAACCATGAATGGAGCCGTTATATAGCTGCGTTTTGTCGTGAGTTAGAAGTTCATCCCAAAAGCGCTGTTTAGCCAAAGCCTCTTTTTTTTTTATACTACGTCGGGTGGCATACAAGCATACGGCCCACCTGATGTAAAGCGGGTACCGTAGCCTATTAACTGTTTTCTGAGGTGGAGGTACTTCCCCAGACGGGCTGCTTTGATGCGCTCTACCCCTCTTAACTCGTGTATTTTCCTCAAATTTTCATTAACAAATTGTTGTCGATTATTCTAGCCTTTGGGGCGAACACTAGAGTTAATAATTTAGTCTTATTATGTCTTATATATTGTACTTAGATATAGATATAGTCACGTAATCAACATATCTGTTATCTAATACTAATTACGGGTCTTGGACGCCATTATCGGATGATTGTTTCGAATTTACGTCTAATCATATCAGCCGTTACATATTGGTATAATGTGATTGCTATGTAGCTAATTCGATACATAATTAATTTAGATAATGGTTCGGTGTTCATTGCGACGCTAAACCATAGACAACAGGTAACAGCAAATATGTTGTAATTAGTAGGAGATCAAGGAACCTCCTTTCCTTACCCATTAGGATTGGCGCCTAACCTATGGCTAAGAATTTGGTGATGATACAAATTTTGACTGAGGAGTTGCTGTATTAGCAACAGGAATGGCAAAGGGCGAACAACTTGTAATCGTTTTAATTTGTTCGTCTATACGCTAGTAGTATCTATACTTCATAGACTTCACTTGGCATGGAAAATTCACCACATCATTTGGTCCATACATAACTCACTCGTTCCTTTACAATTCAAAGCCCATTTTGCATATTTGCTTTTACTAGGGCTAAGGACCTCACCGTCCATTGACGTACCACCAAACCGTTTTATGTCGCCGTCAAACACGACCAATTGGGTCATCACAATAGGAGCTCCTTCCTCGGCGACCTACACTTCCTCGGCGACAACCTTCACTTTTGCGTTATATATCTCTGGCATATTATATTTTTCCTCCAGCATTGTTTTTTCAAATAAGAGAACCTTAGCTTTTTTCGACTAATATAGGTATAACTCCATTTTTGCGTTATACATCTGTTTCTTTTTTGTACTGCGACGGATAGTAAACAAGTATAGGGTAAGAGCAGGTATTACCGGTCACCTAAGGACAAACACGAATAACTCACAAAATAATCAACTTTATTTAATTAAACTTTACGAAAATGAAACATAGTCTTATCCGCTAACGAATGACTTGAATTGAGATCAATAGCAATTGTATTATTGGTATAATCAACATAAGAAAAAAAATTGCCTTTGACCGACGTTAGACCCCATGGAGGGAAATTCCGGTCACCATGGTTCGAATGCCGGTCAGCGTAGTTTTATGCCGGTCAGTGTAGTTTAATGCCGATCAGCGAAGCCTAAGGCCGGTCAAGCTTTTCTGAGACATATATCACACATGTAGTTTTCGGGTGTGTCTGTACCCGTACATTCAGCATGTGCCCACACAACCCACAAATAACATATCTGAACCAGAGCTCATTGTTTCTCCCGTAATCATCGCATAGAACACACTTGTTTTCTAAATCATTATTTTCCTCTATATCTATGTCATCTTCGTTACGCAGGTCAATCATCTCTACATCAGATTCTGAACTGCTGCTAGTGTTATTTTTTCCTGGAGAATCCTTTTTTTAATTGCGTGGGCTTTATTTTTCTTTCCTTTTGGGTTTTTTGCTTCGCCTTTTCTTATTCCCATTTTGATTTTTAGTGACTTTTTAGTAACATTACTCTTCAGAATTTCTCGTCTCAGATTTTTTTTTAAGTTTTTTCTGTTTTCTTTCTTCTTTTTTCAGATTATTTCATGTCTCAGTTTTCATTTTTGTTTGTTTTTTTTTCAGTTTTCTTTCTTCTTCTTTAATTGCCGTTTCCCTAATTGGTTTTCCCTCTGCAACCAATCGAAAAGCTATAGCTAGGGTACTTTCATCCCATTTTAACTCCCCGCGTCTTTCTGACATCTGGAACCTAAATTGATCAAACATATTTATATATTAATAATACTACATATGACTATAGTGAACTGCAGTCAGCGTAACTGGCATCAGCCAAAGAAACACATTTATCACTTTTATTAAAGTGACCGGCATTACCCGACAAAAACTTTTTAGAAAACTATAGCGCCTAACTCCGGTCACCGTGACCGGCATTAGACGACAGAAGGTATTTTTTTGTAATTTTATTTTTTTACGAAATAAACAACACAACGGTGAGAAATAAGAATAAATATTAAAAAGTCGATCAGTTAGCATTCTGAAAAACAATTAAGTATTGGTTTAGTGTGATAAATTAAAGACGTACCTCGTATTTTCGATGGACGAAAAATTGTTACAAAATGGCGCGAAAACTAACGACGTCCACTTCAGCTCAGCGTGTAATCGGAACTGAGCGGGGGTGCGCGCGGTGTGGTCGGGAACTATCACGCCACCTTGTTTACATGTGTGTGTGCATTTAGCGAGTCATTTTGTATGTAATAGTGAAGTGACCGGTATTATCTCCTGACCGGCCATACCCGCTCTTACCCTACCGTGCGCCTAATATAAAGCGGTTACCGCAGCCTATGATCGCAACAGAAAGAATATCGCTATTCTTCTGGTGACCTCACATATTAGCAGGCACACAACAACCTTCCGGGGAGTTCCCTAGTCAGGCTAATGTCGTGCCCTACCTCTCTTAAAGAGTCTGTGTCGTCATTCTTTCCTTCATACTTAACCTCTTTCAGACCAACTCGCGTTCTTAAACTATCTCTCGTTATTAATAATCTCGTTATTTAATTATTAATTTAAACGCGGCCAGCAAACTTTTGTTTTTTTTTGTACTTCATTATTAATTAAATCCCTCCCCTGTACTGACCGGGGGACAGTAAACATTCCCCAATTAATTCAACGATGGCTCCCATCCATAAAGTGGTAATGTTCACAAATTACTGTTAAACATCCCATCAATCTCTCGGCCAATTATTATGACAGTGTTTTAGAAATTCTATTACCGTGTACTGATAAGAAACACGCAATGTTCTAAAATAGATGCCATCCAATTTTATTTGATGAAAACCACAGGGTAAGGCTAAATTTAGACATAAATTAGCCTGAGTTTCAATGCTTTAAGCATCCCGGTGGCAGAGTATTTAGCAATTCTTACTATAACCAAGATAAAGATAAAAATTTCTTTATTTGCCATTGGGCCCTCGCGGGCACTTAGACACGTATTACTGTTTTTGAAATATAATCTTATTGTATCTTATATAATTTTCTTTTTACTTTTTCCTTTTTTTTATACTACTAGCATTTCGGAAATGACCATTGGCTAAGAAGAAATGCCGAAAGAAACTTGCCAATATAGGTCTTTTTTAAAATTGTCATTTAGTATGTATGTATGTATATCTTCACGCCAGGTCCCTTGCGGGGTAGGCAGAGAGAACCGAGCGCCATAAGACGCGGTCCTTACACACTTCACTCGCTTCTTTCACATTCATGGCTCTTTTCATGCACGCTCTCCGGTTCCTAAGGCTCCTGACATCACCTTCTGATAAAACACGACCAATTTGGTCATGGTAGGTTAGTCTTGGTCTTCCTCGGCTCCTACATCCTTCCACTTTCGCATTGTATATCTGTTTCGTCATTCTTTCATCTTGCATTCTTTCTACATGTCCGAACCAACGGAGCATGCCCTTTCTTATCTTAACACCGACACTCTCTTTCAGTCCAACTCTCTTTCGTACGTCATCATTTCGAACGCGGTCAGCAAGCGTTATGCCACAAATTTTTCGCAGTGCTCGCATCTCGACCGCATTTATTCTACTTTCATGCTCTCTCTGCCATACCCAGCTCTCACTTCCATAAGTTAGCATTGGGATTAACACCGCGTTGTGTACAGCGAGCTGTGCCTTCTGGCTTAGATTTCGGCTGCCAACTGCCAAATAGTTTACCCAACGCTCCATTCACGCTATTCCCTGCACTCACTCGTCTCTCCACATCAGCGGTGTACCTTCCATCGCTTCTAAAAGCGCTTCCAAGGTCTATATTGTCATTTAGATATTACAAAAACAATAAATACATAAGCATATTGGTACAATAATGATATCAAATGGTAAAAATAAAAATAATTAAGGACAGGTAGTCTGTGCTGAATTATTTCCAGACATCTTTGTCAGTTACATATTCATCAATTCTATAATAAGCCCTTCTACAGAGAGTATTTTTAATATGCTTTTTGAATACATTGTCAGGAAAGGACGGAACTGTTTCAGGCAACTTATTATAAAATACGAATACAACTTACAAGAAAAGATCTACCAGTCCTAGTAGCAAGCCGATGTCCCGGCATACACAACTTATTTCTACTTCTAAGTTTTTCACTGAAGTTCGAAAACGACTTTAAATTTTTACGGGCATACATTATGTTTTCATAAACATATTGAGAAGTAACAGTGAGGATATTTATTTCTTTGAACAGTTCCCTGAGGGATTCTCTGGAGCCCATGTTATAAATAGAGCGAATGGCTCTTTTTTGTAATATAAAAATTGTCTCAATGTCAGCCGCAAGCTCAATGTCAGCCGTCAAGGTACGAGTATATTCAATTCCCATACAGGATAAATATTTGTGTGCTTATTGTCTTAGGTTTTCGTGAAGTATCGCGTGTTTTATTTATATTGTTGAACCTGGCGTTTCGAATGCTTTGCAGCGTCCGTGGTCGCAGGAAGACGGATGCTGCAAAGCATTCGAAACGTCAGGTCAGTCAGTCAGGAAATATCTGCTTATGTTATTTGGGTAGTTTTTAAGACAGGTAGGACACATCAAAGCAACCCGACGGAGGAAGTACCTCCACTTCACAGAAAGTCGCAGTGAAATAATAGCTCCGTGAAGGGTTGTTGTGTTCTTGGAAGGGAGGGATGTGGAGTAATCTCCAAAAGCCCGCAACTCACGAGATATACTTTTTTTTATACCACTAAGGTGGCAATCAAGTTATGACTGATGTTATATAGTCACCATAGCCTATGGACATTTGCAACACCAGGGGTGTCACTCATGCGTTGCCGACCCTCTAAAAACCTCTTCACGCATTTCTTGAAGAACTCCATGCTGTAGTCCCTTTGAAAAACCTCGGCCGGGAGCTCATTCTACAACTTGAGAGTTCTCGGAAGAAAACTTTTCTTCTTGTTTGTTGCAAGCATTCATAGATAACGGTAACAGCGTTACATCAGGTGGGCTATTTAATTAAATGTCTCTCATTGCAAACAAAAGTAAAATAAAAATTGAAGTTAAACCAAAATCCGACTATAAAAAAGGTATAAACACTACTTTGATGTAAAGAAAGTAGGTACTTGTAAAGATATTTTTATGAAGGCTTATATGCTTGAGTTCATCTCGTCTGATGCTTTTTTTATAAAAGCATTTTTACGTATTACTTGGGCGTAATTTACATTTCCTTGATTTTGGTAGTCATGTATAAATACTTTTTTTATACTATGTCGGAAGGCATAAAAGCATACGGCCCACTTGATGTAAAGCGGGTACCGAAGCCTATTAACGCTTGCGATATATTAAGTATCACTCGCGCGATGCCTCCTCTGCTGCTTACACAGGAACTCCTTTGGGAGTTTACTTGTGACCTCATACACGCAGGAACACAACAACCCTCTAGGGAGTTTTATAAGGCTGCGATTTTCTGTGAGGTGGAGGTACTTCCCCAGACGGGATGCTTTGATGCGCCCTACCTCTCTTGAAACATCCAGACCAAGACAAACAGACGTGTTCATGCACACAAATGTTTGCCTTGTGTGGGAATCGAACTCACGAGCGTTGGTGGTACGGGTAACCTACATATATCTTCAGAATGTACTCATTAAGACTTTTCATTAGGGATCAAACAACGTCTTCTTCTTCCTAGCATTACCACGTTTCCTCATTAGGATTGATGAAATCCGATACTGATTTTGACATGGAGCGACTGCAGACCAGCCTCCACAACTCGAAAAAAACTTTAGCCTTTGTTAAGCTAATTCTTAAGTTATTTGTAATTGTTATTGTTTTTTGTAATTCTATGCAGATTTATTGCTTTGTAAATTGTCGCTCATTACGGTTGGTTGACATTGATAATTATGTCATTATGTTAATTGATATTATATTGTAGTGATTTTAATATTATATTCAATTTGATATTTAAGTACTCATAAGCAATAAACTATTGTGATATGGTGTAAATTGTACGTACCTATAATTGGGTGTACACATGAGAATGTAGCTGTATATCCATTTTTATATGTAATTGTGATGTGTATGCTGTTGGTATGTCATAAATAAATAAATAAAATAAATAAATAAAAGCTAGGTCATACATCTTTTCATGAAATATGATATCTTCTACGTGGGGATTTCCTCAAAATGCTTTCTTTCACCGCCGAGCAATATGTGGTACGCAAATACAAAAACACGACTTTAGTGGCCCATTCGAACCATGGACCGTTGGTTAACAGGGTGGTTCTTTACCCACTTCACCAACCCGCGAGGGCTAGACAGCAAAATTCTTAAATTAGTACTCATTTGTTAATCTACAGTAAAAACTTGAGCCAGAAGGCACAGCTCGCTATACACAATGCAGTGCTGGTCCCGCCGCTAACTTGTGGAAGCGAGAGCATGAAAGTAGGATAAACGCGAAATGCGAGCGTTGCTCAAACTTGTGGCGTAACGCTTGTAAACCGTATTCGCAATGATGATGTTAGAAACAGAGTAGGTCTGAAAGAGACCGTCGGTGTTAAAATAAGAAGAGGCATGCTCCGTTGGTTCGGACATGTAGATAGAATGCAGGATGAAAGTATGACGAAGCAGATATACAATGCAAAAGTGGAAGGATGTAGGAGCCGAGGGAGGCCAAGACTTACTTACCATGACCAAATTGGTCGTGTTCTATCAGAGGGTGACGTCAGGAGCCCTAGAAACCGGCGAGCGTGCATGAAAAGAGCAATAAATGTTAAAGAAGCGAGTGAGGTATGTAAGGATCGAGTCACGTGACGCTCGGTTCTCTCAGCCTACCCCGCAAGGGATTTGGCGTGAAGTTATAGTTAGTTAGTATTTGTTAATCTACGATGAATATTTTAGGAGGTATTTATGATAGATGAGCATTTGAAGATACCTTCATAGCCTGCTCAAATCATAACGCTCCTTTATATCATCACTGGTACAAGTGACACAAAATGTATCTCTATTATTTAGTACTAGCTGCTGCCCGCGGCTCCGCCCGCGTGGAGTCAAATAACGTAGCCTATGTGTTAATCCAGATCATAATCTATCTACGTGCCAAATTTCATTCAAATCCGTTCAGCCGTTTAAGCGTGAAAGAGCAACAAACATCCATACATACAAACTTTCGCATTTATAATATTAGTAGGATTAAGGGATTTCGCCAACCTTTTTACTTTGATATTCTGGTCGAGCATTCACATCTACCTAAATATAACCAGTTGAGAATGCGCAAGCTTGCATTGCCAGAGGAACACCTGGCTCGTCAATTATATAACAATACATTTTTTTTTTAATCTGTCGGCCATTTTGACCATGTTCCTAAAAAGACAGGAACGGTGTTCCTGAACATTCCTATTCTACTTATTTATGCTGAATCCGAATCTGAAGTCAAAATTCGAATATTCGAAAAAAAACGACACACACACAGCATATAGATTTCATAATAGGAACGGTGTTCCTGAAAACCTCGTACAAATTAGTCGACAATCATGCTTTATCTTATTTAAACTGTATAACATGGATATACATATATGGAATGGTCGATTATAATATGAAATATCCTCTTCACTACCTATCTATATAGTGCTAAGGAAAGAAAACATTAATCCAGATTCGGCATCAGATGTTTTCAGAAACTTCATGGGCAATACTAAACCAGTTGAGAATGCGCAAACTTGCATTGCCAGAGGAACACCTGGCTCGTCAATTATATAACAATTCAATTTTTTTTTTGATTTGTCGGCCATTTTGACCATGTTCCTTAAGAGATAGGAACGGTGTTCCTGAACATTCCTATTATACTTTTTTATTTTGAATCCGAATCTGAAGTCAAAATTCGAATATTCTAAAAAAGCGACAGACACACAGACACACACACAGACAAACATATAGATTGCATATAGGAACGGTGTTCCTGATAATCAACAATACACTTGTGTGTATATTTAAGTCAAAAACTCTTTGTTAACCAGAACTTTGAAAACCAGAGTTCTCTTAGGTTAGTTTTTTATACCACTAAGGTGGCAATCAAGAATACGGCCTGCCTGATGGTAAACCGTCACCGTAGCCTATGCACATTTGTAACACCAGGGGTGTCACTCATGCGTTGCCGACCCTCTAAAAACCTCTTCATGCATTTCTTGAAGAATTCCATGCTGTAGTCCCTTGGCAAAACCTCGGCTGGGAGCTCATTCATTAGCTATTATTAGTTAGGTTGTTGTTGTCTCACCACGACATCTAATATCCACACAACGAACTTGGCTATCTTTTTTTACAAAACTAGGACTACTGTAGTACTGGCTATCAGGGTGAAATTTTTGGGGTTATTTTTGTTTTGTTACGCCAGAGAAGTACACACTCTCACATTTTTAGGAACACCGTTCCTATATGAAATCTATATGTCTTTGTGTTTGTCTGTCACTTTTTTCGAATATTCGAATTTTGACTTCAGATTCGGATTCAGCATTAAAAAGTAGAATACGTTGTTCAGGAACACCGTTCCTGTATCTTAAGGAACATGGACAAAATGGCCGACAAATTAAAAAAAAAACATTTTGAATTGTTATATAATTGACGAGCCAGGTGTTCCTCTGGCAATGCAAGCTTGCGCATTCTCAACTGGTTTTTATCCTTAAACCTAGGAAATATATTGTCGTAATTTTGTTTTTTTCTCAGAGAAAAATGTAACAAAATCAAATGCGGGTGAACAAAGTAATTTAATAACTACGGTTTCAAACCAGACATTGGATAACATGAACCTGCACAGTGTTTATCATATAACTAATAGGAAATAATCACACATTATTCCATTAGACACAATTCGATTGTCCAAAGCTCACTCGATATTAGGGCTGACAATTTTCGAATTGGAATCTCTAATATATTCACCCCTATGTCAGGGTGTCGGGTGCCAGCGAGCTAGGAATGTTATGGGGAGTGTCTCTCAGTGGCCAGTAAACTGACGTTAGTTATTGTGTGGTATGTTGCGATTCCTGGATTGTCCATTCTAGAAACTACGAGCTATGTATCTTAATCTGAAATATTAAAAAATGTTTTTTTTAGCTTATGAAAGCGAGAGTTGAATAAATGCGGTCGAAATGCGAGTGCGTATAATTTGTGACACAACGCTTGTAGAATTTTTTCGCTATGATGATGTGAGTACCAGAGGCAAACTCTGTACAAAAGTCGTCTGCGTGGGTACCTCTGTCTCACCTATTTCTACCGCCAAGCAGCTATATATATTTATATAGCTGTGTTCCGGTTTGAAGGGTGAGATATGGCAGAGAAATTACTGGGTACTGTGACGAAACAGCCGTAGATCACAAGGTCACAAGATTGGCAGCGCGCGAGTAACATCCCGGTGGTGTTGCGAACGTCAATAGGCTGCGGTGGCTTACCATCTAATGCGGGCTGCATGCTTGTTCGCCAATCTAGTTGTATAAAAAAAATTTTGTTGTCTATAAAATCGGTTTACGGAAGATAATTTTACGTGATCACATCATAAGAAAACATTCAACAGTTTTCTTACAAACACAGTGACAAAACAGTCCACATGTAGGTTGTGTGCTGCCGCTGTCTCTCTTCTACTCGGACGCATCGGCCTATGGAGTGGAAGAGAAATAGATGCGTCACAAGCCGAACGGTTAGGCCGATCGTTCCTCTCTATTGCTTGTTCCGCGCCCTCGCTTGCACATGCGGAACGTGACACTTTTTCGTGCGTGCAGCCGGCGTTCATCGATTTAAGACGTTATCACATCAAATCAAAAAGAGTTGGTTTGAAAGAAAGCATCGGTGTTAAAGTAAGAAGAGGCGTGCACCGTTGGTTCGGACATAAAAATAGATATATGACGTGAAAGTGAAAGCATGTAGGAATCGAGGAAGGCCAACACACTCCTGTCATTACCAAATTGATCTTCTTTTATCAGAAGGTGATGTCGTCGGGCCTAGAAAGTGACGATCACGCCTGAGAAGAACTATGAATATAAAGAAGCGAGCTAGTTGTGTACCGTCATGTGGCGCTTCGTTCTCTCTGCCTACTTGTAGACCGTCTTTTTTCAATCTTGGCGTAAAGATATAGACAGATAGAACGATTTTTTCTGCATTTTACTTGATTCTTTTACAGTTTTAATATCAGTTACAAATAAAAATTGTTGCATATTATTTTCAAAAATACTAAGTAAGTCATTTAATATTAGATTTTTTTATTACATAAACCTACCTCTCCAATCAGTAGTTATTTCTTCTTCCCTACTACTAGCAGATAAAGTTAGAGTAGCGTAAGCTTATTACTTAGCCGATATTCAACAGCAAAAGTTGTAATTATCTACTTGGCAAAAATAATAGTTAAAATTGAATATAAATAAAGCGACCTCCACGTCACTTCGAACATCAATGTACACAGCTAGAGCAGGCGTCTGTGTTCCAACCATACATATGTCATTGTTTGCCGACGACAGATTTTAGATAATACCGATACCTCAAATTTCAAATGGGGATTAGAAAAAAGATACCAATTTGGGGACGATTAATCCCTGGCATCACTGTTAAGTGTCCGCTCTATAGTTACTAATTAAATTACTGGTCACTTTATCTCGAAATAATTTTATGTTGTCAATTTAATGTGTGCTTTGCTTAATTAAAACAATTGTTTTTTTTATTACGAAGGAACATTCGTGTAGTAAGTAAAACGGACGTATTTGTGGCACTGCAAATATGGCAAACAGGCCTTCCTTGAACAACTCATTTAAGAATAGCCAAATGTATTTTGGCATATTTTAATTTATAATAGAAGCAATGTTAATGTATCAATTGAGTATATTTTTTGCTCGTTTTGAAGTGAGAGAATGCGAGTGCGTCTTCTTTCTTTTCTTTTTTTTTTTTTTAGTCGGTGATATAGTATTTATTCGAATTGCTTTATAAAAGACGATTTTATTCCATATTACTTGGTAATCATAACATTGCTTCGCAAATATCCTATCGTTTCATATTAATTAGTAATAGATTAAATTGGTTACCTAGTGTTAGGGTACCTACCTTAGGACACATATACACACTTTTTCTTAGCGCGGTCCCTTATAATATTCCTTTAGGATTAGTGGGGTCTGCTATCTAAGCCTAAGTATTTGGCGAAGATACTGATATAGAGCTCCTGATGTCATACCTCCACAACCCGATGGATAAACCAGACCTTTCTTAGATTTGGTCACATGTCTTTGAATCATAATTTCTGGGGCATGCGGGTTTCATCACGATGATTTCTTTCACCACCGAGCAAGTGATGATCACATATATGTACATAAATTCACAAACGCGAATAAACTATAAGAATGACAGAATGAGCGACTTGCAAGGCTTCGAACCGGGGACAAGTATGTCAATAGACCGGTTACCAGATAGACGCATACCATCGCAGACTTTTCTATAGGGTATGATGTATATCGATAGCCATGTCAGACAAAAGTTTGTTCGAAAAAACACCGTTGTAGTTCAGATATTAAGCAACGGCCCGACTGCACGCGGTCCAGCGGTCCGAGTTCAGAGGTCTGCGTTCCGCGTTCGCTGTAATTTATGCATTGTCTTAGAATCGTACACACAAAAGCAGTAAGACCGCAGCGGTCCAACTAAACGCACGTTCTGTCAAAGTTCAATTTTTGTCAAAAGCTGGAAGATCACGATGTCCGACGATATAGAAAAGTTTATTGAATTAGTGTGGTGCAAACGATTAGTGTGGGACAAACGTCTCCTTTATGATTTGAGACACGAGGAATATAATAATCGTCAAAAAGAGGCAAATGTTTGTACAGAAATCGCCCTAGAAACTGTTACCACTGGTTACGATTACTGAACTTCCGATTTCTAGACCGCTCGCCGTGTGCGCAACTGTGAACGCTGAACTCGACCGCAGAACGCAGACCGCCGCGCGCCGGGCGATGTGTTGGGCGCCTTATGTACAAAATATCCAAAAAAATGTAGGTATGTTTGAAAACTTTTTCTTGTATTGCTCTTTCCATTCAAAGTCGGTCAAGTCGTTTTTTTCGTCACATCACGCTTAACACTTAAATTACTTACTTACATATTAAGTACAGCATAAAAATGGTACAAAAGTCAAAGTGTTAATCATGACATACACTTAACTGTACCAGAGAATTGCAAAGTAAGAAGTGACAATAATTTGGGTTGATAAATTACCTGTTGTCATGTTAGAACGTGAAATATCTGAACACTTGAAAAAGGTGCTAAGTTGAACCGTAAATTCAATTATATGACTCCTTCGTGTTACTTATTTGTGGCAAATAAAATATTGAATTTCTGAATTAAAATGATGTAACGATAAATATTTTTGAAAACATTAATCTTTAGAGATCGCCCGCCAGAAACCCATATTAATATTCAGTCAACTAGCCAAAGAAAGGGGTGACAGGGGTGAATAAAATTAATCCGAGCGAGTGTCGCGTCGTACTCAGCAACGCGTTAACTATTCGGTAATTAATATCTTTTCGCAAACAGATATGAACAATATCTGTTTTGCATCTGAGGAGAATATAATTAACCTTATTAACTCAACAGAGAATAACGGCAACCTTGTTAGCTCTATTCAAAATATACTTTGCAAATATTTACAGAAGAACATTACTAATAATATTTAGTAATAATTATATTAAATAATAATATTTTAATTTATAAGAAGGTAAAAAAGTCAAGTCAAGTAAAAAAAGTCTATAAGTAGTAGCGGCGATGTTTATGGAATGTATTACATACAAGTCAAATGTAAAATAATGTTATACATTTTTAACTATAACGCCACCTACCGGTAATACCGTGAAACATTTAGCAGTTTCACTCTCGCTCTGTCTCTTTCTATTCCCCCTCCACGGTAGCGTTAAACGTTTAACGCAACCTTGTTGGAAGTCGCTTTAGAAGTATAACTTCAAAATACAATATCAAACAAAATTAAGAAATTCACAAACTACAAAAGGAAATAAAAATAGATCCATCACTAGATATTGAAACCAATTTTATTCTTGAAAATAAAACAGACATTCGCACACCTATCAATAATTTACGACACCCATCAACTGTATCAGAATAATCAAATAATATCCACAATATCTTCAATATTCATGATGCCTTATAATACCCTCGTCCTTCCAATTTGAGCCCTATTTCCACAGTAATTAGAACTTATGCGTCATTCAGTAGCAGATACATAACCACGAATTGATGCTGGTACACGAACAATATTTTTCTCAATCACCATTAGTTCGTATCTGGCGAACCTTTTCATTGTTGCGATAGCATGCATCCTGCGTCTGTCACCCTAAAATCTTTCACCAATCTCATTTGCTGCTATAGGAATAACAACTCTGTTATCAAATCCATAAGAATTAAGTTCTGTATTGATATCGTTGTCAATTTGGTCAGTACATCTAGAGCCATTTCGCCGTAGAATTCGGAGTATGTCGGCACTTCACTTTTATTGTATCGAATAATAGGGGCGCCCTTACAGCTATTATCACGTGTTTGATCTAAAATGATACTTGGTTCTATAGAGGGTTGTCTTTTGTTAGCCTTTGGTATGCAGAAAAATGTTTCGCGTGCTATTGTTTTGGTCATCTCGTTACGCAATAAAAAAATGCTTTATTTTCAATTTTAAGGATAAATTTTATGCCGAGCTCGGTGGCTCTGTCGTGAATGACGCGAGTTTGACACCAACCTCACAGAAAACCGCAGCTAAATAACAACTCCCTAGAAGATTGTTGTGTTTCTGCGTGTGAGTGAGGTCGCCAGTACACTGAAAAAAATGTTTCGTTGGATTTCCCAGATTCCTAATAGAATTCACCAAAGTCGACGGTTGAACTGGGTCCTACCTTTGACTTAAGTTGATTTTACCAATCAAAAAAGGATAATGAAGTACCAGTAAAAATAATAAAATTTATTATTTAGTATGATAAACTGTACCACATTATATGTACAATCCATTTATTAGCGGTAAATTATACATTTAAAATAGTGATAGCTACAAAATACTTTTGTATGAAGACCAACCGTAATATATTTGTACATTTAACTACAATTTTTTGCATTAATTAACAAAGTTTATTAGTAAAATAGCCTGCTTATTTGGTAAATTCAACTAATCTTTTTTTTCAGTGTAAGCTCGCCCAAGGAGTTGCTGTGTAAGCAACAGAGGAGGCATCACGCGAGTGATACTTAAAATATCGCAAGCGTTAATAGGGTTCAGTACCCGCTTTACATCAGGTAGGCCGTATGCGTGTATGCCTCCCGGCGTACCTATTATTAAAAAAAAAAAACAATTTTACAATTATTGGACCTGTATAGTTGTTCTAGGTACAATAATTTGCACGTGACATGATGATGTAGATGTAGTATGATGATGAATTTGAAAAATAAATGCACCAACATTAATAGAAATGAAAAGTGCATGAAAAGAGCTATGAATGTGAAAGAAGCGAGTGAAGTGTGTAAGGACCGCGTCTTATGGCGCTCGACTCTTTCTGCCTACCCCGCAAGGGACCTGGCGTGAAGATATACATACATACATGTCAGACATACATTGATAGAAATGAAATGTCATGGACTCACTGAAAGTAACATTAATAATGTATTCTTCTTAGCGTTGTCTCGTTTCCTAATCCATTATTATTGGCGAGATCCGCTACCTAAGGATTTGGCGAAGTCACTGGTTTTATAGGGACTGCTGTCAGACCTACACGACCCGAAGGAAAACTAGACGTTTCTTAGGTCACACGTCATTGATAAAATAATTTCTTGGACTCGCGGGTTTGACCACGCCGTTTTTCTTCGTCGCCGATCAAATGATAATTACAAATGTGTGCATAAACTCCGAAAACTAACGTAAGGTTAATAATGCATGCATGACATGATTAATACCAAGCACTTAATCGTCATCGCAGAACGATATAGTATACATACATACATATATATATATATGTATGTATACTATATCGTTACTATATCGCAGGTAAAAAATATATAACAATTTTTTTTTTCAATTTGTCGGCTATTTGACTCCTGAACATTCCTATTTTACTTTTTTATGCTGAATCTGAAGTCAAAATTCGAATATTCGAAAAAAAGCGACAGACAAACACACAGACAAAAGCACAGACAAACATATAGATTTCATATAGGAACGGTGTTCCTGATCACATAGAAGCGAAATGACGTTTTATTGTTCCTTCGTTCAATAATACAATATGATTACATTTCTAAAGCAAAACGAATGCTGAACATATAAAATATGTTTATATATATGTATATATATATTATAAAAAACATATTTTATATGTTATATATATTATAAAAAACATATTTTATATGTTCAGCATTCGTTTTGCTTTAGAAATGTAATCATATTGTATTATTGAACGAAGGAACAATAAAACGTCATTTCGCTTCTATGTGATCAGGAACACCGTTCCTATATGAAATCTATATGTTTGTCTGTGCTTTTGTCTGTGTGTTTGTCTGTCGCTTTTTTTCGAATATTCGAATTTTGACTTCAGATTCAGCATAAAAAAGTAAAATAGGAATGTTCAGGAGTCAAATAGCCGACAAATTGAAAAAAAAAATTGTTATATATTTTTTACCTGCTAATATTTACTGTTGTGTGTCATGGAGATACAAATAAATGGCTTATCTATCTATCTATATAATTGACGAGCCAGGTGTTCCTCTGGCAATGCAAGCTTGCGCATTCTCAACTGGATTTTCTATTGATATTTCAGTAAAATTTGAAAATCTTCACCAAGAAAATTATGTTTATCCAAGCATCTTTCACATCAAAACATAAAGCAATTTGATGCTCGCTGAAATATTTCTACGAACGTTTTCCGCATAAGTGAGCCCTTGAAGACAATAAAGCTAGCTAACCGAGCGAATACGCCCAGCCATTTGAACCCAAACTTGGAATCCGAGACATAACCATTTCCTAGTTCCATAGCGGCTTCATCCGAAACTATTGCGAACTGACATCAGCAATCAAAACACAATACGTTATGAATGACGCACATTACAGCATCTACAACTTTCACTTTACTATTACCAAACGCAATTGCTGTTCAATTTTCATCTTTATCCTCTTTGAATAGAGTTATTTTGATTTGTTTTGTTTTGTTTGTAATTACATCGCTGTTGTTGTGGATTTCAATTTTGATATGCAGTCAATGTCTTCGTCTATTGTTGAAATTATAACTTTGTTCACTTGTAATAAGACTCCTATATGTTTCGTGTTTATGATATTCTTGTGGTAAAAGTCAAGTCTTGGCAGCTTGGCCTCTTAACTTGGCCCATAACCTTCCCGCTGTGATAGGTAAGCAAAAGCAATGGTTAGTGATAAATTTTGAGTATTATTTATGCTTTCTGGTTAGTACTATTGTTGATGACTTACGAAATATCTACGCAATCAAAATCATAGAAACAACATTTTGAAAAATACAAAAAAATGAATCATAAGGAATTTAAAGTGCCAAAGCCATCACACGGTATTCCCAGGCCCACCCATCCAAGTACTGACCGCGCTTGACTTTGCTTAACTTCGGTGATCGGGTGAAAAACGGTGTTTTCAACGTTGGGCATTTTTATATGTACTATACTTAGTTGATTGCAAATAACGTTATGCACTCACAATTTTTAGCTACCTCACCAATTTCAAAGCAATCTATGATGCCCACTCGCGCTCTATGATGGCTCTACACATCCTCACATCATCAGATATATGTAGAAGTAAAGCGTATTGTCAATCCAGTGGCACACCACCCAATCTGAAAATGTACGATTTTTAGCAGTTTGCACTCAATCATGTTACATTTGACAGATCAAAATTAGAAACTTTTGCATTTTTTTAGTACAAGTAACATCAAAAATTTTGGAATATATTATCCATTTACAAACATATAAAACTAAGCATAATTAAAAGATTAATTAATCAATCAGTTATTATGTATGTATATCTTCACTCCAAGTCCCTTAAGCAGAGAGAACCGAGCGCCATAAGACGCGGACCTTACATACTTCACTCGCTTCTGTGACATTCATACCTCTTTTCAAGCACGCTCGCCGGTTCCTGGGGCTCCTGACATCACCTTCTGATAAACACGACCAATATGGTCATGATAGGTTAGTCTCGGTCTTCCTCGGCTCCTACATCCTTCCACTTTTGCATTGTATATCTGTTTCGTCATTCTTTCGTCCCGCATTCTTTCTACATGTCCGAACCAATGGAGCATGCCCTTTCTTATCTTAACACCGACACACTCTCTTTCAGACCAACTCTTTCTCCCATGTCTTCATTACGAATGCGGTCAGCAAGCGTTATGCCACAAATTTTGCGCAATGCTCTCATCTCGACCGCATTTATTCTACTTTAATGCTCTCTCTGTCATACCCAGCTCTCACTTCCACAAGTTAGCGTTGTGATTAGCACCGCGTTGTGTACAGCGTGCTGTGCCTTCTGGTTTAGATTACGGCTGCCTAGAAGTTTACCCAACGCTCCATTCACTCTATTCCCTGCACTCACTCGTCTCTCCACATCAGCAATGTACGGAAGGTACATTGCCGCTGAAAGCACTTCCAAGATATACAATCTCATCCACTTGCTCCAACACTACATCATCAACCGTAATCCTAGTGTTCGTTCTGGTTGTCTCTCTTTCAAATACCATTATCTTGGTTTTCTTCGCAGCGATCGCGCAAATTTGTAATCAATACTGATATCAGATACTTAGGAGATTTAATTATTGTATTTAGGAGATTTAATTTTAGTATTAATTGAAGTACACGTTACGCAATTTCTTGGACTAGACTACACATTGACAAAAATATAATATGGTATAATCACAAACTAATGAGATTTGTACAAAGCTTAATCAATTTTCTTACGCTTCGTAAATGCAAAAGAAAGTGGCTAAAGCAACTGCAGTTTTTACAGCATATCATTTACTATATATATATATATGATCTGATATTTTAGGGTAATTCCACTGGAAAAGAAAAAATGTAAAATAGTATTTATCCTATTGATACTTGTGAACTATATTTCAAAAGAATAAATTCTTGCTTTTCCAGCAATGTATTTAGTTTGTGTAAAGTCAAACCTAGATCTCAGAATTCAACTTTAATTATTCCGTACATAATAAAGACACAATTCGACACGTTTAAGAAATTTCGGCGCATATACATCCTTGATATTGTTGTACCGTCTTTCACTGAAGATTGAAAACGACTGTATATCAAACCAAAGTAAATGCAAAAGAAATCTTTGTTATTTTTGTTTTATTTTCTACACTTACAATAAACAAATGACCAATTTACTCATATATTTACCTAACAAGGGAAAGCCATTTCACAAATTATGTTGTTCAAATAATTTGTATGGTTAAAGTTTACCCCAGTTAATGGTGCATTGTTATCGCATTAAATATTCACTTGTCGATGTAAATTAGAGGAGTGTATACCTACTATTTTTTTAAACTTAACCAATACTCTTAGTTAAATTATTTGTGTAATTACTTAGTTATTTTTTAAAAGTTCAACTATTTTCATGTTTTGTTCTTTCTCTAAATTTGAATTAACTACTTATTAATTACACAAAGGTAATTTAATATCATAGTAATACGTCCTATATTGATCCCCAGCCCGTCGATGTAAATTATCATATAGTGAGAGGGCGGTGTCGACGACTATTAACTAAAACTTAGTAAATATTTTATAGAACCTAATATGCATATAACTAGTGAACTATATATTGTGATGTGAATTGTCCACTACCTTACAGCTTATAGTTAAAACGGCCCCCTAAGTTAGGGAATGTTCAGAATAGAGAAAACATAAAGACAAAGGATCTACAAACACAAATGATCAAAAATAATTATTTCATATAGTACCTAAGTATAAGATGTGGCCATGAAGACTTTCTTGATTGTTCAGTTACCTGTTATTATTCAGTTCATATCGCCATCTAGCCCCAAAGTAAGCGAAGCTTGTGTTATGGGTATAGACAAATACTCAGACAAGACAAACAGACATGTTCATGCACACAAATGTTTGTCCTGTGTGGGAATCGAACCCACGAGCGTTAGTGTTAAAGTAGCATAACAGCGCATTTCACCACTGCGCCACTGAGCTCGTCAATATATAATTATATATATATATATTATAATAAATAATATATATATTATATAGATCAATTGTAGATTGAACGTTTTGTGTATAATTATGAGTCAGTTCGAAATACCTACTTAAAACAATTTTCATGCGGCTCGCCATGTAGTACATAACTACAGGAAACGGAGACGAAAAAATGTCGCCCCTCATTATTTGTAGCATATTCTGCGGAGTGACAACACAGAATACTTTTAGAAAATAAATTTACTTTCATGTTGGTCCTCATACAAAATGAAATGTAGACGAAAAAATGTTTCTCGATATTTCTAAACCATTCTGCAGGAAGGAAATAAATACGTCTTTTATTTAGTTACTTATATAAACCTTATTGGTCACGAGACAAATGTACAAAAGACTAACTTAATCTATCGGCCAACCTTTGGAAAAATATATACATTGCATATACCTATATTATTACATAATTATATGCGGCTAACAAAACGAATAGTAATAAACATACACATTTGACTATTGCCTGAACTGTTATTTGTTTTACTGTGGGATATTACTTAACAGAAGATCTTACCTGTTTCAAATTCCTCTACAAACACTATTTAATTCTATCGTATAGGTATAGGTATCAAATACTATATATTATTAATTGAACCACGAAATATCCAAAAACACGACAAATACTCCACGATGAAAATTGATGCCCGGCGGCGGCTTTCCCGCCAAAATTTCAATGTGTTAAACATGTGATAGTTGACTTGATACCTATTCGTCTTCTACAAAAATAATTTGGTAATTGAAGCTATATTTACAGCGTGTTCGTTTATTGTTCTATTATTTACGACGGCCACTGCTTTTCCTTTGTTATGATGACGCAATTCGACACGTGTCACTCAAATTGCTTGCCCAATTTCGGTACCAATTTGGATACCGATTTGGTCATTCGACTGAGTAATTGCTCTCTAATTCTTGTTTGTGTATGTATTGTTTGTGATTCTATTAACTTTATTATTTGTTCTATAAAAATATTTTTAATTTAGGAAATGTGACTATGAGATAATTTTAAAGTGCTATTTTCGGATATAAATAAGTACAATACCTACAAATTGTCTTTTTTTTTGTTCTTTTTTTTTTTGTATATATATGGCAATAGTGTTGCTACTTTATGCCAGTGTCAAGGTTTTCAGTTTTAGAACCATTTGAAAATCTTAATTCTATGTTCCAGCTTCAGGAACTGTGCTGAAAAAATACTTGGGAAGGGTACATAGACCCAATCAACCCAATTTAAATATCACCCGTAAAACGATAGTGATTTTTACAAGGTTTTATTGAAGAACTTATTCACGTCTTCCAAAAAGTGCATAAACGTGTTATATTTGAGATTTTTCATTACTGTATAATTTCACTAGCACTTATGTTACAAAATACTATCGAAATTGTCACACAAAACTAACTTTATACTGAATTGTAAAAATTTCAAGTAAAACAACAATGTCACTCGTCAAAAGCGCGGGAAGAAGTCTTTTTGGTTCTTTTTATCCCCGAGGGGAAAGGCAAAGGGATCTAGCCCATACAGCCAAATCTTCAGTTTAGAACCATTTGAAAATCTTAAGTCTATGTTCCAGCTTCAGGAACTGTGCTGAAAAAATACTTGGGAAGGGTACCTAGACCCAATCAACCCAGATTAAATACCACCCGTAAAACGATAGTGATTTTTACAAGGGTTTCTTGATGAACTTATTCACGTCTTTCAAAAAGTACTGAAACGTGTTATATTTGAGTTTTTTCATTACTGTATAAATTCACTAGCACTGATGTTACAAAATACTATCGCAATTGTCACATAAAACTAATTTTATACTGAATTGTAACAATTTCATGTATAACAACAATGTCACTTGACAAAAGCGCGGCAAGAAGTTCCCTACAAATTGATTAGAATGACAGCTGTCAAAATGATGTCACTAGTGCTGTGAAAGTACTGATCATGTAATCGATATCGATAATAAAACATATTTGTGTCTGACGAATAGTTTAATGGATTAATTGTTTAATTACCTAGCGAAGTAGTAATAAAATAAGGTCAACAAAAATAAACAAAAAGTACATGTGATTCTTTTACTGATGACATCCTAAGTCGATGTCATTGTCACCCCTGGAATCTGAATCGCTAGAATAGTCCTGGAGATTAATTATCAGTTCTCGGTTTACGTTGAAGCGGACGTCGCGTTTACAATCTTCTGCGATATTTTTTTTGTCTTTTGCTCACAAGCTTCTTCCAATCTTCTGGCGTTACATATTCACAAACATTTTTTAATAGATTAAGCATTTTATTGGCTGTGAACGGGCGGAGCGACATTGTTTCTTGCTGCGTGACCTAAAATAATAATAAGAAAAACAATAAATCACGTGTTTAGAAAACCAAAAGTCCATATCAAAGCAACCTAGTAAAAACATATACCTTTGACTAGGGCCCAAATCAACTCTAAAGCATTGTATTGGGAGTAGTATGGTGGCAATCGGATGACTATATGTCCCAAAACCTTCGCCATCTCATACAAAACACATCTTGGTTTGTTAACTGCCACTAAACGTAACAGTTCTGTTTTTAACAATGTCTTGTCAACTTGTATTCCGTTAGTTTGTAACCTCGAAATAATTTCGCTCTTTCAGTTACTTGTCGTTGGAGCTTTGTTCTTTTGTATCGATGGCGCATTGCCCATTAGTATAAATGTGCGGTTCATTTTAATTATTAAGTGGCTTTAAAACCATTCTTTGAATGTGTCATAATTCATTTTTTCGTGATAATCCGTAATCTTTATGAACTTAAATGCTAAGAGCCAATTGGGTACAAAACCTGAGGCAGTTTCAGCGTGGCAAATCATCAATCTTTGACCTTTTTAATATCCGTCCAAATTTTTGAGACAGTGTTTAGCCACGTCACATCAAGGAACACCACTTTATCCTAATTACCAATTTACTTTACGTAAACAATCAATGCGCAATAGAGCAATGGCAGTTCGCTCCATATCATTTTTATTGTCAAACTTTTATATCCGAATCTAATTTGTTTTAATATTTTTTATAAAGATTTCTTTTTACATAAACAAATTTGCCTGTTTTAGTGAAAATGCTAATTTTGACAAAGTTGACTGTTCATGGCGTGAATAATATGCATATACGTGATTGCGAATAGCAGCAGCGTCAAAATCATCTATATCAGTCACAGCTCACAGCACACACTCTTTTTTATTTTAGGGTAAATAGTTTTTTCTCTTCCATTGCCGCATCTTCAAATTTTTCTTTACTAATGCGAGTAACAGTAATTCTTCCAATACCAAGAGCATTGGCAACTCTGTCACATACTTGTGATATAGGCAACAGCGGACCACCATTTTGGTATTCGTGTTCAATATAGTCACGCAGGCGAACCACAAACTCGCGTGACTCACTACTTAGAACAATTTTTGGGCATTTTTGCCATTATAACAACGAAAACCTAACAACTATAAACAAAGCAACAATAACAATTAACAAATCAATAACAACAATTAAGAAAAATAACCAACTACAACAACGAAGGCAACGAAAACTGAAAACACGTGGTGCAAACAAGGCGCCGGCACTCGGACCTTAATTCGGACAGACTTTAAAATCACATTTCAGTGCCACCTCTCCTAAGTTACTCTGTGTTACCAATTGAAAAATTAGGTATATTGCTACTTTTGGAATCGCTTAATGTTATCCATTATACTAAGATAAACTAAATCGTCCAATAGATAGAATAAAAATATTCTGTACGTAATAATGAAAACATATAAAAAATATCGGTTGTTGGATTTTGTTTCATTAGAATGAGATTCATGAATTCACGATACATTTTGTTTATCGAAATGTCCATCTCTAGATTTTTTAGAACAAGAATAAATATAATATGAATAAAGCATAGGACTTCTTCCCGCGCTTTTGACGAGTGACATTGTTGTTTTACTTGAAATTTTTACAATTCAGTATAAAATTAGTTTTATGTGACAATTTTGATAGTATTTTGTAATATAAGTGCTAGTGAAATTATACAGTAATGAATAAACTCAAATATAACACGTTTATGCACTTTTTGAAAGACGTGAATAAGTTCATCAAGAAAAGCTTGTAAAAATCACTATCGTTTTACGGGTGGTATTTAAACTGGGTTGATTCGAGTCGAGTTTCCCTAACTTTGACACTGGCATAAAGTAGCAACACTATTGCTATATAATAAAATAAAGCATATTTTTCGATACTATCAATTAAACAGATTGGTTGAGATTAAGGCCTTTATTATACCATTACACTTATTTTTGACGTAATAACTGCTCTTAAAAATATATTTGTCATGTCAGAAAAAAATAATTTACTCGTGTTGCTAAATAAATGAGTAGTCAGACGCTACTACAAACTTATGTCGTCACTTTCACTGATAGCTGTCATTCTAATCAAGCTATATTTAAAAGAAAATAGTATGACAATATTTACTAGCTTGCAGAAGGGCCTTTATCAATTTTCTACTCGAGCGTTAAGTAGGTTATTTATTCACAAATGTAAAATATGTTAATAAACAATAATTTAAATAAATAATATTCAATTTATTATTTACTTAGAAATATATGGTTGAATAAATAACCTACCTTAACTTCAGAATCATCTATATATATAGGTATAAATTTTTAGCCAGGTCCCTTGTGGGGTAGGCAGAGAGACCAAAGGCCTCAAAAAACCTATGGCCTGAAAAGACCTCATTTCATAGTTCTTTTCATGCGCGCTTGTCGTTTCCTATGGCTCCTGACGTCGCCTTGTGATAAAACACAACCAAATCGGTCATGTTAGATACCTACCTATATCTTTATTATCATTTTGTACGTTCCATAATACTAGTAGAATCAACGGAGAATCAACCAATGATGCTCGGCGTCATTGTATATAGTCGGCCGACGCTGATATTATAATTGGGGCTGTAATCTAGAGTACAGACATGTCCATTTGGCAAGTTTTTTAAACATAGATAGGTAAAGTTAAGAGCAAATTATAATATACATAAAATAAATTATATTTTGTAAGGATCGAGTCATGTGGCGCTGGGTTTTCTCTGCCTACTCCGCAAGGGATTTGATGACTTAACCTATGAAAGGTCTGGTTTTACCTCTGGGTTGTGGAGGTCTAATGAAGCAATTTCGCCAAATCCTCAGGCTTAGGTAGCGGACCCGCCAATTTTAATGGATAAGGAAACGTGGTAATGCTAAAAAGAAGAAGAGCAGCGAAGAAGAAGAGCTAAGTGCAATTGCAACTGTTATTGCCTACTGTTGTACCTTAACGTTCACTTCACTGTAGGTCTTGTTAGTAAACTTGATAATGTCGTGAATTGAGTTCTAATATAAAAATGTATTCTCAATTTGTTATCTTCTCGTTACTAAAGTGGTCCACTGTGTAGGAAAATAAAGTAAAAATTGACATAGTTAAAACATGTTATAAATGTATTGACGATTTTCACCCGTACTACATTCGCGATAAGATTTATATTCAAATGTATAAACTGTCAACTGTTCCTGCGTGCGAAAAAGATAAAATATCTTTGTCTCACTCATTGCTCTGACGTAACAGTCTCCGCTATAGAACAGTATTTTCGCTCTACATTTTGTCGCTTCGATAGCCGTGATCGTCTAGTGGTTAGGACCCTACGTTGTGGCCGTAGTAACCCAGGTTCGAATCCTGGTCACGGCAGTGGGAACACTGTTACGGCGAAGCTTTTTTTGGTGGGAAAATAGTATTATATTTGTTAGATTATGCTACATTAAGCATGGATACATAATGATGGCAGAATTTATGCTACCGTATTTTTATACACAAATTTCTATCTAACTATAACTTCACGCCAAATCCCTTGCGGGGTAGGCAGAGAGTAATTTCGTCTATAAAATATACTTTTATACACAATAAATAGGCAGGAACTCTTTAAAATAGGTATATACTAGTAAATAACAGCAAGCTGTGTAGGCAGAGCTGATATTTTTTAAATTAAAAAAAATATTTAAATATTTTATTTTTAATTTTTTTAAAATATATGAACCCTGTTCGACATCTAGCGACGAGTGCTGTTACTTTTTCTGTGGATGGGAGTGCAGTGCAGACTCTGCACTGCAGAGTGGCCGGCTATACGTTTTCCCATATGTTTTTTTTTCTAATTGGAACGATTTTGGACCGTTCTTCCTCACCAACGAACATTTAAATTTCAAATTAAAGGATACAAAACTACAATATGTTAGCTATTAGTGTGTCGATTTTGGAGTTTCTCACTATTACCGTCTAAACGCTAGCTGGATGACATCAGTCTACCCCAAATGACAATTTTGAGGGTAATGTGGCTCCGCTGGCTATCGCAGCTCTGCCAAAAATTCTCGTGTCACAACGATTTATGAACGGGGAGTGCCTTCATACCACTTGGTTTGAGACATGTCTACCTGCACCTTTGTACAACCCCCTGGTTTATTCTAAATATGTGTGTCCTCTGGTACAAACAAAAACTTTATCTATCATACGCATTCAAATGGTTTATTAGTTTCTGACGAGTATGCTATGAGTGTTACAGAAGAGGTGTGTACGGACGACCGCGCCTTGCGGCTCTCTATATCCTAAGCCAAAGGATTTGGGGAAGATGCTGATTTTCCTTCACAGCCGAGCAAGTGATAAGTTAGTGGCACATGCCTGGCTTTGAAGCGGGCACATGTCAGTCTAGACGCCGGTCTCTTATCTACTGGTCTAACACTGCTCACAAACTTGGAATGTCAGCGAGTAATTTACAAAAGTGTCAGCGATCGTATCTCATAATAATTGCACGCCCAAACAACAATAGCACGCAATCAATTACATTTTAGAGTTGCCATCGCCGCAGCCTCGGCTCCCCGACTTGCATTGTTTGAATTAATGACAACATTAATATGAAGCGGTTTATGGTTTGTTATGATTTAGCTGATGTGTCAGCATTTAAAATGTGTCACGATGACACCATAACTAAATAATCCTACTAATATTATAAATGCGAAAGTTTGTATGTATGGATGGATGTTTGTTGCTCTTTCACGCTTAAACGGCTGAACGGATTTGAATGAAATTTAGCACGTAGATAGATTATGATCTGGATTAATACATAGGCTACGTTATTCCACTCCACGCGGGCGGAGCCGCGGGCAGCAGTTTTAGATAATTGTGTAAGTTTATTTAAAAAAGAATATAAGTGTAATATATTGTTCTTGCTAGCGTTATGCCATTTTCTAATCCATTAGGATTGGCGGGGTTCACTACCAAAGCCTAAGGAAGCTAGCTGATTATGAAATGGAGCGACTGTCGTTAGATTTTCACAACGTAGGGGTAAAACTAGATATTTTTAGGGTTCCGTACCCAAAGGGTAAAACGGAACCCTATTACTGAGGCTCCGCTGTCCGTCCGTCCGTTCGTCTGTCACCAGGCTGTATCTCTTGAACCGTGATAGTTAGACAGTTGAAATTTTCACAGATGATGTATTTCTGTTGCCGCTATAACAACAAATACTAAAAAATAGAATAAAATAAATATTTAAGGGGACTCCCATACAACAAACGTGATTTTTTTGCTCATTAGGGTTCCGTACCCAAAGGGTAAAACGGAACCCTATTACTGAGGCTCCGCTGTCCGTCCGTCCGTCCGTCCGTCCGTCTGTCACCAGGCTGTATCTCATGAACCGTGATAGTTAGACAGTTGAAATTTTCACAGATGATGTATTTCTGTTGCCGCTATAACAACAAATACTAAAAAATAGATTAAAATAAATATTTAAGGGGGCTCCCATACAACAAACGTGTTTTCTTTGCCTTTTTTATAGATAATGGTACGGAACCCTTCATGCGCGAGTCCCACTCGCACTTGGCCGATTTTTTTTGCTCGATATTGATAACAGCAACAGGTAGACGCTTGAAGTATTCACAGAATATTTAGTTATATATTCACTTTAAGAATAAATAATGAAAATAAAATAAAACAAATATTTAAGGGGGGCTCCCATACAATAAACTTGTTTTTTTTTTGCCGTTTTTATAGATAATGGTACGGAACCCTTCGTGCGCGAGTCCGACTCGCACTTGGCCGATTTTTTTAGGTTAGGTCACACGTCTTGCGTATTATAATTTCTCGAACGTGCGTGTTTCCATACGATGTTTTCCTTCACCGTAGAACAAGTGATAGTTACAAATATGTACATAAATCTGAAAATATGAACTTGCGGTACGTGCCCACATTAGGATTCGAACCACGGACCAACTCGTTCGGACATATTAAAGTAAAGAATGCGAAACGTATCGACGACATATATAACGACGAGCTCGGTGGCGCAGTGGTGAAACGCGTTGTTACACTACTTTGACACCAACGCTCGTGGGTTCGAATCCCACACAGTACAAACATTTGTGTGCATGAACATGTCTGTTTGTCTTGGTCTGGGTATTTTCTATGTATGATAAGTATGTTATTTACAAAAAAAAATGTATTTACGTATGTTTATCAGTTGTCTAGTACCCATAACACAAGCTTCGCTTACTTTGGGGCTAGATGGCGCAGTGTCATTTGTCCGACAATATTTATTTATTCATTTACAATATTTGTATATACGAGGCGAAAATCGAAATGAATGTTCGAACTAAGGAAGGGCAAGGACAGTTGTCGTTAAAAAAAACAGTCAGGAGTCTTAGGAACCCGATATAAAGTAGTTACCGTCGCCTATGAAGGCTTGCTGTACAAATCGTATTGACGGCGCGTCTCCTCCCCCGCTCCTCACACAGCAACTCATCAATAACTTACTGGTGACCTCACTCACTCGCTGTAATATGGCAACCTTCCAGGGAGTTGTTATTTTTTTTTACAAAGCATGTGGGTCCACCTTATATAATGTCGTTACCATAACCTATGAACGTTTGCAATACATTAAGTATTGCTTGCGCGGTGCTGCCCCTACTGCTAACATAGCAATTCCTTAGGAGTTTCTGGTTGCTGCGGTTTTCCATGAGGTGGTGGTACATCCCCAGGTAGACTGCTTTGATGCGCCCTACCGCTCTTAAAAATACCCAGAACAAGACAAACAGGCATATTCATGCACACAAATAGCCTGTGTGGGAATCGAACCCACGAGCGTTGGCGTCAAAGTAGCATTCGCAACCACTCCGCCGTCTGGTCCGTCAATTAGACTGCGATCGTCTTTGTGCTTGCCCAGCCAGATGCATTGATGCATCCAACCTCTCTAATATTTATGTCAGCAATGATGTAATCGATAATTTATTTACCTATGTCGTAACTCTGCCAGGGCGCAGTTACACACGCAAATCTATATCTTCCATACACACACACACACATGCTTCATCAACTTTCCTCTCACACATCTATATTAAAGCATATAAATATCATACACTACCAGGAAATTTGGGAATCAGGCCCACCACGAGACTGGTACAGTTTGAATGTGGAAAAATGCTAAACGAATGATTAAAACAACTTACTTATGATGAGACGGAAACACTACTAAAACCGTATTATAATAAATAGATACATGAAAAAATGAAAATGAACAATGTTTTATTTCTTTCACAATTTACATATTAGAGTGTGGAGGGTGGGCTCCTTCTTGGTGTGAAGCACCTGTGTCAGAAGGAGTCACTCTTCCATATCACATGGTTTTACATAAATATATTTTTTTTATACCACTAAGGTAGCAATCAATAATACGGCTTGCCTGATGTTAAACAGTCACCGTAGCCTATGGACATTTGCAACACCAGGGGCGTCACTCATGCGTTGCCGTCCCTCTAAAAACCTCTTCACGCATTTCTTGAAGAACTCCATGGTGTAGTTCCCTGGAAAAACTTCGGCTGGGAGGTCATTCCACAGCTTGAGTGTTCTCGGAAGAAAACTTCTCTGGAACCGCACCGTACGCGACCATAGCGGTTCAAGCGTGTGAGGGTGAACTCCCCGCCGTCGGCGAGCGGTGCGGTTATAAAAAGTAGCCGTCGGCATCATTTCGAACAACTCTTCAGAACACAACCCGTTGTACAATCGGTAGAACACACAAAGGGAGGCAAAGTCTCTCCTTAAACTTAAGGGTTCAATACCGTGTGTAAGCTTAGGATTGTCGACAATTCTCACAGCTCGTCTCTGAATCGAATCACACGGTCCAAGCTGGTATTCAGGTGCTCCCGCCCAAGGGTGATATTTAAATTTAAATTAATATCAATAACCAGCAGAATACATGTTTATTTATTTAGATATCTACATTATACCTATTGTAATGAGAATATAAGGAATCCAACGTTGGTTTTCATTTTATAGTCTATTTTATAGTAGATACATAAACTATATATACAACAAATACACGCGCATTCATGTATTGAGCACACATACACATACGAAAATACTCTTACACACACACACACACACACAAATACACACACATACACACATTTGCTTTCGCATTTATTGTATGATTATAATATATTAAGAGTATAGTTTAGTTAAGTTTAGTTATGGAAGAGCGAAGCTTCCTAATACAGGCATTGTTATGCCTAAAAGGAAACTTCAACTACAAAATGTATACCTAGAACCTTACAGGAAATAAATTATTTTTATTTTTTATTTATTTTTCTTTAGGTGCAAACCTAGTGTGACAGCCACAAGTAAACCCTCACCAGTTACATCCCGTCCCCAATCTCCTCTCCTTGAGTTGTGTAAGAAAGAGGGTACAGGGTACGATGTGACCACATATATTTTTGAAGTAAAACTTCTTTACGCACGCCTGACTCGGGGAAACGAAAAGTGTGATCGGGCGAGGCGCACGGAAGTTGAGAGGGAGATATAAATTGGTGAAGATAGAAAGAAAGAGAGTTACGTTTCGTATATTACTGTAGGGGCAAGAGAGAGAGGTGCGAGCACACATTTTATTTCTCTTATAGCGAGTTTCATATTTGTAAGATACAGTGCAGGCCTATTGTCTGTATCACGCTATATTATAATGACCGTTCGCTTTCATTGTCACTCACTTTCCTAGTGAAATAAAATTCCGAAGAATGTTCTAGTTATTACAAAGTTACATTTTCTATTTTCAAAGCTCTCGAATAGGCAGGTGTTGCAAAAAATAACATTTGTATAATTTAAGAGGGCCTAACCCTATGGGTTGTCGAAATTTGATGGCAGTTGCATGTTAAAATCAGTATTTTCACTAAATCCTTAGGCTTAGGCAGCGAATCCCGTCAATTCTAATAGATTAGGAAACGAGATAACGCCGAGAAAAAAGAAAAATCAAATTTGAACTCGCTGTGTCCATTCTAGTGTAATATCTCACTGGTCTGTCTTTTTCTTTTTATACTACGTCGGGAGGCATACAAGTATACGGCCGACCTGATGTAAAGCGGGTACCGTAGCCTATTAACGCTTGCGATATTAAGTATCACTCGCGCGATGCCTCCTCTGCTGCTTACACAGCAACTCCTTGGGAGTTTACTGGTGACCTCACTCACACGCAGGAACACAACAACCCTCTAGGGAGTTGTTATTTGGCTGCGGTTTTTCGTGAGGTGGAGGTACTTCCCCAGACGAGCTGCTTTGATGCGCCCTACCTCTCTTAAAAATCCTTCCAGTTATAAGGCATAAAAATGGTATTTTTAAACGGTTTTATTTAGCTCACCCCGTTTGTTTTTTTTATTTATTATTTATTCTTCTTGGCTCAAATTTAGTAATTCAAATTTCACCCTCTTCCTGTCAACCGATTAATTTGAAATTTTGTATACACTTTGGATTTTGGTGACAATACAATTATGTTTATTCATTATCATTATAAATTCAAGATGACCGCCGCTACAAAATGGCGGATAATTTATGTTTTATTAATCCCATCAATATGGGTATCAAATGAAAGGGCTCAACAAGCAGAATACAATATACTATAAAAAATTGAAATCCAAGATGGCGGCCGCTACAAAATGGCGGATAACGTAGGTTTTATCAATCCCATCAATATGGGTATCAAATGAAAGGGCTCAACAAGCAGAATACAATATACTATAAAAAAATTTAATCCAAGATGGCGGCCGCTACAAAATGGCGGATAACGTAGGTTTTATCAATCCCATCAATATGGGTATCAAATGAAAGTGCTCAACCAGTAGAATACAATGTACTATATAAAATTAAAATCCAAGATGGCGGCCTCTACAAAATGGCGGAAAACTTAGGCTTTATCAATCCCATCAACATGGGTATCAAATGAAAGGTCTCAACAAGTAGAATACAATTTACTATGCAAAATTGAAATCTAAGATGGCCGCCGCTACCAAATGGCTGATAACAATTTTTTATCAATCCCACCAATATGGGTATCAAATAAAAGGGCTTGACAAGAAGAATACAGTGCACTATACAACCTCAATATTTAAGATGGGCGCAGTCACTAAATGGCGTATAATAATAAGATTTAAATTTAGAAATTGAATCTGTAATTTAGGTATCTGATTAATCCAGCCTGAATCCACCACCCAAGTCAAGATTTTGTATCGTGTTGAGGACTGTGTGGCGTTAGGGTGGCTAAAAATGATACGTCGTTAGCGGTACACCACCCAAGTTAAGGTGAAAGGTTAAAACGCGCCGAGAACTGTATGGCATTAGGGTGGATAAAAATGATATGTCGTTAGCGTTTTCCCCTCAAGACTCAGGCGCATCTTGTTGTACATAGCCTTGCCCCTTTATTGGACCTCTGGGGGGGTCGACCGTTTAAATGTCCATTACTCGTGGGAACAAAATGGTAAAAAAAAAAATAGGTAAAAAAACTTTTTAAGTTAAACGGTTTTATGTTAAACATACATTGCAATGTTTAAGATAAATGTACTAAAAACCAAAAAATAATAAAATAGATACAGTCGTGGAATTATAAACATATGCATAGACTAGACTAAAATAAAACCGTGGGGCACGTCAATTGTCTACAAATTATCGACTTCATGTGCGATAGAAGAATCGTTTAATTCGTCGTTAGGCAGTTGGCCCGCAGACGGTGAGGAAATTACTTACTATTTTCTTGCTCATGGAAATTCCAATAGTTATACACTCCATGTAAATAAAAGAGATGTTTCAACTAGTTTATCGTTGGACATTCACACTGCTGGCTGGCGAGGAATCGTTTCACTGCTCGTAGTTTGTCTTTAATCGACAAAACATATGATAAAAGTACTACTCGCTCACCACTATGAAACCCTAAAACTCGCTTATAATCGAGCTTGCTAGCTTGTTTCCACATTCTAGCCCTACTTATCACACGTCCATCGTTGTCGGTTGAACAACTGCCTAATTATAGTGTAACATTACAAAACAAACATTTTAATCAACGATTGTAGACAATTGACGTGCCCCACGGTTTTATTTTAGTCTAGTCCATGCATATGTTTGTAATTCCACGACTGTATCTATTTTATTATTTTTTGGTTTTTAGTACATTTATCTTAAACATTGCAATGTATGTTTAACATAAAACCGTTTAACTTAAAAAGTTTTTTTACCTATTTTTTTTTTATATTAGTATCAAAGTACCAGTTAAAAATCCAATTAATATTAAATTACGATTAGATTTAATTCTAAGTGGATTGAATTAGAAAACACTATAGTAGCTTCACTGGTTCGGGAGAAAATTGAGCGCAAACTTTTTTATGTACGGACATTCTTACACATCCTCAAAATGGATCATCCTCAATAGTTCAGTAGCGGCAACAAAGCATGGCGCAAACATTTGGTTCGCGGTGTCAGTTCTAATACTCTATTTATTAATTTATTTATTGTTAGGAAGACCAACAGCTACATGTGACATAATAAGTAACAATATTAATTGCTAATGGAGCCAATTACAGGTCCTCACAGATAGAACTTGAATGATTATTTAAAGGAAACTTGAACACAAATAACACGCTGCTACAATAAGATGTCGTGTCACAACATGGTCGATTTCATCTATATGAATATAAAAAAGTATTTATATAAAATTAAATAATAATAATAAAAAAAAAGTGGGAGCTCATACAATTACATTATTCAAATTAAAAAGATATCGTTGCGATGTGGCTTTATGTTACTGGTAAATATATAATTACTGGCAATGATGATGAAGTAAGTGCTTCGCTCTGGTTATGCTTGTAGCGAATAAATCAATGTCAACAGTTTTAGATATTTTATTAAATTTTTTGCCTGCGCGCAAGAAAAACGAATTTTGCCGGTAATTAGTATAACTATTTGGAAGAAGAAGATGAGGGTTAAATCGAAGTGATCTAGAGGGAGTGCTTAACTTTACTTTAGCCAGGAGTTCGGGAGAGTCAACTACACCGGTTGCTATCTTCATTAGGTATGCTATATCGGCAACGAATATTCAAAGGAACCAGCCATGCAATTCTGTAAGAGCAAACGTCCTTACATCCTCGGAAACATCGGCTGTTACAGCCTTAAACACAAAATTGCAATTCTTTGGTGTCGCTTTTCATGGTTGTGCGACACTAAGCGCCGCAAGGCTGCGTTTGGAATTGGAATTCTACAAGGCAAACAGCCTCGCGTACGCTTACAGCCTTATAGAATATCAAATAATTTAACCGTGATCGCAGTAGACAATGTCAAAGCTGTGACATCTGTGATCACAGCGACGCACACAGCCATTACGAGTCACATAGAGAATTGCATGGCAGGTGATGCTTCATACATATATCCAGATAATTTTGAGAACTGTAGTTCAGGTTTAGGCGATAACATAGATGTGTTATAAATTTTCTTTGTATTTTTTCTACGCGTTCTATATATATGCTGTACCTGGGGTTCCATACCTGCGAGCAGTATTCGAGATGGGTGCGTACGTAGGTACAGAATAAAATTTTTAAAGTTTTAATATCTCTAGTACATAATAATTCAATGGTTTACTTTTCCCTGTATGTAATGTCAATGGTATCGGTATGCAGTTAAAACTGTGTTCACGTACATAATGGGAGCGTTACAAATCACAATGATACTGTATTTACACAATAAACATAGAATAAAATGTTTTTAATTGCACTCACGTTGCCAGAGCAGGGCGGCGAGATTAATTCATTCGCTTATTTAACATTCACAACCCCTTCCATGCAAACTCGCCGGTTCCTAGGACTTCTGACCCCACCTTTTGGCAACTCGATCTACAAGCATTACGACGCAGATTTCGCTCAACGCTCGGACCTAAACAGCGTTTATCCTACTTTCATGCATGCAAAAAAAAAACTTTCTCGATATGATGCATTTGCAGGTAAGAATACTGTAATATTTAAAAATGATACGTAAAACTGTTTGAAGCGCAGGGCCACATATTTTACCGAGTTTCTCTTGTCACATTACAGATGGCGCTGACATCATTTTAGATCGCGCTATGGTTTGGTCCAATCGTATGTACTTCCTACACAGTTTTTATTTTGTCGTCACTGAATAAAGTAATTTTATCTGTAAATACTATTCAGTGACAACGCCTATGTATCGCCTATGTATTTTGTTGTCACTGAATAGTATGTACAGATAAAATTACTTTGTACTTTTTATAAACACCATCTGTGTTCTTATTTTGGAACGTAGTAGGTGTTGTTGTATACTGTCCCGTCCTATAGGGCGATTCTACTAAAAAACTGCAACTGCACTGCAGCGCGGCGTGTGTCAAAAATGCGTCATTTTGACGTTTCGTCAAGCGATCTGACAGCAGCGACGTTTAACAAACGTCAAAATATACGCATTTTGACACACGCCGCGCTGCAGTGCAGTTGCAGTTTTTTTAGTAGAATTGGCCTACTACACCTAGTATGACTTATATGTATTAGACTATTACAGTAACGCCCAGTGTTGTCATATCTACCAACTTATTGGTAGATCTACCTATTTTGGCCTCAGTCTACCTGTCTACCACCCTAAGGCTTAAATCTACCTATTTTCCAAAGTTTTCGACACCGTAAAAAAATGTTTTACCGAGTCAGACTCAATAAGTCTCAAGATGAGGCAGTATGGGATTGTGACTTGGCTCCTCGACGAAACTTAAAAAAAATACTTATCGTTACAGATTGACTTTGACACTTGACAGTTACACAGTGACATTCACATCGATTGACATTTTGCATCGTACTTTCGTTCGTACCTACCGTAGATGGAGAATTTTTTTCTCTGTCTACGGTACCTACGTACTGGTATTGCGTTCGCGCCTTCGCGCTAATAAGTTTGTTGTATGAGTTAAGGCGACACATCGAAAAATTAGACCAACTTTCATCGAATAGTATAGGCTAATGACTAAACTGACGGATCTAAGATTTTAATATAAATAACTTCATTTCTTTATCTTGAATTTGCTTGCTCAAATACGCGATTGTGTAAAATTGATTCGATAATAATTACTTTCGAAAACACCTCCTGAAATTCATTATTTTTGAAATTACAACGAAGTTGTTCTGTTTATACGCTTCAAAATTACTTAAATCTATTAGTAATATCTATGTTTATAATATGGTTGCTGCATATTTTGATAAGTGAAACATGAAATTTTTTAAAAATATTTTAAGTTTCTGACAATTTCTAAGCGATCACATTCGTCTTGGGTGCTACGTGTTTTCGACCTTATTGTGCGGTAATGAGGATTATAAACGCGTTGACTAACTACATCCAGCCAGTCCGGCTGCAGCCCGCTTCGAGGTAAGACCTATGTCGACTGTCTGCTCGAGCTCGCTCCATTTACATCGCGACACCGAAGTTTTTATAATTAATAGTTGTAAATATTCAATATTATAGTATTTAGCGTAAGTGTATTATTATTAGATATAAGTAGTAAATAATATTATAGGTTTATATATATTTATTATACTGTTGTAATAATGGGGAACACTAAAAAGAAAATATATAGAATAAAAATACAAAGAAAATGTTCGTAGAATGGCGGAGGCGAACAAGACAAGGTATTTTTTTTTTTTAATTATTATATTCATTAAACATATTATAATAACATTGTGTAGACATATTTCTAGTTTTTAGAACAGTTCCTAGGTATGGTTGGCCCAAGCTATTTAATTCCTCTTCAAACTTTTTTTTAATTTTGCTTACTTAATAACTCTATATAAAACTGCATTAATTATATAAGAGTTATTTTTTGCAGGAATAAACAGTAACATTTGATAATTGGTATACATTATCCACAGGCTGACCGCGTACCTATATAGGACGTCAAACTCCTATTATGTCCATTATAATCTGACCGAACTCCGACTTAGAAGTTGTACGTCGGTGGAGGTCAGGTTACGTTGGAAATTTATACCAATAAGGTTCGCGCTCTCAGCACATAGCAACCAGTGGAGACTCTTTATTTCTTTGTATTAAAATAAAAACTTATAAAATAGAATATTTTTGCTGTTTTGTTTTTTAGGAGAAACTTACTAAATAAACATATTCCACTAGAAGAATCACTACTCGATTTATATGCTACTTTAACGTAAGTGTCATACGGGACGACAAACTCATAGTAACCATTATAAGCTCACCGAACTCCGACTTAGACATTGTACGTAGGTGAAGGTTAGTTTACGTTGGAAATTTATCCAATCAGAAGATAGAAAACCAGTGGAGGTTTTTTTTTTTTTGTATTAAAATAATTACTAGTAAAATAGTATATTTTGATAGTTTTTAAAAAAACTCGGTATGTTTCATGCTAAAGAAGCGAGCGAGGTGTGTAAGTACCGAGTCATGTGGCGCTCACGAGGGATTTAGCGTGAAGATATAGATAGATAGTATACTTATACCCATGGTACTCGTGAAAACAAATAATATTTACTATGAACCAACACTGAAAACACAAAAAAATCATCTATTCTATACATTGTGGTTAGTATTGAACTATTGTACGGATTAGATTTATTTTGCAACATAAGAGATGGTCCTGGTTCTTTCTTCTTGAGAGTTTAATAAATAACAAGGAAACGTACAACAATACAAAACACAGAGTATACATAAGTAAAATACAATAAATGTCATTATACTGAAGTTAAAGTTATGAAAAAGCAAGAAAATCATTTGTCACATGTTTTTTTTAAATATGAATAGATTATAAAATCTATTTGTATATAAGTATATTAGGGTGTCCCTTATTTTTCAAAGTTTTTATTTTCTTACGCATATGTCTTAGTTTTGTTCATTTGCTTTTAAAACACTCGGAAATTAATTTTTAACTTATTTGGATTACGATAATCCGTGCCGAATTACATCGAAACATGTTCATACAAGTTGCGCGGCAGTGCCGCACGTACTCGCGGTATTCATTTGTTCAAATTCAAAGTCAAAATCTTTTTATTCCGTAAAAATGGCTACATTTGTTTGGAATCGTCACATTTTTTTTCCCTACCGTGCAGTTTATGACTAGGTGAGCACTGATAAAAATACTGCCAAAAAACTCAGGCATCCCTCTTTTGGTATCCAAACAAATTTACATATTTTGTTAATTACATTATAATTGGATCGACTCACTCCCAGGCATTTTTATCATTAATATAGTCAGATACTTTATAATATGCCCTGCTACACAATTTGGCTTTAATAGTAGTTTTAAATTTGTTTATTGACAAATCTCTTATATTGCTGGGAAGTTTGTTATAGAACCGTATACATTGCCCCATAAAATAATTACTTGTTTTGTGGAGACGGCTTGCATATAACACAAGATTATGCTTATATCTAGTATTTATGCTATGAGTATCACTCTTTTTACAAAATGAGTCTATGTTTTTATGGACATACAAAAGATTTTCATAGATATATTGCGATGCGACTGTTAAAATATTTATTTCTTTGAATTTTTCTCTAAGGCTCTCCCGGGGACCAAGTTTGTAGATAGCTCTTATGGCTCTCTTTTGCAATAAAAAGATGGTGTTAATATCCGCGGAGTTACCCCAAAGAAGAATTCCATATGACATAATACTACGAAAGTAGCTGAAATAAACTATTCTAGCCGTATCAATATCAGTGAGCCGTCTAATAGTTTTCACTGCATAAGCTGCAAAACTTAGTTTTCCTGATAATTTTTCAATTTGTGGGCCCCTTTGTAGTCTGGAGTCAATTGTTATACCCAAGAACACAGTTGTCTCCACAGAGGCTAAATTAATTCCATTAACATGTACATTGGTAGCCACCTGCCTTACATTAGGTGTTGAGAACTTAATTACTTTAGTCTTTTTATCATTTAAAAGCAGATTATTAACACTAAACCAATGAATAACTTTAGAGAGAGCATCGTTAACGTCGTTATAATTACCTAACCGTCTATTAATTTTGAATGTCAGTTATTCTCGTGATTAATACGTAATGTTTTAACTTTTATAAGATGGCAGTGGAATTGAGAAGCAATAAATCAAGTATTTTCTTAGTTGGAGACGTAAATTATCAAATAATAGGCGCAAAATTACCGTCTAACCGTCAAGTTCTTCCTGTACTTTTTTATAAAATTCGCGAAGTTAAATTGACTGTTAGTGAAAGCGCATACCTAGTCATTCGAGAGTGTATTATATTTAGGGAAAAAGCTAGGATCCCTACCAGAGCTATACCTGTGTAAAATAACTTGTGAATCTTCACCAGGAGGGAGTTGCAAAAAAATTCCAATTTTCTATTTCAATTTCAATCTAATTCAATCTGATAATTTTATTTCTCTTATTTATTCGAAATAAAAAAATCCAGTGTTTACTCGGCGCTATCAGCCATTATGACACTCGAACATCTATAACTTTAAGCCAAATCCCTTGCGGGGTAGGCAGAGAGAGCCGAGCGCCACGTGACTCGATCCTTACATATCTCACTCGCTTCTTTAACATTCATTGCTCTTCTCATGCACGCACGCCGGTTTCTAGGGCTCCTGACATCACCTTCTGATAGAACATGACCAATTTGGTCATGGTAGGTAAGTCTTGGCCTTCCCCGGCTCTTACATCCTTCCACTTTTGCATTGTATATCTGCTTCGTCATTCTTTCATCTTGCATTCTTTCTACATGCCCGAACCATCGGAGCATGCCTCTTCTTATTTTAACACCGACGCTCTCTTTCAGACCAACTCTATTTCTAACATCATCATTACGAATACGGTCTACAAGCCTTACGCCACAAATTTTGCGCAGCGCTCGCATTTCAACCGCGTTTATTCTACTTTCATGCTCTTTCTGCCATACCCAACTCTCGCTTCCATAAGTTAGCGTTGGGACCAACACTGCATTGTGTATAGCGAGTTGTGCCTTCTGGCTCAGGATTTTACTGCCAAGAAGTTTTCCCAACGCTCCATTCACACTATTCCCAGCACTCACTCGTCTTTCCACATCTGCGGTGTACCTTCCATCCCTGCTGAAAGCGCATCCAAGATATACAAACTCATTCACTTGTTCCAACACTTCATCATCAATCGTAATCCTTACATTAGTTCTGGATTCTTCTCTTTCAAATACCATTATCTTTGTTTTCTTCGCATTCAGTAGTAAGCCTTTCTCCATACAGTCGTCTTTCATCGCTGTGACCAGTGTTTGCAGTTTAGATGGTGTATCTGCTAACTAAACATATGTGTCCGAATCAACAAATGGCCCGCTTTAGCCTCTCGATAAACAATGTTGTATTATGTAGCTGGTGTTTCATTCTTCTTAAGGGGGGTCCAGTGGCGCCTCAAGGAATAAAATATCGTATCATAGCGTGGAAGATAAACATTATAAAGTCATGTGTTGCGTGTGTTACAAATACAATAACGTACTTTTACGTCATTAAACCAACAATTGAAATGTTTTGCTTTCGTTGTTATAGGCATAATTGCCAAAAAACGGCCTCTTTTAGCACTTTTGCTTATAACAACGATAGTGGAATATTTTGAGTGTTGGTTTAATGACGTAAAAATACTTTACTATCTTCGTAATAAATGCAACATAAGATTTCATAATGTTTATCTTCTATGCTATAATATGTTTTTTTATTCAATGAGTTATTTTTAGCTAATTTTAGCCACTGGACGAGACCTAAGTAAGAACAACATAGATACCAAGACATGTTAACTTGTAGAGATATAAACATAAAACGATGTCATTGATTTCTCTTTCAATAAACTTTTAAAAGTGAATACGTTTCTGTAGTTTTTTATTACTATTATTACTATTGTTTTCCGTCTAGCTTAAATAAATATGTTTGGTTCAGTATGTATAAAGCTAAATAATAATTAAATCAATAATTTTTATTAAATATTGATATTATAAATTTTATTTAAGTGTGACGCGACTCTGTAGCTTTTCTGTTCGTTTGCATTGACTATACGTTGACCCCAGGTTACCTATTAGGCGCTAATTTCAAATTTTACAAATCGAGCGTCGAGTGTCAATTGAGGGGCGCGGGGTGATTGGGCGGAGCCATTTTAAAGCTTCACGATCGAGGTGTCGCCTTAATGTAATTTTAGTTTTTGTCTAGTTTTAGTATAAATAATTTGAGAACAGTTTTGTGTTTTTAATCCTAAAAATTTACTAAATTAAGGTGGTAGATCTACCGATTTTTCATTTTGAATTCTACCAATTTTTGGCACTTAATCTACAAAATTTCCAATATTTGGGTTGGCAACACTGGTAACGCCTACTGAACACGCACGTAAATTCAAACATATACCTGTCGACTATTCAAAACATAACCATAAAATATTGAGGAGCTCAGCTCGGTGGCGCGACTTTGACACCAACGCTCGTAGGTTCGATTTCCATACAGGACAAACATTTGTGTGCATGAACATATCTGTTTGTCGTCTGGATATTTTAAGAGATGTAGGGCGCATTAAAGCTAGAGATGAGTCATAACAGATTGGTGGGGTTCGCTACCTAAGCCTAAGGATTTGGCGAATATACTGATGTTTACATGGAACGGCTGCCGGCAGTTCTCCACAACCGAGGGGGAAAAAGAAACCTTTCCTAGGTAAAGTCACATGTCTTTCTAAATATAATTTCTTGGTCGTGCGAGTTTCATTACTATGTTTTCCTTCACCGCCGAGCTAATGATTATTATAAATATCTATGTACATTAATTCGAAAACGAGTAAGTCGGGGGGGATACGTCCCACACGATGTAAAGCGGTTACCGTAGCCTATGAACGCTTGCAATACATCAAGTATCACTCGCGCGATGCCACCTCTGCTGGTAACACAGCGACTCCTTAAGAGCTTACTGGTGACCTCACTCACACACAGGGACACAACAACCTGTGAGGTGGAGGTACTTTCCCAGACGGGACGACGACGGGCTGCATTCATTTAAAGCAGCCCGTCTGGGAGAGTACCTAGCACCTGAGGAGTTGGTTTGTTAGCAGCAGAGAAGGCATGGCAAGGCGATGATGCCTTCTCTGCTGCTAACAAACCGAAAAAAGGGGTATACCCCGACGCGACGCGGCACGGTGCTCACCTTATTGTGATATAACAAATAATTAATATAATTTCAAGTGGTTAAAAGTGATAGTTACAACTTTTCGCTGAAATTGAGACGAAATGCAGATACAAATAAGGTAAATGATAATGACTGGACTGAAGTGAGAAAGAGAAGAAGTAGATTTCTCGGAAACGAAGTAAAGAGAGGGGGAAAGACAAGCTCAGTAGAAATTCAAGGCACAGAAAGGAAAAAATATTTACATGTGTGGCGCCTTAAACAACAAGAAGAGTACGTCAAGAAGATATGCGGAACAGAACGTCCAATAAAGGTTGAGAAAATAAATCAAAAGACACATCTCTGTGTGATTATGCTTCATTTAGGATAGGAGTTCCCGAAAGCGCTTACATAAAATTGTGTGAACCAGATGTGTGGCCTGTAAATGTTCAATTCCGTGCGTGGATGTGGTTTCGCAAAACAAACGTCACGAAAAAACCATCAACACAAAAGTTAGACCTTCGAACAAAATTCTTACGTAGTGATAGAATGGACGGACGTAAACAAGGAGGTGCATTTCTCGTGGCCACACCGCGTCTCGAGTTGCGGAATGTGCCCCTACCGGGTGACGTCCTTATTTGATTTTCGGAAGGCGCGAAAAACTAGCAGGTGTCGGTTGCACCCCCCATCTCTTGAGGTTCTTTGCAAGCTATATGAGCGATAGATGCCAGTTTGCGGAGTACGGAGGACATAGATCAGAACCATATTTCGTAAGATCTGGAGTAAGTCAGGGGAACAAACTTGGTCCTCTGGAATTCATTATCATGGCCAATCCGGAGGCCATCAAGGACTCCAGCTGCTTGCTGTTTGCAGACAATCTGAAGCTGTTTCGGCCAATCGGAGCTACTGCAGACTGCGAGAGCTTTCAGTGGGATATAGACCGAGTGGTTTCATGGTGTAATGACAATAAAATGTATTTTAGCCCCTCTAAATGCATGACTATTACCTTTGCTCGAGGACATAATCCCATACACTATGACTACGTGGTTAATACAGTGACTTTAAAAAGAGTAACTGAAGTAAAAGACTTAGGAGTTAAATTTACATCCGATTTGAAGTTTCGCGATCATATTACCAGTATTTGTAAAAAAGCTTATAAAAACTTAGGCTTTATACTTCGGTGGTTCCATAGCTTTACAAATATTGGAGCGATCGTCGCCTTGTACCACGCTTTGGTCAGAAGTAACTTGGAATGCAACGCAGTCATCTGGACTCCACATGAAACCAAATACAGTCTCATGTTGGAGCGCATTCAAAATAAATTTACACGATATGTATATTTTAAATTGAATAAACGCGGTTGAAATGCGAGCGCTGCAAAATTAGCGACGTAAGGCTTGTAGACCGTATTCGCAATGATGATGTTAGAAACAGAGTTGGACTGAAAGAGAGCGTCAGTGTTAAAATAAGAAGAGGCATGCTCCGTTGGTTCGGGCATGTAGAAAGAATGCAAGATGAAAGAATGACGAAGCAGATATACAATGGAAGTGGAAGGATGTAGGAGCCGGGGAAGGCCAAGATACCTACTATGACCAAATTGGTCGTGTTCTATCAGAAGGTGATGTCAGGAGCCCTAGACACCGGCGAGCATGCATGAGAAGAGCAATGAATGTTAAAGAAGCGAGTGAGATATGTAAGGATCGAGTCACGTGGCGCTCGGTTCTCTCTGCCTACCCCGCAAGGGATTTGGCGTGAAGTTATAGATAGAGGTATATTTTAAGAAGTATGGGAATATCTGTTTGCGCCTAGTGTCATCTATCGGCCTTTGAGTGTAAAACTTATTCCTTTCTACCTTACATCCATTTTTTCCTTCGAGACTGCCCGCCGCTCGCATCAAAGACGCTCGCTACGCACCGCATTATTACCATCCTATAGTTTAGTGAACGTAGTACACCCCTCTTAATTCATAGAAGATATTCGCATTATTAACTTAGTTATAGTGTTAATTACGTGTATGTACTTTATGTGAAGTAAAGTATTTGTGAACGCCACGTGTCGCCGGAGCTCTGGACATTTGCCACGACTGCAGTTAACGAGACGGCGGAACATCCATCAGGTGAGTCTCACAATCCTCCTTCTCATCGCAAATATCCGCAACCTTTCATAATTTATTTCCTTTCTTATTTTCCTTCTTTCTTCCAATAAAAAATACTATCCACTAATATAGTACAAGATTCACTCGCATCGCGCGCACGCAATATCCTTTTTATCTCCTTATGTACCCTACTTTATTTATTTTGGGCATGGTGGGGATGAATGGCCGCCCAAGTTATCGTGGCCGGGGACTTCAACGCCAAGTCAACGGCGTGGGGCAACCCGCCCACGGAAGCCAAGGGCGGAATGTCGCGGGACTGTCCACCGTTACATCAGGTTCGAGGTGTCTCGAGCCCCCGGCCGTTTAACTGACTGTCTGAAAATGCACTGCTGGGATTATAAATAACAAGTCTTGTTACAGAATTGTAGTTTTATTTTTACACACTAATTACTCAAAATACAATGTCTATTACTGCCAATTTATTATATCACAAATTTCGACTGAATTACAAAACCCAACTATTTTGTACCGATGTAACAAGTGAAGTTTAATAATAAACATCGTGGGTTCGATTCCCACACAGGGCAGACTTTTGTATGCATGAACATGTATGCTTGTATGGATCTATATATCTAAGTGTTTTCAAGAAAAGTAGGGAGCATTACAGCAGCTCGTCTGCGAAAGTACCACCACCTTACAGAGAAACGCAGCTAAATAACAACCCTTGGCGGATTGTGATGTCCCTGCGAGCGAGAGAGACCACCAGATCTTAAGGAGTTACTGTGATATCAACAGGGGTAGCGGAGCCGAGCTATTTATATTACAAGCGTTCATAGGCTACGGTAACCGCTGTACATAATGTAGGCCGTACACACTTCTTTCTACTTATAAATGACAACTTAAAAGATGTTATTTCTAGCTGGCTTCTACAATTAACAACCGCTAAGGCCACCGCGACAGAATTCTTAATGACGCCATTTGTCAACGCAGGAGTAGGGAGTGATGATTTCAACACATTTAACTGTGCATCTAATCAACTTCGTTAACGAGATATACGTATATATGGCTATACCAGTCGATGGTTTTGTTCTTTCTAGCGGTATCCAGTTTCCTAATCCATTAGGATTGGCGGGGACTGCTACCTAAATCCAAGGTTTGACCAACATAGTGATTTTTACATAAGAATCAGAATCAGAATCATTTATTTGCATAAGATATGGTATACATGTAGTGGTGTTAGTTATACATTATTAGATGCACATATCTTGCCAAACTAGTCGGCGTACAAAAATAATCAGTTAAGTACATGTTATTAGATGTTCTTTTAAAAAAGTTCTTAATAAATAATTATTAATTTACATATGCAAATTTTAATTGATTATATTTTTCCATAATAATACAATATACAAAATAATACAATATATGAAATTACATAGTCATATTTAGTATAGTCAATTTTAGTCTTGCATTTAGTCATTTATATGTTAAAAACTCGTTAACTGAGTAAAATCTTTCGGCTAATAGGAATTTGTGTAACTGTTTACTGAATTTTTTGTATGGCTGGTCTTTTATGGATTGTGGTATTTTGTTGTAAATTTTCGTACACATACCATAAGTATTTCTTAAATATAGTGTCGTCCTAGGAATGTGTGATAAAACAAGCCTATTGCCTTTTCTTGTACTCCGTGTGTACATCATCGAGGCAGTTGTGAATAATTGGAAATTTAGTTTTACAAATTTTGCTATTTCAAATATACAATAATACAAGGTAGGGGCAATATTCTCAGCTTTAGAAACAATGGCTTACACGAGATAAACGGTGCAACACCGCATAGAGCTCTTACGCATTTCTTTTGAGCTATAAAAGCTCGATTGATACCTATGCCATTACCCCAAATTATTAATCCATATCTAAGAACTGACTCAACATAGCCATAGTACGCTGATAGGGCAGCTTTTTGTGTCACTATTTTTCGCAGTCTATTAAGAGCATAAACAAATTTGTTTATTTTAGAACAAGTTTTATTTATGTGGTTCTCCCATCTTAATTTTTTATCTATTATTATACCTAAGAAAGTCACAGTTTCAGACGTTTGTAGTATTTGTCCATTATGGTTAATGTTTAATTGTTTATTGCTTGGATTAACGAGGTCAAGATATTTGGTTTTAGTAATATTTACATTCAGATTATTATTCGATAACCATTCTATGACAGAAGTAACAGTTTTATTTACTTCTGTTTCATGTTTGCCAATATCTTGTGTTTTATTTGTGACAATAATGGAGATGTCGTCCGCAAATAATACGCTTTTATGCTCAATAATATGTTAGATAGATACATAGAGCGACTGCCGTCAGATCCCCACTCCAGAGGGTAAACCACACCTTTCTTAGGCTATGTCAAATATATTGTGAAATATAGCTACCTGGTCGTGCGGGTTTCCTGGCGATGTTTTTGTTCACCGCCGAGCAAGAGATCATTACAATATACATACATCCGAAAACACGAATTCAGCAGCAATAGAGGAGCTATCCTAAGTAAATGTCTTGCTCCATTTTGGTAATAATTAAAACTAATGTCCGCTGCAGCGCGGAAATAATTTAGATGTATATCCCAAAGATTCGAAGATACACCACTAAATCGCTTCTAAGGGGTATTTTTCTCGCAACCAAAAGTTCAAAAGCGCCGTGATTTTCATGGCGTTCAGTAGCGGCAACAAAGCATGGCGCAAACATTTGGTTCGCGGTGTCGGTTCTAGTCCTTTAGTACATAATAATTCAATGGCAGCCACATGCGAGAATTTGAATCGGGGAATATTACTGGTCTTAATTCTTTGTCTATACGATTTTACGAACGTCAAAATTATGTGCAATTTGATCTAACACGCTTTGTGCGCTTCCGCCATCAATTAGTACATGCGAACTACCGGCTGGGAGTCACTAACGTTGAAGATGATACCACGGCTATCACCACAACGGACCAGCGCTGGCGACATACAATACGCATACAAGGAGGTCCGGTGAGAAGAGAGTGGAGCTGGTGGGGGAACTAAATAAACTGCATTGGGATGTAATAGGACTGATCGAAGTTCGAAAACAGTGGGAGGTGATCCTTAAATTCGGCAACTTGCTTTACTACCGGGAGGATGATCATCTGTCCTAAGGCCTGTTGTGTAGGGTTTATCGTCCGTAAGCCCCTCGCCACCAATGTACTGAAGATCGAGGCTGTGTCGGCGAGGGTTGCGTACCTTATACTCACAATTACCGAGCGGTACTCGCCGAAGAGAGCTCGATGGCGTCGTTGCGCGTGTCATTTTAACCGAACACGCAGGTTAGCAGCGTCGACCGCAGCCTATCTATGGATGTGTTTATCTATCTCGAGTTTATCCGTGCTTCTGAGATCATGTTAAGCCATCGGTCCCGGCTGTTGTCGTTAGATGACAGTCGTTAAGCTAATTCAGTGAGCACTTAGCTGGAGCACGCAAACATGAGAATGTGTCGTAGTCTCTGTTGAGTTTTACTATTTTTTAAAAAGATTATGGAATTCATTTTTCTTGTAAGCATCTTTTAAGAGCAGTTAAGTATCTGTTCCATATTGGGTATCTGTGGCTATTTTCTCAGTGAAAAGGTGTGTCCTATTAATATTATAAATGCGAAAGTTTGTATGTATGGATGTCTGTTACGTATACGTCTTTCACGCTTAAACGGCTGAACGGATTTGAATGAAATTTGGCACGTAGATAGATTATGATCTGGAATGGATTAACACATAGGCTATATTATTTGACACCGAGCGGGCGGAGCCGCGGGCAGCAGCTAGTGTTTAACAATAATGTCGTCAATTATTTGATTGAGATATGAGATTTGTCACTACCTGCTCCGTAGTATTTGTCACTACCTGCTCCGTAGTATTTGTCACTACCTGCTCCGTAGTATTTCTTGGAGACTGATATAATTTGTGCTACATCATTTATTGTTTATTTTTTGTAGGACGAGGTCGAATAAAATATCTAAAGATATTTACGAACAAGCTGCATTTATTTTGGAGGATAAAACTAAAAAAAATCGTGGTATCGCAAAAGACTGGATTATGTCACAATGTCCTTAACAAGATACAAAAAACCGGCCAAGTGCGAGTCGGACTCGCGCACTAAAGGTTCTCTACCATTATCTATAAAAATGGCAAAAAAAAACACGTTTGTTGTATGGGAGCCCCCCTTAAATATTTGTTTTATTTAAATTTAATTATTAATTTTTATCGATGAAATTGGTAACGGCAACACCGTTATCAATATCGAGCAAAAATGTCACGTTTGTTGTATAGGAGCCCCCCTTAAATATTTATTTTATTCTGTCTTTTAGCATTTGCTGTTATAGCGCCAATAGAAATACATCATCTGTGAAAATTTCAACTGTCCACGGTTCATGAGATACAGCCTGGTGACAGACGGACGGACGGACAGCGGAGTCTCAGTAATAGGGTCCGTTTTACCGTTTGGGTACGGAATTCAAAAAATAAAGACGCAAAATAGAATGGCACACCTGTAGAATCTCTCACAGTCGGGTACTAAAAGTATTAACGACGGACAAGAGGCCGTTACATGGATTATAGTGTAGTATGGACTGACGCTTTAGCGATAGCATCCTTAGGATGTCAGACGACCAACTTTGTCTTATGTGGTTCGACAATAAAGAAGACGGATAATGTACAGGAAAGAAAATTAACATGGAAAGTAACAGTAAAAGAAGGAAAGGAATTAAGGTAAACTGGAAAATTTGCTATAAAAAGGAAGGTGATTACATGATATAAATTCATTTAAAAAATCAAAAAGGAAGGTGATTACATGATATAGAATTTTTCTTTACAGGGAAAATAAGTCTTAATAGTTTAGCAAAGCGCTTAAATTGTTTTGTCTTTTATTTGTTATAATTTAAAATTTTATGTTTTTGTATGTTTCAAAAATAAATATTAATAAGGTAATTTAAAGATGAAGTAATATTATGTAATTTTTAAATCTTTTGAATTGGTGGTTCAGCGCACGAGCGCACTTAAGGTACAGCCGCCACTGCTTCTAACCACTCTTTACTTAATCTGTCTCGTGTCTCTTAAACCTATGAGCATTTGCAATACATTAAGTATTGCTTGCGCGATGCTACCCGTACTGCTAACATAGCAACTCCTTAGGAGTTACTGGTTTGGCTGCGGTTTTCCGTGAGGTGGTGGTACATCCCCAGGTAGACTGCTTTGATGGCGCCTGGCGCCTGGCGATGGCGTTGATGACGAATGCAGTAAAATTCCAAAGAATGTTCTAGTTAAGAGGTTACATTTTCTATTTTCAAAACTCTCGAAAACCTGCCTATTATTATATAAAATACCATTTGGGTAATTTAAGGGAGGCATGGCCTAACCCTATGGGTTGTAGAGATCTGATGGCAGTTGCATGTTAAAATCAGTAGTTTCACTCTAAATCCTTGTGCTTAGGCAGCGAATCCCGTCAATTCTGATGTATTAGGAAACGAGATAACGCCGAGAAAAAAAGAAATATCAAATTTGAAATCGCTTCATCCATTCTAGGGTAATGATCTCACTGGTCTCTGTCTTTTTTTTATACTACTTCGGGAGGCATACAAGCATACGGCCCACCTGATGTAAACTACCGTAGCCTATTAACGCTTGCGATATATTAAGTATCACTCGCGCGATGCCTCCTCTGCTGCTCCCAAGGAGTTGCTTAAACAGCAACTCCTTGGGAGTTTACTGGTGACCTCACTCACGCACGCAGGAACACAACTACCCTCTTGGTAGTTGTTATTTGGCTGCGATTTCCGTGAGGTGGAGGTACTTCTCCAGACGGGCTGCTTTGATGCGCCCTATCTCTCTTAAAAATCCTTCCATAAGGCATAAAAATGGTTATATTTTTATATTTGTATCAAAGTACCAGTTAATAATCCAATTAGGTAGAATTAAATTACGATTAGATTTAATTCTAAGTGGATTGAATTAGAAAACACTATAGTAGCTTCACTGGTTCGGGAGAAAATTGAGCGCAAACTTTTTTATGTACGGACATTCTTACACATCCTCAAAATAGAATAAAACGAAACGCCTTTGAAACGTAAAAATCAACAAAATTCTAGCAAATGCATTACAATAATTTCACCTGAAATCGGAATTAAGTACATCGCTGCTTTTGGTAGTCGTTCCAACATGAGCGAACTTGGCCAATTTTGACAATCATGTTTTCCGTGTGTTCACTCCGATGATTCATTAGTAGGTCTAGTTAGAAAAATCGTGTTAATTATAGATATTAATGATAAGAGCCCTGCTCGACGATGCGGAAAGAGGGGTCCGTTGGAAGCCCCCCACGAAAATGTAACGTCTCTCTCTCGCAAGGGAGCGGGCATACGGGTGTCTTTACAATATTGTTTTATGATGGTAACGTAGTAATGGAAAACAGTTGACATTTTTTAAACTTACCTTACAACAAGTTACCAAAATCCATACGAGAAGAGCCCATAATGAATGCCTTTAAAAGGAAACTCCATGATCTGTTAGTTCAAAAATCGTATTACACTTTGGATGAATATTTGACCGATAAAAGCAATGTGAGCTCTTCAAGATAAATGATTAAATTGACATATATTGATAAATTGACATTACAATAAATGTAATTTAACATCATAAATGTAATTTTGAAAGGGTTGTATTTAAATTAGAATTTGTTTTTAATACCATATTGATGACAATTGCAAGTAAATTATGTATTGTAAAATTAATTTTGTATGCCCATTGGCGGGACATAGAGAATCCTACCCATTTTTGTACATCAGTAATCACCTATGTTCACAAAATAAATGAATAAATAAATAAATGAATAAAAACTTAAAACGACATCGCCGTAGATTTTATTCTTTATGCGATCAGTTCAGCTGAAAAAAAAAACGCAATTTTAAGGATTTTTTTTAGTTACGTTACTTTGACACCAAAGCTCGTGTGTTCGATTCCCTCACAGGACAAACATTTGTGAGCTATCTGTTTGTCTTGCTCTAGGTGTTTTATTTATTTATTTATTTATTTATTTATTTATTTATTTATTGACAAAACATACACGTACTTACAGTTATAAAAACCAAATCACACATGTATATAACAAAGAAACAATTAGATTAATTTAAATTATAAATAAAATATGAAATATAATTACGAGTAACTCGTAATTACATTTTTTATCAAATACATAATAATATCTGTAGCGCTTTTAAATAATATTGGCAGATAGCACAGAGCTCAGAAATTCAGAGATTCTATCTACGAATACGTCAGCATCCGGACATTGCTGATGGATTTCATTCAAACTGCACACCATGCGAGACATAGGGGCATGCTGCGGGTTGGTTCAACGGCAAAAAGCTTCGGCCGGTGACGTAGAGCTAAAGCTCCAAAATTTCTGGCGGGTGCGATCAAACCGACGCGTCCTAATGCCTCTGGATTGTCTACTTTATTTCTTAGTAACAGATAAACGTGAACTATCTGCTGAATAGTGCGCCTATGTTCCAAAGTGTTCAATCCGACCATTCCCCCAACAAAGAGAGATGGATAGAGAAAGGGATAATATCCATACTGTCGTTTATATATGAAGCGAGCAAATTTCTTTTGAATTTTTTCTATGAATAGAATGTATTTAGCTTCATACGGATTCCACACGATTGCCGCATACTCCAATCCACTGCGCACATAAGCGTTATAAAGTAAGACGACAGTTTTCACGTTGGAAAACTGTGGAGAGACTCTCACGATGAAACCAAGAGTCTTACTCGCACGATTACATATCGCCCTAACATGTGTATGAAAATCTAGTGCAGAAGTCAACGCTAGCCCTAAGTCCCGTATCTCGTCCACCCGATCCAAAGCCACCCCATGCAGGGTGTATGTATGTTGAATAGGATTTTTAGCCATAGTGAATGTGATTGTTTGGCATTTCTTAATATTTAAAGGTAGTTTATTCAACTTGCTCCAACCCGCTACGTGGTTTATGTCACACTGAAGGGACATGACATCCGTTACTGCTTCTATACCCAAATAAAGTTTAACATCATCAGCGAATATCAAACATTTAGCAATTTTTACAACTTCCGGCAAGTCATTGATCATTATCAGGAAAAGGGTAGGCCCGAGCGAACTACCCTGACTTACGCCCGAAGGAGTGTTATAAGTCACCGATTCATAACCTGCCAGCCGGACATACTGTTTCCTTTCCGACAGATAGCTAGCGAAAAATTTAAGGAGGTTATGGCTAAATCCCATACATGCAAGTTTATATAACAGTACGTCATTGTCCACAATATCGAAGGCCTTTTGAAAATCAAGGTATACCGCGTCAACTTGCCGATGAGCATCCATTTCAGCATGAATGTAATCCACGTAGTTTACGAGATTTGTGGTGGTCGACTTTGTCCTTCGAAAACCGTGTTGAGTATCACTTAACCAAGTTCCAATTTGTTGCCTAATAAGTTGATCTAAATTAATTTCAAATAATTTTGCAAAACCTGATAAAACTGCGATAGGCCTATGCGAACTTACATCTGTTTTAGCTCCAGCCTTCGGTACGGGCGTTACTCTTGATAATCTCCACCTAGAAGGATGATGTGACTTTTTCAAGGAGAGATTATAGATGTGTAAGAGAGGCTCCGCTAACACCGATATACAGTCTTTGATTAAGTAAGACGGAACACCATCCGGACCGATAGCTGCACGTTCTTTTAATCGCCTAGCTGCGTGACGTAATTGCTGATATGTAATGCTTTCCACGGATACATAGGCACCTTTTATTGATGATTCGTTAGAACAAGAAATTGCCCGGTCCACGCTTAATTTCGGGACATCGTCGAGAAAAACTGAGCTGAAATAATCAGCGAACGAATCTGCAGCTAACTGTCCACTAACAGTTTTCCCGTTGTATGTATAGTCGCTACACCTGTCCCTGCTCCTCCGCTTATCCTTAACATAATCCCAGAATTTTGCGGGGTCCGTAGATATATTCCTCTCGATATTTATAACATATAACTTATGTGCCTGTGTAATTAGCATTTTGACTCGCGATCTATAATATTTAAATAATTCCTGATTGAACACTTTACCTTCTGATCTAAACCGCTTTAGATGAAAGTGTTTGAATTTAATGTTGCGTATTATTTCAGGAGTATACCACGAGGGGTATTTATACCCTTGGGTATACTCTCTACGCCTTTTGACCGGAACATGTTTATCAATACAGTTGTATAATAAAGTGTAAAATATATCTGTAGCGCTTTCAACATCGTCACTATTTAGTACCTCCGTCCAATTTGTATTAGCCAGTTCAGCATACAGCTCACGAAAATCAGCCCTATGAAAGTTCCACTGAGGTCGGTCATTATCACGATGCGGAAATTGCAATGGTGGATATAAGGACGACCTACCTCGCCTTAATATCAATGATATACTCAACGGAGGGTGATACAGGTCCGGTGGTACCAAAGCTTCTACGTCCCCTGTTACACTTACTGTTTGTGTGTCAGTGCCAGTAAATACCAAATCCAAAATGCCACCGTATTCGTTGTGAATCTTATTATGCTGTTTTAGATGACAAAATTCACAAAATGTTTCAAATTGCGATTTAACATTTTCACTACAAGAATTTAAATTAAAATCCCCCATCAGCAGGAAATCGAGTGATGGGTATTTACATACATAATTCTCAATACAATCAAGAACCCCCAAATATTGCGAGTCATTATAATTAGGTGGCAGATACACTACACAGCACGAGAAAATAACTTTTTTCCAACTGATAATAGCAAATACAATTTCCTTGTTTGATGTAAGGCCGTCCACGTCCGTAATTCTGCGTACACTAAAATGGCCCCGCACTGCAAGTAACACACCCCCCCAACCTACATCGCCCTCCCTATCCTGTCGAAGTACTGTATATCCCGGAGGGAAGAGTTCTCCATCACTCACGGAACTATTTAAAAAAGTTTCAGTAAGGGCTATAATATCTGAAGGGCATGTATACATATTTGTACTGAAAACTGCAGCTTTCGAACGTAGACCTCTTACATTTTGGTAGATTACAGATATATTTTTAGTTCTTTTAGTTTTATTGTTTCACTGCGCTTCTTTTGATTTTGTTGACGAAAATTCTGCCTCCAGGGCTTTATACAGATGTCTTCAGACCAGTTTTGTGTACTCATAACTAATTTTTCAAGCTTAGACGGAACTCCGAGTTTGAATGATGCATAATTACCACGAGGCTTTAGCTGTTCCACCGTACATACATCCTTATTACAAATAGATACTAAGTGTTGACGTACCTGGTCAGCCGTTGTACCTGGTTTGACGTAATACAGGTGAACATACTGGATTCTTTCAGACGCCTCTAACACTGTTGATCCCGGCCTTGCAGTGCCACGAAGCACACCCACCGATGTCGATTGGTTCCGCTTTCGCATAACCTTTATCCAAGGGCCGTTGCCGTCGTCGTTGGAATCTTCATATATATTTATATTTGGAGGTACTGTACTGCTGTGAATTTGAGAAGGCCCCGCCTCCAAAAGGTGATTCACACTTGGTGGCTTTGTGATGTTACTTGAAGTTGTTTTCAATGTAGAATTACCTAAGCAATCGTTTGATGGATTCTTGTTATGTCTTAGGCGCCCCGCCTTATGATTTTGAGCAGGTTGGAATGGCAATTTTTCCTGCAAAGCCGAGTTACTTCTACAGTCAGCATCCGAGGATTGGTCCCTCGGAACACGGTCCATCTCTTCATACCGTTTAAGCTTTTCTTCCAGAAATGTATTTCGGTTCACCAATTCAATAAGGTTTAACATCATATCCTGCATTTTGGTAAATAAGTTTTCTTTGGTCAGCACCGCAAATTGTTCGGTTATAGTATCTTGAATTACTGAGGCTAGTTGATCTTTAATAATATTAGGCATCTCTTCACGTATTATATTACGCAAGGCATTCCTAGTAGCAAATTCACAACATTGCACCGAAGGCGAATCGAACTGTTGCATACGTTTTGCACGCAAAGTAATATTTCCATTATTCTGTTGTTCAGTGGTTAAATCAGTGGTAAATAGTTCACATGTGGCAGATATTCTTTTATTAGTACAATCGGTACATATCCAAGTACTTATGTCTTCTGTTGACAAATTATTTAGCGCCTCCTGCGTTAGATTGGCACATGTTATATCATAAGCTTGTTTACAATTCGCACAATGCAAGTACTCACCAACAATATTATTCTTACATTCCGCGCATATATTGCATTTAGATGCCATAATAATAGTTTGAAAAGGTAATAATAAGTTGATTAAAGACAAGTTGCGTTTTCTCAAGTCGCAGGCGCGTGTAGTGTGACAGGGACGCAAGCTTCACAAACAGCGTGCGTGCGAGTAGGACAGACAATGCACTTGCACCGAGATGGTAAGATAATCGGGCGGCTACGTTATATTGAAAATAATTACTACAACGAATATTAAATTGCAGTAAATATTATATAATCACACTTGCACTAACACTGCACAATCCGTACAGGTATTTTGGTTCACTTCTGCGCTGATTTTGGTAACAATTTACGAATTTTAAGGCGACACATCGAAAAATTAGACCAACTTTCATCGAATAGTATAGGCTAATGACTAAACTGACGGATCTAAGATTTTAATATAAATAACTTCATTTCTTTATCTTGAATTTGCTTGCTCAAATACGCGATTGTGTAAAATTGATTCGATAATAATTACTTTCGAAAACACCTCCTGAAATTCATTATCTTTGAAATTACAACGAAGTTGTTCTGTTTATACGCTTCAAAATTACTTAAATCTATTAGTAATATCTATATTTATAATATGGTTGCTGCATATTTTGATAAGTAAAACATGAAATTTTTTAAAAATATTTTAAGTTTCTGACAATTTCAAAGCGATCACATTCGTCTTGGGTGCTACGTGTTTTCGACCTTATTGCGCGGTAATGAGGATTATAAACGCGTTGACTAACTACATCCAGCCAGTCCGGCTGCAGCCCGCTTCGAGGTGAGACCTATGTCGACTGTCTGCTCGAGCTCGCTCCATTAACATCGCGACACCAAAGTTTTTATAATTAATAGTTGTAAATATTCAATATTATAGTATTTAGCGTAAGTGTATTATTATTAGATATAAGTAGTAAATAATATTATAGGTTTATATATATTTATTATACTGTTGTAATAATGGGGAACACTAAAAAGAAAATATATAGAATAAAAATACAAAGAAAATGTTCGTAGAATGGCGGAGGCGAACAAGACAAGGTATTTATTTTTTTTAATTATTATATTCATTAAACATATTATAATAACATTGTGTAAACATATTTCTAGTTTTTAGAACAGTTCCTAGGTACGGTTGGCCCAAGCTATTTAATTCCTCTTCAAACTTTTTTTTAATTTTGCTTACTTAATAACTCTATATAAAACTGCATTAAATAAGAGTTATTTTTTGCAGGAATAAACAGTAACATTTGATAATTGGTATACATTATCCACAGGCTGACCGCGTACCTATATAGGACGTCAAACTCCTATTATATCCATTATAATCTGACCGAACTCCGACTTAGAAGTTGTACGTCGGTGGAGGTCAGGTTACGTTGGAAATTTATACCAATAAGGTTCGCGCTCTCAGCACATAGCAACCAGTGGAGACTCTTTATTTCTTTGTATTAAAATAAAAACTTATAAAATAGAATATTTTTGCTGTTTTGTTTTTTAGGAGAATCTTACTAAATAAACATATTCCACTAGAAGAATCACTACTCGATTTATATGCTACTTTAACGTAAGTGTCATACGGGACGACAAACTCATAGTAACCATTATAAGCTCACCGAACTCCGACTTAGACATTGTACGTAGGTGAAGGTTAGTTTACGTTGGAAATTTATCCAATCAGAAGATAGAAAACCAGTGGAGGTTTTTTTTTTGTATTAAAATAATTACTAGTAAAATAGTATATTTTGATAGTTTTTAAAAAAACTCGGTGTGTTTCATGTTAAAGAAGCGAGCGAGGTGTGTAAGTACCGAGTCATGTGGCGCTCACGAGGGATTTAGCGTGAAGATATAGATAGATAGTATACTTATACCCATGGTACTTGAAAACAAATAATATTTACTATGAACTAACACTGAAATCACAAAAAACTCATCTATTCTATACATTTTCGTTAGTATTGAACTATTGTACGGATTAGATTTATTTCGCAACATCAGAGATGGTCCTGGTTCTTTCTTCTTGAGAGTTTAGTAAATAACAAGGAAACGTACAACAATACAAAACACAGAGTATACATAAGTAAAATACAATAAATGTCAGTATACAAAAGTTAAAGTTATGAAACAGCAAGAAAATCATTTGTCACATGTTTTTTTTTAAATATGAATAGATTATAGAATCTATTTGTATATATGTATATTAGGGTGTCCCTTATTTTTCAAAGTTTTTATTTTCTAACGCATAGGTCTTAGTTTTGTTCATTTGCTTTTAAAACAATCGGAAATAATTTTTTAACTTATTTGGATTACGATAATCCGTGCCGAATTACATCGAAACATGTTCATACAAGTTGCGCGGCAGTGCCGCGCGTACTCGCGGTATTCATTTGTTCAAAGTCAAAGTCAAAATCTTTTTATTCCGTAAAAATGGCTACATTTGTTTGGAATCGTCACAATTTTTTTCCCTACCGTGCAGTTTATGACTAGGTGAGCACTGATAAAAATACTGCCAAAAAACTCAGGCATCCCTCTTTTGGTATCCAAACAAATTTACATATTTTGTTAATTACATTATAATTGGATCGACTCACTCCCAGGCATTTTTATCATTAATATAGTCAGATACTTTATAATATGCCCTGCTACACAATTTGGCTCTAATAGTAGTTTTAAATTTGTTTATTGACAATTCTCTTATATTGCTGGGAAGTTTGTTATAGAACCGTATACATTGCTCCATAAAAGAATTACTTGTTTTGTGGAGACGGCTTGCATATAACACAAGATTATGCTTATATCTAGTATTTATGCTATGAGTATCACTCTTTTTACAAAATGAGTCTATGTTTTTATGGACATACAAAAGATTTTCATAGATATATTGCGATGCGACTGTTAAAATATTTATTTCTTTGAATTTTTCTCTAAGGCTCTCCCGGGGACCAAGTTTGTAGATAGCTCTTATGGCTCTCTTTTGCAATAAAAAGATGGTGTTAATATCCGCGGAGTTACCCCAAAGAAGAATTCCATATGACATAATACTATGAAAGTAGCTGAAATAAACTATTCTAGCCGTATCAATATCAGTGAGCCGTCTAATAGGTTTCACTGCATAGGCTGCAGAACTTAGTTTTCCTGATAATTTTTCAATTTGTGGGCCCCTTTGTAGTCTAGAGTCAATTGTTATACCCAAGAACACAGTTGTCTCCACAGAGGCTAAATTAGTTCCATTAACATGTACATTGGTAGCCACCTGCCTTACATTAGGTGTTGAGAACTTAATTACTTTAGTCTTTTTATCATTTAAAAGCAGATTATTAACACTAAACCAATGAATAACTTTAGAGAGAGCATCGTTAACTTCGTCATAATTACCTAACCGTCTATTAATTTTGAATGTCAGTTATTCTCGTGATTAATACGTAATGTTTTAACTTTTATAAGATGGCAGTGGAATTGAGAAGCAATAAATCAAGTATTTTCTTAGTTGGAGACGTAAATTATCAAATAATAGGCGCAAAATTACCGTCTAACCGTCAAGTTCTTCCTGTACTTTTTTATAAAATTCGCGAAGTTAAATTGACTGTTAGTGAAAGCGCATACCTAGTCATTCGAGAGTGTATTATATTTAGGGAAAAAGCTAGGATCCCTACCAGAGCTATACCTAACTGTGTAAAATAACTTGTGAATCTTCACCAGGAGGGAGTTGCAAAAAAATTCCAATTTTCTATTTCAATTTCAATCTAATTCAATCTGATAATTTTATTTCTCTTATTTATTCGAAATAAAAAATCCTGTGTTTACTCGGCGCTATCAGCCATTATGACACTTGAACATCTATAACTTCAAGCCAAATCCCTTGCGGGGTAGGCAGAGAGAACCGAGCGCCACGTGACTCGATCCTTACATATCTCACTCGCTTCTTTAACATTTATTGCTCTTCTCATGCACACACGCCGGTTTTTAGGGCTCCTGACATCACCTTCTGATAGAACATGACCAATTTGGTCATGGTAGGTAAGTCTTGGCCTTCCCCGGCTCCTACATCCTTCCACTTTTGCATTGTATATCTGCTTCGTCATTCTTTCATCTTGCATTCTTTCTACATGCCCGAACCATCGGAGCATGCCTCTTCTTATTTTAAACCGACGCTCTCTTTCAGACCAACTCTATTTCTAACATCATCATTGCGAATACGGTCTACAAGCCTTACGCCACAAATTTTGCGCAGCGCTCGCATTTCAACCGCGTTTATTCTACTTTCATGCTCTTTCTGCCATACCCAACTCTCGCTTCCATAAGTTAGCGTTGGGACCAACACTGCATTGTGTATAGCGAGTTGTGCCTTCTGGCTCAGGATTTTACTGCCAAGAAGTTTTCCCAACGCTCCATTCACACTATTCCCAGCACTCACTCGTCCAAGAGCCAAAAGCGCATCCAAGATATACAAACTCATCCACTTGTTCCAACACTTCATCATCAATCGTAATCCTTACATTAGTTCTGGATTCTTCTCATTCAAGTACCATTATCTTTGTTTTCTTCGCATTCAGTAGTAAGCCTTTCTCCATACAGTCGTCTTTCATCGCTGTGACCAGTGTTTGCAGTTTAGATGGTGTATCTGCTAACTAAACATGTGTCCGAATCAACAAATGGCCCGCTTTAGCCTCTCGATAAACAATGTTGTATTATGTAGCTGGTGTTTCATTCTTCTTAAGGGGGATACATGCGTCCAGTGGCGCCTCAAGGAATAAAATATCGTATCATAGCGTGGAAGATAAACATTATAAAGTCCTGTGTTGCGTGTGTTACAAATACAATAACGTACTTTTACGTCATTAAACCAACAATTGAAATGTTTTGCTTTCGTTGTTATAGGCATAATTGCCAAAAAACGGCCTCTTTTAGCACTTTTGCTTATAACAACGATAGTGGAATATTTTGAGTGTTGGTTTAATGACGTAAAAATACTTTACTATCTTCGTAATAAATGCAACATAAGATTTCATAATGTTTATCTTCTATGCTATAATATGATTTTTTATTCAATGAGGGCGCCACTGGACGAGACCTAAGTAAGAACAACATAGATACCAAGACATGTTAACTTGTAGAGATATAAACATAAAACGATGTCATTGATTTCTCTTTCAATAAACTTTTAAAAGTGAATACGTTTCTGTAGTTTTTTATTACTATTGTTTTCCGTCTAGCTTAAATAAATATGTTTGGTTCAGTATGTATAAAGCTAAATAATAATTAAATCAATAATTTTTATTAAATATTGATATTATATATTTTATTTAAGTGTGATGCGACTCCGTAGCTTTTCTGTTCGTTTGCATTGACTATACGTTGACCCCAGGTTACCTATTAGGCGCTAATTTCAAATTTTACAAATCGAGCGTCGAGTGTCAATTGAGGGGCGCGGGGTGATTGGGCGGAGCCATTTTAAAGCTTCACGATCGAGGTGTCGCCTTAACGGAGAGTATCAAAAACGTTGTTAACTTGCCAGAGGCATACCCTCCATTCACACAATATTCCTCAAGGGAGTTGTTATGTGTTGCTCCGTCGACGAAGTTTTGATCGCCCTGTTAGTACATCTAGTACAGTCGTATGTAGTTTTTTCTGTATTTTATAACAGTGAGTATTTACGTATGTTTATCAGTTGTCTAGTAGCCATAACACAATCTCCGTTTACTTTAGGGCTAAAAAATAGTGTATATTTTATTATGTAATTGTAATTTTGTTCTACTCTTAGGTTCTACCGGATGAGCGATATGTTTGTTCGTATTTTTATCCATTAGGTACTAACTAACTGCAGATGTACCTGCACGACTACAATATATTTTTAGTCATATTATTGTTAATATAGTCGAACGCGCCTAAAGAAATTTTTATTTACATGCAATATGATCTAACCTGCTTTGTTAGCTTTCGCCACCAATTAGTTCATGCGGCCAAGCGCCGGCCGGCACCCACCCGCTACCGTTAGTAGATGCAACATGCCGACGCTGCCATGGCTGCTTCGGTAGTCTCTGCCTCGGCTGCTGCGGTTGTCAGCCATCTGGAACAGAAACCGCATGCCCCCAACACCGTCGCTGCCACGTCTGGCCTGGTCGTCGCTGCGACACGTGTTTCGCCTCTCCACGAGGCATCAGGCGTTGTAGACGTTAATCGTTATAATAACATGGTACAAGTGACAAAACCTCGCAGTGCCGATATATTGAATTGAGGATGGGGTGGATGGCGTAAGCAGGTTAGATCAAATTGCATGTCAATTTGACTTTCGCTAAATAACACCTGAATCTATTAACTAAATTTTTATTTCATAACTTTTTCAATAGGGAGGACTTTTCAACATGGTACTTATATCATAAAATGCTTACTTTCTAGTAAGGAAGAATAATAAAAAAAATCATTCAGATTTAACTTTTTGACCCCTCTAAGATTATGTTAATATTACATAGTATACACACGTTATATTTGGCATAGGCACTGAGATATACAACAACAATAAACTTACGCGGTGAACGCAGACGGTCACCCATCCAAGTACTGCTCGCGCGTGACTATGCTTCACTTCGGTGATCGGACGAGAACGGGAGTTCTCAACGTGGTAAGGACGTTGACATGTTTCACTGCTTCACCAACATGTAAATCGTAATAAATCATAACGTGAATATTTTTAGGATTTTTGCTACGCCAAGAGTTATTTATTTCCTTGCAAATGTAAAACAACAACACGCAATGACAAACATGCGTGTATAGAAAAAATAAGATAAATGGTAAAGGAGAATGACCAAATATGTATGGGACTTCGGCCCACTTGCGTCAGTCATGCGTCTTGACCAAACCATCGGCAAAACAAAGGAAATATATTGTAGATGACTCAAAAGAAATATTATTTCAATACGAATAGGGGTTATCGAGTATTTTTAAATCAAATTAGGCATTTTGAGGTTATATTTTGCGAGTGTAAAACTCATCGATGTTAAAACTACAAGGTACAGAGGGGAGGTTATATTTTAGTAAAGATTATATGGATTTGTAAATACGATGCCATGTGCATAGATCAAGCGCACTGAACACCTACGTTAAATGCATCTTCAAATAATTAAACCACAGGATAAGCAGTAGATATTTAACTTCAACTTGTTATGTTCATATATATGTATTATCCATTGCAATTGGGTTGAAGTAGCTCAACATCACCTTTAACATCACTTTTGACTGAAACAAACCTTACCTGGACGTTGTGCACCCCACGATACTGATGGAACAATAGCTTGAATGGGGAAGAACGCAGCAAAAGATTATTTGAAGAATTGTTGTTCACTAGGGTGAGTGTGGTAACCATATAGCACCTATATTGGCAGTCAGGGTGGCAATGTGCAACTTACATTACTTGGTTGTAAGCATTGGCAGGCTATGGTAACTATTTAACATCGGGCGGATTGTATGCTTATATAATTACTTACATTGGTCTTAATCACAGAATATTCATTGGAGATAAATAAGAACAACACCTAGTATATTGACACTTTTATTTATATTTATTAGGTTCTTATATATAAAAAAAATATTTCTTTAAATGGTTTATTACAATTTTTATCATCAATAAATACATTAAATAAAAATCTAAAAATGGAGTAGGAGCCTGTACATCTTTAAATATACCCTAACTTAAATACCAAATTAACAAAATTATAAGCGCACTGTATTGTTCATTTTCCTACAAAACAATTGCAGCAGTAGCCGACCAATACCTCTCTAGACATTTAAACAAATATGTTATTGAACTGATGTGCCTCCACTTTATATGAGCTCTGATAATTATTTTGTCCTAATATATGGGGAGCATTTTCTATTTTTTAATTAATCTCCACAGCATACAGTTCATTAGGAATATGTTCTCCAAAGTAAAACTGCTATCCCAAGGGCACATAATAAGTATGTTTAATGTCAATTCATCCTAATTTCCATTGCCTAACTGACGACAGCATATTCTAGCACAGTTAGGTACATATAATATGTTGTACATTAATAATATATCAAAACCCAAAAACATGTGCCTCATGTTGATAAATATAATTAAGATCCATGCAAATATAGTTCTGTGGCTTGACAAAAAAATGATGAAGGCACTGGAACTTTACGTGTAGCCTCGATGAATTTCTGGTTAATTTCCTCTAGCAGTTATCAATTACCATCATGGAACTGTTGTCTTTGTATTACTCAGCTGCTCGTCAACACTCTTTCCAGTCGTGATACCTAGAATAACATATATATATTACGTGGAGAAAATTAAATATGTGTATACTGTAGGAGTATCAGAACGATTAAAATGATTTGAATGGAAGTATAAAGATCCCAGCTACATAAAGATAAAGTAACAATGTACAAATTATAAAAAAATATATATAATTTTAGGGAAACATCATAAAAAAATATGTTTAAGAAATTATACAATACAATACAATATTCTTTATTGCACCACACGAAACAGTAAAATACATGAAATTAACTTATAATTAATGTAGAAAAGGCGGTCTTATAGCATAGCAATCTCTTCCAGACAACCTTAGGGTAGAGGAAAACAAAAGAAAAATTCAGGCAGATAGGTGGCGCAATATAAAGTAGAAAACATAAAAGAGGATTAATTGTTAATAATCAAAACAATAATGACGATAGATACTTATATATTAATTCACTTAATTATGTACCATATGAACTGGAATCCATCTAAGTATAACATCCCATTTCTGATATTCTGGTGATAGCTCTGTATAATTGAGATCTTATTATCAATATGTCAACATCCCACATTCAAGGGCTACTTGTTGATGTCCAAATTCATTTGAAGGTTTGACTTCAAATGTTACTTAAGCTCATATTAATGTATATATAATTCCCGGCATAAGATGCTACCGTCTGTGATCTGTAACAATTAAAAATTATTGTTTAATTGATAAATTGATAAACACAATAATCTAAAAACATAAGTCATTAATGTAGTCTTACTATGTCAGTTATTATAAAACATAATAATACCGCTGTATTTTATAAACAATCAATGGTGCAGCTTCTAATATGGGTGAGTGTAGATATGTGTTCACAATTCTTATCTAGGCGCGGTCTATACTTTTATTCATATACTTAATAAAAGGTTACCAATATATATGTGAACTAAAAAATAACGTAACACTTACCGGACTGTGCACCATTCAAGGAATGTACTAGTTGTTCATCCAAGGAATGTACTAGTTGTTGGTATGATCAATGGATATTATAATATTTCCACACGTTGATTTCATGTATTGTGTTGATGGCATGTATGGAAATTAAACAAAACAAAATAATATATATTATGAAAAATGAAATAGAATAGATTAAGGATTTGACTCTTGTCTATGGACACGTCGCTGTATAAGGATGCGATTGGAATTCGATTTCAATGGGTTAAAAAATCGATTCAATCGGCATTGAAATGTACACTTATTTGTACGCAACAAAAAACATAATAATAGTACACAGTTTTTCACTATATCTAGCATAGATCTCAATACCTACTGTGTTATTGTTTCTATACAGTGCTACCATGAAATAAAATGGAATGTACCGTTATCCCTTTACCTTTTTATTCTGATCTCACGTAATTACAATAATGTTGCAAGTTGTTTGTTTATGACATAAAGTACCTTCTGAGAACTACGTAATACTTACGTCTTATTAATAAATTGAAAGTAAAAATCAATCGATTAAATAATTACGCCTAATCTAACACTTTGACATTATATGAACTGGGCTTAAACAAAGGCCTGTATCTTACTACTAATGGGACTAACAGGACTCCTGTCTCTCTATAACTTCACACCAAATCCTTTGCGGGGTAGGCAGAGAAAACCAAGCGCCACATAACTCGATCCTTACAGTCCTTACACACCTCAGTAACTTCATTTACCGAATAATATATGTTAAATCGATTATGTTATGATTCACAACTTTTGCTAAAGAAATATTTCGAGTAGTGGTGTTACTCATGCATCATGATTGTTTATAAACATTTTTATATGAAGGCTAGCTATTAAAATGAATAGAAGCTTTTCATATTCACTTTATAAGCAATGAATTAAAAAGGTTCTGAATTACAAACGATTATTTAGTATATTTTATAATCGATAATCGATTACATAATCATCGCAACCCTAAACTGTCATTCTCCATTTGTAGTCATAAGCGGAATTGCAAATAACTTTTAATATTTAACTTTTAAACCCCTGTTCCAATAGGACTGAAAAAAATACGTGATCATTATCAATTTAGAAAAGGATTTTTAGAGTATAAATGGTGAAGACGCAAGGTGGGCCCACATTTGGTCATTCTCCTTTAATTAAAAGTATCTTCCCAGTCGATATCTGAAACGACCGACATCAAAACATTTCTGCCACAATCACGACACCACTCACTCAGCGAATCCTAACCCCCGTTAATGCTACGAGATATTAAGATACGGCTAATCCTCCCATAACTTAGGATAGAGACCGTTAAACGCAGTTTAGGAGCCGCTGACCATTGTCCTGTGTTTAATTTAAACAGGGAATACTGCCCCAAGCGTGCGTTAATGATTTTACTAGTGATCGTACAAATGCTATTTGCCTTTACAACGCAGAGTAAGGCATTTATAGACATTTCGTTAAAGTCCGAATTTCGCTGAGTGACTGTGTCATCTGTTGGAATTAGGGTTGTGAAGAGGTGTAGTAAGATTTTATGCGTGGACCTCTTTATGCAAACAGGTCCTTAGGGTCGCGTTTCTGGTTTTTAGGCTATTGAAACTGGACCCTGCGTTTCTGTTTAGTTATGACGCCATAACTGGGATTACAATTTTGGTTGATATCCATTATGGGTGGGTACTGCTTAATACGTTTTATTGTTATTAGGGTTCTGTCAATCAAAATTATGATTATCTATGTCTGTTATTTGAACTCTTCGAGTTAACTCCTATAACTATCTACTTACGTATATTTTTATGCAATTTCGATTACCAATCAAGACACGGTCGAGGGTTTAAACAAAAAAAAACTGTACGAGTTACCCAGCGGAACTTTTATTTTTATAGATGCATATGTACCTCACCACCTCAAAAAAAAAGTCTGAAGAATTTTAAGAAAATAAGAAGAAGTCTATTGGGCATTCGAAAACAAAAATAAAGTCAAAAGCATAACTAGGTAAGTTTGATTATGAAGTACATATTTTTGATTATTTTTTGAATAGAATAGAAAACTAGCACGATGTTTCTAACTAGCACATAGTTAATCATCGTGCTATTTTTCTTGTTTGGGAGACATGTGGATTACCATCCACCACATGGAACACAGTATAAAGAAACAGAGAAGCACCAAGCAACACAGGTATTTTCAATAGAATTAATTATTTATTCATTTTAATGTCCAATCCATTGAAAAAACATAGTCATGAATAAATATACTATTAAACCTAAGCCATAACATCTACCTACATGTTATGGCTTAACGTATTAAAACTTCAAATATTAAGTTATCTAGATGATTTGTTTGCAAGCTTACTTTTCAGTAACCGGATTACTTTTGAAATTATTAAAAAGTACGTTTGCAAAGCTGAAAACTAAGTTTGCAGACATAACTGTTTTTCATTTGCAATCAGGTTCAATAAGCATCATCTAGAATTTATTTAAAATTTTAAATCGATAGCATTAGTAATTGCCACTGCCACATGCCACTGTGACAGGCGGACAGACAGGTAGATGAAGTCGCACCATAAGGATTCCTCTGAACGCATTGCGGTCCCGCTTGAATGTAGCACCACGACATGGGCTGCCTGGTGTTCTGGATCTAGGAAATGGCTATACAACTCCCTCCTCGGAACTGTTATTTAGTCGTAGTCTTCATGGTTTCTCAATAAAAATCTGATATCTCCGGTTGTATATCACTCGCCCCTGGGGCCTTATTGGGCAGGCGGCAAGATGCATAACGTGTAGGGGAGGTCGGTTTATACGTTGGCATTGACCTGTACTCATCTAAGTAGTTCATTAATTAGTGCGTATATTAAGCTAGATTTCGTTTTTGCTACAAGATTTTAGACAGGAGTTATGAAGAATTGCTGACACCTTTACAATCATACAATGGGCCATCATGCCGACTGTATTCTCGTCTTAGTCGTACCTTTAAACAACAGCCGTTTTGGTGAGATACATAAAATCCCAAATATTGTTATAACTCCTTCTTTGGGTTTTGCGTAATCATGTGAAATTATATTACACAATTAATTATAAAGGACCCTTTTTACATAAGTAAAACATATTTAAACCCAGCGAATAGGTACCTACTTAACCTGTATGTTATATACTGAACTACAGAATATATACTATACACATTTAAAATATAGAACAATAAAATTGTAAGGATTACGGTTGATGATGAAGTGTTGGAACAAGTGGATGAGATTGTATATGTTGGATGCGCTTTTAGCAGGGATGGAAGGTACACCGCAGATGAGGAAAGACGAGTGAGTGGTGGAACTGTGAATGGAGCGTTGGGAAAACTTCTTGGCAGTAAAAACCTGAGCCAGAAGGCACAACTCGCTATACACAATGCAGTGCTGGTCCCAACGCTAACTTATGGAAGCGAGAGCTGGGTATGGCAGAAAGAGCATGAAAGTAGAATAAACGCAGTCGAAATGCGAGCGCTGCGCAAAATTTGTGGCGTAAGGCTTGTAGACCGTATTCGCAATGATGATGTTAGAAAGAGAGTTGGTCTGAAAGAGAGCGTCGGTGTTAAAGTAAGAAGAGGCATGCTCCGTTGGTTCGGACATGTAGATAGAATGCAGGATGAAAGAATGACGAAGCAGATATACAATGCAAAAATGGAAGGATGTAGGAGCCGGGGAAGGCCAAGACTTACCTACCATGACCAAATTGGTCGTGTACTATCGTGTAGTGAAGGTGATGTCAGCAGCCCTAGAAACCGGCGAGCGTGCATGAGAAGAGCAATGAATGTTAAACAAGCGAGTGAGATATGTAAGGATAGAGTCACGTGGCGCTCGGTTCTCTCTGCCTACCCCGCAAGGGATTTGGCGTGAAGTTAAAGATAGATAGATAGAACAATAAAATAGATCAAGACAAACAACATGATAATATATCCTTGACTGTTACGACTTGAGATGTATGGGTATATAACTTCTACACATCTCTACATCATTAATATGGTAAATAAACAACATAACAATATTAAATTCTGACAAATTGAAATATGATTATCTTAAAATGGTTAACTTTCAATTACCTATATACTTATGCATAATTATAGACGTCTACATAATTAAAAATATAAATCTGTTTAATTATTTAATATTTATATTACTAGAAATACTACATACATATCAACGCGCCTGTCTCCCATTGGAGTAGGCAGAGACTATAGAACGCCAGGTGCACCGACCCAAACATACCGCTCTCGCTTCTTCCACACTCACCGACCTCTTCATGCATGCTCTTCGGTTTTGGGTACTTTTGATTTGACCCTTTTTCAATACATCACCAATTTGATCTATATGTGTGCGTCTGGGGTGGCCCCTCCCGACATCACCATTCACTCTTGCTTGATACATATTACTAGAACTATTTATATATTTGTTTAATTATATAAAATAAATGGAAATCAGAGTTAACTATTTAATTTAACCTGGAGTTGAAAATAAAGAATTTAAAATTAATAAATGTGTACCGCGCCATCTAGTGGCAAGCGACTGCACTTGATAGTTTTTTAAAACATCAATCGTTATGCTTTTGTAGTTCGTAAAGCAGGTTTAATAATATACAGTATTTGCATCTTTACTAATAAACAATTAAATATTAGTTCAAAAAAGAAGAGAATCTTTAAGATTATGTATAATTTTCATATTGTAAAGAAATAGACAATTTGTTTTCCTTGTAATTTGACCATATGGAGACGACCGCGCAGCTAGGCTTACGCTTTCAGCAGGTTTCGCATGTATTTTCATCTTAAACTATTCACAATTACGCGCTCACATTCACAATTGTAACACGTTAAGCGCCACGTGTATATGTCATCAAGTCATTATACACCCTAGTGCAACTCTCACAGGCCAGTGTACATTTGGTTATACACCTGGAGTGGCAGAGGCCGGTGTATTTGTGAATATACATCGCGCCGAATATTTTGCAACTTGGTAACCTTGGCCCTCACAAATCGTTTGGTGGATCTGGGGTATAGGAATGCGGTATAGTTTAGGAGTTACGGATTTTTTTTTCAAATGAAACAGTTGAAAATTTAAGTTTTAATTTAATCATTTATTTATCTATTTTTTGGTATCTTAACAACCTTTCTCGCTTATTTACATAAGCGAAAAAGATTGTTAGGGTTAAAAAGTTATTGTTCAATTATAATTTTATTTTTTTGATGTGATTATAAGTACCTAAATAAGCAGAGTAAAATAGCGAACAGCAAAATAATAATAGATATGTATTATGTACTTCGTCCGCGCGGAATATTTATTTTTTTATTATTTATTTATATTAATAAAAATTTCTAATATAAAATTAAGTTACTCCTTATTACATCAGCTATGTGCCAGTGAAAGTCCCGTCAAAATCAATCCAGCCGTTTCAGAGATTAGCCGGAACAAACAGACCGGCAGACAGACAAAAATTGTAAAAATTTTCATTTTGGTATATGTACCGTGTATACATCCATATGCATTTAGTAACAAACGGTTATTTTAATATTACAAACAGACACTCCAATTTTATTTATCTGTATAGATTAGCCGAAAATTAAAATAAATATCAGTTTTTTTTAGTAGTAGGTAGTCTGACGTCAATGGTAAATATAAATCATGCAAATAATGTAAAGAACCTAAATTTATTTTAATTACAATCTCTAAGGAGTCAAATGTTACTTATAAATGCTCGTTTCACCTATTGTCGGCAGGCACACAAACATATGATCCGCCCGATAATACCTTAGCCTATGGTTGCTCGCAAACCAGGTAGTATCGCCCGCGCGATGCCATCTGCCCTTGCTATCACAGCGACTGGATTATTTTTGTCGTAATACCTTTATTGTATATACGTAAAATTGAAAATAAATTACAGTGAATACAAAATTAGTGATGCGTACGTTTACCACTAATATCTTGATATAGGAATATACATTGACGAATAAACATACGTATACCAATTCACTACAACAATATATATATATATATATATATATATATATATATATATATATATATATATATATATATATATATATATATATATATATATACAACGTCGGGAGGCATACGAGCATACGACCCACCTGATGGAAACCGGTTACCGTAGCCTATCAACGCTCGCAATGCATTCAGTATCACCTCTGCTGCTAACACATCAACTCCTAAGGAGCTTCAATCACACGCAGGAACACAACAATCTTCTAGGGAGTTGTTATTTGACTGCCGTTTTCTGTGAGGTACTTCCCCAGACGGGCTGCTTTGATGCGAATCACCGATAAACACAAACAGATGTGTTCATGCACGCCAATGTTTGTTCTGTGTGGGAATCGAACCCACTAGAGTTGGTGTCAAAGTAGCGTAACAGCGCGTTTCATCTTTTTTTTTTTTTTTTATACTACTAAGGTGGCAATCAAGCATACGGCCTGCCTGATGTTAAACAGTCACCGTAACCTATGGACATTTGCAACACCAGGGGCGTCACTCATGCGTTGCCGACCCTCTAAAAACCTCTTCACGCATTTCTTGAAGAACTCCATGCTGTAGTTCCTTGGAAAAACCTCGGCTGGGAGCTCATTCCACAGCTTGAGTGTTCTCGGAATAAAACTTCTCTGGAACCGCACCGTACGCGACCATAGCGGTTCAAGCGTGTGAGGGTGAACTCCCCGCCGTCGGCGAGCGGTGCGGTTATAAAAAGTAGCCGTCGGCATCATTTCGAACAACTCTTCAGAACACAACCCGTTCTACAATCGGTAGAACACACAAAGGGAGGCAAAGTCTCTCCTTAAACTTAAGGTTTCAATACCGTGTGTAAGCTTAGGATTGTCGACAATTCTCACAGCTCGTCTCTGAATCGAATCACACGGTCCAAGCTGGTATTCAGGTGCTCCCGCCCAAAGGTGAGTGCAGTACTCCAAGTGCGGTCTGACTTGAGACTTATATAATATTAGTCTTTGCCCCGCACTGAAGTACTGCTTAGCCCTGTTGAGCACACCAAGTTTTTTCGACGCCAGCTTGACCTTCTCCTCCAGGTGATTTCGATATTGCACATCACTGGAGATCTCGACGCCAAGCATCCTAATACTTTTGGTGACGGTAAGAGGTGTGTTCTGGAATTTAGGAACCACAGCAAATGGAGTTTTCTTAGCGGTGAACGCGCAAACTTGTATCTTCTTGGGGTTGAATTCGACCAAGTTAAGCCGTTCCAGTCGGATATTTTAGACAGAGTACCATCCATTTCAGACACAAGTTTGTCGCGGCTTTCCTCCACAAGGGAACGAGGGATGTTTGCACGGCCTGTATAATAAGTATCCCCGGTGCTGTCGTCCGCATAACAATGAATGTCATCAATTGACAACATATCACTGATATGCAGCAGTAACAGCGTCGGAGACAGTACAGAACCCTGAGGGACGCCAGCATTGATATCCATACTATCGGAGCATCCACCGTCAACCACGGCTTTTATGCATCTGTTGGATAAAAAGCTGGCGACCCATTTGCACAAACCCTCGGGCAGCCCGTATGATGGTAACTTCGATAGAAGACTCCGGTGCCAGACCCGATCGAACACCTTCGCCATATATAGGCTGACAGCCAATGCCTCACCTTGACTCTCTATCGCCAAAGCCCAGCGGTGTGTAAGATACACTAGAAGATCACCAGATGAGCGACAATGGCGAAAACGGTATTGACGGTCGCTAATCAAGTCGTGATCCTCTAGGTATCCTAGGAGTCGTATATTTATCACACGCTCCATTACCTTGGAGAGAAGGGAGGTTATGGCGATAGGCCTGTAATTCGATGGGTCTGATCTATTGCCCTTTTTGGGCACCGGGTGCACATTGGCGGTCTTCCATGAAGACGGGACTTGCCCAGTGGAGTAGGAAAGCACGAAAATTCGCGTTAGTACAGAACACAACTCAGGAGCACACAGCTTCAGCACCACTGCCGGTATACCATCCGGCCCACTCGATTTATGAATGTCGAGAGAGAGTAAGGCCCGCCGGACATCTCGCTGGGTAATGGAGATTTCCGGCATTGAGCTACCGCACCACGGGATGGTAGGTGGCACAGCTCCCCCGTCATTCATATTCGAGTTAGACGCAAAGAGATTACCAAGTAAATCGGCTTTCTCCTTAGCGCTATGGGCCAAACTGCCATCCGGTTTTTGCAGTGGTGGCATGGACGGTTGACAGAAATTTCCCTCGGCAGCTTTAGCGAGCGACCAGAAAGCACGGCTCCCAGAGGGAAAGCTCGCAAGTTGCTCGCCAACTCTGCCGACGAAATCGAATTTTGCTCTAGCGACCACCCTTTTACTGGACCTCGAGGCAGCATTCAGTTTGCGCTTCAAAACAGAGACTCTAGGATCCCCATTAGCATGCGCTGTGGTCCAAGCATCGTAAGCAGCCTGCTTAACAAGAATGGCTTCTTTACAACGCCGATTAAACCACGGCCGCTTTTTAGCTCCCGCAGTAGCTACAAGGCGACTGGGAATGAAGCATTCCATGCCATCCAATATCGCCGCAGCCACTGCGGTTGCGCAGGAATCAATGTCGTCTGATTCGAAGCACAGCTGCCTCCACGGGTACGATGCGTAGAATTCACGCAATCCATCCCAGTCTGCTGATTTATAGTGCCATACGCGACGACATCCGGCGGGCCGAGGTGGATCGCGTCTGGCACAAGGCACTTGAGTCCGGATGAGGCAGTGATCCGACGAGCCAAGCGGCGCATCCACTGAGATGTTATACTCATCCGGACGTGTGGTCAGCAGAAGGTCCAGTAGAGAGCTTGTATGGTCCTCTACATCTGGTATTCTCGTGGGAGAAAGAACCAGTTGAGAGAAACCATAGGCCAGAGCAAATTCATGAGCAGATCTCCCCGCGTAGTCAGTGCACCGAGAGCCAAGCCACTCGGCGTGGTGGCCATTGAAGTCTCCCAAAATCACTAACTCCGCGGAGGGATTACTGTTCGATAACGCTGTCAGTCGCCCTTTACAGGCGCTCAAATAACCGAGTTGTGCCTGTATCACCGCTATGAGACCTGTAAAGGCACGCGTAGATTCGGGTGTGGCCGCCTTGATCCACTCGCACCCATAATATCGACAGGTCCCTGTCTTCAAGGTTATGCAATCGGCGACAACAAATATCCTCCCGGACGAACAAGCATACCCCGGCATGACGCACAAACAAGTGCTCCAGTTTGTACCCGGGGTAATTCAAGTAAGAAGTGTCGGCCGGTGAGGATATTTGTGTCTCCGTGAGGAAAAGAATGGTCGGCCGCGCGGTTTCCAGGTGATGATGGACCGCGTTGATGTTCGAGTGCAAACCCCTGATGTTGCAAAAGTCCACATACATTGTGGAAGGGGTGGCCGCTGTGAAACCATATTTCCGTTTTTTTTGCTTTTTCATGAGTGATGAGGTAAATAAAATAAGAGGTCGATGAACAGACAGAGTGAAGGACAAAAGCGCGGTGTTTTTCACCACAGTACCGTGCGGGTAATGCGGTTTGCTGACGCGGCGGGCGGAAGGGCCCCCGGTCCCCCCCTGCTGCAGCAGCCGGGTCCACCCCGGTCTCCTTCTCCGGCACGACCACTGCAACCGGGACTTTTCACAGGCTGGCGGTTCAGCCTCCCGGGGCGGAGATTAAGTGATCCCCGGGTTCGGGAACCCTACTAACCTGCGGGCGGCCAGCGGTCAACCGTTTCACCGGGTCTCCCTGACCGCCGCGCCAGCCTGCCGCGCCCACACTGCTAGTGGCGATTCGACATCCACCGGTCCTCCCGCTGTCCGCACAACGACCCCTCAGTTAACTGGCGACCTTACTCACGCACAGGAACACAACAATCCTTCCGGAGTTGTTATTTGGTTGCGGTCTTCTGTAAGGTGGAGGTGCTTCCCCAGACGGATATTTTATCTTAAGCTCATATTATTATTTTCACGTTACCAAAGCCTAAATACGCATTTTTAACTTTTTTGTCTGTCTGTTTGTTTGTCCGGGCTAATCTTCGAAATGGCTAAACCGATTTTGACGGGACTTTCACTGGTAGGTAGAGGACTGTTCAGAGCAGAATATAGGGTACTTTCTATCCCGTAAATATTTATGGTGCCTGCGTAAAAAATGAACAACTGTTAAAATTAGGGGGAAATATCTTTCCCTCCTTCGGGGGACTTTGCAATTTTATTTTTATTATTTTCATAGAATCCGTATTTTTTGTGACATAGAGTAACTACGTATTTTTTATGTAATAAAAATTAAATAGATACATAAATATATAGTATAAAAAAGCAACGCAAATTAAAAGAATATCAAAGATTAAGTATTGTAATTTTGCTATTAACAATGAATAGGCGTTTGTAGTTGTTTGGGCATAGACAAATGTCCATATAGGTAATTGTTTTACGAATTTTACTGTAACAACACTAAAAGTGTCTATGGTGTGTATTTTTTTTTATACAACGTCGATAGGCATTCAAGCATACGGCCCACCTGATGTAAAGCAGTTACCGTAGCCTTTTAACACTTGTAATATATTAAGTATCACTTGCGCGATGCCTCCTCTGCTGTTTACACAGCAACTCCTTAGGAGCTTACTGGTGACCTCACTCACACCCAGCAACACAACAATCTAGGGAGTTGTTATTTGGCTGCGGTTTTCTGTGAGGCGGAGGTACTTCCCCAGACGGGCTGCTTTGATGCGCCCTACCTCTCTTTAAACATCCAGACCAAGATAAACATACATGGTTATACACACAAATGTTTGTCTTGTGTGGGAATCGAACCCACGAGCGTTGGTGTCAAAGTCGCGTCATTCACGACTGAGCCACCGAGCTCGTCAAAAATCGTGTGTATTCGCTTACCTTTTTACTTTTTCTCTGAACCACATACCTGTGAAAATATTATGCAATTATAAGAAATTGAACATATTAGGTGTTTTAATTTAATAATCAAGCCTCTGCTTCAAGTAGAAGCGCAAACAGGAGTTCAAAATGTGTTGGCAACCCCAACAAACAATTATCATTTTTATATGGCAACAATACAATGTGACGGTTTCCGTCTCCGCTGGATATCGTCGAACGTTGTTGTACGAAGCATATGGCGTGTCGTGTAATAATCTATACATATAAATAAAATTGAAGTGTCTATCTGTGATTTCAAAATAAAGCCTTTATCTTAAGCTCATATTATTATATTCACGTTACCAAAGCCTAAATACGCATTTTTAACTTTTTTGTCTGTCTGTTTGTTTGTCCGGGCTAATCTTCGAAATGGCTGAACCGATTTTAACGGGACTTTCACTGGTAGGTAGAGGACTGTTCAGAGCAGAATATAGGGTACTTTTTATCCCGTAAATATTTAGGGTTCCTGCGTAAAAAATTAAAAACTGTTAAAATTAGGGACAAATATCAGCGATTTATTTTTATTATTTTCACAGAATATGTATTTTTGTGACATAAAATAACATGCGTAGTTATTTTATGTAATAAAAATAAAATAAATATACGTTGCCTCCCGTAAAGGTCAATAGATGGCGCTGTATGAAAATTGAATCGCTCTATGGTTGCATCGACGACCCTGAACTTTGTTTTTTTTTTTATTTTTTAAATAAAAAGGATTTGAGGTCTATATAGAAATAAAGGCTAAAAGCCCAAATCTCATGCATGCGAAGCCGCGAGCTTCAGCTAGTTATTAATAAAATCAGTGCCATTGGAATCTATTGTTTGATTCACATCCGAAGACCAGCCCTACAAAGGAGTCGACCATACAGGCTCTCTACAAAATGTAGTATTTTATTCACGGCACGGTGCAATGCGGATTCGAGGCGCCAGGTCGCAACCCTGGCTGCTCCAATCAAGATGAACAGACACGTTCATGCACCCAAATATTTGTCCTGTGTGGGAATCGAACCCACGAGCGTTGATGTCAAAGTAGCGTAACAGCGCGTTGTACTACCAAGCTCGTCAAAGTCAAAAGGTCGTGTTGTTGTGGCATCGCGTGAGTGATACTTAATGAATTGCGAGCGTTCATAGGGTGCTGTAACCGCTTTCCATCAGGTGGGCCGTATACTTGTATGACTCCCGACGTGGTGTAAAAAAAAATATTCATACTAGAAGCGTGCAATTTTCGGCATTGTTTTTCTATACGGTGACACGAAATTTTTCCCTCTTTTGGTCCTCGTACTTCACAGGTCTTCCTACAATATGTGATCCTTCTAACGAAGCGTGAAGAAGCATCTTGCGGGTCAACATGGCGGCGTCAACTGATAGGACACTCTTTTGTCGGTTGCATTTGCGATTTGGTCTCCGCTTTCGCTTGATTCCTATCAGGCGAAGCGGAGCTATGCTGAACTTGTATAAAAAAAAAGCCTGCCGTCAGATCTCTACAAACCAGAGGTAAAACCAGACCTTTCTTTGGTTAGGTCATACGTCCTTCGAAATATAATTTCTCGAATGTACGGGTTTAATGGTGCATGCCCTCGCCATGATCCGAACTCGGGACCGTCTGATAATAGGTCGATTTTTATCTACTGAGGCATCACTGCTCTCAATTATTCTATTATAGTGTACTATTATAGTATATATAGTATACTATTATCTACGGAAGACCAGCGTCGTACCGTCTCACGAGGACGTGGCGACATATGCTGAGTGGATGCCAATTCGGTGTCATAGTGTTAAGACCTAGTCTGTTTCCTTCTTTTTTTCAATCTGTAACTATTTATGTCACCGAATAAATAATTTTCTTTCTTTCTTTCTTTCTAATATAGTATACTATTATAGAATAATTCTAAAAAGAAAGACTGAAAAAGAAATAATTGAGACATGTAGAAAGAATGCAGGATGAAAGAATGACGAAACAGATTCACAATGCAAAAGGGGAAGGATGTAGGAGCCGAGGAAGACCGAGACTAACCTACCATGACCAAATTGGTCGTGTTTTATCAGAAGGTGATATCAAGAGTCCTAGTAACTGGCGAGCGTGCATGGAAAGAGTTATGAATGTTAAAGAAGCGAGTGAAGTGTGTAAGGACCGCGTCTTATGGCGCTCGGTTCTCCCTGCCTAACTCGCAAGGGATTTGGCGTGAAGTTATATATATATTTATTAGAGAGCTCGATGGCGTCTAACCGAACACGCCGGTTAAGCAACGTCGACCGCAGCCTGTCTATTTGGGTTCATCTATCTCGAGTTTCTCCGTGCTCGGAGGGCACGTTAAGCCGTCGGTCCCGGCTGTTGTCGATAGATGACAGTCGTTAAGCTAACTCTGCAGGATATCCCTGCAGGAGATGAGTAAGGGTTGATGTGGATATAGTTATTAGTATTGATTCAAATAAATTACTTGAACGAAAATGGATCACAACTGTCAAAAGTATTCACCTTTGTCAAATCAAGTCACACTCCCTTTATGAAGTCGTACCTACGACAAAGTTCCGAGTACAAGGGTGCATGCGCTACTTGACATGTTATTAATAGCAGTTATTTATAACGCTTTGTTATAACAGCGTTTGTCAGTTTTAACAAACAGTTGATACTGTCCAGGAGTAATATATATATAATATACTCTAACTGGTTTCTTTTGGTACCGACAGCGTGATTTATTTCGGGCATATCTCGTGAAGATTATGTTTATGATGTCGTTAGATAGTCTGTTATGCTGCATATTGGAGTTGTCAATGATAAAAATGCGGCCAAGTGCGAAACGAACTCGCTCAAGTAGGGGTTCCGTAGCGGTATAAGTAATAACACTTATTCAAATACAAGATAAGGCTGTTACAGTTGTAGCTATGGATTGTAAAGTAAAGTTAAAAAGTAACAGCTATTAATTAAAAAAAGCCGATTGAAAAGGTATGAACAAAACTTCAAGGTATATTTTTTTATTATAAATTAGCTGCGCGCCCCGGCTTCGCACGGGTGACCCAATCGCCATCAAACTTCACAGGATCGTCCGCCGGGCTAATCTGAAGATTCCCTGAAAATTTCATCAACATCGGTCTAGCCGTTTTCGAGTCCATAGAGGACATACAGACACACATTCATTTTTATATATATATATAGACATATATATATATATATATATATTTAAATCGCAGACGTGATCTTGCGTTTTTTTTATTTTCGATACTTATTGCGTCTCCCACTTCTAATGGTATTTTAATTGTTTTTACTGTGAATATTGGTTGTTTTATTGTAAACTAAGACCGTAGTCATAAAGATATTACATTTACTTTACATACCACAATATTCAATTTTGAATAATTCTCGCTTGTTTATGGAGTCCATACATTATGGAAACCATGGGGCACATGTGTATATTCTGTATATAGTTTATATGCTTTGCTAACATTATGCGTCCGTTCGTATTGAGAAACTTCAGGCATCCTGTATATTTTCGTATATATTTGGTGTATTGTGCTCACTTAATACGTCCGTTCGTGACGGAAATTATATGGCACACTGTATATTCCGTATATGGTATGTGCAAATTGCTCCCTTCTAAAACCCGTTCCTGATGGAAACAATGTGGCACATAAAAGATAAGATAATAATAAAAATTCTTTATTTGCCCCCTCGCGGGGACTTAGACACGTCTTACATTTTTTGAAATATAGTCTAATTGTATCTTAATCAATTCTCTTATTTTACTTTTTTTTTTATCTGCTAGCATTTTGGAAATGACTAAAGAAGAAATGCCGAAAGAAACTTGTCAATATAGGTCTCTTTTTAAATTGTCAATCACAAAAAAAAATCACATTAGCATATTGGTACAACAATGATATCAAATGGTAGAATTAAAGATTATTATTAAAGACAGGTCGTCTGTGCTGAATTATGACATGTAGAAAGAGTGCATGATGCAAGAATGACGAAGCAGATATACAACGCAAAAGTGGAAGGATGTAGGAGCCGAGGAAGGCGAAGACTTACATACCACGATTAAATTGGCCGTGTTCTATCAGAAGGTGATGTCAGGAGCTCTAGAAGCCGACGAGCGTACATGTGAAGGGCAATTAATGTTAAAGAAACGAGTAAGGTATGTAAGGATCCAGTCACGTGGCGCTCGCTTATCTCTGCCTACCCCGCAAGGGATTTGGTGTGAAGTTATAGGTAGAAAGATATGTTTCGTCAATCTACCCTCGTGTGTTCTTCCTACATGTATTAACCAACGGAGTGTACCTCATCTTATCGTATCTCGAATACTCTCTTTCTGACCAACACACTTTCTTACATCATCTACTTTCATGCTTTCTCTATTATAGCCAGCTTTCGTTTCGATTTTGTGATGTTGGGATTAATACTGCATTATTAAAGAGTTGTGCTGTTAAGCTTAAGTTTCACACTCTGTTCATACTATTTCTGCACTCAGTCATCATTTCACATCATCGCTGTTCCTTACAACCCTGTAAAGTACATCCAAGATATACAATCTGATCCACTTATTCTCACACTACATAACCATTATTTATTATTTACATAAACGTTAATATGCGTTTGTGTTAATGCTCTTTTTTGAACACCATATTTGTTTTCTTTACATTCAGTGTACGTCTATTTCTATATACATATTTGTCTTTCAACAGCGTTTCTGCTAACAACATGCCATCACCTGCATGAAGCAGATAATTCACGATTTGGTCACTTACACGCAGTCCTTCATTCGTAAAATACGCCAACTAAGCGTACTATGGCTTCTGACTTCAATCTACGTCCTAAAGTTATCGTTTACCTGCACATTGCTGTACAATTCCCACACGCGAGCTGCAATATGGCCTCTAGATACTTTAACATAATTTTGTCAAATGTTTTCTCAAGATCTTTAAAAGACCGCTGTACATCCCACGGTGTTCTACAGTCTTTCATTCTAATCAGTGAACCCTTTATACAAGACATGGTAACTGTGCGTCTATAATCCGTTGTGACTGTCCCGGTTCTCCAACCTAATAAGTACCAGAGAGTGTCATGTACCACGTATAGGTACCACCTAGTATTATCATCTAGGTTAACATCATATCTGCTGCTACTGCTGATATTTTGGGGTCAGTAATAGATTTACTCTCAGTATAAACATCCGAGGTATAGTCATGCTTTTTCGAAAAATATTTACGTCACCGTTCAGCACATCACATATATTAGTAAGAATGATATCATCTTTAGACTTCGTCTCATCGATTCTGGATTCTGACGAACTACTAGCCTTTACCTCCTTCCAGAATTGTCAGCCTCTCTTCCTCACTCGAAGTGTTTCATTCCAGTACTGACGAAATAATTCTTTCTTCTACTCTCTCATACGTAGGTCCAAAGACGATACATAAACTAGTTATGATTTTCTCTTTCTTATCCAAAAACGCAGCTGGTAGAACGATTTTGCTTTGAAACTCAACTAACTCACCGTTACGGATTCGGGGGATGAAGCAGAACACCCAGCTCTAATTAGTTAGCTTATTGATAAGATATTTGGGAGCTAAAATTAACGCCCTGTATTAGTTATTATATTTTCAAATGATTGAGATTAAATTTAGAGAAAGAGGAAAATGGCGTGACACCGTATGTTCTACATTGTATGAGCTTAACGACATCACCAAGAAAGCAGTTAAATTAATTTGATTCTTTTTGACGACGGCATAGATATAGTATCCAGCAGTTATCTCCACTTGTACAACAGATTCAAAGGACAACGGACAGAATTATACAGGCAATCCTTTCCCCTAAAATAATGATTCTGTGTGATCTTAGTGCCTACGACATCAAAACTTTCAACTGATGAAAGCGGGGAGATCAGCCTCAGTATATGGAACGCAATTTTTAATATTGAGTTCGAATGCTGTTATTTACATCACTTATGTAAGTACCAGACGGAAAAGGCTACCAATCTATAACTTTCCTTTTAGGATTTTTACTGAGTGATGGGCCCAAATTATCAGAATATTAGAATGAGTTTTTAGTATTTTTGGATAAGCACTGTGCCTATACCAACACTTTCGCTAGTGCCATTCTGCAAGATAGGAAAATTCTCTTCCTCTGATTCAGCAGTGGTAAGTTCCTGCCATGGTTTGAGCGTTTTGTTAAGACTCCAAGGTAAGACGCCCCGAACTATGAAAGCGACTTACCACTTGACGTCTGCAAGTTAGCATGATTTATACTGGCCTGTTCTAACACTAGAGAGACCTGGAGATTTGGATGCCAACACAGGATAGGCTCTGATTAATCCAATGTTATTTCCTATAGTAATTATGTCTTTTTCTAAAGTTGTGGAAAACATAAGTCGTTTCTACTCAGTTGGGATGTTCTAGTGTACTAAACTTATCATTAAACTCAAAGGTGAAGATTTAGCCACTAGCTTAGACTTAGTTAAATGCATTCGATCGGATGTGGCAAATGGCACTATTTGCGAAATTAAAGAAGCTTCAATAGTAGTGTCCAGCATTAATTGCATGTGGAGCATCAAAGTCGCAGTTGGCGGTACTTGCTTCAATATGTTGCTCTTAAATACTGGCATACCACAAGGCTGTTTCTTGGCCCCTATTCTATTCTTTATACATATCATTGACTTGCTACATGTAGCGACTTCATTGTCCCGTGGTTACAAGTATTGAGGAAACAGGATATTTTTTATACAATAGCATCAGATGAACAAACCAATAAACCCATGTAGTGTAAAAAGTATCGTTGCCAATCCTTCTGCTAACACAGCAATTGTTCAGAAGCCATTAGATTGGGGTCAGCATGCACCCCGCCTACGTTGTACCCCATCTGTGCAAGACCTCATGAACAATAATTGGGACTTGGTTAGGAATGAAAATTTTAATGCTCTACAGAATCATGACAGCGTGGGCGCAGGCACTGTGATCGTTCAACAAAAAGAAAAATTCCCGTTGAATCCAGAATGAATCTTATCTTAATATCTTGACTTGAAATGTACAAGAAATATCCACTATCTAAGGATACATCATAAGATAGTCGTCACCAAGTAGAATATATTTGACTCGTCAAAGCTAATCAAAGAAGCTCAAACTCAATGGCTTTACTAGTAACCATTAAAGAGTTCTACTATCCACTCCGAGGATGCGTCTTTAGACCCTTATCACGAGATCTAAAGTATTACTCGTTAAAATATATTAAATAAGCTCAAACTCGATGGGTTCACTAGAAACCATTAAAGAATTTCTCCTTTATTCACCTTTAGGATGCATTATCAGACCCACATCATGAAGTCTAATGTCATGAAACCAAATAAGCTGCAACTCGATAGGTTTACTAGTAACCATTTATGAGTTTCATTATCCATCTCCAGGATGCATCATCACCACAATCAGGCCCTATAGTAATGTAAAAATTATAGTCGTCACCAAGTGTAACATATTCGACTCGTCAAAGCAAATTAAAGGAGCTCAAACTCGATGACTTTACTACATAGTAACCATTAAAGAGTTCTACTATCCACCTCCAGGATGCATCCTCAGATACTTATCACGAAGTCTAAAGTATTCAACTAGTTAAAACAAACCAATTAAGGTCAAACTCGAGGGGTTTACTTGTAACAGTTTATGAGTTCCACTATCCACCTCCAAAATGCATCGTCAGAACAGTGTCACCAAGTGTAACGTATGCGACTCGTTAAAACTAACCAAACGAGCCCAAACTCGGGGGGTTTACTAGTAATCAATAAAGAGTTTCACAATCCACCTTCGGGGTGCATCATCACACCAGCTCGGTCGAACCAAATTATACATTTTTATTATTATTTTATTGTCATCGGATTAACATGCATTCGCGAAGTTAGTAATTGATACGATAATTACAAGTTGGTTAAATTCGTCTTTCAATATTTGTTCCCATACATAGTCGCAAAAGAAGATATTAAATACGTGTAAAAATAGTGGCCCCTCGACCGCGCGATTCTGCTGCCCCTCCCCCCTTTCCTTTTGTCATTTCCCCGCAGACATCTATCTCGAAACAAATTTAACGGAAGCATTTAAATCGCCACTTCGAACTGATAAAAACATGAATATTATTTACAATATATAGCAGCAGGATAATCGGAGAAATGTATAGACAAAAAATGTTAATATACGTCGCTCCGATATACGCCGCGCAGTAACGACCTCAGAAAGTTGCGCGGTAAGTCCCAGAACTAAAAAATACGGCGAATTACACCTCAGAGGTCAAAACACGTCCAGGCCGATTTTTTGACCACGCGTTTTATAGGTGATATGGAGCCTGTTGGGTGAAAATCAGGTGGGGTTAATCTTGCGTCCGTATATCGGACGCAGTATACCGGTCGGACGCAGCATCCTTTGCAAATTTTCGACCCTTGGCGCAAGATCATACGTAAAATGTAAATATATATATATATATATATATATATATATATATATATATATATATATATATATAGATGATAAACAATTGAAAATATAATATCGTATTACTTTGAATAAGCAATTCTTGTATATATCTATATTTGGACGTATCTCAAAAACGGGTCTAAAGAGTTCGATCAAATTTTGTACGCAGATAAGGTTTTCTAAATTAAAAACTTAAAAAACTGCGGAATTAACACTAGTTCCTAGTTAAATGGGACAGGCCCACCACTGATTCCCACCACAGTGTCTCCTGGGTAGCCAGAATTAACAGCGGCGACTACCAAAATGGCAATGAACAGTGAAGTCCATTGCTGTCCCGGGGGTTAAACTACAGCTGCCTTGGAACTCACAACGAATTTAATCAGAAGAAATTTGTAAGAGTAGGAAGTTTTGAATTGACTAGTTCTCTAGTTCCTAGTTAGTGGACATTACGATTGTTACGTGTTTGGTCTCACCGTGTGTACAGTCTATGTTACATAGTCAAGGACTATGTGTACAGTCTATGTTACATAGTCAAGGACTATGTGTACAGTCTATGTTACATAGTCAAGGACTATGTGTACAGTCTATGTTACATAGTCAAGGACTATGTGTACAGTCTATGTTACATAGTCAAGGACTATGTGTACAGTCTATGTTACATAGTCAAGGACTATGTGTACAGTCTATGTTACATAGTCAAGGACTATGTGTACAGTCTATGTTACATAGTCAAGGACTATGTGTACAGTCTATGTTACATAGTCAAGGACTATGTGTACAGTCTATGTTACATAGTCAAGGACTATGTGTACAGTCTATGTTACATAGTCAAGGACTATGTGTACAGTCTATGTTACATAGTCAAGGTCCCCGGTTCGAAGCTCACAACACCACTGTCTTTTCGCACATTCTTTCCTATTGTTTTTTGTATGTACGTAAATATATTCCATGTATCTCTGAAACTCTCTGACATGCTCTGCTGACATGTAGCAAATTTTTGTATTGAGGATTTGCTTTTTAAGTTTATGTGTATAGATACCTAAGTGTTTTTCCTAAAAAAAGGTGATTTCATACAAGTTCCAGAATTCGAATCGGGTTTTTACAAGCGGCTCCGAACCTTGTAGTGAAGAGCTTTTTAAAGAATCGCCAATGTACGAGTGTCATACCCGATCATAAACAAATAAACCACATGACAACACATAAAGGCATTCCTCACTCACAAAAACGTTGTGTGTTAGCGCCTAAATATGTCAGCGATTCGAGCCTGCTGACCAATGCATATTTTAATCAATGGGAGCATATTTTAACCAATGGCAGCATATTTTAACCAATAGGAGCATATTTTAACCAATGCACAGTATATCGGCCAGAACAAGCTAGGTGGACAAAATTCGTTTTAAAATGAACAGAAATAGGTAATTAACTAATGTAAATAACACCTGCAAAGTCCCGATTCCAATAATTGTTTGTGTCTAACATTCCACAGCGATGAGTCAAGGATTAATAGTCGACTAATGAGGGTAAGTGCAAACGCATCAATAAATCATTTGCATTTTTGCAACATTTACAACAACATCTCTTGTGATAGTTCGATAATTTGTGAAAGTTTTTCATTATCGATTTTATTTCTGAGGGTGCGTATTTTATTTTTTTAATTAATAGAAGTCTCTAACTCTGTTAGTGCAGGAACAAGTAATTTTTAAAATTTATACAAAATAAAATGTTTTCTTATTTTATTTCACAACTTTTAATGACATTTATTCGCTTGTACACGGGCTAGTTTTTTGATTTATTTTTGACATAGCTATAATACTTCTATTTATACACTTACTATAAACATATATACTTCTATTTGTACAGATTCCACTTCACAATTTTATTTATAAAATTGTGAAGTGGAATTTTGTTTATGTTTATAGTAAGTAAATATATTCCATGTATAGTGCAAGTATTAACATTAACGCGATGTCTTCAAAATTCCACCAAGTGCCTACAATCAACAGTATCGACATAACTTCTATTTATATCAATGTATATTTCAGCCAGCACACTTGAGTAAAACTATTTTTTTTTCAGAATTCATTCATTCCATTTCAAGAATAGAGTTTTTCAAAGAGTGGCTGAGACATGAAAAAGATGAAAGGAATGTTCGTCTTTTTTATTATATTTCAAGTAAATTTAATTTTCGTGATGCTGGTAAGGAGTCTGAAAGAGAAATTAAGATGAAGATAGCCAGCTATTCTTCTAATATCGCTGCCAAATGGGCTGCCGCGGCAAAGTTTAAGGAACGTTTAAGTACAAGAGGTGGTTAAATGGTGAAAATATATAATTCCGTATATGTACTACACGACCACAGCCTTCTACATCATCTGGAGCTGCTGAAAGACCTCGAAAAGAATTCGAGGAGTCCTCCTTCAAAACAAAGAAACGTCGAGTTACTTATCTCATTCAATCGCGTAGTTCTGCAGAGTTGTTGACTGCTGCCGAATTATCTGTGCGTTTGACGGGAAACAGAAATGTTGTTAAAATTATTAGAAATATCAGTGAAAGTCCTGAAAGTGCAAACTTAATTACTAGTGCTAAAAATACTACCTGTTTGGAGAGTGCTAGACAATTGGTGTGAACAAAAAAGTGGTGACGAGGCATTGGCATATAGACTGTAAGTGTACAACGCACTCATACAAGTAGACTGTGAACTGGAAGTGGTCTATGAAGGCGGGACATCGCATGTTTTCATCATATCATTGTTTGCATAAGTCAAAAAAAACTCCCTGTAATCCTCCTGAAGAGCACATTGTAGTGACAGAAACTCGCGCTGAAATTACTCGCACGTAATAGAGGTTTAATTCGTACTCCGAGTGCCAAGACTGCCAAGCCTGATGTACCTTAAACTGTACTTCTTCTACCACATTATTATTATTGTAGAAAATAAAATAGTTTTATATTAATTTTTCTTTTTTTTTCATAATCGCCAGACGTAGTTTTGTGTGTTATGTTAAAACAAGCTTCAAATCATATCAATGCAAATTCTTAGAGGTAATATAACCCAAAAATAGAGAACAATAATTTTGTCCACCAAGCTTGTTCCAGGCGACACACTGTGCAATGGGAGCATATTTTAACCAATGGGAGCATATTTTAACCAATGGGAGCATATTTTAACCAATGGGAGCATATTTTAACCAATAAGTCTATAAGTGACGCAATTTCGATCCGTAAACCAACTAATTGATCCATAGCGGTAAATTGAGTTACTATGGTAAAATATTCTTATTTCTTTCATGTTTCAGATTTAGCAATTGTTTGTAGGCCACGGTAACTGCGTACCATCAGGCGGGTCGCGTGATTATATCCGCCTTAGTATTAAAAAAATATATGTGTCCAGTTCACTCGCGATGGAAGTGAAACCTTAAAAAATGTGAACTTCAAGACAATGAGATGAATGTAGACTTTCAGGAGTAGGATAATTGAAGCTTCGTAATACGCAGGCGCGCACAGACCCTGTAACAAACACTGCATGCCTTCATCTCATTCTCTCGCACGTTAAATTCTATAGATACTTCTATCTGATTCCCTCGCACGTTAAATTCTATAGATACTTCTATCTGATTCCCTCGCACGTTAAATTCTATAGATACTTAGTATTGTCTTAGGTTTTCGCGATTGTTACACATTGAATTAAACAATTTTTAACGGAAGTATCGCGTATTTTATTTATTTTGTTGAACCTGACGTTTCGAACGCTTTGCAGCGTCCGTGGTCGCAGGAAGACTACTCGCGTTCGAAACGTCAGGTTCAACAAAATAAATAAAATACGCGATACTTCCGTTAAAAATTGTCTATAGATACTTCTATCTGATTCTCTCGCACGTTAAATTTTATAGATACTTCTATCTGATTCTCTCGCACGTTAAATTCTATAGATACTTCTATCTGATTCTCTCGCACGTTAAATTATATAGATACTTCTATCTGATTCTCTCGCACTTTAAATTCTATAGATACTTCTATCTGATTCTCTCGCACGTTAAATTCTATAGATACTTCTATCTGATTCTCTCGCACGTTAAATCCTGTAGAAACCGCCATCTCATTATCTCGCATGTTAAATGCTATAAAAGCATATGGTTGTCTCTTTTTACTGTCGCTTTTTTGTTTCATCGAGTTTCAAATCACAACCTTGCTGTAGAAGCTTTCACTTCAAAAGCTTGATTGTCGTATATCGTACATACATTCGCCCTGCAAGGTTTGTTGAGTTATTTTAATTATATCTCATACAATGACAGTTCACTAAAACACTCCTAGCATCTACTACGATCTCCCTAGGGACACATATAATCAACATGGCGAAATATTAATTACACTCTGGGACAAATCCTCTAATATGCAAAATAAAATATCCGACTAAATATTGAGTATTAACAAGGGTGGATGTTAATCCCCCTCACACCCTTGATGTCTCATGCAATCTGTGAGACTGTAGCAAAAATGTTAAATTGAAGAGCCCAGAGGCGGAGTGGGTAACAATACTACTTTAATACCAAGGGTTTGGGTTCGATTACCAAACAGGACAAACGTTCGTGTGCATTAATATGTCTGCTTGTTCTTGTCCGAGTGCTTTTATAAAAGGCAGGGCGCTTTAAAACAGCCCATCTGGGAAAGTACCTCAACCTTATAGAAAACTGGAGTCAAACAACTACTCCCTGGAAGCTTGTTGCGTTCCTGAGAGTGAGTGCGCTTACCAGTAATTATCAGTAAACTCCTAAGGATATGCTGTGTTAGCTGCAGAAGTGGCATCGTGCGAGCGATACTTAATAATAATAAATATTGTCGGACAAATTACACAGCGCCATCTAGCCCCAAAGTAACGAAGCTTGTGTTTATGCGTATTAGGCAAAAATTTTTTTGTTAATACATACTTATGATACATAGACGAGCACGGTGGCGCATTGGTGAAATGCGCTGTTACACTACTTTGACACCAACGCTCATGGGTTCGATTCCCACACAGTACAAACATTTGTGTGCATGAACATGTCTGTTTGTCTTGGTCTGGGTATTTTCTATGTATAATAAGTATGCATTTACAAAAAAAAGTATTTACGTATGTTTATCAGTTGTCTAGTACCCATAACACAAGCTTCGCTTACTTTGGGGCTAGATGGCGCTGTGTAATTTGTCCAACAATATGTATTTATTTATATTTATTAATAATTATTAAAAAAAAAATAGACAGGACTCGGACCAAGACAAACAGACATATGTTCATGCATTCAAGTTTGTCATGTGTGGGAATCGAACCCACTGGCGTTGATATCAAAGTAACAATCCTAACCACTGCGCTATCGAGCTCGTTAACTTGAATGTATTGCAAGAGTTCATAGGCTGCGTTCATCAGGTTCGCTGTATGCTTGTTTACCACCCGACGTTGTAAAAAAAAAAAAGATAACACTGGATTCCTGGTTTTGATCAATTATTAGCACTATGATAATAATTTTGCGTAGTTTACTGTTATCAATCCTGTCCCCTAAATATTGTGACACATTTTAATTACCCGCCGCTATTTTAATTTTGAACTGTAATCCGCTTACCGCGGTGTTAATGCTTGGTTTAAATTAAGTCATAGTGATGCGACATGCACATCGATATAATTGTACGCTTATTAAATGCAAGAGAGAATCCGTGTTGAAATAAAAAGAGGCATGCTTCGTTGGTTCGGATATGTAGAAAGAATGCAGGAATTATGAAACGGATATACAAAACGAAACTAGAAGGATGTAGGAGCCGAGGAAGTCCAAGACTTACCTACCATGACCAAATCGATCGTGTTGTATCAGTATGTTTTTGACGAGCTCGGTGGCGCAGTGGTGAAACGCGTTGTTACGCTTTTACTTTGACACCAACGCTCGTGGGTTCGATTCCCATACAGTACAAACATTTGTGTGCATGAACATGTCTGCTTGTATTGGTCTGGGTATTTTCTATGTATAATAAGTATGTATTTACAAAAAAAAAGTATTTACGTATGTTTATCAGTTGTCTAGTACCCATAACACAAGCTTCGCTTACTTTGGGGCTAGATGGCGCTGTATAATTTATCCAACAATATGTATTTATTTATATTTATTAATAATTATTAAAAAAAAAATAGACAGGACTCGGACCAAGACAAACAGACATATGTTCATGTATACAAGTTTGTCATGTGTGGGAATCGAACCCACTGGCGTTGATATCAAAGTAACAATCCTAACCACTGCGCTATCGAGCTCGTTAACTTGAATGTATTGCAAGAGTTCATAGGCTGCGTTCATCAGGTTCGCTGTATGCTTGTTTACCACCCGACGTTGTACAAAAAAAAAGATAACACTGGATTCCTGATTTTAATAATTTATTAGCACTATGAAAATAATTATAAATGAAAGAATGACGAAGCAGATATACAATGCGAAAGTGGAAGGATGTAGGAGCCGAGGAAGGCCAAGACTTACCTACCATGATCAAATTGGTCGTGTTTTATCAGATGGTGATGTCAGGAGCCCCAGAAACCGGCGAGCGTGCATGAAAAGAGCAATGAATGTGAAAGAAGCGAGTGAGGTATGTAAGGATCGAGTCGCGTGGCGCTCGGTTCTCTCTGCCTACCCCGTAAGGGATTTGGCGTGAAGTTATAGTAGTAGTAATAGTATGAAAATAATTTTGCGTAGTTTACTATTATCAACTCTGTCCCCTAAATATTGTGACACATTTTAATTACGCGTCGCTATTTTAATTTTGGACTGTAATCCGCTTACCGCGGTGTTAATGCTTGGTTTAAATTAAGTCATAGTGATGCGACATGCACATCGATATAATTGTACGCTTATTAAATGCAAGAGAGACTCTGTGTTAAAATAAAAAGAGGCATGCATCGTTGGTTCGGATACGTAGAAAGAATGCAGGAATTATGAAACGGATATACAAAACGAAACTAGAAGGATGTAGGAGCCGAGGAAGTCCAAGACTTACCTACCATGACCAAATCGATCGTGTTGTATCAGTATGTTTTTGACGAGCTCGGTGGCGCAGTGGTGAAACGCGTTGTTACGCTACTTTGACACCAACGCTCGTGGGTTCGATTCCAACACAGTACAAACATTTGTGTGCATGAACATGTCTGTTTGTCTTGGTCTGGGTATTTTCTATGTATAATAAGTATGTATTTACAAAAAAAAAAATGTATTTACGTATGTTTATCAGTTGTCTAGTACCCATAACACAAGCTTCGCTTACTTTGGGGCTAGATGGCGCTGTGTAATTTGTCCGACAATATTTATTATTTTATTTATTATTATAGAACGTGACGTCAGGAGCCTTAGAAACTGGCGAGCGTGCATGAGAAGAGCAATAGATGTTAAAGAAACGAGTGAGGTATGTAAGGATCGATCGATCGATCGAGAGTCGAAAGCGACAATTACGTTTTAAGAGTACATAGAATACGGTAACCGCTCTTTATCCGTCGTCCTTGTTAGCCACCCGACCAGGTACAAAACAACAAAACCTATAAAATACGTCTACTAAACTTTAAAAATGTCTACCAAAACCTTCTTCTTCTTAGTGTTATCCCATTTCCCAATCCGTTAGGATTGGCGGAGTTCGCTACATAAGCCTAAGGATTTGGGGAAGATACTGATTTTTACATGGAGCGAGTGCCGTCAGACCTCCACAACCCTGGGGGAAAGCCAGATAAATTTTTAGGTAAGGTCACACGTCTTTTGAAACATACTCGTAATATCTTGGACGTGCGGGTTTCCTCGCGATGTTTTCCTTCACCGCTGAGCTAGTGATAATTACAATTTACAAATATGTACGAGTACATAAATCCGGTTGGTACCAGAAGCGTGCACGGCGCGACCCTGCCAGTCCAACACGGTTGACTGCAATTCTGGACGCAAACCGCACAGACGCGCAGATTAGGGTGTCCGCCGGAGGCGACGCGTACCGATCCGCCTTCGTCGGTGCGAAATCAAAGTCATGCGGCGGTAGGGGGCGCCACCCACCACGCAACGCCCATCCCGGCGTGTCGAGAAAAGCTGAGTGTCGTATAGGCACATGGAATGTTAGAGGTGGATAAGATGAATGAGTTGATAGATAAATGAACGTGAGACGCCTAGATGCTTTGTGTGTGTCAGAGACCAAGCGAAAGGGAAGCGACACCGAAGATCTGCCCGGTGGCATGATGACCCTGTGGTCCCGGGTGGACCAGGACGTTCATGCCAGCGCTGGCGTAGGTGTCGTGCTTTCTTCTCACTTGGCCGCTGGTGTGAAAGATTACGATTTAGTAGGTCCAAGATTTCTCTCGGTTAAGATACTCGTAAAACTGGGGATTACGCGAGTATTTTTAGTTGCAGCATATGCTCCTGTCAACTTTGCTGATCCCCAGGAGCTCGAGAAGTTTTGGGGGACTGTAAGGGGTGTTCTGGATTTAGCTGAAGCGAATGAACGGATAATTATGTGTGGTGGTCTAAATGGATGGGTTGGGACCAAGCGAAGCAGTTATGACGCTATGCTTGGTCCATACGGAGATAAGAGAGTTAACGATGCTGGTAAGTTACTTTTAGACGTATATATGGAACGAAATCTCCTTTTGTCGAACACGCTGTTTCATCACAAGGATATTCACACTTACACATGGAGAGGAACGAACAGAAAAGTGTGATCGATTTGATTTTGATAGATGTACACCTCTCACGTCTCCGAAAGTTGTTAATGGATACAAGAGCCTTCAGAGTTCCCACTCTTGAAACGGACCACTATCTGGTGATAAGCCGATTTGTGGACCATTTCAGAAAGTGGAGACACTGGCGAGTGCGTATTCCTTTCGGATATCATGAAAGAATAAGGAGTGAAAAATTGGAAGAAGAAAGTGAGAAAGACTTGCGAACGCGAGTATTTCCGACTCAGATGTAGACAAATGTTGGAAAGTTCTGAAAGAAAGTATGGTGGACAGTGCGAAAGAAGCATGTGGATGCGCAAAGAGACGTAGAACACTCAGAGGAGATGCCTGGTGGGATGCGGAGGTTCAATCCTCCGTGGAAAAAAGAGGAAATCGTGGCTGAATTACGTATTATCTTTGCACCAGAGTGATGGTATGAAAGAAATAAAGAAAGAAATATACTGTCGATGCAAGAATGACACCAAAGCTTTAATGAAAGGGAAGCGTGAAAGACTACTTATGAATGAGGAAGAGAAGCTGACGAAGAACTTCGAAGCTAATACCAAACTCTTCTGGAGAGAGGTAAAGAAGTCTCGAAGTGGTTCGTCAGCATCCAGAATGGACAAAATAAAATATAAAGCTGGTGGCATTCTTGCTAACACTCAGGAAGTGTTAGAGAACGGTGGAACAAATATTTTAGAGAAATGTATGATTATGTCCAAGACGCTGGCACTGTGAATGAGTCTGTGATTGACTCGGTAGTGCCAGCGTACCATGAAGACATTTCCATGGATGAGATTGAATGGTTGATACGAAATTTGAAATATGGAAAGTCAGCGGAAATCGATGTGGTAACAGCTGAGATGATCAAGCTAGACGGTACCCACGTTAGGGACGCCTTCTGGTTTTTGAGCAAATTATGCTGGAGAACGATAAGGGTCTCAAGCGATTGGAGACGCGCAGTCATCGTGCCCTTGTATTGCAAGGGCTCACGTATGGACTGCGCCAACTATAGGGCCATCAGTTTGATCAGCTTAGCAGCTAAAGTGTATGGAAAAATCATTGAAAGGAGAATGAGGGTGAAATCCGATGGAATGCTTTTGGAAGCACAGGGTGGATTTCGAAGCGCTAGAGGATGGATCAAGTTTTTTCACTCCGCAACATCGTAGAGAAACATCTGACTTGGAACCAGAAGGTATTCTGCGGTTTTGTCAGCCAGTCGTCAAAATCTAAGCTAGAAGGCATAGCTCGCTGTACACAACGCGGTGCTAATTCCAACGCTAACTTATGGAAGTGACAGCTGGGTATGGCAGAGAGAGTATGAAAGTAGAATAAATGCGGTCGAGATGAGAGCATTGCGCAAAATTTGTGGCATAATGCTTGCTGGCCGCGTTCGGAATGAAGACGTGAGAGAAAGAGTTGGTCTGAAAGAGAGTGTCGGTGTTAAGATAAGAAAAGGCATGCTCCGTTGGTTCGACATGTAGAAAGAATGCGGGACGAAAGAATGACGAAACAGATATACAATGCAGAAGTGGAAGGATGTAGGAGCCGAGGAAGACGGAGACTAACCTACCGTGACCAAATTGGTCGTGTTTTATCAGAAGGCGATGTCAGGAGCCTCAGGAACCGGCGAGCTGTAAATGTCACAGAAGCGAGGAAGTATGTAAGGACCGAGTATTATGGCGCTCGGTTCTCTCTGCCTACCCCGCAAGGGACCTGGCGTAAAGATATATATACATGTATACGTCAATCCGAAAACACGAATTTAGTGGTAAATGCCAGGATTGGAACCGAGGACCTGTTGGTCACTGGGCCGGTTCTTTGTCCACCAGGCTATCACTGCACAACTGTTTACTAAACCCCTGTTAATACATTTAAGAGTAGTTAGCAATGCTATTTTAATAATAAACATCGTGGTTTCGATTCCCACACAGGGCAGACATTTGTATGCATGAATATGTATGCTTATCTGGACGCTTATCTATATATCTAAGTGTTTTCAAGAAAAGTAGGGAGCATTACAGCAGCTCATCTGCGAAAGTAAAACCACCTTACAGAAAAATGCAGCAAAATAACAACCCTTGGCGGGTTCTGATGTCCCTGCGAGCGAGACAGACCACCAGATCTTAAGGAGTTACTGTGATATCAACTGGGATGGCGGAGCCGAGCTATTTATATTACAAGCGTTCATAGGCTACGGTAACCGCTGTTAGTATCCGCATTATGTGGGCCGTACACACTTCTTTCTACTTATAAATGACAACTTAAAAGATGTTATTTCATCTATCGACTATTCACATCCCTACAACAAAGCCGGCATCTACAATTAACAGCCGGTAAGGCCACCGCGACAGGTTTCTTAATGACGCCATTTGTCAATGCAGGATTAGGGAGTGATGATTTCAACACATTTAACTGTGCATCTAATCAACTTCGTTAACGAGATATATACATATATATGGCTATACCAGTCGATGGTTTTCTTCTTTCTAGCGGCATCCAGTTTCCTAATCCGTTAGGATTGGCGGGAACTGCTAAATCAAAGGTTTGACCAACATAGTGATTTTTACATAGAGTGACTGCCGTCAGATCCCCACTCCAGAGGGAAAACCACACCTTTCTTAGGTTATGTCAAATATATTGTGAAATATAACTTCTTGGACGTGCGGGTTTCCTGGCGATGTTTTTGTTCACCGGCGAGCAAGCGAGCTCCATTTTGGTAATAATTAAAACTAATGTCCGCTGCAGCGCTGAAATAACTAGTAAATAACAGCAAGCTGTGTAAGCAGAGCTGATATTTTTAAATTTAAAAAATATTTAAATATTTTATTTTTATTTTTTTTTAAATATATGGAACCCTGTACGACATCTAGCGACGAGTGCTGTTACTTTTTCTGTTGATGGGAGTGCAGTGCAGACTCTGCACTGCAGAGTGGCCGGCCATACGTTTTCCCATATGTTTTTTTTTCTAATTGGAACGATTTTGGACCGTTCTTCCTCACCAACGAACATTTAAATTTCAAATTAAAGGATACAAAACTACAATATGTTAGCTATTAGTGTGTCGATTTTGGAGTTTCTCACTATTACCGTCTAAACGCTAGCTGGATGACATCAGTCTACCCCAAACGGCAATTTTGAGGGTAATGTGGCTCCGCTGGCTATCGCAGCTCTGCCAATTATGTCTCTGCCAATGATGTCTATCCCAAAGATTCGAAGATGCAGCACTAAATCGCTTCTAATGGGTATTTTTCTCGCAACCAAAAGTTCAAAAGCGCCGTGATTTTCATGGCGCTTACGCGTTTCTTTCAACGTAGTTCAGTGACGGCAACAAAGCATGGCGCAAACATTTGGTTCGCGGTGTCGGTTCTAGTACTCTAGTACATTTTTTGTGTTAAGAATTATTTATTTCTCATAAAGAATATACATAATTCACTTCCTGAGAAAACATTAAAATTACATTTATACAAACGTGTAGTGAGCACACAGTAAACAGTAATAATAATTCAATGGCAGCCCCATGTGAGAATTTGAATCGAGGAATATTACTGCTCTCAATTCTTTGTCTATACGATTTTACGAACGTCAAAATTATGTGCAATTTGATCTAACACGCTTTGTGGCTGGGAGTCACTAACGTTGAAGGTGATACCGCGGCTATCACCACAACGGACCAGCGCTGGCGACATACAACACGCGTACAATGAGGTCCGGCGAGAAGAGAGTGGAGCTGGTGGAGGAACTAAATATATTACATTGGGATGTAATAGGACTGATCGAAGTTCGAAGACAATGAGAGGTGATCCTTAAATTCGGCAACTTGCTTTACTACCGGGAGGATGATCATCTGTCCTAAGGTTGTGTCGGGTTTATCGTCGGGTTAAGCCTCTCGCCACCAATGTACTAAAGATCGAGGCTGTGTCGGCGAGGGTTGCGTACCTTATACTCACAATTACCAAGCGGTATTCGCCGAAGAGAGCTCGATGGCGTTGTGGCGCGTGTCATTTTAACCGAAAACGCAGGTTAAGCAGGGTCGACCGCAGCCTGGTTATGGATGAACAAAAAATCAGGATTGTTGTATGGGTGCCCCCTTAAATATTTGTTTTATTTTAATTTAATTATTTATTTTTAAAGTGAATATATAACTAAATATTCTGTCAAAATTTCAAGCATCTACCTGTTGGCGTTATCAATATCGAGCAAAAACGAGCTAAAACATCACGTTTGTTGTATGGGAGCCCCCTTAAATATTTATTTTATTCTGTCTTTTAGTATTGTCTGTTATAGCGGCAATAGAAATACATCATCTGTGAAAATTTCAACTGTCTAACTATCACGGTTCATGAGATACAGCCTGGTGACAGACATACGGACGGACGGACGGACAGCGGAGACTCAGTAATAGGGTTCCGTTTTTCCGTTGGGTACGGAACCCTAAAAAGGAAGGTGATTACATGATATAACATCAGTTATGCTAAGAAAGAGTAGAAGATGGTTATTGTTGTCTAAAATGTTGCGATCCTTTTGATTTCAAAACATACAGTGAGTAAATGGTAGCGTGTTGTTTTAAGAATTGATCACGTGTGAAATGTGTTAGCGGAAATATTGCACATAATGTATGTTTGAATTGCATAAGTGATTGTTAAGACTAGGCTAAGCGAACTGCTTGGTTTTCCTTTAAGAATCTAATTGATTTTATTAAAAGAGATGTGTAATTCTTTTTGTTGATTAGTTTTAATATACGTTTTATGCATTCGTACTAACGTTTTGTTTAGAGGTTTAGGTATAGGTCAGAAATTATCTATATTTTGTTTTCGCGAGGTACTTACAAGATCAAAAAATAAGTTTAGAATTTTGTTTCAGTTTAGTGTTTTACTTTGTTTTTGTTTTAATAAAGCAAATGACTGCTTTGTAGATACAATAATATGTTTTTTATTTATTTATTTATTCATTGCAATACATGTTATAAGCCCCGCGCGTTGATATTGCGATGTAACCTTGTCACAATAACAGCTGCGTGACGTCATCCATAGCAAAAAAATACAGATAGCAAAAAAAATAATTGTCCAATTTAATAATCATTTCACGAGCACGACTGTTAATTAATTTCTTACTCATTTTAACGGGTAACAGGTAACAAAACTCAACAGTAAAACAGGATAACAAAAACAAAAAGCTATAGTTAACAAGTACTCGATGCGCGTAAGCGTGGGCTGACCTTGCGGACGGTACTGACGGTGCGACTTCGACTACGTCACCAAGATGGCCGCCAATCGCAATATCAACGCGCGGGGCTTTACATTGTGACACTGTAACTATATAATACACAGCACAAAGATACACATGAACCTTTTCAGGCACAGCAAGGTGGAAGAGAGAGAGACAGACTGTTTATAGTATTCTATCTTCTAAGTATTCCTTTATAGAATAATACGCTTTGGTATGAAGTAATTCTTTTATCAATTTAACAAAACCGAATGACTTTTCAGATTTGATGTTATCAGGCAGCTTATTGTAAACCTTAACTGACATTGAATAGGGACCTGAGCTATGTACTACTAATTTAGATTTCAAATTTTTTAAGTCATTTTTGTAACGCGATTCGTAACGACGGGGCATGTCTCCTAGTGTCGTATAAAAGTTTGGATATTTTCTAATAAATTTACAAACGTCTAAAATATAAATACAGGGTAAAGTTAAAATTTTTAATTTTTGAAATGTGGCTTGCAACTGTCTGTTTGTTCGATGTTTGTTATTATGCGTATACATTTTTTTTGAAGGATGAGTAAGTTCTGTGCGCGCGAACTATTGCCCCACAGCATCACGCCATAGCTAAGCCAAGCATGAGCGTAGGCATAGTATGCCGTGACAGCGGTCTTGGTGTCCGTCGATTTCTTCAATTCCCTCAAGGCGTACGTAAACTGAGACATTTTAGTAACCATCGTTGCTATATGAGGTTTCCACGTTAAATTGGAGTCGATAACAGCACCGAGCAATTTATATGTAGAAACACATTCCATTTCAATATTCTTGAAAGAAAAAGATATATTCAATTCATTTTTTGTCGCGGTCTGAACTGCATTATTTTAGTGTAATGTTACTTAAATTAAGAAAAGTAAGGGATTGTGATGATTGTTCCTGATAAAAGCCCTTATTGTTTCTTGTTGTAACATTTCGCCCCTTTTGATGTAATGATAGAAATCAGGTCGAAAGTTACATGCCTCTATTTTGTAAATTCACTTTTGTATTTAATTTTCTGCTGGTTTGCTACATTTCTATAAAAATTCTATCAAATTACAATTCTGAATAGTTACTCTATCTAACAAACCAAAAAAGATACGACACTTTGTAATATAAATGTCACTGGCAACCGCAGCCTCCCCTACCGGTCACCGGGACTTCTTCCCGCGCTTTTGACGAGTGACATTGTTGTTTTACTTGAATTTTTTACAATTCAGTATAAAATTAGTTTTGTGCGACAATTTCGATAGTATTTTGTAACATAAGTGCTAGTGAAATTATACAGTAATGAAAAAACTCAATTATAACACGTTTATGCACTTTTTGGAAGACGTGAATAAGTTCATCAAGAAAACCTTGTAAAAATCACTATCGTTTTACGGGTGCTATTTAAATTGGGTTGATTGGGTCTAAGTACCCTTCCCAAGTATTTTTTCAGCACAGTTCCTGAAGCTGGAACATAGAATTAAGATTTTCAAATGGTTCTAAACTGATGACTTGGCTGTATGGGCTAGATCCCTTTGCCTTTCCCCTCGGGGATAAAAAGAACCAAAAGAACTACCGGTCACCAATATGCAGACATCACTCTACATATACAGGGAAAAGTAATGTCAACGGTATCCGTATTATGGACGTTACGGAGGTAGGTTTACCGGAACCGGAGTCGGAGCCGGAGGTTTAAATTTGATGTATCGGAGTCGGAGCCAGTCGGAGGCAGTCGGAGCCAGTCGGAGGCAGTCGGAGCCAGTCGGAGGCAGTCGCGGAGTAGTGAGAGATAGATATGTGTTAAGTTAAGGGCAGACCTAATGAAATAATAGAAATATAATTCAGTACTTAATCAGTCAAATATAAGTGATGACAATTAATACACATACGTACTCATGGACAATATAAATAATAATAATATGTGCCAACAATCACACATAGGTATTATATGCTTAAATCTACTTAATTAAAAATTATAATCAACTTTAGTAACTCTAAAAGCAAAAATTTGTATTTAATAAAAAAAAGCTTAGCAGCTTTATCTCCGTCTAGTCTTTTTCTCAGCGGATCATATATTAGGCCAACGTCACTAAAAAGTTGCTCACTTGCCACTGAGCCTGGTGGACACGATAAATATTGGCGAACAATAGTGAAAAGTGAAAAAAGAGTACGATGTGTGAAATTTTGTATTTACTCTCCACCATAGTAAGGGATCGTCACCAATAGGATGTTGTATGGGAAAATGTATATAACGGGTCCTGACTGCTCAAGTAAGCTCTTCCATACAATGAATTTATCAACAGAATTGCGATCCGTTGTGGTGTCATCATCGCTATTCATCAACATATTTGATAAAATGTATTGGACATTGTTAGATACATCTACCGATGGTGATGCGAACCTTGCCCGTTTTTCTATAGGAGAGTCAGTATTACTACCCTCTGCTATTTGCAGATTTGCAGAGTTATCTATGCTGTCAAGCAAACTGATCAATTCAGATTCAACATTTTTCTTTATTCACTTCGTTAAAAAATTTTGTTTTATACCGAGGATCCCAATATGTAGCTATTGCAAAGAAGTTGTTAAAAGGAAGGTCCCAAATCTTGAATTTAAATGTTCGATGGTCCATTTTATTGCGGTTTTAAATATTTCATATGTGTGTTGGTTTACTTTTTTCCAATTGTAACGTGTGTTTTAGAATGTGTATAAGTGGCATTACCGCTATAAAATGCTAGTATTACTGTCACTCATGTTTCCGGTAATCTCTTCAAAAGGTTTAATAATGGACACGAAATTATTGAGATGCAGCCGTTCATCAGGAGATATTTGTGGGATGTTGTGTTTACTAGCATACAAAGACAGCGAATCTTTTACTTTAATCATCCGTTCCAGCATGTAGAAAGTGCCACCTGTAAATAAAAATAAATAAATATTCGTAAATGTAATTATTCCAACTTTAAAAATGTTTATGGAATAATAATTATGTAGGCTTCTTACCGCGTATTACATTCCTGTACCACGTCTAAAGCTTTTTGATCGAGTTGAAACGCAAAGCGTCGGAGGGGGATTACCGGGTGACAAGTCAAAACTTGCTTCCCACGCGTTCTGGCCGCGGTTGTTCGATGCGTTTCGATCTTCGTTATCCTCCGATTCAAAATGATCGGAACCGAAGTCGGAGGTGTAAAACCAATCGGATGTTCCGACCTTCGGAGTCGGAGTCGAAGCTCCGTAACATCACTAATCCGTATGCAGTTAAAACTATGTTCACGTACATAATGGGAGCGACATATCAGAAAGATAATGTATTTACACAATAAACATAGAATAAAATGTTTTTAATTGCACTCACGTGGCCAGAGCAGGGCGGCGAGATTAGTTCATTCGCTTATTTAACATTCTCAATCTCTTCCATGCACGCTCGCCGGTTCTCTCAACTCAACTCGATCTACAAGCATTACGACGCAGATTTCGCACAACGCTCGGACCTACAATAGACAGCGTTTATCCTACTTTCATGTTTGCAAAAAAAAAAAAAAAACTTTTTCGCCAAGATGCATTTGCAGGTAACAATACTGTAATATTTAAAAATCGGCCAAGTGCGAGTCGGACTCGCGCACGAAGGGGTTCCGTACCATTATCTATAAAAACGGCAAAAAAATCACGTTTGTTGTATGGGAGCCCCCCTTAAATATTTATTTTATTTTAATTATTTATTTTTAAAGTGAATATTTTGTGAATATTTCAAGCGTCTACCTGTTGCCATTATCAATATCGAGCAAAAACGAGCAAAAAAGTCACGTTTGTTGTATGGCAGCCCCCTTAAATATCTATTTTATTCTATATTTTAATATTTGTTGTTATAGCGGCAAAAGAAGTACATCATCTGTGAAAATTTCAACTGTCTAACTATCACGGTTCATTAGATACAGCCTGGTGACAGACGGACGGACGGACGGACGGACAGACAGCGGAGTCTCAGTAATAGGGTTCCGTTTTACCCTTTGGGTACGGAACCCTAAAAATGATATGTAAAACTGTTTGAAGTGCAGGGCCACATATTTTACCGAGTTTCTCTTGTCACATTACAGATGGCGCTGACATCATTTTAGATCGCGCTATGGTTTGGTTCCATCGTATCTACTCCCTACACAGTTTTTAATGTAACGTATACGCAATAACAATAACAATAATCCTTGTTATGACTTTTTGTATACGCCATCTGTGCTCCAATTTTGGAACATAGTAGGTGTCATTATATACTGTCCTATACTAAGGGTGGGTAATATGATAATATCGGTACCACGCAATATTGAATCGTATCTATGTATTTGGTTTTAAATATCAGATACCGTAACTATATATTGCAATATCTATGTATCTGTAAGAAGCCTACGATACGCCACACGCTGAAAACTAAGTGTTATTATACGGTACTGTGATTCTTTACGATTCGGTTATGTCTATCTATATTTTCATAATCAGTATATATTGGTTAACATCCAATGATTTTCTATGAAGATAGAAGATGATGTTTAATATGGATAATATGTAAGGTGATAAATAATAAAAATAATATTTATTATTTAAAACTTTAAAAATGATATTTTGTAATTTTTTTTAATAATATCAATTTTGGTCTAAATTAACGTTTAGGAAAGTTAATTGTGTCACTTTTTGTGACGTTAGTCGTGATAAAAAAGCGGAGAAGTTACTGTCACATGCAATTTACGCGGCGCAAAGCAAAGCACGAAACTAAAAATAGAATTCCAAAATATTTAGAGCATACTATTTAGTAAGTAACTAATTTAGTTAGACCGTCGTCTCGGTCAAGGACAAAGGGCAACAACAAAGAAATTAATTTAAAATAAATTTTATTGTGTATATTGGAAAGTTTATAATCGTTAAGAGTTGCTTTATTGAACACGTGTACGTTTTACTTTCGTTGACTAAAGTGAAGTGTTCAGAAAATAACTTTGCAATGCAATTATAGGCCTTGTGCGGCTACAAATAATGTTTAAATTAAAATGAATATTCACTCGGAAATGTACCTGTCTATATCAGTCTTGTAGCCGTTTCACTCAAATATCTAGGTCGTATTCTTTCACGCGCCTATTGTTTGACCGAATCAGATATTCAGATTCAGTTACGTACCGTACCGTACTGTACCTTAGTGCGAGGTGATACGAGTTATTAACACGACAGCGATATCCCGTACATAGTTTTCGTGCCGCCCGATATATAGATATCGGGTATTGCACCAATACATAGATATTGTATCTATATACGATTTGTATCGCCCACCACTATCCTACACACAGTCTGACTTATATATATTAGACTATTTACAGTAACACCTACTGAACACACACGTAAATTCAAACATATTGAGGAGCCCGGTGCCCAGTCGTGAATGGCGCGACTTTGACACCAACGATCGTCGGTTCGATTCCCACACAAGACAAACAGACATAGGTAGGGCGCATTAAAGCTAGAGATGAGTCATAACAGATTGGTGGGGTTCGCTACCTAAGCCTAAGGATTTGGCGAATATACTGATGTTTACATGGAGCGGCTGCCGTCTGTTCTCCACAACCGAGGGGGAAAGAAGAGACCTTTCCTAGGTAAAGTCACAGGTATTTCTAAATATAATTTCTTGGTCGTGCGAGTTTCATTACGATGTTTCCCTTCACCGCCGAGCTAATGATTATTATGAATATCGTACATTATGTACATTAATTCGAAAACGAGTAAGTCGGGGGGGGGGGGGGGGGATACGTCCCACATGATGTAAAGCGGTTACCGTAGCCTATGAACGCTTGCAATACATCAAGTATCACTCGCGCGATGCCACCTCTGCTGGTAACACCGACTCCTTAAGAGCTTACTGGTGACCTCATTCTCGCACAGGAACACAACTACCCTTTACTACAACTAAGACTTTTTGTATGAATAATTGACATGGGCACGGGATAATAACAGCTATCATACCAGAGCATCTTCCTATCTTCTGTTAACGCCTCGACACAGACTTGTGACTATTCGAGGTAGTTTTAGGTATGCTGCAACGCGCTGTTGGGATGATTTGCCTCCTCCATTGTGTGCTCTGCAAAAGAAAACCACATTTCGCTCACACTTTAGGCATCATTTATTAAACCAGCAAAAAGACAGTGACATATAATTTTTTTTTTATTCTTTAATATATTTATTGTTTTTTATTTTTTATATGGCTATGCAAGTAAATTTACTATTACTTAATAGTGGATTTGCTTGCTCAGATCATCGAGTAAAAAATTTATACATATACAAATGAATTAACAATTTATTACTTTAGATATCTAATCGAAATTCCCAACGCAGTAGGGATTATAGGCCGGAGATTTTATGGTTTAAAGCAGCGAATCATCGAGAGATTTTACAAAAGTTGAGAAACATAGAGACGTTACAAGCGGAAGAGGATAGTCTAGCTAATATCAAAAATTGCTTGAAAAATGGTACACAAGACAGTTGTGTAAAGGGATTTAAACATTATAAATTGATAGGTGAGACTTTATACTATATGAGGCCAAATGAACATAAATTGTTGTTAGTCATTCCGGGAACACTGCGAGACGGGTTGATATCACACATTCATGAAGAGATAGGTCATTTTGGGAAATATAAGGTGTTGGCCTTTGTAAAATCTAGATATTATTTTCCCAGGATGAATGCGGAGATTGCTAGGGTCGTAAAGAGTTGCGATATTTGTCAAAAAGCCAAAAATGATAGAGAAAAATTACGAGGGCCGTGTACGCCTGTAATTTCTAATAGTTTAGGCGAGAAAGTGATGGCGGATCTATACGGACCATTACCTACAGGGAAGTTCGGATATAAATACGTATTTGTAATACAGGACGTATTTAGTAAACTGATTAAATTGTACCCATTACGCGCGGCAACTAGTCGTGGGGTTTTAGCGTGCACTAAGAAATTTAATGAGATAATACCTATAAAGACAATTATTACTGACAATGGATCACAATTTGTGTCTAAGGTATGGGAGTTAGGTCTAATGATGCTCAATATAAACGTTAAACATACATCGGTCTATTGTCCGATATCGAATTGTACAGAACGGGTTAATAAAGAGATAGGTAGACTAGCGAGAACGTATTGTAACCAGTCACATCGTAGCTGGGTTGATTTAATCCCTGAGATCAAACGGTGTTACAATGATGTATGTCACAGCAGTTTAGGTAACTCACCGAATGAGGTTGTATATGGAGAAAGGGCAGAGTTGAGTACTGATAGGTATTTGAATATAGAAACGAATACAGTCAATGTAGAGTCAATCCGCGCACAAGTTAGCGAATATGCATGTAAGATGGCAGGACAGCGAGCCAAACATTTTGATAAAGTAAATAGGTTGATAACTTACCAGGTCGGTGATTTAGTTAAGTTGCGGGCAGTTCCTAAGTCTGATAAGGCGCACAAATTGACTAAAAAGTTCGCATTATTATATACTGGGCCGTACGAGATTGGAGCGATACCATATGCCAACTGTTACACATTGATAAACCCGAATACGCGAGAAATTAAAGGTAATTATAATACGATTAATATAGCGCGATACTATGGTGGCATGAAAGAAAAGACTACTGTGGTTAAGGTTTAGTGTCATAGGAGTTTAGGAGGTATTCAAATTAGAGACGGGGAATCATTAAAGCTATGTAGAAGTTACCAAAGATGGGAGTTATGAGTTAATTTTTTTTTTCTCCCTACTGACGGAGAAGGTTATATCTTGTGAGGATGCAGTCTAACATTTGCACGTTATTCAGCACCTCAAGGGGGAGATTGTAATGGTACCAGCAAATCTTATCGATAATATGATTGTGTAATATTATTCTAAAATGAAATGGTTTAAAAATCCCTTAAGATTGGTGTATGTCGAGTCAGATGCAACTTAGCTGGGCTCACATGTGCAAGCCATTATGTTTTTTTGAGACTTGGCGCCGAGCTCGCCGAGTCTATACAAGCAAATCAGGGGTCCGTGGGATGGAGAAGAAACCTCGGAAGATGTGCCGATGCTTTGGTGAAATTCGAAAATTGACAATAAATACAAGATCTAAACGATCTGTTGGAAATAATTAAAACGAGTAATAGATGTTTGAGAATAAAATGGGATTACAAGTGGATCGACGTATCTCTGCCCTAGTGAGCAGTCTCTGGGTGTGACAGACAGACTTGGTCTGAAGTTTATCGGGAATTTAGAATAAGATTTAATTTTGGTACTAATCACGGTTAATTAGCATGTGTGAATTATGCATTATTCGAATAAGTTAAGCTAGTTGTAAGACCTAGTCTGGAGTGGATAATGTGTACGGAACTTTGCTTCTAAACGCAAATCGGCGTGACAGTTTTACCGGGGCGAGACCGGGGGTGCGAGGCGCGAGGGTATAACTGAATACGGTGTCCTTATATAGGATGGGAATAAGGAAAGGGACACATTAGCTTATACTGAGTTGTGAGACGAGGTGTATCTCGTGAATTCTTAAATTTAGCATTTTTGTAACTTAAATCGTTTTTGGGGCTGTTGGCTATAAGATTTGTTATCCAATTCTTATAGTTTTAAAATTCGCGGTAGTTATTTAAATGTGGCCTGTTATTTGGGCATTTATTAATGCAATCAAAGTTGTGGAAACCCTGCGGTGTTAACTAAAGCGATATTTGATTGTCTAGATTCAATCACACGACTTGGGATCGTAATGGTAAGACGGACCAGGTCTCCTCACATGACACTAGGGCCCGCTTCTTTCAGTGTATAATAAACTCACTGATAGAGGTGTAACACATACACACGATATGGTGAGGCGACTAAAATCTCATAGGTGTTAGCGAATTCACATTCGCTGACATCTCAATTGTCGTGAGTCTGCGATAATTCCATAATCGTAATTAGTGGACCGTAGGGTAAATAGGCCATACAATTACACACACGTCCGCTAATTGTCTTCACAAAGTTATATACACATATATATATATATATATATTATAACACAAATATCTATACACAATGTTATAGACACACTCGCATTAGGGCGTTAGGTAATACCGAGGTTTGTTTCGTTTAATTCACGTTTAGTACATCAGCTAGGTAGTCTCGGTTTAACGAATCCTGCTAGTTCATCTGGGTTAAGATTAGAGATTTAAAAGTTGTAAGGTTCCGTATAGAATCCATTAACGACTAAGCTATAAATAAGTGCTTGTTTTGCATGAGTTTGAATGTTTAAAATAAGGAGCTCGTTTAGTATAAGAATTCCGCGTTTTTAAAATATAACGCTCTCATTTTTTTTATTTTTATTTTGAAAGAAAAAAAAGGACATATTATATCTGTAAATGTAACATCATGGTGTCCGGTAGGAAATAATTCGTGTTAGATCCCGTGATTCAAACACTAATTAATCTTGGTTGAGCGTAGTGGCGGACTGGTCAGGCGCTTATCCGCTTGAAGAATGGCTAAGCGCGTCAGTCGACTAATCTCTTGACCAGTAGGTATGGGTACCGGACATCTTCCAAATAAATGATGAATTTTCTTAAAGTACTATAAGGTTGAAAACCTTGAACACGAGAGCATAAATTGCGCGATAACGTCCCGCGTGAATAGCCAAAAGAAACGCTATAAGCGTCAATAGACTTTGATTTCCGATAAGCTTGTAATTCCGTCAATATACCGAGACAGTAATTAACATGTTCTATATGTTAAGGCAGTTCGTCGAGTTGAATTCACCATCAGTGAATCAACTCCAATCCAGTCCAAATTAATTGGTAAAACCCAAGCAGGGTTAAGAGCTCTTACACAATCAAATAAAGTGCACATATAACTTATAATATATAAATATATACCAATGGACTAGGAATAGAAGGTTTGAAGCAAGTGGCTATTAGTTGCAACAACAAATTATTAAATAAAAGTCGTACGCATCTAAATACATATATATAAATACATTGTTTCCTTGCGAGGAAGACAGCTTCAAAAAGCCTTAGCAGTGTGATGGGAGAAACCTGGCCAGGTAATTGCCACGATATAAATAACATAATACGTACCACACACATGCAATTAAAACTCGCTTAATCCCGAGTTTATGGGCGAACTTCCCTTACTAACTCGTTTATATGACCCTAGGTACCAAGGCATCGTAATATCTTATATCAATAGATATTTATATATCAATAAATCGATATATAACTGCAAAGTCAACTGTACTCAGGATTGGGAGATAGGTATTGGTTGAATATAGAACAAATAAGGCAGTAGATAGGTAACCTAGGCAGGTTTAATACTAAACATATAAGTAGGGCATAAGACGGCATTTAGGTCACCTAGGTAGGTTGACTACTAAACATATACGTAGGGCATAAGACGGTATTTAGGTCACATAGATAGGTTTATTATTAAACATATAGGTAGGGCATAAGACAGTAGTTAGGTTAACTAGGTACGATTATTACTAAACACATAAGTAGGGAATAAGACAGTAGTTAGGTTAACTAGGTTCGTTTAATATTAGACATACAAGTAGGGCATAAGACAATAGGTGGGTTATCTAGGTAGGTCTTAACACTATACACATAAGTAGATCTTAGAACTGGTACATAAAGGAACATAGGTTAGACACATAAGTAGGTATTTAGGATATTAGTTAGGAGGATTGGTAGGAATTAGCAAGGTAGAAACATTTAGTTCGTTAGGTAAGATAATAATAATAAGATAGAAATAATATTAGATAAGGGTACTTCAGTAGCAGTAGGTATAGTTAGTTAGTTAGGTAGAGTATAGTGCGGCTTGCAGCTATAAGAGGCTGTTGGTCTCATTACTTAGTGGATGACGTGACTTTTAGATCAGATCGTCAGGTCGGGTCTCATGTAGGTAGGTAGGGGTAGAGTAGATAGAGGTAGATAGGCGACAGGAGGCGCCCCCCCCCCCCCATCCATTACTCCGACCACGCGAAAAACTCTGAAGCATCGATTTTGTAACCTGCCAGTGTCTCAAGGAATTTAAGTGAGAACGAAAAGAAAGAAGGAGAAGAGACTTCCGGCACAGTAACCAGAGATTCTCCTATCAAAAGTTTAGATTACTTTAGATCTAAACATGATAGTGGCTACGAACAACCATGAACCACTAGCATCTCAAAAACCAAATTAAGACAATACAAAATATTGTCAAGCGAGAATAACTCTGATTAATGATCTTGGACACTTAATTTTCATAGTAGAATGACTTGTAGGCAACCCTTTTTGCAACCCCATACAAAATAAAACTATGCGTGACCAATCTGTGTTGGAGTAAACTCTACCATAACGCCTTTGCTATAAGGATTAATTTGAAAATTATTACGAATATGGTAAACATAGACAACAAATATATGGACATCATACTCTACGCACACATTTACGAATTTTTTTTTATACAATGTCGGGAGGTATACAAGCATACGGCCCATCTGATGTTAAGCAGTTACCGTAACCTATTAACGCTTGTTATATATTAAAAACCCCTCGCGCGATGCCTCCTCTGCTGCTTACACAGCAACTCCTTAGGAGCTTACTGGTGTCCTCACTCACACGCAGGGACACAACGACCCGCAAGGGAGTTTTTATTTTGCTGCGGTTTTCTGTGAGGTGGAGGTACTTCCGCAGACGGGCTGCTTTGATGCGCCCTACATGAGACCAAGACAAACAGACATGTTCATGCACACAAACGTTTGTTCTGGAGTGCTTACTTTAATACCGAGGCTAGAGGGTTCGCTTCATGAACAAAAATGTTTTGTTCATGAACGTGTCTGTTTGTGTTGGTCTGAGTATTTTTAAGATGGGAAGGGTACATCAAAGCAGCCGTATTGGGGAAGTACATCCATTTCATATAGAAAAACGGCAGTAACAAATTTCTAAGAGGGTGTTGGGTTACTGCGAGTTAGCGAGGTTTCCAGTAAGTTTAGAAGGAGTTCTTGTATAAGCAACAGGGGTGACAATGCATGAGCGATCCTACCTGTATAACAACTGAGAATTGCACAGGTTGTTCCTACCTTTTTTTACGAGTAGTTAACTAAAATTTTTAAAAGTTCCTGCATTGCAAATATTCATTGCTACGGTAAGCACTTTGGATCAAGTAAGCCGTATGCGTGTATGGCCTCCAAATGTACATACGTACCAGTAATACATGTTGTAGTGTCAGAATAAACATTGCTTGCCACTCGGCCATATGATGCAAAGTAGTTACCATAGCGTATAAATGCTCATAGAACTGAAATTATCGATGATGCTTTGCCAACCCTGCTGCCAATCTGATATCTCCATATCACTAACTTGAAATAGCAATCACTCACAAGAATCTGCCAGGAAGTTATTTGGGACAGGTTTTCTGTGAGGCGGAGCGGAGAGAGCGCCCTACCGAAATATCTTCTGTTTCTATAAATCGTTTTTATACCATATCAGCCCATGTATATACGTTGTCTATGGTTACAAATGACCATCAATCCATGCAGTTATGATTGAGAGGCGGGCGGCAGACAAATATCTAGCGTTCGACCTGCAGGCCATGCCGTTTGTTTCGCACAATGATATAGTGGAACATTACTTTGATGGAGTTTCGGTTTCTGAAGGAGTTGATTGGGCGAGTCTAAATTACTTGTTATGATGCATGCTCTATGTTTGCAGCTCAATCAAGACTTGGCGTAGTAATTTGAAATTTATTTATGGCGTGTAGCACAGACAGCGTATCTGTATAGATAACGTTTTTTTATTTTTTAAGAGGGTTAGGGCTCACCAAGGCAGGGCCAGTATCTCCACCTCACAGAAAACTGCAGCGAAATAACAATTCGCTATGGTGCTGTTGTGTTCCTGCGTATGAGTGAGATCACCAGTAAGCTCCTAAGGAGTCGCTGTGTAAGCAGCAGAGGAGGCATCGCGCGAGGGATTTTTAATATATAACAAGCGTTAATAGATTACGGTAAACATCAGGTATGCTTGTATATCTCTCGACGTTGTATAACAAAATTGATGTTTCTATTATGTATCATAAAACTATGGCTTGCGCGTTGCGTCCCCTGCTGCTTACACAGCAACTTTATAAGAGCTGACTGGCGATCTAAGTGACTCACAGATACTAACAACCAGGGAGTTGTTATTTAGAGATGGTGTTTCTGTAATGGAGGTATTTCAACTGTTTTTAGGGTTCCGTACCCAAAGGGTAACGGAACCGGAACACGGAACCCTATTACTGAGGCTCCGCTGTCCGTCCGTCCGTCCGTCCGTCCGTCTGTCACCAGGCTGTATCTCATGAACCGTGATAGTTAGACAGTTGAAATTTTCACAGGTGATGTATTTCTATTGCCGCTATAACAACAAATACTAAAAAATAGAATAAAATAAATATTTAAGGGGGCTCCCATACAACAAACGTGATTTTTTTGCCGTTTTTATAGATAATGGTACGGAACCCTTCGTGTGCGAGTCCGACTCGCACTTGGCCGATTTTTTTGTTTACTCGTTAAGTGGGTGCACAAAGCTAAGAGGCGCCCTCATTTTGTTTTATTACTAACGCTGAATTTAAGATCAATTCCAAAAAAAACGCTCAAAAGAGACACTGTAGAACCATATTATGTTTTTTAAACATATCTTGTATTTATTAATTATGTAGAATTAGTCATAATTTTGATTATTGCTACGAGTATAAGGGGCCACAATAAGCAATAATTAAAATTTTGGTTACCTGTACATAGATAATAAAAACAAGATATGTTAAAAAAAAACATAAATATAGTTCGTCAGTGCCTGTATTGAGCGTTTTTTAGAGTTCCGTACCCAAAGGGTTAAACGGAACCCTGTTACTGAGGCTCCGCTGTCCGTCCGTCCGTCCATCTGTCACCAGGCTGTATCTCTTGAACCGTGATAGTTAGACAGTTGAAATTTTCACAGATGATGTATTTCTGTTGCCGCTATAACAACAAATACTAAAAAATAGAATAAAATAAATATTTAAGGGGGCTCCCATACAACAAACGTGATTTTTTTGCTCATTTTTGCTTGATATTGATAACAGCAACAGGTAGACGCTTGAAATATTCACAGAATATTTAGTTATATATTCACTTTAAGAATAAATAATTAAATTAAAATAAAACAAATATTTAAGGAGGGCTTCCATACAACAAACGTGATTTTTTTTGCTGTTTTTATAGATAATGGTACGGAACCCTTCGTGCGTGAGTCCGACTCGCACTTGGCCGATTTTTTTATAATTGTTTTTAAATTCAGCGTTATTAATAAAAACAAAATGAGCGCGCCACTTAGCTTTGTGCGCCCACTTAGCTTTGTGCGCCCACTTAGCTTTGTGCGCCCACTTAAGAAAAGTTTTTGAGTTTTGAGGCCTGGTACGGAAATTTTATGAGGAGTAAAATCAAATGAACGCGTTAACAAAAAACGTTACGCTCGTCCGCTTCAAAAATATGAACATATATACATCTGTAGGATTTAACGTGCGAAGAGTGAGATAGAAGTATCTAAAGGATTTAACTGATGCAATTTGATCTAACCTGCTTTGTGTGCTTCCGCCACCAATTAGTTCATGCGGCCTAGCGCCGGCCGGCACCCACCCACTACTGTTAGTAAGTGCAACATGTCGACGCTGCCATGACTGCTCCGGTAGTCTCTGCCTCGGCTGTTGCGGTCGTCCGCCATCTGGAACAGAATCCGCATGCCCCCACCACCGTCGCTGCCACGACTGGCCCGGTCGTCGCTGCGACACGTGTTTCGCCTCTCCACAAGGCATCATCAGGCGTTGTAGACGTTAGAATAACATGCTACAAGTGATCTCCTTGGACTTAACTGAGTTTTGGATACAACGTCGGAAGGCACACGGCCCATCTGATGATAATGATAATCACTATTTTATACAACGTCGGAAAGTATACAAGCATACGGTCCGCCTAATGTAAAGCGGTAACCGTAGCCTATGAACGCTTGTAATATATTAAGTATCACTCGAAAGAGAAATCAAAGATAAAGATGAAGGTGAAGGCGAAGCGAACGCGAATGCAAAGACAAAGATCGGTAAAGTCTTCGTATTTCTTCTTCTTCGTACTTCGTACGTGTGTGTGCGCGCCTGCGTATTACGTAGCTTGGTGCATTTGCGTATATTTCTATGTACTATTAAACAAATAATCAAATGATTAAAGTTAAAAAAAACCAGTTGAGAATGCGCAAGCTTGCATTGCCAGAGGAACACCTGGCTCGTCAATTATATAACAATTAAATTATTATTTTTTAAACTTTGTAGGCCATTTTAACCATGTTCCTTAAGAAATATGATATTGGTTTTTAAGACATTCCTATTCTACTTTTTAATTTACTTTTCGAATCTGAAATAAAAATTCATTTTTTTTTAATTTGTTGGCCATTTTGACCGTTTTCCTTAAGAGATAGGAGGTTGGTTTCTCAGACATTCCTATTCTACTTTTTTATGCTGAATCCGAATCTGAAGTCAAAATTCGAATATTCGAAAAAAGCCACACACACACGCACAGACAAACGAACACAGAGACAAACGCACACACAAACAATCGCACGCAGAGACAAACATATAGATTTCATATAGGAACGGTGTTCCTGAACATTGAAAAATATGGAAGAAATTGATTTGAGTCGTACGTAACGAAGAAGAATTCGTAAACACGTAAATGCGGTTAATTCGTAAGTCTGTAGGATATGAACTATAGTTCACATTTATGAACAACTAGCTGCTGCCCACGGCTCCGCCCGCGTGGAGTCAAATAACGTAGCCTATGTGTTAATCCAGATCATAATCTATCTAGGTGCCAAATTTCATTCAAATCCGTTCAGCCGTTTAAGCGTGAAAGAGCAACAAATATCCATCCATACATACAAACTTTCGCATTTATAATATTAGTAGGAATATAAGTTTTATTCTTTTTACTTTATACTTTTGTATGGGCCACCACTCAGTCCACTTTAAGAGCCTCCAAGGACTGAGAGTTGATGAGACTGTACACCGCGATCACTGCAGACAGCTACCGTCCAACCACTCTGGAGGCGCCGCGCCACCCGGGTTGCTGGAAATATGTGATGAAGGCGTGTGCTCGCCGTTTGGTGATGAATATGAACCCAAGTTTTGATCACTTACTTTATTGAACACTGATTCGTTGACAATCTGTCTTATACAGAATATTACTTATTTATAATGATTTGACCGCACACGCTACCAGTTCTTCGAGGTTATGAATTTACCACGTATGATTCCCTTGAGTGCCGGCCGGTGGGCGATGCAAAGAAGGAAGTGAATGCATTTCCAATGCTAACCGAATGAAGAATTGAGTGAAATATGACTAATTGACCGAGTGAGGTTGCCATAATCGCAAATAGCACAGGTATTTGAATAAATCAGTGATACGTATTGAACCGTACAATAAATTGAGCCGTGTTTAACATTACCATGTTAATTTTCAATTAACATTTTTATTATTTCAGAAGATGCGTTCATTTACCCTCTTTTTGTATGTATGTATATGTATGTATATCTTCACGCCAAGTCCCTTGCGAGGTAGGCAGAGAGAACCGAGCGCCATAAGACGCGGTCCTTGCATACTTCACTCGCTTCTGTGACATTCATAGCTCTTTTCATGCACGCTCGCCGCTTCCTGGGGCTTCTGACATCACCTTCTGATAAAACACGACCAATTTGGTCATGGTAGGTTAGTCTCGGCCTTCCTCGGCTCCTACATCCTTCCACTTTTGCATTGTATATCTGTTTCGTCATTCTTTTGTCCCGCATTCTTTCTACATGTCCGAACCAACGGAGCATGCCCTTTCTTATCTAAACAATTAATCTTAACAATTTACCCTCTTTTTCTATCCGATATATATCTTAATTCTCGTTCGTAAGGAGTTAAACTCCAGTTGTATGTCGGAGCTGACACACATACACTTTTTTTTAATTCAACAAAAAGCCCGTCTGGGGAAACAACCTCGCAGAATATCGCAGCCGAATAACAACTCCCTGGAGGGATGTTTCCTGCGAGTGAGAGACGTTAACTGTGATCTCCTTGGGAGTTGCTGCGTTAGAAGCGTTAGCGTTGAGAAGGGCAACGTGCGAGCGATACAGGTATTGCAAACACTCATAGGCTGCGGTGTCAACTTTACATTCGTATGTTTATAGGCTCCCTACGTTGTATAAAAATTAAAATTTAAATTCATTTATTTCGGATAACATTGAAAAAAAGTGAACACACTCACACTAAACATTTATAAAATCAATTGCTTTTAATTTTAAATTTGTGACTTACTAACGAATGTGCCGTATATGGAAAACTTCGTAAGTGTATGTTTATATGCTATATAAATAACACTGTTATGTTTAAAAATAAATATCTATCTATCTATCTATAACTTCACGACAAATACCTTACGGGGTAGGCAGAGAGAACCGAGCTATCCTTACATACCTCACTCGCTTCTTTAACATTAATTGCTCTTTTCATGCACGCTCGCCGGTTTCTAGGGCTCCTGACATCACCTTCTGATAGAACACGACCAATTTGATCATGGTAGGTAAGTCTTGGCCTTCCTCGGCTCCTACATCCTTCCACTTTTGCATTGTATATCTGCTTCGTCATTCTTTCATCCTGCATTCTTTCTACATGTCCGAACCAACGGAGCATGCCTCTTCTTATTTTAAAACCGATGCTCTCTTTCAGACCAACTCTGCTTCTAACCTCATCATTGCGATTATGGTCTACAAGCGTTACGCCACAAATTTTGCGCAACGCTCGCATTTCAAGCGCGTTTATCCTACTTTCATGCTCGCTCTGCCATACCCAGCTCGCTCTTCCATAAGTAAGCGTTGGGACCACCACTGCATTGTGTACAGCCAGCTGCACTCAATAAATATTAATAAATATAAATAAATATTATAATAATAATAATATTAAGTGAAGGTAATAAAAGTGAAGTAAATGTGCTTTGTTATTGTTTGTTACACGAAACGGACCCGGAGAAAGGTTTATGTTTAGTATAAACAATACATTCCTTCCTTCCTATATGAACACAGTAATCCTTGTTAATGATCACGCGCTGCTATCCAAACCCATAAACCTGATTGAGCAGGGTCCGGCAAAAACAAACTCTCTCTTTCAATACACTACCGACCCCTGTCAGCGAACAAAACGGTTTAAGAATGAAAAATGAAATCAAGTGGACAGTACTTGGAGCAGGCATACCGCAGAAACTGTGAAGTTAAGACCATTTAAAAATTGTTTAATTCAATGTATAACAATCGCGAAAACCTAAGACAATATTAAGACCATTTAACTTAATTTGTGAATAACGGTAGTAGACTGTGCTCAATACAAAGTAATTCTATTGGATATATATACCAAAATTATTGGATGACAAGCATAATATGTCCTTCCCCGATAATATCTTTAAAGATACATCAAAGATAGGGAGGGTTCCTAAATTAAAGACGATGTACGGATGAAGTTTTCTCGCTCCGCAACATCGTGGAGAAGCATCTGGCCAGACCAGAAGGTTTTCTGAGGTTTTGTGGAAAGCATTTGATAGGGTCATGTGTAAGGCACTGTGGGACATACTGCCGAGATATGAGATTAACGGTTCATTGCTCTGTGCAGTGCAGTCTACTTACAAGGATTGCTCAGCATATATGCGGATGGATGGTGTCGCCCTGGTTTGATATCAAAATTGGTGTCAAACAGGGTTGCATGCTATCTGCTAGGCTGTTTATTTTGTATCTCGATAGTTGTCTTCAGAAAATAAGGTCAGTGAATGTAGGTTTGCACATGGGTGACCTAGTGATGAACTGTCTGCTGTATGCAGACGATGCAGTTCAAATTTGTTCAGTTCTGCTAATATCACGTATTAGCAGAAACACCCTCTGAACTGTAAACACTGGTTACAATGATGAAAGACGATTGAATGGAGAAAGGCTTACTATTGAATGCGAAGAAAACAAAGATAATGATATTTGAAAGAGAAAAAGTCCTGAACCAATGCAAGGATTACGGTTGATGATGAAGTGTTGGAACAAGTGGATGAGATTGTATATTTTGGATGCGCTTTCAGCAGGGATGGAAGGTACACCGCGGATGTGGAAAGACGAGTGAATGCTGGGAGTGGGAATAGTGTGACAACTTGTTAGCAGTAAAAACTTGAGCCAGAAGGCACAGCTCCATATACACAATGCAGTGCTGGCGCTTACTTATGAAAACGAGAGCTGGGTATGGCAGGCATGAAAGTAGGATAAACGCGGTCGGAATACGAGCGTTGCACAAAATTTGTGGCGTAACTCTTGTAGTGGAATAACAATAGACTCCAAATTGCAGTGGGGCCTCCACGTAAAAAAACTGACCAGTAAGCTCAGCTCCGCCGCATATGCAGTTAGGAGAATTAGACAATTGACGGATCTGGCTACTGCGCGCTTAGTCTATTTCAGCTACTTTCATAGCATTATGTCGTATGGTATACTGTTGTGGGGAAGGGCGGCTGACATTGAAACTATTTTTATATCACAAAAGAGAGCCATCCGCTCAATTTATAACATGGGCGCCAGGGAAGCACTTAGAGAACTATTTAAAGAAATAAATATCCTTACGGTTACCTCTCAGTATATTTATGAGAACATAATGTATGCTCGTAAAAATATAGAATATCTCTGCCTAGCCCACAACGGATTTGGCGTGAAGTTGCAGTAGTAGTAATAGTCCGAGAAGTTATTGAATTAACAGTACGTACGTTACATTAGACGTAGAATAAAGGTACCTCAAAATTGTCCTAACTCCAAACTAACAGTGCTTCTCTCGAAGCTTGACCAGTCCATTTATCAGTGGCACTTACTGAATTTGCATACAAGCATGATTAATGTACGTACGTGATGGTTTGCTCAATGAACATTTGTTTATTTATTGTATCTCTCGTGTATTGAAAGTGCGACATGGGTCTGAAAGGTCTCGTGATTGTGAAGTTCGCTTGTGAAATTGATTCGCTTTTACGTCATCACTCATCACTTAGCTTCCAAATGTTTCGTAGTACTAAGTTTTTATTTTGTTTATTGGGTTCCTTAAGTAAAAGGGAACCCTTATGAGATCACTCAGGTATCTTTTTTTTTATGTAACGTCGAGAGGTATGCAAGCATACGGCCCACCGTGAAGCGGTTACTCTTCCACAATGCCACCTCTGCTGTTAACACAGCAACTCTTTAGAACCTTGCTGTTGACTTCACTCACTCGCAGAAACATAACAACCCTTTAAGCTACATGTTATTTGGCTGGTGGAGGTACTTCCCAGACGGGATGCTTTGATGCTCCCTACTTAAAAACGCCTAGACCAAGACAAACAGATGTTCATGCACGAGCGTTGGTGTCAAAGTACTAACTGTGCCACCGTGCACCGATATATGTATGTCGTAGTCGTGAAATTTTTTTCATCAGTAATGAGGATATTTCTGTGCCTTTCACCTGCGTATCGGTACAGAAGGCGTTTTGAGCGATTCATTCTTTTCAACTGCAGGGATTCATTTAGGGCATGTCCTGTATATCGACGATAAGCGCCGAGCTTCAGGTCTTGTTTTATTACACGCGACAGAGTCCTAGCGGGAATCTTTATTTCTCGCGATAAGATTTTTCTTTCCTAATGGGGTTTCAGCGAATTCTGGCTTTAAGGCGACACCTCGATCGTGAAGCTTTAAAATGGCTCCGCCCAATCACCCCGCGCCCCTCAAGTGACACTCTACGCTCGATTTGTAAAATTTGAAATTAGCGCCTAATAGGTAACCTGGGGTCAACGTATAGTCAATGCAAACGAACAGAAAAGCTACGGAGTCGCGTCACACCTAAAAAAAATTATAATATCAATATTTAATAAAAAATATTGATTTAATTATTATTTAGCTTTATACATACTGAACCAAACATATTTATTTAAGCTAGACGGAAAACAATAGTAATAATAGTAATAAAAAACTACAGAAACGTATTCACTTTTAAAAGTTTATTGAAAGAGAAATCAATGACATCGTTTTATGTTTATATCTCTACAAGTTAACATGTCTCGGTATCTATGTTGTTCTTACTTAGGTCTCGTCCAGTGGCGCCCTCATTGAATAAAAAATCATATCATAGCATAGAAGATAAACATTATGAAATCCTATGTTGCATTTATTACGAAGATAGTAAAGTATTTTTACGTCATTAAACCAACACTCAAAATATTCCACTATCGTTGTTATAAGCAAAAGTGCTAAAAGAGGCCGTTTTTGGCAATTATGCCTATAACAACGAAAGCAAAACATTTCAATTGTTGGTTTAATGACGTAAAAGTACGTTATTGTATTTGTAACACACGCAACACAGGACTTTATAATGTTTATCTTCCACGCTATGATACGATATTTTATTCCTTGAGGCGCCACTGGATGGCATGTATCCCCCTTAAGAAGAATGAAACACCAGCTACATAATACAACATTGTTTATCGAGAGGCTAAAGCGGGCCATTTGTTGATTCGGGCACATATGTTCGAGTGTCATAATGGCTGATAGCGCCGAGTAAACACAGGATTTTTTTATTTCGAATAAATAAGAGAAATAAAATTATCAGATTGAATTAGAGAAAGTATTCCCGCTATTACTACTAGTTTTTATATAATTTTCGCAACACATTAACATAATGTGACCTCCAGGATTTTTTTTCTTTACAAAGAAGTTAAGGGCTATAACTTATAACACACACTTTAGCCCCTCTACGTTATACCTTTAATGCTATTTTTTTAGAGCACGAAGAGTAAACATTTTATTACAAGCTTTTAGCAACTTTTAGTGCATAAAATGGTATACGGCATCTACACAACTTTCACGCGTCATACCTAACATCGACGAATATATCATTCAGGTATCTACTGAAAGATTGCGTACCTAAATGATAAAGAAATTGTATATTTTGATCATTAAATGTAAATTTAACCTTTACCAAAAATTTATCAAGCACTTGGAATCCAATCAGCGAAATGTGAAAAAAACACAACCATAATTTTAGGGTATCCTTCGAAAGAATAAATTATAATGATTAATTTCATCTAATGATATAGATTTATAAATTTATGGAAAATATTTAGATTTAACATTCAATTATCACTAAGATTTTAAAAATTGCTGTTTTTGACCCTAACCGTTATGTAGCTAAACAAATTGATAAAATTATAATTTATAAAATTAATTTTTATTCCTTGAGCCTCTTTAATAAGCACAAATCTTGATTTGGTGCCTTCACCACCAGACTACATTCAAGCTATTTCACGTAATATATATAACCGCTATGAATAAACAAACGTCTTGAAGTACTCGTTTATCCTTGGCGCTAATTTTGGATTGGGATTGCAACAAACATATTTTTAAAGAGTAAATAGCTCTAGCCATCCACCTTGCTTGATGCATCGCCAGGATCCAGGAGGTCTGATTTTAATTTTTTTCTCATTATCTCCTCCTAGGAATATAATGGATAGTTCAATTACTTCCCGATAATCGTCACGTACAATGTTTTTTTGTAATTCTTGATTATAAAATATCAACAATTCTTTTATTATTGTATTACCAAAATGTTGTGTGACAATATCGGTGTACGATTGAATAGCAGCAGGATTAATAGTTTTCCAGTCGTCTCTAAATTTTTTGAACATTGGGATATCAGGGCTGCTTGTGACTTGGTGGATTTTTGATTCGATTTGACACAGCTTTACCTTGATCCTGGCCGGAAGAGCTCTCTAGTTTGGGTACAGCCAGAAGTTGTTCATTTTCTCTAAATGAAATTAAAATTGGCAGGCGTTCTTCTTTAGGGCTTCTCACGTCGAGACCAGGTAACAATTTCCCATTCCAGTAAACGGTCACCATTTTAGACATATTATTTTGAAAATCTGATTTTATAGATTCCGCTCTATCTTTTCTACTCTGGGTGCTAATGCGTTGATAGACGATTTGTTTATCGGTAAATCATCACAGCTAAAATCTAGTGCTTCTACTACAGCCCGGTGTATATAGACAGAATCCCTTATGCTTAATTGAGATCTATCTAAATCTGCAACTAACATAGGCGTGATAAAGTCTTCCTTCCTCGTAACACATTTGGTCATGTCTTTTTTTCTCTTCTTTTAATTTTCTCTGTTTGGTCCTTTCTTCTTTTTCGGCTAACTTTTTTTTGTGCGCCTGCTAAACATCCTGAATTATTTATATAAATATTTTGTCTTCTTCTATTGTAATCCGTTCTAAAGCATCAGCGTGTGCTATATCGAATAAACTATCTAAATTATTTTGAAAGTCCTCACGGCGCTTGTAAACATCTTGTATTTTTTTGGAAATTTTTTGCAACTCCCTCCTGGTGAATATTCACAAGTTATTTTACACAGTTAGGTATATCTCTGGTAGGGATCCTAGCTTTTTCCCTAAATATAATACACTCTCGAATGACTAGGTATGCGCTTTCACTAACAGTCAATTTAACTTCGCGAATTTTATAAAAAAGTACAGGAAGAACATGACGGTTAGACTGTAATTTTGCGCCTATTATTTGATAATTTACGTCTCCAACTAAGAAAATACTTGATTTATTGCTTCTCAATTCCAGTGCCATCTTATAAAAGTTAAAACATTACGTATTAATCACGAGAATAACTGACATTCAAAATTAATAGACGGTTAGGTAATTATGACGAAGTTAACGATGCTCTCACTAAAGTTATTCTTTGGTTTAGTGTTAATAATCTGCTTTTAAATGATAAAAAGACTAAAGTAATTAAGTTCTCAACACCTAATGTAAGACAGGTGGCTACCAATGTACATGTTAATGGAACTAATTTAGCCTCTGTGGAGACAACTGTGTTCTTGGGTATAACAATTGACTCCAGACTACAAAAGGGCCCACAAATTGAAAAATTATCAGGAAAACTAAGTTCTGCAGCTTATGCAGTGAAAACTATTAGACGGCTCACTGATATTGATACGGCTAGAATAGTTTATTTTAGCTACTTTCATAGTATTATGTCATATGGAATTCTTCTTTGGGGTAACTCCGCGGATATTAACACCATCTTTTTATTGCAAAAGAGAGCCATAAGAGCTATCTACAAACTTGATCCCCGGGAGAGCCTTAGAGAAAAATTCAAAGAAATAAATATTTTAACAGTCGCATCGCAATATATCTATGAAAATCTTTTGTATGTCCATAAAAACATAGACTCATTTTGTAAAAAGAGTGATACTCATTGCATAAATACTAGATATAAGCATAATCTTGTGTTATATGCAAGCCGTCTCCACAAAACAAGTAATTATTTTATGGGGCAATGTATACAGTTCTATAACAAACTTCCCAGCAATATAAGAGATTTGTCAATAAACAAATTTAAAACTACTATTAAAGCCAAATTGTGTAGCAGGGCATATTATAAAGTATCTGACTATATTAATGATAAAAATGCCTGGGAGTGAGTCGATCCAATTATAATGTAATTAACAAAATATGTAAATTTGTTTGGATACCAAAAGAGGGATGCCTGAGTTTTTTGGCAGTATTTTTATCAGTGCTCACCTAGTCATAAACTGCACGGTAGGGAAAAAAATTGTGACGATTCCAAACAAATGTAGCCATTTTTACGGAATAAAAAGATTTTGACTTTGAATTTGAACAAATGAATACCGCGAGTACGTGCGGCACTGCCGCGCAACTTGTATGAACATGTTTCGATGTAATTCGGCACGGATTATCGTAATCCAAATAAGTTAAAAATTAATTTCCGAGTGTTTTAAAAGCAAATGAACAAAACTAAGACATATGCGTTAGAAAATAAAAACTTTGAAAAATAAGGGACACCCTAATATACATATATACAAATAGATTTTATAATCTATTCATATTTAAAAAAAACATGTCACAAATGATTTTCTTGCTGTTTCATAACTTTAACTTCAGTATAATGACATTTATTGTATTTTACTTATGTATACTCTGTGTTTTGTATTGTTGTACGTTTCCTTGTTATTTATTAAACTCTCAAGAAGAAAGAACCAGGACCATCTCTGATGTTGCAAAATAAATCTAATCCGTACAATAGTTCAATACTAACCACAATGTATAGAATAGATGATTTTTTTGTGTTTTCAGTGTTGGTTCATAGTAAATATTATTTGTTTTCACGAGTACCATGGGTATAAGTATACTATCTATCTATATCTTCACGCTAACTCCCTCGTGAGCGCCACATGACTCGGTACTTACACACCTCGCTCGCTTCTTTAACATGAAACATACCGAGTTTTTTTAAAAACTATCAAAATATACTATTTTACTAGTAATTATTTTAATACAAAAAAAAAAAAAAACCTCCACTGGTTTTCTATCTTCTGATTGGATAAATTTCCAACGTAAACTAACCTTCACCTACGTACAATGTCTAAGTCGGAGTTCGGTGAGCTTATAATGGTTACTATGAGTTTGTCGTCCCGTATGACACTTACGTTAAAGTAGCATATAAATCGAGTAGTGATTCTTCTAGTGGAATATATTTATTTAGTAAGTTTCTCCTAAAAAACAAAACAGCAAAAATATTCTATTTTATAAGTTTTTATTTTAATACAAAGAAATAAAGAGTCTCCACTGGTTGCTATGTGCTGAGAGCGCGAACCTTATTGGTATAAATTTCCAACGTAACCTGACCTCCACCGACGTACAACTTCTAAGTCGGAGTTCGGTCAGATTATAATGGACATAATAGGAGTTTGACGTCCTATATAGGTACGCGGTCAGCCTGTGGATAATGTATACCAATTATCAAATGTTACTGTTTATTCCTGCAAAAAATAACTCTTATTAAATTAATGCAGTTTTATATAGAGTTATGTAAGCAAAATTAAAAAAAAGTTTGAAGAGGAATTAAATAGCTTGGGCCAACCATACCTAGGAACTGTTCTAAAAACTAGAAATATGTCTACACAATGTTATTATAATATGTTTAATGAATATAATAATTAAAAAAAATAAATACCTTGTCTTGTTCGCCTCCGCCATTCTACGAACATTTTCTTTGTATTTTTATTCTATATATTTTCTTTTTAGTGTTCCCCATTATTACAACAGTATAATAAATATATATAAACCTATAATATTATTTACTACTTATATCTAATAATAATACACTTACGCTAAATACTATAATATTGAATATTTACAACTATTAATTATAAAAACTTCGGTGTCGCGATGTAAATGGAGCGAGCTCGAGCAGACAGTCGACATAGGTCTCACCTCGAAGCGGGCTGCAGCCGGACTGGCTGGATGTAGTTAGTCAACGCGTTTATAATCCTCGTTACCGCACAATAAGGTCGAAAACACGTAGCACCCAAGACGAATGTGATCGCTTAGAAATTGTCAGAAACTTAAAATATTTTAAAAAAATTTCATGTTTCACTTATCAAAATATGCAGCAACCATATTATAAACATAGATATTACTAATAGATTTAAGTAATTTTGAAGCGTATAAACAGAACAACTTCGTTGTAATTTCAAAAATAATGAATTTCAGGAGGTGTTTTCGAAAGTAATTATTATCGAATCAATTTTACACAATCGCGTATTTGAGCAAGCAAATTCAAGATAAAGAAATGAAGTTATTTATATTAAAATCTTAGATCCGTCAGTTTAGTCATTAGCCTATACTATTCGATGAAAGTTGGTCTAATTTTTCGATGTGTCGCCTTAAGAGCATTAACAGCCTACTTCTAACAGAACGCGGTCGCCCCGTTCTTTTATGGTCTTCAATAGAGGAAGTGCTGTTATATTTGTCGATAGTAGGATACACGAAAACCCGGCTGATAGCAAGCTTTTGAGTCTGTGGAATATGGCCGACGGCACACAACATCTTCACGACGGCAATCATTCAATCCTATTTTTTAACACCCCCTTCCGTATTGTAATTTGATAAACATGAAAAAAATATGTAAAACGGCGGGAAATCGAAAGAAGTATTTAACAAACGTGTTCCAAATTCAAAATAATTAAAGAGATTTAGAAAAAAGAAAGTTTCTATGTAGAAGTATTGATGGCCAGACAAGTTATAAAGATCGGTTTCACGTTTGTATGTGAATGCGATCTTTATCAGTATAATTAAAAAAAAATACGTGTTACAAATTGGAGAGAGTTAAATGTAAGGTATGAAAAAAGACCTTACCCTAGTATTGTCTTAGGTTTTCGCAATTGTTATACATTGAAATAAACAATTTTTAACGGAAGTATCGCGTGTTTTATTTATTATTGTTGAACTTGACGTCTCGAATGCTTTGCAGCATCCGTGGTCGCAGGAAGACTGATGCTACAAAGCATTCGAAACGTCAGGTATGAAAAATAGATAGTAGCCGATTCTCAGACCTACTGAATATGCACATAAAATTTCATAAAAATCGGTCAAGCCGTTGCGGAGGAGTATGGTAACTAACATTGTGACACGAGAATTTTATATATAAGATTAAATAACATTATTGTTTATTATTATAGTAGTAGTAAAGAATATACGAGTAATTAAGCACGCTAGCAGCAAGCTTCCTTGGATGATCCGTTTACCAGAGCATTATATAATGACTTTTTATGAATAACTTTCATGTTTTCGTATTATATGTAACGATGGCTTGATTGATCGTATGTTGAAGCTGTCATATACCTAGTCAGGTCATAAGTTCTGTCAAAAACTTTTGCCTCTCACCTATTTCTACCGTCAAGCAGCTATATTTATAGGTATAGCTGTGTTCCAGTTTGAAGGGATATGGCAGAGAAATTACTGGGTACCTACTGTGACGAACCAGCCTTAGGTCACAAGATTGGCAGCGCGCGAGTAACATCTCCAATCTAGTTGTATATAAAAAGAAACATTAACAGAACATATAAAAGAGTTATTCGAAACGAGTAGATTATACTGAACACAGTTAATACCACCAAAACAGGTGCATAAAACAAATGCAAGAGTCTGGCAAAAATGATGACAAATCCGCATACGGGCCGCGGTCGGATGCTGCAAATCTGCGCCGAGCCCCGCTCTAAATAACAGATGGGTCTCGGCAGGAATTATCGAGACGACGCATTCATCAGGGTACGGTATCCAAACTGAACAGTGGAAAACAAGAAGTTGTGTTTTTAATGTTTAGATTTATGGGCGGCAAGTTTTCCTTGTTTCGATAAACGGTTAAATATGTCTTTATGGCAAGTAAAAATTACAAGTCGATTTTTTTTTATTCAACGTCGGGATGCATACAAGCTGGCGTCCGTGCGCTACCGTCGAAAAAGAAGATCAACCGTCTTCGTTACATTTATGCTGACAAAGCCTCACCATGATTCTCAATCGCATGTAGGATCGGCAACGCACGAGTGACACGCCTTATGACGCAGCTTTTCGTAGGCTATGGTAACTTACTGTCAGGAAGGCATTGGCATGTTTGTCACCTTAGTGGTAAATAAAGGCGGTGTGTAAGATGCATCGAGTACGTAATGGTAAGATGTAATGGAACATTTACAGTTGAACGGTCGTTGTGAATATGTGGGTTGTGGATAAGGAACTGGCCTTATGAACAATTGTTCGCCGGTTCGAATCCAGTCGGGGGCATGCACCACGAAGTTCGCGTTTTCGGATTTATATGCATATTTATCACTTGCTCGGTGGTAAAGGAAAACAGTGTGAGGAAACCCATACGTCCGATAAAACGATAAAAGATAAAGATAAAAAAATATTTATTTGCCATTGGGCTCTCGCGGCCACTTAGACACGTATTACATTTTTTGAAATATAATCTTATTGTATCTTATTTAATTCCCTAATTTCCTTTTTTTTTTAATCTACTAGCATTTCGGAAATGACCATTGGCGAAGAAGAAATGCCGAAGGAACCTTGCCATTATAGGTCTCTTTTAAAATTGTCAATTAGATATTACAATTTTTTTTTACATAAGCATATAGGTATAATAATGATATCAAATGGTCAAATTAAAGATTATTAAGAACGACGACGTGTCCTTAATAATCTTTAATTTGTGCTGAACTATTTCCAGACATCTTTGTCAGTTACATATTCATCAATTCTATAATAAGCCCTCCTACAGAGAGTATTTTAATGTGCTTTTTGAGTACATTGTCAGGAAAGGACAGAACTGTTTCAGGCAATTTATTATACTCGTAAAATTGAATACAATTTACAAGAAAAGATCTACCAGTCCTAGCAAGCCGATGTACCGGGATATACAACTTATTTCTACTTCTAAGTTTTTCACTAAAGTTTGAAAACGACGACCACAAAAAGGGAATTAACAGTGAAGTCCATTGCTGTCCCGGGGGTTAAACTACAGCTGCCTTGAAACTGACAACGAATTTAATCAGAAGTTTTCGAATTGACTTCCCCTCTTGGCAAAGTGAGAGACAGCAATATGATGTGACACGCAAGGAAATAACCTGGTTGTGTTTAATGCCAAGAAAATAACAAAATGTCTCCATTCCATCCCACTCTCAGTCTTCAGGATGCTTCCCTCAATATGCGAGATAGCCTGAATATACTAGGCATGGATATTCGTTGCGACCTAAACCAACGAAATCAAATCGAGAGCCTCATCTTAACAGCTTCAAAAAAACTCGGAGTCCTGAACAGTGTGCGCCGGTTCTTCACGCCGGACCAGGTTTGTCTGCTTTATAAGACTCAAGTTCGTGCCTGCGTGGAGTAGTGCACGCATATCTGGGACGGCTCCGCACAGTATCTTCTCGAGGCTCTCGATAGGTTGCAGTGACGGGCTATCCTCATAATCGCCGACGAAGAGGTCACCAAAAACCTAGAACCTCTTCAATTTCGTAGAGACATGGGCTCGCTAAGCGTATTTTACCGCCTGTACCATGGTGAGTGCTCAGAAGAACTGTTTTCCCTTATCTCACCCTCTCCCTTCCGTTATAGAACCACACGTGCAGGCTTGCGATGTCATCATTACACTGTTGAGGACATTTCTTCTCCTACTAAAAAGTTCAGCAACTCCTACCTCTGTCGTACTATTAAAAAGTGGAACGCCTTGTCAGCACATGTGTTTCCTCCTTCCTACAATACGGGATCCTTCAAACGAAGCGTGAAGAAGCACCTATCAGGTCAGCATGATAGCGTCAACTGACAGAACACTGTAGTCCTTTGTCAGTTGCCGCTGCAATTTGGGCTCCTCTTTTCGCTTACCATCAGGTGAAGCGGAACCACTATGCTGAGCCAATATAGAAAGAAAAAATCAATCTATATATTAATACGCGCAAAAAATGCTTTGTGTCTATGTATCTATATTTTCACGCCGCAAAGATGATAGAATGCAAAGATCGAAACGTGTGGTGCTCGGATTTTTTCCCTTTAAGCCTATAAAACAATAAATCACTTGATGACGCATGAAGGCCCTCTCACTCCCAAAAACGTAGTATTTTAGCACCTAAGTACCTCGCGATTCGAGCCTACTGACAAATGGCACGATTTTTTAAGGGGGCTCCGAGGCAATAGCGAAATAATTGCATTAATTTGATCTCTTGCTACATCATTATTACTAAATCTTTACTTATGCAATTCATATATAAGATATTTATTTAATTTAAATAATCATTGTATTATTATGTACCAGTGTACTAGAACAGACACCGCGAACCAAATGCGCTATGCTTTGTTGCCGATCGGCAACAACTCATTGCTGTACTACGTTGATCGAAATACGTAAGCGCCATGAAAATCACGGCGCTTTTGACCTTTTTGTTGCGAGAAAAGTACCCCATAGAAGCAATTTAGTGCTGTATCTTCGAATCTTTGGGATAGAAATCTAAATTATTTCAGCGCTGCTGATAATTAAAATTGGTAATAATTAAAACTAATGTCTGCTACATTCGTTTGAATTATTACCAAAATGGAGCAAGACTTTTACTTAGGACAGCTCCTCTAGTACATAATAACGCAATGGGTGTAATATACCCCCGAGCATGTCTAGGCATAGTATACTGGGAATATTGCCAATGTGTTGAATGTGTCGGAAATAATTGGTCTATGTAATGAGATCTGTAAGAATTATTAGTACAGGGCTATAACAGAAGCGGGAAGAACGCCTGCGTTAACAATCATATCTTAACGCTATTTCCGTTAGGCGGCGGCCACTCACTGAACGGGCGCCTGAAATGCCAGAAAAGTTATTTGAGAAGTTTTATGTAACATTATGTACCCGCTGCGTTGTCAATGATTACATACACTCATGAGCAGGTCTCGACATTCATTGGTAGTACTGAACATTTATTTGAAATTTAATATTATTTATCCTAATAGAGTTTTGCAAAAATTTAACAATTATATCTATTCGAAGTAAAAATAATTCGAATTTGAAAATAAAGGGTCGTCTGGTCGACGACGTACCGGTACTTTTATCCTGTTTTGTTGTTCTGTTATTTGACATCATTAAGTTCCCTTTTTTTATTTTTCATTGTTATTATAACATTATCATAAAACCTAGGTCTTATTTCGATAACAAATACATAAGAATTAATTTTTCATTGACCTACGTACAGACAATAAATTATAAGTAAAATAATATGTACATTTGTTCATTTACAATATTGTGTGAACTAATCAATAAGTTCTACGAGTAGTTCTACTTTACCACGACCCGTAGCAGTGAATTGAGTTACTATACGAAATAATTTTAAAGAGGGTTAAGGCGCATCAAAGCATCTCGTCTGGGGAAGTACCTCCACCTCACAGAAAACCGCAGCCAAATAACAACTCCCCAGAGGCTTGTGCTCATGCGTGTGAGTGAGGTCACCAGTAAGCTCCTAAGGAGTCGCTGTGTTACCAGCAGAGATGGCATCGCGCGAGTGATATTTGATGTATTACAAGCGTTCATAGACTGTAACCGCTTTACATCAGGTGGGCCGTATCCTTGTATGTCTACCGATGTAGTATAAAAAAAACTAATCGGTTGTCCATAGGTTATTTCCTTCATGCCCGCAATGGACGTTTTGTGAAGTGAAGTAAGAAGTAAATGTGAAGAAGAAGATATATGTATACGTGCCTTCTTTGGTGACATACCGTCATCAACCGGGTCCAATTGTATTTTCAAATCATCAAGGACCCATTGAAATATACACACAAAATTTCATCCAAATCGGTCCAGCCGTTTAGGAAGAGTTAGGTGACAAACACACGTATAGAAAAATTATATATATATTAAGATATGTACGAGTACAAATTCTGTTTCTAATGCAAAACAATGAACAAACAGATCTAGACACAACTGGAGACCAAATTCCCGAAACAGATGAGGTTCGTTTTTCCGCCATCCGTTGCGTCGCATTCAAATTTGACAGTGACAAATCCCCGGTCATTTCCGACCGCGGCGGCGATTCGGATGTTCATATCATTTATTCGGGGTTGCGATAAGTCACCAAGATGGGGGTGAACATTGATACAGTGTGAATGAATAATTGAATGAGTCTTTTGAGTTTTTTTTCGTCATTAGTTATCTGGCAAACCATTCTCTAGGTGGAAATTTAAAAATACTATTTTGTGGCCACAGCTTCGTCGGCGTAAACTCGTTATACAACGTCGGGAGGCATACAAGGTAAAGTGATTACCGTAGCCTATTAACGTTGGTAATACATTAAATATCACTCGCGTGATGCCACCTCTTCTGCTAATACAGCAACTCCTTAGGAGCTTACTGGTGACCTAACTCACACGCAGGAACATAACAACCCATCAGGGAGTTGTTATGTGGCTGCGGTTTTCTGTGAGGTGGAGGTACTTTTCCAGTCGGGCTGCTTTGATGCGTACCTACTGCCTCTCTTAGTTTGCAATACATGCCCTTTTCTAAGTCTAAGCCAACAAATATTTATATATAATAATAATTATGGTCGTATGTATGTTTTTATATTTATTGTATTTTATATGGTTACCCCGCAGACGTCGTCCTACCCGGAAAAGAAGCGCCACATTAAAATCAGTCTCAAGATTTGGTGACATACCGATATCAACGCCACCTACCGGGTCCAACTGTGTTTTAAAACCATCAAGGAACCCATTCAAATATATACACAAAATTTCATCCAATAGCCGTTTAGGAAGATTAAGGTGACAAACACACGTACAGAAGAATTATATATATTAAGATGACGTATAAAAATAAATGAATGAGTGATAATAATGTTACATTATTATAGTAATGTCCGTCCGCGTCTGTAATCTAATAGCCCAGTACGTGATAGGAGGCACCAATGATCTCTCCAGATCTCAGTTTTTGTACTTAACACAATGGCACTCACACCCGGTCCTACATTAACATACCTCAGTTCCTGTACAATTATCCAGATACAGAAATAACAGCCGACTTCATACCATGTCACCTTGCTTGAAATCTTTATTAAACGTCGTATCTGGGCAAAAATCTACCGTTTATCTACTCATGCTGTACAATCCTTATACGTCGACTGCACAATAATAAGCAGAAAACCATTTATCTCAGATATACCCTAGAGATTTCTTAGCATAACTTGTCCAATGCTTTTTCAAGATCCACAAAACCGCACAAAACTTTGGGCAATAGACAGATGCCTCTCTATTCTGTTGCGGACTGAAAAAACTTAATCCTTTCATCCTGTATCATTTTGGCATTCTCCCTGTGCCTCCCACAGCATTCGATCGGACTTCGCCTTCATTATCTCCTTAATTATTTTTCAAAGTCATTTTTTCCTGTAATGTTTACATAGGTAAAGCTTTATCATCTTCAGACATAAATACTGATGATTTATTTAAAAGTTTGTGACATACGTACAGACCTGAGGAAACTATAATGGTTCCTAGTTATCTTAAACCGCTAAGTGACGTTGATAAAAATAAAATGAATTACTTATTCAAAGACTTATTTGTGAAGTCACTTTGAAGTCAAATTAAATCCTTTAATAAAATTAAGTTTATATTTCAATAACACCTCTTTGACACTTGACCGAATGAAATAAAAAAAATACTACAGGAAAATCATGCCTACATTACAGTGTTAAGCGACCCGTTTCAAAAGCACCCTCCACTGATCCAAACAGCCGTATGTAAATGTTATCGCGAATTTATTGTTATAACTTCTCTCTGCTAAGTGATATTCGTTCCCTTCCGAAAATATGTTCTAACATTTTCCTTACTTTATGTAAAACTCGACCAATTTGTATTAAACTCTCGAATTGTATTCAAATTCTCTACTTACGTATAAATTTGTGTGGGAAGTGGAAGTGGTGACAGGTCTAGTTCAGTTGGACGGTAGAGGTATGCGTCTACAATAGAAATTTCTCCGTATTTTCACTGATTGCTTCAGAGTGGAGGTTTTTAATTTGAACCTTATTTAATGGTAACTGATTTTAGAAATGGTGAGAACTGTTTGTCGCTGAGTACTGAGTAGATAGATTAGGTAATAGGTAATTTCGATGATATATCTCCGTTTGCCGACTGCAACATTATGTTGCTGTCTTATAAAAGACACCAACATAATGTTGCAGTCGGCAAACGGACAATATATAAAATGAACGAGTCACATGAATAAGTACAAAATAGATTCTATATCATATTCCGTAGATTTTAATAGATAATGTTCAATCTTGGGTGTAATTATTACCTATAGTTTATTACATTATTTAATGATTACATTAATATTGTGTTCGAGAGGTTATATAAGTAATATATTCCACCTAAATAAGTTTAATAAACGGTTGTAAAAAAAATACAAAGGAGCACTGCCTTACGAATTTCTCAATTGCACTACCTAAAGAATATAGCTATGAGTAAGTAGGAAAAGCTTTCTAAAATGTAATAAATCCCACAGAATTCCTAAAATGTACCAGTATAATAACTATAAAATGAATTTCATAAAAGCATGTGACTTTTTTTTTATAAATTGAAAATTTCGTTAATAATAAAATGTACTAACATAACGACTAAAAATAAATTCAATAATGGTGTATAATTATACACGACACGGAACCACGAAATTGTACTAATAAATGACATAGAACCAAATAAATAATAACCTGCAAATAAACACAATGAAGGCAAAAATCACTAACAATTACTAAATTTAGGACTAAAAATAAAGTTTAATAAAATTATGTAACATTACGTGACACAGAACCACATAAATGTTATATCAATTTATAACAATTTAAGAAATTAGATTTCATAAATGCATGGAATAATATATACATAACATAATTTAATGTTACACAGAACCACTTAAATGCAATGGCGTTAGTGATATTCAAACTGTTATTGAAATCGCTAGAGATTGCATCGAGTAGGCGAAACTGGAACGAATTGGTACATAAACCGTTTGTCGTGCTATCAAAAAGCTTTGCACAATAAATTAAAGGCAATATACATGTTAATGTTCTGAGGAAAATCTACATCTTCCCCTTTCCTCCTGTTGATTTGAGAAGCTATAGTATAATGCAGGTTTAAGTTTTGGATAAGGTATTTTTGCAATTCAACTAATATACTAAATATTGTTTTCATTCATTTAATACAATGAAGTACTAAAAATTGAACTCAGATTATTGTGGCAAGTTTTTATTGATTACATTTTAGATTCCTCTCTAGCAATTGAGTATCCTGTGGTGAAAAAATATAAATCTTTTGTGACTATTGACCATAATATATTGGGCAGCCCTAGCTACGCGTTCATCATCATTATCATCCGAGCCTTAGTTCCGCAGCTACGATAAGACATATTCATATTTGTATCAAATTTCATTCCGATTTATTCAGTAGTTGAATAGTCAATTACCAGGCGGTAAAGATACCGTCATATATTAGTGTGTGAAAGTGTCGATAGATAATGATGCCACATCCACTGTAATCTCTTTCTGTAGCTCCGCGTCACCTCGACAACAGATCGGTTGCAAACGTGTGAGCCGACCAGTGGCGTGTGACTAAAAGCATTGTAAATTTTACACAAATGCAACATTAGAGTCGCGATCTTAAGATATACTGGTCTTACTTGGAATGTTTTCAAAGAATATTGTTGGGGAGAGCCTTATTCTAAAGTATTAATTTATATCGCCTCTGAGCCATGTTTATGTACTATTTTAATTCAGTTACAGTTATTTCAATCCGCCTCGCACGCGGATTTTCATTGGATGAATTCTAGCCTACTAACAAGCCGGATTTCGAAAAGGCTTTAGCACCGTAGGACACATACATACCCTTCGCCAAATTATACAGAAGACCGAAGAAGAGGTGTATAATCTGCTATTATATCTGTCGTATGTGGACTACGAAAAATCCTTTGACTCCGTTGAGACTTGAGCGGTGCTACAGTCTTTTCATCGATGCCGAATTGACTATTAGTACATCGAAGTGTTGAAGTGCTCATACAGTAAGGCAATGATGTGAATCCGAGCATAGAATGTATGGTTCTGTGTGCTAAAAGGTGTAAGACAGGGCAATGTTATATCCCCAAAACTCTTGCTTGGACTGCTACAGCTCCTACATCAATAAAGTTGAAGTATCAATTACGAACAATCCAAAATCGTCTCTGGTCAGCGAAAATATGAATGGTGCCTATGAACGCTTGTACTTGTACTTAAGTATCACTCGCGCGATGCCACCTGTGCTGCTAACACAGCAACTCCCTAGGAGCTTACTGGTGACCTCACTCATACGCAGGAACACAAGAACCTTTCAGAGAGTTGTTATTTGGCTGCGGTTTTCTGTGAGGTGGAGGAACTCCCATTCTACCTCATTCTGACTAATGAAACTATCACCAGCGGAATGAATAAGGGGGGATAAGTGGATAGAATATAATATAATTGACTGAATTGCTACTTAGCAAATTGCTGTCATGGCATACTTAGTGGAGAGGCGATGGTTCTTTCATACATCGACATAGCCACCAAGCAGCGGCTTCACATGGTTACATTTCGAAGTGGAGAAATATTAATTATAGGTTGTGCGAAAGGAACTGTGGTGCATATTGCCGAGATATGGGATTGACGGCTCACTGCTGCGTGCTGTGCAGTCCACCTACAAGGATTGCTCAGCATGTGTGCGAATAGATGGCAATATGTCACCTTGGTTTGATGTCAAAATTGGTGTCAAACAGGGTTGCATGTTGTCTGCTAGGCTGTTTATTCTGTATCTCGATAGTTGTCTACAGAGAATAAGATCGACGAATGTAGGATTACACATGGGTGACCTAGTGGTGAACTGTCTGCTGTATGCAGACGATGCCGTCCTGTTAGCAGAAACACCATCTGAGCTGCAAACACTAATCACAATGATGAAAGACGAATGTATGAAGGAAGGCTTACTATTGAATGCGAAGAAAACAAAGATTATGGTATTTGAAAGAGAAGAAACCAGAACCAATGTAAGAATTACGGTAGATAATGAAGTGTTGGAACAACTGGATGAGTTTGTATATCTTGGATGCACTTTCAGCAGGGATGGAAGGTACACCGCAGATGTGGAAAGGCGAGTGAGTGCTGGGAAAAGTGTGAATGGAGCGTTGGGAAAACTTCTTGGCAGTAAAAACCTGAGCCAGAAGGCGCAGCTGGCTATACACAATGCAGTGCTGGTCCCAACGCTTACTTATGGAAGCGAGAGCTGGGTATGGCAGAGAGAGCATGAAAGTAGGATAAACGCGGTTGAAATGCGAGCGTTGCGCAAAATCTGTGGTGTAACGCTTGCAGACCGTATCCGGAATGATGAGGTTAGAAGCAGAGTTGGTCTGAAAGAGAGCGTCGGTGTTAAAATAAGAAGAGGCATGCTCCGTTGGTTCGGACATGTAGAAAGAATGCAGGATGAAAGAATGACGAAGCAGATATACAATGCAAAAGTGGAAGGATGTAGGAGCCGAGGAAGGCCAAGACTTACCTATCATGATCAGATTGGTCGTGTTCTATCAGAAGGTGATGTCAGGAGCCCTAGAAACCGGCGAGCGTGCATGAAAAGAGCAATGAATGTGAAAGAAGCGAGTGAGGTATGTAAGGATCGAGTCGCGTAGCGCTCGGTTCTCTCTGCCTACCCCGTAAGGGATTTGGCGTGAAGTTATAGATAGATAGATAGAGAAATATTAATTCTATGGCGCCGCAGGGATCTGTTTTGGGTCCTATGCTTATTGTTATATTTGTCACAGACATTAACACTTGTTTTCAACACTCCATAATTCTCACTCAAAAGTAATTCCAAATTTTGGGAATGTATTCGAGCTTCAAGGGCACTTGTGTAGATTCGAGGCCTACTGTGACCTTAACAGTCTTGATCGAAATATAGCTAAGTATGTCATTTTCTAATAAAATCTATTATTGTCTGCGCTTGTTAACGCTAGAGGTTCTAAAGATTTGAGCATTATACATGACTCGAAACTACTATTTGATTTACACGTCGAATATATAGTCACTAAGTCGACGGATCGACTATCGGCATCGCTGTCAGCGTTATCATTTTCTACGGTTAGATTTTCGACGTGAAAAAATTGATAGTTGTTAACTGTTAGATACGAGAGCGGATGCACGGATAGCTCAGAATTATGGACTAACATATTATTAATGCATCCGACTAAAAAGGCTGAGAAACCCGGATACCATATATATATAATAGTAATTATAGGCAAAATGCGCTCTTGCCCAGGGTCTCGCAGCTTTTTAATAACTTACCATTTAAAATTATTTTGTACCTACTTTAGGAAAACTGCAGCTAATAGTTATTTTTGTGGTGATCTTACGTGAAAACGGAAAATACCTGCGACTCATCTAGCTTTATTATTATCGTTATTTATAAGTAATAAGATTTTTAATTGGCTTGATTGTTATTTTATTTTATAAGTACATACAGTGTACTTATAAAATTGATATCATTAATCGTCCAAATAGAAATAAATAAAATAAAAATTGGTGCAGTAACAGATATCAGGTTACCCCGCAAGGGATTTGTCGTGAAGTTATAGATCAATCGAAATATTGATGAACTTTATGATAAGTTCCAAAGAGTACTTGAGCGTTTTGAGGGTATGCTGAGAAAGCGCAGTTTCCAGCAATATTTTATAAAATGAAATGAAATATATTTATTTGCAGGCAAAACGGTAGAAATTCATGTTAGGACAACGAATATGTCTAAATTTATATGAACAAGCGTGTTGCGCCAACAATTGGCATGCAAATGTTCAAAGTCAATGGTTTACAATTTGTAGTCAATCACAAAGTTAGTCTTAAACTAAATATGGCTACGTCGTACAGTTAAGCAAAATAAAATAAGAATTAGAAAATTATGTCAATGGTTAAAAATTTGAGTATTAACTGAGAAATTATTTAATAAATTATTAAAGAATTTATTTAAAATTAGTTGAAATGATTTGAGGGCGCTACATGTCCAACTTAAAATAAAGAAATTGAATATTTTATCTATCTGTATATTGAATTGAGCGCCATATGACCGAGGCCTTGCACACCTCACTCGGTTCTTTAACATTTATTACTATTTTCACGCACGCCCGTCCCTAGGGCTCCTGACATCACCTTCTGATACATACGCCCGATTTGATCAATTGTCGGCCTTTCTCGGATCCTACATTCTCCTACTTTTGCATTGTACGAGTATGTCTATTACATCATTCTATCCCCTAGCATCGCGATTCGCGGTAGGCAAGTGTTGACCTTTCTGGGGTCCTACATTCTTCTATGTTTGCATTATATGTCTATTATACGTCATTCTTTCCTCTAGCATCGCGGTTCGCGGTAGGTAAGTATCGGCCTTTCTCGGGCTCTACATTCTTCTACGTTTGCATTATATGTCTATTATACGTCACTCTTTCCTCTAGCATCGCGATTCGCGGTAGGTAAGTGTCGGCCTTTCTCGGGGTTTTCTACATTTACATTACATGTCTATTACGTCATTCTTTCCTCTAGCATTATTTCAATACACTTTATTCCTAATTCTAAGATTATCACTAAATTTTAAAATAGCATATAGATTGATGTACGCATAGTAAATCAGTGAGCTTTGTAAAGTTATTTAGTTTAGTTTATATTAGCATTACTGTGGTAAGACTGATGGAATCGTAACCTCAAATATCACTAAAACCATCCGTCCATCATTATGCATTCCGTCTGATATAAACTCCGGTTTAACAGGATATCCCATTAGCATTAACTTTTGATTGGCGTTTTATCTGCGAGTGAGTTTTACTATAAAACAGTTTATAACCGACCATTGCATTTTATAACTCTGTTTACTAAGCATTACAATTCGCAGTTAAGTTTTATAATAACTATTAACATTTTCTACTTTAGTTGATGGGTTTAGATGGTTGAGATCGTTTGAGGTTGCATCTGCTTGGATTTAGTGCGGTGAAGAGGTTTTACTCAATTTTTAAACAATGGATATGCAAGAGTGTTGATGCTGTGGTTGCTTACTTTTGTAACATGTCTGTTTGTAAACTCAGAGATATTTTTAAGGTTCCGTAGTTCAAAAGGAAAAACGAAACCCTTATGAGATCACTTGGTTGTGGTCTGTCTGTCAAGACTCTTTTTCTACGATACGGGTGGTTATATCGAACTGAAATTAATATCAAATATTCAGATCTGCAATTCATTCGAACAGTGAAAAAATAAACTTCAACGTTCAAGTCAACGCAATCAAAAGATACGGCTGTTTATATCTCGTTTTATGCTCATATTTTGACACTCGCGAGGGAATCAAAACCTTTGGGGTACTTCCCGTTCACCTAGAATAATGAAATTTGGTAATAAGCAGTGTTATGTAATTCAAATAAAGGAAAAATTCATAAAACCGTAAATTTGTTGTTATATCACAAAAAAAATCGGCCAAGTGCGAGTCGGACTCGCACAAGAAGGGTTCCGTACCATTATCTATGAAAACGGCAAAAAATCACGTTTGTTGTATGGGAGCCCCCTTAAATATTTATTTTAATTTAATTATCTCTTAAAGTGAATATATAACTAAATATTCTGTGAATATTTCAAGCGTCTACCTGTTGCCGTTATCAATATCGAGCAAAAATGAGCAAAAAAATCACGTTTGCTGTATGGGAGCCCCCTTAAATATTTAATTTATTCTATTTTTTAGTATTTGTTGTTATAGCCGCAACAGAAATACATCATCTATGAAAATTTCAACTGTCTAACTATCACGGTTCATGAGATACAGCCTGGTGACAGACGGACGGACGGACAGCGGAGCCTCAGTAATAGGGTTCCGTTTTACCCCTGGGTACGGAACCCTAAAAAAAATATTGCGAAAATAATTTGCCGAACTAATACGTACGTTTGTACGGAACCCTCGGTGTGCGAGTCGTACTCGCACTTTACGGTTTTTTTATACAACATCGGGTGAATTCAAGCATATAGCTCACCTGAGTAAAGCGGGTAAAATAGATTATGAACATTTGCAACATATTAAGTATCACTCGCGCGATGCCACCTATGCTGCTAACATAACTACTTCTTAGGAGATTACTGGTAATCTCACTTACTCGCAGTAAGAGAGTTATTTGGCTGCGGTTTGTCTGTGAGGTGCAGGTCACCTCTCTTAAAAACTTCCAGACCAAGACAAACACATATGTTCATGCACAGAAATATTTGTCCTGTGAGGAAATTAACCACACGTCTTAAGAATGGTAGGGTGCATCAAAGCAGCCCGTCTGGGGAAGTACCTCCACCTCAATAATAATTCCCTAGAGGATTGTTGTGTTCCTGCGTGTGAGTGAGGTCGACAATAAACTCCTAAAGTTGCTGTGCTAGCAACAGAGGCATCGCGCGAGTGACACTTAATGTGTTGCGAGCGTTCATAGAGTACGGTAACCGCTTTCCATCAGGTGAACCGTATGCTTGTACGCCTCCCAACGTTGTTTAAAAAAAACACACGAACATTGGTGTCAAAGTAGTGTTAATAAGCACTGCGCCGCTGAATCACCGAACTCATCAAGAAACTGCTAAAACCATATCTTTACCTTATGGCTTTGCAATAATGGAGTGAAAAACCAGATGAGAATGCGCAAGCTTGCATTGCCAGAGGAACACCTGGCTCGTCAATTATATAACAATTCAATTATTGTTTTAATTTGTCGGCCATTTTGATCATGTTCCTTAAGAGATAGGAACGGTGTTCCTGAACATTCCTATTCTACTTTTTATGCTGAATCCGAATCTGAAGTCAAAATTCGAATATTCGAAAAAAAGCGACATACAAACACACAGACAAACATATAGATTTCATATAGGCACGGTGTTCCTGAAAAACAATGCAATACCAAAACCTCTCGTAATTAAATACAAATCACACCCAAACATCAAATCAACAACACACTTTCGCAAAACTTCTAATAAACTATGGCTTCCCATCAAAATACAACCGGCAAATAAATTCAGATACCCACAATTAATGAAACGGGTAGCATCGCATATAAAATCGGCAAAATGCATAGCTACATCCATTTTAATCACAGTAAGTGAGAATGTATTTATCACCTAACCGCCCAAATCGAATAGGGCGTTGGATCACCATGCAAATTGGATGAAATTTGTGCGAAAGCACAACATTCCAGATACATTTTGGTCTATTAGGATAATAACATAATGTGTCGTGAAATTAGTGTAGTGATATCGTTAAAATCGTGCTACAACATTGTTAATTTTCGTTTAGTAATTGAATTGAGCTCGGTGGCTCAGTCGTGAATGACGCGACTTTGACACCAACGCTCGTGGGTTCGATTCCCACACAAGGCAAACATTTGTGTGCATGAACATGTCTGTTTGTCTTGGACTGGGTATTTTCTATGTATAATAAGTATGTATTTACAAAAAAAAATGTATTTACGTATGTTTATCAGTTGTCTAGTACCCATAACACAAGCTTCGCTTACTTTGGGGCTAGATGGCGCTGTGTAAGTTGTCCGACAATATTTATTTATTATTTATTTAAAAAGTTTGCGGGTATTTAACTCGGTCTATGAACACCTTGTATCTAGGTACAGTATATTGCCGGCTCTGTACAAACGCCTTTCTTCTTCACGTCTTTGAACCCTAAGTTGTCTCCTAGGAATGCTTCGGGAGCTCGATGGTGTTGGTGCGCGTGTCATTCTAACCGAACACGAAGGTTAAGCAATGTCGGCCGCAGTCTGTCTATAGATGGGTTTATCTATCTCGAGCTTCACCGTTGGAGGGCACGTTAGTCGTCGGCCCAGGCTGTTGTCGATAGACGATAGTCGTTAAGCTAAGTCAGTAGCCTTCGGACGGGTTGACAGTGGTTGGGTGCATCAAAGCAGCCCGTCTGTGAAAGTACCTCACAGAGAACCGCAGACAAATAACAACTCCTTGGAGGGTTGTTGTGTTCGCAGGAAAACAGCTTGTCTGGTGAAGTACCTACACCTCACGGAAAATCGCAGCGAAATAACAAACTCCCAGTAGGGTTGTTGTGTCCTGCGTGTAACTCACACCAGTAAGCTCCTACGAAATTGCTGTGTTGGCAGCGGAGGTGGCATCACGCAAGTTGCACTTAATATATTGCACGCGTTCATAGGCTACGGTCACATCAGGTGGGCCGTATGCTTGAATGTCTCCCGACGTTACATAAAAAACAATCCGCATTTGAGCAGCATTTTTTTTTATACTACGTCGGGAGGGATACATGCATACGGCCCACCTGATGTAAAGCGGGTACCGTAGCCTATTAACACTTGAGATAGGTATCACTAGTGCGATGCCTCCTCTGCTGCTTACACAGCAACTCCTTGGGAGCTTACTGGTGACCTCACTCACATGCAGGAACACAACAACCCCCTAGGGAGTTGTTATTTGGCTGCGGTTTTCTGTGAGGTAGAGGTACTTCCCCAGACAATAAAGTCAATAAAGAAAGATGATGCACCCTACATCTCTTAAAACATCCAGACCAAGACAAACAGACATGTTCATGCACACAAATGTCTGCCTTGTGTGGGAATTGAACCCACGAGCGTTGGTGTCAAAGTCGCGTCATTCACGACTGAGCCACCGAGCTCGTCAATGCGTGGCGGAGTCGGATGCGTATTGTCTAAACCCTTTCGGTTGAAGGGAGACCAGTATCCCTGCAGTGGGAAGAGTGAGGATTGGTTTAATAGCAGCTGATAATAATGAGTGAAATTATCACAAAAATTTCGAGGACCCTGCTATTGAGTTATCAGCCTCACATGCTACGAATTGTTTTTCTATCGACTAACATCTATAGCTCCTGAGGATGCCCCATAGAAAGAAATACGTATCGCAGAGACGACAAAGGTAGACAGGATAGCAGAGGGTTTCATGCGTTTCCTTCAACCGCAGCAGCCGCGGCAGGGTCGACTAGAGCAGCCACGGGCCGGCGCTAGTTCGCATGCTTGTAAATTTGATATCCTGTGATTGGTACATGGCCTAGATGATGTAGTATTTACTGTATCTTATAAACGCTTGCACTTTCGTATCACACCTTAGCTTACTGCCAACCTCAAGCACTCGCAACAACCCTCCAGGGAGTTGTTATTTGGCTGCGGTTTTCTGTGAGGTAGAGGTACTTCCCCAGACGGGCTGCTTTGACGCGTCCTACTTCTTAAAAACATCCAGACTATGACAAACCGGCATGTTCATGCACACAAATGTTCGTCCTGTGTGGAATTCAAACAAGCATAGGCTACGGTAACTGCTTACCATCAGGTAAGCAGTTACCGTAGCCTATGGACATTTGCATCACCAGGGGTGTCACTCTTGCCTTGCCGACCCTGTAAGAACCTCTTCACGCTTTTCTTGAAGAACCCATACTGTAGTCCCTTGGGAAAACCTCGGCAGGGAGCTTATTCCACAACTTAATAGTTCTTGGTAGAAAACTCCTAGGAACCGCACAGTACGCGACCATTGCGGTTCCAGTGTATGAGGATGAACTCCCAGCCGTCGGCGAGCAGTGCGATTGTAAAACGAGGCTGTTGGCATCATATCGAACAACTCCTCAGAACACAACCCATTGTACAATCGGTAGAACACGCAAAGGGAGGCGAAATCTCTCGCGTTATTAGCCATTATTTCCATTGCGCCACCGAGCTTATCTATACTCGCTTCTTTAACATTCATAGCTCTTTTTAGGGTTCCATACCTCAAAAGGAAAAACGGAACTCTTATAGGATCACTTTGTTGTCCGTCTGTCTGACTGTCTGTCTGTCTGTCCGTCTGTCTTTTTCTCAAGGACGGATTGAGCTATCAAGACCTAGAATTATGAGATTTAGTAAGAAGCAATGTCATGTAGCACAAGTAAAGGATAAAAATCTGAAAACCAAAATGCGAAAATATTATTTTAAGGAACCCTCGGTGCGCGAGTCGGACACTTGACAGCTATTTTTTATTGTTGTTAATAATTAATTAGTTACGTTTATTTGGTGTGGGCTTTTGATTCTGATATCTAATTACATTTCACAATAGCTTCTGTCACACGGTTCAGCTATTAACTAATCACCTTTGGCCGTCATTGGTGCATGCTCGCCGCAGATGTGTGGGTGTTCCGCGCAAATGACTCGATGGGATGCGGCGGTGGTAATTGTAATTTAGATGTATTTTGGGGAGATGGTAGGTGGTTTTTTAGGGTTTGTTTTTAAAAAGGTAGAAAAAAGGGAGCATCCGTGGGGAGTAGTATTGGATCAATCGATTAAAAACGAAAAAAAAGCGTTATTAGATTCAGAAAGAAATAATAAAATTGTAAGAGATTTTGTAACGTATTCACTATGACAAAGTATTTGTTATATTAAACTTTATACATAGATAGGAACGATGTAACAGTATCCCCGTGGTGTTGCGAGCGTCAATAGACTGCGGTGACCGCTTACCATCTAATGCGGGTCGCATGCTTCTTTGCCAATCTAGTTGTATATAAAAAAAACAATAATGTGAGTTAAATAAAAATTAAAAAGAGTTTGTACATGATATTCAAACCTACTTCGTTGAACTATATTTATGATTCTTATAAACCTTGATTATACTATGTTTAAAATGTTGCTGATGGTTTCGATTAAATTAGCTACGTACGGAAATACTTTTTATTATTTTTTTATTGCTACGGCAATTCAATCTCAGATTTTTCATTGAAACACGGCAATTTTTCTGACCAAACACGGCAGTCCACAATATTCAACCCGCTGCACTGGTGCGATCAGTACGAGTGCTAGGTAGCTCCTTGTATGCGCAACGTCCATCGTATTGTCATTTTTCGTTGAGTTAAAATCGTTTCGTCCACTTTGGTAACTAAACTTACGTAACCAGTAGCAAGAGATTTTTCTTTCGCTGTTTGGTTGCGAGTTGTGATAGAAGAATTTTTTTTTTTTTTACCTTAGTAGATCAAATTATTTTCATTTTTTTAACCCTTGCTATTAGTTTTTATTAAAAGAAAATAACATCGAAATAATAAAGCGTTTTTCACATAACTTTTTAAGCAAGTACTATTATCGGATGTCTGAAAATAATTCTCATCCCATTTAATAATAGGTACGACGATGAGCGAAGCGAGGAGTACAGTGCGCGAGCTGAGCGAGCGAAGCGAGCGTGCCGCAGTAGCGGCCGGCGAAGTGCCCGAACGGAACATTGTCTATTATGAAGGAACGTATTCTGAAAACATTATGAGTTGAAGTATGTCCTTAGTAAAGGCATTTTTAATAAAAAATATATGCCCATTGACTGTTATAAAGGAAAGACTTCTGAAAAAAAAGAGTTGAAATTATGCGACTCATCCACGTTCATAACTATCAAAAAATTACAAAATAGGAAATATAAATCTTCTCACACAACTAGTTACCAAACAGCGAAAGAAAAAGCTTCTCTTGCCGTTAAAATTGTTACCGTTGTTATTATTTATTGTTACATTTTCTCATTGTTCATTAAGTTTATTGTCGTTATATGTTAATTTGCTTGCAACATGCCCAAACGAATGAAGAAAACCGTTTTGAATAATCAAACGTGGGAGTTAGTAATAGTAATTCTGTTCAGGGACTACTTTAGACAAGAACGACAAAATGGCGGACAGTTGTTACCAATGACCCAGGTTGTGGAACGAGTAGCTGAAGCTCTTGATATTGGCCGCAGTAGGTACGAGACGGAATGTCCTAATATAAATTTTCCACTTCCAATGAAAAACGGAAGAGGGCGAAGCCAAGCATAGACACTGATAATTTTACTGCCGATGCGATCAGAAATCATATTTACACTTATCATAGAAAAATAGTAGAAGTATCTCCACCTTACTGAAGACGAAATTGTTAATTAGCTGCGAGCTATATAACAATTTCGGGAGGATTGTTATATTCCTGTGTGTGAGAAAGCCACATCCAAATCTACGCGTGCCTTTATAGGTCTACGGACACAGCTTGTTTATTTGAGCACCACCAAATGGCGACTGACTAAGTCATCACGGATTGCGTGAATTCTACGCATCGTACCCGTGGAGGCAGTTTTGTTTCAAAGCAGATGATGTCGAATTCTGTGCGACTGCGGTAGCTTCGACGATATGGGTGACATGAAATGCTACATTACCAATCGCATAGTGGCTGCTGCAGGAGGTATAAAGCGGCCGTGGTCTGCCGTGTAGAGAAGCCAAACTTCTCAAACGGGCTGCTTTCAAGGCTTGAACTACGGCGTGTGCTAATGGGAGTCCAGATGTATTTATCTATTTTTATATCTAGTTTTAAGAGAGGTAGGGCGCATCAAAGAAGCCCGTCTGAGGAAGTACCTCCATTCACAGAAAACCGCAGCCAAATAACAACTCCCTAGAGGGTTGTTATGTTCCTGCGTGTGAGTGAGGACACCAGTAAGGTCCCAAGGAGTTGCTGTGTAAGCAGCATAGGAGGCATCGCGCGAGTGATACTTAATATATCGCAAGCGTTGATAGGCTACGGTACCCGCTTTACATCAGGTGGGCCGTATGTTTGTATACCTCCCGACATAGTTAAAAAAAAAACTATTTTAAAATGCAAACTGAATTGCCTCGGGATCCAGTAAGAGAGTAATTGCCAAAGCAAAACTTGATTTCATCGGTAGAGTTTGCGAGCGGCTTGCAAGCCTTCTGCCTGGGAGCCGTGCTTTCTGGTCGCTTGCTAAAGCTGCCGAGAGAAACATTCGTCAGTCGTCCATGCCACCATTGCAAAAACCGGATGGCAGTCTAGCCTACAGTGCTAGAGATAAGAGAAAGCCGATTTACTGGGTAATCTCTTTGCCAATTACTCGACTTTGATGACGGGGGAGCTGTGTTACCTTCCATCCCTAGGTGCAGTATCTATCAGTATCTGCAGTATCTAACGCCGGAAATCTCAATTACCCAACGAGATGTCCGGCGGGCGTTGCTCTCCCTCGACATTCATAAGTCGAGTGGGCCAGATGGCATACCAGCAGTGGTGCTAAAGCAGTGTGCTCCTGAGCTGTGTTCTGTACTAACGCGCCTTTTCGTGCTTTCGTACTCCACTGGGCAAGTCCCGTCTTCGTGGAAGCCCGTCAATATGCACGGCGGTCACGGTGTCCAAAGAGGGCGACAGATCAGATCCATCCAATTACAGGCCTATTGCTATAACCTCCCGTCTCTCCAAGGTGATAGAGAGTATGAAAAACACATATCTAGAGGATCACGACTTGATCAGCGACCGTCACGTCAATATGGGTTTCGTCACGGTTGGTCGACTGGTGATCTTCTAGTTTATCTTACCACCACCTTGCTCAAATGAGGATTGGCGGAGGCCAGTGTTTTCAAGCCGCCCGAGTGCCACTGATTTAGCTTAACGACTGTCATCTATCGACAGCAGCCGGGACCGACGGCTTAACGTGTCCTCCGAAGCACGGAGAAACTCGAGATAGATAAACCCATCCATAGACAGACTGCGGTGGACGTTGGTCCATCGAGCTCTCGAGTCTGTTATCATCACCTTGAATGGAATTTCATCTAGTATGGTATGCTTCATAGTATGAGAGCACATCAGTATATTACAGAACTCAGTAGTAATAATGCCGCACGTGTGTCGCAGTCCGGCTCATTACGAGTAGTGTAGATAGCTAGATACCTGCATATTAGTTATACGCAGTTCGTTGTAGAGAGATAATTGTTGATTGGATTCAGATATTAGATTTTTTATACAACATTCGGGCAACTAATGTAAAGTGATTTTAATTTACGGCCCACCAGATGTAAAGCGATTATCGTAGCCTATGCCTAGCTACCTCTGCTGCTAATGTAGTAATTTTTTAGGAGCTTACTTGGTGACCACACTCACACGCAGGAACACAATAAAACTCTAGGACGTTGTTATTTGGTTAGATAGAGGTTCTTTCCCAGGCGGGCTGCTTTGTTGCGATATGCCTCTCTTTTTTTTAACTATATTTGCCCGACAAATTACACAGCGCCATCTAGCTCCAAAGTAAGCGAAGCTTTTGTTGTGGGTACTAGCCAACTGATAAACATACGTAAATACATTTTCATTTTGTAAATACATACTTATGATACATAGAATACACCCAGACCAAGACAAACAGACATGTTCACGCAAACAAATGATGTGAAGTGGTTACGGTAGCTTACGAACGCCTGCAATACATTAAGTATCACTCGCGCGATACCACCTCCGCTACAAAGCAATTCCTTAGCTTACTGGTGGCCTCACTCACTCGCAGGAACACAATAAACCTCCAGGGAGTTGTTATCTGATTGTGGTTTTCTGTGAGGTAAAGGTACTTCCCCATACGGACTGCTTTGACGCACTTCCTTAAAAACCCAGACAAAGAAATATGTTCATGCACATAAATGATTATCCAGCGTGGAATCGAACCCACGAACGTTAGTGTCAAAGTAGCGTTACTAACCGCTCGTCATGATGGTGGTTAAAACAGAAACAAAATACAGAACTGGCGGAGTAATAAAACGGATCACTTTACCGTAAGTAAGACAAGTTAACACACTGCTAAACCAGTCCAATATTCCGATACCCCATATAATCCAGCCTAAATCGGCCATAAGAAGCGGGCCGTTTGTCTTGCACGATGACAGTTTTATGGGTCGGCAGGACCCGCGGTGTGAACAGCTCCATAAAATATTAATACACAATTTGTCCGAGTGGCCGTCTGTTAATCTATTTTTATTGAGGATTTGCTGTGGATTCATTATGGACAGAGTTGTGGAAATCGAGTTTCTTTTATGTACATGTAGGTTTTCAACAGTATGCTTCATCTTCCTAGCATTCTCCCATTTCCTAATGCATTATTTATTTATTTATTGACTTATTATTGACAGTTGACTAATTTGCTCACTTAGGCATATAACACATTTCACAATTATAAACATACTAGCTTGTACAAGCGGCTTCGCTCGCATTTTTTTTAAAATAAAAAGTATCCTATGTTATTCTGATACCTCCAAGAATATGTGTACAAAGTTTCATGATAATCGGTTGAGTAGTTTTCGCGTGAAAGCGTAACAAACAAACGGACATTCACATTTATAATATTTACTACTTACTTATATCACGGGCTTTAATCCTGGTCATTTGATAGGCGTGCGCGGGGATATGAATCCAACGCGTAGAGGCCCCTTCGAAAAGAATGATGTAATGTATTATACCCGCTGTGACCTGCTCCAAGGGATCAATGAGAGGATATATCCGTGAACAGGTCACGGCAAGTATTGGGACTATATTGCAAATGTGTCGGAAATAATTGAGCTATTGACATAAGATCTGGAGGGATTATTAGTACTGGGCTATTATAATATTTATTATTATATTAGGATTAGGATACATTGCATAATATAACAAACACAAGCAAGACATTTTATAAAAAGTTGATACTTTTGTATAATGCCAGCTTCTGACTGGGGTTTTACCTACTTGGAGATCACAAGTACCTTGTGTCCTTTCCAATCTCAAGTATACTTACTATGAAATTTAATTACTCGGATCGTAAGCGGTTTAATAACGAAAGGGCAGTAAACAGAGACGAAAATACGAAGCTTAATAATAGTGTAGATAGAACTAACATGGACAAAATATGTCAAACATCCTTTACCATGAAAGTGAATACAATATGCTTCATTGCACTACATTTTTTTATACCATCAAGGTGGCACACAAGTATACGGCCTGTCTGATGGTAAACAGTCACCGTAGCCCATGGATATTTGCAACACCAGGGGTGTCACTCATCGTTGCCGACCCTCTAAAAATCTCTTCACGCATTTCTTGAAGTACTCCATGCTGTAGTCCCTTGGGAAAACCTCGGCTGGGAGCTCATTCCGCAACTTGAGAGTTCTCGGAAGAAACTTCTTAAAACATACATTAATAATTTATAATTAAAGTGAAAAATTTGGTCTTATCGCGCAGCGATTTCTTCAAGACAACCTTAGAGTAACTTTAACATTAATTGCTCGCTCGCCGGTTTCTAAGGCTCCTGTCGTCACGTTCTGATAAAACACCACTGTGGGAATCGATCCAACGCTCGTGGGTTCGATTCCCACCACACGAACACACACAAGGCAAACATTTGTGTGCATGAACATGTCTTTTTGTCTTGGTCTGGATGTTTTAAGAGAGGTAGGGCGCGTCAAAGCGGTCCGTCTGGGGAAGTACCTCCACCTCACAGAAAACCGCAGCCAAATAACAACTCACTGGAGGGTTGTTGTGTTCCTGCGTGTGAGTGAGGTCACCAGTAAGCTCCCAAGGAGTTGCTGTGTAAGCAGCAGAGGAGGTATCGTGCGAGTGATACTTAATATATTACAAGCGTTAATAAGCTACGGTACCCGCTTTACATCAGGTAGACAGTTTGCTTGTATGCCTCCCGACGTAGTATAAAAGAAAAACACGATCAATTTGGTCATGGTAGGTAAGTCTTGGCCTTCCTCGGCTCCTACATCCTTCTACTTTCGCATTGTATATGTGTTTCGTAATTCTTTCTTCCTGAATTCTTTCTACGTTATTCAAAGTAACTAAAGCATATAATATAGGTACTAGACAACTAATTAGACTATTGTGGCCATTTTACATCAGGTGGGCGATATGCCTGTTTGTCCGACACTATGTAAATAAAGGCAGAGTTGAGATTAAAAAAAATATATATCCTATTACTTTAAATGAGCATTAGGTTTGATAGCAATCGCTTTATATCAAAATCAATATCATTGCCAAATCCTTAGGTTTAGGCAACGGACCCCGCTAATCCTAATGGATTAAGAAACGGGCTAGCGCTAGGAAGATGAAGGCTTTAAATGAGCAATAATTGTACATATATATATATATATATATATATATATATATATATATATATATATATATATATATATATATATATATACGTCGCAGAGGTAGCAACACCATATTGAGAAGCCCGGAAGAAATCTATCCCCGTGATGCTAGTTTTAATAATAACGGATCAAAATGTCAAGTCGACGCTTGGGTGGAATCGACATCGTTGAATTGGCAACACCGGTTGTGTTTGTTATGGTTTGCTCGAAATGTCGATTGTTGTCAGTTGTCAAAAACGTCAAGATGAGAGACCGTCATTGGAAGCGGCATTACGAATCGAGCAATGGAGCCAATCGCACGTGTCGCGTCCACCGCATTTTGAATCCGTTGTAATCTGCGATCTGAGCATAACTTTTGTTACAATTATTTTTGTAATTGGCTGATTAAATACTGAGAAGATTAACTACGCTGGTATTTCGCTTTATTCGCCATGAACAACGAGCCACCTGACGACAATTACATCCACGTTCCGACATATATATTTATATATTTCATATATCTTGGAAATAGCTCTAACGATTTGAATCAAAATTGCATTGGCAGGGTCCGCTACCTCAGCCTAAGAATTTGGGGAAGGTACTGACTCTTACACGAAGCGACTGAGCGACCGTCAGACCTCTACATCCCAGAGGGGAAATCAGACATATCTTAGGTAAGGTCACACGTCTTTCGAAATAGGACGTGTGGGTTTCCTCACGATGTTGTCCATCACTGCCGAGCAAGAGACAATTAGAAACATGTACATTAATCGGAAAACACAAATTTAGTGGTACATGTCAGTATTCGTACTGGCGACCGGTTTCTCAATAGGCCGGTTCTTTATCCACTGGGCTATCACTGCTCATTAGAATGAAATTTTGTATTTAGAATAAAAATCAAATTAGGTTTTTCAACTTTATTACATTGAAAAAGAAACAATTAAAACGCCTGGTCACCTTTATAAATACTAGTATCCAGCTGCGTTACTATAAAAAAAAGTTACAATCTAGTTAAGTTTTGGGAACGTTTAAAGAACTTTTTAAAAACTAAAAATAAAAAATTAAAAGAAAATGATTAACGTCTGACAGAATTGGATGCCAATCGTATAATGAATTAAAAAGAGAGTTACATTGTGCACCTAATAACTAAACTGCTTACTAGCTATTCCTTATCTACATCCGTTAGAGTCCAGTCCCGCTGACTCTATCAAAAGCTCGGGTCTGGGCGACCTAACTTCTCCCCCCTCAAGAGCGAAATTATCGGGTTCACGTGGTTTTACTTGAATCCGGTGATTTCGCTTCATACATATTTCCCAACATCTATATTTAAAATTATAATAGACAATCAAAATTACAATACACATAATGAGTGCGATATATAACACTAGAGTAGCTAAGCTGATACTACGGGTTTGTATAACGCGAATTTCACTAATATTGTTTCTCACTTCACTTACACTTTCACTATTTCTTCTTAACGCGTAATTTAGGAACTTGACGTCATCGAGGTGAATTTCCTTTAGATTCATTTTTGTAGAGGATATGTTATTCCTCTTATGCAGGTTTGGCAGCTGAATGACCGGCGTCCGTTTACTCTCCATACTGTAATATACATATTTTCTCTCTAATGTTATATTACTGATGACGACAGTGCAATTTTCCTCTATAGTAATTATATATGTGCCACGTACCAGTTGTTTAGTAATGTCACTGCCACATTGCGAAGATAATAAAGTATGATATCTGCTATATAATATCCAACTATGTGAGGATATTCGCTGTATCCTAATATTTTCTATATCAACTAGATGTTGGCTACATTGTGTAGGATTTGGGTAGAACTCCATCAGCTGTTCTATACATGTTATTCTGTGAAACTCCATCACATCATCTTCCGTGCAAAGAAACTGATCTCTCGCGATGTCTCTACATGGTCGCAGGACTGGTTGGTATTTCATCCCATTCGCTATGAGGTAAGGATATTTTGGGATGACTATAAAGGTTTTATTTGTGGAATCATCTAGGACAGGGAGGGAGTACAATTTAAAATAATTATATGTATAATTGTCGGTGAGAGGAACCTCAATTAGAAACGTTATCTGGTTAGATTTTACATATGTTTTTACAGTAAGTATTTCTTCTATCATAATCAAATTCTGTTCTGATACGGTGTACATAAGATTACTTTGTTTCTCTATCATTTTTAATGTACATAATAATTCAGTGGAATTGATAATTGATTTATGTAATACAGATGTTTTGCTTAAAGCTAGAGCGGTTTCTAGTTCACTTAGTTTAATGTATATAGTGCGAAAGTTCATACTAAATTGATTAAATAAGCTTAACACATAAACTAAATACATAGTGTCTTCCTTTACGTTATCTAATTCTAAAACAATTCTTTCAAGGCGATCTAATCTCATATCTACAATGGCGGTGTTTTCTTTCATAATTTCAGATGAGTTCATAAAGTGATCCAGCATTTCAGAGATGAGAGTTATCTTTTTACCAATTGCCTGCTCATTGGTTTTAATTTCAGAAATTATTTTATCATATTTGACTGCATCGGTATGGTCAAGATTACCAGTTATTAGTTTTATAATTGAACCAGCAGAATCTAGAAGCCCTCGTTTAAATCTATTCGTTGGTACTAGTTCCTGTATTTTTCCTAAGGTGATATCCTGAAGATAGTCTACGTGAGCTTTCATTTCTTTAACTTCATGTTTATACTCAAATTCGCCTTCTAATATTTTACTAAAATCGGAATATTTTTGCATGTTAAAATTTAAATCTTTACTAATACCGTCTAAACTAATAATTTTAACAATAAGCCATTTGTCCATTTGGATATACGCGCGACCTTCTTTTACAGGTAAGATTCCCGGATTTTCATTAATTCGGTCTACTTGAAGAGCCTGGTTCTTGTGGGTCAGCAGGAGTAGACACCACCTGTGAAGGGCGTTTAACATCTTTAATATGAGCAGTAGTTGTCCTATTTCCTATTTGAATAGGGATAATATTACGTTGTTGTTTGTTTGTTACTGTCGCCTTTCTATATCGTGGTTTGTCCTTACTTTTTCTTACATTTATATCTTTTACGTAAATTGTATCGGAAATATCAAATTCTTTTACCTCTTCTCCTCCTTTAATGTTCCTAGCTTTCTCTTTGTTTGCTATTAACTTATCTGCTATATTTTTATATAAAACTTTTGTTCTTTTACAGTGATCTGTAAGTAATTGCTGTGTATATGATCTTTCAAAATCTACATTAAAAGCATCATTTGATTCAGTGTGTCCAAAGAGCACTTCAAACGGAGTGAGTCCTGTTGATGAGTGTATAGTACTATTGTAAGCCATAATAGAATACACCATTACAGATGCCGCATCTGTACATTTCTGTTCGTACCTAGCTAACCTATATATTTCAATGATAGTGGAATGAAAACGTTCCACTATACCAGTAGAGTTAGAATTATGTGGAGTGCTTATGTGCAATTGAATTTTATAGAGAGCCATGAGTTGTCTCATAAGGTCATTGTTGAATTCGGATCCAGGGTCACTGGTAATTTTCTTAGGGACTCCATAAAGAGAGAAGTATTTTATTAAGGCTCTTGTAACTTCTGGGGTTGATCTATTGCTTATCTCTATAGCTTGACCGTGTTTGCTAAAGGCATCTACTAAGGTAAGATAGGTTTTCCCTTCTATAGTAAACAGATCTATGAATATTTCCTGCATGGGGGCTGATTGAGTTTGTGTAATTTGTAATATAGGTTTAATGGGGTTACGGTCATATTTCATAGTTTTACAGGCTTCACATATATTTAGTTGGGCTGCTATGGTTTCCTGCATGTTGGGCCAAAAATAATTCCTACGTATTCTGGACATAGTTTCTTTAATACCACGATGGCATGTCTTACCTTCGTGAAGTTTAAGAATGATAGCCTTTTGTTCATTCTCGTCCTCTATGAATACAACACGCTTGGTGCATTCATAGAAGGAGACTTGGCCTTCTTTAAATAATCTGATAACGACGTTAGAGAAGTCTCGACGATGCTGTTCATCTTCAAAGTAGATGAAGTATTTAGTTTTGTCTTTAATATACTCTTTTAAAAACTGTGTTACTAACTGTTCATTATTTATTGGTAAGAATACCTCTATGATTTTCTGTGTCTTATTGGAAATATCTTTTGCTTGCATGCTATCCTTTAACCATGTAAATACTAATATCTGTCTAGGCTTTGTATCTATAGCCTCGTCTAATATAGGCATGCCCTTACCTTCCATGTCAGGGGCAGAATGAGCAGTTACGCTATGTGTTGGGCTATTGCTACTAACTGATCTAATGGGATATTTGGGTTCTGCGATATAGTCATCTGAAATCGTAATAGTTTTGGATTCGTCAGAGATCGTTATAGTCTCGTCAGTAACGCGTCTTTGAGCTATTCTAGTCAGTTCCTCAGTAACGTCATTGAGGTACTCCTGTAATCGCTGTTCTTTTTCGTCTATGTTAACTTGTAGAGATGAAGTGTCGTCCTGATTACCTAATGCATTGATTTGAATACGAGATAGTGCATCTGCATTCAAATTTTGCTTTCCATTTTTATGGATAACATCGAAATCATACTCCTGCAGACGCAAGCGCCAGCGGGTTAGTTTACTATCAGGTTCTTTTAATTTATATAGCCAGATAAGAGGTTTATGGTCCGTGTATATGATAAATTTGTGACCATAAAGGTAGGGTCTGAAATGTTTCACTGCCCATATAATGGCCAATAATTCTCGTTCTATCGCACTGTATCTACGCTCGGTATCAGTGAGGGTTTTGCTAGCATAGGCAACGGGTCTATCGCTGCCGACTATTCCCTGGGAGAGTACAGCGCCAACTGCTACTTCCGAGGCATCGGTTGTGACTATAAATGGCTTAGACATGTCAGGGTATTGAAGGATTGGTGCATTAACTAACAATTCTTTACACTTATGAAATGCATCAATATAATTTTGGTCAAGAACTACCTTCTTGTTTTTCTTTAAACACGCAGTCATAGGTTGTGTAATTTTTGAAAAGTCTTTGATGAAACGGCGGTAGTAGCCTATAAAGCCTAGGAATCTTTTAATTTCGGTTTGGGTCTTGGGTATGGGATAATCAATGACTGCTTGTATTTTGTCACTATTGGGTTTAAGACCCTCATTTGTAATGGTATGTCCGAGATAAAGTATTTCCTTGCGGAGGAATTCCGACTTATCTAGCTGTACTTTTAAGTTAGTTTGTCTTAAGCGATCAAAAACGGTTCGTAATTTCTGTAGGTGTTCTTGTAAGCTAGTGGAGTATATTAGTATGTCGTCGAGGTATACAAGGCAATGAATACCCTGTAATCCACGAAGGACATTGTCCATTGCACGCTGGAATGTTGCGGGTGCTGTTTTCAAACCAAACGGCATACGCGAGAATTCGTAGTGGCCGTTCTCCGTACTAAATGCAGTTTTTTGTCTGTCCTTTTCCTCGATTTGTAGCTGATGGTAGCCACTTGCAAGGTCAAGTGTGGTGAAGTAGGTACTTCTACCTAACTTATCAAAAAGATCGGTTATGTTAGGTAGCGGGTACTTATCGTCGACTGTGATCTCGTTTAGTCGTCTGTAATCTACCACCATACGGTATTTAGTTTCGCCTGATGCATCACCTTTTTTTAATACGAGGTGCACTGGAGCATTCCACGGGGAATGAGATTCTTGTATTACATTGTCATACAAAAGCTTTTCAACCTGATTTTTAATTTCGTTAGCCTGAGCTTGGCCTTGTCGATAAGGTTTGACATAAATAGGGTCTTCGTTGACAGTGCGAATTTGGTGTTTAACTTGATTTGAAAAGGTAAGAGGTATTGCATCACAATAAAATATATCTTTGTATTCGCTGCAGAGGTCATAGATGGAGTCACGCTCCTCGTTGTTCATGTGATCCAGTCGTAATTTTGAAAGGTTATTATGCAATAATGAATTAACGTCAATGTCATTATTTATTTTATTATTATAAACCTGATCTATTTCCAGCCTTGAAATTTCCAATGGGGTACTAATAGTGAGTGCTACTTCTTCCTCGAGAGCGTTTTGAATTATAGTGGTAGCGAATCCATTTTTACAAGTAACTATTGCAGAAGGCATTCGTACTCCATCGCAAAACTGTATGCTATGTAGTACGCCCTGTCCATCAAATAATTTAGCGGGAAGTTTGACACGCTGTTCAGACCGCGGGGCTAAACGAACTATATGTTGGGGACACTCGATCGGTATGCGAGTATTTTTTGTGACTAGGGATTTTTCCTTTAGTCGAATGTCGGCTTCTAACTGCAACATCAGATCTAATCCAATTAAACCGTCATAGTTATTATCTACGTTAAAAACATAAAATTTGTGGAACTCGTTGCTTTTAAATGTCGGAAATAGGGGAATTGATAAAACTTCGTCATGACAACTAGTAGCATGGGTACTAATCACTTGAAAGGGCTCATGGGATTTTTCATGCGCGAAGTATTCATCAGCCTTCCAAGGGCTTATGAAAGATCTCGTACTGCCGGTATCTAACATAAATTTACCATCTATTTCGGGAATATAAATATAAGGTAATTTTAAATTTGAATCGAAATTAATTTTTATCACTTCTGGGGGAATTCGGAGGCTTTTACTTGAAAATTTTCACTATTATCACGATTTTGTGCAGGTGCTCCAATGTCAAGGTCAATGTTATTAACAGAATCTACTAGTAAGTTATCAATTTGGGAAACGGGATATTGTTCAAAGTATGGTTCTTCATAATCAGTCTCGGGTGTCATGTCGTCTTGTTCGTAATAATACGGCAAATTATTTGGGTATATGCAATTATTATAGTCTTCAACATAAGGCTCATTTAAATAAAACTGAGGCTTAGCGGGGGCTGTCCTCAAGGACACATCATTACTTGGGATTGGTTTTTTATCGAAAGGACGTGTGTTATTTAATTGTTGTTGTGGTAAGGAGTTGCCGAATTGTGGTGGTCGGTAACCGAATTGTTGCGGTGGATGATAACCGAACTGTTGTTGCGGCCGATAACCACCTGGTTGGGCCATGAAACCAGACGATTGCATGGGACGGCCCATGCCTGGCGGAATGCCAAATCTGAACTGATTATTATTTTGAGGTATTCCGAATTTGAACTGGGGATTTTGTGGGAACCCAGAAGCTTGGAACGGTATATTTTTCGCCATAGGGGGTTGTGCCGTAAAAGGAAAATTAAATTTTTGTTGCATAGTTGGCTGTGCCGGTATTTTTGGTTTATTATCGAAGAAACGATTTCGCCGGTTGTATTGTTCCTGAAAATTAATTTCCTCCAAAACGTATTTGTGGGCTTCTTCTAAGGTGGTGGGATTTTTAATTCGTACCATTCTAATCATGTTTTCCGGTAAATTATAAAGAAAGACATTTAAACAGGTATTATTGTATATAATATGTTTCGCCTCGCGTAAACTCGAATTCGCTAACCTATTCACCTTAGCCAATAATATTGATCGAACGCTCTGTATTCTATGACAAAAATCTGAAAAAGATTCATTATTTTTAAGCTTTAAACTCTCTAATTCTATGGCCACACATTCCTCACTACGCGGATCGCCAAAATGCTGATCTAACAAGTTCTTCAATTCATTCCATGTAGTTATATCGTTACGTTCACTGATAAGCGCGGCTGCATTCCCGGTCAATTTGCTAGTGAAGCATTGCATTAAATATTCATTACGGTTTTGGTCTCCTTGGTATTTTAAAATCGCGTATTCACATTTTCGTATGTATAAATTTAAAAGTCGCGAATCTCCCGAATATTGTGGAATTAATGATAATGCGTCACTGGCTTTAATTATTAATTCATTATCACATACATTTATGTTCGAGTTCTCGGATTTAGACATTTTGGAATGGATTGATCACACACAATAAAGTAAACAACAGTATGAAAACTTATGTGAAAAGACACAATAAAATATAAAACACACAATATAAAACAATGTAAATAAGTAAAAATTAAAATGAAATGAATTTCGATTAAATAGTTTTAATTACAATATTCTTACGTAACATGGAACGAAAATAAGGTATTTTCTTTTATTCGCTTATTAATATTTATTTCTTTTTATTCTTATGTACTATATGTATTTAAATTTCACAACTTAACCAGATAACGTTATTACAAAAGAGTTTTATTTCGCAATAACAAGGGAGTGGAAATGAAAGGAAAGCGAAGAGTTTTACTCACCAACCAATCAGACCAATCGCCATAGTCTTGTCTTCGTAGCCCGTAACGTCACTTATTTATTTGTTCGAAAGATCACTCGTAGCCCACGCCGCGTACTCGTCTTCTGACCAAAATTTGATAGTCAGGTGTAAACACAGGAAAGGAGCGAAAAACGGCGTTGCCTTTAGCGAGCGATCCTACACGGCTGCGCCAGTTAAGTTTTGGGAACGTTTAAAGAACTTTTTAAAAACTAAAAATAAAAAATTAAAAGAAAATGATTAACGTCTGACAGAATTGGATGCCAATCGTATAATGAATTAAAAAGAGAGTTACATTGTGCACCTAATAACTAAACTGCTTACTAGCTATTCCTTATCTACATCCGTTAGAGTCCAGTCCCGCTGACTCTATCAAAAGCTCGGGTCTGGGCGACCTAACTATCTCGACTCTGTTACGATTAGACTCCTTCCCGCGCTTTTGACGAGTGACATTGTTGTTATACTTGAAATTTTTACAATTCAGTATAAAATTAGTTTTGTGTGACAATTTCGATAGTATTTTGTAACATAAGTGCTTGTGAAATTATACAGTAATGAAAAAACTCAAATATAACACGTTTATGCACTTTTTGGAAGACGTGAATAAGTTCATCAAGAAAACTTTGTAAAGATCACTATCGTTTTACGGGTGGTATATAAACTGGGTTGATTGGATCTAGGTATCCTTCCCAAGTATTTTTTCAGCACAGTTCCTGAAGCTGGAACATAGAATTAAGATTTTCAAATGGTTCTAAACTGAAGACTTGGCTGTATGGGCTAGATCCCTTTGCCTTTCCCCTCGGGGATAAAAAAAACCAAAAAAAAATCTGTTACGATTATCTATGGATGTAACACGTCGTAATTCAATCAATATCACGTCGCATACATGCTGCGACCATAGGTATATACACGTCGACCAGTACATCAGATGTAGGTAAGGGCGTTTAATTAGATTCATTGCCGTCGGCGAAACGCGGCGTGATGAATGTCCAAATAGATATACGGACAGACTGAATGACAATATTGGAGCTGGATAATTGCACTATTACTGGGTAAATACACTAATATATTACGAGGACTGTACAAGAGAATTGATTTTCAACTCATTTTGAAGGGAGTTAGGCTTGTTTGCCAGAGGAGTTGTGTTGCGCGTGTTATTCATAATCGAACACGCAAGTCAAGAAAGAAAGAAATAAAAATGGGTGCGTGTACTTATGTACGCGCGTGAGAAGTTATACTTCTCTGGCATCATTAAATAAATATTTAACATTAATAACTTAATAATATTTAGTATTAATTATATTAAATAATAATATTTTAATTTATAAGAAGGGTTATTGGAGTAAAATTAAAAAACATCTATCAAATAGTAGCAGCGATGTTTATGGAATGTATTACATACAAGTCAAATGTAAAATTCATTTTTAACTATAGCGCCATCTACCGGTAATGCCGTGAAACATTTAGCAGTTTTAACCTATTGCACATTTTTAACTATAGCGCCATCTACTTGGAATATCGTAAATTTAGCACCTTCAACCTGTACTTTTGTGTTCGAGTGCCACGCATTCACTCTCGCTCTGTCTCTTTCTATTCCCCCTCCATGTAGCGTTAAACGTTTAACGCAACCTTGTTGGAAGTCGCATTAGAAGTATAACTTCAAAAATGTATATGCTTCAAATATTGGTACAATGACGTTGTTCATAAACACTAGTTTCACATGATTTCGCCAGAATCAGACATGGAAATTTATTTAAACCTATCAATTTAATTGAATTAAACAATTTTTAACGGAAGTATCGCGTGTTTTATTTAAAACTATAACTTATACTTCCGTTAAAAATTGTTTAATTCAATGTATAACAATCGCGAAAACCTAAGACAATACTAGCAAATTAAATTAGTAGATTACATCTAATAACTTTACTTACACAATCACCATATCAATAATTATAATTTCATCATTTCAAATCATTTAAAAATTCAAATATACTATAGTAACACTCGTTTGACTGACAAGGGTAAGTCTACTATGTTCTTTGGTAATTTGTTAAATATTTGAATGGCCATCGGATAACAACTAGCATGGTATAATGTTTTAGATATATTGGGCAACATTAGTTTATTTGGGTATCTCCCTCGGTAGTTACTAAGGCATACATTTTTTCACAAAACGATGGGTGTGAGTCTTCACAAACTGACATATTTCATAAATACGAGTATATATGCACGGAAATGACACCAGATTTAACTTTTTAAAATATGGTTTACCATTGAATGCGAAGGAAACAAAGACAATGGCATTTGAAAGAGAAGAAACCAGAACTTATGTAAGGACTACGGTTGATGATGAAGTGTTGGAACAAGTGGATGAAAATGTATATCGTGGATGCGCTTTCAGCAGGGATGGAAGGCACATCGCTGATGTAGAAAGACGAGTGAATGCTGGGAATAGTCTCAATAGAGCGTTAAGAAATCTTCTTGGTAGTAAAAACTTGACCCAGAAGACACAGCTCGCTGTACACAATGCGGGTCCCAACGCTTAATTATGGAAGCGAGGGCTGGGTATGGCAGAGAGAGCATGAATGTAAGATAAACGCGGTCGAAATGCGAGCATTTCGCAAAATTTGTGGCGTAACTCTTATAGATCGTATTCACAATGATGATATTAGAAACACAGTTGATCTAAAAGAGAGCGTCAGTGTTTAAATAAGAAGGGGCATGCTTTCATTGGTTCGGACATGGAGAAAGAATGCAGGGTGTAAGAACAATGACAAAAGTGGAAGGATGTAGAAGCCGAGGAAGGACAAGACTTACCTACCATGACGGTCGTGTTCTCTCAGATGGTGATGTCAGGAGCCTTACAAACTGGCGAGCATGCATGAGAAGAGCAATGTATACTAAAGAAGCAGTGAAATGTGTAAGGATCGAGTCACGTGGCGCTCGGTTTTTTCTGCCTGCCTGCAAGGGATTTGGCGTGATGTAATAGATAGATAGAAAATATGGTTTACAACTTCAAGCTTTGACGGCACACGTTAAGCAGCTTCGACCACAGTCAGTCTTTGTTTTTTTTTAAGTAAAACGTCTTTGGCCGCGGCATGAGGTGGGAAAAAAGGATTAGCGTTACGATTTTTGCGACGGTTACGCCGGGCCGTTACGTTACAATAGTAATATTCCGTTACGCAAACAAATGTATGTGTATATTTTATGAGTATAGCTAAACTGATCAACGTATAGTCTAGTACTAAACTAATCCTACCCGAATGTACGAGTATACGGTATACCATAGCAGTAAACATACATGAACCTATTGCATCAACCATTTTGTACTACTGACATGTACAAACGAAATGTTTTCAACGTGTGCACTTTAATTTATAATAGACTACCAGTGGATATTAAAAAAATTGACTCAAAAATTGTAATGGCTTATGGAAAACTGTTTTTCTGACTTAATTCTAGACTATTGTATTGATAATTTGTTAATTATTGTGAAATTAAATATCAAATATTTGAAAGAAAGAAGAAAGAAAGAAATAAATATTTATTGGCATAACCATTGATAACACATACACAATAAAAAAAGAAACAAAGAAAAATTGATGAAAATATACAAAAATATGTGTATTGTAATTTGCACACCTGCGCGCAGGTTGAATACGGCAAATGTAAATTTATTTGCAAGAATACAAATGTAAACTTGTATTCTTGCAAATAAATTGTTTGATTTGATTTGATTTGGCAGTCAAATGTTATACATTATTTAGTCTCTCTCCTATGCAAATTATTTTAAACATAAATTGAATTTCATAAAAAGTATCGATAACCTACAGAAGTTTCAATCCTTGGGCGTGCACACATTATACGCGCTCATTTTTATATACCGCTAAGGTAGCAAACAAGCGTACGGCCTGATGGTAAGCAGTTATCGTGCCGTACGTTTACAAAACCAGGGGTGTCGCTCGTACATTGACGACCCTGTGGAAACCGCTTCACGCCTCTTTTGAAGAACAACAAAATTTCAAGAGTTCTCGGTGGAAAACTCTGAAATCGCGCAGTACGTGACCATTGCGGTTCCAGTGTGTAAGGATGTATTACCATCGGTGAGCGAAGCAGGTTTAACAACGTCGACCACAGCCTATAAATGAGTTTATTTATCTCGAGCTTCTTCGTGCTCGGAGGGCACGTTGAACCGTCGGTCCTGGCTGTTGTCGATAGATGACAGTCCTTCAGTTCAGTCAATGTTAATAGGGTCCCGTAACCCTACAATGAGAGGAGTAAGGTTCGATGTGGTCAAATCACTGGCATAAGAAACTAAGTTCCAAGCGGAATATAGAAGAAAATAACCCCTAAATGATTGGCAAGAATATCATTGTACCTTTGAAGATATACAAGAAAATGGCCTAAGATGTAAAGTAGTTGCCGCAGCTTATGATAGCTTGCTATACAAGGAGTAATTAGGAGCTCACCGGTAACCTATCGTACTCCCAGGAACACAACAACCCTGCAGCGAATTATTTGCCTAGGGTTTTCTGTGAAGTGGAGGTACTTCCACAGTCGGGCTGTGATGATGGGTCCTACCTCTCTTTTTGTTTACACGTTGAGGACGCAGTACATAAAATCTCCTGAACAGATTTTAATGAAATTTCGCTCAATGACACCTTAAGCCCCGAGAGAGAGAGAGTAATATCTATGCTACTTTCCAACTATCTATCGCAAAGGCGTTTCTAGTTTGATGCTCTCTCTGCCAATCCAGCTCTCGTCATCAACACTAATGCCCGGAATACATTAGCGTTGGGACAAGAATTGCATTGTGTATAGCGAGCTGTGCCTTTTCGCTCATGTTATTGCTGGCAAGATGTTTTCTCAACACTCCATTTATATTATTTCCTACCCTCACACGCTTCTCCACATCAGCGGTTCCCTCTCTGCTAGAAGTGCATCTAATTAACTCTCTTTCTTACATCATCACTGCGAATTCGATCTACAAGGTTCGCGCCTCATCGCATTTTTTCTAGTTTCATGTTCTCGCTTCCTCGCTTGGGAGTCGGCACTGCGATGTGTGTAGTGAGTTATGACTTCTGGCTCCAATTTAGTCTACCAAGAAGTTTGTCCTGAAGAATTTCGATGTAATGAATGCAAATTTTTGTTGTGTATCTATCTATATATATATAAAAATAAATGTTTGTCTGTATGTCCTCTATAGACTCGAAAACTCCTTAATCGATTTTGATGAAATTTTCAGAGAATATTCCGAATAGCCTAGCGCAGGATCCTGTGAAGTTTGGTGTCGATCGGATCATCCGTGCGAAGCCGGGGTGGGTCACTAGTATTTTATAAACAAATAAACAACGAATTCTCCCTAGCGTTAATCCGTTTTCTAATCCATTAGGATTGGCGGCGTCCACTACCAAAACCTAAGGATTTGGCGAAGGATTCTGACATGGAGCGCCTGCCGCTATAGCTCAACAACCTTAAATTGAATACTAGACCTTCCTTAGGTTAGCGTTTTCTCACGATATTTTCGAAGCAAGTGATAATTGAAAATATGTATTAAGTGGTACATGCCCATACTAGAATTCGAACCAGCGGTTAACGAGCTGGTTCATTACCCACTAGACTCATAATCAAGTAAACAAATAAACATGCAAATTGTGCAAGTATTAACTATGAATACCATGGGGATCACTATCGTAGATATGCCTTAAACTTAGATCGGTACCTACCTTTTGGATTAGACGTGTTAGTAATAAGGAAATGATATTGATTTTATCATTAAGTAGTAATATCAGCATTACACGTTCTCTTAGAACCTGTCTCAAATTCACTTCCTAGACAGTAAGTTAGAATCTCTTTGTTATATATTCATTACATACCCTTGTTGTCTAGTTTATAATCAGATTAAAATATTTCATCTAGCATAATAAGAGTTAGTTTCTACATATTCCCACAATAGTGGCTATATCGCCACAGAAGGATATATATCTCAAGCCCGTCACGCTGACATCTCATAAACGGTAACCGCATTGCACTGTATAATATTGCAGTGCGCTCCCTTACATCTGGCTCACGTCGGTATTGGCCAGTTTCAGCTGACCTGCGCTGGCTTAGCCTATTGAAGTGCGGCGTAGATAGGGTTGGCAAAAATACAGTACATGAAAAAACAGTGATATTTGATAAATAACTGGCCTATCCACCAACAGGTCCCATTTAGTGGTTCCTGCCATGATTAAATCATGGCAGGAACCACGAAATTCGTATTTTCGGATTTATGTACATATTTGTAATTATTTACACTTGATTGGTGAAGGAAAACATCGTGAGGAAACCCGCGCATCCAAGAAATTATATTTCGAAAGACGTGCGACCTAATCTAAGAATAGTCTGATTTTCTATGTGGGTTGAAGGCTTTATGTCAAAAATCTGTGTCTTCACCAAGTCCTCAGGTGTAGATAGCGAACCTTATACTTGAGTAGAGTTGATGTACAAACCATTACTTCAATATTTTTACCTGAGTAGAGTATGTAGAAACATGCGTATAGCGTCGCTCCATGGCGGTCTGTAACATTAAAATTTAGCAAAGAACATGCTTAGGAATGAGTCTTATATAAAGCAAGAAACCGTTTCTAAATCGGCCTAGTATCCGAGAAAAATACTGACAGACAGGTATACAAACACCTCTTACATCAAACGCATATTCGTTTCCGTGGCCGTCGCGGGTAAAAATATTCAATTTTCAATCCGTTTGTAATAATACCTATAGTTTCCAAATATTACCTTTCTAAAATATACAATCTTTATCTTGCAGAATAATAATAGTTAATCATTTGCACAAAATTTGGACAACCCTGATTATTCTCAAACGAATGGATTAATACAGTCCTACGTCACATGGTTACGTCATGCCTCCGGCAGAATGGACATCGGGCACGTGAATTTCAGAAATTTGTGAAGGCTAAAGGCGGCAAAGGCGCCTTTGTTTCAGACGCAGTCTGCATTGGCTTTGGAGACAGGAATTCCTGAACTCACGTGGAGTGCTTTTAATAAAGCGGATTACTTAGAATGTATAATTAAATCCTAAAACAAATGACAATTATTAATAAAATTAATATTTTTATACCAAGTTCGGCTGGGTATAAGCAGACAGAAGCGAGCGCCACATGATTTGGTCCTTACTCATCTCAATCACTTTTCCAACATTCATAATTCTTTTCATGTTACACCTTTTGTAAAATACGACCATTTTGGTCATGATAAATGTCTTGGTCTTCTTCGCCTTCCACTTTTGCGTCATATGTATGTTTCCTCATTCTTTGTATTTGTAGGGGTATTCACATTGGCTCGCAACACTATATTCAAATCGGAATCGAAAAGTTATCTTTCAAAATGTATGGAATCTGTGTGAATTTTCTTTTCGAATCCTTTTCGAACATGGCTTTCCGAGATACCATGGCTTTCTACCTTTCCGAAGAAACGGAGCATGCCTCTTCTGATCTTAACACCGATACTCACTTTAAGATTGATTATCTTTCTTACATCATCATTACGATCACGCTATATAGATGTCCCGCCACAGATTTTGTAGAAAATCCAAAATTTCGCCGGTTATTACATGATTAACAGTAATAATTCCTGCGTTCCTTGTGGTTTTCTCTCTTTCAAACACCATTATCTTTATTGTTTCTGCATTGCAACCTTGCTCTATACAATCGTCTTTCACTGTATACATACTGCGAGGAACAGAGTTCAGACATACGTCTAACACCAAACTATTCCAACTGTATGGTTTTCTCATCTTTGCAAGAAGCGGCCTTACCAAAAAGACGATTTTGTAGTAGTTAGGTTTACTAGAAAACATTGTAATGTAAAGCATTACGTTGGAAAATTATTGACAAACAAAGAGAACAACGAATACGATGTTAGTTACTTGTGTAAAAGTGTTAAAGTCGATTATATTTTTTCTTTCTTTTTGAGCGTTCGAAGTCCGTTGTCGTCACTTAATAATTTTGAACTAAAAATTGTGATATCTTTTGTACTATAATGAATACCGAAAAACGGATTTCACTGTTTAATAATAGCTCACACTTTCACACTTTAATCTATATACCTACGATACAATATACAACAGCAATATTTTGTTTGACTTATGTAAAAATATCACGGAGCAAAACAAAAAGTCCTGTAGGGTGACCATCAATCATTACATTTCAATTTTCCATTCAATTATAACTATGTATGTATATCTTCACGCCAAGTCCCTTGCGGGGTAGGCAGAGAGAACCGAGTAATAATTGACATTTTATAACTATAAAATGTCAATTATTACATTTCAATTTTCCATTACAGGCATCACCAATGCGAAACGTAGATTTAAACATACAATAGACGTGTTCCGATAAAATCTCAAAATTATACAAAATTTGTAGTAGGTATTTATTATTCTAGAATATTTTTAAAATCATTCAGATCGGTAAAATGTCGAGTGCTATAACATGTGTCCTTTTGCTAAGTTTCAACGTATTCAGTTACGTAAGTATTACATAGATATATATATATATCTGTATCTAAGTTTGTACATATTTGGGATTGTCACTTGCTCAGCGGTGAAGGAAAACACAAAGACGAATATTTGGAAAGACGTGTGACCTTACCTAAGATAGGTCTGGTTTCCCTCTGGGCTGTGAAGGTCCCCCGGCACCTGCCCGGCCCTCTAGCCTAGCGAAGTATTTCTGCTATCAATGACATTCTGCGGTGGTCTAGCACGATACGTATAAAGTTTTAGTACGATGAGTATAATCAATCATTGATTTCAAGTGATCATGCTCTGAAAAGTTTCTTTCTGATAGTAATGCTGAACAGCTACAGCAGAAGGTATACTTTTGTTCATCTCCGAAATTCAAGATTAAGTAAACCGGAATATTGTTTTGCAAGATAGGTGCTTATTGCACCTATCTTTCAAAACAATATTCCTGCAAGCTCTGCAAACTTTACATGATCTATGTTTAAGCTGTTAAAGTAACCTTTTCCAAAAGTAATAATTTAGATTTTTTTAAGTAGTAATAAATAAGTTAGTAATGTTCTGTAAGTTGTCCCAATTTTTTTTATTTTAGCCACTGTGGACGAAAAGTGGAAAGAGGCAATGCTCAATATTAATAAAACAAATGAAAATCAAAACCTAAATTTTGTACACCAAAATATTCAAGGCGTTCCTGGTTGTGAACAAACATTACAATTATTTAAGAAACCATGAAATTGATACTTTATCTTTAATTGAACTTTAGTTAGACAAGAGTAAATGTTACTTGACATTAATAGTAACGAAATACAAGTAGTTAATTGATTTCTGTTAGAGGCGGTTCAATGATTGTATTAAATGCCACAAAGCCAAATGAGGTCTCAATTTTGTTAGGCTCTCTATTGAATGGGCCATAGAGATGTCGTGTGCCGAATGAGATATTATATAATAATGTGTAAACAGTGTGATTATATACACATAACAACCAAATGAGATGTACACGAATAACAATCAAATCTGAAACTAGTCTATATAGTATATTTTGTAAGCTTTTTGAAGTTAACATGTTTCTGGTCTTGATCGTACTATTAATTATTAATTATTACGAGTATTAATCCATATTACGTAAATCGAAAATATGGTTTGATATACACACATATTATTACATAATTATGTCCATAAAGATTATGTCCAAAAAGAAGATCCAGAAAGAATGAAAGTCCATCATTTTTTCATGTTGTAACATGAAAAAATGACCTACGATCTAATTTCTAAAGTAAATAAGTAGTTGTAGCTATTTATTGGATATTTACGTTTTCTGGATTAACTAATAACTTTTCGTAGTCAACATTTTTAAAGTAATATATATTTTGTTTTATACAACGTCGGGAGACATACGCGGTTTTCTATGAGGTACCTCCTTCCCCAGGCGGGCTGCTTTGATGCGCCCTTCCTCTCTTAAAACATCCAGACCAAGACAAACGGACATGTGGGAATCGAACGCACGAGCGTTGGTGTCATATTCGTGTCTTTCACGACTGAGCCACCGAGCTCGTCAATGCGTGGCGGAGTCTCCGTTCGCGTATTAATTTATCGATCGTGGTAGATTCAATTTAAGCAGGAACATATGTGTGGGACGCCAGTCCAAAGGAACACCTTTATTTCCAATCATTGCCATCAAGATAGCGAATGGATGTGCATAAGCAATAGCTTAACTAGTGGCAAATAGTATGCTTGGCTGTGGAGCCTTCAATGAGATAGAGCAAGCATGCTTAGATTGCCATCGTGTGAGGCCAAACAACTGCCTTATTGTCAGACCCTAAGAAAGCTATAATGTCCGAGCAAAGGCATTTGATAACTCTCACCACTATTACCAAATGCGTTCCGGGGTTCACTCTTCGCACCATCATAGCAATGTATTCAGAATAAAGTGACCAATACATGCTGTCAGGTACAGCTAAGAGTTCTTAATTACTCTTATTACATTTTTTATATAGACGAGCTCGGTGGCGCAGTGGTGAAACGCGTTGTTACGCTACTTTGACACCTACGCTCGTGGGTTCGATTCCCACACAGTACAATCATTTGTGTGCATGAACATATCTATTTATCTTGGTCTGGGTATTTTCTATGTATAATAAGTATGTATTTATAAAAAAAATGTATTTACGTATGTTTATCAGTTGTCTAGTACTTATAACACAATCTTCGCTTACTTTGGGGCTAGATGGCGTTGTGTAATTTGTCCGACAATATTTATTATTATTTATTATACCATTAAGGTGGTAAACAAGCGTACTGCCTGACTGACGGTACGAAATTACTGTAGTAGCAAATGTCCAATTTGCGGACCGTGTAATAACTTCTTCATGCCTTTCTCGAAGAACCTCGGACGGACTTCATTCCACAACTTGAGTGTTCTCCGTAGAAAAGTTTCTTGAATCGCACACTACTCAATAATTGTGGTTCCAGCGTGGCGACGTGCAGCATAAAAACCGTATAATGGTCAAAGTGCCAAGTTTGACGTGCTTTCAGCTGTACAAAGGCGCTCTCGCCCCAGGAGCATCAGCGCGTCGGTCGTCTGCTTCACTCGCTTGATCTACCTGAACTATCGTCACAATTCTGGCAGCAATGATATATATATATGTTCGAGAGCATAGCAGCGGTTACCAATTTTAACCAACAATACCAAATTTTATCAAAAAAGTACAAAGAATAAGTTTCAGTGTCTAATACCATTCTACGTCCGCCGTATAATGTATCCATAAGTATGAGTGTGCATGTATGATTGTGTGCGGGTATGTGTGTGCATGTTAATTGAATTGTTTTAATTGAAATGTTTAAAACAATATGAAATTTATACACCATGTCAAAAAGGAATTCAGACACTTGACAACAGACAATTATCAGGAACACCGTTCCTGTATGAAATCTATATGTTAAATGTTTGTGTCTCTGTCGCTATTTTTCGAATATTCGAATTTTGACTTCAGAATCGGATCCAGCATAAAAAAGTAGAATAGGAATATCTGAAAACCAACCTCCTATCTCTTAAGGAACATGGTCAAAATGGCCATCAAATTAAAAAAATATTTGAATTTTTATTTCAGATTCGAAATTAAATTAAAAAGTAGAATAGTAATAATGTCTTAAAAACCAATATCATTTTTCTTAAGGAACATGATCAAAATGGCCGACAAAGTTTAAAAAAAAAAATATACTTCACGCCAAATCCCTTACGGGGTAGGCAGAGACAACCGAGCGCCACGCGACTCGATCCTTACATACCTCACTCGCTTCTTTAACATTCATTGCTCTTTTCATGCACGCTCGCCGGTTTCTAGGGCTCCTGACATCACCTTCTGATAGGACCAATTTGGTCATGGTAGGTAAGTCTTGGCCTTCCTCGGCTCCTACATCCTTCCACTAAAAAAATAATTAAATTGTTATATAATTGACGAGCCAGCTGTTCCTCTGGCAATGCAAGCTTGCGCATTCTCAACTGGTTTTTAACTGTTCTCTGATTAGATAAACAACTTAAAACATTGTCATCATCACCATTTCAGCCTGTATTCGTCCACCGCTGAACATAGGCCAGTCAAACTCCGAGCATAGCTCTTTCCATAGCACGCTAAGTGACCTTGAGCTCTCTCATACGACCAGCAGTGAAGGGCTACGTCAAATATTAACATTCTTAAAAAAAAAGATAAATATTGATTTAAATAATAATGAGAGCTCGATGGCGTCGTTGCGTAGCCTTTCTATGGATGGGTTTATCTATCTCTAGTTTCTCCGTGCACGGAGGGCACATTAAACCGTCGCTCGTTGTCGTTGTCGATAGATGACAGTCGTTAAGCTAAGTCAGTGGCCCTCGGGCGGCTTGAAAACACTGGCCTCCGCCAATCCGCATTTGAGCAGCGTGGTGGAGTATGCTCTAAACCCGTTCGGTTGAAGAGATACCCGTATCCCTGCAGTGAGATGAGTAAGGTTGATGTGGAAATAACTGTAATCTTTTCCAGGGCCTGCAAATAATACCAGAGAGAACAGAGATTACTTTTGTGAATGAAAACTATATTCGAGACGTGAAAATGAATGTACGGAGGCAAAGCAGAGGAGGAGAGTACGTAATCAATGCCAGTGGCACAGTATTACAACCCATGGGAAATAATGTATCGGTAAAGTATACAATAATCATTGCGTCATTTTCTTTGGATCATAGCAACACTTTTTTGTATACAACGTCGGGAGCATACAAGCATACGGCCCACCTGATGTAAAGCGGTAACTGTTGCCTGTGAACGCTGGTAACACATTAGGTATCACTCTCGCGATGTCACCTCTGCTGCTAACAAAACCCATCCTCAGGGGCTTACTGAAAAACAACCCAGAGAGCTGCTATTTGGCAGCGATTTTCAGGGAAGTGGAGATACTTTCCCAATGGGCTGCTTTATGAATGATTGACCTGTGTGGAAACGAACCCACGAGCGTCGGTGATAAAGACCCGTTATTAACCGCTGCGCCACCAATCTCGTCAGCATATTCTAATCTTCTACATATGGTTTGAAGGAAAAAAAGAGGGCTGAAGAAGGTACATTTTGTGCTTTGTACTTTAATAAAGTGGCCCGCTATCATCCTGAGTATCAAAGCCGACATCAACTGGCACGCGTAAGCTTATTATATATATTTTATTAACGGCACTCATTTTATATCAGGGTATATTTTGAAGAGCTTGGTGGCGCAGTGACGAAACGCGCTGTTACGTTACTTTGACATCAACGCCCGTGGGTTCGATTCCCACACAGAACAAAGGGTGTTTGTCTTGATCTACGTGTTTTTAAAAGAGAGGTAAGGCGCATCAAAGCATCCCGTCTGGGGAAGTACCTGCACCTTACAGGAAAACCGCAACCAAATAACGACAATTAGAGGGTTGTTGTTTTCCTGCGTAAGAGTGAGGTCTCCAGTAAGCTTTTCTCCCACGAGAATACCAGATGTAGAGGACCATGCAAGCTCTCTACTGGACCTTCTGCTGACCACACGTCCGGATGAGTATAACATCTCAGTGGATGCGCCGCTTGGCTCGTCGGATCACTGCCTCATCCGGACCCAAGTGCCTTGTGCCAGACGCGACCCACCTCGGCCCGCCGGAAGTCGTCGCGTATGGCACTATAAGTCAGCAGACTGGGATGGATTGCGTGAATTCTACGCATCGTACCCGTGGAGGCAGCTGTGCTTTGAATAAGACGACATTGATTCCTGCGCAACCGCAGTGGCTGCGGCGATATTGGATGGCATGGAATGCTTCATTCCCAATCGCCTTGTAGCTACTGCGGGAGCTCAAAAGCGGCCGTGGTTTAATCGGTGTTGTAAGGAAGCCATTCTTGTTAAGCAGGCTGCTTACAATGCTTGGACCACACCGCATGCTAATGGGGATCCTAGAGTCTCTGTTTTGAAGCGCAAACTGAATGCTGCCTCGAGGTCCAGTAAAAGGGTGGTCGCTAGAGCAAAATTCGATTTCGTCGGCAGAGTTGGCGAGCGACTTCCGAGCTTTCCCTCTGGGAGCCGTGCTTTCTGGTCGCTCGCTAAAGCTGCCGAGGGAAATTTCTGTCAACCGTCCATGCCACCACTGCAAAAACCGGATGGCAGTTTGGCCCATAGCGCTAAGGAGAAAGCCGATTTACTTGGTAATCTCTTTGTGTCTAACTCGAATATGAATGATGGGGGAGCTGTGCCACCTACCATCCCGTGGTGCGGTAGCTCAATGCCGGAAATCTCCATTACCCAGCGAGATGTCCGGCGGGCCTTACTCTCTCTCGACATTCATAAATCGAGTGGGCCGGATGGTATACCGGCAGTGGTGCTGAAGCTGTGTGCTCCTGAGCTGTGTTCTGTACTAACGCGCCTTTTCGTGCTTTCCTACTCCACTGGGCAAGTCCCGTCTTCATGGAAGACCGCCAATGTGCACCCGGTGCCCAAAAAGGGCGATAGATCAGACCCATCGAATTACAGGCCTATCGCCATAACCAAGTATTATATATTATTATTATATATTATATATTCTCTCCAAGTGTCTCGTAGTAGACACTATGGAATTCAATAAGAACTCAAAATTACTGTAAACTGGTTTAGAACTATTTATTAGCCAAAATTACGTGCACAGAAACAATGTGTGAATGCCGAACAACCGAGTAGTTTTTTTTATCACATACGTGTGAGGTATATTAATAGAAAAAGCGCCTTCCAAGTTGTGTAGCAATATGTAAACAATATTAATCTGTATACAATTCTATCAGGCGCGAACACCAAGGTAATGGAGCGTGTGACTGGGGGCGGCTTAACTTGGTCGAATTCAACACCAAGAAGACACAAGGTTTCGCGTTCACCGCTAAGAAAACTCCATTTGCTGTGGTTCCTAAATTCCAGAACACACCTCTTACCGTCACCAAAAGTATTAGGATGCTTGGCGTCGAGATCTCCAGTGATGTGCAATATCGAAATCACCTGGAGGAGAAGGTCAAGCTGGCGTCGAAGAAACTTGGTGTGCTCAACAGGGCTAAGCAGTACTTCAGTGCGGGGCAAAGACTTATATTATATAAGTCTCAAGTCAGACCGCACTTGGAGTACTGCAGTCACCTTTGGGCGGGAGCACCTGGATACCAGCATGGACCGTGTGATTCGATTCAGAGACGAGCTGTGAGAATTGTCGACAATCCTAAGCTTACACACGGTATTGAACCCCTAATTTTAAGGAGAGACTTTGCCTCCCTTTGGTACAACGGGTTGTGTTCTGAAGAGTTGTTCGAAATGATGCCGACAGCTACTTTTTATAACCGCACCGCTCGCCGACGGCGGGGAGTTCACCCTCACACGCTTGAACCGCAATGGTCGCGTACGGTGCGGTTCCAGAGAAGTTTTCTTCCGAGAACACTCAAGCTGTGGAATGAGCTCCCAGCCGAGGTTTTTCCAAGGGACTACAGCATGGAGTTCTTCAAGAAATGCGTGAAGAGGTTTTTAGAGGGTCGGCAACGCATGAGTGACGCCCCTGGTGTTGCAAATGTCCATAGGCTACGGTGACTGTTTAACATCAGGCAGGCCGTATGCTTGATTGCCACCTTAGTGGTATAAAAAAAAAGCTCCTAAGGTGTATTTTCGTTAGCAGCAAACGTGGCTTCGCGCGTGTAATACTTAATGTATTGCGAGCGTTTATAGCCTACAGTTACCGCTTCAGGCAGGCGGGCCTTATGCTTGCCTCTCGACGAAGTATAAAAAAAACTTGATGGCTTAAAAAAATGTTAGAAATACGTATTTTTGTTTATACAACGACGGGAGGCCTGTGCACCTGATGGGAAGTGATAACCGATGTGTGTCCATTTGTCACACATCGGTTATCACTTCACATCAGGTGTTGGCTTGCCTTGATTCATTCGGTTGCTTGTTGTCGTGAAAGGAAACGTTCCTTGATGCAAATGGGAAACTTCATGAGATTTTTTAAATTTATTCTTTCGTGGTTAATGAATCTTCTTCTTCGTAGCGTCATCCCGTCTCCTAATCCATTAGGATTGACGAGGTTCGCCACCTAAGCCTAAGGATTTGGCGAAGATACTGATATTTACATGGAGCGACCGCCGGCAGACCGCCACTACCCAGAGGGAAAACCAGATCTTTCTTATGGCGGGTCACTCGTCTTTCAAAACATTTATATACCTAGTCTTGCCATAAATACTGAAACAAAGAAAAAAAAAAAATTTCTATTGCAAATAACATTTATTACTTTTACAGAGTGTTAGTTTAATACATAAATATAAAACAATTTAAAATATAAAAAGCTTATTCGAAGTGGTCTCCATTGGCTGCCATACAGTCCTTTAAACGTTGAGACCAGTTATCAATAGAAGCACGCACTCTTTCCATGGGAAAATTCTTCACTGCCAATCGTACGGATTGTTTTAGGGACTCCAAATTATCATGGCGTTTAGAGCAAGCCGTACTCTCTAAAACTGTCCATAAATCATAATCCAGCGGATTAAGATTGGGACTAGACGACGGCCAGTCTTCAGCTCTGATGAAGTCCGAAACGTTCGTTTCCAACCAAGACTGCATAGACTGAGCTTTATGACCCGGCGCCGAGTCTTGCTGGAAGGACCATTCTTGGTTATTGAACATGGTGTTGTTAAGGGGCTTCACTACCTTCTCAAGAATGGTATCTTGATATACTTGTGCCGATGTTTTGATACATTTTTCACAAAAGTATGGCTCAGTCACTCCTTCATAACTAATACCCCACCAAACCATTACTGAAGTCGGATAGTGCCCACGTTGCACTCTGTCGACTAATTGGGAAGCTTCCTTAGAGCTTTGAGCATAAATACGGTTATTTTGTTTGTTAAAAATGTTGCTCAATAGTAAAAATTTTCTCATCCGTAAACAAAATTTTTCTGTGACCTCCCTTTGCGTACCGCTTCAGTAGTTGTTTCGATTTTACCACCCTATTCTTTTTTAAATTATCAGTTAAGAAATTACCAGTACGTCTCTTATAGGCTGCTAGTCCTAAGTCATCTTTTAAAACACGCGACATGGTTCTAGGTGCTATCTTCATCTCCCGAGATAAAATCTTTTGCTTTCGGACAGGATTTCTTCGAATTCTTTCCCTTACTGCTTTGACCATGACCACCTTTTTCGTACACGAACACTACGTGGACGGCCAGATCTTTTTCTGTCACAAACAGAGGAGGTCTCGTTGTACCTATTAATAGACCGGTACACAAACATTTTACTAATACCAAGCGTATAGAGAGTTTTAAAAATTGCATTTGGTTCCATACCTACTTTGTGTAATGCAATGACAGCGATTCGGTTCTCTTTATCACCCCACTCCATTTTTATATCGCAAAATATTGTACAATGTATTGGCGCCAAAATGAGAAAACCAATGAACAATCATATAAAAATGACAGATTCCAAATTCAAATGTAATATTTTGTTTATTTTTAATTGTAACAGTATTTATGGCCAGACTAAGTATATTACCAGATAGAGACTTTGTACAAAAGTCGTCTGCGTAGGTACCTCCGTCTCGCCTATTTCTACCGCCAAGCAGCTATATTTATATAGCTGTGTTCCGGTTTGAAGGGTGAGATATGGCAGAGAAATTACTGGGTACTGTCACGAAATAGCCTTAGGTCACAAGATAGGCAACGCGCGAGTTACATCTCCGTTGTGTTGCGAGCATGAATGGCTGCGGTGACCGTTTACCATCGAATGCAGGCTGCATGCTTGTTTGTCAATCTAGTTGTATATGTGTCTAGTGAGCAGCGCGTTTAACGACTGCGCCACCGGCTCGTCAACCAATTTTTATATACACCGACTACTGTCAGACATCCACAACCCTGAGAGAAGACAGACCTTTCTTAGGTTACGTCACACGTCTAGCGTAATATAATTTCTTGGACATGCGTATACCCTCACGATGTATTCCTTCACCGCCGAGCTAATGATGATTAAAAATATGACACAAGATTGGCAGCGCGCGAGGAACATTCCCGTGGTGTTGCGAGCGTCAATACGCTGCGGTGACCGCTTACCATCTAATGTGGGCCGCATGCTTGTTTGCCACACAGTTGTATACACAAAAATATACAATTTCTTGGACCGGCCGGTTTTCTCACGACGTTTTCCTTCACCGCCGAGCAAGTGATAATTACAAATCCTACTAATATTATAAATGCGAAAGTTTGTATGTATGGATGGATGTTTGTTGCTTTTTCACGCTTAAACGGCTGAACGGATTTGAATGAAATTTGGCACGTAGATAGATTATGATCTGGATTAACACATAGGCTACGTTATTTGACTCCACGCGGGCGGAGCCGCGGGCAGCAGCTAGTATGTACATAAATACGAAAAGACAAATTTAGTGTTATATGCCTACTCCAGGATTCGAACCGGAGACGGATAATAGATGGATTCTTTATCCACGGAGTTGTCACTCCTCCTGATGTGAGTTAATAAATATGTATATAAATGTTGACAGACTCATATTATCTTCTACGAGTATCTGCACAACGAATACAGAAGGAGTTTCGTGGAGTTCCATTTCCAGCGATCGTGCGATGATCTGTTTTCAGATCTTTACATTGGAACACTTGCGCTCAGAGCTGGCATCAAATGCCCGGTAGCACCGGTATGTATTTAATTTCAACAATTTTGATAAAATTTGTATGTTTCAAATGTCAGGCGGGCCGTACGCTTGTTTGCCACCACAGAAAAAACAAAACAAAAACAGGAGGAGGTTTTCAATTCGTGGGAATGTTTTATTTTTATGTACGTTCCCCGATTACTCGAAGACTTCGGGATCGATTCGGAAAATTATTTTTCCCCATGGTCATTAGGTTGGGCTCTGATGGATGGTAGGCTCTTCAAATTTCTATTAGGCACACTCGAATCGATGTGAGCATTTTTATTTGCTTTCTTTTTGAAGTGAAAACTTCTTTAGCGGCGTTGTGCACTTTTTGGGATGAGTAAAAAATGTTAAACTCGCGTCAGTACACGTGACCCTGACCGTAAGATTTTGGTGACAATTAGAACTTAAGTTCGCTGCAGCGCTAAAACATTAGTTCTAATTAAACAATTAAAACATGACGCGCTAGATCGTTCATAGGGCATTATTTTCTCGCGACCAAAACGTTGTAAGCGCCATCAAAATCTTGGCGCTTACGCGTTTCGTTCAACGTAGTTTATCAACATCGCTGTTTGGCCCGCATGTTCAAGTTTTCACTTTTGCCGGCACTCCCAGAGTGCAACCCGTTTTTTTTTATACTACGTCGGGAGGTATACAAGCATACGGCCCAGCTGATGTAAAGCGGATGAGCGCTTGTAAAGCATTAAGTATCACCCGCGTAATGCTTCGGCTGCCAACACGCCAACTCCTTAGAAGCTTACTGGTGACCTCACTCACATGCTGGAACACAGCAAGCCTCCAGAGAGTTGTTATTTGGCTGCGGATTTCTGTGACATCATAAGTGCTCACACGTGTGACATGAATTACGAGAGAAAGTTTCGTGAATTGTCCTACACCGTTACTTTATTACTCGTATCATTACTTATATTTTTTCAGCAAAATTATTTAATTTACCTTTTGGCTTACATGATTGTCGCCCTTTTCTGCAATGTTGGGTGACAAACAAGCGTACGACCCTACTGGTGTAAAGTGATTACCGCAACCTACGAACGTACGCAATTCAAAGAGTATGACTAGCGCATTGCCACATCCGTTGCTAACACGGCAATTCATCAGTTTTATTTTATTTTTATACAACGTCGGGAGGCATACAAGCATACGGCCCGCCTGATTTCAAACGGTGACCTATAAACGCTTGCAATACATTAAGAATCACTCGCGCGATGCCACCTCTGCTGCTAACATAGCAACTCCTTAGGAGCATACTGGTGACCTCAGTCCCACGCGGGAACACAACAACCCTCTAGGGAGTTGTTATTTAGCTGCGATTTTCTTTGAGGTGGAGGTACTTCCCTAGACGGGCTACTTTAATGCGCTCTACCTCTTTTAAAAACACCCAAACCAAGACAAACAGACATGTTCATGCGCAGAAGTGTTTGTCCAGGTCTCACACAGGTGTGAGAATCGAACCCACGAGCGTCGGTGTCAAAGTAGAGTAACAGCGCGTTTTACCACCACCGTGCCACCGAGCTCATCAAAACCTCCTCCTAATTCCCCAGTCACTTACTAGCAACCGCACTCACTCACAGGAATATAACAACCCTTTAGGGATTTGTTATTTGGCTGCGGTCGGATGTTGTCAAATATGTCCACTGATTTGTTTTATTTTATTTTTATTTAAACATTTTCCAGGATAAATACACGTTATCGAATGTCTCTTTAAGTTATGAGGATTTTAAATATTTATGGCCATTTCAAAGAGGGAAATCAGTGCTTAAATTTATATTTTCTCCAAATGGCGACGTAGTTCTCAACATCGGCCTGTACCTCAAGTTTGTTCAGAAGACGAGAACTTAGAACAAAACAAGAAAAGAGAATCAATGCAAGTTTTTTTTCTTTTTAAAACATCCTTTTTATAATCTCATTCCGATTCTTCGGACTGTTGATTTTTTGTATACCACTGAGGTGGCAAACAAGCGTACCTACGGCCTACCTGATGCTAAGCAGTTACCGTGGCCTATGGACATTTGCAACACCAGGGGTGTCACTCTTGCGTTGCCGAGCCTGTAAATTTTTTTGATTATTTTTCAGAACGAGGTGGTGCACCAATTACATGTATGCAGTACATTCGAAATAAAATTGTATGCCTATACGTTTCATACGTTAAAAAAATCAGATATTAGATATTGTTGTTAAAATATATATTGTTTTACAAATTGTTTGTAAGAATTTCTATTATATCAAATTGAACTCTGCGGAAAAAGCTTAAAAGTTCAATTTCATTGGCTACTAAAATTTATTTCAAAAATAGAAAAAAAATCTAAATCGGTTCATATTGAAATAATGTATCGGTAAAGTGTATCATCCTGAGTATCAAAGCCGACCTCAACCGTAGTCTTATAATATACTAGCTTTTGGCCGCGGCTTCGCCCGCGTAGATTTTGGAATTTCGGCAGTTTTGCGTATTTTTTTTTACTTCTTATTTTTAAGTACAGTCAGCATTAAATAATTACTAAAAGCACCAAATATCCTTACGTGTGTAGTAATGAAGATATGTCTCGATCTGTTCGGTTTTCATTAACTATTTGATACTGACTGTATACATTCAAAGCACCTCTTTATACACAACATTGCCTATTTTAAAAACATAAAAGTTTCAAGTCACTAACATGAAAAAATATGTCTGGGTTGAATTTCAAAAAATCCTTTCTTCTCTCATATGCATTACAAAAGGAACCTCTTGATGAGTCAGTGAATTAGTCAGGAACTCTATTTTCATTAACATAGATTAAATATTTTATTTCGTAAAGGTACTCACTATATGTCAGGGTATAGTTTGACGAGCTCGGTGGCTCAGTGGTGAATGACGCGACTTTGACACCAACGTTCGTGGGTTCGATTCCCACACAAGGCAAGCATTTGTGTGCATGAACATGTCTGTTTGTCTTGGTCTGGATGTTTTAAGCGAGGTAGGGCGCATCAAATCAGTCCGTCTGGGGAAGTAGCTCCACCTCACAGAAAACCGTAGCCAAATAACAACACCCTAGAGGGTCACCAGTATCCTCCCTAGGAGTTGCTGTGTAAGTAGCAGAGGAGGCATCGGGCGAGTGACACTTAATACATCGCAAGCGTTAATAGGCTACAGTACCCGCTTTACACCAGGTGGGCCGTATGCTTGTATGCCTCCCGGCGTTGTATAAAAAAAAGAGAAAAATAGTTCGGTGGCGCAGTGACGAAACGCGCTGTTACGATACTTTGAATATTATGTTCTACAATAAATAATCAATTAATACAATAAAAAATAATTCAAACATAAAATTAGAATTTAATTTCGTTGTATAATGAAATCTATTTTTAGTATAATTTTGGTGATAATTGATGTATAACAAATATACTTGATTTATTTTGAAAGGATTGTTTTTTTTTTACTTTACCTGAACCTTTATTTTATCTCCCATTTTAAATATTTTTATGACATTTCCTATGAAAATAAGCAGGCTGCTAAAAGTACGTAATAGGGCGCAGAGATCTATGAAATCGGTTGTCTAAGATTGTAGTTTTATAAAGTACCTATTTACCCCGTCAAATTATATAACTTGAGCATATTTTTATGTTTATAATAAATATACATATTAATAAATTACAGTAAATTTATTAGTTAACATATTGGTTAGTTTCCATGTTCTTTACTAGATGACACCGCCGGAAAATTTAAATCGCGCTATAGTTTGCCTTTTGATGTAATTGTAGTAGGCTAAAAATGTTTTAAATAAATGAGTTTCGGCAGTAGTGTGAAGTTTTATTTGTACATAACCCGAAGCGACATCTGGTGCTGAAACCCGGGAGTGAAATCAAATGGACTTATAAAAATCTTGAGTAAAAGTGAATAAACTTAGTAAAATTCAGTGAAGTGTTTAGAGAACTATTAAAAGACTTAGAAAAATCAGTGTAGTGTTGTATAACATTAACTTAGTGCAAAATTTATTTTGTGTAAAATCTTAGACTATGGAGTGTTGTACGCGACTCAATTTCTGGTCGATGTCATAAACTTTGAAAATTTCTGGCCGATAATATCATCGACTTAGTAAATTTTCTCAATCGTCGCCATAGACTTAGAATATTTACGTCCGTCTAGGACTTAGAAAATTTTATTGATTCAGAACTTAGAATGTGGCGTGACTTTAAACGTTAATCTTTAAACTCTTCAAAATGGATTCACGTGTACTGAAGGAAGAAGAACTGACGGAGCAGTCAATCAGGGCGTATACCAATTATAAGAAAACACCTAAGTAACGCCTTACCGCTTCATATATATATCTATCTTAACCAAAGTTGAAAATTTAGAGGAGCTATGGGAAATATTTAACAATGTTCATTTTGAAATTATAACTATTGCTAGCAAGGAGGTTAAGAAGAAGAAACATTTTACAGAAGATTGCTACGGAGAGTTCGAAAATACATATACCAATTACAGGGCTAGAATGAAAGACGATTTAAAAAGATTGACCGCCACTGCTATTCCTTCGACAAGCCTCAACCAACCGTCATTTGATCAAGCAAATATAAATGCTATAGCTACCTGCCAGGCGAAGTTACCACTAACATCGTTACCAAGATTCTCTGGAAATTACGAAGAGTGGCAAAGCTTTTATGACATGTTTGTGTCCCTGATTCATACAAATGATAGTTTGAGCGCAGTTCAGAAATTGCATTATCTCAAGACCAGTCTTGTTGGTGAACCTGAGAGTTTACTTAAAAATGTCTCAACAACTGCCGTAAATTACGATTAGGCGTGGAAGCTACTAATCCGGCGATACAACAATAAGCGATACAATTCTAATGAGATTTTAAAGCGATTGTTTGCTCAAAAGAATTCGAAGATGGGCGATTACGCGTCATCCATCAAGCAACTTTTGGATACAACGTCGGCATGTCTGAAATATTTAAACAATCTTGACATCAATACAGACTCTTGGGATGTTATAATAAATTACATCGTGGTATCCAGGCGTGATTCAGAATCGAGGAAAAGTTGGGAGTTGCAAATTAGTCAATCCGATTCTGACAACTTACCAACATGGAGCTACTTAGTAAAATTCTTAGAAATGAGATTTCGGAGTTGGAAATGGTGGATAGTGGCAAAACCTATTAATTATTTTACGAATAAGCAAGTATCGAAGCAAAAATCGTTTCAAACCCAGTTTCAAAACCAGTCTCCCCAAGAGAGATTCGATTTTGTGCAATCCAAGAGGCTATGTTTCAACTGCTTTGCATCCAATCACTCAGTGAAGAATTGTCGCCAATCTACGTCGTCGATGCGGGCGCAGACATTACACACTACTGCTCTTTGAGAGAAGTCAATCAACCGAGTCATCACCGAGTGCTGCGAGTTCTGGACTTCCTGTTCCAGAAGAAACCGAAACAAGGGCTACGAATACAGAGAGAAGAGTAACAGCACATTTTTTACAGAAGACACAAAGTGACGTCTTTTTAGCTACCGCTATGGTTAAGGCCGTCTCTCCTAATGGCTACTCACAATTAGTTAGAGCGTTAATCGATCAAGGGTCAGAAGCCTCATTTGTTAGCGAAGCGACCGTTCAATCTTTAGGCTTGGAGCCCGTATACCCGTGAGTGGTTTTGTCTCCGGTATAGAGGAAGGTGAAACGAAAACTAAGAGCATGGTTGCATTACAATTGGAGTCCTTTCACAACTCAGATTTTTCTGTGCGAGTCAATGCATTTGTCTTAAGTACTCTGACATCTTTTCTTCCAACGAGTAAAGTTACAGTTCAAGGATGGCCGGAAGTTGATGCGTTTAGGCGTTAGCTGATCCCTACTATGGAGAACCTAGGAGAATATATCTTTTGTTAGGAGTAGAAATCCATAGTCAAAAAATACTGAGCGGTCTACTAACTAAAGCATTCGCGGAATAATGGACCGATTGCCCAAAATACGCAGTTTAGTTGGGTTCTGTCTGGCCGACACGGAGTGCGTTGCATTACCACGAGAATAATTAATTTAAATTTACGAGTGAAGAAAGATGAGTTACTTAAAAAAATTTGGGAAGTTGAAAGTCGTCAGTCGTTCGCGGTCAGTGAAGCCGCGCAGTCGCATATGAATGCGCTTAGCACTGCTACGAAATTATTATTTGTTTACCCACGAATCAAATATTAAAAAAAATAAAAATGGTTAAATGTGCAAAATGTACCAAATTAGTTAATAAAAAATGTCCTGGACTGCAGTGTACTAGGTGTAGTAAATGGTTCCACGCAAATTGTGCGTAAAAAAATAAGTTCCACCGACTCGATAGATTGGAAATGTAAACCCTGTACTGTAACCGCCAAGCCGAAGCGTGTATCATGCATCATACCGGAGGACGACGGTGACGAAAACACGGACACTGTGTACAACAGTCTACCTGGCACCTACTCCGATATTTTGGTGAAACAAATAACGCAACAAATACTTAGGGAACTTCGCGCATATATGAAGGAGGTCGTCAGACAGGAACTGCAGAATACTTTGCAATACTACTCTGACAAAATTGATGAGTAAGAAGTCAAAGCTCAAATGTATGAGGAAGGCGTTAAAAAGCTGGAAAATCAATGTGCCGACCTTAGACATTATATCCAGAATGTAAATCTCAAATACAATATTATAGAGAGTAAAGTTAACCAGCTAGAATAAGCCCAACTGGCTAATCATATTGAAGTATGCGGGATCAGAGCACAGAAGAACGAAGACTTCGAAAAAATATTTCAGAAGATTGCCGTAAACATTCGCCAGAATCCGGAGGATATTATCAAAGCCTACAGGAAAAGGAGATCTCGGGCAAGCACCGCAAAGAACAAGGATAAGGCAGTCATCACAGTAATCTTGCGTGATTCGTGACCAGTGGTTGGAAGTTGCGAAGTTCACGAAGATCTCCGCTACGTGCATAGATCAGGAGGACAGTGACATTATTTATATGCGCGAGTATATTACTCCAGCCACCCATTCTTATTGTGGAAGACGAAAAAGGAACCCAGAGGATTGTTTGATTACATAATTATGGTGTAAACACGGAAATGTGCTAATACGTAAGGACAGCAAAGAAAAGAAAATAATGACAATTCGATCAGTGGAGGACATCGAAAAAGTAAAATCATCCCATGCATGTAAGTAAAAAAAAGCTTTCTTTCGCTCTCTTTATTTCAGCCTGAAAAACATTACAAGTGCATACAACTGAAATATTAAAAATGAATTACACAAGTTCAAATATAATTGAAAACAACTGTCTCACGTGGAATGATTTTACCGATGTGTTAACATTGATGGATAATCCGTTATTATTCTTTCATGTTAATATATGTTTTATTCGAAAAACGTATATTAGCATGAAACGTATATTAATAAGAAAAAATTAGGGGATCATGTGCCAGAAGCGTGCTCGTTCGCGACCCCTGCCAATCAATCGATTGCAATTCTGGACCAAGAGCGCACCGATTAGGGCGTCCCCCGGAGGCGACGCGCACCGATCCGCCCCCGTCGGTGCCAATACAGCTGCATGCGGCGGTGGGAGCCGCCACCAACCACGCAGCGCCAATTCCGGCGGGACGAGGGGAGCTGAGCGCCGCATAGGCATGTAGAATGTGAGAGGTGGATTGAATGATAAGATGAACGAACTGATAGACGTAATGAATGATAGACATTTGGACGCTTTGTGTGTGACAGAGACTAAGCGCAAGGGGAGCGACACCGATGATCTGCCCGGTGGGATGATGGCCCTATGGTCTGGGGTAGACCGGGACGATCATGCCACTGCTGGTGTAGGTGTCGTACTCTCCTCTCGCTTAGCCACTGGTGTAAGAGATTACTGTTTGGTGGGCCCTAGACTTCTCTGGGTTCGTATTAAACTGGGCATGACGCGAGTATTTCTGGTTGCAGCATATGCTCCCGTAAGCTCAGCGTGTGCTCAAGAACTAGAGAAGTTTTGGGAGTCTGTGAGGGATGTTCTGGACTTAGCTGAAGGGAATGAAAGAGTGATTATCTGTGGAGATTTGAATGGATGGGTTGGGACCAAGCGATACAGTTATGAAGCTGTTCTTGGTCCGTATGGAGATAAGAGAGAGAACGAAGCAGGTAAGTCAATACTAGATTTATGTATGGAACGAAACCTCCTCGTGTCGAATACTTTATTTCATCATAAAGATATTCACACGTATACATGGAGATGGAATGACCAAAAAAGTGTGGTTGATTTGATTTTAATAGATAGACGTCTCCGAAATGTTATAATGGATACAAGAGCCTTTAGAGGCCTCACTCTTGAGACGAACCACTACCTGGTGGTAAGCCGGTTTGTGGGCCTTTTTAGGAAGTGGAGGCACTGGCGAGTGCGTATCCCTTTCGGAGAGCATGAAAAGATAAGGAGCGAAAAATTGCAAGATGAAAGTGTAAGGAGAACGTATGTGCATCTGGTAAGTGGGAGACTTGCAAATGCAAACCTCTCCGACTCAGATGTGGATGATTGTTGGAAAGTTCTGAAAGAAAGTATGGTGGATAGTGCAAAAGAAGTATGTGGATGCGCAAAGAGGCATAAAACATTGAAAGGAGATGCCTGGTGGGATGCGGAGGTTGAATCCTCCGTAGCAAGAAAGAGGAAAGCGTGGCTAGATTACGTATCATCTTTGCCCTTAAATGAAAATATGAGAGAAAAGAAGAAAGAAATGTACCGTCTATGCAAGAATGAAACCAAGGCTTTAGTGAAAGAGAAGCGTGAAAGACAAATTATGAATGAGGAAGAGAGGCTGACGAAAAACTTCGAAGCAAATACCAAACTCTTTTGGAGAGAGGTAAAGAAGTCTCGTAGTGGTTCGTCGGCATCCAGAATGGATAAGATAAAGTCTAAAGCTGGTGTCATTCTTGCGAACACTCAGGAAGTGTTAGAACGGTGGAGTGAATATTTTGAGGAAATGTATGAGTATGCCTCGGACACTGACAATGAGAGTGAGTCGGATGCTTACTCCACGTTGACGGCATCCGACGAAGGCATAACTATGGATGAGATCGAATGGTCGATACGAAGCTTGAAAAATGGAAAATCAGCGGGAATTGATATGATCACAGCTGAGATGATCAAACTAGGTGACACTTACGTCCGGGACGCCTTCTGGTACTTATGCAATCTGTGCTGGAGAACTGGAAGGGTCCCAATGGACTGGAGACGCGCAGTCATCGTGCATAAAGGTACGGGGTCACGCATGGACTGCGCCAGCTATAGGGCCATCAGTTTGATCAGCTTAGCAGCAAAAGTATATGGAAAGGTGATTGAAAGGAGAATGAGGGTGAAATCCGATGAAATGCTGTGGGACGCACAAGGAGGTTTCCGAAATGGAAGGGGATGTACGGATCAAGTTTTCTCGCTTCGCATTATCGTGGAGAAGCATCTGGCCATAGACCAGAAGGTTTTCTGCGGTTTTGTGGATCTTGAGAAAGCATTTGATAGGGTTGTGCGAAAGGAACTGTGGGACATATTGCCGAGGTATGGGATTGACGGTTCACTGCTCCGTGCTGTGCAGTCCACTTACAAGGATTGCTCAGCATGTGTGCGATAGATGGTGGCATGTCACCCTGGTTTGATGTCAAAATTGGTGTCAAACAGGGTTGCATACTATCTGCTAGGCTGTTTATCCTGTATCTCGATAGTTGTCTGCAGAGAATAAGATCAACGAATGTGGGATTGCGCATGGGTGACCTAGTGGTGAACTGTCTGCTGTATGCAGACGATGCCGTCCTATTAGCAGAAACACCATCTGAACTGCAAATACTGGTTGGTCACAACGATGAAAGACGAATGTATGGAGAAAGGCTTACTACTGAATGCGAAGAAAACAAAGATAATGGTATTTGAAAGAGAAGAATCCAGAACGAATGTAAGGATTACGGTTGATGATGAAGTGTTGGAACAAGTGGATGAGATTGTATATCTTGGATGCGATTTCAGCAGGGATGGAAGGTACACCGCAGATGTGGAAAGACGAGTGTGTGCTGGGAATAGTGTGAATGGAGCGGTTGGAAAACTTCTTTGCAATTTGATCTAACCTGCTTTGTGTGCTTCCGCCACCAATGAGTTCATACGGCCTAGCGCCGGCCGGCACCCACCCACTACTGTTAGTACGTGCTACATGCCGACGCTGCCATGGCTGCTCCGGTAGTCTCTGCAGCCGAGGCAGAGACTACCGGAGCAGCCATGGCAGCGTCGGCATGTAGCACGTACTAACAGCCTATCGGAACTACAGCTTGATAATGGAAATATTTACAGCTTTGCGGATGATACTGCTCTAGTGTTTCATGGTGATACCTAGGAAGCAACCACACAACGTGCCCAGAATGGATTAAATAGAGTTTGTTACTGGTTGACCAAAAACATTCTCACACTAAATGTGGAAAAAACTAAATTTCTTGCATTTGCTCTGACCCAAAATAGCTCCTTGAAGAACTATAATTTTACCCTTACAGCCCACATATGCCACAACATGCCTATCAACAGTTGTTCTTGCGGTACTCTTCAACGATGTGATACAATAAAATATCTGGGCATCAGATAATTCTTTGTCCTTCAAGGCACACATTCAGGCATTAGTAAGTAGACTAAGAAAGCTTGTATACCTTTTTAAAAACTTGAGACACATAGCAGATAGAACACTAATAAAATCAGTATACCTCGCATTGTGTCAATCACTATTAAGCTATTGTGTCTCGACATGGGGTGGCTCAGCTAAAACACACATGTTACATGTCGAACGAGTACAAAGACTTATTTTGAAAGTTGGTGCCTCTCTTCCTTACCGCTACCCAACTACTGACCGACTGACCTGCCATGCAATTCTCTAAGCGACTCGTAATGGCTGTGTGCGTCGCTGTGATCACAGATGTCACAGCTTTGACATCGTCTGCTGCGATCACGGCTTTTTATTTGATATTCTATAAGGCTGTAAGCGTACGCGAGGTTGTTTGCCTTGTAGAATTCCAATTCCAAACGCAACCTTGCGGCGCTACTGTCGCACAAACATGAAAAGCGACACTAAGGAATTGCAATTTTGTGTTCAAGGCTATAACAACCGATGTTTCCGAGGATGTAAGGATGTTTGCTCTTACAGAATTGCATGGCTGTACTTAATTTGGGATGTACTTACGGTTAGACAACTTTTCGTAATGGCAACGATCCTTAGAATGCATTCAGAGATGGCTTATAATCCTAATAAAATGGAAAAAAATCGGCCAAGTGCGAGTCGGACTCGCGCACGAAGGGTTCCGTACCATTATCTATAAAAACGGCAAAAAAATCACGTTTGTTGTATGGGGGGCTCCCTTAAATATTTATTTTATTTTGATTTAATTATTTATTCTTAAAGTGAATATATAACTTAATATTCTGTGAACATTTCAAGCGTCTACCTGTTGCCGTTATCAAAATCGAGCAAAAATGAGCAAAAAAATCACGTTTGTTGTATGGGAGCCCCCTTAAATATTCATTTTATTCTATTTTTTAGTATTTGTTGTTATAGCGGCAATAGAAATACATCATCTGTGAAAATTTTAACTGTCTAACTATCACCGTTCATGAGATATAGCCTGGTGACAGACGGACGGACGGACGGACGGACGGACGGACAGCGGAGCCTCAGTAATAGGGTTCCGTTTTACCCTTTGGGTACGGAACCCTAACAAAAGGAGGAAAAGTAACGTTTGTACATTAAGTAAATACAGGACTAAAATGACAAATAAGTTTTATTGTTTCTTAGGAGGATACCTGTACAATAAAATAAATAGTCTACTAACAATTTACCCAATGACAAGAAACCAATGCAGGAAAGCACTGACTACCTGGCTGAAGTCACAAAATTACGATACCATTGAGGCCCTTTTAATACCTGTAACTTGAACATTTGGTACTAAAACAGAAATAAATAAGCGCATGTTTGTAGACACACACAACCTTTGTACTCAAGTTATACTAGAAAATGCACATACACACTCACACTACATTGAACACGAGTAAATAACACTATCACCGTTAAACACGTGTAACCTTAACTTACCTATATACACACCAAACATACAAAACAGACCTTGATGAATCAACTAAAATTAAATTAAAATAAATTCTCTTACTGAATAAAATAATAATGATTATATACATAGCGGATTTATAGGTGGTGACCTGTACCACAGGTGAGTTCATTCTTACCTAGCTCAGGCACCAGTTCTCTCCAACATGAGATAAAATTGTGATTTTGTATATCTACCACTATGACAAAATGTATTTGTTTTGTTAATATAAAAGTCGAGCCGCCCCGAAAGACTGGTATGCCGGCGCAATGCCACCCCTGCCAGCTATACGGGCACGCGGCTAAGAACTGCACAGCGGCGCTCAGATGCGTAAAGTGCCTGGGGCCGCACTTCACAAAAGACTGCGGTCGCACACGCGATCAGCAGCAGTCCACGCCCCCGGCGTGTGTACTCTGTGGCCAATTCGGCCATCCGGGAAACTACAGAGGTTGCCCGCGCGCACCTCGGCCGGCCCAACCACGGCCCCGCAAGGCCGCCAACGGCCGTGGTGGGGCTCAAAGTGGACGAAAATCGTCTCCGGCGCCTGCCATCAGCCACTTCCGGCACGGTGCCGGTCTTGGCCGCCGCAGGCAGTGGAGCCTGCGGCGGCCAAGACCGGCACCGTGCCGGCTTGGGGCCCAAATAAGACTGCCTTCGCGCAGCCAAAAACCCAGGCTTGGGGGCCCCGCAGGGTGCCTGCCGTCAAACAGGTCCCAGCGGGCGCGCCTCAGCCCGCCAAACCCGCACCCACTGCCTCTTCAGCAGGCCTAGGGATGCTCTCAAGCTTCCCAAAGGTTGATATGGCTGAAGTGCTTGAATTCGCCAGGCGGTATAAAAGCAGCTCGCCTGTTGAGCGTATACTGCTTTACGCTCAATAGAGTCATCTCATACTAGCTTTCGAATAGTATGATCTCAGCGGCAGTAAACTCCGCGGCTACGAACACCGCCGTGACGGCTGCAGCTGGCCGGACCAAACCGAAAGGGCTATCGCTTATTTCTTTTATTACGCGTAGCCTACGTCCTAACATTCTTGAACTGAAGAAGTTTTATATTCTTTATTGCATAACATTACACACAGAGTTAGTTACTTGAAAATAGTGTACAATGGTGAGCTTATCTCTTTAAGAGATCTTTTCCAGCTAGCCGTCGTGTGTGTGCAGTAATTTTATTTTGGCCGGGAGTTAAAAAGTTATGCGAAATTAAGTATACAATATATAAATATATAAAATACATACATACATAATAAAATACATACGGGATCCAAGGTATTGGGGAGTCTCAGGGTTATTTAGGATTTTGTACAGATAGCATAATATGTGCTCATTTCTGCGAAGGCGGATAGGGAGCCACTTCAATCTTGTACGAAATTCGGAAATATGGTCATCTATCTATAACTTCACGCCAAATCCCTTGCGGGGTAGGCAGAGAGAACCGAGCGCCACGTGACTCGATCCTTACATATCTCACTCGCTTCTTTAACATTCATTGCTCTTCTCATGCACGCACGCCGGTTTCTAGGGCTCCTGACATCACCTTCTGATAGAACATGACCAATTTGGTCATGGTAGGTAAGTCTTGGCCTTCCCCGGCTCCTACATCCTTCCACTTTTGCATTGTATATCTGCTTCGTCATTCTTTCATCTTGCATTCTTTCTACATGCCCGAACCATCGGAGCATGCCTCTTCTTATTTTAACACCGACGAACCGACCGACCGAAATATGGTCATATTTTCGCAAACCGTAAATATAACGAATAGCCAGGTTTTGTAGGAGTCCTAGTTTGTTAAGTAGCTCCTCAGTCGCATCTAAATAGCAAACATCAGCGTAGTCAAGAATAGGGAGTAAAAGAGACTGAGTAAGCATAACTTTAGTTTTGAATGGTAAAAAATTCTGAAGCCGCTTGAGTGAATGAAAAGTGTAATGCATGCGTTTACTGACGTCATTGACCTGCGCTGTCCACGATAAAGTTTCATCGATGATCAAACCCAAGTTTTTTGTTTTGTTTGTAAAAGCAATCGGTAGGCCGTTGTAGGAAACTTGCGGCAAATCACTTAATTTAATTTCTTTTTCATCTGGCGACTACCGATAACAATGGCTTGAGATTTTGATGGGTTGTCTAGGAGACCAAAGTTATCAGCCCACCCCCGGACTGCACAAAGTACATCATTCACGGCCGAAATAGCCCTGGAAATGCATCAGAGAAAAAAAATGACTGTAAATTTCCAAATCATCCTCATAAAGATGGTAAAGAGAAGTAATTACTTTAGATAATTTGTTGATGAAGATCGAGAAAAGTAGTGGAGATAAAACACCACCTTGTGGTACACCAGTAGTCAATAGATCCCAATCTGATGAATATTCATCAACTTTAGTACATTGCCAGTGTCTACGAAGATAAGAATTGAACCACTCGATCACAGAGGATGATAAGTTCAAAGAGCGAAGAATTCCAAGGAGAATGTCAAAATTGATAGAATTGAATGCGTTACTGAAGTCCAACAGAATAACAAGGGTAAGTTTTTTATTATCCATAGCATGTCGTATGTCTTCTGTGACATTCAATAACGCACTCGTTGTACTGTGATGAGGACGGAAACCCGACTGAAAGGGGCTAAGAAGATTATGATGTCTGACATATGAATTTAGTTGTTTGTGAACAACACTTTCGAGGATTTTAGATAAGAGTGGAAGAATAGAAATCGGCCGATACTCTGAGAAGGATGTAGAGTTGAAAGTTTTAGGGATCGGAATGACTTAAGCCATCTTCCAAGCTTTTGGAAAAACGTTTGTAGAGAGAGAGAGAAATTTATAATGTGAGTAATTACTGGAATTACGTAGTCCAAAATTGGAATCAGCATGTCACGACTCAAGCCATCACTACCCACAGCTTTGGTGGTAATGGAGAGAATGCTCTTTTTAACTTCGTCCTCAGTAGTGCAGCGAAATGAGAATGCGTCACGTGCGGGTATCACAGGTTGAGAAATCGAAGATAAAGTATCATTTTTAATGGCCTGATTTACCGAAATCGGGGGAGTACAGAAATGTTTATTTAATGCGTTTAAGTCCAAAGAACCATTGACATTCTTGGAAGATTTACCTACACCCAGTGAACGTAGAAATTTCCAGATGTTTGCCTGAGGCATATTTTCCAAAGAAGAATGAATATATTGGCGTTTTGCATCCCTACACATCCTATTGCAGATGTTCCGCAGTTTTTTATATTCCAAGAGATGATTTTCACTAGGAGATTTTTTAAGTTTAGACTTGGCTTTATCTCGTCTACGCATACAGTTTTTAATAGATGTAGAAAGCCAAGGCGCTGGTTGATGTTTTACTCTTACAGGTCTTATAGGAGCGTAAGTATCATACAGTGAAGTTACAGTGGAATTGAAAAAGAAAGAATATATGAAAGAAATAGTAGGTCGTGATAGGAGAAAGGTGCTGTAAGCTGTCCATGAAACCACCGAGTCAATATCAGAGACAATCATTAGGTCAATCAAAGACGGCCTACAATAGGGGACCTGATGCGTTGCAGAGAGTGGAAGGATATTTGGGTCCAATGAGGATGCAATATTATTGATTTTATTTGACCTACTGTCATCTCGCAGGTGTTAAGATCGCCCATTATAATAACATGACTATATGAGGGACGAAGTTGTTCTAGTATTAACCCGAAGGTCTGGAAGTAGTCTGTCCTATCATTGGGGCTATAAGCTAATGCTAGTAACTTTAGAGTGGTGCAGTGAAATTTCTAGAAATAAACATTCTAGAGATGCAGAATATTCGTTAGGGGATTGTGCAATAACAATGCAAGAAATATACTCACGGAGATAGATACATACACCTCCCGAACCAGCTCCGATTCTATCATTACGAAGAAGCCGGAAGCCGGGGAGAGAACAGAGTGTAGAAGGAAGTGAAGGTTTAAGCCAGGACTCAGAGAAGTTTGTACGTAGATTGACCTACTGCTCCTTCAGGAAACGTGGCTAAAACCCACTGACCGGAAGGGGCTGGCGATCCAGTACACTTTAGTTCGAAATGACAGGCCGTGCGACCATAGAGGCGGCGGTACTGTCATCTACGAGTACTATAGAAGAGCACTTCATTGCTCACCTATAGATACTCCTCCTTTGAGTAGTATGGAGGCCACAGTATGTAAGGTGGCTATGACAGGACATCAGTCCATACTCATAGCGTCCATCTACATACCTAGCGGGACAATCCCACTAAGAAGCGACTTTGAAGCGCTCTTAGAACTAGGGAAGTCTGTCATTCTCTTTGGAGACTTTAAGTCCAAGCACACGGACTGGACGGTCTGCTAACTCCAGTGGCAGCAAGCTACTGGAGATTACCAGAGCCCTTAATCTGGACGTCATATGCCCATATTCACTCACTCATTACCCTGATCAGGTAAATGCCACTCCAGATGTACTAGACTTTGCGCTAGTCAAAGGAGTGTCGCTTCAGCTTAGAGCAATCGAACCTCTCGATGATCTAGGCTCTGACCATCGTCCAGTCTCACTGGTAATGGGGCTATTGTATCCCCGCCCCTCCTCCACCAACAAAACCTTTACCAACTGGTAAGGTTTTACGGCCACCTTAGAGGCAGTCTTCGAAGCCCCAGATTCAATGTACGCTCTCACGTCCGACTACTTTGATAGTCCGGACAAGGTTGACAGTGCGGTGGATTCTCTCACTAAGTTGGTTCAATCAGCCGTTCAGGACAACTCGCGAGTGGTGAATGTGGACAACCGTGGAAAGCTACCGCAGGCTGTCAGGGACCTGATAAAAGCCAAAAATTCAGATCTCCGGAGAGCCAAGCTTTATCCCACCCCGTCCAACAGGACCCTTGCGAACCGCCTTCAGCGGCAAGTGAGGTCCTCTCTCTCCAACCTAAGGGAAGAGCGTTGGGGCGACCTTATGGAGAATATAGCTCCCTCCCATGTTGCGTACTACAAAGTAGCGAGAGTACTGCGTAGTGACGTAATAACTCACACACCGCCACTCCAACGTCCCGATGGTACTATCGCCTTCGAGGATGATGAGAAAGCCGAATGCTTCGCTGACAGCATTGCTTCACAATGCTCTGTCAGCACGCAGCCGTGTGATGCTGCACACGTCCAAGCAGTAGAGGAAGAAGTCTTACATAAGAGCTCACTCCCTCTCACTGCAGACCCCATCACAGTGTCCAGTGTTGAAATTAGCTCCCTCTTCAAAGGACTAAAATCCCACAAAACCCCAGGCGCTGATGGAATTTCCAATAAGGCGCTGAAGCATTCTTCAGCCCAAGTGCTGACGCTCTTAGCCCTTATATTCATCGCCTGCTTCGACCTGTGCCACTTTCCAGCCGCCTGGAAAGATGCTGCGGTCATCGGCATACCAAAGCCGGTAAACCACTCAGCAACCCCAGTAGTCATCGCCCCATCAGCCTGCTTAAGGCGATGGGGAAACTTCTTGAGAAAGCAATACTCCCTCGATTGAGAGAGCACCTCTTCTCAAATGGTCTCATCATAGACAACCAGTTCGGCTTTCGACCCAAACACTCTTGCCCACAGCAAGTCCACCGCATAGTCGAGTATATCTCGAGCGGTTTTTATTTAAAACTCTGTTTCTTGTAGTTCTACACCTAGGTTTTTTGAAGTGACCACCACCAAATGAATTTGGCTTTTCTCCGGGGACACCTACAATCTCCAACTCACCCCTTAGTTTCTCATGCTCTTGCGAACCCATAGACTTTTGCAGCTCACACACTGTGGTTTTTAGGAGACCAATTTTCAGACCTTTGGCCTCGAGCTTTTTGCCATAATCTATTATTTCCTGAGCGAAAGTATCAGATACATATGCTAATTGCGATTTTAAATCAAAAATATCTTGTCGCAAGAGTTTCATTTCACTGAGCAATACTGAAGCTGTTGAGCAGTCACTCATTTCGCTAGTCATTGATGCAGCTTACTTTCCGCGACCTCCGCGGTTTTGATTAATGTTGTCCTCGCTCGTGTATTGTTACATACGTATTGGGGTACTGGTGTCCCACAGCTTCGGCTTGGAGCAGGCGCAAGCCGAACAAATCGAACCGGTTTTGTGTTTATCGTCATATTTAATGAAGTTTTCGGCAGATATGTTTAGACATTGTATGTCATAAGCTTCTTTGCATTTATTGTGTTCTATATAATTTAGTGAGAGCTCGATGGCGTCTTTGCGCGTGTCATTCTAACCAAACACGCAGGTTAAGCAACGTCGGTCGCAACCTGTCTATCTATCTCGAGTTTCTCCGTGCTACGGAGGACACGTTAAGCTGTCGGTCCCGGCTGTTGTCGATAGATGACAGTTGTTAAGCTAAGTCAATGGCCCTTGGGCGGCTTGAAAATACTGGCCTCCGCCAATCCGCATTTGAGCAGCCGGAGAAGACCGGGGAAGATGAAGGGAGATCCGTATCCCTACAGTGGGATGGGTAAGGGTTGATGTGTATGTAATAAATAATTTAGCGATATAATTTTCTTACCACAGGCGTTGCAAATTTATATTTGTACGTTCAAGCAACAAAAAGGTGTGCAATACGCTCGAAGTCCGCAAGAAGATAGCGACGGTTGCGGAGCGCAGGCGGCGCGGTCGACACCGAGCGCGGTGACTCAGTCGCAGCTACAGTCTCTCAGAGCGCTATGTTGACGCAGGTCCGGGTGAAAAAATCGTCGTTACATAATAATTTTGAACTAAAAATTGTGATATCTTTTGTACTATAATAAATATCGAAAAATGGATTTCAGTGTTTAATAATAGCTCACACTTTAATCTATATACGATACAAAAAACAACAGCAACATTTTGTTGGACATATGAAAAAATATCACGGAGCAAAACAAAATATGGTGACCATCAATCATTACAATTCAATTTTCCATTCAATTATAAGGATAAAATGTCAATTATTATATTTCTATTTTCCATTACAGGCATCACCAATGCGAAACGTAGATTTAAACATACAATAGACGTGTTCCGATAAAATCTCAAAATCATCAATCATCATCAAATTATACAAAATTTGTAGTATTTATTATTCTAGAATATTTTTAAAATAATTCAGATCGGTAAAATGTCGAGCTCTATAACATGTGTCCTTTTGCTAAGTTTCAACGTATTCAGTTATGTAAGTATTACGTATCTAAGTTTGTACATATTTATGATTGTCACTTGCTCAGCGGTGAAGGAAAACACAAAGACGAACATTTGGAAAGACGTGTGACCTTACCTAAGATAGGTCTGGTTTTCCCTCTGGGCTGTGAAGGTCCCCGGCAGTCGCTCCATGTAAAAATTCGTCAAATACTTAGACTTGGGTAGCGGACCCTCACCTAGCGAAGTATTTCTGCTATTAATGACATTCTGCGGTGGTCTAGCAGGATACGTATAAAGTTTTATATAAAGTTTTATATAAAGTTTTATATAAATAAAAAACTTGTGAAAAAAAATCCAGAACTAATGTAAGGATTACGATTGATGATGAAGTGTTGGAACAAGTGGATGAGTTTGTATATCTTGGATGCGCTTTCAGCAGGGATGGAAGGTACACCGCAGATGTGGAAAGACGAGTGAGTGCTGGGAATAGTGTGAATGGAGCGTTGGGAAAACTTCTTGGCAGTAAAATCCTGAGCCAGAAGGCACAACTCGCTATACATAATGCAGTGTTGGTCCCAACGCTAACTTATGGAAGCGAGAGCTGGGTATGGCAGAAAGAGCATGAAAGTAGAATAAACGCGGTCGAAATGCGAGCGCTACGCAAAATTTGTGGCGTAAGGCTTGTAGACCGTATTCGCAATGATGATGTTAGAAACAGAGTTGGTCTGAAAGAGAGCGTCGGTGTTAAAATAAGAAGAGGCATGCTCCGATGGTTCGGACATGTAGAAAGAATGCAAGATGAAAGAATGACGAAGCAGATATACAATGCAAAAGTGGAAGGATGTAGGAGCCGGGGAAGGCCAAGACTTACCTACCATGACCAAATTGGTCGTGTTCTATCAGAAGGTGATGTCAGGAGCCCTAGAAACCGGCAGCGTGCATGAGAAGAGCAATGAATGTTAAAGAAGCGAGTGAGATATGTAAGGATCGAGTCACGTGGCGCTCGGTTTTCTCTGCCTACCCCGCAAGGGATTTGGCGTGAAGTTATAGATAGAAAAAACTTGTATAAAGTATAATCAATCATTGATTTCAAGTGATCATGCTCTGAAAAGTTTCTTTCTGATAGTAATGCTGAACAGCTACAGCAGAAGGTATACTTTTGTCCATCTCCGAAATTCAAGGTCAAATAAACCGGAATATTGTTTTCAAAAATAGCTGCAATAAAACTATGCAAACTTTACATGATCTATGTTTATGCTGTTAAAGTAACCTTTTCCAAAAGTAATCATTTCGATTTTTTTAAGTAGTAATAAATTAGTAAAGTACTGTAAGTTGTCCCATATTTTTCAGGAACACCGTTCCTATATGAAATCTATATGTTTATCTCTGTGTGTGTCTGTGTGTGCGTGTGTCTGCCGCTTTTTTCGAATATTCGAATTTTGACTTCAGATTCGGATTCAGCATAAAAAAGGAGAATAGGAATGTTCAGGAATTGAAAAAAAAAATAGAATTGTTATATAATTGACGAGCCAGGTGTTCCTCTGGCAATACAAGCTTGCGCATTCTCAACTGGTTTATTTATCCACTGTGGATGAAAAGTGGAAAGAGGCAATGCTCAATGTTAATAAAACAAATGTAAATCAAAACCTATTAAGATTTTGTACACTAAAATATTCAAGGCGTTCCTGGTTATGAACAAACATTATAATTTTTAAGAAAACATGAAATAGATACTTGATCTTTAATTAAACTTTAGTTAGACAAGAGTGAAATGTTACCTGATATTGATAGTAACGAAATATAGGTAGTTAATTGATTTAATAGAAACTCGTCTATTAGAGGCGGCTCAATGATTGTATTAAATGCCACAAAGCCAAATAAGGTCTGGATTTTGTTAGGCTCTCTATTTAATGGACCATCGAGATGTCATGTGCCGAATGAGATAATTATATACGAGTAATAATGTGTTAACATAATAACCAAATGAGATGTACATGAATAACAACTAAATCTGCAACTAGTCTATATAGTCTATTTTGTAAGCTTTTTGAAGTTAACATATTTCTGATCTGGAATTATTAATAATAATCCATATTACGTAAATCGAAAATTAAATAATTATGTCCATAAAGAACCATCATTGCTTCATGTTGAACGCATGAAAGAATGACCTACGATCTAATTCCTAAAGCAAATAAATATTGTTACTTATTGGATATTTACGTTTTCTGGATTAACTAATAAATTTTCATAGTCTTCACTTTTAAAATTAATAAAAAAATATACCACGATCGATCGATACGTTCACGTATTAATTTATTGATCGTAGTAGATTCAATTTAAGCGGGAACATACCTGTAGGAGTGTCGTCCAAAGGAGCACTTCTATTTATAATAATTGCCATCAAGATAGCGGATGCATGCGCATAAGCAATAGCGTAACTAGTGGCAATTAGTATGCTTGGCTGTGGTGCCTTCAATGAGATAGAGCAAGCATGCCTAGATTGCAATCGTGTGAGGCCAAACAACAGCCTTATTGTCAGACCCAAAAAAGGCTACGATGTCCGAGCAAAGGCATTTGATAACTCTCATCACTATTAGGAAATACGAGTACGTTCCGGGGTACACTCTCCGCACCACCGTGGCAATGTGTTCAGAATAAAGTGACCAATACATGCTGTCAGATACAGCTAAGAGTTCTTATTACTCTTAATACATTTTTTTATACCGTTAATGTGGTAAACAAGCGTACGACCTGACTGACGGTACGAAGTTACTGTAGTAGCAAATGTCCAATTTGCGACCGTGTAATAACTTCTTCATGCCTTTCTCGAAGAACCTCGGATGGACTTCATTCCACAACTTGAGTGATCTTTGTAGAGAAGTTTCTTGAATCGCACACTACTCAACAATTGTGGTTCCAGCGTGGCGACGTGCAGTATAAAAACCGTATAATGGTCAAAGTGAGGAGCATCAGCGCGTCGTCTGCTTCACTCGTTTGATCTACCTGAACTATTGTCAAAATTCTGGCAGCAGTGATATATATATGCTCGAGAGCATAGCAGCGGTTACCAATTTTAACCAACAATACCAAATTTTATCAAAAAAGTACAAAAAATAAGTTTCAATGTCTAATACGATTCTACGAGTACGTCCGCCGTATAATGTATCCATAAGTACGAGTGCGCATGATGTATAATTGTGTGCGGGTATGTAATTAAATTGTTTTTGCATGTTAATTGAATTGTTTTCATTGAAATGTTTAAAACAATATGAAATTTATACTCCATGTCAGAAAGGAATTCAGTGACTTGACAACAGACAATTATTTTTAACTGTTCTCTGATTAGATAAACAACATAAAACATTGTCATCATCATCATTTCAGCCCGTATTCGTCCACCGCTGAACATAGGCCAGTCAAGCTCCGAGCATAGCTCTTTCCATTCTGTGAAGGGCTATGCATACCAAATATTAACATTCTTTTAAAAAAAGATAAATATAAATATTGTTTTAAATAATAATGAGTCGATGGCAGCCTGTCTATGGATGGGTTTATCTATCTCAGGTATCTACGTGCTACGGAGGGCACGTTAACCGTCGCTCCCGGCTGTTGTCGATAGATGACAGTCGTTAAGCTGAGTCAATGGCCCTCGGGCGGCTTGAAAACACTGGCTTCCGCCAATCCGCATTTGAGCAGCGTGGTGGAGTTTGCTCTAAACCCCTTCGGTTGAAGCGAGGCCCGTATCCCTGCATTGGGATGAGTAAGGATTGATGTGGAAATAACTGTAATCTTTTCCAGGGCCTTCAAGTAATACCAGAGAGAACCGAGATTACTTTTGTGAATGAAAACTATATTCGAGACGCGAAAATGAATGTACGGAGGCAAAGCAGAGGAGGAGAGTACGTAATCAATGTCAGTGGCACAATATTACAACCCATGGGAAATAATGTATCGGTAAAGTATACAATAATCATTGCGTCATTTTCATTGGATCAGAGCAATACTTTTTTTTATACAACGTCGGGAGGCATACAAGCATACGACCCACCTGATGTAAAGTGGTAACTGTTGCCTGTGAACGCTGGTAACACATTAAGTATCACTCTCGCGATTCCACCTCTGCTGCTAACAAAACCCATCCTCAGGAGCTTACTGGTGACCTCACTCACACGTAGGAATACACCCCAGGGAGCTGTTATTTGGCTGCGATTTTCTGGTAAGTGGAGATACTTTCCCAGATGGGCTGGTTTGATGAATAATTGTCCTGTGTGGAAACGAACCCACGAGCGTCTAGAAGAAAGTAAAAAGAGGAGTGGATGGATGGGGTACATTTTGTGGTTTAAGTGGTCCACTAACATCCTGAGTATGAAAGCCGACCTCAACAGGCACGCGTAACCGTAATTTATTTATTTTATAAGGAACACCAACAGCATTATACATGAAATAAGTGCACATAAATTCAATTTCAGTTTAAATCAATTCTGATGTATATGCCAACGATAGGCGTACACAACATTCACAGATAAAGTAAAAAAATATTCAATTATAAAATTATTGTCAATTCAAATTCAATCTTATCAAACAAAATTCAGTTCGCTGTTCCACGGATAGCTTGCAACACTTTCTTTTTAAACATTGGCAGTTTGTTATTGAATAGATCGATATCATTTCCTTTTGCATTTAAATAATTGTAAGCATTACACATTCTATTCAATGGAGCGTGCTGACCAAGATTTGTTTTACTGTTAGGACCACCAAAGATTCGAGTTAAGGGGTTTCTAGGAATGTTATACGGAATTACAATGGACATACGTTCGAGTAAGTCATCGGAGGTGGAAGAATCATTAAACAATTTATACATGAAGACAAGATCGTGCAATGTCCGCCGATCATGGAGTGAATCCATCTTAAAATGCGCTAACCTTAGGTGATACGGACTTCGATGCGAAATATCCGAGGATGTAAAAGCGAGGTGACGAGTGAATGATCGCTGGATACATTCAAGACGCTGTGAGTGGATGGCGTATATGGATACGGGGCCCCAGGCAGAGCAACAAAATTCCAACTGGCTACGAATTAATGCGTTGAAAGGCAGCATTTTAGATTCTCCTCTGAACCCCTTTGTGTTGCGTCGGAAAAATCCTAGAGTTTGAAATGATTTCTTAACAACTGCATCGACTTGCGGCGTAAATTTTATCTTGGAGTCAATTATTACTCCCAGATCGCGGATCTCTGAAACTTCAGTTAATTGTTTACCGTTTATGTTATATAATGATATAATGGGAGTCCGTTTTCTGTGATATTTTATATGATTGCATTTTGTCACGTTTAAGACCATATTATTTTCAATGCACCAGTTGCTAATTCTATCCAAATCCCCCTGAATCAACGCTACATCAGAACTTGATTTTACTGTTCTATATATTTTTAAATCATCAGCAAACATTGAGTATTTACAATTATGTATATGAGATGATATGTCATTTATAAAGAAAATGAACAGTATGGGGCCCAAATGGGAACCCTGAGGTACACCAGAGACAATTTCATATGCCAATGATTCGTAACCCTGAACAGCTACAATTTGGGATCTTTGCTCTAAGTAAGATCCAAGCCATTGCAACAAGGACCCGTGGATACCACCAGCTTCCAGTTTACCGATCAACAATGAATGGTTCACCTTGTCGAACGCACTAGAAAAATCTGTGTAGATAGCATCTACCTGCAACTCCGCATCCACCTCATGTGCAATATCAGACACGAAAGTTACCAAATTGGTCTCGACCGAGCGACCACGACGAAAACCATGCTGACAGCCATTGATATCGTTGTTTATAAATCTTGTCAAATGGGGACAGACTACCGCTTCAAATAGCTTTGGGAAACAAGAAAGAATTGAGATGGGGCGATAATTTAATACTCGAATATTACTTTCATCACCTTTTTTGTAAATAGGCACGATTCTTGCTGTCTTCCATGCCAACGGAAACCTGCCTAATGTAATCTTATTATATTATTATGTAACGGCTCTCATTTTATATCAAGGTATATTTTGAAGAGCTCGGTGGCGCAGAGACGAAACTGTTACGTTACTTTGACACCAACGCCCGTGGGTTTGATTCCCACACAGAACAAATATTTGTGTGCATGGACATGTGTGTTTGTCTTGGTCTGCGTGTTTTTGAAAGAGAGGTAGGGCGCATCAAACCGTCTGGGGATGTACCTCCACCTTACAGAAAAACCGCAGCAAATAACTCTAGAGGGTTGTTGTGTTCCTGTGTGTGAGTGAGGTCATTAGTAAACTCCTAAGGAGTTGCTGTGTTAGCAGCAGAGGTGGCATCGCGCTGTTAGACGGGGTCCCTTTGAAACGTTTTTAAAAAAAAGAGAAACTTTGAAAAGGTTATGGATTTAATATAATTAAGGTTTAGGGACCCGTTGGCAACCTTTTCGGTTCGTATCTCGGCGCAGACTGACTAACTAGAGCATGATCAACGCCATGTCTCCGATCGGCTTCTGACTAAGCATCTCTTAGCGTAAGGGCTTCCACATGCAGTCCTACGTTATAACACCTCCCCCCAAGGAAAAACTTCGGAAGAGGTTACAAGCCGAAGTTGTAAAATGTCTAACTGTGTTACAATACTATTGGCATTAAACTATTGCCCTGATTGCTGAAGGTGGTATTTGCTCGATAACATCGGAGTCAGGGTCGTTGTTAGTAGTATTTTCAGTTTTTAGAGGTTTTGCTAACTTGAGGGTTAGGTTGCGGCTAGGTCAAAATTTCTTATATAACTTAAAGCAAAGACCTAAAACTAACACAATAATAATAAGATATAACAAAGCGGTATAGTGTGTCTCATACCTTACTATATGAGGGGTTTCTGTGATTCTGTCAGCATCGGAAAATAGTTTGTTCAATATTTGGCTGTCAAGTTTTAATTGTTCCAAATCTATGTTTTGTAGTTGGATAGGAGATATACTATTTCTTACCAGGGTAGAGTTTACAATATTACAACAGTTATAATTAATTAGGTCAAAGTTGGGTGTCTTATATACGCGGTGTCAATATAGTGCTTTTACAATAGCCGGTACATTGTTCCGGGAGCGTAAGCATACCGACACCCAATATACTAATTTCATACAGGTTAAAGTTTATACAGTCTATTGATATCTTACTAGATTCCGATATAACAAATATCCATCTATTATTAGCTAATGGCTTCCAAATATCCAGTTTACCGAATATAGCTTTAGTTACGCACTGGGTTGGTATTTTTGTTATCACTTTTGATATCAGTTCGCTTTCGCAACTTTGTTTAGCATCCGAAACGAACACTTCACTAACACTGCACATATACGTTACAGAGCTTATCTTTACACATTCCTCGAGGCTGTTCATATAACAATAGTTCACTTTGTCCTTGGTCATTGCTATGTAGCTACTTTTGGGGAGTATTATACTAAAAATATCTAACTTATTTACATTATGGGGCATTGGCAATGCTAAGCTATGAAAAAGAACATAATCCTTGCTATTTACTAGTGGTATTTGCAATACAAATACGAGTTTATTTTTTACATAATAGCAAATAACATTTGATAATCGCTTAAATCTAATTCAACAGGTAATTCTAAATGGCTAGGTAAGTGTATATAGCTATCGAAGAGTTCTCGGTACAACTGTAGCGGTGTTATCACAGCCGGGTGCATGATGTTTTGACTACAAGTTAATACGGCGCTTATTACATCCTCTAACTGAAATGAAAGCGCGAGCACGGATGTTTCGATGCTATTTATAACATAATTCATGCTAGTTTCAAACTCTAATTTATTAGATACTTCATTTAAGTTTTGTATGCTAACCGAGAGTTCATCGACAGCTTGGTTGAGGAAAGCCTCGTTTCGCCTTATTTTGTTAACAGATTCATTATACGAAGATATAACAGAGTTCGTAACTAAAATATTATTTTTCACCAGTGCCGATAATTTAATTTCATTGTTTCGCATAGCATCTATAGCGTCATTGTATTATAAAGCATCGTTTTCGTCGAGGGTACCGAAGATATGTTTCATCCATCAACAGTCCGTATTCCTCTACGGTCTACTGTCCAATAGATGAGATATCGAATTCAATTGATTTACCATATCAGTGAATCGCACGGTGAGGGGTTTTAACAAGTTATGGCATTTAAGGGTTTCTAGAACACCCGCTTGTTTACATAAGAATCTAGCAGTCCCTAATGCAGTGTTGATGTTATCTATTTGAGGATTAAAATGTGATATGTCTAATGGTATGAGGACGCTTAAGCAACCACTCCGTATTTTCAATTTTCCTAAATAGTCGAAATACACACATCAAAAGTGTCTAGGGATCAACATATATTTTTGCAATAACTTTTCTCCTGATTGATATTAATTAAAATTTTCTTTAAGGATTCATCAAATAAAGTGTTTTCGTTTGTCTACAGTAACGATAAACCAAGTCACCTTTGCATTAATAAAGAAATTTGCCATTTTCATAATAAAGGGATTTTTGACATTTGAACCACTAACATTAAAGTTCGAAAAAAAGACTGAAATAACAGTTTTCTTTAAAATTTTATTGGGTAACTTAAACAATTAATAATCCGTGTTTCTACCACGAACACTAACAACACAAGAACATCGGTTTGGCATACTCAAAATGAGTTCATCCAAATCACGCTGTGGAATGGCCGCCCATGTTCGTTGCAACAACAAAAAAAGGTCTTCTTGCGACTGGATACCCTCCATATTCGGCAGAGCTCTTCTCTGTAGCATATCCCATGCATGCTCAATCGGGTTCAAGTCTGGCGACTGAGCAGGCCAGGGCATGACATTGATGTTAGCTGCGGCGAGAGTCTGTCTTACAACTCTTGCGGTGTGCGGTCGTGCATTATCATGCATTAACTGAAATAAGGGACCGATTTGCACTTGTAGAGGAACGATGACGTCTGATACAATCGTCTCAGCATAAATTTGAGCGTTGAGGTTGCCTCTGATCCAAATCAACTCAGTTCTTCCGCCGATCCAAATACCCGCCCATACCATGATGGTTCCACCACTATAAGGATGGACTTCCTGGCATGTCATGTAAGGATGGACTTCCTGGCATGGATTTTAATCGCTGTTGGCGTCCAGACGCCAACAGCGATTAAAATCCTCCCTGGGGGTTCTCCAGTGTCGTATACGTCTTGTATCCGGTCTCATACCAAAACGAGACTCATCAGAAAAGCACACGAAACGCCATTGTTCTTCTGCCCAATTTCTGTGTTCAAGAGCCCATTGATATCGAATCCTACGATTGTGCATTGCTATAGGTGGTACCCTTAGCGGTCTTCGGGAATGAAGGTTCACTTCATGCAAGCGGTTTCTGACTGTTTGGTCGCTAATTAAGTTCCCTGAAGAGTGATGAAGCGTCACGGCTAAGATCATGGCGGTTATTGTTGGAGCTCTTCGAGTTGTGATTTGAATGTATCGGTCTTGTCTCCGTGTGGTGCAGCGATACCGTCCTCCATGGCGCTCAGCCACGGTACCAGTGCTTCGGTAACGTGTCCAAAGTCGACTGATAACACTCTGACTTGTATTCAGAGCTAAAGCCACAGTACGTTGCCGGGAACCAGCTTCTATCATTCCCACGTGTTGTTAGTGTTCGCGGTAGAAACACGGATTATTTTTTTTTTTAAGTTACCCAATCAAATTTTAAAGAAAACTGTTATTTCAGTCTTTTTTTCGAACTTTAATGTTAGTGGTTCAAATGTCAAAAATCCCTTTACTATGAAAATGGCAAATTTCTTTATTAATGCAAAGGTGACTTGGTTTATCGTTCTGTAGACAAACGAAAACACTTTATTTGATGAATCCTTAAAGAAAATTTTAATTAATATCAATCAGGAGAAAAGTTATTGCAAAAATATATGTTGATCCCTAGACACTTTTGATGTGTGTAGATGCCAGAACCATGTATGATGGGGTGTGTGTAACCTTGATGCGCTTGAGATTCGGCAGAGACACTGCAAATACATACATACACATATTACTTTATATTTAACGGATAAAACTATTGTTCTAACCTATGTAATTTCGTATTTAATATGCGTGACATACGCGTATATATATTTGTCTATTCATGTATATAGTAACTTAAACAACTACTGAATTCCTAATACTAAAAAGAATGCCCTTTCGAAAGAGGTAAGCTGTACTTATAATATTGTATACTGTACTATTTATAATGTTGTATACTTTTGATAGTTATTACCTTAATTCATAGATAATAGTTATGTACATATTCGATGTACGGGTATTTCTGCGAGTTTCACCTCATCGTAGTGATGTCGCACAAGCCGCCTGTTTATCATCACGGACAAAGTATTGTTCCCATGAATCTTTACGATCTTGTAGGGACCTTTCCAAATTGGTGATAGAGCCTTGCGTAATCGCAGGTGATTTTTGATATAAACATAATCACCAGTTTTGTATTGTACAGGTCGTGTGCGAGTATCATAATAGTTCTTAGACGCTATCTTAGATTGATGGATATGCACAAGAGCGTTATCTCGGGAATATTTTAGTCGGCTTTGTAGCATTTTCACATATTTGGGATATGTGGTGCTGGTGTTTTCGTCGAAGATCGAGTTTGGAATTAATGGTTTATTGCCGAACATTAACTCATATGGAGTATAGTGAGTAGTAGAGTGTATGGCTGTATTATAGGCTAACATGGCAGTATATACGTATCGGGGCCAGTTGTCCTGGTTTTCGTTGATATAAGATTTTAAGTATTCCTTCAGTGTAGAGCGACTCCTTTCAAGGGCACCTTGCGTTTGTGGATGATATGGTGATGATCATAACTGCTTAATTTTGAGAAACTCACAAGTTCGTTTGAAAAGATCAGCTGTAAAGTTAGTGCCTTGGTCGGTGATGATAATTTCGGGAATACCGAATATAGAAATGTAATGTATTAGACATTCACTGGTCTCCTCGGCTGTAGTACTACGAATGGGGTATGCAGAGGAGAATTTGGTTAGGTCATCTTGGATAGTAAGTATGTACTTTAATTTTGCAGGGCCACCTTCAGGTAGTAGCCCGACTACGTCTAACGCGACCTGTTGACAGGGCGCTGTGGACATACTCGTAATTTGCATAGGTGCGCGATTTACCATTCTGAGCGCCTTATTTTCTTGACAGGCTTTACATTGCTTGACATAAGATTCAATGTCGGATCGCATTCCTTTCCAATAATAGATTTCTTTAATCCTGCTATACATGCGAGCTATGCCCAAGTGACCGGCAATAGGAATATCATGATTGTCGTACAAAATCTTTTTGATTTCAGTGGGAGTTGGATAAATAATATTGTTATGATATATGTTCACCTTGACGCGAGTATTATGGAACAGGTAGGTAAACATGTTGTAGATTTTAGCGAAGGAATCTCTTTGAAATGGATCGCGGAAATCTGAAATACCAATTTCGGTAATTCCTTCAAGACTCACTAATTCATCACGAGCCAGTTTTAACGTCTTAAATATTTCGGGATATGATGATTCTTCGAAATGATATACTTTGGTAAAAAGGAAAATATATGTTTTACTAGGTGTATCAACTTTAAGGAAAGAGTGCAACTGTCTTTCTTTATCGAGGAATTCTTCGCGGTTTGCTACATTACCCAGAATTTCTTCTACGTAAGGGGTTGACTCGTCGAGGTCGATTGAAGTAGGTACAAGGATATGTTTTGAAGTGCACTTTAAGAGGCTTCCATTGTGTTCTTCAATGGTCGTGTTGACGGATATATCTTCGTGCGGAATAGACTTTAGGAATGTGGGGTAGTCCCCTGAGTTCAACTCTAACGTTGAATGGAGTTGTTGAGGTAAACGCGTCTCCTCAGCATTGGAATTCAATTCTGCTATTGCAGTTGGATCCTCGGTTAGGTTTTCTAAAGGGTCATGAGGGCTCAACGGGAGGTCCGCTAGATCATTGCCTTCAAAGAGCCATATTGAAGGTAAATCATTACTTAGATCCAGCGGTATGGGGAGTATATCGAGATCTTCTAATGTTAACGGACTAAAATCACTGGATTGTATAGAATCCTCATTAAGAATGTTTCGAAATTGGATACTCGATGAACCTTCCTGAATTACAGGGTTACTCGGACCAGGTATCGCGTCTGTAGGTTGAACAGGGTTGACGGGAATTCGTGATAAGGCATCAGCATTTGCGTTGATTTTACCCTTTTTGTACTGGATGTTATAGTTGTACTCTTCAAGTTTCAGACGCCATCTAATAAGCTTGGATCATGGATCCTTGCAATTGAAGAGCCATTGGAGTGGCTTATGGTCAGTGACTATAGTGAATTGTTGACCGTATAAGTAGGGTAATAAGGGAAGGTTTTGGTTCCAAATATGATCGCTAAACATTCCTTCTCGGTTACACTGTAATTACATTTAGCCTTATTGAGCGTCCGAGAAGCGTATGCGATGGGTCGGTCTTGACCGATAGGCCCTTGCGAAAGAATAGCGGATATGGCGTAACTTGAGGCATCGCAGGTTAGGACAAAAGGTTGACTAAAGTCAGGGTATGCAAGGATTAGTGCATTAACTAGCTTGTTCTACAAGTACTCAAAAGCTAATTGCTGCTCATTTTTCCAGATGAATGTAGCGTCCTTTTTTAGTAACGCAGTCAATGGCTTTGAAATTTTAGAGAAATCGGGGATGAACCGTCTATAGTAAGAGATAAGACCCAAGAAGGACTTAATGTCCTTGGCGGACTTCGCGATGGGGTATTTAGTAACTGCTTCTACCTTTTCAGGATTAGGCTTCACACCATCCTCACCTATGATATGTCCTAAATATGCTACCTCCTTCCAGAGGAATTCGCATTTATCCGGTTGGAGTTTCAGGTTAAACTGGTGAAGTCTTTCAAAGACTGCTCGAAGATTTTCCAAGTGGGATATTAGGTCATATGAATATAGGACAATGTCGTCCAGGTAAACGAAGCATCGTGAACTTTGTAAGCCGGATAGGCAGTTATTCATAAGCCTTTGGAATGTAGCTGGGCCATTCTTTAGCCCGAAAGCCATTCTATTAAATTGGAAATGTCCCTGAGGTATAGAGTAGGCGGTTTTGGGAGCATCTTCCTTAGAGATTAATACCTGATGGAACCCATGGACAATCAATTTCATCCCGACCCTCAGGCAGTTCTTCGCTTTGGGATGTTTACTTTGCATAATTTACACGCCAACTATTTGGATTCGAACTTGAAGGACCAGCGCGGTTCTGGTCGCGGTACCGATTATTATGATACTCTCTTTTCTTACAGTCCTTTATATCGTGACCAGCAGTCTTACAATACCTGCAGAACAGGCCGGGAGACGGATTCTGAGGTTTCAGGAGAGGTTTAGATGTCTCATAATTTTGACCTTGGGAAGGCCGGTTTCTCCCAATATTGTTTTGTTTGTTGTCAGGCCGCTGATTACGTCTGTAAAGGCTTTCTTGAATCTTTTCCTCGGCAATGGCAAGATTAATAGCTTCGTTAAGGGTCTTAGGGCCCCTACACCTCTCGATATTTGAAATGTGTGGTCTAAGGCCCATTAGGAAACGATGGAGAGCAAGGTCCTCCATAGCTGCTGTTCGCCCTGGCAATTTTTTGGATTTAGTCGTTGTTAAGGATACTTCTGTGAGAAATTGAGACAGATAGGTCTCGATTCTAAGCGAGTAAGTATGTATTTTCGGCCGGTGCTTGCCTATTCTCCTGGATTTCCATCAATAGGTAATGTGAGATGTTTACGCTCACTGAATTGGGTCCCAAGAGGTAAAGTCTTTAATAGAACAGGCAACTGCCGCCTTTTCTTGCAGTTGACATAATATATATTTAAAAAGTACAGGTTTTTCTGTCTCTGTGGCCTCCTCATAAGCATTACTACAATTTGTTAAAAATGCGTTTAAAGTATCGCGGCTACCATCGTATGGTTTAATGAATTTGAACAAAGTATTCAAATCCATTTTGGATGATGACGAAGACAGTGCTAGGGCAGGGCAGGGTAGGGCTGACAGGGGATTTATTTTCGTCCTGAATCAGCTGTGGATCCAGTATATCTAATTTTAATTTAGGCTCCTCGACCTTTAGACTTTTCGACATTACTATGCTAGAGTTTTGTTACACGTGTTCACCCTATAGACACTATGCGAACATATAAATTATACAAAAATTTAATGTTTAATTAATCGTTCAAACAACCATAAGCAATGACCAAGACTCACGCAAATAGTGCGTAGGCGGCGATAACGGCGACCACCAAACTGCATCGATGCGGACTGCATTCCGGCGCGCGGCGCCGACTCGTACTGCAGCTTACCACCTCCTGCAACTGCACCCGATGGGTAGCGACCGCCACTCACCACAGGGAACACTAGGATTGTAATATTTTCAGAAAGTACGCTAAGTGCACAACCATGCAATTCTCTAAGCGACTCGTAATGGCTGTGTACGTCGCTGTGATCACAGATGTCACAGCTTTGACATCGTCTACTGCGATCACGGCTTTTTATTTGGTATTCTATAAGGCTGTAAGCGTACGCGAGGCTGTTTGCCTTGTAGAATTCCAATTCCAAACGCAGCCTTGCGGCGCTAGTGTCGCACAACCATGAAAAGCGACACTAAGGAATTGCAATTTTGTGTTCAAGGCTATAACAGCCGATGTTTCCGAGGATGTAAGGATGTTTGCTCTTACAGAATTCCATGGCAGTTAGCTTACAACACTTCGTATTTATTCACCACGAAGGACACTTGCATGAGGTTGCACGTATTTAGTTTTAACCGAATTGAGTCTGCTATGTGCGGTAAGTGGATAAACTATTGATATATCTTGATAATGCGGATAAAACATTAGGGATTTTCGTATCCCACTGCTGCCACCAAATGTTAGACGGGGTCCCTTTGAAACGTTTTTTAAAAAAAGAGAAATTTAGTAAAGGATATGGATTTAATATAATTAAGGTTTTAGGGACCCGTTGGCAATCTTTTCGGTTCGTATCTCGGCGCAGACTGACTAACTAGAGCATGATCAACGCCATGTCTCCGATCGGCTGCTGACTAAGCATCTCTTAGCGTAAGGGCTTCTACATGCAGTCCTAAGTTATAACAGCGCGTGTAATACTTAATGTATTGCGAGCGTTTATAGCCTACGGTAACCGCTTTATATCAGGCGGGCCTTATGCTTGTATGTCTCCCGACGTAGTATAAAAAAAACTTGATGGCTTAAAAAAATGTTAGAAATACGTATTTTTGTTTATACAACGACGGGAGGCCTGTGCACCTGATGTGAAGTGATAACCGACGTGTGTCCATTTGTCAGTGATGATTCTCGCGCCGACACTCAGACGACAAGATGTAGTAGTAGTGTAGCTTGCCTTGATTCATTCGGTAGTTTGTTGTCCTGAAAAGAAACTTCATGAGGTTTTTTAAATTGATTCTTTTGTGGTTAATGAATCATCTTCTTCTTAGCGTCATCCCGTCTCCTAATCCATTAGGATTGACGAGGTTCGCCACCTAAGCCTAAGGATTTGGCGAAGATACTGATATTTACATGGAGCGACCGCCGGCAGACCGCCACTACCCAGAGGGAAAACCAGACCTTTCATTGGTCAGGTCACACGTCTTTCGAAATATAATTTCTTGGACGGGCGGGTTTTCTCACGATGTTTTCCTTCACCGTCGAGCAAGTGATAGTTACAAATATGTACATAAATCTGAAAAGACAAATTTTGTCGTACGCCAGGATTCGAGCCGGTCGGATAATAGATCGATTCTTTAATCAAATCAATCAAATCAAAAGGTATTTATTGTGGGACACAAGTATTAAGGTAGTACAATTATAACAAATAGAGTCTCATTGTGCCTCTCCCCTGTGGACATACAATAATTTAAACAATATAAAAATAAATAAATAAATTATTAGAATGTCAATAGGTTTCCGTCAAATTATCATCTAAGTATTCTGTAACATTATAATAATAGCACTTATTAGTAAAAAATAATTTCAATTTAATTTTAAATGTCACTAAATCTAAAGCTCCAAAACCATCTGGTAATTTATTAGAAATAATGGGAGCCATACCAATTCCAAAAAACCAGAAGAAACCGAATAAACCCAGGAACCGCCGAACGTGCATGAAAAGAGCTATGAAAGTTACAGAAAGTTAACAAAAAGGTGTGGATTTGCTTTTACAAACAAGCATATTTCCATTATATAAACACATGGTAGAGTAAGTAGTTTAAGTGATTTAAAGATGGCTACACAGCTGTCTCTAGATTTTAATCCGCACATTGCTCGTAAACATCTTTTTTGTACCTTAAAAACTTTTTCATTTTCTATTGAGTTACCCCAAAATATAACACCATAGCATAAATGTGGTATATCTAGACCATTATAAGTCACTAATGACACTTCCGGTGTGACTTTTTTTGTCAACTTTGATAAAGCATAAGACGACTTGTTAAGTTTTTTACAAACTTGTTCAACATGTGCGTCCAAGTTAGTCTGCTATCAACCATAATACCAAGAAATTTATTTGATTGTACTTCTTCTATGTTGTGATCGTTGTAGCTTATATTTAAGTGTAGGGGGTAACTTTCTATTAAAAAACTGCATAATCTTAATCTTTTGTAAATAATTCTTTAATTTATTATCGTCTAACCATTGTATAATCAAATTGTATATCAAAAAAAAATCCATTGTATATCACTTAAAGCGTTGTTTATGTCAATTTCATATTCATTTATATTGTTGTATTTAATTATTGCTATGCTATCATCTGCAAATGACACCATTTTTTGTCGGACGTATTTGGGCAGGTCATTGATATAAATAATGAACAGCAAAGGCCCAAGAACACTTCCCTGTGGTACACCAAATCTATTTAATTTATTTTCTGACAAATATTTATTCTCTTGTTTATTTTGTGGATTTATACTACACACTGATTTCTATTACTTAAATAAGACTCTATTAAATTCAATATATTACTTCTTATGCCATACGTGATTAATTATCTTATTAGTCTCTTTCGGTTGACATAATCAAATGCTAGCGTCATGTCAGTAAACAATACACATACAGGGTTTTTAATATCTACATTTTCCATAACAATTTTAAATAAATCATAAATAGCCAAAACTCGCGACGCAAAAGGGATTTAGAAAAAATAAGACAATCAATAGATTGTCTTATTTTTTCTAAATCCCTTTTGTTCGTCACATAAAATGTTATATTTAGTCAAGTAATTATAAATAGATCATGCAAATATTTTTAATTTTTTTTTTTGTAAAAATTGATCCTAGCGCTACTGGTCTAAAATTGGAAGCAACGTGTTTATTCCCTTTTTTATAGAGTGGCACGGCAATGCATAAATTTATCAAATGACATATACATATGTATATGGTGCAATATTTTCACATACATATTTGACTACTTTCGTAGAAATGTCATCGTAACCAGTACTGTTCGTATTATTTAATGACCTTATAATCTTTACTACGTCTTTAATCAAAATTAGCTTCAAAAACATTGATTGTGGTTGAATAGGTAGATAAACTCTATCGTTCATTTTATTTGATGATTTATCAATTTTGTCAATAAAATATGAGTTGAATGCATCTGCTGTTAATTTCGGATCTGTAATTACTTTTCCTTCATATTCAATCTTTGAAATATAATGTTTATTTTAATTTTTATCATTTATTATTTGCCATGTGGCTTTTGATTTATTTTTGCATTATTGATATATTAACAATTTTAACATTTTTGTGTTAAATTAATTATCTTTTTTAAACTCTTGGAGTGGCTAACTAAATTTAATTTGGTTTTGCTCAGATGGCGCAATTCTGTGTTTCCATAATAGTTGTATTTTCTTCTTACAACATACTTTAATTCCTTTTGTAATCCATTTTATTTTTTTCTTATTGCTGAATGTTCTGACTTTAAAAGGAAAACAGAGATCGTATATAAATTGAAATTTTTCAAGGAAATATTCTAACCTAACATTTGGATCATCTGTGCTATAAATACCGGCGAAAGAAAAGTCATTTATGTATCTTTTAAAAATGTCCATATAATCTTTCGATAAATCCCTTTTTTTTAAACACCAGTGGTTCAGTTCACTTATTTTATCGACCGGTATCTCCATTATTTCAGCCGAAAGGTCGGACAATGCTAACTCAACTACTTGACTTTTGTATTTAAACTCAATGTTGTTGGAGTTGAATTCTATAGCATTCTTCAATAAAATACAGTTTCCACCACGTTTCATATTTAGTCTCGAGTAAAAGGCCGCAGGACAATAGTTTGGAATACATAAACTATCTTCATCACCAGATTGTGAAAATGCTTTGATATACAAATAACGTCTATGTCAATTTTATCATCAGTTAGTTCCTTAAGATGTATACTTAACAAGTCAGATTTATTTACTAATCCCGCAATATTTTGGTGCAAAATCGATATTATTGTACGGTCATTATTGTTCTCGAAAAAAATATTTGAGTGTTCTTCAGTATATACCTCATCTTTAAAGTCATCACTTCTGTTGTTTTCACAACTTACCAGTATTATACTCGAAACCAATAATTTCCAATCATCAAATACATTTGTCACACATCTGTTGTTGATTGTACCATAACGCATAGAGAACATATCATAATCATAGGAGAGGTTAGAATTAAAGTCCAATAAATAAGAATAATTATGTGTATAAACGTCAAGATACAATAGATTGTTAAAACATTCCAGTGTCCAATTGAACATAGTCGAAAAATTATTACAAACAAATGTCGGCAAACATATTAGAATATTAGTATGAGTTATGAATTGTAGCGTCACCCTTAACTTTAGAACCAAATCGAAATAATTACTAGTAGTATTGTCTTAGGTTTTCGCGATTGTTACACATTGAATTAAACAATTTTTAACGGAAGTATCGCGTGTTTTGTTTATTTTGTTGAACCTGACGTTTCGAACGCTTTGCAGCGTCCGTGGTCGCAGGAAGCAAAATAAATAAAACACGCGATACTTCCGTTAAAAATTGTTTAATTCAATAATTACTAGTTTTTATCAAATCTTCTTGACCTATGAAAATTGCACAACAGTTTATGTGTGTAACCCATTAGTTTAAATTCAATATTTTTATCAACTCCTCAGTGCCACAGCCCGGTTTTAAGTAATGACATAATAATACCTTGTAATTTTCAAAAGTTCCTTCAGCAATGGAAAGTATTTTATTATTATTATTACTACTAATTAAGCAAAAAAAAAATATCCACGGAGTTATCCCTCCTCCTAATGTGAGTTAATATGTGTGTAAATGTTGACAGACTCACATTATCTTCTACGAGTATCTTCATAACGAATACAGAAGGAGTTTCGTCGAGTTCCACTTCCAGCGATCGTGCGATGATCTGTTTTCAGATCGTGTTGTTGGAACACTTGCGCTCAACGCTGGCCTCAGTTGTCCGGTAGCACCGGTATGTATTTTATTTCAACAATATTAATAAAATTTGTATGTTTCAAGGTCGGTAACGCAAGAGTGACACCCCTGGTGTTGCAAATGTCAGCCTGACCGTACGCTTGTTTGCCACGTTAGTTGTATAGAAAAATGGGTTGCACTCCGGGAGTGCCGGCAGAAGTGAAAACTTGAACATTAACGTTGTGCATTTTTGAATATTTTGGAATGGTTAGGGAATAATTTCGCACGAATTGCTTTATTTATCAGTATAAAAAAACTATCATGTATGTGGTAAAATACAATATTCATTTATTGCGCTATCGTACACAAACATGATAATTTATATTACATAAAAAATTTAACACTTCAGAACTATTACAATTATTTTACATTAAAAAGTTTATCTCTCAGAATAATCAACTTTCATCCATAATTTCAACGACTCTCACCATCATCATTACCAGCATCATCATCGCCAATCTCTAAAACTCAAACACACACGCACAATCGCGCAAGCGCCCTGCGCCGCTTAAACCAAACAGCGATGTTGATAAACTCATAGACGTAATAAAAAAGTCAGACGGAATCTCGCTGAGAAACAAATGAAGCACCACAATGGCGGCATGTAACTATGTGTGAGTGTCAAGTGGGTTGCCAGATGGAAGAAAATTTCCCATTTCTTTAACTAGTAAATAACAGCAAGCTGTGTAGGCAGAGCTGATATTTTTTAAATTTAAAAAATATTTAAATATTTTATTTTTAATTTTTTTTAAATATATGGAACTCTGTATGACATCTAGCGACGAGTGCTGTTACTTTTTCTGTTGATGGGAGTGCAGTGCAGACTCTGCACTGCAGAGTGGCCGGCCATACGTTTTCCCATATGTTTTTTTTTCTAATTGGAACGATTTTGGACCGTTCTTCCTCACCAACGAACATTTAAATTTCAAATTAAAGGATACAAAACTACAATATGTTAGCTATTAGTGTGTCGATTTTGGAGTTTCTCACTATTACCGTCTAAACGCTAGCTGGATGACATCAGTCTACCCCAAACGGCAATTTTGAGGGTAATGTGTCTCCGCAGGCTATCGCAGCTCTGCCAATTAAAAAGAAATAAAAAATTATATGAATCGTTACTGTCTTCGAAACTCAAATTTTATGGACCGGTGATTTGTAACTTGTGTTGTTTAAAATAGGTATTGATGAAAATAAATTAAACACATGAAACATAACATTACATATTCCTTTTATTATGTAGGACAAACAGATGCATACTTGTTTGAAATAAAAAATGCGCAAACAAATACGCCAATTTTAATGACCACACGAGGCTCTGGCGAAAGAGAGGTAGGGCACGTTAGCCTGACTGGGGAAGTACCTCCACCTCACAGAAGACGGCAGCCACTCCTCACACTCCTCAAAATGTATACTGCATATTACACTGGATCTAGATGGAATCAAGCCGCTTTCTTTTCTGGACTCTCTTATGATTTGTACCTTCTTATTGCTTGACGATGGAAATCTAAAAAATATTAAAGGTATGAATAATAGTTGTTCAGTAAAAGAATCATAGGATGTAAGTTTATATGTCTGTTTAAACAAAATTAGGTATCTGAATTAAGTATGAATTACAAGAGACCAAAAGAAAAGTGATCTTCCACACTTTTACGCTAATTTAGAAATGTGAGTTATGGCAACACCGGTCGATTTATTGTTTTCATAAATTAATTTAAGTGAAAACGATTAGTTAATCAGAAAAATTACTTGCTTACCTATGAAAAGTAATCCCTTGGCTTTTTTTTAATTGTACCACTATGGTTCCGACTACTTTTCACTACGCACGACGGCATTATTATTATTTTTCGACAAGCTTATCACGCGGCGATGAGTCGGTGCGTAATGGCGGGCGGTAGACTTACTATGGTGTGAATGTGTGCGTGTCGGCTCGTACGTATAGCGACTGACTTACTATTATAGGTGCTTCAGTGTTTAGTTCGGGAGACGGTGTCTGCTTTTTTATTACGTCTATGGATAAACTATGTTGAACGAAACGCTTAAGCGCCAACAATTTCATGGCGCTTACAACGTTTTGGTCGCGAGAAAATAATGCCCTATGAACGATCTAGCGCTTCATGTTTTAATTGTTTAATTAGAGGTAACAAATGTTTTAGCGCTGCAGCTAACTTATGTTCTTATCTCACCAAAATCTTACGGTCAGGGTCACGTGTCCTGACGCGAGTTTAGCATTTTTTACTCATCCCAAAAAGTGCACAACGCCGCTAAAGAAGTTTTCACTTCAAAAACATTTTTATCCATCTTCCAAAACAGGAGGAGGTTCTCAATTCGTCGGTATCTTTTATTTTTTATGTACGAGTACGTTCCCCGATTACTCGAAGATCCCGGGACCGATTCGGAAAATTGTTTTTTTTTTGTTTGAAAAGGTATACTTCCCAGGTGGTCTCATGGTCATTAGGTTAGGCTCTGATGATGGGATCCTAGAGATACTGAGGGAACTCTTCAAATTTCTATTAGACACACTCGTAGCGATTTGAGTATTTTATTTGCTTTTTAGTAATATTGATATTGGTACAGCATACTCCACTACTATTGCATGCCTAACTTCTTACTGCAACTGGAGTTTGGTATGCAGTTTGATCCCGGTCAGTACCGAACTATCGCCAGAGGCACATGCTTGCAATTGCGACATGATTGACGAGAGAAAGTTACGTGAATTGTCCTATACCGTTACTTTATTATCATTATTTATATCTTTTCAACAGAATAAATTCATTTGCCTTTTGGCTTCTATGTACGTCGCCCTTTTCTGTAATGTTGACTGGCATACATTAAGTATCACTCGCGCGATGCCACCTCTGCTGCTTACACAGCAACTCTTCAGGAACTTACCGGTGACCTCAATCCCACGCAGGAACACAACAATCCTCCGTGGAGTTGTTATTTGGCTGCGATTTTCTTTGAGGTGGAGGTACTTCCCCAGACGGGCTGCTTTGATGACGCATCAAAGCAGCCCGTCTGGGGAAGTCTACGTCTACCTCTCTTAAAAACACCCTGACCAAGACAAACAGAGCGCGTTTTACCACTGTGCCACCGAGCTCGTCACAACTCCTCCTTATTCCTCAGTTACCTACTAGTAACTGCACTCACACACAGGAATATAACAACCCTTTAGGGATTTGTTATTTGGTTGCGGTCGGATGGAGTCAAATATGTCAACTGATTTGTTTTATTATATTTTTATTTAAATATTTTGCAGGATAAATACTCGCTATCGAATGTCTCTTTAAATTTGAAGGATTTTAAATATTTATGGCCATTTCAAAGAGGGAAATCAGTGCTTAAATTTATATTTTCTCCAAATGGCGACGTAGTTCTCAACATCGGCATGTACCTCAAGTTTGTTCAGAAGACGAGAACTTAGAACAAGACAAGAAAAGAGAATCAATGCAAGTTTTTTTCTTTTTAAAACATCCTTTTTATAATCTCCTTCCGATTCTTCGGACTGTTGATTTTTAGGGTTCCGTACCCAAAGGGTAAAACGGAACCCTATTGCTGAGACTTCGCTGTCCGTCCGTCCGTCCGTCCGTCCGTCCGTCTGTCACCAGGCTGTATCTCACGAACCGTGATAGTTAGACAGTTGAAATTTTCACAGATGATGTATTTCTGTTGCCGCTATAACAACCAATACTAAAAAATAGAATAACATAAATATTTAAGGGAGCCCCATACAACAAACGTGATTTTTTTTGCTCGATTTTGCTCGATATTGATAACGGCAACAGGTAGACGCTTGAAATATTCACAGAATATTTAGTTATATATTCTCTTTAAGAATAAATAAATAAATAAAAAAAAAAAAATATTTAAGGGGGGCTCCCATACAACAAACGTGTTTTTTTTTGCCGTTTTTATAGATAGTGGTACGGAACCCTTCGTGCGCGAGTCCGACTCGCACTTGGCCGATTTTTTGTATACCACTGAGGTGACAAGAAGCGTACCTACGGCCTACCTGATGCTAAGCAGTTACCGTAGCCTATGGACATTTGCAACACCAGGGGTGTCACTCTTGCGTTGCCGAGCCTGTAAATTTTTTTGATTATTTTTCAGAACGAGGTGGTGCACCAATTACATGTATGCAGTACATTCGAAATAAAATTGTATGCCTATACGTTTCATACGTTAAAAAAATCAGATATTAGATATTGTTGTTAAAATATATATTGTTTTACAAATTGTTTGTAAGAATTTTCTATTATATCAAATTGAACTCTGCGGAAAAAGCTTAAAAGTTCAATTTGCTTGGCTACTAAAATTTATTTCAAAAATAGAAAAAAAATCTAAATCGGTTCATATTGAAATAATGTATCGGTAAAGTGTATCATCCTGAGTATCAAAGCCGACCTCAACCGTAGTCTTATAATATACTAGCTTTTGCCCGCGGCTTCGCCCGCGTAGATTTTGGAATTTCGGCAGTTTTGCGTATTTTTTTTTTTACTTCTTATTTTTAAGTACAGTCAGCATTAAATAATTACTAAAAGCACCAAATATCCTTACGTGTGTAGTAATGAAGATATGTCTCGATCTGTTCGGTTTTCATTAACTATTTGATACTGACTGTATACATTCAAAGCACCTCTTTATACACAACATTGCCTATTTTAAAAACATAAAAGTTTCAAGTCACTAACATGAAAAAATATGTCTGGGTTGAATTTCAAAAAATCCTTTCTTCTCTCATATGCATTACAAAAGGAACCTCTTGATGAGTCAGTGAATTAGTCAGGAACTCTATTTTCATTAACATAGATTAGATATTTTATTTCGTAAAGGCACTCACTATATGTCAGGGTATAGTTTGACGAGCTCGGTGGCTCAGTGGTGAATGACGCGACTTTGACACCAACGTTCGTGTGTTCGATTCCCACACAAGGCAAGCATTTGTGTGCATGAACATGTCTGTTTGTCTTGGTCTGGATGTTTTAAGAGAGGTAGGGTGCATCAAATCAGTCCGTCTGGGGAAGTAGCTCCACCTCACAGAAAACCGCGGCCAAATAACAACACCCTAGAGGGTCACCAGTATCCTCCCTAGGAGTTGCTGTGTAAGTAGCAGAGGAGGCATCGGGCGAGTGACACTTAATACATCACAAGCGTTAATAGGCTACAGTACCCGCTTTACACCAGGTGGGCCGTATGCTTGTATGCCTCCCGGCGTTGTATAAAAAAAAGAGAAAAATAGTTCGGTGGCGCAGTGACGAAACGCGCTGTTACGATACTTTGAATATTATGTTCTACAATAAATAATCAATTAATACAATAAAAAATATTTCAAACATAAAATTAGAATTTAATTTCGTTGTATAATGAAATCTATTTTTAGTATAATTTTGGTGATAATTGATGTATAACAAATATATTTGATTTATTTTGAAAGGATTGTTTTTTTTTTTACTTTACCTGAACCTTTATTTTATCTCCCATTTTAAATATTTTTATGACATTTCCTATGAAAATAAGCAGGCTGCTAAAAGTACGTAATAGGGCGCAGAGATCTATGAAATCGGTTGTCTAAGATTGTAGTTTTATAAAGTACCTATTTACCCCGTCAAATTATATAACTTGAGCATATTTTTATGTTTATAATAAATATACATATTAATAAATTACAGTAAATTTATTAGTTAACATATTGGTTAGTTTCCATGTTCTTTACTAGATGACACCACCGGAAAATTTAAATCGCGCTATGGTTTGCCTTTTGATGAAATTGTAGTAGGCTAAAAATGTTTTAAATAAATGAGTTTCGGCAGTAGTGTGAAGTTTTATTTGTACATAAACCGAAGCGACATCTGGTGCTGAAACCCGGGAGTGAAATCAAATGGACTTATAAAAATCTTGAGTAAAAGTGAATAAACTTAGTAAAATTCAGTGAAGTGTTTAGAGAACTATTAAAAGACTTAGAAAAATCAGTGTAGTGTTGTATAACATTAACTTAGTGCAAAATTTATTTTGTGTAAAATCTTAGACTATGGAGTGTTGTACGGGACTTAATTTCTGGTCGATGTCATAAACTTTGAAAATTTCTGGCCGATAATATCATCGACTTAGTAAATTTTCTCGATCGTCGCCATAGACTTAGAATATTTACGTCCGTCTAGGACTTAGAAAATTTTATTGATTCAGAACTTAGAATGTGGCGTGACTTTAAACGTTAATCTTTAAACTCTTCAAAATAGATTCACGTGTACTGAAGGAAGAAGAACTGACGGAGCAGTCAATCAGGGCGTATACCAATTATAAGAAGACACCTAAGTAACGCCTTACCGCTTCATATATATATCTATCTTAACCAAAGTTGAAAATTTAGAGGAGCTATTGGAAATATTTAACAATGTTCATTTTGAAATTATAACTATTGCTAGCAAGGAGGTTAAGAAGAAGAAATATTTTACAGAAGATTGCTACGGAGAGTTCGAAAATACATATACCAATTACAGGGCTAGAATGAAAGACGATTTAAAAAGATTGACCGCCACTGCTATTCCTTCGACAAGCCTCAACCAACCGTCATTTGATCAAGCAAATATAAATGCTATAGCTACCTGCCAGGCGAAGTTACCACTAACATCGTTACCAAGATTCTCTGGAAATTACGAAGAGTGGCAAAGCTTTTATGACATGTTTGTGTCCCTGATTCATACAAATGATAGTTTGAGCGCAGTTCAGAAATTGCATTATCTCAAGACCAGTCTTGTTGGTGAACCTGAGAGTTTACTTAAAAATGTCTCAACAACTGCCATAAATTACGATTAGGCGTGGAAGCTACTAATCCGGCGATACAACAATAAGCGATACAATTTTAATGAGATTTTAAAGCGATTGTTTGCTCAAAAGAATTCGAAGATGGGCGATTCCGCGCCATCCATCAAGCAACTTTTGGATACAACGTCGGCATGTCTGAAATATTTAAACAATCTTGACATCAATACAGACTCTTGGGATGTTATAATAAATTACATCGTGGTATCCAGGCGTGATCCAGAATCGAGGAAAAGTTGGGAGTTGCAAATTAGTCAATCCGATTCTGACAACTTACCAACATGGAGCTACTTAGTAAAATTCTTAGAAATGAGATTTCGGAGTTGGAAATGGTGGATAGTGGCAAAACCTATTAATTATTTTACGAATAAACAAGTAACGAAGCAAAAATCGTTTCAAACCCAGTTTCAAAACCAGTCTCCCCAAGAGAGATTTGATTTTGTGCAATCCAAGAGACTGTGTTTTAACTGCTTTGCATCCAATCACTCAGTGAAGAATTGTCGCCAATCTACGTCGTCGATGCGGGCGCAGACATTACACACTACTGCTCTTTGAGAGAAGTCAATCAACCGAGTCATCACCGAGTGCTGCGAGTTCTGGACTTCCTGTTCCAGAAGAAACCGAAACAAGGACTACGAATACAGAGAGAAGAGTAACAGCACATTTTGTACAGAAGACACAAAGTGACGTCTTTTTAGCTACCGCTATGGTTAACGCCGTCTCTCCTAATGGCTACTCACAATTAGTTAGAGCGTTAATCGATCAAGGGTCAGAAGCCTCATTTGTTAGCGAAGCAACTGTTCAATCTTTAGGCTTGGAGCCCGTATACCCGTGAGTGGTTTTGTCTCCGGTATAGAGGAAGGTGAAACGAAAACTAAGAGCATGGTTGCATTACAATTGGAGTCCTTTCACAACTCTGATTTTTCTGTGCGAGTCAATGCATTTGTCCCAGAGGATTGTTTGATTACATAATTATGGTGTAAACACGGAAATGTGCTACGTAAGGACAGCAAAGAAAAGAAAATAATGACAATTCGATCAGTGGAGGACATCGAAAAAGTAAAGTCATCCCATGCATGTAAGTAAAAAAAAGCTTTCTTTCGCTCTATTTATTTCAGCCTAAAAACATTACAAGTGCATACAACTGAAATATAAAAAATGAATAACACAAGTTCAAATATAATTGAAAACAACTGTCTCACGTGGAATGATTTTACCGATGTGTTAACATTGATGGCTAATCCGTTATTATTCTTTCATGTTAATATACATTTTATTCGAAAAACGTATATTAACATGAAACGTATATTAATAAAAAAAAATTAGGGGATCATGTGCCAGAAGCGTGCTCGTTCGCGACCCCTGCCAATCAATCGATTGCAATTTTGGACCAAGAGCGCACCGATGTGCGGATTAGGGTGTCCCCTGGAGGCGACGCGCACCGATCCGCCCCCGTCGGTGCCAATACAGCTGCATGCGGCGGTGGGGGCCGCCACCAACCACGCAGCGCAATTCCGGCGGGACGAGGGGAGCCGAGTGCCGAATAGGCATGTAGAATGTGAGAGTTGGATTGAATGATAAGATGAACGAACTGATAGACGTAATGAATGATAGACATTTGGATGTAGTAAAAGCCGCTTAGAAAGATTTAAGTCTAATATAGCAGAAAAAATTGCATTGTTGCCCTGTCACGGTACTCCGGACCACTTGTACAGTTCGTTATTTAGCTTAATCACTAGTGAATTTAATACAATCTTTACTCCAAAACAACTGTCTGTAAGTGACCGTATGACATTTATTGGGCAACTCCTGGTATTTACAAAAGTTGGAATAAATTGTATGAACTTTATGAAGAAAGGACCTGTAATCACAGTCCGACTTTTCAAGAACTTGTAAAAAATTATGCCAAAATATTTAAACGAGCCTGTTCCAATGCTAAGTCTATATATTTAAGAAATAAAATTAATGGTTCAACAAATATTATTAAATCTGTTTGGGATATGATAAATAATGAGACGGGTAGAGCGAAAGTACGTAGTCGAGACTTTCGGTTAAAGATAAATGATATAGATATCAAAAATGATGTAGAAATTGCGACTGAGTTTGAAAAATATTTTTCTAACATTCCTCTTATTATTATTATTACTACGAGAAATCTTATGTCTTCTTCTATATCTGCTGAACTGTTTCTCAAACAGAGCGTGGTAGAATGCGACACAATATTTGAATTTTCAGCTGTAAGCCCAAAAGATGTTTTGAACGCTTTTAAATCAATAAATATGAAAAACACTAAAGATCTGTGGGGTCTATCTGTCAAAAGCATTTCTTCTATTATTATTTCAATCGCTCCACATTTAGCTACAATTTTGAATTGTTGTGTGGCATCTGGTGTATTTCCTGACTTGATGAAACATAGTAAAATCATTCCATTATTTAAATCTGGTGATAGTTCGGACCCTTCGAATTTTCGACCTGTTTCCATACTGTTATTACTTGTATATTATGTGTGAGAGGAAATAAAATTTATTATTATTATTATTATTATTATTATACTGCCCATTCTCAGTAAATTTTTTGAAAAACTAATGCTTAGCCAGTTGCTCAGACATTTCAATACACATAATTTGCTTCATAGGAAACAGTTCGGATTTACGAGAGGTTGTTCAACTATAGAGGCAGGGATTCATTTGCTTAAAAGTATATTCGCGGCATGGGAGGGTTCGCAAGATGCCTTGGGAATTTTCTGTGATCTGTCTAAAGTGTTTGACTGCGTGCACCATGACACTCTTGTCAGAAAATTACACCACTACGGTATCACAAGGAACAAGGCTCTCGAACTTCTGTCTTCTTATCTGGGCAATAGGATACAGAAGGTCTATGTTAATGGTAAAAGATCTTCGGGGTCCCCTGTAGTTATGGGAGTCCCACAGGGGTCAATTCTAGGTCCATTCTTATTTTTAGTATATATAAATGACTTACCTTATTATGTAAGGGATAAACATGAGATTGTATTGTTTGCGGATGATACCTCTTTGACATTCAAAATTAATAGACGGTTAGGTAATTATGACGAAGATAACGATGCTCTCTCTAAAGTTATTCATTGGTTTAGTGTTAATAATCTGCTTTTAAATGATAAAAAGACTAAAGTACTCGTAATTAAGTTCTCAACACCTAATGTAAGACAGGTGGCTACCAATGTACATGTTAATGGATCTAATTTAGCCCATGTGGAGACAACTGTGTTCTTGGGTATAACAATTGACTCCAGACTACAATGGGGCCCACAAATTGAAAAATTATCAGGAAAACTAAGTTCTGCAGCCTATGCAGTGAAAACTATTAGACGGCTCACTGATATTGATACGGCTAGAATAGTTTATTTCAGTTACTTTCATAGTATTATGTCATATGGAATTCTTCTTTGGGGTAACTCCGCGGACATTAAATCCATCTTTTTATTGCAAAAGAGAGCCATAAGAGCTATCTACAAACTCGGTCCCCGGGAGAGCCTTAGAGAAAAATTCAAAGAAATAAATATTTTAACAGTCGCATCGCAATATATATATGAAAATCTTTTGTATGTCCATAAAAACATAGACTCATTTTGTAAAAAGAGTGATACTCATAGCATAAATACTAGATACGTAGGTCATACTATAAGTTTTGCGTAACTTAAAAAAACAACATGTTATAACCAAAATATTATGTTTATTGCTTTTCAAAATACTCTCCTTTACATTTTAAACATTTTTTCATGCGATCGAACCACTTTTTAAAACAGGAGGACCACAGATCTTAAGATTTGACGCTATCACTGCCTCTTCGGAGTTGGTAAAAGTGAAACCTCTCATCAAATCTTTGATTTTGGGGAAAATACAGAAATCACAGGGTGTTAGGTCGGGGCTATGCGCAGGATGGGTAACGAGTTGTACTTTTTCGGAAGTTAAAAATGACTTTGTTTTGTTGGCCGTGTGTGAAGAAGCGTTGTCATGATGTAGGAGAACGCGGCTTTTTGGTCGTCTTTTGCGAACTTTTTCCAACACCCTGGGTAAACAAATGGTAGAATACCACTCGGCATTAACACTCTTTTGATCTTCAAGTAGAATTGTGCAGATGGGACCCGTAGCTGAGAAAAAAAACGCGATCATTTTTTTACCAACGTTTCTCGCCTGCCTCACTTTTGTTGGCCTGTTCTCATTTTCAAACACCCATTCACAAGATTGCTGTTTTTTTTCGGGTTCAAAACAATAAATCTACGTTTCGTCTCCTGTGACAATGTCATAAACAGCATTAGAATGTCCGTGGTCGTACTTCAGTAGCATCTGTGAGCACCATTCCACGCGAGCCCGCTTCTGCTCCGCTGTCAGTTCATGAGGGATCCAACGACAACAAAGTTTCCGAACTTTCAATTCTTCGTGTAAAATTTTCTGAATTTGGCTCATACCAACCCCCAATAGTTCTCGAATTGTCTCATAGGTAATCCGCGGGTTTTCTTCTATTAGCCGCTTAACAGTAGCCACATTATTTACGTTGACGGCAGTTGAAGGCCGCCCTTCACGAAATTCGTCATGTAAAGAAACTCGATCGCTCTCAAATTCAGCAAACCATCGCCTCACGGTGCTCAAAGAAGGTGCTTCTCTCCCAAAAGCATTTTGAAGACGAGCAGCACAGTCTTGCGGAGAGAGAGAACTTTTAAAATCATAAAAAATCATCGCTGTGAAATCTTTTCGACTCAATTCCATTTTCGTTGCGTACGTAGAACTTTGATGTGTGATAAAAAACAATTGACTAATGATTTCCCGCCAATTGTTTTTTTTTATTACTAAGTAGGTTGCAACGTTTCAAAAAATATAACATTCGAAATTCAAATAGTTCCGATTAGCTAGAAGTGCAAAACTTTTAGTGTGCCCCTAGAATAAGCATAATCTTGTGTTACATGCAAGCCGTCTCCACAAAATAAGTAATTCTTTTATGGGGCAATGTATACGGTTCTATAACAAACTTCCCAGCAATATAAGAGAATTGTCAATAAACAAATTTAAAACTACTATTAAAGCCAAATTGTGTAGCAGGGCATATTATAAAGTATCGGACTATATTAATGATAAAATGCCTGGGAGTGAGTCGATCCAATTATAATGTAATTAATAAAATATGTAAATTTGTTTGGATACCAAAAGAGGGATGCCTGAGTTTTTTGGCAGTATTTTTATCAGTGCTCACCTAGTCATAAACTGCACGGTAGAGAAAAAAATTGTGACGATTCCAAACAAATGTAGCCATTTTTACGGAATAAAAAGATTTTGACTTTGACTTTGATGCTTTGTGTGTGACAGAGACTAAGCGCAAGGGGAGCGACACCGATGATCTGCCCGGTGGGATGATGGCCCTATGGTCTGGGGTAGACCGGGACGATCATGCCATTGCTGGTGTAGGTGTCGTACTCTCCTCTCGCTTAGCACTGGTGTAAGAGATTACTGTTTGGTGGGCCCTAGACTTCTCTGGGTTCGTATTAAACTGGGTATGACGCGAGTATTTCTGGTTGCAGCATATGCTCCTGTAAGCTCAGCGTGTGCTCAAGAACTAGAGAAGTTTTGGGAGTCTGTGAGGGATGTTCTGGACTTAGCTGAAGGGAATGAAAGAGTGATTATCTGTGGAGATTTGAATGGATGGGTTGGGACCAAGCGATACAGATATGAAGCTGTTATTGGTCCGTATGGAGATAAGAGAGAGAACGAAGCAGGTAAGTCAATACTAGATTTATGTATGGAACGAAACCTCCTCGTGTCGAATACTTTATTTCATCATAAAGATATTCACATGTATACATGGAGACGGAATGACCAAAAAAGTGTGGTTGATTTGATTTTAATAGATTGAGATGGACCACTACCTGGTGGTAAGCCGGTTTGTGGGCCTTTTTAGGAAGTGGAGGCACTGGCGAGTGCGTATCCCTTTCGGAGAGCATGAAAAGATAAGGAGCGAAAAATTGCAAGATGAAAGTGTAAGGAGAACGTATGTGCATCTGGTAAGTGAGAGATTTGCAAATGCAAACCTCTCCGACTCAGATGTGAATGATTGTTGGAAAGTTCTGAAGGAAGTATGATGGTTAGTGCAAAAGAAGCATGTGGATGCGCAAATAGGCATAAAACATTGAAAGGAGATGCCTGGTGGGATGCGGAGGTTGAATCCTCCGTAGCAAGAAAGAGGAAAGCGTGGCTACATTACGTATCATCTTTGCCCTTAAATGAAAATATGGGAGAAAAGAAGAAAGAAATGTACCGTCTATGCAAGAATGGCTTTAGTGAAAGAGAAGCGTGAAAGACAAATTATGAATGAGGAAGAGAGGCTGACGAAAAACTTCGAGGCAAATACCAAACTCTTTTGGAGAGAGGTAAAGAAGTCTCGGAGTGGTTCGTCGGCATCCAGAATGGATAAGATAAAGTCTAAAGATGGTGTCATTCTTGCGAACACTCAGGAAGTGTTAGAACGGTGGAGTGAATATTTTGAGGAAATGTATGAGTATGCCTCGGACGCTGACAATGAGAGTGAGTCGGATGCTTACTCCACGTTGACGGCGTCCGACGAAGGCATAACTATGGATGAGATCGAATGGTCGATACGAAGCTTGAAAAATGGAAAATCAGCGGGAATTGATATGATCACAGCTGAGATGATCAAACTAGGTGGCACTTACGTACGGGTCGCCTTCTGGTACTTAGGCAATCTGTGCTGGAGAACTGGAAGGGCCCCAATGGACTAGAGACGCGCAGTCATCGTGCATAAAGGTAAGGGGTCACGCATGGACTGCGCCAGCTATAAGGCCATCAGTTTGATCACCTTAGCAGCAAAAGTATATGGAAAGGTGATTGAAAGGAGAATGAGGGTGAAATCCGATGAAATGCTGTGGGACGCACAAGGAGGTTTCCGAAATGGAAGGGGATGTACGGATCAAGTTTTCTCGCTCCGCAATATCGTGGAGAAGCATCTGGCCATAGACCAGAAGGCCAAGCAAGGGAAAGCATTTGATAGGGTTGTGCGAAAGGAACTGTGGGACATATTGCTGAGGTATGGGATTGACGGTTCACTGCTCCGTGCTGTGCAGTCCACTTACAAGGATTGCTCAGCATGTGTGCGGATAGATGGTGGCATGTCACCCTGGTTTGATGTCAAATTTGGTGTCAAACAGGGTTGCATACTATCTGCTAGGCTGTTTATCCTGTATCTCGATAGTTGTCTGCAGAGAATAAGATCAACGAATGTGGGATTGCGCATGGGTGACCTAGTGGTGAACTGTCTGCTGTATGCAGACGATGCCGTCCTATTAGCAGAAACACCATCTGAACTGCAAATACTGGTTGGTCACAACGATGAAAGACGAATGTATGGAGAAAGGCTTACTACTAAATGCGAAGAAAACAAAGATAATGGTATTTGAAAGAGAAGAATCCAGAACGAATGTAAGGATTACGGTTGATGATGAAGTGTTGGAACAAGTGGATGAGATTGTATATCTTGAATGCGCTTTCAGCAGGGATGGAAGGTACACCGCAGATGTGGAAAGACGAGTGTGTGCTGGGAATAGTGTGAATGGAGCGGTGGGAAAACTTCTTAGCAGTAAAAACCTGAGCCAGAAGGCACAACTCGCTATACACAATGCAATGCTGGTTCCAACGCTAACTTATGGAAGCGAGAGCTGGGTATGGCAGAAAGAGCATGAAAGTATAATAAAGGCGGTCGAAATGCGAGCGCTGCGCAAAATTTGTGGCGGGGCTTATACTGTTTTTAGTGTACATCAACAGCCTATCGGAACTACAACTTGATAATGGAAATATTTACAGCTTTGCGGATGACTGCTCTAGTGTTTCATGGTGATACCTGGGAAGCAACCACACAACGTGCCCAGAATGGGTTAAATAGAGTTTGTTACTGGTTGACCAAAAACATTCTCACACTAAATGTGGAAAAAACTAAATTTCTTGCGTTTGCTCTGACCCAAAATAGCTCCTTGAAGAAATATAATTTTACCCTTACAGTCCACATATGCCACAACATGCCTATCAACAGTTGTTCTTGCGGTACTCTTCAACGATGTGATACAATAAAATATCTGGGCATCACATTAGATAATTCTTTGTCCTTCAAGGCACACATTCAAGCATTAGTAAGTAGACTAAGAAAGCTTGTATACCTTTTTAAAAACTTGAGAAACATAGCAGATAGAACACTAATAAAATCAGTATACCTCGCATTGTGTCAATCACTATTAAGCTATTGTGTCTCAACATGGGGTGGCTCAGCTAAAACACACATGTTACATGTCGAACGAGTACAAAGACTTATTTTGAAAGTTGGTGCCGCTCTTCCTTACCGCTACCCAACTACTGACCTGCCATGCAATTCTCTAAGCGACTCGTAATGGCTGTGTGCGTCGCTGTGATCACAGATGTCACAGCTTTGACATCGTCTACTGCGATCACGGCTTTTTATTTGGTATTCTATAAGGCTGTAAGCGTACGCGAGGTTGTTTGCCTTGTAGAATTCCAATTCCAAACGCAACCTTGCGGCGCTACTGTCGCACAACCATGAAAAGCGACACTAAGGAATTGCAATTTTGTGTTCAAGGCTATAACAGCCGATGTTTCCGAGGATGTAAGGATGTTTGCTCTTACAGAATTGAATGGCTGTACTTAATTTGGGATGTACTTACGGTTAGACAACTTTTCGTAATGGCAACGATCCTTAGAATGCATTCAGAGATGGCTTATAATCCTAATAAAATGGAAAACAAAAGGAGGAAAAGTAACGTTTGTACATTAAGTAAATACAGGACTAAAATGACAAATAAGTTTTATTGTTTCTTAGGAGGATACCTGTACAATAAAATAAATAGCCTACTAACAATTTACCCAACGACAAGAAACCAATGCAGGAAAGCACTGACTACCTGGCTGAAGTCACAAAATTACGATACCATTGAGGCCCTTTTAATACCTGTATCTTGAACATTTGGTACTAAAACAGAAATAAATAAGCGCATGTTTGTAGACACACACAACCTTTGTACTCAAGTTATACTAGAAAATGCACATACACACTCACACTACATTGAACACGAGTAAATAACACTATCACCGTTAAACACGTGTAACCTTAACTTACCTATATACACACCAAACATACAAAACAGACCTTGATGAATCAACTAAAATTAAATTAAAATAAATTCTCTTACTGAATAAAATAATAATGATTGTATACATAGCGGATTTATAGGTTCGGGAGGGGCCTGGTGATCTGTACCACAGGTGAGTTCTTATTCTTACCTAGGTCAGGCACCAGTTCTCTCCAACATGAGATAAAATTGTGATTTTGTATATCTACCACTATGACAAAATGTATTTGTTTGTTGAATCTTGGAGAGAATAATAAACCATTTTTATTTATTTATTTATTTGAGGCTTGTAGACCGTATTCGTAATGATGATGTAAGAAACAGAGTTGGTCTGAAAGAGAGCGTCGGTGTTAAAATAAGAAGAGGCATGCTCCGTTGGTTCGGACATTATTCGCGACAACATATTGTAAATAAATATATAACCGTCGCGCGTAGTATAGTAAGGCACATTTTAATAGTTAATAGTTATAGTTGTTTCTTATAAGTTGTTTATATAAATTATTAGAATAGGTTTACACAGTTTTTACATATGTACTTAGTTTGTTAGAGATAAGTTTTACATGTTTACATTCTACAGTAGTATAGGTACGAGCTGTTGCAAGCCAGAGTATATAATAAAGTTATAACGTTTGATTAGTGGCTGCAACAGCTCAATAATGAATAGATGTACCTATGAACATAGTTTTAAGTTTATAATGAAAACATTTATGTGTAAAAAACTTAACTGACCATAGGTTTTGGCAATAACTTTTAGCAAAAGTTTTACGAGTTTGTATGAAAAAGGGTCGAATGTATGGAAAAATAGAACAACTTAGAAACATTTTTGACACAAATAAAGCAAGCACGTTCAGGTAATGCCTTCAGGTCTGGGCGATTTTGGCTATATCTGTCTCTTTCCCACAA